>OX465433.1:1458207-6258207 GCA_950005045.1 Agrotis exclamationis | reverse complement strand
CGGATGCCCTTTACGTTCCGGGGCCACGGTATCCTGTTTTAAGAAAAACCCGCGACCCCAGCAGACATTTGGCCCCATAAGGGACCCCGTCAGTTTGCTGACAACTCCCCGAAGGCACGTGTGAAACACGACACGACGCGCCACCGACCCGGACTTGGTCCCTGGTCGGACGGCGAGCTATATGCGAATAGCACATGACAGGCTATTCGCATACGCGCAAAGAGACCCCTTAGGCACACTGTGCCTAAGGAAGAGTTTTTGCCCGCATCCCAGGGTGCACCGGCCCGAAAAACTGGTCTTCCCCACGCACGTATCCGAGAGGGAACTCCAGTCCACGGGCGCACGTGGAGGTTTCCTGTCTTAGCACCCCTATTAAGTAAGCTTAGCTTAATAAACTTCTTTTCTTCTGAAAAGGGTTTACTAACTAGTTCATCATCTGTCTTTTCCCAACTATATTGGAGTTGGCCATTCGAACCAGATGCAGCTGAATATCAGTGATTTACACGGAGAGACTGCCTATCGGACCTCCACCAACCCAGTTACTGGGTAGTACGATAGCCCATGGTAACACAGACTAGAGCTTCTGACTATATAACAGTAACGACTATCAAAGATCTACAATTGATAGCCGGCAACAAGGGCTTTACTTGCTTTCCGAAGCACTGAGGAAACTCGCTATGACAGATGGTCACCCATCCACAGACCAAACTCGGCAAACGCAGCTTAGCCCGGAAGATCGGCCTGTTCCGCTATAATTATTTAGCCACGAGCTACTAATACAAATAACTAATACTATAATAATTGTGAAACTACGATTGAAGCATTCAAAATACTATTATTTTACATGCTTTTAATGTTGCATGTTAGAAGGTTGTAAAGTTCGGTGCTAAGCCCCCGCCTGCCCCCGGGAGCTCCCGGGTTATGCAAATACTGCAGTTAAAAGCGGTCGCGTGGTGAATGTGTCCGGAAATCCCATTAGGTACTGCTGAATCAAAGCAGACTTTGATAACGTGGTTGTGTATTTTGAGTGCTCTGAAGTTAAGAATAATTTGTTTTATTTGACGGGAGATGTGTTTTAGAAGATAATTTAGTGAAAATTAATGTTATAAATAGCGACCGGATTATATGCATATTAAATACCTACGGATGATTTTTAATTATTGCATAATTATCATTTTACCTAAAATCGGCTAATTTTGCATTACCAATTTTACTATATCTTACAACGAAAATTGAAAAAATGTCGCACATTTACGGCGCGTGCGGTGCTGTAGTGTTAGAATGGATTGAAAGATTCGAACTTGCAGGGCAGGACTGCGATAGCCTAGTTGGTAAGGCGTCTAGGGTAATCACCCAAAGGACACATGTTCGAGTCCCACTCACTTTTTTATTTTTCCATCGCCGCATCTTTTTCGCACACTAACAATGGTGGCCCTATCATAAATCCCTATACGTAAAAACAACAATTTCCAACAAAAAAACACCCTTGTGAAGCATCAACGTTCAAACATCAGCAATCAGCTCAGAGCAACATAAGTTACTCTGACAAAAAGGGACCAAAGTTGTCCCCTTGCACAATGATAGCGCATGACTGATCACCCAAGTTAGCTGGCTGACTAATTACCAGTTACTGTGCGGACAACGTTGCCAGGCGTCCGAAATGTAACCGGACATAGTTAGGCTTTTTAGTTGCGTGTCCGGCCATTTCGGCTTTTTGATTTTGATCATGTTTTTATTAAACGACTTCAAAAAATTATATTGTTCGGTATTTTTTCTTCATGTTAGTACACCGATTACTCCGTAGTTTCTGGGTGTCTACTATCTAAGTCCGACAACGAAAATACGGAAACGAATACAGATCAACGAACGTAACTATGGTCAAAATCAAATTGCGGACGGATAATACCGCCACGACTGTAGTTCACGGAGTTTCTTGACGGTTCTTATCCATGGAAACGACCAACCCGAACCGTGGCACTTTTTCGACGTTTTATGAGTGCCCATTAGATGCGTCCACACAGAACGCGCAGCCTCGCGAGGCATTTGCTGCGCGAGCAAACTGACAAGCGAGGCGGCTCACTCTGTGTGGACGCGTCTATTATTTTTCGACCGAGGCACGAAACAATATACGCGAGCAAAACAAAAGCCGACACTGGAGGATGGCTCGTGCGCTCGGTCGCTTGACCGCGGCAGCGCTGTCATTTGCGTCGCCCGAGACACGTCCACACCAACCGAGCTGCTTCGCGTGGAAAATGGTAAATAAAATATTTTAATTTTGAGACATTTTCACACGGCGCTAGTGTCTATTCTATATCATTACATCAAATTGCATTAAAAAATGTAGTACCACTAGGCCATGAGTGGTCGCGCGTACTCTAAGGAGCTATCTGTCAAATCGTAATATCATTCATTCTTAGTTCGTGCTCGTTCTTTAAACGTCTGTCACTAAGGTCGTAAGCACGGGTTTCGTGCTGAGATTAGACCCCCAGGTCCGATTAGAATTTATTCCACTACCTAGGATGTCAGTAGCAGCCACGGAGTCTGGATTTGTGCCCGGTAGGTGGCAATAGATGGATAAGAGACGCAAAGAACCGAGAGATATGGCATAAAAGGGGGGAGGCCTATGCTCAGCAGTGGGTGATCCCGGGCTGATATGATGATGATGATGGTGGCAATAGGCCCACCTCCTATTACACCTATTAAAAAGCTCTGCCTTAACATTCACCCCCTTATTAATAAACGTGGACTAAATTTACGCCAAGGTTAATCCTTAAAAAATGTATGGTTAATCCGAAGATTAACCTTGGTGTAACTTTAGTCCACGCTTATTAATAAGGGGGTCAGGGATTAGAGGCGTGATTTTTTGTTACGTTACAAATATTTTTAATGTAAAAATATCTTTAATCATCAATATAAAAAAAAACTGGAACAAGCGCCACAGCTAGCCACAACCTTCTTTTCCACCGAATAACTTTCTCATTTTATTGGTTTACCAACTGAAACTTTCAGCTCCTCCCGAACTTCAAAAAGACATTAAGTATAATGTTCATTGCATTGGCTCTCAAATAAATAAGTTATAAATAAGTTCAGGAACTCGGCGTGAAGCACATAACATGAAAGGTTTACCTGAAGTATCCGCGTTATTACTTGAAGTTGAGCAAACTTTAATGGAGTAACCGCATTCCTTGTAATTTGTATGGTGGCTGAATTTCAGTCGTGAGTTAAGGGAGATATGCTACAGAGAGCGATTTTATTAACGTTGACGCTAGGAATTTCTCTTATATATCATAGGTACGTTTATTTTATTTTTAACTAGCTTTTGCCCGCGACTTCGTCCGCGTGGAATAGTTACTTTGGCCTAACGTTACTACGTCCTAAAAATAAGAAAATAACCCTACGGGGCTGAGAGATGGGCCACTCAAAACGTGGGGGCGTATATCATTTAAGGGATTATTTATGGGATATATTTACATGGCGTGTATAGATCGTGGGTGTAACATGCAAAGATACGCCCCACGTTTTGATTGGCCCCTCTCTCAGCCCTGTAGGGTTATTTTCTTATTTTTAGGACATTTAAAAACGTGGGTTTTTAGATTTTTTAAATCTATTAATTATTTTATTATTCTTATCTTTAGTCATCGGGTTTGAAGCTACCCTGAATATTTCAGCCTGCTAGCTTATCGGGAAGTGCCACAAAATTGAGTTGCAAAACACGCTTTTAGCACGCACTAAAAATTATACTTATTTTAAATTATTATATATAGGATTATATAGGATTTAAGTCACCTGACTATTTTTCTCTTATTCCTGACAGCAAACCCTTTCATTTGATACCCATATCATGGGGGTGGATTTTAAACAGCCAGTCCGCCATCTTGGGGAGGTCGCCATATTGGATTTGTTATGACGTTTCTTAACAGGTCCTGTATTTTTATCAAAACTCAGAGCGTGTGCAAAATTTCAGCCTGCTAGCTTATTGGGAAACGGGCGCGGAAGCGGGCGCTGTGGCGGGAGCGGGAGCGAGCGCGGAGGCGGGAGCGGGAGCGGGCGCGGATGCGGGAGCGGGAGCGGGCGCGGAAGAGGTCGCGGAAGCGGAGGCGGGAGCGGAAGCGGGCGCTGTGGCGGGAGCGGGCGCGGAAGCGTGCGCGGAAGCGGGCGCTGTGTCGGGAGCGGGCGCGGAAGCGTGCGCGGAGGCGGGAGTGGAAGCGGACACTGAGGCGGGAGCGGGAGCGGGCGCTGTGGCGGGAGCGGGAGCGGGCGCCGAGGCGGGAGCGGGCGCGGAAGCGGGCATTGAGGCGGAAGCGGGAACGGAAGCGGGCGCGGCGGCGGGAGAATGAGCGGGGGCGGAAGAGGACGCGGAAGCGGAGGCGGGAGCGGGAGCGGGAGCGGAGGCGGGCGCGGAAGCGGGCGCGGAGGCACAAACAAAAAATGTAGGTATTCCGTGTATCGATATCAATCGTCAAATTCAATATTCAACAAGAAGCGACCTACAATATGTGCGTCCAATAGTTTGCCAGATTAATACCATCAGCAGGCGTAGCATGGCGCCGTAGAAAGGGGTTTTGTCGACGGAAGAATTGACAAAATGACAGAACGTAGAAATATTTTTAGCGTTTTAAGCATGGTAATGTAAAAAATATAGAAAATACACGTTCTATTGTTCAATAGTGAACGAATCGTGTCATATTTATACAAAATAACAGTCGATTTGTATAGAAATAACGATGAAATAACTTTGTCTTTTCTTGGTAGAATAGACATAGAATCGCCATGCTACGCGTGCTGCATCCCTTTTTCCAAAATGGTAGTCGTGACAAGGGTAGACCGCACAAACTGGGATTTAACATTACAATAACACACAACACGCGTCTAAAAAATAAAATAGTCATCTGCTAAGTTGAAAGTAAGCCTAAAATTAACATCTTAATGATATAAAGACGGTTGGCGCAGTGGTTGAGCCGTTGACCGATCGACTCCTGCGCACGATGCGCGGTTCGTCGTATGTCGAGGGTTCGATGCCCGCACGGAGCAAATATTTGTATGACCTACAACGAGTTTTTCTGGGTCTGGGTTTTGTATGAGTGTTTGTTAACACATCCACCACATAGAAAAAATTCTATAAGTACCTACAATGAAATATTCGAAATAAAAAACTCTTCAATATTGCGGTCAACAAAGACATTACAGACAATATTTTCAATAAAAGGTAATATGTCATTCGTCTAGCAATCATATTTGAAGTTATGTCGAAAGATTTATGAAGTTATAGGAAATACCTATAATTCCTGAACAGGAAAATCACGTCAAACCTGTCAACCGTCAAATGGGAAAGTCGTTTTCTATTTACGCCTGAAAGAAAGGTCCTAATTCGGAATTGTTATTACTTATAACGGTTGGAATTTGCGATGGAGTTGTGTTCGAGAAATGAGGATGATTTTGCTGAACTGAGCCTATTTTGTTTTAAATATATGTCAGAGACGAAATTCAATGCACAAACATGTAGCGCATAAGCAATATGGTCCCTATGATTTTGACAGCGATGCAAAGTATTGCACCTTTAGGAGCCGATATTTAGGACGTCCTGAATTCAGAAAAGTTTAATCGCATTTAGGATGAGTAGCATCCTAATTAGGACATGATTTAGTACGTGTAATCGCGAGCTTCGGCGACTAAATTTCTTATCCTAAATAACGGATCCTGAATTTAGGAAGGTGTAATACCCCTTTAAGGTAAAAATTACTTTGAAAGAACTGTACACCAAAAATCATTCGTTCATTCACTCTTCTTGACAAGTAGGGCAAAGACTCGCTTCGCTACCCATTCACTCAGACCCTCGACCTTCGAGGAAGGTCATGCTTATATTTCCTCCCCTTTTTCCCTGTTATATCACGGTCTCATGCGTCCAGAGTTAGAATCTCTTTGGTTAGGTACTTACTTTTTAAGGAAAATACTTTTTTTTCTTTTTAGGGAGTTACATTAAGCATGAGATATTGTGTGAAGAGTACTTTACATTTTTTACACGTTATGTTGAAAGCTTTTTGTAGATAAATTTCTTTTTTTAATTGTTTGGATTCAGGATGATGTCTTGAATGTCTGTTGAGTTCGAGTTTTCGTAGTCAACGTTTATTTATTTTCGAACATTGTTTAGTCTACGAGTCAGGTGCTCATATAAATCGGTTTTTATTAAATCATATTTAAGAAGATGTATGATTCATATGCCAAACATATTTCTCGTAAAACCATGCATTTTCAAAAATGGATAAAGCAGTAATGTCTGCTAGCAAACAAGGGAGAACCTCTACAACTTTCAACATCATCATCATCTCAGCCATAGGACGTCCACTGCTGAACATAGGCCTCCCCTTTAGATCTCCACATATACCGGTTGGAAGCGACCTGCATCCAGCGTCTTCCGGCGACCTTTACAAGGTCGTCTGTCCACCTCGTTGGTGGACGTCCTACGCTACGCTTGCTCGTCCGCGGTCTCCACTCTAGCACTTTTCGACCCCATCGGCCATCTGCTCTGCGAGCAATATGGCCTGCCCATTGCCACTTCAGCTTGGTAATCCGGTGGGCTATATCGGTGACTTTAGTTCGTCTACGGATCTCCTCATTTCGGATTCGATCACGTAGAGAAACACCGAGCATAGCCCTATCCATAGCTCGCTGAGCGACTTTGAGCTTTGAGATGAGGCCGATAGTGAAAGACCACGTTTCGGTGCCGTAAGTCATCACTGGTAACACACATTGATTGAAGACTTTCGTCTTGAGGCACTGAGGTATGTCGGGCAAAAGACATTGCGTAGCTTCCCGAACGCTGCCCAACCGAGTTGGATTCGGCGGTTGACCTCTTTCTCGAAGTTGGACCTACCTAATTGGACTACTTGTCCTAAATAGATATATGAGTCAACAACTTCGAGTACCGAGTTTCCAACAGAGACTGGGGTGGGCACAACATTGGAATTTGACATAATTTTCGTCTTGTCCATGTTCATTTTCAAGCCCACCCGTTGTGAAACTCGGTCGAGGCCATCGAGCATCATGCTGAGTTCCTCCATCGACTTTGCCATGACTACGATGTCGTCGGCAAACCGAAGGTGAGTGATGTATTCGCCGTTGATGTTGATGCCAAGTCCTTGCCATTCCAGGAGTTTGAAGGCGTCTTCCATTGCGGCAGTAAACAGTTTAGGCGAGATAACGTCCCCCTGTCTTACGCCTCTTCTCAATGGAATCGCCTTCGTGCTCTGCTCCTGTACTCGGACCGACATGGTGGCGTTATTATACAAACACTTCAACACCTCGATGTACCGATAGTCAATACGGCATCGCTGGAGTGACTCAAGTACCTCCCATGTTTCCACCGAATCGAAGGCTTTCTCATAGTCCACAAACGCTAAGCATAATGGCAAGTTATACTCTTCGGTCTTCTGTATAACTTGCCGCAGCGTATGGATGTGGTCTATGGTACTATAGCCTCTTCGGAAACCGGCTTGTTCGGGAGGCTGGAAGTCATCAAGTCTGTGTTCGAGACGGTTCGTGATAACCCTTGAAAACAGCTTATAAACATGACTCAGAAGCGTGATGGGTCTGTAGTTCTTCAATAGGCTGTTATCACCTTTTTTGAAGAACAACACCACCTCACCCCTGCTCCACGTTTGAGGCGTTTTGCCCTCGGACAGGACGGAATTAAAGAGTTTCTGGAGGACTTTAAGTATCGGTGTTCCACCCGCTCTCAGAAGCTCTGAAGTGATTCCGTCCTCGCCCGGCGCCTTGTTGTTCTTAAGCTGCTTCAGGGCCATCCTAATCTCGTACAGACTGATGTCCGGGATATCTTCGGTAGCTACAACTTTGTGCCTAATTAAATAAATAAAATCGCTTAAAAAACTATAACGACCCCTTTAAAAAAACGCCTATTTCAAGCAATTATCAACCTTAAATAAACACACGTGTTCCCCGTGTCACTTAATTGATGAACATGAAAGGCTATTAAGAGTCGCAGTTTGTTTGTGACCATTAGCCGTAATGACTACAACCAAGAGGTTGGTTAGCGATGTACTTAGAATGTCTACTAAAACACGGGCGGGCACGGGTGCGGTTGCATGCTCCGGTATAAGTATGAAAGCTACAGTAATTAATGTGGGGAAGAAGTGCGGAATATGGAGAAGACTTGTCACCGACATAGCTCTTAAAATTTCCAAGCTGAAGTGGCACACAATGACGGGGCCCCCTTTAGAGGGCCAAAACCTACCCGGGCCGCGGGACTAACGAATTACCGTGACCCGGAACGTAAAGGGCTATTTAAGGAAACCGTGAATTTTATTCAGTACAAGTGTGACAGTCCCTCATGCCTTGCCCTGGGTAAGAGGACTCATTTAATGATTAGCCACGCTAATAAAAGCTGTAGTGACAATGGGCAGGCCCAAGGTGTGTCACGGGCAACCGATGGATGCAAATGGCAGATTGTCGTTCACCGTGGTGGTTTAAGGAGGAGACTTTTGTTCAGCACTGAACGTCTTCCGGCTGATGATGATGAGATCACCCGTGCGAACCTGGGTTCTACTACACTCGTGAGAAAAGGTATAGCATCACTTACTTCAATTCCGCGTGAGCTTGAGTACTTAATAACTAGTTAAGAACACAGAAATATTAAAAACAGGAGAAGTGGCAAGGGGGCGTGTCGGTGAAGCCGTGGTGTTGAGCATTTCGCTCAGCAATAGCTGAGCTAAACAAGAATAAAGTAGTACAAGTCAATAGACTTGTACTACTTTATTCTTGTTTTCCTATATTACTCCGACTGTATTGTTTTTGCATTAAATACATGCTCTTTTACAACCACCTCAGTCAGTCACTGAGTGACTTGACAAGCAATGTAAAACTGACATAACGATACCTCACCAAACCGTAATTTCGCATGGTGCGTCCGTTGTATTTGAGCGGGAGAGTCGTATCCGCCCCCCGTGTCGCGACAACACACAATGATAATTGTTTGTGTGAGTAAATTATACGGAAAAAGTACGCTGTAGAGTAAAGAATTAGGTTTAAGTATATTTAAATAACTGAGTTATCGATGGCGCGTGTGTGCGATTGTTCGTAATATTGTTTTGACAGAATTGTGTGCGCAATATTAGTGTTATGGAGGGGCAATTGTGGCTTCATCGGATTTCTATACATTTTGAATTCCACGCCAAGAATAACAAAAATGCTACCATTTATCATCATCATCATCAGCCGGAAGACGTCCACTGCTGAACATAGGCCTCCCCCTTAGACCGCCACGCCGAACGACAATTCGCCACTTGCATCCATCGGTTGCCCGCGACCCTCACGATGTCGTCGGTCCACCTAGTGGGAGGCCTACCTACGCTGCGTCTTCCGGTCCGTGGTCGCCACTGGAGAACTTTTCTTCCCCATCGGTTGTCAGTTCTACGAGCGATGTGGCCTGCCCATTGCCACTTCAACCTTTACAATGCTACCATTGTAAAGGTTTAACTCTTAACTTTAAATTGATACCAATTTCATTCAAATTACGCCATTGTTGAAGAAGCTATCTCGGATCAATTCCAAGTACCTAAATGATTTAATGGTTTTGTTAGTTACTGTAGTACTGAATCCTAATCAGTTTGTAACAAAGTTATTATACAGCTAACCTCATCTTATTTTAGCTGAAGGATGTGATAATGGATTCGCAGCGGATTTTTCTTATCAGTGAACTAAATTAAATATTCAATGAATTCATGAATGGGTTGTATAGAATAGTTGTCATTGACGATAACGAGAGTTCCCGGTCAAGATAAGCTTCCGAATTATAGTCCTCCTGACCGAATTTCGGCCATGGCGGTCAATAGCATCCGTGCACAGATAACAGCTTTTAGATTCCGCATAGGTTGCTCTCTGCAACTTATGCGCCCCACACCAGTGCATTTAACGGTGCCGATTCGCGCGCGAGACCGCGACAGGAGACCGCGACGCGGCCCGCGACCGGAGATTGTTTACCGCACCTGTCTCCTGTCGCTATCTCGCTCGCGAACTGCCGCTCATGCATTGCCTAATGTTGAGTGAGTACTGTCGCGGTCTCCTGCCGCGGTCTCCTGTCGCTGTCTCGCTCGCGAACTACCACTTATACATTGCCTAATGTTAAGTACTGTCGCGGTCTCCTATCGCGGTCTCCTGTCGCTGTCTCCTGTCGCGGTCTCGCGCGCGAACCGGCACCTTTAGGCTGGCCTTCCAATGGGTGAACCAACGACATCGTGAGAGTTGCTGGTAACCAATGGATGCAATAGAGTAATTTACTCCGTAAGTAAATTGATACGAGTAATCTGTTTATCCGTCAGTTAGTATTGAAAGATATTGAACACGTATTTTTTGGTTTTTTAAATCAATGAATATTGAAAAAGATAAAACGCTTAGAAATTCGGGAGTTGCTTGTGACGTCATAAAGCCTGTAAAATTATACCGACCGAGTGACGTTTTGTGATTTTTGGAAGCGTTGTATCTTCGGCAATTTTTTTTTTTTTATAAAATCTATCTTTCGGGCTAATTTAATTTTTGAGTGAAATAGCTTAATGGTGAAATTGTCCTTCGGTGTGGCGGCCTAAGGCAGATGAGTCTATTATTCTAATATGGACGATGACAATACAATAATAAATTAATTAAACCTAAATATTTACCAAACAAAAAGCTGTACATAAAACCAATAACTAAATTAAACTATTAAAGAGTATCGAAAAATTCATCCTCAACGCTGTCAGCTGGTAATGTGCCCAAGAGACGGGCGGCGTTGCCTCTTTGCATATGGACGATTGTTCGAAATAAAGTTTTTGATTGATTGATTAAGGCAGTGGTGTTACTGTAGACATCAATACCAATCGTAATATTGTCTGTACTTTTCCAGAACTCATGAAATACTCTTACTTGCGAGGGTAAAATTCCAGGAATGGAAAAACACCAAATCAGAAATACAGGTGGCAACAGAAATCAAAGTTATTTTCCCCAAAGTTGGTTGGGGACAACCCACGGTGAAAGTTATTTCCATACACCTCAAGCGCCTTATAATTGGACTGGCTTAATTAGATATTTTATGACACGATTCTCCATTTAATAGCAGAGTTGGCCCAGTGGCTGAGCTATCGACCGCTGCGCTGTGTGTTGCTGGTGCGATTCCCGCACGTTACAAATATTTGGATGCATAAGTAGTTGTTCCGGGTCTGGCTATTTGTGTATGTGAGTTTAAATGTATGTAAAGGCAACCACGATACAGGAGAAATTACAATCAGTCCTGGAGGCCGTAAGTACAAAATTAAATATTTGTTCCGTGCGGGAATCGACCCCGCAAATCGCAGCGCAGCAGTTGATTGTTCAACCGTATCTGATCTACCGTACCGTCATGTGTATTATGTCAAAATGGACTTATGTACTTACATTTAAATTACTGCCTGGCGTCGAATGAACCGTTGCAAATAAGTGTTTTCCCTTACCTAGAACAAATAAAAAGAAAATGAGTAAATAAAGTGGTATATAAAAAATAATCTTTACATATACATACATTTATAATAATATATTTTGAATGCATAAGGTTGGATGGACAAATCTTGTCTGCAACGAAATGATCAGAAAATAATAGCGGGTGATCCGTCGCTGAACTAAACATTAAAGGGCACAGTACAGCATCCAAGAGTATGTCTTCATTTAAAGTCTCGTGTAAGAATCATCTAGTATTTGTGAAAAAAAACGGCACAGTATAACTTCTATACGTAAATACCTAACAAGTAATTCACAAAACAGTTCTTTCCACCGCTTCTCTAGCAAGGAGCCGAATATTGTATGTATCCATACAAAAGTTAGACCCATTGTTGGCATACCCAAAATGGATGCTTATAGGTCGCTTTTGTCCGTTTACATCCGCAGGGCTGACAGTTATTATTATGAGTATGTAGAATTGAGCTGAAAATATATATTTGCCGTATTCTATTGCTTTGAAGATGAAAGGATCTATTTGTGACGAATTCGTGGTATTTACATAAAGTAAGTCGGTTCAAAAGGAATTTATAAGGCTGATGGAAATGATGGCCCAGTGGTATCGGCCCCGACTTACGAGTTATAATAGGTCGTGGATTCGAACCCAGCCAGGCGCATTACTTTGTGTAATTTATTTCATCACCACTGCTCTCCAAACGGTGAAGAAAAACATCTTGAGGAAATCGGCATGTCCTAGAACCAAAAACTCGAAGACATGTGACATCTACCACCCCGCACTGAGCCTACGTGGTAGATTATGGCCCACTCCCTCTCACACAGAGGAGGCATGTGTCACAGCATATTTATAGGCTGATGATGATGATGGGAGTGGCAATACCAGGTGAGGATGTTCCAGGAAAGGCCTAAAGTGACAGTATTCGTGAGGTTCTTTTGAAAGGTCGGGTGTGTAGTACTAGCAACTGGCGTAATGTATGACCAGTATGAATGTGGCAAAGGCAATGAAGTAAATAATTAAAGACCGTAGCAGGTAAATAAGTTCGGATTAGATACGAGTGTTGTAAATGTTGTGCCAGCTTGGCAGAAGAATATATCCAGCTACAGGCTGGATTGATTGATATAAAGTACTAAATTTCTTACTGGAAATCATTTTAGTTAAACGACTTGCAACGTTCCATGTCTGCGGGACTGTCTAAACAGACTACTGTGACCCAGGAACGAAAACGGCAATTGAAGGAACAAAATAGTCAATATACGAGTAAGTCTGACAGTTCTTTTAGCACTAACTAAAGAAAAGGCTACCTATCAACCTGCTGAAAAATATATACAAAACCAAAAACACATTATCAAAGAAAAGAAAGAAAGAAAGAAAAAGTTTTATTGGACTCACACAGGACAGAACAACATAAAATAAAAAAAAGATGTAAAAATTTAACAAAGGAAGCTTACAGAATAACACAAATAAAATAACCAATTTTGGTCCTGTACGAGGCCAAAAGGCCCCTATCTCAGCATAAGCTGTGACCTTTAGAAAAAAAAGTCACAGCGCTGGTTTTCAGATAGGGCCCAAAGTGATGTCACGGTCAGATATACATACAGTGATAAATATATACGTAGTAGGATATAAATAAAGCAATAACAGGAAAAATATAAAATAAATAAACTTATAATTTGATAATAAGTCTGCACCCGGCACAACCGCCTGTCTATGCCATGTGTGTCAATGGTTGGCAACACTGACACCGACAGACAGAGACGCGGGCGCAGATAATAAAATTAACTATACTATCTCATGCAATGTCAACAATCAACATTGTCAACACGGAAAACCAAAAACCAAAAACGAAAACAAGTATGTACTCCTATTACTCCGAGGTTTCTAGTCCGATTAGTGTAATTCTTTTTTTGTTCGATGCAGTATACTTTCCCATTGGTCCCATAAAAAAATCATCCAATTTGGTTCAGTACTTTTTATTTTGTGAGCATTTTTATTGATGGATGACGTGATGATCTTTTTAGGGTTCCGTGGCCAAATGGCAAAAACGGAACCCTTATAGATTCGTCATGTCTGTCTGTCTGTCCGTGTATGTCACAGCCACTTTTTGTCGAAAGTATAAGAGCTATCCTGTTGAAACTTGGTAGAAAGATGTATTATGTGAACCACATTAGGATTTTCACATAAAAATCAAAACAAAACAAATTTTGGGGGTGCCCCCATACTTAGAATTGAAACTCAAAAAAAATTTTTTCACCAAACCCATACGTGTGGGGTATCTATGAATAGGTCTTTAAAAATGATATTGAGGTTACTAACATCATTTTTTTCTAAACTGAACAGTTTGCGCGAGAGACACTTCCAAAGTGGTAAAAAGTGTGTCCCCCCCCCCCGTAACTTCTAAAATAAGAGAATGATAAAACTAAAAAAAATATATAATGTAGACCTCAACCAAAACTACCAACGAAAATTGGTTTGGATGAGATACAGTTAGCAGTTTTTGAGATATAGTACATTTTCAAAAACCGCAAATATAACTTTGCCATTCATACAAATACTATGAAAAACAAAGTTATTTTTATTGTTTGTGTATATTACTTACTAATCTCAATATAATTATATCTCTAATCTATGCTTGCTGCTACGGAACCCTTCATGGGCGAGTCCAACTCGCACTTGGCCGGTTTTTTTTACTTTTTGAGTTCGCATTTAGGTAGGATGTCAATTCATGAGAAATGTTCATCGCTTATTTGAATTGAAACACAAAACCTTTATTTTTATTAAATTCGAATTCGCTGAACGCAAATGATCCACAGCTGTGAAAATATGTGAAGTTTCTGTTCAAATTAAACTGATGTGAGTATGTAACGTGACTCTTAGTATGTAATTATTAATTTAAATTAATAACTATATTACTTGTTACTAAGATAAATAATCATTTTATAAAAACGACTTATCTCATCGAACGTGCCGGAAGCAATTTTATCTCTGTTTGATTACCTAAGTTTTTTAGAGGGACGAAATTTAAGAGTATCGGGAGATTAAGTGCCATTATTGCATGAGCAAGGATGGCCCTAATGGTATCGACCGTGACTTACGAGGTTAGGTCGTGGATTCGAACCCAGCCAGGCACATTACTGTGTGTAATTTACTTCATCACCTACCACTGCTCTAAAAACGTTGAGGAAAACATCGTAAAGTTAGCCATACACCATACTGCCTATCGTCCAATCGACATGACGATGCCGATTGGATCAGTTAGAATTGACCGTGTGTGGGCGTGGAATCCATCAAATTGACAGTTAAATTTGATCATGCCGATTTGATAATGGCGATTTGATTGTGCCGATTTGATCCTTCCGATTGGATCAAATCGGCATGATCAAACTTCAAATTGGCAGCAGTGATGCCAACTTAGCAACTTTATAGCTAGATCTAGCTATAAAGTCATGCTAAGTTGGTATCACTGCTGCCGATTTGAAGTTTGATCAAATCGATTGTCATGCCGATTGGACGATAGGCAGTATGGTGTATGGTGTACATGGATGAACTACCAATTTGATCCAATCGGCAGCGTCATGCCGATTGGACGATAGGCAGTATGGTGTATGGCTACCATAAGAAAATCGGCATGTTTTAGAACCAAAAATTTAAAGGCATGTAATATCTATCAACACCCTCTCGGCCCGTGTTGTATTTTACGGCCCACTTTCTCTCATAGAGAGGAGGCCCGTGTCACTATTTCCCAGCAGTGGGAACATTGGCTGGTGATGATGAAGCAGAGATGATGAATAATGGAGAAGTATGGAAGAAGAAGTGCTGGGTCGATTTCAATTTATAGGGTGAACAAGATAATGATGATCAATGTTTGGCACATAACTTTTCCCGTATAGCTATACTTAATATTATAAAGCTGAAGTTTCTTTGTTTGAACGCGCTCGACTCGTATATCAAAAACTACTGGTTCGAATTGAAAAATATTTTTGTGTTGGTTAGTCAGTTTATCGAGGAAGGTTACAGCCTATAAAACATCACGTTATGATCAATAGGAGCAGAGCAGCGGAGGTGAAATCACGGGGAAGTGGGAACATGTTGAAGTTGTCAAAAACTTACACTTGCATTTCAGTCAGTTAGTACTTGGGGACGTCAAATAATGTCAATAATTTTCATGGAAATTTCTGACATTTGACGTCCCCAAGCACTGACAGGCTTGGCTTTTTAACGACTATTTATCCAGGCCTAAGACTCGTATTAAAGCGAAGTGCACCCACCCGTATGAACATGATGTGTTTGTGTGTTGAAGCAAATGTATTTTATAACATAACAACGTACATATATTATTATCTGCAACGAAGTTGCAATTTATTATCAGAAAGTCCTACAAAAAAAAAAAACAAACCGACCGAATTGAGAACCTCCTCCTTTTTTGAAGTCGGTTAAAAAGGAAGTTCCTTAACAAATCGCATTAGGACGGCCCTTTTTTGGTGTTAATGAGTGCCAGAAGAAGAAGGAAAAATCCTAGAAATAACTTAAAAGGTTAACTTAATATGGGGTAAGTAATTCGACAGCTCGGACGCTATTCATTATCAAAGATGGCGGACGTATGACGTCATTTAACTTTTTTTTTACGTGGTAAAATAATCAAATGAGTCCTCCTACCCAGGGCAAGGCGGGAGGGACTGCCAGACTTGTACTGACTAAAATCCACGGTGTCCTTCAATAGCCCTTTACGTTCCAGGGTCACGGTTTCCTGATGAGAAAGTCCCGCGACCCGGCAGGCTTAGGCTCTAAGGGTGCCCCCCTTAGAGCCTAAGCCTGCCGGGTGTCAGATTGCTAATAGCTCTTAGAGGCTTGCGTGGAACACGACGCGCCGTCGACCCGGACATGGTCCATGATCGAACGGCAAGTCACCCATTACACACCGTCCTCATGGCCGTGCAAGACGACGGAGGTATAATAATATTCCACAACTATCACACAACGCAATCTAGTCCCAAGCTAAGCAGAGCTTGTGTTATGGGTACAGACAACTGATAAACATACTTATATATTTCTAAATACATAAATATTAAAGATAAATTACACCCAGACACAGAACAAATGATCGTGCTCATCACACAAACATTTGTCCTGGGTGGGAATCGAACCCACGACCTCCGTCATAGCAGTCAGGGTCACTAACCACTAGACCAACAGGCCTGTCAAACGGTATGACGTCATTTGACGTTTCGTGAAATGAAGAAACGGGACAATTTTGCAACCAACTTTTGATTGTCAAAGTTGAGCACGCTGTGCCTATGTACCGAAATTGTATATCTTGGCTGTCTTGGTGAGATAAATCCCGGTTGTTATTAGGACCACAGGCTCAATTTATTGCGAACCTAATCTTCTAAGCCATAAATCTTGAGCATTTTTGTTGAGACTTACGTAATTCAAATAGACCACTTCTTTTTTCACTTTGTTTTGCACGAAAATAGTATGCTCAGGGCCGTATTTAACGTAGGCCCTGGATACTTTGGGATTATAGGGCCAATGTGGGATGAAAAAACGAATGTACTGAGCTCCTAAGCGTAGCATGAGACCTTTTTTTTATCGTGGTAAAATCATCAAATGAGTCCTCCCACCCCGGGCAGGGCGGGAGGGACTGTCAGACTTGTACTGACTAAAATCCACGGTGTACTTCAATAGCCTTTTATATTCCGGGGTCACGGTAATGAGATAAGTCCCGCGACCCCGGCAGGCTTTGGCCCTCTAGAGAGGGGGACCCGTCATTATGCTGACGCTCTTTGAGGCGCGCGTGGAACACAACGCGCCGTCGACTCGGGCATGGTCCATGGTCGGGCTGCGAGTTGCCCTTTACTCGCCGCCCGCATGCCCGTAGCATGAGACCTTAGAAACGGTTTTTATCGACGGTAGAATGTAGAAAGATTTCTATCGTCCTAAGCATCGTGATGGTGAAATATAGAAATAAATGTTTCTTTTCCCCAGTTGTCTGCGGATCGTGCCATAATCGGGCAATTAAAATTTCGAATTGTAAAGAAATAACTTTTTCTATTCTTGGTGGAATAGAGCCAGAATAAGTCACAATACGCGTGTTGAGATAACTTAGGGGCCCCAAGGATTGCGAGCCTTGGGCACATGTCCAAAAGTATCTAATGGAAAAGATGGCCCTGAGTATGATTTCGTAGTAACTAACACGCTAGGTACAATTAATAATTTCACAACACAACAACATTAGTTTCTTGAAATAAAAACCTATTGAGGTGGCATCAGGCGGAAAGATTTTCTAGCTCACTCAATCACAGCATTGTTACATCACATTCTCACGATCCAATATGTACAGAATCGAAAATTACAACAGAACATAATCCCACTTCTACATTGATGACGATATTTCTGTTCATGACACGCCATTATTTCCTTGAGTATGTTCACAAGATACGAGAAAAGGTTTTTCTCACGAAGAAATGCTGTCATTTGAAGGTGACACAAATGTCTGACTGGTTACGTAAACATCTATCAATATTCTTAAGCAAATTCATTAGCGGAAGACTAGGTACTTCGCCCTATCATACCAGGGCCATTTGCCCACTGTTAGCGTATAACATGGTCCTCGGCCTCGACCATGTTATACGAGCAGTAATTTGAGTGTTATTATAGAATAACGGGGCGTTTTCACAACTAAGGCTTATTACCCAGTTTTACCCCATCACCAGTACTGGGTTCCTCTCTGTGAGACGGAATGGATTGTAATCTCCCACGCAAGTGGGGGTTGGTAGATGTCACATGTCTTTGAAGTTTTGGTTCTAGGACATGCCGGTTTCCTCACGATGTTTTCATTCATCGTTTTGAGAAGCTGTGACAGTTACCACTGAGCTACCATTTCTTTATAAATAAGGTAAAGACGTAGGGTATGACTGACTAACGACCTTCAATGATCGACTTCAGAGTTGGTGCAGTGGCAAGTGATCAGACTGCTGTGCTGCGTGTCGTGGGTTTGATTCCCGCACGGACCTAATATTTGTATGATCTACAAGTAGTTGTTCCGGGTCTGGGCGTTTATGTATATGTGTTAATATGTTTGTTAACGCATACACGACACAGAAGAAATTCCTAATATGAGGAAACGTTAGAAAAAATAATGTTACGCTTCAAAATGTTTGACGAAAAGGGGTGAATTCTATTTCTTTATGTAACCAGGATCATAACCCCATCAAAACATTTCATAATCTATTAAAACAACATCAATTTACCCTTCATTGCTAAATAGATCAAAGAGGCTGCCAAAGTCCCCTGAACTGCAAGAGGCGAAGTTTAGAGACACAATTTCCGCACATTGATTGCTCGAATCCCATTCCTCGAGAAGGAGGATGGGCAAAGTTTGAAGAAGGCATTCACATGCGTCGACTTTAACCGCACGAAAATCGACCGTCTGAATGACAACACGACTATGCTGCAAATGGCAATAAAGTCGCTAGCTATAAAGTTGTGTGCCATCCGACTGCTACCGTGCGGTGACAAGCCGCATGCGGCAGTTGACTTACTTGCAAGCGATGGCCAACCACATGAGATGTGTTTTGCACTGTGTTGTTTCACAAAAATGAACATGTCACATGAGATTTTAGTAAAAGGGGTGGCGATTTTTAGTGTGTGTCCACACTGGAAGCCTTTTTTTTTTTTTTTTTTCGTGGTAAAATCATCAAATGAGTCCTCCCAGCCCCGGGCAGGGCGGGAGGGACTGTCAGACTTGTACTGACTAAAATCCACGGTGTCCTTCGGTAGCCCTTTTGCGTACCGGAGTTGCGGTATACGTATGTCCCGCGAAGTGTAGCGCGCAGATCAAGCGTTTGTTTTTGTAGCGGCGAATTCAGGTGTTGCAAACCGGTGGTACAAAGTAGTTTCTATAAATCTTGTTTAAAGAAATTAATTTTAAAATGATTTTATAGGTTGTTTAGGATTGCATACAAGTAAATTATCAATCATTCTACATTTTTGTACTCAAGTATGGTAAAAATAATTTAAATATGTACAAAAACATCCAACGGTAGTACTTTAGTGCATGTTCTGGTAACTAGATGGCGCTACTAAAAGACCGAAAAGGTTTGATACACCTGCCACCCGCCCGTTGTATCTGTTGTTGCCTAGCAATGCCTAGGCTCGCAAATTCGCTTGTAGCCATCGCGCTAGGCCCCCGCCTTAGTCACTTCAGTGTGGCCACGAGCGGCGATTTCATACATTCAATATTTCCGCGCCCGCCGCCGCCACCGCGCTAGGCTCGCAGTGTGTTTGAGCACTTACAAGTGATGCGACTGGTGACTTTACGTTCTTGTCTCACGGTGAAAATTTACCCATGTAAATCCTACTCATATTATTAACATCAAAGTTTGTGAAGATTGATGTATGGAGGTTTTTTTACTCTTTCACGCAAAAACTAATAAACGAAATTTGGTACACAGATAGTAATTTATAACCTGCATTAACATATAAGATAATTTTCGAGTTATAGAGGGCGAAGTCACTGGCAACAGTTCCCTATGCCTAAAATATGTCATACATACACCGAGTTCGGATAACCGTGACGTCTTTCCAAGCTCTTAGAACT
This sequence comes from Agrotis exclamationis, assembly GCA_950005045.1. Lineage (NCBI taxonomy): Eukaryota > Metazoa > Arthropoda > Insecta > Lepidoptera > Noctuidae > Agrotis > Agrotis exclamationis. Next base: position 6,238,138 of record OX465433.1, on the reverse strand, counting down.
GTCCGGGGACCCTTTTAGTTAATGTCTCCGCAATAAAAGAGGCCGACATAAACGAAACTGTTTATTTTATTATCACTATCAAGATTCATCTTTAGTATGTCTGCACTGGATTAATTTGTATTCTGCAGTACTTCCTTATTGGTATTTTGAGAGTTAATTTTGTAGTTAATATGTTTTGCTTTCACGATGAAACTGTGGAACTGTGTGTCCTAACTGAAGGGAGCGATCGTGCATTATGTGATTGTCGTATTTCCATGTCAATCATTGATTCAGAAATGCGTTTGCATAACTTATGACGCATAATCTTACCATATAGGGTAGTTACCAACATTTTTAAATTGCAGATCTATTTAGACCGTAATTTCTTTTATCATTAAAATATTGATTATTAAATAATATAAAACGCATCTGCGGCGTGACGTATTGGGAATTTTATAAGTTTCGTATCTTCGTCAAAGAAAAAATACAGGTTAAATATATATTTTTTAACAATCCAACTGACGAATGAATTACATATTTTCAGTATCCATTCCTATTGAAACTCCTGAAATACTCCATGTTTTGTTGATTTTGACGGGATCCGGTCAATTCTAATGAGTTTGACAACTACACGGTATAATTTGAATCCCAAACTGTAACTAAAACTTTTCTTATTAATAAAAACCAAATAGTCCACTATCAGAACTTCTGTAGTCCTTTTGACTTCCAATGAAGCGAGTGACAAACCTCATTTGAGTAATAAATTAGTCTCCATGTAAAATGTTTGTGACCGCTGCGGATCTAAAAAGGCCTCCTCAGGAGAATCATAATATGAATATCGTAATAAAAATACTTTCTAGACAGAGAAAAACAAATGAAATGAAAAACAGGGACCATAAAATATATCTCTTGCCTAGGCGACATAATGTCTTTGGTGATATAAAGAAAAGAGGCAGGTGGTCCCACAACTGTTTTTCTCTCTTTTCAGACAAGATAAGAGATAATTATTAACCAATTCTCAGTCTATGCTATAAGTCTATGTTCAGAAATGAATTGAATACGGTTTTATGCGTGTAACCTTGACTTAACCGTGAATCACTTTTAGAAGAATTGCTTAAAGTGGCCGTTTTAGACCTCCTGACCTTTCGCCCCAAAGGATTAATTTAAAGGACCGTAGTTCCAACTTTCTCGTATATTTAATTTGCTTGACTAATGGCGGACTTTGTTTTTCTTTGGGTCCTAAATCAGCATTGACATATGGACACGTTTACATCAAGGAATGAAGTAAATTTGTTTTTGGGACATCAATTGGCTTTTAGTGTGGTGCAAAATAAAATTAAATAAGTATTTGATTTACTAAGTTGACAAATGGAGGTACTATGGTATGTCGGTTTGATGGTAGATTCAAGCAAAATCACTGTAACATGTTGATCGATAGGCAGAAAGGAAGAAGTCATATTTGAGAGATTCATCAGTATAACGCGAGCACCATTTCTAAACCACATTCAAGCGTCGCTATTATTCCTATAAAATGGTCCCACTGTCAGCTTATGAACGCAGCCGTTCAAAAGTGCGTTATCAACTACGAAATCCGCCCCATTACACCAAGGACGTAGGTAATTCATGGCGTTGAACTTCATAATTACCTAAAGATGACCCCGTCAAACACCACAAAACTTCACTAAGTACTTTAAACTCGCTTAAACTAACACCACAATGAAAATATAGTAGTACCCTCACCCATAATTTCGCCGCCTAAATTATACATCCAGGGTTACTCTCAAAACTGTATCATCACAAGTACACGACCTTGGGAATACCTAAACTCTTGGCCACGAGTCACACGCGTCGTACGACAACGACTGTCGATAGAATTAATTAAAGAATTCGTGACGCAATTTCTGGAGCGGCTGTAGAAAAACAAAAAATAAATAAATGTCTCTTAACGCAAGTAGCATAGCCTGAGGTTATGCAGGGCTACACGACCTTGGGTGAGGAGACTTAAGGTCAGTTTCCACCAAGAGACAAATCTCCGCCCGAAATAATAAAATTGGATAAGTACTCACTCATTTTTGAGCACGCGGTCGAGGACGCTTTATGGCTGCGTCGAATAACTTAAAAATACTACCGATAGAGTCTAAAAAGTGTTCAACGATTTTCCGCTTATTAGAAATTCACCCCAAGACCGTGGCTACGGTCACGACCTTGGGCTATGATCCAAAAAGAAACGCAAGAGCGTCACTTGCTTCTTCGGTGTGAGTAAGGTGCGTCCCGGCGACTCAAAGCATTCTTCATTCACAACTTCTTTCATTTGTTTTTCTTCGCAGTCGCTATCGCAAGACGCGTTGAACGAGTAACTTGTGGCCAGAACCTACGGGTCCTAAGAACACTACAGTTGAAAGATTCTAAGGGTCCTTTAGAGAGGACTTGCCAAAATCCCTCTCAGCTAGTTTACATTATAATGGTAATACTCTCAGAACTCATGTTTTTGGTTAGGGACCGCGTTTATTGGATCATCTGTTACGGCTGTTAGGTTTGAGGGGGTTAAATATGGAGGGAATTGGAAAGGGTAATTTCGTGTATGTTTTGTAGGTACTTAACTGAAAATATGGTACATCTGATGTGAGAGTCGAGGCAATTATTTTATGAGGAAACTCAATAGCTTCCTCATAAAATAATTAGTAATTAAATTAATAATTAAATAGGAAAATCGGAAACTGATGGTTGATACGACGGATTGTGATAAATGGATTAGTAGCATCATAGATGGCCATATATACTGAAATTTTACGACTATAGCAAAATGAACGGGCTACAAAGTAGTTTTGGGAGGCCTTGTCAACTTAATATTATGACAGACAGAATTTGGTTTGTCCAGCAGTTATAAGCGGTAGAAAATCGTTGACTGAACCAACACCTTTCCTAATTCTTCAAGTTTCGTATGGACAACTTTACTAACTGTAGCCAGTGTCTGCGCCCGTGTTGTAACTCGAAAATTATCCCACGGCAACATTATACCGATAAACAAATTATATCCTACGTGTTAAATCGGACAAGCGCCATGAACAGAGCCGAAATTTCGGTAACTCAAAACAAATAATAAAAATGGTAAATAAAGTTCTAAAACAGCAACAATATTCACCTCCGTTTATGACCCCTGTAATGGTGTGAACTACATTGCTAATGACCTTGCGATTCACTTGAACCTTTTCTGTTAAGTCAAGTGTTATGTTATCGCCCTCGTAATCGTAGCGATTGACCACAAATACATGTGGCACGCACTACGATTACGATAACAAGTGACCCTTACTTGGTTGCGATAATGGGAAGGAAGTTGCGTGCTTTCGGTTTTTTTTTTTGGACTGATTTATAAATGGTTCATGTTTTTTATAGATTTCGCCTTGACCTTACGTGAATTAAGTGTAGGAACCTTAAAACATTTTCTTGTTTTTTATTTGAAAAAACGTTGCACCCACACTGGTATTTTCTCCTGTATCCTGAGATCGTTTACAAGCATAGAATCTCACATTAACAGACACCTAGACCCTGAAAAACTACTTGTAGGTCATACAAATATTTGTTTCGTGCGGTTATCAAGCCCGCGACACGGTGCGCAGCAGTCGACCGTTCAGCCACTGCGCCAACCGTGCCGTAAACGATGTTATGTTTAATTATAATTAAAAGTTTATTTGTATAAGAGAAATATGGAAGACGATTCGCCCGTGGTTTAGCCTATGTCGAGACTTAAGCCTCCTGCAGACACACGCGATTAATCGCGCGGGGCGACATGTCGTGGTCCATTCGCAGTATTTTTAGAGTGGAAATTAGCTTGGCTCGTTGTCGCAGCGCGATTAATCGCGTGTGTCTGCAGGAGGCTTTATCCCACGGAAACGTACTAAAGGGGTAAAAAGTAACCCAGGTCACAGGCAAATGTTGAAATCTAATTCCGACAACAAAAAAAGCGGAAAGGCAGACACATAGGTACTCTTGTTTTTAATTTGATGGTCGCACACCTTTTTTGACATAGTTTTCTTCTAATGATATACTTATCAGTCTACCATCAATAATAATCATCACACCGTCTGTTTTATTTATATAATACCAATTAGTTCGGATTTACATATTTACTAAAAACAGGTAAATTTTAAAACACTCAGCAATTCCTTTTTTGGGGGAACTGTGTGGGATTAAAAGGGTCTGACAGCGAAGATTTCCCCGGGATTACGGTTATAAATCCAAATATTCTTTATCTCGACCTACAAGAGATATAACGTATTATCACTACTAAAAAACAAACACAACTGTCATTTATCATCAACACACATAAACCCCAAAGATTCCATCGCACCCCATAACCTCTATCTTTCATTTTAAGTATGGTAACACTAAAAGCATTTCGAAAACCTGCAAGGCAGTTTCAACCATGAAAAAAGTTGTTACAGTTCAATTTTGTTTGCAGTTGAAGAGGCAAGAACAATAAATAATATAGCCATTGGTAACATCGTCTCAAAAGTAAGATTTGCGCCGATTCATAATTCATTCAGATGAAAATCTAAACTTGGAAATGTCTTGGAAATTAATGGTTCAAAGATATAACGGCACAGCTGTTTGAACGAATGGGAATTTTCATCAGATCTTGATTGAGCTGATTGAATGGATCGAACTTATTGAACGTTTTCTATAAGTTATCTATGCCAGTTGAAACAGAACTTTAACCGTACCTACGTTAATGGTTCCATGCCTTATCAGACATTTAGGTAGTTGAACTGGTTAAACGGTATGATGTATGATATATGATGTAAGTATTACGTAATTACAACCCGCACTGGACCCGCGTGGTGGATTATGGCCCTCTCCGTCTCTCAGAGAGGAGGCCTGTGCCCAGCAGTGGGAACATTTATAGGCTGATGATGATGATGATTACGTAATTGGGCTACGTTAGTCTTAAGATCTTTATTTGTATCTATATTTTTGTGAAAAATTAATTGAATTTGAACGTTTTCTAACAGCTCTTGTAGCCTAAAAGTGTTAGCAGAAAACGGACAATAAAAACAGATATTTTATGTAAACACTCGCTTTGACCACGGCTTGCCTGTGTTAGCAGAAAACGGACGATAAAAAGCAGATAACATTTTATGTAAACACTCGTTTTGACCACGGCTTGCCTTCCTCCTTTCTTGTATTAATCTAAGGTCCGATCTATTTATATACAAAAATTCATTAAAATCGGTCCACCGGTGACAGAGTATAAAACAAACAAACCAACTCGCGTTCGTTTTTAAAATAAATAGTAAGTATTTCACCTTTTGAGAATAATTTTATGACACAGATTGCATGACACTTTGCCATTCTTCTTTATCTTTAGGTTTCACCTCATGTTAGCGTAAGTGAGAAATAGACTATTTTATTCAGACAAAAGTCGAGCATGTTCTACCTTGAATAAGTTACTCAGACATCTTCACCAAGACAAAGTGGAGGCTGTAAGACAAATCGCCTTGCTTATCTAGTAGGTCAAAAAGATACAACGTCACGTCAGTTGGAACTTTGAATAAGAGCACCGTTGTGTGTAGGAATTGGTTATTTAAAAAACAAAAAAAGGAGCAAGAAAGTTTCAAGGCTCGCAGAATCAAGGCCATAACACAAGATTTCTGTTTTTAAAATATAGTGTGCTTGAAGTATTTACTGCGTTTATTGTTTGGAAGATTGAAAAAGTACCTGAAGTGTTCGAACGAGAAACTATTTTTCTCAATTAAATTAACGTCAAAGTTCCAGTTTACTTTACGTCACAAAAACGTCAGCTTCAGAGAGCTTTTTGCACAGAGAATAGAGCCCGTAACTTGTTGAAGAATGACGTAATGTCAAAGTAGCATATCTCTTCTTAAGCTATCGGAAAATATTAACGTGATTTTGTGATGTTACATGTGTAAATTATCATGTGTCACACATTTTTGACTCAAGAAATGTAAGCATCCCACAAGTTTTCAGACAGTATGCATCGTCTGTGCAATCCTCAATACTGCAGTATTCAGAAATTCGTTTATCGAATCGTTCAGCATTGAAACTCAATCGTATACAAATGACATTCATTTTGCATATTTTTGAACCATTCAATAAATGATGTTGAATTTATTCCCATCGTTGCTCAATGCTCGGTAGAATTACAGCACTATTTTGTGTCGACCGAAATTTGACAGTGACAGCTGTCATTTTTAACCGACTTCAAAAAGGAGGAGGTTATCAATTCGACGGTATGTCTTTTTTTTTGTATATTTGTTACGCGATTACTCCGCCAATTGTGGACCGATTTTTAAAATTCTTTTTTTGTTCGAAAGGAGGTACTTCTGAGGTGGTCCCATAGTCACCAAGTTGGGATCTGATGATTGGATCCTGGAGAAATCGAGGGCAACCCTCGAATTTTATAGGCCGACACACCGTTTTTCGCAAATTTTATGAAGTAATTTAAGTACTTGCGTATGATAATCATAATTTCATGTAGCTGAGCTGATGATGGAAGGTAGAACTCCTTAATAGTAAGGAGTAGGCATCGACTGATTTAGTTTGAGTTCGCATATCTCTGGAACTACAAGTCCGATTTAAGTAATTCGTTTTTTGTTGTACTAGGTATCATTTAACTTAGGGAATATTGCAAGTTTCATCAAAAAGTTCAGTAGTTTTTGAGATAGGGAATTTTATTAGGTTATTGTGTACATGAGCGATGTTATTACCGGTGTTATGGATTACAAAATTTTAGTGCACATGTTGTATTTGACAAGAATTCGGGTTGAATATTTAAACTAAAAAGAGTGAAATAAAAACTTTTTCAAAAAAAAATGTAACCGCCTTCAAAAACAATTTTTTTTTGAAATTCGAATGTCAGTTGAATTTTGAAAATTGTGTTGATTAAAAGAGCATTCAAAATCTTTATGCACATCAACATCAGTGTTTCATTAGCTTTAAACTTTCTTAACATAACATTTTTTTATGTTAAAATCATCGCGGTTGGAGCGAGAGGGACTGTCAGACTCTTACTGATTAAAACCCAACACTGTGCCTTCAGTTACTCTTTGCTTTCTAGAGCCGCGATTTCCTGTAAGAGGATCCCGGGACTCTATGCCTTTAACATGCAAAAGGATTTTTTTTTTAGGGTGGCAAAATCATCAAATGAGTCCTCCCGCCCTGGGTGGGGCGGGAGGGACTGTCAGACTCTTACTGACTAAAATCCACCCGTGTTCCGTCGGATGCCCTTTACGTTCCGGGGCCACGGTATCCTGGATTAAGAAAAACCCGCGACCCCGGCAGGCATTTGGCCCCATAAGGGGCCCCGTCGGTGACGCGTGAAACACGACACGCCACCGACCCGGGCTTGGTCCTTGGTCGGACGGCGAGCATACCCATTACTCACCGTCCGCAAGCCCGCTCCGCCGCTGTGCCCTCTGCTGTTCAGAGGGACACGCGTTGGAGCGTCCACCCGACAGGCTATTTGCATACGGGCAAAGAAACCCCTTAGGCACACAATGCCTAAGGAGAGTTTTTGCCCGCATCCCAGGGTGCACCGGCCCGAAAAACTGGTCTTCCCCACGGACGTATCCGAGAGGGAACTCCAGTCCACGGGCGCACGTGGAGGTTTCCTGTCTTAGCACCCCAACTTCGTACCGCCTTAGAATATTTTTTTCTTTTATCATATTTACTCACATTTTAAACCTTCCCTGGACTTTTTTTCGTGGTAAGACATCAAAGGAGTCCTCCCACCCAGGGCAAAGCGGGAGAGACTGTCAGACTTGTACTGACTAAAATCCACGGTCTCCTTCAATAGCCCTTTACGTTCCGGGGTCACGGTAATTCGTTAGTCCCGCGACCAAAGTTAATCCGGCGACCGCCTTACCAAAAATTAATTGAAAACCAAAATTAGCCAAATCGATCCAGCAAAATTGATTGAAAGCAAAAATCCTATGGCAGAATCAGCAACTATAGGCAAGTTATTGAAGATATGAAATTCGTCCCGTCATCATTTCACCTCACCGATGGAGCCCTAATATCTGTCTTACACGGTTGCTTGAACCCCGGATAGGAACCGATCCATGGGTCAGAGTAATTTAGTATTCATAGTAAACGATCTGAAGGAATATTTGATGACTGAACACAGGGATATAACATACTCGTTCAACAACCGGTATGAAGGCAGCAATTTTCAAACGGTTTTTCTGTAAACTATATGCTGTGTGTAAGCACTTTTGAACTGTATGCTACATTAAGAAAATATTTAAAAAAAAACGTTGCCTTACACTAGGATTTTTCCTGTTTCGTGGGTGCGTTTACAAACATAGAAACACACATACACAAACACTCAGACCCGGAACAACTACTTGAAGGTCATACAAATATTAGATCCGTGCGGGGATCGAACCCGCGACACATTGCGCAGCAGTCGATCGTTCAGCCACTGCGCCAATCGTGCCAATCTGTTTGGTTTGTACGCAGACACATTGAAACTTATAGCACAACATTAGAAAACCGTTTGAAAGTTGATGCTTACATACCTGTTTTGCTGACTGTACATGACTGTTTGGCAATTAGAATCAAAATACATTTTGACAAATTTTATGAAGAAACACGTGAGACTTGGTACTAGGGTTGCCAACATTATTTTGTCAAAATATATATAGTATTTTTTTGAACAAGCCATAAACAATACAAGCCATAAGCAACAGACAGTTATATTTTTTACTTATTTATTTTTTTATGAAAACTATATTTATTTGCACTTCTAACTGCAGGAAGTTTTTTGGTTCATTTTACTGATTTTAGTAGGCAAAATATAAACATTTAGCTATTGTGCTGAAATATAGTATTTTCGCGTACTATACATATATTTCTTCAACAGTATAAAGCAACCGTGACCGTTCAATAGTGAGCAGTGGGGGCCCAGTGGTATCGGCCCCGACTTACGAGTTGTGGGTCGTGGGTTCGAACCCAGGCTGGCGCATTACTTTGTGTAATTTATTTCATCACCACTGCTCTCAAAACGGTGAAGGAAAACATCGTGAGGAAACCGGCATGTCCTAGAACCATCAAATTCGAAGACATGTGACATCTACCAACTCGCACTGGGCCCGCGTGGTGGATTAGGGTCCACTCCCTCTCACAGAGAGGAGGCCTGTGTCCCAACAGTGGGAACATTGAAGGCTGATGATGATGATGATAAAGCAACCGTACTACGGTTGGCAACCCTACTTGGTACCCAAAACGTGGAAGTCCAAAACGTTACCCCTCTGCCTACCTTTGGGAATTATAGAGGTGTCATCACGTGTAATACTTACTAAAAAGTAATGGATAAAATGTATAAATCTAAAAATAGAATTTCGGTGTAGGAAGAGAGTTTCCATTAAATTCATAATTACTTCCTTAAACCCACGCACGAGCAAATGTCACAACGACAGCCGAGTAACAAATAAAACTGGAAACAAACCTTCATTTACAAATAGAAAAAACTCATTAACAAGTACTTACATATCCATTTTCATTAAGTCTTTTATCGTCATCACAACATCATACTATAACGAGAGAAAACATTAACGGGATTTTACTCTCTCTGTCTTAAAAAATAGGGGCTGTATTCCTCTCTCCAGTTTACACACTCTGGTTAAACATGTTGCGGCGAGGATATTAAGATGATTGACAGGTTAAGTTGTGATCTCATCCTCCTCTAGAATGACGTCATCAGAGCCTGGGGATAAGTCTAATCCGATAAGAAGGCCCCATTAGTGTCGTAATCTTAAGTCTTTGGGGAAAATGCTGCTTAAAGTCTTATCTGGTCGTGAACCCTTCTAGTGTGAAGTAGGTTAATCTGTTCCAAAATGGCAGATTCATCGCCCATGTGATGTGAGTGATGTTAGTAGAAGCGTCTATCTGAAACCTAACATAGCAAATTCGCCTGTAAGTCCACAACGTAATGCACATTTTTGTTCTAAGATAAAAGTAGCGCGCATTCGACGGACATCGTGCGTCTAAGCGATTGGTGCATTCATGCAACTTCGCTTTAATTGTGAAGGATTTGACTCTTCGATGCGCTTCGAATCTGCACTTGTGAGAGGGAGTAGACTTTATTCCACCACGCGCGCTCAGTGTGTTAGATCTCACAAATGTCTTCGATTTTATTTTCTAGGACGTGCCGGTTTCCTCAAGATTTTTTCCTTCACGGTTTTTGAGAGAAGTAGTAATGTACCTGGCTGGATTCGAATCCCTGTAAGTCGTAAGTCGGGGCATTTACCATTAGTCCACCACTGCTCTCATTACGTTATGACCACGGTATTGACGGACAACCGAGTAGCTTCAGGTTGTAACAAAAGTTTTAACCATCCATTAACCTAATCTGTTTCTAGACAGATCAGATTTAACAATCAGTTTGACTGACAAGCCACTCCGTTTTTGACCGAACTACCCACAACTTAAGAAACAAGACTATTATACTATACTTGGAAACTTTGAACAATTTGTGTTCTTCAGACCACTTAGGGTGAGGTCGTTTGGTACAGTCAGCATCAAAAGTTGCTGACCACATTCAGATTTTCAAAATCGCTGTACACCGTAATAATACGTAATAATACGATGTACAGCGATTTTGAAAATCTGAATGTGGTCAGCCACTTTTGATGCTGACTGTACAAGAACTCTCAGAGGTACACTCAGGACATAGTTCCCGAACAACGGGTCACATTTGTCTCTAAGTACCATCTTTTTATTGCCTCTAAAAAACGTTTAGGAACTCTTGGTACTAAGTGTTTGGTAGATTTCAGACTCAGTGTTGCCTGCTATGAATATTTGTGAAGGAGTAGTAATAAATTAGGTAGGACTATTTTGACCAAAAAGGAGGCCACTATGTCTATTTTATTTTTTTGTGAAATAGGGTTTGAGTCTGTGAGTAGGTTTTGCTATTCGTTACGTAAATTGCTGTCAAGACTAGGAAGTGTTTTTGCGTCATTCCGTTTTATTAGTTGTTAGCTATAATGACATAGGTATAATCGAAAATTAGGAGGGTTTTCACGTGGTTCTGTTCAGTAACGATTTGCACCATTATAATCTCTTGACTTAGAATTTTAAGGCTTTTTAGGGTTCCGTAGCCAAATGGCAAAAACGGAACCCTTATAGATTCGTCAGACATGACGAATGACATGTCTGTCTGTCCGTCCGTATGTCACAGCCACTTTTCTTCGAAAGTATGAGAGCTATCTTGTTGAAACTTGACAAATAGATGTATTATGTAAACCGCATTAGGATTTTCATACAAAAATAAAAACAAAACAAATTTTGGGGGTACCCCCCATACTTAGAATTGAAACTCAAAATTTTTTTTTTCACCAATCCCATACGTATGGGTTATCTATGGATAGGTCTTTAAAAATGATATTGAGGTTACTAATATCATTTTTCTAAACTTAACAGTTTGCGCGAGAGATACTTCCAAAGTGGTAAAATGTGTCCCCTCCCCCCCCCCTGTAACTTCTAAAATAAGAGAATGATAAATCTAAAAAAAATATATGATGTAGACCTCAACAAAAACTTCCAATGAAAATTGGTTTGGATGAGATATAGTTAGCAGTTTTTGAGATATAGTACATTTTCAAAAACCGCAAATATAACTTTGGCATTCATACAAAGAGAGCAGTGGTGGCCCAGTGGTATTGGCCTCGACTTACGAGTTGTAGGTCGTGGGTTCGAACCCAGTCAGGCGCATTACTTTGTGTAATTTATTTCAACACCACTGCTCTCAAAACGGTGAAGGAAAACATCGTGAGGAAACCGGCATGTCCTAGAACCAAAAATTCGAAGACATGTGACATCTACCAATCCGCACGGGCCCGCGTGGTAGATTACGACCCACTCCCTCTCACAGAGAGGAGGCCTGTGTCCCAGCAGTGGGAACATTTAAAGGCTGATGATGATGATGATGATTCATACAAACACTATGAAAAACAAAGTTATTTTTATTGTTTGTGTATATTACTTACTAATCTCAATATAATTATATCCCTAATCTATGCTTGCTACTACGGAACCCTTCATGGGCGAGTCCAACTCGCACTTGGCTGGTTTTTTTATTAGTTGGCATCACGTATACGTTACGTACCTATTAATCAAAGATTGATTTATTTTTGATTGATGTTTTAAACTTATTTCATACATTATTAAATATTAACATTTAAAAATACTGATAACATAATAAGTTTTTATCATAATAATACTTGACATAATGCAAAGGAGCATAACTATCATTCGGTCTAATCTGTTTTGCCATAATTTAGAGTTACAGAAATAGGAGCCCCACTCAGCGGGGCTCCCTGGCCCTGTGCCTTATTACTTTACTTTACAGCATAACATTAAGCGTATAAAACATGCTTTATTGTTACTATACCAACAGTATTTATAAAGTAGCAAAAGTCTGATTAATTTATAACCTTGAAAGCTGTTACACCCAGACGAACGTAATTGCTAAGCTAGACTAGATTTATCAGCTGTGTTTAATTAGCGTCGTTTTTCATTATTATACGTCTACAATTATTTTTCAGTAATTTTACATCGGGGTGTGTAAATCAGTTTAATCTTTACTGTTTAATTGGTAGTATTTTGCTTTTGGGTTGATATTATTGCTGTTCAAATATTTGTGATCACATCAGACTGGTCATCGAGGTTAAACTACATTTGCTGAAAAATCGCACGAATTGTCTCATAAGTAAATTCGCTTAAACTAAAAGTGAATTTATTACCAGAAAGTTCTCTTTATGAAAATTAGTGTTCCTAAGTCGGACCAAAAGATTATGTAGCCTGCCAGCATTTTGTGTGGGAAATATTATCTGTAACAAAGAAACTTTTGTCCTTAGCTTTTATCGCTAATAAAAGGTTGTACCAAAATTGGCTCACATTCTCTTTTGTCTAGATTTGCTTTTTTGTAACTGTTAGCTTAAGATTAGCGTCCGTCTGAAGTCATTAGCCCTCGTCTATTTACTCTAAGGAATTATGTAAGAAAAGTAATAACAAATTTCTTTTTTAGCAAGATAAGTAACACTTGTCAGAAATAAAACGAGACCACTTCAATAAAATACCTCTCAACCTGCTAAAAGTAGGTTAAAACCACGACCTATAAGTTTACGCATCTGAGAACACTCCACTCACTAACGTAGAAAGTACTCTTCAGCATTCAAGAAGCCACAAAGTACTGGCAAAGAGTCTATCAAATTACTGACAGTACGGTCAACGTGGCTCTTGAAGTAGGAATACCATCCTTAATTCGAAGGACATAAGGTTTGAAATGAGGTAGGTAGACTTCACGAGTATTTGCTGAGTGAGTCTTTACTCAATAGTGTTTTTTTTTTCTGATGAATTTAAGGGTTTTTAGTAGGATACCTATTTCGTTTGAAAACTAATTAAAACAATGACACTGTGTGAGTTGCCTTTTAAAATAACTTCTCTTCGTCGTCGTCGTGGGACACGAGCGATTTGTTTTTAAAGAGCGTTCAAGCCGAAAGACATTTTGAATACAAATTTAAATTTTCAAGTCTTTTTTTTCTGAAATTACTGAATCGATTTTATTTAAACTTCACACACATGAACAAAATACATGGGTTTTAAAAGTTGACAGAAATTTCGATGTTTATTCGAGCCGTAAAAAAATATTTTGGAAAAGCATGACTTCGTGCGCCATTAGTTAGAACAAACTCTTAGTGTCAAAAAGAAGAAAGAAAAGAATCCATTTTCTGTCTATTTGCATAGCGCGGCGTCTGCATATGCGTGTCTATTCAGACTGGTCTGCCCTGCCAAGCCAAAACACTGTATCCTTAAAAAACCAGTTTTGAGATAATTGACAAAACATGTTTTTTGTTAATATTTGCCCATATCAGAGGTAATTGGAGCATATTATATAATTTTGTGCATTTAATAGTTAGGTGCACATCTCTAGTATATAGCCAAATAGTTTTTTTGAAATTATTTTATTACAGAAAGAATTTATTGCCACTAACTTGTGTTGACAAGACAATTATAAAATTTTAATGTGCTTCAAACAAGGCAAAACACTGTAAAACCGGATACAGTGTTTAATCTTTGTCTGAAACTCTAAACTCATTATGCCAAAACACTATACACTGTATCCAAGCATACAGTTTTTTTAAGAGGATAGATGGAATGAATTGTAAATTATAGTATTTTTCAACTAAGTATGATTTCTGTGACACTTGTGAATGCAATAGCTTGTTCGGGAGGCTGGAAGTCATCAAACCTGAGTTCGAGACGGTTCGTAATGACTCTTGAGAACAGCTTGTATACATGGCTCAAAAGTGAGATTGGTCTGTAGTTCTTCAACAAGGTGTTATCACCCTTTTGGAAGCAAAGAACAACCACACTCCTGTGCTATGCTTCTGGCGTAGTACCTTCGAGTATGACGGAATCAAATAAATTCTGGAGGACTAGAAGTACCGGTTTTCCACCCGCTCTCAGAAGTTCTGTTGTCATTCCGTCCTTACCCGGCGCTTTGTTATTCTTGAGCTGTTTATGAGCCATTATAATTTCGTACAAGCTGATGTCCGGGATATCCTCAGTGTAGTGTCAACTCAGTTCAGCTCTTGCGTCTCGAGCTGTACTGACACTGGGTTGTCGTGTTGATGTGTACTCGTACAACTGTCCGTAAAACCTCTCAAGCTCTCTCAGGATCTCCGGTTTCGTCGAAATGATGCTGCTGTTGTTAATCTTCAAGTTTGTCATTTGGCTTTTCCTAATAAACGAATTCTAGCCCTGGTTCCGCTCGATTGCCTCTTTGATCCGTGCTGCACTATAGGCACGCAGGTCACGTCGCATTAATTTAAAGATTCGTCTATCAGCTGAAGATTGCAGCCTCATCTCGGTCCGGTCTTGCATCAACTTGATGGTTCCGTTCGAGAGCTTTTGAGGCTTATGCGGCACGGGGTCTTGAACTTGGACCACACAGCTTGGACAGTTTCCGCCAACCCAATCTCGTCTACAGTTTCGCATTCGGTTAGGCGCTGGAAGCGATTGTGCAGTTCGAGTTGGAAGTCTTCGGGGTTCTGAATGTGGGCAGGACCAGGTCGGAGAGTGGACTTCACCAAACGAGACCTTTCAAGCTTCACATTGATATTCAATGTGCCTCTGACGATTCGGTGATCGCTACCGGTTTTTACCTTGGCGATCACAGAGACATCACTGAATATTCGCTTCTTGGTCGTCATGATGAAGTCAATCTCATTTCTGGTAGTACCATATGAGCTTACCCACGTTCACTTCCTGGATGGCCGCTTCTGGAAATAGGAGTTCATTAAATGAAGTTCTTCCTTTTCCATGAAGTCGACCAGTCGCTGGCCCCTATGGTTTCACTGCCCATAACCAAATGGCAAACTCTTAACTCATCGCCATTCCGTGCACCCACCTTCGGTTCTACATCATCAGAATGTGTCGAGGTCGGTGCATACACCTGTATGTAGGTATCCTGACCCTCTCTTCGGATTTCAGATAATCCCAAGATATCCCACCCAGAGCTGCCGTAGACTGGGGGCCATGTGATATTGTTGCAAATCATAATGGGGGGGGGGGGGGGGGATCGCAGTGAGGTCACCGAAAGTTTACAAAGGACGCTGCTGCGTGTCCTTCGGTGGCTGGTCACTGTTGGAAACAAATCACTCAGCGCGCGGAAGTCGGAACACGACTAGGTACTTAATGTAAATAATAAAACTACTCGAAAGAGATGAACAAGGAAGAGTAATAATAAAGGCACAGGAAAGTACGAGATAGCAATACTGTTGTCTATTCTGCTTTCACTGGTTGAACAGTAAACGCGCGAACTGCATGCGGAGAGTGCAAAACACTGTATTTACCTACGCATGAGCAAAATGCGTGTAGTCTAATTCGCCAAAACACTGTATACTTTGTTACAGTATTTTTCTGTGTTTATGTCTTATTTTTTATGTAATACAGTGTTTTTTTGTTTGCTCTATCTTGCAAAAAAACCGTTTAAATGAAAATGTGATCGATCATAGGTAATAAACAGACTTTAAGAAACTGATTGGGCTTTGTTAAGCGAAAACACTGTAAGTCGACTTACAGTCTTTTGGATTGGCACGGCAGTGGTGTCGGTACGGAAAAACGTCATTTCGTAACCCGAACTCATTATGCTATTCCGGTGCGGGTCGTATACGTGTTCGGTAATACGAAAAGAGAACTTCAATTTCTAAAGACACTTCAAACAAAAAAAAAACCTGTGTTCCTCTTCCGAATAATAAATAGGTAAGTACTCCGAATTTCCTGCATGATCTTGATGATCGAACCTCCATACTTATCACACAAACAGGAAGAAAGGAAATTCAATCAATCAAAAAGAGCTCACGTTATGAGTTCCGGATATGAGAGGTAAGTCAATAATATTTATTTGATTTTTTTGCTCTTATCTTGCCACAAAAAAAAATCTATCATTAAGTGAAGCTGTTACTACAAACTATCCTATGTGTTAACTAGACTACACTAAACTATCTGTATCTACCTAATTTCACCGTAGTTTTTGAGTGAAAGAGTAGGTAACAAACATACATACAACATTGACATTTATAAAACACGTCAGTCATTTAAAAAACTATGTTCTTTTTAAAAGCAAGCTTTTATTGATTAAAAATTACTTACGATAGACGAGAGTATTCGTCAAGACGAATCAAACGACTTTAAACTCGATGGGTTCATTACAGAGTTCCTGTGGCCACCTTCCAGCTCCATCGTCAGATCAGCTCCATGTCATCATAATATTGCATTGTCACGGGATATACATATACGTGCAAAATTTCAGCTCAATCGGAAACCGGGAAGAGGACCAAATTTTTTTTTTTGTTTGATTACATACAACGGGATGCGTAATGCCAAACTGTATACTGACCCAAACACCCATAGTCTGTACTGAACTACGTCGTGCTCGTTGAAATCACAAACAAATTGGAGCAAAGGTCAGGTTCATAAATCAATTAGCAATTTCTCAAAGCAATGGACTGACGCTAAACTTTGACTTACGACCTTTTGTTATAAGTTGTTTTAATACAATGCAAATTAACCCATGATATACTTCATAATTTCAACCATCATTCTACAAGTAATGCTGGCACAGTGGTAAACGCGCTGAGATAATTCGTCGGTGGCGGAGGATCGATCTTCAGTTTTTTTTTTTTCCAATTACTTTATTTTATTATATTTTAATAATTCTTTATTCTTTTTGTAGTATTTAATAATTTTTTTAGTACGAATTTGAAAATTAAAATTGTTTTTTTGTTATAATTACTAATATTAGTCATTAGTGTTGTGTGTTGTTCGTTATGCCACAGATCAGAGATCATTTTAGTATAAGAAAGTTTTGAAGGTAATCACAGAAAATCAAAACAAAAGTAAATTATTTCGATTTGTGAGGTAGGCATAACTGTGTTAGTTCGTTTCGAGTCTCCTTAATACAGAACGTTGTTGATTCCTGGTTATTTTGTGTGACGATTGTTTGCATCTACGTATTACACTGTTATGGTTTTGCAGAGAAATATTAACAATGGGAATTATATAAATATTGAGGGCGAATATGATAGCCCTGCATAAAATATGCGGATGAAACTTAACACAAATATCAAATGAGACCGGACTAACTGTGAGTATTAACATTTAAATTTTAATTATTTCTAATGATAATATTCTTTTAAAAATAGGGTTCCCTATTCAAAAGTGATTGTTTAAAAGTAAAAAAATGTGATTGATACTTAGTATATGCTATTAATAGTTTTTTCTTAATAGTAAAATAAATCAACAGCTGTATTATGCATAATGATAATAAAAGGTATTAAATGTTTTGTTCTAGTGATGAAATTCTGTTAGTCTGTGGAATATGAGATATAAGGAAAAGAATATTATAGCGCTTGTCGAGACCGAAGTGGAGTTAAGGACAAGCAGGGTCGTCAAGTGGTTTAGACCAATGAGTAAATGACTCAACACGAAATTAATAACCGTTCACCGTGCACTCAACACTGAAGGCTTACATCATCGAGAATCAGCTAAGAAACGTTTATGATTTACAGATAAAAAAACGTTTAAGATTTTGACAAGAATATTTTATGATATGGTTTTGTTGTATTTATTGTAAATAGACTAGAAACGTTAACATAGTTTCATTGATACTTATAATTTATTTTAAGATTAAGATTCGAGGTAATACAGCTTCAATCCTCTTTTCGTAATGAAAACGAACCTTAAGCTAAAAGTAACCTCGATATCCTATACAGGGTATTTTTTATGAAGTGCGTAGTTTATTTCCGTCATTTTATTTCAGAAATAGAGCACATTTCCGTAATATATAACTTTACTTTTGCTAAATCGCACTTGGTGAAGCGCAAGAAAGTCGACATGCTCAAAACAATTTTTGGCACCGCGACCCTGGAACGCAAAGAGCGACTGGCCCTTTGCGTTCCAGGGTCGCGGTGTTAAAAGACGTTTATATTGACACAGCAAAAGGGCATCGCGGCCCAGGAAAACAAAGGGCAATTGGTTTTTTGCGTTCTAGGGTCTTGCCTAACTTAACCTGTGCGAATCAGGGTGACCCAAGTCCCCAGCTCACTTCGCTCGCTCTTACTGTCCTGGAACATAAAAAACAAATAGTCCATTACGTTGCAGGGCCGTGGTGCCCTGTTACTGTTTCAAAATAATCAGCTTTAATAATGATAACTTAATATTTCTTTTGGTAAAGTAATTATACGATTTTATTAATTTTCGTAAAAGATAACATATAAATATGTAAAATAACATGTCCGCATTATATAAATAAATACCCTGTATTTGCTAAAATATAATAAAACGTAAGACTCACTTCTTACGAGTCACTTATTTTAATTTTATGAGGTTTTTTTATGAGGACTTTCATTTCGAATTGTTGAATTTTCTTATTAATAAGTTCATTTAAGTATTTCATGATTTTGTTAAAATAATAAAAATGCATCTTTGAATTTCGGCATCCATAATATTTAGGTAATCATTAGACATCTAAAATATAATTATATTATTGTTATAACATAATAATCACGCATTTTTTTATTCTAAACCCTTTAAAAATTAACATCATTAGCAAGGACTTTACTTTAGTAAGAAATTGTAAACGAAATAATCAGGCGCATAATTCTGTGTAATTGTGTTTTACAAACGTGGAAACCGGTTCTAACATTCCTTTGCATTCATTCGCAATGATCTAACATGTGCTGATAACTGTTTCTATTAGGCTAAGTGGATTCATGATCAATAGAGGTCCAAGTTCGAATCTTATGCTTTGTTTTTGTTTCTTTGAAATCATTACAACATTTTAATAAATAACTTAGATATTGGTTTTTTTATTTTTGTTTTGTTATTTAAAATAAAAATTTAAAAAAATATTTGTTTTTTTATTATAAATATTCCTAAAACTTATGTCTACCTCCCAAAAATTGTGAACAACACAGCGACTTATATTTCTGTCCCATTACAATATTAAAACAATTGAGTAAAACTTACAAAAAGAATATCAGTGCGTCAGGTTCGAACTCGCGTCTTAATGATCACAGAATTTTGTAGACTAAACGCTTAACCATTAAGTCAACTGGACACTCATATTGATGTTGAAATTATAATATGAATCCTATGCAATCAGTAGTTGATGATGCATGTGTCTCACCAAAATAAAAGGTCATAAGTCAAACTAAACGTTAAGCTATTTCCTTGTAAGTGATCCAATCCAATTTTGATCCCTACTGTACATACGAACTCAGAACATTCTGAAATAGTATGCAGTTTGCTCGCTTGTATGTAAATCAAACTGTGACACGCGAATATCGCGAGTATCGATTGATTATCATTTTTTACGGCCCCGGAAAAATCTTTTTCGAGACATTAATAAAGAAAAATGGCTCGACTGAGACCTGCTTCGCGGGGCCGCCACCTTTATTAGTAGTAATTAGTTATTTGACCTAGGAATGCAAGAGCGAGTGAAGCGAGCTCGGGACTTTGGGGCACCCCGACACGGACAGGTTAGGTTAGAAGTGACTGCTGCTGGACGTCTGGACTCGTATGTATTTTGCTCTAGTATTTCAAAGCAAAATGTATTTTGATTCAGACTCTCTGAATAGGTATACAGTTTGCTCTTCAACTACAAAGGCAAACTGCGATCGACCTCAGAGCAACCCCTGTCTGGGTCAGTATACAGTTTGGCAATACGCCAACGGGATAGGTGAAACTACATAATTATATAAAAAGAAGATTAGACAGGATTTAGTTTTAGACTTTACTTAATCCTTTGCTTCATTATTTTTGAGAAGCAGTTTTCATCCTTCTTCATACTATTCAATCATAACTTCAAACCTCCTTAAAAACCTCTTCCTATACTACTCAAAACAAAATAAGGGCCACCTGGTTTTTATCGATTTATTAAATAATGTTTAAATATTACTAGTTACAATGACTGAATCTGATTAATATTAATGGTTTTAGATGGAAATGCACAAAAATTAAATATGTATACCAATAAATCGTTTAAATAAACCAAATTGAATGAAATGTGAGGAATTGTAGGAATGTATCAAGTTACATAAAACATAAAAAAATCGAAAAAATAGCGTCTTTAATGTTCCAAAGTGTTCTTTTAAGCTTCTGTTTAACTCTGTTCTCTCTGTTCTGCTCATTTTATGAGAGGTGGAATGGTCTGGATTAAATACCGAACATTTTCTTTTGAGATACTCTACCAGCAAGTTTTTAGACAATTTATGAGATCCAGTTGCGTGTTGATGGGAATTTTACTTTCTTTTTCACTCTTCTTTAACTCATCTCTTAAATGCTCAATAGAACTCAGGTAAAAATCCTGAGTGCCCACTGTAAGATCGTAATTCGAGCGTAAGGGAATGTGTGCACTGTTAGTCGCGTCGTGTTCTTTCGAGCATTATCCTGCTTCAAGAAGAACTCAGGTATTCCTTGCTGTGCGAATGGGATAATGTGGAGTTGCACCACATTCTCTACGCAATTTTGAGGAGTTACAGCACCCTCGTTAAGAAGTGCGAGTTCAGTTTTGCGTGATAGAGATAACCGCCCCAGAGCATAACTCAGAACTCGCCAGAACAGTCTGTTTTAAGAGTGCAAGGATCTGAAACCTGTTGTTTAGATCTTCTCTACACTCTTATGAATCAGTTTTTATTGAAAAAAATAACCCACCAGTCATCAATAAAAAGCAGTGAAGCCCAGTCAAAACAGTTCAATAAATTTTCTCCTTCGCAAATGTTTCACGATTTGCACCATACGCTGCAGTTAACTGGAGGCGAACCAAGTATCTTCTTGAGTATTGTTAGTCTTTATAGAGTCGATTCGGAATAGTGTAGTCAATTATAGGGGTGCCTGTAGCTCGACGCAATGGAGTTTGTACGGTCTGCGCAGTAGATTTTCGCTCTATTTGTGCGGTTAAACAAACTTAATGGTTTTCTTGGCCTTTACTTACTTACTTTCTTCCTTGATCATGGCGTCTGGTGATATTACCCGTCTTTTGAGACCAGTTTCAAGCATTTTGAACCACTCGTTGGGAATATTCCACCATTAAACCTACCTCTTCTGGCTACGGCCCCCCTGGATTAAGGTGACATCCCAAGTGGCTGTTTTTGTGTCCATATGTCTCGCAATACATGACATTATGAGATTATAAGGTCGTTATAGCCTGCTTGCTGTATCAGTCGAAGAAAACTCCGTTAGAAGTTTGAAAATTAAAAAAACACCATACCGTAAATTCTAATTAATCTCAAATATCTAATTAAAAAAAGTTATGAATTTCCAATTATGCAGTAGACACAATATTAATACTTGAAAGAAACCATAACAAGGTATTTAGTATTTATTATGTACCCATAATAAGAGCAATACTTGTTTAAAGTGCAATTTAAAAAGTGGCCCTTATTTTGTTTTGACGAGTATATAATTTGAGACCCTGGTACCTCTCACAACATAAGCTCAACTTTAATATCACTTAGAAATCCAATATAGGGGTAAAACTGCGCACTGCAACCCGTTATTAACCCCTTAAACTATGCACAAGGGTTAGAGCTAGCGGTGAATAGTTCAACACTGGGGTACCTTTCAACCCCCAACCGCCTGGGTAACTTGCACTGGCGTTATCCAGTGGCGTAGCGTGCCTTGGCGGGGCCCCGTATAAAAATTTGTTTGGGGGCCCCTTAGGTAGGGTAAAGATTTATCACTCAAGAAAAAAATGCATTTCTCTGTATCTACGCCGAAATATAAACAAAAAATTGGACAAAGGTCATCAAAAAAAAATCAAGATGCGACTGATCAGTCCAGAGTCGGAATTAGGTAGAGTTATTTTAATACTTGCATCGAAATATTGATATTAATATGGATCTTCCCAGGATTTCAAATAGACAATCTCGTGCTTAAAACAGTATTACATAATAATAATAATAAATACACCAGAGATAGATTAGACAAATAAGTTGTGTAAAAGTAAATAACTTTTTTATTTAATAAATCATTAAGTTTTTATTAATTTTTGTTTACGCCCGTTGGGGGCCCGTGTGGCCCGGGGGCCCCGTATAATTGATACGGCAGATACGGCGGTAGCTACGCCCCTGGCGTTATCGCTTTACAGATTGTTCGTTGAGTTAGTCTATTGAAAGCTGTAATGTACGGCTTGATGTCTAGCTTACGGTTTTAGCTTTGAAATGAGTTTGAGTAGGTACTACCTTTTGCAAGAATGTCATAAGAGGTACCCGCGTCCCTTGAATTTATAAGATTGACGTGGTTGGAATTGGATTTATAGAAGCCTCTAAAATAACTAATCATTCTACTTAAATAACAAATAACTGATCATTGAGTGTGCAGGTCTGGTTTACAGAATACTTAATAGTACTACGCACAGAAGTGTCACTTCCCAAAAACAAATGTAAAATCTTTGCTCGAGAGAATAAAGTAAAAATATTTATTTATTATTTATACACATACAGCGATCATTACAGTTTCCCAATTCGATAGTGCAGAAAAACATTTTACAATAATTTAAAAAACATAAACATTAAATTATATGTATGTATGTATCATATGTATTTATATGTACAGAGCGCGTGCGAAGCGGGCGGCGGGCGGCACACTATGGAACGCGCTAGTACATGACCTGATTAAAAATACATTTCCGAAGTGTCAAAAATTGACCATGTTTTTGGTTTTATTTTATTGTTAAGAAGTTGTTCTTATATAAACACGTCGTTTTTTATGTTTTTACTACATATAACATAGAGAAAATGACGTTAGATTTCGAACTTATGGAAATTTTGTGATTTTGTTTCTGGCGGTTCTGAACTTTCAGAGTAAGATTTGGAGCATTTCTTCCAAGAAAAGTTATATTGTGTGATACTGATTTAAAAAGTATATGGCTTGCAGATTTGAGAACAGTTTTTAAAATTATATTTTGATGTAATATACTGCTGCTATAAATTTTATAAAAAACTCCATAAAAAATATCCTTTTGTACAACTTTGACGAGACTTTTGACACTTAGCTCAGTTTGCCTACCACGTAAATTTACCTTTGAATTATGCGTACACTATCTGTCTATTATATATGTGGAAATCAGCTGCAAATATGTACAACCACAGAAGTTATGAGCTATCATGTGGCGAGGCGTCCAAAATGCATTATCGTGGGTTCTTAAGAAATAAGGGTATTTTTGCGGTTTTGTAATAGTTTTATCAACTTTGTCTGTCATTATGGGTAGATACTGATAATGTTTTGCACTTAAGTAGCAAATGAGAGTATGTACATTTATATTTTGTATACTACCCTCATTTATTGTATTCATCTATAAAGCTTACTCATAAAATGTTCTATCATTTTCAATGATTATTTTTGGGCGATAAATAATATAATATCAATTATAATGAGTTCTTCTAACTATTGAAGACGTAAATTGTTACTTTGTCATATTTTAAACGGTAAAAGTGTTTCAGCACTGTCAACGTTTCAACGTCAGTAGAAACGTTCTGAAGATAACATCGAAATAATGACTGTGATCATTATTCAAAGAAGTTATTGACGAATATTCTGCTGTTTTTTAAATTGGATAACTCTCGGCAGATGATCAATAGTATCAAAAAAATCTACTACTCTTTACTACATCATGCAAGAAAATGTTTAAGAAAAGAGAGAAGGGCGACAAATGATGATGTGTTATGTTACTGTACACATCTACTCCACACAAAAATAAATATTATTATCAATAGTTTATGAAAAAATATCAAAGAACTTGACGAAGTCACTTTGTTCCTCTTCAAAGTGGATCAACTCAAGATCCTGAGTCGAGATTAGTTCGGAGACACCAATATTTGTGTACCCAAATATTGCTAAACCGTATATTTTACAATAACATACTATTACGTAGTATTATTATTTTGTTTTTTTTTACTTCTATTCGACAAATTAGCTTTTAAGATGAAAAGTGTACCTACAACTTTTTATTTACTTTCTTTTGGTAAAACGCCTAAAAAAAATTAATAAATGTGTTTTTAACAATGTAAAAGTTTAAATTAACGTTTCCTACATTATAATTGAGGATAGAGAAATGATTTATCCGCGAAACTCAAATAATGTAAAGATTTTGGACGAAATTAAAAATTCAAACGCGAGTAAAGTCGCGTGAAAAACATAGTTTTAGAAAAATTTATGAGTGTTTAAATTTCTTATATAATATTCTATGCTTGTGCAAAATTTCAACTTTATATCTTAAGAAACAAAAAAGTTATAGATTTTTAATCAGAAAATGACCATTTCGTCCCATAGTGCGGCAGCCGACGACTATGAAACCCGTCCACGGTGCTCCCGCGAGTGCCTGCAGTTTCGATCTATCAATTTGAAACCTAGAACACTGCGCTCGTAAATCGAAATAAAATGTCATATCATACGTCAGTTGTTATGATTGGTTGAAAAACAGTCAATCAAACGGCTCACTAACACATGTGACACGTAAATCTTGTTTTTAGCGTGTCGACAGCAATCTAAATTGAGTCGGACATGTAAATTAATGGCTAAATATGAACCACAGTTGAGATTTTAACTCTAAAAGTATTTAATAAAGGGTGGCAAATCTAATAACGCACTTTTGTTTAAGTTCCTGTAAAACGGAATAGAGCGCTATGTCCGAATTATCTGAATAAGTTTTTTATTCCAAGCAGGTTTTATTCAATTTGACGTTCAAGTGGTCTACCCTGATGTCTTAGTGTCTAAACACACTATGCCGAAGTTACTCGACCGAAGTTCAGCACAATTACGCCTGCAATGCTATTTGAATTACTGACGACACACTGCCAAAATTACGTCGCGTCATACCGTACAGCCTAACTTCGGTCGGACGTTCGTTCAGCGGCAACTTATTCTGTGACCACACATTAAACGCGACCGAAGTTCGGTTCGATTACCGACGAAGATCCGGGGGCGGAGAGCAGCAGGAAGCCGCCCGCGCCGAATTTCTGCCGCGTAAGTTCGGCACTTACGGTGTGTCATATCAACAAAATACGTCGGAACGTGAAATCAGCCGCCGAATTTCGGTCGCGTAACTTCGGCATAGTGTGTTTAGACACTTAAAGCGTGAGTAGTTCAGCTGTGGAAACGAGATGGCGCTAAAGATAGCTTTTCAGGGGAGGATGGCACTCATTAGTCGTTTTCCAGTTAACTGCAGTTTCAACGATTAAACGGAACATTAAATTCCCTGAAGTATTAACCAATAATTTAACGAGTATCATCAATCATGAAATGAATCGTTTTTACATTTAAGTACTCGATTTAAATGTTGAAATTAATGTTAAATATATTGATTGCAGTATTATCGTTATATGAATAATTTTGGATACATTCAGTTTTGGCATTTTGTTTGGTATTTAATGGTGTAATCTACAGTTTCTGATAACTCAAAATTATTGTTACGGTTTTTATGCTGTTTTTGGGTCAGTAAAGTGTGCTACACATATTTCGGAGAAAATAGAATTGTGCCGAGCCAACCCGAACAGGATTCGGCGATGGTTCTCGGCACCTAGAGAATAGTTTGCTGAGCGACACAATTTTAAAGCCGAGTAATATAGTAAACAGTCTACATAATTATTTTACTCTGTGACAGAGACCATAATTATTTATTTTTGTTGAAAAGTACTGCACGTAGAGATTAACACCAAAGTAACAATTTGATTTTGTATCGACGCCTTTCCTTACTTTTGTAAAATATAACCGTCTTACCACAAAAAGTTTAAAATCTGTTAGACACTTGTCTAAAAAAACTGCCAACGTCAAAACGACATTTCGCGTTCAAGAGATGTTTTTTTTGTGGTAAGACGGTACCGTGCATATCAAAATTCTCACAAAGAATAATCTAGCGAACGCAACTGCAATTTTTATTAATAACCCTCAGATAACCTCGCATACAAATTGGTAATTGGTAACCATAATTTCACAGCTTTTAACAACCGCAACTGAAAATAATTATCGAAAATTAATTTCCCAAAATATGCAGTGACAAAGGAATATCTGATTTTTTCAATAACATCATACCGTGATGCGAATCGGTTGTTTTACAGCCTTTTGAACTGAGCTCACATTACATTTTCCGATAATAATTTCATCTTCATTCTGAATTTACAAGTGAAAATATTTATTTAAAATTACTGAAATGAATATCTTTTCAGTCACACGGATAGTGTTGATTTAATCGCTGAAATGTCAAAGTAACATGAGTCGTATTAAAATTGCATTTATTGTTTATTGGCATATTTTTTTGCAGTGGCAACAATTATATTTTTGGTTTTAATCACTCTTTTGCATGATTTGATTTCGGAATGCTCGCTTAATTTCTTCAATCACTTAAATTTCATACAAAGAAAACTTATCAAAGGTTTATACTAAGTTTAAATTGCAATATCCGACGAAAATAAGATCGCGCGTAAACTTACGTCACAGGATGCCTTAAAATTTTCTTTTTACTCGTGACGTAGGCGACAACTCCATACAGCCTAGTTTTAAACTCTTGTTCGGCGCTCACGAAAAAGTTCTTACTCAAGATTTTAACACATTTTAGCTGAGCTAAATCGATGCTATTTTCGTGAGCAATTTTCTGCAAGGCTTCAGAGAGTTAGGAGTATTATTTTGATGGTAACTAGGTTATTTTCCACAGCGTGCTTTAAAAAAAATAAAAGAAATTTTATTTTTTTTAAATAAAGAAAACGATTTTTTTTGTAAGCTATTATCTATTTTATTTAGATATTTTCTATAGATATTAATATTATAAGGATTTAAAATATGTTTGTATTGTATGTAGCGGTAATCTTGGAAACTATTTTCTCTATATCCAACTCTATCTTGTTCTAGTAGGAGGCTACATTATTCCTGAGTGCACTTATTATGTGGGTTTTTGGTTTAAATGTTTGTATAAACACCTAAGATAAAGGACAAATTCCTAGTTTGGCTAAGTTTTTATTCAAGAAAAGGGCTATACATAGACAATATTACAAATGTAATCGAAGTGAGGGAAAAAAACGTACAATGCGATACAAAACATGTATGCATTAAGAAAAAAAATAAACGCATCTCGCAGACAACTTCAAAACCACATCAGTATTTGTAAAACAGCGAAGAACCTCAAGGGTGAACCCTGAAGGTACATAATATTTTATTTCTATCAAACAAGGCTTACAAAGGACCAGAAGCATAATAGCTTTATTACCGACCTTCCTTTGACGAGATCCTCAATTGTTATTGGTGTTGTAAGGTGAAAATCGATCCATTTGCTCCTTGCGCCGACATTAATGATTTAAATTAAGATGGAGGGTAGCTAAGACTGAATTTAGATAAACCGAGGAACAATTCCAGGTTTAGTTCCAGTATATATCCCTAAAAATTTATCAACAAAATGGGCTTAAACTTGGCACATTGGGCAAAAATAAGTTGACACTTAAATAAATGCCCGGACACTGGGCATTAATAACTTTGTGTAGTAAAAAAACCGGCCAAGTGAGAGTTGGACTCGCCCATGAAGGGTTCCGTAGCAGCAAGCATATTGAGATTAGTAAGTAATATATACAAACAATAAAAATAACTTTGTTTTTCATTGTATTTGTATGAATGGCAAAGTTATATTTGCGGTTTTTGAAAATGTACTATATCTCAAAAACTGCTAACTGTATCCCATCCAAACCAATTTTCGTTGGTAGTTTTGGTTGAGGTCTACATTATATATTTTTTTTAGTTTTATCATTCTCTTATTTTAGAAGTTACGGGGGGGGGGGGACACTTTTTACCACTTTGGAAGTGTCTCTCGCGCAAACTGTTCAGTTTAGAAAAAAATAATGTTAGTAACCTCAATATCATTTTTAAAGACCTATTCATAGATACCCCACACGTATGGGTTTGGTGAAAAAAAATTTTTTGAGTTTCAATTCTAAGTATGGGGGGCACCCCCAAAATTTGTTTTGTTTTGATTTTTGTGTGAAAATCCTAATGCGGTTCACATAATACATCTTTCTACCAAGTTTCAACAGGATAGCTCTTATACTTTCGACAAAAAGTGGCTGTGACATACACGGACAGACAGACAGACAGACATGACGAATCTATAAGGGTTCCGTTTTTGCCATTTGGCTACGGAACCCTAAAAATGAAGCAGAAAGCTCAGCGTAGTCATTTATTCGGCGTTTACGGGCTTCGGCTGCTTATTCAATACGCTCAATACGTTCAGGGCATAAACCCATCTTTAATCCCTACCTACTAATAATAAAGAAGTAAAGATTGTTAGTTTAGTTGGGGGTTTTCTTCGAAACTGCTTATTGGCTAATGTGAAGCTGCATAATTCCCAATCCCACTATGCCCGCGACTTTGTCCACGCGGAATTTAAAAAAATGTTTATAGCCTATTGCCCTATATTAATACTCTATGTCAATTCAAATCGCGATACGTTTTTAGGGTTCCGTAGCCAAATGGCAAAAACGGAACCCTTATAGATTCGTCATGTCTGTCTGTCTGTCCGTCCGTATGTCACAGCCACTTTTTGTCGAAAGTATAAGAGCTATCCTGTTGAAACTTGGTTGGTAGATGTATTATGTGAACCGCATTAGGATTTTCACACAAAAATAAAAACAAAACAAATTTTGGGGGTGCCCCCCATACTTAGAATTGAAACTCAAAAATTTTTTTTTTCACCATATCCATACGTGTGGGGTATCTATGGATAGGTCTTTAAAAATGATATTGAGGTTACTTATGTCATTTTTTTCGAAACTGAACAGTTTGCACGAGAGACACCTCCAAAGTGGTAAAATGTGTCCCCCCCCCCCTGTAACTTCTAAAATAAGAGAATAATAAAACTAAAAAAAATATATAATGTAGACCTCAACAAAAACTTCCAACGAAAATTGGTTTGGATGAGATACCTACAGTTAGCAGTTTTTGAGATATAATACATTTTCAAAAACCGCAAATATAACTTTGCCATTCATACAAACACTATGAAAAACAAAGTTATTTTTATTGTTTCTGTGTATTTGTTGTGTGTGTATTTACTAATCTCAATATAATTATATCCCTAATCTATGCTTGCTACTACGGAACCCTTCATGGGCGAGTCCAACTCGCACTTGGCCGGTTTTTTTTTAATTCAGCTTCTCATTGGACATCTTTCAGACTGAGGAGTTATAAATAAAGATAGGGATTTAGATAGTAACTGATCTCAGTTTCTATCTATTTAGATTAATTATAAATATCTAGCGTATGTCACTCAAGAACAATGTAACTTTGTTTTGAAAGAATTTTCAAACTCCTTACAATTTATTGAACGATAACTTTTAGACTTAATGTATCCGTGCTTAAAATCGGTTCAATACGAGTAATGCAACTCGTTTCGAAAAATAAGGAGTTTTAAAATTCCATCACGCGTACACGCTCTTAATAAAGGTGTTTTAAAGACATTTATAACCGTGTTTTTGCGTACATTATAATGTGGTGAAGGCTTACGCATGTTTCTGTCACCCAGAGGTGTTTTACCGCATTTAGAGATTTTGCCCAAATTCCTTTGTGTTAAATTTGACATAAATTCGAGACAAAACAGAACACGGAAATGTCTATCTTATTTCGGTAATGATTATTTGTCTATGGAAGAATGGAAGACAGTGGGGGAACTCTCGTTAGCGGTGGAAGAATATAAAAAATAAGGTAAAAAAATGTAATATTAATTTGTTTGATTATAATAATGAATAATTTACATTTAATTTTTCTGAGAGTATTATACATACTGAAAGTAAAGTTCAAACTAACGATAGTTTAATTAAACCGTGGTTACAGTAATGGTACCGGACCAAACTATTCTAAATACAGTTTTCAGTTCCATTTTACGGGAATTAGAAAGTTGTAATGACAATTAAGCAGAACATAAGCGTTTCACATTAATTTAGGTGTTAACAACTTTGTAATTAAAATTATACATTGTTCAATTAAAATTTTAATTAAATTTGGATTTAGATCACCATAGCTATTGATTAGATTAGGATTTCGTTCAAAAAGTCTGGCAAAACTTGGAATTTCGAATGACTAGGTTTGCGGCTCTTTGTTCATTTTGGCGGGCGCCCATAATATGACAGTCGAAACTAACGCCATCTTGTATCAACACGTTTTCCAGAGACAATTTCACAAATGTTTATACAAACAGCGCCCTCATATATTTGAAAATTCATGGAAAGCAACTCGCTGTCCGACCATGGACCATGCCCGGGTCGAGAATTCAAAATAAGCAAAATGGATTCTCTTGTTTATATTAGTTATAGTATTGTTAATGTTTACTCAACTCAAGGGTACTAAATAATCCCCAATATTTACTCCAAAAACCCCACTTAATCATCATAAACAGAAACAAACAAATAGACTGACCTGACAACTTCAATAACTCTTCTCAAACAGACAAATAATAATCTCCTATTTCCAAAGACGCTTATCCTAATCCTTGCAAAGCTATCAAAGGCCAAATTCATATTGACATGACAATACAGTTAGCTGCCGAAACTATTCAACGCTCCACAGTTTCAAGTTTCGAACGTCGGGCGATGTTGCCAGATCAAATAACTGTTTTACTCGCTTGCCACGGCAAGACTATAGAATTGAGTTGAATAATTTGGATAGCAACGTGTTTTTGTTTGGTTGGTGCACTGGTTTAGTGGTAACTCTTTGAGTGGATTAAGAATTGCTTATACTGCATTGCAGAATCTATGTAGATTACTAAAATAGGTAATTGTGAAGGGGTTTGGACTTCACAATCTAACTAAATGTTTGAAATGGAGGAAAGTGAAAACTATGCATTTTCGTACTCCTCCGCTACCCTTTTCTGACGAATTTCGTTGCAGGATCCAAGACAGTCAAATCATCCGAGACTTCATCGAGCTGTCTGGTGGTAGCCACTGTTAAATTTTAGTTTTCAGGTTACAATGTATTGGGAATTGGTGCGGTGGGATAATTGCTCAAAAAGCAGGCATTAATAATGCTTGTTGATAAAATGCAATTGCAATAAGCAATAGTCTCGATCCCTATTACATGAGACTTAAATATTATTTACGAAATATGGATGTACAATTGGGTACACCCAGCCTAACTTTTTAGGAATTTTCAGACAAGATGTTAATTATGTTACAAACATTGAAATATTTTTGTATTTAATAGCATGAACTATGTCTGATAACAGATAAGATAAAAAAATCGAACAGCCATTAGCAACGTAAGCCTCTCACTCGTTTCGACTCGTCACCAGTTCCCGATTAACGGCTGTCACACCCCAGAACGCTGATTGGATGGCCCGCCAAATGTCAGGCACGAATATAATTCCACCAATTACGTTACGGCATGTATAAAAACCGTTGGAAAACGAAAAGATAAAAATAATAATGTACGATAATTTTTATCGTCTATCTTTTATGTATGTAGATACAATCAATTGCCGTATTTATGAAGAATTTTCACTTAAATGCGGCTAGACAGATTGAGATGTTTTTTTTATGTCTGACAAAGGTTTCGAGATGAAATAAGTTGTCAAATGCCCTTTTTTATCGTGGTAAATTTAAACTTATTTCTATTTTTTTTCAGCAATACACCCACGCTTCCGCAGCCAGCGTGATTACCTAGTTATAAAATACGTAAATATAAAAAATAATTAACGCAAGTACCTACCTAGTTACTGTACGGAAAAAAATATTTTATTGAAAGAAAATCGGATTTTATAAAATCCCAATGAAATTTTCTTCATTACTGAATAGCATCGTGACGAAACCGGAGCGAGTCATTACTGGTATAAAATTAAGAAAAAATCTGCATGCAGAGCTTAAAATATAAATGGAAATATGAATATTACGAAGGAAAATGCACAAAAGAGGTTCGAAGAGAGGAAACTGAGGACAAAGAGGTTTAAAATGCTGCAGAGATAAGGAGGCGGAAGCGAAGAGGATTTATTTGGCTTGCAGTTTTATTTTGTTAGCGATAAGCACAAGAGTATTATGTCGATGGTCATTAGGCAAAGTGGGAAACTTATATTTAGTAACGTTAATCACAAAGAGTCGTATACTACAGCGTATCTTATGGAGCTCGAAAAACGTGGATAATAACTGTTATTTATTGGCTTGTGTTTTAACGCCTACCAGAAAAGTACCTACTTTAACACCAAAACTTCAAATTACCTGCCAAAATGGATTAATGCTCACCAAATTCTATTCGCTTCTGTTTCTATGTTCAAGGTTTAAAGGAAAGAAACCAAGGCCGCCCTAAAGCCCGTTGGGTTGACGATATCGTCAGGATCACGGGGAATAAATGGATGACAGACGCACAGAACCGAGAGATATGGCAAAAAAGGGGGAGGCATATACCCACCAGTGACGATGATGAAAGGAACCTAACCAAACCGAACTTCGGGGTGTCTCTGAAATCTTGCTGAAGCGAGTTTTAGATTTGGTGAGCATTTATCCATTTTATACGAAAAAAAAATATTGATGAGCATTTGTAGCCTTTATTTATTTTAAATTTTAAAGCTGAAAATGAGAAATAAATAAAAGAAGTTTACCTACTTTTTTTCAATGAAACATAGTAGCATAGTTTCAGTTTTCAAATTAATCCCGTTTCGAAATATCCGTCTGAAAAGACTCGCAGGGGATTAAGTGAAAACTTTCTCATTGATATAAAAACTTTTCACTCGGGTCAAAGCGGTCAAATCCGCAGAAAAATAGCAGTATTTTGATATACGGCTGTGAAGTAGAATGAAGTTCGCGGAGTAGGTTTCATGGTATTTCCTGGGCCAATAGGTACAGTCTTTTCGCAATTTTTTTGCAATCTGACATTTCATCAACTGTCAAAATCAAAGTGACATGTGCATACAAAATACAACCAGCAATAAGTTTAATTTTAGTTACGAATCTGTCTAAATGATACACATAATAATTAGCCTACCTAAAATGTTCCCACTACTGGGACACAAGCCTCCTCTCTATTAGAGTGGATGAGTGTTATCCACCACACCAGCCCAGAGCGAGTTGACACATGCAGTGATCTTTATTCCTATAAGAATAAGGTTGATATTTGATTGTTGTCATACGTACAATAACTGTGAAAGGACTATATCTATCTTATTTTCCGACATATCTTTGTATTCTTATCGATTGGCTTACGAGTATCTGTTTACCAAAAGATATGGCTTTGTCCTGCTCATGGTTTGTGGACGTTTTTTTATGCTACTGGCCAGAGATATTTACTTTATTGGACAAAATCTGATAAGAAAATTCATTGATAATACTCGAACTAATCTGTGTTAGTAGCGGCTACCTACATTAAGATAAGGCGATATCTTTTATTTGTAGTTACGTGTACATAGCCGATAAAAAATCTAACATGATGTATTTAGCTTTTAATTGCTTCTCTATCAGAGAATTTGCCTGTAAGAAAATTATGACACACACGTTATAGAGCAGCTATCTATTCATTCAAGATGTTTTGAAATTGCTTTAGTTCAGATATTCGTTTCCCCCTTTATAATATTTTTAACCGACTTCAAAAAAAGGAGGAGGTTCTCAATTCGGTCGATGTTTTTTTCGATATAGTCGGTGGCATAAAAGACAACGATATAAAAAAAAAAAGCCACCTACTTCCGAAAGAAAAGTTATTTTTAACCGACTTCAAAAAAAGGAGGAGGTTCTCAATTCGTCGGAATCTTTTTTTTTTTTTTTTTTTTTTTTTTATGTATGTTCCCCGATTTCTCGAAGACGCCTGGGCCGATTTGGAAAATTTTTCTTTAGTTTGAAAGGGTATACTTCCCAAGTGGTCCCATAATCATCAGGTCAGGATCTGATGATGGGATCCCGGGGAAATCGAGGGCAACCCTCAAATTTTATAGGCCCGCACATCGTTTTTCGCAAATTTTATGAAGTAATTTAAGTACTTGCGTATGATAATCATCATCTCATGTAGCTGAGCTGATGATGGAAGGTACAACTCCTTAACAGTAAGGAGTAAGCATCGACTGATTTAGTTTGTGTTCGCATATCTACGGAACTACAAGTCCGATTTAAGTAATTCTTTTTTTGTTGTACTAGGTATTGTTTAACTTATGGAATACTGCAAGTTTCATCAAAATCGGTACAGTAGTTTTTGAGATACTTAGGGAATTTTATTAGCTTATTGTGCACGTGAGCGATGTTGTTACCGGTGCTACGGATTACAAAATTTTAGTGCACATGTAAGAGAATGATTTATTTGACAAGAATTTGGGTTGAATATTTAAACTAAAAAGAGTAAAATAAAAAAACTTTTTCAAAAAAAATGTAACCGCCTTCAAAAACAACCACAAAAAAGGGTAAAATAACCTACAAAATAACTTTTCTTTCAGAAGTCGGTGGCAAAAAAGACAATGAAATGATAAAAAATAAAGGCACCGACTTCTGAAAGAAAAGTTATTTTGTAGGTTATTTTACCCTTTTTTGTGGTTGTTTTTGAAGGCGGTTACATTTTTTTTTGTAGGTTATTTTACCCTTTTTTGTGGTTGTTTTTGAAGGCGGTTAATTTTTTTTTTTAAGTTTTTTTATATCTACAGGAAAGATAAAGAGAAAATTCTGCATAATCCAAAACTAGAAATCTGCACGAAAACACGCATAAAATATTGGGTTGTTGTAAGTTCGTCACAAAATTAATTCCCCACGAAAAAAGTATGTATAAATTATCCAAAGGTTTATTTTTAGGGTTCCGTACGTCCGAATACAAAAACGGAACCCTTATAGGATAACTCGTGTGTCCGTCTGTCTGTCGCTTACAGTCAATTATCTCCGAATCTACTAAACCGATTGGGTTGAAATTTGGTACACATATCAATTCCTGTGACCCAAGCACAGAGGTGTGACGTGAATAGATGAAATCTGTATGTGGGAGGTAATTTTTGGGGGGGGAAGGGGTAATGAAAAAAAAAAGTTTTGAAAACTGCATCGTGTGACATATCAAATGAAATGTCTTGTTGAGACAATCTTAAATGTATTTTTTTTGTAATTTTAAAATAAATAGTTTCCAAGTTATTCAAGAAAAAATTGACGAAATTTGACCATTCCCCCCCCTTATCTCAGAAACTATTGAACCTATTTTTTTTTAAATACAGAAATTAGTTTTCTACTTATAGATTATAGGAATACCTATAAGAAGTCCATGATATTAAAATAACACGGTAAATCACTCAATATTGTGCGTACCAATTCGGGTCAGATTAAAAAAAAAAAAATGTGATAGGTTACATCGTACGGAACCCTCTTCACGCGAGTCCAACTCGCACTTGGCCGGTTTTTTTTAATTAGGTATTGTAAATTCGCCCCATTACTTTTTCCGCATGGATAGCAGAACAATAAAATAATAAAATCCAGCATAAAACTACCGAAAACACAATGACACAATGTGGAATCTGAACAGAAAGTACTAGGAGAACACGACCAAAACTTTTTTCGTAGGGAATTATTTTGTGGCGAACTTACAACAACCCAAAATATTCAGCCAAGAATTTATAGGTGAACCTATAAGCATTTAAAATTCAAAATACTCAAAATGCAAACTCATATTTACTCTGTCAGCCAGTGACACAACGAACCGTAATGAAATCCGTGGCCCTTTGAAGTTCCCGTACTAGAGCAAATACTTGACGAGAATACCCGCCGCTGACATATAAAAAAGCTTTCAATATTGTCACTGTGTTCAAGAGGAGTTTGCAAAAGAGTTTTATTTGTCTATGGTCCGTCCGTTTCTCATATTTTGTGCTGGCAACATTGGAGTGTGGACGTCGAAGCAGGTTTTATTTTGTTACGATAGAAACTATTGTGGATTGAGTCAAATCATTTAGTAAGTCGATAAAATAAATCAAAAAATATACTGAAGTTACTGTAAATTAAAGTCTATTTATTATAGTGAAATAAAAACATAGATCTTCCTTCTTTTAAGTCTAATCATAGAAAAGTAAAAAAATACTAAGGTAGGTGCGGCCGGGCACGCCGCAATAGCGGCGGTAAGACCCCTCTTTGAGGAGTGGCTGGATAGGAGTCACGGCGTCCTGACCTACCGCATGACGCAGGTCCTCACCGGACACGGAAGTTTCGGGAGGTACCTGTGTCTAAGGAGAAAGGAGGAAACGCCTGGGTGTCACCACTGCGAAGATCGCCCGGAGGACACAGTAGAGCATACGGTGCAAGACTGCCCAGCTTGGGCAGAGCACCGACGTGTCCTCACGGCGGCGATAGGCGGAGACCTCTCGCGCCCGGCATTGGTTGCGGCCATGCTGCGGGGCGAGACGGAGTGGGAAGCGGTCGCCTCCTTCTGCGAAGCAGTAATGCTCGCGAAGGAGGAGGCGGGCCGCGTGAGAGAGAGGACAATGTCCTCCCTCCGCCCCACCCGCGGTGGTGGACGCCCACGGCGACGGACGTCGCAAGACGACCTCCTGCCACCGTAGGCGCGGGCATGCGGGCGGCGAGTAAAGGGCAACTCGCAGCCCGACCATGGACCATGCCCGGGTCGACGGCGCGTTGTGTTCCACGCGCGCCTCAAAGAGCGTCAGCATAATGACGGGGCCCCCTCTCTAGAGGGCCAAAGCCTGCCGGGGTCGCGGGACTTATACCATTACCGTGACCCCGGGACATAAAGGGCTACTGAAGGACACCGTGGATTTTAGTCAGTACAAGTCTGACAGTCCCTCCCGCCCTGCCCGGGGTGGGAGGACTCATTTGATGATTTTACCACGATAAAAAAAAAAAAAAGGTAGGTGCGGCCAAAAGGCCTAGCTAAGCGGGAATTGAAAAAAAAATGTAGGTACTAAAATAATGGATAATATTTAAACTTGTACATGTTTTTCATGATTTTATAGATATTCCTTAGCTAGGCCTTAATTTATGACAGCCGACAGGCCTTATTGGCCGCATCTACCTTACATGGCCTCTGCTTTGTTTTCTCGGTGAATATTTATTGCATCAGTGAATAAAACCTTAAAAATAACATTGCGATATAAAGCCGTCCGTATAGTGAACACCGAGCCTAAGTGATTTACTGCGTCGGCGAATGAAATTTTGAAACGAGCGCAGGCTTTTTCAAATTTTAAATAAGGGATAATACCTTCGGACTTTATGAAAGTCTCGCAAAAAATATGAAATGAGATTGTACCAGGATTTCTCTTTTATTAATCTAACAGACTTAGGTACTGTGACCGCTGAGAAGCTGAACAGAATATTATAAATTAATGAACTAAAAACTAAATTAAAAAGAACAATTTTATTTAAAAAATTTCATCTCGTCATCGACTTCTACCTTTTCCTAACTTTGTTTGTGTCGGCTACCACTTTTATATAAGTATTTATTTATTTAATTAAATGAAAATTCAACAGCTTATTCCTAATTTACATGAGTTCTGAGTGTAAACTTCACTAACAATGAACAGCTCTAAGTAGAATACAACCCAATTTGATTGTAAAATTCTAAATTAACCCGAGAGAAGCCGTGGGCAAAAGCTAGGTTATAATAAGTACCTACATATTAAGATCACGTCAAAGCATGGAAAGTATTTAAAGTTTTTATTGAAGAAATCGCCTCTAACAATCCATGGCGTTACAGCATAACAAATGCACTCCGAGGAAAACCTTTAAGATAAAGGAGATCAATTACAGGCGCATCATCGTTTATCCCGTAATACGATTTCCCGAATCGATTTCAAACGTCGATATCTATCACCTCTAATCGATTTAAAACTCGATTTCTGTCGCCACATCCTTACTTCTTAAAAATAATAGCTCCATTGGAATCGAAATTCGAAAGCTATTCGAATTTTAAAGTGAATTTAATGGCAATGGAACAGAACAGAACTTGTTTATTTTTAATTAAGTAAATTGGTTATTTACACACATATTATTCACTACTAACACGAAATGGAATAATTTCGTATAAATTGATTTCTATTGAAATGTCACACAGATATAATTCCAGTAGCCGCACCACTGGCCATCGGTACTCGTGAGTGTGGCCCTAGCATAAAAGACTCACTTTGTCTATGACTCTATATAGGCGCAATCCAAAATATAAAATCAAATAATAATCCACCGACTGCTAAAGATTAAGAACTCGACTGAAGAAAGAAAAGAAAGAAAGAAAATTGTGTTTATTGGCACTTAAAACTAAACAATACAAATAAAGTTATAAAGAAAGTAAGAATAAAAGAAAAAATAACTTAACAATTAAATGCCAAAGGGCCTCAGCTCAGCATATGCCAGATGACAACACAAAGTTTGCCACCTGACGCTGATTTTCAGCTGCAGCCCACGAGTGAAGATGAGAGCGGCTGCTAATCCGACCCAAATAAACAGATTATTGTACTGAGAATAATTCAAAAATTATGTAAAAGCCGGATTTCTATTACCGAGTTAATTAAACCAGTTTTTGTTACAAGATTTAGAAATGTCACTTTAGACCGCCATCTTGAATTCGACATTTGAAATCGATAATACAGTTTATAATCGAACGTTGCCAGTATTACAAGCTACATAAAGTAAGATTCTATTAATTTTAACGATGATGGAAAGGGCAAAATAGTAGATTGTGTGTGTAAATTGCTATTTTCAAGGCGAGAGTGTTTCTTTTGAATCCAAAGCGGAGTGAAGAATTTTTGAGTAGAATCCCGTGCGTAGCGAGAGATTCTGAAGCTAAGAAAAATTAGTACTTAGCTAAATGTTTACGATACATACCATGTTCCCAGGCGAATTATATTTTGGAAATACCTAGAGTACTAGGTATTACTAATTATGGACTACATCCACTTTCAGTCCCTAGAGATTAATGGGCTATTTTAGTTCCCTGTTTACGAATAATAAACTAGCTCTTTCTGAATACCTAGATGTGGTAAAAATGTATTTGATAAATTAATTAGATATCTTATGAAAACTTACTTAGACCTAACAAAAGACCAAAGCATACATTATCAGAACTGGAGCAATACCCCGGTTCCGTTCCGCTCAATGAAGCACAAAACTTCATGCATAGTTACAAGTTTGATATCATGACATTATAATGTAATTGAAATCATGACATGTACAATATTAACTGACATAGTAGAAAGCATACAACAGATAACAGGCTCACAATACATTGGACAAGTTAATTACAGAAGATTCATTCATTTCGTAATGTTATAAAATTCGAATTCATCCAAAAGTCATCATATTATATAGATAGACCATCATCTGCCATCTTCTCAGAGTTATGGGTCGGCTTCAAGTCTACTACTACCTACGTATTTTACCTCCATATACTAGTTTCTGGGTACTACGATATCCCTTGACAGGACTGACTGTCAGACTTTCGGTCATCTGAAAAACTGTCTAGGACAAATTGGATACGAATAAAAACTTTTTCAAAAAAGTAACCGACTTCAAAAACAACAACAAAACAAAAAAGGGTGAAATAACCTAATTAATAACTTTCGGATGTCCGTGGCTTTATTTTTTATTTATTTCATTGATTTTTAGCTACCGACTTCTGAAAGAAGTTATTAATTAGGTTATTTCACCCTTTTTTGTTTTGTTGTTGTTTTTGAAGTCGGTTACTTTTTTGAAAAAGTTTTTATTTTACCCTTTTTAGGGTTCCGTAGCCAAATGGCAAAAACGGAACCCTTATAGATTCGTCATGTCTGTCTGTCTGTCTGTCCGTCCGTATGTCACAGCCACTTTGTGTCGAAAGTATAAGAGCTATCCTATTGAAACTTGGTAGGTAGATGTATTATGTGAACCGCATTAGGGTTTTCATACAAAAATAAAAACAAAACAAATTTTGGGGGTGCCCCCCATACTTAGAATCGAAAATCATAAATTTTTTTTCAATAAACCCATACGTGTGGGGTATCTATGGATAGGTCTTTAAAAATTATATTGAGGTTACTAGTATCGTTTTTTTCTACACTGAACAGTTTGCACGAGAGACACTTCCAAAGTGGTAAAATGTGTGTCCCCCCCCCTCTGTAAGTTCTAAAATAAGAGAATGATAAAACTAAATAAAATATTTGATGTAGACCTCAACAAAAACTTCCAACGAAAATTGGTTTGGATGAGATACAGTTAGCAGTTTTTGAGATATAGTACATTTTCAAAAACCGCAAATATAACTTTGCCATTCATACAAACACTATGAAAAACAAAGTTATTTTTATTGTTTGTGTATATTAGGTACTTACTATCATCATCAGTCTATAATGATCCCACTGCTGGGACACAGGCCTCCTCTCTGTGAGAGGGAGTGGGCCATAATCCACCACTAATACTTACTTACTAATCTCAATATAATTATATCCCTAATCTATGCTTGCTACTACGGAACCCTTCATGGGCGAGTCCAACTCGCACTTGGCCGGTTTTTGAGTTTATTTATTAAATAGTCAACCCAAATTCTTGTAAAATACAAAATTTTCTTACATATGCACTAATCTTGTTATCCGTCACAACATAAAAAAATCCGTATCTCTAAAACTACTGAACCGATTTTGATGAAACTTGCAGTGTACCCTAAGTTGAACAATACCTAGTACAACAAAAGAAGAATTACTTAAATCGAACTTGTAGTTCCGGAGATATGCGTGCACAAACATAAAAACATACATACATACACTTGTGAAATTTGGCACATTTGTTCAGACGCTGATATAGACTAACATATATGAAAACTGGGCAGTTCTGATAATATTACATACATACGGGTCGAATTAATAACCTCCTTTTTTTTGAAGTCGGTAAAAATAGCTTGGTTCTGAGCGCTGCTTTGCGTGAAAAAAAAAAAGAAATGCTACTTTTTTCAATACACTCGGAAAGGTGGCATGAGTCCTAGTAGTATAACATCATAGCTTAATTGATTTTACTTTTAAAAGATTTAGATAAAACAGATTCGCAGTTTCGGTAGGAAAGAAGTATGGCAATAAGAAAACCTCTTATTTTTAGAAGCGTTCATTAATAAAAGTTATGAAGCATTGTGCCCAGCTTTTCGTCAGTCAGTATTGACTAAAAAGTACAAATAAATATACGAAAATTCATTTCAAGTCCCATCCAAGTAACCGTATTGCACGTTTCAATAACTTTACTTTCACAACGCAAAACGTTCCAGCTCACCCACTGTGCTACAGTTACAAATAGCGCGAGGACTAACCTTTTACTGTCAAAGTACGGCGATATGTATAGCGTAGCTGAAAACCGTTTTAGTTAAAGCGACTGCAACGTTCCATGATTCCGTGTCGGTATAATAATTGTAGCTTTTAAGCGAGGCATTGATGCATCGCTTTTCTGCTTATATGGAAACGTCGCTACAAGTATTTTAAAAATTTAAGAATAGAACAGAACAAAAATGAGTGGCAAACACATTTGTTCGGGTACAGACACAAAACAACAACAATCAAAACTTTTTATACAGCCACTAAATTACAGCGATTTAAAATTAAAATAACATAAAGTTCATTTAATAGTAGATTATGCACCGAGGGGCTAAAGTTGTGTCTTATGTCACGGGCGTCATATTGAATCTCGAGCGCAATGAAGGATTCGGGATTTAACGGGATTTAAGTTAAGAGTTTAACTCACGAGCGAAGCGAGGGAGTTAATACAAGAATCCTGAATGCAGCGAGGGATTCAAGCTAGCCCAAGGCAAAGACACCTTTAGCCCAGAGGAGGATACTCTACTTTTTACACCTACTGTGAGAAAATAATAGCCATAGTACGAAAAACAAAGACAAGACAAGACACGATCAATTCGATTTTCGAAAAAAAAAGTATCTTCTGTGGTTTTGTCGTGTTTGTCCTAATGATATCACTCTCATGGATGTGGCGTTTGTGTAAACTAAGTTTTATACAGGGCTGGTAGAATGGTTTTGGATGATTGGCTGTATGCATTTTGAATTTAGAACGTCATTGGAGACGCTCGTGAAAATAGAGTATTTTTGATAAAATGTGATAAATCGACTATATTATAGATAGGTTTTATTATTTATTTATTTATTTACAAAATCCACAGCAATCTTAGTGCAGTTTATTTAAAATAAATTAACTAATGTTACAGCCAATTACTATTACCTACGGTATTACGGCGCGGTACGGTATTTGTTATTATTAATGCCAGTTTTAATGTTATTTCATTCCTTTTAAAAAATGGTTCGTAGGTAGTTATCTAATTATTCTTACAATATTATGTCTTCGAAAACATGGCAACGATATGAAGAAGCAATCGTTATGATTTTTTAGGAAATCGAGAATATCATCCACGCGTAGTAAGGGTTTCGAGAATAGCTTTCCTCTTTCTGGCACACTAAATCAGACTTGGCTGTATGGGCTCAGCTCCCTTTGCCTGCCCCAAAGAGGGACGAAAAGAACCAAAAAAAAATCTAGGCTGCATGGGCTAGATAGATCCCTTTGTCTTCCCAAAAGGGAAAAGAAAATTAAAAAAAAAAATCTTTCTGGCACCAAAGGGTGTTTGTTGTTTATAAACATATTCCAAATTCAAATCACATTATTGACCAGCGGGTAATAATGAAATCCAGTACAACATTATTGACCGGCTGTGCCCTCGGCCACTAATGACTCACTTTAGGTTAAGGTTGCTTGACATATAATTTGACATTTTCGAGCAGGTGGTGTGAAAAATAATTTTGTTTCAACTATTTCTCTAAAATATCACAGGTTTCGACAAAATTTTTGCCATTTTTCCCACGTTTTTATACACTCACTTTTCTTGTTTAAATAATGAACATGAAAAATCCTGGCTGTAAGATGGACGACCACAGCACAAAAATTAAAAAAAAAAACAAAATAAGCGGCAAACTGACAATCCGATCTACACTCATTTTTCTTTAGCTAATAATTTATGTTGTTAATACGAGTATTTTACTTTGCTCGTATTCGTAATGAAAAGCACAGTGTTTACCTCGGATAAATTACTTACTTAGTCCCTCGAACTATTAGCGCCCTCACTACGTTACGAGCGCCAAACCCCGTCTCGGGACGTAAATAAGTAACTTTCACGCCTTGGATAAAAATGTACTAT
The DNA here is from genome assembly GCA_950005045.1 of Agrotis exclamationis. Classification (NCBI taxonomy): domain Eukaryota; kingdom Metazoa; phylum Arthropoda; class Insecta; order Lepidoptera; family Noctuidae; genus Agrotis; species Agrotis exclamationis. The sequence goes on along the minus strand of OX465433.1, from coordinate 6,194,512 downwards.
TTTTCTATCGTGTCTCATTGTGCCGAACTTGCAACTTTTAACGCTCTTTTTGAGGATGGAAGAAAGAACGTTAAGCCAAAAGTTAGGAAAATGTTTTCTATGCAATGTGTTTACACCGTAGGTCCTTCAGCTGTTCGCACAACAATCTTTCAAGAAGAATTGGGAACTCTTTTTTGGAAAAATCCGAACACAAAAAAAACGTATAATAGAGTAAGAGTTCCCGCTGTACCAAGTGAACGCTGAAAATCTAAAAGGCCTTATCTATCTCAGTACCAAAAAAAAATACGTGTGGCACTCGGAGACTGCTTCGGTAAAGCTATTGCATAGCATTTTTTATCAACTTATGCAATTAGAATTATTTATTTATTATATTTGTCGAAGGATTAACCGTCTCCATCGTCATTATTGGCACACAATGTTTGCTGTGGGCGTCATCGGTGGGTAGTGTTGGATAAAGAAAGCAGTGTTTTACACTTGACAATCATCTTGGTTTATTTTTCCTATTTAGCACTAATGAACACTGCACTATAACTGTACTTAAAAAATGTAGGTATACGTATCTCAGATCGCGGGATGGTTTTAGTGATCCGCTCGCGCCGGCTGCCAACAGTGAAGTGCCGTTGACCGTCGCTAGCGCGCCTCACACTAACTCCATCGAGCGCCACCGGATGGCGCTGGCGTTCCGAATACGTCTCGATTCCGACATATTTATTACTGTACTAATTAGGCTATGGTCAGCCACGTCAATCAAGTGAAACGTCAAGAAACGTTCTCCTCCCCTCTCCCTCTCCCTAATAATAAAAACATGCTTTCGTGCTTGTAATGAGCAAGTCTGTCCGTACCTTTATGAGCACGTCTGTCCGTACCTTTATGATTACCGAAGTCTTCCGAAGTGAAACGACGTTAGACGATGCGTGGTGTCAGATATTTTCGTTAGGTTTTTTCGTTAGATTTTTCGCGCCGCGCCGAGCTCAGAGCCTGCGATAAAAGCTATGCAATAGCTTACAAACAATTTAGGCCTGAAAGCGTGACGAACGAATAAACTCACTTACATATCTATAACATTAGTTGATATTCAACAAAATAGGACTTCTGTCTTTCGTCTGTCAGACGTCACATCACCGATAAGTGCGTGTCAGTACGCCCACTAGTTGTTAACATCCGCGCTGATAACTTGCCTGATGTGATTATGATTGACACACGCCATTGTTCTTGTTTCAGCTCACTACGCTGAATTAATGCTGGTTATAATTATAATATCAGAGCCTACGGGTATACAGGTTGAATTATTCAACTGGATGGAAAGGAGGAATATCGAAATTTGATCCTTATTAGCGACACTAACAAACGGCGTAATAATACAGGGTGTGATTTTTTTCCAAAATCAGCGTTCGATCGATCGATCGATTCCTGACCAGGATTATTGATTTTTCTAAAATCTAATGATTCAGTTTTGGTTTTCGTCAAAATCAGCCTCGAGACTCCTTTCAACGTTTTTAGGGTTCCGTAGCCAAATGGCAAAAAACGGAACCCTTATAGATTCGTCATGTCTGTCTGTCTGTCCGTGTATGTCACAGTCACTTTTTGTCGAAAGTATAAGAGCTATCCTGTTGAAACTTGGTAGAAAGATGTATTATGTGAACCGCATTAGGATTTTCACACAAAAATCAAAACAAAACAAATTTTGGGGGTGACCCCCATACTTAGAATTGAAACTCAAAAAAATTTTTTTCACCAAACCCATACGTGTGGGGTATCTATGAATAGGTCTTTAAAAATGATATTGAGGTTACTAACATCATTTTTTTCTAAACTGAACAGTTTGCGCGAGAGACACTTCCAAAGTGGTAAAAAGTGTGTCCCCCCCCCCCCCGTAACTTCTAAAATAAGAGAATGATAAAACTAAAAAAAATATATAATGTAGACCTCAACCAAAACTACCAACGAAAATTGGTTTGGATGAGATACAGTTAGCAATTTTTGAGATATAGTACATTTTCAAAAACCGCAAATATAACTTTGCCATTCATACAAATACTATGAAAAACAAAGTTATTTTTATTGTTTGTGTATATTACTTACTAATCTCAATATAATTATATCTCTAATCTATGCTTGCTGCTACGGAACCCTTCATGAGCGAGTCCAACTCGCACTTGGCCGGTTTTTTTTGATATTCCTCATAGTTTCGGATTTAGCAATTTCTAATATACAGGTATTACAAATTTAATCTAAAGGGGTTCGAAGGATCCCCTTTAGATTAATTCGCGGGATTGTCTCACTCGGTAACCGTGACCCTGGTACATAAAGGGCTATTGAAGTAACACCGTGGATTTTAGTCAGTACAAGTCTTAGGTTAGGAGGACTAATTGATGATTTTGCCACGCTAAAAAAAAAACGAAGGTTTTGAAGGATTTGGCCCTATCGGTCGCCAAATAAAAATTATCAAATGAGGCCTTTCGCCGCCTAGATGAAGCAGAAAGGACTATCAGACTCTTACTAATTAAAAATCTCCCGCAGAATAAACAGACCCGCGACTCAGAAATTTATTTTATGTCTAACTTTGCATCCTGGTAACAGTGATACTTATTTTCTTTAGTAGAAATTAAAAGGAATTTATATTTGTGAAAACTTTGCTTTCAGTGGTAACAAGTAATTGCAACTTGTCGAAAAAATCAAGAAAAGACATTGACACTGAGTACGAAAATATCCTACAATTTTCAATTCAAAAGAAAATCTTTCTAAGCTTCTCAGTTTAACAAGAACGAAATAAACATAAATGCAAGCTCAGATTTCCACACTGTATCACGGAAATCCCATAATCAACACGATATTATAATTACAAGAGCCTACACGATAATAGTACGTAATTATCACATCAACTCCTTTGAAACAACAATCTCAAACGCAGCCTCCCCTCAGGGAAATTAATGGTACATGTAAACCAAACAAGCCTTTGTAAATCATCCCTTCCTTAATAGACGTGTCGAAATATCTGTGCTAGTCGAATAAACGCAGCGAGTCAAATTAATCGCCCTAACGTTATCTGTAAATACCGATAATCGTTTTTAGCGATAACGAGAATACACGCCTTAAGCTGAGCGTTACTCGAGGCAAAGGTAACCGTTTTAGGGCGCTTTACACCCGGCGCACATTGACGGCGATACGACATTAAGTATTGCAATCCGGCCTCATTTTCAATCCGGCCGGTTCCGGTGAAATTTGATCTAGCCAGGGTGACTTATAAATCTCTATTTTTTATTCCAACATGAACTGTTAATGAAATGAAATAACGATACAATTTTTAAGCTATTGCATAGCTTTTATCGCGAGCTCTGAGCGCGCAGCGGCGCGGCGACCGTATCAAAAAATCTCCAAAAACCTAACGAAAATACCTAACACCACGCATCGTCTAACATCGTTTCAGTTCGGGAGACTTCGGAAATCATAAAAATATTCGTCATAAAAACAATTTACTTTTTCTTACTGATTCTAAACGGCCAGCTACAAAAGGAGTTTTCACAATGAAACCTACTTATAAAATTCTCCTACAACAAAGAAGTTCTTTATTACAGTAGTGCACTCACGCAATTATGCGGTTATTTAAAAAAAATATACAACTACCCAGATCCGGTCACCAGATCACAGACCAGAGGATCTTTCATCAAACCGCACTCACCGGGAGTGCGGTTTGATGAAAGATCCTCCGGATTCTGTATACCGGACTACAATCCTGAATTCAATAACGGATTTAAAGGTGACGAAACAGATGAACAAGAATAAAACATGATGATTCACAATTCACAATAAAGTTGAATGTTCAATGATAATAATGGTCATAGGCACGAAAACCACACTCTGGCAGTCGAAGAATATAGTCACAACTCATAAGGATAGTAAGGCATACCAAAGAAAACCGCGACAAAGTTAAGTCATCAGTGTCTGCTTACATGTAGAAATATTCCCTGCCGCATCGTGCGGCCAGTGTGTGCCAGGCCTAAGGGATCCCCGAAGTAATTAATCTTCATCATCTAAGGATCCCCTTCGGGTAGTTTTGGGGATTGCTAAGTACATACATGACTGAAATCGTTTGACGATGTTGCCAGCCTGATAAAAGGAAAACAGAGGTCATTCGCATATTTTGCTGAACTTTGACGTCCATTGACTTAAGTTTGGGTATTGCGTCCATTGACACAAGACCCTAACCAACCAATACTATGTCTGGACTTTGAATGGTTTAGGCGCAGAAAGCCTATTAGCCTAATTCGCAAAATGCCAACCGAGTCGCCAAAGGACAACTTCTCAAAATTGCAAATTCTTGTATGTAGTTCTATTCAGTTCTCATTCTCTTTTAGAGAATTTGCTATTTTGAGAACGTGTCCTTTTGCGATTGGGTGTCATTTTGCGAATTAGACTTTCTGTGCCGAAATCTTTAAAAGTGACAGTGACCTCTCAGTTTGTTTCGGCTGTTTCTTCTCAGAGTAGTCAAGTACGAAACACCGGCCTCATCTTGATTGTAAAATGGCGACGTGTAAAAGAGTTGCCTCAATAAATATCATTTCAAAATTAATTTCAAGTTGTGTTAAGTAGAACATCATCGTTGGAATAAATAAAGTTATTAAAATTAATAGTGACCGTGTTAATGTAAAATTAATGTTCACAGTCCAATCAGACATGAAATTGTGTTTATAATTTCATAACTATTGTTTATAAAATAAAAATATACTATCAAAGCTTGTTTTAATGTGAACAGGCACGCAAACACGCTATATGCAGTAGATATCGATTAACTATAGTTTTTTTTTTTATGCACATAGGTCTTTCAAAAGGTTAACAAAGATAATAAAATTAAGTATGTACGTTATCTACATCGTTATCGCAAATAACACGTATCAAATCACTTACTTGTCAATACAACTTGTTATTCTTGTTACAAAAAATAAAATAAAAACTCAATTGTCTTTTTCGTATTGGCACATCGGTACATAAGTTCCTTTTTTTTTTTCTATTTACTTTTAAAAGGTTGTCTTAGATAATATTTAATTAGTATTTGACGAATAATGCAAAGCTTATAACTAAGTAAATGGCCAACGCCACTGATCTTAATTTCTGCAAAAATTCAAAAACCCTTGCTAGTCAGAATTTGTACAAGTCCAGTGGTGAGGCTGTCCAAGTAGCACTCGGCAAATGTCGACAGTCTCTTCAGTTAGCACTTCACTACCCTTTAGTGATCGTGTCGAGAATATCAGGATATTATTACATGAGTGACACTTCGTTTTGACAGCTGTCAATTAGAATTATGGCGGGAACTGTTTAGGGTAATTACTAAATTATTAAGTATGAATAAATTATAGCAGAAGAAAGACGTAAAGATAGGTATCATATGCGGGGAAGCACTTAATGATAAATCGATATGACGTCATGGAGTTCACCTTTGTCAAAATTTAATAATAACAGCTACGAATTTCAAGTAGTTGGGATTGCTATATCTAATACTAATTATTCGTCAGCCTTTTCTATTAACACCATAACGTTTTCCCCAATAAATACTTTCAATTTCCAGTCTTGTACCTACTCTACCCTTTATAATTTATTCTCTTCGTTCAACCGCCATTTTCAAATTCATCAAAACAAAATGGCGTCGTTTTTATTAAATCAGTTTCTAAAAAACTTTCGCGCCATCTTGGAGGCACAAAATTACTTTTGTTTTTTTAATTAAAATATAATGACGTTACAGGAACTTTGTTAATTTATCTGGTAAACTTGTGAAATAAACTGAGTGGGAACCATGGAAAGTTTTGAGAAACCACTTCATAATATTAAAGTTTTAATTATGTGTTAGCAGAGTTGGGTACTTGAGTGAAAAGTGCTCGAGATTCATATGTTTTGTTACTGATGCTGTTGGCGAACTCGGAGAACTTCATTGCTGGTGAAGAACAAGAAATTTAAAGGCTTAAAGAAGAATGGTACCAGAACAAAGCCAGGAAACGCTGATGTAACCATTTGGACCTTACTGTTTTGGCCGGAGAAGATAAAACACAGGGAACTGAAAAGAAATGCAAGAGGTGTGGTAAAGTACGGAGAGGAATAGGAGAAACCCATGCTGTAAAAAATGCTGTTAACCTTCAAAAGATTTACAGTAACATCATACCTCGATTATTTAAGTTTCACGAACGTACCTGCAACAGATAAATGGACATTAGTGAATACGTTAGAAACCTAAAAGCAGTTTAACAAAACTAGATGATATCCCAACAAGACAGACTGACAAAGATTCATCACTATCACTATATAGACTAGGTTGATGAATCTTTGTCAGTCCCTTATGTTCAATGATTGTAAAAGTTTATGAAAAATGTTTTCTCATTGACACGTGTAGTAAGTAATTAGAATTTTAATGTAACTGCGCGCCAGAATGTAGACATATTAAGTGGCTTGACACCGTTTTATAAAGAACTTAATAATTCCGTACACCATAAAGTACTTAATAATTCCATACTTGACACCCTACTCTCAAGTTCGCAGATTCTATGCAACATGAGACATGTTTAAATTAAAGCCGTTTTAATATTCTCCGAGAGTCCTTGAAGATACTCATCATAAAGAACAATTTTCACAGATTGTAATAAGTTAAATGACCGAATAAAAAACTCGGTTGCTTCAAAGGTAATACTGTCTGGGACATTCCCACCGCACTATTCCTAAATCACTGCAACTACTGAAATCCAGAATCAACAGTGGCGACCACCGAAAAGCGCCGAGAGAATGAATCTCGATGTCCCAAAAAAATAATTTGTCGGAACTGTCTAAAATCCTGCAACGAAATTAACCAGAAACGAATAGCGGAGGAGTAGGCAAACACTACAGTAGGTAGTAGTTGTACTTTTCTTTCTTTTCCTTACCATGAAAACGTGGCCCTAGGAATTTCACCTATATCGTGGGTGGGTTTCATCATCATCATCAGCCGGAAGACGTCCACTGCTGAACATAGGCCTAGACCGCCACGCCGAACGACAATTCACCACTTGCATCCATCGGTTGCCCGCGACCCTCAAGATGTCGTCGGTCCACCTAGTGGTCTCTCTAAAAGGCCAGCAGTCAGAGACCACGTTTCAGAGCCATATGTCATTACTGGCAACACACACTGGTGGGTGGGTTTACACAACACAAACTACTTAATGTCATACAAATAAATGTTCCGCGCGGGGATCACTGCTTCTTGTCAGATTTCAAAATGGTAACCTCTATATCCATATAACATGTAGCAAATAAGTGAATTTAGGACCTTCCTAACTGCGTTACAGCTCCTGAAATTGAAGCTAACTAACTTAAGCCGTTCACAGAGATGTAGCGACACATTGAACTAAGTTTGAGGGCTTAGGGACGGGATCCAATTTGATCTAAGGATGGCTGAGTATACCTTGTTAGTTACGGTCAGATATTTTGTCACGTATCGGTTAGACTTAGGTAATTTTGACATGACAAAGGATTAGCTTGTTAGCGAGGTTGGATGCGGTATGTTGGGTCTGACACTCCGCTGGGTGAGACAGAAACAGACAATAAAGAATTTAATATTTTTTATTTTGCAAAGTGTGAAACCCAAATCTCTCCAAAGTTAGAGTGAACAGGCTTCTTCTACGTAAGCTCATTCCATCCTATACTTTCAGGGTCGCGGGTCTGTGTTATCAAGTAACCGTGGCCCCGGAACATAAAGGGCTATAGAAGGAAACTGTGGATTTAAGTCAGTTCAAGTCTGACAGTCCCTCCCGTCCTGCCCTGGGTGGGAGGGCACATGAATGATTTTACCACATAAAAAAAAACCTAAACTTAGCATTTATGTCCTTTATATTCATTTAGGTATGATAATATGGCCCATAAATTAGCATGAACATATTTCTGAATAAAAAACCTATACGTATTCATTAAAATATTTGTAGCGTAGATGTAACTAAGAAAATCCATATTCTTAACTTATGTCATTAATTGTTCTCAAAGAAAATGGCTGCTGATATTGTATTGAACATCTCATTAAGATCAAGACATTCACATCCGCCTCTGATTGATGAGAAAAGTTTGTTTATCAAGAATACGCTCTCATATAATTTAAGACAGAACAGAAAATTACTCAAATTAAGTCTCTGTAGCTGCAGATTTTTTTGAATGGGTGGGAACTCCCGTCCCGTCCCTCGTCCTCGTCCACGAATGGGTGGGAAACTCATTTTATTATTTTACCGTTTAAAAAAAGGCTACCTGTAACCTGCGGTGATGAATGGGTGAACCCACTGACCTTACTAGAGGCCGGAGCCAAACAGTTTTTACTGTGTTCCATACGGTGCGCAGGAGTTTCAGTTGCTTCTGGGTGAGCTCGGTCTATTACAGGTCTTATCTTTGCTCTGGGCTCAGGACGAGTCTGACAGTCCCTTCAGCTACTCTCAGGGTGGGAGGATTTGGTAGACGCCCACGGCAACGGACGTCGCAGGACGATCTCCGGCCACCGTAGGCGCGGGCATGCGGACGGCGAGTAATGGACGACTCGCCGTCCGATCATGGACCATGCCCGGGTCGACGACGGCGCGTTGTGGTCCACGCGCGCCTCAAAGAGCTGTCAGCACGATGACGGGGCCCCCTAAGAGGGCCAAAGTCTGCCGGGGTCGCAGGACTCACGAGTTACCGTGACCCCGGAACGTAAAGGGCTATTGAAGGACAACGTGGATTTTAGTCAGTAAAAGTCTGATAGTCCCTCCTGCCCTGCCCGGGGTGGGGAGGAGTAATTTGCTAAAAAAAAGGGAGGTAAAAAAGGTGTAATCTTTGTTTGTGCTACATCGAGGCTATTTTAATAGAAATCTGTTTTATTTTTGTGTGTTTTTTAGGGTTCCGTAGCCAAATGGCAAAAACGGAACCCTTATAGATTCGTCATGTCTGTCTGTCTGTCTGTCTGTCTGTCCGTGTATGTCACAGCCACTTTTTGTCGAAAGTATAAGAGCTATCCTATTGAAACTTGGTAGAAAGATGTATTATGTGAACCGCATTAGGATTTTCACACAAAAATCAAAACAAAACAAATTTTGGGGGTGCCCCCCATACTTAGAATTGAAACTCAAAAATTTTTTTTTCACCAAACCCATACGTGTGGGGTATCTATGAATAGGTCTTTAAAAATGATATTGAGGTTACTAACATCATTTTTTTCTAAACTGAACAGTTTGCGCGAGAGACACTTCCAAAGTGGTAAAAAGTGTGTCCCCCCCCCGTAACTTCTAAAATAAGAGAATGATAAAACTAAAAAAAATATATAATGTAGACCTCAACCAAAACTACCAACGAAAATTGGTTTGGATGAGATACAGTTAGCAGTTTTTGAGATATAGTACATTTTCAAAAACCGCAAATATAACTTTGCCATTCATACAAATACTATGAAAAACAAAGTTATTTTTATTGTTTGTGTATATTACTTACTAATCTCAATATAATTATATCTCTAATCTATGCTTGCTGCTACGGAACCCTTCATGGGCGAGTCCAACTCGCACTTGGCCGGTTTTTTTTTTCTGATTTTGTGTCAACTCATCTGCAATCAATCACTTTGTTGACACTAACAAGTCAATAGCAACAGAGAAAATGTAGTGTTGTACCGATTTATCAATCAATACATAAACACACATACAGTTTATCAATCAAAGTCAAATAAACCATTCGTGTGTCAACATTATTATCAGCTCAAAGTTAACACGATTATATTTATTTAATAGTTTAAATAAATATGCATTACAGATTTATTTTTAACGAATTGCAAAAGTCTGTATTTGCGTACGCTGTAATCAGCATTTACTAGTTGTAATTTTTCCATTAATGTTTTAATGGGTTCAGGTGGTGAGACGACAGGGGGGGTATTACAATGTCTTAAAACCAGGCTTATTCCTGTGAGTGAATGAGATGGCGCTAGACGACTTGTATAGCTCTGTCTCCTTCCCGTAACCATTCACGCTGTAAGACGTGAAGATAGGCCACCTAGACGCATACTACGAGGGTTAGTTCGAGGAGACACAGGATAAGAGCTACTGGAAGGTATTTGGGGATTGTAGTCAGTACAAGACTGATAGTCCCATCTGCGCCACCAGAGTGGAAGGACTCATTTGATGGAAATATGTAACAAGGAAACAAAGAAAGAAATTGTTAGTTACTCACCTACTTGAGTTCCACAAATATGTAGTTTTAAACCTGGATCTACTATTCAACACAAAATATGCGTGCGTGTGCGTACGCTTTATGAAACTACGTAACCTCGTGGGCTGCAGCTGAAAATCAGCGTCAGGCGGCAGACTTTGTGTTGCCACTTGGTTGATGCTGAGCTGAGGCCCTTTTGGCATTCAAAGATTTGTTTTGTTTAAAGTTCTAATGCCAATAAACACAGTTTTCTTTCTTTCTTTCTAACGTCTTAATTACGAACTTTCTAAGAACTCCTCAAACTGACGTGTACCTCTTCAACATTCTTACACAATATGTCGATGTATTGATTTCTCAATATCGGCCATTTGTCACGTATCAAGGCCTTCCTGAAGTAAACCATCAATTAACTTCACTACCTTAATGTTTAATTAATTTGTGGACTAGTTTCTGAAGCGTGACACAGAAATGTTTGTCGGAATAAAAGGCAGTGAAAACCTAAGAGTCGATTTCACGAGTGAACTGATTACAAGAGCAGGAGAAATTCCTAGGAATTCATTTTCTAAGGAGAGAAGGTTTAAAACCGGTCAAGTGCGAGTCTGTGAATGGGTGGCCAGTAGCCATCCAACACATACCGAACTTCTTCATACACCTTTGACAGTTATCATCAGCCTATAAATGTTCCCACTGCTGGGACACATGCCTCCTCTCTGAGAGAGAGAGAGTGGGCCATAATCCACCACACGGGCCCAGTGCGGGTTGGTGGATGTGACATGTCTTCAAATTTTTGGTTCTAGGATATGCCGGTTTCCTTACGATGTTTTCCTTCACCGTTTTGAGAGCAGTGGTGATGAAATAAATTACACAAAGTAATACGCCTGGCTGGATTCGAAACCACGACCACGACTCGTAAGTCGGGACCGATACCACTGGGCCACCACTGCTCTACCACTGCTCTACCTTTGACAGTCGATGCAGGTAATTAGTGAAACGAAAATGCCAACCAGTCTTGTCTAGAGTTAGTAGAATAATAGTGAGACAACCGACAAGGTGTCGTTGAAATAGTCTCGTTAAAGTGGATGGAAGAAACTGAATATCCATCACACAAAACCGCCAGAAGTGGGTAAGATTTAGAAGAGACCCAGACTCAGCATTGGGTGGCAAAAAGACTGGGTTGTGGACCTGAGATAGGCAATCCCTACATATACAGGTGTCCCGGAAACGGAAGAGGTCATTTCTTATTTGATCACGAAAAAAGTCAACTTTCGAACCGTAAAAAAGCACAGGATGTTTCAACGGTAAAAAAGATTGGAAATAACTTCCATGCCGCTGCGCTGTTCAATTTGATTCACACTCCTCGGGACACTCTGTGTAATATTCGTATTTAACTCCATCCGGTAATCCTCGACGAGGACGCGTCGCCGACGGGCGAAAAGTCGCGCCCACGACGCGTCTCTTCTGTGTTTCACGTTCGCGACGCTTCTATACATTTTGTATGAAAGAGACGCCGAAGAGACATGTCTCCGCCCCGTCTGCGTCTTACGTCTTTTCTTTGTGGCCCGCGCCTTAAAGTCCACCCCAACATCGGCTAGAAATTACTAACGAATCTTTCAAGTTACACCATTTTCATAGTAATATTAGGCACAATTCCAGCGCTTTCCGAAAAAATAAACTAAACGAATATTTTTCGCAGTTAAAACATAAAATACGAGGTAATTAGCAACGAATGCGGGGTACGGAAACTCATTAGTTAGTCCTAAGTACGTAATCTATGGCGCTATGGGGCAGTTGGGAGAGCTGCGAAAAATATGGACCTTACTTGAAAACAAAGGAAGGAAGAAAGAATTGAAAAAAGGAGGTTTAAAAAAGATACCGTGTTTTATTACGCAGTTAAGTAGGTATGTTCTAAGGAGTTTTTGAATATTCGTCACATAATAAAATTATTTCGTCACACTTTGCCTTTACAACCATTCACCGACGACCGGTTCATCACTGGACGTTTCGCCTACAGGACGATTCATTTATAGCCGTTTCACCGATAGACTCTTTCACCTTTGGACTTTTCGCCGATAGGACGATTCATTTATGTCCGGTTCATCGATAGGACTTTTCACCTAGGGACTTTTCGCCGACAGGACGATTCGTTTATATCCGTCTCATGAATAGACTTTCAACAACGGACTTTTTGCCGACACGACGGTTAACCTATAACTCTTTAAACTCTTTTAAACTTATCATCTTCATCATCGAAAAGTCCGTTGTTGAAAGAGTCTATTGATAAACGAATCGTCCTGTCGGCGAAAAGTCCCTAGGTGAAAGGTTCTATCGATGAACCGGATATAAATGAATCGTCCTATCGGCGAAAAGTCCAAAGGTGAAAGAGTCTATCGGTGGAACGGCCATAAATGAATCGTCCTGTCGGCGAAACGTCCAATGATGAACCGGTCGTCGGTGAATGGTTGCAGAATATTTTCTTCTTCCATTCTCCCCTATCAGACGTCACAGTATCATTTACGTTACTTTTTCTTTCATATCATTCCTTAGACAATCCATCCATATTTTCTTTGGCCTTCCTCTTCCTCTCCATCCATCAACATTCATACTCATCACTCTCTTAGTCACGTGAGTCTCATCCCTCCTCATCACATGTCCATACCAAGATAAGTAGACGATTCCCTTTCATTTTTTCTGTAACAGGCGCCACTTTCAAACTTCCCCTTATAAACTCATTCCTTACTTTATCCATTCTTGTCACTACACACATCCATCTCAACAACCTCATCTCCGCTACATGCAATCGTTTCTCATCCATCTTTTTCACAGCCCAGCATTCCAATCCATACAATACCGAAATTTTAATAACAATCATACTAATACATACCTATTATAAATGTGAAAGTGTGTGAGAATGGATGGATGAATGAATATTTTTTACTCTTTCACGCAAAAACTACTAAATTTGGTAAGTGTAACCTGGATTAATACATAGGATAGTTTTTACTCCGATTCTTTTTTTTCACGATAATTTTCGAGACTATATAATTATTGTGTAGGCAAACACATAACATAAAAATGGGATTAAATAATAATGACACTATTTGAACACGCATTTGTTTAAAATCGTATATAATTCCACAATAGATAATGAATCAGGCACGGAACATCCGCTTTTAACACTACATTTAGACGACCGATACAACCTGACCCCGCAATCGTATGACTTTTCGATACTATGACAGGTCAACTTATATTGGTTATAACTTATATAATATTTATACGTATTATGTCAAAAAATACAACCTTGTGACAGTTTGACTAAACATTAACGTTTTACTGTGATGCAAAACATACTGATTCTTATCTGAACCTTGAATAACAATTACGATGACAATTTGAGTAGTCTGAAGGCCATTTGTGTCTAATTTTATCTCAAAATGAGAGCAAATATTTAAAACTGAGAGTGTATGTTTCCGCTTACGAGAAAACATTCTTCCGTTATTCTCATTGCTTATCAGAAGTTTTACACGGGTCGATTTTTCGGGCGATCCATAAACCTTTGGCCACAAACTACACGATTAAGCGACACGCTTGTTGCGACAGCGGCCGTGAAGAAAACTCAAGTAAAATGAACCCCAATATTCAAAATTAATTTATGTAAGTTACATTCGTGTTACTAATTTTTATCTGAATTGATGCATATTGGCTGAGACGATCTTGCTACGAAAAATCACCTCCTCGTGTCGTGAAAAAAATTAAGTAGTTGTTTGCAGTTTTCGAATCGATACTTGCGTCAAGCATGTTGCTTGACGCAAGTATCGATTCGTCGTGAACAAGTCATTGTACTTATCTTTCTTGAAATAATATTGTTAATTAGAGTTCGAAGTATTTTTATCCGGTTTAAGTTTCCTACGATAATAATTTACTGAAATTGAATCACGGACAAAACAGCTGACTGAAAGCAAAGAATGTTGGCGAAAACTAAATATTGTCGAAACAAACTAATAACATTATAATTTATGGAATTTTGTAGAATGTGTTCAGAAATACGATTATAAACAAACAATTAGTAGGATAATAATCGTCAAATTATAACAAACAAAAAACGAGCGCGCTTTACATTTGACATTTCACCACTTAAATTTGGTCACCCATCCAAAGACAGACTTTTTAAGCGTTGCTTTACTTTGGTCACCTATCCAAAGTCAAATCTCGGCATTCAACAGTTGCTTAACTTTGGAATGCATCCAAAGTCGTACCTCGGCAAGAGTTGCTACCAACTGTGGGCTAACTCTTCCACGTTAACCTGAAAAACGTAAGGGGCAATATTGAAGAAACATGGTGGGTTTTAGGGTTGTTATAGTCAGTACAAGTCTGACAGTACTTTTCGCTTTACTCAAGGCTGGAGGACTCATTTGACGATTTTACTACCTATAAAGAGCAAACCCATAAGTATGTCGGATATTCGGTTGATTTTAAAATTAATAGTTGCTGATTTGTATTGTGACGTTGGTTGGTGAAGCACGTGACTAGAACACGTGGGCAGAGTCATAGTGGGCTTGACGCCATTTGGGACGAACAGTCTTAGACGAACTCTCGAGGCGACAGCACCACTCTGAAACTGTCTCTTCACCTACTTTCGTGTTAACGGATTTTGTACAGTGCAAGTGTTGTGATTGTGATAAATTATTACGAAATACAATATTGATTGGAGTGCGTGTGGTTTTCTTGCTCGAGCACCTACGCCATGTCAGAGCCCGACGCGGGCAACAGTCCTGATGCCGGTTCTGCCGCGGACCCTACGGGCGCTCCCACATCAGAATTGGGATCTACTCGAGCAGGACCACAACCACAACACCCAGGCTTGAACGCAGAGTTATGGCAGGCTTTGCTAGAAGCCCAAAATCGCTCCATGATGCAGCTGATTGAGGCCATGCGACCGCCGCCGTGCCCGCCAGTCCTTAGCCTACCGGAATTCAACCCTGATGTTGGGGATGCCGACCCACGTGCTTGGTGCTCGACTGTCGACATATGTTTGACTGAGCGCCCGTTGGAAGGCGCAGCCCTAATCATCGCTCTAGGCAAGGCATTGAAAGGTACTGCGTCCACCTGGCTATCGCAAGTGTCGCATGTGGGGATGACGTGGCCTTATTTTAAGGACTTGTTCATCAGTCGCTATGAGTGCGCAGAAACAGTGGCCGCAGCAGTGATCAACATCAATAACGACCGACCCAAAGATGGAGAAAGTTTGGCTGCGTACGCTACACGTCTCATTGCAAAATTATCCGCGAAGTGGAAACATTTGTCACCGGAAGAGATAACGGTATCGTACGTACTTGCCCATACATCTCAATTTGATACTCGTCTCCATCGTCTCGCCTTTACCACTGAGATTCTTGATCGGAATAAGTTGCTGCAAGAGATGAAGTCATTGATCTCCTTGAAACGGAAACACACTGAGGATCATCACGGTGCGACAGACGTGAAACGCTCCAAGTGGACACAACAAAATCAATTCTTGTGTCATCACTGCAAAAAACCGGGGCATAAGGCTTTAGATTGCCGCTTCAGGAACACCTCACAATCTAATTCTACGAGAGGCGACAAGCCAATGCCTCCTACAACTACAACCACTACAAAGCCTTCTGGGCAGGCTTCTTCGTTCAAGAAACCCATCATTTGCTTCCGATGTGGCGAGAAAGGTCACATCTCCTCGCAGTGCAGTCGACCTGGAACGAGCACAACCGCAGGCGCTCACGAAGCCAGCGGTTCCGGCTCGAACACCATCCCGCAGCGACGCGTGGATAGCTGTGAAGTTCGCGGAGTCCTTGGGCAGCTACAACAATCCGGTGAGTCGTACTCATTTTATTTTGATTCCGGCGCCGAATGTTCTCTTGTTAAACAAAGTATAGCTTCTAAATTCTCGGGCAAACGTACACTTTTAAGAGTTCAAATAGTTGGTATTGGTAATAATTCGAATGTTTTTAGCACTGAACAAATTTTAAGTGAAGTTGTTGTGAATAATAACAAACTGTCAATTTTATTTTACGTTCTACCTGACGATTGTATGAAATACGATGTTATGATCGGACGCGATATTTTGACACTTGGTTGTGCGGTACATTTAACTGAATCTACCCTACGTATTTCGAAAATTCAAAATGTAGGTTGTTGCGAATTACCTCCCGCAATAGATTTTTATAATGTTGATTCTGATATTTCAAACGCAAACAAAAGCCAATTGACGTCCCTTTTGAACAAGTATTCGCATGCTTTTATCAATGGTTTACCGTTAACTCGAGTGACAACAGGTGAATTAAACATTCGATTAGTGGATCCAGCCCGTACGGTACATCGTCGCCCACATAGGCTTAGTCTCAATGAGCAGCAGATTGTCCGCGAGAAAATCAGTGAGTTGTTGAGTGCTAACATCATTCGTCCTAGTAATTCCCCATTTGCCAGTCCGATTTTGTTGGTCGATAAGAAGGACGGAGACAAGCGTATGTGTGTAGACTACCGTGAATTGAATCGTAACACAGTGCCTGATCGATTTCCTCTGCCACTGATAGGCGATCAGATTGCTAGATTATCAGGAGCTAGCTGTTACACCTGTCTTGATTGCGCAAGTGGCTTCAATCAAATTCCAGTTAGCGACGATAGTATCGAGCGTACTGCATTCGTCACCCCTCACGGGCAGTACGAATACCTAGCGATGCCGTTTGGTCTTCGTAACGCTCCGAGCGTATTTCAGCGAGCCGTGTCCAAAGCACTAGGTGAACTTGTTCATTCATATGCTGTGTTGTATATGGATGACATTTTGGTACCATCACGTGATGAAAGAGAAGGGTTGACGCGGTTGCAGGAAGTACTTGAGGCACTCACAAAAGCAGGCTTTTCTCTAAAATTTTCAAAATGCTCTTTTCTGAAACGTAGAGTTGAATTCCTTGGTTACGAGATAACAGCTGGTGAAATACGACCCAATCCCAGGAAGACAGAGGCCCTGACGAAATTACCGCCGCCGGAGAATGTACACCAGCTTCGGCAATTTGTAGGTCTCGCTTCCTATTTTCGGAAATTCGTTACAGATTTCTCAAGAATAATGGCTCCATTGTTTATTCTCACCAATAGTGCGAACTTCGAATGGAAAGCTGAGCACGAGGAAGTCAGAAAACGTGTGATTTCGATTATAACGAGTAAACCTGTGCTTATGATATACAACCCAGAGCTTCCAATCGAACTTCATACTGACGCGAGCGCAGAGGGTTATGGTGGCATCCTTTTTCAAAAGCTGAATGGTAAATTGCATGTTGTTGAGTATTTCAGCAGGCGAACCACGACCGCAGAGTCAAAGTACCATTCTTACGAATTGGAAACTTTAGCGGTCGTGAACGCTGTAAAGCACTTTCAACATTACCTGCAAGGTAATCGTTTCACTGTTGTTACGGACTGTAACTCCCTGAAAGCTTCACGTGACAAAGTGGATTTGACTCCGAGAGTTCACCGCTGGTGGGCATTTCTTCAGGCTTTCGATTTTGACATAGAGTATCGCCAAGGTAGACAAATGAGTCATGTGGACTTTCTGTCACGAAACCATCTTCCCGAACCCAATACGACTCCAACTCTTAAAGCTTCCATCCAAAAGACAGAGGAAAAGCGCGTAGAACTTGTGACTCTATCTGAAAATTGGCTTTTAGCTGAACAGTCCCAAGACTCCGAAATTCAGGATATTGTCTCTAAGCTCAAAAATGGCGAACTTCCTACGGATGTAGCGAAAACTTACGAGTTGCGTAAGGGTGTGTTACATCGTAGAGTTCAGCGAAATCGTCGCAGTCGCTGCATGCCTATTGTTCCCAGAAGTTTTCGTTGGTCGGTGGTGAACCATGTTCATGAAGCTCTTATGCACCTTGGCTGGGAAAAGACTTTAGAAAAGCTTTATGAAAGTTATTGGTTCGAGCACATGTCCAAATATGTTAGAAAATTTGTAGAAAATTGTATCACATGTAGAGTCTCTAAGTCTTCTTCCGGGCGAGTGCAAGCTGAGTTGCATCCAATCCCAAAAGTCAATGTCCCATGGCACACGGTGCATATTGACTACTCGGGCAAGTTGAGCGGGAAAAATGACGTGAAGGAGTATGTCATCGTGTTTATAGACGCTTTTACGAAGTTCGTGCTGTTGTACCATACTCTACGTCTCGATGCAGCCAGTACTATTAAAGCATTGAAGTCCAGCGTTGCTCTATTTGGTTCTCCTAGTCGTATTATCGCCGATCAAGGCCGTTCCTTTGCCAACAAAGAGTTCAAAGAGTTTTGTGATACACACAACATAACCTTGCATTTAATTGCTACAGGTTCTAGTCGCGCAAATGGTCAAGTGGAAAGGGAGATGGGTTTGTTAAAGGGTATGCTAACCGCGGTAGAGACGTCGGAAAGATCTTGGCAGGATGCTTTAGATGATGTACAGTTAGCTATCAACTGCACAATCAACCGTGTCACGAAATCAAGTCCCTTAGAGCTTTTAATAGGAAAAGTTGCTAGGCCTCTGACGCTAATGACTACATATGACGATGATGAAACCGGAATTGACTTAACGGAAGCAAGAGAACAAGCGGTGGACGGTATTGAAAAGAGTGCGGCCTACGAAAAAACCCGTTTTGACAAAACTAAGGCCAAAGTAGTTAATTTCAGTGTTGGTGATTTAGTTTTAATCAAAAATGAAGAGAGAAACCAAACAAAATTAGAACCCAAATTTAAAGGTCCCTTCAAAATTGTCGAGTTGCTTGAAAACGATCGCTATATTTTAAAATCACTGACAGGAAATAGAACGTACAAGTACGCTCATGACCGCATTCGGAAAATGCCTCGAAGTAGAGTTCCTCGAGAGCTTGATCCTATTGCCGAAAGTGATGAAGAGACTAATGAAGGCTCCATTGTTTGATTGTATGCACACTTGTAACTATTTGGCCGCACTGCACGTCTAGTCGTAGCTGTAACTGCAGTCACTCGTGGCTGTTCAGGGCGCAGTGCGCGGCAGGCGTTGTGGCGGGGGCCCGGGTCTCGTAGAGACTATTATGTTTGGTCGACTTGGTTAGTGACCCGAAAGTCATGGAGACTTATGATAATGTGTTTGGGCTTAAGCGTAAGCCCCGGGTGACAGTGTCACTAGAATTTGCTGCCTAGGGTAGCCGGGTTTCAAGTGTGTGTGCAATTAGTGCACTGTTGCTTTATTTGACTATGCGCTGTTTGACGCGAGTTTTAATTATTTTGAATTAATACGATTGGACCTTTAAATTCAAATGTCTTTCATAATTTGATAGTGACCTGAATCTTGGTCAGGTAGGCCGAGTCAACAGTTAACTTTAAGTTGTGTTTTCCTTGTTTACAGGTTCCATACCACCACACGAGGACGTGTGATAGTCAGTTCTGGCCGTGTCGGATATTCGGTTGATTTTAAAATTAATAGTTGCTGATTTGTATTGTGACGTTGGTTGGTGAAGCACGTGACTAGAACACGTGGGCAGAGTCATAGTGGGCTTGACGCCATTTGGGACGAACAGTCTTAGACGAACTCTCGAGGCGACAGCACCACTCTGAAACTGTCTCTTCACCTACTTTCGTGTTAACGGATTTTGTACAGTGCAAGTGTTGTGATTGTGATAAATTATTACGAAATACAATATTGATTGGAGTGCGTGTGGTTTTCTTGCTCGAGCACCTACGCCATGTCAGAGCCCGACGCGGGCAACACTCCTGATGCCGGTTCTGCCGCGGACCCTACGGGCGCTCCCACAAGTATATAAAACAGCATGGCCCTTCATGACACAAGCATTGTCTATATGTAATGACCAGAGGTCGGAATTAGGTGGAGTTATTCATGTACTTAGGTAGTAGGTACACTGATTTCATACAGCGAAAGAATAAAGTGGATATGCCCCAAATCCCGGGAAGGAATCCCTTAAGAGCGCAAAGTTGGCAACGTCGCAAATAACAAGTTTTCGTCTTCTCCAGGCTGACAAAGTCCATGAGGGTTTCCACACTTTTTTTTTTAGCGTAGTAACATCATCAAATGAGTCCTCCCGCCCAGGGCAGGGCGGGAGGGATTGTCAGACTTGTACTGACTAAAATCCACGGTGGCCTTCATTAGCCCTTTACGTTCCAGGGTCATGGAATGAGTCCCGTGACCCCGGCAGGCTTTGGCCCTCTAGAGGGGGGCCCCGTCAGATTGCTGACAGCTCTTTGAGGCGCGCGTGGAACACAACGCGCCGTCGACCCGGGCACGGTCCATGGTCGGGCGGCGAGTTGCCCATTACTTGCCGCCCGCTATCCGATAGGTCAGGACGCCGTGACATCTCTCCAGCCACTCCTCAAAGAGGGGTCTTACCGCTGCGATTGCGGCGTGCCCGAACCTTGTTTGCGACAGTCGTTGTCTCCATACCGCCCTGAGATCGCGCCGGACCTCTTCCCGCCGCACCTCGACTTGTCGGGGCAGCGGGAATTCTCCCCGCGCTGCGCCTCCACGCGCCACTCGTAGACGCGCTGGAGGGCAGTCGCCTCCAGATCCCAGGGCAGCAATCCGGCTAGGAGGTTGGCCGATTCGCCGGCGATCGTGCGGTATCCTCGGATCATCCGGATAGCCATGACCCTCTGGCATGCGACCAGCTTTGCTGGTCGCGTCCGAATGCTCAGGGCCCACACTGGGGCCCCGTAGAGGGCCATGGACCGCACGACACCGGCGTACAGCCTCCGGCAGTAGGCGTTTGGCCCGCTGAGATTGGGCAGGAGTCGCCTGAGGGCGGCTGCTGCCCGGTTCAATTTTGAGGCCAAACGCAGAAGTGCTCCCTGAAGTTCCATCGGCTGTCGAGGACGAGTCCCAGGTACTTCATCGTCGACTCGACGCCGATGCGAACCCCTCCCACCGTTATGTGGGACTCTGTCCGTGGCGCGTTCAGACGACCATGAAAACACATGGCCTCTGTTTTGTAGAGCGCCACTTCGAGTCCCAACTGCCGGATCCTGCCAACGACTGTCGCGACCGCTTGCGTCGCCAGGTCGGCCGCCGCCTGGTGCGACTCTCCCTCTGCCAGGACGAGCGTGTCGCCTGACGGCGTCGGCGTAACATATTACGCCGACGCCGTCAGGGAGGTCGCCGCGCAGCACATAGTCGTAACCGATGTTCCACAGGGGCGGTCCCAAGACCGATCCCTGTGGAACACCGCACGACACCTCCCGCCAGTTCCATTCTCCCCGGTGACCGGGGTAGATGACGGCTCTGTCCGTCAGGTAGTCCTCGACTATACGACGGAGGTAGGCCGGCACCCGGTGATACCGCAGTGACTCCCTGATGCAACTCCAGGGCAGGGTGTTGAAGGCGTTGGTGATGTCCAAAGACACCGCCACGACGACCCTGCTCCGGGCCACTGCATCCCCCGTCGTTAGGGCTCTCACGCGCATGATGGCATCCACCGTTGAGCGCCCCCTTCGGAAGCCAAACTGGCTCTCCGCAAGGTCCGGACCCACCCGATTCAGGTTCCCGGCGAGGCGGTTTGCAATTACTCTTTCAAAGAGCTTGCCCACCTCGTCGAGCAGCACGATGGGCCGGAATGCGGACGGAGAGTCCGCAGGGCGCCCGGGAAGGTTTCCACACTTAAAAAAAGGTGGGTTAGGTTCGTTTAAGAAAGTTCCTAGGCTTTTTTTCCAGGTAAACCCCACACATCTGAAGAATGTCGCCACAGTAAACGTATATTGTATCTACCACACGCTTCGAATGACACCTGTTTCAAATCAGTTGGAGAATGTTGCCACAGGTTAGGTTAGGTTGACATTTTCAGATATTCCAGGTGAACCTTACACATTTGAAGAATGTCGCAATAGTAAACGTATATCGTATCTACCACACGCTTCGAATGACACCTGTTTCAAATCAGTTAGAGAATATTGCCACTGGTTAGGTTAGGTTGACATTTTCAGATATTCCAGGTGAACCTTACACATTTGAAGAATGTCGCCATAGTAAACGTATATCGTATGTACCACACGCTTCGAATGACACCTGTTTCAAATCAGTTAGAGAATATTGCCACTGGTTAGGTTAGGTTGACATTTTCAGATATTCCAGGTGAACCTTACACATTTGAAGAATGTCGCCATAGTAAACGTATATCGTATGTACCACACGCTTCGAATGACACCTGATTCGAATCTTTTAATTGATATCCTCCCAGGTTAGGTAAGGGCATATGTTTTCGATGCTCGAAATCACCTTGTTGGCGCTCGAATTCGACTTGGCATCGAAGCTTTCATTTGGCATAGGTTTCATCGCTGTTGAGCGATGGTCCAGTCTCCATATATTGTTGCCCGTGGTCCTTTATCAAATTAATTAAAACTTGTAAATATTTGACAGCTATTTGCGACGTTGCCAACTTTCTGGTTATGCGCCCTTAAAGAGCAGAAAAATCCCGTGATTTATTAAGAAAAAGTTATTTACTTTAACACAATTTATTTGCCTAATCTATCTCTGAGATTTTTATTAGATATTATTGTGTATTTGTAATACTGTTTTCCACACGGGATTGTCTATTAGAAATCCCGCGAAGATCCATATTAATATCAACATTTCGATGCAAGTACTAAAATTACTCTACCTAATTCCGACCTCTGGTAAATAATCACACACCTACGGATGGACATCGGCAAACGTAGCTTACCCCTGATGAACCTAATTTTAATTAGACACGATGCCTTTTATGCACAAGTCGCAATAAAACTTAACATTTAAATAAAAACCAACGAAATGCTAAAATAACCTAAAAGTAAGAAAATTCGCCCGCCATTTTATCCCTCCGTTCCTAATTCGCTCACACACTTTGCTTTGAAGCACTTTTCATTCCAGCCGTCTAGGTTTTCAAGCAGCTGCAAATTACACGAGAACTAATTATCGATGTTAATTGTGTCAGGCTGTATGAAGCTAATTTTTTTTTTAAATTGAAACTTCTTGTAAAATTGAGTTTCTCGCAAAGAGGTTTTCTCAAGAAGATTTCTACTAACGAGTAACTTTCTAAGTAGCTTGTGGGTGTTGTTAATTTGTTTTTTAGAGTAAATCATCCAAAAATGTACTATTTTGAAGTCTGTGAGAATAACCAATAATCTACTATATAAAAATAAGTCGGGTTTTCCTTCCTGACGCTATAACTCCAGAACGCACGAACCGATTTCCACGGTTTTGCATTCGTTGGAAATGTCTCGGGCTCCGTGAGGTTTATAGCAAAGAAAATTCAGGAAAAAATTCAAATACTACGCGGACGAAGTCGCGGGCAACAGCTAGTCGTCTATAGATTAGAAGAATTTGTACATATTTTCGTATTTCAAATACATTTTTTTTCTGTACCTTTTTTACAAAACGTCATAAAAATCATGTCTGTTGTTTCCCTTAATATTTATTTTATTCAAATTTTTAGTATTTGCTGTTATAATGGCTATAAAAATACATCGAAAATCAGTGAAAATTTCAACGATACAAAACACGCATAAGAAGTCGCAGGCCAAAGCAAGTTCGCTATAAAATAACGTGAGATATACGCTCCCAGATTATTAGTTTCCAACTTTCTAGTGAGTGCAATCCAGAAAGTTTTATTTCCATAAAAAAACAAACAGCTTTTCAACATACGGTACACTGTGAACTTTAAAACTTACTTTTTAATTAACTCTGGGAACTAACAGTGCGCTATGTATTAAAGCTGACTTAGAATTTCGGACTTTAGTTTATAAAGCCGGTCAGAACTTGAGGGTTTGGGAAAGCAAAGAAGACCAACTTGGAAAAAAAAAACAAGGTTGGAGATAGAAGATCGACTCCCGATGGCCAACCCCAATTTGCCCGACTCCCGATGGCCAACCCCAATTTGCCCACCACTGTAGACCTGAGAATCGAACCGAAGACCTTATATTCAGCATTCTTAATTTTGACGACACGATTGGCAGGAATTGATTCTATCGCTGCATGTCGTGGATGCGATTCCAAATATTTGTATGGGTGATTGTGTTTTCGAGTTTAAATGTTTGTAAACGAACACACGTTTAAAAGCAATATTTAAAATATAATCCGAGCATCATTTTTGAACCCTATACTTCTGCATCATTTTGCATCAATTTTTTTGTGGTAGATGCCCACGGCAACGGACGTCGCAGTACGATCTCCGGCCACCGTAGGCGCGGGCATGCGGAAGGCGAGTAATGGGCGACTGTCCGATCATAGACCATGCCCGGGTCGATGGCGCGTCGTGTTCCACGCCCGCCTCAAAGAGCTGTCAGCACAATGACGGGGGCCCCTTAGAGGGCCAAAGCCTGCTGGGTTCGCGGGACTAACGAACCACCGTGACCCCGGAACGTAAAGGGCTATTTAAGGACACAGTGGATTTTAGTCAGTACGAGTCTGACAGTCCCTCCTGCTCTGCCCAGGGTAGGAGAATTCATTTAATGATATTACCACGCTAAAAAAAAATTACTTCTGCACTTTCATGCCTGATGATCCAGGGTAGAGTTCTGATGAATGAGCCATCCTTGCCCCCCTTCCCCTCTTCACCCCGGGCACTCGAGCCCTCCTATCTATTGTTCGTCAAGAACGAGGCACTCCCACAACCCGCAATGTATGCATTTTGTCGGCTTTGCTGCAGACTTTTAAAATTCATACAGGATTTCAAAAGGACAGATTTGTACGTTCACGGTTAATACGAAATGGTGGGGAATTTCAGTCGCTTATTATAATTTAGCGGAGTATTGTTATTGAGCTTTTTTTTCTCCCACCCAGGGCAGGATGGGAGGGACTGTCAGACTCGTACTGACTAAAATCCCGGTTTCCTTCAATAGCCCTTTACGTTCCGGGGCCACGGTTACTCGTGGGTCCCGCGAACCCAGATTGTTATTGACCTAAGGAGATTTTTCGAGTGTTTTGGAGTAGAAGACAAGTGGAAAGGGTTGATTCTAGAAAGTTTTAATAAACAGTGGAATTTTTTTTTCGTCGTGAAAGTTGGTAGTAAAATGAGTAGAACTTAACGGGATGGTTGTCGAAAGATACTTTAAATGAAAAGAACATCGGCAGACCAACTAACAGATGGGATTACCGACACAAAATCTTAAGGAAAACAGCACAGACAAAGCATTTTTTACGGTTGTCAAAATCATCATATGATTCCTCCTGCCCTCAGTAAAGTGGAATGGACTGTCAGATTTTTACTGACTAAAATCTACCCAATTCCTTCACCATACCTTTTGTTTTTCGTGGTAAAATCATCAAATGAATCCTCCCGCCCAGGGTGGGGCGGGAGGGACTGTCAGACTTGTACTGACTAAAATCCACGGTGTTCCTTCAATAGACATGAATACAATTTAGGTAATAGAATAATATTATGTGTCACACTAGTATATTACTTCGTGTTTCAAATTATTAATTTATAAATAGCTTACACGTGGCAATGAATAATTTTCTGTATAAATATATCATTGTCACGACATTGTTGGTACTTATGGCACTATTTTTCTTTTTTTTTTTCTATTAATAAAATTCATGTTCTCGAATCACATTAGAAAAATTATCCCGGCATATGTTGGGTCGACCCATTCATTATAATTATCTGGATCCAAATCTTGGTCCACGTGCTTTCAGCTATTTGTGACTGAACATCTTTAAGAATGAAATTGGAATGTTCAGTTGATTGGTTACAGACTAAGATTGAGATTATGATTACCGTTTGACGTAGTACTTATCTACTCATTTATTTAGCTTACCTACTTGTTAATGCATCTCACATAATATGCTGTCACATTATATTATAATAATGTACTCCATTCATAAATCAACGCTCATTCATCAGCACCTGTCACAGTCCAGTGTTGCCATTATTCACGAATTAGCATGTAAATAAGACAAGGAAAAGTCAGCGGCATAGACAATGACTGCTTGCATTATCATTATGTTTTATACATGTAAATAATGTTTAGCAAGTAACTTAACATTAAAATATTTGAAATAAGTATTGTTAGTAACAGAGCAGTAAATAAAATAGAATAATTTACAGTGATTTCTATTTAAATATTAAAATTACCATCCTTACGAAATCTTTCTATTCAAGTGGCAACCCCCAAGTTAAACTGAAGTTTAATCAGTTACCTTATCTTAAGTTTACACCGATCTTTAGCCGTAATGGCAGATTTACATTGAGTCAGTAACTGGCGTCAGTCCACTGATATGTAGTCTGTGGTCCACTGACGAGTCAGTGCTGACCTGGCACTGCCATAATGTAAATTGATTTCTTGAAATACTGACCTCGTATAAATAGCATGAGTCAGTTTTCGGCGCCAGCACTGAAGTCAGTTACTGACTCAATGTAAATCTGCCATAATGTCTGCATGATTAAATCAGGTTGCTGCTGATATTTTCTCAATTAAATAGAGTTGAATTAAAAAGACGAAGCTCAATAAAATATTTCAACCATTTTAAAATACTGTCTTAACAGCGACAAGTAGAATACAATAGAATTTATAATTTTACAGCATAAAATAACTGCACGATAACAATAAAAAAAAAACCAGCAATTAAGGATTCCGAACGTTACATTTTCTATTTCTACATTACCACAATGCAATGCAGATTACTTTTTTATTCGTTATTTATTTCTATGTATGCAAATCAACACTAAAGAAAATAACCCTCCAATACGTACGTGCTTCTTTCTCAGCCCCGCAGCTACTACCATTTTATTCGAAGAAACCTCAATGCAACACAGAAAATATATTTTATGTGCAATACGTGAGAAAAGGATTTTCTATTTCTGAAATCTGTGAACTGTATGGGCTGAGATTTCCAGCGAGAGTTGTGAGAGCAGGATTAGCGAGACCAAAATATATTTCTACCCTCGAGTTCACGGAAAAATAGCTGTCACTCTAGATTTTCTGTATTTTCGAATAAAAAACAAGCATCAAAGAGATGTCGGTCTAGATTTTAGGGTAAAAAAAGATGCTTCAAAATATTGCTAGCAGAATATTGAGGGATTGATTCCATTATTCAGTTATAAGTCGGTTTTATTTTTGGCACTTCGACAAAGATTTCATATCGAACCCATATTTTTATTATCTAACCGTCATCCTTCTTCAATCACAATTAGGTCAGCCAATACGTTGCCTTTTCGACCGACAAAATGCCGAAATCCTTTTGTTATGTGAGAAAAATTACACTGGTAATTTGCCACAGAAGCATGGTTTCTATAAACGGTCTTACTCAATCTCGGCGGAGCTAATAAGGCGTCGAATGCTTGCAGCACTATGTTCACTACATATCAGTACATTTCGCTTCTCTCGTTTCAACACGAGATTACAGTGGCGACGTGCTTCGTGAAATGTAGCGCACGAGACAAGAATAAAACCATCGGCAGCGGGAGGGTTGATTAGCTTTTGTGTGACGGTTTCTTTTTCTTGTTGTTTCAATTTATTGTTAGTGATACCAACCCGCACTGATATGGATTATGGCCTTCTCCCTCTCTCAGAGAGGAGGCCTGTGTCCCAGCAGTGGGAACATTTATAGGCTGATGATGATGATACTCGGGATATGAGAGTCGATTTTTTAGGGTTCCGTACCCAAAGGGTGAACCTATTACTAAGACTTCGCTGTTCGTCTGTCTGTCCGTCCGTCAGTCAACAAGCTGTATCTCCTGAAGTGTGATTAGTTAGCCAGTTAAAATTTTCACAGATAATGTATTTCTGTTGCCGCTATTACAACAAATACTGGCTTTAAGTATTTTACATGGATCGACTGCCTACTTATCCGACCTAAACAACCCATTGAACTGGTTACATGTTACAGTACAATAGAAGTATCATAGGGGTATGTGTCAACGCCCCCGTTGTAGGTTAACATTAGTGAAATTGGATTCTAAAAACATACTGAAAAAGTAATAGAATAAAACAAATTCTAAATTATGGCCGCGAGCCAAAATAATCTTCCACTATTATTAATACATACTAAATCGTAAACTTTGCCCTAATTGTTAGCAAATTAAATAAAAAATTTAAAAAGATAAAAAATGCACTGAGCAATTAAATTTATTTCAGTCTTCAATTATGTGTCAAATGTGATAAAAATAAATGAAATTACTGCAGTCAAATTATCAGTGAAGTACAGCCATTATTCTTTTTTTTTAACTTGGTAATGGTCATAATTAGACTGTGTGAATGACCTTTTCAGTTTCAGCATAATATATACCTACATAGGTGACACAATGAGACAAGGTCACGATTTTTATGTTTCGCGTCTGTTGTGAAATGTAACCGAAGTGTGTAAACGGAAGTAAAGTTTGATTATTAATTCCAGTCAGTAAAATGACAAGTGCAACTGTCACTGATACAAACAAAATGGAACAAACCTGCAACACTGAAAATGTCATTTTACTGACTGGAATTAAGATGTCATTTTACTGACTGGAATTAAGATGTCATTTTACTGACTGGAATTAAGATGTCATTTTACTGACTGGAATTAAGATGTCATTTTACTGACTGGAATTAATAATCGTATTTTAGAACAGTTGGTTAAATCAATTTCGCGCGCGCTATTTAATTTGACAGATATTTGCCATAGTGTACTACCAAAGCAAGATGTCAGTTATTTGTTGGTTTTTGGCAGAAGATATACGTCAAATTATATTCATACCTATATGTATATTTGCGATTACTGTAAGGTTCGGTCGTTTTTAGGGCGCCGAAGCTACAGTTTATATTTAATAGATTTTCAACTTTTGCTTTAGAGTATTAAGAAAATCTATTACCAGGTCGTCTAGATTCTTTTAGAGAATATAGCTTAGTTGTATTAAAGTGCATGTTATTTTATTTACTAGTACGAGTAAGAACATGAAATGCCAAGAGCCGAGCGATCGGTTTTCGAACAATTTTAATTGCTTGTAAAATAATGAAAGACGTTGGGCGATTGCAAAATGATTTTCCAGATATAAGTTATAGGAATATTTGAAAGAAACATAGTTGGGATATTGAAATGAAATACTTACGAACCACGACTTTGAGAAACGAGATCGAAATGCAGTAATTACCTGTAACAAAAGCATGGAATTTTAATAAATAGAAGCAATATAGAAATACAGTGAGAAAAACAAAACAACATCGAAGATTTGCAATCTGGGCTCTTTGGTCCCGTTCAGTTTGTACCCGCGGGATGAATGAACTTATTCATGTTTTTTTTTATTATTTTTCATTGGTGTTTTTAATTTCATATTTCAGTACAGGCGTGTAGAAAAATTTTACGCAAAATGAATGTGGTGCAACCAACGACCATTTATATCTAGACTCCTAATCACAGGCGACCGATGTCTGTCAACACATTAGGTAAAAAACGCAGAGCAGTAGGTAAAGAACGCAGTATTAGCCAATCAGAACGCAGTACCCCGTCCCCCTCGCTTACGTCTACCTCAGCGACTTGACAGAATAATTTTCGTTAGTCAGATCGTGCATGAGGCGTCTAGATATAAATGGTCGTTGGGTGCAACGTTCCCCCATGGATAGCCAACCACCAGCCAACTTCCCTCTTAAAACCAGTTTCCCAGCAATGGGAAACTTGTAGGCTGTTTATTGTTTTAGTCCCTGCAAGGTGACAAGAGGTTGGCCTTCTAATCCTTCTATTACACGAGACTTAAAACATAACTTACAATGGAAGAACAAATGAAAACTACGTATATTCCTACTCCTCCACTATTCTTTTCCGATTAATTTCGTTGCAGGATCCAAGACAGTAAAATTCATTCACCGGGACACGTCGAGCTTCATTGTCTTCGGCGCTTTTCTGGTGATTGCCACTGTTAATTCTGGCTTTGAGGATTTGCAGTGGTTTGGACATAGTGCGGTGGGATTGTCCCAATAAAAAAAAACTGGCAATGGTAACAATGATATATAAACTATAGATACGTTGTCCGCACTCTAAAATGGCAACAAAAATGTAGCCAATTGGCCACATTGCGCGTAGTTGCGTCTCCCTCCTGCCGTACGGTGTCATAATTATTTTCTTTCTCTTTCTTCACGCGTATAAGTAGTTCAAGTATTGTCGCCGTTTTTAAGCGCCGCGCCGCGATGTTCGTTCATGGCGTGTCTATACATATATGTATAATACGTCATTGAATGGTAAGGTATACAACTCTGCGTGACCTTTTGGGGATTATAATATAACCCATATGTTATAGAAAATAAAATTAAAAATTTAATAAAAAAACATCTCATCTACAAAAAGAGGCACGTAAAAGGGTCATCCACATAATTGGTCCGCAAATGTCCAATGCCTTTCATCTCTTAATCTGAAGTCTAATCTCTCCTTCAAAGGAATCAATTTTATTGAATGTAGTAATAAAACAGACATTGCGAACGTAACCAATTCTCTTTGCCATTGATTCTGATCAAGTTCCTTTGAGTAAAGATGGGGTTTCCTGCATTAAGATAAGATAAATTTAGTATGTACCATACGAGGGACTGAATATTGCATGGTCTTTCATTTTTTCATAAATTATGAATGGGCTACGTATGGTAAGCTTCAGAGAAAACTAACCCCCTTTTTAGTGACATCACTACCAAAGGGGGAGAGTTTTCTCTGATGCTGAATGTAGGAGTAAAGTCAGTAAGATCTGTTAGTGACTGGAGAGTAACTAACAGATCTTCAGAAAGTGGCTCTAGACATCTGTATTAAAATAACCTTAAGGTTCCTACGCCCTTACCTTAAGGTTATTTTAATAGATATGTCTACAGCCACTTTTGAAGTCCATAGGTGTTTAACTGATTCCAAAAGACTAACACACACAATTACCTATAATAGCCATGTTGACAAAATCAATAAATAACAAATCTAATTAATCAATCAGTGGCTGAGCGATCGGGCTGCTGCGCTGCGTGTCGCGGGTTCGATTCCCGTACGGAACAAATATTTGTATGATCTACAAGTAGGTAGTTGTTCCGGGTCTGGTTGTTTGTGTATGTGAGTTTCTATGTTTGTAAACGCACCCACGACACGGGAGAAATTCCTATTGTAGGGCAACGTTTATAAAAAAATTAATAGATTTTAAAAAATCTAAAAACCCACGTTTTTAAATGTCCTAAAAATAAGAAAATAACCCTACGGGGCTGAGAGAGGGGCCACTCAAAACGTGGGGGCGTATATTATTTATGGGATATATTTACATGACGTGTAATAGATCGTGGGTGTAACTTGCAAAGATACGCCCCCACGTTTTGAGTGGCCCCTCTCTCAGCCCCGTAGGGTTATTTTCTTATTTTTAGGACATTTAAAAACGTGGGTTTTTAGATTTTTTTAAATCTATTAATTATTTTATTATTTTTATTTTTGTTCATCGGGTTTGAAGCTACCCTGAAAATTTCAGCCTGCTAGCTTATCGGGAAGTGCCTCAAAGCCTGTCCGCCATTTTGGACGTCCGCCATATTGGATTTAAGTCACATGACTATATTTTTCGTATTTCTGACAGCAAACCCTTTCATTTGATACCCATAACATGGGGGTGGATTTCAAACAGCCAGTCTGCCATCTTGGACGTCCGCCATATTGGATTTAAGTCACGTGACTATTTTTTTCGTATTCCTGACAGCAAACCCTTTCATTTGATACCCACATCATGGGGGTGGATTTCAAACAGCCAGTCTGCCATCTTGGGGAGGCCGCCATATTGGATTTGTTATGACGTTTCTTAGCTAGTCATGCATTGTCATCAGAACTTAGAGCATGTGCAAAATTTCAGCCTGCTAGCTTATCGGGAAGTGCCTCAAAATTGAGTTGCAAAAGTCCAACCGGAACGACAAACAAACAAACAAACAAATAAACAAACAAACAAAAGAAAAGTGAGTGTATAAAAACGTGGGAAAAATAAAAAAAAAATGGCAAAATAATGGACACGATTCTTTTTCTTTTCTTTAATCAATGCAATTTTACAAAGATTTATCTCATCAAAATTCGAGTGTGGGGCTCGTGATGTCAGAATCAAGTCAAAACTAAACTTTCTTAAGACTATTGGCAATTTTAAAAGTGTTGTAACTTAGTCAAATATTGTTTGATAATCATTCTGACCGTTTTTTTCATTGTTTAGATTTTTCAGTCAAATCCAATTCTATATTTAACAGATTTTTGACATCTTCCTCTAGCAAGCAGCCATGACACGCATAAGCAAGTTTGTCAGTCTGTTTGTAGATAGTCTTGCAGTCAAAATGTTATTGTTTGTTTATTTTCCTGCCACTCAATTTACCTAAAGTCTGATTATAAAATGTGTTTACATTGTCTACGTGAAAATACAGCATTCATAACATTTCAACAAAGTTTTGACATTATTTATTGTTTTTCTTTAACATTTCACTGAAACTAATTTTATTTAATAAAAGAACAATGGCGAAAACTAACTGTAACTAAAAATAAACAGCGTTCACCTTATTTATGTATGACACTTCAACTTTGTTATTTTTAAATGAAGTGTATCACGATAACATTTAGAAATATTGTTACTTGATTGCTACTGATTTTACCTACATGATTATCAATATTATCTACACCCACATTTAATTGACTACTTCGTAAAATAGGCATACATTTTTTTTTACAAATAATCAATTGAAATCCGTTTGGATTAATATAATTATCATCATCTTCTTCATCAGCCTATAATGTTCCCACTACTGGGACACAGGCCTCCTCTCTGTGAGAGGGAGTGGGCCATAATCCACCACGCGGGCCCAGTGCGGGTTGGTAGATGTCACATGTCTTCGAATTTTTGGTTCTAGGACATGCCGGTTTCCTCACGATGTTTTCCTTCACCGTTTTGAGAGCAGTAGTGATGACATAAATTACACAAAGTAATGCGCCTAGCGGGGTTCGAACCCACGACCTACAACTCGTAAGTCGGAACCGATACCACTGGGCCACCACTTCTTCGATTCGATTCAATTAATATATCAATTGATGGAAACTACCGTAGGTAGGTAGTAGGTACCTTAATTGTTAATTTCGTTAATTATATTTATAAATAGCCATACTTGATTAGTCCATCAACGTTAGTATAGCCATTGTGTCAGACATCGAACATGGCTCGCGTGTCAGACTGTCCATCTGACAGCGACATGACATCGAAATAAGGTAATAGAATGGAAAATAAAGTAATTGGTAGGAAATTATTGATAACGGCGTAATTAAGTGAATAGCTTCTATTTTATTAGATATTTCTAGATATATTGAATTCGGTTTTCAGGTCATTAGGCATTTGTTGTGAAATATATAAATAGTAAATGAATTGATGAGTGCAAAGGATTGTATGGATGGAAAGGAGGTGACGTAAGTATGGAAGATGGCATGTTGAGTCTCTAGTACGGTGTCCTGATTAATAATTTAAAACTACTTTGTATTTTGATACATGTGAAAGATAATAAGCTAGAAAGAGAGAGCGACGGAATGCTCAAGGAATGACTTTTCATGTTATTTTTTTGTTCCTACGCCTTTATGAACTTGGAGGGTTGTATTGGTGATTTTGATGATAATAATTCTGTAACTACATACGTCTTACAGCCGCGAATAATATTTTAATCAACACAACCTAGCACTGGCCTGCAAATTGAGAAAAAACGCTATAAATTTTGAATTTCGCGGGCTGGTTGGAGCGTTCCCCTTAAGATAGGTGACGTTTCTTTTCCTAATAATTCTAATACCTGTCTCATTATAAAGTTATGGAATCTTATGCAGCTGGGTAAACAATATTGATTATTAAATAACATTTGCCGCAAGTCATGCTGACATTGGTCGCGGGACTTATCTCATTACCGTGACCCCGGGACATAACGGGCTATTGAAGGACACCGTGGATTTTAGTCAGTACAAGTCTGACAGTCCCTCCCGCCTTGCCTGGGGTGGGAGAAAAAACTCATGCTGACATAAAAAAGCATTCCGCGCTTTTTGTATTAGGAGCAATACACAATAAAATACCACTTTTCCCTTTCGCCGTCATAAAGTATTTCAATATCTGAGAGTGATATAGTAACAAAATTAGACTAACAACAGTACATTTCGTTCATAAAAATAATGTTACACATGAGTGGAGTCTATGCCCTTGGCCACGACCTACACGACTAAGCGATACGCGAGTTGTGACAGCGACCACAGAGTTCATTGTATGGATACAGTGAATGAGGAAAAACCAACTGCCTAAGAACTTTTACCTCAGTCGTCTTTTGTTAGTGGGTTATTTGCCAGATTCAGATCATTGAATATTCGAAAAAGAATGCAATCACACGTTATTTAAAACTCTTACCGGTATTGCTGTGTTTTCGGGCTACTTAGAGTTTACACAAGTCATAAATATACCGCCAACTTGTCCCGTGGCTTTGGTGTATTGGCCCACATGTAATTGTCCCTAAAATACCCCATAACTGATTAAAATGTCGCGTTTCCTAAATCATGTTAATATTAGCATGCAGTGACAGAACCTTGCGAAGAAAACTAGAAACGCTCGTGCGTGTTGCTGAGTGAAAGTCGCGTCGCGTGAGGTCGTGAACGGGGTGTTAACAGTTACCCTTCTACAGCTACAAATACCGGCATGGATCTTGAGCGCTGACCTTCACCTGCGCAGAAGTGAGTTATTAGGTCCCTTTGGTAGATGAATGAGGAACGGGGGCGGGGAAAGTGTCGTGATTGGCCCGCGTAGCGTGCCGTAGCGCATCGCGTCATAGCCGCCACTCGGGATTCGTTGTTTTGTACGTTTTATTTGTTTTATTGTGCGTTTCATTTGTCGATAAGTGTACGATGCGCAAAGCCATCCCCACTCTTACGCCGAGCGCTCAAGAACCGTGCCGGTTACTGTACGTCTGTGATAAATATAAAAGGCATTACGTACATGACATTGAGTGGAATATTCCTTTATTTCACACTGGTTATGTGCTTGCCTACATAATTCTGTCGAGTTATATCGCCCATAAAAGGTTGTCTGTTTTGCTCGCGATTTTACAAGTTGGCTTATGTAGTTTTTTCCAAAAGTGCTAAAAAAGGTAATTTAGATTTATTTTAAAAGCTAAATAAACAAAATATTCTAAGCAATCCTGGTTTGTCCTACTGCTGCGCAAAGACCTGGGATCCAATTCTTCCAACAGTCACGATGGTGCATTCTTCTTTCAAATTCTCAAAGAAGACACCCAGTTTGTCTCGTCGCGTCGTCTCTTACGTGATATCTCTTAAATTAATCGTACCTACTAAAAAAAATTATTAAGTACATTTCGATGTTTGTATAAGTTTCACGTCTTCAACTGAATTAATAAGGTATTGTTGGTTTCTTATTTTGCACTTGAACTATGTAGTATCAAGTCCAAGTTAGGTACGAAGAATGCCATTAGTTCTTTGGGTTAGGCAACTACATAATATGCCGTGAAAGGGCATGTTCCTTTTTCGCATTACGTTCAAAAGTATTAGAAGCTCTTAAAGTAATGATAGATTTACAATACAACCCACGCCGCCCGGCGACGCCTACGGACTGAAGTGAAGGTACCACAAATAAATTATTTTTCAATATTTGTGTGGGAAGGCAAAAACCTGAAGCAACTATGAGAAATTTTAATTAATTTCTGTACAGAAAAAAAAACTGTTTTTCTTAGAAAGCTAATAACCTAAAATTTTATTGGAGGTATTAAAGTTCTCTTTTAGCGCTCGACTGCAATTAAAACTAAGTAAAAAAATATTGTTTAGATACAGATTTATTAAAAAAAACAAGGGAAAAGTTTA
This sequence comes from Agrotis exclamationis, assembly GCA_950005045.1. Lineage (NCBI taxonomy): Eukaryota > Metazoa > Arthropoda > Insecta > Lepidoptera > Noctuidae > Agrotis > Agrotis exclamationis. The sequence goes on along the minus strand of OX465433.1, from coordinate 6,158,559 downwards.
CTATAGCTATAATCTTGTTAAGCCTCCTGCAGACACACGCGATTAATCGCGCTGCGACAAAGAGCCAAGCTAATTTCCACTCTAAAAATACTGCGAATGGACCGCGACATGTCGCCCCGCGCGATTAATCGCGTGTGTCTGCAGGAAGCTTTAATGTTATTTTCATATGAATAGTTATTTAGGAGGGTCAAGAGTTACAAAATCGTGCATGGTGTCACAATTTCGCGTCAAATTAGCCACAAAATTATATGCTTACTTATTATACAGAGTAAAAAGAAAATCGTCGCACAAATGTAGATTATGTCCCAAAAAAAAACTGTTTTATTTATTTTAGACTGTGTGTGTAGGTAGCTATTTACGTTATCACCCTACATTTATTGGTATTACATTTTACTAAACCAATTCCATCGCCAATGTTATCAAAGCATGCACATAAAACGCAAATAAAGACATTTAACCTAATTTGATAGCTTAAAAATCTCATCACACCTTGAAACTATTTAAATGGAAATGTTAATGACTATGTCATTTCTTTTTATGGCAACTTCAGGTAAATTAAATACATAACACAACAATTTACATACTATAAACTTTTATCGCTCTCCTGAAAACACCGGCCAAATGCGAGTTGAAATTGTGCAGGCAAGGTTCTGTTCCGGAGTACAACAATTTTCAACCCTTTTAAATACAGATCAGGCATAATAAACCCTCAAACTCGTTTCATGTTTCCCCTTTAACTTTATTTTATTCTTTAATAACATTTCTTATAATTTTTCGTTCTTTCTATGCCGCAGATTGTACATGACTCACTCCTATCTATTCGACCTGTATTTAAATTTAACCTAGATTCGATGCAAATAAATGATTTGATTTGAAAGAACACAAATTGGAAAATTAAATGTGTGTACAAGCTTTTTACGATTGAAAAGATTCAGTCCCGTGACAAACTGACAGATAGCGAAGCATTAGTAACAGATTCACATTGGCACATTTTAGTACAGAACCCTAAAAAACTTAGTCGCACCATAATGAAGCGAAAAGCGGACATTTTCCTTAATGAAGAGAACGGACAAGAATAATGATAATGACATGACGTTTTAACTTGTTGGAGGGCACAGTAATCGTCGGGAAACGAATCGTTCGCCCAGGGACCAAGGGACAAAGCCAGGGGACATTTTTATAACTTAGCAAAAACTTGTCAATGTTCTTTGGAACGTAATCGATGTTTTTTTTGCTGTTAGAACAAGGGTGTTTAAAGTTTTATTGTAAGAGTGTATTCGATGGGGAATAACTTGAATTCGGGTGTTGTTGTTTGGATATTGTATTGCAATTCTATTTTTGTTTCTTTTTTATTGCAAATTGGAATTGTTTTGTTTTTATTTTTACTGACGATTTTTGTTACCTACTTATTCTTTTTGCGATCACCGTATCAGACCCTAAAATTAACTTTTTTCAGGGTTTGTACAGACGCTAAGCACGTCAATCTATCCGAAACTTTTAAAGTACCAAATGAACCTTCTTCACTTGTGATAAAGTTGAAAATCTATTAGTTAGACGAAAAAAATTGACAGCTCGGGGTAGTTTGCGGTAGGCCGATGTGCGCAATACCCTTAAATATGACTATAAAATGAAAGGTTTATGCAAAATCGTTACCAACCAAGATTAAGTTTCTTTAATCTACAAACAATCCTATTGAACAATCACCGCGGCTTATAAATTCATCAACCCACCTGCTTATGGATTGATGATTCTGAATTTCTTTCTCTCTTTCTTTCTTTTAACCTTTCATACGCCCTGACTTTGTACAATTGTAATCAGATAACTTTATACTACTCATCTAAATACATTAAATCAAGAAGCAGTAAGAAGCATACTGAAAAAAGAAGGAGTTCGCCCATTAGCCATTCAGTTTGCTAACTTACGTGCAACTGAATACCTAATAAAAAGAACCGAGTTGGAAAAAGTGCAGATTTAATTCCACATCGAGCATCCTCCTTTTTTAGTACCTGCTAAGTTGTGAATCAAAGGAAAATGGCAGAATTTCATTTGGCTCAGTGGCGGTTCCTTCATACAAGCCCAAAAGCCTTATTAAAAATGCTCGACAGAGAATCATAATCAAACCCGAACTATTTAAAAGTTCGCGCGCTTAATTGTTATCAAAATAACACAAACTATCCACGTCACACACTTTACATCGCAATTGTTCGCGCGCAGTTTCGTATTTGCAACATCTATATATAGCTATCTCGCTTACACGTACCGGCTTTTACCGGGCTTTCAAATACTATCTCTGTCCCTTTCGCGCCTAAAGCGTTGTGCCGTATAACGAGTTAGAACCTTGTGCGTCTACAAATCGATCAGTATGGAAGATTTAAGCCGTGCATGCGTATGAAGTTGTCACCTTGCCAAATCTGCAGTGTTGCCGTTTTAGCGACGTTGTGAGATCTTGGAGATTTTTAACGAGTTTGGAGACTTTTTTTTAAGATTTAGCAACAACAAGAACTAGCGACTTTTTAAAATAACGAACTAAATATTCAAGCAATATGTTAAAAATAAAAAAATGCGACATCTCGCTAGATTGTTCATATACCTGGCGACTTTTTTTGCCTAAATGACAACACTGTTACTCTGCGTAAGTAGCTCACTTCAGTTTCATTTGCTTGAGTGGGGAAAGCTTTGTTGTTAAAGTTTTTTGTGTGTTTTGTTAGATTTTCTCAGTGATACAATTGTTTTGGTGACTTACCTGCAACAATGGAGGTAATTGTACCTTGTGAGGATTTAAAATGCGTTCAAGTTTTGATTGGCGAAGATAAGGTAAAATCTTTAAACTTTGCTCAGAAAAAAAAAAAAAACAGTTTATTTCTTCCCGACGCCGACGCCTAATCTGTGTATTTCTCAGACTAGTAAATCGCATAAAAGAATATTTCATTATGTGTATAAATCATGCAATAGAATTCAAGAGGTTAGTTTATTTTTTTCAGCCCTTCAGGCTTTGTGTAATTTTTTTAGTAATACTTAGTACAAAACGAGCTGCTTTTTACGATACTCATTGCAGCAAAAAATTCGTTGGACATACATGTCGCGAGTCGTAAACACTGTTTTTAAACAAAAAAGTAAACTTATTGAGTTGTTTTCTGATCTGTGCGACAACCCACAGAACTGGGACGGGGATACGATTTTAGCTATTGAAAAACAGTTGTTGGTAGAATTAAAACGATCACCAACATTTTACTCTGATGTAATTAAATCATTTCTTAAGAAAGATAGACGATTCCAATTAGAATATAAATAATTTATTTAAATTCCTCATTACATTCTATCTAGCTATTTTTTAACTTTCGTTTTGTAACTTTCTGTTTTGTTTTTTTTTTTTTTGTCTGTAACCTGTTAGTCCTGTTACAAAACAAGCAACTACTTACCATAACTTTGAATTCACTTTTAATTTATTGTACCTAACCAGTAGTTTATGAAAAAATTGCGATGATACATACGTAGGTACCTACATACTCAGTCGAAAACTGAACTTTCTTTTTTTGAAATCGGTTTAAATTTTATTGGGCTTGCCTTATTTTGAAACCCTAGGCCCGCCACTGATTTGGCTCCGCTAGTTTTATCATCGAGATAACTATCATAGTTATGTATTTGCATAATATTATTACGAGTTTTCTCTTAGATTAGATGATTCTTACACAACACAACGCCGCTTGTTCGAGCGATTAGTCATGGTCGGCGATACTGGTTTTATTTTATTAATCTATCAAATGGGTCCTCCAGCCTCCCACTCGGGGCAGGACGGGAGGGATTATCAGACTTGTATTGTCTAAAATCCACGATGTCCTTCAATAGCCCCGGTTACATGATAAGACAGTCGCAGGATCAGGCGACGCAGGACGTAACGATTTTGTGAAGGTGTTCCGCGCAGTGAGGCGGTGATTGCCGCTCGTCCGCGAGTCTGTGCGGTATATGTGTATTATGTATCAACGGATTCCATACAAAATTTTTAATTATCAGCTTCACCATTCAGAACTTTTTTTTAGCGAGGTAAAATCATCAAATGAGTCCTCCCACCCCGGGCAGGGCGGCAGGGACTGTCAGACTCGTACTGACTAAAATCCACGGTGTCCTTCAATAGCCCTTTGTGTTCCGGGTCACGGTAATGAGATAAGTCCCGCGACCCCGGCAGCCTTTGGCCCTCGAGAGGGCCCGCCCCGTCATCATGCTGACACTCCTTGAGGCGCGCGTGGAACACAACGCGCCGTCGACCCGGGCATGGTCCATGGTTGGATGGCGAGTTGCCCTTTATTCGCCGCCCGCATGCCCGCGCCTACGGTGGCCGGAGATCGTCTGCCGACGTCCGACGCCGTGGGCGTCTACCAATGCGGCTGGGGTGGAGGGAGGACGCTGTACTCTCCCTCACGCGGCCCGCCTCCTCCTTCACGAACATGACTGCATAGCAGAAGGAGGCGACCGCATCCCACTCCGTCTCGCCCCGCAGCATGGCCTCGACCAATGCCGGGCGCGAGAGGTCTCCGCCTATCGCCGCCGAGAGGACACGGCGGTGCTCTGCCCAAGCGGGGCAGTCCTGCACCGTATGCTCCACCGTGTCCTCCGGGCGATCTTCGCAGTGGTGACACCCAGGCGTGTCTTCCCTCCCTACCAGACACAGGAACCTCCCGAAACTTTCGTGTCCGGTGAGGACCTGCGTCATGCGGTAGGTCAGGACGCCGTGACGCCTTTCCAGCGACTCCTCAAAGAGCGGTCCTACCGCCGCGATTGCGGCGTGCCCGACCATTCAGAGCTTGCGGGGCCTTGTGGGAGAGTCGGCTTACGATCAGTTCACGCTATGCGAGACGCGACTTTACTGGAAATGTGTATCTTTTCGTGTAAATAAAGTTAGATTTTTAACCGACTTCAAAAAAAGGAGGAGGTTCTCAATTCGGTCGGTATGTTTTTTTTTTTTTTTATGTATGTACACCGATTACTCCGAGGTTTCTGGACCGATTAATGTAATTCTTTTTTCGTTCGATGCAGTATACTTGCAATTTGGTCCCATAAAAATTTCATCCAATTTGGTTCAGTACTTTTTATTTTGTGAGCATTTTTATTGATGGAAGATGTGATGATTTTACTTTTTTGAGTGTTTGTTACGCGATTACTCCGCCAATTGGGGATCGATTTTCAAAATTCTTTTTTTGTTGTACGAGGAATAGTTCACTTTAGGGAACATTGCAAGTTTCATCAAAATCGGTTCAGCAGTTTTTGATAGGGAATTTTATTAGCTTATTGTGTACATGAGCGATGTTTATACCGGTGCTAAGGGTTACCAAATTCTAGTGCACATGTAAGAAAATGATGTATTTGACAAGAATTTGGGTTGAATATTTAAACTAAAAAGAGTAAAATAAAAAACTTATTAAAAAAAAATTTTAACCGCCTTCAAAAACAACCACAAAAAAGGGTAAAATAACCTACAAAATAACTTTTCTTTCGGAAGTCGGTGGCATAAAAGACAACGAAATAAAAAAAAACAAAGCCACCAACTTCCGAAAGAAAAGTTATTTTGTAGGTTATTTTACCCTTTTTTGTGGTTGTTTTTGAAGGCGATTATTTTTTTTTTTAAAGTTTTTTTTTAATTGCTCTGTTAAAATGATACAGCGTTGCTTCTTTTTTTGTAGTGGCTAGTCGTAGGTCAGGCTGTTAAAATGTGCGCGGCGTTGCGTTGTGTCGCGTTCGATGAAATGTGTATCTTTTTGTGTATTAAATTAAGTTTAGCTTCGATTTCTGCACGCACATTTTAATAGAGCGATATTACAAACTGAGCGCAACCTCGCGTCTGCGTGAATTGACCCTTAGTGGTGAATTAAAAGAAGATTGCAGCAGGACTATTTCATTTGGTCTCACATCTACATAAGTATGTTATTTGCATGATAATATCAAGAGTTTACTCTTAGTAATAAAATAAAAAATGCTACGTCACAGAATGTTAAGTGGGTTCCGTCTAGTTATGAGGACTGCCTTTTATAGGTCAATATAATAAATTACATTTCTAAATGAAAGTTATTTGTAGTTATGTTTCTAATTAATTTGTGGAATACATTTCAGTTTTTGTATTACATTTATTTTTTTATTTTTGATGTATTTTTTATTGACTCTGCTCTAGGTCAAAATTGATAGACACAAATCGACGATGGAGTAAGCTTTCTCAGAAGTCTGATTTTATTTTAATAAAAGTAAATAGTAGCTGCGAGAAAGATGGAAAGAATGGTCCTTAGCCCAGCTGTGGGTCACTAGAGGCTGATATCATAATGTAGAAAATACTGAATAAGCTCACGTCTCTTACACCTACACCTGAGAAAAATCAAGTAGGCTTAAACTACAGACTGCTACGATCCTTAACATACTCCTTTGGCCTTATCTACGTTCATACATGCCAGTGGTCGTTAGACAGGCCTGTTGGTCTAGTGGTAAGTGACCCTGACTGCTATGCCGGAGGTCGTGGGTTCGATTCCCACCCAGGACAAATGTTTTTGTGATGAGCACGATCATTTGTTCTGTGTCTGGGTATAACATTTATGTATTTAGAAATATATAAGTATGTTTATCAGTTGTCCAGTACCCATAACAAAAGCTCTGCTTAGCTTGGGACTAGATGGCTTTGTGTGATAGTTGTGAAATATTATTATTATACATCTAGTTATACACAAGCTCGACTACGCCTACGAGTCGATAAAAGTGAGAAAAAGCACTATGAACCTTTACTATGTTTTTTCTCAGGCAAATGATGAAAACATCTATTCTTCTTTAATAAAGTTGCTGAACGAGAAAAAGAAACTCTCATTTTATAAATAAAAAATCCTCTGGTATATTGCGCACCCAGCACCAAAATTAAATTAAACTGAAGCGCGCTCAAAGCTAAAATTACCTAACAAAAACCTTTTCTACTTGTATTAAAAGCAATGATATGTAAATTAGGAGTCTGATACTCGTAGGTATTCCAAGACTCAACTTATGTCTTGCACGACTCATCTTGACTCAGTTGCCATGACAACGGTACAAAACCCCAAGAAAATTGTATTCTTAGCAGGAATTGGTGGATTCTCAAAGAACATCGGTCAGATTGGACTAGAATAAAAAAAAATTAGACTCTAGATGATACTGTCACCAATATGTAATGCATTGTTAATATAATTGTCGGATACCATCAGTTTATTTTTAAAAGCAGGGAAAATTTAGAAAAACAATTTAATAAAATACTACTTTATTTACGAGAACGCAGTTTATAATTGATCTAACTTTGAACGCATCTGTAATTATTACATAACTAGAGACGTCAATGCTTTTTCTTGAGCCTTAGTCGATTTTATTTCCTATTTGAAAATAAATCCCAGGCAATGTGAACGGTATAAACTCAACATTGATTATTGAACTAAGGGCAGCCATTAATAGAATGTGATGCTAGTTCATCATAAATAATTAATTAAAGCCATGAATTAAATAAATAAAAACCAATAAAGAACATCTCAAATCGATTCTGCCGTATATCGATTGATTCTAGTCTATTGCGCAGACCGTTGCGGTTGTAGTCTGTGGTTGTCTGCCTAAGTAATCCTAACAGATAGACATAGAGAATGGACTGAGCCTGTGAGAGACAAGGCACACAAGACCGTCTTTTTCTATGTCTTACAGGAAAGATAAATTGGGCTAAGAATAACTGTTATTTTCTCTCTTTCTAGAGTAGAGTATGGCCAATGTCATACATGATACAGATGATGATGCATAGTTCATTCTCTATGTCTATGTCGTAATCTGAATGCCACAGATTATTAAAGTATGAAAATAACCTCAACAAATATACATAATAATTGATTCTCCCATCTTTAAAAAATATTCTGAAGACCGTATTATGTTATATTTATCTAAACGAATGAAATGATACATGTTGCATCAAGCGTCGCTTTGATAGAATTTTCTAGTCCAAGCATGTTCGGCGACTGGCCATTGTTCTTTCACAAATGATTTCTTATGAAAACTCTAAATCTGGGGCGTTTTTTTGTCTGAAAACAAACTGGTAATAAAAGCTTCGCATAGAGCAATTTTATAATACCATAACATTGCCTATGCTACTCGCTGATAGAATGTAGATTTCATAGGTGACCGAGTATTTAAAATTGGTTAAGTATTATTTGAGTATAACCATGATTTCAGACACTAACTTACAAAATCTTCCTTTTTTTTTGTTCTTTATAATATATAAATATTGGTTTACGCAATAGCTTAGATGTGTCTGTCTGATAGGGCGAGGTACTCGAGCTTGACTTGAGCTGAGACAACTATTGAGAATACCAGTGTAAGTGTCAGTATCGCGAGTCAGTGGTATTTCAAGTCAGGGTAATGAGTACCAATGAATGGTAATGAGATCTCAGAGGAGATATTCAGGTGATACAATTATACTGAACTGTCTCGTTGGCCTCCTGATGAGGTTAAGGTACTGGGTTTGGTCCTCAGTTAGGGGCCGGGCAGTGTTATTGGGTTTTTCTGCCAGGAATTTCTCAGTAGTACGCACGAAATATTTGTGGCATAGGATTTTGGCGTAATCATGTGTGCTACTAAGTACAGACGCGAGCAGGTCAATCTACCCGAATCTGTAAAACTTAACCAATCGAACATTAACCTTTCACTATTGTGATAAGGTTGAAAATCTATAAAAGAAATTTGACAGATTGTGGTAGCTTGATGTGCTGGCGTCCGTACATTTTTTTAACTAATTTGATTATATATTACAATCAAATGAGTCGAGCGGAAGGGACAGTCAAACTATTACTGACTAAAATCCACTCTGTTCCTTCATTGCCATTTGCATTCCGGGGCCAGTAGCCAAGGGGTGCTTAAGCCAGTCTTGCAACCCCAATAAGTACACTTCTGCAAAATCTTCGGGGAATAAAGGAATTACTTATACAGTTTTTTCGAACAGGAGGAAATTGTACCGTTTTACTATTTTTATCTCAGATTACGTACAAAGAGCACTTCACTTATATGTATAGCTATGCTGGCAATCGAAGTTAAGTGGCGGCTTATCTGAATCCGATTAGCAAAGTAAATTACACTCGTACAAGTTTATTTAAGGTTGGTTATCTAAAATCAACAACTGATTCGTGTATTACAAACAGAATAATCCTATAAACGCTAAGCTGATAAAAAAAACCGTTTTCCTGATTTCGTTTTTCCCGATTTTGGCACGACCCGCGGTTGACTGGAGAATAGAAATATTTCATTTCTGTCGTTTAGTCGTTTCTTCAACCGACAAAACCCATCTCTATGGTGTCATACTTATGACAGGCCTGTTGGTCTAGTGGTTAGTGACCCTGACTGCTATGCCGGAGGGTGCGATTCCCACCCAGGACAAATGTTTGTGTGATGAGCACGATCATTTTTTCTGTGTCTGGGTGTAATTTATCTATAATATTTATGTATTTAGAAATATATAGTTAAGTATGTTTATCAGTTGTCTAGTACCCATAACACAAGCTCTGCTTAGCTTGGGGATAGATGGCGTTGTGTGATAGTTGTGGAATATTATTATATTATTATTATTATAATACTTCCTTTTTATCCTCATCGAATGCATAGCTAGCATAAAAACCACATTCACAATCAATTTCAATACCACGCTTCGTTTTTATCGCCAAAATTTGATAACCACGCTAAAACGAAATTTCTAATATCATTCTGAATTTGAGTCACTCAGTTACCTTCTACGAATTAATCTCATGAAACAAAGTGTCGCTCCTCACCAAATCAAACTAGGAAATTGCCAGGGAACTCAGTTTACTGTGTAGTTACGTATTTAGTGACAATCTCGCGACTTCGACTTGAGTAGATCACTCCCGGTATTGCGTCATTACCGTTCATCGAGTCCCGGTAATTAATTTGGAGTACTATAATCAAATGTTAGGGTTGAAATTCCATTTCTAGTAATACTTCGGCAATCTTTATGGTCTCGGCGCTTTCCTGGTAGTTGTCACTGTTGATTCTGGCTTTCAGGAGTTGCAGTGGATTCGGAACAGTAAGACTTGCAAGCGTGTCCCAAAAAATAGGACAAAAGTAATCTGTTTTATGGTGCGATCTAACTAAGAAGGTCACCTTCTACTGAAGTTCATCTGTCAAATTTTTATATTTGTACTACTACTAACCTTAACCGTACTTTTGAAGAGTCAGTTGTCAGATGAAGACCCATAGACACTGACCTGTTGGAACGCAAAATACAAATACCGGCATGGATCTTGAGCGCTGACCTGCACCTGCGCAGAAGTGAGTTATTAGGTCCCTTTGGTAGATGAAGTGAGGAACGGGGGCGGGGAAAGTGTAGTGATTGGCCCGCGTAGCGTGCCGTAGCGCATAGTATTCGTTCTTTAGTGCGTTTTATTTGTTATATTGTGCGTTTCATTTGTCGATAAGTGTACGATGCGCAAAGCGATCCCCACTCTTACGCCGAGCGCTCGAGAACCGTGCCGGTATCTGTACTTTATGTTATATCTCCCTCTCATAGATGGAGTCCAATTCGTGGAAAAGTTATACGCCGATTACGGTAGGTATATACTTAAAAAAGTAAATCGATAACAAAGCCATAATCGAACTCAAATACGAAAGGAAAAACCAATTCATTAATATGTTATACCAACATAAGTAAGCAAATGAAATCGTACACGAGATCAACACGAACGTCATTGCAGGCTCATCAATCATCGCTCTTATTACAATTGGTAACATTATCGTGGCGGCCATATTGCCGACTTTTTCAAACTAATACGGAAAACAAACGAGAAAAGTTTTATTAATATTATTAGCGAAAACCCCCAGAGGTCGGCAACGAGATTGTTTCTGATAAAATCTCTATGAAAACTGTTGTCTATGGCCTTAATAAAGAATGATTTTAGTAAAAACGATAAAGGAAGACAGCATTAAAAATCTTAATTAAAATTTTGTCCTGTTAAAATAACGGGTAATCGAATTAGTTCAGTGAAAATGCTTGTTTATTTTATGTGGACTCTCCGAAAGCTTTTAGTGGAAAAATAACAAGGTTATGCTTGAGATAATCAGATTGAAAAATAATCTTTGAAAAAATTCATAGGCAACTTTGTCACTAAATGTTTGTAAACAAGTAGTAGAGTAATTTGGATATTAGAGGTGACAACGCGTTGCGAACATAAATTCGTTGAACAATATCTACGTAGCTACGGTGTAGTAATTACTTTAGATATTTACTTTGATTGTTGTCAAATTGAGGATAATTTCACTGTAATCGGATTACAATTATGCAAAACAATTTATGCTTAATGGTTATCACAATAGAGACTACTCTGCTCTGTGGGTAATTAAAATAGAAATTGCCACACATTTGCCGTTAGTTCTGGTACGGGTCGACTTGGAAATGATAGGTCTTCGCTGAATGGTTATTGAGAGATGGTAGAATTTAGAACTTAAAACATAAAAGATAATATAAGCATTATGGCGACAATCGAGCATACGGCCCAAGCACACGCCTTTTTAAGGAGCTCCCCATGTTGTACCTAATTTATTAGGAAAACTTTGGAAGGGAGTTCATTCTAGAGCCTGACCGTTCTCGTAAGAAAATACTTATGAAATCTAGATGTTGTTAGCATGCCAATTATTTGTTTTGAGTTTCCAATATTTTGGCACTGTTCCAAGCGCCATAAACGATAGTGTTAGTCAACATGTTATTGTCAGTCTTAAAACTTATTAAACACAGTGGTAAAAGTATTGGCAGTCCAGGATAAAAAAAAATGTTATTCATTAAATCGAAGGTAAGACCTGGTTGAAACTCGCGTAGACCAGGGAGTCATGGCACAAAAGGAATTGATTTACTCAGTACTAAATAGAACAAGGTTGAGATTATGTAGGTAATACGATTTAAGTAGATATAAAATTAAAAAGTAAGGTGCTGAAGTGAAATTAGTTAGGTACAGGTGATGAAGTCACCACAGTCCCCCCCTCTTCCTGCCCCCTATATGAGCTCCTCAATCCCCTTTATCGCCGTCTATTACAAGGGACTTTACGTAGGTTGCGTTATGTTACATTATATTATGTACTATCGGAATAACGAAACAGGATATTCTGATATGGTGTTGGAATTTGAACTTTATAATTAAGTAAGAGAATCTAGTTTATTTTTTACACTTGTCCTATTAGACGGTATACCAAGGCTTAAGGAAAAACATAAAATTAATTAAAAAACAATGGGTACACAGTAAAGGTAGTTATGCGAATTGTGAAGTAACTGATGTAGTGGATAAAACAGACTGCCGTCAGTATTATTTTTCGTATTTCAAAACTATACAAAGGTTAAATTATTTTTAACGCATTTACGCATGTGCATCGTAAAGATAAAACGTTCAAACGAGGGAAGAAAAGATTCAGCATCTGAGTGAGAGTTGCGATGGCCTAGTTGGTACGCTGGTTGGTGGTTGGCACGCTGGCTCGACGGAGCCCCGCTTCGCGGGGCTCCTATTTCTGCGTGCAAGGTTTAAAGTAACCTAACACGAAGGGGATGGCGGGGTCTTTCAGACCCCGCCATCCCCTTCGAACCTAACCTGTCCATGTCGGGGTGTCCCAAGTCCCGAGCTCGATACGCTCGCTCTTGTATACTAGATTTTTCTAATAACAATAGCAATCGTGAAGGCAAACAATCAAAGTCCAAAGGATAAGCCAAAGTCATCAAAGAAAATAGTTTAAACGTTAAATTATGTGTTTCAAACGTTATCATAATGATTTTCGGTTAAATAAACGTTATATCAAATAAAATTATATGAAATGAGTTTTAGAGTAACATAAACATTATGTGTAATGAAATTATATCAATCGTTGGTATATCTCAAGTTGATTATATCATGTGAACGTTATTGAAATGAAAATATATCAAGTAACTTTATATGAAATGAGACGCACCATCTTACACCTCTGCCAAACCCATCGGGGATTACAGGTTTGATGATGTTATTTGAATATTAGGGGAAGTCAGCTTAAAGCGGCCATAGGAGGCAAAGCGGCCACGCTTCATTTTTTGGTTATTTGAAATGATAGCGTTACGTTGTCGTTCTGTACGCATAACCAAACCTCTTTCCCACCCAGCTCCAGTCATTCACTAGTGTGGCTCTAGTAACGACAAATATTTTTTAAGTGTTTTATTAAAATAATACAAGGAAAGTTCAACCTGTTTTGGTCAAAACTGTTTATATTTAAATGTTTTCATTACACGTTTAACGTTACTTATCTATTTGGCCTTTTTTGTGTGATATTTGCTCCGAAATATAATAAATAATGTGACTGAAATTATTTTTATTTATCAAAATGGACGAAAAGGCAAAGCGGTTCGGGCAAAGCGGCCACCTGACCGATTACTTTAATATTATGGCTCCATAGATAATGCTTAATTATTTTGTTGAGATGGTCAATAACTAAATTCTTTTCAAAAATCTTTCATTTAATGGCTTTTTTTTAACTCAAAGTTAAGGTGGCCGCTTTGAGCTGACTTCCCCTATATACCTTGGTTATTAATCATCTAGTTCGTAAAGATACAAAAGAAGCAGACCATAAAAACAAAAGACGTTCCCCAATGTTCTGCGCCAAAAAAGACAGGGTTTATAATCGAAACAATAAGCAGGGTTCGAAAATATCCGATATTTATAATAAATATCAAAATATCGGATATTTATGATATATATCCGATATATATCCAAAATCGGATATATATCCGATATTTATATCCATTTCTTAAGACTGTCATTTTATTATCTTATTACTATACGATTTGCACAGAAACATGACAATTTATTATGAATTATTATTATAATATAAAAACCACATATTTTTAGTTTTTATTTATGTTTATGTATTTAACAAATCAATTAAAATCAGTACAAACAAAATAAACATAAAAAAAATTATAATTCACAAAAATCAACTAAAAAAACATCTTTTTCTCAGAAAACATAGTCTTATATTATATTAGGGAAACAAAATTAAAATGTCTTAAAAACCCACTTCACTTTTTTAGGAGTATATTTACAAATGATAGTTATTATTTTGGCTCTTTTTCGTTGCATTATTATTATTGATCGCAGTACCTACTTGGTAAATTCGAATTTGACGGTCTGAAGACGGAAAAAACGACGAATATACGCAGCGCGTCGGTAAAAGTACTTAAATACAATATAATAAAAATCCATTTATTATTTTTTGATATATATCACAAAAAATCGTTTGATATATATCGGATATATATCGGATATATATCATGATATATATCAATTGATATATATCCTTCGAACCCTGACAATAAGCATTGCAAAAGTCGGGCTCGCAACAGTTGCACCTGCTAATTGAAAGCCCGACTTCCAATTATCGGAAGCCCGGCTTCAATTTGTCAAAACTAAAAGCCGCCGTCCAATGCGTAGGGACATAGTATTCATAGCACGTATTGTATGCCACTAGGTACTTAGTTACGAATTGATTCCAAGACCAATAGAATTGCATCGCATTTGGCAACAAAAATTAAATGATTCACTGTTGTAGAGCCAGCTTTAATTAATTATGTCATAGTAAGGCCCGTCGTACACAATGCGACGCGTCTCCTATACCTTACGACTTTGGAACTTCTACGTAGTGGTGTTGCGATAGTCGCCTAGATACCAAAGTCGTAAGATATCGGATACTTGAGTACTTTGCGTCCTTGCGTCCGAAGGGGCTTAAATATGGATGGAGATAAAAGGGGACAACTGGAAAAATGTGCCTGTAATATTGGGTACGCCTACACCTCTGCACGAAATCTTTCGAATGCCCACATATTTCTTTCTATCTTAGGAGAAATAATGTGCATTATGTTGTGGAGATGTGAGCAGTGGTGGCCCAGTGGAATCGGACTCGACTTACGAGTTGTAGGTCGTGGGTTCGAATCCAGCCAGGCGCATTACTTTGTGTAATTTATTTCATCACCACTGCTCTCAAAACGGTGAAGGAAAACATCGTGAGTAAACCGGCATGTCTTAGATCCAAAAATTCGAAGACATGTGACATCTACCAACCCGCACTGGGCCCGCGTGGTAGATTACGGCCTGCTCCCTCTCACAGAGAGGAGGCCTGTGTCCCAGCAGTGGGAACATTAAATTTATAGGCTGATGATGATGTTGTGGAGATAAGGCATGATAGACACAACAATGTAAAGGCACGCTTGACGCAATGGCCGAGCTATAGACTGCTCCGCTGCGTGTCACGGGTTCGTTTCTCGCGCGGATCACATATTTGTATGATCTACAAGTAGTAAACATTCAAATCGTAGGGCAAAGTATTTAAAATAAATTGACGCTTCGATGCGCTTCGTAACTGCGCTAGTGTATTAATTAACTCTAAATGAGAAATCAACAATTGAATGACTATCAATAGCAGAACTGCATTATGAATTAAACATGATCGGAAATCCATGCATTTGAAACGTCCTGACGTAACAATGGCTAACTTTTTCACTTATCATTATTACTATCTGACAGGTAAAGTAGATCTAAGTAGGTGTCGGAAATGTCCGTCGTTTAGTCGCATGAGTCTGGCACACAATGCACATGCTACTGAGCTAATAAAATGGTGACCGTAGAGGAAAACATTACATTTATGACAGTGCTTCATTGTTAAAGGGCAGATAGGTACTTTAAGAGCAGCCGCTTACTGGAAACATTTTGTCATGGTGACTTTTTGTCACCCAATCGCATGTACAGCCCGGTAGAAAGCAGCAGTATCAGCGCTTTCCCGTATATCGTCATAGGTAGCCCTCGACTTTTTATTTCGCATAAAAAGTCTGTGTGATAAAAAGTCACTAGTGAACAGCTGGCCTAAGTAGGAATGAGCGTTCCCAAACTTCCCAATGCTGCTTTAAAGTAAATAAAGACGGAAAAATGTGTAGTAAATAAAGATACAAAGTTATTGTGTCATCGCCTTCTGTCTTTCTCAAGAGTTGCTAGTTTCGTGTAGGTATTGCTCAACCCATTCTTTAAGTCTATGGTCAAAACTAACGCCGCCATGTTGTTTTTTTTTCCACAGACAATTTCACAAATGTTTTGGAGACCTCCTGACAACGTCATTTAGTAGTAAGGTCAAGTGCACAAATGACAATGTAATACAAGATGGAAGGTGGTCCATTGTGAAGTTAGACATAATTTTTACTTCATTTTCCACTTCCGTACTCATGACGCTTTAAAGTAATAAATACATTAACAACGGAAGTTTTAAATCATTTAATTTGTTAAAACAAAAGTAGTAAAACGAATAAAAAATAACCAGAGACAACATTATAAAGACTAATGCATCACAGACATATGGTCTGACATTTTTATGGCGCGAATTCTAAACGGTTTATGTCATATTTTGTGCGTCACGTCAGCCAAATTCTCCTCTCGAAAGCGGTGAGATGACAAATGTGACGTGTGACCTTCGAATGTATAAATATGACATGAGACAATGCAATGGGACTGTCCGGGTCACGCGACTGTTTTGGGTCACAGGACTGACTTTACACTTTACGTAGAAGTCCTGGAATGCAAAGGACAACTGAAGGAACAAGTTGGATTTTAGTCAGTCAAGTCTAAAAGCGAATTTTGCTTTTTTCTTTATCCTGGTAAAATCATCAAATGAGTCCTCCCAACCAGGGCAGGGCAGGAGGGATTGTCAGACTTGTAGTGACTAAAATCCACGTTGTCCTTCAATAGCTCTTTACGTTCAGAAGTCACGGTAGCTCGTTAGCCCCACGACCCCAAAAGGGACAGTTGACTTAAAGGTAAACGACAATGAAATAAAATAGAATGCGTTCCTAAACTTACTCTTTCAAACTCACTTGTTTACTCTTTGAGCTGTTTCCAAGTACTGATTGGAGAACAGTAGTGTTTCGAGAGCCATTGTAACCGAGCTCAATTAATTAGTTACTCTAGCAAGGATTAAGACTTGTTTGTATTTAATTAAATATTGTCAAGTGGATCGAATAGCCTCGTAAATCACGGGTTTTGTTTTTGACTAGTTCTTGTTTGAAGAGCAAATACTGAGAAAAGAGAAAAGTCAATAAACACTGATATAAATGAGCAAAAATCTTCTTTATATTATTTTTTAGGATCAGCGCCATTTGTCTAGGCATCATGTCAATTTATAAACAAACTCAAGTGGTCCCACATATCGCTTTTTTTTTCTAGCCTGCTCTGTCCCACTCCTGGGCAAAGGCCTCCCTCCACACCTTCCACTTCCCGCGAGCCCGCGCTTCCTCTTTCCAGTTCGGAAGGAACCTATCCAGTTCGTCCCGCCATCTCCTTCGTGGCCTGCCGCGACCCCGTCTCACTGTCTCAGGGAACCAGTTTTCAGCTATTTTGGCCCACAGTTTGTCCGGCATACGACAAACATGTCCTGCCCAGTCCCATTTCAGTTCAGTTGGGCAGCCTTCTGAGCCACGTCAGCTATATTCGTCTTGGAGCGCAGTATTGTGTTTCGAACACGATCTGTTAATTTAACACCAAGTATACTGCGCTCCATTGCTCGTTGGCAAACCTTGAGTTTGGACTTCTGGATGTCAGTCGAAGACCACGTCTGTGCACCATATGTTAAGATGGGGAGTATACACATGTCCATGAGCTTGCGCTTTAGTGCCATAGGCAACTTACCCTTGAATAATTCCTTCATGGACCAGTAGCTCTTCCAGGCGTTTTCTGTCCTTCTTGCGACTTCTTTGTCTTGCCTCGCCTGAAAAGAGACTACTTGGCCCAAGTAAAGGTATTCCTGGACATGTTGTATTACCTCCCCATCTACTTTTATTGTTGTAGGTATATTATTGCACATAACACAATTAGTCTTCGACATATTCATCTTCAGTCCAACCTCAAGGCTTGCGTCGCTTAGATCTTGAAGCATCTGCTGAAGTTCTGTGGCTGAGGATGCAAAGAGAACAATGTCATCGGCGAAACGTAAGTTCGACAGTCTCGTCTCGCCGAGGACAATGCCCATATCGCTAAATAATAAAAAAAACTTTATCTCTCAATGTAATCAAATGAGGCGGAAAGTAAGCGTGTCAAGCTTGAGTTGAGACTGAGACACTTTCTGAGTTTCTGATATACGCGTGTTAATCTCTACGATATTATTTACGGAGACTTCGCCATTCGTAACGACGTGTTACTTGTCTTCATCATTGACACAATAACTTGTCGTTCACTTAATAATGGCCAGCTAATTATGGCAACTGGGTCCGGTTAATGGGTGATAATTACTTGACCATTCCTTGAAGATCTTATTAAATAATATCTCCATATTTAAAGAGACATACAAGTCTGGGCCGGCCGGTCTGGCATTAGATACTTACATATTAAGAACCATCTGTGCTTCGTAAAGTTAAACGTTGTTTTCAGTTCTGAACTCGCAAACAAAAGTATCGAATCACTTACTCCGATTCAGCGCGATCTTGAGTTCTTAATAACTAATTAAGATAATGAAATGGTAAGTACCATTTTAAAGGTTTAACTGTGAACTTTAAATTGATACCAAATTCATTATTACTTTTCTATTCATACTTTGCTCGCATCACAATTTTTGTTTAGCAAGTCGGAAAAAGTAAAAACGCTAGCGAGCGTTTAGGATGCGACGCCGGAGGTCAGAGCCAAAGCGACACTCGAAGTCGCGGGGAAAAGCTACTAGTTAATAATTCAATAAGACATTAAAGCATGATAAATCGCCTATAACTATTCATAGCAACCGTCTACGTGTAACGTGTTATGCATATTCAATTCTGAATGAGGCATTTTTATGAGATTTTTTTACGATTCCATTACTAGCTTTCTAATAATGTAATGAAATGATAAAAATAAGCAGCGAGGCGACGATTTCTATAAAAACCTCGAAGGGACTATCATTATCATATTTCCGGAATGTCAAACTTAGTGACATCAACTGGCCTAAGGTCTGGTGCAAACCAAAGCGGTGGCGAGCGGAGCGGGGATGAAACGTGAAAACTGGTCGATTAACGTGAAACGATTATCGACCAGTTTTCATCAACATACTAGCTTCACGAATAGCGGGACTGTTTGGGTCTGACTGTCTTAAAAGCCTTGCAACGCAAAAGGTTAGTTTGGTAGCCGAAAGAACATGGTGGATTTTTAGTTAGTGATCGTCTGACAGTCCCTTTTGCTCCTTCAGGTGTACCTATGCGTAGTATTCGGTCGTGACTTTGTTACTTTGGCCATTCTCATGTATAGCTAGATGGCAAGCTCCAATTGTCCTTTCCGATGTCCTCGTTGAACTTGAAAGGACCAATCACATTGTAGGTATCTGTCACACTGACATTCAGAGAAAGATATCGGCTTATTTTATAAGAAGCACTAACCAACCACAACGAAAGAAATAGTGTGTGACAGAGATAACACTTACAATTACCTCTTTCCAAATATCGTCGTGAAATTTTTATCGTCGGTAAAATCTTTTACGCCTTTGCTCCGCTCCGCTCATCTCGTGTGTGACAAAGATAACACTTACGATTACCTCTTTCCAAATATCGTCGTGAAATTTTTATCGTTGGTAAAATCTTCTACGCCTTTGCTCCGCTCCGCTCATCTCCTTTTGGTGTAAACCAGGCCTAAATATCAATATTGTTAGGATCTCGGACATTCGTAGGCGCCCGTTGTAAATGAGAGGCATTTGTCTCGTGGACAGCTTCCTCCAACTGTATATTGCAAAGTAACACTTGGGCAGAAAGTGGTAAATAAAAAGTTGGGAGTATATTTGTTGTGGTACAAGGGCTTGGAAAATGTCAGGAGGAAATGTAAGTTCTCTGGCTCGTCTGTAAGTTTTTGCATTAGTAAATAGGTATTTTGCTTTTGTGAATCACTTTGTTTATCGTATTTTGCGTAGGTAATAGGGTTGCCATCCGTCCGGATTTCCCCGGATTTGTCCTAGTTTAGAGGGCATCCGAAGTGCGTCCGAAGGGGGCTTCATTTGTAGTTCGGGTTCTTAAAAATTTAGTGTTTGGGCCGCCCACGACTAACGCACACTTCACTGCCCCCTCCCCCACCCCTCCCGACGCAGTTGCCACGGTGCCCACTTCAGCCCATGTCCGGGTTCTGGACTCTAAGATCCGGGGTTTACACGCGTCTTGTCCTGGTACCCTAGTAATAGGACATGTATTTGTTTTTGTCAATCGTTGTATTAATAAAAATTTAATTGTAAGCACAAGTTAAGAAACTTTGTTTATCGGTAGACTTAACGCTATAAATATTTTCTGCCAGACCACCGTACACACTAATAAATAATTCACCAAAATATTAAACCACTTTTCTTTAAAAGTTCATATTAGGACTGGCCTTTCCTTTTGAAAGAATCAGCATTGACATCCAACGTAGCAAACTGGAAAAGAGGTCAGGAGATACGAATCGGCACTATTGAACGAGTCTCCCACTTCTGGGATGTTTAAAAAATTACTACCACAAAGG
Organism: Agrotis exclamationis; assembly: GCA_950005045.1. Classification (NCBI taxonomy): domain Eukaryota; kingdom Metazoa; phylum Arthropoda; class Insecta; order Lepidoptera; family Noctuidae; genus Agrotis; species Agrotis exclamationis. Next base: position 6,138,043 of record OX465433.1, on the reverse strand, counting down.
AGACACCGCCCGTCTTCAAGACCCTGTCATCGCCTTCTAATCTAATCTGTCCGAGTTTGGGTACACCAACTTGTTATTACGACAAACCACCGCTCGTTAAAATTTTGTGTTTTTTTCCTTAGTACCCAACTCCGTTGCCGGGGCCGCTGGACTCAACAGCTACTGTGACCCCGGAACGTAAAGGGCTATTGAAAGACACTGTGGATTTTAGTCAGTCAGAAGTCTGACAATCCCTCCTGCCTTGCCCTGGGTAGGTGGACTTATTTGATGATTTTAACATGCTAAAAAAATGTGCAAGTTCTGGGCACTTTTCTTATTTTTTTACTGCGCTGCAGACGAAGTTTTCGATGCCCTGTAATTCTTTGTTCCTTAGATTTTCCTTTTATGTTTTTCTTATTATTTTAAACCGTAAAAGAAGTAAATAAATTTATGCCTTTTACTCTTCGAGATACAAAACTTAACAAACTTTTTAAGTTATTTAAGTTTAAGTAAGCACTTTAGTTGAGCAAGTTTCAAGCTAAAGTTTTAAAGTATCTTGAGAGTATCCTTTGCTAAAAGCTTCATGCAGTTTAAGAAAAACGTTTAAAGAAAAAAATTGCTAGAGTAACTGAAAACTGTTTTTTATGGATAATTAGTAAAAACTGAACTCGTGACTTGAAACCGAATAAACCTTTTTATTCCTTCCTCTATTTCTAGTCGTAGATGAATAATAATTTATTTAGTCAGGTACCTACTGATAAAAAAACTATATCAAAATTTTCCTTATAGATAAGTTGACAATGTATGTTGGTATAACTTAATGATACAATTTTAATTGCAAACTCAATAGTATATTAATTGCTGTTTCTATAAATATATTTCCGCTTCAGATACAAGCAGCCGGAAACCAGATAAATGTGGAACTTTAGGTATCACTTTGCTATGGTTTGTTCCCAATACTAATGCTCTATCAGCCCCCTTAGCCAAGTCACAACAAGTCGCAAACGATAATCGTAAACGCTCGGTACTCCCCAATAGATTTTCAACTTTATAGCCTAGAGCCTAAAGTTGAAAATTTAATTAAGATTTCTGAGCGTTAGCGACACGAAAGATAGAAAACGAGAAGCAATCTACACTAGATCTTCAACGTTATACCCAAGCACATAAAGTTGAAATTCTATTAAAGCCTACTCAGCGTTTGCGTTTATCGTTTGTTACATGGCTACAGGGCCTGTTTCTTCATTCTCCTCTCAATCACGCATAGAATGACTATTGTAGAAACAGATTTTATCGACGAAAAATTACCTATTTACAAATTATAGAAAGATTTCTATCGACCTAATTATGGCGATGATTGACAAGTAGAAAAGAAATGTTTCTTCTTCATAATCAGGTTGTCAGACTTATGAGCTTCTGAATAAATCTCTTCGTACACAACACGACATAACTAATATATCTTACGACTTTGGTATCCATTGACACGTACCTGTGAACGATGTTCTAAGGATTTGTATTGCGATAGTCGCCTGGATCCCAAAGTCGTAAGGTAATCGGAGACTTGCGTCGCGTTGTGTATGGAGGGGCTAAAAGTAACGACGATCTGTACCTACCCATACCATGAGTTGTCATTACGATACTCGATCACACGCATCGACCGCGTTTGGCGCTCTCATTGGTTGAGAGTTCATATTATACAACCTTGGAGCGGGCCAATGAGAGCGCCAAACGCGGTCGATATCGACGATCAAGTATCGTAATGACATCTCATGGTATGGGTACAGACATCTACAAATGACAGCCGAGATCAATGGCTTTACGTGCTTTCCGAGGCACGGATGGAACTCGCTATGATAGATTTATAATGCACAGATTGAAGATCAACCTGTGCATTATTATACACGAGCTCTCCCTCCATTATATTTTCAGTACAATAGCTTATAAATATTTTACTATGTTTGCTCGGAAAACACTTAAAAAATTAAATTATAGATACTGAAGTACCTGCTCGTTGTTGCGGTGGGTTCGTACAACAAAAGAAACGTATTATACTCAATAATAAAACGTAATCATTCGTGATGAAAATCTATACTCTATCTACATATACTAATATAAATACAAGTTACGTAGGTAATGTGTATCCAAAGGGTGACCATAATATTCTGTTTTAAATAATGACGAACTTTTTTTTTGGCAAAACTAAAAAAAAAATGTTTATTCACTATCGTTTCTTCGTTACATTCTATCTGCACTGCTTAGAAAAATATCCTGTACATTTATTATTATGTTATTTGATTTTACATACATTACTACACATCAACCTACACAAATCCATTGTATCTTGGCCTCGCTTCATAATGATCTTTCCAAACAATAAACAGTCAGCTTATACTGGATTATAAGCTTGATGGGTACCTACTGTGTACCCGTGACGAGACTACTAGATCCACTTTTTTTTTTTTTTTTTTTGCGTGGTAAAATCATCAAATGAGTCCTCCCACCCCGGGCAGGGCGGGAGGGACTGTCAGACTTGTACTGACTAAAATCCACGGTGTCCTTCAATAGCCCTTTATGTTCCGGGGTCACGGTAATGGTATAAGTCCCGCGACCCCGGCAGGCTTTGGCCCTCTAGAGAGGGGGCCCCGTCATTATGCTGACGCTCTTTGAGGCGCGCGTGGAACACAACGCGCCGTCGACCCGGGCATGGTCCATGGTCGGGCAGCGAGTTGCCCTTTACTCGCTGCCCGCATGCCCGCGCCTACGGTGGCCGGAGATCGTCTTGCGACGTCCGTCGCCGTGGGCGTCCACCACTGCGGGTGGGGCGGAGGGAGGACACTGTCCTCTCTCTCACGCGGCCCGCCTCCTCCTTCGCGAGCATGACTGCTTCGCAGAAGGAGGCGACCGCTTCCCACTCCGTCTCGCCCCGCAGCATGGCCGCGACCAATGCTGGGCGCGAGAGGTCTCCGCCTATCGCCGCCGTGAGGACACGTCGGTGCTCTGCCCAAGCGGGGCAGTCTTGCACCGTATGCTCTACTGTGTCCTCCGGGCGATCTTCGCAGTGGTGACACCCAGGCGTTTCCTCCTTTCTCCTTAGACACAGGTACCTCCCGAAACTTCCGTGTCCGGTGAGGACCTGCGTCATGCGGTAGGTTAGGACGCCGTGACTCCTATCCAGCCACTCCTCAAAGAGGGGTCTTACCGCCGCGATTGCGGCGTGCCCGACTACTAGATCCACTTGACAATATATTTAATTAAATACAATCAAGTCTTAATCCTTGCAAGAGTAACTAATTAATTGAGCTCTATTACAATGGCTCTCGAAACAACTATTTTCAATAGGTACTACTTGGAAACAGCTTTAAGAATTAGAGCCAGTTGTTTGTTAAGTATTGTTAAAATGCCAGATATTTTTTGATAATTTTTTTTTTAGCGTGGTAAAATCATCAAATGAGTCCTCCCACCCCGGGCAGGGCGGGAGGGACTGTCAGACATGTACTGACTAAAATCCACGGTGTCCTTCAATAGCCCTTTATGTCCCGGGGTCACGGTAATGAGATAAGTCCCGCGAGGTTAAAAAACATGTATGGGAATCTTTATCTTGCTTTAAAAAAAACACTAGGAATTTCTCATGTTACATGGATGCGTTAAGAAATCTAGAAACTCACAAACACACCCAGACTCGAAACAACTAAATCTAGGTCTTTACAAATATTTGCTCCGTTCGGGGAACGAATCCGCAACTCTGCGCCAACCGCACCAAAATATTGGCTTTTTCCAAGACGCTGGTAAAAGTAAGTACAGGTATTAATTGTTCTGTATGTAAGGTATAAATGACATGAAAAGCCCCTTCACGACATCTTATTCAAATCAAATTGCAGCACAATTAGAATTGAAACGAGCTAAACAAATCAACACTAAACGACGCAATGAATTATGAAGCGCTGTAGCGATGTTTGTACAGCGTTGCTCCTACGTTTCAGCGCTTAATTGTTCGTAATTGCTATATTTGTGCCTAGTCGCCGACCCCTTCGGCGGAGGGTGACCATCTGTCAGGATTTGTTCAAGAAATGTTCGGCTTTCATTCCGAACTTTTCGGCCTTAGGGGTTCAAAACAGAAAATCATCAGTTACCTAACTAGTCTTTATCTAAGTATTTTGGATGTTTGGGATCAGCTTCAGCATCAGTATACAGGTTGTCTTTATAAAGAAGCAGGTTGTCGGTACAGATCGGTGCAGGTAACATTGACCCATGTTATCTTATGCGCTCGCACATGTTGTGATTTGGCAGACTTGCCAGTGGTAACTTTATGCAAGTTTTACATAAAAACAGACCCTTATCGATCTGTCTGTACCGAAAACCTGCTTCTTCTTCGTCTGTTAAGTAACGTAAGTTTCAAAAGTGAGAGAGAAAAATCAAGCATTACAATGCGGACCTTGTAATGAGACAATGTGTTATTATTACCTTGATACAACTTGTAACATCGCTCCACTTGTAACTGGCGGGCCGCATACGTTACATTACACGCGAATGCTCGTGATGAGTGAGGAAGCACCTTAACCGCATGCAGTTGAGTATCAATTTTTAAGCTATTGTATAGCTTTTAACGCGGGCTTTGTGCGCGGCGCGGCGACCGAATCAAGAAATTCTCAAAAACCTAACGAAAAAACCTGACATCACGCATCGTCTAACGTCGTTTCAGTTCGGGAGACATCGGCAATCATAAAGGTACGGACAGACGTGCTCATAAAGGTACGGACAGACGTGCTCATTACTAGCACGAAAGCACGCTTTTATTGAGCAAGGGGCAATTTTATTGAGGGAGAGGGAGAGGGAGGATGAGGAGAACGTTTCTTGACGTTTCACTTGATTGACGTGGCTGACCATAGCCTAATTGGTACATTAATAAATAAATAAGTATTTATAATTGCATAAGTTGATAAAAAATTCTATGCAATAGCTTTACCGCGGCAGTCCCCGAGTGCCACACGTATATTTTTTTTAAATTGAAAAATAAAAACATGCAGGTATGAAATCTGCAATTCTATCTGTAACTGGTCTATAGTTTTGATTTCGTTTTTTACTTTCAAATATTTTCCAGATGTTGATATGGTAACCCTACATCCGCGGCAATTTGTAACCCTTTCTCTAGTTCGTTACGGTTTTCAAAAAAACTGTTTTCGCTCCCCAGTATCTTGGGGGCGGAAAACACTCGTTATATTTTATGTTTCCCTTTAACTCCTGTCGTGTTTTTGTCGCGACTTCTGTATTTTTAAGCAAATATGAATAGTATAATATTGTACGGCAGTAAATGGTAATTGGTTCTATTCTATTTTTTTTATTATGACTTAGGTACTATTCTAGATTCAAATGAACGGTTTTTAAGGTACTTAGTACATAATGGTAACCAATAAAATCTAGGAAATATCTTAACAAATAAGTATAATAACAAATAAAGATTTATTAGGCAACAATCATTTGCGGTTTTCATTATTGTGGTTTAGGTTTTCATTACTTGGTTATCTAGTAATTCTTTAGACAATATGTAGTTGCCAGTAGAGTGGTATGATTACCTAGCATAGAAAAAGCAAGAAAAAATGATTATTACTGGATAAATAGGTACAAATAAAAAAATATTAAAAGAAAAAAAAAATAGATTTTTTATCATCATCCTATAGTGCGTCCACTGCTGGAGTGCTGGGACAAAGGATTTTCACCTGCACTGCAGTGCATACGCGTGAAGGATTACAGCTCAATTTCACACTGCAATGCAATGGTGCGTTTTTGACAATAATTTAAAAACCCCTCAAAGATGCACTGGGGTATGTAATACCCCACGTCACCAATAAGGGATTAATCTTGATAATATTAAAACACAATTTTATTCTGACCAAGAGACCTAGTCAGATTTCCCGTAATTAAATCACGCGAGGCTCTTTCTTCATTATTGCCTTATCATTCAATCAGTGATAACATTACTCTTAAAAGATTAACGAACAATGATGAATGAGTCTGTGACGATTGTGGGAGTTAGTGCAATGTTCTAGCTTGTCATTAAGACAAGGATTTAGAGGGGTAACGTGTTAATTACTATTATGCAGCGAGAACCTCAATAGGCCTTAGTGGTATTCGTAACTATATTTTTTTAGCCATGGGGTCCGAGTGCTCACAGCCTCTTCAGAGACATTTCTAAAAGACTTGTTGACGCTTCCCGTGACCCAAGAGCTGGCTTTTAACTTGGTCAGAGGCTAAGCATTGCCATACAAAGAGGCAACCAACGCCGCCCAGTCTCTCGGGCACATTACCAGCTGACAGCGATAAGGATGAATTTTTCGATGCTCTATAATAGTTTAGCTTTATTTTATTATTTCTATAGTTTCATTAATATTTATGTTATATTATGTATTAAAAGTTTTGTGTATTTCTTTAATAGATTTATGGTAACACTATCTCATTCACATAAATAGCCGAAGGTCACAGCGCACAGTGTACTTGAAATATTTCGACGAAAATTTGTATGGAAAATGAAGTAGCGCCTCTAGTGTACGAAGGAGAAACTAATTTTATCCAACGTCAAAGTCTCCGTTTACTAAACGTCACAAAAACGGATATCTGTCACTAATGTCAACTGTCAGACGTTGGGAAAGCGCGAAAATACGAGCTCACAGAATAAGAACAGTTTGTGATCGTAACCCGTATTTATTACAATTATTTAATCGATTATTTGAAATCGATTTAAATTTCACTCGTGTGAAGTAATAATAATAATAGATTGAAAATTAAAAATAAATCTGATTTACCACAAATAATTAAATTAAGCAGAAAGCAAACATTAATATAATCGAATGAATTGCCATAATTTTTCAGAAATCAAAAACAGGGTGTAAATTATAATTTAATTGACATTCAAGATGGCGCGAAGAGTAACCTAAACTAAAATCAAATCCGTCTGTTTTAACAAACTAGCACACACTTCAATGACTCATCAAAATCTCTGCTCGTTTACACTTTATTCCCAACATGTGTTACTAAATTAAACATTTCCTCATTGAAGTACATAATAAAAATCCAAGACTAGGTATCATCTTATTCTAAACTTTATTTTTAAGATGTTTAGTTTCAAGATCTAATACGTCACGGTTGGAGTTATTTTTTAATTCTGGGTGTTGGAATCTGTTGCGCTAAGGTCAAGGCCTGCAAAATGCCTACAGCCACCGCGTAGTGACCGTGCATGACTTGATAAATATCTTTAAAACTGATAAGATTGTTTTGGTTGTATTTAGGTCGGATGCAACGTGAAGAAGTGAAGATATTATTTAAAAAAAAATGTACATAGGTACAACACATTTTGGAGAGACAAAATCATTCTGAAAAACTGTTTTATTTTTTTAGAATGATTGAATCTATTCGATCAAAATGTATAGGATATCTGGCTTTCTGAATACCTAACCTATATGTTTACGCATTTCGATCTATTAAATACTAAAAGAGGTGCAAGACGTCACAATATGGCTTCAGCAACTCTCTTTCTTATACTGCCATAACGAAAGCAAAGAAGACCAAAAAAGCTCAAAATAATAAACAAAAAACATTGTTCCATTTTTAAAGTTAAGCTAAAACAAAAATGGCAGCAGCCAATAAAGCGGGAATAGCTCATGACAATGTGCGCATTCCATTGAGCGTTCCACTCGCATTCCTTCGATAAATCAGTCGCATTGCTCGCGAATTGATTGGACGACGCTCTGTCTACTTGTCAATGTTCCCAAATGAGAATTTGATTTTCGAACAAGGGTTGACATTTGACATGGGATTAGGAAGTTTGTTATACCAACTTGACAATCCCCAAAAAAGTTTAATATTAAACTTTTAACTTTTTTCTCTCATCATTTCTACATCAACCTACTTCGCTACGTTTATCTGAACAGTACCGCTTCAGTGAAATTACAGGCAGCTGGACCATCATTCTCCATTGAAAAAGGAGTCAAGCAAGGAGACCCGCTTTCACCCAAACTTTTTAACAGCGCTCTAGAGGAAATATTTCAAAAACTAACAACTCGCTGGGAGGGAAACGGCATTAAAGTCGGCGAAGTTAGGTTAACCAATCTGCGCTTCGCTGACGACATTGTCTTATTCTCATCCACGGCAGCAGAACTGGAGTTAATGTTAAACCAGCTCAGTGAGGCAAGCCTTGAGGTTGGACTGGCGATGAACATGTCAAAGACCAAACTAATGTCGAACACCACTAAGTATGGGATCAAAGTGAATGGTGAGGAACTGCATATGTCCATGAATACATTTACTTGGGCCAGCTAGTCTCTTTCCAGGCCAGACAAGACAGGGAAGTCATTAGACGAACCGAAAATGCCTGGAAGAGCTACTGGTCCATGAAAGAACTCATGAAGGGAGAACTTCCCTTATCACTAAAACGCAAAATCATGGACATGTACATTCTTCCCATTTTAACATATGGATCCCAAACTTGGTCTTTGACAAACATACAAAAGTACAAACTCAGGGTTTGCCAACGCGCAATGGAGCGTAGTATTCTAGGCGTCAAACTATCAGACCGCGTACGCAACACTACACTGCGCTCCAAAACACAAATTGTTGACGTTGGTCAAAAGGCCGCTGCACTGAAATGGGCTTGGGCTGGCCACTTCTGCCGCATGCCCAATGAGCTGTGGGCCAAAATAACCACTTTGTGGAGCCCTGACACAGCCAGAAGGCGTCGCGGCAGACCTCGTAGAAGATGGCGGGACGAACTTGACAGAACAAATGACCAGTGGTCCACTTTGGCCCTGGATCGTGAAAACTGGAAGTCATGGGGAGAGGCCTTTGCCCAGCAGTGGGATGATGTAGGCTAGCAGTATCAGTATCTCATCATTAAATAAAGCTTTACAATTTATTACCACAATAATTTTATTATGGCGTTGCTTTTTCTAATGCTAACAAATCATTGAGCTGATTATCGTGAAACGCCTACATCCGTACACTTATCATCGTGTGATCAACCACATGGCCCACTTAGTGCCAGAATAACTTAACATCTGTTTAAAATTGTGTGAGTTATACACTAAACTTTTAACTTTTTTCTCTCATCATTAATATACATTATTTAGGTAAATTGGCATGAGGATAATTTAGAAAAGTGTTGGAATTTTTTTAGTGATTTAACTTTTTTTACTGATTTTGAATAGGTACAAAATATGTTATAAAATTTGCAAAAGTTAAGTAATTTAACAATGCTCTGTTTAGATGATTAGGTATCTTATTATGAAGAGAGATGAGAATTGTGTTCAATATTATGTTACAGGAAAATGGGTGGCATGGCAGACAGGCCATTTGAAATGCACCCCTATGATATGGATATCAAATGAAAGGGTTTGCTGTCAGGAGTACGAAAAAAATAGTCACGTGACTTAAATCCAATATGGCGGATAGGCTTTGAGGCACTTCCCGATAAGCTAGCAGGCTGAAATTTTCAGGGTAGCTTCAAACCCGATGAACAAAGATAAAAATAATAAAATAATTAATAGATTAAAAAAAACCTAAAAACCCACGTTTTTAAATGTCCTAAAAATAAGAAAATAACCCTACGGGGCTGAGAGACGGGGCACTCAAAACGTGGGGGCGTATGTTTGCAAGTTACACCCCCGATCTATACACGTCATGTAAATATATCCCATAAATAATCCCTTAAATAATATATGCCCCCACGTTTTGAGTGGCCCGTCTCTCAGCCCCGTAGGGTTATTTTCTTATTTTTAGGACATTTAAAAACGTGGGTTTTTAAGTTACATATTTTCTAGACAAATCTCAATTTGTTTTTATTCGCTGGGTGCGAAGTACTAGGTGGGGGTAGTACTATTCGATTGGAGCGCCCATGGTGGCGAAAAGTAAAACTAATGTGGGATTGTCTAAGAGCACATTCACCTTTGCCAACTATTAAAAACGCGCTAATCTCAGGAAATTCTGGTTCGATTTGAATAATTCTTTTTGTGTTGGATAGTCCATTTATCGAGGAAGGCTATAGGCTATATAGCATCACGCTATGACCAATAGGAGCACAGCAGCAATAAAACATGTAGTCAAATCGGGAAATTCTTATTGAGAGCTTCCGTTGCGTGCGCTGCGTAAACGGTTTATATTACGCAAAAATTATGTATGATGGAATTTTTCCTCATGAAACGTTCTAAAATAAAGTCCGCGACAGCATATATCTATCTTTTAAGGTTAACTTACCATAACCTTTTTTATGGAAATCAAATTGGTTTTAAAATAATACATTACTTGCGACGGTATTTTTATGACCATAATATTAATCCTTACCCAAAAAAATACGTTAATCATTACAAACATTTAATTTTGAACAAAATTTCCCTTGACATCATTTGATTTCAATGAATATCTGACGAGATATCGTAGTTTCTTCAACGGCAGGTGATGGGGAGCAGTCGGAATACGACGGCTGCGTCTCAGAGTTCATTGAACTCTGTCATCTGTCAATTTCGAATCAATTTGTCAGACATATCTGTATGTAATTTTTATAATCGCGTTATTCCGCCAGAAAAACATAGGTCACAGCAGTTGTTGTGTTGTAAACTGCAAGAATACTAGCAGAAATAGTAAATTTAAATATCGACGGGTTCCGGGCTATTTGTATTAACCGACATTTTTGAAACTTTACACCAGAGCAGTTTAAAGTTTCGATTTTTAGAAAAAAAATAATAACTTTAGCAAATCGCACTATTTCTTTAAAAAGAAAGATATTACTGTTTTTATAACATATTCCCCATAATCAGATTATTATTTTTTTCTAATATTCCTATTTTTAACGAAGATAAATGTCGCTTAATACAAAATGACCCATATTTTACTTTTTTTTGTTCCAGGCTAAATGACTTAACCGCCTATGATTATTGTTTCTTATTCCAGGCTAAATGACTAAACCGCCAAGGTTTATTATTTCGTGTTTCAAGCTAAATGACTTAACCGCCTAGGCATGCAAATAATGGCTCTAAGCTAAGTGCTTTAATCAAAGAGTTGGTCATATTTCAAACCCAAGCTAATTGATTTAAATACCATATCTTAAACTTATTAATGTACGGCTAATTAGTTTATGCGACTGATTTAAAAAAAAAAATTGTTTGTAATCATACTTGAATAATGAAGTTTGCAGAGATTGGCGGTTAAAACATTAACGTTTTTTATTTAAAATGACAATCACCTAGGAACAGCAGTAACTTCTTACCTTACCAAGGTAACAACTAAAGTTTTTATCGCAATTTTATAGGAATCAGAAGTTAAACAGTCTTTTTATTACGTAGCCTATAGTCTTATTACCTGAAATAATTATTCTCATTCTTCTTCATTCTTAAACTTTAACATTTAAGTATATAAACGACCATAGACGACCTTTATAAGGTCGTCAGTCCATCTCGTTGGTGGACGTCCTACGCTGCGCTTGCTAGTCCGCGGTCTCCACTCTAGCACTTTTCGACCCCATCGGCCATCTGCTCTGCGAGCAATATGGCCTGCCCATTGCCACTTCAGCTTGCTAATCCGGTGGGCTATATCGGTGACTTTAGTTCGTCTACGGATCTCCTCATATCGGATTCGATCAGATAGCTCGTTGAGCGACTTTGAGTTTTGAGATGAGGCCGATAGTGAAAGACCACGTTTCGGTGCCATAAGTCATCACTGGTAACACACATTGGTTGAAGACTTACGTCTTGAGGCACTGAGGTATGTCGGACGTGAAGACATTGCGTAGCTTCCCGAACGCTGCCCAACTGAGTTGGATTCGGCGGTTGACCTCTTTCTCGAAGTTGGACCTACCTAATTGGACTACTTGTCCTTAATAGATATATGAGTCAACTACTTCGAGTACCGAGTTTCCAACAGAGACTGGGGTGGGCACAACATTGGCATTTGACATAATTTTCGTCTTGTCCATGTTCATTTTCAAGCCCACCCGTTGTGAAACTCGGTCGAGGCCATCGAGCATCATGCTGAGTTCCTCCATCGACTTTGTCATGACTACGATGTCGTCGGCAAACCGAAGGTGAGTGATGTATTCGCCGTTGATGTTGATGCCAAGTCCTTGCCATTCCAGGAGTTTGAAGGCGTCTTCCATTGCGGCAGTAAACTGTTTCGGGGAGATAACGTCCCCGTCTTACGCCTCTTCTCAATGGAATCGCCTTCGTGATCTGCTCGTGTACTCGGACCGACATGGTGGCGTTATTATACAAACACTTCAACACCTCGATGTACCGATAGTCAATACGGCATCGCTGGAGTGACTCAAGTACCGCCCATGTTTTCACCGAATCGAAGGCTTTCTCATAGTCCACAAACGCTAAGCATAATGGCAAGTTATACTCTTCGGTCTTCTGTATAACTTGCCGCAGCGTATGGATGTGGTCTATAGTACTATAGCCTCTTCGGAAACCGGCTTGTTCGGGAGACTGGAAGTCATCAAGTCTGTTTTCGAGACGGTTCGTGATAACCCTTGAAAACAGCTTATAAACATGACTCAGAAGCGTGATGGGTCTGTAGTTCTTCAATAGGCTGTTATCACCTTTTTTGAAGAACAACACGACCTCACCCCTGCTCCACGTTTGAGGCGTTTTGACCTCGGACACGACGGAATCAAAGAGTTTCTGGAGGACTTTAAGTACCGGTGTTCCACCCGCTCTCAGAAGCTCTGAAGTGATTCCGTCCTCGCCCGCGGCGCCTTATTGTTCTTAAGCTGCTTCATCCTAATCTCGTACAGACTGATGTCCGGGATATCTTCGTTATAATGTCGGGACAGCTTGGCTCTTGGATCTCCTACCAAGCTGTCAACGGGCTTTGCGACCGAAGTGTATAACTGTCCATAGAACCTCTCGATCTCGCCTAAAACCTCTACTTTGGTCGACGCTATGCTACCATCCTCCCGTTTCAGCTTTGTCATCCGACTTTGCCCAATAGACTTGTCCTTTGCGAACACTTTGGAGCCTTGGTTTCGCTGTATGGTCTCTGTAACACGATTCGTATTAAAGAGACGCAGATCATGTCGCAAGGACTTAGATATAAGTCTATTGAGCTGCCTATATGATTTCGCGTCATCGGAAGACCGCAACTGTAGCAAGCGTCGTTCAGCCATGAGGTTTAAGGTTTGCTTGGTCAATTTCTGAGGTCTTTCTTTACGGCAGGGTCTAAAAAACTTAGACCCTACCGTGCGGACAGTTTCCACTAGCCCGTCGTTGATCTCGTCCACTGAAACGAAGTTCTCAAGGCAAGCAAAGCGATTAGAGAGCTCGAGTTGAAAGCTTTCGGGGTTTTGAATATGGGACCGAGTAGGTCGGAGCGTAGACTTCATCAGGCTGGACCTTTCAAGTTTAACATTGATATTCAGCGAGCCTCTTACGATTCGGTGATCGCTACCGGTTTTTGCCCTGTTGATCACAGAGACATCACTGAATATCCGTTTCTTGTCGGTCATGAAGAAGTCTATCTCATTTCACGTGAAACCATCGGGACTCAACCAGGTCCATTTCCTGTGAGGCGGCTTCTGGAAGAAAGAGTTCATCATGAAGAGTTCCTCTTTCTCCAGAAAGTCGGCCAGCCGCTGTCCCCTAGGGTTCCGTTGCCCATACCCAAATTGCCCCACTCCCAACTCATCACCGCTTTTCTTGCCCAACTGCGTTAAAGTCCCCCATAACAACAGTGAAGTGGGTTTTGGAACTATGTATGGCCCTGACGACAAATGCTCTGCGCAGCTCCCACAAAACACTAAAGCACGTACGAACTTACTGCAAGCTAAATGGTTGAAGTGACAACATCTAACATTTCATGTACAGAGCTAAATGTATGTATTGACACTGGGTATGAATTTGACAAAGAGGCTAAATGTATTAAACGACATTCTTGTATATTTACAAGGTAAAGCTAATTGTATTAAGCGACACTGGATAAGGATTTAACAAAGAGGCTAATTGTATGAAGCGACATTTCTATATATTTATAATGTCAGGCTAAATGCTTTAACGTACGTTGCCTGTAAATTGTTGCTCCAGGAAAAAACGTTTAAACGACTGCCTGGTATTTGGTAGTCAGCTTAAGTACACAGTTCCTAAATTTTTCAATATTTTATGTCGCTTCATTCATTGCAGTCCAAAATGGGCCCAAAAAATGCGGTTGTATTAAGCGACAAAAAAGTGCTCCGATCGTCACCAAACCCAGCTCAAATGACGCAGAAAAATTCGCTGATTCCAAATATGTATAAAAGTCTATATCGCTCAGAGTGTCGCTTAATACAATTAGCCCGGAACCCGTCGATATTATTTTGATTCCCAAGCGGTTCTTGGAAAGATGAGCAATGCAGGAGATGGTTAGCTGCCGGGAAGAGAAAAAAGTAAATAATATCATAATCCTCATTTTAATCATGTATTTGACATTTTTCTTATAGAATACATTTTGCCTATGTTTATTTAATTTTATTCAGAGCTGATGGATCGCCATGGAATCCAAAACCATGTGTTTTGTAAAGAAATCTGATTTCCATTAGAACGGTCAGAGCCGTCAACAGTGCAAACGCTAGGTGGCGCTAAAGTCGTGCACGGTGCCAATAGTGCAAAATATTTTATTCCTTTGTGATACTTTTAGCCGTAACCGACCATAAACAAAAAATACCTCCTTGGAACTAACCTAATTTGCAAACGTGAGTTTCTCATTTCAAATTCTTTTGTGTGTTAACCTCTCTTTTGGGAAGTTTCCCGCCCTTTTACCAAAGGTAAACTCCAAGTGTTCGGTAAACTTAATAATCAAACCGCAATCATCGGCGTTAACATAAATATTGGAACAAGAGCAAACATTTCCGAGGTTATCACGTAATTGAATGAAATATTTTCTGTCCGATCATTATTAATTTATTGATTTAAGAGTGATTTAATTAACTGAAGCCACGTAGGATAATCTTTATGGGGATATGTAATGTTTGTCGTAGTATTTACTTGACTGAACATCAACATTCGTGTGTAAGGTACTGATACACATGCTTTAAACTAGCATGCTAAAAGAGCATGCTTCATTCGAGCATGCTTATGAATAGTTTACATTTACTAGCGTTTTCTAGCAATAAACATGCTACTGAATAAGCATGCTCTGTCGCTCTCAGCTCTAACAAAGTCATGGACAATCATACAGCTATTTAAATATGATTATTTCATATTTTTGAGCATGCTCAAAATTAGCATGCTCATTATTAGCAAATGGTTTCGATACACATGCTACTAAGTAGCATTTGCTTAAAAGTAGCTTCCATATCTTAGGTACTGAATCATCTGTCAAGGCTTCGCGATTAGACAAACAGCGAATTGGACCAACCGCGAATAAGGTCATTTAGATTAGGGATGCATCGATACGCCTTTTCGCCGATACCGATACTCTTATAAAAATATCGGCGATACCGATACGCTTATTGTGAATTAAAAAATTAAGATAAAATAAATAATTATCACAAGTCAGATTATTTTTTATTGATGTTTAAAAAACAAAGTAATATTAATTTCTTCGGAAAAAGGCGATTTCGCAAGTCTGTTTGAATAAGACCTGCGCTGGAAAATAGTCTCTCAGATGCGATAGAACTCATTTGGAAATTGAAGTGTTAATAGACGAGAAAACACGCTCGTTTACACTACATTATTAAATTAAAAAGTATCGCTGAATCGGTCATAAAAATATCGTCGATACCGATATATCGGCTAACCCGAAGTATCGCCGATATATCGGTATCGATATCGGATGCATCGCTAATTTAGATCAACCGCGAATTGGACCTATCGGGCTTAAAGGTGTCTATCTGACTTACTGACATAACATAGTTTTTCGACGTTTTACAAGTGCCCTTGTGGGCTTATGTGGAATAAAAAAAATGATTTTGATTTTTAAGTTCGTCGTACAAAAGTTAATTACAAAGTTGCGTGGTCCTTTAAAAATCTTCAAGCCACATAAACCTAAAGTATTTTTGACTTATTCGTCAACTCGCGCGCAATTAACTCGCTCGCTCGAGCGAGTTGGCACATTCCGATTTTAATTATTTTAGTTGTCGTCAACTCGCGACTAGAGCGAAAAATGGTACAGTCATCTATAAAAGTGTTATAATAAATTCAATATAGAAACCTACTTTATAAGTATAAGGCGTTGTACGATTTGAATTAGAAATAAAAGAAATGTAGTTTTTTAACCGACTTCCAAAAGGAGGAGGTTCTCAATTCGGATGTTTATATACTTTATATATTTTTTTATGTTTGTTCGGGCATAACTCCGTCGTTTACCAACCGATTTGAAAAATTCTTTGTTTTTTTTTTGTTGGAAAGGGGTATACTTCCCGAATAGTCCCATTAAAATTTTACCGAAATCGGACTAGCACTTTTTGAAAAATCAACAAAAACCTAAAAAGTTTTCAACATTGTCTACACCGATTACTCCGAGGTTTCTGGTCCGATTTCGATGATATTTTTTTGTTCGATACAGTATATCTGCCATTTGGTCCCATAAAATTTTCATTTAGTTTGGTGCAGTCATTGACTTTAGTTTGGAGCAGTATGGACAGGCCCTGCCAAACAACGAAAATGGCACCAGTTTCAAAAAAGTTCAAAATGACCTACAAAATTTATTTAATTAAAAGTTATTTTGAACTTTTTTGTGGGAAGTTGGTAACATTTTTTTTGAAAATGTTTTTTTAATAGATATATTCTGTATTTATAATTTACAACATAAAAAACTGCTCATATTATGTTACCTACATTTTGAAGATTATCAACAATATTACCTTCTTTAAAGATTTTGGTTAATAACCTAGTATGTAACATGACTTAAACTAAAAAAATATAACAAAGTAAAATCAACAATATCAAAAAAATACGAGTATACCATTTGGCTAATTATTAGGGTACATATTTGAATATCGAAGATTAAAATATCTACGCTTAAAATATCGATGTTCAAAACATCGAAAATGAAAATATCGAACGACCATAAAATCGAAAATTAAAAGACCCCGCCATCCTCTTCGTGTTAGGTTACTTTAAACCTTGCAAACAGAAATAGGAGCCCCGCGAAGCGGGGTTCCGTCGACTTACCTTTATAGGTGGTAATCAGCAATTTGACTAAGGATGCAAAAGCAAGTCCGACTTTTTATCCGGTTTCTGTCAGATATTTCAACTAGTAGGTATTTTTAACGTAGATATTATGAAATTAGATATTATGAACTTCAATGTATTAAACGTTGATATTTTGAACTTAGGCATAATGTCATTCGATATTTTGAATCATTCCACATTTTAATCAATCGACATTTCAATCTTCGACGTTTTAAGCGTAGATGTAACATTTTTCAATATTTTGTTACAATCGATATTTAAATTTTCGATGTTTTGAACATCGATATTTTAAGCGTAGATATTTTAATCTTCGATGTTAAAATATTTACCATATTATACATAAAATCATTGAGTAATTTCGCCAAATGGTAACTTAACAAAAGCATTTCTTTGGAAAGAGAGATTCGAACCTCGAGCAGAATTTCACCTCTAAGACGACCTACTGACAATCAGTTAACCTACTCTATACGTTTCATGTCTTAAACATGTGAAGTAGGTTCAATTAAATTAAATGTTAAATTTATAAAAACACTTTTGTAGACGACTGTAAATTTTCGCTCAGTCGCGAGTTGACGACAACAAAAATAATTAAAATCAGAATGTGCCAACTCGCTCGATCGAGCGAGTTAATTGCGCGCGAGTTGACGAATGAGTCGTATTTTTTACTCCTTTTAAGAACTTTATTGTCTCTCAATTAGTCCTCTCTAAGCCTCTGTGAGCGCCAGCCTTTTGACGGTTCTAAATTTGAATATTTTACAAGTCTTCTACTTACGAGCACGTTTAGGCAAGAGTTGGCTCCTTTGTTTCAACTTTTGCTAAATTTTACCCAGTTTTTTTTTTTAAGGTTTCTACAAAGTTACACAGAAGTTTTTTTCGTCGCAATAGAAAAACTCTGAGGAAAAGTTTTTAAGATTTAAAGCCCTAGAAGGACATTTTTTGACTGAAATTTCGGTTCTTCGAAAAAGTCAGGTGAGTTTTATAAACAGACTAGTGGCCCGTCCCAGCTTCGCACGGGTATATTAAGAACCGCTCGTCCGATTTTGTGCAAACTTCACATAAAGCATCTACTAAATAGTTAGAACAAAGCCTAAACATTTGGTTTGGATAGGTGAGCCCGTTCTTGAGTTATACTTATAACATTACAACGAAAAGTGGCATTGATTTTTATATATTAGATGTAGAAAAAACTTTAAAAAAAAAAATTAACCGTCTTCAAAAACAACCACAAAAAGGGTAAAATAACCTACAAAATAACTTTTCTTTCGGAAGTAGGTGGCTTTGTTTTTTCTATTTCGTTGTCTTTTATGCCACCGACTTCCGAAAGAAAAGTTATTTTGTAGGTTATTTTACCCTTTTTTGTGGTTGTGTTTGAAGGCGGTTAATTTTTTTTTTTTAAGTTTTTTATTTTACTCTTTTTAGTTTAAATATTCAGCCCAAATTCTTGTCAAATACATCATTTCTTACATGTGCACTAGAATTTGGTAATCCTTAGCACTGGTATTAACATCGCTCATGTACATAATAAGCTAATAAAATTCCCTATCAAAAACTGCAGAACCGATTTTGATGAAACTTGCAGTGTTCCCTAAAGTGAACTATTCCTCGTATAACAAAAAAATAATTTTGAAAATCGGTCTACAATTGGCGGAGTAATCGCGTAACAAACACTCAAAAAAGTAAAAATCATCACATCATCCATCAATAAAAATGCTCACAAAATAAAAAGTACTGAACCAAATTGGATGAAATTTTTATGGGACCAAACTGCAAGTATACTGCATCGAACGAAAAAAGAATTACACTAATCGGACCAGAAACCGCGGAGTAATCGGTGTACATTGTTATTATTATTTTTTTTATTCATTATTTATTATTATTATAAGCCCGTGTCGTCCCACTGCAGGGCAAAGGCCTCCCTTCCCTCCTTCCACTTTTCGCGATATTATATATATTCCACATCGGTGTACATACATAAAAAAAAAAAAAAAAACATACCGACCGAATTGAGAACCTCCTCCTTTTTTTGAAGTTGGTTAAAAAGTGGATAAGGCGAAAGGAGTGCCTATGTAAGGATGTATGTGTAGAGTGACTGTGAGGTCCAGAAACCGCGGAGTAATCGGTGTACATTGTTATTATTATTTTCTTTATTCATTATTTATTATTATTATTATTATAAGCCCGTGTCGTCCCACTGCAGGGCAAAGGCCTCCCTTCCCTCCTTCCACTTTTCGCGATATTATATATATTCCACATCGGTGTACATACATAAAAAAAAAAAAAAAACATACCGACCGAATTGAGAACCTCCTCCTTTTTTTGAAGTCGGTTAAAAAGTGGATAAGGCGAAAGGAGTGCCTATGTAAGGATGTATGTGTAGAGTGACTGTGAGGTCCCGTTTGTTAATGCTTAGGATTTAGTGAACATTCCCAAAGAATTGTGAAAGTTGGAATCATATTTTGTGATGGTCAAATAAATGAGTTATGGACTGTAATGTCGAGCCCTCAGTTTTCAAATAGAGGGTTGAGGGCCTGTACCGGATGAACTTTGGACATTCTATGGTCATAGATAGCGCCAAATTTAAGGTACTGGCAAACGAAACGACACATTTGGCTGGGCAATCGAATGCTGCGCAGCGTGTCGCGGGTTCGATCCCCGCACGGAATAAATATTTTTATGACCTACAATTTGTTCCCGGTCTGGGTGTTTCTATGTTTGTAAAAGCACCCACGACACAGGCAAAGTATAAAGACAGGACACAGGGAAAATTCCTAGTACTACTTCCCACACTAATGAAAGGATCGAGCAGTAGCGTTCTGCTTTTACAGCCCACCCTACAATACCTGTGCGTTGATCTATGTATGTACTATGCAGTTCAACTATGAAGGAGAGTTGCAGACGCCATATTGTGACGTTATGCACCCCATATTGACACTTGCACGCTTTCATATATAAAATAATTATAAGATAAGATTTGCGTTATTACTTATTACTATCTCAGCTTTCCACTTTCGATTAATTTTACAAGTATTGTATCTACTCGTATTATCGGCTATTACTGTCAATTCGTCGAACCTTTCAAGTACTTGTACATAACTGATAAGCAATCATTGCCCCACATGTTATCATTGACATAATAATATCAATCAAGTTACGATGAAATAAAAGATTCTTTCAGATTTCAAAACCCTATGAATTACACTCGACCAGTCATCAACATCATCATCAGCCTATAGGTAATGTTCCCACTGCTGGGACACAGGCCTCCTCTATGTAAGCTGGAGTAGCTGGAGTAAGCTGCACAACACTACGCGGGCCAAGTGTATGTTCTTAGGTGTCACATATCTTCGAATTTTTGGTTCTAGAACGCACAGTGTTTTATGAAGACCATTTTTCAGACATGGCTTTTTTATGTAAAAATCTTATAGTTTAAGTTATTTAGATGCATTATTTTGTATCCCCATTTCACTAGCATGTTTAGTTACTGAGATAGAATTTTTTGAAAATCGTCTTTTTTGCAACCAGCTATTTAGAAAAAAAATCATTTCTCTGAAACTAAATATGATACGCAATTATGACCTTAGAAACATCGACGGCGTTTTTTATGCTGCATATTTTAGAGTACAAATAAACTTAAGAACTTCCATAGATCCGGACTTGTACGAGGTTTTTCTTTTTTAGATTTTATTTTTTTTCTCAGTAATTTTGTCGAATTTGGAAAAGTTATTTATACTGAAATTATGCCCTTTATCTTCCCTACGCACCACAAAAATACCACATCCCAATTGCGTGGAATGTAGAAGTTCTTCTAAATAAACTGTTTTTGCTTGGGTTTTCACTTTCGAATCGAAATTACAATGAATAAATTTTTATTTGATGGGATGTATTGGTCTTTAGAATTTCGACTATTAAACTTAGGCTTCTTTGAAAGTCATTATCAGATCATAACAATATTTTTATGGGACCAAATCAAAAGTATAACCGTTCAAACAACAAAATGTTTAAAATCGGTCCATAATTGACCAAGAAATCGGTGAAAATACAGAAAAAATAAAAAACACATCCAACCGAACATAATTAAAACCTTCTTCTCTTTGAAATCGATTAAAAAAGAAACCATTTGCAAAATTTCATGTTCCTAGGCCTGTATTTTTGTTTGATTTGGTATAACTTCTACATTCCACGCAATTGGGATGTGGTATTTTTGTGGTGCGTAGGGAAGATAAAGGGCATAATTTCAGTATAAATAACTTTTCCAAATTCGACAAAATTACTGAGAAAAAAAATAAAATCTAAAAAAGAAAAACCTCGTATAAGTCCGGATCTATGAAAGTTCTTAAGTTTATTTGTACTCTAAAATATGCAGCATAAAAAACGCCGTCGATGTTTCTAAGGTCATAATTGCGTATCATATTTAGTTTCAGAGAAATGATTTTTTTTCTAAATAGCTGGTTGCAAAAAAGACGATTTTCAAAAAATTCTATCTCTATAACTAAACATGCTAGTGAAATGGGGATACAAAATAATGCATCTAAATAACTTAAACTATCAGATTTTTACATAAAAAAGCCATGTCTGAAAAATGGTCTTCATAAAACACTGTGGAACGTGCCAGTTTCCTCAGTCACGACGTGTTTAAAAATATAATATTTATGACTGGGTTCCAAGTTCGAACCCACTTGAACTACACATAATTTTCTGATTAATTTCGTTGCGGGATCCAAGACAGTTAAATTAATTCTCCGGGACTTTGTCGAGCTTCATTGTTTCGGTGCTATTCCATTGGTCGCTAGTACTGTTAATTCTGACTTTCAGGAGTTAAGCCTCCTGCAGACACACGCGATTAATCGCGCTGCGACAACGAGCCAAGCTAATTTCCACTCTAAAAATAGGTACTGCGAATGGACCGCGACATGTCGCCCCGTGCGATTAATCGCGTGTGTCTGCAGGAGCCTTTATAGTGGTTTGGGAATGGTGAGGTGGGATAATCCCAAAAAAAATCTATAAGTACATTTTCATTCTCTTGACTTTATCTCACTTTGGGTGTCTTCTTCTCTCTGTTACTTGTAATTTCAGCAATCACGACGTTTCTGACGGTATATTATAATCTTTCAAACATTCCATTCATCGTTTCTATGGTCATCGTCTACTCTTTTTGCATTCCAAATTCATACTCAAAACATTAAGTAGGTACAAGCTTGCCAAAAGGGAAAAAAGGATACCCAAGCAATTTTAGAGGTCTTTATTTTCCCTTTAGCAGTTCCCGCCTGTCTGTAATTACTTTCTGTAAATATAAAAGCGCTCACAAAGCTCGTAATGTAAAGATTTAGCGCGCTTATGGCTGCATTTTGCAATTTCGCGCCATTTTGTGGTAAAATGCAAAAGCTAGAGCCATCGCCATGTTGGAAGTAGGTAAGCAAAAATTTGAAAACCGAACAGAGGAATGTAGCAGAACTATAGATTAAACAGCCAACATAATATCTGTCCCAGATTTTATGTTTGCTAACCAGCTGTATGACAAAAAATGAGCAATAAAAGAATAAAAAAAACTAAATTCAAAATCATTTACTAAGCTTAATTAATATCTAATGATATTCTAGTAAATTCTTAGAATTTATTCATTAGAAGATCATACATTACATTACATCCATTTTATTTCGCCGTTCGTTTTTAGGGTTCCGTAGCCAAATGGCAAAAACGGAACCCTTATAGATTCGTCATGTCTGTCTGTCTGTCTGTCCGTTCGTATGTCACAGCCACTTTTTGTCGAAAGTATAAGAGCTATCCTGTTGAAACTTGGTAAGTAGATGTATCATGTGAACCGCATTAGGATTTTCACACAAAAATAAAAACTAAACAAATATTGGGGGTGGCCCCCATACTTAGAATTGAAACTCAAATTTTTTTTTTTCACCAAACCCATACGGGGTATCTATGGATAGGTCTTTAAAAATGATATTGAGGTTACTAATATCATTTTTATCTAAACTGAACAGTTTGCGCGAGAGACACTTCCAAAGTGGTAAAATGTGTCCCCCCCCCCTGTAACTTCTAAAATAAGAGAATGATAAAACTAAAAAAAATATACATATATGATGTAGACCTCAACAAAAACTTCCAACGAAAATTGGTTTGGAAGAGATATAGTTAGCAGTTTTTGAGATATAGTACATTTTCAAAAACCGCAAGTATAACTTTGCCATTCATACAAACACTATGAAAAACAAAGTTATTTTTATTGTTTGTGTATATTACTTACTAATCTCAATATAATTTATCCCTAATCTATGCTTGCTACTACGGAACCCTTCATGGGCGAGTCCAACTCGCACGTGGCCGGTTTTTAAGGTATACCTACCACCAGTAATAATTTGTCAGAGCTGGAAACTATTTGCAATAACATGGAATGTTATGGCAGCGTTCAGAATATTACACATTCGAATTAATTTAAAATTGTTCCAATAATAACACGACACCGTCGTCACCCAGTTTTACTTAATTATATGAACAAACCAATTATGTTGTTATTAAAGTAGGTATTATTAATTCATTTTGTTAATTTAATACTCATGAATACAGTTGAGTTTTAATGAGCCTACCGAACAACAAATCCGTTCACAGATAATTTATACAGGAAAAGTAGGTTAAATAGGTTTTAGTCTAACAAAGGCGATTTAATTTTTCATCCTATTTATTTAACAAAACTCTATTCATTTCTTATATCTTATTATTAGACATCCAATTATAAATTTTCATCGTAAAATCGCAATACTTCTGGACAAGACACGGGAAATTGGTCCCTATAAATGGCAGCCGACGTGAAAAACGGCTTCAAAGCAACTTCAGCGCTTTGAAAGGCTGATTCAGGACTTTTTCAACGATTTGGCACGAGGGTCGAAGCGGGCAAGCGATCTCACACAATGAAGTGTGCTAGTTAGCATTTCCCTGCCGCTGAAATAACGATGAGAATTTCGAGCTACACCGTTTTTTATTTTATTTTTAAGGCTAGCCTTTGGTGGGTTTTCAATACTCGTTGGTTGCTTTTGATGTCTATTTTTAATGTCATTTAATAGGGCTGGCTTCTTTGTAGGCAAAGACAAAAATAACCAATCAAAGTCTTTTGGCATAAAGGCCTCGTAGCCATGCCATAAACATTAAAAAAAAACAAAATTATCAAAAAGTTTTAAAATGCGTTTCAACTAAAGCCTCCTGCAGACACACGCGATTAATCGCGCTGCGACAACGAGCCAAGCTAATTTCCACTCTAAAAATACTGCGAATGGACCGCGACATGTCGCCCCGCGCGATTAATCGCGTGTGTCTGTAGGAGGCTTAAGAAGGATAGTTGATGACGTCATATTGGAACGTCATGCACCCATTATTAACACTTGCACGCTTTTAAATAAAGAATTATCATTTGAAAATAAGTCTAACTTTGGCTCTGCGATTGTGTGCAAAGGAACAGTGTCCTTTGACGAAATCTCTTAGTTCTCCCCCTGCTTCTCGGCTTCGTCTTCGACATTTTCTTTGTTTCAGATAAAATAAATAAGCTTTTTGCTGTTCGTTACTATAAAGGTTCGAACTTAATTTTTTTTTAAACAGTTGTAGTAGGTATTACTTATTTATTATAAACAATTAATGTAGCTAGTGTAATAAATAAGATAATCAATATTTTAGCTACGAGCAGAGATCATAGATACTTAGTTCAATGAAAATATGATCAACAATGCAACTAAACAAAGTAAACAAACTCCCATATAATATACAAACACATGCGCCACAGACGCCCCCGCCAATGAACGACACATAAATCCAATGTCAAACACATTGCCCAGCATATTTTGACATGCGGCAAAAAACAGAACTTACCACAAATGTACCACATTTGACACATCGATGACATTTGTCTATACATCTAGCGTCACTATCAACTGTCAATATTTACTGGGCGGTTTGATATACAGTATCTATATTATTTATTTAAATATACAGATAACATTCCTATCGTAAATCCCAGTCGGCAATGACAAGAGACAGGGAATCTTTATCTAAATTTGCTTGTAAGCAAATAGTATAATTATTGACTGTCAGATTTGTTTACAGTTTGTTGATAAAGTTATCACGACATGTTTGACAAGTACAGAACATGTGTTCAACTGATTATGACGACAGAGTAACAGTAAATGGTTTAACATAACATCACGTCTGGGCCTGTGATCTCTAAACGGTTGTGTAGATCTATACTATTATTCTAAAGCAGGAACTACTGGTTCGAAAAGAAATTTTTTTTCAACACTTGCTCGAAAAATGCATTTACAAAGCCTGTATACATTGTTCGAAAGTTAAAACTTGCGCACCATACAACGGAACGTGCGGTAAAATAGGTACTCTCACCTAAGTACCTATTTTAAGACATACCTACCCCGTTGGCGTTGTAATAGCACCGTGCGTTTTCTTTACGGTTTTTTTTTAATTTCCGTAAAAATATATCAGAATTCCACCAAAGAGTTTCACATTATGAGAATAAACAACCTGACTGATCGAGCCTCCTTGGAAGCGCTTTTGCTCAATACGCTGTCTCACTTTAATACTAAAGAGTAAATGAGACGAAAGATGTGGTTCTAATTTTCACCACGTGCATGTGGCGCCATTTGCAAATTCGCGCCATTTTCACATTAGAAACTTCAAAAATTGTTGCGACTTTCCCACTGTTAAATAAAGTTTGTTTATGTATGACACACGTGCAGAAATTGGTATTTACAAACTCATGACTATGGTAAGCCTCGTTTGTAAAAACCAACTTTTTACAAACGAGTAGACGAATGTAAGCCCGAGATGAATCGAGGGCTCTTCCGCCCTGCCCTGGGTGGGAGGACTCATTTGATGATTTTACCAAGCTAAAAAAAAAAAAAAAGGTGCTATACAACGGGGTATGCCGTAAAATAGGTACTTAGGTGAGAGTACCTATTTTACCGCACGTTCCGTTGTATGGTGCGTAATTTTTAACTTTCGAACAATGTATACTTACAGGCTTCGTAAATGCATTTTTCGAGCAAATGTGTTGAAAATAACTATTTTTGTTTTGGATTGCCCTTTTTGCCGTGACGGTACAGCCGCGTGCAGCAAAATTCGGGACCATACCTACCTAAAGTTCCAGGTTAGCTTATGGCCATCAACCAGAAGAGACTGCCTTACCCGTAAAAGGAACCTACTCAACAGTAGGTACTCCTTGCGACCACTAGACCGAAGCAAACTCATTCAGAGAAATGGTTTAATATTTCAAATGGAATAGTAAGTGAGATAGGACATCTCTATTTACATACGATGTATACATACATAAAGCTTGAGTAACAACACTATCAATGTTCAATAAAGGTAAGTGCCTTCACATGTCTAGTTCGTCCGCGGCTAAACGAAGGCCTCTCGCCTTTGTGTCGTACACCACAACGCCTTTGAAGCGAAATGAATAGACCTAACTGTGTACGAACTAAAATTTTGTGACCGAAATTATGATGAAAAGTATTGGGCGCAGTTTTTTATATTAAAATTTCCTTTCTATAACATTTCAGGCGTGGCTTCTGGCCCTTTGTGCGTTTTAAATTACCTACCTCTGGGCAGGTTTTCACTATTCCAAAAAAAATATTAAAAGTCGGACATTAGTATTAAAGTATCTTTCTTTCTTATTTCTAAATAAATCAAACTTATTTTTCAGTACTAAGTCATACTTGACTTGGTACTGAAATGACTGAATTTCAATATTCTAAATGAAAGTTAAGACGAAACAAACAACGGAGCGCGGAAAAATCGCAAAAAAAGCCGTAAGTAACTCTACGCCAAAGCCAAAGAAGGTCACTACAGGAATGACCAAAAAATTAATAAATCTGATTTTATTTTAAAACATATAAACACCTAACTCTTCAAAAGTGCTGAGTCTGACACCATAAAATATAGCTGATAACGGTATCGACAGCAAATTCCAACAAAAAAAAAATACGCTACAAGACAAGACAATGAAGTACTTTCATATTTTCAAAGAGAGTGATAAATTCTCGTCTCCCGGCGCGAATTATGTCACACTCAATACTGTCTTTATTATATTATTTGCTTTTCCCGGGAACGCTGTAGGTGAAAATATTAGGAGCGGAAAATACGGGAAAATAGCTGTGCACTCTCTCAATTTTACTTTTTATATATATTTCACTAATGCTTACGGATTTACGACAGATCATGTGCGATGGGGAGAGCAGGGTAATACACATAGTCTTGTTATAAATAATGTGTTTTCGCAATATAGATAGCTTTTGTACATACTTCGGGTAAAGTATGTAAAATTGGGATCTTCGTGTGTGGTAGATCCATTATTCTTTACTCAATATTATAAAGGGATAAAGTTTGGATATAAAGCTCAATGTACATTGCTGTGGAATGGAAGCGAATTTTTTAAAGACAGATCTGGTAGGCGAAAGATTTTATAAATGCAGTATTTTAAGTTGTATTGGAGATGTTTTTGGAGTGGAAAAATCAATCTTCTTAAATTCCCTGAAACAATCAGCTAATCCTTGTGGACAATGTGGGTTGAGTCCTTTCTGTTCTACTACTTCGAAGAACCATCAAATAGGAAAGGCAATATTTAAAACTTACCGTCCAAACGGCCGCGAGAAATATCTACAATTATACGTGGAAATTAACTCATTTTTTATTACCGACTTCAAAAAACAAAGGAGGTTATCAATTCGACCCGTATGTATGTAATATTACCAGAACTGCCCAGTTTTCTTAAATGTTAGTCTATATCAGCGTCTGAACAAATGTGCCAAATTTAAGTGTATGTATGTATGTTTTTATGTTTGTGTTCGCATATCTCCGGAACTACTAGTCCGATTTAAGTAATTATTTTGTTGTTGTACTAGCTATTGTCCAATTTAGGATACACTGCAACTTTCATCAAAATCGGTTCAGAAGTTTTTGAGATAGGGAATTTTTTGCCTACTTGGGTTGTAGATTTTCAAAGTCGATTGTATGTTTGGTCGCGATTATCTCGCGTTTGGCTGAACCGATTTTGATGCGGTTTTCACAAACGTATTTGTTACATTCTGGGGAAAGTTTTTTAGTCTATAGCAATAATGGATATCTCGTAAAGTTGCCTGCATAGATCCGTTTTTGTTGGCCACATGGATTATAGATTTCTAAAGACGGCCGATTATACGAAGATTCTTGTTGAATATCTGAACTAAAAAGGGTAAAATAAAAAAACTCTTTTGAAAAAAGAACCGACTTCGAATCAAACACAAAAAAGTTTAAAATAACTTTTCTTTCGGAAGTCGGTGGCAATAGTAAATGAAATAAAAAACAAAGTCACCGACTTCCGAAACAAAGGTTATTTTAAATATTTTGTGTTTAATTTGAAATCGGTTCTTTTTTTTTAACCTAAAGTGTCCCACTGCTGGGCGAAGGTCTCCCCCACAACCTTCCAATCTTTCCTATGTGGGGCTTTCTCCGGCCAATCTGTCATGAAGGTGTCATCGAAATTAACTCTAAAGCCGGATTTACATTACGAAACATTGTCAACGTTGCATGACATTAGTTTTATAACACTAATTTGACCAGTAATTTGACGTGTATACGTTCAGTTTTACAATGCACGCATTACTTTCGTGACACTGGAGTAGTTTCGTTCTATGCGCATATTTTTTGTAAAACTAATGTCATGCAACTAGTTTCGTAATGAAAATCCGGCTTTATCTGTTGCAATTTCACGCCATGACGTTTGAATAGTTTTTATGATATTTGACATAAGTATAGGTAGACCAAAACCTAGTTAAGACTTTATCACTTGGTAGACAGTTTCAAGTAGAATAATATCCGAATTTCACGAGTGAGAAGCCAGAGGCAAGAGCTAAAACGGCATAAATATTAGATAGCGGCTGAATTTCTCGGTTATGTAAGAACTTAGTTGATTTCACGAACGATAACCCGCGAAAAATACAACCGTTTCTATGAAAGATAGAACAATACACAAAGCCATAAATATTCCAAGTTCTGCCGTTTCTTCTGAAACAAAGCGGTAACATTTCAAAGTGAAATAAACAGCTGGGATTGACTGCACAAAATTACAGCCAGATGACTTTTCAAAGAGTTTCAATATCGTTTTCATAATTGACACGACAATTTATCACTTGTCTCATTTCTGAATTCAATTTCCTTCTTTCACGAATAAGGATTATTTGTCTGGACTACCATAGACTACACGGTCTATGAATCAATTTTTATAATCGAAATGTAGCGAATTGATTTTCTCTCAGCAAAAAAGTGTGTCGGACACGCTTTTTACTTACTTACTCAGACAGGCCAATGTTTACACGAACTTTAAATTTGTTTCAGGATTATATTCTTTATTTTTAAATGATATCGATTCCATACATGTTTATTTTTAAAGTTTCCTTGTTACAATTCTCGATTATAGAAGTAGAGGAATTTGTGCCACACAAAGAGAATTATTAAACTCAAATACATATTTACCAACATAACCAAACGAATATTCTAATTCGATTCTCCTAATCGATTTAAAAGACAGGAAACTTTTTAAGATGCGGGACGCGTCCGTCATTTTTAATGAATTCTGTGTTGAAAATGAATCATGACGTTCAGTTTGCATAACAATGGTATATGTGACTTCATCGGAAGAAATGGACCAGTCAATGCCAATTTTTGTACCTAAGTGCCTATATCGTAATATTTTTGATTGTCGTTATTTCCATTACATCACAGCATTATCATTAGAACGTTCATCATCATCATCAGCCTATAATATTCCATCCAATTCAGTCTTATATTATTAACTACTGGGACACAGGCCTCCTCTCTGTAAGAGGGAGTGGGTCATAATCCACCACGCGGGCCCAGTGGCCCCAGGGCAGGTTGATACTCGTAGATGACACATGTCTTCGAATTTTTGGTGGGTTTCCTCACGATGTCTTCCTTCACCGTTTTGAGAGCAGTGGTGATGAAATAAATTAATATTAAGGCAAGTAAAAAAAGCTACTTACAACAAAGTATTTACCAACCTTTGTAGAAACTGTCTGAATTTTTGAGAGAAAAAAACCGATAAAAAAATAACCAACTCAATGTTTGCTTTTATTTTTCTGAATTAATTACATGGAATATTCAACAAGGAAACAACTAAAACCACCCGCACACCTCAAAGGTATTTCTAATATGAACGCCAATTCCGCAGGTAAAAATTCCTGAAAGTAATCAAAATATTTTCGGGTGGCCCGGTAGCGGCCAGTGCCCGTATGAATATTCCTCACCGTCCATTTTGGCTTCCGGGGTCGGATTTATTCGGGATTTGTCGCCGGTCTGAAGCCGGCTCTAGACTTGACCGGCTTTGCCAGCGTAGGTATATCATAAATTATTGGAATGGTTGGCCACACACGATAATGGACAGCTGCATTAGAGCCGAGGGACCATAGATGTAATACCTAAATGGTGTTCGAATTTTAAATAGATTGTTCAGTTTTTAATTTTTCGTTGGATGATGATTGAACAAGGTTTAGGTTTTACCCTTCTGAGAAGGGGTTCTAGACCATGCAGCCTGTGCATATATTTTTGTGTTACCTAAAAAAATCCTTTTTTTCCAAATAGGTAGGTACATCCAGTCGTAGAAACTTTTGAATACGCAAAAAATAATTTTCAGTCCAACCATAAGGCTGCGATTCCACTGAGGCGGAGTGGAGCTTTGCCGCGATTGACCAATCACATCACATGGCTTGAAATCAGCCTCTCTTCTCCACACCGCGCACCGCTTCAAAGTGTCATGTGATTGGTGAATCGCGTTACAGCTCGTCTCCGCTCTGCTCCGCTCCGCGTCAGTGGAACCGCAGCCTGAAGCATGACAACTGTGACAGAACCGTAGTTGCCCATTCCAAAGCATAAATCTCTATAGAAAAGAATGGGAAATAAATTCCATGCACACTCTTTTAACTCTGATCTATATAAACAGCGTTGAGGTCATTCCTTAATTAGTTATAGAAGGAATCAGTTATTTGAGGAAAACCATAACATAAAATATTTTGCATAAGATTAAATAGGTACTCGTACATGTAGGCAATACAGAAAAGTTTACATAATATCTTCAATCTTTCGACCTCAATTCGAATTTAGAGTTCATTGGAACAATGAACCAATTAAAATGAAAACTATTTATGATGAGAATTTAATTTTTCGGTTCACTAGGCGCCGAACAATTTAAAACTCACATGTGGCCTGTTATACACAATCGGTAATCATTACAGAGGATTATAAAGCAGTGTTTACAGATACAATATTAATTTGACAGGGCAACAATTGAGCACAATTTTTTTTACACAAACATTATCAAATTAGCATTTTTTTTGACAACCAATGTGACTTCGTTAACAGCTGTTAAGCGGCATTCATACGTAACCGAATTTAATAAGATTTTCATCACTGAAAACTCAAGTCTTTCAGGAAGGTTCAGGTCAATAAAGTTTCACGCTGTCTCCAGATTAAATTAATTTTCGACGGGACTTTAGAATTAGGTTCTGTAGTAGCTGCCAGTACGAGATAAGCCATCCTGCTGCCAAAGTAGTGCCATTTTCTGGAAGATCTAGTTTAAATATGAGAAATACTTGAATATTTGACTTCTATGGCCAATGGGTAACGTCCTTATTAGCCTCGACACGTACAAGATTAAATTTTCTCAAGGTCATTATTTTATTGTAACCTAGCCATACCATCGATATAGAGTATGGGGATGGCAACTGGGGAACTAATGGCGCTAGCATAGCTTGGCCCAAGCATCGTCATTGGCTCAAATCTTATAGGTACTTCAAAATAGTACTACCTCATTGGTCGGATTAGGACTTAGGTATGGTGGCGCCATCTACAATTAGCTTTGACTGGCCTTCCCCATTGACCGAGCATTATCTGCCTGCCATAAGCATCATCTACCCCTGGCATATCTGTCTAATTGTCTATCTCTTTCCTGTAAAACATGTGTAAAAGCAAAAATGTGCTTCTATTTATTTTTCTCTCTTTCTAGAGAGTATGGTAATTTTATTTGACATTTGGCTAGGGAAGGTTTAGTGTCTACGGTTAGTTGGTTGTATGGGCTCAGCTCCCTTTGCCTGTCCCGAAGAGGCGAAAAGAACCAAAAAAAAAAATGTCTATGGTTAGAGTGCGCGCCAGGAATGAAGACCTACGGAAAAAGAATAGGTTGTTTTTTTTTCAAAATTTTGTTTAATTGATGCAATATTCAAGTAATTATTAAGTTGTAAATAGGTATCGTTATTGCAGCAGTTTTTCCTAGATTCAGGTTAGGTATCTCATTAGGTAAACATTTTATTTTTCTTGTTTTTAATTAAAATAACAAATATGGTCTTGCTGAGTTGGAGGATAGCTAAATAAAGAATATAATAATATCTTTATCAATGGCCTTATTGGTACTGTTTTCAGTTATGGTCCTAGCAATGATTTTATTGGTGGACTTAATACAGAGAAACATGATACAATTATTTGTACACTTAGTCAAGTCTTGTTTATTCTGAATGGTTTTTTAACCGACTTCAAAAAAAGAGGAGGTTCTCAATTCGGTATGTATTTTTTTATATGTGTGTACACCGATTACTCCGAGGTCTTTTTTAATGAATACTCCCGCTCTAAATGTAGCGGAAGGGTCTGTCAGACTCATAGTCTAAAATCCACATTGTTCCTTCAACTGCCCTTTGCGTTCCAGCACCGTTTAACAAACAACTAACATTTCCAAACAACTAACATTTCGAAACATCACCGGAACCCAAGATACACATTTCAGTTTGTTATGGTAGATAGAACAGTCTATAAAGTAATGTACTCTGAAGGACGAATGATTTGTCCTTGTGCCTTTGCACATAAGTTTTATTTACGCCTGATGACGCGCATAAACCGCAATCAGCAGGGCTATTGGCTAAATGCAAAAGCCAATACGTTTACCTTTTGACAGCTATTTGATGATCACCAGTTAGACACCGAGACACGCAATAGCCCCGCAGGACGCGCTTTACCTACACTGAAGTGACGTTGCTACCTTTGCGTTACAAACGCAAGAATAGTGTGCAAACGCGCTGTTATAACGCTACAAAGGCGCTGTAAACATGTCACCTCTTCTAGCCTAGAGTCATGAACACACTGACGCCAAAAAGAAAAAAAAAACAAAGAGAAAAAACGAGAGTTCAACTAAATCTTCACTTACGTTTTAATGTTTTCAAACAACTATTCTACAATTATTTATTTATGAGGAATACTGTCATTTAGTCCTTACTTACGCTATGCGGTATTATTATAGTCAGGTTTTCCTAATCATAATTGGATATAAATAGTGTATAAAAAACAATCAGAATTAAGCATGTAAGTAAACGTACTTTTTAATGCAATTTATCGATCCATGTGAACTAGTCAAATTAATATGCTTATTGTACGAAAGAATTCCAGTTAAAAACTCCGCAGTCTCAACTAAAATATTTATTACTAAATAGGTTTCAAAATACAACTTAAAGTTTCGTTTACAACGGCATTCCCGAACAAAACCATATCCAAGACCATGTATTTTATTAGAGGAGCTCCCGTCTACAAAATAACAATAGAAAGACGGGCGCAGCGTACGAAAAGCGTCCTTGCAACGTCGAAACTCCCTGTACTCGAATAATCTTGCTTCAAGATATTACAGGTAGATAGGTAGAGATACA
Source organism: Agrotis exclamationis (assembly GCA_950005045.1). Lineage (NCBI taxonomy): Eukaryota > Metazoa > Arthropoda > Insecta > Lepidoptera > Noctuidae > Agrotis > Agrotis exclamationis. The sequence continues at coordinate 6,104,181 of OX465433.1, read as the reverse complement.
TTTCTTGCTAGAGTATCTTAGTTTTATGTTCCCTTATATCTGAAAAGAGGTCATGCATAGGAAACAAGTTTTATTTTGCAAGTGAACTTGAAATCGGAAAGTAATAAGCGCGCTAATCCACACTGTGACTGCGCTGTCAAATTTAAGCTTTGGGTGCTAAAGCACTCAGGAGGAGTCCCAGTGTTATAAATGCGAAAGTTTAAGTTAATGGATGGGTAAATAATAGGGTAGTTTCCAGGGTCAAAATAATTACATTCTATTTAGTACGTATTTTAGATTATCAAAAAATTTTGGACACGTATTTTTTTCTTTTTTCGATTAAACAAAAAATAACAAAGATTATAGCCCATTAAAGTAACGTGGGACGTCACCCCGCGCGAAAAAATGCCACGCGGCGTGACGTCACACGTAAGTTTAATAGGCTATATCTTTGTCATTTTTCGTCTAATTTACAAATAAAAAAAATACGTGTCCCTTATTTTTGAATAATCTAAAAGACGGACTAATAATTAGTCAATTGCCCTAAAAAATGTAATTATTAAATTTTTTTAGGGCAACTAGCCCATTGTAACCGATTTCGCACACAAGGCGACGAAAGGATACGATACTTTACGGCTTTGGTATCCAGGCGACTAACGCAATACAAATCCATAGAGGTATCGTACACAGGTACGCGTCAATGGGTACCAAAGTCGTATGGTATCGCAGACTTGCGTTGTGTACGAACGGCTTTTCACATGAAAACGACTACGATTTTTTATCGGTACAGAGATAAATCATAACCTTTTTTTTTTGGGTGGCAAAATCATCAAATGAGTCCTCCCGCCCTGGCGGAAGGGACTGTCAGACTCTTACTGACTAAAATCCACCCGTGTTCCTTTGGATGCCCTTTACGTTCCGGGGCCACGGTATCCTGGATTAAGAAAAATCCGCGACCCCAGCAGGCATTTGGCCCCATAAGGGGTCCCCGGTGGCCCCGTCGGTGACGCGTGAAACACGACGCGCCACCGACCCGGGCTTGGTCCTTGGTCGGAAGACGAGCAAACCCATTACTCACCGTCTACAAGCCCGCTCCGCCGCTGTGCCCTCTGCTATTCAGAGGGACACGCGTTGGAGCGTCCACCCGACAGGCTATTCGCATACGGGCAAAGAGACCCCTTAGGCACACAGTGCCTAAGGAAGAGTTTTTGCCCGCACTGGTCTTCCCCCCGGACGTATCCGAGAGGGAACTCCAGTCCACGGGCGCACGTGGAGGTTTCCTGTCTTAGCACCCCAGATAAATCATAACCTGGATAACATTTAATTTTTTCATTTTTTATAGGTACCAAAATCTTGTCGTGTTTTGAAAGACCACCTTACACATTTACACGTGGGTATATTTTCTTTCAAACTAGGGTCGTATTTCCCATCACAATGCCAGCTTAGAAACAGGAAGATAAACTCTCCACGTGCCACAAGACGTCGGTGAGAACATTAAGACGCCATTAAGGCTCCGCGTCGGTAATGATTTAATTATCCAGCAGTTTGCTAGTAACACAGCCTCACTATTTAACTCAATACAATGTTTGTGCCGTCTCATTCGCGACGTTTCATTGTAAATTAGGTAGGTATGTAGCTGTTGGTAAGGCTGGAAGAACCAAGGAGACGGCATTAGGTTTGAATTTCTCTTTACGCTGATGTTGTTGCGTACGTCCGACGCGTCGCGCGTACGAGTTTACATTGTGTTCTACACACCATACTGCGACGCTGACATCAGCATAATAAGAATTGAAGCCTTGCAAAATCAACCAGAGTTCTCCCATTTATCTGTAATTGTACTTCTTCTTTCGGCGTACGCGTATGTTTCTTGAGCCACAAAATGGCTACCGCAAATCATGACGCCTGTAGCAGTCTTTAAGGCCTGCAATGTGCAAGTAACGATGCATAGGACATTCCAGCAAGAGGACCATGATCTGGCAGAGAAACCCACATTCACACAGAGTTTGTAATCGCTTTTTATAATTTAAATTCATGCGTGCAAGTTGAAGCATATGTTTTGAATACGTGTGTATGCCGGATGAGTTTGAGGAAATACCTACTACAAATATAGCTAAACGGAATATCCCGCCGCCGTTTCTAACTGGGGACATGTTAAATGCGATGGCAAACATTCGCCATGTTTACATACATGGTAGAATTCATTATTGTAAGTATACCAATTTAGGCAATCAGAACGAATCAGACTAAAATAGATACATAATCGAATACCTACCCACTGCATTCAAGGTGAAATATAACAGGAGCAAAATATTCCACTGGCGAACACGCAAATAGAATCAGTTTACTGTACCTATCTACTACCTATATAAATCGAGCAATTTATTTACAAGTTAGGCTACAACGTTCAGACCGACGACATTGACGCTGTCAGACACGGTCGCGCGTTGGAATTAATACCGTAGAAAACAGTCGCGCGTCCGAATCGATACTGTAGAAATGATGTCGTGCGTTTGTGTTGATGTGCATTTTCAATATGACTGTCTGGTGTTGCATATGCGACTAATGCAAGAAAACAATAATGTAATGCAAAGATCACATTTGCAAAACGCGCGAATCTGCTAGAAGTCACAGTGGGCAAAGAGGCTTACGCCCATTTCACGACCTCAGAAAATGCGACTTGAGTCAAGCGTGTCACTTGCTTCCTTCGTGCGAATACCATTAGTGTTCTTCGCAATCGTTGCCCCACGTGTCTATCGCGTGAACCTGCAGGTTTTGACCGAGCAGTCAGTCTCAAGACAGGACATCCCGTATGCTAATGAACGTCTTGGGACAAGAAATTGATGGTCGTTAAACTGATCGCTAATCAATGATTTGGCACAAAATTAATTTGAGTATCTAGGTGCAAAAAATCTGGCAGTTTTGTCTGGTTTATTTAAAATTCTAGATTTTGTAGATTTTTAAGTTCATTGACTTAAAAACAGCTAGATTGGAAATTATCATTATTTCTTTGCTCAGTTATTTTAATATCTGACAAGCTTGTACCCGCGACTTCGCCCGTACCTATATTCACATCACATCAGCCTATTGCCGTCCACTGCTGGACGTACGCCTCCCCTAAAGAGCGCCAACCCTCCCGTTCTTGGACAGTCCGCATCTATACACTACCAGCCACATTCTTCAAATCATCGACCCATCTTGCCGCAGGGCGTCCTACACTACGTTTGCCTATTCGCGGTCTCCACTCTAGCACATGTCTGCTCCATCTACCATCTGTTCATCTACAGACGTGGCCGGCCCACTTCCATTTCGGCATGCTTATTCTACGGCAATGTCGGTTACTTTGGTTCTCGATACCGTACCTATAGCTACTGGGCAAAAAAGTAAGTATCCCTCTTGTTTTAAATCCAGATTATCAAATATCTGATCAGTAGACTTTGCGTGACAGTGTAATAACATCCATCCATCCTCACAAACTTTGGGTCCCGGTACTGTCTAGACAGGTAACCGTGACCGTGGAAAGTAAAGGGCTAGTGAAGGAGCACCGTGGATTTTAGTCAGTACGAGTCTGATAGTACCTTCCAATACACATAAGAGGGAATGAGAATTAACCCTCTAACTAACTTCTACATTACAATAAGATATCTGAAAATAGATTATCCAAATTACAGCTTCATTAAAATGAAGGTTAAACTTGATATTTTATTACAGTCCAAATACGACGTCCCTCTCCGATTTTAACGACTTCAATCATAAAAGTTTAATTGCGAAAATCTGACATTATAAATTACTTCACGGTTACGATTTCAAGAAAATCATTTCTAATCTTCATCGAATCTATAACGATAATCGATTTTGCTATCTCAGACTGAATTATCGAAGAAATTCGCAGTTATGAATAAAACGTTACAGCATTTGGCACGTTTTGGCATCGAAATGCGACCGAAATTGCGGTGTCATTAGGATAAAAATCACGTTTCCGAAACAATGACTTGGAACAGTTATATGAGAATGGAGGAACATTAGCAATATGGGACCTCGTGCATTTATTAACTGTCGCCTTTATCGACCTTGCACACCTGGTGCCTTTTTATAACATTGGTATTATAAAGGTACATCTATTTCTAATTTTCTACAACAACCAAACCGCACTTGGCTTACGTGGTGGATTACGGGCCAATTCCTCTCACAGAGAAGAAGCCTGTGTACTAGAAGTGAAAACATTTAGAGGCTGATGATGAAGATTACAGGCAAAGAGTGCCTTTCTTTCTTCTTCGTTTGATATGGCCAGCCTCTGGTGTCTGAATTAGTTCAGCCGCCTCTCAGAACGTCACAGGCCTCTGGCTTTAGCGATGTTCTACTTAGTCAGCTTTGGAATTACTGTACCGATTCTGAAAAATATATGATCTTCCAGCCTCTCGTAATCGAGAGGCTACTCGATTATTTAAATCGTTTCTGTGGGATAACTTCCTACCACAACGCGAGAACGGCTGTGGACAACAGGTAGTCTTGTATAATAATAAATCCGACAGCAGTTATGCATTGTTTCGCTAAAATATAACTCATCTTAGGTACTGTTAGTAGTTGCAATTCTTGTCGCAATCGTAGTTAGCTACTTACAAGAAAATAGCTGATTACGGAAACATTAAAATTTCTTCATTATAAACTTTCATTACATGGAAAGAATAAAAATCCAAGGATACAAAATTAAATCTTTAATTATTTTTTTTACATAACGAACATACTGCCAAATGGAATCTGCATATTTTTATTGCGCAGTCGTATCTTTTCAAAGACATGTGCATACATGCTGTAGATTAAAAGACTTGCCACGAAAAATATTATAATTGATAATAACTTTATTCTAAAACCAGCCATGTGAGCTTCTGATGTTGAGGATTAAGGGAATCCAGGATACGAACTTCGTTCTTGAGGAAAGGGAGGGGCACTGGAAAGAAACAGAAAGACTTATCAGAACTTGGTGATAGAATTTATAGGTTTTCTAGTTACTAGGTACCTGCCTGCCTTTATAAAATGGTTCCATCGATCATCATGGATCGAAATCTAAGTCCTAATGCAGCCTTTGGAATTAACGGTTTGACGTCACCAATAGAAAGGTTATTTATAACTTATAGCCTTTTTGCCGATTTTTTTTCAAGTCTCGCGTTTCATCAGTATCTTGCTTGATAGTAAGAAATGATGTGGTCTATAGTGTGCTTGCTTAGAAGTAACCTAAAGTCTTGACTTGAAGACCCCAAGGCTATCAGGAAACACAGACTCGGACAGGGAATTCCACTCTTTAGCTGTGCCAGCATAGAAAGCATTTTCAAAAACGCTTTGTACGTATGGGTGGGATCTCCACACCTGTGTCGCATTGCCGTAGCACATTTTTAGTCCGATATTTCAGATGGAGTCTTAAAATTCGTTTGGCATCTCTATAGTCTGTCATCAAGGCCAAGATATGATGTTCAAATGTGAAAGCATTAATCGGAATTTAGATCGAGAGAATTACGTAATGAATGAATGAATGATGATGCTCAGTGTTGCATTACCGGATAAGTGCGTACGATTTAACCTAACAGACAGATGTGTTGCTGGGGAGTTTATTCCGTAATTTTTTCTCCTTTTCATTTCTAAAACACTAGGTGGACGCGAAGGGCGGACGTTTTAGGAGACCCTATGCCATTTGTAACGTCCAAAAAATGCCGATAGTCAGTGTCATTTGAATAAATGACGTCTATTCATACAAATAGCTAATTCTAGGTACAGACGACGAACGAATAATGTTAATTGTTAATTTGTCCGCCCATATTTACCATTCATAACAAAATCGTGTTATTTTTACCGGTAACATAACGTAGCAAAAGAATTAGTAATATTATGTCAATAAGGTAGACCTAGACGGTCGCATGACGTCATAGAGACGCTAACCAAGATGAGATCGCAACAGTCCGCATTTTATTACAATTTTCAATGACGAACTTATAATTATGCAAATTACTGACACTAACCTGACTTGTTTCAAATTAGTGTTTATTATAGTGTAGTGAGGTTCAAAGTTCATTGCAGAGGTAATTTTTTTAAGATTTTTAAAATAAAAAATGTATTTGGAATGTGTATGATTGAACTATACAATCATGTTTGGTATCAATTTTAATAATCTGTCGTGGCTCCTGACCTTATAATTAGCTACCGATTGAATTATTTATAACTGAGATGGAAGGTCCCAAACTCAATTGACTGTATTTTATACTGTAGCAATAAGGGCGAATTTCGAAGTGATGATGTAACAAAGTAACATTTGGTTGACTGGTCCATACAAAAATTCCTGGGTCTAATTGTCCCAATTAATATTGAGTTGGAAATCTATTGCTTTACTATTTATTCATTTTCATCCTTTTTGCCATCCCACAATTTGGCCAAGGTCACTATTCTTTTAGGTCGGCTGTTCGTATGGACTACTAGAAAGAAATGTATCATCAAAATACCTACAGAAGATAAGTATTATTTTTTTAATAAACAGTGTTATTTTAGATCTATTATAATTAATTACTATTATAATATGGTATTCTGTTCTCTTTTAACACAATAAAAACCCTTATGTGTATTGTCTATAATTTTAATTTGTTTGCGTACCATTCTTAGTACTTATGTTGTATTCTTTTTTCAAAATACCGTCTTAAAAACACTAACCATGTACCATAAACGGGACAAAGAGTAAAAATAGAACAGTGTTCCAGAATACACATGTAGGAAATATTTAAATAAAATTATAGTGCAATCACTTCATTGGGCACATCCTCAAGACAATGTGAGTTGTCTTGTCGAGGTCATTTCAATATTAGAGTGCTAAATTGTACCTCTTGTGTAACAACCATAGACTAGGAGTACTTGTGGGAATGTTCTCTTTGGTTTCTTATTCTGATTGAGGTCTGTAAAAAGGTTTATAGGCCCGTGGAACCTTAGTTTAGAAAAAAAAAATTGTGTTAGAAATTAGCTCTTGATAAAAAGCTGTTCTAATTATTGAAATTAGGTACTTAAAATTCTTGTAATATGATGTTTACATAGTAAATATTTATTATACTAATGCATTATGTAAATTATAGAAGTTACTATCAAATGTATTTTTGTTTTGGTGCTTATATTTTGTGCTCATTTTTGTGATTGAGTAATAAAAGTAAGAGTAATAATAAAGCAATGTGTGAATGTTTATGAGTTTTTGTTTCATTAAATGGTAAGTACCTACAGTAATTTGTAGCACATGTGGGTAAAATTTTCCATGCAACACAATCATGTAAGCTCACTGAAGATATCTCCTATAAAATGTTAGGTACGTAGCGTTCAATAATAAATATTAAAATAACAAACACCAGTGTAAATACCTAGTTAGATAAAACAGGTTTCTATAATTAGACCAACGCTGCTAAACAGTTTTAAAATATTACTACACGTTCAAACCTGCATAAAGTGTGATTCTTACCTTGTATTCAATCCACTTAGAATTTCCGAACAAGTTGCGCCAAAAATCAGGAACGAAAAACACAAAAAAACAAGTCTTCTGCGAAAAAAACACAGCCTACACGATTTTTAAGAACTTAAACTGATTAGCTCCAACACAAACACGTTACTACAGTTCTTACGACACGCAATTATTGTTTATTACACAATACTATGATATTTTACTGGTGAAAGTGCGAATAATAAGAATATTGACAATGCGGAAAATCCACATGAACCAATGCCCGTCACTGCCTGCCGCAAACCGCAATATTCAACTGACAAGACAATTGACATTTTACCATCGGGGAAGCAAAGAAACGATGTTACCAGTATTGGAAATATTTTTACCATTGTTTATTTTTTTACTTATTAAGGTTTTCTAACAGCTTCTGTGTACAGTAAAGTTAAGGTATATATTAATTATAATAAGACTAGAACTTACACAGTCGCCAATTATAGGTTAACCAGCCTTCACAAAAAATAAGTGACAACTTCACAAAAATTAACAAAGAGAAAAAAAATGAATTAATGAATTATACAAATTTAGATATTAGCAACTAAAACTCAATTATCTCGATCGAATATAAATAAAACAGAACTTTTGAACATGTAACAAAAGTCGTTTGCTTATTAAAACGCTAAAAATTGCAATGTTTGTGTTATGTTGTTTAAATATTTCATTACTCAAGAAATGACAGCAACAGCAACATAAGAAGAAATCAGTCAGCTTTGTTAATTTACTGTTTTGAAAAACTTTAAAGTTGTGTACTTGAACGTATAGGTAGTCCTTTAATTGTGGCAGACTATCCTAATATGGCAACTCTACGCAAAACGTTTTGTTTTGCGCAGAAACTTGAATCTGATACGATGACTTCAATCGAATTATTTTATTTTAATTAAGGTTTAAATAAGACATCATTTATTTTAATATATTAAAAGGCTGTTTTTCTTTTATTGCTTCTCATGAAGTTATTTTATTATACGCAATGCGCACAGTGACATCTACATTTGAAGTGAGAAACTAAAACACTTAAAACAGTCGTGCCTTTTCAAGGTGTTCTTCGTGTTCTTTCTGTGCTTTTAATTTTCAGTTGTTTGTGCTGCACACAGCCGCGCACTAGCGCCAATTTTAATAAAAAAAATATGCTGCCACGTTCCCGCTATTAGAACTCAGGAGATCTAATAGCCTGTTTTTATCATAATACCTTGTATCATATTTAAAATCATAGAGATACACCTTTCGCAAAGCAGCGCGGCGCCGCGCTGCATTTTAATAGCGACTCAAAATTGAACTTTAGGTATTTACAATATCTAAAGATACACATTTGTAGTTTCGTTGCGTCACGTTACTTCTCTGTGTGAACTGACCGTAAATCAACTGAATACGATTGTGCTGTGCATGTATCTGTACGTAATCATTTTATTTATTTAAACTTGTCGTACATAAGGCGGACTTAATGCCACAAGGCATTATCTACCAGTCAACCTTTGGGTCAAAAGGAGAAGCAGTTGGAATAGGTACAGTACAATACGAAACAACTAAAACTACTACATCTAACTATGGCTATTTATAAATAATATTATGAAGTTGCTGGGAATTCACGAAATAGGAAAAATCACTTTTAGATGTAGCTGTTTTAGACCCCAGTGCTCCTCTTTGGGCCAAACCATAAATATATTGTGGTCCAATCACATTGCTTACCTACCTACAAATCTAAAGTCTAACTAAAATACATTGTTCTTAATTTTTTTGCGTTGCTTGCCGAAAATAGCCATTGACGACGTGGGAGATATTGTATTTTAAAACAAGTGTAAAAGTCAGCCATTCCGATACGACCGAGGTGCAAGACTAAGGGTGCTTTTATTAAAAGCAGTTTTTATTACAACCAACCCTATACTCGACACGTGTTTCGCCCCTCGACGGGGCATCCTCAGAAACCGCTCAGGCGCCTCCCAGCTTTCGTCATCATATTGGTTGCATTATGGCATGGCATTTATCCTGCATGTGTGCGTATGCATTAGGGTGGGAGGGTGGTACCGCATTCTGCTTATGTGCATTTGCATGACGGCGGCAGGGTGGGACTGCATACTGCATCCAAGCCTGGTTTTTTGTCACGCGGAATTAAAACTAAATTCTTTTTCTACTTAATTACAGCTAACAGCAGTAACATATGGAAGGCAATTAAGATATGAGTATTGAGTAATTACGCTAGCCCCGAAGTAACATTAACCCGGGGTGAAAAACTTACGGTCCGCCCTTGCAAGAGTTTAAATAATAATGTAAGTATGAAATTAAACACCGCTTCTGTACAATAAATTTAATGATACTTATTTTTAGACCATTTAACATTGAGATCGGTAACATTATCACCCCGTGGATTAATATCGACGATGATACGCGTAAAAAGCGGTAGAAACTGAGTAGACATCACATAGTATTCAGAATTAGAGAGGCCATCGATCTTGTATCTTTCCACAGCGCTGCTAAGAAGATGGTGTCTGGAAAAGAAAATAGAATATTATCGGATTTTCCCAACTTAGAACGTATTTTTACGATAGCTAAACAGAAAAAAGTAAAGAAAGATACTTTTTATCTTTAAAACTTTAAAATAATGTTTAATAGCAGACAGGGCTCCAAAGAGAGGAATCCCCTAATAATACGCGCCATGTAAAAAATTACTGCTTTCTGAATCAGGTCTTTATGATCATCACCTTGATCCAACTGCCTAACGATAACCTCCTCAGGCCTACAAGAACATCAGCACAATGTTGGCCGAGTTCAAGTCCAAATACTTGGCACGCGAGGTTGTCGACATGTGCGACAACCTCGCGAGCCAAGTCATGATACTTGATAAACATATCAATCTCGGATTACTTGAGATTTATTTATTTAAATTTTGTTAGTCAACCGGTAAAACAGAATACCGTTTTCAGTTTTGATACTTGCTTTCAGTATTATTGTCTGAATACTAAAAACCTCTCACTGAACCCAAACATTATCCATTAAATAGGCAAGTACGTTATTGTATTCGTCATTTGGGACAAATCAATAACAGTGACCCAACTAATAATATCTCGATATAGGAATGTACCGGGTATGTCTGCGGTATACCAACAATGTGACAGGTAATTAATATACTGTCATCTGAAACCAAGTTAGTTACACAGGTCTGGTACGTACTTATTAATTAATGTTAGCTAGTAGGTAGTCCCATATCAACGAAAATTATAGAGGGTAATTGGATCACAATTTTTGACTCCAAACATATCAAAAGTCGGCCCCTAGCCGACCTAGTCGGCCCAGCAAGAAACTGTAACCCCGAGGGGGCTTTATTTTTTTTTAGTTTTTCTCTTGTCTTGGAAACCATGCATCCTGGCGACATAGCATCAACAAAATAAAAGCTGCATTGCCGCAAGTTTTATTCAGTACAGCTCTTACTACATCTACGCTAGTTTAGAAGAAGTCTATCGAATAGAACACATGCCGTGGTTTTCACAATATTATGCTAATTTAGAACATCGGCCACGTACTGTTTAGCATAAAATTAACATGTGTATATGAAAATGTACATGTCTGCAAATATTTAATCTATACATATAATAAATCTGTAGAAGGGTCAATTCTGTACATTGAAAATATTGAAAAAATAAATAGCGGGGGGTGTTGCTGGATCGATACCAAACCCAAATATGTGATTAAAAAAATTTTTGTCTGTCTGTCTGTCTGTCTGTCTGTCTGTCTGTCTGTATATGCAGGCATCACGTGAAAACCAACGGTTCGATTTCGATGAAACTTGGTATAATTATACCTTATTATCCTGGGCATAAAATAGGATACTTTTTATCCTGGAAAAATACGTAGAAAAAAAAATCTATAACAAACCCTATTATGGAACCACTGGCGACACCTATTATCAAGCAAGTAGAACATTACGCCACGCCTGCCTCCATTGATTTCTAAAAAGGTTCCACCACTCACCACTAGATGGCGTTGTGCCTATGACGCGCATTTCTGAATCGTGGTGTTAAGATTCTCCGAGAGTTAATGACACGTGAAAACCAACGGTTCGATTTCGATGAAACTTGGTATAATTATACCTTATTATCCTGGGCATAAAATAGGATACTTTTTATCCTGGAAAAATACGTAGAAAAAAAAATCTATAACAAACCCTATTATGGAACCACTGGCGACACCTATTATCAAGCAAGTAGAACATTACGCCACGCCTGCCTCCATTGATTTCTAAAAAGGTTCCACCACTCACCACTAGATGGCGTTGTGCCTATGACGCGCATTTCTGAATCGCGGTGTTAAGATTCTCCGACAGTTAATGACTACCGCGACTTTATTATTTTTCCGTGTGACATAGCTAGCAGTGCACTTGCGGGCTACGTCCTAATTGGAATAGCTACCTACACAAGACTCGGCTACTAAGTTTTATTATAAAGTTAAACAGTAATTCAATTCTGTTATTTTTGGTAGAGATGGGTAACTAGCCGAAATTTCAATAGCTTAGCTAACCGGCTATTTGTGGTGTAATAGCCAGCTAGCTAGCCAGCTATTTGGCTACTTGGCTATTGAACAATAGCGCTTAGTAACTAGCGGCGCAACGAAGCGGCGCCGATGTAGCTAGGTAGGACTTCAATAAAGCAACATCAACTGCCCGATTTGAATTCGATCCTAAATCAAAAAGAAATAATTTCCTCTCTGAGGTCACAATAACCAAAATACTAACTATCAATTTTTTATTTATTTTAAACCTGACGGTAACTAACCAGCTTTCTAATCATCGTATTTCATAAGTTCGTTCATTAAACGAACGAAATTACTAAGTATAATGCTCTTTCTTTATCTAATCTATTTTGTGAATATTGTGAGAAAAAGATCGACGATACCAATGAAGATCGTACACGCGTAGCGCAGTGAGCGCGCACACAGCTATCGGCTATTTTGGCTACTCTAGCTACCCGGCTACCGAATACCGGGACGGCTATAAAACGTAGCAGTTAGCTATACTCCGTAGCGGCTACGCGGCTACGAGCGGCTACGCGGTTACGAGCGGCTACGCGGCTATATCATAACCTGTCAGTTATCTAGCCAACCAGTAGCCGATAGCTAGCTAGCGTGTTGACGGATATCATAGCCGTGGCTATTTTGCTCATAGCCGGTATTTGGCTAGTTATGGCTATAGCTAACCATCGCTAATTTTTGGTTTAGAGGACCAAAAACCCGTGCTTTTCAGCGCGACCTTTTTGATTACTGTTCCGATCAGTTATTTGTAAATACAAGGTCGGAATTACTATGAAAAAAATACTTACTACAGAACGCGAGCAACAGCAGTAGCTCAATAGATCTCCTTAATTATTATAGGCTTAGTCGTATTTGGGTCCAATAGATATTTATAAGATGTCATTGTCAGAGTTACTCAAAATGGAGAAATAAACCATCCACGCGAAGACCGACATCTGCGCGGACGGAGTCGCGGGCGGAAGCTAGTACATAATATGGCGAGCGTACTGCTAATTGGCCTAAGAGGTAGGTTTTTTAACGGGAGCGATTAAGCCTGCATTCCATAAGTATCAATTAAGATTTGGTTGCATGGCACTTTTTGTTTTCAATTTTCCTGCATGCGCAAAAAATAGGTAATCAGTTTTTTAGTATATTTTGACGAATTAGGCGAACATTAATTAACGGCACGATAATGAACGGTTGATTTTATTTTCGCGTTTTCAAATATGGTCCTATAGTAAAAGTTCATCGTTACAACGAGTAAGACCCGTGAAGAGGATTAAAACGAGTTTAAATTAATGTTGTGTATGAGGATGAGGCGATATGAGTACTCAGTACCTTAGTATCATAGCATTTTGGCATTTACGTATTTGACATAACATTGAAAGACATGGATTCGCTAAATAACGCCTTATTGACAAGCTGCCGTTTTAGACCCTCTTTACCTGTAAGGGTTCGCTTGTTCCCGTGTGTGCGGCAGCATCAGGTACACCCCTATACTACTATTGTAGCGCACTATTGGGTATCCGGCAGCGCGCAACCTGCAATATAAATGGTGGACAATTGTTGAAAGTAAGCCCGAAAACGCGGATAATACTACTTACTGATACTGATACTGCTACTGCTAGCCTACATCATCCCACAGCTGGGCAAAGGCCTCTCCCCATGACTTCCAGTTTTCACGATTCAGGGCCAAAGTGGGCCACTGGTCATTGGTTTTGTCAAGCTTGTCCCGCCATCTTCTACGAGGTGACTTTCACTTGCTTGTGTTTTCTAATTATGTATGTTGATAGCCCGACATGTTACGGCGATTCCAGTCGACCCTAACATAGCCGTGCAGTGCACTACAGGAACGGAATGGTAGATCATTTTGGCCCGTCATATACTTTGGCTTGCACTGGCTCATGCCAAAGTCGTACGCTAGCGACGGCTATACTGTCGAAAGTTTTCGTATTGTCCAGAATGCCGTGGCATAATGCCTTCGCGTCCAATACTTATTCTAACTACAGCAACTTTAAGGTCGCTTTTCCATGCCGCGAAGGGAAATCCCGTAAGATACTTTCCCGTCGATCTGAAAGCATGGTAATCTGTGTCTTTATTATCACTAGTTCCGAATGAATTTAAGATGGGTACAGATAAATACTTTGCCATGCCATCTGCCTTTTTCTGCGTTGGCTTTACCAATGATATTATATGTCCTCACCTCCAGAACATGTCGTTATCCTCAGCTCCCCAACCGAAGTAAAGGTTGGAATATCCATTGGCTCTCTCGAACTGCTCCCGTGTCATCGACACCACACCACCGAACAGATTCTTAAACGTATACGATGGACTGAAGGAGACATAAAATAGTTAAATAAATAAGTAGAATTTGGATGAAAAAGTGTGTTACTAAAAATGGTCTTATTTCATGAGAAATGTGATCATTCAGGTTTCTGGAGCAAGAAATTCACATCTTATTTAGCTCACTTTGATTTTCGAGAACTTCAATTTGACTGTCAGACTTGTAGGTAATTACTAAAACCCACTATGTTCCTTCAATTGCCCTTTACGTGCCAGAGTCAGAGAGTTACCCTTTTGGACAGTTCCGTGACCCAGGCAGGCGTTTGACACTCCTCGCGAGTGAGATTCTTGACAGCTCTTTGAAGCGCGCAAACAAAAGACGCGCTGTCGACCCGGGCATGATCCCTAATCAGACGGCGAGTTAACCATTACTCGCCATCCGCATACCCGCCCCTCCACTGTATCCTCCTGGCGATCCGCACAGGGGTGAAACTCGTGCGTACAGGAACCTCCCGAAATACCCGTGTCCGGTGAGGACCTGCGGCAGGCGGAAGGCGAGGACGTTGTGGCGCCTCTCCATTCACTGCTCAAAGAGGGGTACGTTTGCTGTGTGCCCTATTTAAACTGGAAATTAAGGTAAGACGGGCTATCTTTCTGATAGGTGTAATGCTAGTGACTTACTAAAACCTCTTCAACTCCGTATCATTAACTCTTGAGCACATGTGCCTGGGCAACGTCGGGCAGTTGTAGGCGATGTTATCGTTCATCGGCAACAGATCCAGGTCGTGGAAGACCACACAGTTGAAGGTGTTGAACTTCATCATCTCGTTGAATCCCGCGTTGAGGAGCCGGCCCTTGTTGAATAGGTCCACGTCTTGAAATATATTAGAAACTGTTAATTGAAATCTGAAACTGAGACTTGGCCGCCGCGCCGTCGCAAGGCTACGCAAAAAATTAAAAGTTATCATATTAAAATGGCACTGTTAACACGGTATCTGAGTAATCAACTGCTATGGTATGTGTTGCGGGGTCGGTTGCCACACGGAATAAATATTTAAATATCCTTTAGTACTAGTGAACGGCGAAGACTTGTGAGAGGCAGCCGGCAGAGACTGGATGAAGAAAGCTGAAGACCGAGCTCAGTGGCGTACATTGGGAGAGGCCTATATCCAGCAGTGGACGAATACAGGCTGATAATGATGCACCCACGAAACGGAAGAAATCCTAGTGTGGCGTAAAGTTAGTATTATTTAACAAATATTGAGGCCTATCTGAAAACCAGCGATGTGACTTTTTTTTCTAAAGGTCACAGCTCATGCTGAGATATGCTCCTTTTGGCCTCGTACAGGACCAAAATTGGTTATTTTATTTTAATTATTTTGTAAGTTTCCTTTGTTTAATTTTTACTTCTTTTTTTTTTAATGTTATGTTGTTCTGTCCTGTGTGAGTCCAATAAAACTTTTTCTTTCTTTGATATTGAAAATTTTTGCACTCGTGGTATGCCTCCGCAAAAAAGGCCGCAATGGTAAAACAGAATTGTATTGTAAGTAAATGATTTTCTTACCGCCATGCTGTTCAATAACAAATATTTGATAATTCAGTTTCTGCCGCATTAAAAACGGATGTATGTTGTACAAGAATGTACCCAGATTGTATGCACGACTCCTGAAACAATAATCGTGTTATGTCGCAGGCGGATTGTATTAATCGCCGTACTGTATTACATTACGGCTGAAACATCTAACCCAACTTGTGGACACACCGAGGTTCGGTTTGGTTCGGTTCTTTTCAACCTTGCAGGCGGAAATAGGAGCCCCGCTAGCCGGGTCGTCATTGCGAGACGTTCTAAAATATGACAGCTCATTTTTAGCCTCATTGTGAGAATGTCAGAATTTCCAATTCGTCAAAAAAATGTTTCACGCGTTTAGGTGGACGGATCCCCACTGCGCGGGGCTCCTATTTCCGCCTGCAAGATATCTTACCAAATCGAGCCTCAGGATGCCCAAAAGTTCAAATTCATTTATTTAAGTTGGTTCAGCTGTTTTAGGAAACGCCTAGCCGTAATGTAATACTACGTTATCTGTGGTAATACGGCGATTAATACAATGCGCCTGCGACATGACCACTACGTACGATGCGTGACAAAATAGCTTAAATAAAACATACCTGTACGGAACAACGATGCCCACTTTAAACCTAGCTTTACAATCTGGGGGGTGGTACGAACCACCTTTTGCTACCAGAGGATATACGTTCTTCTCCACTAAACTCACACTCTTCATTTTTATCTCGAATTTTGCTGAAATTAGATACTTAATATTAATTAATGGTTGCTGGCCCTGTAGCCATGTTGCAAACGATAAACGCAAACGCTTAGTAGGCTTTAATAGATTTTCACCTTTATGTGCTTGGGTATAATGTTGAAGATCTATTGAAGATTGCTTATCGTTTTCGATCTTTCCTGTCGCTAACGCTCAGAAATCTTAAATAGATTTTCAACTTTAGGCTCTAGGCTGAGCTCTAGGCTATAAAGTTGAAAATCTATTGCGGAGTATCGAGCGTTTACGATTATCGTTTGCGACTTGTTGTGACATGGCTAGGGGGGCTGTTCTGTCGTTGTTCATGATCAGTATCATCAAAGACTTAGCATAGACCCCCTTAAAAACTGTGTCCCAGGTAGGCGAGCTTGGAAACTCTTAAATTCTTTCGAGAGTAATGGTGATGAAATATTACACATAATAATCGCCCACTTGGTTTCTAACTTTTTTTCAGCATAAAGGTGACAAATAATCACACAGCCCACCAAATGCAAAGTAGTCACCGTAGTCAATTATAGGTGGACGTCTGCAACATCAAGAGTATCGCCTGCGCGTTGCCAACCCATCAACTTCTTATGCCCTGGTTGTGAATAGCAGTGTCTTGGCCCTTTAAGGTTCGCGCCGAAGACCGCGACAGGAGACGGATACGGTAAACAATCTCCGGTCGCGGGCCGTGTCGCGGTCTCGCGCGTGAACCCGGCACCTTTAGGAGCCCCAACAGTATGCTGACAACTCCTAGACGCGCGTGCAACACGACACGCCGTCGACTCGGCTCTGGTTCTTGATCAGACGTCGAGCTAACCCGAAGATTACCTCTGAATGTCATACTTTTCCTCTTTCCAAAATTAGTCTAAATATTAAAATTCTTACAAAAGGTTCTTTTTCGGACACAAAGTGGCAATTCGTTTGTGGGATACTTTTTTGGAGGCACGCCTGATCCTTCTGTAAAAGAAATAATGCACATAAATAATAAAATTGTAACAGGTCCAGATATTGAAGAAACAGGTTATGGATCTTAAAAATCGCTCTAGGTAAGATCTAGTCTAGAGTGTTTGAACAAACATCACGCAAAAACTACTGTATGAAATTGAATGCTATTTTTAACCGACTTCTAAAAAAGGAGGTTACCTACTCAATTCGACCGTATATATTCTTTTTTTATGTTTGTTCGCGCAGAACTTCGTCGTTTATGAACCGATTTCGATGATTCTTTTTTTGTTGGAAAGTAGAGAGGTGGTCCCATGATAAGGATATCATGGTCTGATGATGGAAGACCAGAGAAATCGAGGGGAACTTTCAAAAATCGTAGGGGTGACTAGTGCGTTTGTAAGTTTAAAGCACTACAATTTAATAAAGGTCTGGAGTTGATCTGATGATGGACCCGAGTGACACTCGAGGGAACTCCTCAACGATTCACAGCAGCTATACTTATTGTGTTGAAGTCGGTGGCAAAAAACTTAATGAAATAAAAAGCAAAGCCACCGACTTCCGAAAGAAAAGTTATTTAGTAGGTTATTTTAACCTTTTTCGTGGTCGTTTTTGAAGTCGGTTACATTTTTTTGAAAAAGTTTTCATCGAAGTATTGCTAGAGGTATAACCCACCACACTATTCCCAAATCACTGCAACTCCTGAAAGCCAGAATCAACAGTA
The DNA here is from genome assembly GCA_950005045.1 of Agrotis exclamationis. Taxonomy (NCBI): domain Eukaryota; kingdom Metazoa; phylum Arthropoda; class Insecta; order Lepidoptera; family Noctuidae; genus Agrotis; species Agrotis exclamationis. The sequence continues at coordinate 6,085,940 of OX465433.1, read as the reverse complement.
GCAACCACCAGAAAAGCGCAGAGGTATAGTTTATAATAATGAACGGTTCAGCACCCAGAGTTAAAGTTCTAAAACAGGGCAACATTTTTTTCTTAGCCTGAAAAGTTTCCTTCCACCAATGCCTTCACTAAACAGTAGCATAATGCTTTATTTTGTTGTAGTCGCGAAATAATATTTAAGCATTAATTTATATGTATAGGTACCTAATTAAGTAATTATATAGGTATAACCCAATCAGTATGTAGTTCCAATGATAACTTCCTACAAACGAACTCACAGTCATATTTATATAAAATCAGTGTAGATTTCGTCTTTAACAAAGCTGCAGGTTTTAAATGACCACTTAGCAATATTCCTAACGATTCACTTCGTGAATGAATAGTTAATAACGTTGCTGGAAATGCACGAAGTGAATCATAAGGAATATTGCTTAAATTGGCCGTTAAAGACCGTCAAGCATTATAAGGTTGGATTGAAGAAGAAGAATTTTAATTTTATAGTCCTTACTGATAATGTCCGTCTTCATCTTGTAGAAATCCTTCTTTGGCATGTTTTCCGTCGTGTCTATGGTATTGGCCGTGTTGGGCCTGGCCAGAGGAGGCGGCTGCGTTAACTTCTTCTGAGTTATATGAAGATGTGGAGGTTCTGTAATTACAATGTATCTTCTAAATAATAATATTAAATGGCGCAATGTTTTAAAGTGAAGAAAATTTCGTTTACTGTTATCGATGCTTTAAAAAATCTCATAGCTTTAGTACATAAAAAGATAGGATTAAAAAAAACTTGCCATATCGTTTGGTATCATCCAAAGAAGCCCGGCCTTTCGGATGTACGTATATATTATGTCGTAAGGATAATTATGATAAAAACAGAGATTTAAAAATAGAAAAATCCCGGGAGATGTTAAAATAACAACACGATTTTATCATTTCCCTAAACAAATCTAGTGATTTGAATTCAAATCCCTAAATTGGTTCAGTGAAATGACAAAATGTACTACTGTTCTGTAGTATTTTAAAATTAAACTAAATCTCGACGGAGCACCGCTTCGCGGTACTCCTACTTCTGGGTGGTTTTTAAAAAAGCGAGAGAAATTCCAGTGTGGGAAAGAGACAGCTATACAAGTCGTCTCGCGCCACCTTGTTCCCACAGTGGAATTACTCTCGAGACGTCATGGTAGGCCACAGCGCTCTCCCACACAGTTCACCATAAAGCTGAAAACAAATTATCGGACGCGTCCGTCAGCCGCGGCTGAGAGACGCGGCTTACCATTGTGCACAGTAGTTCAGACGGCGTCTATGGATGCACAAACATCCAGCCGATCAGATTCTGTACGGACGTCCGAACGCTCAAAGGCGACTCAAGGTCTCATCCGCGGCTTACGACCGACAGTTTGCACAGCGTAGTATCCTAGTATTCAATGTACTGGCTAGATATCAATAAGCCGCGACTGACGGACGCGTCCGATAGTTTGTTCTCAGGTTAAGAATTTGAAGACTTACTAGTACTCCCACTAGGCGGAGCATCATAATGGATCTCATTAATAACGACCTGCTTATTTCTGTCAGGCAGATAGTATGATCTGTGATGGAACAGGTAGATAGCAGCTGATAGCAGGCAGAACAGTATGATGCAGGGGTTCCATCTGCTTCGTCTTCTAGACCCATTGTCGAAGCACTCTTGGACAGAAGATCGGCGTTCGCGTTCTGTTTTACATAAAGCGGAGAAATATTAACCTATAGGATTACAGTTAGCAGTAGCTTGCTAATGATGCGATTTCCACTTACTGAAAAGGAAAATCGTTCAGAAGGACAAACACCCTTTTATTTATCGTGATAAAATCACCAAATGAGTCCTCCCACCCATACTATCAGACTTGTACTGACGGTGTCAATAGCACTTTACATTCCAGGGTCACAGTTACCTGACGAGACAGTATCGCGACCCCGGCAGACTTTGGCCCTTTATGGGGAGCCCTTTAGAGGGCAAAAGCAAAAGGCAAAGAGAATTTTTAGTCAGAGGGTCTGAGTTCCTTCCGCTTTACCTAGGGCCGGGAGAACTGATTTGATGATGTCACCACCACAAAAAAAAAGATGTAGTATTAAGGGTACGCTAGTCGGTCATTCTTCCATACAAACGTAGTTTGGCGATTACTCCAACATTTGACGGAATACATTCGGAATAAACAATGATTAACATTCATCTCATCGTTATCTAGCCCTATGTGGAAACAAAAAAGCAAAAAAAAAAACATCTATTATGAGTTATGGGTGTCGAAATTTCTTTATTTTAAGACTAACTTTAACGCAACTATGGGGGAAATAAATAACAAAAGAAGACGGTAAATTGTAAAATAATTACCATACAGGGATAGATAATTTGTTCAAAGATAAAAAATAATTTATTTTGAACAGATACATTCAGTAGTTTTATTATTTAATATCCAAACTCCCGAAGGTCTCTTTAAAAGTTGCAGTAGTCCATTCTTCAATAAAATCACGCATGTATGAGTCAGTCGAAGGTTGGAGTATGCGTGCGTAGGCGCCCTAGCTTCTTACTGCTCATCCATCTCATTGGTACGTGATGTTGGATGAAATAGCATGCATTATAATCCCGCCCGCCAACGAGTTCGTCCCGCCCGCCGACTAGGGCACCCATAAATAGATAAAATTACTTACTGGTATTCCTTTGCGTAGCAACCACTTTAATAATCTTCCTAACCGGCACATAGGTGTTCATAGCGAGATGCTCGAATACAAAATGATGTACAATCTACACCAGTTTTTCAAACTACTCTGTTTTCTAAATACATCTGTAGGATGTGTACGCATTTCTTATCTTCTGTGTTTTCATAGATATTTTGGTTAGAATTTGTTTACTGACAACAGACAACGAAGAGTGATTTGAAGTAATTTTTTTTATTTGGATTTTTATTATAGAACACATAAACGACTTTGAAGCCTCGAGCAGACACACACGATCGGGGCGACTTGTCGCGGTCCATTCGCAGTACATTTAGAGTGGAAATTAGCTTGGCTCGTTGTCGCAGCGCGATTAATCGCATGTGTCTGTTCGAGCCTTGATGCAGTCCCCGCTGTTTTAGGTACTTGTATTTGTATGACTTACAATAAGTTTTTCCGGGTCTGGGTGTTTGTGTATGTGAGTTTGTATGTTTGTAAACGCACCCACGATACAGGATAAATTCCTCGAGGGCGGCCAAATAAAAAAAAACTAATTTTATAGATTTTTTTTTAATTATGGAAACCCTAACATGCCTTTTTAATTCATTTATTTACAATTAAACAATATAGAATATGAGTATTGGTTAGTTTTGAACCGGCAGCGATGGTGCACCATCTAGAGTTTCCAACATGTTTGCAGCATTCATGCAGAAGAAATATCAACTTGCTGAAGAACGATTTCTGTTGAAGCACCTTAAGTTCTGGAAGCAAACGAAAAATTACGAACTTCTGATCATAATAATCAGCATTTTATGTTTTCACTGCTGAGCCATAGGCCTCAAGCATGACACCGTAGTCAAGGGTTTTATCGACCGAAGAATAGACAAAATTACACGTCGTAGCACGACAAATTCTGTCTCTATTCTATCAAGAAGAGACACAGTTATTTCTAAACAATTCGACATAACATTGAATCAGAGATTGAATTAGCACAGGTAAAAACGCGAACCATACAACCCTTTTTATGTGCCATGCTACTCATGCATGGCGCCTGCAACCCGTTATTGGGTACCACGCTATCCCTTGGCAAAACAGTTTGAAAAATATTGACTTCAACTTACGAGACTCCTCAAGTTCCTTAGCGCATGTTGTTGAGAAGAAATTCATCATGGTTCTGGTGCAACGTTCTGACATTCGTTCCTTGTATCCAAGTCGTGAGGACCCCACGGTCACCAATGCGAGGAGACACAGTGTTAACTTCATGGTTGACAAGCGAGACCTGGAAAATGCGACGCGATTAATAAGTACATTGTTATCCAAGGGATGAAAGTTACTTATTTAGTCCCGAAACGGGGTTTGGCGCCCGTAACGTAGTGACTTAATACTTAACTTTATATTGTTTTAATTCAAAATCACGCCGTTATTTAGTGGCTTTTAAAAAAGTTAGTATACGTTTCATTAGAAATGTCAAAGTAGAACTAGTTTAAGTTTTTTAACGGCGACTGGCGACGACTGTCTGTTGAAAGTGATTCTCCCTAGGGCTGCAATGCATAACTTTCAAGCCCCTCACCAGACATGCAATGACCTACTTTCAGAGTGTGAGTAATGAAAATATTATTCGCTCAAGACAATCATCACTTAAGTTATTATATACGAAGACTTGTAATGCATGATTAGCTTATATACCTATAAGATAGGTAATGGTATCAGACTAGTCTATAAGTCTATTGAATGTATATGTCATTTATAACGAAAGTTTCGCATTTCACCACTATTTCGTCTAATGGTAAGCGAAGATGTGGTTGACGGTGAAGCACACTTGCCTAGAACTTACGAGTAGGTACCTTGCTATTCACTCTTGATTTGAAGAAACCAAGGTTACTCTATTAGAAAACGCATACCGAGGGGCAGAGAATTCCACTCCCACAAATTAGGGAAATACACTCAATAGGCATGTCGATTACATCAATTAAGTAATTGCAAAAATTAGTCCGTCAGCTAAAGTTAAAAGGAATTATAGTCTCCGTCAGAAAGGTCTGGAATAAAATTCGTTGACCCCCGTGTACCAATGTATAATATTTAAAAACAATATTTTCGTTTATCGTGGTAAAATCATCAAATGAGTCCCAGGGCAGGGCGGGAGGGACTGTCAGACTTGTACTGACTAAAATCCACGGTATCCTTCAATAGCCCTTTACGTTCCAGGGTCACGGTAATGCGATAAGTCCCGTTACCAATATTTCAAAACAATAAGAAAAATTGTAAGAATGTCGTAACACAATTTAAACAAACGTATCGTGGTAAGAGGCGACCTTGACCTTATATTTCATTTTGAAATTCGAACGATGCATTATTAGGATCAATGACCTTTATTCCAGACTTATTTGGCGGGGACTATAAATCAATGCACATTTAATTTTAAAAGTATCATATCTTCGACAATTTTGATTTACGTAACAAACGAAAAACGGGTATGGTATGTGTTTTTTTTTTAAATTTAACTGACGGATTCATTAGATTTTTTTTTCAGTCAAACTTCCTATTGTTGGTCAGCCAAAATAAATGATATAAAATAAATACTGTCCCCCTGAACATAGTCGTAGGGACGACTCAGTGAGCTGATGTGGTGTCCAGTACACACAACTCACCACAAGTCTCAGCCGTAGAGCTCACACATCATGACGATCGAAACACAAAGACTCATCTACAATAGTTCCTCAGATTTTTATACGAAAGACATGTGAAAGATTAAATGTTTTATATTTTAAATAATCACAATTGTAGGAAGTGTAATTTTAACTGCGTTTCTTTAACAATGCGTGTCAATTGACAATATGATTTGGGAATTATGAAAAGACTCGTTTCGGTACCCAGGCCTGTAAGATTTCCCGCGCGATAGGCACAATGGCCGAGACATCGGCTGCTGCTCTGTATGTCACAGGCTTGATTCCCATTCATCCATAATCCAAATACAGCCTATAATATTCCCACTGCTGGGATACATGCCTCCTCTCCGTCAGAGCGGGTTGCTATCTACCACGCGAGCCCAGTCTTCTTCTTCCTGCCCTTATGCCCGTCCCATTCTACTTGGGGTCGGTGCAACACGTTTTCTTCTTCCATTCTCCCCTATCAGACGTCACAGTATCATTTATTCCTTTTTCTTTCATATCATTCCTTAGACAATCCATTCATCTTTTCGTTGGCCTTCCTCTTCCTCTCCATCCAACAACATTCATACTCATCACTTTCTTAGTCATATGGGTGTCATCCCTCCTCATCACATGTCCTTATCAAGATAGACGATTCCCTTTCATTTTTTCTGTAACAGGCGCCACTTTCAAACTTCCCCTTATAAACTCATTCCTTACTTTATCCATTCTTGTCACTCCACACATCCATCTCAACATCCTCATCTCCGCTACATGTATGCAATCGTTTCTCATCCATCTTTTTCACAGCCCAGCATTCCGATCCATACAATACGACAGGTCTAATCACGGATTTGTATATTTTCCCCTTTAACTTGAGGGGCATCCGTGGCTCGCAAGTTGTTCCGGTGACCTGTCGCCATTTCATCCGTCCCGAGTTGATCCGGTGTGTTATGTCCCGGTCTACATCGCCGTCTCCTTGGACAAGCCACGCGAGCCCAGTGAGGATTGGAAGATGTCTTCTTCGAATTTTTGGTTCTGCTAATGCTAATCATCGAGCAGCTCCCTGATCAGGGTCAATCCACATCAAGACGCGACGTTGCGCGAACATTGTAGTAGAGTGACTCAAAGTCTAACTTTATTTACTACACGAAAAGATACTCAATAATCAATTATTTATTGCATTCCATATATTACAGAGATGGTAAAACACAAGTTAAGACGAAAACGTTTTCCTGCCCCTAGATGTTATCCTATCTCAATGATTTTTTAGAATGCTTCTGACACAGTAAAAAACTAGGTTTTCATTTTTTCAAAATTTAAAATAGTTTGAAAGTTACAGGCGCCTAAGAGCTAAGAGTTACTATTTTTATGACAAAATCTTCATTGAAGTAAAACCTTTGTATTTTAAAAATAAAGAAGTTTTAGAAAAAAAACAAAACTTACAAACCTAGAATATAATATGCTGAAACGATTGACGCCAGAATCTAAGAGATTGGTTGTGATTTAGTATGTGAAAAACGTTTTCTCCCGAGAGACAAATTTCATATAAAAAAACCGGCCAAGTGCGAGTTGGACTCGCGTGAAGAGGGCTCCGTACGATGTTACCTATCACGTTTTTTTTTAAATCTGACCCTAATTGGTACGCACAATATTGAGTGATTTACCATGTTCTTTTAATATCATGGACTTCTTATAGGTTTTCCTATAATCTATAAGTAGAAAACTAAATTCTGTATTTAAAAAAAAAAATAGGTTCAGTAGTTTCGGAGATAAGGGGGGGAATGGTCAAATTTCGTCTATTTTCTTGAATAACTTGGAAACTATTTATTTTAAAATTACAAAAAAAATATATTTAAGTTTGTCTCAACAAGACCTTTCATTTGATATGTCCACGATGCAGTTTTCAATAATTTTTTTAAATTTTCCCCTTCCCCCCCAAAAATTACCTCCCATATACAGATATGGACTTCTTATAGGTTATCCTATGATCTATAAGTAGAAAACTAATCCCTGTATTTTTTTCAAAATTTTAGGTTCAGTAGTTTCGGAGATAAGGGGGGGGGGAATAGTCAAGCTTCGTCTATTTTTTTTGAATAACTAGGAAACCATTTATTTTAAAATTACAAAAAAAATACTTTTAAGTTTGTCTCAACAACACCTTTCATTTGATATGTCACACGATGCACTTTTCAAATATTTTTTTTTTAAATTTTCCCCTTCCCCCCCAAAAATTACCTCCCATATACAGATATGGACTTCTTATAGGTTATCCTATAATCTATAAGTAGAAAACTAATCCCTGTATTTTTTTAAAAATTTTAGGTTCAGTAGTTTCGGAGATAAGGGGGGGGGGAATGGTCAAGCTTCGTCTATTTTTTTTGAATAACTTGGAAACCATTTATTTTAAAATTACAAAAAAAATACTTTTAAGTTTGTCTCAACAATACCTTTCATTTGATATGTCACACGATGCACTTTTCAAATATTTTTTTTTTTAATTTTCCCCTTCGCCCCCCAAAAATTACCTCCCTTATACAGATATGGACTTCTTATAGGTTTTCCTATAATCTATAAGTAGAAAACTAAATTCTGTATTTAAAAAAAAAATAGGTTCAGTAGTTTCGGAGATAAGGGGGGGAATGGTCAAATTTCGTCTATTTTCTTGAATAACTTGGAAACTATTTATTTTAAAATTACAAAAAAAATATATTTAAGTTTGTCTCAACAAGACCTTTCATTTGATATGTCCACGATGCAGTTTTCAATAATTTTTTTAAATTTTCCCCTTCCCCCCCAAAAATTACCTCCCATATACAGATATGGACTTCTTATAGGTTATCCTATAATCTATAAGTAGAAAACTAATCCCTGTATTTTTTTCAAAATTTTAGGTTCAGTAGTTTCGGAGATAAGGGGGGGGGAATAGTCAAGCTTCGTCTATTTTTTTTGAATAACTAGGAAACCATTTATTTTAAAATTACAAAAAAAATACTTTTAAGTTTGTCTCAACAACACCTTTCATTTGATATGTCACACGATGCACTTTTCAAATATTTTTTTTTAAATTTTCCCCTTCCCCCCCAAAAATTACCTCCCATATACAGATATGGACTTCTTATAGGTTATCCTATAATCTATAAGTAGAAAACTAATCCCTGTATTTTTTTCAAAATTTTAGGTTCAGTAGTTTCGGAGATAAGGGGGGGGGGAATGGTCAAGCTTCGTCTATTTTTTTTGAATAACTTGGAAACCATTTATTTTAAAATTACAAAAAAAATACTTTTAAGTTTGTCTCAACAATACCTTTCATTTGATATGTCACACGATGCACTTTTCAAATATTTTTTTTTTTAATTTTCCCCTTCGCCCCCCAAAAATTACCTCCCTTATACAGATATGGACTTCTTATAGGTTATCCTATAATGTATAAGTAGAAAACTAATTTCTGTATTTTTTTCAAAATTTTAGGTTCAGTAGTTTCGGAAATAAGGGGGGGGGGAATGGTCAAATTTCGTTTATTTTCTTGAATAACTTGGAAACTATTTATTTTAAAATTACAAAAAAATACATTTAAGATTGTCTCAACAAGACATTTCATTTGATATGTCACACGATGCAGTTTTCAAAACTTTGTTTTTTCATTTTCCCCTTCCCCCCCAAAAATTACCTCCCACATACAGATTTCATCTATTCACGTCACACCTCTGTGCTTGGGTCACAAGAATTGATATGTGTACCAAATTTCAACCCAATCGGTCTAGTAGAATCGGAGATAATTGACCGTAAGCGACAGACAGACGGACACACGAGTGATCCTATAAGGGTTCCGTTTTTGTATTCGGACGTACGGAACCCTAAAAATACTTACAGTCAGTCGCGAGCTGCAACGCTCTCTATCGCACGATCGGGTGTCGGGGAGGTGTGGTAGCGACAGCACGAGTTTTTCTAAATACCTATTTTTTTAAATGGCAGCCGGTATACTATCCTCTTAAAGATACAATATGGACCCTGTCGGGCACGCAAAAATTAGGAGAGAGGAAGAGGGCTGAATAGCAATTTAATCAGATCATTATTATTTTTAATTATTGGACATGTATCATTGTGTTTAGTTTGTTGTTGTTGGTAGCATACTATATGTGTATTTTGTATTAATGAAATGTGTAGCTATATTATTTGTGTATTCATATTTATATTTCAATTACTGTATTCCATATTATGGGTTTGTTTTTATAATGGTTTGTTTTAGATAATTTCATTTTCCAATCGTTTTATCATCTAGATATGTTTCACTGATGACATGACGTGATGTGAGTGCATAGAGTACATTGTATATTGAATTCGTGGTTCTACATTTTTCTTACAATTTGATGACATACAATCTACACTAGCGCCACGTCAAAAGGACTTATATCGTGTTCTAAGAAAAAGGATCTTGATAGAATATGAAGAGGCTCTTGAAAACAAAGCGATATTAATGTTCCCTTTGTTCTTTTGTTGAACTGAACCCTCAAAAACAAATACTAATGGTAAATAGTATACATATAAATAAATAAAACGCAAATTCTTTATTTCATGAAACCTCTACATTTAACAATAAGTCACCATTTCATCATAAGTACACCTTTTCAAACAACAGTCATCGACGATACTTCTTCTCTTCCTCACGAGAGACAGCTCATTGTGCTCGTAGGGTCCTTAAAATAAAACAAAAATAAACATGTTAACCTTAGCATCAGACATACATAGAAATCTTAACCCCTTCGTACACAAGGCGACGCAAGTCTCCGATATCTGACTTTAGTATCCATTGACGCGTACTTGCGTATGAAACTCTGGGCTATAAAGTCTTGAATAGGCTGAAAGCTTCTACTCACAGATAACCTTGTAACAGAGAGGTATTTCACCTCTTCTGTTTTCTCAATCCCTTCCCTTTTTGCTCTATTTATTTTTGATTTTAAATTTCGAATACTTACATTCTGTCATTGCGTCACCTTCAACTCTTTTCTAGGCACTACAATTTTGACCACGGCATGCGCTACATCTCTCCTTTTCCTAATATTATTATGTTATTATTTTAATTTGCATGTAAAAGTTGAATAAAGTTTCCTCAGTCTTGTTTTTAAATTGCTATACATCAAGTACATCAGCTCCAAGTCGAGCACATACCGCATCAGCGCTACTAGTTTCGTCGACTCCTAGCTGAGAGGTAGCCTGTCCGGCTTCCTTTCAGAGGACGACATCACCGTGGGAGGCACCTCAGCGCACGGCAAGACGTTCGCGGAGGCCACGTCAGAACCCCGCCTCGCTTCCGTGCTTTCCGCCACATTCGACGGCATACCCCGGTATAGCGTTTAGCAGCATTATGGTGGACGGCCTGTTACCGCTGCTCTACTAGAAGGTGATACTTCCTCTAGATTCTGCAGAAAGCAACCTATTAGCGCCATACGTCAACTACTGCATTTATGTCTTCGTATTATCACGGTGTTTTTTTTGAGTGTTTTCTTTACCTTGGCAGACCTCTGTCAACAAGCTGATCAGAATAAGTTATACAAACTTACCATGCTTATGTTCTGCACAAACGAATGTATATCTACAAGACTACGTCCGCACAATACCATACCAACATCAGCCGCATTAGTTAGTGCTATCAACGCGAGGAAGCATAGAATTATCCTTATGGTTGACCTGGAAGAAAGAAATACAAACATATAAGTTTTATCCTCATGTATTATATCCTTTCTCTTCCATGTGCGGATGTCACCTTCTTTTCTTTATATTCTCCTAGCGTTTTGGCGCTCCTTATAAAAATGATCAATAATAAACACTCAATATAAGATCAAGTTAAGGCTCCACCGTAGAAATAGTTTTACAGCCTTAGATTATAAATTGTCCAGATTTCTAGTAGACTAAGAACGCAAGCCAAAACGCGGCATAAAAATTACCCCCGTCGTTAGATTTCTACGTAAAACAAGTGAACATCGTGGTGCATTTATAAAAACTGGCTTCAGTAAAAACGTAACATTTTGTTTCTAACACTGAATCTGGACATTTTACAATCTAAGTTTATAACAAAATTAATAGCCCCAATTCTCGCCCTATTTTGTTTCAACTTTTAATTTTACCTGACTTTCATGACTTTTTTTTATTTCGTGGTAAAATCATCAAATGAGTCCTCCCACCCAGGGCTCTACCCGGAAAGGACTGTCAGACTCGTACTGACTAAAATCCACGGTGCCCTTCAATAGCCCTTTACGTTCCAGGGTCACGGTAATTCGATAAGTCCCGCGACCACCCTTCATGACTTGGACAAAGATTTATGAAAACAAAAAATGCATAAAAATAAAGATGTCACTTACATTGTTTTGATTTGTGTGTTCAAGTCTGCATTTGAATTTACACTGAAATAAAAGCAAGGAAAACAAACTGTTATGATTATATTATTGTAATCTTCCCCCTCGTGACGCTGCGATAACCCCAGAAAACCTAATTTCGCAGAAATCTGATCATAGAAGGGGAGGCCAGGATGCTAAATTTGTAGTTCCTCGAGCGTCATGGCAATCTATAGGATTTTAAAGATTGTTTTAAAAAGTTTATTGCAAGTTTTCTAGTTTAGTGTGTGGGGGGGGGAGAGCGTGAAAGCAATTTTAAAAATGTAAAAAAAAATATTTGTATAAAAGTACTGGAGCGCGTCAGCCATTTATGTACCTACAGAGTAAACGCGCTTTATATTTCTGATAACCATTAAATATTAATCTGACGATTAATTCGATGGGGCTGTCCGTAACAAGCGGTTGAAAAACCAAAAACGAAAGACCATATAAATAATTAAAACTACTTAGACGGAACGTTGATTGCTCATAGGGAACGAGCAGGCGTTACGTTTTTGTCTTACAACTTCTGGACGCGCTCATTTCCTAATATCACGCTCAAATTATCAGATTATTGAGATACTCGTATACACTCTTCTGAACGTAATTAATCTACCTTTTCTTTATCTGACGCGCTCGAGTTTTTCTGAGGATCAATTTTTTTTTAACTAATCTTAGGGTTCTCCCACCACACCCCACCATATAGAGGGATGATACTTGGCACAGGTACATTAAAGGGTGCAAGGATTCTCCCTATATAATTGTCTGATACGCTCGAGTCACTTCCAAAATCCCTTCTTGGCCGCCGCTGTAGCTAAGCTAAGCTGCGATTTAACCCGGGGGGCGATCGAACTCATGCTTCACCTAGTTTCTCCAACTGGTTGGAGCATGGAGACATGGAAGAATTTCGGAATGAGGTGGATGTTCATCCATCCATACACTGATCGACCCATTTGCCTGGGTATGGCCTTTTGTCTGCCCGTATGTCAAAGTCAGCTTATGCTTTTGCTTATGCTTGCGGTATGAATTTGTGGGGCTAACTGGTCTGTCGGTTAAAATTTTGCAAAATAATAGACAAGTATTTTTTCTTTTGTTTAATCAGTGAATATTTACAAAGATCGAACCTCGAGAGTCACCTTGTGACATCAGGACATACTAAAAATGACAACACGACGTGTTGTGAATTTTAAAAGCGTTATATCTTCGTCAATTTTGGATTACATACAAATATACATATGTAAACTCACGCTTTCTTCTCATGGGTGTAGGTGTGGTGACCTACCACATTATTATTGTATTCATAATGTTACTTATCCTAATTATTATATGTATAAAACTAACCTAACTTAATATTATATAATTGCAACTCAATAAATAAACAAACAATAGTATTATATAAAATCAAAACTAACATTAGAATTATTTACATTAATATAATCATCACACAATATTTATTATATACAGATTTAACTAATATGTACAAACAAACAGACACGGACAAACTTTGTCATATTAGTTAAATCGTTAGCAGCGAGTGGCGAAGCTTGTGACGTAGTCTTTTGTCCCGGCTCTGGCGTCGAGACTCAGCGGGCCACGGACTGCGTGCGTGCCTAGGCGTGAGCGAGACGGTCGATCGTCTGTTGCGCTCGCTCCCGCCGCTCGCGCATTCCGATGCCCCGCGCCGGCCGGTGGACCAGTGAGCCCACAACTGCCGTCGTGCGTGCTAGCTATCATTTGCTATAATTTACCGCTTCGCTTTCCGCCGCGCTTTTATATATTCGTATGTGCTTAACTGCTATCACTTTATCTACGCTTATTCTGTGCTTCTCTTCTATACTATCTGTCTGACTTTATCCTTCTGTTTGTGAACTCTTCTGTGTGTGTAATTCGTGTGTGTGGAATAAACTCTTTTCATCCTTCCACTGTGAGTACTAGTATCATTTACGTACCCTGACAACGACACCCACACAACCTACATTGGTGACCCCGACAGAACACCATGAGTCAGCAGCGAGGATCGGAATTGAAAAGTGCAAGTCACGATGACGGCTCGGGAGTCGACGTATATCGCGTCGGAGTGAGGGTACCTCCATTTTACCCAGAAAAACCGGCGCTATGGTTTGCGCAGCTGGAGAGCCAGTTCGCACTCGCGAACATCACTTCCGACGCCACGAAGTACCATCACGTAATGGGTGGCTTGGACCCCATATACGCAGCTCACGTAGAGGACATCGTCGAGGCTCCAGCTGCTCCCGACAAATACGAGCGGTTGAAGACGGAGTTGGTGAGAAGGTTGTCGGCGTCCAAGGAGAAGAAGGTGCAGCAGCTCTTGACGCACGAGGAGCTCGGTGACCGCAAGCCCTCACAATTCTTGCGTCACCTGCGCCACCTAGCGGGACCGAGCGTGCCGGAAGATTTTTTACGCACGATTTGGACCAGCCGACTTCCAAGCAGTACGCAGACCATCATCGCGTCGCAGGCCAAGGCGAGCCTGGAGGAAGTGGCCGAGCTGGCTGACCGTATATTGGACCTGGTGCCAGCCAGTCCTCAAGTGGCAGCGACGTCATCACCGGCGGCGACCCCCGGAAGCAGCGTGGACCAGATGCACAGCCAGATCGCCGAACTCTCTCGACAAGTGCAAGCCTTGACCTCGCAAGTCAACAGACTGTCGCGGCCGAGGCACAGATCCAGCAGGAGTAGCAGCCGGGGGCGATCATCGTCAACGAGGTCGCACTCTAATTACCGCAGGTGGCCGAACTGCTGGTATCACTTTAAGTTCGGCGAGAAGGCAACCAGGTGCGTAAAGCCGTGCGACTACGCGGGAAAAGCCGCGGGCAGTCGGTAATGGCGACCGGCGACTGTCACAGCACAGGTCGCTTATTCGTGACCGACCACCATACGAAAATACAGTTTTTAGTGGACACTGGTAGTGACGTCTGTGTTTTCCCAAGGTCGGCCTTGAAAGAGCGCCGTACAAAAACAAAGTTCGAACTCTGTGCGGCTAACGGTAGTGCGATAAACACCTACGGTTATGTTAATTTAAAATTAAGTATAGGTTTACGCCGTGACTTTGTTTGGCAATTTATTGTGGCAGATGTTACCAAGCCAATTATTGGAGTTGATTTTTTATCTCATTATTGTTTAATTGTAGATATTAGAAGGCAGCGACTAATCGACGCGTGCACTACATTAGCGACCCCTGCTTTGCCTGCCCGTCCTTCTGATGCTGTCTCATCGGTGAAAGTAAGTCTTGGTGATTCCGCGTACATACACACTACGGGAATTTCCCGACATCACCCGTCCACCTGGCATACATCGCACTCCCAAACACAACACGGTACACCACATCCGCACTACACCTGGGCCACCGGTATCCTGTTCACCTCGTCGACTGGCCCCTGATAAATTAAAAATTGCGAGGGATGAATTTGACGCCATGCTCAAGTGTGGCACTTGTCGTCAGTCTGAGTCACCCTGGTCATCGCCCCTGCACCTAGCGCCGAAGAAGGACAATGGTTGGCGCCCCTGTGGCGATTACAGGATGCTGAACGCACGGACCATCGCAGACCAGTACCCTATCCGGCACATCCAGGACTTTGCGCACAGCCTGTCTGGCTGTACCGTATTCTCCCAAATTGACCTGGTGAAAGCGTACAACCAGATCCCGGTTCATCCAGACGACATCCCGAAGACCGCTATCACCACGCCGTTCGGTCTTTTCGAATTCCCATACATGACCTTTGGTCTTCGAAATGCCGGACAGACGTTCCAGCGCTTCGTGGATGAAATGCTTCGGGGTCTGGACTTCACGTATGCTTACCTGGACGATTTTTTGGTCTTTTCAAAAGACCAGAAGACCCATGAGCTCCACCTGCGTCAGCTATTCACCAGGCTCAAGGAATACGGAATGGTCATCAACAGCTCAAAGTGTGTGTTCGGTGTGTCGGAGGTAAACTTCTTGGGCTACCACATTTCAGCCGAGGGTACCAAGCCACTGCCTTCCAAGGTCGAAGCCGTGAGAGACTTTCCCGCTCCCAAAACCGTAAGAGAGCTGCGGAGATTTCTTGGGATGCTCAACTTTTACCGTCGGTTCATTCCTAAGGCAGCAACTCTGCAAGCACCCCTGAACGCCCTCTTAACCGGCTCAGTAAAGGGTTCACACCCTGTTAGCTTTTCTCCACAGGAACATGAGGCTTTCCAGAACTGCAAAAACAGTCTCTGTCAGGCAGCACTACTGGCCCATCCTGACTGCAACGCAAAGATGGCGTTGGTCACGGATGCGTCAGACAAAGCTGTCGGTGCAGTCCTGCAGCAGCTGAACGAGGGAGCATGGCAGCCACTGGCGTTCTTCTCACGTAAGTTGACACCAGCACAGGTCAAATACTCTCCCTACGATCGCGAGTTGCTGGCTATTTACGAGAGTGTCAAATATTTTAGACACATGTTGGAGGCTCGTCACTTTGTCGTTTATACCGACCACAAGCCAATCACATATGCCTATCACTCTCGTAAAGAGAACAGTTCGCCTCGGCAGTTCCGTCAATTAGACTTTATAGCCCAGTTCACGACGGACATCCGACACATATCGGGCAAAGACAATGTCGTGGCGGACACCCTCTCGCGCGTAGAGGAGATTGCTCAACCCGTGCATGCTGAGAAGATCGCGGCTGCTCAACTCGAGGACCCTGAGCTGAAGAAATTGCTAGCTGGTGACACATCCATGCATCTACAGCAGGTGCGTATTCCTGGCTCCAGCTGTCAATTATACTGCGACATCAGCACCTCCACACCGAGACCTTTCGTACCCAAGGAGCTGCGCAGGTCTATTTTTACAAGCCTGCACTCCTTGAGTCACCCAGGTACTAAAGCATCCGCAAGGTTAGTCGCAGACAGGTACGTCTGGCCTGGAGTTAGGAAAGACTGTCGTGAGTGGGTACGTTCCTGCTTAAGTTGCCAACGTGCAAAAACCACACGACACGTCTCTTCCCCAATAGGCAATTACAAACTACCTTCTTCAAGGTTTGCCTTCATACATATTGACCTAGTAGGTCCTTTGCCTCTGTGCCAAGGATTTCGGTATTGTCTCACCGCCGTCGATCGCTTTACGCGATGGCCTGAGGCAATACCGTTAGCAGACATAACTGCTGAGACAGTGGCAAAGGCTCTGCTGAGCGGTTGGATTGCTCGTTTCGGCTGCCCATCCGATATCGTAACCGATAGAGGTGGACAGTTCGACTCAGCACTTTTTAAATGTTTGGCCAATATTGCTGGTTTCCAACACCGTCGAACAACAGCCTACCATCCAGCTTGTAACGGTTTGGTGGAGAGATTCCACCGCCAACTCAAAGCTGCAATAACCTGCCACGCTAACGCCAGTTGGGTGGAATCTCTTCCACTAGTCTTGTTAGGCGTTCGCAGCGCGTACAAAGAAGACGCACAAGCTTCTGCCGCCGAACTGGTATACGGCCAGCCAGTGCGACTACCAGGCGAATTTTTTGACCCTCAGGCTGATGAGACCATAGACACGACGGACTACTTGACCAGAATCAAGAATTTAGTCCGCAAAATGCATCCATCACCGGCAGCCAGGCACAACAAAAACAAAATATTTATTTTTAAAGAGTTAGCTACGTCCTCTCATGTTTTCCTTAAGGACTGCACTGCCGGTGGTGGTTTCAAACCGGCATATTCTGGTCCACATAAGGTCATTGAACGAGGGGACAAAGTTTTTAAAATTGTGGTTAACGGTAAACAGGTTACCGTATCGATAGACCGAATTAAGCCGGCCTTCATACTGTGTGACCCAGACACATCATACTCACCACCTACCACAGACATTCATCACCACACATCACAAATACCTCCCCACAATAACACTCAACATGACACACCAAGCGCGGAAAAACGGGACTTACCTGATGCCAATGATGACGTCATCAGAACGACGCGGTCAGGACGCCGCGTTCGATTTCCCGATTACTATCGCCCTTGACGGTCTCTGGAGGGGAGTGATGTGGTGACCTACCACATTATTATTGTATTCATAATGTTACTTATCCTAATTATTATATGTATAAAACTAACCTAACTTAATATTATATAATTGCAACTCAATAAATAAACATACAATAGTATTATATAAAATCAAAACTAACATTAGAATTATTTACATTAATATAATCATCACACAATATTTATTATATACAGATTTAACTAATATGTACAAACAAACAGACACGGACAAACTTTGTCATATTAGTTAAATCGTTAGCAGCGAGTGGCGAAGCTTGTGACGTAGTCTTTTGTCCCGGCTCTGGCGTCGAGACTCAGCGGGCCACGGACTGCGTGCGTGCCTAGGCGTGAGCGAGACGGTCGATCGTCTGTCGCGCTCGCTCCCGCCGCTCGCGCATTCCGATGCCCCGCGCCGGCCGGTGGACCAGTGAGCCCACAACTGCCGTCGTGCGTGCTAGCTATCATTTGCTATAATTTACCGCTTCGCTTTCCGCCGCGCTTTTATATATTCGTATGTGCTTAACTGCTATCACTTTATCTACGCTTATTCTGTGCTTCTCTTCTATACTATCTGTCTGACTTTATCCTTCTGTTTGTGAACTCTTCTGTGTGTGTAATTCGTGTGTGTGGAATAAACTCTTTTCATCCTTCCACTGTGAGTACTAGTATCATTTACGTACCCTGACAACGACACCCACACAACCTACAGGTGGGCATAAACTACAGAGCGCCACCTGATCTACATTCATACATCTCGTCATATACGTAGAGGGCCCTGTCAACAAAGTGATCCTATGTGTTCCCTTTATTCTTTTGTTGAACTGAACCCTCAAAAACAAATACTAATGGTAAATAGTATATAAATAAATAAAACGCAAATTATTTATTTCATGAACCCTTTATATTTAACAATATGTCGCCATTACATCAAGAGAACACTTTTTATAACAGCAGTCATCGACGATACTTCTTCTCTTCCTCACGAGAGACAGCTCATTGTGCTCGTAGGCTCCTTAAAATAAAACAAATTAAACATGTAAGCACAGAGATACATAAAATTCCTCTTAGTCCCTTCATGCACAAGGCGACGAAAGTCTCCAATAACTTACAAATCATCAAATGAGTCCTCCCACCCTCTGTGGAGCGGAAAGGACCGTCAGGTTCGAACTGACTGAAATCCACGGTGTTCCTTCAAAAGCTCTTTACGTTTCAGGGTCACCCGATCCCTGCAGGCGATAAGCATATGGGTCACATTGCTGACAACTCTTTACGGCGCGCATGGAACACGGCGCACCGTAGACCCGGGCATGGTCCATGATCTGACTGTGAGTCACCCGTTACTCGCCAAAGCACCATATTGCGACGCTGATGACAGCGGCACGAGCATTGCTACGCACCACGTAACTCTTGTCAGAAACGCGCGTCCGCAGTGGCGTACGTCAGTGAGAAATACATAATAAAATAACACAGCGCCGTCTGTCGAGTGGATTTTTGATAATAGATTTGAGGTACCTATAGGCCTCCCCCTTTTCTATGACATTTCCCAGAGTTGCACGAGTTTGAACCAGGTTTTACACGACCTTTCCACTCTGAGCGGTGACAACGCGGGAAATAATCATCACAAAAATGTTTGAAACACGCCACAAGGCGACGCCAGCGTCGAATTCGCGTACTTATGAAAGTAATTAATATCTTATTCGCGCCGCCCAACGCATCCCTCACCGTTTACCACCAAAGTTGTGAATAGGCTGAAAGGCTCTACTAACAGACAACCTCCTCTAGATTCTGCAGAAGGGGCAACCTATGAGCGGCATAAATGTCAGAGCATTTATGTTTTGTCTTCGTTTTATCAAGGTGATTGTTTTATTTTTTGAGTGTTTCCTGTATTTGCACCTGGGCAGAGCTCTGTCGAAAAGCTGGTCAGAATACATTATATGTATAGGCTTACCGCGTTCGTCACAAACTACTGTAAGTGCATCATGAAGTCTGTGTCCGCACAATATCATACCAACATCAGCCGCATTAGTTAGTGCTATCAACGCGAGGAAGCACAGAATTATCCTCATGGTTGACCTTAAAGAAATAAATACAAACAAATAAGTTTTATCCCCACGAATCTCCTTTCGGATGTGGTCACCCTCTTTTATTTATTTTATAGAGTTTTGTTGGCGCTCCATAAACAACTAACTAACTTATACAGGGTGTTTGGCAGAACGTTGAACCCACCTATCCACCATTTTCGTATGTTCAACGTTCTGCCAAACACCCTGTATTATAACGACAGGTTTAGGCTCTGACATAGAAATAGTTTTACATCCTTCGATAATAGATAATGTCTAGATTTCTAGTAGGCCACTCAGAATTGAGCAAAAAAAAACACCAGAAAAATTACCATCGTTGTTCGATTCCTACGTATTAAAACTAGTGAACATCGCAGGCTAAGGAAAACATTTTTAAACGTGTCAGTCTAGTGGCTCTCACTCACACATTAAAAAACTGGCTTCATTAAAAACGTAACGTTTTGTTTCGAACACGGAATCCGGACATTTTATAATCAAGTTAAGTAACATCAAAATTAATAATCCCCAACTCTCGCCCTATTTTGTTTGAACTACGAATTTTACCCGCCCTTTATTACTTTCACAAAGCTATATGAAAAAGAAAAATGTATTAAAATAATTATTTCACTTACATTATTTTGGTTTGTGTGTTCAAGTCTGCGTTTGAAGGTATACTGATATAAAAGCAAGGAAAACAGACTGTTATGATGATACAAATTATTGTAATCGTTCCAATCGTGACGCTCTGATAACCCCAGAAAACCTAATTTCGCAGAAAGCTGATAACCTTATTAGTAAACAGCTGAACGACTAAAAACGCACTGTATATTGTACAGACGCCTGACATCAACCTACCTCAATTTCTTTAAATAGATTTTCAACGTTATCATAATAGTGGAAGGTTAATGTTCGATTGGTAATATTTGACAGATTCGGGTAGGTTGACCCACTGGCGTCTGTACAAAGCAATGATTGGTACAGTCACGAGCAATAATTATGTATACACTTAGCAGAATGGAAAAGCGATATTCTCCTACCATATTGATAAAACTTTTTCCTTTTCATGAACCTTCTATTTTGGAAGTCATGCTATTACGAAATGGGTCTTATTTCAAAGTAGAAACCAGTATTTCACGAGAAAATCGCGTTTGAATTTTGTTAAGTGTATCGTGTCATCTCATTGCTCGTGACTGACATGTATCTTGGTTTTAACTCGAACAGAATTTAAATATTTCTGAGATCATAATCATCTGCTCACAACGTTTCTTTAGTACACATTTACACAGACCTATCGCATTTCCTTTTATTCGGTTTATTCCACTTAGTTCACCCAGGTGATATCACCCTGGTGCTCAAAGTGGACAACTTAGGTGTCCCTTGTCCACCTCGGAAATGTTCTCTCTACAATCTCTTGACACGTGTATCTCATGTGGTCAAGAGGTTATACACTAATCACAATATAGCTAGGGTTATCCTTATCACAAGGTTATGATTTGGATTAGTCACTGTCATTAACTCAACAATAATATATGTTGCACTGATTAGCATTAAAAAAAACTGCAAATCTGATCAAATCATTCAAATGCAAGAATATCACATACAGTCATCATCATCATCTCAGCCATAGGACGTCCACTGCTGAACATAGGCCTCCCCTTTAGATCTCCACTTAAACCGGTTGGAAGCGACCTGCATCCAGCGTCTTCCGGCGACCTTTATAAGGTCGTCCGTCCATCTCGTTGGTGGACGTCCTACGCTGCGCTTGCTAGTCCACGGTCTCCACTCTAGCACTTTTCGACCCCATCGGCCATCTGCATCATAAATAACTGTGCTAGGTATATGAATACTTGTTCGGTGCGGGAATCGAACCCGTGATACGCAATGTACCAACCGATCGCTTAAGAGTCTACAGTCACGAGCAATAATATGTATACACTTAGCAGAATGAAAAAGCTATATTCTCCTATTGATAAAACTTTTGCGTTTTCATGAACCTTCTATTTTAGAAGCCATGCATATTACGAAATGGGTCTTATTTCAAAGTAGAAACCAGTTTTGCACGAGAAAATCGCGTTGGAATTTTGTTCAGTGTATACATCTTATTGCTCGTGACTGTACATCCGCTTTAGTGTCGTAAAACAATGAGTTTATAAAGCAAAACTCCTTCTTAACGGTTAGGGTTATAGTTTGAAAAAAATATGTAAGTATTATTGATTCATGTACCACAGAATACTTTGCATGTAATACTTTAATTTCTTACACAGGGTTTTTCAGTGTGACTTAGTTTTCTCTTAAAAATTTTGATTACAACACGCTAAGTATTCCAGTTCCTTATTTTACAAACTCCTCATAAACGCGGGCTATCACATTTTAAAATATTTTTACACAGACTCTGGAGACCACGAATGGGTAAACGTAGTGTTGGACGCCTTGTGGCAAGATGGGTTGATGAATGATTTGAAGACGTTGCGTTCGCCGAAGGACAACTTCCCGTTAGAAAAATCCGGTGTTTATAAAGTGGATTGCAGCTGTGGAAAGGCACCGTTTTGAGAGCAGTGGTGATGAAATAAATTACACAAAGTAATGCGCCTGGCGGGGTTCGAACCCACGACCTACAACTCTTAAGTCGGGACCGATACCACTGGGCCACCAATGCACCGAGATCTCGCGAGAACGAAATTGCATTCTCTAGTCCTGTCGTCTGCTGCTGACGTTTGCGATCAGCGACGAACTGACATCCAAAAATACTCTGAAGCTGAAGAAATGAAAGCTGCCTTACATGATTTTTGTTTAACCTCATTTACCTCACCCTTACGATTGTCAGGGTTATAAATATTGAATTTTATTGTTTCGCATTATTTCAAATTCAATAGCTGTGTCATATTTCATGAAACTGGCGCCGCTATATGAGAGGTTTATTGTGCATTGTGTGAAAGCCAACACGATATGTGAGTTTCTCATTTGGATGAACTGGTCTTCATTGAGAAGCTGGCTAGCTCACTGAGTACTACTTTTCTGAGTTCTACCTTCACGCCGGACTGTAAACAATAAGAACGTATCTGAAGAAAAAAAACAAAGAAAGTTAAACCTTTTTTCAATACCCAATTGGCTTAGACCGGTTAAATTAGTGATGTCGGACATATAATCATACAATTCTTTATCATAGTTTCCAAGTGTGATACGCGAATTTAAAAGTGACTAAACAAAACTTAATTTTCGCTGTGACTAGATTTTTTGAGCTGGTAAGTAACTCGTAATTTTTGTTTAATAATTTTATTGAGACGTCATCATCAGCCTATAAATGTTCCCACTGCTGGGACACAGGCCTCCTCTCTGTGAGAGGGAGCAGGCCGTAATCTACCACGCGGGCCCAGTGCGGATTGGTAGATGTCACATGTCTTCGAATATTTTGGTTCTAGGACATGCCGGTTTCCTCACGATGTTTTCCTTCACCGTTTTGAGAGCAGTGGCAATGAAATAAATTACACAAAGTAATGCGCCTGACGGGGTTCGAACCCACGTTACAACTCGTAAGTCGAGGCCGATACCACTGGGCCACTGAGCTGGTGAGCTGGAGACGTGGTCCTTAGTAATCATCTCTGAGTTTATTTCGAATGTTTCCTCTCAGAGTAGTAGTTTTCAATGCACTTTCTCTAAAATTGGTTCTTATTGCACTATGATTAGGTTCGATATGCAGTGTATTTCACACGTTGGTACCTATTTGTTAATGCTGTTCTCGGCTCCTTATTCGTCTGGGAAATATTCTAAATATTCTTGGTAGTCTAGTTGTTCGTCTGGGGCTCGGCTGACAATATTCTGCCTGGGCTGGATGACTCTTTTGATGATTTTAACAGGAGAGAACAAACCTATTGGGTTCTATAATACAAAATAGTATATGCTATAAAACATCACGATTCAACCAGTACCTAGGAGCTGAGCCACAGGGTACAGCTTTAAAAGATAATTTATACAATGATCATCATCACATGGCAGAGTTGTATCATCATCATTATTTCAGGCTGTGATCACCCACCGCTGCATATAGGCCTCCCTCTTTTTCTGCCAAACTTCTCAATTCTGTCTCTCATGCATCTGTTCAATTTTGACGATATCGTGAATCCAATAGCCCGTTCGATTGACGATATCGTCAAAATCATGACTTGCATCGAATTGTACTATTTTATCAAAATTGCAGGTCTTTAACAACAACCATGAAGTTAATGCTATGTCTCCTGGTGTTATCGACCCTGGCAATCTTCGTGG
Source organism: Agrotis exclamationis (assembly GCA_950005045.1). Taxonomy (NCBI): domain Eukaryota; kingdom Metazoa; phylum Arthropoda; class Insecta; order Lepidoptera; family Noctuidae; genus Agrotis; species Agrotis exclamationis. The sequence continues at coordinate 6,061,905 of OX465433.1, read as the reverse complement.
ATGCCCAACGAAACAGCGAAGAACTTAGGATCAGACGAGAATCAGCGGTAACTGACTGCAGCAGAAACATGAAGAATCTGTTCCTTATTTCTTGTGCAAGGGAGCACAAGCAGGCTTGTAAGTATATATTTGGATGGATAGTTCGTTATTTACTCACTTTAAAACACTGTCACTTTATAACAGCTAAACGGATCTTGATGGAATTTGGCTATATGTTATACGTGTGTGGTATTATACCGCTTATTGTTATTATTGGTTATTATGACGGTCCATTGATATATCAATGGACTGAAACTAAACCATCTAAGATTTGCGGACGACCTAATCCTAATATCTGAAAATTCTGAAAACTTGCAAGTAATGCTCGAACAGCTTGTATACGAAAGTGATAAAGTCGGACTCTCAATGAACACTGCAAAAACCAAAGTAATGACAAACCTCCAAAAAACTCCCATCATAGTTAACAGCAAAATTATAGAATATGAGGAAGAATATACATACCTGGGACAGATAATATCACCCAAAGACCTTGAAACTAAAGAAATAGATAACAGAGTACAGCTAGCGTGGAAGAGATATTGGTCACTTAAAGACGTTGTCAAAAACCCTCAGGTACCGCTCAAATCTAAGAAGAAAATATTTGATTGCTGCATTTTACCTATAATGACGTATGGATGTCAAACTTGGAGCATTACTAAACAAAATACGCGAAAACTAGAGACCTGCCAACATAGCATGGAGCGTAGCATGCTCAACGCCAAGTTATAAGACAAAATCAAACTAGAAACATTACGAAACCAAACTAAAATCAACGATGTCACATATTGTATAAGGAAATTGAAATGGAGATGGGCAGGTCATATGTTGAGGAGTACTAATAATAAATGGGCCAAGGACGTAACCGAATGGTGTCCAAGATATAACAAAAGAAAGAAAGGAAGGCAGCGCCTAAGATGGGAAGACGACTTTCGAAAGATGGCCGGTGCTACTTGGAGGAGGATGACCCATAATCGGAAGGAGTGGCAAGCTCTAGGGGAGGCCTTTGCGAAATCGCAAGACAATCTCAATACCGGTGTCTAATACTTAATATATTATATACACTTAAAAAAAAAAAAATGTAAACTCTTAATATTTTTATGTTTTGTAAGATTGTTAAATAAAGGCTATAATAATTATGACGGTCATACACGCGGCTTTTCACGATGGTTTTAACCTTGCATTCATAACCGACAGGCAATCCCTAGCGTGTATGTGGAGCATAGGAGCATACAACAACTATGTATACGATAATTTGTAATATGGGTGTATTCCCTTTGTCCCCGTAGGCAACACTTTCTTACTTGTCCATTCCGTTTGTTTCAGTACTCACGGCACGCGGACGAAAATCAATCATAAAGAAGTTAGGCTCTCTGGTCGACGAATGTTGCGAACAAGAGTGTACGCCAGACGCCGTGTTTAGATATTGTTAGCTAAATATTGACGTGGTGTCTGAAGTTTTTTAAACTGTTATTAAAAAATAAGTGAAAATGAGGTATTTTTTTTCTGAATTTCAATACATTTTCGGGGTCTAATGAGGTATTTTCGGTCGATTTTGCCGCACGGTTTGGTGTAAGTGATTATATTTACCTACAAGCGATGCTACTGGTGACTTGCGAAATTAAATAAAAATCGGCCCGTGTAAATGACCTTTAAGGTGACGCGTAAAGATGGAAAGTGTGCGAGGTTTCATTCAGAATTCTAAAATTCGTTTCCTTCGGCGCGGATAAACGTGCGTCCACCTTAAATCGGTAGATTTATGGCTGGTAATGGTCCACTTTTGGACTACAAGCACATAAAGAGTGAGTTTCAGTCCTTAGCGCTGCTTATATCAACTATTTTTCAAAAGTCACGAAAGTTACGACGCCTGCTTCCACGGCTGTTCTAGCAGATGCCCGCGCCGCCCGCACTGGTGCCGTCCATTTTAACTTAGCGTTCTACTAAAACCAAGAATAAGAAAGGAATTTAAAAATTATAATTTATTAACAAAATTACAAATTTAAATAACCTAAAAATATATTAATGTACTCGTAACAGTAAAGCCTTAACAAAATTCAAATAAAATTAATTTAAAAAATCTTTCTATATTTAAGATTTTTTGTGTTAGACGATCAAGTACGTCATACAAATCTAGTAACATTAGTGACTTAAAACAAACTATTTCCTGTAGATACGTGAAGAAGTCCTTCCTTGGCAAGTCAGATTGGAGTGCTCGAAGATACTGGATACTGTTCTGATGAATAAATAAAAAATGATGTAAATATTGTTCCTTAAATGAGTGCTTATTGCACCTTTATTCGCTAGACTGAAAGATAACTCCAGCATAGTTGGGGAAAAGGCTAGGCCAGATCATGACGAAAACTTAGTTCTACAATCTGTTTTCAGCGTTAAGTAATAAAGTTGAAAATCTATTTAAAGAATATAGAGTAATTTCTCAATATGCTCTACTGCATTACGAAATCTATACATGTAACACTATAAAGCGTTATCGTTATTTTTTTTTTGCCGATGGACTAGAACGTCTAGGATGTAACACAGCCCGTAAGGTGCCGTGGTAGCGAGCAAAACGCGGCATTTTCTGGACGGTTGGCGCTCATACACCTTGATAAGTTTGAATTTTAAAACTAATCTTAGCAAAATTTTAGCTTATGAAGCTAGAGCCTCGCTGTAAAAAAACCCGTAGGTTAGTTCACCTGTTATTTATCATCATCATAAGCCTATAAATGTTCCCACTGCTGGGACACAGGCCTTCTCTCTGTGAGAGGGATTGGGTCGTAATCTACCACGCGGGCCCAGTGCGGATTGGGAGATGTCACATGTCTTCGAATTTTTGATTCTAAGACATTTCCTCACGATGTTTTCCTTCACCGTTTTGAGAGCAGTGGTATTGAAATAAATTACACAAAGTAATGCGCCTGACGGGGTTCGAACCCACGACCTACTCCGTATGGTACGCATAAATTTAGGTTAAATATTCAGTACTTCTGCAAAACTTGCTATATTGATTGATAGTTAACTTTCAAACACCTCTAAGTTACAGTTAACGTTCAAAACTCGCCATATTACGCAGTGACTCGTGCAAATGCCGCCATACGGTACGGTGCTTATTTTTTTTTTTTTTTTTTTTAGGGTGGCAAAATCATCAAATGAGTCCTCCCGCCCTGGGTGGGGCGGAAGGGACTGTCAGACTCTTACTGACTAAAATCCACCCGTGTTCCTTCGGATGCCCTTTACGTTCCGGGGCCACGGTATCCTGGATTAAGAAAAAATCCGCGACCCCGGCAGGCATTTGGCCCCATAAGGGGCCCCGTCGGTGACGCGTGAAACACGACACGCCACCGACCCGGGCTTGGTCCCTGGTCGGACGGCGAGCTTACCCATTACTCACCGTCCGCAAGCCCGCTCCGCTGCTGTGCCCTCTGCTAATCAGAGGGACACGCATTGGAGCTTCCACCCGACAGGCTATTTGCATACGGACAAAGAAACCCCCTTAGGCACACAGTGCCTAAGGAAGAGTTTTTGCCCGCATCCCAGGGCGCACCGGCCCGAAAAACTGGTCTTCCCCCCGGACGTATCCGAGAGGGAACTCCAGTCCACGGACGCACGTGGAGGTTACCTGTCTTAGCACCCCACGGTACGGTGCTGAGACTTTTTTATTTTAGCGTGGTAAAATCAAATGAGTCCTCCCACCCAGGGCAGGGCAGGAGGGACTGTCAGACATGTACTGACTAAAATCCACGATGTCCTTCAATGGCCCTTTACGTACCGGGTCACGGTAATTCGGTATTGCCACTACCGTGGCAGGCTTTGGCCCTCTAAAGGGGGCCCCGTCGTTGTGCTGACACACTTTGTACGCGCGTGGAACACAATGCGCCGTCGACCCGGGCATGGTCCATGGTCGGACAGCGATTCGCCCATTACTCGCCGTCCGCATGCCGCACCTACGGTGACCGGAGATCGTCTTGCAACGTCTACTACTGCGGCTGGGCTGTGAGGTGGACGCTTTCCTTTCCTTCACGCGTCCCGCCTCCTCCTTCGCTAGCATGACTGCTTCGCAAAAGGACCGCTTCCCACTCCGTCTCGCCCCACAGCATGGCCTCGTCCAGTGCCGGGCTCGAGAGGTCGCCGCCTATCGCCGTCGTGAGAACATGGCGGTGCTCTGCCACGCGCGGGGCAGTCCTGAACCGTATGCTCCACCGTGTCCTCCGGGCGATCCTCGACGGTGCTGAGACTTGACAAAGTTTTTTTTAAGAAATCAAACACCAAAGACGTCCTGAAATTGCCTATGCCTCTAAAAGTTTTTTTTTTTGAGAAAAGACCGGAATGGCATAATCGCCGTTAAGGCTGCCTGTCCATTGATGCGGAGCGAGCTGGCGGAGCGGAGAAACGAGGAAATATTAACCAATAGGATTGCACCATTGAAGTCGCGTGGAGATTTTGTACAATCCTATTGGTTAATATTTCCTCGTTTCTCCGCTCCTCTAGCACGCTCCGCATCAATGGACAGGCAGCCTAAAGGGGAACCGCATTATGTATCGGAGGTGGTGAATTTTACGGCAGATTGAACCTGCTTCGCTAATCAATGAAGGCGTTTCTGCAAAACCAACATTAAATGATATGAAAAACCTACTGATTTTGACATTTTGGAAAGGATTGGGCTAAGATATAAGGCTAAAATATTGTAGATTTTTTCTAGAAAACGAAACTGAATCTGCTTTTAGACGAAGGTACCGATACTGAGGAAACTTTAATGGATGAAGAAACAAATAAGATTATAATATTACTGTAAGATCATTATTTAGGTTGAGGATTCAATTCGGATACTGTTTCAAAACTCTTCATGTTAATGTCATACTATTGCAAAACTGTTTAAGTTAAAAATACTTTTGCAAAAGTGGTTATGTTTAATTTTTAAATATTAATAAAAAAGAAACTATGATATTAAGATTTTATTTACTATAAGAAATTAATTCTCTGTGACAATAATTTTCAGTAATATGTTGTAGTATGAAATTTCATAACTCCATTTTAACACTAGAGGTTTTTATCGATTTTCCAAAATTATTTTCATTTTAACATAGCGGACTTTGCAAGTGGGCTACTCACTTTTGATGACGATGATATGAAAACAATGAACCAAAGTAAATAAAAATACTTACCTGAAGTCTTCAACGGAAAGTTACATCGGGTACAAAGAGTAGAGAAAGCCAGCTATCCCGTCACTTCAGTTTGTAAAAGGTGCTCGAATCACCCTCATTTGTAGTTCAGTTCGCTGTTAAGTCCAGTTTGCAATTTAAACAGCCACTTATTTGAAATTTGCAATTTGATTTTGAACATCGAACTTTTTCTTTTGAAACGAGTAACCTTTTTGCAAGTGCGGTTCCATTTTAAGCTGCCTGACTCTTGGCGATTGAATGGAGCAACTGAGATCGCAGATCGGCTGATTCAAGAATCTTAAGTATTTTGCTCCTTTCTTCATTCCTTTTTTGATTATATTGATTGATATTGATGAAGTTCTTGCTGATTTTAAAATCTATGGAATGTTGGAGAATTAGTCTTTTGGAATTTTATGTGACTTATAACTGGTTAGAAATAAACTCTATGGTGGAGCTTTATGGTCTGTTCTAGCTCTGTTTAAATATTATAAAATATATAGAATTGTCACTGTGAGAAAAAACAACTGATTGGGTTCATCATCATCATCATCATATCAGCCGTAAGACGTCCACTGCTGAACATAGGCCTCCCCTTTAGACTTCCAATAGGACCGGTTGTAAGCGGCCTGCATCCAGCGTGATCAGCTGATTGGGTTGGTTGCTTATTTTTGAAAAGATGGTCTGTATTTAAATTATCGTGAGTTTTTTTATTAGTTTATTTTATGCGAAGGAGATGGCGGGACGAACTGGATGCCTTCCTTGAGAATTGGAAGGAAATGGCACACAATCGAGACCGTTGGAAGGAATGGAGGGAGGCCTTTGCCCAGCAGTGGGACAGTACAGGCTAGTAATAATAATAATTATTATTATTTTATACGAGTTATGTTGTTGTGTAAGAAGATTAAAGCACCCATTTTCATATTTTCAAGATGGAAAGGAGTATTTTTATATTACTAGACTATAATGAGCCTGTGTGTAATATTTCATGAAAATAGAAGTAATTCATAACGTCGATCATTTGCCTTTGGACCAGCAATAATAACGCCTCCAGTACCAGAGGGGGGCGCCCCCTTCGTTGGGAGCCTACGGTCTATCTATACTTACCATATTCATCAAATATGACCATATTTTCTTTTATTCTTCATCGATTCAGTTCTACAAGCGTTATGGCCTGTGCATTGCCACTTCAACTTGCAAATTTATTACCGGTTATGCCGCTGGTTTCGCGGGCATGCGGACGGTGAGTAATGGCTGACTCGCCGTCCGTTCGACATGGGCCATGCACTTGCCCGGGTCGACGTTGCGTCGTGTTCCACGCGCGCCTCAAAGACCTATCAGCAATTTGACCAGAGGGCCAAAGCTTGCCAGAGTCTTGATACTGTCTCATCAAATAACCGCGACCCTGGACTGGACCGTAAAGGGCTATTGAAGGATCACCGCGGATTTTAGTCAGTATAGTCTAACAGTAATGGGTGGGAGGACTCATTTGACTTTTTACCAAAAAAAAATGCTGGCTTTAATGAACAGTGGCTGCTGTGTATTACGCCATTTATTTCTTAAATGATTAAAAGTACTTACAAGTCCAGAATCTCCGTATAATTCAGTGTGTTTTGCTGGAACAGGTTTTGCTTAAAATTACCCTACAGTTTTAGACTAATGCATAGCACAAATGCCTGGCTGCTGGATCATTGGCTGGACCTTATGCGTCTTGTCTCTCGGAGTCGAGGATAAGAAGTACCGGGAATGAATCCCGGCCACTATAACGCAGGCACAACACTGCCTCAGGCCATGAGCCTTTATGATTGCCCAACTTCGTTTACGAATCATTTGTATTATTCTAATCCTATTTTTGTATTATTTTTAATAAGAGACAAAATAATTTTCAACGCTCAAAAATCTAATGTCATCTTTCGGGAAATTGACAGTTACTTCGTTTTTTTCAAAAGTTTCTCTTCTTGTTTGTATATTTTTGGCTATGAAGGTTTTACGGGACATACGTATACCGCGACTCCGGTACACAAAAGGGCTACCGAAGGACACCGTGGATTTTAGTCAGTACAAGTCTGACAGTCCCTCCCGCCCTGCCCGGGGCTGGGAGGACTCATTTGATGATTTTACCACAAAAAAAAAAGGTATGGTAAAACCACAAAATTAATGCATATTAGCATGCTGTTCCTCGTGTTTTCATCGTGATGTTATATAGCCTAAAGCCTTCCTCGATAAATGGACTATCCAACACATAAAGAATGTTTAAAAAAAATTCTTTATGTGTTGGATTTCACAGCGCTCAGTAGAGTTAACTGTTTTTGGAGTACCTACCAAAAACAGTTAATTTTACAGAAAAATGGTAAAGGCAATGATTGTAGATAATTTCACGACAAACAATTTTATAATGACCTGTTTTGACCTCCAAGCAATAGGTCGCAAGATATTTGCAAAAAAACTGTTTTTTGTGACCTTTTGACTTTGATAACTTTTTTAGCCTTCATTACAACACCGCAATATAGGTGTGTACAAAAATTCAGCTCTCTAGGAATTAAGGTGAAACCGCACTAGGCGGAACTGCACTACAGCGGTTCCGTTGCCGCTTAAGCTATTGTCAAACAGACAGGCGAAGCGAACGTGAAGCGAAGCGTTTATGTTTGTAATGTATGGAATTGTTTGAAGCCTGTCACATAGACTATCGGATCGCTTTCGCTTTTCTATATGACATGATTCGGATCGTGTTCGCTTCGCCTGTCTGTTTGACAGTAGCTTTAGCGCGCGATGTCTCGTATAATTTTATATAAAGAATATTTTGACGCTTCGTGTCGCGCAGTTCCGCTGCAGTGCAGTTCCGCCTAGTGCGATTTCACCTTTATTCCGCAGTTAAAACTAAAATGACTGGACCATAAGCTATATTTTCGAAAACCATAGATGAAGAGTCAACCAAAAAAGTATCAAAATTAAAAAAAAGAACTAGGTACTTGAGAACTCTTTGCTGTACTCTGATGAATCCATGTCAGTTTAACAAATGTCATATTTTATTCATGTGACGATTTCGTAGATTATTTTACTGTCATTTTGTAATTCAATTTTAATTTTTACATAAGACAATTAAGAGCATTTTGCTGCTTAAAAGTTATGCCGGCATTTCTGAGCACTGTATTTTTTCGGAACCGGTGCATGTGGAATTTGGTAGTGCTTACTTGTAAATCTGGTACAGCCAGGCTTGATTTAGACATCCCTATCGGTAGGTATTTGTTACCATTTTTTATATAATGGAGGCCATACATCAGGGTTTGCTTGATGCATTTAACCTTGCATAACCGACAGGCAAGCCCTAGCTAGCGTGTATGTGTTGAAACTGTACAGTTATCGGTGCATGTGTCGGTTATGCATGCACAGTTAAAATCATCATGCAAACTCTAACGTGTATGGCCTCCATCAAAAGGTTTGCTCTTGGCCTTAAACTGAGGCAAAGATGAGTCCTAACGACCCGTTCATGACTTTGGTCTAAAGAAGCGGTGAGCGGAGCGGTCGGGCGGCGGCTCGAACAAGATATTAGTTACTTTTGTAAGTACGCGCATTCGCTACTGGCGGCGCCTTGTGGCGTGTTTGTCACCGTTCACAGCGACATGGTCATGATCGAGCGAGCTCACCTTAAGAAACTGGGACTTCTGCGCACTGATGAAATTCAATAAATACTGTTTGACGCCGGACTTCGATCTACAGGATCCAGATTACGAGGCAAGCAGTCCTGGTGAGGCTTACCACCGCCAATTGATGATTGCTCAGCCATCACTGCCGTTTTGTGGACCGCTAGGAGGTGAATCCCACTCACCAAATACTTAATGATCATTTTTCTGCCCTTGGACCAATTCATTTGAGCAAGCGCAACATGTCTTCTTCTCGTAATCTTAGCCGTCAGCTTAATTCTTTCTAGTCATATCATTCCTTACTTTGTCAAATACGTAAAATGAAGATCAAGATAGCATTGCCAACAGTTTCTATATTATCACAGCACAATAGGCGCAGTGGCTAAACGATTGACTGCAACGCTACGTGTAGCACGTCCGATTCCCGCACGTAATAAATACTTGTTTGTTACAAGTAGTTGTTATAAATAAATATTTTGAACACATTAACGGCCTGCATTTCGATTCGTAAAGATTTTTTGCGGGAAGAAAAAATCTACTTTCGGAAGTTCCGAACTATTTTTCTTCCCAGGTGGATGTAGTATCAAGTCCTGCTCGTAGCTTTAGTTGTTCTGGGTATGGCTGTGTCTGTATCTGTGGGTTTGATGTGTGAAAACGCACTCACGATACAGGAGAACTCTTAGACCGAAATAAATAGTCGTACCTAAGCCATATAGCTAAACCTAAGTCAGTGCTTGCCAAGCCTAGCACTGACTTTGGCTAGTACGACTACGTCAGTCCCGTATTACAGAACCTCTTTCGAGACTCAAGCGTTACTTAGAATCAGTTTCAACCAATCTAATGGCTTGAATCTAGTTCAAGTAACCTAGTGTAGTTCAACAATTTATCTAAACCAAGAATATTATTACCGTTGATATTTCTTTTCTTACTATCCTCAGCACCCGATCAGGATCCCTTCGACTTAAGCATCTGGGAGTCCATAGCTACCTTCATTCATTCAGTCGAAGATTTCGTAAATCAGAAGAAGCGATGGCTAACAACAGATTTACTCGCCGACAATGCTTGCTCGTCGTCTCCTTACTCCTACTCATCGAGTGTGTGTTGAACATCATATACTACGACGACATTATCTTTAAAAAAATACAAAAAACCCGTGACGCAAATGTAAGCGAAGTCAAAGATTCAACGGAAAAATTTGTACAACTTATGAAGTTCTGCTCAAATATTTCAATAAATCACAATGATTCCGTTCGAGATGTTGTCAGGAAACGCGTCGTTATAAATTATAAACCTTCGTTCATTAATTCGATAAATACTTCAATAGGTGAGTTGTTAGTTATTTTTAAATCACCATCATCCTCATCAGCATCATTTGTATCATCTTCGTCTAGTCTTTGTGCAAAAAAATGAAAATCATTTTATATCATTTTGTGATAAAACTAATGAGAAAACATCAACATTTTTTTACAGTGTCACATAAACTGCGAGAAATCTTTCGAATCACAGGAACCCACCGACAGAATCGCACAGTATCTACACCACAGAGGATTACCGAACTTCTCACATTTCCATAGACTTTCATGAATGACATCGACTTGAAAAAGAAACAAAATACAAACGTCACAAAATTCATCCTCAACAAGCAAACCAAATACATCATTTTAATTATTTAAGTGTTTCCACAACGTTTTTACAAAATTAATGTACCTCTTTCAATAAACGCTCCACGGATTATACCAAATGTTGTTTTTACGAAGCTGGCCAGTTATCATCCAGAACGGCTTGAGAGCTGTTCCAAAGTTTATGTCACAGGGTTACATTCTGTCCCATGATAGTTTTGGAAAAGGCGCGTTAGATACCCAATTTTCAAAAACCAGGGTTTCCAACACATTTCTTGTATCCTTTGGTTCTGCTATCCGACGCCAGTCGAAAACAAACCATATTTTGAGCAACGAATATGAATGTTGATATGATAAATACAAAGTTATTTTCTACTGCATTAATTTTTCTGCATAAAACAGAAGCATGGCCTATGTTTACCAATGCACGAAAATACGTTTTTTTATAACTTTCGTGTTATTTTTGTTATTGGAGTTATATTCTCAGTTCTTAGCTCGTAAGAGCCATGATGAGGATGTTAATTGTAAAATTGTTACTCGTTATAAGTATCAGTTAAATAATGGTTTGGACACCGAGATGGGTAAGTGCTTTTGTTAACTTTTGCTAAACTAATTTACATACTTACCACTAGTCTTGGTCATAATAAATGCTTTACACATTTTTAAGTTTGAGCCAAAATATTACTACAAACATTAGCTGTGCCTTTCATGCTCCGTCCGCGTTATTTTCAAGTAAGGGGCACAAAGTTTTAGCTGTACATAAAGTAAGATACACAGAGTACAGTTTGAGTTAGCTCAAACTTCAAAATCGTCCGATTTAGAGCAAATACAGAAAATTTAGAGCGAACTTGTATAGTTGATTAATTTATTTGTGTCGTTTGCAGTTTACGAGAATGGATATAACTCTTCATATAATTGGTTTATGAGCAAGAAACCTCAGTTTAAAAATTTAGGTAATACGCTGTTCTATCTAAACATCTTTCTATTCTCGTAAAAAAAAATTAATATGATCAAATTATCTGCCCCAATTTTAAATACTAAGGTATTTTTTTTCTATTTTGGCTGAAATACACATCATAAATTAATTATTATTTAATTGTTTAAGGCGCAAAAGAGAAAATGAGGTATGCGGAAAATACGCCATTGTGCAAAGTAGACGAAACTTCTTTGGGTAAGTACCTTAACAGAATAATAGACCAAATATATATTTTAGGAGGTGTCGTACTTTTTCAGTTACAAACAAACACAAAAAAAAGATCTATATTTTCTTTCCGTATATTATTTACTTAAAAAAATATGCACATAATAATTGCTGCCTGAAGATGGACGATGCCACCAAATCCAGACCAAAAGACTTGGCAAAATGTAAATGCACTTTGATAGCTGGTCTGAAGTATATGTGCTCGAAAAATATCAAGGAAATGCTCATCCTTTCTCACTGGTTTTTTTTTTGTTATATCAGGACCAGTAACAATTAAAAAACAAAAAAATATCAAAGAAATAGTAGAGGAACAGAATAGTGACGTGAAACTCGGAGGCTACTATGCTCCCAGGCAGTGCCGCGCGACACAACGAGTGGCCGTTATTGTACCTTATCGGTAAGCTTTGATTTTGCATACCTAAAGTTCGCGCCGGAGACCGCGACAGGAAACAGCGACAGGCGACCGCGACAGTACTTAACATTAGGCAAAGTATGAGCGGCAGTTCGCGAGCGAGACAGCGACAGGAGACGGATACGGTAAACAATCTCCGGTCGCGGGCCGTGTCGCGGTCTCGCGCGTGAACCGACACCTTAACGGTGCAGGACTGTTTGGGTCGCTGGACTGTCTCGTCAGGTAATCGTGACCTTGGAACGTAAAGGGCCATTGAAGGAACACCGTGGATTTTAGTCAGTACGAGTATGACAGTCCTTCCCATCCCGCTCTGGTTGGGAGGACGCATTTGATGAATTTACCAAGTTAAAACAACAAAATAACAAACGACACACAATATTATTATGTACTTTATCTACTCTCATATCGTTAAATTCAAAATACAAAACTCAAAACGAGTTTTTAATGACGTACTTTACACACAGTATATCGAAATGAAATTAAAAAATTAAATTATGACACTATTTCTCTAACAAAATATGTTATAATAAAATTCTTTTTTCATTACGATATAGATTACAGATCATAGATACATCAATTTGATTTTTTATCTGTGGCTGCGCGCGCTGTGGCCCATGCGCGGTGATAACGGGAATTTGGCGCCATAATACTGTGTCAATCTTTATCTTTAATTTGATAAATTCGTGTTCAATGAAAGTAGATAAAGTAGTGTATGAAACTGACTAACTAGGTATTATACACTCGTGTGATACTTTTAAAAAACTCAAACTTAAACTCACACTCGTGTATAATACCCCTTATTATGTACCAGTTTCATAAACTACTATTACATATCTGCACTGGACCTGCATGGTGGATTACAGCGCACTCCCTCTAATGAGAGGCGGAAGAGGCCTGTGTCCCAGCACTGGGAACATTATTGGCTGATTATGTGATGCTATGCTTTATTTCAGAGATCGTCAAGTCCACCTCAACATTTTTCTTCGTCACATGCATCCATTACTAAAGAAACAATTGCTAGAATACAGAATATTTGTCATAGAACAATATGGTAAGCTCGATTTCTTATACAGTTTACTATTGTCTAGGTTGAATTATACAATTAAATTAACTATCGTATTAAACGAACTATAATAAGATAGTTTCCAGTATCAATCAATTGAAAATCTAATTATTACGTCAAGTTTCGAAAAATAATGGACACCGATTTTTCCTTTGTTAAATCAGTTAAAATTAACAAAGAAAACGCATCATAATTCGACGGCGTTTGGCGGAGTGGCGTTTTGACGTCAGGACGCAGTAAAAATGACATCACGGCATGACGTATTGTGAATTTTAAAAGCGTCTTATCTTCGTCAATTTTAGTTCAGGTAGCAAATAAAAAAAAATCCGAGTCATTTTTTTTTTAAATCCAAGTGACCGCATACGTCACATGGATATCAAAAAAAAAAATAGAATTTTTTGATACAAATATTTGTTTTTCTATGATATTTAACATTCATAAATATAAATACAAAAACTTAAATCGCTATGCTACGCGACGCGCTACGCTACGCAAAAACCTGCGCGCATTGCTACGGCGTAGCACTAACTGCTACGCTACGATAGCTGGGATTACACACTTTCAAAACGTATCGTAACTTTTTAGCGAAAATTTTTATCCCATCATACATTTTCACCAAAATTTTATGAGGGGCGCTTCTTTGTACCAGAATCGAAATATTGTCCTGGTTTTAATATATTCTTCTTCAAATATAGGCACAGAAAAATTCAACAAGGGCACTCTATACAACATCGCGTTTCTGGAGTCGCAGCGGTTCGGCACTTGGGACTGTCTGATCTTCCACGACGTCGACCTGGTGCCTGAGGACGAGAGGATCTCGTACTCCTGTCCGGAGCATCCGACACATATGGCTGCTGCAGTGGAATCATTCGATTATGTGTAAGAAACCATTTTTATCCTTATTTTTTATGAGTTTCTGGGGTAAAGTAAGAAAAAGGACTATGCTTGGCCTCTTTTTCGTATTTTTTTTTTAGTCTTCGCTCCACACTACGAATAACTCCTATATCGTAGCTGCGTTTACAAAAAAATCAACTAACTTAAGCAAACACCCAGATACGGAACAACTTATCATCAAAATATTTTTGATCATACAAATATTTTGGTTCCGTGCGGGAAACATACCGGACCAGCAGTCGGTTGCTAAAACACTGCGCCATCCATGTCGTCAATAATACCAACAAAGCCGTTATACCAAGACATTGACAGTTGCATAAACTGCCCCTGGTTTTTGTCATTAAGTGTTTAAGTTACTAATATTCCTAAAAATATTTATTATCTAAGTTAAACATCTGTTGAACACTTGTCTAAAAAAGTGTAACTGCAAAACGACCTTTGTATCAACATCAAATGCCGTTTTAGAGTTGACACTTATGTTAGACTAAGTTAAACATCTGTTGAACACTTGTCTAAAGCCGGCGCCAGATATAGTTCAAACATTTGAACATTTAAATGCCGGACTTTGTACACTTGTTTGAACACTTATTGAAGTAACCTGCCAGACTGCCTTGCGAATACATCTCTCCACAGTACGTTCACTAACCTCAAACAAGATGGACGACGACTTTGTGGATGCAGTATGCCTCTACTATTTAAGTGCATGTAATTATTTATTAATTGTGCAAAAAAATATATCAAAACGGCCAAAAAGAAGGCGCGAATGGATGTGTGAAATGTATCGTAACAGAACAAGGTATTGTACCTAGGTAAAAAGATCATTTATCACGTCATGCAAACCCACATGCACGACCATCCCGCTCGACAACGCTCGCGTGACTGAACTTTGCGCAAGTGTGGCAGGCTACGCAAACATTTGAACAAAGTCGACTTTGAACACTTTGATGTACGCTAAAAAACCGACACCTCTTGGCAAAGTGCATTTCAATGCGCACTTATTTGATCAAACATGCAAAGTCCCGTGCCAGACATAGCTTCATTCAAGTGTTCAAATGTTTGAAGCTGTATCTGGCGCCGGCTTAAGAAAAGTGTAACTGCAAAACGACCCTTACCTATATCAACGTCAAATGCCGTTTTCCCGTTGACACTTTTTAGGGTTCCGTAGCCAAATGGCAAAAACGGAACCCTTATAGATTCGTCATGTCTGTCTGTCTGTCTGTCGTCCGTATGTCACAGCCACTTTTTGTCGAAAGTATAAGAGCTATCCTGTTGGAACTTGGTAGGTAGATGTATTATGTGAACCGCATTAGGATTTTCAAAAAATAAAAACAAAACAAATTTTGGGGGTGCCCCCCATACTTAGAATTGAAACTCAATTTTTTTTTTCACCAAAGCCATTCGTGTGGGGTATCTATGGATAGGTCTTTAAAAATGATATTGAGGTTACTGATATCATTTTTTTCTAAACTGAACAGTTTGCACGAGAGACATTACCAAAGCGGTAAAATGTGCCCCCCCCCCCTGTAACTTCTTAAATAAGAGAACGATAAAACAAAAAAAAAAAATGTAATGTAGACCTCAACAAATACTTCCAAAGAAAATTGGTTTGGATGAGATACAGTTAGTAGTTTTTGAGATATAGTACATTTTCAAAAACCGCAAATATAACTTTGCCATTCATACAAACACTATGAAAAACAAAGTTATTTTTATTATTTGTGTATATTATTTACTAATCTCAATATAATTATATCCCTAATCTATGCTTGCTACTACGGAACCCTTCATGGGCGAGTCCAACTCGCACTTGGCCGGTTTTTTTTAGACAAGTATTCATCAGATGTTTAACTTTTTTTTTTGTAGTAAGACGGATACATTTTTGTTTGTTTTTTAATAGATTTAACTGTAGCTACATTTTCAGTTTCTCTTACATTAAAGTTTCATATTTTTCTGTGTCTTCAAGTCATTTGCTATCATCTTTTCAGTCTGCCGTATCGACTGAACTTCGGCGGTGTGACTGCCGTTACTCCTGAAGTTTACAGAAGAGTGAATGGCTTTTCAAACTTTTATTGGAACTGGGGCTCAGAAGATGATGATTTCTATATGAGGTAAGACTTGGTTAGTAATAGCTAGTGACAGTGTATAGCAATATCGCGTAAATTCTTCTTATTCTGCTAAAGTTGTCTTAGACCCAACACCTAGGTTCTTTAGATCCTAATAAGACGGCATTATGCTCTTTCTGGCCGACCTCGGCGGCGCAGTTCAACTTTGGGCTTTATCTAGAGACTTCCATTTCAGCCGGACAGACTTCTTGCCACGTCCAATAAGCCCGATTTGGGACGGAGCATGATGATAGATCGAAATCTGTTTTGATTTCTTTATAATGCTGGGTTTTGTAACTTAGTGAAAACAGCATAATATAGGTCATAAAGGTTTCTCATAACCGATTCATTAGTGTTATAAAGAATTGTCTGTTAGTGTGTGAGATCTCTATCTGGAAAGAAATCCCGAACAGCCTCTAGTAGTCTATAGCTTTTTGTAAATGTTTTTGCACTTTGTTTCAGACTTAAGCACAGTCGTCTAGTTGTATCCCGGTACAACAGCTCCATAGCTCGATACGCTTCTCTAGCACACGTTTACAATAAAAAGGGAAGAGAACGGTAATCTATACCCCATCCAATTCCATTCATGTTCCTCACGATTTTGACTGTAACTGTTACCAATATGGACCAGCGCCAATAACCGATGGTAGATCGGCGCCGGCTACCAGCTTTCTTTCTGTATAGGTACTGCCTTAAGAGGAAACACCAAGGGCTAGAGAATTGAAAAATAGGTATTTGTAAAATCTATTGCTGTCGCGCAGTGCCCGAACCGAACCCCGCAGAGCGCGATAGAGACAACTGCAGCTTGAACCGAAAATACCTATTAAATTAGCACAAAATCAACGACTCGTAGTCCCCTGATTACTACTCCAAAACTTAACCGATTTCACTACTTTTTTCTTTAAAAAGTAAAGAAAGGCTTTGGCCGTGTTCCTATATTATTTTCCTTTTTTATATAATGTCGTCAAAGTTTTCTGGATATTGAACACAGCGGAAAATCTGGCCAATTTTTTAGGAATTTGTATGTTCATATCTCTTTTAATAATTAATTTATGGAAAAAAGGAAAACATACAGACATGCCAATAGTGGCCATAGATTTTTTGTAAAAGAATTATTGCTCTACTGGCATTATCCAGGGAGGAAACAGGGGACTACGTTTGTATGGAAAAACGGCCCTTGTGTTTCCTCTTAAGGTGGCGGTTTACGCCGGAGACTGAGACAGGAGACAGCGATCGGACACCGCGACAGGAGACCGGGACAGTACTTAACATTAAGCAATGTATGAGCGGCAGTTCGCGAGCGAGACAGCGACAGGAGACAGATACGGTAGCAATCTCCGGTCGCGGTCTCCTGTCTCGGTCTCCTGTCGCGGTCCCGAGATCGAGACAGGAGACCTAAACTAAAGGCGCCGGAGCGCGTACCGGCACCTTTAGTTAACCATAAAACTATATAAACTTTAACTAGACCAAACTCCATATGCCTCCTTCCGCATAATTTTCGTAAAAAGGTTATAAATTTTTGCTGGAATAAAAAAAAATCTCTTTTACAGATTCTTACTCCTCATGCTGTCCAAGATGCGACGTCAGAAGGAGGGTCTGACAACCACGAAATACAAATTGCTAGGAGTTACTGAAGAAAAACTGTACACACACATACTAGCCGATGTTAATCCTACAAAAATGAAGCTCGATATGAAAAGTATCGTGCAGAGATTCATTAGATTACACGGTGAAACTATTATGTTTGGACAAAAGGAATTTAGGCTATCGAATCCAGCAAAACTTAAAAGACCCCTTTAGTAATAGATTGTTCTCTTCTCCATATTTTTCTTCGGATCTTAGAGCAGGCACAGATTGAGCGCTTTGTTAACGCGCGTTTAAAGAACCAAGAGGTGATATTGTGGCGAAAATAGGCCAACCCGCGCTCATTGGTAAACGCGCTGTGCTCATAGGCAATGTACGTTTTAACGCAATGCCAAGCGCTCAATGTATGTATACCTGGTCTTAATCAAACCTTTTTTTAATTAAACATGCATATTTGTGAATTATTCAAGAATTAGTATGATTGCAGGTTTTAAAAACAATAAATGTTACCACCCGTTCACGACGTCAGTCTAAGCGGTGAGCGGTGCGGCGGGCGGCGCTTAATTACTTTGTAAGTACGCGAATTCGATACCAGCGGCTCCTCGTGGCGTGTTTCAAACATCTTTTATCTTGTACATTTGATCTTATCGCTCGCCGCCCCACGCTAAGTAACCGCTCACAGCGGCAAGTGTTTCAGGTTGTTTGAGTACCCATCAATTAAATTTAAAAATGAAACAGAACTTTGTTTCGATAAAATTTTATGACTAGTAATTTAACGAGGATTTACTCAGATGTAGTCAAGCGTGATAGATTTTTGTATGACTGACGACAATGATTAAAAGATTATTGAATAAATATTATAATCCATATTGGTCGTCAGATTTTTTGAAACTGTTTTTACCTGCCGTATCAATATGCTGGTTATTAATTCAAAAATCGAGAAATTATTTATTGTTTACGTGAACAATGTTTGTTCTTGAATTATTTTTAATTTGTCGTATGTAGTTGAGTCAAGTCCCTAATAGAAAAATCACATGATTTTTTTTAAATCCCTGTTTGTGTGTCTGATCTTTGATCCGTTTGTTTGAATATTGATAAATTAAATAATCTTATTATATTATAAGTAAATTAAGAGACTGGAATGTTTTGGCTGTAACAAACAAGAGTAATGATTATGGAATAAAGATTTTGTATGAATTTTAAAAAGGCATTTTGTATTTTTATTTTATATCCAATTCTTAGGTCGCCTTCAAGATATGGTATCCGCAGCAGCATCCATGGCAATCGGCCTCAGCCAAAAATAAAAACAAAACTCTTTTAAATCCGCTTCTCTTTGAACGCTCTGTACATCACCGTGAGTTTCGGCAGCCCGGTTGTAATATTGTAAGCCCCCATTCGCACGAGCGATTAGGTATTTGGGCGTTAAAAAAGCGCTGAGTTTTAACGGTTGCGATGACAACTCGTCTCATTAGCTATTCGTCTCTTTCCCTATTACGTCACTTACACTAATTCGTCACCTTTTGCATCAGTACCCTGAGCACGAGTTTTCAGTATTTGAGACGTAAACTGGAACTTTGACAACTTCAAATTGACAATTTTCAAGGAAAAAATTAGCTCCTTCTTCGTACACCAGCGGCGCTGTTCCATTTTTCCATACAAGAAACGCTGTAAATACTGGAAAAACGCTGTAAAGTAAAAGAGTGAAAACTCGTGCTAAGGGTACTGGTCATTTTTATTAACTCGTTTCATGCTCTATTTCGTCGCTTTCCCAACTCGTCCGACGCATATCAGATATAATGGGACCTCATTCGTTCTATTAAGCGCTCGTGCGAATGGAGTGCAATGAGGAATAGTCAAAACAAAAGTGTGTGGCTTGCCTTCTTTCATAGCACAGAGTACCTACTTCTTTTTTCATAGTGGCATCATAGACAAGGCTTAATAACAGACAGATAATTTATAGACAGATGGAACACTGACACAAGAAATTATTAAATTGACCCTATTTTTAAACGTATTTTGCAATAACACCGTCTTTAAAAATGCAGCAGTTCATCTCAAAATTATGATACGACTTGCAACATTTCAAAACTAATGTTCGTTTTACTGTCCCTCCTTTCCCCAGGAATTTTGCTGTTTACAAATTTCTTCCGGAGGAACGTAACTTTGTAGGAAGCTGTACTCTACTCTGTATTGTGTAAACTGAAAATGAACTTTGGAAAATCGGTAAATATTATCCTTTATTATCGTCAGGGACGCCATCAAGGCCGGAACAGAAAGAGGTGTAAAGACCTGAACGTATACTGTGAGGGCTGGCTGGAAAGCTTGGGGTGGCCTTTGCCCAGCAGTGGGACAGCAAAAATAAAAACATTTATTCGCAATAACGCCAATGTCTAGTCCCTCCCGTCCTTCCCTGGATGGAAGGAAGGTGGATGACTCATTTGATGATTTTATGCTGACGGTTATGTTGACATTATCATGATACGAATCAACACCTTCACATCCGTATAAAAAAAGGGATAATATTTTAGTGCTCACCAAAAATACTGATCGTGCACCAAATATTCCTGAATGTTACACAAAATTTGATGATGGACTGCAGTTCTAAGAGCGAGCGAAGCGAGCTCGGGACTCGCTGGCACTCCGACTCGGTTATTTTTATTTAAGCCACCAAGAAGTCGGAGCCCCGCCAAGCGGGGCTCCGTCGACCTGCTACTTTACTAATAAAGCTACATTGGACATTAATTGGTGTCAGTTGTTAAATAGATGCTCGTTATGACATATTTTAATTAACATAATATTTTGGTGCACATTCAGTATATTTGGTGGAACATGGGAATAAATAGAAGTCCTTTTAAATACCATCCAAAAAAAAGTTACTCAACATACTAGACGGCATGGTTGGCACAGTGTCTGAACCATTGGACTTCGGCACTGCGTGTCGCGGGTTCGATTCTCAGAGTAAATATAAATTAATTTGTATATTCCACAAGTAGTTGTTCCGGGTCTGGGCGTTTATTTATATATATGTGAGTTTTTGTGTTTGTAAACGCACCCACGATGCAGGAGAAATTCTTATTGGGGGTCAATGTTTAAAACAAAAGTAACTGTAAGGGCCTCGTTCATTGAAGGACAAGTGGCGCGTCGAGCGGGGCGGGTTGCTCGGCGACAGGTAATCTTCAAATGTTGTCACTTCTCCGTGAACGCTAGAGCCGCGCAACTGTGGCTGCTATAATATTATTGCTGTATGTTTTATTTCAAGCGACCCTCTTCTACAACCGCGACGTTTGACGCCCCGCAAGTCCTTCAACGAGGCCTAAGCTACCTACCACCTACTTTCCGCCTCATCATTATAATTTCTATAACTGCTCTATCTTCCACAGGAGTCAACATACAAAACAAACATGATGGACACTCACATTTACGACACCCGTCGTGTCTGGATCTTTGTGATCAGCATGCTGATTATCCTGGATTGCTACTTCCATATCTACGTCTATTATAACATACTGCAAAGTCCCGAAAGACAAAGGTTTTATGGCGTAAAGACGTATGATGTATGGATACCCAGGAACATCGCCGATTATTATAAATATCCTTTGATCAATGGATCCAAAACCTCTATGGGTAAGTTTTATTGGATTAGCTGCTACCTGGGTCCGGTGGCCAAATATTTTGTCGCGCTCCTCTTGTAGGTGAAACGGCAGTATATTCATATCTCACTCAAGCGAGGCGATCTTAGTCTGTTGCCGTTCTGCGCTGTCTTCCAACACAAGTGTGTGAGAAAACATCGAGTAGGTATTAGTCAATACAAGTCTGACAGACCCGTCTACTCTCGTCAAAGCGGAGGAGATCCATGAAGAATATCCCCCTCGAGAAAAATGTAAATAGTGTTTCTAATGGCCCATTCATGATTTTGAACTAAGCGATCAGCGGTGCGACGGGCGGCGCGAATAAAGACAATAATTGCTTTGTAAGTACGCAATTTAGCCACGTACGGCGCGGGCGCCTCGTGGCGTGTTTTAAACATTTCTGTACATTTCATCTTATCGTCACTGCCGGGCACTAAGTGACCGCTTACAGCGGCAACTTTGTGTACGGGCCTTTAAAAGTGTCCCTTGTCAAGCTAAACCAACAACCCGTAGCAAATTTATTTACCACCCGTTTTATATGCTGCCCCCTAAAACGTGAGGCCCTAAGCAATAGGGTACCTATTTGACGGAAAAAATCTAATAAGTCCTTAGATTATTAAAAAGCATTTGACACATATCTTTCTTTTGTTACGAAAACCAAAACTGACGAAAATACGACACTTATAAAACTGCCAATACGTCACAAGCAATTACTTGCTTTATTTTAGGACAGGCCTGTTGGTCTAGTGGTTAATAGTGACCCTGACTGCTATGCCGAAGGTCGTGGGTTCGATTCCCACCCAGGACAAATGTTTGTGTGATGAGCACGATCATTAGTTCTGTGTCTGGGTGTAATTTATCTATAATATGTATGTATTTAGAAATATATAAGTATGTTTATCAGTTGTCTAGTACCCATAACACAAGCTCTGCTTAGCTTGGGACTAGATGGTGTTGTGTGGTAGTTGTAGAAAAAAAAATTACTTGCTTCTGACGTCACGAACTCCTCTACTCGAATTTTGATGCGTTATATCTTTGTAAATATGCAATTTATAGAAACCAGCAGCAAATAAAGAGAATTTCATTTCCAGATTATGAAATTCGGTATAACTCCTCTTACTATTGGTTCTCATCCATGAAACATCTACTGAAGGATCTTAGTAAGTTAACTTTACCCTATTTGTTTTTCTATGTCTTAAAAACATAACTAGGAAACGTTGGCTTATATTAACTTGACCATTATCATCAGCCTATAAATGTTCCCACTGCTGGGACACAGCTAGGTCTCTGTGAGAGAGAGTGGGCCATAATCCAGCACGCGGACCCAGTGCGGGTTGGTAGATGTCACATCTCTTCAAATTTTTGGTTCTAGGACATGCCGGTTTCCTCACGATGTTTTCCTTCACCGTTTTGAGAGCAGTGGTTATGAAATAAACTACACAAAGTAATGCGAGGTCTGACGGGGTTCGAACTCACGAGCCAGAACTCGTAAGTCGAGGCCGATACCACTGGGCCACCACTGCTCGATTGGTGGTGAAATAATATGTAATGAAATATTAATAATTCATTCCTCCACACAATGATATTATAAGTCATAGATATGTTATACACGTACAAAACAACAGAAAAAAGCGTACCGCGCAGAGAGGCAGCACACATACACACTTTTTATTCACACACATTACATTTCACTACAAGTAAAAAGGATAGCTTGATAAAACCAATATGAAAAAAAGTGACAGCTAGATGGTGACGCTCTCTCTTTTATCTCACTCGCACTCTCACTCGCACTCTTTCTTTTACGACGCCATATTTTAGAAACGTAATGTTTTATTTGTGAAAATATTAAGATAAATAATATATTTACGAATGATAAGTGATTCTTTGACTTTTAGAAGTCTTGCTTGTATAATTTGTACAATATCTCATCACACACGACGGTATTTTCGGTGGTTTTGAGTCACTTTTACTTTTGACTCACTCTGTAGTACGTGAAGCGCATCCGTTCTCGCTGGCAACGTCGGACTGAGGTCAAGGTTTGTGAATCAACCACATTTGAGCGCGTCTGTTTTTGAGCGCGTATAACGTATCTACACCTTTTTTACTTATAATATCATTGCCTCCACATCACTGTCCATTATATTTGATGATATCCATTATATCCTATACACTATTTTTTGTTTATGCGATTTTACGCGACCCGATACACCTGTCTAATATTTTTGTGTAATGAATCTATGTACAAAATTTTAAAACCGTATCTTAAACAATCACAAAGTTATAAGCTTGTATTTACTCGGTTGTCCGTTCAAAAACATGCTCATTTCGCGGTACATCCGCGTAAACCGCGTCTTCTGTGTTATATACACTCGTGATAATTGTTTGGCAATAGCTATACCTTACCGTACGGTGATTGTATTGTAATTAACTGGAAATAAAATTTAATTAAAATATTTTTGAAAAAAAATATAAAATGGTGTAAAAATGATTGGAATCGAATCAGTTACTGATTCTGAACAAACTATATTCAGGTTTCGCATATACTAAAAATAATGTTGTAAGTTTATGGAGTAGATAATTATATAATAATTATTTATATTTATTGTCTAGGCTCGGACGCTACACCGATGTACCCAATGAACACGCCTATATGTAAATTAAATACTACTTTATTGGGTAAGTTTATTGTAAGATACCGTAGAACTGCATTGAATTGAATTTTCAACAAACATCTATAAACCTAATTTTATTGACAATAATTCTCATTTTCGGATAAAGCATGATTGTATGTAGCCTGAACAAATCCCTGGGTGGAGTGGAAGGTACTTACTGTCAGACTCGACTAAAATCCATTATTTTCTTTCAATTGCCCTTTACGTTCCAGGGTCACGGTAACCTGCTTAGACAGTTCCGCGACCCATTAGGGTGCGTACCCACTATGTCGTGACGACAGATAATCGTGTAGTTTTAAGTGTCGTGGCTTATGTATTTAAATGGAGGGGCTCACATATAGAACGACACGACTTACTGTCGCGTCGTCTACAACATGTTTTGCAGTGACAACAGATTGTCATGACAGTGAGAACGGTTAGCACGACAGTCGTGGGGTGCTAAGACAGGTAACCTCCACGTGCGTCCGTGGACTGGGGTTCCCTCACGGATACGTCCGGGGGGAAGACCAGTTTTTCGGGCCGGTGCGCCCTGGGATGCGGGCAAAAACTCTTCCTTAGGCACTGTGTGCCTAAGGGGGTTTGGGTGGAAGCTCCAATGCGTGTCCCTCTGATTAGCAGAGGGCACAGCAGCGGAGCGGGCTTGCGGACGGTGAGTAATGGGTAAGCTCGCCGTCCGACCAAGAACCAAGCCCGGGTCGGTGGCGTGTCGTGTTTCACGCGTCACCGACGGGGCCCCTTATGGGGCCAAATGCCTGCCGGGGTCGCGGATTTTTTCTTAATCCAGGATACCGTGGCCCCGGAACGTAAAGGGCATCCGAAGGAACACGGGTGGATTTTAGTCAGTAAGAGTCTGACAGTCCCTTCTGCCCCACCCAGGGCGGGAGGACTCATTTGATGATTTTGCCAACCTAAAAAAAAAAAAAAAAAAAAAAGCACGACAGTCGTAAAACGATAAAAAATCATTACGACTAAATCGTGACCACAAATCATCATAGCCACGATAAAAATATACGCGACGTAATTTCGGCACAGTGTGTCGTCAGTAATTCAAATAGCATTGCAGGCGTAAAAATGCCGAACTTCGGTCGCGTAACTTCGGCATAGTGTGTTTAGACACTTACAAGCGATGCGACTGCACCAACTGCGACTTGCCGCACGGCTTATTTTCTCAGTCATAATACTTTATTTGCCAAATTCAAACTCTACAAATAAAAATATTTGTTAAATGTGTACATACTCGTATGTATTATGTAAAAAAATTGTGACAATTATAGACCCTGTCGGGCAAACCAAAATTGAGAAAAATATGGTAAGTACCTACTAGCTGCCCTGGGATCTGGAGGCGACTGCCCTCCAGCGCGTCTATGAGTGGCGCGTGGAGGCGCAGCGCCGGGGAGAATTCCCGCTGCCCCGACAAGTCGAGGCGCGGCGGGAAGAGGTCCGGCGCGATCTCAGGGCAGTATGGAGGGGACGATTGTCGCAACCGACGGCCGGGCACGCCGCAATCGCGGCGGTAAGACCCCTCTTTGAGGAGTGGCTGGATAGGAGTCACGGCGTCCTGACCTACCGCATGACGCAGGTCCTCACCGGACACGGAAGTTTCGGGAGGTACCTGTGTCTAAGGAGAAAGGAGGAAACGCCTGGGTGTCACCACTGCGAAGATCGCCCGGAGGACACAGTAGAGCATACGGTGCAAGACTGCCCAGCTTGGGCAGAGCACCGACGTGTCCTCACGGCGGCGATAGGCGGAGACCTCTCGCGCCCGGCATTGGTTGCGGCCATGCTGCGGGGCGAGACGGAGTGGGAAGCGGTCGCCTCCTTCTGCGAAGCAGTAATGCTCGCGAAGGAGGAGGCGGGCCGCGTGAGAGAGAGGACAGTGTCCTCCCTCCGCCCCAACCGCAGTGGTGGACGCCCACGGCGACGGACGTCGCAAGACAATCTCCGGCCACCGTAGGCGCGGGCATGCGGGCGGCGAGTAAAGGGCAACTCGCTGCCCGACCATGGACCATGCCCGGGTCGACGGCGCGTTGTGTTCCACGCGCGCCTCAAAGAGCGTCAGCAAGATGACGGGGCCCCCCTCTAGAGGGCCAAAGCCTGCCGGGGTCGCGGGACTTATCTCATTACCGTGACCCCGGAACATAAAGGGCTATCGAAGGACACCGTGGATTTTAGTCAGTACAAGTCTGACAGTCCCTCCCGCCCTGCCCGGGGTGGGAGGACTCATTTGATGATTTTACCACGAAAAAAAAAAAAAAAAAAAAGTACCTACTAGCTGTTGCCAGGAGAACTCGAAAATTTCCCCACTGGGAGATAAAATCGGGATATCTATCCCATGTATTAATCCGGTAGGTTATGTACTATCTGTGTACCTAATTGCATCCAAATCAGTCCATTCGTTTAGGCGTGAAAGAGCCACAAACATACTTACATCTTTATCCATTCTCACAAACTTTAATAATAATAATTTTAAGTCTCATCTGTTTCTTATTTCTATTAGAACCAATAAATGTCACCAAGATAAAAATAAAACTGGAATGGGTGGAGGTCCAGAATCCTGACGTGTCATTGGGTGGGTACTACGCCCCAGCCGACTGCAGGCCAAAACACCGAGTGGCTGTTATCATTCCTTATCGGTAAGTCAGTCTTGGAACAATTGTAACCCAGTGGTAGCGGCCTCGACATATTAGAATGTTCGTTTTCAGCGTCGAACTGGCCATAAAATATAGACAGAGTGGCATACGCCTGCCAGGCCCCAACTGGTGCGGGCCCCCAGGGCCCTTGCTTAATTGCGCGGCTTGCCTCAAGCCAGACAGTACGCAAAATCGGGGGCTCGCGCAGGCTATGTCGCAGCTTCTTGTGGCCAAAAGTTAAACCAGATCTGATAGACCGTTCATACAATTAGAGAGAAATAAATCAGAAGGTCTGAAACAATGAATGGGCGAAAGCCCGGGAAGATGGCCCTACAGCCACCCGGGCCCTTTCAGCCCAGTACGACCCTGGAGTGACCGTGTGACTTTTAATAAAACAGTTTATTTAAATTTCCAGGAATCGTCCAGACAGCCTTAATATTCTCCTCAACTACCTTCATCCATTACTAAAGAAACAGCTTCTGGAGTACAGGATATTTGTCATTGAACAATATGGTAAGTTTTTGTGAGTAAGTCATAACACCCGTAACATGACACCATAGGACTTGGTTCTGTCGACGAAATAATATAGTAGACAAAATCACAGAATATATATAGAAACATTCTATTCTTTAGTCAGGGTCGTATCATCATTATTCGCGCAAAAAAATCGTATAATAATGAAATAGTTTTGTGTATTCTTAAAGGTCAGCTCACACCGTGGGACGACGCGAAGCAACGTGACGCGACGATACTGGAAAAGTGTACCTTTTCGTGTAGTTAATTAAAGTTAGATTAAGAATCGGTCTATTGAAATGTGCGCGGCGTCGTGTCTCGGTGTGAATTGACCCCTAATAGAATAGAGTTAATTGGTTATACTACGAGAAACCTGTTCTTTTAACTCCCTAAACGACAATCCAGTAAGCCAGCTTGCTTGTCAATGTCAATCACACAAATACCTTAACAGACCTTAACTTTATTTTGACTATTCCTCTCTTTTTCCAACAAAAGGCACAGAAAAGTTCAACAAAGGCACTCTATACAACATCGCGTTCCTGGAGTCGCAGCGGTTCGGCACTTGGGACTGTCTGATCTTCCACGACGTCGACCTGGTGCCTGAGGACGAGAGGATCTCCTACTCCTGTCCGGAGCATCCGACACATATGTCTACTGTCAACGAATCTTGGGGCAATAGGTATGAGTTTAAATGAATGAGATCTTTAGAATCTTTTATGCCATTACATTTCAGTCTATCGTCAAGTTTGAGTAGGATGGGATTTTAAAAGGCAAATGTCCCCCATTTTTCGCAAATGCCAGTAATCGCGATCCATAGAAAAAAATCATTCTTTTCATAATTCGTGATCAATTTACATTACCTACCTAATATTCATTTTGTGGACACTACATAACCTTCATGAATCGGTACTGGTAGTCCGCGCCGACCTGCATCTACTCGTATATGTGCTTCCGCATAAAATAACACGGGGTTAGATTACCTATATATCGGCGTCGATGTGCCTGCGTAGGCAGCCTACTTCATTATAAAACCACCCAAACTTACTCGACAGTCGCAATAAATCAAAATATTGGGTGAGTTTAGCCGATACAAAATCTTGTCAGCACTAAAAGAAAAATGGCGACTGCTTAACAGCACAGTCTGAGAGGTCTGAGGAGGCTGAGAAATGATGTGGCTATATTCAGATTGGATAGATACGTGGTATTATAAAGGGCGCTACACACGGCTATACTATACTATAATATTTTATTTTAAGATGTTATCTTACTAATATAAATTCTTATATCGCTCTCTATCTTAAGATACAAAAATATGAAATATATTCTATCTTCGTCGTGGGTGATGGTCCATTGAATTGTATGGCGAGCGATATGGTAACTTAAGATAAAATATTATAGTAGGTATCTTAGCCGTGTGTAGCCTTATAGTCGGTTTAGGGACTAAAGTCCCTAAACCGGCTATAATGCTTGGCTCATGGCGCGACGCGATATCGAATTGCATCGATTGCCGATATCGGTCAGATATCGCACAAGCGTCCGGCCGAAGAAAATGTATGGACAATCGCTAGTTTTTGCTAATGGAGTCGCATGGATTGACGATATCGCTCACAGATCTGCTCGATATTGAATTGCATGTACGTCCTAATGACAATGCATATGATTCTGTGTTCGAAATTCGATTGCGCAAATACTCGTCACTGGCGACATCTTTTGTCTTTTGTTTGCAGCAGCGCCTTTATGTCGTAGTAGTAAGGTGGATTATCGTAGTTTACGGTCGAATTGCATCGCATCGCTCCATTAGTAAATACGTGCGACTTAAATCGGCAATCGACTCGATATCGCACGAGTCGCGTCGCGTCGCATCGCGCCATGAGTAAAGTCCCTTACACTTCAATGCACTGACAACTATCCGGTAGTTTGACATTGACAAACTCAAAAAGTAAAATGACAGAATATTCAAGCTCTAATTGCTAACTTCACTCTCGTCTGACCTCAGCATGGTTTCAGCCGATAACAGTCAGCATAGCTAACTGTTCAGCATATTCTGTCCAGATTTTGTATCGGCTAAACGCACCCATTGTTTTTTCAAAATCAACACCTATCAAAGTCAATCAAGCGCCAAAAGATTATTGCAGTGACACACTGTACATCATTTTCACGGACTTTCTCCTTTTCAGTGATCCGCTGAGATCCCGTTTCGGTGGAGTGACGGCTCTCACTCCTCAACAGTACGAAGCTGTCAACGGTTACTCCAACTTGTACTGGGATTGGGGCGTGGAAGACAATGATTTTTATGAAAGGTGGGTGACAAGACGTGGTCCTAAAAGTGACGACTTGGACAACATTTGGACAAAACTATTATATTTTATTTTGTTCTATTTTTTTTTATTCTACAACCGACGTCACGAGACGATTTCTGGCCACCGTAGGCGCGGGTATGCCTATCGCGATTAATGGGTGACTCGCCGTCCGATTATGGACCTGACCGGGTCGAAAGGCGCGTCGCGACTCGCGCCTCAAATGAGCTGTCAGCAATCTGACGGGGCCCCCATAAAGGGCTAAAGCCTGGTCAAAACTGGACACATTGTATTTGTTTGGTATAATTATTTTTGTTAAAAATACATGTTTCCTTTTTTCATTCTCAGACTGCAGTCGAAGAACTTCAGTATCGGGAGATACAATAGTTCCATATCACGGTACACGGTACTGGCTCACCCGTTCAACAACAGTGACAATAGAAGGTATCAAATATTTAATATTCTACACTATTCTATACCGTACCCATGCCCAAAAGAATTACTGTGTGTTTCAACTAAAATAGGGTGACCTTAGCGCCATTTTGTACTGTGCCCCAAACTAGGAATTTCTTCCTGTATCGTGGGTACGTTTACAAACATATAAACTCACATAAACAAACACCCAGACCCGGAACAACTACTTGAAGGTCATACAAATATTTGTTCCGTGCGGGAATCGAACCCGCGACACGTGGCGCAGCATTCGCTCAACCACTGTGACAACCGTATCGTCATAATAAACTAGACTGTACCTATCGCTAATGGAAACCATGGTTATCTTACCTTTTACAGAACCTTACTGCTCACGGGATCCAAACTGCGTTTCCGAAGAGATGACCTAAGAAGTACGAAGTACAACCTTGTCAATGTTACTCAAATGAGGATGTTTACCCACATATTAGCCGACGTGAACCCCACCAACATGCCTCTGGACCCCAAAAGTCTAATGCATCGCCTTTTCCACGTAACTGGCAACACATATTACGGCCATTTGCAATTTAAATAACGATTATTCTAATAATGAGTGGTAAAAATCACAGAACAACAGGTGTTATGTGGGTTTAATTAATGAAACCTACAGATCTGTTAAACCCCTATCCTGCATTGAGTGTGATGTTTATGTGTTGTGTTAAATTTAATGTTTGTATTCAAATTGTGTTTGTTTTTATTGAAAAACTACACGTTGTGTGCGTCTTATTATAAAACTTGAACTTTTTTGTTGTTTTAATTCATTACCTTCCATTAGTGTAAATACCTCTGAATCAGAACGCCATATAAATAAATGGTCCTAATATAAAGTAGTCGACCTCTTGCACCCGGCATTGGTTGAGGCCATGCTGCGGGGCGAGAAGGAAGGAGAAGCAGTTACCTCCTTCTGCGAAGCAGTTACGCTAGTAAAGGAGAAGGCGGCCTCACGATCCAGGTGAGCTGCCCAGGCCCACTGCCAACCGGGCCAACGTAGGCGCGGGCATGAAGACGCGAGTAATGGGTTACTCAAAGAGACCGGAACCCCCCATGCTACTTGGGTGTACCTAAGTGCCAGGAACATAATATGTTAGTGATAATATTATTATCACTAAACAAGAGGGAAGGTTACAAATGACAAAATATTTGAAATTAAACAAAATGTGTATTAAATAATATAATTGTAATAAATCTCCATTTATAGGTAAGAGAAAATTCTCAATATGATATTTGTAAGATAAAATTAATTAAATAAACATGTGCAATACCTACTTCCGTTTCCTAGTCACCATCACGTAATAATTTTCATTACTTCTTCTGCAAGAATAAGAGCATGGAATTTTTTCACCGAGTGTAATAACAAACATATTTTTGGATCCGTAACGAATTTACAAACGTAAATGTCACCTTCATCCGTATCCACTTCTAAACGTTTCAACACCTCTTTCAATTCATCTTCGTAAGGTGTTCTTTTCTCATCCGGGATCATAGCATAATGCCAAGGCAAGCAAATCCGTAAAACATTCCATATAACTGACTGGCTCACGGCGTACGACAAGTCAGGGTCCTCTTCAGGCTCGATTTTACTTTCTTCTTCTAATTCCACCTTTTCCGCTACTTTTTGTTCTGGTTCAGCATCCTCTTCACATGGACGACAAATAAATGTAGTCTTAACATTGCTTTCAGACTGTGCCACTTTAGATTTAGAAAACATGCTCTTTTGCTGTTTAGGCGCACGTGCGCTTAAAGATTCAGGTTTTTTCGAGCCCGTCGCAGTTTTACTTTTTCCTTTACCTTTACCCTTTTTTTCTTCTGGCTGAGAAACGTATTGTAGTTCTTCAATGGTGGTTCCTACACAAGTGTCTATTACTTTATCTAACACAGTATCAAGAAATTCTTTTGTGCATTTATTGGCACAAGCTAAGCAATCATCTCTGTACTGTTTGTATTTAATCAATTTTAGAACTACTGCCTGGCACTCCTGCACGTCATAACATGTTTTTTTGCCGACAGCCATAGACAGTGCTGTTACAAAACCTATCACAGGATCAGTATGTTTACAAAAAGCTAACAAGAACGCGGAGTAATTTATCATGTCTGTCTCTGTTTCAAATAATTCGAACAAGAAATGTTTTATCAAATTTTTCCTAAGCTGCTCATGTTTATCTTCTGGGTCGAAGTCCTTCTCAAACCAAAGTTCTTCGGCGATGAAATCGTCCCTACTTATCAACTCAGTGGACTCGAGATCAATACATCGAAATGTTTTGCGAACTTCTAATAACTCATCCACGTCGGGATATCGTATGTTCAAACTATAAATAAGAAAATCTCTCCAATCGACGTATACTGTATCGCCAAATATCAAATATACTAATTTGGGTATTTTGTCGGGATTTACACTCATCCAAGCATCTGGGAAGAGAGCCCCATTACAAGTCTCTTTCCCATAGAAAAAGAAATCTTGAAGAAGATATATGAATGCCTGAGTCAAAATGATTCCTGTTGGTGCAACAATCTTAAACTGAGTCCGCAAAATAGCTAGTTGACTGATTTTGAAATCCATACTACCAACTACCTCAGTAACTGGTCCCGTATCCACTGGTGGCTCTGGTGGAGCGAATTGTAAAAGGTTAGGATCAATCATAAAGGTATCATGTTCAAGTACAAGCGTTTCCGGAATTCTGCGTCCGTCTTCAATGGCCATTTGTAAATATTTACAAAGCCTATCAACAGATTTTATTTCATTTATATAGTAAGTGTTAATATCATTTTGTATTTCCATAAACGCTCTATAAATATGGTCGTTAAATAATTTCATGTCACGATAACATTTGTATTGAAGAGCTAGCATTCGTAGACTAGCTCGATACATTTCTCCATTAATCCCCATGGTCCATTCTTCAATACATTTCAACGCGTTCTCTTTGAATATTTCCTCAAGGTTAACCGAATCTTCAGAAGAAACATCATCTTTCTTTTTTATAGTTGGTTGCATTCTAGCTACTTCACCGTATTCTCTTGCTACAATAGATCTATAAGAATCATTAGTATCTTTAATAACTTTCAAAGCAAATTTTACATTATTCTCAATCACCAAATTGAAAGGGTTATTATTGAAGTCGATTTCAATGTTTTTAATTTGCAATTCCTGGAATGCGTTTCTCAACTGTTTGTATACTTTGTCTTCACCTCCTTTTTTACTGCCAGATGTTTCTTCATTTTCCTTGTATATTTTATTCAATTCCTTAAATGTTATTTTATCCGTTGATGGCAAACGCTTTATCATAGCAAAATAAAAATCATGGAGGGCTTGGAACGTCAAAATCGATCTGAAATATTATAATGTAAGTAAAGTCACGGATATTGTTGCCTTCAAGTATCAGTACCTATTGGTTTCCGAATACCGATACTTGAAGGGAATATTATAATTACATTCAATTAATTATTTACTCATTTTTTTCGACAATTCCTAATCCCACACTTCATTTGCACATAATGTATTTGTAGGTCTCTTAGATTCAAAGATATTAAATTTATTTTTTTGTACAAACCCTAGTTGTGCCGGTTAAAAAACTAAAATGGCTGTGTGATTTGGGTTTTTTTAAACAGACTTGTCGATAAAAATGAGTATAATTATAATATCTCTTTAAAGTGTCGGGAACCAAACATTCTGTAGTCAGGCGTTTACCCAATTTGTAAATTCGTTACTTTTGTTTTTTTATTTTTTCGTGGTAAAATCATCAAATGAGTCCTCCCACCCCGGGCAGGGCAGGAGGGACTGTCAGACTTGTACTGACTAAAATCCACGGTGTCCTTCGATAGCCCTTTATGTTCCGGGGTCACGGTAATGAGATAAGTCCAGCGACCCCGGCAGGCTTTGGCCCTCTAGAGAGGGGGCCCCGTCATTTTGCTGACACTCTTTGAGGCGCGCGTGGAACACAACGCGCCGTCGACCCGGGCATGGTCCATGGCCGGGCGGCGAGTTGCCCTTTACTCGCCGCCCGCATGCCCGCGCCTACGGTGGCCGGAGATCGTCTAGCGACGTCCGTCGCCGTGGGTGTCCACTACCTCGGGTAGGGCGGAGGGAGGACATTGTCCTCTCTCTCACGCGGCCCGCCTCCTCCTTCGCGAGCATGACTGCTTCGCAGAAGGAGGCCACCGCTTCCCACTCCGTCTCACCCCGCAGCATGGCCGGCACCAATGCCGGGCGCGAGAGGTCTCCTCCTATCGCCGCCTTGAGGACACGTCGGTGCTCTGCCCAAGCGGGGCAGTCTTGCACCGTATGCTCTACTGTGTCCTCCGGGCGATCTTCGCAGTGGTGACACCCAGGCGTTTCCTCCTTTCTCCTTAGACACAGGTACCTCCCGAAACTTCCGTGTCCGGTGAGGACCTGCGTCATGCGGTAGGTCAGGACGCCGTGACGCCTATCCAGCCACTCCTCAAAGAGGGGTCTTACCGCTGCGATTGCGGCGTGCCCGTAAATTCGTTACTTAAGGCGCTGTACATAGCGAACACTCTGTAAACGATTAGTTTTTCGTCGCAAAGTTAGCCGTATCTAAACATACCACAAGCCAGAAAAAAATACAGTGTATAGTCAAATGTCTAAAATAAATACTTTAACAAAAACAATTCACAAAAGTCGTCTAGAACTACGAAAAAAAAATTGTCAAAATGACCACGAAAAAAAATTTTTCGTCTCGAAATTCTCAATTTTTTCAGCGGTAACCATTATATTTTTTGTAACTATAACAAAAGAAATTTCATATACTAAAGACATATCTAATTTTTTTTTAACTCGGATCTGTAGTAGTTTAAATATCAAGTTAAAACTGTAAAATTTCTTACATTTTTTTTTACAATATGCCCCCGCGCGCAGCTGCTTCACCCCCGCGACTACCTTTGCTACATAGAGCTTGGGTACAGCGCCTTAATAACCTGTTTCCTAAACTAAATAGGTATTGAATTTTTTTTACCTGTTTAATTCAGTTTGCATGCATGATGTGTAGGTATTTACGAGGGTTAATAGTTCTTCCATAGCCCAATTGTCACATATCAGATCTTGTCTTTTTTTCTCAGCGTGTAATTTCCTCTCGTCGCAAATACGATACAATTTATCTTGTAACTCTTTAACTCGGCAGTGCCATTCATTTTTAGACAAATTAA
This sequence comes from Agrotis exclamationis, assembly GCA_950005045.1. NCBI lineage: Eukaryota > Metazoa > Arthropoda > Insecta > Lepidoptera > Noctuidae > Agrotis > Agrotis exclamationis. The sequence goes on along the minus strand of OX465433.1, from coordinate 6,026,831 downwards.
TATCTCGCCAATCATATTCGAATTCATTGTAATCTTTTTGAAAAAGACACACTAAATCTTGTTTGTTAGAGGGCAAAGTTATTATTTGTTCCATTTTATCCTTAATGTATCTTGCGTATGGAATCAAACAGTTCATCTGTAACCTCTTCGCAAAGAACAAATCCTTCATATCTCTAATATAAACTTTTTCAATTGCCTGCCAACAAGTCGCCAAAGTTTCGCCTATCATCTGAATAATAGGTATCTCGCCATAATCCCAGTCCTCATCGCCAGCCAATATGATAACATCTTCAACAGATGCCGGATTACTCAGAGCGTCCTCCCCACCCAGCTCTTCCATTATGGTCAAAGGCACAATATCATCCGTGGACTCTCCAGTAGGTTCTTTCAGTATCTCTTGGGACTGGTTCAAAGAGCTTTTACTCATTTTAGAACCATGGCGGAATTTGTCTTTTGATTTACCATTCATTACTTCGGATTTAATTATTTTTGTTTTTTGTCTTTTGTCGTCACTTGATGTGAAGTCGAGAGTACTAAGAACATGCTCACCAAACAGTTCACTCAACGATTTTTGTGGCATTAGGTCACCAATGATATATTTACAAATCTGGGCCAAAAATTCTTTATCTATGACTTCATAGTACATACTATAATTGATCCCTAGCACAGCGTAGAATCGGTCAATCAACTCAGAGTTGTCCTCTGTTAAATCCCATATTACAAGTTCTTGCAGAATATCTTCAGTCTCTTTAAGATGAAGATAACTTGTGAAATAGCTTTCAAACGGTTTTTCAATTATGTTCTTGTGAGGATTTTTTACGAGTTTAGATACCCTAACTTCCTTATACGGATCAACTTCTTTTTTACGATGCTTAATTATGCACTCTTCAAGATAAATATCATCCCTATCTTCCATCAGTTCAGCTTCATTAGGAGGAGTACGGCCAGAAAAAGTCTGTTCTAAAATTTGCGCTTCTCTATACGAATTCGGGTAGTTTATAATTACAAACCCGTTAATGTCATCTTGGTCTTTCAAATATTCAACTATCATTGCTGCTATGAGATGATCTGTTAGAACTTCACCTATACCTAAGGCTTCATAAGTATATCTGCCAAGCTCAGCTGAATTGGACAATTTCATTTCTTCTTCTGGTAATGTTTTTGGTGTTTGTGTTTGTTTAGTATTTGCGGGAATTACTCCTAGCATAGCAACGACGGATAATTCAGTAGTTTTGCTTGTAGCTTCGTCATCAAGTTTCATTAATCTGATAAGTTCCTTGTCTTCTTCTTCGGGAGCAGCCGCAATAAACTTATCAAATGATAGATCTATATCAACAGAACCTAACATTTCAGATTTAAATTTTCTCAGACAGAAATTAATGGAGCTTTCAAGGCGAACAACGTGTATTTTTCGCATTTCGAGCAGAGTTTGCATTGGAACAGTTATGGATCTGTCCGGGAGGCCACGTAATAAAGCTTTGGCTGAATAATTCGGCAGGTCAGCAGGTGGTATTGGTGGTGGATATGGATATTTAATTCCAAGCAAAGTGTACACCAAATGGCCTAATACGCGAGTACCCAAATATTCATATTTTCTTTCTTCTGATTCTGGATCATAGTTAGGTATTAATAAATCTAAAGTCCATGGATATGTATAATTATGATATTCTAGAAATTCTTCATCGTTTTCAGCTTCTTGTCGATCTAATTCGAGCCTTACAACTTCCTCGATTGCAGTAGTTGATCCATCTTCGGAACGATCTTTCAAAATATCTTCAAGAGGTTCCAAAATGTCAAATATTGCCTGTTGCTTAAAAAATAAAGTTTTCCATTCGTGAATGAAATGATCAGGAACCTCATCTTCTATCAATTTCCTAAAGTATGCATACCTTGTTGCATAGTCTACCATTGATAACATAGTATCATAACAAATTTCGTAATAATGTAAACGCTTTCTCCTCATTTTTTCCGCATATAATTTCTTATGAAGCAATATTTGCCTCTCTTTTTCGAAATCAATTTCTACATTATCTAGATGTATTTGCTCTTTGATATTATTAAGAAACTGGTCGAACTGATGTTCTCTTTGATCTGCGAACTCCTTTTCCGCTTGAATTCGATTCCTGACTAAATTCCTTGCTTGTTGTTTTGTCTCCATTATTTGTGTACACATTTGTTTCTCAAACTGGGATAATTTCATTACTTTCTTAGCAAGTTCAGTATCCAGCTTAGTTTCTTCTTCAGCGACAGAAAGATCCCACATGGAACCACTTATGACATGTCTTATTTCATTTTGGAACTCCTCGGAATCTGCCTTCTTGCGCATTCTGGTGTGAAGGTTCTCCATGAAACCTTTAGTCCACTCGGACCCTGAACTAATTGAAGCTTGTTGATCTTTAGCATTTTGTTCTAGAGCAAGAAGCTCATCATAGGAGTAATCTTGAAATTTACAAGGATATCTTAAAGCAAATTTTTCCATTTCTTTCCGCTCTTTCCCTGTTGGTTTTGATGGTAGTACATCCTTGAAGCACATCGGAGTGTTTGCTTCTTTTATGTTTTTAAGCATTTTGGAGTATTTATGTCTTATGTAGTCATATGTATCTTTTACTTGTTCAGCTTTCCTCTGTTGCCATTCTATAAAATGCTTTTCATTTAGTAGAGGTTTCGAAAGATTATCAACAAATGATTCTTTTTCTTCAGGAATGTTTTCTACTTTAAACCTGTGACCGATTTTCTCTATTAAATCAGAAACCATTTTCCTTTCTCGTTTTATAAAGTTTGTGCGATCCCTTTTGTCCAAATGAAGGAACATTTGATAAAATAAACGAAGTATCGCAGAACCCTTGCCACTCATTATATTTTCCATATCAGAAGCATGTGTATATACTTCCAAGTCTGCCAACCATACTGATAAATATTTCCAATTGGTTTTAATATCCTCTTGTGCATTGCTATCCTTTATCAAAAAAAATTTTTCTTCATTGATTACGTTGTAGCTGTTGAGTACACAAGCAATTACATAACCATTTTTCATCATCTCTCCAAATTCGTATGCTTCCCATGTTATTGGTCGCTGCAATCTTTCTGTTAGCCACTCCTTCAATATTTCAGCCATAATAAAATTTGTAAATAGTTGACTTGATTATTACTTACTTGATGCACAGTTTGACTAGTTTTGACAGAATTTTGACTGGATAGTTTTTTTTATAAAATTCTATGAAATCTTTTTATTCAGGAAAATAAAAAAATGTCTTGAATTGTGGCCAGTTTTTTGACTAGTATTTATGTAAACTGTAAGTTAAAATGTGACACTTTCATTATTTTCCTAACAAAATATAATATTTTACATAACATAACATACCTATGAATGAGCAAACAACTACTACCTAACTAAAAAACAGGCAAACAGGCAATATTTTTCAAAATGATGAAAATAAAAAATATTCTATTCTATATTTTTACTACCTGGCAACACACAGTTTTGCTTGTCATTCCTTATTATGACTTTTTTGTGGTGTTTATTTTCACTGTTTTCTATGTATATTTCTTAAATTCTGCCGTATTCTAATCCGAGATGAAGTGTAATGAATTCGAAAAAAGTGTATGTATCACCAGGAGATTCGAATAATACGAAGGGCGACCGATCGCGTTGTTAATTTTGTCGCGTTGTTCACAGAAATCTCGCCACATGAACCTCGAGAATTTGGATAAAGCCTTGAAGGATTTGGGCATGCTGAGTGCAATTACCGAAGCCCGGCGCGACTATTTGCGCGAGTCGAAGTCAAACTACAGCGTGATGCGTCTTAACACGCGATACGTGTCTAACGTGACCGTGGGATATTGTATGAAGAGAGCGACTAACAAAAACAGACTCTGCCCATATGTATTGCCAATTAGACACAGAACTAAGAGTGAAAACTCAGACGCGATCGGTAGTGACGTGAGCGATAGCGGGTGCGAGTTCAAAAACAGTTTGTTAGAGCCATCCACGAGCGGGTACAACCACGAGTGCGCGAAGAGTCCGGCGAAGCGCTGCCAGTCGCTGGAGAACCTCGCGCTGGTGGCGGACGCGCCGCCGCGCGCCGAGCCCTCGCCCGACATGGAGTGCGTCTCCACGCGCATCCAGAAGCTACAAGTCGACGAATGACACGCAGTCCAGCACACACACCATCACCTGCCCACCTAGAGTGATGACCTTCGAATCGTATTTACTCTAAGTGAGAGTGATGGAGGTTAGAAATATAGATGTAGTATTCCAGTGATCTAATGAATGTTGAATAATGTATTTTTCAGTGTATTTATACTGATGCATGGATAAAAACGTAGAAGCTGATTCTAAATGTTCCTAGCTCCTCGGTGTACTTGAGTTAATTTTGCATGTATTATCCACCCCAACGATAAATGATAGTGCAACTACTTTCATTAATGTTTAAGCGAATTGCTCAAAAAATGTTTGGGATTGGTACAAATATTGGATACTTGATGTATCTGAATTAGACAATTGTTTAAAAACGTTGATTGATGTGTTAGTAAACTGAGAGTTTTAATGATTTTTATGGTTACCCTAAAGTTAGCACCACAGTGTTTGTTGAGAACAAATTGATTTTGTTTTGGTCTAAGTCACATGTACGCACTTCATTTTGTATAATGTATTGTCGAGTTTTATAAATACATATTATTCCAAATTTTAAATGATCATTACATTATATTTATGTATCATATTATTTAACATAGTGAAAATTGTGCAAATATGAATAAGACTGTTTTGAAGATCTCATAGCATCCACACAAATTCATGTCATATTCAATATTGTTGTAACACCACATATTATTTATTTGTCTTCGCAGCTTTTGTGACTTAGAAATAGATACTTATGTTTGTTAACATATTTTGTTATTTTGTTCATATTAATTTAATAACAAATATTTGAAATAAATATTGCTTTGATTAATTCTTATTTTTTATTTCCTACCTGCCCCGGCTTTACTCAGGACCAATTAAGTAGAACAAAAAAAGATGTGCACTTATTGTACAATGTATCTTGGTAGCAGGACACAGATAATAGTGTTTAATCTGGTACCATGATCCTGTCGGACAATCATCAAACGCAAAAAGTCTAAAATAACCTTTCTGTGGGAAGTCAATGACTGAGTTTTTCTCAAATGTTACAAAATCATATGGATAGAACCTACAATGTTTTAAATAAATTTAATTTAATTACCATACGAAGAGAGACAATGCAATGATGAATCCAATATCTCTAGATACACACATGGGATTTAAAAATAATAAAAAAAGTTTAAAAAAAAATCTAACCGACTTCTATAAGAACAACCACGAAAAAGGGTAAAATAACCTACGACTTTGCTTTTTTATTTCATTGACTTTTTTGCCACCGACTTCCGAAAGAAAAGTTATTTTTTAAAAAACTTTTTTATTTTACCCTTTTTTAGTTTAAATATTCAACCCAAATTCTTGTCAAATACATAATTTTCTTATACTTGTATATGCTTTAGAATTTTATTATCCGTAGCACCGGTTATAACATCGCCCATATACCCAATAAGCAAGAACACCAAAATAAATGATTTTTTTATGAGACCAAAAAAATCAGTTCATACCTACTCCTTATTGTTAAGGAGTTGTACCTTCCATCATCAGCTCAGCTACATGAGATGATGATTACCATACGCAAGTACTTAAATATCTTCATAATATTTGCGAAAAACGATGTGTGGGCCTATAAAATTTGAGGGTTGCCCTCGATTTCTCCAGGATCCAATCATCAGATATTGAAATGGTGACAATGGGACCACACGGGAAGCACCAGCTTTCAAATATAAAAATAATCATGAAAAAAGGTTCACCCAGTCGCAAGTTATGAGGTACAAACATAAAAAAAATACAGTCCAATTGATAACCTCCTCCTTTTTTTGAAGTCGGTTAAAAAATAAGTACGGGGAATGTGAACTCGGGAATCATTGCGCCGATAGTCGTGACGGCCAATGGCTTTTGGATCAAGAGCCTGATTTTCAGAAAGCAATTCTTGACACGACGTTCATTGTTAGGAGCTCCCTTTCTCTACAACCTTAGGTTTGGACCATCATTTTTAAATGACTTTATTTTCAATATTGAAAGTCATATATTAAAAAAAAATACATAATGTAAAAATACCAATAAACGAGAATTAAATTAAAAAACGAGAAATTATAACTTAAATTCATTTATTCGCAGCCATTGAGTATGTAACACTTAAGATAAATAACAAAAGATTGTATATATTATTGCATGTGACTGATTGCTGGGTATGGACCAAAGAGGCTGTGATCTAATGATCTTGGACTATCTGATCACAGGGCTTTTACTTTTAATTGTTTCATTTTTGGTGTTTTACGTTTCTGTTGACGTTTCTGCTCTTTCAGTTCCCAACGACGCTGTTTTTCGGGGTCGTCCTCCTGAAAAACACAAAAATTTCATAAATGTTAACTGTTTTTCTATTTAAATACAGCTTGGCCAGAACGTCTTGAAACGGAACTAATATTTTTACCTGAAAATATAAGGGAGGGTTCATATCTGACGGACCATCCGGCGCGTATTATCGGTCACGGAAATTATACACCGTGTTCTTCACGTTATCCATAAACTTTAGCAAATACTTCTATGGCTTTTACAAATCAAATCCAACAAAGGAAGTAGTACTTAAAAAGGCTTCGTTACAAAGATATTTGTAATTTCATTTAATGAAATTTAATTGAGCTATGCAGTGAGAAAGTATCTTAATTTGAAATCTATCAAATACTATTTGCATTTCATTTGTTTCAGCCCGCCAAATGTTATGAATGAAAATACGACGTTGCCAATTCGGATAAAGAGGCATGCATATCGGGTTATTTACGTCTAGGTATTTAGTTTGTATGAAAATTAACAAAAAATAAAAAATAAGAATTTATTAATGTGTCCATAATGAAAAATGCTTACTTCCGTGGTTTGAACATCTGGTCGAAGTTTATGTATATCGTCCGGAACACGGTGTATATATATTAATTATATATATATTGAAAAACAATAAATTGTCCGTTCACACTCAACCGATAATCCGTTAGTGCGTCAAAGAACATTCGATGGTACGCTCGACGGATGTTCCGTCAGATATGAACTGTCCCTAAATATTTTTCTGATGAAAACTGCATCATTATCACCAGCTTTTTCTACTTTTTTTGGGGTAATATGGGTATTTGTTTTTATTAAATGAGATATCCCAAAATATTAACAGTTAATAACATGATATTTTAACTTAGGGAATCTGTTTGAAGTTTGTTCATATAATCGTGTTGTTAAAAACACACATAAGTTATGATGTTGTATAAGCACATTTCGAAGTCGATATAGACTTGGGGTAAATTCACACCGAAATGCGACGCTGCGCGCGAGCTATGTTCTTTCGTAAAAAATATCGACACTGTCCACCAATATTTTTTGTGAGCTTATGTCGTGAACTTTTAAGATTCAGGAATCTTTTTTTAAAGATTTTTCGTTTTAAAAGAGACGTTTTACCGCACCATGAATTTCTCTTGTATAGGGAAGGGTGTGGCGTTAAGAACATCAACAAATAACCAGAGACACAAGTGTGCGTCGTAAACGTAAACTCAAATAATTATTCCGTTTTCGAAAACTTGTAATACAGCGCAGCAGCCTATTGTTAAGCCACTGTGCCAGTAATTGTGCTGATCAAAACTGAAGTGTGAATGTATTAGGGTCGCTAGTAAACACAGATAAGCCAAGTTCAAGTCTGAGCGCCTTCACACTAGCATTTGTCCAGGCGTAGGCGTTCGATAAACATATGCGCAGCACAGACGCTACCGCACACGTTGTTCCATTTCAGTGTTCCGTGTGAAGTCTGCGCCGCGTTAGCGCAGTGATCAATTATTATTTACTACAGATGAAACGCCGCAACAACGCGACGTTTGCGCAGAGTTGTTCATCGAACGCCTACGCCGGACAAACGCCAGTGTGAAGGAGCTCTAAATAAAGTCGATTTCTAGAAAGTTAGTGTCTGTCGGCTTTAGTATCTATTCGACACTGAGAGAAACAAGAACAAACATCAGCATAAGTAAAGTCAAATGCACTAACATGGCGCGGATAAATTGCCTTCTATGCGGAATCTCCTTCACAAAAAAATAAGAGGAGTCGTTAGTAACAAACGTGGTCATACCGCCAGTATCCGCTCCTTCTCCTGTTTCCTCTTCTCCTCCCGTCGTGCGGCGGCCTGCTCCTGCCGCGCGGCGTGCGCCCCTCGCAGCCAGGCCTCCGCCACCTTCTGACGACGCTTCTCGCACTTCGCTAGAGCCTGACACATGGAACATTATTCATGGAAATGTGGACGTTGTTCTTTACAATAATCGGGAAAAACTAATAAAAAAGGCCGAGTTAGTAAAAAAGTCGATGTTTATTTTTGTTACTGACATTACTTTTGCACTCGTCTAGTTTCTTTAATTTTTAAGTTAAATACAACAGCTGAATTAGCTTGCAAAAGACAACATCAGCAAGTTTTTAATTTGTCATGTTGGCAAATAAACCGTAATCAATCATGGTACTTGCTGACATATTAGGAACTCATGACAAGACACTCATCACACTGACATATTAAATTCTCTTTGTTAATTCTAATGATACTATAAACAAGAAATCAGCAATTCCTTTTTTTTTTAAATTTATTAAATTATTGAACCTTACACTGAATACTCTACAGTTCAATTTCCCATAAAAAAAGACCTTGTTTTAAAAAACTTTTTACAACAGATGTTACAAATACCGGCACGGTTCTTGAGCGCTCGGCGTAAGAGTGGGGATCGCTTTGCGCATCTTACACTTATCGACAAATGAAACGCACAAAACAACGAATCCCGAGTGGCGGCTATGACGCGATGAGCTACCAGGCGCGGGCCCTTCATAGAGGCATTTAGGCACGGCCTACCTTACCATAACAACGCACAAATAAAACAAAACGCATTTATTGGAACTATGTAATAAAATAAAACAAAAACATTAAAAAATTGAAAACTCCTAATAAAAAGTTCATAGCAAAATTTGACGAGAATTGTACTCTCTACTCCCCAGCTCCGTTCATAGTACGATTGCCTACAGTCCATTGATAAATCACGTGACTTTTGGTTCGCGGCCGTGTATATGAAATGCACACATATAAAGATGAGCGTAAAATATGGGCGGGGTTTAGGCCAGGCCTAAAACTTGCCCAAACGTGCCATTGGCTGGCTAAAAAAGTATGAATGAATGCCAGGGTGGCAATTTGTTGAAAATTCCCTTTTTTTATTTTAATGGTAAAAAAAACCAGGGTGATATTGTAATTTTTGCACCAGCCAAAAAAGTTTAATTAACCAAAAATTTAAATAAAAACTGCATGTCTTTTTTACTTTATTGTTTACCCAAGGATTTATTTCTATTTGAATTCTTTGAAAGTTCGCTCTTATTTTTTGGGAGTTAAGAAAATATGTCCTGGCAACCCAAAACCGTACTGTCATGTCACTTGTCAGTAATAACCCGGCAGATTAATAGATATTTTATTTTGGAAGCCCTTATGTTTGTTTACAATACAAGTCGTACGAAAAGATCGCTAAAAGTTTTTGCAACTAAAGTAGTGTGAATATATCAGTTAATGGTTTGTTTTTGCACGAGTGTTTAAGTTTACTTTCAAAATTAGTGAGGTTAAGTGTTTTGTTTATATATGTGACCAAACGGTGGTAATAATGTCTGTGTTCGAAGATATAAGCAGTAAATATTCGAGATTTTCGTTTTTGTGATAAGATTGGAGCTAGAATAACCCGGAAATATGACAACTCATCTTATAAAAACATGCGGATCGTCTGAAATAGTCGTCGAATCTTTGTTGAATTAACAATGAAAATCGTGATAAGCTTAGATGATAAGTTTGGTGAGTTCTTGCATTTATATTTTTGTTTTCTTTGTCTTATACTATACTGTTACTTACTTTTTATCCTTATATATTAAACGAACAATACATAATTGTCTAAATATATTTTAATGTAAATTTTTGCTTTCTCGAAAACTGTTCAAGGAGTTCGTTTGAATTTGCTGTGTAGAGGTTTGCGGGGGTGAAAAAGCGATCTAGCTTGTTCCCATATCTGGGAAAACTCGTTTTATTATATTTTCAAAATGCATAAAGATTTACAACAATACAATCGTCAAATTTCGTCGCCGAAACTTCAACCTGCGTGGCCCGTTATTTCGCTGAGGGTTCAACAAATGTTTTTGTCGGTTGTTTTTAGGGGATTACTATTTTTTTCATTTTTTTATTAGCTTGTATCGAACGCGATACAACGGTGACGAAAGAAAACAACGGTTTTCTTTCATCAGTATGTCTGGCCTACGTTGTGTTTTAATCTACCGCACGCTCGTGTGAGCTACGGCACGCTACGCGGGCCAATCACTACACTTTCCCCGCCCCCTTCCTCATTTCATCTACCAAAGGGACCTAACAACTCACTTCTGCGCAGGTGAAGGTCAGCGCTCAAGATCTATGCCGGTATCTGTACCAACCGAAACAAAAACAAAAGAAGCTGCACCAACCTCCTTGCTCAGCCGCAGCCTTTTGATCTTGTCCATGAGATGGAACACCAGCTGCAGCAGCGGCCGCACCTCGTCTCCTCCTCCATCAGGTCCCAGCGCCAAGCTCACCAGCATCACCTTCTCAGTGTCTGGGGGCTTGGTCACTGCTGACTCCCTGTGGGGTAAGGAGCCTTGGTATTACCAGGGAAAAAAGGGCTCTGGTTATGGCAACACTGTATTTGTAACTGCTATGTTTTGTGAAATAATGTTTGGGGAACAAAATTATAATGAAAATTAAATCATTGGGTATGATTATGGAGGAAATTCAATTTGTTTTGGAGGTAAGTAATCGGTTGATTTTTGCAGTATAAGCATTTTTTTTTAATTTCTGATGAATGCTGTACATAATCAACCTTAGTCTATGTCAAGAGACATGCAATTCTTTCGAACTTTCTGTAACACACGCTTGACTATTTTGACTGATCAATAATTTCTAGTCCTAAACTTTTCTTCCTCTAAGACTGTAACCGTCTTAGTTAAACATCGGTTGAACACTTGGCTAAAAAAGCTGTCAACCGCAACACGGCATTTTTGTTTGATATAAGGGTAGTTATAAGTAAGACGGTTAGTAAATCAAAAAAGGCAAAATGTTCACGTGTAAACCCGACTCATTGATGCAGTGAATAAATCGCAGCTAACGGGTAAAGTAAATTCTAAACTAATTTTGAGCTAGAAAAAATCATAAGACAAAAACACTCACTCAATCTGCTTAGGGCCGGAGTATTTATCAGAGATATGTATGAACTGCACGTATTGGTGGTATTGCTCTAGTGCCGCGCAGACCCTCGCGTCCAGGACCGCGGACGTGGCCTCGGCTGTCTCGGACATGACGGACAGGGCCGCGGGCAGACCGTGCTTATCGCCCGGACGACGCTCCGGACAAAATACGCTCTGGAAATATAAGTATACACTTATAAATCATGCTGAGTAGTCCCCGGATACATTAGTGAGCTTCGTTATCAGAACTTTCCACCGTAAAGCTGTACTTTTTTGTAGTAATACAAAAAGATAAACATCTGTTAGACACTTGTCTAAAAAAATGTCAACTGCAAAACAGAATTTTGTGTTGATGTAAGGGTAGTTTTGCAGTAACACTGTTTTTAGACAAGTGTTCAACAGATGTTTAACTTTTTTTAGTACGATGGTACATGTTTTGTTGACGACTTTTTAGTTACCTCTTTTTTCTTTCTTCAAAAAATAATTGACCCGTATTTTTTCTTTTGTTACGTTAAAATTGCCTAATACGTCACAAGCAACAGTAAAGTTACAACAACTATAGATTTTTATATTTATTTTATTAAATAATAAAAAAAGATGCTGTCAACGCATTTTCAAGTTAACAGTTAATAAGTAGACTATTTACGAGACACTGACGTTTCCTCTCTTACACTTTTCTAGTTTTCAAGAGTTGCGGTGATTTTGGGAAGTGAGTTTGCCACATTAGGCAAACTTCATAGTGATAAAAAATAAGCACAACATCAACATACCAAGTCCTGCATCTCCTTAGACAGCTTCGTGGCGATCTTCTTCTGCGCGACACACAACACGAACGGATCGCTGTCGTCTTTGCCAAGTTCCACACGGATCAGCAGTGTGTCCGGAGTTGGTCTAACTACACCCAGTAGTACGTGGACCAGGTCTTGACGCTTGAAAGAAAGAAAGAAATGTTAACGGTGAAAATGTTATTTTTTTAACCTCGATGCAATTCGACCGATTCCAACTACAAGTGAAAATCATCCTTACCACTACGACATATGACATAAAATGTGCGGTTGTCTACGGGTACATGTAAAACAAAACACGCTCGCCACGACGACGTCAAGTCAATCGAATTGCATCGTTATATCGTAGTAGCAAGGACGATTTTCATTTTTAGTTAGTAGAAATTGCAAATTGCACGAATCTCGTCATGGGGAAGGGAAGCTCCCTAACTCTACTGCGCACGCTCATTGATGACCATCCAACTATTTCACGAAATCTTGCGAAGTTCCAAGGCCGCGGTAACTCTTTCGAAAATTGTAGCACCCGCAAAAATCCTAAATAAATAATTCTTCGTCTTCAAAGTTATGACTAATCGTTGTTTTATAAATGCGATTAAAGTATGATAAGTTACGTTTTAATTAACCCGAGACGCGATACTAATTTGAAATTTATGCAACTAGGCACAATTCGGCACATTATTCTTGCGAAATTGAGTGTTTCTTTTTTTCATTATTGCAATGTTTTATTGATCAACAGCACGCGTAGCATGGCGATTCTATCTCTATTCTACCAAGAATAGACAAAGTTATTTCATCGTTATTTCTATACAAATCGACTGTTCTTTTTTTGCACAAATATGACACCATTCGTACACTATTGAAGAAAAGAACGTTTATTTTCTATATTTTTTACATTATCATGCTTAAAACGCTAAAAATATTTCCACGTTCTGTCATTTTGTCTTTTCTTCCGTCGACAAAATCCCTTTCTACGGCGCCATGCTACGCCTGCAGAATGTATTTTTAGGCCAGAAATAAATAATATATGTTGGTTGCAATCTTGATCGATCTTTGTCTGCAATCAATAACCCAATTTGTCTTTAATATCTGACTCTTAATGATAATTAATTTATAAACATTACTTTTTGTAAAGTATTTCATCACCACTGCTCACAGAAATAGTGAAGAAAAACATCGTGATTAAACCAAGAACCAAAAATTCTGAGTCCTGGCCGTCGAATTACAGTCCATTTCCTCTCATAGAGAGGAGGCCTGATCCAGCTGTTGGAACCTACAGGCTGAACTATACTAACTAATATTATAAATATGAAGAGTTTACTTGTTTGGTTCGCGATAATCTCGAGAACTACTGGTTCAAATGAAAAAAATTTTTTTTTTAATAGAGCATTTATCGGGGAAGGCTATGACCTATATAACATGACGTTGCAACCAATAGGTGCCGAGCAGGAGTAAGCTACTATTATAATAAATCGATAATCATCCAGCTTATCTTCATACCTTAATAAGTTTGAGTGTGAGCAGCATGCCCTCACAGCACAGTCGTCCGCTGCACCACATCGTGAAACAATGCTCCGCCTCCCGACACCACCCGCGCTCGTCACTCGCCGCTACCACGTCTGAGCCTGTCTCACCTGGGAACAAGCATTTGAGGCGTCACAATATTTATTTCTTAGACCGATGACCGCGGGGAAGACCAAAAGTTCCGAGGACTGTCTAACGGTCGCGGGATTGTCTAAACTGGACCCTGGAACGTAAAGGGCTAGGAACACTGAGTCTGACAGTTCCTCCCCCCCTGCCCTGGGTGGGAGGACTCATTTGATGAGTTTCCCACGATAAAAAAGGGAAAACAAACGGGCGGAGGCCAGTCAGCAGAGACACTCCAAAAAAAAAAAACTAAAATCATTACACTGCATTGGTCACATACTTTCTCGGTTTTGAGGAAGCTGTGCATCCGTACTAACATTATAAACTCTAAGGTTTGGATGAAAGTTTGGTTTTGTTTACTCCATCATTGCAAGCTACGTCAATGTGAAATAAAAGTATTTCTACACATGCACCAACTCAGACACACGCATACACACGCTTGCACACATACACTCACACAAATACACAACACGTACACAAATACACAACACATACACAAATACACAACACATACACAAATACACACACACACACACTACTTTGAGTCGTAATTATGTAATTTTTGTTGTTTGCTTGTTTTTATTTTAATTTTTCTTTTTGTTTAATTAATACTTCTTACTTCTTTTTTTAGTTTTAAATTTCCTTCTCTAAATTTTGTTATCTTTTTGTTTTTGTGCACTAATTTTACCATTTTATAAATTGTCTTTGAGGAGCGGGGCCTCCTAGCACAGGTATACTTTTTACTTAAAAGGAGGTCCCTATGTAAGATTTACTGTAAAAGTTGTACAAGTTTCTGTAATAAAAACTTTTATTTTTATTTATTTATCATGTAAGAACGGATGAAAGAATTTTGATGAAATTACGAAACTAAATTATTCTAAATCGAGACTGGGTTCCCTTTATCTGGCAGAATCTTAAGGCTCCGAACTTTATTTGCCAGGCTTTAAAAATTATTCTTCTCAACGTGGGCGAAGCTGCAGGCATAAGCTAGTTTATACTGTAGTACTTACCAACTAACGTAAAATTATCATCAAGCAGCGGTTTATGAAGCTTGAGGAAGTTGGTGGCAATAGAGGTGTTTTTCGCACGACCGACACCGTAGGCCAGCGCATACGCAGCCAACAGGCAACACAGGATGCATTCCAGCCAGTACGCGTCCCATCGGGGACGGATCATTATAGGAACCTGGGAGAAAGAGATAATCAACTTTATGATAGTAGTAATTAAGTTGATTCTAATATAGTTACTGTTGTAAACAACACTAGCCAAAAAGAGAATGCTTGATAGAAAACTGAACCTTATGAACATTGAAGTTCCTATTGTAAAAATCATGTTTATTTAAACTGTTCACTAGCGAGTGAATCAGTTTAATTTGAATAAGATACAAAAGAAGAAATTGACATTAATGTTGTACCTAGCAAATCAACCTACCCCAATCTGCCAAATTTTCCCAATAGAATATAAACGTTCTGAGTTTGTGATAAAGAAAATCTATTAGTTATAGTTTGACAGTTTGGAGTAGGTGTGCCACGTCTGTACCTTCTGTGTAGAGAAAAAAATAATAATTAGATAAATAATATTTTAAACGCATTAACGACTGTAGGTGTCGTGAATCGAATTTTCAAAAATATTCTTTTTTTTTGCAAAAATATTTGACTGGGAGCAGGTTCAAATACTGCTTGCAGTCACATTTTCTTTCCGTGAAAAAAACACCTTCAAATATGTATATCTTACCTTAGAAATAGTGATCTTTGGTTGTTCAGAAGTACGTGGAGCACTATCCTGGAAGCCTTCGAACTCCTCAGGGTCTTGGAAGTGCTCAAATTCATTGTCTTCGTCCTGAGAAAAAAAAGGTAAATCCGTTTATTTCACTAAAGTTTGAAAATAATAAATATTAGACTTCCTGTTGGTTGACTTTCCTATAATTTGAAATTAAGACAGACATTTAAGTTTATTTTCAAGATAAACAGTGAAAAAATCTATTTTGAATAGGTATGCACACTATTTATCATTGAATAAATGATACTCCACCATTTTCAAGAAATAACAAAAGAATTAATTAACATTTCAATGAAGCTTTATTTTTAACCTTTTGTACCTAGTCCAAAAGTGATAGTGATAAATAATATGTCGACGTTTTAAGGCGCGGACTGACTACGATTACTACGTCACCACTATGGAGCGTCAATAAGATTGAAAATTGAAAATGACATTTGTGTTGAAATGTGACGTAAGCTGCGAATGGGCATTTATTTTACTGCTTTTCTTTAGATTATTTAAAATAAAGACATAAAATTAAATAATGGTTTGGTTAAAGTTTTAAAAAAATGGAAAACCTACTAAATTCTTAAAAAAAACTGTTGTTATCGCTGGAAATACAGAGATCTTCGACGTCAAAGTTTATTTTTGTGCTACAACTTCCCAATTTTTATTGGGAATATCAAACTCTTATTTATTATTCTGTTCGGTTTAAATTCTTCTTTATACCCTTCTCTGTTCACTGTATTTTCGCGTTACTTATTTTTATTACATTACGTCATACTCGACGTTCTAAGAAACCAATTTTTGGGAATATTGAGATAACACTGCACCTTAAAGGTAGATAAGGGTTTAAGTGTCAAAAATCAAATTGATATCAAGAGAAGTTTTGAGAGCGTCACACAGTGGATGGACTCCATGCAAGCGGGCGGACATAGGATACAGGATGCGGATATAGAGCGGAAAATACGATTTCATGATTTTGGAAAACCAAATGATGCCAATGAATTCTTCTTGATAATCTAAATTTAAAGTACTTTTACGGTTTTTAGGGTTCCGTACGTCCGAATACAAAAACGGAACCCTTATAGGATCACTCGTGTGTCCGTCTGTCTGTCGCTTACAGTCAATTATCTCCGAATCTACTAGACCGATTGGGTTGAAATTTGGTACACATATCAATTCCTGTGACCCAAGCACAGAGGTGTGAACGTGAATAGATGAAATCTGTATGTGGGAGGTAATTTTTGGAGGGGAAGGGGAAAATGAAAAAAGTTTTGAAAACTGCATCGTGTGACATATCAAATGAAATGTCTTGTTGAGACAATCTTAAATGTATTTTTTTTTGTAATTTTAAAATAAATAGTTTCCAAGTTATTCAAGAAAATAGACGAAATTTGACCATTCCCCCTCCCCTCTTATCTCCGAAACTACTGAACCTAAAACTTTGAAGAAAATACAGTAATTAGTTTTCTACTTATAGATTATAGGAAAACCTATAAGAAGTCCATATCTGTATATGGGAGGTAATTTTTGGGGGGGAAGGTGAAAATTTAAAAAAAATATTTGAAATCTGCATCGTGTGACATACCAAATGAAAGGTCTTGTTGAGACAATCTTTAATATATTTTTGTTGTAATTTTAAAATAAATAGTTTCCAAGTTATTCAAGAAAATAGACGAAATTTGACCATTCCCCCCCCTTATCTCCGAAACTACTGAACCTAAAATTTTGAAAAAATACAGAAATTAGTTTTCTACTTATAGATTATAGGATAACCTATAAGAAGTCCGTATCTGTATATGGGAGGTAATTTTTGGGGGGGAAGGGGAAAATTAAAAAAAATATATTTGAAAAGTGCATCGTGTGACATATCAAATGAAAGGTATTGTTGAGACAATCTTAAATATATATTTTTTTTTTGTAATTTTAAAATAAATAGTTTCCAAGTTATTCAAGAAAATAGACGAAATTTGACCATTCCCCCCCCCCCCCTTATCTCCGAAACTACTGAACCACAATTTTTTTTTTTAATACAGAAATTAGTTTTCTGCTTATAGATTATAGGAAAACCTATAAGAAGTCCATGATATTAAAATAACATGGTAAATCACTCAATATTGTGCGTACCAATTTGGGTCAGATTTAAAAAAAAACGTGATAGGTAACATCGTACGGAACCCTCTTCACGCGAGTCCAACTCGCACTTGGCCGGTTTTTTTCGATTAAACCCCAATTTTAGGAGTAATTTGAGTAAAAAAGATGATTGCAATGTATGGAAAAATATAGTAAAAAAATGTTATCGGGCGAATCCCGTACATTTTCGGGTTTGACGCTTAATTTTTAGGCATAATATTTAGAACATTTCACCCGCTTGTATGGAGTCGATCCACTGTGCGTCAATTTGCTGATAGCTCTAGAAAGCTTGCATGGCCCCATACGTGCCGTCGACCTAGGGTCATAGTGTTCAAACGCGAACCTATCGGTAAATCAAAATAAAATCCAGGAAGTATTTCTTTGAAAATATAAGCTATTACCTCCACTAAGATCTCATCTTCAGTCTCAACACTGGCTTCAAACTGATCCTTTGAAGATGGCTTCTGTTTTGAAGGAGGTAACTCCTTCTCTTCAGCAAAGTCTGAGGGAGAAAATATTCTTAGGTAAGTAAGTAGGCATAACCATGCCTGGTCCATGATTTATGATGTCTCAATGATCAAAACTTTTGAGACAGCTAATTTTAAGATTAATTGGTTGTTGTTATGTCTTATGTCTGGGACTGTAGCATACCTTCATTTTGTTTGACAATTCAAAAGAAAATTGAAATTAATGCTTTAAGTTCGAGCTTTTTTTTAACATGGTAAAATTGTCAAATGAGTCCTCCCACCCAGGACAGGATAAGAGGGACTGTCAGACTTGTACTGACTAAAATCCACGGTGTCCTTCAATATCCCTTTACGTTCCGGGGGCATTATCCGATAGTCTTGCGACCCTGGTTGAATTTGAGCTTAAGATATAAGTTTGTAGTGGTTAATCTCTGGAAAAAATGATTCAATAAAGTCTAATTTTGTTTTTCCCATAGTCAGCTACATAATTCCTGACTTATAAATGCTATAAATTAAAATTGTATCATGCATACAGATACCGGCATAGATCTTGAGCGCTGACCTTCACTTGCGCAGAAGTGAGTTATTAGGTCCCTTTGATAGATGAAGTGAGGAACGGGGGCGGGGAAAATGTAGTGATTGGCCCGCGTAGCTTGCCGTAGCGCATTGCGTCATAGCCGCCACTCGGGATTCGTTATTTTGTGCGTTTTATTTGTTTTATTGTGTGTTTCATTTGTCGATAAGTGTACGATGCGCAAAGCGATCCCCACTCTTACGCCGAGCGCTCAAGAACCGTGCCGGTATTTGTACCAACGAATCTAACACATTTTTGTCCATAAACATACCACCAGCAAGTTCATCATCTTCCGCCTCAAACTGCTCGAACTCCGCAAAGTCATCGTCTTCCAACGCCTGGTCCTCAAAAGCCTGAGCTACGTAGCTACTGCATAGCAACACAACTATTGATAATAGCACCCACCGCATTTTGTACCTGCAACATGTAATAACATACCTTAAAGTTATTAATTTTAAGTTTGGATTTACCTTCCTCCTATTGCGATTGTCTGGTTACTATGTATTTGTGTTGTGTTGTTCAGTTGATACGGAAAGGATTGGTTTTCTACTTTGGGAATCTACTATTGAGTGGTTTAAAAAATCTAAGCTGCCCGAGTTGGGGTGCCTCAAGTAATTTTTACAACAAACAATGGTCAGATCCTTCTCCCTATTTTTCTTCAGTACCTACCCCATTACAAACACTCCAACCACTCAATGCAACAATTTTGTATGAAAGGATAAATAAATAAAGATAATATGGATGCTAAGATGCATATAATGTGTTGATGTTACTGAATAATAGTTTTCACAAAATAACTTCTAAAGCAAGAGCGCTTAACCACCAACCACATAATAGCTAATTATGGTGCACAATAGTGGTCAAGCACAAGCTTAGAATAAAACATATTTTCTAATGAGATAAAAGATATGATTTAAATAAGAAAAGATAGAGAAATTAAGATTTTCTCTATTCTATGTGAATGTTTTAGTGCAGTGCAGAAATACATAGTTTAGATTTCAAAAAATATTTAAAAATGGAATCTGATAAGACTATTATGTTTATGTGATGCTTAATATGTCAGACTGGCATAACAAACTTTAGAGATTAGAGGAAAAAGATCAAATAAGACATAAAAATACAAGAAAACAATACACTTTTATGTTTTAGAACATTACAACAGAAATAATTTGACTATAAAAACAGTTTATAATACAAGTGATGATGTGTTTATCGTAATAAGGATAGAATTCAAACATTTTCCTTATGTAAATATTAATGTGAATGTTTTTAATTCTTAGTGACACAAGTAGGTAATCTTATCTCTTTTCCAAGGTTATTTCATAGTTTGTAAGGTTTCAGGGGAAGATCATGGTATTAGTCGAGTTTATTCTAGTGTCCCCAATAGCTTTACCTTCAACTAAAATATGAGAATGCACTATGAAAAAATATAAAAGGTAATCAAGGTAAAACTTTTAATCTAACTTTTAAGTCTCTTTGCGAATTTCATTTCTTTTTAAAACACTTTCAATAGCACAAATTTGGGTGAATTTAGGTCTCAAGGTGATCTAAATATATATTTTTTTATTTTTACTGCATTGAATTTGCACGGCTGACTGTGCAATTTTTAACACCTCATACCTCTCTTAATATAGTGAATTATACAGATTTTTGGTTACCTGTTATCTATTTCTCGACGATGTTATCAACTAAACTAGTTCATTAACTTATTAATTAGATTATTTTACACAAATTCAATCACATTTCACCTACTTTATTGCGGGAATGACACAGTACGTTTTCATATCATCAATTACACGTTAAAATATTAAGACTGTATTTAAAATAAAATTAACGAAAGTAGCCAATGAAACACGTTCACTTCTTTCAATATTCACACATTATCAAGAAAATCGTAAAGGAAAACGTACTGTCTAATGTCACCGATGTCACGTCACATGACATTTCATGAATAGTGTTGCTAGCACTTAATAAGTTTGATAAAAAATTAATTTATTTATTAATTTGTAACCCTGAAAAGATTTTTTCCCGCAACTTTTAAAATATTATGTTAGTATAAAAAAAAACATTAACCTTTCTTTAGGCTACGCCCTAGTCGGGTAAAAATTCTTATTCGTACATTTGATATTTTGCCTTCATCGTTACGGAATCATCCGTGTTGCTTAGCCTTTTCTCAGCCGCTTTGGGGTCGGTGTCCAATCTAACCGGATGCAGCTGAATACCAGTTTTTACGTAGAGCGTCTATTTGGTCCTCCACAACCCATTCACTGATGTGAATGGCACAGACTGTAATTCTAAAGTTCAAGGGCATTGAGTGCAGCGAATCGCTCTAATAAAATTCATTGTAGAGTGACGATCTTATCTCAGGATTACAATAATAATTAATGATCGTATACGTCGTACGTCTTGATCGAAATAATGACGTGTATTGTAAAATCTCAAAACATATTTGTTTCATACGTAACTAAGTTTTATTTTATTTGAATAAATTAGTTCACATAAAATAAAAAAGGTAAACATGACGTTATCAAAACACCACCCCGAACTTAATAAAGATAGAGCCTTATTGTATGCAGCACTGTCCCAGCGACGAAACTACAGTTTGATAGGTATTCATAAATCATATTCACACAGCTACATCGACGTGTTGCGAAACTACCTACCTCAAGACTGTCAACGATGAGCTCGTCGTAGCAAACAGCGTACAAATTGCCATTTAGAGAATAGCCATATTTATTAGACTACAGGCTTATGTCCAAAATGGATGGGTCATATGAACCACCAGGTGACGTATATAGGATGACATAAGAGCATAAAATAATAAGATTCAGCACTATGCCGTCACTTGTAAGCTGTCCAACTGAGTGCTGGTGAGAATTCAAAAGTGCAGGTAGAGTGAGTATGAGTAGGTACATGACCAAATCATTATATTTTTGTATGGCATTTTTACCATCGATAGATCCATGAAAAATAATATGAAAGCGCGCAGTGCTTCTAACCCATTATTCCGCAACGCCGTACAAAAATCATGCGACAATGGGAAAAAATCGAGGGTTGCAACCCCCGGATCACGGAAAAAGAGGGAATTGGACAGCTTACAAGTGACGGCAAAGTGCTGAATCTTATTATTTTATGCTCTTAAATCATCCTATATACGTCACCTGGTGGTTCATATGACCCATCCATTTTGGACATGGGCCTGTAGTCGATAACGGTTCAGATGAACTGCCTCGATAAATGTGGTCAAGCAAAACGCAGTGCTATGTAGTTATACTTTTAGGTGCAGAGTTTATAAACTGTAAAAGGATGCGTCTAGCTTATGTGCATATTATTATTATCCTGACCTATCTCGGATTTTAAAATAAAATGAACAGACCAATGAACAGACTAAAGGAAACTACTAACAATAATGTTTAAAATATTAGTCAGTGGCTGGTGCCGTCATTGGTCGAAGATTACGAGGCCAACCACCGCGTAAATCCGCATCGAAGCTCATTGAATGCTGATACAATCTTAATCAATGAATAATATTCAGTTGTATTTTATAAGTCATAAGTAGATTCATAGGACATTGACCTTGTTTGGATTAGATAGAAATGTACAGACGCCAGCAATCAAAGTACCTGAATTTGTCAAATTCATTTTATCTAAACTGATTGTTACGAGTATAAAGCTGAAGAGATTGTTTGTTTGGTTGACCGCACTCCAGTGATGACTTATGGCGCCGAAACGTGGTCTCTTACTATGGGCCTCATTAGTACCTACCTTAGCTCAAGATAAGCCCAACGAATTATGAACAGGGCTATGTTCGGAGTCTCTCTGCGTGATCGAATCAGAAATGAGGAGATTCGTAGACTAACTAAAGTTGTCGACAAAACACAGCGAATTAGACACTTCAACTTGAAGTGGCAGTGGGCAGGCCAAATAGGACGCAGAACTGATGGCCGATGGGGCCGTAAGGTTCTCGAATGGATACCACGCACCGGCAAACGCAGCGTAAGGCCCTGCAAGGTGGATAAACGATCTGAAGAAAATCACAGGATCGTGCTGGATGCTAACCGGTCCCATTAAAAATCTATAGAGGAGGCCTATGTTCAGTAATGTACGTCCTGCGGCTGATATGACGATGTTCTCAGGAACTACTGGTTCGAGTTCAAAAAATATTGTGTTGGATAGTCCATTTATCGTGGTAGCCTGTATGCTAGGTTGATGTGCGCCTGTAACCAGTGAACTAGAACCAGAAGAAGCACAAAAAAATCCTAAGGACGGTTATTTTTGTGCCCCATGGGCATCACGTCTCACGCCATCAAAAATTTACTGAATTTTCTAGCTCGCTTCGCTCGCTATTCCATCGTGCGTAGGCTTGGTTACCTTATTAATTTAGAAGGTGCAAAAAAAAATCGAGTACCTATATCTATCTTGTCTTTTAAAGTTTTTAAAAATAATAGTTAACGGCCCTGCTAGGTTTTTTGTCTGGCAAAATCGTCATTTTCCCTCTTCCCTCTTTGACTAATTACTTATACATGTCTGGTCTTATCATACTAGAGTTAGGGAGGGTTCATATCGGTCGCGAACCGTGTGTTAGAAAAAAAAGCACCTGTTTGAAAAGCTGACTGCTTTTTTTCCTTTTGATTTTGTTGTTTTCTTTTTTTTAATTGTTTAGTTTTTCGAATCAGCGTGTTCGCAACAACGTCATTCAATATAGCGGTTTTCGGCTTAATGTGTTTTCGAACTGGCGAACTCACAATTTTTTTCGAAATAGCGTGCGTCACAATAACGTCTTTCGAATCTTCGTAACACTCCCGAACTAATCAGTATGTGATTAAAACATCTATAAAACTGGATTTTATAAAAAAACGCCTTTGTATTATACACACATCAAAAGTGTCTAGGGATCAAGCATTTTCTATGCGGATTTCTTGAGATTGAGATGTGGCTTTGTAATAAATTTATGATTTTATAAATTTATATGGATCCTTTTTGGTGCATTTCATAATTTGAATCAGGAACTGTGAATCAAATTCGAGTAAAAGATGAAAATCAGCTGTCAATATTTTCCCTATAAAAACATACAACGCATTGAAGACATTATTAGTGCTACTGTTTCCCTACTACTGATTAAAACCAACGTTATTATGGAGCGGCGACGTCATTTAAGCAGGGAAGAAATGCTCAGAGCCGTGGGAATGATAGAAGCTGGTTCCCGACAACGTACTGTGGCTTTAGCTCTGAATACAAGTCAGAGTGTTATCAGTCAACTTTGGACACGTTACCGAAGCACTGGTACCGTGGCTGAGCGCCATGGAGGACGGTATCGCTGCACCACACGGAGACAAGACCGATACATTCAAATCTTAACTCGAAGAGCTCCAACAATAACCGCCATGATGTTAGCCGTGAGGCTTCATCACTCTTCAGGGAACTTAATTAGCAACCAAACAGTCAGAAACCGCTTGCATGAAGTGAACCTTCATTCCCGAAGACCGCTACGGGTACCACCTATAGCAATGCACAATCGTAGGATTCGATATCAATGGGCTCTGAAATTGGGCAGAAGAACAATGGCGTTTCGTGTGCTTTTCTGATGAGTCTCGTTTCGGTATGAGACCGGATACAAGACGTATACGACACTGGAGAACCCCTGGACGCCAACAGCGATTAAAATCCTGCCAGGAAGTCCATCCTTATAGTGGTGGAACCATCATGGTATGGGCGGGTATTTGGATCGGCGGAAGAACTGAGTTGATTTGGATCAGAGGCAACCTCAACGCTCAAATTTATGCTGAGACGATTGTATCAGACGTCATCGTTCCTCTACAAGTGCAAATCGGTCCCTTATTTCAGTTAATGCATGATAATGCACGACCGCACACCGCAAGAGTTGTAAGACAGACTCTCGCCGCAGCTAACATCAATGTCCTGCCCTGGCCTGCTCAGTCGCCAGACTTGAATCCGATTGAGCATGCATGGGATATGCTACAGAGAAGAGCTCTGCCGAATATGGAGGGTATCCAGTCGCAAGAAGACCTTTTTTTGTTGTTGCAACGAACATGGGCGGCCATTCCACAGCGTGATTTGGATGAACTCATTTTGAGTATGCCAAACCGATGTTCTTGTGTTGTTAGTGTTCGCGGTAGAAACACGGGTTATTAATTGTTTAAGTTACCCAATAAAATTTTAAAGAAAACTGTTATTTCAGTCTTTTTTTCGAACTTTTGTGTTAGTGGTTCAAATGTCAAAAATCCCTTTATTAGGAAAATGGCAAATTTCTTTATTAATGCAAAGGTGACTTGGTTTATCGTTACTGTGACAAACGAAAACACTTTATTTGATGAATCCTTAAAGAAAATTTTAATTAATATCAATCAGGAGAAAAGTTATTGCAAAAATATATGTTGATCCCTAGACACTTTTGATGTGTGTATTTCCAAGATGTAGGTACATTTGTGTGAACTGTGAAGCTGGGGTGATTTCATAATAAGTGATTGCATTACTAAGCTAATTACCTACCTATTTCTTTGAACTTATTATTTTTCTTCCTATGACGTTTTGACACCTGCTTATTAAGAGTAAATAGATGGTTGTCTAGACATTTGTTTAAACGAATCATTTGCATAGAATGTGGGATGGAAAAAACTAGGTAGGTAGCTATAGTCGGTGATGTACCTAATAATCACTAGGTACCTACTTAGGATTGTAGGTACCTTGGCCAGATGATACTTAGCGAGCAAAAGAAGTACCTATCTAAGTATATTTTTTTTTCGTGGTAAAATCATCAAATGAGTCCTCCCACCCAGGGCAGGGCGAGAGGGACTGTCAGACTCGTACTGACTAAAAACCACGGTGTCCTTCAATAGCCCTTTGTGTTCCGGGGTCACGATAATGAGATAAGTCCCGTGACCAAAAGAAGTATCTATGGAATAACTTTACACCGATTCCGCGCGATATTGATTACTTAGTGACTAGTTGTGAATAATAAAATTGATAACATTTTAATGGTTACACTGTTAGCTTTAAATGGGGTGGCGAAGGCAAAGTCAATTACAGATGGCGCGACAGTCGTTGGTACCTACTCGTCCAGCGTAATGTACCTAATACATTTAATTTTGTATATTGTTCAGCGTTCGGCCGTCCTCAACTCTTGTTCTGTGCTCTTGTTTTGCACATAACCTCGAAGTCTGAGTCGGCTTCCAATTTTTCCGACGTATTGCTTTGATCCAAGATTGCAAGAATTTTTTTTCTCAAGGAAAACGATGAATTCCATTATTTTTACAATTATTATAAGCACAGCATTGCGGCATTTTGTTAGTTTTTTAGTGCAAAAATGTAATCATTCAAAAGATTTGATTGTTTTGACAGTTCGTCAGGTACCAAATGGGTACCAACGACAAGACGCCACCTACCGTGAGAAATTGGCGCTTATGCACCCCATTGACACCAAATTCATCATTAGGTATTTAGGTACCTAGCTATCCCGGATCAATTCCAAGCAAGTGTGTTGTAAAACAAAAGCATGGAACTTTACATCACACAGGTGTTTATTTGATTATTCTCATGATATAAGCAGTAACGACGTTAGGGTAAGGCGTGGTTGGGCGATCGCCCAGGGCGCCGGATATAAAAGGGCGCCACCAGGTCTGCTTAATTCCCGTAAATGCCCTTTAGCGAAAAAAACGTTATGGTGGCAAGATTAGAATAGAACTCAGTGTCAAATTCGGAGCACTGCACTGCATGCATAGCAGTTTACTTTACCGAAAATCCTGGGCCATAGAGAAAAACATCAATCTCTAAATAAAAACTGGTTGAATTTTGACAAACTTGGCAACTTTGTCAATCGAAAATCGAAATGAAATTGCTGATAACCTCAACCTCGAAGGCTAGAAAAGTAAAACTTTTCTAGTTTTAATAAATGGTAATTTCATTATAGCCTTTCCTTATTTCATATGGGATTCAATGCAGTTAGGGGGCGCCGTAGAAATCTCGCGCAGAGCGCTGGTAGTGCTAAAACCGGCACTGGATATAAGACTTTAAATATCATCTAATACAAGCATTAATCGTGACTCTCCCGGATCTTAGAAATCGTGACACAATATAATTATCATGCATGGAACAAACTATGACAGGGCGGGCATAAAATTCTAATTCAAAATTGGAAGGCGGCCATTGATCACAATATTGAGTTAAAAAAAAAGACAGAATGAGTTTTTGTTTTATAAAATTTAAAAGCTTTTCTTTATATAATTTATTTTAAACTTTTGGCGAAGAGGTTTAGTCAGTAAATTAAGTAAGTTCAATTAAATGACAGTACTTAATACTCATTGACAGTTACCATCACCAAGTTTTATTTATGCAAGACTAAGAAAAATAGAAAACCAACTTTGCCTTGATCAGAGTGCTTAGTAACTGCTAAAAAAACCGGCCAAGTGCGAGTTGGACTCGCCCATAAAGGGTTCCGCAGCAGCAAGTAACATAATATAAAAGTTCTTGTAGTTGGTTGTAACTTTGAAAGGTAAATTGCGGCTTATGATTATGACGTATGAAAAAACACTAATTAGGTACTTGATCTCGTTCTAACATATTATTTTCGCTGGAAGATTGCATGGTAATGTACTTGTATCATATTTTTTTTTTTTTTAGTTTTATCATTCTCTTATTTTAGGAGTTACACATTTTACCACTTTGGAAGTGTTTCTCGCGCAAACTCTTCAGTTTAGAAAAAAAATATATTAATAACCTCAATATCATTTTTAAAGACACATCCATAGATCATACGCCACACGTATGTGTTTGTTGATTATTTTTTTTGCGTTTTCTAAGTATGCGAAACCACGTAAGGGTTTAACCCCATTTGTTTTTTTTGTGTGAAAATCCTAATGCGGTTTACATAATACATCTAATTACCAATTTTCAACAGGATAGCTCTTATACTTTCGAAAAAAGTGACTGTGACATACGGACAGACAGACAGACAGACAAACATTACGAATCTATAAGGGTTCCGTTTTTTGCTATTTGGTTACGGAACCCTAAAAAGGGTCAAACATTGTAATAATCGATGGTAACAACGATAATAAAATTAGTATGCGTGAATATTTTGGAGCTAAGGTCTTCGTAGCTTAATGACGGGGCCCCCTCTCTAGAGGGCCAAAGCCTGCCGGGGTCGCGGGACTTATCTCATTACCGTGACCCCGGAACATAAAGGGCTATTGAAGGACACCGTGGATTTTAGTCAGTACAAGTCTGACAGTCCCTCCCACCCTGCCCGGGGTGGGAGGACTCATTTGATGATTTTACCACGCAAAAAAAAAAAAAAAAGGTCTTCGTAGCTGAACAATAATCAGCTGAACAGGTCCATATTATATTAATTAGTGGCTGGGCTGTTTATCATGTCATAAAGTTCATTAAAAAAAACGAAGCTGTCAGATGCAAAAACTATCTCTCGTGTTCACTATGAAAAGTGGTAAAACCAGTACAGACACTATGATAGGTTACTTTTAGCCTATGGAGTTTCCCACGAGAACTAGGGAAACTTAGATCAAGTCAACTTTATCTTTAGATGCACATAATATAAAGATAGGGTTGGGACTTTCTACTTTCGCGCCTTCTTGTAAGTGGTCAGCGCCGGATGGCGTAAATTAAAAACAAATGCTGTCAATTATCGTTAGCTATAACTTTAGTAACATGCCTGTCTTTCACAAAGAGTCCAATTCAGAGTGTACACTTATAATATACTCAATCCACTAATTGGTTTTAAATAGGTACCTTTTGCAATATAATCATTAAGCAACTATCTAGGTTCAATCCTTCCTGCTATTGGAGATTACTGACGGAAAAAAAAACAGTTCAAAAGCTCACGCATCACTCTGTAGATTTTTTGGCCACTTACTAGTTGATTGGTCATTAGGGAATTGCGAGTTTTACTAGGGTCGTGGTACTGTCTTAGGGTGTTACCACACCCATCGATCGACGCCATCGATCGATGGTAGAATGTACTGGTCGACGTCGATCGATAATTTCTACTACACCAATCGCAGCTCGATCGAATTCGACTTATCCATTCCATCATAGATCGATCGTCGATCGACTATCGATCGATTGGTGTGGTAACACCCTTTTACCAGGTTGTACCAGCCCTGGATCACAAAGGGCAACAGTTTGGTGTTTGGTCAGTCAAACCTAACGTTCCTTCTGCTCGAGCCTAGGACGAGAAGAGTCATTAGACGAAATTCAACTGCAAAAAAAAAAATTAGGAGAAGAAAGAATAGACCATGCAACAAGTCGCAGACAAACTATCCAAATGCAATGCAAGTTTGATGGCCTAAAAAGGCACTTTAGCAGGATTATAATGACTTAAAATGGTCTATTCTATTTCCTATCATGGCAAGTAATAGAATAGACTATTTTACGATATTTTTACGTGATCGGATTCGGAACTTTAGAGACCAACTGCTTCATTGCATCGCATCGGTCTAACGGTAAACAATAACACGTTTATTTATTAGAGATAGGTATAAAAACAATGTAATATTTTATTTTACGATAGAAAATTCATCTGAACATCAAGAAAATGACTGTAACACAAAGTATGTAGGTACAAACACTTACGTTGAGTGAAAGTAAAAATACTTAATTAAGAGTTACTTACTCAATATTGATTACGTTGCTTTACGCAAAGTTTTTGCAACCATAAGAAATTATGGATAAGACCGACTAAGCCCGGAAAAGTGAAGCAAGTATATAATTACTGAGTAAGTGGTTTAGTTCCGAGTGAATGAGTGAGCTAAGAATATAGTAGGGAACAACGCTGCAACGTATTCTTAGATTGGAACTGAATTGCACAGTCGATTTTTCTTGCTGTTGCAAGCGTGTCTGTTTAACATGGTGTTCTTTGTCCTTGGTTCAATAATCGAAGGCAATTAGGACGGACTAAATATTCTCCTATTCAAAAATGTACCAAAGCAGAGAGTTTTGGAAAGAGGAGGATTTGCCCAGCACTGGGACACACACAATACAGGCTATTAACAAAAGACGTTTCTGGTCAAATACGACCCTCACATTTACATAATTATAGTGAAGTTTCCCGAAATTATGCTATTTTCACAATTTGGATATGAATTGCAACTAAAATCTTATCAAAAATTTAGCTTTAGATAGACCCGGAAGAAGCACTTTTGAACACAGAATATTAAAATTAAAGGAAAAGGGATGGGATAGAATTGAATTCTACACTCATTCGCAAATAGATTCGTATGGAGAAGAATGGACAGAAGACTCCATACTTACTCTTTTGAAACTAGCTCTTATGTAGAATCCCGAAGTTTGGAAGTTTGCTGTACAAAACCCTTTGATCAACAATGAAGACTAAACCCCAGTACCCCGCCCCGTTGGGTCTACGCCGACATCTCTTCGCTCGTGGGGATTATGGTTACATCGAACTACGAAAATGAGGAATTTAAGCACCAGTGTCTGAGCTGTGCATTCAATTCTGGGTTAAAATTGGCCTCCAAAATCTGGGAATAAGGTCCTCCTGAAATTAGGGAATGGCATACATGGCAACGGAAAGATGCACCACGCTAAAAAAAAGCGCACAACGAATCTAAAACTGTGATATCCCATAAATAGAGTCAAGCCGAACGAGTTTTTGAATTACTAATTGTTAACTGAAACGAAGCGTCCTAATTGCTAGGCTAATAAATCTCAAATCCATACGATTGATTAAAAAAAATATAAATTCGAAGATCATAATAAAACTCTCCGTTATTTCATCAGAGTTGACTGTCTGTGTTTACGCATTTGCCTAGATATAAAAATGTAAATTTGTTTCCAGTTTTAGCTGTTGGTAGAACCTGTTCCAGGTTTATAAACTTGAACTTGAGAACAAATAAGTAGCGGAGGTCCGGTTCGTGGTCGCTACTATGATTTCATGAGGATAATCAAATTATTGTTATTGTGTGAAACATCACAAGTATTTTTATTTTAATATATCCGGATAATAATGATAAAAGCCTAATGAGGTATAATAGTGTAAGTTGAAATTTACAAGCACATTTAATCTGTTTTTAGAACAACTCTGAGAAAAGAAAGCTATGCATTTTTCAAAAGAAAATGGAAAAATGCATGCATTCTCATATCCGGTTTAAAAGGGTACTATACTAAACCTTTCCCTCGGGTATTCTGCTATATTTACGTGGCGGATGTAACATTATTATCATTATTTAAATAATTTACTATAATCAAGAACAGAACTGCGGTTACACGATCTACGAAGACTTGCAAATGCGTTGATGATCATGAAATAGCTTATTGGAATCTTGGGTGCAAAAAGTTATATTTATGAATTTCAAGGAAAATATATTTGTTTTGTTATGAATTCTGATACCTACCTTTTCTTATTTATTCTGCTTGTTGTATTAAACCCAGAGTCTTTATACCTACTTCCATAGTAGGTACCTATCATTGTTAGTTTAAGGATAATTGGTTTTCGTCCGTATTTGTGACTGCTCGATATAAATAGCAGTTTAAATATTAATTATTACCGTGTAAATAGTCTGGCTTTTTATTATCTATGTGAGATTTAAGCAAAATATACCTAACAGAGGTCAACGGCCGCCTTTACCGCTACAACTCCTTGGTAAAAGTTTTCATACCTACTATGTTTTTTAACACGCTTATTAGCTTCACTTGTAACAATGTAAGAAAATCTTGGAATCTTAATTTGACCCACTTCCCGGTCTTCGATTAGGATGTAATTTTGCACACGCTCTGATTTCTGGAGACAATACATGACTAGCTATGAAACGTCATTACAAATCCAATATGGCGGCCTCCCCAAGATGGCGGACTGGCTATTTGAAATCCACCCCCATGATATGGGTATCAAATGAAAGTGTTTGCTGTCAGGAATACGAAAAAAAAAAGTCACGTGACATAAATCCAATATGGCGGACGTCCAAGATGGCGGACAGGCTATATTAAATGCACCCCGATGATATATGGATATCAAATGAAAGGGTTTGCTGTCGGGAATACGAAAAAAATTGTCACGAGACTTAAATCCAATATGGCGGACGTCCAAGATGGCGGACTGGCGGTTTGAAATGCACCCCCATGTTATGGGTATTAAATGCTGGTTTGCTGAATGGGATACGAAAAAAATTATCACGTGTGCTAAATCCAACATGGCGGCCGTCCCAAGGCGGCGGATTGGCTATTTGAAATGTAGCCCTATGATTTAGGTATAAAATTAATTTTCTTACTAAATTCTTACTATGTCATGGGTATCAATCAATAAGGTTCGGCGAGAGGAATACGAAGATTGTAATTTTTGATGCGTGCTAAAAGCGTGTTTACTAGTTTTTTAAACTAATAGCAATTATTTTTAAGAACATTGCCCCATTCTAGGAATTTCTCCTGTGTCGTGAGTGGCGTTTACAAACATAATTTTAAACACACATGCACAAACCAGACCTGGAACAACTTACTTGCAGATCATACAAATATTTGTTCCGTGCGGGGATCGAAGCCGCGACACGCTGCGCAGGAGTCGATCGCTCAGCCACTTAGCCAACCGTGCCGTCATTGTTTTTGATTCTGTTTATTTTCAACCAGTTTCTATGCAATGAGGCAGGTCTGAAAAGTTGAAAATTCATGGAACAAATTGATTTGTTTACAACCAACTACAAGAACTTTTTAAATATTAATGTTAGGTACTTGATGCTACGGAACCCTTTATGGGCGAGTCCGGCTCGCACTTGGCCGGTTTTTTAAATAAAAAGAAAAAATCTAGGGAAAATTACAAAACTAAATGGTTAAAAAATCTCTTAGTTGTAAGTGAGAAAGCATTTAGAAGGGACATCGTCATTAGATATTAATTTTAATTGACTAAATGGAACGCCAGACAAGTTTAATTTCTAACATTGTTGTACTTATTTATTAAAAAAAAGTCGTTGAGAAAAAGGAAAGATTTGGTCTCATATTCCTCATTACTAATAAAGAAAATGAGATCATAACGTGCGAAGCCAGAGGGTAAATACCAAACATTTTGGGTAACCTTCACCTGATTTATAAACCCAAAGGAAAACAAACCTAAACGGATACACATTGACAATGACAACAAAACAAATCGAAATCAAAATTCGAATTCAATAAATTCATGGAACGCGATGATTCAAGCTATCTGCATGGCAATATAAAGTGGCTAAAGGCCATGTTCAATGCCAGTCGAGTTCTGCGCGTGAGAATACACGCTATACTATTTAGTATTTTTTTAATTTAATTTTTTTAAGTTCTTTTTTAAACCGCCAAAAATGGCGTCTGCCGTGATTAAGTTAAGTGCCATATTGTTGTTAGTTGCTGTGGTCGCTGCTGATGTTTGTTAGTATTATTTTATAATTACTTATTTATTTTTAAGTTTGCTTTCTCACTGTATTATAGTGGGGAAAAACGGCTAGTTTTCAATTTTTCGCATTTGAAAAACTGCAAGAAACTTTGAAATTAAAGAAACAACTTCTAAATCAAAAAAGGGAAATCTCCATTTTATATTATTTTCAGTCTTTCTTGTAACAAAAAAGATCTTGCCGCTACCTTAATAAAATTTTATAAATCAAAATCAAATCAAATAACATAAAATTTTTCGAAAATTCCTACCTAAGTTTCGGAATCGTTAGCTGATATAATATCCTTATTGTTTAAACTTAAAACTGCTAAGTTATCTTAAGTCTAGTATTTTCGAAGATAGATCTAGAAATAGGTTAAATGCTAGATCTTAGAAATAGGTTAAAAGTAGATAGATAGGTCTGGATAGACCTGTTGGTCTAGTGGTTAGTGACCCTGACTGCTATGCCACAGGTCGTGGGTTCGATTCCCACCCAGGACAAATGTTTGTGTGATGAGCACGATCATTTGTTCTGCGTCTGGGTGTAATTTATCTATATTTATGTATTTAGAAATATATATAAGTATGTTTATCAGTTGTCTAGTACCCATAACACAAGCTCTGCTTAGCTTGGGACTAGATGGCGTTGTGTGATAGTTGTGGAATATTATATTATTATTATTATTATATTATAGGTATACAAACAACTGTAGTGTTATCATTTATTAATTATCGTCATTTCTCAGTAATTATAGGTTAGCGGCAAGAAAGATGATAACTAAATTATCTGTAACAGTAATAGTGTCAGCGATCAAGGTAAAGTCTTTGTAAACAAATACACAATATATACTTAGTTTGCTATAAATTACCTTCCACCTAATAAACACACCAATTAGGAGCTTTCTGGATGTAGGTAATCGCCATGCGTTATATCACTAGCTTACCTACAATTCGTAAACTCCTTTATTGTATTTTTTTTAACCGACTTCAAAAAAAGGAGGAGGTTCTCAATTCGTCGGAATCTTTTTTTTTTTTTTTTTTTTATGTATGTTCCCCGATTTCTCGAAGACGCCTGGACCGATTTGGAAAATTTTTCTTTTGTTTGAAAGGGTATACTTTCCAATTGGTCCCATGATCATCAGGTCAGGATCTGATGATGGAATCCCAGGGAAATCGAGGGCAACCCTCAAATTTTATAGGCACATAGTACCATTTTCATATATTTTCTAAAGCTGTTCAAGTATTTGCATCTGATAATCATTATCTCAGGTGGATGAGCTGATGATGGAAGGTACAACTCCTCAACGGCTTGGAGTAGGCATCGACTGATTTAGTTAGTGTTCGCATATCTCTGGAACTACAAGTCCGATTTAAGTAATTCTTTTTTTGTTGTACTAAGTATTGTTCAACTTACGGAATACTGCAAGTTTCATCAAAATCGGTTCAGTAGTTTTTGAGATAGGGAATTTTATTAGCTTATTGTGCACTTGAGAGAGAATGGTTTATTTGACAAGAATTTGAGTTGAATATTTAAACTAAAAAGAGTAAAATAAAAAACTTTTTCAAAAAAAATGTAAC
Source organism: Agrotis exclamationis (assembly GCA_950005045.1). Lineage (NCBI taxonomy): Eukaryota > Metazoa > Arthropoda > Insecta > Lepidoptera > Noctuidae > Agrotis > Agrotis exclamationis. The sequence goes on along the minus strand of OX465433.1, from coordinate 5,992,153 downwards.
CGCCTTCAAAAACAACCACAAAAAAGGGTAAAATAACCTACAAAATAACTTTTCTTTCAGAAGTAGGTGGCAAAAAAACAATGAAATGAATTAAAACAAAGGCACCGACTTCTGAAAGAAAAGTTATTTTGTAGGTTATTTTACCCTTTTTTGTGGTTGTTTTTTTTAACGCATTGGTTTTCTTAATTTGAGCCTTCGCCTTGTTATTCTGGCGCAGCTTAAAGAAACATGGCACAAACGGAAGGAGGTCTATAATCAGCAGCATTTTCTCCAGTTTTTTGTACGGTTTTTTTTTTACTAATAGATAGAGTGATTCCTGAGAAAGGTTTAAACAAATAGTGAGTACATTATGGATTTTAAATGTAAATTTCACAGGCAAAGTTCTAATAATAAAACACTTCAGTAGTTCATTGTTCTTTAAAAGCCAATAAGTAGGTTCTCAAAACTCTAGAAGCTGCTCTAAAAAATATCGAAATACTGTTTGAATCTAATATTAGGTAGTAAGTCTTCGGTTAAATTCGATATCATTACAGTTAAATCGTTTTGAATTTTTGATAGGTATTCACAGGCTGATGCAATTATGCATAAAAAAACTGTTAAAAATGATTATAATTTTATTCAGTGTTTTTGTAACTTAAATGTAAAATAGTTTTTTCCACGCATTCTTAGAACGAGTAGGAAAAGGAATTAGTTGCTATTTCCGTGTATTTATACTAATATTTATTATAAAGCGGTATTTGTTTGTATGTATGGAGTAATCTCAAAAACTACTGGACCGATTTCAAAAAATATTTCATAATTAAAATGCTACATTGTCACTGATAAACATAGGCTATAAAGGGGCGGCGCCACTGTCAAAATCTAGCGTACAATTATTATGTTCAGGAATTACTATGTCTAATGCGAATCAGTTACAATTGAAAGTTGATTTGACCGTAAAAGTACATTTACTTAAAAATTAACTTTAAAAAAATAACAAGTAAATAAATAACAGTTGTTATAGCTACAGCCGGATAGGTTTTATTTTATGCAAATGAAGAACTGACCTTTAAATCCATATTTTTTTGTTAACATATGAATGGTAGCAAACATTCTTAAATAACAAGTTTTATCAAACTAAGTATCAAACTTAAAAAATAAAAACAAACAAAATCCATTTATTTTTCTGCCTTCAAAATATTTGCCCCCATTAAATTGGTGACGACTGCACATTATATCTATTTCAGGAGCCAATACCAGAGAGAGTCGAATCGAGACAAAACTTTGAAAGGGATTTTAGCGTTGAATTCTTAATTATAAACTTAAAAGCAGGACCTTAAAGCATGATTTCTCTGAGTGAGCACGATGACCAAGACTTACGATGATAATAAGCCTTTCATTCGAATACATAGACAGAAAAATATTTATTTTTAAATTAAATATAACGCTATGCAAACATAAAAAAGTTGCCAAAATTACCTTTGGTTGACGGAGCCCCCTTTAGAGGGCCAAAGCCTGCCGGGGTCGCGGGACTCACGAATTACCGTGACCCCATGAACTTAAAGGGCTATTGAAGGACACCGTGGATTTTAGTCAGTACAAGTCTGACAGTCCCTCCCGCCCTGCCTGGGCGGGCAGGACTCATTTGATGATTTTACCACGATAAAAAAAAAGATTACCTTTGGTCCGTAACTTCATAATGTTCAGAACAATGACAATAAAGCCTCTTCTCTTTGGTTCAGAAGTACATTTTTTACCATGTAAAACGTTTTAAATTACTGCATGTTATGTTGTCAGTATAATTGCGTAGTTTTTTTTCTGTAAATCCTAAAAGTAGGTATACCTATATCATTATTACATACCAACAATGTGTGTAAATAAATACGATACTTCATTCCATGTAGCCTAGGGCTGTACATAAATTTTCCGACATGGTCATTTATGATATAAATGTAATCACATGAATATAAATCGTAATTATAATGTCTTTTATAATTATGGTCATTAATCAGAACGATGTCAGCTTAGAAACATTCTATTTCTAGGTAATCTATTAATTAATTATTACTTATGTATGAGATACGTAAGTTATTAATTTTTTCATAAATTTTTCCTTTAGCACAGTTAGAAAAATCTATCGCAAAACAATCGTAAATGATCAATGTTATTCTAGAATTTTATTCAAATTGAAATTATTATTAGGTACATTAAATAACATTAAAAATTAAATAATAGCAATTATTATAATACTAAAAGTGACCCTTGACATGAGCTGAGACGAGCCAACCCAAATTTAAAATAAAAAAAATGTATTTCCCTTTATCAAATTAAATCCAAATAAATGAAACTTAGTAACCGGTAATTAACATTAATCTTTCGATCTCCCGGTGTAACCTCCGATCTTCATTTTCGGCAATCAAAAACAATTGCAACATCCATACATAATTATGATCGCTATTAATTACTTCGCATCAAGTAAATAAAGGAAGTGTTCAACAATGCAGTGTATTGGAAAGTAATTAGAAATAGATCGTCATTGTTAACGATATTGACAATTAAGTCATTCGTCTCTCAAAGACAATTATAGAGCATTTATAAAACGGTTTTGGTGGAAAAAATCACACGATGTAGAAAGTTTGTTCGATGTTTTCCTCTTGTTTATTTTTAAAAAAATATTTATACATGCAACTACCATAGAAGCCCATAACATAGAATACATACCATTAACATAATAATTTGAAACAAACTAATACATAAATTATATGAATCACCTACAAACTAGACATAATAAATATTCACGCAGAGATATGTCTGGCTACCTATACGAGAACTTTTGGTTGCACCGTGACTGCAAGACTCACTAGTTGACTTTACAACATTTCTAGTAATAAATACTAAGTCCTTGTTATCTCTACTACTTAGGTACTTAGTATTTATTACTAGAAATGTTGTAAAGTCAACTAGTGAGTCTTGCTGTCACGGTTGCAACCAGAAGCTCTCGTATACATTTCTCTGCGTGTTGTGTGTCTATGCCTTAGGCTTCTGTTCTGGCTTGTCTATAGCTCTCTCCTCAAAAAGGAGCAGATCCAGTCAAACCGTAGGACTAGGTGTGAACCTGGCTCCAAAGCTTGACATCTTCTTACTAATACCGTTTGTTCCCACTAGTTCTACTGACCACTTCTACGGTAGAACAAATGGGATTTTTTTTTCTCACTAGTTCTACGATATTAGGTAGAACAAAATAGTAGAACTATTGGGATTTTCTATTCAGTTTATAGGAACCACAGCCAGCTCACAATCTAAGTATCTGAAGAATTTACAACGAGCCTTAGATGCACCTTTTTCTATAAACTACATTTAAAATGTATGAATTTAGGACCTCAGTCCAAAATTTAATTCAAGGAGAACTTCCACAATTGGCGGAGTAATCGCGTAACAAACACACAAAAAAAAATATATACCGTCGAATTGATAACCTCCTCCTTTTTTGGAGTCGATTAAAAATCACTGAGATTATCAAAAAATATTTGACCGGTATTTTTTTTTCTTTTCTTGACGAATATACTACGAAACGGTAGGTATGGTACGGTACGGTATTAAAATTGTTAAAACGTCACAAGCAAGTAGAGCTTTTACTTGCTTGTGATGTCATGAGCCCCTACTCCCGAGTTTTCATGCGTTTTTCTTTGTAAATACATTGTTTCAACAAAAAAAATCCATAATTTTTTAAAACTGACGGATTAATTTCATTATAGTATTTGTTGATGTGGTCAACAAAGGTAACATTCGATGGTTCGAGTTTGCTCTGTCCATACCACCTTGGGTACATACAAAGAATATAAATAAAAATATATTTATATAACAATATATAAATATTTATTCTATCGATTGGGTTCGCAAACTCGGCCGACCATTTGTGACATACGATATCGGAATTTCTTCATTCCTCACTCGTGCAAGATGGCCGATGAGCCAACATATTTTGTGGTCAACTGTTGCATCATAAAAGCAATTTCACAAAGGTACTAGGCAGTTGACTGGTTAGCACCAATATTTAGTATTTGCACATTTCGAAACTATTTTTGACACTTGATGATTTTTTTTTCTTTTTACATATTTTTGTATTTATTACTATTATAATTTTAATATATGTATATCTTCACTTAAGATAATAGAGAAAATAAAACAAAAATGAAAGTAGATTCAATTCCTTAAACCCTAAAAATTATGAGGAATCATTTTTTTCTTTTGTAGACCAGCATCATTAAAATGTCAAGAAACACTTCTTTCCTATTTAAGAAATAGTTTTAAACTACCCAAATGGTACATTGTTGATGTAATCTTTATTTAAAATGACCTTTAAAAAGATCAAAAATAATATAAAAAAACTGAACGCACTAAAAACCAGAACTGTCAAAAATAAATAAAAAATGTTTTAGCTTCAAGCCTTTAACTATTTTCTTTGTGGCACTAACCTTGCCGCTCCACAAAAGTCCCGGCGACGCATGCACCTTAATCTATATGCAACAATAAAGTATCCTAGGAGTATGTCGCCAAACAAGACTAGTAACAGACCTAGATGAACCGGTTCACAACCGGATCAAGTCATGCTAAACAGATGCGAATCGTTCACGCATCGTTGCCCACAAGTTTTCCGAACAGCGGGTTTTTTTTATGATAAGTTATACTAAAGTGCGTCTTTTTTTTAATATTATTAATGGATTTGTGCTTTTTTTTTAGCTAAGTTAACGGGACGGGAGGGACCGTCAGACTTACACTGACTAAAATCCACGGTGATCGGGGTCACGGCTACCTGAAAAGACAGTCCCGTGACCCCGGCAATGGATTCGTTCCTCTCGTTGAATTTGGTGCGCGGAAGCGTATGAGCCAAGTTCTTCTTGAAGGACCAAACTGTCAAAACATTTCATCGGAAATATTGTCTTTTTAACTGTCGATACAAAGTTCCTTCCTACTGTATTCATACCTTTAAAAAGAGTCCCTTATTTTTAAAATGTTTAATTTCTGTCAATATTGATAGGGTAAAACTTGTTAATAATACGCCCTAGTAGGCGAAACGCCCCGTCTTTCTAGCACTCGAACTTACTGCTCGGATCAAACGCGAGGGTGGCCGCTGTTGGCGTATAACATGGCCCACGGCCTAGGCCATGTAGACAAGTGGCCATGCGCATATTGCCTAGCTTTACCCCAGAAAAAATTATAAAATTACGTGCATTATTTTTCAATACCCACTAATTATGTATAGTGTCCTCTAACTGACGGACTATAAAGATTTGTAATCAATTGATTCTGGAAACTAGTCTATTTCAATAACAAATATAATTACTTAATCCATTAAAAAAAAACCATTAGATTCAAGACACGCTGACATCATAGGATTTACAACTTAAACCTCATTTAATTCTCAATGTCTTTAACATAAATTTCTATAAATATCCTCCCATACACTTAACACATAAATAGTAAATAAAAATGGTAAATAATGTATTGTTAATCGACTCATGCCCTCCATATGTATGACATCACGGCGTATATCCGTGTACTGAATGGCAAACTATCAGAATAGGTCAAAATATGACGTCAGAAAAACTGTGCTTTAAGATTTTGAACTTAAAGCACTGAGATTAGAGTTGCAAATCCAATAGAACGCTAAATGCCCATTAAGGCATTTAAAATTACCATCTATGACAATACAAATATTGCAACGTGGTTACCATCAACAAATAATGGCTGTTTATTAATGCACTGTTATTTATTTATTCATAATTTATTGACCATAATTTCTCATTAATGTGGAACGGCTTCGCTGGTTTGCGATATGAGGACATATTAATTTGTGGTTTTTTCTCAAGAATCAAGTTACATATTTATTTAATCATCTCTAGCATACCTAGAAAAGAAAATGTATGCCAACATACTCAGTGAGCATTTTTTTCATGAATGATAATATATGTATATTTAGGGATGCATCGATACGCCTTTTCGCCGATACCGATACTCTTATAAAAATATCGGCGATACCGATACCGATACGCTTATTGTGAATTAAAAAAAAAAACAAGTCAGATTATTTGTTTATTAATTTAAAAAGTAGTGACATAGGTTGATATTAGATAATTATACGTTTTAGGAATTAAAATTAACGATAATAAGATTTTTTAAAATACAAAGTAATCTTAATTTGCCGGAGGTCGTGGGTTCGATTCCCACCCAGGACAAATGTTTGTGTGATGAGCACGATCGTTTGTTCTGTGTCTGGTTGTAATTTATCTATTATATGTATGTATTTAGAAATATGTAAGTATGTTTATCAGTCGTCTAGTACCCATAACACAAGCTCTGCTTAGCTTGGGACTAGATGGCGTTGTGTGATAGTTGTGGAATAATATATAATATATTTAATTTTTTCGGAAAAGCGATTTTACAAATCTGTTTGGCAAAGGTTTCCCCGGGCATAGGTCGTGCCTCGTTTGCAACAAAATAGACAAGACAACACGCTCGTTTACACTAAATTTTTAAATTAAAAAGTACCTATCGTTGAATCGGTTATAAAAATATCGTCGATACCGATATCTCGGCTAACTCGAAGTATCGCCGATATATCGGTATCGGATTATTTCATAATTGGAGTAAGTAATCTAGAAATAATATGGATAAATAGGCATTCGGAATAGAAAATTAATACTTAGTGTTTTTTAATTTTTGACCAATTTTGATAAATATTAGGTATGGTACACACCTCGACCTCGAGGGTTGTGTAAACGAAGCTGAGGCAAAAACCAGTATCCTGTATTTTACAGGTCCCGTACTACTTGAAGATTATCAACTTTCCCATTGCCTGATCATTTAGGTACGATCTCATTATACATTGTATAAAAAAATCTAGTTACAATGTCTACTTTAGCATATCTGTCAATGTCATAGCACCGCACCCACAACCCGACATGCCTCTATTGCTCACTTATTACGTATGAGAATAGGAATTAAGTCAGTCATGCGATCTTGAACTTTAAATACATAAGGATTTTCCCGGAGTATTTCCTTTCTCTCCTAAGCGAATCACGACTAATGTCTAATACATAAGCCAAGTATTTCTCATAAATAATTACTTCCGTGGTATGTACTTATGTATTTATTATGTATAGTTCAGTGCCGAAGATGTTTATATACAGTGAATCGGTTTGTTTCCGCATTAGTTTTATTATTAATCCATTATTTTAATATGTGTTTATGTATTCTGAATAAACGTGGTATATTATGTAGATTTAATTATTAGCCACCTTTTTGATATATTAGTATATTGAATGATGTTTTTATAAAATATAAAAAATTGCGGTATAATACCTCCCGGAAATACTTGGAGGATGAATTTTCCCAGCAGTTAGCAGAATCAATTAAATAAAAAAGGGTTATATATAAAAATAGTCGTGCATCTTTTCCTTTTTTTTAGCAATATGGCTTTAAATATTCCATGTATGTCTTGTTATTTACCTACTTAATATTGTTCAAATAATCTTGAAACTGTAAAAATTCGATTAAGTAAGTCACTCAAAAAGTCATAATAAACACATACGACGAATGACTTTACGTCCGTATTAAAGTCAAGCTGCTCTTAAACCATTGTGTTTTGAAAAACAGCCGAATGACCTTCAGCTACCTTGAACTCGACATTTTAAGTCCATAAAGTTTGGGCAAAAAAATAATTTACAATCTTGAATAATCTTGATGACTCGACAAAATGACGTATTCAAAGAACAATGGTTACTATGTCATCATAATTTTTACAAGTGACTCCAATGGAAATGAGAAACGAAAAAGTTACAAAAAATAATCTTGGCTGCTTCGAACCAACCCTCAAAAAAAAATTAATTCTGAAGTCCTGCGCTTGCCGCACAATAAAAAAAAGGGGGAGGCCTATATGATCCCGGACTGATATGATGATGATGAATAAGGAAAATATTAGTAGGTACCTACTAATAAAAATAATAACGGATATTTGAGAAACCCATGCACAAAAATGTGGTGAACTGGTGACCTCATAAAGATTCTTATTTTCTGGTAAAACTAATTCTTAGTATTCAACAGTTTTCGAGGTTATCAACTGGCAAGAACGTCCATGACTTAATCAAAATAAGAAATTAATAATTTCTTTATAATTGCTTAGACAATGATCATTTAAATACCTAAGCGTACCTACCTACTTGAAATCGCAGTTTTACTATCAAAATAAAGGGTCAAGCAAACCAAACAAATCGTACATCATTTGACATTGCAAGGCCCTGCTTTGGCCACAGCAAGTACCTTGACCTCAAACAGGACTTACCACTTTACATACTGCGGTCACATTTACATAGCCATACATTTCGTCACCGTACAAAGATATGCTGCCTTGGATCAGGGATTTTCACACCACCTTTATTTATTTTGGCCATTAATTTTGATTTAGAAAACAAAACCGGCCAAGTGCGAGTCGGACTCGCCCATAAAGGATTCCGTAGCAGCAAGTAACATAGTTGGTTGTAACTTTGAAAGGTACATTGCGGTTTTGAGCATTTTTTTGAGCAGACGACTTCTCACAACATGCTTGGTTTAACCAAATGCGAGCACACGAACGGCAACTACAGCACATCATTTATCATCACCACCATCATCATCTACAAGTAATTTCAATTACCAATAATTAAAAAACCCAGTTGATGAACCTCGATAGCTCGGTTCGAAAGAGAGTCGCATGTGCTGAATTAGAGATGGGTAACTAGCCGAAATTTCAATAGCTTAGCTAACCGGCTATTTGTGGTGTAATAGCCAGCTAGCTAGCCAGCTATTTGGCTACTTGGCTATTGAACAATAGCGTTTAGTAACTAGCAGCGCGACTAAGCAGCGCCGGTTTATCTAGGTAGGACTTAAATAACGCAACATCAACTGCCCGATCCGAATTCAATCCTAAATCAAAAAGAAATGATTTCCTCTCTGAGGTCACAATAACCTAAATACTATCAAATTTTTATTTATTTTAAACCTGACTGTAACTAACCAGCTTTCTAATCATCGTATTTCATAAGTTCGTTCATTAAACTAACGAAATTACTAAGTATAATGCTCTTTCTTTGTCTAATCAGTTTTGTGAATATTGTGAGAAAAAGATCGACGATATCAATGAAGATCGTACACGCGTAGCGCAGTGAGCGCGCACACAGCTATCGGCTATTTTGGCTATTCTAGCTACCCGGCTACCGAATACCGGGACGGCTATAAAACGTAGCAGTTAGCTATACTCCGTGGCGGCTACGCGGCTACGAGGCTACGAGCGGCTACGCGGTTACGAGCGGCTACGCGGCTATATATCATAACCTGTCAGTTATCTAGCCAACCAGTAGCCGATAGCTAGCTATCGTGTTGACGGATATCATAGCCGTGGCTATTTTGCTCATAGCCGGTATTTGGCTAGTTATGGCTATAGCTACCCATCGCTATGCTGAATCCGGAGGTCGCAGATGTAATCTTGCGCGCGGTTCGTATTTTTCTTCCCAAAGAAAATCTTTGAAATTCGAGACGCATGTGTTAATACGTATAATTTTATTTATAAAATACTAGCGGCCCGGTACGTGCTTAGCTACATATAAAGTGAAATAATAAAAAAAATAATTGGAACAACAAATTCATTTAATAAATCCCCATTAACAAAATGATCCGCCATTTAATGAATTCATTTGTCACAAAAAATGTGATAAATGAAGAACCGCTCGACCGATTTTGCGCAAACTTCACATAAAGCATCTACTAAATAGTATGAACAAAGCCTTAACATTTGGTTTGGATAGGTGAGCCCGTTCTTGAGTTATAAAATTACAACGAAAAGTGGCATTGATTTTTATATATTAGACTAGTGGCCAGTCCCAGCTTCGCACGGGTATATTAAGAACCGCTCGTCCGATTTTGTGCAAACTTCACATTTAAGCATCTTCTAAATAGTTCGAACAAAGCCTAAGCATTTGGTTTGGATAGGTGAGCCCGTTCTTGAGTTATAACATTACAACGAAAAGTGGCATTGATTTTTATATATTAGAATTGATTGATGATAGATTAACATTATATTTTCTTTTATTGAAAGAATATATATTTTTAATGAAAGGTTAATTACAATATTACTAAAATAATCTTAAATTACATATTTTTCTTAATTTTTAGCTCACTTACAAGGGTCTCCCCAACCAGTGACGGAGGTATGTCTCGGCTGCATCTGCCAAGCCGTGTCCGGCTGCAAGCAGGGTATCCAGTGTGAAGGAGATCACTGTGGTCTGTTCCACATCACCTGGGCTTATTGGGCCGATGCTGGCAAACCCACCATCAACGGACAGTCGGTTGATGCACCTGAAGGTAAGATATTTTTTATAGCGATGCATCCGATACCGATACCGATACCGATATATCGGCGATACTTCGGGTTAGCCGATGTATCGGTATCGACGATATTTTATGACCGATTCAACGATACTTTTTAATTTAAAAATGTAGTGTAAACGAGAGTGTTGTCTCGTCTATTTCGTTGTAAACGAGGCACGAACTATGCCCGGGGAAAACCAGTAGATACTGCAAATATAAGTTCTGAGATGCCTACGACTGGCGGGCTATAATCTATAAGTAGAAAACTAATTTCTGTATTTTTTTTCAATATTTTAGGTTCAGTAGTTTCGGAGATAAGAGGGGGGGGGGAATGGTCAATTTACGTCTACTTTCTTGAATAACTTGGAAACTATTTTAAAATTACAAAAACATACATTTGAGATCTTCTCAAGAAGAGCTTTCATTTGAATTGTCACACGATGCACTTTTCAATTTTTTTTAAATTTTCCCCTTCCCCAACAAAAAATTACCTCCCATATACAGATATGGACTTCTCATAGGTTTTCCTATAATCTATAAGTAGAAAACTAATTTCTGTATTTTTTTTTTCAAAATTTTAGGTTCAGTAGTTTCGGAGATAAGGGTGGGAGGGTGGGGAATGGTCAAATTTCGTCTATTTTCTTGAATAACTTGGAAACTATTTACTATAAATTACAAAAAAAAAATACATTTAAGATCTTCTCAACAAGACCTTTCATTTAATATGTCACACAATGCAGTTTTGAATTTTTTTTCTCCTTCCCCCCCAAAAATTACCTCCCACACACAGATTTCATCTATTCACGTCACACTACCTCTGTGCTTGGGTCACAGGAATTGATATGTGTACCAAATTTCAACTCAATCGGTCTAGTAGATTCGGAGATAATTGACTGTAAGCGACAGACAGACGGACACACGAGTGATCCGTTATACGTTTTTGTATTCGGACGTCCGGAACCCTAAAAATGAGCAGAAGTACTTCCAAAGCTTCCAAGTGAGTTCTGACGCATCTGAGAGACTATTTTCCAACGCAGGTCTTTTTCAAACAAACTCGCGAAAGCGCCTTTCTCCGAAAAAATTAAGATTACTTTGTTTTTTAAACAAAAATCTTATTAATGTTAATTTTAATTACAAAAATTTATAATATCTAATATCAACCTATGTCACCACTTTAGATTAAAAAAAAATGACTAGTGATTTATTTATTATATCTTAATTTTTTAATTCATAAGAAGCGTATCGGTATCGGTATCGGTATCGCCGATATTTTTGTAAGAATATCGGTATCGGTATCGTATCGGCGAAATGGCGTATCGATGCATCCCTATTTTTTATACATTGCTTTTGTGTCTTATACCAAAATAGCTCCGTTCTACCCGACTCCTAAGGAAAGATTATCTATATTATGAAGACGAAAGATTTGATTGTTTGTTTGTATTGAATAGGCTTTTACGAGAGAGTTCGTTACTCCGCAATGTAATCAAAATTACATGCAGCTCCTTATGCAATTTCTTCCAGCGTGTAAATGGGCCTATATACATATAGTATAAAATTTGCGATTATTTCAAGTCTTCTCAAGCGAGACACATAAAGAATTATTTGATTAGCGAATTCATTAGGACGTTTTAATATTTTAGAATTTATTTATTTATTCTGTCTTATCACATTAAATAAAATCATCAATTCTACTTCAATCAAGTCCGGTTAGTTTTAAGGAACAAGTTTAATACTTAAAATATTGTTATTTAATTACCATTATTTATCTATGATGTAATTTATTTGAATAGATAACATTATTATGTCATGCGTGCAAATTGATAAAATATTCTTGAATGAGTAAATGATTATTAAAAAACATTCCATTGACAGCACTGTTGGTCTAGTGGTTAGTGACCCTGACTGCTATACCGGAGGTCGTGGGTTCGATTCCCACCCAGGACAAAGGTTTGTGTGATGAGCACGATCATTTGTTCTGTGTCTGGGTGTAATTTATCTATAATATGTATGTATTTAGAAATATATAAGTATGTTTATCAGTTGTCTAGTACCCATAACACAAGCTCTGCTTAGCTTGGGACTAGATGGCGTTGTGTGATAGTTGTGGAATATTATTATTATTATTATTCCGGAACTATTTATGCAAATCTTTCCTCTCAGACAGACGTAAGAATTTTACAATAAATGCCTAAATTATTACGAGTTTCCTCCTCGTCCCGGTTTAATGGACGTTTAGTCTTTAGTTCTTGCTGTCATTTGCAGATTTGTGACAGTCAATACAGTACAGTAGTAATACATACATAGTCAGTAAAGTCCGCGCCACGACAGAAGTGCCGCGGAAAATTCGTATTACTTAATTTTTTAAATGCAATTCGATGTAACATGAGCTCCCCCATAGCATGAATATGAATAAGCAGGCCACATTTTTTTTTTTCAGCGTCCTAATGTCGTCAAATGAGTCCTCCCTCTCAGGGCAGAGCGGGAGGGACTGTCAGACTCGTACTGACAGTCCACGGTGTCCTTCAATTGCCCTTTACGTTCCGGGGTCACAGTAATTCGTGAGTCCCGCGCCCCCGGTAGGCTTTGGCCCTCTAAAGGGGGGGGGCCGGCCCCGTTATAATGCTGACATTCTTTGAGGCGCGCGTGGAACACAACGCGCCATCGACCCGGGCATGGTCCATTGTCTGCGGCTGGGGTGGAGGGAGGACGCTGTCCTCTCCCTCATGCAGCGCGCCTCCTCCTTCGCTAGCATAACTGCTTCGCAGAAGGAGGCGACCGCTTCCCACTCCGTCTCGCCAGCCTGGCCTCGAACAATGCCGGGCGTGAGAGGTCTCCGCCTATCGCCGTCGTGAGGACACGGCGGTGCTCTGCCCAAGCTGGGCAATCCTGCACCGTATGCTCCACCGTGTCCTCCGGGCGGGGCCATAAGGTTCTCTAATCTAGCGGCAAGCGTAAGACATCCACCAACAAGGTGGACAGATAAATTAAGACCAAAATGGATGACCGCTGGATGCAACCTGCTTCATACCAGTCCTACTGTAAATCAAAGTAGTCCACTGCTCAAATAATAATAATGATGATGAATTAACAAAGTGTTATATTGTTTTCCAGCGTACTCCACTTGCACGAATGACCCGTACTGCGCCGCCCTCACAGTCCAAGGATACATGAGGAAATACGGTCAGGTAAGCTGAATATATCCATCATATGAATGTCAACTTGCGAGTCGGAAGCCACTTTACCACCACATTGCTTCGACAGAAAAGTAAGTAGTAAGACTAGCATTAATCCGACATAACAGCCTTCGCTAACAAAGTAACAAAACATGTCGTACACAAAACATCAAGACAATCTGTAGTTTCGACGTCTTGAAGAATAGCATTCGTAGCATTATTGTGCGGTAGACTCGCACTTGACCGGTTTTTGATATTATAATCTTCGATAAAATCGTAGGCGTATCATGTTCTACACAATGCTGTCATCAGTCGACATTGTGTGTCCATTTGCATATAGAGACAACATGACATCATCCGAAAAACAAGCTTCGAACTGCGAATAATAAATGAATTTTAATTAAGTACCTATTATTTTGATGTCCTAAACTTAAAGTCCAACTGTAACTGCACTAAGGTAGCCCCTAGATACAATATGATTATAAAATACTAACGGCTTCGCCCCCTCTATTTAGATTTTATTACTATAATAGTAGAACAACCGGGGTCACGCAGACTGTCTTCAGGTAACCGTGACCCCGGAACGTTAAGTGCAATTGAAGGAACACCGTGGATTTTAGTCAGTACGAGTGTGGCAGTCCGGCCATGGGCGGGAAGACTCATTTGATGATGTTACCAAGATGAAAAAAAGAATCCTATCCAAACTTAGCCAGATGATAGCAATACAGCATAGCAATTATGGCAGTGAGCGATTGTCAAAGAGACTCATACAAATGTCAACAGGTCATCAAAGTTGTGTCCATTATAATAAACAATAAAGCTAAGTAAGTGATCAAGTCATGACGTCATGTTACTGTGTTGTGTCATTGACCTGAAAATATGCAAGTAGTAACTAATGAAAAAAGACAGAAGTTCACACATTAGAATTTATCAGGCCTTACGTTCAGGCATCCAAAACGAATGCAAATATTTATAAATAACAATTAACTAAATATAATAAAAGTACAGGCTAAAAGACTGATTGGTAATATACTAAAAACATAATGAAAACCAATTTCAAACTGAAAAAACTCAAAGCAACTACTTCAATTTTTCCATTACAGGCAATTCTGAATGGTCAAAAAAAAACTTATAATGAAGCTACCTACAGTCCCAGTTACAAGGCTTAATGACTTGTAAAAGTACTGTAGTTGTCCATTCCAAATCGTACATCCTATGTAGAAGAATGGGCAAGAAATTCTATCCGAAATGCATAGTCGACGCATGCTGCGAAGTTAACTCGCCGAAATAACAGAAAAAACTTAAAAGTTCACTATCCACCTTATTTTATTTTTCTTTAGATCCTACGGACACTGCAGTTGATCTGAGACATTAACAAATTCATTGGAAATGTCCCACAATCAAAAACTTCTACCACACACTTATCTAATCCCTTATTTCTTCTTCTCCAGGACTGCAACGGTGATGGCCGCATCGACTGCTACGATTACATGGCGATCCACAAGTTGGGCGGATACGGATGTGTCGCAGATCTGCCATTCAACTACGTGAATGTCTTCAACAAGTGCGTCGATGCCGTCGCTAGGGCCCAGGGCAACAAATACGGACGCTAGAGATGGCATCATGATCAGCTCTAGTGGGGGGAGAGGCTAGCGGGGTATATGATGCGAGGGAATTAAGCTACCATCAACAATTTAAAATCTTATTCGTTTTATATCAGAGTTCATAACTTCATTCTAACCAGTTCTTTGGGAATGTCTACACTGGTTGCCATACCTATGCATAATAAGCTGGTTTGAAGACTAAACGATTTGTTTTCTGGCTAAAAAGTATGAATCCTGGCATCATAAACTTCGTTAACCCATCTTCTGATCCTCGATAGAAATGGAGCAGAAAAATAACGTATTCATAAAAAGTTTGTAACTTTGTAATTTTAACCGTCGATAAGGAACAAAAATATTATTTATATTTTTCTAAAAAAATATTAATAATTCAAACTAGTCTCTAGGATTACATTTTGTTTTTGTTATTATTTCCTTGACACCCTCCTGAAAATCCTAAAAATATCTATAATAAGGTGTTTCCTATTTTCGTTCGTTCAAAGAAAAGTCACATTTGTTTCAATAATTAATTTTGTGATTGTTTTTGATGAAATTTCAATAATACTTTTTTATCAAGATTAATAACTAATTCATTATTTTGCAACCACTTCACAACTGATAGATAGTAGTATTAATCTCAGGCTATAATGTATAGACGCCAGCAGGTCAACGTGCCATAATCTGTAAATTTATAGGTACCAATCGAACATTAACCTTTTTCTATTGTGATAAGGTTGAGAATCTATTTAAAAAATATGACATATTAAGGTAGGTTGATGTGCTCTGCCCTGCCAAGCCAAAACACTGTAACCTACAAAAACCAGTTTTGAGATAATTGACAAAACATGTTTTTTATTAATATTTGCCTATATCAGAGGTAATTGGAGCATATTATATAATTTTATGCATTTAATAGTTAGGTGCACATCTCTAGTATATAGCCGTATATATTTTTTTTTTATTATTTTATTACAGAAAGAAGTTATTGCCACTAACTTGTGTTGACAAGACAATTATAAAATTTTAATGTACTTCAAACAAGGCAAAACACTGTAAAACCGGATACAGTGTTTAATTTTTGTCTGAAATTCTAAACTCATTATGCCAAAACACTATACACTGTATCCAAGCATACAGTTTTTTTAAGAGGATAGATGGAATGAATTGTAAATTATAGTATTTTTCACCTTAGTATGATTTCTGTGACACTTGTGAATGCAATAGCAATAAGTTAGATGAGAAATATCTGTCATTGTCTATTACCTAGTCCTACTAACCTTTCCGGAAACCGGCTTGTTCGGAAGGCTGGTGGAAGTCATCAAACCAGACGGCAGGCGACAGCATTCGAGACGGTTCGTAATGACTCTTGAGAACAGCTTGTATACATGGCTCAGAAGTGAGATTGGTCTGTTGTTCTTCAACAACCACACTCCTGTGCCATGCTTCTGGCGTAGTACCTTCGAGTATGACGGAATTAAATAACTTCTGGAGGACTAGAAGTACCGGTTTTCCACCCGCTCTCAGAAGTTCTGTTGTCATTCCGTCCTCACCCGGCGCTTTGTTATTCTTGAGCTGTTTATGAGCCATTCTAATCTCGTACAGGCTGATGTCCGGGATAACCTCAGTGTAGGGTCGAGTCAATTTAGCTCTGGCGTCTCGAGCTGTACTGCCACTGGGTTGTCGTATTGATGTGCATTCGTATAACTGTCAGTAAAACCTCTCAGGGTCTCCGGTTTCGTCGAAATGATGCTGCTGTTGTTAATCTTCAACTTTGCCATTTGGCTTTGCCCAATAGACGAATTCTAGCCCTGGTTCCGCTCGATTGCCTCTTTGATCCGTGCCGCACTATAGGCACGCAGGCCACGTCGCATTGATTTAGAGATTCGTCTATTGAGTTTGCCATTCCGACATATCAGCTGAAAATTGCAGCGTCATCTCGGTCTGGTCTTGCATCAACTTAATGGTACCGTTCGAGAGCTTTTGAGGCTTATTGCGGCACGGGGTCTTGAACTTGGACAGCTTGGACAGTTTTCACAAACCCATTGTTAATCTCGTCCACAGTTTCGCATTCGGTTAGGCACTGGAAGCGATTGTGCAGTTCGAGTTGGAAGTCTTCGGGGTTCTGGATGCGGGCAGGACCAGGTCGGAGCGTGGACTTCACCAGACGAGACCTTTCAAGCTTCACATTGATATTCAATGTGCCTCTGACGATTCGGGGATCGCTACAGGATTTTACCTTTGAGATCACAGAGGCATCACTGAATATTCGCTTCTTGGTCGTCATGATGAAATCAATCTCGTTTCTGGTAGTACCATCGGAGATTACCCACGTCCACCTCCTGGATGGCCGCTTCTGGAAATTGGGGTTCATTAAATGGAGTTCTTCCTTTTCCATAAAGTCGACCAGTCGCTGGCCCCTATGGTTTCGCTGCCCATACCCAAATAGCAAACTCTTAACTCATCGCCATTCCGTGCGCCCACCTTCGCATTGAAGTCCCCTATAACAATAGTGAAGTATGTTTTGGAGGTATGTATGGCCTCAGATATCTCCTCATACAATGCCTCTACTACATAATCAGAATGTGTCGAGGTCGATGCATATACCTGTATGACCTTCAACGAATACCATTTGGTTATTCTGAGTATAAGGTATACTACCCTACTCGATGCACTGTCGACTTTCATAACATTGGTGATGAGGGACCTGCGGACGAAAAATCCAACACCACCCTGGGATTTACGGTCTCCTTCCCAGTAGAAGAGCATGTTGCCGGAATCTAGAACTTCGGATTTCAGATAATCCCAAGATATTCCAGCGCATTTTGCTCAATTCTCCCTCCGGTGGTAGCGGGGCATCTGCCGGGGATTCTTGTTGTTCACCCCCCTGCTCCACCGTTACCCGATCCGCTACCCAGACCAGGAATAGCGGAGCTGCCGTGACTGGGGGCCGTGTGCTATCGTTGTCAATCATAATGGGGGGGGGGGATCACAGTGAGGTCACCGAAAGTTTACAAAGGACGCTGCTGCCCGTCCTTCGGTGGCTGGTCGCTGCTGCCCGTCCTTCGGTGGCTGGTCGCTGCTGGAAATAAATCACTCAGCGCGCGGAATTCGGAACACGACTAATGTAAATAAAACTACTCGAAAGAGATAACAAGGAAGAGGAATAATAAAGGCACAGGAAAGTACGAGATAGCAATACTGTTGTCGATTCTGCTTCACTGGTTGAACAGTAAACGCGCGAACTGCATGCGGGCAGTGCAAAACACTGTATTTACCTACGCATGAGCAAAATGTGTGTAGTCTAATTCGCCAAAACACTGTATACTTTGTTACAGTATTTTTCTGTGTTTATGTCTTATTTTTTATGTAATACAGTGTTTTTTTGTTTGCTCTATCTTGCAAAAAAACCGTTGAAATGAAAATGTGATCGATCATAGGTAATAAACAGACTTTAAGAAACTGATTGGGCCTTGTTAAGCAAAAACACTGTAAGTCGACTTACAGTCTTTTGGATTGGCACGGCAGTGCTGGCGTCGGTACCTACCTCGTCGCTATTGAAAAGTAAAATTCTGTCATTTGTATGTGATGATGCTATCAGGAACTCGTTAATATAAACAATACATAGATACAGCCCGAGGGCACCTCCTTGTTGTACTCAATTAATTACCGTAATCAGATCAGGCTAGATTTATAAGTTGTTTCATTCTACTAACTGTCGTTATTTTGTTGCTTATAAAGATAATATTCTATAAAATACACTTCCGCTTATTCCATATGCGAAAGGTTTACTTACCATAAGGTATTTTATAGTCTACGCGATCAAAAGCTTTTGACAAGACCATTTGAAGGGCCAGAGTTTGTAATTTTTTATCCACTCTGCCGCTAACGTAAGAAATCATAGATGGTCATACCTTTTTACTTATAATATCATTGGATGGTCATAGGTCAATATGTCTATATCATTTACCTCTATAAAACTGGTTTCGAACCAGGCATTTTTAAGGCTCCGTACTCAACAAGGAACTCTTTTAATTTCGCTATGTCCATCTTTCGTTTCTGTCATTCTCCCTCTCTTTTTCAGCTTAGCTCAGATACTTTCAGCACTACATTGCTGGATTTTAGCGACCAAAATATCCCGTCAAAGTGTTAAAATTAAACTTCTTAAAATGTTTTTATTCCTGCACTTTTTTCAACTTAACTTCCGCTGTCTCAATTTACTTTCTTTCAAAACAGCGAAATGATTCATAGATGTAACAGCGTCGAAGGACATTAAAAAAAATTGCCTCTTTCTCAATATTTTATGGCAACTCACACTTGACCCAAAAAAAAGCAAAATTATTAACAAAAAAATACGGTTTTTTTGCCGTATGTATTTCATTTATTCGTTTTTCGTTTTTATTCGTTGTTGGCAAACTTAAATGGCTGACTCTGTTTATTAAACTCACTAGCTTCTGCCAGTGACTTCGTACGCGTATCCTGTTGCTAATGCCAGCGAGAACGGGGTCGACAAAATCGAAGATCTGAAACGGCTGATGCCCAATTCCAAGAGCCCGGGTAAAAAAAAACAATGGGAGTATTGGCCAGTAGAGCAAAATTCTTATTCATTATCTTCATCGTCATCGAAAATCAGTAGGTTTTAACTGTTACCGCCTTCGCTGCGTGGAGGTACTCCCGGCTTAATGTTATTTTATAATTATATAGTGAAATAAGTGACAGCTTTGATTTCCACATCAGGTGTTTCAAATCTTCAATTTTTATACGTCAGCAGGGAGGGCTCATCAGGCTGAACCACTTTACTAAGACGTCATTCATATATATGTTATAGTGTAGCTGGGCTCTTGGAGATCCACATCACGCATCTTCAATTTTTATACATCAACAGTGAGTGCTCATAACTCTGAACAACTCTTGCTAAGACGTCATTCCTATATAATATATGTTATAGTCTAGTTGGGCTCTTGATGTTCCACATCAGGTGTTCCAGATCTTCATTTTTTATGCGTCAACAGAGAGTGCTCATCAGAATGAGCAACTTTGCTCAGACGTCATTCCTGTATATGTTATAGTGTGCTGGGCTCTTGGAGTTCATCAGGTGTTCCAGATCTTCAAATTTATTCTATTAGCAAAAAATGCTCATCACGTGGAACAATGTTTGCTGGTCTGTTGCGGTTCTGCGCCAGGTGTTCACGTTTCCAAGGTAAATTATAGCCTATAATGTTTATCATCATCATCATTTCAGCCATAGGACGTCCACTGCTGAACATAGGCTTCCCCTTTAGATCTCCACATATACCGGTTGGAAGCGACCTGCATCCAGCGTCTTCCGGCGACCTTAATAAGGTCGTCTGTCCATCTCGTTGGTGGACGTCCTACGCTGCGCTTGCTAGTCCGCGGTCTCCACTCTAGCACTTTTCGACCCCATCGGCCATCTGCTCTGCGAGCTATATGGCCTGCCCATTGCCACTTCAGCTTGCTAATCCGGTGGGCTATTCGGTGACTTTAGTTCGTCTACGGATCTCCTCATTCCGGATTCGATCACGTAGAGTAGATCACGTAGACACCGAGCATAGCCCTCTCCATAGCTCGTTGAGCGACTTTGAACTTTGAGATGAGGCCGATAGTGAAAGACCACGTTTCGGTGCCGTAAGTCATCACTGGTAACATACATTGGTTGAAGACTTTCGTCTTGAGGCACTGAGGTATGTCGGACGAAAAGACATTGCGGAGTTTCCCGAATACTACCCAACCGAGTTGGATTCGGCGGTTGACCTCTTTCTCGAAGTTGGACCTACCTAATTGAACTACTTGTCCTAAGTAGATATATGAGTCAACAACTTCGAGTGCCGAGTCTCCAACAAGCCTATATGTTGGCCAGACTTAATACCTATACAACTAAAAAAATGATGCAAATCCCTCCAGTACTTTTTGAGTTTATCCCGGACATACATACAGACAAACAGACAAAAATTCTAAAAACTATATTTTTAGCTTCGGTATCGATTGTAGATCACACCCCCAGATATTCTTTTAAAAAAATATTCAATGTACAGTTTTGACCGACTATTATATATTCATAATAAACTCATAAGTTTCCTTAAACTGCTTTGTATTTTACTTATCTAGACACGCGGGAGCGTGTCAGAGCCAAGCAAAGCAGGCGCGCAGCTCACAGTGTGTAATAGTACACGAACCATTTGGAGCCACTTTTTAGCCCCTCATAAATCAAAAAGTATTTCACCTGAACTTGTCAAATTTGGCTCATATATTGAGACTGGCGAGATACATATGTGTTCCAAATTTTATAAACATAATTCAAACGGTTATTTAGTTATTAACGCCCAAAAATCGTCATTTTTATGGCTGACCTATAGATCAAAACTATATCCCAGTTCCAGATGACCTAGAAAGTGCAAATTTGGCATGCAGATAGGTAATTAGGTGAATACAAAGGAAAAAATCAGAAACTGGTAATTTTTTATCATTTTATTACAATTTTCACTTAACTTAAAATTAGTGCCTGTAAATCTCTATGTGGATTTTAAGATCTTTACGTGATAACGAGAAAATTTGGCTTGCTGGTAGTACTAACAATCGAACATAATAATTTGTAATGAGAACTAGCCAAGTCAGAAATTAGGCTACAATGTATGATCCTTAGTTATAAGAAGAAGAAGTTACAATTGTGCTACAGACGCCAGCAGGTCAACCTACTCGAATCTGTTAGATTTAACCAATCAAACATTAACCTTCCACTGTTGTGATAAGGTTGAAAATCTATTATAGAAATCTGACAGATTGTGGTAGCTTGATGTGCTGGCGTCTGTACATAAGGCGGACTTAATGCCGCAAGGTATTATCTACCAGTCAACCTTTGGGTTAAGGGCGCATAACCAGAAAATTTCAGGACTAACCATTGAACTTGGCACCCATTTAGATTGCACTTCTTCTTTCTTTGAAGTCAACATCATAATACATCATCATACATCATAATCATACATCATACATCATAATATTGAGCTTGGCTCTCATTTCACATTTATGTTTTTGATGGGTACGTAATTCAATGCCAGTCAGGCTTTTCAAGTGCGAATACACGTTTCTTTTAAATCGCCTAAAATGGCGTCTGCCGTGAATAAGTTGTGTGCCATTTTGTTGTTAGTTGCTGTGATCGCCACTAGTGTTTGTTAGTATTATTTTGTAATTATTTTTTAAAGTTTTTTTTTAATCATTTGCGTATTTTGCGTTAATTTTGTTTGTCATTCGGAAATTTTGATTTTTTCCTCAAAAGCCGGAAAGGAGTTTACGAAGCCTGGAGACCCAAGGAGGCGAGGAGAGCCTTTTCCAATTGAAATGATTTGACATAAATATTGGGGCCATTGAGTTTGGATAAGGACTGTATCTAAAGGGCCAATATAGCAACAGGGTGGATTTTTAGACAATAAGAGTCTCTTCTTCGAAACCCAAGGTAGGAAGACTCAAAAAGTTGTTTTAAATGATACTACATCGTAAATTTCAGCTCACTCAGAAGTCTCACGTCAACCTGTGACGGACGTGTGTCTCGGCTGCCTCTGCCAGGCAGTGTCGGGCTGCAAGCATGGCATCTCCTGCGATGACATCGCCTGCGGGCCGTTCTACATCACCCGAGGTTACTGGGTCGATGCTGGCAAACCCACCATCAACGGACTGTCGACTGATGCACCTGAAGGTAAGATGATAATTATGTCATTTTTATACTATTTCTTTATTCAACCACCAGCTATCCGGAGCTATGCTCGGAGTGACTCCGATGTATAGAATCTGGAATGAGATAATTCGACAGAGAACCAAAGTTGCGAACATACTCGTAGCTCAAAGAATTAGTAAGCTAGAATAAATAAAAAACACGTTCACAAAACAGGCTCTTTTTTATTAATCGTGTTTTATAACAAGTTTTCAAGCATAAAGAATGATTTGAGTTGCTACGTTTTATTTCAGAATATGTTATATTTGTTAGCTGACCTAACACGTTCAATAAAACCTTCAATAATTTCAATCAAGGCCGGGGCGTTTTGAGAAACCATAATTATCTCTTGTCTAATTAATTTGAAGAGATGTCATTGTATCAGGCATGCAAATTAAAAAAGGGTAAGGTAGATAATCATCATCATTTCAACCTATTGTGGTCCACTGTTGAACATAGGAATTCCCCAAGGAGATCCACAGAACACCATCTCCCACTTTTTCATCCAACCACTGCCACCTCTTCTTCAGGTCATCCGTCCATTTTGCCGAGGGATGTCCCACACTACGTTGACCTGCGCGGTCTCCATTCGAGAACCTTCTTACTCCACCTTTCGTCGGTTCTACGACAGGCATGACCATGAACGTTAGGTAGATAATAATTATTTGTTCATTATATTATCAGCCTATTGCCGTCCACTGCTGAACGTAAGCCTCCCCCAAAGAGCGCCAACCCTCCCGGTCCTGGGCAGCCCGCATCCATCCTCTGCCAGCCACATTCTTCAAATCATCGACCCATCTTGCCGCAGGGCGTCCTACACTACGTTTGCCTATTCGCGGTCTCCACTCTAGCACCTGTCTGCTCCATCTACCATCGGTCCATCTACAGACGTGGCCGGTTTGTTCATTAATTTGTTCATTAATAAAGTATTATACTATTATTTTCTAGCGTACCCCAGTTGCACGAAAGATCCTTACTGCGCCGCCGTCACAGTCCAAGGATACATGAGGAAATTCGCTCAGGTAAACTGAACTTATCTATCGAAACAAAGTAAAAAAAATACTTTTGATCGTCAGTTTTACATGAGGCAGTACCCCAAAGCACTCGTCCCATTACCACTTTAAAAGTAGTGAATGGGGCGAGAATAATATCGAAAAATAATTTAGAACTAAAGTTGTATTCCTCGCATTCCTACTTATTGTTTGATACGCAGCGCAAACGTCTGTCATGATAAGTAAGTTAACTATCTATCTTCCTTGATTTATTTTTCATTAGAACTAGTGGGTATTTCAGCTGAGCTGAGACATTACGAAAGTCATGACAAACTTTGAATCTACAAGAGTATACTCTTACTACATACCGTAAATCTTGACTCCGTGACTCCTACCACACTCTTATCTAATCCCTTATTTCTTCTTGTCCAGGACTGCAACGGTGATGGCCACATCGACTGCTACGACTACATAGCGATCCACAAGAGGGGCGGATACGGATGTGTCGGAGAACTGCCATTCAACTACCTGAATGCCTTCAACCAGTGCGTCGCCGAGGCCCAGAATAAAAGTCACTGAGTTTAGAGATGAAATGATGATCAATTCTAGTGGAGGAAGGAGCTACAGGGTATCTATATGATGCAAGGAAGTTCAGCTGCCATTAAACTATCAATCTTGATTCTTTTGTATCAGAGTTCATATACAAAAATCTAACAGCAACTGTCGCCCACTCTATTTCTTTACTAGATTTTCTTCTTGTTCTTGTTCATCATCTCAGCCATAGGACGTCCACTGCTGAACATAGGCCTCCCCTTTAGATCTCCACATATATACCGGTTGGAAGCGACTTGTTTTTGTTTAATAGGGAAAAATTGACAGTTTGTAGGTTTGTGTGCAAGCATCTCACACATCTCACATCTGTACATAAGACGTCACCATTCTGTGTAGTTACAACATAAAATCAAAGCAACAACAATATACATTAACATAATCCGGTTATTCGGAGTGATAACGAAAACGAGCGATAGTTGAAGCTATTTGCTATCTTCAGATCCTCTATAGATATGGAGCAAAAAAATAACGTATTCATAAAAGTTGGAACTTGTAACCTTGTAATTTTAACCGAGCGACGCTAAGGAACAAAAAAAATAAACATTAAAAAATCAAACTAGTCTCTAGGATAGCATTTTGTTTTTGTTATTATTTCCTTGATACCCTCCTGAAATCCTAAAAATATCAATCAATACACTCAGTTTAAGCATACTTTGTCAATACGTGAATTCCATTTTAAGGTATTCCTATGTTTGATGAAAGTTTAGTCACATTTGTTTCATTCATATTTTTTTCCTTGTATTTAATATTTCAGTCCAAATAGTACTTGTAAAAATTTCATTAATACTGTTTTAGTATTTATAACCAAATCGTTACTTTTCCGGCAACTTCACAACTGATAATAAAGTAGAATTAATCTCAGCCTCTAGTGTACTTACCCCCCTCGCTATTGAACAATAAAACTAAGTCATCTGTAAGCATTGTCATAGAATAGGATATGATGATGCTGTCAGGAAGTCGTTCAAAACACAGGGGCAGTCCGAGGGCACTTCCTTGTGGTACTCCATAATTTACTCAGTATTTTACGGTGTACGCGATCAAAAGCTTTTGACATACCGTATAAAGCACTTAATTAACCAAAGTTAGTAGTCTCGTAGATGACCATGTCAATGATCTATTTTTCCTAAAACCTTTCTGGTTATCAAAGGAAGTTCTCCTCCTTATTGAAGACGGTAAAAAATCGAAAAAAGCGATAAAGGTCTGCAACAAGACTAACATTTTTATTCATAATCTACATATATAGGGTAAGTTCGCCTGTTCGCGTCCATAGTCCGGTTCGCGTCCATTTTACGGATCTCCCTTTAAAAATGCTCGAAAATAAGTATATTCTTACTCTAATGACATGAAAAGACATGACCGCCTATACCTCAACGTATAAGAGACACGATAACATAGACAAAAGTTCCGTCCGCCCCGCTAATCCTGTTTAGAAAAAATATTTAGTCCCGGGTTGTTCAACAGCAGAGTGCAAACGCGCGGAATGTAAAAAAAAAATAGTTGCAGCGGCGCGTTTAACGGTAAATATTTTATTGTTATATGTGAATTTTAGGAAACATAGCTATTTGTAGACATTAATAATGGAAAAACGAATAATATGAATTATGAATTTGCTTGTTTTTTTTAAAGTTAACAGTTAAAATAAGGTGGACGAGAATTACAACACCGAATTTATAAAATGTGCACTTTGCGTCCACAGTGGACGCGAACTCGTCTATTTATGTTTTCTCTAATTGTTTATTTTTATGTGATTAAAATATGAAAGAGAAATTGGATTTTTGTTTATTTTAACACTTATAGTATGTAATTGTAACTGCCAATTTGCGTCCACATTATTATGATTATAGTAAAAGATAGACAATATCGATTACACGTGGACGCAAACTATACCTGCATTGAATAATATTATATAGCAAATTGCGTCCATTTTTTCAATAAATAAAAATGATAGCATAAACATAATTATTTTATTCATATTTTTTTAATAATTTGAAATGAATAGGTAGTACAGTTTTGATTAGGACTATGAGATTAAAATTCAAGTTTTACTAGTGCAATAAAGTCTGGAGGTGACTGCCCTCCAGCGCGTCAGCGGGTAAGACCCCTCTTTGAGCAGTGGCTGGATAGGCGTCACGGCGTCCTGAAGTAACGCATGACGCAGGTCCTCACCGTACACGGAAGTTTCGGGAGGTACCTGTGTCTGATGGGAAAGGAAGAAACGCCTGGGAGTCACCACAGCGAGGATCGCCCGGAGGAAAC
Organism: Agrotis exclamationis; assembly: GCA_950005045.1. Lineage (NCBI taxonomy): Eukaryota > Metazoa > Arthropoda > Insecta > Lepidoptera > Noctuidae > Agrotis > Agrotis exclamationis. The sequence continues at coordinate 5,965,419 of OX465433.1, read as the reverse complement.
GGTGGAGCATACGGTGCAGGACTGCCCCGCTTGGCCAGAGCACCGCCGTGTCCTCTCGGCGGCGATAGGCGAAGACCTCTCGCGCCCGGTATTGGTCGAGGCCATGCTGCGGGGCGAGTTTGAGTGGAAAGCGGTCGCCTCCTTCTGCGAAGCAGTCAAGCTCGCGAAGGAGGAGGCGGGTCGCGTGAGGGAGAGGATAGCGTCCTCCCTCCACCCCAGCCGCGGTGGTAGGCGCCCACACCGTCGGACGTCGGCAGACGATCTCTGGCCACCGTAGGTGCGGGCATGCAGGCGGCGAGTAATGGTTGACTCGCTGTCCGACCATGGACCATGTCCGGGTCGACGACGCGGTGTTTTCCACGCTGACAGTCCCTCCCGCCCTGCCCTGGGTGTGCCTGGAGTAAAGAAACCGGGACCAGAACCAATGTATGGTTATTTTTTTATTTTAAATTCTATCGATGTTTTTTATAATGATAATTATGTTATTTTTTTATTAAATAAAGAAATTGTTAAAATCCAATCTTCCTTTAAATTTTCTTAACAATATCACCCCTGATCACCCCTATATTCCTTCTCTAAACTGATGGACGCGAAATGGTCCATGGGTGGACGCAATTTGGATTTTTTGGACGCAAACTGGGTAAAACGCCTAATTTTGACATTTTTCTGTTTAAAAAAAAAAACGAGAAGTTTCGAACAAAACTGAAAGCTGATATTAAAATAGACTATATAACGAACGCATTTACATAATTTTTTTATTGAAACTGGTGTTGGGACATTTTTATTTTCTCCTTCAAACTTGTCAACTGCACTAAATGGACGCAAACAGGCGAAATTACCCTATCTCAAACTGTGGCCATTTTTTTTTTTCTTTGAAAAAAGTACCTAAAAATCTATACCCTTAAAAATCAATTGCTGTTCGTTAGTCTCGCTAAAACTCGAGAACGACTTTTGTACTACACCGATTTTTATATTTTAAATTATTTTTGGAAGTCCGGGTGTGGTCCGGGGAAGGTTTAAAAGGTGACAAAAAAAGATTCTAGGGCCGTATGAAGTTTGCCGAGTCAGCTATACCTCTTAAATATTCGGGTTTCCCCCTGTTGACCAAATTAAAAGATTGACTTTATGTCTCAAAAGTTTTCCTTGAACTGTTTTGTGTTTAATTTACACTTAATTGAAATGCCAGTCGGGCTTTGAATGTGAGAAAACACGCTACACTAAGTATATTTTTTCTTTGTAAGTTATTTTTTTAACTGCCATGGTGTCTGCCGTGATTAAGTTAAGTGCCATACTGTTGTTAGTTGCTGTGGTCGCCGCTCGTGGTTGTAAGTATGGTGGTTAAATTACTTAATTTCTTATTTAAGCTTATTAACATTTGCATTTTTGCAGTAGGGGGAAAATACGCTAATCACACATTTGGACTTTTTGGCATTGTTTTTTTTTAATAGCCTGCAGTTCTGTGTCCCACTGCTGGGCAAAGGCCTCCCCTTTCTCCTTCCAAACCTCTCTATTTTGGTCCGACTCCAAAACACGGCCTGCTTTTTGGATGCAATTTCTGGCCATGTCTGCCCCGCGAACATGATCAGATCGTCACACCACATCCGCCGCGGTCGACCTCGACGGCGATGTCCTCCCTCAGGCGTCCAGTGAGTGACGATCTTTGCCCACCTCTCCGGACGCATACGCTCAACGTGGCCCACTCACTCCCACTTCAGCTTGTCTGTTTTTACTCCTACATCAGCTACTTTGGTAATGGAGCGCAGGGTGGTGTTTCTGATTCGATCAGTTCGCTTCGCACCTATTATGCTGCGTTCCATCGCCCGCTGGCAAATGTTGAGTTTGGACTTTTGTTGTTCGGTCAGGACGGTAGGTTGCATGGATGGATGAGTTTTTTCTTTTTAAGATTATGGGGAAACTTCCCTTCAAATGCTCCTTAAGGGATCAGAAGGTCTTCCCCGCATTTTGGACTCGTCTTTCGACTTCCTTGTCACTCCAAATATTTTTGTGTTCTTGGCCTGGTATCAGGCTTTCATCAAATTAATAGACGAGTAAATCCAGCTGACTCAGAAAAAACTGGGTTCACTGTAGTCATTACCTTTCTAAAATGGTGGTATTCACTAGATACAGTCGTTCATATTCTATCAGAAAAGTATGAATTCTAAGTGGTGACCATCGTTAATCCATAACAACAAGCACTTAATGAGGGAGAGTAGGTGGAAATTTTTCGAAAAATCTTTAAAATTCGATATCTCCAAAACCAGTCTGTTTGGACCCCAACTTGTCGGGGTTAAAATTGATTCAAATGAGGTCTAGTATCACCCATTTCAAGGAATGCATTGAATTACAAATCACCCTGTATATCGTATTTTCTAGCTCGCAAAAAATTACCCCGCGAACCTGTGACGGACGTGTGCCTCGGCTGCCTGTGCCAGGTGATGACCGGCTGCAAGCGTAGCAACTCCTGCAATAACGTCGCCTGCGGACCGTTCTACATCACCCTAGGTTACTGGGAAGATTCTGGCAAACCCACCATCAACGGACTGTCGACTGATGCACCTGATGGTAAGATGGAATCTGTCGTATTTTCAGGAAGTATAGTTTTTTTTTTAAACTTTCACCGCCAGCTATCCGGAGCTAAATTCTGAGTGACTCTGATTATATCTATAGAATCTTGAATGAGGCAATTCTGTAGAGAACCAAAGTTGAGAACACACAGAATAGGGACATCAATAAAAATGATTTGATTGGCAAATTCGTTCTGAAGTTTCAATATTTTAGAACAGATTTATTTATAAGCTGCACTAACACGAGATAAGATCATCAATTAGTTCAATCAAGACCGGGGCTGCAGGAACAAAGAGATATAGTATAACTCAAAATACTTACTTTATAGGTCAGATAGGCAGTCCTTTTGGACTGGAAGCCGACCCCAAAATAGTTGGCAAAAAGAACAAGGTAGATTATTAATGATTTGATAATTAATTCAGTTTATTATTGTTTTCCAGCGTACCCCAGTTGTACAAAAGACCCGTACTGCGCCGCCCTCACGGTCCAACAGTACATGAGGAAATACGCTCAGGTAAGCTGAACTTAGCTATCAAAATCTTTTGAACGTCAATTTTGACAGGGTACAGTACCCCGCCGAAGTACTCGCACTTCCTAATGTTTTAGCTGGGGAAGAACGAATACTTGAATCTTATCTAATACCTACTCATTTCCCAGGACTGCAACGGTGACGACCTCATCGACTGCTACGATTACCTGGCGATCCACGAGAAAGGTGGATTCGGCGCGTGCGTCGGAAAATTGCCAGCCAAACACGTGAATGTCTTCAACCAATGCATGCGGGCCCATAGCCTAACACTCGGGCCTTCTGATCCTCGATAGGAATGAAATTTTGAAATTTTATATGACAACGTTAAGGAATACTAAAAGTATTAATTTATATTTTTAAAATAAATCAAATTAGTCCCTAGGATTATATTTTGTTTTTTCATTATTCCCTGATAATTATCTTCCATAAACACAAAATATCTGCCAAGAAAAAGATATCGACGTTAAATACTTAGTTTTAAAATTAATAGTAGGTATATTTTGCAACTAGTGAATAAAGAGCGGATTTAAAGCGAGGGCCATTATATGAATCACGAGCAAGCGAAGGATTTTAATGACTGAATCACGACCGTAGGGAGTCCTGAGCGACGCGAGTGATTCAGGCCCTCGATTTAAATCCGTTTTATTCAAGAGTTGCAAACGATACTTTATACCATGACTACGAGAAAAAGAAAGATTTGAGCGATAATATATATGTAACGAAAAAAAAAAGTTTTTAGGGTTCCGTAGCCAAATGGCAAAAACGGAACCCTTATAGATTCGTCATGTCTGTCTGTCTGTCTGTCTGTCTGTCTGTGTATGTCACAGCCACTTTTTGTCGAAAGTATAAGAGCTATCCTGTTGAAACTTGGTAGAAAGATGTATTATGTGAACCGCATTAGGATTTTCACACAAAAATCAAAACAGAACAAATTTTGTGGGTGCCCCCCATACTTAGAATTGAAACTCAAACAAATTTTTTTCACCAAACCCATACGTGTGGGGTATCTATGAATAGGTCTTTAAAAATGATATTGAGGTTACTAACATCATTTTTTTCTAAACTGAACAGTTTGCGCGAGAGACACTTCCAAAGTGGTAAAAAGTGTGTCCCCCCCCCCGTAACTTCTAAAATAACAGAATGATAAAACTAAAAAAAATATATAATGTAGACCTCAACCAAAACTACCAACGAAAATTGGTTTGGATGAGATACAGTTAGCAGTTTTTGAGATATAGTACATTTTCAAAAACCGCAAATATAACTTTGCCATTCATACAAATACTATGAAAAACAAAGTTATTTTTATTGTTTATGTATATTACTTACTAATCTCAATATAATTATATCTCTAATCTATGCTTGCTGCTACGGAACCCTTCATGGACGAGTCCAACTCGCACTTGGCCGGTTTTTTTTTTATTAATACTGCTCCACACACACGTGGGTGCGTTTCCAAACATCTATATTCACAATACACAAACACCCACACCCGAAACAAATAATCGTAGATCATAGTACGAATATTTGCTCCGTGCGGGAATCGAACCCGCTTCACGTAACGAAGTAGTCCAATCGCTCAGTCAACAAATTAACGTTAAAATCGGAACAATGACTTATATTAAGAGTAATATTTTCCTAATAACACGGGGGTCGACCGCATCAATGTGTTCTAAATTCAAACACCAAAACAGTGAGTAAAAGAGCTTTTTATTCACTGTTTTCAGTGAGTAAAAGTAACTTTTTAGAGTAGGAATGGTATAATAGTATATTTTGCAACTAGTGAATAAAGAGCGGATTTAAAGCGAGGGCCATTATATGAATCACGAGCAAGCGAAGGATTTTAATGACTGAATCACGACCGTAGGGAGTGATTCATGATGATTGAATCACGAGCGGAGCGAGTGATTCAAATATTTAAATCCTGAGCGACGCGAGTGATTCAGGCCCTCGATTTAAATCCGTTTTATTCAAGAGTTGCAAACGATACTTTATACCATGACTACGAGAAAAAGAAAGATTTGAGCGATAATATATATGTAACGAAAAAAAAAATTTTTTTATTAATACTGCTCCACACACACGTGGGTGCGTTTCCAAACATCTAAATTCACAATACACAAACACCCACACCCGAAACAAATAATTGTAGATCATAGTACGAATATTTGCTCCGTGCGGGAATCGAACCCGCTTCACGTAACGAAGTAGTCCAATCGCTCAGTCAACAAATTAACATTAAAATCGGAACAATGACTTAAATTAAGAGTAATATTTTCCTAATAACACGGGGGTCGACCGCATCAATGTGTTCTAAATTCAAACACCAAAACAGTGAGTAAAAGAGCTTTTTATTCACTGTTTTCAGTGAGTAAAAGTAACTTTTTAGAGTAGGAATGGTATAAAGAAATATGTCGTAAGTCTGCAGTTAAAAATCATTGGATTTTGAATAAATAATAATCAATCATAGAAATTGGGTCTCATTCCTACGTTTTTATACACTCACTTTTCTTGTTTGTTTGTATGTTTGTTTGTCGTTCCGGTTGAACTTTTGCAACTCAAGAGGCACTTCCCGATAAAGAAAAAAAAAAAAGAAACGTCATAACAAATCCAATATGGCGGCCTCCCCAAGATTGCGGACTGGCTGTTTGAAATCCACCGCCATGATATGGGTATCAAATGAAAGGGTTTGTTGTCAGGAATACGAAAAAAGTAGTCACGTGACTTAAATCCAATATGGCGGACGTCCAAGATGGCAGACAGGCTATTTGAAATGCACCCCTATGATATGGATATCAAATGAAAGGGTTTGCTCTCAGGAGTATGAAAAAAATAGTCACGTGACTTAAATCCAATATGGCGGACGTCCAAGATGGCGGACAGGGTTTCAGGCACATCCCGATAAGCTAGCAGGCTGAAAATTTCAGGGTAGCTTCAAACCCGATGAACAAAGATAAAAATAATAAAATAATTAATAGATTTTAAAAAATCTAAAAACCCACGTTTTTAAATGTCCTAAAAATAAGAAAATAAATAACCCTACGGGGCTGAGAGAGGGGCCACTCAAAACGTGGGGGCGTATCTTTGCAAGTTACACCCACGATCTATACACGTCATGTAATTTTTTTTTTTTTTATAGCCTAGTCTGTGTCCCACTGCTGGGCAAAGGCCTCCCCTTTCTTCTTCCAAACCTCTCTATTTTGGGCAATTTCTAGCCATGTCTGCCCCGCGAACATGATCAGCGGTGTTACTCCCGAAACTGATTCGATTCTGATTTTGTTTCCATTCCATTCGAATTTCGAGATGGCGCTAGACGACTTGTATAGCTCTGTCTCTTTCCCACAGCCAAAACAGGATCGCGTTAAGAGCTCGTGGTAAGGCCCCTGGTCGTCACACCACCTCCGCCGCGGTCGACCTCGACGGCGATGTCCTCCTTCAGGCGTCCAGTGAGTGACGATCTTTGCCCACCTCTCCGGGCGCATACGCTCAACGTGGCCCGCCCACTCCCACTTCAGCTTGGCTGTTTTAACTCCTACATCAGCTACTTTGGTAATGGAGCGCAGGGTGGTGTTTCTGATTCGATCCGTTCGCTTCGCACCTATTATGCTGCGCTCCATCGCCCGCTGGCAAATCTTGAGTTTGGACTTTTGTTGTTCGGTAAGTGACCAACTTTGTGCACCGTAGGTTAGGACGGGTAGGATGCACATGTCGATGAGTTTCCTTTTTAAGGTTATTGGGAGGTTTCCCTTCAAATGCTCCTTAAGGGACCAGAAGGTCTTCCACGCATTTTGGACTCGTCTCTCGACTTCCTTGTCTTGCCGATTTTTGAAAGACACTATCTGGCCCAAGTATGTATACTCATCGACATATTGCAACGCATACCCGTCTACCGCGACCCTACGTTTCGTGCTGTTGGTCATAATCTGGGTCTTAGATCTATTCATTGATAGTCCAACCTCAAGACTTGCCGTGCTCAGATCTTGGAGCATTTCTTGAAGTTCTGAAGATGATGTGGAGAAAATCACAATATCATCGGCAAAGCGGAGGTTTGTCAGCTGATGGCCACTAACATTTATGCCCCGTGACTGCCACGAATCAGGCAGCTTTTTAAAAACCTCCTGCAATGCGCTTGTGAACAGCTTAGGTGAGAGTGGATCGCCTTGTTTGACGCCTTTTTCGATGTTGAAATTTGGTCCGGAAATATGTAACTTAATGTTAGCAGAACTACTTTTATAAATTGTGTCAATGATATCAATATAAGTATGCGGGATATTTTGGTATTCTAAGGCATTAATAACAGAGAGATGGTGTATACTGTCGAACGCCTTGGCATAGTCCACAAAGGCTAGGTAAAGAGGTTTGTTATATTCATTATATTTTTCAATTACTTGGTTGATGGTATGAAGATGATCGGTTGTGGAGAAATGGGGACGAAATCCAGCCTGTTCGGGAGGTTGGTGAAAGTCAAGTGTCGGGGCAATACGGTTCTCAATTATTTTTATAAAAAGTTTGTATAAGTGGGAAATAAGGCTTATGGGTCGGTAATTTGAGATGTCAGCTTTGTCTCCTTTCTTATGGAGCAAAATTATATTTGAGTGGCACATTTCAAGAGGAATTTGACCAGTGTGTAAGATGGTATTAAAAAATGATGTGATGTGAGGGACGAGCTCAGTTCGTCCTAGCTTTAATACTTCTGTAGTTATTCCGTCTATCCCAGGGCTTTTATTATATTTCATTTCACGAAGAGCCTGTTGAACTTCATAAGGACTTATGGGGTGAATGGAATCCGGGCAATAATAAGCGAATTGTCTGGGCTGTTTGTGACGGTCCTGATATAACGTTTTGTAAAATTTTGTACATATTTCAATAATTTTGCTTGAACTGCCTTGTTTTTTCCCAGTTTCATCTTTCAAGTTGGAGATCCATGTTTTCCCTTTGGTGACACCTTGTTTTGCACATCTAAGTGAGGTGTTCCTGAGTAAAACTGGTCTAACTATTTCAGTATTATAGTGTCTTATGTCCTTTCTTCTACTTCTTTTGACCAATTTATCTATTCTATTGTATTCTTCGCGATTATTTTTAAGCATTTCTCTGTTCTCTATCAATGAAATTGTTTGATTGCTTAATTTATTATTGTTTTTTCTAGCACATTTAATTTTTCTTGTTGCTGTAGAGATGTTTTTTATAATGTTGCTGTATTGGATGTGAGTGTTTTGGTTTGAGTCGACTGGCAATAAATTGAATGAATTTCTTAACTCTAAATTGAATCTTTCCATATTACTTATTAGAACATCTTTGTTAAGTTTATTAATTCGGTTTTTGAATATCTTTTTACGCGTTAATTTTACATTGAAGATAATCTTAGCACGAACTGGTCTATGGTCTGAACTAAATTTAAATTTATTGAGAATACTAACATCTTTTACTATGTTGTCATGACTGGAGGAAAGCACAAAGTCGATTTCGTTTTTTGTTCTCCCATCTGGCGAAATCCATGTCCATCTACGCTGTGATTTTTTCAGGAAGAAACTGTTCATTATTTTGAACTCTTGTCCGAATGCAAACTGGATAAGTGCATTTCCTCGATCATTTCTGGTTCCAAGGCCATGTGGGCCAAGAATAGTTGGGTTATCTAGATCTTGTCTGACCCCGATCTTAGCATTGAAGTCACCAATAATGATGTTCCATGTACTACGGTTTTCTTCGCACGCTTTGTTAATAACATCGTAAAAGTCTTCAGTTTCCTCATCGCTGTGCGAAGATGTGGGTGCGTAGACTTGGACAATGGTTATATTGTGTTAGTCAGTAATGCTAAGTTTGAGAACTGCTACCCTCTCCGAGTATCCGAGAAACTCTACAATATTGTTCTTCCACTTTTTAGCCACCAAAAATCCAATTCCATAAAGGCCTCTGGTGGCTCCAAAGTGATAGAATATAGCATTTTCCCGTTCCTCAGTAGCTTCTCCCCAGTGGCGGTTCCTTCATACAAGCCCAAAAGCCCGGCATGCCTTATTAAAAATGCTCGACAGAGAATCATAATCAAACCCGAACTATTTAAAAGTTCGCGCGCTTAATTGTTATCAAAATAACACAAACTATCCACGCCACACACTTTACATCGCAATTGTTCGCGCGCAGTTTCGTATTTGCAACATCTATATATAGCTATCTCGCTTACACGTACCGGCTTTTACCGGGCTTTCAAATACTATCTCTGTCCCTTTCGCGCCTAAAGCGTTGTGCCGTATAACGAGTTAGAACCTTGTGCGTCTACAAATCGATCAGTATGGAAAATATAAGCCAGGCATGCGTGTGAAGTTGGACGCGTATGCGTGACCTTGTGTCGCCTTGCCAACAATACTCTGCGTAAGTAGCTCACTTCAGTTTTATTTGCTTGAGTGGGGAAAGCTTTGTTGTTAAAGTTTTTTGTGTGTTTTGTTAGATTTTCTCAGTGATACAATTGTTTTGGTGACTTACCTGCAACAATGGAGGTAATTGTACCTTGTGAGGATTTAAAATGCGTTCAAGTTTTGATTGGTGAAGATAAGGGAAAATCTTTAAACTTTGCTCAGAAAAAACAGGTAATTTCTTCACTATAACCGACGCCGACGCCTAATCTGTGTATTTCTCTGACTAGTAAATAGCATAAACGAAAATTTCATATGTGTATAAATCATGCAATAGAATTCAAGAGGTTAGTTTATTTTTTTCAGCCCTTCAGGCTTTGTGTAATTTTTTTAGTACCTAATAGTACAAAACGAGCTGCTTTTTACGATACTCATTGCAGCAAAAAATTCGTTGGACATACATGTCGCGAGTCGTAAACACGGTTTTTGAACAAAAAAGTAAACTTATTGAGTTGTTTTCTGATCTGTGCGACAAGACAACCCACAGAACTGGGACGAGGATACGATTTTAGCTATTGAAAAACAGTTGTTGGTAGAATTAAAACGATCACCAACATTTTACTCTGATGTAATTAAATCATTTCATAAGAAAGATAGACGATTCCAATTAGAATATAAATAATTTATTTAAATTCCTTATTACATTCTATCTAGCTATTTTTTAATTTTCGTTTTGTAACTTTCTGTTTTGTTTTTTTTGTCTGTAACCTGTTAGTCCTGTTACAAAACAAGCAACTACTTACCATAACTTTGTTCCCTCAAGCAACAAATGGCTTTTTTCAAAGCCACCAAAGGTATGCAATTGCTGATATGTTTATTATATTCAATCTAGCACTAGCATGCCTTCAGTGTGCTTTGGTTACCTCATTCACAGCACAACAAGCAAGAGTGAAATTGAAGAAAGAGGAGGAAAGAAGAAGATGGATGAATTCACTTTTAATTTATTGTACCTAACCAGTAGTTTATGAGAAAATTGCGATGATACATACGTAGGTACCTACATACTCAGTCGAAAACTGAACTTTCTTTTTTTGAAATCGGTTTAAATTTTATTGGGCTTGCCTTATATTGAAACCCTAGGCCCGCCACTGCTTCTCCCATTCTTCTCACCTCCAACAGACCTATCACGTCCCATTTTATTTCTTTCAAAGCATTTTCCAACTCAAGCAATCTTTCATCTTGCATTAATAATGTGCGTACATTGTAAGTTAGAACATTTAGGCTAGAATCGGTGTCCATTTTCGTAGCTTGGTTTCGTTGACGGAAGATCGATCTCACCCGGAGATTCTTAGCACCCCGTGCTCTGGGAACCCGTTGACTACCGTCGTTGTCGCGAGGTTCTCCAGAGCTGCCGGGCACTTGGGGCCTGAAGTAATGTTGTTCTGTCATGGTTTGTAAGTTTTATAAAAGGGGGTTTGGACTATAGTCCACCACGCTAGTCCAATGCGGGTTGGTGGACGTTGCGCCAGAGCCTCGTTCGTTGGTCAGCAGGGTGCACCACGGGCAGGTGAGGTTGACTTGAGTCTTTTTGGATGTTAACTAGACCCCTTACACCCCATGTAAATATATAATAATAATCATTTAATTCGGACAACTAAAAATCCATAATGAGTTAGTAACAGAAAAACTTACAACTATGTTAGTAACCTTATGCTAAATCAATTAATTAACAACCACAAAAGTTTAATTCAAAAACTTTCCCTCTGCACCGGGCCTGCAGGCATGCCTACGGGACCAGTGCGCCAGGAAAGGACAGTCTGGACTTTCAGCAATAACGCTTAGGATGCTGTTGGGACTCCCACGAATCCTACGCATCAAGGAGGCCGTCCTTTTGCGCATGATAGCCTCAAAACTATCTGTGCCTGCCTCAGCAAACATGCCCGACGCGCTACAGAACCGTTGAAGCCCCAGCAGCACCCGGAATGCGTTATTATATTGAATACGAAGAGCGCTGTAGGCCTTCTGCGTATACTAGATCCACAGGCTGCAGGTATAGAAAGTCTGGCAGTAGGCCTTAAACAGTGTAATTTTCACTTCTTTACTACACCTAGCAAACCTGCGGGCCAACATATTACATCGAACCGACAACGCTCTTCTCTCCCTCTCCAAATCATCATCATCACTCAGATCCTCATTCAAAACGTGGCCAAGGTATTTAAATTGAGACACTCTCTTAAGTGCTTCCCCATACAGAAAGACTGGAGGAACCGACTTAGGTTTTCTGGAACCAACACGAAAAACCATGACCTCGCTTTTCCTGACGTTGTACAGGAGTCCATGGGCCGTGGCGTATTGTTCACACACCCCAAGCAACCGTCTGAGTGCATCAATCGAAGGACTCAGCAACACCATGTCATCAGCATAACTTATACTATTAATGACTTTGCCATCAATAGAGCATCCGACACCAGTGCTGCCGAGCTCCTCGACCAGCTGATTGACGTATAGGCTGAAAAGGCCTGGGGAGGTCAAGCCACCTTGCCTCACGCCACACTCCAACCCATACTCACCAGACAATGCACCCGACCAACTGACCTGGTTAATTTGGTGGTTATACCAATACTCGAGGAGGTTAACCAACTCATGGGGTATGGTATTCTGTCTCAGTTTTGACCACAAGATATTATAATTAACCAGGTCAAACGCCTTGGAGAGATCCAGAAAAGCAGCATACACAGGAGTATTCCTATCAGTATAGTACCTAACCGTGTGCTTAAGCGCCAGAATAGCAGTCTCAGTGGACAACCCGGCTCTAAAACCGAACTGAGCATCATGCGGTTTGAGCTGGGCACTTATCCTACGCTCAAACACACGGTCAAGCACCTTAGCTGTTACAGTGGCTAACGAAATTGGTCTATAGTTGTCCTTGTCTGACGCATCCTTAGTTTTACTCTTAACTATAGGCACAACTATCGTCCTCATCAGGTCCACAGGTAGATAGGAATGCCTCACACAAAAGTTGAAAAACATGGATAGGATCCTAGAAAGATGTGGACCAGCATACTGAAAGTGTTCAATGCTTAGGCCATCATGTCCAGGGGATTTACCTCAAATCATAGATTTAATAATATCCTTTATCTCCCGGGCCGAGATATTGATTGGCTCTCCAGACATGATGTCCCCAGCGACCCGTACCTGCTCCTTCACCTGAACTGGAGCTACCGCAAAATGCCTCCTGAACAAGTCCGCAATCTCCTCAGGTTTCTCAACTCCACCCACGCTGACTGGAACTGTAGGCTTTGGGTTCAATCGCTGAGTGGATTTCCAGAAGTTTTGGAAATGTTTGCGGCCATGCTCAGTCGCTAGCATGTTCATTTTGATTTGATCCTCATTATCCTGACAGTATTTCAACCTTTGCTTAAACACCTTGCGCGTCTCATGCATTTCCTCATAATATCCTACCATTCCGAGGTCTTCCATGCCACACCCAGTTCAAAAAAGCCTTCCTTGCATCTCCATGCGCCTCTCTGACATACTTATTCCAGCCGATCACTGCACGCCGTCTCTTACCATCATTCACCAAACCAGAACTGCCCTCTGCCGCTTCCCGAAGGGATGTCACTAAGCTCCTATACAAATTATCAATAATAGATCTATGACTCAAATCTTGACAAAAACCATCACAACACTTTTCTAATTCTGAAGGAAAATCTATGATATTTAGTTTTTCCATACACAATTTAAAATAGAAATCCCTTTGTGATACATTTCTTTCCCCCATATAGCCCTATCAATGTTTTTATTTGTCACCAACAAAGAGGAAGCATCCCCTGGTCCCACCATCCCCAGATCAACTTGAAATGACAATGGAAAATGATGATGCGTCTCGCTCACACCTTTTGTACCCTTGTCACTCGCAGCGTTCGATGACCTCTCCGATGTGTTATGCGCCAACAGACCAATCAGACCGCTCTCACATTCAAAAGAATTGTCCAGTAAATATGCCCCTCTGTTGCGATTAACTTTAACGTTCCTATATGACATACTCTTCCTTAATTACCTCCACATCCTCTTGCAGTTTAATTAAATCTCTTAGCAGCCTTGTAGCGTCCAGATGGTCGAACGTGACTGGAGGAAGTTTATGAAGATACCTCGCAACAAAAACTGGCAGCAACTCTGGATCTATCTCCTTTATCAGCGCAATAATATCCTCAATATCTCTTTGACTTTTACCTTCCTTCCTTCTGTTAATTTTTCATGTAGAAGTATCAACAGACTCGAACAAAAGCTTTTTTGCAAACGTTATTTCCTCCTTAGAAAACGCTGTTACACACAGCCGTATCATGCTATCTTCATCCATGATTGCCGCTTTGTTTTGGATAAAAGCGAGCACCTCGTTAATCACAACATTGCAATTATTACACTTCACAATTTTACCCGCCATAGTCACATTACAAGCTCAACGATCGCTCGACTCTTTCACACTCGCGGCTCGGTGCGCACGCGCACTCACTCGCACAGCTAGGAGCGTACTGAAAATATATATCCCGTAAATAACCCCTTAAATAATATACGCCCCCACGTTTTGAGTGGCCCCTCTCTCAGCCCCGTAAGGTTATTTTCTTATTTTTAGGACATTTAAAAACGTGGGTTTTTAGATTTTTTAAAATCTATTAATTTTTTACATTTGCGGTAAAGGACCCTTACAAGTATAATTAATATTCATCAAGATACATTCCAATCCTCCTTTCTACTAACTACCAAAGTTCATTACTTTACTACTAAATGCAAATGAACAATTACGAGTTAAGTAACGAGTTGTGGGTTAATACGAACTTCCTGTTGTCCAATGAAGAGGGCGGCAATTATCCGACGTATATAACCGTTGTTCCCGATTCCTGGAGACAGTATTAGTGGTTAAATTGTGTTGAACGGTAAGTGCAATCTGTTTTCTCATGTTTTGGACTCTTCCATTGTTATTTTACATTTTTATTAGTAACTAGCTGACCCGGAAAACTTCGTACCGCCTCAGAAACATTTTTTTTCTTTACTCACTTTTTAAATCTTCCCTAGACTTCCAAAAATAATTCAAAACCAAAGTTAGCCAAATCGGTCCAGCTGTTTTCTCGAATTTTAGCGAGTCTAACGAACAGCGATTTATTTTTACATAACTACATATATAAATTGATTTAAACAGTAGGTTCATACTTGCTTGAAAATATATTGGCTTCCATTTCCAAACTATTTTCAGCCTAAATTCGTTACAGTTTGGTATTTGGTTTTCTGTCAGGACCGATTTTCGAGTAAGTTTCATATTAACCGAGTTTAAGAGAGAATTTAGCAATAGTTCGATCATAGACAATGTGAAGTCAAGGTACGAAGTGAGACAAGGAGGACTAATCTGAGCAGTTCCAAAAATGTCCGCTTAGGCAGCGCCACTGCCTCTGGAGACCTGTCAAACTATCAAACTCTCTACAATGAGCAGTTCCAAAAATGTCCGCTTGGGCAGCGCCACTGCCTCTGGAGACCTGTCAAACTATCAAACTCTCTACAATGAGCAGTTCCAAAAATGTCCGCTTGGGCAGCGCCACTGCCTCTGGAGACCTGTCAAACTATCAATCAGATTAGTCCTCAGTACAAAATTTCAAAGAGTTTTAATAATTTTTATTAGTTTTATTTAATCAACCAACGAGGTAATAAATGGCTGTCGTCGGCCCAGTTGAAAACTAGTACCGGTCAAACGCTGCAACTTTGCCTAGATGCCCAACTTTGCCTTCTTTGTTTCAACACACGACGAGCGGCGTTTATCGGTGACAACGATTGGTGATAACGCAGCGTCCACCCGTGGACCACCGGTCGATAAGCAATGTTGCAGCGTTTGACGGTATCAGGCACAAATTGGACTTGTACTGGCTTGTTTTCTCTTATTTTTTCGCGTGGTAAAATCTTCAAATGAGTCCTCCCACCCAGGGCGGGACGGGAGGAACTGTCAGACTTTTACTGGCTAAAATCCACGGTGATCATTCAATAGGCCTTTACGCTCCATGGTCACGGTTAGCTGATAAGACAGTCCCGCGACCCCTGGTTTCTATGCTGAACTGAGCCTTTTTTTTATTGTGGTAAAATCATCAAATGAGTCCTCCCACCCAGGGCAGAAGCAGGAGGGACTGTCAGACTTGTACTGACTAAAATCCACGGTGTCCTTCAATAGCGCTGTCGTTCAATAAACATACCTATTATTTATCTTTCTTTCTTTCTAAAAATGAGAGTAACCATTCTCAAGGCTCACTCTCTCTATCCACACTAATTAGATCATTTCCTACAGCATCAAAATGAAGCTCGTCTGTGTCCTAATTGTGTGCACCCTGGCCGTGTCGTCTGCTGAGGAGTATCCTCGTGGCAAGATGATCCAGGTGTGTGGCGCTGAGCTGGCCAGGGCTATGAAACGTGTCTGCGAAGATGGAGACCTGGACTTCTTTAATCTTCAACATGTTCAGCGTAAGTTTTATATTTATTTACTAACCAATCTGTGTTAGGTTTATTATAGAGCACATCTGACGAAAGTTGCTCAATGGAGCCTGCTGTAAAATACACGGCAATAATATCCGATTATACACAATGACATGCACACACAAAGCATTTTTCTCGTGAAATAACGGTTTCTATATTCAAAGTAGAAACCGGAATACGATACGATACGATGTTTGAACGTCTGTGATTCTGTGAGGAGACGGAATGAAAGGATCATATCATATTGAGTGTTAATGGCATTTTAGGCTGTACTAAATGTATTTAAAAAAATGCTTATGCTTATCTTTACTACAGATCACATTTTTTTATCCTTATTAAAGGATTTATGACTGCAATGTATTCCGCAATTTTAATCATGGGACCAGCAATGTCGTAAAACAGTTAGGTTGAAAGGTGAACAATGAAGAATATTCTATCTTTTACTCTCCAGATCATCACCAACATGACCACCAGCACGAGAACCCAAATGATCACCAGCACAGTCATCATAACCACGAGTGGAAGGGGCAGGTGATGAAGAGAGACACGTCAGCTTCTCTGGCAGACCAGTGCTGCGCCAAGCCCTGTCACGTTAAAGACTTCGTCAGCTACTGCCCTTAAACCAGGACAGAAATGAGGATGGAGTCTCCTTTCCTTCACTAAATATTTTTAAAAGGTTTTTTTTTTTTAATAAAGGTGTCAACTCTTGAAATCTTCTCTTGTAACTTGAATTCTGTAATGAGTTTTAATTTTCTATCAGAAATAAATAACATTGAAGTTAATTTGTGTTCCACTGTATAGGTGCTTCTCTTTCATTATGTTTTACATTTTCGATTTCATTTCTTTTTAAGCTATTGCATAGCTTTTAGTTATCGCAGGCTCTGAGCTCGGCGCGAGCGAAAAACGTAACGAAAAATCCTAAGGAAACCTGACCACATCTGACAACACGCATCGTCTAACGTCGTTTCAGTTCGGGAGATTTCGGCAATCGTAAAAATATCCGTCATAAAGACAATTTACTTTTTCTTACTGATTCTAAACGGCCAGCTACAAAAGGAGTTTTCACAATGAAACCTCCTCCACAGACGTGCTCATAAAGGTACGGACAGACGTGCTCATTACTAGCACGAAAGCATGCTTTTATTGAGCAAGGGTCAATTTTATTGATGGTGAGGGAGAGGGAGGAGGAGGAGAACGTTTCTTGACGTTTCACTTGACTGACGTGGCTGACCATAGCCTAATTAGTACAGTAATAAATAGGTATAATAAATAAGTGCCGTGGGGCGCCGGCTGTGCCGTGGGGCGCCGGCTTAGAATTGCGTTCCCCCACTTCATCCCGTGGGTGTCGTAAGAGGCGACTAAGGGACAAACCGGAGGTCGGGCAGCAGCGTCCTCCGTGTACCTACTGCACATCCTCACTGCGATCGCCAACCCGCCTGCCAAGCGTGGCGATTTAAGGCAAATTACCCCCAAAATGATCGAAAGCACAAAAACCAGGCCCCCAGTCCCCGGCAGCTCCGCTATCCCTGGCGCGGGTAGCGGTCAAGGTAACGGCGGAGCAGGGGGTGCTAAGAATCTCCGGAAGAGATCCGGCTACCCACCCCCACGACGACTGGCCCTGGTAACACACAACATACGCACAATGAGGACTGACGAAAAGATCTGCGAGCTGGAAGAGGAGCTGAGCAAGTTACACTGGGACATTATAGGGCTATGCGAAGTCCGTAGAGAGGGGGAGGACACCGTAACCCTGAAGTCTGGTAACTTGCTCTACTACCGGGAGGGCGACCAACAGTCCCAAGGTGGTGTCGGGTTTCTCGTTCACAAGTCCCTCGTAAACAACATAATAACCATCGACAGTGTGTCGAGCAGGGTGGTATACCTAATACTCAGAATATCCAAAAGATATTCGCTGAAGGTCATTCAGGTATACGCACCGACCTCGTCACACTCCGATGATGAAGTGGAGACTATGTATGAGGACGTAAGTAGGGCCATACATAGTACCAAAACCCACTTCACTGTTGTTATGGGGGACTTTAACGCAAAGTTGGGCAAGAAAAGCGGTGATGAGTTGAGAGTGGGGCAATTTGGGTATGGGCAACGGAACCCTAGGGGACAGAGGCTGGCCGACTTTCTGGAGAAAGAGGAACTCTTCATGATGAACTCTTTCTTCCAGAAGCCACCTCACAGGAAATGGTCCTGGTTGAGTCCCGATGGTTTCACGAGAAACGAGATAGACTTCTTCATGACCGACAAGAAACGGATATTCAGTGATGTCTCTGTGATCAACAGGGTAAAAACCGGTAGTGATCACCGAATCGTAAGAGGCTCGCTGAATATCAATGTTAAACTTGAAAGGTCCAGCCTGATGAAGTCTACGCTCCGACCTACTCGGTCCCATATTCAAAACCTCGAAAGCTTTCAACTCGAGCTCTCTAATCGCTTTGCTTGCCTTGAGAACTTAGTTTCAGTGGACGAGATCAACGACGGGCTAGTGGAAACTGTCCGCACGGTAGGCTCTAAGTTTTTTAGACCCTGCCGTAAAGATAGACCTCAGAAATTGACCGAGCAAACCTTAAACCTCATGGCTGAACGACGCTTGCTACAGCTGCAGTCTTCCGATGACGCGAAGTCATATAGGCAGCTCAATAGACGTATATCTAAGTCCTTGCGACACGATCTGCGTCTCTTTAATACGAATCGTGTTAAAGAGACCATACAGCGAAACCAAGGCTCCAAAGTGTTCGCAAAGGACAAGTCTATTGGGCAAAGCCGGATGACAAAGCTGAAACGGGAGGATGGCAGCATAGCGTCGACCAAAGCAGAGGTTTTAGGCGAGATCGAGAGGTTCTATGGACAGTTATACACTTCGGTCGCAAAGCCCGTTGACAGCTTGGTAAGAGATCCAAGAGCCAAGCTGTCCCGACATTATACCGAAGATATCCCGGACATCAGTCTGTACGAGATTAGGATGGCCCTGAAGCAGCTTAAGAACAACAAGGCGCCGGGCGAGGACGGAATCACTTCAGAGCTTCTGAGAGCGGGTGGAACACCGGTACTTAAAGTCCTCCAGAAACTCTTTAATTCCGTCCTGTCCGAGGTCAAAACGCCTCAAACGTGGAGCAGGGGTGAGGTGGTGTTGTTCTTCAAAAAAGGTGATAACAGCCTATTGAAGAACTACAGACCCATCACGCTTCTGAGTCATGTTTATAAGCTGTTTTCAAGGGTTATCACGAACCGTCTCGAACACAGACTTGATGACTTCCAGCCTCCCGAACAAGCCGGTTTCCGAAGAGGCTATAGTACCATAGACCACATCCATACGCTGCGGCAAGTTATACAGAAGACCGAAGAGTATAACTTGCCATTATGCTTAGCGTTTGTGGACTATGAGAAAGCCTTCGATTCGGTGGAAACATGGGCGGTACTTGAGTCACTCCAGCGATGCCGTATTGACTATCGGTACATCGAGGTGTTGAAGTGTTTGTATAATAACGCCACCATGTCGGTCCGAGTACAGGAGCAGAGCACGAAGGCGATTCCATTGAGAAGAGGCGTAAGACAGGGGGACGTTATCTCCCCTAAACTGTTTACTGCCGCAATGGAAGACGCCTTCAAACTCCTGGAATGGCAAGGACTTGGCATCAACATCAACGGCGAATACATCACTCACCTTCGGTTTGCCGACGACATCGTAGTCATGGCAAAGTCGATGGAGGAACTCAGCATGATGCTCGATGGCCTCGACCGAGTTTCACAACGGGTGGGCTTGAAAATGAACATGGACAAGACGAAAATTATGTCAAATTCCAATGTTGTGCCCACCCCAGTCTCTGTTGGAAACTCGGTACTCGAAGTTGTTGACTCATATATCTATTTAGGACAAGTAGTCCAATTAGGTAGGTCCAACTTCGACGTCAACCGCCGAATCCAACTCGGTTGGGCAGCGTTCGGGAAGCTACGCAACTGTCTTTTCGTCCGACATACCTCAGTGCCTCAAGACGAAAGTCTTCAATCAATGTGTGTTACCAGTGATGACTTACGGCACCGAAACGTGGTCTTTCACTATCGGCCTCATCTCAAAGCTCAAAGTCGCTCAGCGAGCTATGGAGAGGGCTATGCTCGGTGTTTCTCTACGTGATCGAATCCGAAATGAGGAGATCCGTAGACGAACTAAAGTCACCGATATAGCCCACCGAATTAGCAAGCTGAAGTGGCAATGGGC
Organism: Agrotis exclamationis; assembly: GCA_950005045.1. Lineage (NCBI taxonomy): Eukaryota > Metazoa > Arthropoda > Insecta > Lepidoptera > Noctuidae > Agrotis > Agrotis exclamationis. Next base: position 5,945,240 of record OX465433.1, on the reverse strand, counting down.
AGGCCATATTGCTCGCAGAGCAGATGGCCGATGAGGTCGAAAAGTGCTAGAGTGGAGACCGCGGACGAGCAAGCGCAGCGTAGGACGTCCACCAACGAGGTGGACAGACGACCTTGTAAAGGTCGCCGGAAGACGCTGGATGCAGGTCGCTTCCAACCGGTATATGTGGAGATCTAAAGGGGAGGCCTATGTTCAGCAGTGGACGTCCTATGGCTGAGATGATGATGATGATAATAAATAAATAAATAATTATAATAGCATAAGTTGATAAAAAATGGTTTACCGCGGCAGTCACTGAGTGCCACACGTTTTTTTTTATATTTTTCGTTTCTTTCCACCGTCCACAAACTTTTGTTAAATGTAACAAGATGGGCACGCCGCAATCGCGGCGGTAAGACCCCTCTTTGAGGAGTGGCTGGATAGGAGTCACGGCGTCCTAACCTACCGCATGACGCAGGTCCTCACCGGACACGGAAGTTTCGGGAGGTACCTGTGTCTGAGGAGAAAGGAGGAAACGCCTGGGTGTCACCACTGCGAAGATCGCCCGGAGGACACAGTAGAGCATACGGTGCAAGACTGCCCCGCTTGGGCAGAGCACCGACGTGTCCTCACGGCGGCGATAGGCGGAGACCTCTCGCGCCCGGCATTGGTCGCGGCCATGCTGCGGGGCGAAACGGAGTGGGAAGCATGAGAGAGAGGACAGTTTCCTCCCTCCGCCCCACCCGCGGTGGTGGACGCCCACGGCGACGGACGTCGCAAGACGAACTCCGGCCACCGTAGGCGCGGGCATGCGGGCGGTGAGTAAAGGGCAACTCGCAGCCCGACCATGGACCATGCCCGGGTCGACGGCGCGTTGTGTAATTGTGTTCCACGCGCGCCTCAAAGAGCGTCAGCATAATGACGGGGCCCCCTCTCTAGAGGGCCAAAGCCTGCCGGGGTCGCGGGACTTATCTCATTACCGTGACCCCGGAACATAAAGGGCTATTGAAGGACACCGTGGATTTTAGTCAGTACAAGTCTGACAGTCCCTCCCGCCCTGCCCGGGGTGGGAGGACTCATTTGATGATTTTACCACGCAAAAAAAAAATGTAACATGATGTAATATATTCTACTAATGATTCTTTCATTCGTGGAAAAATCATGTGCCTACTATAATATATGATGATAATTTCTTATGATAATTTTGCGTAAAGATGCTGAAATATCTTTCACCCAATCAGGAACCAGAAAAGTGTGATCAGAATTTACCCTGCAGGTTTGTAGCAGAAGATGGATGAAAATAGCCCCTTCGCACACAACGCGACGCATACTGTCTGCGATACCTTACGACTTTAATATCCAGGCGATTATCGCAATACAAATCCATAGTCCCATAGAGGTTCGTACACAGACACCCGTCAATGCATACCAAAGCCGGAAGGCATCGGGCAGTTGCATCGCGTTGTTTAATGTACGAGTACGAAGGACCTTAGTTTGGTTCATACACGTTTCTAAACACTTAAAAAGACCATTATTTCTGACTAGCTATCTGCATAAAACCACTGACCACCCATAAAAGGACTATCCTACTTGATTTGATTAGGTAATCCTAGTAACTAAAGTTTTTTATAAGTATAACATTATCTTATCCATTAGAAATACCGTCGCGTCGGGTGCACGGTTTTTTACATACAAATTGAATACACATAGGTACTTACAAAATAATTGCAAGAAATATTACAAACAGGATATGGTAACTAGAGCTCAGATCACGGATGTCACCTTTAGGTTGCACTTAGTATGAATAATTCAAATCATTCGTGATACATTGGAGGAACCTTGTAAAACGAAGACACGAACGTTTCTAGACCTTAGGCCCCTCGCCCACGGGCGACTATTTGTAGCGATGCAGTCGCGATGCTGTCGCGCGTAGCATCGATACAGACGCGAAACGGTCGCTAGCAGTGTACCCTCGCCCACGGGACCAGATTCAGTCGCGATGCAAACGCGACAATTCGAATTAAAACAATGATGATTAATTAATGAGTCGACTGATTTCTGTCTGTGTTGAACTAATGTTCGGTTCCCAAGCCCGCGCCGCGCCACACTCCTTACCCCCTCTGTTCTCTCTTCGAAGTCGTTCGACGCGGTCGCGCGTTTGTATCGATACAATCGCGATGCAGTAGCGCGTTAGTAGCGTGCAATTGCGACTAACACGCGTTAGAAGAGATATGCTGTCGCGCATTTGCTAAACGCGCGACTGCATCGCTACAAAAAGTCGCCGTGGGCGAGGGCCCTTAGCAGATCAGCGGCTGATATTCTAATTTTTTAGATAACTTGCGCAGGAGTTCGATTAGAAATAATCTTTATTTATAGTTATTAGAAATAAACGTAATTCCTGTAATCCCCAAACAGTTTAATTTGGAATACTTAGTAGTTTTTTCTTATGAATATACAATTTTGTTTTTTATTTTAAGTCTTTAATTAATTAAAATGACGTTTCCAATACCAAAATCTTTACCTCTTCCCGGCAAAACATAGCGCCATATGCTTGCAAGCTTAATTTATTTTAATTTATTTCAATTTGACCATTACACGTTCTTTTGAATTTACAAAAACTTTTTCAAAAAAAATGTAACCGCCTTCAAAAACAACCATAAAAACCGTTAAAAAAACCTACAAAATAACTTTTCTTTCGGAAGTCGGTGTCTTTATTTTCTTTAATTCATTGTCTTTTTTTGCCACCGACTTCCTAAAGAAAAGTTATTTTGTAGGTTTTTTTACCGGTTTTTATGGTTGTTTTTTTTTACTCTTTTTAGTTTAAATATTCAACCCGAATTCTTGTCGAATACAACATGTGCACTAGAATTTTGTAATCCCTAACACCGGTAATAACATCGCTCATGTACACAATAAGCTAATAAAATTCCCTATCTCAAAAACTACTGAACCGATTTTGATAAAACTTGCAATATTCCCTAAGTTAAATGATACCTAGTACAACAAAAAAGAATTACTTAAATCGGACTTGTAGTTCCAGAGATATGCGAACTCAAACTAAATCAGTCGATGCCTACTGCTTACTATTAGGGAGTTCTACCTTCCATCATCAGCTCAGCTACATGAAATTATGATTACCATACGCAAGTAAAATTTGCGAAAAACGGTGTGAAATTCGAGGGTTGCCCTCGATTTCTCCAGGATCCAATCATCAGATCCCAACTTGGTGACTATGGGACCACCTCAGAAGTACCTCCTTTCGAACAAAAAAGAATTTTAAAAATCGGTCCACAATTGGCGGAGTAATCGCGTAACAAATATCCAAAAAAAAAAAAAAAAAAAACATACCGTCGAATTGATAACCTCCTCCTTTTTGAAGTCGGTTAAAAATGAGCTACGATCAGTCGATCACATTCTCAATTTAGAAGCTCCCTTCAAAATTCTCTTAATGGTATCAGTAATAGCATTTAGAGTCAGGATGCTGTTGTCTTTATTCTGCAAAACTATACACTTAGAAAGGGCCCCAAACAAGTTTTGATACGGGCCCCCCTGGCACATCTATACGCCACTGGTCGCTGCGAAGTGTTGTGGTTGCGCCTAAATTCACTTCTATCAAACATAGGCCTCCAAACAAAACGATACAATAATAAGAGTCTATAAATAAGATAGATTTACATAAAAAAACCAGATCCTCAACACAACGTTGATTTATCTGAACAATACCCGTTTTTTTACTCAAACTTTTTTACATCAAGTCGAATTCCATGAATCAGTCTTGGAACGACCGCGGAGTAAATACACTTATTTATGTACTTAGTTTATTTAAATAACGTTATTGTATTATGTACTTTGGTGATAGAAAGATGTGTGCAGTCATTTGATTGTGAATTGTGATAGAAAAAAAATGAAGGTGCTAATATTTTTCGTGACTCTCCTTGGATTTTTTTGTCTTGTTTTAAGTGCATTTAGTGAGTACTTTTTATTTATACTTAGTAACTAGCTGACCCGGCAAACTTCGTACCGCCTCTTCCTAATATTTTTATCAGATTTACTCACCTTTAAAACCTTCCCTGGACATCGAAAAATAGTTCAAAATTAAAATTAGCCAAATCGGTCCAGCCGTTCTCGAGTTTTAGCGAGACTAACGAACAGCAATAATTGTTTTTGATATATATTTTAGTAAAATAATAATAAATGTGTATGAAAGATGGTAGAATCAGTTTCCCTTTCACCTTTTGTTGGGGTTGAACATCATTAGATGAGTCCTCTCGAACTACCTACATAAGTTACCTCAGATATTTCTATACTATTCCACATTTTTTGGAACGACCCGTAGACAAGCATTATTTTTTCTACATTGTAAACATCACCATGTTTAGGACGATAGAAATATTTCCACGTTCTGTCATTTTTACTATTCTTTCGTCGTTATAACCAGTTTTTGCATGCGCGTGCGGCGTTTTCCGCGATCTTTACGATATCATTGACAGTTATTGTTTTTGTGTCACTTTATAATCATAGATTGAGATCAGTGGCGGCCTTAGGGGGGGGCCAACCGGGCAACCGCCCGGGGCCTCGCGCTTGCAGGGGCCTCGCGCAACAAACCAAGCAAAAGAAAAAATAGTTATTTTTAATTTAAAACTTTTGATTTTAACCATAACTTAGTACTTATTAGGGCTATAATATAAAGGTAAATTAAATAAGATTTTAGTTTTAGGAAAAATCGTAATCATTGATTTCTTAATTTATCATCTCAGAATTTGTTAATTTTGTAAATCTTTAAAGTAGTACAATAATTTTATCAGCTGAATGTTCGGGCTAGTTCACATTAAATCTGGTAGTTCAGATTTTTGCAGACGTAAGTGTTTATGATATTGGCCTAATGAATAATGCTAGTCTGTGGCGTAGCTAGCTCGAGCAACGCTAGCCCCCGGCCTCACAACTGAAGACGCCTCGCGCTCAGTGAAAAAAAAGAAAAAATCTTGACAACGGCGATCACGTTCGATGATCAAGTTTGTAACCAGTCAGTAAAGTATTTGCTACTTAACTTTTACTAAGAAATTAACATGACCTACAATTGTATCGGTTCTTGTGGAATCCGATGAGTGGGAACTGAACTCAAGAGGCTTCGAAGTGCTGATCACGTTTAGGTCTAGCGCCTCGCCTGCTTGCGCGAGGCCCAATGTTGCAAGATAACTTGGTTACGTTGTAACTGGAAACTGTAGAGTCAAAGAGGCCTCGCAATGCCAGTGACATTAACCAAGTCATCTTACAACAAGGGGGACTCGCGCGAGCAGCGGAGGCAAATCATATTTTTCGTCCTAAAAGAAAAGGGCTTCCGAGATTTTTCTCCGGCAAATTATTATATATTTTTTTTTCTTAATGTTTCAATTATTTATGTCTGGGCGTGTACCATCACTCTTAATACAAGTTATTTTATAACTTAGTAGGAGTGCTGGTTGCCTCACCTAACTGTTTTTGTTAACTTAAGTGTAACTGTAAACTACAAATTATTTTATAATTAATGTTAACATTGTAATTTTGTCGATGAAATAAATTATTATTATTATTATTATTTAGTCTCGCTAAGCCGCTGATCCTAATTTGAGACCTCAAGCACCGAACGCTACTTTGCAAAAAAAAAAAGCCGCGATAATTTCGGTCTTTAAAAAAAAAGTGTGGACTGTTGTTGATACCTAATAACTTCTCGGAACGGTTTCAAAGATGCCTATTGCTATAATATGAGATCGAATTATATCTGTAGACCCAGTAATTTTTGAGATAGAGCGTTTCAAAATAACTTCGCAATTTAACAATTTAACATTATCATGTCATTGTCATCTGTTGGGATGTTTTCGAACTTTTTTGAAAAAAATTAAAAAACTTTGAAGGGGTTTATCTCGCAGACCATTAGGTCTACAGAGATATTTCTAGTCACTCTTCATCTTCATCAGCCCATTCTCTTCATATTCTCACTGCTGGGACACAGGCCACCTCTCAGCGGTGGCCAACGGTAATATTTAATAAAATTCGTATCAGTGTCCAGCAGTGGTAGTCAGGGGGAATTTTTATATAAAATCTTCCTTTTGTCCACCCCGGGGTGGACATAAGGAAAATTTAGTATAAAAAGTTTCGCTGTCTACCAGTGGTGAACAAATTGAGGGTGGACATCGGGAATCATCAAGCAAACGTCTTTTTAGTCCACTTTAGAATGGAGATACGATAATAACAGAAGATACCTACTCTCAAAAACTACCCCTTTAAGGTTCGTATCGCCAAAGCCTAGATAGGGAAAAACCTTTGGATCCAATGGGGATTTTGAAGAAGCGATGTTGGAATACATGACATCTGCTGCTATGCCTCTTCCACATTTGATGTAAATACAATGACGTTGATTTGAGATGCCACTAGAGTTGTTCGAGATCGAGAAGTGTCTAAACAATTGCCAGGAATAGCGAAGATCGAAAAATGTGAATTTTAATAGCTCTATCTTGGAAGCTTTTGGATCTACAAAAACCATTTTAATCTCATATTGTAGCAAATTTATTCTACTTTCAAAACGTCGTGCTTTAATTTCAACAAAAACTAGTCCTTTAGCGTTAAAATCGGCAAAATTACCAAAATGTTTTGGTGTTTTTAGGGTTCCGTAGCCAAATGGCAAAAACGGAACCCTTATAGATTCGTCATGTCTGTCTGTCTGTCTGTCCGTGTATGTCACAGCCACTTTTTGTCGAAAGTATAAGAGCTATCCTGTTGAAACTTGGTAGAAAGATGTATTATGTGAACCGCATTAGGATTTTCACACAAAAATAAAAACAAAACAAATTTTGGGGGTGCCCCCCATACTTAGAATTGAAACTCAAAAAAAAATTTTTCACCAAACCCATACGTGTGGGGTATTTATGGATAGGTCTTTAAAAATGATATTGAGGTTACTAACATCATTTTTTTCTAAACTGAACAGTTTGCGCGAGAGATACTTCCAAAGTGGTAAAAAGTGTGTCCCCCCCCGTAACTTCTAAAATAAGAGAATGATAAAACTAAAAAAAATATATAATGTAGACCTCAACCAAAACTACCAACGAAAATTGGTTTGGATGAGATACAGTTAGCAGTTTTTGAGATATAGTACATTTTCAAAAACCGCAAATATAACTTTGCCATTCATACAAATACTATGAAAAACAAAGTTATTTTTATTGTTTGTGTATATTACTTACTAATCTCAATATAATTATATCTCTAATCTATGCTTGCTGCTACGGAACCCTTCATGGGCGAGTCCAACTCGCACTTGGCCGGTTTTTTCTATTTTAGAACAAAGTTGCGTTCGGTGCTCAAAGTCTCAAACTTGGATTATTCTTTGGACGTACATCATAAACATTTTCACGACACGGTCGGTGTAGTGGCTGAGCGATCGACTGCAGCGCAGCGTGTCGCGGGTTTGATCCCCGTACGGAACAAAAAGTTGTATGATATGCAAGTAGTTGTTCCGGGTCTGGGTGTTAGTGTATGTGAATTTCTATGTTTGTAAAGGCACCCACGATACAGGAAGAAATTCATATAGTGGGGCAACGATTTAAAAAAAAAGACTGCAAAATTAGAACTACCTACTAGATTTAACTCAAACACGGATGTTGAAAGTTCTGTACTAAATGTAAAATGTTTTTAAACTCAATTTATTTAATTGTATCACTTGAGCATTTCTCCTCAAACATGACAAATACCTAAACCAAACAACCAGACCTACTTTTGCATCACATACTTTTTATAAACGACAAAGGGCCTCGCAAAGACCTGCTGCCCGGGGCCTCGCAATAGGTAAGGCCGCCTCTGATTGAGATATTTGTTGTCAATGGTAAATCTAAGAAATATTTTCATGGACATAAATATCACAACGTTAGTCAAGTTAACAACTGATATACTTAATGCGATAGGTAAGTACTTAATTATGGTTAAATTGATGTGTTTTGATTAACTTATTTATGATAGACACGTAACTGCTATTAACATATTACTATCAATTCGCTATCTTTGCGTCGTTCTGATAATAACAATAGTTGGAATCGCGGGAATATTTTTAGGTTACCACAGCCCTAGAATGCAAAGGGCAACAGAAAGAACAGGTTGATTTTTAATCAGTCAAGTGTAGTCAGATTTAAAACCCTTTCACTCCACGGCGGGGCGACTCATTTGATGATTTTTCAATCCAAAAAGAAAAACCAAAGATCATCTACAAGCTCACTTTACAAAAGTGTGTTCACTATCGAACTATTTTTTTTATAAGTAAATCATTTCGCATTCTCAACAAGAAAACACGTTCGGCTTTCGGACGTAATGTTTGGAGCTTTGGAGCATTACAGAATAGTACTACTGGCTACAATATTAATGACTGTACTGTGTATCTGATTGATCTGTCCGACCTTTACAACTCAATAAGTACTGGATAATACGATACACCTTGGCAAGACTGGTTGTTAGACTTGAAGACTTCACTACCTGCCTAAAGACAAATGACAGCCGAAATCAACGTCTTTACATGATATCTGGGGCACTTTTTATTGGTTATTGCATTAAAACCAATATTTTAATCTCAGATCAATCATTTTATCTATCTACTGCTAATGGATTTGCACTTTTTGCATCGATCGAGACGAATCTAAAATTGTATGCCCACAAAAAATGAAATGACCGTAGCCTCGTCCTTCATTGTAGCTTTTTGCAATAAATATTTACTCGTATGTATTTACTAGTTTATAGAGCGGCGTTGCATGCCTGAATTTTTGTATTACGAACGTTGTACCGGGATAGAATTTTTTTTGTTTGAAAGAGTAACAAACCATCTATTTTCACAAACTTTCGCCTTTATGTTATTAACAAAAATTACTTTTTCATGTTTAATGGGGATACGTTCCATTTAGGCTCTATCTTAAACAATCAAGGGCGTAAAACTTTGGTAGGTACCTACTGGTCCAGGTCGGATTTCAGATTTTAGCCGGTTCGATTCCCGGGTGTGGGGGAAAAGAATTTTCGAAAATCATTGAATGCAGTTTGATTTCTATTCAAAAATAAAGGAATGTTTCCTTTGAGTAAAATTTTCTATCTGCAGTATTAAGAGTACTTTCCCTCCAGGTGGCATTACAAAATTCCACCATGTATACCGATAGTGCACTGCCGTACGTCTTGAAGCCTGATGCTGGAAAGGGCCAGGCGAAAACTAATTGTGCAGTTCCATTACAGACTCCTCGAAGTGTAACCGATAAAAAAAAACCGGCCAAGTGCGAGTTGGACTCGCCCATGAAGGGTTCCGTAGCAGCAAGCATAGATTAGAGATATAATTATATTGAGATTAGTAAGTAATATACACAAACAATAAAAATAACTTTGTTTTTCATAGTATTTGTATGAATTGCAAAGTTATATTTGCGGTTTTTGAAAATGTACTATATCTCAAAAACTGCTAACTGTATCTCATCCAAACCAATTTTCGTTGGTAGTTTTGGTTGAGGTCTACATTATATATTTTTTTTAGTTTTATCATTCTCTTATTTTAGAAGTTACGGGGGGGGGGACACACTTTTTACCACTTTGGAAGTGTCTCTCGCGCAAACTGTTCAGTTTAGAAAAAAATGATGTTAGTAACCTCAATATCATTTTTAAAGACCTATTCATAGATACCCCACATGTATGGGTTTGGTGAAAAAATTTTTTTTCAGTTTCAATTCTAAGTATGGGGGGCACCCCCAAAATTTGTTTTGTTTTGATTTTTGTGTGAAAATCCTAATGCGGTTCACATAATACATCTTTCTACCAAGTTTCAACAGGATAGCTCTTATACTTTCGACAAAAAGTGGCTGTGACATACACGGACAGACAGACAGACATGACGAATCTATAAGGGTTCCGTTTTTGCCATTTGGCTACGGAACCCTAAAAAGCACCCAAGATTCAAGTAGTTAGTATTTACTTATTGCCTAAACTAATAAATAATCTAAAATCTAGCTTATATACGGTCTCTTTGAGGTTACTGACCAGGTGGTCATTACCACCACTGTAGTTGACGTGTAGGTGGACCACATCTACAAACAATAGCGGAACAAAAAACACGAAATACCTCATTAAGCAGTGCATTAACATTTTGTCATCACAATACTCGCAAAAAATCTATTAATCCTGTTCTCGTAAGCGTGAGATAAGAACCGTGTTTAGATCCGTGACGACTTGAGAACCGAATTCGTGGAATCTTTAAAGATCAAGTTGTGGTTCAGTGGTATCTCCCTTGCCTTACAAGCACTATATTTCATCACCACTGCTCTTAAAATAATTAAGGAAAGCATAGCGAAGAATAATGTGATTTCCGCAACCAACGTGATTGGTTAATTAGGTACCGGCTAAACACTAACAGCCTTACTAGAAAAACTTAAACATCTGTTGAACACTTGTCTAAAAAAAGTGTGATTGCAAAACGGCCCTTATTTCAAGGCCATAATCTGACATTTTTTTAGACAAGTGTTAAACAGACGTTTAAAAGTTTTTGTGGTACGACAGTAAAGAGAAAAAATCTGATGGAGACCACAGGATCGCGCTGGATGTAAGCCCCTTCCAACCGGTACTATTGGAAATCTACAGGTCCAGCCTATGTTCAACAGATGGACGTCCTATGGATTATATTATGATGATGATACCACCTCCTCACCCACGATCTTCCTATTTACAGGTAAATCCCGTCCAATCCAAGGACCGCGCATATCGAACCTCGACGGAGCCTGCATCCGGTGCCTCTGCCACGTCGCCGGGTGTGACATCAACAGAGGCTGTAGTGACGGGTACTGCGGGCCGTTCTTTATATCTAGGGTGTACTGGGTTGATGCTGGGAAGCCTACCCTGCCTGATGATGACCCGGATAGGAAAGAAGGTAAAATACTGTTACATGACATGAAAACGGATTTCTAAAGGCTATATAAAGGCACATATTTAGACCTTCCATAGACTGCTTCAAGCTGCGACTGCATAACAAAGCACAGTCTTCAACGTACTACCACATGAATGGCTTCGTAGTTTAATCAACTCAGCCTATAAGGCCCGGCGCCCACCACCGGCATCGGCACGACTGAGGATTTTAGGTGGTAAAAAGCATTGCAAGTACATTAACTTCATGGCAATGAAGAAGAAATTGCCGATGCAGTAGCCTCAAGCATACCGAAGCGGTATTTTTGTTACTACGATCATATTATCATGGAAATTTCTACTTCATTGCCATGAAGTTAATGTATAATGCTTTTTATCACCTTAAAATCCTCATCCATGCCGATGCCGATAGTGGGCGCCGGTCCTAGCAGTCCAAAGCTAGACATAGGCCCCTCTCAGGGTCATCACCCTGTCCTCGGCCTTCCGCATCCAATCTATCCAAGTCTGTCCATCTAAGCTGGTGGGCGGTTGGCCAATATTAAACCCTTTATACTTGGCATTGATTGGCGCAATGGCTAAGCTATCGACTGCTGCGCTGCGTGTCGCGGGTTCGATCCCCGCACGGCACAAATATTTGTATGACTTACAAGTAGTTGTTTCGGGTCTGGGTGTCTGTATATACACACATCAACAGAATCTAGGGATACCTTAATACTAAATTATTTACGAATTTTTAGTTTAAAATCTTTTTAGTTTTCATAAAAAGTTTGTATACAGATTGAAACCTCATTTATTCTATTTTCAAAATTTAAAAAATAAATATATAAAAAGAAAGAAAAAAAACAAAATACGGCAGCAAAATTGTTAGTAATTCGTTATGTTAAGGAAAATTAAAACTGTTTTATTAATATTAATTAATGAAAAGGGATTAGATTGTTATTATTTTTTAATTTAACGTGCTGTGTGAGCTTTAGGAGTCATGTCACGTCGTCATTTGAGTCGAGATGAAATGTTGCGAGCCGTGGGCATGCTAGAAAATGATGCTATTCAACGCGTCGTTGCTGAGGCCCTACACACCAGCCAAAACGTGATATCAAGGTGGTGGTCACGTTATCGCAGTATTAGGGATGTAGCCGAACGGCACACGGATTCATATCGCGTTACTACGCAGAGACAGAATCGAATTCTCCAAATGACCGCTAGAAGACAACCCAATATCACAGCGATGCAACTAGTTCAAAGGCTCCAGGAGGACCACCAGCTGCTGGTAAGCGACCAAACCGTGCGAAGGAGGTTGCATGAAGTTGGTCTTCATGCTCGAAGACCGCTACGTGTCCCAGCGTTGCGACGTGGCAATCGCGGTCGGCGGCTTTCGTGGGCTCGGGAGCATTTACCATGGAGTGACGAACAATGGTCTTTGGTGCTGTTCACCGACGAGTCCCGGTTTGGGTTTCATCCGGATTCACGAAGAACACGCGTTTGGAGAACTCCAGGGAGAGTCAGCCGTCTACGGCACCCTCAGGAGGTCCACTCATACCAAGGCGGGAAAATAATGGTGTGGGCAGGAATTCGCCTTGGCGGACGAACCCAGCTCATTTGGATCCAAGGTAGTATGACTGCACAAAAATACCACGAGGAGGTAGTAGAGCCTGTTATTGTACCACACAGAATCCAAATGGGCCAGGAATTTCTACTCATGCACGATAATGCTCCTTCCCATACGGCGCGGCTGGTGTCGGCCGCTCTCCGAGACCACGATATTCAAGTTTTGGATTGGCCTGCACAGTCGCCCGACTTAAATCCTATCGAGCATGCCTGGGACATGTTACAACGAAAAGCTTTGAGAGATTTCCCGCCAAATTTGACGACAGAACAACAACTTTACGAACACTTGCAAAGAACATGGGACCTCATACCGCAGCAAGACATTGACAATCTAATTTTAAGCATGAACAATCGATGTCGATGTGTAATTAATATAAAAGGTGGCAACACTGATTATTAATAATTAGATTTTATAAGATTTTTTCAATTTTCATTAACATTAATAGCTTTATAAGAAGAAATGAAGTTTTTTACCATAAATTAATTTGCTACGGCGATTAAAAAAATAAACATTTTTATTTAAAACAATAAAATCACGAAATGTTTTTTTATTTTTTACTATAGACCTTAAAATAACCTATCATTCTTCCATTTACTATATCAGAAAATTCTTCATAGATTTTTAGATATTTGATGAAATATAAAATATCCCTAGATTCTGTTGATGTGTGTATATGTGAGTTTCTATGTTTGGAAACAAACCTACAATACAGGAGAAATTCAGTGTGGGGCAAAGCTTTAAAAAAAAAACCATCCTTCAAAGTGGTTTAAAATGATTACGACTCTTTATGAAATAGCTCCATTAATATTCCTGAATCTGTTATTCCAACTGCGCTCTTATTAATTTACAATACTTATTTCGTTTCAGCATTTGACGATTGCGCGAGGGAGTTCCACTGTGCCATCAGAATCGTTCAGAATTACATGGCGAAGTTTGGGAAGGCAAGTGTTATTATTTTACATGTTAACTTGTAGAAGGGAACCGATCAATTTACCGAATTTTGTTTGTTCGAATTTCATTACACCGAAAACTATTGACCGACATCTCTTTTGCTATATGCATTATTTGACATATTTTCAGTTCATCGAAGTATCATTAGCCATAAGTATTATTTTACCGAAGGTTGTTCCGCCGATTAACAAAATAACTTTTTACTATTGACCGAAGCCTCTTTTAAACTTTTTTCAATTGCCAAATGATTTATTTGCCATATTTTCACCATACCGAAATAACATTTTACCGAAAAATTAAATTACTGTCATAAAAATTCAATATATTGTGCTACAAAACTTTATGGCGGAAACGAAATGCTGCAAAGCCGACTTTACGTAGTCTTGTCTGCCTTACCCCTAGGGTGTAATTTAAAAACGCGTAGGCGCGGAGGGGTAGGGTGGTCCGCGAGCTGAGGACCAGGTGGTTGGAACGGCCGCCGCCGCGGCTGAGGCTGGCCGGCGAAGCCGGCCAGTAAACCGAAGCTGCGGTGGTGAGCGTTCAAATCATCTGCGACGATAAGCTCGCGTGGGGCCACCCAAAACCCCGCAGCGCCGGAGCCATGACAGAAACAATGCTTGTTGCTTGTTGCATGCTTGCTTGAATGTTGCGTGTTTGCTGAATGTTGCATGCTGCGTGCTTACTGCATGTTGCATGCTTGCTTGCATGCTGCATGCTTGCTTGCATGCTACGTGCTTGCTTGCATGCTGCATGCTTGCTTGTATGCTGCATGCTTGCTTGAATACTGCATGCCAGCTTGCATGCTTGCTTGCATGCTGCATGCTTGCTTGCATGCTGCATGCTTGCTTTCATGCTGCATGTTTTTGTGGTGCTTGTTTGCATGTTACATATCTGTTTTTATGCCGTATGCAAGTGTATCACAATACAAGCCTTTTTACAAACACAAGCACAACACAATAACAAAAGAGTATCAAAAATCACAAAATCCGCAAAAGGATTCGGACACACGTGCTAGCCAGAACACCCCTAAAGGTGAAACCGCACTAGGCGGACCTGCACTGCAGCGGAACTGCGCGACATGACGCGTCAAAATATTCTTTATACGAAATTGTACTAGACATCACGCACTAAGCGGCAACGGAACTACACTGCAACCGAACTGCGTGGCAAAGAAAAGCGTCGTGTCGCGCAGTTCCGCTGCAGTGCAGTTCCGCCTAGTGCGGTTTCACCGTTATAGTCCAACTATGTAATTAACAGCAAATGTCATTAATGATAATACAATACCCGTTAGAGTTATATTATTGTATATGAGTTTTGTGTAATTGTTTTGTATTGTCTACCTACATTTCAATGGCGCCTGCTAAAAATGTAACAGCAATAATTAGTGTGCATAAACTAGGTGTTTGGTGAAATTAAAATATGGCAATTAAAACAATGGTATAATGAATGTTTGGAAATATAATACTTCGAACAACCGTCATTTCGAGTAAGTGTAACATCGGTAAAAAGTTTTTCGGCCAAATGAAGTGTTGGAGTAACGAAAAAAAACTAACAGATAATAGGTCAACCGAAACAGTGGCAAACGTGACTTCGATGAAGTAAAAAAAAACCAAACGATAGTAGTTGAAAAGTTTTAGGTCAAATGAAATTCGGTCAAACATTTTTCGATCTAATGATAGGTAACCCTTGTAGAAGTCAAAACTGAGCAAGTGAGAGCAGAAAGAGTGGGGTATTCACTGTCCTGCAGAAGAAGAGACGCAAAAACTTAATGGTGGGGGACACTCGTCAGATCGTGTACGAGGCGTCTAGATATAAATGGTCGTTGCTCGTCTCGCACGGTCAAACCGTAGGTTAGGTAGCTATTAGGGCTTGGATATCGGACGTTTTTTCAATTCCGGAATTGGGTTTCGATATTCGGTTTTTCAGTTCCGGAATTCCGGAATTCCGGAACTGAAAAGTGGCTTTGTATACACTAGTGAAATAGATTTTTTTTTATTGACTCATAACTGTAAAAAATTGCAAAGGTCCTGGTCGCGGGACTTATCTCATTACCGTGACCCCGGAAAATAAAGGGCTATTGAAGGACAGCGTGGATTATAGTCAGTACAAGTCTGACAGTCCCTCCCGCCCTGCCCGGGGTGGGAGGACTCATTTGATGATTTTACCATGCAAAAAAAAAGGTCCTAATTTTTGTAATAAATAAATGTAATCTTATGGAATCCTTTTTTAGTAAGTATCAGAAACACTAAAATGTTAGCACACCTACACCGCCAATCTAACTAGGTGAAACCGCGACACGCGTTCCGCAGCGAAACCTAGCCAGACACGCCACGTTCGCTTCTCTCCTTCTCGCAAAGCAGAACCACCATTAATTATGCTAGTGACAAACTTGTGTTCAAATAGCAAATTAGAGTCTACGATAAAAGAAGACGAGATTTTGCTCTAAAGTTCTAAACTATGATTAGACGAACATATTGAGTAGGTATATGAAATTCCTGAAACGAGACAAAAGTCATGTTAATTTTGTAGTTTGGATGACTTAATAAATAAATTTTGCCTCTATTGTGAACCTCCTCAATTAATTTTCTGTAAATTCAACTGATTTAGTGTCATTTTTCAATAAAATCATTCGTTTTGCCTCCAAAACTTGTACATTCCATACAGAAATTCACCGCGTTAGAATAGGCAACATAACTATGGTTACGTTTCGCGCGCGCTACAAGTGACAGATCGGGTGGATCGTTCAGCGGTTTCGCTACTATAGTTTTTGAAAATTGAAAACGATTTTCCAAGCATGGTCCTCCACCGCGTTTTTCCATTCTAAATAAAGCTAAAATGCAAGGATGTGTAATTAATCGCGTATAGATAAAAAGTGGCTTCTAGTCACGTTTTAACTAATGTCTTCCAATACATACAACAGTAGTGCGCAAATACTTGTGTGTACTTTGTAGTAACCTAATCAACTACCGGTCAAACGCTGCAAATTTGCCATGATGCCCAACTTTGACTTCTTTGTTTCAACGCACGACGCGCGAGGTTTATCGGTGATAACGCAGTGATAGTTTACAGGTGGACGCCGCGTTATCAAGGCAAAGTTGCAGCGTGTGACGGTACCTGGCTCCAAAACATACAGTGCCAGTACGCATACGAACTAATCCTGTATGGTTTGGAATAAGCGCGCAAAACTCTAGATTCCAATCTAAACGCGAGCAGTTGCATGCTCGCCATTTTGCGGTCTTTGCCATGAATGTCTGTGGGTCTATTCTAAACTTTGCATCATACTTCAGCAGAAGCCATATAAGCCCAATGTTTTACGGTTATGAACCCGAAGACAGTCAACGCCAGAGGCACCCCAAGGGTCGGTTTGGTTAGGTTGCTATAAACCTCGTAGATGGAATTAGGAGCAAAGCCCCGCTGAGTGGAGCTAAAATTTAATCTTGAAATTAAAATTCGACTAAAATTTGACCTTTTTACAATGAAGTCCCCGTCTCAGACGTACTACACTCCTACAATTATTTCGATAAACTTAATCAAGTCATAATTATCATTCACTTAACTCGCTGGACTCCTATTTCTGTCTGTAGGGCTTAAAAGAACCAAACCGAACCGAACGTCGGGGTGCCCCTGACGTCGGCCGTCTTCCCGTTAAAAGGCACAAAAACAATGATTTTTGTCAGACGTAAGTGATGTACTCGTAGTATAGTTTGTAACCATCTATATTTGTACGTACGCATCCACGTTACTAACTTTATATGAAACATTCGCAAAATTCATCTATAGATAGTAATCGCAGATTAAAACATAGGATTACAATGCTTTTATAGATTGGAAATACGCAATGCCACTGTTGTCAAAAACTGCCATCTCTATTCTTATACCTAATAACCTAATATACATATAAATTCAAGACTATAGTTTCCCTTCTACTTCATATTGTGGTAATTTGTCGCGCATCAAGCTGCAGAAAAAATATTATTTTCTTCAATATCGAAACTCCGGTATTGATCTCGCCAATTCCGGAATTGGAAACGATATTGAAAAGCTTCGGAATTCCGGAATTATACCGATTCCGGAATTCCGGAGGCCAAGCCCTAGTAGCTATACGTTTGTGCATCAGCGGATTTCCATTCAAGCTAATGCTGAGATCAGCTTCTTTTAACACATTACTATTAAATAAATAAAAAACGTGGCGCTTGTATCTATGTCCCCTTCATCCACTTTGGTAACTAAAGTTACGTAACCAGTTATAGGAAAAGATTTTTAAAAGGAGAAAAAGATTTTTTTCTGTCTACAGGGTTTAAAGGAACCTAACCAAACCGAACCTCGGGTTGCCCTTGAAGTCGACCGTCTTCTTCTCGTTCAAAAGCACAAAGTTGTTCAGCTGGTATTTAGGTAGGAGTGTACGTATAACTAAGCACTGAGAAAAAAAAGTCGTTAAAACGATTTGGGACACCCCGATTTTTTTAAAACCCCCCAGAAGTAGGAGCACCGCTTCGCGGTTCAATTTTACATAAAAATCTTGAAACATACCTAATTCTCTCACAACTAGTTACCAAACAGCAAAAGAAAATTCAATTGTAACTGGTTGGTTGCAAAAATGGAAATAATTTGATCTACGAATATGGATAAATAATTCTTCTCTCACAACTAGTAATCAAACAGCGAAAGAAAAATCTTCTCTTGTAACTGGTTAGGTAACTTTAGTTACCAATGTGGACGAAGGTTCTATGTCACTACATCAATTGCATTAAAAACGTAGTAGGTACCTCGAATTTTCCGCAAGTCAGTGAGGACTCTCAACTCAAATAGCTACAGAGCGCTGTCTACAGTCACAGATTATCTGACAGAAGTAATAAGATCTCAATTAAATCCAAGTACTGAATACTACTGCCCTGGGATCTGGAGCCGACTGCCCTCCAGCGCGTCTATGAGTGGCGCGTGGAGGCGCAGAGCCGGGGTGCTTCCCCGCTGCCTCGAGAAGTCGAGGCGCGGCGAGAGGAGGTCCGGCGCGATCTCAGGGCAGTATGGAGGGGACGATTGTCGCAACCGACGGCCGGGCACGCCGCAATCGCGGCGGTAAGACCCCTCTTTGAGGAGTGGCTGGATAGGAGTCACGGCGTCCTGACCTACCGCATGACGCAGGCCCTCACCGGACACGGAAGTTTCGGGAGGTACCTGTGTCTGAGGAGAAAGGAGGAAACGCCTGGGTGTCACCACTGCGAAGATCGCCCGGAGGACACAGTAGAGCATACGGTGCAAGACTGCCCCGCTTGGGCAGAGCACCGACGTGTCCTCACGGCGGCGATAGGCGGAGACCTCTCGCGCCCGGCGTTGGTCGCGGCCATGCTGCGGGGCGAGACGGAGTGGGAAGCGGTCGCCTCCTTCTGCGAAGCAGTCATGCTCGCAAAGGAGGAGGCGGGCCGCGTGAGAGAGAGGACAGTGTCCTCCCTCCGCCCCACCCGCGGTGGTGGACGCCCACGGCGACGGACGTCGCAAGACGATCTCCGGCCACCGTAGGCGCGGGCATGCGGGCGGCGAGTAAAGGGCAACTCGCAGCCCGACCATGGACCATGCCCGGGTCGACGGCGCGTTGTGTTCCACGCGCGCCTCAAAGAGCGTCAGCATAATGACGGGGCCCCCTCTCTAGAGGGCCAAAGCCTGCCGGGGTCGCGGGACTTATCTCATTACCGTGACCCCGGAAGATAAAGGGCTATTGAAGGACACCGTGGATTTTAGTCAGTACAAGTCTGACAGTCCCTCCCGCCCTGCCCGGGGTGGGAGGACTCATTTGATGATTTTACCACGCAAAAAAAAAAAAAAGTACTGAATACTAATTATTCAAAAAAACTTCTGCACGTTTCAGGACTGCAATGAGGACGGCGTGACGGACTGCTTCGACTACATGCTGATCAACTACCACGGCGGCGCCTGCTCCAAGCCACTGAACACCACCGAATCAGGGAGAAGATGGCTTAAATCATACCAGGAGTGTCGGTTTTGATGTTACCTTCTAGACAGCAGTTCACTTTGCCTTACTTGTGCCATAACTAGGTCTTCTGAAAATCTCCAGACACGCATTTACTTCATACTTTGATTTTAAGACTACGCTCTGTCTTCTAGATGATATTCTCCAGGGTAGAACTAGGCTGGAAGGACTCCCCGCTAAATTTGGTTATACAGGAAGACTTTTTTACCACCGTCCAAAATTTTTCGAGGCATTAGGAATCAATCACTAACCCCATTTTTGAAAAAAAATCGATACGTAATATTTTCAATTATTAAATCATTTTCTCATAAGAATTATCCGCTCTCTGTCCGCTCTGCGTGGTCACCAAGCTAAACGTTAATAATACTACACTTGACGGCGCATGAAACGGACAGAGCGCACCCCGCTTACCCCCCGCCCCGCCCCGCTACACCTGAGCGACATATCACAGCGCGGTGTCCAGATTCATCAACTTTTTAGGGTTCCGTAGCCAAATGGCAAAAACGGAACCCTTATAGATTCGTCATGTCTGTCTGTCTGTCTGTCTGTCCGTGTATGTCACAGCCACTTTTTGTCGAAAGTATAAGAGCTATCCTGTTGAAACTTGGTAGAAAGATGTATTATGTGAACCGCATTAGGATTTTCACACAAAAATCAAAACAAAACAAATTTTGGGGGTGCCCCCCAAAATTTGTACAAATACTTAGAATTGAAACTCAAAAAAAAAAATCTTCAAACCCATACGTGTGGGGTATCTATGAATAGGTCTTTAAAAATGATATTGAGGTTACTAACATCATTTTTTTCTAAACTGAACAGTTTGCGCGAGAGACACTTCCAAAGTGGTAAAAAGTGTGTCCCCCCCCGTAACTTCTAAAATAAGAGAATGACAAAACTAAAAAAAATATATAATGTAGACCTCAACCAAAACTACCAACGAAAATTGGTTTGGATGAGATACAGTTAGCAGTTTTTGAGATATAGTACATTTTCAAAAACCGCAAATATAACTTTGCCATTCATACAAATACTATGAAAAACAAAGTTATTTTTATTGTTTGTGTATATTACTTACTAATCTCAATATAATTATATCTCTAATCTATGCTTGCTGCTACGGAACCCTTCATGGGCGAGTCCAACTCGCACTTGGCCGGTTTTTATAGATAACTTTATGACGTGATATCTCAATATTTTTGTATTGAGTGATACAAAAAGAAAAAACACGTATTCAATGATTTTCGCCAAAGATTAATATATCAAAATTTGGACGGTGACTAAAAAATCATCCTGTATAACACAATAGTGTAATATAGTTTCAAAAACCTGTTAGAATTCTTATAACTATCTAATATTATAAATTCGAAAGTATGGATGGATGGCTGTTTGTTACTCATTCACGTCAGAACAGCAACTGACCGCGTACTGGCTGGAGCCTTTTACGTTTTAGGGCGTAGTGTGAAGCAAAATCGTCTTTAAAAAACTCAAACAAAAGTAGTTCATCAGATATCTGTTAGAAGAAAAGTACTTACACTTACTCGTACATTGGTATTTGTAAAAATTCCATTAAAATAGCACTATAAACTTAGATTAAAAAATGTATAAAACTTTATTTTAATTTTTATTAAAACGAATAAAGTTTTTTTATGAAGATATGGGTTATAGAAATAGTAACTTTTATTGAATCGCTTATTTGACAGTTGAGCTATTCAGTTGAGCTGCTATAAGACGTCATGGTACCAAACCAGTACAAAATTGAATGAATGAAATCAAAACTTGCGACTCAGCTTTGCCCAATCGCTGGCAGATGACATGGCCTAAATTGAATCGTTAAACTGACGTCATGATAGGAATTAGAAGAACAGTTCAGAGATAGGATGATAGGATCCCTGTGTTGTGCTGGTGGGATCACATTCGAGTTACACGCGGGCGGAGACGCTGGCAACAGCGGCAGCAGGAGTTAGTTGAAAATTAATAAAAAACAGTCATTGTTATACTTAAATAATAATATGACAATGTCAATTCATATAAAAATGTAGGTACTTTAACACTGCACAGCCAATGATATTATAAATAAAAAAAGTCTTTATCTTTATTTTTAGATTTTATATTTAGTCTTTATAATATCATTGTGCACAGCAGCATTTTTGTCGCATGGAATGTATGAATGTCCATCTTTTCTTTAGCCTTCCTCTTCCTCTCCATCCATTAACATTCATACTCATCAATCACATGAGTCTCATCCCTCCACATCACATGTCATGTCCATACTAAGACAGCCAGTTTCCTTTCATTTTTTCCCAAATTAATAAAGAAAATAAACATATGTAATTATTATTTTATTCGTTCATAAAATACATAACATCAGTCTAATAATGCTTACATAACTAATTTATGAAATATCCTGTTATATTAAAATGTGCTTAATTATTTGTTCTACAATAATATAATACATAGAACTAAATTATTGCTTAAAAAAACTTTTAATATTGCTTAAAAAAACGTACATCAAAAATTCTTTTATTCTTTGATTTTTCATCAATATCATAAAATTTACGCACATTTCAATAGAGCTATTCAAAATCGAACTCTATTTACTACACGAAAAGATACACATTTCCAGTATCGTGATAGTCTCTTATTCTTCCAAAAGTTGTTTTATTACATTTTCGTTATGTGCTGCCACATCGACACTCATTTCATTCTATCGCATTAGGCACATGTCTGGCTCAAAACTTTGTATCGCCCAACCCTACGTGAAACTCTCGTAGACTCGCGTAGTTCTTTCGTAGACCCTTCGTAGAGCGTTCATAGAAAGTATTGTAGTAGATAGAACCCTAGTAACGCTGCTGCGAAGTATTAAACTTTCGTAGCACTACGTAGTACCTTCGTAGACCCGCGTAGTACTGCCGTAGACTGCTTATAGACACACGTAGTGTATGCCTAAAGACTCGTAGACCGAAACGCTAATTAATGCTGAACAAACGCCCACTGCTAAGGTCCACTAAGCTTAAATTAAAGTAAGTTTAATATAGTATATTTATTATTTTATAAGGCAAGTTTAATTTTACGTACTTAAATAATCTTAATTTTAATAGGATATGTATTAACACCGAATTTAGAATTAGCTTTACCGTAATATTCCTCATTATTGTAGCCTACTCTCGTTTTAAGGTAGTTTTTTTTTGGAACGAAGTCCCTTACCGCGCGTTGCGAAAAGGGGTTTAGACGGAAAAAATTAAGACAAAAAGTTGTAACGACACTTTTTGCTATAGCAAGCTATTGTAAGCCGTGCAGCGTGCGCATGTTTCTCTGTCTGTCTCTCTCTCTCTCTTATAGAAAGCAAGCCAGACATTTCGTTTCGTCTTTCTATTTCGCATTTAACAGTGTGGTGTCGAGACGATTATTTCTGTTGAGTGTATAGTTACTTCGTTCCATCCGGGTGTCTTGACAACTCAACTCAAGTTTTGCTTTACCGAAACATAACTATACGTAATATAATAAAGACAATTTCTTACAATTTTATATTAGTGTGAAAATAATAAAGTGAAATAAAACGCACGTGTAGATATGAATTTACACATTATGCGTCCGCGAAAAGAACAAAACTGGCGGCACCAAATTGTTTCTGTTTCTAACACTTAAAAAAACAATAATCCTATGAAAATAACACAAGATATGAAAAATACGAGTATGTTCACAATTGAAAATTAATTTACTCATTTCAGACCAGCGAAGTAGGTTGAAAAGGAAAATTCAGGGGAGGTTAGGTAGTTATAGCCTATACAAAACCTTTTCAATTTTGAGATCAAATTCATATTTTGTAGTAGGTACATAAACAGATATGATCGTAACTAGAGTATTTTTTCAAAGCTGGAAAAGTAGCGACATAATATTTTGTTATAGGGCTCTGTAATTATAACCTATAAGCTTACAACAATAGGCACATATGTCGTATACATTAAAATTATCCTAAACTCTTAAAGATATGTTAAATTATCGTTATTACGCAAAGGTCACCAATGGAGCGGGAGACTGCCAGTCCTCAGCATCCAATTCTTCGTCGTCTGACTCTTCTTGAAAACGTACCTTCAACAGAGAGAAACAAATTTGTATTTTCGTGCCACATCGGCGTATAGCTCTGTGATTTTGAAGGCCCGAATAGGCTAATCACTCATAAAAATATTCTGATAGATAGATAGATTATTAAAAAAGCCTCTAGAATCACAAAAAGTCTCTTTGTCGATATAATTTTACAGGCTTTACGACGCGACGTCACACTCCCGTATTTCGAAGCGTTTTATAATCTCTGTCAATATTCACTGTTTATAAAAAAACGTGTCCATTATTTTTCAATACGTACTTCATCTAACAGACTATACGAATGATTTTCAATTTATTGATGTACTTAGTAAACTACCCATAGTTGATGTCGGTCGCATTCGGTCGGTCGCGTATTTTAGTAAAGTTTAATAACGTAGTAGTAGTACATACTCGTACAGGAGCTCGTGGCTAAATAGTACCTAACGGTCGCATAGTTCGATCTTTGAGGCTAAGCCTACTATAGATTGCCGAGGGTAATATAGAAAACCCATTTGCAGATCAACCTCTGCAATCATGGTTTTTCCATAGCTAGCATGACTTGCTTGGCTAGCATGGCTAGCATGGCTTGACCATTTATCATAGGGAGTTTCCTCCGTGCCTCGGAAATTACGTACTTCCCGAGACACGGAGTCTAGGTTCTAGGTTGTGAGTTTTCGATAACACTTATCTTTTGGAGAAGACGACGAATAGACCAAGAAGTTGGCGAGGTTACAGAGTGCGGAATCATTAAAAGATACGGTTTTTTTCAGTAAACTACTCACCCAAGGAGCTAAACGCTTGTTCTCAGATCCTAGCGAACTGCCTTGGTTGAGGTTAGCCTGCCATGCCTGAAAAAAAGCAGATAATCATGTTAATACGAAAGGTCCGAACATTGTTGCTGTGGAGTCCGCCGCTGAAAACCGTCTTTTCCCATTTGTCACCACCCCGGCTTTGTCACCACTGCCACTGGCGACGATCGGGAAAAAAAATCCCCACTGGTGACAAACGGGAAAAAAATGTCGGCTGTCCAAACCAACACTTGCCTTAATGTGGTCTTAATTTTGATAGAGAAATCAGCATTACTGATTACTAAGCGATCACGTTAAGAACGAAACGGTGGTGGTGCCATTATGTGACGTCATGCAGGTAAATAAACAATAATCATATGAAAAAACATTAACATTTACACACTGAAAAAAAAATCAGTAATACCAACCGATTTTTCGGTAATATTCACCGTTTTGGACAGTAAAAATAGAGCCTATTGTCCAAAGCAGTAAAACTAACTGAAAAAAAAACAGTTGAGTTATAACAGTAGATTTTACTGTCGGTTACTTACAAGGAACTGTTTGTTTCAGTAGACTTTAATGTTCATACAGTTGAAATAACTGTTTAGCTCTTTACGTTTCAGTAGACTTTAATGTTCATACAGTTGAAATAACTGTTTAGCTCTTTACTGTTTTTGCCCATTTCAGTGCACTGTCCGTAATCAATTATTTTAACGTATAAATAAGTTCCCGGAACTGTTTTTTTTTTACTGTTTAAGAACAGTACAAAGTCTCGTTTTATTTTTTTGAGTGCACGAGGTTCCGTTTCAGATATTTTCCATAGTTCTACTGAAATATTCATGAGCCCTATTCCCACAAGTAAAAGATGATTAACTTAAAAATGTGTGTGTTATTACCCAGTGTGAAGCAATAACATTGTTTTTTCTACTAAATAAATAATCTCATGCCCGAAACAGTTTCCTTACCTGATAAGCATCATTAAACGCATGTGCGAGCGACAGCGCGAGCGCACGCGCGTGCTTCCTCCTCGTGCAGACGAACACGTGTACGACGTGGTTCTCTGCCGACCCTCCCGCTGGCTTGCCTTCTACCACGGCGAACACTCGCGCGTTCGCTGCGTCCGCTGAGCAGTAGGAAATTCTAAAAAGACAATATGAATGCAATTTACTACCAATTTCTAACAGATTTCGAAAAAAAGAGGAGGTTTTCATCAACGATGTCATTTTTTTATGTGTGTTCCTCGATTTCTCCATGACTCCTGTCTTCGATTTGAGGGTCAATGTTAAACAGTCGCGATTGATACCACTAGTCCAACGAGACATGGCATTCTGATCAAGTCAGATAAAAATCCCAGAATTAGAACTTGGACAATACTGGCTACTCGAATATCAGGGTCTGTATTCAGGGAGGTACTCTAAAGAGAAAGAAAAAGAAGTAATTCTCGAAGTTTCAGTCCATTATTCATCTATAAGCCCAAAATGTGACATCTACCAATCCGCACTGGGCCCGCGTGGTAGATTACGGCCCACTCCCTCTCGAGAGGAGGCCTGTGTCCCAGCAGTGTGAACATTTATAGGCTGATGATGATGATGATGAAGCCCAAAATATATTCAAAACTGAGAGCCCTTTTAACTACACTGCACTTCAGGAAAATGGCAAACAAAAATATGTCCTAAAAAAATACCTATTGAAACCGCAGATAAAACATTGCAATCACGGTATTCATACACATAAAACTCATCATCTGCCTCCCCTTTTACCAACTATTGGATAGGCTTCCAGTCTAACCGGATGCAGCTGAATATCATTATTTTACATAGAGAGACATGACTATCTGACCTTCACATATTCACCACACAGTAACTGGGTAATACGATACCCCTTATCTCAGATCTGTTTCTTTAATCTGAGCCCCTTATGATAAGACTGGTTGTCAAACTTTCGAGCTTCTGACTAACAGTAACTCTTCAAATTGACAGCCGAGAACAAAGCCTTTACGTGCTTTCCGAGGAATCATACTAAGAAACTTTATTTTGTTCTTACTTTGTCGTTATTAATTATTGCATTCATTAATATTAATACGACATAATAGATAATGTATTGTATTGCTATTGTCAACGTCTTGTTAATTAATTTTATTTTTGTCTAGATAATTTTATAGATCAGACATACCGACATGGGCAATATGAACATGGACAATTTATCTTCGTCAGTTGTACTTTTCTTTCTCGTACCAGGCACGACTTTTGTTATCATTATTATGGTATTGTGGATGTTATCTTCGACAAGTAACATTGCTCATTATGTAACTTCAGAGTCCATCATGAATGAATTTACTGCATTTTATTAAGTTTGTTTCTCCCTCCCAAAACTACAAGGTTTACTGACGGCGCTTTATTTGGCTCGTTCAACGCTTATTGAGAAGAATTTTTTAGAATTCAATCAAACTACAAACTAAAACAGAGTTGGGCCAAATGTCTTGCTAGCAATACGCCAGCAGTAAATAGTAATGTTAGCTAGGTACGTAAAGATACTCACTAGAAATAGATACAGGAACATCATCTAGGTTTAACACTGTGTACCAAATATCCAGAAATGGGTTTAAAGCTTAGCTTATATGCATATGAAATCTGTCTGTATATGTCATCAAAAAGCTATACCAGAAACAGATCAAGTTTCAAATTCGTTTAATGCCGATAGAAATGTCTTGTTTGATCAAGAAAGCGATTCGTCGTACAAATCGACGGCTTAGTCGGAAATGGCTGAGAGATTGATTGTCCCGCACAGAGCAAATACCTGTATCTATCAAGTAGTTGTTCCGGGTCCGACTATTTGGGTCTGTAACTTAATATTTGGTAACGCTCCACGAATTGCTCCTAGCAAGGCTGGGTAAAAGTAAAACAAAAATGTGTCTACAAATCTGACAGACTCTTCTACCCACCCAAATGCGAAGGATTTTCATAAGAAACAAAATATTGCAAGTGAATAATAATAATCCAAGTTTGTACAAGGTGACATAAGACCGTGTGAATGTCCTTTTATTTTTATTATAAAGCCTGTGCACGTGCGTTAGACGACATTTAATAAATTATAGTTGAATAATATACAATCGCTTTTACCTGTAAATAGAGACGCTTATAACGTTTTCCTGTGTATCGGCGTCGCTAACCACGATGCCTTTAGCGCTGATGTCCAAGTTCACTCGCGGTAGCTTCTTGTTTAACACTGGAACAAAAATAAACAAACGAAAATTATTTTGACGTGATCAAAATACTCGCAAATGTTTGCAGCCCGCTCTACTCGAGCAGGTGCTCTGGCCCTACACTAAAAGGACCATGGATTATTATGCTTTTCATAAAAACACCCTTTAGGCTACATTTCCACCAGAGATGTGCGAGGATGTCTAGCGAGGAATGTATTTGTAAAGAACCAATAGAATCGCTTCATTTACCTCGCCTCGGTCAGCACAGCTCTGGTGGAAACGGCTCAGCGGAGCTAGATTTTTGTACATACAAAACTAGTGAAGGATGTGTGCGAGGGATGTGTACGAGGAAAGTGTACGAGGAATGTGTACGAGGGATGTATTGCGAGGAATACGTGTTGAGAAGGATGTGTTGCGAGGTTTGCGCATACTGTACCAGCCAGTCCATAGACGGAGTTTGTCACCGCAACCCCGTCGACACATTTCACAGCTTCGCAACGCATCCTCGCACCACACATTAATGCGCATTTTCACAGTTTCGCTACACATCCTCGTAGGCACATTTTCGTCGCACAGCTTTGGTAGAAATGCCCACACATTTTCACAGCACAGCTAGTCATCCTCGCACGACACATTTCCATCGCACATCTCTGGTGGAAACGCAGCCTTACCCTTCCTTTTGGTTTCGGATAAAAATACAGGTAGCAGTTCTCAATAGATGAGGGCAGGACTTTGAAAGGTTGAGGAGTAGATCCTCACTGAATGATTACAGAGCGACGATAAAAGATGTGTTGGGAAACTAAACCCCGGATGAGTGATTGACATTCAGAAGATCGAGAGTAAGAGTAAGACCCTAGACTTGAGAAGGCCAGCTACCACAAGCTCATCGTGAAGACAGAGCTGACAATAATGGCACAACATTGTACTATTGGAGAGATTTATTATAGATTGCAAGTAAGTGTAATCACCGGTAATGACAAACAAAGACCTATCACATGCGGAAGTAAAAGAAAACATCGCCATTCTAGAATAAACAACATAAATAAGGAAGACATTCATCAACAAAATCAAAATATTGACAAAAACACAATTATCTAAAACATTTACGACTCATCGGGACCTCTAGACCCCCGTCTACGTCGCGTTCTTGACCGGAATATTTGATGCCGAGATATCTCCGACCGTTCTATAAATACGGCAATAAATCAATGAGTATGATATAACATTATTGTGATGCGACCGCAGGAACCTCTGTAATCTCATCCTGGGAGCTTCATTCACAATCGTTGCTGGGCATTTAATTACGTAAAGTTGGTAATAACGGAGATCTGCCATCTTTCTTTGATTGCGTTTTCTCCACTCGATTTAAGGGTATTTTAGGGCGAGGCCAAACGAGGGTAATTTTTGAGTCGTGAGTCGCAGAATTTCGGTCGCTTTCATACAAAATAAAAGACGCGATGCAAAATTTTCTATGAAAGTGACTGAAATTCTGCGACTCACGACTCAAAAATTACGCTCCACCTTTAGGGTCAAAGCAAAAATCCAAAGTGACAACATCCAGTGGTTAGTTACATAGGTACAATTTCACACATGAAATTAAATTAAATTAATTAACAAAAGGAGCTTCAGTGCTTTTCTAAAACGAAGAAAACTATTTGTAGCTGTTCCAATTAACTTCCTTTGCCTTTTATAGTAGCAGTTCAGAAAATCAACATTAGGTACTCTGAAAATTGTTGAATAATTTCTAGGAAACGCATGTCTAGCACCGGAAAATTGGAAGCCATGTGACATCCCCATACTCGCAACAGGTCCAAGTTGAAGACTGGATTTCACAGAAAGGAGTTCTATGTCCCAGCTGTGGATTTTTTATAGGCAGATAATGCTTAATGCTACTTTACTGTGTACATACATTTTGCTGAATGCAGTGCAAATCTGACAGCGTTCGCAGTGGCGGGTGCTGAGGCTGCTCGCTCTACAGGCGCTGCGCCAGCATACCTAACATCCACTTCACCAGGACCGGAGTCCCGAGCTTCACGCCACCAGCCCTCGCCCTCGCATTCGGCTAGCGCCCACTCCTCGCATAGTTCTGGAAACAAGAACACGAATATAAAACAATGAACCATGCATCATATATAGCTTTTAGTGCCTTTTCATCACAAAACACAAAATGGCGGCGCCAACCGCAGCCGCAGCCTATAGAGAACAGTGAGTGGAATCACGTTGAGTGCAGAACTCTCAGTCATATACTGGGTGTACGGGACAGCCCTCCGCAAACTTTCAGGGCTTGCTCATTAGACGAAACTGAACAATCTTACACCAATATTTTTTCAGGAAATGAAAAAAAAAATCAGCCTCACCATAGAAAATTATAAACCTGATTGGACAGTTTGTATGGAGAGGCTGATTTTTTTTCGTCAGCTGAGCAAGCCCTGAAAGTTTGCGGAGGGCTGTCTCTTACACCCAGTATAGCGCAGAAAGTAAAAATATTCTTTTATGCAGAAACTTCTAAAAAAATACCTACTTGGGTAAATTGATGCAAATCTCCTAATTCATACAATTAAACGACACAATAGAGCGCCTGTAGGCACTTATCTCACATCCTGCATAATTTTCTTACTAAGTGCATTAATGTTTATCTAAATTCTATGAAAAACTATTGTTCTAATAATAACACAAAGCTAGCTAACTAGCTGGGCTTTTTCCATCTATGAATCATTATTTTACTGTATACTTGTGTTCTTGACCATAATAAAATTGTTGTATAAACAAATCCTTAAGAGGTATTCTTGAGTGAATTTAATCGTATGAAATTACTTAATTATAAATACGTACTTTTAAGGAATATTACACGGTTCCGCCTTAGCTTCTTCCTAACCTACTTTTGTACAAAACACATTGAGTTTCTGTCTCGCTACAAATATACGTGAGATATTATTTTTCGGTCAAGTTTCTGAGAAGTCTCAGAAACTTAACTTAGACCAAAGTCACATAAATTAGCCACAAAGACGACTAGTGAAAGGAATTATGCATTTAAATCAGTAAATCTCATTGCTCGTACTTAACAGAACACACAACATACAACCTTGGAGTATTCCCGTAAGAAGTATTATATCTAGTGTACTTACATGTACATTACTTATTACATTTACTATTGATTACAATGTACCGTAAAGGTTTCTGAAGTAAGAACAGCTTAAGAACCTATTCAAAGTTAATACTAGTAGGAAAACAGTTGTTATCTCATTATTTTTCCAGACTTCACTAGACAACAGGACAAAGTCAAATGCTTTAGTTAAGTCTCTAAAACATTCAACTTTATCCTGACGACATAAGATGTACGATCTTCCAATTTACATTCATTGCTAAGTTTTTACCTTACCAGATTTTCAAAAGATAATAGATATACTGTGTTTCTTTTTCAGGAATTACTTAAAATGACATGAAATGAATTCAAATAGGTAAATTATTATTAAGTAAGATGAAATCGAAATGAATCATTACATACATTAAAAAAAAAAACGTGTGGCACTCGGTGACTGCCGCGGTAAAGCTATTTCATAGCATTTTTATCAACTTATGCAATTATAATTATTTATTTATTTATTATACCTATTTATTACTGTACTAATTAGGCTATGGTCTGCCACGTCAATCAAGTGAAACGTCAAGAAACGTTCTCCTCCTCCTCCCCCTCCGTCTCCCTCTCCCTCTCCTCCTCTCTCTTCTCCTCCGCCTCCTCCCTCTCCCTCTCCCTCAATAAAATTGCCCCTTGCTCAATAAAAGCATGCTTTCGTGCTAGTAACTGAAAACCAGCGCTGGGTGTGTTTCACCCAGCAAATGCTGAGTTGGTAACCCTTTTGGTGTGGACATGCTCAGCAAAATTCTTATTGTATTTTCAATTGTATTTATTATTATTATTATTTCTGTGTGTGTGTCCTATATCAAATAAATATATATCTATTCTATCTATCTATCTATTCTAGTAATGAGCACATCTGTCCGTACCTTTATGAGCACGTCTGTCCGTACCTTTATGATTGCCGAAGTCCCCCGAACTGAAACGATGCGTGCTGTCAGATGTGGTCAGGAAATTTCGTTACGTTTTTCGAGCGCGCCGAGCTCAGAGCCTGCGATAAAAGCTATGCAATAGCTTAACAGTCTATTTGTAGATCTACATGTACTGAACTTTCCACTGATAAAAAAACCTATTATAACATTTCTCCGGCTTGATACGAATGCTTATAAAACGGGCGTTGTCACCAATCAAGTAGCTAACTATAGCTGATAATTTTGCTAGAGTTATTAGACGTGGCAATTTTCCCAGCTTAGCTTCATTACCCTATTACAGGCTAGGCTAGTTTCGTAAACATGCTAGGAAATCGATCAGGCAAATTGCACCGAATCTTAATAGCAGTCTGTCGCCATTTTATAGGGTAATAAAAACTCTTTGAATGTTTTGAAATTATGAACAATTTTGACAAACATGCAAGTCAAATTGTCAAAATAATAAGTCCCTCCCGTCCCGCCCTGGAGTCCCGAGGACTCACTTGATGGTGTCAATAGGTAAAAAAAAATACAACATAGAAGAGGTTTATGTTCAACAGTGGACATCCTTTAATGTAATGATGATAATGAAATCTGACAGTTCCTTCCGTTCCATCTACGGTGAGGATGACTCATTTGAAAATACACGCCAAAAAAAAAGAATACACGTAGTTACTAGAGGTGTTTAATGGTTTAAAGAAAACATCATCGACGCAACAACAATAAAGCTCACGCAATAACAACAGTAACTTTGCCTATTAACAAAAATCAACAAATAGGCAAAACCTTTGCCAAACAAACCTCTGTTTATAAAGTTATAACTAAACTATTAATCTAAAATGCGTCACAAGGACGCAGACGGGTACGCAAAACAATAATCACAAAATGGCGGCAATCAGACAGCTATTTTAGTGATATCTAACTTCATCTAGGCCAGACGGGTTGTATCGATAGGAAACTAGGCCATAGGTCAGTTATTAGGCGTAATAAGTTGAACGAAACTCCCGCGCGATGCGTACGAGGCTTGATAAAGTAGACTGATGCGCTTGTCATACTGGTTTGAACTAGAGTTCTGTGGCGCGTTAGATGTGTAAAGGAAATTAATGTGCTGATTGCATTGCGTTAGATATTAAGTGCAGTTGTTAGATATGAAAGTAGGCTGTTTTGTCGCGTAATTAAGAAAATTATAAGGGTGTGTCATCGTTTCTTTTTTTGAACAGCGAAGCTTTTAAGCTTCGCTGTTATAATAACACCCTTATAATTTTTAAAGGTTTGGTTTTCAAAAATGATAGAGAAACAAAAAAGTGTCCTTTTAATTGCCTAGATACTTTATCAGATGAAAAAAATAATACAGCTTTACTTTAAGCTTAACAGCAGCTTAGGTACTAGTTTTCATATCGTTTTTCAAAGCCCGATACAAGGATTAATGATGATACGTATACAAGGCATATGAATGAATTTTTTTTCGAAACTTGAAAGCTTGTGTGGATGAACGACGTTAAAGGTAATCAGTCTACAAAAGGACTTATTAAGATGTATGGAAAATAAATTTACCTGCGCCGGCGCCGATTCCAAATAAATTTGGATAAGGGCAGAACAATGATGAGGAAATACTTAGAGCAGATCGGTAAAAATATGTAGGTACCTATTTTATTAAGTGTTTTATTAAATAAATTCTTTTAATCGCATTCTTGAAGCGCTTTATAGTGATAAAAGCGCCACAAAATAGAATTAATCGCTTTTCCAGCCCGAGCGTAGCTTTCACGTTTAGTTTTTGCTCAGAACGCTTTGGGCTAGATAAGTGCAACGTTTTAATAAGAATGTTGGCCAGTCCGTTTAGCTAGCTCGTTTTCTTGATCACTGCCTTTCATCCAATTAATAATTTATCACTTATCAAGAAATATTGCGATGCGGTGCTACTTTTTTTATTAGGTGAAGCACAGATAAAAAATATTGGCCAAGGTTCAATTGCGTTAATTGGGCTGTCCCGAATCGTGTGTAACATATTTAGTTATCTTTTGTATGTTTATTTTAAAGCTTTTCAGATTTGACTTACTTTTGGATTTTTGAATCGCGAAAAAAATAACAAATTTAATTTTTCAATACTGTTTTATGCTACCACGGTTTATTACTACAATATTTTCCGTCTACAAACAATTAAACGTCTAAAACAACTGTCCAAAAAAATTTAACTGCATATCGACCCTTATGTCAACGTCTAATGCTCTTTCGCAGTTGACAGATTTTTTAAATATTGCTATATTTCTTTTCTTTCATATTTCCCATGTCTGGAAAAATTGTGTTGTTTCATATTCTCCGTATTTTCACGCAAAATGTGTGTCATATTTATTTTGGATATTATATTTTTGCCGCCGTTTGCGTGACATACTGCCTTCTCTACTGATGACTGTGGGTTCAAACCCCAGTTTTGAATAGACTTTTTTTCTCGGTTTTTCAGTTCGGGATTTTCTCTTTTTTTTATTTCGACAACCTGGTGTAGGGAAATGTTGATCCTACCCCATTAATTTTAGTCCTACGGGGATAATAATTATAAAACATTTAAGTAAATAATTAGTTAGGTATTTATAACTTTTCTAAACATTTAGGTGGGAAAAACTACATTAACCACAACATTACTAAGTCAGCCACAAATCAAATAAATTCATTGATCAGCAAAATGTAAAAAATAGGCCATATATCGGGGCTCCGATTTCTGTCTGCACGGTGTACCTAAAGGAACCTAATCAAACCGAACCTCGGGGTGCCCCCAAAACTAAACAATGTTGCCGAGTTAAAATATTCGTGTGTTATTTTATGGCTCCGTTTATTATTTCCCATATTTAATTAGCATTGTTTTGTGCATGTGATTCAATTTTACTGGTGATATTCCTGCATAAAACAAAAGTTTCGCAAACATTTACGTAGAAAATAAAGCTGCGTGTTCTTGAGTCTTATGTGATTACCAAGACGTGCGGCATATATCAAATGAATACAATTAGCTGATAATTATTGTGACAGTGATAACTTGAACTTTCACCGCAATCATAATTACACCCTGATTAGGAATAATGATAATTCTAACGTTGTCTCTATAACGTCTAATCCAGCCATACTCAAAGTGTGCTCGCCCTGGGGCTCCGCAAAGCCTTTGGGGGGTTCCGCGAGAATACTAGTAATAATTAGAAAAAAAACACCTTTTCTACCTATGCGTACTACTAAAATAAAATACCGCAACAGACTGGATGCCTGACTGAACTGATACAAGACTTCAACTCTCTTCGAACAAACCAAATATTTTTTTTCTTTTCTTTTTGATTTTTCTTTTTTTTTTTAAACGTTGCCCCACACTTGGAAATTTCTCCTGTGTCGTGGGTGCGTTTACAAACATATAAACTCACATACACAAATGCCCAGACCCGGAACAACTACTTGTAAGTATTTGCATACAAATATTTGCTCCGTGCGGGAATCGAACCCGCGACACGCAGCGCAGCAGTCGTTTCATACATTCCATTACTTTTTTTCTTTATTACAGAATTCACTTATAATTATTGTTAACATGATTACCTATTGTTAAGGAATGCACGTAATTTTTCTTTTTTTTTTGGGACTCCGTCAAAAATTTGGCCTTTCAAAAGGGTTCCGCCAAGAAAAAAGTTTGAGAACCGCTGGTCTAAACCATAAACAATAAAGTAATTAAACAGAAATCATGTAAAAATTACTTTCTAATCCTTTCCCGTTACCCTAGCCCTTTAAAAAGAAAACAACTCTTCATTTTAGGTAAGACGCGCTCTAATCACCCGTCACTTCACCGTCCATCGCTGCATTTGTATAAAACATGATAGCACTGGGCAGTACTTGCAACATTAATGTACGATATATGGAATAGAGGTAACGAAGCAACTTTTTTTCCAACCATCCGTGTAAGGCTCAGCGAGAGCTCCTAATTCCAGAGTAATTAGAGAAACTTGCCCCCGGAGATGGTCTGCGGCCTTTTCCGAGGTTAGATAGGTACTCCATACTCGGAACCTTTAATGAAGACGTAAAAACGTGAACGCAGATGATTGAGCGACCCATTGAAATTACTGTGAACGCAACCTGTCTATTGCAATTTAAAAAGGGCGCGAAAACTGGTCCGTGTCGCGGTATAACTGCACATTTTACGGTGATTAATAATAAAGGAAATCGCGGCACTATTTTCCATTTTCTTATATGAAAGTTTTCTGTTATGAACTTTGAAAATATAATTATGTTTTGGTCTTATTTTAACAGACTGAAGAATAATAATTATAGTCCGCTGATTGAATAAATCTATAATTTCGTTCAGTAGTCTAATTAAAACAGTGACCGCTGCAAATGATGAACTTCACACTTCATTTCATTTGTTTTATTTATGAAGAATAGAACTTAATAATATCTAATTATTATCGATATAGGTAGCGTTAAAAATAAATAATTTAAAAAAAGAACTCATTGAAAATTAAGTTCCTTAGTAAGCTCTTCATTAATTTCATTTTAATATTTTGTTACGAAAAACTAACGTCAATAAAACTTATTATAACAACTTACTTTTGTGTTTTGAATGGGTCTTCCACATTTTTCTCAAAAGCATCGTCATTTTCCAAAATTTCCAAATTCGAACGCGATTGAAAAAAAAAAACTTTAGAAAATATTTCAACAAATAATGGCGGAGCGACTTTTCCCGCGCGCGGTCCCAGATACACTGCACTATAAACTCTGAGAGCACATGCAATCTCCAACCCTTTAACATAAATGGAGGACAACACTGTGACGACGCGACGAGATCAACGTGTTTACAATAAGTATATTTAATTAGTGCTATATTTCAACTAAATCACATCTTTTACGGCTTTAAAGTACTCTTTCCAAACACAATGTAGTAAGTAACCAATAAAATTGTAGGTAAAGGTCGAGTAATTTTCATACAATAACAGTTTTAATGTGGTAACAATAAATGTATGATAATTTATTACAGGAACATTATGCAGTGGGTTGAGGTACCTAGTTATTACTAGTGTAATAGTACTTATCGTTCATTGTTTGTTGTGTAGGTATTACCACGGTTAGGTTAGTACCTACCTATGTATGTAATTTAATAAATTAACGCGACAAAGCTTCATCACTGATTCTATACCGGTCAATACCGGTAATTTGGTCCTACTTTGCTCCTTACGGGTAATTATTCTCCTGTTCTGTAAAATATTTTTGAATATATTCTACGTTGAAAATTTTGCATTAAACTTTGAAGAGATTAGGGTTGTATGCGTTCGGAATCACAGACGCAGGCAGAGAGTTCCACTCCTTCGCTGTCATACATATAATTATATAAAAGACGTTAACTTTGTCTATTATAGGTACCTATGCATTTTACAGTTTCGGTACCAAGTTCGTGGTGGAACATGTAACCTGAAAATGAAGAAAATCTTTTGAATTTCTCGCGGGAAGTACTGGCTGCTGCGGCACTGAGCCAGCTTTTGGTTTCGATTTCCAGTTCAGAATAGTGTAATTGTTTAGGTGGATATTTTTATTTTAGTTTTGTTTATTAAGTAAGTATTTTAACATAATTTTAATTGTATTTTTATTTAAATTCGTAACAGCCAGAACTTCAGTAGGTACCTATTATTTGTGTCCAATTTGGAATCTAGAAACAGTTCTGCCCACCCTTTAGATTTATGTAACTTGATAAGAGTAAGATTTATGAATCAAATGACTGTAGTGTTTCCATGCTAGATTAGAAATAACAAGTTAACAAAACATCATAAGTAGGTGTAGATCAGATTTTTTGATGCGTATGATCAAATGAATGCGTTAAATTCCTGTTCGTAAATTCCATAAATAAGAAATTCACAAGAAAAGTATGTAGGTATATGTACGATTTTTGGAGTTTAGGTATGTTAAAATAGAGCTCCTTTAAATTTTGAAGAAGGTCTCTTCATCTCGCGTCTATGAGTGGCGCGTGGAGGCGCAGAGCCGGGGTGCTTCCCCGCTGCCTCGAGAAGTCGAGGCGCGGCGAGAGGAGGTCCGGCGCGATCTCAGGGCAGTATGGAGGGGACGACTGTCGCAACCGACGGCCGGGCACGCCGCAATCGCGGCGGTAAGACCCCTCTTTGAGGAGTGGCTGGATAGGAGTCACGGCGTCCTGACCTACCGCATGACGCAGGTCCTCACCGGACACGGAAGTTTCGGGAGGTACCTGTGTCTAAGGAGAAAGGAGGAAACGCCTGGGTGTCACCACTGCGAAGATCGCCCGGAGGACACAGTAGAGCATACGGTGCAAGACTGCCCCGCTTGGGCAGAGCACCGACGTGTCCTCACGGCGGCGATAGGCGGAGACCTGTCGCGCCCGGCATTGGTCGCGGCCATGCTGCGGGGCGAGACGGAGTGGGAAGCGGTCGCCTCCTTCTGCGAAGCAGTCATGCTCGCGAAGGAGGAGGCGGGCCGCGTGAGAGAGAGGACAGTGTCCTCCCTCCGCCCCACCCGCAGTGGTGGACGCCCACGGCGACGGACGTCGCAAGACGATCTCCGGCCACCGTAGGCGCGGGCATGCGGGCGGCGAGTAAAGGGCAACTCGCTGCCCGACCATGGACCATGCCCGGGTCGACGGCGCGTTGTGTTCCACGCGCGCCTCAAAGAGCGTCAGCATAATGACGGGGCCCCCTCTGTAGAGGGCCAAAGCCTGCCGGGGTCGCGGGACTTATCTCATTACCGTGACCCCGGAACATAAAGGGCTATTGAAGGACACCGTGGATTTTAGTCAGTACAAGTCTGACAGTCCCTCCCGCCCTGCCCGGGGTGGGAGGACTCATTTGATGATTTTACCACGCAAAAAAAAAAAAAAAAAGGTCTCTTCATCTCTAAGATAAAAAAAAATAATTCCACCAAAATTCAACCTGAAATGTTAATAATTTTGTAGAGGGAAAAACTCAGTCGCATGTAACAAGAAAAGGCCAGCTTTTTCCGAATTCCATGTAAAAGCAAAAACTCCCTATTAATGCGCATAATAACTAGCCTTACCACCTGACGCAAGCTTGCGTATTCAACGATCATGGCTGATGCAACATGGAAGCTTTTGCACTCACTGTATGCCGGCGCAAGCGCACCGTCCAACTAAGTACCTACGTTTTTTGTTGGAAAACCATAATTATATAGGCTGTGAGTGTAGGCATAATTATTTTAAGTATATGCTTTAGCGTAGGTACCAAAAATTATACCTACTGAGTCAAATTATCTAGGTTCCTATTTAGTAAACTAGGTATGTCTTTAGTTACCTCCCTAGGTAGTTAAACTAATTAGGTAGATCTAGATACCTACTTAAATCAGATAAGCGTAGGTACCTACCTATGTGGAGAGCCTTTCCAATATGTAGGTAAGTATATTTAATCAGGCAGATCTATGTAGTTCTCATAGAGACAAATTAGTGAGGTAAATTGCTTATTTTTAGCGCTGGGGTAGGTACATAAATAGTTCTATCACTGCTTCTGCGTATTTATTTCATCTTCTTCTATATTTCTTAGGTCTTCCTCTGTTTTTATTTCATCTTCTTCTGTATTTCTGTCGTCTTCTTTGAGATCTGAGATTCAAAGTGTATAAAAAAATGACATGACATCGGCACCGTCGCCGCGTCGACTGTAAAAAGCGCTAGCTAGGTAATTCACGTCCTGAGGGAGGAGGCTTTTAATGAGTTTTCAGTTATTGTGACGAAAGTAAACTGGAACTTTGACATTATTTTTAATTGACAAAATAATTTCAAGGAAAAAGTTAGTTCCTTTTTCGTACTCCAGAGGCGCTGTTCCAAACTCATGATAAGGGCTCTGAGCCCTTATCATGAGTTTTCATTATTTTACTTTACAGCGTCTTTCCAGTATTACAGCGTTTCTTGTACGGAACAGCGCCTCTGGTGTGCGAAGAAGGAACTAATTTATTCCTTGAAATTAATGTCAATGTTCCAGTTTACTTTACGTCACAATACGTAATACAATTACTGAAAACTCATGATAATTATCATGAGTTTTCAGTAATTGTGAGGCCTTAAGGCCTCTGGATTCGATTCCCATTCCTTTTTCCATCCAAAACTCATCATTAGCACTAGGTAGGTAGTATGTATGGGTTCCTTTCTCAATTGGTTCGACCCTTAATATGTGTGACTTCAAAACAAGATTGGTGGAATGTGTGTGTAGTGGTACCTAGAACTTAACTACCTAGTGTAGGTCTGTACGAACACCTACAATTAGATAAACCTATTTGACTAGTCTTCTGGGATTACATGCGTTTATCTACTCTCATATCGTTAAATTCAAAATACAAAATTCAAAACGAGTTTGTATAGGAGACGTACTTTACAAATAGTACCTATATCGAAATGAAATTAAAAAATGTCATTATGACACTATTTCTCTAACAAAATAATGTAAAATGGTTTCATTGCGATACAGATTACCTACAGATCATTGATACATCTGATACATCTATTTATTTTTTTATCTGTGGCTGCCCGCGCTTTGGCGCATGCGCTGTGATAACGGGTATTTTGGCGCCATAATACGTTTGTGTACTGTGTCAATCTTTATCTTTTATTTGATATGTTCGTGTTCTATGAGAGTAGATAAAGTACCTAGTGTATGAAACTGCACATAAATATGTATTATACACTCGTGTGAAACGTTTAAAAAACTCGCTTCGCTCTTTTTTTAAACTCACACTCGTGTAAGTAAAATACCCCTCATTATGTACCAGTTTCATAAACTACTAAAAACTTTTTGCTTTTACACTTTTTACTTAAAATCTCGCTTTTTTGGCATTGGGGTAAGCAGAAAGTACAAAATGCCTCCTTGACTTAGTTACTAAGAACTTAGGTAACAACAAGAGCTTGTTTTAAAATAACATAGATAAATAGGATAAATAGCCAATATATTTATAATCACTTATATTATCAATTTTATGTAAAACACCTACTTTTCCTAAAAAAAGAATTTCTTCATGGCATCAGTTACACCTAACGCCATCTAGCGCGTTTGTTACGAATATCATCAAAAACAAAATTGTTTGTTTTTACCTGCTTAAAAAAAGGCAGGTATAACGAGAGCAGCCAATGGAAAAAAATTGCTACCTAATGATACCATTGCAATTTCTTACCAATAATTATGGACAAATTCTTCAAATAGCTCACTCAACCAGTTCTTTCGTAAATAAATACATAAATTAATTAATAAGGTGCATTTTGGGATCAACATTAACCAGTCTTTCGTTGTTGTAGGTATTGTATAATTTTTTTAACCTTTATTTCAATCCTACTAATATTATAAACGTGAAAGTTTGTTTGGATGGATGTATGTTTGTTCCTCTTTCACGCAAAAACTACTGAATGGATTTGGTTGAAATTCGGTACATAGATAGTTTATAACCTGGATTAACACATAGGATAGTTTTTATCCCTATTTTATGTTCCTACGGGATGATTTTTGAGTTGTAGCGGGTGAAACCGCTGGCAACAGCTAGTTAGGCCATAAAAGTGGGACTTCTGAATTTCTGTTAAGTTTATCCTATACTTAGCTAATCTTATTCCTGCACTACCCCAGCCAGGGCAGCCAGTGGAGGTAATATAAGCAGTATCACGGGATAAAATAGACCACTGGTCAGCTGCATCCGTTGGCCTCGGAAAGCCTACCTCAGCATAGTTGGGAAAAGGCTAGACAGGTATGAAAGGAATCATAAAGAAATGAAAATAAGTACCTATTTATAGTTTATAATATTTATTAAACACAATAAAATGGCAATAACAAAACATTAATTCCTAATGGTGTTGTAATTGAGGAACCATTTAATGCTAATTTGATTTTAAATTAATCAATGTAAGTATGTAATTCATTTCATGTTTTATAACTGCACACAGTTGCAATGGATATCAATGCACCATAATGGTACAAATATATAAACATATCAAAATTCACTTTCACATTGGTTTTTGTTTGAATTACTCTTGTATAATTATAATAAGTTTGTCTTCTGAGTAATTTAAGTTAGTAAGGGTTGCACAAAAGGTTAAATTTTTTTTGAAAATAAATTAATGGTATTTTATTATTCTTTTATATTTTATAGTTGTGCCCCATGGCATCGTAGCGTGATGTTATATAGCCTTCTCTAATAGACTGGCTAATACAAAATTATTTTTTCATATTAAACCAGTAGTTCCTGAGATTAGCGTGTTCAACCAAACAATAATATTTAACTTTATAATATTAGTATAGATTTATTTAATTCAAAAATAAATAAAGAATTATAAAATTCTATTGTTTTGTATTCAAAAAAACCTCAACCATTTATGGAAACGGGAGTCATCTAATTGCTATAACTCACTTTGCCTGTATCAAAGCCCCATGTTCAATAAATCATATTATCCATTTAAAAACCACTAATTACTTAGCTTAATATATTTATAGGCATCTCATAGGGATATCTTCTATACAGATGACAATGGATCATAAAATTCACTAACATGGGCCACTGTATACAAGAGCCATAGACAACACTAATTATCAATACATTTTTAAAACAAATACCAATTCTTGGAAGTAATTTGTAACATTATCATATAAAATTTACCTATAATTATGTTACAATACTAATAATATTTGGTGTACTCATTGATTATAATATTTATTGCCAGTTAGTAAAAAACAAGTCATCAACTGCAATAAATTATTCAAATATTTAGAAATATATCTTAATATTTCAATAAAACAGTCATAGAGCCTATAATTATTAGTATATTGCTTTTGTCTCATAGGATACATACAACCTAACATGCAACATTAAAAATAAGGAATTGGAACTCAAAACTAATAAACTTTTCTGTGTGATTTAATGACTATCTAAAGGCATAAATATTCTATAGGATCTTTTTATATTAATAAATAGATTGTTCATTACATTTACGCTCAATAATGATTGTCCACCTTTGCTTTCGATCAGTTTATGGCATTCCATAATAACACTCAATTCCATCTCACAGCTTTAGCTACAAACCAAATATACAAAATACTATAAATTATAGTTCTTATCATGACTTTTGAAATTATTATGCAAATATTTTATTCAACCAATATTACTGACAAATTATTTTCATTTGCAAATAACTACCTTGACGTTACATAAAGGTACAATTAGGTACTATATTAGAGATGGATTTATGCCCACATATTGGGTGCATTCAATAAACAACCATAAATGTAACCATATAAATGCATCAGAGAAAATACATTTATGTGGCTTTTCGCCTAGTTAAATTTCTGCTTCATTTTTTACTTAACAAAGAT
This sequence comes from Agrotis exclamationis, assembly GCA_950005045.1. Lineage (NCBI taxonomy): Eukaryota > Metazoa > Arthropoda > Insecta > Lepidoptera > Noctuidae > Agrotis > Agrotis exclamationis. Next base: position 5,902,360 of record OX465433.1, on the reverse strand, counting down.
ATTACTTTTTAATATCGAATTATTTTTTAATCTTCGATTTTTTAGCGAATACAGGAATTTCAAATGAAAAAAAAACACTATGAACTAGGTAGCTCATTAAAACACAGTACATACAGTCATACAAAATTAGCAACAACAAAGTGAAGCTCTGGGTTCTACAAATACAGTAAAAGAATCCGAAAGAACTGGGAAACCCCAGTTCACTTGTGGTTTTAGTAGAACCGGACGTCCCAGTATCATCCCATCCTTAGTGTGTGGACAATCAGCTTTAACCATCATCATAAATTATGAACTAATTATATTTTTAAACATTTAGTTTAGTATTCATTCAGACTATTTGTATAATATTATGTGTGAGGCAACTAGCCATGGAAAGCCATTTATACAAATGTTATAAAAATTTAAGTCATCTTATGCATACAGGCTAAATTAAGGTTTTAGTTAACAAATTGAACAATGTATCTTTACTTATCCTGCATGTATAGTATGTACAGTAAATCTGATAACTTTTAACTAGGACTAACATACAAAAAAGTTCCTAACACTATGACTGCGTCATTATGCCATTTATGAATAAATGCTAAATAAGGCATATGATAACATCATAAGATTATTCTTAACATTACAAGCTGCTAATATTGATTCTAGCATTTCATATATTAATTTCATGTATCTCTAAAAATTATAATTAAGGGCAGCTATTTCATAACAATATTAATTGAACACTATTATTTTGTGCAATTGTACATTTTTATTTAGTTCTCTGATAATTGAAATGCCACATCCAACATTTGGAAGAAAAGTTTAAATTTACTGTTAGCCCCATTTCATACACCTTTAAAAAATAAGGCATATTATTTGAGTAACTATAAATATAAAATAGTTATATTATTTAACTAAAAAAATTACTATATTTTCTGTTATCATGTCGCTATGACATAACAATAGACATAAAACACAATAACTTTCACAATTATTGCACATGCATTTCAATTATTTTATAAATGTTTCCTCATAATTATATTACTTAGTGTAGTGACATAAACTTTATCTAATACCATCACATTAGACGTCTTGGGACTATATTACAAAACATTACTCTAGCTTACGGCTAAAGTTAGTCACTTCACTTCCTTTTTTATAGTCACAGTCTTATCTGTTTGCTTAGCAGGGGGTTTAGCCGTGGATCATTTTTTCTTTCTATCTTGGGTACACTTAGGGCAGTACCATTTGCCTTTGGGCTTGATTTTAAGATCAACACATGCAAAGTGGAACCACTCAATAGGGCAGTCAGGGTTATCACACCCTATCATCTCTCCATATGACACTTGGTGACAGAGACAGTATGTAGGCTCGTTGGGATCGACAGGCATGTCGAGAACGTCACTTGGGTGTGCCATGCCACCCACTGAATCCAAATCTGCATTTTCTTCTTGTTCTTTAGATGCATTGGCAGTGGCTGTGGTACCTTTGCGGACGGCCTTCTTCTTGGCCGCCGACCTGCCTGACGCCACCGCATCGTCCTCGCTCGACGCGCCAGCACGTTTCTTTTTACCAGTTGTTGCTGCTGTCTTGTCACTAATTTTACTCTTCTTCCTACCTTTCTTGACAGTGGCTGCGTTCGGTTCCTGGTCGGCGGCAGCCTGCTGCGCGGCACGTGCGCTCATTACTTTCTCCTGTATCTCAGACTCGAACCGCGCGAGGTCAGAGTCAAGGCGACGTATGTGCTTGTCAACCAACTCGTACGTTTGTATCGCAAGTTGCACTTTGTCGTCTCCGTACTCTTTAGCTTTATTAAAGAGTCCTTGTATGGTATTTACCTTTTCTTTCTTAGTCTCCTCGTCCATTTTAGGAATATTTGGTAGCAACTCGTCAGCCATAAGGTCGATTGTCCTCATTAGTCCGTGCGCACGGTCGTCTAGATCACGCATTAATTTGAAATTCCTCTGCAATTCTATCGGTAGGTGCTGAAGACTATCCAAATAATGCTCTAAATAAAGTGCAGAAGTCATTTTGCAATAATTTGTAACTATGCGAAAATGAAAGTGCGATACACTGTAAATAACACGTACTTTTACACTGTTAAATTACCACTAAAAGTACTTCTGTTTCTCTCAGAATTAAGCCATCTACTTAATCTAAATGATTTAATTTAATCTAACACATAAAAACCAAGGAAAACTTAAATTTATTAAAAATTGTGATAATCACTACAATTTTTCGTTCAAGCTCAATCAAACACAAGCGAATAATGGTGTTGCCAGTGCAAACAAACCAATTAGATTTAAGGATTTGAAACAGCAACGAATTTCAAAATAATAAATATTTTGTAAAACCTTCTTATTTCAGTTGATTGATACACCAGATGTTTTCTTTCTTTTTTTGCTTAAGATAATTTTAATGAAACACATTATACACTCAGTTGATAAGTAGAAATATTTATGAAAATTTAATGTTTTTTTTTTGGCAACCTTCGTTCACTCATCAACGCAGAGGCGCGCGAATATATTTCGTTTGATTTCGTTCAGGATCTGAATTTTCATTTTTCTTAACCATGCTCTGTGTTCTTAACCACTAAGCAGCATTAGTTCCAGGATTTTGACCTGGAACGAATGCTGCCTTGTGGCTATAATAGTACTGCTTACGACATAAAGTTAGTGTAGAAAAAGGAAGAACAAAAATTTTGCTTGCTTGCGTGCCTACAAGTATTTTGTAGCTTGATTTGCCACAATTTATGGATGTCGCAGCTCTGAAATGCAAAGGACAATAATTGAAGAAACTGGGATAAGTTCAAGAAGTTATATTTTAAACTTCTTGGTTCTGATTATTTCGATTACAATACAGGGTAAGTTTGAATATTACTACATTATTATAAATGTGAGTTTGTGAGATTGGATATATTATGGATGTTTGTTACTCTTACACGCAAAAACAATTCATTTTTTATCCCGATTGTACTTAAAAATGTACCCTTTTTTTTACTTGGTAAAATCATCAAATGAGTCCTCCACCCATACTGTCAGACTCCTACTGACTAAAATCCACGGTGTCCTTCAATAGCCCTTTATGTTCCGGGGTCTCGGTAATGAGATAAGTCCTGCGACCCCGGCAACCCTTGCAGCCTTTGGATAAATTTTCGAGTCGTAGCTGATGAAACCGCTACCGCCGCTGGCAACAGCTAATACCTAATAATTATTGCGCTAGTAATAGTTTAAGTAGGTATGTAAGTGTCGCGGGACATACGTATACCGCGACTCCGGTACGCAAAAGGGCTACCGAAGGACACCGTGGATTTTAGTCAGTACAAGTCTGACAGTCCCTCCCGCCCTGCCCGGGGCTGGGAGGACTCATTTGATGATTTTACCAAGAAAAAAAAAAAAAAAAAGTAGGTATCAAGTAAAAAAGATTTTTTAACGTAACCATTTTTCTAGATGTAGGTACATTATTTTATGTAGTTTTCAAGTGACAGTTAAAGGTCATTGACCTGACTATTCATATCATAAACACATTTGAAAAACTGGAGCTTTGGAGCTGATGGCTCCATCTGTCATCTGTCTTCACTTGATTATTTCAGCCGATAATAGTCAGCATAGCTAACTGTTCAGCATATTCTGTCCAGATTTTGTATCGGCTAAACGCACCCATTATGTTCTGTGACAATAACTAAAGCTTACGACATTTGAAGCACAGAACATATATACTCTAAAGAGAAGAACGACTGGTTCATACATTATGAACGCCTACAAGGCTCACTAGCGCTTCAAACGATTCGCAGTTAAACTAATGGATAACCGCGGGTAAATTTGAAAATCTAGGCGCAACCATTCGAATTCGAAACATCTAGTATCCCTCCCAGAACAAATAACTTTTGTTCCGGATTTTTTGAAAATCTCACATTACCAAGTAAAAGATGCAATATTAAAAGACACATTACTCTAGTGTCTTTTAATATTGCATATTTAATTGATGACGGAATATAGAGGTCAATTCGGAAACGGAGATTTGTTCGCAGATTTCCAAAAATTCCGCAACAAAAGTTATTTTGTTCTGGGGTTTCCGCAATTAAAGCATTAACATCTTTTATACATCTCCTATCACATTAAATAAAACCAATTAATTAAGAATGTTTTAAAATCTTTATTTTTCTTGCTAATGATTGCTTTGAAGCTTCATCAATAAACCCTCTGTTCGTTGTTATGCAAAATCTTTTGATGCAAATAATAATTGTTGTGTGTAATATTTTTTTTATATTTATATCATCATGCATTTCACATCCCTTCAGGCAGTTGGTTGGTATTTTTTCGCATAATTTTAATAATTTCATTTTAATATTTTTTTCATGAGAATTTTTTGCTAAAAATTTATTTATTAAAGTAGCAGCATTTTCAACAAATTTGACAAATTCAGTTTGTACGTATTTCAAACTACATTTATCGCTATTATATTCTTTGAATGATGTGAAGATATGGCATACCTCAGTGTTTGGGTCAGACAGAAATACCTTTTTGCACAGTATGCAATTTAAATTTATTAATTTCACAATGAACCCGCATACGTAAGCACAGGCTTGCATTTCACCCGAACACTGAGGTATGTCATCTATGTTTTCCAGGGGCTCAAGGTCACTATCCACTGGAAAAGAAGCATCACCATCAATGTTTATTGATGAAGTTTCTGCTTTTTTTGCGGATTCAGGTTTTTGCATTAAGAAAGTCTTAAAATTGCTTAACATGCTATTTTGGTCATCAGCACAGTTTCGGTTTTTGTTATTATTTATCAAATTTGTTGTAATGCTAGTTTTTAGTGCTGCTACAAACTGCACTGATGTGGGATTTGGATTTGAACCACAATTATTCCTTATGCATCCAAAGCAATTTTCCAGAGGGTCTTGATTTAGTCTTCGCGGCGATAAAGTTTTTAAATTGTACTTTTTTAAATTATTAAATATCCTTTCTATGGCACATAGTGTCCTCAACCAGCCATCTTGTGAGGGAGGCCTGGATCTGGCCCCCAAAAATTTCATTTCTTTGAAAAAATTTTTCATTTTGCCAAATATTTCGGAATGGAGGCTGGTTGAGGACATGTTAGTCAATAATGGCTTTCCCCTCTTTCTGTCTGGTGTGTCGCCATTGACAGCGTCAAATAACTGATCCATATTGGCGACCACGGTGGCTGTTGAGGCAGCATTTTGCGGTAACTCATCTGAAATTGAAAAAAGAAAACTGTACATACTTTTGTGGGGGATGTTTAGCAAATAATACACACATTGCAGCTGATCTATCAAAAAAAAAAAATAAACAAGTAAAAAGTAATTTATTTGTATGTTTATCTATCATAAAATGTAAACTTTCAAGTCCAGAAATTCAACAATGACCAAATTGGGAGGAAGCGCGCGCGCTATGTGGTCAGACTTAAGAGAAAGCCGATGAATTACCAACTAGACCTTTATACATATATGTATATAAAATGAATAAATAATACTTACTTAGAGCAACTTTGGCAAATAATCCAGCTGCAACTGAGTGGCTTAAGACTTGAGCAGCCAACCGAACTTTCATTTTTTGTTTTCCGTTCAGTTGTAGGTGTTGTTGTGTCAATGCTGGAGCATATACAAAGTTTGGGTTGTTTTTTTCCAAGTTATATAAATCCTCAATGTGTGACCATTTTGCTATACCTAGAATAAAATAAATAAAGTCAGTAATAAATAAGCAAAATATCACAATTCATTTTTCATGAATCATGTATACATCTTAGTTTTTGATAAATTACCAGTAAAAAAAACAGCTGTTCTATATATTTTGTTGGGTCCAAGTTCAAAGTTGCATGGAATAGCTGATTTGACAAAAAGTCCCTTTACTATAAGACATCAGTCATTTAATATTTTTTCACAGTTGAGGTGAAAAGTTGTATAGCACAAAACTAAAGACTTTTATTTCTCATAAATGTCTTTGTTTCCCTCTTAACATTCAGGATTCTAAGTTGGAATTCGCCGTTGAACTCGTGATGCAACAATAGAATACTTTGGTAGCTCAGGGATCAAATTCGGCACTTGTAACAAACTTCGCTCTTTTGTTGACAAATAACAAATGATGTTTACCTGTACTTTTCTGGTTGTTTATTTGTATATCTTCTGTAAATTCAATATCATGTTTCATGAAATTGTTTCTGAAACATTTTAACAGATGTGGTGGGTCTAAAACAGTGACGATTTCATGTCCTTCATAGTCGAAGTAGGGTTGTTCAGTAGATGAACCCAACCTGTTTAACGCACGTAAATTGACGCCATCGCAGTCACAGACAGTCCCGATCACTTCTAGACCAGCCTCAAAACAAGCACCCAGTACCTGTAAAATAACATTTATATAATTAATATTTTGCTGCTGTGACATGAATGTTTGACAATACCATTTTAATTAATTCTAGTACTTGGAGATAAACTAGTTTAAAACTTAGTGCAACCCCTAAACATAAATAATTATATTTTCAAATTCAAGATTATTTATTATTCCATAAAAAGTACATTTCAAATAGTTGTTATTAGACCCCGGACTAGGTGCATTGTAGCACCTGTATTGCCTGCCTGCCAGCCTGGGTCTTCCTATAATGCTTCTGTCAGAAATGTACATAATATTGTAACATCGTCGGCCTAATTCGTTAACCTGCTAAATACGTTTTTGCAAAGTTTACAGGACGAAGAAAAAACTGAATAATATATTTATTAGTTTAGCAATCAAAATTTTGAAAATCCCGTTGGCGTATATATTTTTTCTTGATATTTTAAAAACATAATATCTAACAAAACCTAAACACATTTTACAAAATTAAGGAAAACAATAATTAAGCAGATTTTCGAAGTGAAGTTTCAATTTGGTTGAGGACTTAGCAGTTTTTTTAACTTTTTAGTATGGTAAATTAATGGTATTAATGGTGTATAGATAATTATTTTAACTGTGCAGTTAAACGAATTCAATCAGTAATCAAAATATTAATTATTAAAAATTTAACAATCAGTCTTCTTTAATAGGAAACAGGATTAAAATATCTAAGCTGAACTCTTCATCGGTGGGAGGGGTTCGCATCGGCTTCGGGAGAACGATGAAGTACTTGGGACTCGTCCTCGACAGCCAGTGGAACTTCAGGGAGCACTTCCTATATTTGGCCCCAAAGCTGAACCGGGCAGCAGCCGCCCTCAGGCGACTCCTGCCCAGTCTCAGCGGGCCAAACGCCTCCTGCCAGAGGTTTATGGCTGTACGGATGATCCGAGGATACCGCACGATCACCGGCGAATCGGCCAACCTCCTTGCCGGATTACTGCCCTGGGATCTGTAGGCGACGGCTCTCCAGCGCGTCTATAAGTGGCGCTTGGAGGCGCATCGCTGGGGCGAACCTCCGCTGCTTCGACTTCTCGAAGCGCGGAGGGAAGAGCTCCGGCGCGATCTCAGGGCAGTATGGAGGGAGCGACTGTTGCAACCAAGGTCCAGGCACGCTGCAATCGCAGCGGTAAGACCCCTCCTTGAGGAGGCTGGATAGGCGTCACGGCGTCCTGACCTACTGCCTGACGCAGGTCCTCATCGGACACGGAAGTTTCGGCAGGTACCTGTGTCGGATAGGGAAGGAAGAAAGGCCTGGGTGTCACCACTGCGCGATCGCCCGGAGGACACAGTGGAGCATACGGTGCAGGACTGCCCCGCTTGGGCAGAACACCGCCGCGCCGCGTCCTCACGACGGCGATAGGCAGCAACATCTCGCGCCCGGCATTGGTCGAGGCAATGCTGCGGGGCGAGACGGAATGGGAAGCAGTCAGCTCCTTCTGCGAAGCAGTCATGCTAGCGAAGGAGGAGGCGAGAAGCGTAAGGGAGAGTACAGCGTCCACCTCACAGCCTAGCCGCAGTGGTAGACGCCCACGGCGTCGGACGTCGCAAGACGATTTCCGGCCACCGTAGGTGCGGGCATCCGGGCGCCGAGTAATGGACGACTCGCTGTCCGACCATGGACCATGTCCGGGACGACTGCGAGTTGTGTTCCACGCGCGCCTCAAAGAGTGTCAGCACAATGACGGCTTTGGACCCCCTTAGAGGACCAAAGCCTGCCGGGGTCGCGGGACTTACGAATACCGTGACCCCGGAATCTAAAGGCTATTGAAGGACACTGTGGATTTTAGTCAGTACAAGTCTGACAGTCCCTCCTTCCCTACCTTGGGTGGGAGGACTCATTTGATGATTTTACCACGATAAAAAAATGCTAAACTCTTCATAAACTATCAGTAATAGTTTTAATATACGTTATTATAATGTGTTGTCTGTCTTGTAGTACGTGTTGTACTCCTAAGTATTTTATTATTATTAATGACAGCTATTAAATATTGTTTTACTACTGCTTCTGTATCACAATCAATTAATTATTACAACAATAAAATAAAATAATCAATTTTCCCAAACGGTACGTGAGTTTGGGAACGTTGTCAGTGCAAAACTGAGGCCTCAACAGGATTTAGCAGGTTTGCGTTGTGGAGATTGGCTAGTGATAAGAAAGCAGTTTTTCGGGCATAGCATTTGTCCCCTTTTTAGGCTGATATCGCTGTTATTTCTTAAATGCTACGGTAGATATTAGGCTGAATTTTCGAACTGCATCAAAAAGTCAATTTTGCCAAAAATGGACTTAGCAGGTTAACGAATTAGGGCGACGACATGATTAAGGATCTGATAATTTATTTATTTATAATTCTCAACTTAATAGCTAGTTTTGTAATACTTTATTTAACCCAAGAAATACTGACTGGTGTTCGTACGTGAATGACCTCAAAAACAATTTGGGTAACTCAAAAGGTAAGCTCAATTCAATTATAGACATAGAATTTGAAGCGGACAGGGTTAGCCATGCCATACAACAGGCGTGGGTCGACAACTGCCCTATCAAAACAACAAAGGGCAAAAAGGAGCCGTGGTGGACGACTGAATTGGACGGACTGCGGCGGGAAGCCAGACGTGCCTACAATGCCGCCAAGGCTACAGGTAACTTCGATCTCTACGCCTGCAGTCTGACCCAATACAACAAGGCTGTCCGCAAGGCTAAAAGAAAGGCTTGGAGAGATCACTGCGAGAAGATCAGCACGATACCAGAAGGTATGAGACTCTCGAAGGCAATGTCAATGACAAGGGCGAATCCACTATCAACCGTAAAGGGGGAGAATGGTAAGCATACCGAGACTGGGAAGGAGACCCTTGAAATCATGTTCAAAACTCACTTCCCGGGCTCCAAGGTGGTAGAATATGACACAGTAGAGGCCATCAGCCTAGAAGAACAAAGGTCACGCACGACCAAAGCTGATTGGGAAATAGCAAAAAAGGTAGTAAATGAACACAAGCTAAAATGGGCGGTGGGTAAATTCCAACCATTTAAGTCACCAGGCCCGGATGAGATTTACCCCATTTTACTACAAAAGGGTATAACAATATTAAACCCGCACCTGTGCAGGCTGTACAAGGCATGCATAGCTTTCGGACATATACCGAGGAGCTGGAGACAGGTCAAAGTCATCTACATCCCTAAACCAGGTAAGGCAAACTATGAGGAGGCGAAGTCATACCGACCTATTAGCCTAACATCTTTCCTCTTGAAAACCCTGGAAAAGATGCTAGATGAATATATAAGGGAGGGACCTCTGAAGAAGATACCTCTACACAGGCTGCAATGTGCGTACCAGCCAGGAAAGTCCACGGAGACAGCTCTGCACTTCGTGGTATCCAAAGCTGAGGAAGCACTACAGAACAAGGAAATTTGTGTGGGGACGTTCCTGGATATAGAAGGGGCATTCGACCGCACAACCTTCGAGGCCATCAACACGGCGGCGCAGGAGCATGGTATAGAACCCACCATACGTAAGTGGATAAACTGCATGCTCAAAGGTAGGATTATACACTCTAATCTACTAGGTGACAGTCTCCGAGCGACGACCACTAGAGGATGTCCGCAGGGTGGGGTTTTATCCCCTCTTCTGTGGAGCTTGGTGGTTGATTCGCTTCTGAACAAACTGAACACAGGGCCACTCTACACAGTGGGATATGCAGATGATATTGTCATACTAGTTAATGGTAAGTTCCCAGAAACAGTGACAGGGTTAATGCAGAAGGCGCTGGGAACGGTAGAGCACTGGTGCAATCTAAACCACCTCTCTATCAATCCGAGCAAGACCACGGCGATAGCCTTCACTAGAAAAAGGAAGCTCGCAAGGCTGATGAATCTTCATCTGTATGACACTCGTATTGAATGGTCCACAACGGTAAAGTATCTAGGGATAACACTAGACAATACACTGACGTGGAGTACACACCTGGAGAACACAACGACGAAGGCACTTAGGGTCTTTGGCATGTGTCGCTCAACATATGGAAAAACTTGGGGCTTAAAGCCAAGGGTTCTACATTGGCTCTATACTATGATTGTGAGACCTATTCTCACATATGGCAGCCTAGTATGGTGGCCGAGAACAAGACTGGTCACATGCAAACAGACACTGTTGAAAGTCCAAAGGACGGCATGCATGGCCATAACGGGAGCGTTCGGAACAACGCCCACGGCAGCGATGGAAATGATGCTTAACATGCCCCCACTGCATATTGTGATACAGTCGGAAGCTGCAAAAGCTCTCCACAGACTATCAGTAAATGACATGTGGAACTTCAACATGCCGAGGACGGATCACACAAGAATGGAGATCCCAACCACTCTCGAAAAGGTCATGTCCATGGGATGTGACAAAATGCGACCCACGCACATGTTCCGGAAGAAGTACAAGATACATGTGCCCAGCAGGGACGACTGGAGGGAGGGCCTGCAATTCACAGACAACCCGAAAGTCACATGGTATACGGACGGCTCAAAAATGAAGTCCGGAACAGGAGCAGGCATTTATGCAGAGGACTGTCAAATCAGTCAAAGCATGGGACACTATGCTACGGTCTTCCAAGCGGAGGTCTACGCTATATGTGCCTGTGCCCAGGTAAACCTAGACAGGAATACTAAAGGTAAGACTATTTACATACTAAGTGACAGTCAAGCGGCCCTCAAGGCCCTGGACTCCTACCGAATGGACTCCAGACTAATCATGAACTGTGCCAAAACCCTAAATACTTTGGGGAGGCAAAACAAAGTCAGATTAGTCTGGGTTCCAGGCCACGTGGGCATCCTGGGAAATGAGAAAGCTGATGAACTAGCCAGAAAAGGATCAGAAAGTGATCTTATCGGCCCGGAGCCATTCGTGGGACTATCAATTAGTACCGTGAACATGGCTATGAGGGCGATGGCCAGGGAGGCCCACCAATTGGAGTGGTCTAGGACGACAGGAATGGGCCACTCGAGGAGATTCATTGACACAAAGGACACCAGGTGGAATGGACAAATAATCTCACATGGTAGGAAACAGTTAAGGCTGATCTTGGCAGCATTCACAGGACATTACCAAACAAATGACCTGCTGTATAAAATGCGGTTAGAGGACAGCCCATACTGCCGTTTTTGCCCAATGACAGATGTCAAAAAGGAGACCATGAAACATCTTTTATGTGAATGCGACTCTCTGGCTGGAAAGCGTATGGGACTTCTGGGCCAAGCTTACCCTGACCCAGAGGACTACAGGAATCTGCCAACAGAGGGAATTATATCGCTTATGAGGTATATTTTTGCCGAAGAGGCAGATTGAAAAGGCTAAGGGCAAGACACAATAGATCCAAAAGGGTCGGAGTGTCGCCAAGGTTACATTGGGCCCGCAATAGCAAAAAAAAAAAAAAAAAAAAAAAAAAAAAAATACTTTATTTAAGCACTCTTTTAAGCGCTTGGCTAAATATCAATTGCCATGCCCCTAGCGCGCGGCTACGAATCGGTGAAATAAAAGCTCCTCTCTCTCAGCTCCTCTTAAGCTCCTAATTGTAAAATATCATGGTGTACAATAAAGAGTAAGTTATCTGTCTATCTACCTATCTATGTACAATAAATAGGGAGATGCAATAAAATCGAGCAAAACAACAAAAACCGTGAATATTCTGTCGCATCTATGCGACTCGCTTTACTTCAGGTTAAGTAAAACAACTAAGTCATTTTGTTCTGAAGTATAGATAGTAGATATAGAGATGAAGTATAGACAGTTTATATTTCAAGAGTCATAGCTAAGAACACTGTATTTGTCTGGGATAAAAAATAAATTAACAAAACCTACCTCCTTTAGAAGGGCTGACAGTCTGTCAGCTGTAACATTAGCCCCTGAAAAATAAAAGGCTATTGGCTGCTTCCATTTTTTTCGAACTCCAATTGCCATAAAAGTCAAGGCTTTGCTAGCTATTTCTGAGGTTCGTCCTTGGCCAGCGTGGTCCTGGTAACCATCAATTTGGTCCTGTCTTGTATTCCAAGATATGTTTTTCCTTATACTCATTTCGTCAAAAGCCAATATGCATAAATTATCTTGAACAGTCCTTCTTTGCGTAATGTCTTTTATTGTGTTTATTATTTGGCTGTTTTTGCCACACTCCAGTGGAATTTTGTTTAAAAGTGCCTTTAATGAGCTGATGCTAGGCAAACAAAATAGTCTCCTTAATAGGCGGTAACATGAGTTGGACTTTTTATATAAGCTCAAAGCTAAAACTTTATCATCTATTGTCCACCTTCGCCCTGACAATTTCCTAGAGGTGTTTTTTAGTTGGCTTTGCAGCAGTAAATAAAAAGGACTCGTCATTTGGCTCTGCATAATTTCATTTACTGCCTCATCGGAATGTAATGTGTCTAAAATATTCCTTTTACATTTCTTCATACTCTTAAGCTTTCTGCGTAGTCTTAGAATTTCTGACAAGTTTTTCCTGCATCTTTTATACATTTTTTGCTTTCTAGGTGTTAATTCAGCTAAGGACTTAGCACCTATTTCTTGAATTATGCCTTTGCAAGTTTCCTGTAAAAAAGGTAACATTGTTTTAGCAATCATGTTCAATCCATTTCACTCCCTTTGGGGTGGAATTTCCAAGAATTCAACAATATCATTTACAACAACATAGGGGTGTTCTTGTAAATGATATTGTTGAATTCTACACCCCTTCATAGTAAGAAAAATGTACCCTGTAAATTACAAGTGTCTACGACCAGGGGTTTGGTTGTGGCTTTTGGCTGTGCATAGTCTCTAAGTCTTGTTGTTTTATTATTTGAAGGAAAACTGCTTGAATTTCCATGACCTAATAAATTGAACTTACAAATTTTTATGAATAGTTACCTTGCACAACTTCGGACTTTGAGGATTCTCATTGTTGGATTCTTCTGTAGATTTAGAACACTGAGATGTACTAGCTTGAACTGCTGGGTCCAACTGAAATTAAAACAATATATGAATTTGTATATTATGTCATGGTCCGATCCGATCTCAGAATTAACATAGAAGTAAACATAGAACAACATACAAGTAACATTGATAATAGTCCAATACTATTGATTGAATTACCTTGACTAATTTAGGACCTTGAGGATTGCTTTCTGTCAAAGGTTCTGTTTCTGCAGGGCACTGAGATGTGCTAGGTCTATCTACTGGATACATCTGAAAAAAGTATTATTTTGCTTATAAGCATTTCACTATGAAATTATGTGACACAAAGGCCTTGCTTTACAGCACAGTCTTAATGTATTGCTTTTTCAAAAATCTTTGGGTAAATTGGTATTTTATACTCACTTGAGTGTCTTGTAAGTTCATTGGTGGGTTGCTCATCTCTTCGCGTACTTGGGCTAAGATGTTTTGCGCCTCATACGGAATGGCGAACTTATTTAATCGAATTCTTTCGTTAGTGGTATAAGCAGAATCGTCGAAATGTTTTGAACATAATACTTTGTTTTGCTTGTACAGCTTGTCTAATGATTGGTCAGATGACCAGTCATCTTCAGGAAAACAAAACTTTGCCCAAACTTTTGCTCTGAAACAAAAAAATGTTAAGTAAATAACATTATATAGCAAAAAAGTCGTTCATATTGTAGTGATTATTATTGCAAAATGTTTGCTTACTTCAGAGGGCCATGTACGGATGGAAGAGGAAATCTATGGAAGGACAAACCAGGGTTGTCTTTTGAACTTATGCCACACTTGGCACAGGTCACCTTCCTTTTTCCAACCATGATGAGCGTCTATTTCCCTAAAGTTTCACAAAACACCGAAACGCAATTCCGCAAGAGGTTATGTTTCACAAAACACAAGCGTCACTATCGCGATTGAATCTCTGCCTTATGATAAATCACTGAAGCGTCTATGTCGCAATAGGTCACTTAAAACGAAAAAGCGTCAATATCGCACTGGAGTCCTAAGCTCACAAAACAAAACTATTTTACAGCGTCTATACCGCAATCACTTACAACAAAAAGTAGTGTTGTTTGCCACGCACTTAACAAAACTACAACGAGACTGTAGCGTAAATAAATAATTTTCAGAAGTATAATGTAAGCAATTTTAACGAAACGAAATAGACACCACGAAAAGCCGGTAACCAAAAAAATTCCAAGGAAAAATGGAAAAATTATTGGTTTCCATTTTCGAGTGTTGCCATCTTATTCAATACGAATTGTTTTACTGTTTAGTAATAATAAAAAAACATTTAATACTTTATTTTATTGAGATTTGATAACCAGTACTACTAAGTTGTTCTTACAAACCAACATATTGAAAAAAAATGGTTTCATGTGACTACTAACTTAAATTTTCATCAGTATCGTCTAACATTAAGTTTATAAAATCTACCATAATAGTAAGTTTCGAGTAATCTGTCGTACCCATGGTCCCAACGACCATTTATAACTAGACGCCTCATACACGATCTGACTAGCGAAAATTATTCTGTCAAGTCGCTGAGGTACGACGTAAGCGAGGGAGACGGGGTACTGCGTTCTGATTGGCTAATACTGCGTTCTGATTGGCTAACTCAAGGTCAGTGCGACACGGCGACTCACAGGAGTGGTCGAGTCACGACGGTTATAAGATTTGTTTACCTAATGTGTTGACAGACATCGGTCGCCTGTGATTAGGAGTCTAGTTATATATGGTCGTTGCATGGTCCACTATTTCTATCTCATTTTTATGTATAGTTCTATCTCTGTCTTACAAACCCTTAGCACGCTGGCATTGGGTTCTTCAGGAGCTGCATTGAGATGAAGTTATATGGAGATGCCCCGATGTTCTATACATACATTTTGCTTATACAAATATGAGTCAAACATGAGACAGAGAGTGAAATATTGGTTTGTCTCTTTCTTTCTAATGCAGTAATCACATTTGACAAAAGAGACAACAATATTTCGGTTGTTGCTCAAAATGGAATATTTTGTTGGGATATTTCCCACAGTTACAGAAACGTGCCCATTTCGCCATTATAAGGGCCGAGTTTCGTGGTAGTTCTGCTGTCAAATAGTTGTTTACTTTTTGTTGAATTTAGATTTTTGAGTAAATTACGGAGTGTTTTCTTTTAAAAGTGCGTGTCACCATTAACAAACAGTAATTCAACATGCCTGGATGTTTCATTGTGTCTTCTCATGCCAGAAAAAAGAAAAATCAGCCTGAATTGACTTTGTACAGGTTAGTAACAGGTTTTCATGCAAAACTACATGAAATAGAACAATTTCGGTAAAGAAATCGCTATGCGACCTTGTTTTTATGGTTAGAGTATTAATATTTGGGTTTATTTCCGTCCTACAGACAATATTTTTCATTTCTTATTTTCGTTCGTTTGTTTACAATAATAATAGTGTTGTACCGTTGCTGTAATAGTTCCCGATACTAGTCCTTCGTTACACTGAAACTGTTACCAAATGATATATTGATACAAAAATACTAATCATTTACAGGTTTCCCAAAAATGAAAGATTGAAGAAAAAGTGGTTGGACTCTATCGATGTGGAAAATATTAGTCCACGAAGTAAAGACTGGCTTATATGTTCACTTCACTTTGAATAAAAATGTTTTAACAGAACACTTGATGTTATTAGAACAAGATTATGAACGATCCACGTGCTACTGATTATTTAAAAACTCAATTTAAAGTGTTGGGCAGTTCTCATAGTTGTAACCTTCGAGCTTCCAAAAAACTACTTCTCCAAATTCCTTCACACCGCACCGGTTTTATGTCTAATTCTTTCGCTATAGCAACTATAAGACTCTGGAACTCGCCACCCTTTAGCATTAAAAAAGCTGAAAGCGATTTCACTTTAAAAAAAAAATGCGTAACCTCTATTTAAGTCACAATAAATAGCTCTCTTCTTTTTCTTTTCAAGTCTAGTCATAATAGTTATTATTAAGTTATATGTATATATATATATTTTTTCATTTATTCTATTATATTGTTTAGTTTATTTTATCAGTATTATATGTATTAGTATCTATATTAATTTATATATGTGTTTGATTTTTTTTTTTGTACCCTACCACAATATTCTCTTATTTAACCCGAAGGTTGACTGGTAGAGAATGCCTTGTGGCATTAAGTCCGCCCTTGTACCACTTTATGTACATGAAGTTTAAATAAATAAATAAAGGAACCGTCTACCGTAATAGAGGCACCATTGCAGTTGACCCATCAATGTGTGGGAACAAATTAACGCTAACACATAAATATTTAATTACAAGCGATAACGCAAATGTGAAAACATTATTTTTACTTAACTACATGGATTATAATTCAATCGTGGTATCTATTCGTAATACTATTTTGTAATCCTAAAAGTACTAGGGATACTGGTATCGATACTCGTTACACAACACAATGTTTCTTGATTGGCACAACCCTAGCATTGGCCGCCATTTTATGGGACCAGCGAACTTGTAGGCATACACGTTTTTGGTGTAGGTATTTCCAGTCCATAGGATTATAATGTCTATGAGGAGCTGACC
Organism: Agrotis exclamationis; assembly: GCA_950005045.1. Taxonomy (NCBI): domain Eukaryota; kingdom Metazoa; phylum Arthropoda; class Insecta; order Lepidoptera; family Noctuidae; genus Agrotis; species Agrotis exclamationis. Next base: position 5,885,466 of record OX465433.1, on the reverse strand, counting down.
CCCCCCTGATTTGAAGTGTACGCTGTCATAGACAAAAGAGTATTAGCTAGTGATGTGACTATGCATAAAATAAACACCGATATCGACTTCTTAGTTTATGGTATCGCTCCATGGCAATAAATCTAAAAATGCTAAGGTGAAATTAAGAACTCACTTCTGTCTGACCAACATATTTATTTTTAAACAGCATAAATTGTAAAAAATTGAAATTACCAAGAAAACGCTTAAATAATTTTAAAAGAGCGATTGGCCCTGAACGATTCCCAGTTGTAACGTGCAATAGCGTTGATCCATTTTTGCCTCATATCAACATCGGACGGAAATCTGAAAGTGAAAAAAAATTATAGCCACACATGAGTTTAAATTGTTACACCATGAGCCACACGGATTTTTGACACTGTCATTTCATTACTCATACGTACGATTCGCTCACAAGACCGTAGGTATTTATTTAACTCTTAAATATTTAATCCTTCCCAAAACTACGTGTAAAGAAAAATAATGTAATAATTTGGATGACGCTATTTTATCGATATTGTATCGATAGTTTGTTTTTGCAAGCACTATTGCAAAAATTTATAATTATGCCGATTTAAAATTTATAATTTCCATATAATCGAACTATTTAACTGCATAAAATATTGATTTCAAAACACTCCCGTGTACACTTAGGTTAAATAATTTGAAATAATGCCAAAATAACATAAAATAAGAATGAAAAACTGACAAAATGACCGTATTTGATTACCTATCGATGGAAGCTTAAGATTTCCGCATCATTTTCTTTGCGGGATGAATGAGATTTACATCCCACTATAATGCAGGACATTATTTAATCTTTAAGCTTTGCGATTTACACTAAATCACTGTTATTTTTGTACTATTTTTACAAAAATACGTAAAACCAACGAATCACTTCATCTGGCATGCGCCCATAAGCATTATACGAAAAAATGCGATGAACAAAGTCATAGATAAAAACCTGAGACGTTAAGTAGCTTTTAAACTTATGGCAGATTTACATTGAGTCAGTAACTGACGCCCATAGACATTATAATCCTATGGACTGGAAATACCTACACCAAAAACGTGGATACCTACAAGTTCGCATGGCACATAAAATGGCGGCCAATGCTAGGGTTGTGCCAATCAAGAAACATAGTGTTACTGTAACGAGTATGGATACTAGTATCCCTAGTACTTTTAGGATTACATAATAGTATTACGACTAGATACCATGATTAAATTATAATCCATGTAGTTACGTAAAAAAAATGAAAATTTTCACATTTGCGCTATTGCTTGTAATTAAATATTATACATATATTTATGTGTTAGCGTTAATTTAAAAAATTGACGATTAATTCGGATTGTACAGGTAAACCTTTGGACTTGTTAATTTGTCTTTTTAAAAAGTCTTTTGGTCCCGTCAAGTCTTCTATCACAACAGCCTTCAAATCAGCAATTTTTTTTTCCTTCGTATTATTTCATTGAGGCGTTTAATTGTTTTCTGTTGATTGACGTATTTTTCTTTAAAGGCTTTATTTTTTCCAGTTTGTAAAACCTGTAATAGAAAAGATAAATAGTTAAATCAAATCAAATTTATTTCAACTAGGCCAATAATTACAGGCACTTTTGAATGGTCAAAAGACATAAAAATAAATCAGTACAAAATTGTTATGGTGCTACAGTTCTAGTCACAAGACATAATAACTGTGAAAGTACCGTAGGTGCCCATTCCAGAGCGAAGATCTCTATGGAAAAGAACGGACAAGAAACTCCATGGACACTCTTTTAACACTCAACGTAGCAAGTTAAGTGTACAGCTAATATTAAAAAATAATAATAATGAAAAATTAAAATAGACCGTGGCAGCTAAGAGATGATCAGTCCCATCTGACAGCGCCTTTTCACGAACATGCCAAATGTATCAGCACTATTAACCAATAACTTACAATGCACCGTTAAAAAATAATTTGCATATTGCATTTTATTGCTAAAAGTTCTTTTCAAGTGACAGTTGACAAGTCTTTGACAGATTGCGGCGCTTGATGTGCTGCCGTCTGTTTGTCAGAAAACGGTTAAAAATTCAACATCTACATACCTCTTTGTGCACTGTTCCCACAAATTGATGGGTCAACTGCAATGGTGCCTCCATTACACTAGATGGTTCATCTATTACGGTAGATGGTTGCTTTATTACAGTAGATGTACAAGAAACATCAGATTCTTGAGTGTTGCTTGTTTCACAGAATACAAATGACTCTGGAAGTTGTTTTTTGTTGGATGTCTGAAAAAAAAAATGAAATATGCATTACTATCCATATAACTTAGGCTAAAAAACCAGGCTGTTATTTAACAATCATTTTAATACACACTTACCGAAAATATTGTAGGTACAGAGTTCTCATGTAACCTAATAACATCAAGTGTTCTGTTAAAACATTTTTCTACAAAGTGAAGTGAACACATAAGCCAGTCTTTACTTCGAGAACAAATTTTTTCGTCACTGATAGAGTCCAACCATTTTTTCTTCAATCTTTCATTTTTGGGAAACCTATAAATGATTAGTATTTTTTTATCAATATATCATTTGGTAACAGTTTCAGTGTAACGAAGGACTAGTATCGGGAACTATTACAGCAACGGTACAACACTATTATTATTGTAAACAAACAAACGAAAATAAGAAATGAAAAATATTATCTGTAGGACGGAAATAAACCCAAATATTAATACTCTAACCATGAAAACAAGGTCACATAGCGATTTCTTTACCGAAATTGTTCTATTTCATGTAGTTTTGCATGAAAACGTGTTACTAACCTGTACAAAGTCAATTCAGGCTGATTTTTCTTTTTCCTGGCATGACAAGACACAATGGAACATCCAGGCATGTTGAATTACTGTTTCTTAATGGTAACACGCACTTTTAAAAGAAAACACTCCGTAATTTACTCAAAAATCTAAATTCAACAAAAAGTAAACAACTGTTTGACAGCAGAACTACCACGAAACTTGGCACATAAAATGGCGAAATGGGCACGTTTCTGTAACTGTGGGAAATATCCCAACAAAATATTCCATTTTGAGCAACAACCGAAATATTGTTGTCTCTTTTGTCAAATATGATTACTGCATTAGAAGGAAAGAGACAAACCAATATTTCACTCTCTGTCTCATGTTTGACTCATATTTGTATAAGCAAAATGTATGTACCTATAGAACATCGGGGCATCTCCATATAACTTCATCTCAATGCTGACGCCAGTCCACTGACGTGTCAGTGCTGACCTGGCACTGCCATAGTGTAAATTGATTTCAAGTCAGTACAGTACTGTCGCGTCAGTACTGACTTCAATATTCGTGGCTACTGACCGCGTATAAATTGTATGCGTCAGTTTTCGGCGCCAGCACTGGCGTGGCACTGGCGACAGTCACTGACTCAATGTAAATCTGCCATTAGTCACAGAATAATTATGACTTAGTACTATAAAGGTAGCCAAGGTATCCAAATTGACGTTTACCTTTGTGACGATTTGCATTTTGAGCAACCTACATCTGTCTCTCTCTAATGCTGTTATGAGTATATAAGAAAACAGAGACAACTATATTAGTTAAATTTAGCTTCCTTCTATGCTTTAGTTATTGTTCTGAGGTTCCTGATTAATATTAAAATGAGAAAAGGGGAAAGCAACTGTCAAAGTGGCGCTGCTTACGATTGTACGATTATCGATTATCCCAATAGAACTGTCACAACAATGGAATTTTCTGTGAAAAAACGTTTTATCGATTTAAATATCAAAAATGTTGGAACACACAAATTTCCGACAATTCACAGTATCAAGAAATAATCTTAGCTGCTGTGAGAATAAAAATCGTATAATCACTAAGTAATAGCTGTATAAACAACCCTTGTGAAGCCGGGGCAGGCCATTATATTAGTTAGATTTATTAACGAAATTCTTATACCACAACTAAACAATACCATACAATATTATCCAATAAATGTTCCTTTTCTATTGGAGGAAGTATTGCATCACTCTTTATATCATGAACGGGTCGTCTGGTGGAAGAATTAAGAAGTTTCCTTCTATTTACGAAGAATTTAATTTCATGAATCTTAATAATAATATTCCACAACGCCATCTAGTCCCAAGCTAAGCAGAGCTTGTGTTATGGGTACTAGACAACTGATACACATACTTATATATTTCTAAATACATACATATTATAGAACTAGCTTCCGCCCGCGACTCCGTCCGCGCGGATGTTGGTCTTCTAAGATTTTTTTTCTACGTATTTTTCCAGGATAAAAAGTATCCTATTTTATGCCCAGGATAATAAGGTATAATTATACCAAGTTTCATCGAAATCGAACCGTTAGTTTTCACGTGATGCCTGCACATACAGACAGACAGACAGACAAATTTTTTTTTAATCACATATTTGGGTTTGGTATCGATCCAGCAACACCCCCCGCTATTTATTTTTTCAATATTTTCAATGTACAGAATTGACCCTTCTACAGATTTATTATATGTATAGATAAATTACACCCACACAGAACAAATGATCGTGCTCATCACACAAACATTTGTCCTGGGTGGGAATCGAACCCACGACCTCCGGCATAGCAGTCAGGGTCACTAACCACTAGACCAACAAACAATACTTGTAGTTGACAACAAATGTCAACTACAAGTAATTACAGTAAAATCAAAATTTATAACCACTCAACTAAATCATTTTATTCCTCTTGTAGTTGCAAAACTCAATAAATATCACAAAAAAAATCTGTTTGTTTTTGTACAAGATCTGGACAAACGTACCCAGCGCCATCTAGGTACAATATCTTTGAGTTGCCATCCCCATTGATGAATCTCTCTTTTATTTACTACTATCTGTTCCCTGGGGTTTCACTTTCACCCCCGGATGTTCTATAGCCTTCGATAAATAGACCATTCAACACAAAAATAATTTTTCAATTCAAAACAACAGTTTCTGAGGATTAATGTGTTCAAACAAACAAACATTTCAGTTCTTTGTAATATTTGTATAGAAAGAAGTATAGATAGTAAATTGACCACTGTAGAATGTGTTATAGCGAGTCGAAGGCCCAAACTTATACATCTCTTTCCTGTAAGTCATGGCAAAAACTGTCCGCGGAACGCGAAAGCTGGTCTCTTCACACTTTCTTCTGCCCGTATTCACTGGATATCTGGATAGGAGCTCAGTCTATTTTTTATGTACATGATTAGGATGGTAATAAATAAAATAAAACAACACATTTAACTTATATTGTATTAGCAAATAAACAATTTATAAAATATAATTCTTATTACACAATGACGTTGTAGTCCAGGAAAAGAAGCACTTCAGGCCGACACCATCATTGGTTACCATCTCACTCTACAAGCTGCTTTTAAATGTCATAAAATGTATAAAGTTCCTGAAGAAGTTCCCGCAACATGGTAACCAACAATCATATCGTATTTTAGTGGACTATTCAGCGATTACAACAATTTGCTTTCGATTTTAATATTAAAAATTATAAACATTTAAGAAAAAATGCAAATAAATAATTAGCAATTGCCATTAACGGCAACATAAAGAGGCGTTCGTAGTCTACATAATATAAAACATGCTTTTATCATTTCCTTACAGCTATAATTACATCTCTTACTACTTTATCGTGACCGTTACGTACATTACACTACTATTCTACATGCTGCTCATACCGAATAATACGCAACCAAAGTAGACATTTCCAAGATTCCATATAGCATAGTATAAATTATTTCTGGATTATACAAGATACACCTGAATTCATATCATCAATTACTCAATAAGAGATAAGACTTGTTATGTACAAAAATGGCGGGTTCAATAACTTACAAAACATGTAAATGATCAGGTGGAAACCTTTTTTATTGCGTAGGACTAATTTAGGATGGTTTGTTTATAAAAATGATGACACAGAGTAGTATTATTTGTGTCAAAAGCAATCGCAAAAATGTTTCACCTCCACTATGTAAAAAAAAATCATAAGACAAGGTACATACACAAAACGAATTTGTTATTAACTTATGTCTAGCTAGGTACAACACTACATATTTAGAAAATTTGGTACACATTCGTTGCTCATTTTAACATTAAAACGTATTAAACACAGTCGCGTGGGAACAGTGAGCAACTAAACACTTCGGAATGTATATTTTAGGGAATAAGAATACAAACAGCTCACACAGAATATTATATTGTTTAGAGAGAAAGAGATAGTTGAAAGAAAACTTTGAGATTCCTTTCTTACCTATAATTACGATAGAGTACATGAAACAAATTCCAATATAATTTTCCACTATCTGGATGATACAAAATGTATAAAATGGAAGTTAATTGTATTACTTTGACGAAAATATACACAATCGATATATGTAATTGGCACTACATACGCAGGTCACATATTATATGAAATTACAAAAACGTTTTTATATACTTTACTTTAGACATTGCAATCTTACAAGTAGGAATAGGCATCTAATTTATTTTCTCCATCTATCAAAAGTGCCTATTAGAAATAATTGTTCATAAGAAATATTATAAGACATTAGATGAATACTAGACAGAACATTCTCATTAAATCATAACGACGCACCTTAATATTGTTTGAATACAAAACATCGACTAGCAACTTCATAATCCTGTTTTCATTAAAGCGTTTCTTTTTAAATTCATAAATAAAATAGAAATATCAAGAATCTCATACGTAATTTCACAACCGTTTATGAAAGCGGTCGAGACAAATATTCGAATTGATTATCAAGCTAAGCACCATGCAATCAGTTGTGCTAAGGTGGGCCTCTTCTCAGTCCTAACACCGACGCAGTGAAATAATTAAAAACATTTTACTCAAACAACTACATATTGTCAACGCAATAAAACTTCATTCTGCCACCATTCGTTCCATAGGGAAGAGTAGATATTTTTAATTTTTAATACTACTGTCTATTCATTCTCGTCACTACTGTTATAATCAATATCGCGTATATATTTTTGGTTTTTACATATGAAACATATATTTACTTCCGTCCGAACTCTCCCTAAGACTAGCCAATAAAACTTTCCTCTGATATATAAACACCACTTTATGCATCATATTAAATGGATCAAAACGATAGGTATTCCATGCAATGCACCATATTTTACTTATAATATCGACCTGTGACCTAATAGCCTATACTATATACGTAGGATACAGTAAAAATGGAACAAACATAGATATGAAAGACTTCCCTTGAAGAGTGGGGTACATCAATTTAATAAGATATCCCTAAAGGTCAAATACTCCATTCCACAATACCAAATATCACAATAATCATGAATGGAAGGGAGCGGGCGGGGTGCGGGGACGATGTTAGACGAGCGTCTCATACTTGTCAAGGACGTGGGCTTGATTGTTTTCATCTCCGTGTGAGCGGGAGCGCGGGCGGGGCGTGCTGTCGGCGTTAGCGCTCTTGGAGCGCGTCTTCTTGTCGTGGCCGCACGTGCACGCCACGGACGACTGACGCTTCAGAGTGTGAGCGCGCGCGCCCGCCCACTGCGGGTCCAGCGACTCACTGCGCGCGTACATCTGACGCTTGTTGCGACCCATTGTGGCGTGCGTGAAGGACGCGCCCTGCCCGCTGTCAGACGAGGGTCGCATGGACTCGCTGCGCATGCACACGTTGCCGCCTGCGCGCCTGAAAGAGTCCAGAACCCTCTCCTCGATCTCTTCGATGTCCTTCTTCTTCACGAGCCAGATCTCCTCGGAGCCTCTGGTGAAGTAGCTCGAACCCTTGCTAACTGAGTACTTGTCCTTCGTTTTAAATTTACAAGTCTTAAAATTATTCTGAGTATTTACATCGTCGTTGACCTTGTGTGGCTCCCTGGAGCGGGCGGGGTCGGGCGAGGCGACGTTGCGGAAGGCGGTGCCGTGCGACGGGAACTGGTCGGCGATCTTAGCCCCGAGACTGGGCGAACGAATTGTGACGTCGACGGGCGACGGCATCGGCTTGAACTCGGGCTTGATAATCTTCTGCGGCTCTGGGCGCGCCTTCTCTCCGTCGGGCTCGCCACGTTGCCAGCGCGCGCTGGCGGCACTGCGGGTGAGCGACTGTTGCCGCTCCAGCACGGTGGGCGCGCGCTCGGGCGGCGCGGCGCTGAGCTCGAAGTGCACGTTGTCCTTGAAGGGAGTGGCGGGTGGCGGCAGGTCCTCGCGACTGTTGTCGGAGCCGAGCCGCTCGGTGCGCGGTCGTCCCCGCACGGAGCCAGGTCTCGACATTCGTCCCATAGTCCCACTTGCATCTTCAGCCGCCTTCTCAAATTTCTTTATTTTATCGCCGACCCCGTTCGACTCCTCAGATTTCGCCGTCTTATTACTGTCCTTATCCGCCTCATTTTCCATTTTATCACCTTCGACCTTCGCGACCTCGCCACTTTCCACAGGACGATCTATGTCAGTCGAAGCCAGGGATAGCTTCTCAACCTTGACGGGCCCTTCCTTGGCAACCGGAGATTCGCGCCACGCAGTCCGAGGTGCATTGGATGTGTCCTCGTTCTTAATGACGAGTGGCGCCGGCTTATTGTGGTGTTCGGGTGCCGGAGGTGACGCTACGTCTGCTCGCGGTGGAGTGGCCCTCCTCGCAGGTGGTGAGGTGACGCTCACAGTTTGCTGGGCGGGACCTCGCACTGGGGGAGACTTCACCAACGGGGAGGTGACGGGAGGCGGAGATTTGATCGGTGGAGACTTGACTGCGGGAGGGTCTGCGCGGCGCGGTGGGGAGGGAGGACGCTCGCGGCTCGACGTGCTTGAAGTGGACGACTGCCGCGCCACACCGGCCACACTGACCAGCCCGGGCACTGCAGGCACCGCGCCGGGCACGGCGGGCAGTGCGCGGGTGGGCGCGGGGCGTGCCGGCTGTGGGTCCGCGCGGGACGCACGCGCCTCGATGTCGCGGCTGAGGAACGACGAGTTCCGCACATAGCACGTGTCATCATTGCGAGTGGGTGGAGGGGGTGCGGACGTGGCGGCGGGGACGGCCGGTTCGTGCTTCAGCGTGATGGTGACGGGCTCACCGGCCGAGGGCGCGGGTGCGGGGGCCGGGGCCGGGGCTGGGGCGGACGCGGCGGGGGGCGCGGGGTCGGGCGGTCGGCGCGGCGGCGCGGGGTCGGGGCGGGGCGAGGCGCGACGTCACGCGCGTGACTCGGTCCACTGGTCCGAGTCGTCGGAGTCGGAGTCAGCGCCGGAGCTGGTGTCGCTGAGCTCGACGGCGACGCGCCGCGCCAGGATGCTGGCCACGTCCAGGAACACGGGCGCGCCGCGCAGCGTGTCGTACCGCCCGGTATTTTCGTCACAACGTTTCTCTACTTTGCGTAGTTTTATACCTGGAATATGAAACAGATATTTTATAACCAAACTACTCTGATACACTTTCTATAACAGGACAAGTCTGCAGTCCAAAATTAAGTACATATTTCAATAGAATAGAACTCAAATTGAACAGTAAATTCTCAGTAGACAGACAACAATCTTATCAAATAATAGTATGACATATCGTATAATACATACCATCGCGAATAGCCTTCAGCAGATCAGACCTGGGATCAGGCTGAGGATCGGGCGTGGGGCGCGGCGGCTTGAGGGCGGAGGCCCCGCGCAGCAGGGCGCCGGGCGAGGGCGGGCGGGGCCGGTCCTCCGCGGGCGGCGGGGGCGGGGGCGAGGGCGGGGCCGCGGGCGGGGCGGGCGGCGCGGGCACCAGTCCCCCGCCCCCGCCCCCCTCCGCACCCAGCCCGTCTGCCTCCTCTGAAGACATCATACCTGCGCGCACACGCCCTACACTCAGTCTCATATGAACTTGTTTTACACAGATACATTTATCACCATTATATTCAAGTATCCCTAACGGTAAATTTATATGGGAACCTAAAACAGAATTGTCTTCAATTTTTTTTTTTTTTTTTTTTTTTTTTTATAATGCAATCTATCTGGCGATATTCAGCATTAGGTCGGTATTTGTAGGTTTAAGGCTTGTGCGAGATTGTTCATCAACAATGTCGCTTTTCCATATCATTCCATGTCTTCAATTGACTGGATTTATCTGATACATCATGAAAAAGTATGCGACAATTGTGTCTTATAGTTTAAAGACTTTTCATCTTTGCAACATAGGGGCACGCAGAAAGTCCGATAAATACGCAATAAGTCATATCGAAAATAAAAAAAACTTGAGCCAAAATTATGAAAAGGTAATTTTTCCTTCAAAATCCTGAGCTTATGTAACCTTGCAGGGCGCTGTGTATTACCTATAACGGCGTGCATGTGATCTAGATGCGCGTCGAGCGTCGTGCGGTGTGGCGGCGACGCGCCGTTCATCATCGGAGGTGACACCGTGCCCTCGGGCGGCGGCGGCGGTGGTGGCAGTGCAGACCTAGAGGAGAAACAACTTGGTGAGTACTTCATCATGGATATAAGTTGGCCAAACTGAACAGTACTTAGTTGGCAACTTTCAGTTTGGGTCATTCTATTTGGTGTCTGGTGGTTTGATAGTGTCTGAGTTAACTGGTCTCAGGGAACCTTCTAGAAAATAGACACGGAGGGGCGCGGGCGGCGGGGCGTGCCGGCGCCACTGATAGATGATGACGTACCTGGTGGGTGTGTGTACGGGCGGCGGCGAGGTGGCGTGCGGCGTGTGCGGCCAGGCGGGGGCGGGCGGCGCGGGCGGCGGCACGGAGGGGCGCGGGCGGCGGGGCGTGCCGGCGCCACTGATAGATGATGACGTACCTGGTGGGTGTGTGTACGGGCGGCGGCGAGGTGGCGTGCGGCGTGTGCGGCCAGGCGGGGGCGGGCGGCGCGGGCGGCGGCACGGAGGGGCGCGGGCGGCGGGGCGTGCCGGCGCCACTGATAGATGATGACGTACCTGGTGGGTGTGTGTACGGGCGGCGGCGAGGTGGCGTGCGGCGTGTGCGGCCAGGCGGGGGCGGGCGGCGCGGGCGGCGGCACGGAGGGGCGCGGGCGGCGGGGCGTGCCGGCGCCACTGATAGATGATGACGTACCTGGTGGGTGTGTGTACGGGCGGCGGCGAGGTGGCGTGCGGCGTGTGCGGCCAGGCGGGGGCGGGCGGCGCGGGCGGCGGCACGGAGGGGCGCGGGCGGCGGGGCGTGCCGGCGCCACTACCGCCGTAGATGGGCTCGCCGCCCACTGAGCCGTACGGACTCTCATCTGCCACCACCACTAGATGAGACAAAGAAAAAAATCAGACTCCATAGTTCGAAAAACCTTTTGCCTTCTCTCGCTTAAGCCACCTTAGGGAGAGCGGAGGTAACTTTCATGACGTCAACGTCCGAAATTAATTGGATCGAGAGTGACTATTAATTCCGGTTCTTTGCTTTTGACGACGGCTTCTGATTGAACATCTTTAGACTCGGATAGGCAAACTCGGTCCTTGATTGGGTAGGCTGCCATCCCACTGGCGTTTTTGCAGCGTCGCAGACGTCAATGTCGCGTATGAGCAGCATTGGCGCCGCGTAGACGTTGAAGAAACGCCAACGCTCGTAAAACGCCAGTGGGATAGCAGCCTTATAGACAAAGATCCAACCCAAGATAGAAACTAAGATACATTATCCGAGTGTTAAACCACCCGTCTTGGATCCCCACACTTGCATACCAGCTTGATCTGCGGACCTCGTCCATCATGAACCTGTTCAAAACGCTTTGTCACTCAACTGGTGTTTGAACAAACATGTTGTACGTCTTTTAGATTTTTCTTTTCTTCACAAAAAATACATTTTATGGCATTTTAAATATTATTTGAAAAGTAACAAAATTGAATTACCGTGTCCATTGCCAGTTATCCTGGGCTGTCTGTTCTGTGTGTTCTCAATCTCGATGGAGTTGGGTCTGGCGGGCTGGACTGACGGCGGCCGGTTCTGTGACACTCGGTAGCCGCCTTCCGATATATTCGTCGCTGTTGAAAAAAAAATGATATTCAGACTGTAAGGGATATTGGCAAAGAATTTGTTAGAGGCAAGGGCGATAGCTTGAGCTTCCTTTAACGCATTATCTGCAACACGAAATCTTCGGTAGTGAGTGACAGAGTTAGCGCTCTACGAAGCTGAAACTAGTCAACTATCTCTTTCCAAAGTTCGATCTGTAATATTTAATGCCAGTTCTAGACATGTCGTAATTTTGGACAAATTCTAGTCTAGTCGTAGTCTGTGGTTATACTGACCTTGATAGACAGGGTCGGGCTTGTAGGCGGGCTCTATGTTGTAGTGCCTGAGCTGCGCGGGCGCCATGATGTGCTCCCCGCGGGTGACGGCGGCCTCCTTCAGTCTGTTATACTGACCTTGATAGACAGGGTCGGGCTTGTAGGCGGGCTCTATGTTGTAGTGCCTGAGCTGCGCGGGCGCCATGATGTGCTCCCCGCGGGTGACGGCGGCCTCCTTCAGTCTGTTATACTGACCTTGATAGACAGGGTCGGGCTTGTAGGCGGGCTCTATGTTGTAGTGCCTGAGCTGCGCGGGCGCCATGATGTGCTCCCCGCGGGTGACGGCGGCCTCCTTCAGTCTGTTATACTGACCTTGATAGACAGGGTCGGGCTTGTAGGCGGGCTCTATGTTGTAGTGCCTGAGCTGCGCGGGCGCCATGATGTGCTCCCCGCGGGTGACGGCGGCCTCCTTCAGTCTGTTATACTGACCTTGATAGACAGGGTCGGGCTTGTAGGCGGGCTCTATGTTGTAGTGCCTGAGCTGCGCGGGCGCCATGATGTGCTCCCCGCGGGTGACGGCGGCCTCCTTCAGTCTGTTATACTGACCTTGATAGACAGGGTCGGGCTTGTAGGCGGGCTCTATGTTGTAGTGCCTGAGCTGCGCGGGCGCCATGATGTGCTCCCCGCGGGTGACGGCGGCCTCCTTCAGTCTGTTATACTGACCTTGATAGACAGGGTCGGGCTTGTAGGCGGGCTCTATGTTGTAGTGCCTGAGCTGCGCGGGCGCCATGATGTGCTCCCCGCGGGTGACGGCGGCCTCCTTCAGTCTGTTATACTGACCTTGATAGACAGGGTCGGGCTTGTAGGCGGGCTCTATGTTGTAGTGCCTGAGCTGCGCGGGCGCCATGATGTGCTCCCCGCGGGTGACGGCGGCCTCCTTCAGTCTGTTATACTGACCTTGATAGACAGGGTCGGGCTTGTAGGCGGGCTCTATGTTGTAGTGCCTGAGCTGCGCGGGCGCCATGATGTGCTCCCCGCGGGTGACGGCGGCCTCCTTCAGTCTGTTATACTGACCTTGATAGACAGGGTCGGGCTTGTAGGCGGGCTCTATGTTGTAGTGCCTGAGCTGCGCGGGCGCCATGATGTGCTCCCCGCGGGTGACGGCGGCCTCCTTCAGTCTGTTATACTGACCTTGATAGACAGGGTCGGGCTTGTAGGCGGGCTCTATGTTGTAGTGCCTGAGCTGCGCGGGCGCCATGATGTGCTCCCCGCGGGTGACGGCGGCCTCCTTCAGTCTGTTATACTGACCTTGATAGACAGGGTCGGGCTTGTAGGCGGGCTCTATGTTGTAGTGCCTGAGCTGCGCGGGCGCCATGATGTGCTCCCCGCGGGTGACGGCGGCCTCCTTCAGTCTGTTATACTGACCTTGATAGACAGGGTCGGGCTTGTAGGCGGGCTCTATGTTGTAGTGCCTGAGCTGCGCGGGCGCCATGATGTGCTCCCCGCGGGTGACGGCGGCCTCCTTCAGTCTGTCGCGGGTGGAGTGCGGCGGACGCACGCGCCGCGCGCCGCGACCCTCCGCGTTGCCGCCGCTGCGAGGTTGACGCACCTACGGAGAATCGATGGAGTTCAATTATGTGGATATGTTACCGGCCAAACCCGATTTCAGGACAAACTAGTTTGGCCTAGGCTAAACTAGTTCTTGCGAGCTCGGGACTTGCTGGCACCCCGACTCGGACAATTTAGGTTAGAAGAGGATGGCGGGGTCTGAAAGGCCCCGCCATCCCCTGTGGTTATTTTTAACCACCCAGAAGTAGGAGCCCGGGGCTCCGTCGACTTGCTCCTGTGAAGGAAGAACTAATTTAGCTCAGGCCAAACTAGTTTGTCCTGAAATCGGGTTTGGCCGGTAACAGATATTATGGCAAAACGAAGAATTATTTAAACTCATGTTTTAGACAACTTCTTGGCTTATGGATACCCAAAGTTACGCGATTTCATAGTTTTTCAAGAGCAGCGATGACATAGCACGCATTATAGAGGAATTGCCTATCGATTCTTCAGTTTATCAGGTTTTTCATGCGAGGTTGACGCGACGACGTAAAGTAGTTAGCTATCGTTAAGAAGCGAATCCTGTCTATGTAGGTAATTTCAACACATAGACAGGTTTCCAGACTATGCGACGGTTTTGGTAAGGACCGGTGGATGCAGTCTTTCAACAATCGTGCACTGTGATAAGACTACTACACGCAATACTAAAGGAACTGGCACTGTTGATCCTGGCTTGCAGGAATTGCAGTGGTCTGGGATTAGTATGGTGACATTATACCAAAAAAAACATATCGAGAGTTAGACCCCCAAAATCAAAAGTTTTTGAGTGAAAACCTCTTTAGCATCGTAGTGTTTTGCAAGTCCATAAAATGAAAAATCGATACTAATAAAACTTTTTTTAAAAAAAGTACCGACTTCAAAACAAATACAAAAAAGTTTACATAAAATAACTTTTCTTTCGGAAGTCGGTGGCAATATTCAATGACACAACAAAACAAAGCCACCGACTTCCGAAAGAAAAGTTATTTTAAACTTTTTTGTATTTGTTTTGAAGTCGGTACTTTTTTTTAAAAAAGTTTTTATTTTACCCTTTTTAGTTTATTTATTACATATTCAACCCAAAATCTTGTAAAATACAAAATTTTCTTTCAAATTTAATGCACTAATCTTGTAATCCGTCACAACATAAAAAAATCCATATCTCTAAAACTACTGAACCGATTTTGATGAAAGTTGCAGTGTACCCTAAGTTGAACAATACCTAGTACAATAAAAAAAAAAGAATTACTTAAATCGAACTTATAGTTCCGGAGATATGCGTGCACAAACATAAAAACATACATACATACATACACTTATGAAATTTGGCACATTTGTTCAGACGCTGATATAGACTAACATATATGATAACTGGGCAGTTCTGATAATATTACATACATACGGGTCGAATTGATAACCTCCTTTTTTTTAAAGTCGGTAAAAAGAGACAGACACATAAATTTAACGTGGGAGAAATTGAGATAGGAAGCATTATGCAATTTCTTATGTTCGTGGTTCTGTAATTGCACACATGCTTTTTTTATATATTTCATAAGTAATCAACAACTTACCTTCTTCCCCCGATCATGCTGAATCCTTTCAGTATCCTGCAGCATCTCCCGCCTCCACAGCTCAAAGAAGTAATCAGGATCCGTGTAGAACTTCCTTGCATCCCGTCCATCATCACGGAACTCGTTCAGCATCTCGAGGGGCGGCGGGCGGTCGCAGCGCGCGTACGTCGATAACATGGCCGACGGCATCGAGTTGCGGGAGAACAGCTGTTGTTGGAACGACCGCGCGGAACGGAACGCCTTGCGCATCTGTATGTCTTGTAGGGATACTGGAAAGATAGAAGGTTCATTTAGAAAGAAAGGTAAAGTTTTATTTGACAAGACACGTAACGAAAACTTGTATCGACATCAGCACATCAACCTACCTCAATCTATACTTTCTTTAATAGATTTTCAAACTTCTCACAATTGTGGAAGGTTAATGTTCGATTTTTTTATTTATTTTTTACGTGGTAAAATCATCAAATGAGTCCTCCCACCCAGGGCAGGGCGGGAGAGACTGTCAGACTTGTACTGACTAAAATTCACGGTTTCCTTCAACAGCCCTTTCGTTTCAGGGTCACGGTAATTCGATAAGTCCCGCGACCAAGGTTAATGTTCGATTGGTAAAATTAGACAGATTGGTGTAGGTTGACCTGCTGTCTGTACATACGACCAGTTCACAACTTTGGTCTAAACGATGAGCGGAGCAGGCGACGGCGCGAATTAGACATTAATTTTTGTTATTACGCGAATTCACCACTGGCGGAGCCTCGTGGCGTTTTTCAAACATTTATATACATTTGATCTTACCGCTCGCTGGCCCGCACTAAGTCACCGCTCATAGCGGTAAGGTCGTGAACGGGCCGTTAACATTGATAACAAAAGAAAAACTTAAATTGTATGAAAAAAAAAGAGTAAAATAACATTGCGTCTCACGTCTGTATTTATAAATGACTAGCTCGCTTACCGAGACAATTATCGCACGGAGACATGATACTAGGATAAAGTATCCTACGTGTTAATCCAGGTCAGTAGTTCCCAAACTTATTTTTCTCGTGGACCACTTTCAAAATTTTACTGGTTTCGGTGGACCCCCTGCTGCTACATTTCTACCACATTCATAAAGTCGCCAAAAAATAAAAATTGTGTCGCTTCTGAGTTCTGTCCCTATATTCCGATAGGTAAAATAAAAACGAAAAATGGTACATTTTATAACAATAATTAAAAGAATAGAATTACAAGAAAAAATTAATAAGGTAATATAGGTTCAGGTCATAATTTTAATTACCTAATAGGAAGGATGTAAGTATTTGATAGAGTGTCAGTAAACGATCAATGTTTGGCTTTATTTTAGTGAGCAATAACCGCAAATCCTGTGTGATTTTTAATTAGCTCCTTTTTTTGTTAAGAGGTTTGTAACGGCATGGCACTAAAACTCCTTTCGACAAGGTATGAGGAGGGAAAAGCTATTAAATATTTGACCGTCTATCTAGTTGATTTTAATGATCGAAGGTAATATCGAATACGCAAGTTTGGACAAGTAACAGTCGCTTGCCTTATTAAAATATTATCTGCTTAGTTAGGTACTTAAAACAATGTAGGTAGGCCCTTAGAAAAACTATGCTTACATTTTTGCTCTTTACTATCAAAAGCAGATAAATTTACGTGGACCCCCATTAACATCTTATGGACCCCCATTTTTTGTTCACGCCTACTTAGACCCCCAGCAAGTCTCCCGTGGACCCCTGGGGGTCCACCTGGACCACTTTGGGAATCACTGATCCAGGTTATAAATTATCTGTGCACAAAAGTTCGTCTAGATACATGCAGTAGTTTTTGCGAGAAAGGGTAAGAAACATCCATTCATCCCACTTTAGCATTTATAATATAAGATGTAACATTTATGGGTATAAGTCCACTTACATCTGCTTCATTTGAACGTGACTTTAATTATAAATTGCTATTAAAATACAAGATTTATTAATTAACTATGTTGTGTGCTTTGCTAAAAGTAAATAAAGGAAACCACACCTCGACCACGTTTACTGATAACGCGCCACAAGGACGTGGTAATTATACGGTCGAAACATTAATTAAACATTTCATATTAATTACTACCTAAATTCAATATAAATGTACTTTCAAGCGAATATTTCTGAAGAAATGGAATAAAATGTGTTTGTTTTTATTGTTTTCATAAAATAAATGTTATTATAACTTGCCAATTGAATTAATTATTAGAACTAATCACATTTATCCCTTTCGTGTTCAATTTAGAACATACTTTTATTAGGTATTTACTTATAAGTGCCTTTAATACATCTCTAATAGCAATAAAATCATTTGACAATAAAATATTTAGCAATAAAATATTTGGTCATAAGTTGTGTTTCGTAGAAACTTGAACTTTAGATATTTCGGAGTAAAGTTCAAAATACAATAACATAGTCGAATCTCTTGGAGTCGTGATTTATTGGGTATCTTACCTTCCTCAACTCCAGAATCAAGCTGCGTGACCTTGATAGCCAGCCGGTCTATCCTCGCTTGCAGCACGTTAGTCCTTTCGGCTAAGTTCGTCGCCTCTCGGGTCAGCTCGCCAAACATGTCCTCTGCATGCTTGGAAAGGGATGACAATTGCCTGTTGAGGTAAAAAGAGATTTTTTAAATGAAATTAGTTTTTTTTTTCTCGTTCTAGCGCAGAGCGCATTTGGTTTATTAGGAGATAATGAAGTATGTTTGTTAATGGTAGATATTCCTGTGGGCTGTGATAAAAGTTAAATTGAATAACCCTCCTATCGCGGTCCGGTACAGAAAAAACTTACAATACTGACAGCACTGTGGACTCCGTGGCCAATTGATTGACTGCTGCGCTACATTCGATTCCCGTACGGAACGAATCTGGTTCCGAATCTGGTCGGTTGTGTATTTAAATTTTTTGTAAACGTATCCACGTTAGAAGAGAAATTCCTAGGGCAAAAGGCGGCAACCAAAAAGGATCACTTTAGCATAGATAAAACTTGTTCACCTTTTTTTGATTATGAACGAACTTTACTTCAAATTAAGAGTTGGTACTAACTAATAAGATAATGTACTGTTAACTTTTAAATAAGGAAAGAGGTACTGTTCAAGGAAAATATGTGTTCAGTAAAGTCAGGAACGTCAGCCTAAGTTTTATTAATAACTTGAAAAACAATCATTCACAGTTGAATAATAAATTAACTATTTTCTCGTTGGTATACTAGTGACGACAGTAAAAGAGCTTGGGGACTCGATATCGATTCCCAAGTATGGTGAAGTATTTTTGAGTATTTTTAATCAGATATTTCTCATTTGAGCAGAAGCCCGAATTCTGGATCTGTAGTTGATGCCAAAAGTCTAGACTTTTATTTCAGAGAACTGGCAAAATGTAAGCAGCATTCTTTAAAACGCTTTGTATTCGAAATATGAAAACATGATCTACTGACGATTTATTATTTAGTGATAGGTTCCAATTTGACTACTGTCTCACATGATGTTAAGCGAGGATTTGGTCGACGGTGTAGCAGGTCTGCCTACCTATTCACTCTGGTCTGAAAGACCCCTTAAGTTATAGCTATCAGGAAATAAAGACTGACAGGGAATTAATAAATATGACCTAAAATGGAGAACACCATCGTTCAAAGCTAGGCAGAGGTAGTTATTTCGGAAATACCTTTGGAGTTATTCATTATGTGATACACTCACTGACACACTGCCACAGCCCATCACCTAATTAAATCAGCTGATTACTCATACGGCGCGTTCATTTTAAGGATGCCTTTTGTTCTCTATATCATTTAAGATTCCAATCAAATAGGTTACTTTAAGCGCGCTACACTCGACCACATTTCTTACGATCAGGCGAAATAGTGGTCAAAGAGACTATCATTAAATTAAAAAAAATATTCAGGGAGACTACACACACTTATTGACGAGGAACTTTAGAGCGGAGCGGCTTGAGCAGTTTAAAAAGAGCTGCAACTCTAAAACAGATAGCAACTGCACTGTTAATATTTATAGTTATACCCTCAAAGTGCACTGGTTCATGCACGATATGATTTGCCGACAAGCTCAAAATTGCCCTCTTTTGAACACTGTTCTACGCTAGACCAGCTCAAGGTCAAAGTCTAGCTCAAGGTCAGACAGAGTCGCGGGACTGTCTAAGCAGGATACCGTGGTCTTGGAATGCAAAGGACAACTGGAGGACTTTTAATCTGTTTGAGTCTGATAGTGACAGTCTCTTCGGCTCCACCATGAGCCGGTTGTACCACTTGCACAAATGAAAAAAAAAAACTGTTTCAACATTACCTGACAGTATTGGCGAGCGTGCCATTGGTGACAGCCTCGAGCTCTGAAGGTACGTTCAGCCGCTCGGGCACCGTGCCGCGGGACACGTGCACCGGCTCCACGCAGCGCTTCGGCAGCGGCATGGCTGCGCGGCGGCACGGCTACCTCGTGTACATCACTGGAAAGAACGAGAGGTTTTGTTAGTGAGGGTAGGCTTGTAACAAGAAGTTCAATTTGGCGAGCAAGACTTGAGACAGTTAACCTGGTAAGTACACTAGACGCTTTACCTACTAACTAGGCCATCGCATTCATGCTCGGCAAGGTCGATTTTTTCTTTCCTTTCTTAACGTCTTACTATATTAAAACTGTGAGCCTATGACTTTGCTGATCCGATAGGTCTTTCCTCAAATGCACCGCATTTTTATCGGATTTATGATACAATCTCTACTTGAGATTGGCAACTGAAGATCCTTCAAACTTAGTTATGGTAAGTCATATGGGCTCGCTTTCAAGAACCTCGTTTATATTCTCCATCTTCCGTTTCTAGTCCACCCCAAGCGTTTTATTCAGGTCACCGATCTATCTGGCTCAAAGGAGGGGCACTCCCACGCAGAGTTTACCAAACATGCACTTAGAAATGCATTTTAGGAATCTAAAGTGCAGGCGATATGACCTAAGGTAATTGAGTAACACCAGGCCTGTCTCACTCCGCGGTGTAGGCATAAAACTGCAAGTAGTTGCGGGGCCATTATGTCGTGGCCCATTCACTACGGCTGCCACGCGCCACCCGTTACGCACGCGCTCCGTCTCCTTAATATTTTTGTTACGTTACGTGTAGTTACGCACAAGTTTCTTGCTTTGGGTGCTTTTGGTAAATTAATAACACAATATTATTATGAAGAAAAAAAAATATAGTACATATTTAGTAATGATCAACAAAATTATCTCCCTGCTTGTGAAGTATGGGCTTAACTGATCATGATACCTAATCATGAGGTTACAAGTTTGGAAATGAGGCGAGATACTAATTGGGGGGGGGGGGCTGAGCCTACTGGACGACCAAGATAAAAAGACGACACTCTCACTCACCTTAAGCTGAGTACTAAGAATTAAGATCGGTAGAAAGTAGAAAGATGTTTGCGTTGTTGTTTAAAAGTTCTAACTCAGAAAATGGCCACTGGGCCACACTACGCATTCAAGGTCAGCGGTCGTAATTCGCTGCGCCACTTTTTTACCTACCTACAAAGATACGCAACGCGGGGCCTGTGACAGTATGCGATAGTAATTGGTCGGTTACTAGGTTGAGTGCAAAATAATAAGGACTGGCTATTTTGCCATAGACGATAAAAATCTTTTAAATATTATTCTTTTTTTTTTTGTAAGATAAATGTTCAAAAATATAACAACAATAGGTAGAAAATATAATATTATTATAAATATTATTCCTCACGTAAGGTGCCGTAGGTAGGTACCTACTATTATCATTCTGTGTTAACAATCTGGAAGCGCGGGTTATGCTAAATTTTTCTAATTGCTAATTGGCTGTGAACGAAAGACATGGAAATTACGTTCTGCCGGGAACACAAGACAGAATGCAGATCGAAATATAGGAAGGATTGCACAATACCTTAATTCTCCGGGGACGTCCTCGCGGCTGAGGAGCGGCTGTCGAGTGCAGGCAACTGGAGCGCTCTGACGTGAGGTGCGCGTTGTGAGGAACCGATTGGCCACGAGTTTCAACTGCGGCCGCTTTTTAAGCGGTCTCTCTCGTACTAAAGCGAGAAGATATGTGCGGGAATAGGATAGAGGATAGGACCATCTACAGCCAATCAGATTAGTCGTTCAATGACATGAAGTTATAGATAAAAGACCTAACCGTTCTTTCTACGCAGCGTAACCATTCCCCCCGGGCTTGAAGGGATGCCTTCAAGAGTTGAAGGCGAAATTCGTGAAATTAAACTACAATTTAAACTATTATCTATACGTAAATATCAATGAAATCAAATAATTAATTACTAATGCTAACCTAACCTTAGATGACGAGAGCCGAATTTATTGTTTAGGCAATGGGCAAAGACGAACGACGGGACGCAAGTAGGATCCAGTCAATGTCTTAACTCGGGCGATGCGAGTGACTCCTGTGGAGTCAGGAAAAACTTCTTCCACGACACCCAAAGGCCAGTGAAGTGGGGGCGAATTATCTACTATGAGAATCACAACCGTACCGACAGTGACTGGATCGATCGGCGTGTTCCATTTACGACGCGATTGTAAAGTGTGAAGATATCCGCTTCTCCAGCGCTTCCAAAACGATTGTACTAATTGGTCTAACAATTTATGTCTCGAAACAATTGTTCTCTCGTCTATCTCCTCGGCAGGCAAGTATTTTAAAGGGGTGAGATTCAGAAAGTGCGCTGGAGTCAAAGCTAGTGGTTCTGAAGGATCACTAGAGAGTGTCCTACAAAGAGGTCTAGTATTCATTACTGATTCGACTTGAGTAAGAACGGTATTTAACTCTTCAAACGAAAGGATGGTATCACCTATTACACGGTATAAGTGAATCTTTAAACTTCTAATATTAGCCTCCCAATTACCGCCGAAATGGCTAGCAGTCGGGGCATTAAGTGACCAATTTATGCGATTTTCAGCTAACATGTGACCAAATTCGGTGTTGTGATATTTCGAACAAAGGAAGTCGTGAAGTTCCGAAAGTTTACGCTTAGCGCCAATGTAATTTGTCCCGTTGTCCGAGTAAATCCTACTAACCGGGCCGCGCCTTGATAGGAATCGTTTGAAAGCACTCATAAAACTGACTGTACTAAGATCACCGGCTAGTTCGATATGTACCGCGCGTGTAGTCATGCAGACGAACAGACACACGTATGCCTTGGTAGAACGAATGCCTCGGCCGCGAGACATGGTAACCTTGAAGGGACCAGCGTAGTCCGTGCCCGTGTGAACGAACGGTTTAGTTGCTTGAACTACACGACAAGACCGATGATCTGCCATCTCAGGGAAACTTGGCTTGGGACGGAGACGAAAGCAGGGAAGACACTTATGAATCCTATTCCTAATTAAATTGCGTGCAGAAAGTATCCAATATCTTTGACGTAACAGTGACATCAGCAGGTCGGGACCCGCGTGGCAATTCAATTTATGATGGTATTCGACAAGCAAATTCAGAATAGGATCTTTTCTTGGGAGTAGAATTGGATATTTCGCTTCATAACCCAAATCTGAATTTCTTAAACGGCCTCCGACTCTAATGAGTCCGTCTTTGAGGAAAGGTTTCAAGTGCCGAAGAGAATGACTACAATCCTTGCCTTCTCTGAGTCTGGCAATTTCCTTTGAGAAATAGAAGCGTTGAATTTCACGTAGAATGAGTAGTTCAGCGAAATCGTAATCCGATGCTGACATGCGGTTATTAACCGGTAACAACTTAGCGAAACGATAAACGTAAATTACCACTCTAAGTAATTTACTCCAAGACGAGATACGATCGACTAAACAAAGAATAGAAGATCTTTCGTTAGGTGCAGCGACTAACAACGAATTTTTCTTCTCTTCAGGTGCTTCAGACACTGAGGAGGGATTGAAAGGAGCGACAGGCCATTGTGAAATGTCCAAGTGAGCCCACGGGGGTCCCCTGAACCAAAGCGGATGGTCTATAATTTGTGAGGGTGTGAGTCCGCGTGAAAGACAATCTGCTGGATTGTCCGCACCGGACACGTGATATAAATTTTGCGGTGACAAATCGCTTTGTATTTTCGAAACTCTGTTGGCTACAAAGGTATTCCAACGATGGGGCGACGAATGTACCCAACAGAGCGCGACCGTCGAATCCGAAAATGCGAATATGTCACGGAAAACTATTCGGTTTTGACAAGCGACCACGACATTTCTTATTAGCTGGGATAACACAAGAATAGCACAGAGCTCAAGACGAGCGAGAGAAACTACATTTTTGGGAGAGACCTTAGACTTAGCTGTTATCAAATTGACTGTATTGCCATCGCTATTGTGGACGTGGAAATAAATCACTCCCCCGTATGCTTTCTCGCTAGCGTCCGCGAAAGCTAAGAGTGTGACCACACTATCAGCGACAATACCAACGTGGCGTGGGATTTTTATGTTGCAGAGCAAAGGAAGCTCTTCCCTAAAGCGAGTCCACAACCTGACTATATCTTCAGGTGGTGTCTCATCCCAGTCACAGTTGCATAGCCAAAGCTTCTTGATAAGAAGCTTGGCATGCAAGACGACAGGCGCGACAAATCCCATGACGTCCCATGTTTTAGCGATGCACGATAATATTGTACGCTTAGTACAAGTCTGAGTGGGAGTGTTTACTCTCATGGCGAAGTGATCTGACGTGGGCGACCAACACAAACCAAGTACTTTATGTTGGTCGGACCCGTCGAACTCCTTGTCAGCTGGCAGACGATGCGAAAGCGGGATAGAATTCAATACTACTTGTGAATTACTGGTCCACTTGACCAACTCGAATTGACCCGCCTTCATGAGACCAATCATCTCTGAAGCGGTAGAAATGCCCTGGGTTTCCGTGAGGACGGAATGGACAAAATCGTCCATGTACAATCCCGTGGCGACAATGGCTTTAGCCTGAGGGTACGAGTCACCCTCATCCTCCGCCAGCTGCTTAATAGTTCGCAGCGCGTGAAAGGGGCTAGATTTGAGTCCAAAAACGACACGATTGAACTCATAAACTTGCAAAGGTTCCTGCGGCGAAAAACGATACAAGATGCGTTGGAAACGCCGATCAGGTTCTCGGACTCCAATGCTGGGAAACATCTGACGAATGTCTGATGAAAGCGCGATCGAAAACAAACGAAAATTAACTATAATGTTAAACAAATTCCCTTGTAGGTTCTGTCCACCATACAAGAGATCATTAAGCGAAACGCGGGTAGTAGTTTTACAACTACCATCGAGAACGACACGAAGTTTGGTTGTGACCTTATCATCTCGGATCACACCATGATGCGGAATGTAGTACGAAGGTTCCGAAGGATCAGGAATTGTAGGTGAAATATAGCCCTTCTCTAAATATTCTAGGATGACGTTGTCGTACGCGGCCTTTAAATTAGGAGAAGCTTGCATCTTCCTTTCCAAGCAGAGAAACCGGCGTTCACTTGCTTGACGTGAGTTGCCCAGGGATTCGACATCACCCTTGAAAGGCAAAGCGACTACGTATCGTCCGTCACTATTTCGAGTGGTAGTGCGGGCATAAAACTCCTCACATAATTTGTCATCTAGGCTGAGTACCGGGGGAACATTTACTTCTTCCAATTCCCAGAATTTCCGTATCGCTACGTCTAACGGCTCCGCGGTGCAACAATACGAAACGGTCGAATTGTCATCGATGAGAATCGGCGCCTTACCGACAATTACATAGCCGAGTACAGTTTGCAAGGCGATTGGAGACGCATGTGTAGGCTGACCTTGAACTCTGTTAGATAAGAGTAAGTGCGGGAAAGTCGAAGCACCGATCAATAATTGAATCGGATTTGAAGAAAAATATGTATCGTCTGCTAACTGTAAGTTTTTAAAATTATGCAAAAGCGAAACGTCAACCGTGGCAGTTGGCAAACGTTCAGTAATTTTATCTATTACGAATGACTCAATATTATAGTTTATATTACGATTGAAACGAGAATAAAATTTAATTTGTACGGAACCCTGTATTTGTTTACTAGCACCTCCTATGCCCCTGACAGTTGCACAGGCAGGTTTATTATTTATGTTCAAACCCAAAAGTTGACAACAATCCCGCGTGATAAAGTTACTTTGAGAAGCGCTGTCTAATATTGCGCGAACAATATGTTCTTTGCCAAAAGAATCTACTACAATAACTTGCGCGGTAGCAATCAATATGGTGGTTGGGCCCCGGTATAAAGAATTAATACGGTTCTCATCAGTCGCGCACAACGATATATCAGTCTGCTTCGTAAGTCTCTCAGCAGAGGGCGTGCGAGCGCCGGTCGACCTTGAACCGTGCGCGTCGCTCAATTTATTGCCGAAGCACAACAAACTATGGTGTTTAGAGCTACATTTTTTACAAGTGGACTTTGACCCACAAGCGGACACACGATGTTTTGGACTTAAGCAATTAATGCATAAATTGTTTGATTTCACAAACTTAAATCTCTGATCGGGTTTATAACTATTAAATACTTTACATTTATATACGTGATCATGTTTCTCCTTACACAAAACACACGCGGTAGGTTCGTTCTCAGCTATACAGGTGTATGCATTAGTATGTTTGCGATTTGCAGGTGATTTATTGTTAGAGACCGTTGACGAAGTTCGTTCTAACACCTTTATATGCTCACGAACAAACTCAACTAATTCACTAAAAGATGGAATTTCGGAACTACTTGATTTTAATTGATGATTAGATTCGAATGCCCGTACAGTGTCTATGTCGAGTTTTTTAAGAGCGATATGCAATAAAATAAAATCAGCGTGGTCATGGACCTTTATGTTTTTAAACCCGGCTACCGACGTTGCGAATTTATCGAGAAATGATTCTAAAGTAGCCGGCGAACCTGACGAAATAGATTTAAATTCAAATAATTGATCTAGATATGAAGTTGCCGATTGCCGTTTATCTTCATACCTTTCACAAAGTGAATCGAATATAAGAGGGTAATTATCAGCTGACGGAGTAATTCCTGCACATATCGAACGAGCTTTGCCTGTTAATTTTCCAATTAAATAATATAATTTCTCGCATGCTGTTAGCGAACTATTATTATGCACGGCATTTCGAAAACTGGCGATGAACAGCGGCCAATTTTTAATATCCCCATTAAATTCGGGTATTTCAATCGGGGGCAAGCGAGGAGATTTCTTACATTCACTAGGTGCCTGAACCTGCAATTTCTTCTCTGCCCGCTTCACCCTACCCAGTAAGTCTTCGAATGAAGAAAGTGCCTGATAGTCGACGACATAATCAGGATTTAATTTAAGTTCATGAGCGATTATATCGTCCAGCGCACATTCAAAATCAGTACGCAACGAATCTATTGTTTCACAGTCACACAAGAACGATTCTTTATCGAATTCCTCCGAATCAATATTTTTCAATTTATCGCAAATACGTTGCATACGAGAAAATATTCGATCTCTTTTTCCTAACAATCGTTTAAGAGTAATATCTGTAGGCGCCATCTAGCAACCTTCTAATAACGATAATTAAATAAATATGTAACACGCGAAATACGTTGTGAAAGCGATGTGAGCGAATAATTTACCTAAGTGGGTATTTATTTTTACAATAATGCGTCGGTGATTGAGCGCGAAGCGGTAATTCAACGGTAATATTTTAAAATAATGCGGGATTAAGCGAAATAACCAGTTATAGTAACGATTACTAGCTGGTGTTACGAATATACAACGGTTTTACCGAGAATTTAACTATATACCCACACCTGTCGGCGAGACAAGTGTTTGGTACAAAACTAATTAGAATACGAGTATTTTTTCCGACTACGAATGGCGAATGGTTATCACTGATTTCAATAACTATCCAGGCTCGTTAGGACCAAATGGAAGCGCGGGTTATGCTAAATTTTTCTAATTGCTAATTGGCTGTGAACGAAAGACATGGAAATTACGTTCTGCCGGGAACACCAGACAGAATGCAGATCGAAATATAGGAAGGATTGCACAATACCTTAATTCTCCGGGGACGTCCTCGCGGCTGAGGAGCGGCTGTCGAGTGCAGGCAACTGGAGCGCTCTGACGTGAGGTGCGCGTTGTGAGGAACCGATTGGCCACGAGTTTCAACTGCGGCCGCTTTTTAAGCGGTCTCTCTCGTACTAAAGCGAGAAGATATGTGCGGGAATAGGATAGAGGATAGGACCATCTACAGCCAATCAGATTAGTCGTTCAATGACATGAAGTTATAGATAAAAGACCTAACCGTTCTTTCTACGCAGCGTAACCACAATCAATAATGTATGTAGTAATCGATGACGAAACCAAAAAGATATAGGCTGATGATAAAAACTAAATTCCTTGAGGAACATAGGTATTTATGGTAATAATGTAATTTAGCAAATGCATAAAATACGCATAGGTATATACCTACCTATTTGTGCCTAAACTCGCAAGTCGCAACCCTATTGAGCTTGACCCATAGTAACCTTTTAATGTCGTTGGCGTCAGATAAACCAAAATAAACTCTCGGGCGTAACCATTCAGTACATTTTTGCTTGCGCACGGGAAGTTTAGGCTATTATAAAAGTAGGTGGGCGGTACGGCTGCCAGTTAAAATGTACTTTATTCTCTCGTAAATAGATTTTACATTTGTTTGATTTTTTTTTGGAGTAGTCCTTCTGTACGTATAGTACTATTAATTATTCTGTGGTAACACTTGCAACGGTTATGCCTATTATTTTGACAATTGAAAACAATTTATTGCATTTTTGACGTTATCAAACACTGCAAGCGAACAGATTTTTAAAACATCTTAAGTTATGTTTCCTTCAAAATTCTTGGAATTATGACTGGATTGCGGTTACTAATCAATTTCAAAATAAAAAGTACAGTAACTAATTAATTAAATGTTTCTGGAAAAATTGCGATGGCTTTGAACTTTCTCATTGCCTTCTGTGTGAGTGGTTTGAAGTTTTATCTTTATCATGACAACTACATACCATGTTTGATAATTGATAAAATGATACTAGAAATTATCAGTGATCGCCTTTTTTGCAGAACTGATTTTGTAAATATTTTTTCGATTCTTTAATTTAATTATAAACCAAAATATTTTTTGAACTCCAACAACCATTTGGCAAGCTGCCGTAGATAAACAGTTCCATACTAGTTGAAATACGTTTTCCTGAACAGGAATTGTAAATAAAGGCAGTTCGTTAATGGGCTCCTAATTGGCAAAGCAGTTTATATTACTGGCATTTTAATTACACCCAATAGAAATCTGAGGAAAAACTGTAACGAAGAAGTGACTTAAATTAACCTTGAGAATATAGGGCAAAATAACTCTGTTTGATATTTAATTTTACAGGACCCCCATTTTCAAATCTCTACGAAAATAACTATCTACCTTTACAACTAGAGTGGGTTGCGGCAGCCTGTGGAGAAGATGGCGGAAAACCTTGAATGGCTTCCTCGTGAATTGGCAAGAAGAAGTGGAAGGAAAGGGAGGGAGGACTTTGGCCAAGCACTGTAGACTACATTTAGAAAAATCTGCCTGCCTATAGCTTAATGTCTCAACGGCTGAATTGATTTGGGTAACATTATTATCACCTGGATTAGAACTTTTTTCCTATGCTAACAGCCCCACTGGTAAACTGAAAAGACTGAGCAAAGGCCTCCAAAATCTTCCATGAACTGTTTTCCCGGGTCGCAGCAACATATAGAATACTTTTTATTCCGAGTATGTTCCATTAAAAAAATTCCGCCCATCTCGAGGGCAAAGCCGCGGTCAACAGGCTAGTAGAAAAATTGTTCAACAACAGTACCCCAAGTTTGTATAGGCAATAACCGACACTTTGTAACCAATGCTAGCTATATCGCAAATGACTCGTTTCCTCATTTATTTCTTGCGATTCCCGTTACGAGACGACAGAACATGATCTCTAATTCCTATCTAGATTCAAGAAAATGGATATTAAACATACATAAATGCCTTTTTCCAAGGAGTATGGCAATAAAACAAAATTACAGAACGCCGAACCTCACCTTGCGAGATTGTTTGTAAAATTAATACAATCATAATCATTCATTTTGCTTCTTCAACGTTCTTACAATTGGTATTTTAATCACATGGCAGTTAGGAGCCGTACCTACTAGCAACACCTTGACCCCTTTGTAGACTTTATCGCTTGATAAAAAATATAAAATTCCTTTCTGAAAAACATCTCCAGTAAGGTCAGTGCATGTCTTTAGGACAAAGTCATCACCAATATGCATACTTATTCTTCATCATATTCACTTCCTCCGGGAGTGCCGGCAGAAGTGAAAACTTGAATATTAACGTTGTGCATTTATTTCCATATATTAAACACTTTATATACACGAATTTTACGAATACACAGCAGTGTGGCCACTACACAGACGGTCGAACCATCAGCTGTCACTATCCATGGATGCGCGTGCCACGCTGTAACAAACACACACGAACATTCGCACAAGCGCCCTGCGCCGCCTAAACGAAACAGCAGGCGCAGGCATACATTTTCGCCGCGCCGTAGAAAGAGGGGGATACTTCGTCTCCTAAGCCGCGCCGGCTGTCTACTCTCCATTCGTCTTCATCATTTCAGCCTATTGCAGTCCACTGCTGGACATAGGCCTCTCCCAGGGAGCGCCACAGCGCACGATCTCCAGCTTTTTTCATCCAGCCACTGCCAGCCACCTTCTTCAGGTCATCGGTCCATCTTGCCGGGGGGCGTCCCACCCTACGCTTACCTACACGCGGTCTCCATTCGAGAACCTTCCTACTCCACCTATCGTCGGTTCTGCGGCAGACATGACCAGCCCACTGCCACTTCAGCTTGCTACAGATTTGGACAATATCTGTAACTTTGGTCTTATGCCGTAAGACCTCATTCCGGATTTTATCCCTTAGTGAGACCCCAAGCATAGACCTTTCCATAGCACGCTGCGTGACATGAAGTCGGTGGGCCAGCTTGACTGACATGTTCCACGTTTCGGCTCCGTAGGTTAGGACTGGAAGGACGCACTGATTGAACACCCGGCTTTTCAGGCACTGCGGCAGTGGCGACGTGAGGATATGACGCATTTTCCCAAATGCTGCCCAGCCCAGCTGCACTCTTCTGGCAATTTCTCGCTCGAAGTTGTCTCTACCTAGCTGTAATACCTGTCCGAGGTAGATGTATTCTTGGACAACTTCGAGTGTTATGCCTTCGACGGAAATTGGTTCTGGGATGACATGGTCATTGAACATGACCTTAGTCTTGTCCAGGTTCATCCCAAGACCCACACGTCTCGAGGCAGCATTGAGACTGTTCAGCATTTTTTGCAGGTCTTGCAGCGATTCCGCCATAATAACTATATCGTCGGCAAAACGAAGGTGCGTTAGGTATTCACCGTTGACATTGATGCCCAGTCCGTTCCAGTCCAGCGTCTTGAACAAATCCTCCAGCGCGTTGGTAAACAGTTTAGGGGATATTACATCTCCCTGTCTCACACCTCTTAGCAGCTGGATGGGTTTTGTTCGGTGGTTTTGTACTTGGACCGACATCGACGCCATGCTATATAGGCTCCTTAGCACCTTTATGTACCGCCAATCGACTTGGCATCGCTGCAAGGATTCCAGAACAGCCCAGGTTTCGACGGAATCGAAGGCTTTTTCGTAGTCCACAAAGGCTAGACACAGCGGCTGGTTATACTCCTCTGTCTTCTGTATAACCTGCCGCACTGTGTGTATGTGGTCTACGGTACTATAGCCTTTGCGAAACCCAGCCTGCTCCGGCGGCTGGAAAGCGTCAAATCTAGCGGAAAGCCGATTTGTGACGACCCTCGAAAACAGCTTGTAGACGTGACTCAGGAGCGTGATTGGTCTGTAGTTTTTGAGGAGATTTTTGTCTCCTTTCTTGAAAAACAATGTCACCACGCCCCTGCTCCACGCCTCCGGGGTAGTCCCACTGGCTATGACGGAGTTGAACAACCTCCTAAGCTCTCCGAGCACAGGTTGGCCCGCAGTTTTTAGAAGCTCGGAGGTAATTCCGTCTTCGCCGGGAGCCTTCCCATTACTAAGCTGCCCAAGGGCCGTCTCAATCTCATCTATCTCTACGTCTGGGAGATCGTCTGTGTAGTGGCGTGTAAGCGTGGCTCTTAGGTCATTTGCGTCGGGCTGTGGCTGCGGGGAATGCGAGGCGTAGAGTTGGCCATAGAAGTCTTCGATTTCGGCCAGAATCTCTGGAACCGATGCAACAATTCTGCCATCCGAGGTTTTCAACTTTGTCAGATGACTCCTCCCGAGTCTTTTAGTGAAGACCTTCGACCCACGATTCTGCTTAATCGCCTCCTCTATGAGGCGAGTATTCAATTTACGAAGGTCGCGTCTCACTAAACTCCGTATCTTTTTATGCAGGGATCGGGTGTCTGACAAAGTTTCCTCTGGCCTTTCTCGTCGTTGCTTCATCAGTTCCAGAGTCTCGCTCGAAAGTTTAGACCTATGGCACGCTGCCTTCCCCTTAAAGTGCCTATTTCCCACTTCGCGTATGACTTCTATCACGCTCTCTAGGTCCTTGTCCACGTCCTCTGTAGTTTCCAAAGCGGCAAACCGATTGCGGAGTTCCAATTGGAAGGCTTTGGCACCTTGGCCGGTCTGGTCCAGTGTTGGACGGAGAACTGACCTCATCATGCGGCTTCTCTCAAGCCTAAAATTGATATTTAGGGTGCCTCTTACTAGTCGGTGGTCACTGCCGGTGTTGAACCTGTTTACCACAGAGACATCCCTAAATATGTGCTTCTTGTCCGTCATGATGAAGTCTATGTCGTTCTTCGTCCTACCGTCGGGGCTTAGCCAAGTCCACTTTCTCTGGGGTTTCTTCTGGAAGAAACTGTTCATGCAGAAGAGCCCCTCCATGCTCAGAAAGTTGACCAGCATTTGCCCCCTGTGGTTCCTGGTTCCAAAGCCGTGTGGTCCGACACACGATTCGTCGAGTTGCTGTACTCCTACTTTGGCGTTGAAGTCACCCATGACAACGGTGAAGTGGGTCTTGGTTTTACGATGCATGGCTTTGGATATATCCTCATACATGGCCTCCACCACATCATCCGAGTGTCCAGTCGACGTCGGGGCGTATACCTGTATGACCTTAAGAGAATATCTCTTGGTCAGTCGGATTACAAGGTACGCTACCCGGGTCGACACACTGGATATCTCCAACACGTTGTCACGGAGTGCTTTGTGGACAAGGAAACCCACGCCACCTTGGGAGAGTTGGTCTCCTTCTCGGAAGTAGAAAAGATGGCCAGATTCTAGGGTCATCGTGTCCTCCCCCTGTCTTCGGACTTCTGACAGCCCCAGAACATGCCACCTTATGTTTTTGAGCTCTTCCTCGAGTTCGACCAAGCCTTCGTCCAGTCGTAAACTGCGTCCATTATACGTCGCCAAGGTCAAGGGTTTGTGGCAGCCATTCGTAGCCCGGAGATTCTTGGCACCCCCTACCCCACCGTAACCAAGGCCGCTGCCGTGACCCGGAATAGTAGGGCGGCCGGGAACTGGGGGCCGTGGGTTCAGTCGCTCGTTCATGGGAGGTGCATGCCCATACTCACCACGCTGGGCAAGCGGGTTGGTGAGCGCAGTACAGAGTCTCGCACCAGCGACGCTGCTGCCCGCCGCTGGTCAGAGAAATTTGACTCTGTATACCTTGTAATGGTTATACCGCCATTGGTTCGGTCGCCAGGCCTCGTCCGTTTATCAGCAGGGTGCACCACGGGCAGGTGAGGTTGGCATTTGGGGCAAAAAGATGTAGGTGTGCCCCCTTACACCCCAAGTTCACCAATTCGTCTTACGAATTTTCAATCAGGTCACGTGTGTCTTACGAATTTTCGATCAGGTCACGTGTCCTGACGCGAGTTTATATTACAAAAAAAGTGTACAACGCCGCTAAAGAAGTTTTCACTTCAAAAAACTAAAAAATGAACACCTAACACCAATATAGTAAAAATTCTGTAGCATGGCATACTACCCTCGTCGGGCACCTGAATCGGATGGGCCCGAACCTTGCGGAGAGCCAGTTTGGTTTCCGCAGGGGGCGCTCGACGGTGGACGCAATCATGCGCGTGAGAGCCCTCACGACGGGGGATGCGGTGGCCCGGGGCAGGGTCGTCTTGGCGGTGTCTTTGGACATCACCAATGCCTTTAACACCCTGCCCTGGAGTTGCATCAGGGAGGCACTCCGGTATCACCGGGTGCCGACCTACCTCCGTCGCATAGTCGAGGCTTATCTGACGGACAGAGCCGTCATCTACCCCGGTCACCGGGGAGAGCGGAACCGGCGAGAGATGTCGTGCGGTGTTCCACAGGGTTCGGTCTTGGGGCCGCACCTGTGGGACATCGGATACGACTGGGTGCTGCGCGGCGACCTCCCTGACGGCGTCAGCGTAATATGTTACGCTGACGACACGCTCGTCCTGGCGGAGGGAGAGTCGCACCAGGCGGCGGCCGACCTGGCGACGCAAGCGGTCGCGACAGTCGTTGGAAGGATCCGGCAGTTGGGACTCGACGTGGCGCTCCACAAAACAGAGGCCATGTGTTTTCATGGCCGTCTGAACGCGCCACGGTCAGAGTCCCACATAACGGTGGGAGGGGTTCGCATCGGCGTCGGGAGGACGATGAAGTACCTGGGACTCGTCCTCGACGGCCGGTGGAACTTCAAGGAGCACTTCCTGCGTTTGGCCCCAAGGCTGAACCGGGCAGCAGGCGCCCTCAGGCGACTCCTGCCCAACCTCAGCGGGCCAAACGCCTCCTGCCGGAGGCTGTACGCCGGTATCGTGCGGTCCATGGCCCTCTACGGGGCCCCCGTGTGGGCCCTGAGCATGCGGACGCGACCAGCGAGGCTGGTCGCATGCCAGAGGGTCATGGCTATCCGGATGATCCGAGGATACCGCACGATCGCCGGCGAATCGGCCAACCTCCTTGCCGGATTATTGCCCTGGGATCTGGAGGCGACCGCCCTCCAGCGCGTCTATGAGTGGCGCGTGGAGGCGCGGCGCCGGGGAGAATTCCCGCTGCCCCGACAAGTCGAGGCGCGGCGGGAAGAGGTCCGGCGCGATCTCAGGGCAGTATGGAGGGAACGACTGTCGCAACCGAGGTTCGGGCACGCCGCAATCGCGGCGGTAAGACCCCTCTTTGAGGAGTGGCTGGAAAGGCGTCACGGCGTCCTGACCTATCGGATGACGCAGGTCCTCACGGGACACGGATGTTTCGGGAGGTACCTGTGTCGGATGGGGAAGGAAGAAACGCCGGGGTGTCACCATTGCGAAGATCGCCCGGAGGACACAGTAGAGCATACGGTGCAAGACTGCCCCGCTTGGGCAGAGCACCGCCGTGTCCTCACGGCAGCGATAGGCGGAGACCTCTCGCGCCCGGCATTGGTCGAGGCCATGCTGCGGGGCGAGACGGAGTGGGAAGCGGTCGCCTCCTTCTGCGAAGCAGTAATGCTCGTTAAGGAGGAGGCGGGCCGTGAGAGAGAGAGGACAGCGTCCTCCCTCCGCCCCACCCGCAATGGTAGACGCCCACGGCGTCGGACGTCGCAAGACGATCTCCGGCCACCGTAGGCGCGGGCATGCGGGCGGCGAGTAAAGGGCAACTCGCCGCCCGGACATGGACCATGCCCGGGTCGACGGCGCGTTGTGTTCCACGCGCGCCTCAAAGAGCGTCAGCACGATGACGGGGCCCCGCCCAAGAGGGCCAAAGCCTGCCGGGGTCGCGGGACTTATCTCATTACCGTGACCCCGGAACATAAAAGGCTATTGAAGGACACCGTGGATTTTAGTCAGTACAAGTCTGACAGTCCCTCCCGCCCTGCCCGGGGTGGGAGGACTCATTTGATGATTTTACCACGCTAAAAAAAAAAAAAAAAAAAAAAAAGCATGGCATACTATGGTCGTATGTCAGGCGATGTGGCAGACGTGTGCGAATTCCGGCTTTTCGCCACTTTCCGTCATTTGTTCCTAGTAATTAGTAGTTATTAAGTTATCCGCTCGGTTATGCGGCGTGACCACTGTGCGTGTGCGCTCGTGGAAGTCCATTAGGTTTTAGTTCCGTTAATAGTTTCACTGAGAACTTGTTCTAAATCTTTAACGTTATAAGTAAACATTGTTCTTTTTTCTTCTAAGCGTGTAGAGTTCAAATGTAGGCATTTGGCCCAAAATTCGGTTAAGCGAAGTCTTCAACAGGTAGGTAGTCAAATGTTCACACGTTACAGTTCAGCTGCATTGCAGCTGTCACCAGCGGTTTCTAAAACTGCTCCTTATTATTGCTCCAAATGATTCACTTCGTGAATGAATAGCCAATGATGCTGGAAATGCACGAAGTGAATCATTAGGAATATTGCTTAAAGTGGCCGTTTTAGACCCGCTAAGCATGCCGTGCAAAATTGAGGGATTACAATATGTATATTTTATTACATTTCATTTAATTTACATATTGGAAAAAAGTACAGTTACTTTTATTTACGTAGAAAAGTTGCGTGTGCTCATCATGCCTGCGGAGTTTCGCTGCAACACTGTTGACTGTACGGCGTTAATTTAATACTACAGGTTCAATTAGATCGCATGGCTAGCTTGATATTACATGAGCTAGATGTATAACTAACTGCCCAAACGCTCCTGAGACGCTGTTCTCATCAAGATTTTCAATTAGGTCAAACATTTCTCCAATATTTATATTACATAATATGGAAGAGCGCGTCACTTTTAAAATTGCCAATACGTCACAAACAATTACAGTTTTAATTTGCTTGTGATGTCACGAGACACTCTCGAATTTTGATACGTTATATCTTTGTTAATATGCATTGATTTAACAAAAGGAAAAATACGTGTCCATTATTTTTCAAAACTCTAGTTGACGGATTAATCAGATTTGCAATTTATTGATGCATGCCTATGCTACTGAAATTCATTTTGTGAGAATAAAAGGTGTATAACCAAACCCAATCACAAATAAAGCGTGATGTAACCTTTGACCCACCACGACAATATTCGTGACTGTTAATATCGAGAAGCCATCTTGGTTGCTCAAATACTAGATACAGTTTCTCTGCGAAAAGTTAATTTAATTTTATGAACAGTCTTGTGTGCAGCGCTGTCCCAGTGTCGAAACTAGCTTGGCAATCACTGAGCTACTGACAACGACGTCTATCAAAGATTTTAGAAAAGAGCGTAGCAGGTGAATCTATAAACTACATACTCTAGATCGTATTTCAGGTATTATACAAATGACGTTTGGTATTTCAAACGGTTTCCTATTATCTGCTCATCATGGGAACTGAGAGATTCTTCTGAAGGCGCCAAACTAGTAGCTAAGTTCTGGGTCGACTGAATTAAAACTGCAAGTGACACGCTTTTTTTTTTGTTTTGGGGTGGCA
The DNA here is from genome assembly GCA_950005045.1 of Agrotis exclamationis. Taxonomy (NCBI): domain Eukaryota; kingdom Metazoa; phylum Arthropoda; class Insecta; order Lepidoptera; family Noctuidae; genus Agrotis; species Agrotis exclamationis. Next base: position 5,848,659 of record OX465433.1, on the reverse strand, counting down.
AAATCATCAAATGAGTCCTCCCGCCCTGGGTGGGGCGGAAGGGACTGTCAGACTCTTACTGACTAAAATCCACCCGTGTTCCTTCGGATGCCCTTTACGTTCCGGGGCCACGGTATCCTGGATTAAGAAAAATCCGCAACCCCAGCAGGCATTTGGCCCCATAAGGGGCCCCGTCGGTGACGCGTGAAACACGACGCGCCACCGACCCGGGCTTGGTCCTTGGTCAGACGGCGAGCATACCCATTACTCACCGTCCGCAAGCCCGCTCCGCCGCTGTGCCCTCTGCTATTCAGAGGGACACGCGTTGGAGCCTCTATTCGACAGGCTATTCGCATACGGGCAAAGAGACCCCTTAGGCACAGTGCCTAAGAAGAGTTTTTGCCCGCATCCCAGGGCGCACCGGCCCGAAAAACTGGTCTTCCCCCCGGACGTATCCGAGAGGGAACTCCAGTCCACGGGCGCACGTGGAGGTTTCCTGTCTTAGCACCCCGCCAGTGACACGACACGCTAAAAATAAAATTGTTAAAATATAAGCTGGCTTCTTAATTAATTGGATGTTAAGACAATTGGAGTTTCGACTTTATGTCTAACATTTGTCTGAAAACGCGAGCGACCAATGACCATTAAGCTAAAAGCTAACATTAACCCCCAAAGCCTAAATCAACCTACATTTTGCGCACATTTCAGCCCTCGTTATATTAGATTATTTAATCGCAATATCATGTCATATTTATGTTCCAGGTACTTAACCAAGGCTGTCCATCCAACTGGCAAATCCCTTAATCGGCTTTTACGTAACCTACGGAGGGACCACGGGTGCCGAAAATATAATACTGGACGTTTCGGGTCTTTTATCCCTGCTATATTAGGATTGCATGATAAAGTGCTATAGAGGCCACAAATTGAAATTGTCACATGTGTGTAGCAGAGGTCAACCACCTTATAATGCTTCCTGGGCGTGAATTGGAGTAATGTAGTAAAATAATATAGGTACAATAATAACTGAATTAGGGCTAACCAAAAGTTAGAATTCACGATCTCAGGATATTATGGTCTTTTATAGTATTGGCAGTTGTCGTTATTTGTATGAAAAATTGGCCTTTGGTAAAATCCTATGTCCATCACTGGACATGTCAGTTTCGATTAACAAAAGATCATAATTAAACAATAAAATTGTTTTAAAATCGCATAAAGTCACGCTTCATCGAAATAAGCACGTGCTTAGTAAACCTTTCATTCCTATCTCGCTGTTACGACCTTCGCATTTGATAAAATACAAGTAGAAAATGTGGAGAAGTACACAGAATAGCTAGTTCTATTCTATCCATGTGTTCCCCACACTATTTCCCCCTTCATTCTGTGGTAAATGGGGCTGGAGGAGTGAAAGGAGGAATCCTGTCAATGCAATTAAAGTTGGTTCTGTCCGATATTCTCGCACTGTAATGGAATGCTTTTAAAGGTTTGCTATAGAAGGTTCTATACACCGTGTTCCGGACGATATACATAAACTTCGACCAGATGTTCAAACCACGGAAGTAAGCATTTTTCATTATGGACACATTAATAAATTCTTATTTTTTATTTTTTGTTAATTTTCATACAAACTAAATACCTAGACGTAAATAACCCGATATGCATGCCTCTTTATCCGAATTGGCAACGTCATTCATAACATTTGGCGGGCTGAAACAAATGAAATGCAAATAGTATTTGATAGATTTCAAATTAAGATACTTTCTCACTGCATAGCTCAATTAAATTTCATTAAATGAAATTACAAATATCTTTGTAACGAAGCCTTTTTAAGTACTACTTCCTTTGCTGGATTTGATTTGTAAAAGCCATAGAAGTATTTGCTAAAGTTTATGGATAACGTGAAGAACACGGTGTATTTAGACTTTCGTATTCTATCAGTTCTTTTCAGGGTGTTTTTGTTAAGTGTCAGTGAGGGGCGTATACGTTGTTTCATCCAGGTTGATTTCGTTGCAGGATCCATGAAATCAAAATGATTCTCCGGGACACATCTGTCTCAACATTTTTTGGCGGGCTTCACTGTAAATTATAAATTTCAGGAGAGGCAGTGGTTGGGAATAGTGTGCTTGACACATTTGTCTTTGTGTTATGGTACTATGCAGCTAGCACAAAATTTATCTGCATGGTACCGTACTTAAAGCTTCCCGCAATGCGCTAGGTACTGCCGAGATTTAAATATCCACCTCCAAACCCACATTTTCACAGGTGACCTTACAAATAAACTAGACTAAAACTAAGCAATGCATTCTTAACATAATTGGGTGTTACAGCGCCGATTATGTCTCCTCAACAAAAGGTTTGCCTCAAGAATACTGACATTAAATGAATGGCGTCGTTTCGAAATGTCAGTGGCGTGCGCCGTGTCGAATCAAAACAATATGGAACCGAACGGTATGTGGCAACTGGCAATGCAGATTTAAATTATAATGCTAACTGTTAGTGGTTTAACTGTAACAGCATTGTGACCGATTTGAAAAGCTTTTTCTTACAGGAAATGGCAGATAGAAATGGTTATGCAAAGCTTTTCTTGCTGATTATTCTCGTCCATACCCACGACTGGGCATAGGGTCTCTCTTTGCTTCTTTCAAGCTTCACGTTTAGCTTCATCCAGGATATACCCGCGATGGCAACACGGTATGCCTATCTCGCCGCCAAACAACTAAAATTCCTCTTTCCCCTCATTGGATGAAACTAGGTCCCAGCCTTACTCCACCAGCCATCACCCCGCCTTAGGCGCCTCAACTTCCGTTTAATTTCTATCGCGAGATTTCCAATGTCGGAAGAAAGAAGAAATTGATTCCAACATCATAGTTTAGTAAAGAAAAAAAAGATTTCGGAAAGGAATTGACCGAACTAAGGATACATTAAAGCAAAGCAACACCAAAACAGATGGCCTTCCGTTATTAATTTTTGTACTCGTCTTTATGCTAAAATGTGGTGTTTGTGGTTCTTCTTCCACACTTCTCTATTTCTAGCCACAGGTGGACTGTGTAAAAGATGATTTATACGGTCCATCAATCGTTTCCTTGTTATTTACGCTTTGTTTATTTTTACTATGTTTTCTGTTATATTCTGAATCAGTCTAATTTAGACATATTATATAAACTTCGATCCTAATTTAAAGTTTATCTGAAAGTTCAACAACACCGCTTTGTTTACAACGTTGAAGAGATCAGTAAAAATCAACACTAATTAGTATTTTGCGTTCAATGCTCGTGTAATACGAGCTTCCCACGTTTACTATCACACAACTGTAGTAATTAGTCACATTAGCAATTAGATCACAATGCCTGCTATTAGATAGATGTTATCATACGAATTGTACCGTTATTTCAGTTGAATGAATCACAGGAAAACCGGGGTGATAACACTTTTGGGATAGGTACCTATTTTCATTCAAAATGAGCAATTGTTTTATATTTTGAACTAGCGTAGCTATTGTTCTTAATTATTTTAACTAGCGTCTACCCGCGACTTCGTCTGTGTGGAATTTAGCATTGAGTAAATAAAGTACCTATAAACTGAGTGCCACAATTCATACAAATCTTTTCAGCCGTTTTTATGTGATGGAGTACAAACAGAATACAGACGCCAGCTGCACATCAAAGCTGATTTCCAACTTTATTGCAAAAGAAGAAGGTTCTTGCTCGATTGGGAAAATTTGACAGATTAAGGTAGGTTGATGTGCTGCAGTGCTGATTAAATAGAAACACATAAGTCTTCCACATTAATAATATTAGTAGGATAAAAATTCATCATCATAATTTTATTCAGCCATATTTCTTTTATAACCTATTAAAACCAGTGTTGCCGGCAGCAAGTTTCAATTTATTCCGATTCCTCATCTCAAAAGTTCCGATAAGTTCCGCCCGAGTAAAATAAAAAAAAAAACGATAATAAAACACACCTTTTTTTTATCATTATACATTAATTCTTTACAACCATCAATTTTGTCCAGACGATCTGAAAAGAAAAATGCTCTAAAAACATTTGTGTTAAGTATGTCATGTCTATGGCCTCGGATAATAATGTCAAAATACTATGGCGTTTTGATATAGTATCAAAGAGTAAGCGTTATACCCGAATAAACGTTTCACGATAAAATCGCGGCGATTTAACACGCGCGATCATTCTTTTTCGTGCGAAACAGTCAGAAGTGCGTATCTCATATATTCTGTGGTATCGCTACTTACGATTGGTCGAAACGGAAATAAAATAGGTACCGCGCGTGTTAGATTTATCTAGTAAATAATACGTAATTAATAATTATTTATAATATGTAATTAATAGTAAAATATATGTTAATAGTAAATAGTAAAATATTTAAAACAACGATCAACTGATTTCCGAACGAAATCAATTGACGTTCAAGTATTTATCGAATTAAATTAAGGCTGCAAATAAATACTTACTGAATTTCTAAATTATCTAATTAAGTTTTAAAATGGTTCTACTGTACAGGATTTGTTTATTATTACCTATTTTATTAATTATTTAAATACAGTGTTTGATGATCTGTGATTGGTTAATGATGGCGGTAATATTTGATGGAAGTGGTACAATACTAAGTTTATAAAAATAGATGTACCCTCACATCGGTAGTCATTACGCTGCAACTGTTCAAAGAGTTAAGACGTGTCCGAAGTGGTGTTCTGTATATTTAATGTGATATAATAATAGAGAATACAAGTGTGTGATGCTGAAAGTTATAATTAGTGTCCTAATGTTCTACAATGAAAATGTAAGTTAATTGATATTTATTATGTTAAAGATATTGCTGTTAATTATGTATTTTTATGAAGTGTATATATGATAAAATATGTTGCCGTGGAGTTTCTTTCTCCGTTCTTCTCCACGAAGACCTAGGGTTTACGAACGGAGGTAGCTTGATAATAAAATACCTAGTTTTGATTTTGTGCTTTTCTTTATAAACCCATTCCTATAAGAAAGCCCTTAGAGATACTTTACATACAGTAAATAAATAACATTAACCATCCTGATATCTAAACTTGACAATAACGTCGATATTAATATCAATAAAACCAGAAATGCACATTCTATTTATTATACACACATCCTATTTCTAACATCAGAAGTGGGATAAGTGCCCTAACCTATTTATTAATTCTAATGAACTTCCTTTTTACATTTCATAATCAACGTTGGAGCTATCAATCGACACATCTCTGTTGAAAACTGAGATGTCATCGGGTGGAGAAATCGGGATTTGGAAGGGCGATGAAAACGTGCTGCAATCTTGAACAGCCGCTGGATTGCGATGCTGCTGAAAAGGATCGAAGCCATGCCGAGGATAACGTAACGAGAACTTCTGCACCACAATAAGAATTATGGGCTAATGTCGGTAAGGCCTCCAGAGGCTCTGCTTTAATATTTATTTAATGTTTTAATCCAAAAGTGAATTGAAAAGGTCCTAGATATGAATAGTTTTTTTTTTTTTTTTTTGAAATTGTGTTTGAGGGTTTGGCTTTCTTAGAATTTTAACGAAATTTAAAAAGAAAGGAAAATACATCAAAAGAAAGTGATGTCGGGCAGTTATATAAAAAAAAGACTATTTACATTTTATTTATAAAAAATACTGTTGTAAAATAATTGGTCGATGAAATTGCAATACCTGTTGCAAAATTACCAACTTTAAATAACTAAGTATTAGAAAAGACGTGTCGATTAATAAGAAATTGGTTACTCAAATTGGTTAATCAAATTTTAAATGTACTAGGGCCAACAAACAGTAAAATAGCAATGAAAAAAAAATGTATTTACACATCAGGTTTCTTTTGGCATAAAAGTATTATTTTCGCGAAACAAAAAAATAATAATAGTTGTTGCTTGAGAAAGGAAAAAGGGTAAACGAGACAAAATCTTTTGATCCGAAAAAAATTATGAGAGTTAAAACTATTGACATTTTTGTTTATTTAATCTATCTCTCATTTGCAAAATGCCAGAGTTGGCATGATTAAAACAAGTTGTTTTGAAACACAAGTTGAAATCGGTTTGAATTGAATCAGTGTTTTTTTTTTTTTATCACACGTTTAAAAGCAAAGATTAAACAAGTTTAAAACATTGTATAAAGCTTTAAAATTACCTTTTATAACAAATTACTAGATACAATATGAAAATAAATTAATATTTAGGAGCATAAAATAAAGTTTACTTTACATAAAACCTATTCGAGTCAATGCTGTTGATACGAGTATAATTATTTTTGAACATTGTTTTTTGTTTGTTTTGATTAGTAAATTATTTTATAAAAATACCTTAGTACCAGGATTTGTTTGGTACAAGAAAACTCCTATTTTTGAAACATAAGCATATGATAATTTCAATTTCAAAACAATCAAAGTTATAACAATGTGAATAGATAAACAACATTGGTTATTATCAAATCAAAATTGTGGCTCCTAATTTCGACTGTCAGAAGAAAGTTATTCAATGGATTAGTGGTTATTCCCCTCATTTTTAAAAGTATACATGTTGGTGTTTCCCCTATTCATAGAACAAAATTCATAGTTCATACGCCCCGCCGGCCCCGCTAGAAAAGTCCCTATGCCAACCCAATGTAAAAAAATCGACATTAAATCCGATACTACTAGAACAGTTTCGCAGCTTACAAGTGAATGTTTACCCGATTGATCATTTTTGTAAATATATAATGTACTATTTCGAGTAAAAAAAATGATCTAGTCTAGAAATGAAACATAAAGCTCGAATGAATTACAAATAGTGACCTAAACAAAACAAAAAACACTTCTTTAAAACAATTTGAACACTCTTTTATCAACATTTTTTTTTAAATACAAATTAATGGTCTTTTGAAGTAGTATTTTGACTGGCTTATAAGCTTTGATATTAAAAGCCAGAGTAGATGTCGATCTTCTGGTCAATGACCAAGTTAATCGGGAGGTCATTTTCGTGGGATACGATTCAGTTTATATTTGTAGAAAAATAAGAATTTTTTTGTTGATTTTGCAATGGGTCTGTGGTTTTAACATCAGTTTACTGTTTGTCTCATAAAATAAAAAAAAGGTACTTTAATTATGGCTTTGTTCGAAAACTTGATGTCTTAAAGAACTTAAATATGATGGAATGGAACAAAACTCGACTTGAATAATGTGAAAACTAGTTATTATAACTGAAATACGATTTGAATCTGTCTTAAAAATTAAAAGTATAGCTTAGTAAATCGGTTAAAAAATCATGATTTTGAAAAGATCTCGACTTGACAACACTATGTGCAATGATAATAATAATTGTCAGAATAACCGAGCTCTGGTGATTTTATAATGAAATAGAAAATTAATAAATTTCGTAAATTTCTTTGGAAAATAAAATGCAAATCCTTTGATTAATGTAGCAAAAAAAAAACGAGAAGGAAATAATATTTTATTAGTACAGTACAGGTACAGAGCATACAAAATTATATGCAAAAGAAAATGAAAAATGAACAAGTGATAGACGTCATATTGTCCTTGATATACGTACACTTCGTAAAAAAATAAAAAAAAATCAAGCTAAGTTGAATCTAGTGATTAAGTGAAATAAGTGTTATTTTGTTATCGTTTATGAATTGTATTTTATATTGGTAAAAGTTTATTATGATTAGTTTTAAGACATGATTGTATTATGTATGAATTAAAACCTTAGCTGTGGTATATCATTCACTGGCTGCGGGTGATTAAGCTTCACTGACCGCGGTTGTATGGTATGCCAAGTAAGGTCGATGATTATGAACAGACTACTGATATTATGATGATTATGCCTGACCATTGACATTATGAACCTACTTTTGACATAATGAACTGACTATAGACATAATGAACTGACTATAGACATAATGAACTGACTATAGACATAATGAACTGACTATAGACATAATGAACTGACTATAGACATAATGAACTGACTATAGACATAATGAACTGACTATAGACATAATGAACTGACTATAGACATTATGAACTGACTATGCATTACGAACTGACTATGTATATTACGAACAGACTATAGACATTATGAACTGACTATATACATTATGAACTGACTATTGTAATTATGAACTGAGTATAGTAATTATGAACTGAGTATAGTAATTATGAACTGAATATAGTCATTATGAACTGAATATAGTCATTATGAACTGAATATAGTCATTATGAACTGAATATAGTCATTATGAACTGAATATAGTCATTATGAACTGAATATAGTCATTATGAACTGAATATAGTCATTATGAACTGAATGTAGTCATTATGAACTGAATGTAGTCATTATGAACTGAATATAGTCATTATGAACTGAATATAGTCATTATGAACTGAATGTAGTCATTATGAACTGAATGTAGTCATTATGAACTGAATGTAGTCATTATGAACTGAGTAATGTAATTATGAACTGAGTAATGTAATTATGAACTGAGTAATGTAATTATGAACTGAGTAATGTAATTATGAACTGAATGTTTTAATTATAAACTGAATATTTTAATTATGAACTGAATATTGTAATTATGAACCGACTATTAAAATTATGAACTGCTGGTCGGTCACTGCCCTGATATTAGTCTGAAACTCATGTGCAGCAAATAATAGAACTAATATGCCAAGGCCAGACACTTCTTGAATATAATTAATTAGGTACTTCGAGAGCGAAGTACTTGTCAGTATGGCCGTGTTAGATTTATCTAGTAAATAATACGTAATTAATAATTATTTATAATATGTAATTAATAGTAAAATATATGTTAATAGTAAATAGTAAAATATTTAAAACAACGATCAACTGATTTCCGAACGAAATCAATTGACGTTCAAGTATTTATCGAATTAAATTAAGGCTGCAAATAAATACTTACTGAATTTCTAAATTATCTAATTAAGTTTTAAAATGGTTCTACTGTACAGGATTTGTTTATTATTACCTATTTTATTAATTATTTAAATACAGTGTTTGATGATCTGTGATTGGTTAATGATGGCGGTAATATTTGATGGAAGTGGTACAATACTAAGTTTATAAAAATAGATGTACCCTCACATCGGTAGTCATTACGCTGCAACTGTTCAAAGAGTTAAGACGTGTCCGAAGTGGTGTTCTGTATATTTAATGTGATATAATAATAGAGAATACAAGTGTGTGATGCTGAAAGTTATAATTAGTGTCCTAATGTTCTACAATGAAAATGTAAGTTAATTGATATTTATTATGTTAAAGATATTGCTGTTAATTATGTATTTTTATGAAGTGTATATATGATAAAATATGTTGCCGTGGAGTTTCTTTCTCCGTTCTTCTCCACGAAGACCTAGGGTTTACGAACGGAGGTAGCTTGATAATAAAATACCTAGTTTTGATTTTGTGCTTTTCTTTATAAACCCATTCCTATAAGAAAGCCCTTAGAGATACTTTACATACAGTAAATAAATAACATTAACCATCCTGATATCTAAACTTGACAATAACGTCGATATTAATATCAATAAAACCAGAAATGCACATTCTATTTATTATACACACATCCTATTTCTAACACGCGCGTTAAATCGCCGCGATTTTATCGCCAGTCTGTTTGCAGTTTGCATCGTGAATCTAGCGCAGATCATTTTGTATAATCAGATCAACGATTTACGTGTACTTGTAGTAATATTCACTATTTATTTATTACAACATATTACAATATTTTTTACAAATAAGTGTATTAAAATGATACCTTAGAGTATGTAGTAGGTATGTAGTAGATTACAGACCAGCGTAACGTAACACCAAACCAATGATATGCACCAAACCAGAAAAATTTTTTTTTGGTTGTTCCAAACCAGAAAAAACAAACGGCAACATTGATTTCTAGGGGTACACTCTTCTTTATTATTATATCTATGGGTACACTCCAACAAAGTTTTTTACATCTATGTAGGGTAAAGGTGCGAACATATTATCTGACGCGTCCATCAGCCGCGGCTGAGGGACGCGGCTTATTAAAATCTAGCCAGTACATTGAATACCTACTACACTGTGCAAACTATCGGTCGTAAGACGCGAACGTGACCTTGAGTCGCCCTTGAGCGCTCGGACGTCCGAACAGAATCTGGCCGGCTGGATGTTTGTGTACCGTGCACACTGCTAAGCCGCGTCCCTCAGCCGCGGCTGACGGATGCGTCCGATAATATGTTCGCAGCTTAAGGGGAATGCCCCAACCAGCCCGCGAAATTCAAAATTTCTTGGGTTTTTTGCAATTTGCAGGCCAGTGCTAGGTTTTATGTTGATTAAAATATTGATCGCGCTTGTAAGACGTATGTAGTTACAGAACTATAATCAACAAAATCACCAATATAACGCTCTAAGTTCATAAAGCTTCAGGAATGACTTTTTATGTTATTTTTTTGTTCCTGAAGCTTTATGAACTTGGAGGGTTGTATTGGTGATTTCGATGATAATAATTCTGTAACTACATACGTCTTACAAGCGCGATCAATATTTTAATCAACATACAACCTAGCACTGGCCTGCAAATTGCAAAAAACCCAAGAAATTTTGAATTTCGCGGGCTACCCTTGAGCATCAACCTTAATACATTTAGTGAACAACGAAAATATCTATAGCTAATCCTGTCAGTCGAGTTTATTTTATATATTATTTTAAACAAAGGAAACTGAGTCCACACAGCCAAGTCTACGACAAATATGATGATGGGTAACAATTTTATTGTAATAAAATTATGACAATGTCATTCCAATGTCGCTTTTTGTTGGTTGGTTTGTGCCAAAGTTCCGAAAAGTTCCGCCAAAGCGGAGGTTCCGCAAAAGTTCCACCAAGGGCTTCAAAGTTCCGAATTCGGAACAAAAGTTCCGCGCCGGCAACGCTGATTAAAACTTTATGGTCTCAAGATGCAATTTGAAATTCGAACGTGACCGATTTTATTTTGACGTTTTCTCGATCGATGAAGAAAAACAATCGTTCGAAATTCAAAATATATGGGTAACTAACGATTGAATGAACATTGTTCCAACAAAAATAACGTTTGTATTACCAAGCTGTACTGGAAATAATCGATTGAATAATCGACATGAAAGTCTTTCGAGTTTCGATTAGCCATGAGTTTTATGGAACGAACCAACGCAATGGTAGCTAAATTGCTTCAGATAAACGATAAATTCTACGACTTACACTGAATAACAATTTTATTACTTTTAAAATACTATGATATTGTCGCAACTACCCAGAAATTATAATAAAATAATAAAGTTTAAAAGGAGGCTGCTGAAATAAAAAAAAAAAAACAATTTCTCACTTCAGAAGCAAAAAAGATTCGATGAAATCATAATCGTCACGAATTAAAAAGTAAAAAAACAGTACGTACGTGATATTATCTATGATAAGCCGGTCCCGATAAAATAAAACGAACTTGCTTGATACAGATCTATATAACTATGCAGGAAGATTATCTATCAATATGCAATTTGCGTAACTAAGTAAAGTTCTAACCCTCTGCATGCAAGCGTTGCATTCACAACTATCAAACTAGGATTGACATCATCGCCTCTTGAAGATCTTACGTCATAATCCAAACACGCGACTTTAGACCTTATAAGCAAACAGAATTACGGAGCTAATTGTTAATACTGGTAATCTGATGTTAAGTATTAAACTAACTTGGCAGCTGATACTGTTATCAAGTTCTAAATTGGTTAGTAGCTGTCTCGCCAAAACTGGCAGGTCATGTCAATGACCTTTATTTAGTTGATATAATGTGTTTTAGTTATTTTATAGGTAGATTTAAGTATTAGGCATTTAATGAGTCCCAAAGGAGACATAAAATACAATGATGTGTTGCTTAGGGAACATAATTATGTTTCAAACTTTCAGGAAGGCAGCTACGAGTATATCTAACAGCAATATTTCAGCAGAAGATTTGTAGATACAAACAAAAGCTTTATTTTCAATCAATTCAAATAAGGCTCACAGTCAGCAAGGTTAGCATAACCCTGAAAGGAAAAGGACAACTGTAGGAGGTAGTACCAGCTACACGGTGGATTTTTAGTTATTTAGAATCTGCCAGTCACTTCTTGCTCCACCCAGGGACTCATTTGATGATTTCAAAACTCAAAACAACATTCTGGGGAAGGTTTTAGTATATAACAATAATGGATATCTCGTGAAATCGCCCGCATAGATCCGTTTTTGTTGCTTATAATTGTAGATTTCGCCGATTATATGAAGATTTTTGAAAATCTAAACTAAAAAGGGAAAAACAAAAAACTTTTTGAAAAAAAAGGTAACCGACTGCAAAACCAAACACAAAAAAAAACTGTAAAATAACTTTTCTTTCGGAAGTCGGTGGCAATATTCAATGACACAACAAAACAAAGCCACCGACTTCCGAAAGAAAAGTTATTTTAAACTTTTTTTGTATTTGTTTTGAAGTCGGTACTTTTTTTAAAAAAAGTTTTTATTTTACCCTTTTTAGTTTATTTATTACATATTCAACCCAAATTCTTGTAAAATACAAAATTTTCTTACATATGCACTAATCTTGTAATCCGTCACAACATAAAAAAATCCATATCTCTAAAACTACTGAACCGATTTTGATGAAACTTGCAGTGTACCCTAAGTTGAACAATACCTAGTACAACAAAAAAAGAATTACTTAAATCGAACTTATAGTTCCGGAGATATGCGTGCACAAACATAAAAACATACATACATACATACATACATACATACATACATACACTTATGAAATTTGGCACATTTGTTCAGACGCTGATATAGACTAACATATATGAAAACTGGGCAGTTCTGATAATATTACATACATACGGGTCGAATTGATAACCTCCTTTTTTTTGAAGTCGGTAAAAAAGTCGGACAATCAGCGCTTCATGAAGACCAAACAATACAAATAATACGGTCGCCCAAATTGCTTGTCCTGTACCAGTACTATGGTAAAAAAAAACTGTAAAATAACTTTTCTTTCGGAAGTCGGTGGCTTTGTTTTTTATTTCATTGACTATGGCCACCGACTTCCGAAAGAAAAGTTATTTTACAGTTTTTTTTTGTGTTTGGTTTTGCAGTCGGTTACCTTTTTTTTCAAAAAGTTTTTTGTTTTTCCCTTTTTAGTTTAGATTTTCAAAAATCTTCATATAATCGGCGAAATCTACAATTATAAGCAACAAAAACGGATCTATGCGGGCGATTTCACGAGATATCCATTATTGTTATATACTAAAACCTTCCCCAGAATGTAACGAACACTTTTCTGAAAACCGCATCAAAATCGGTTCAGCCAAACGCGAGATAATCGCGGACAAACATACATACAATACAAACATACATACAGGTCGAACTGAGAACCTACTTTTTTTTGAAGTCGGTAAATAAGAAATAAAAAAATCCTCGATCACTAATTAGAAACCAAATGCTATTTACTCACGGACATCGCTTAGCACGTCTTGCATGTTATGTCTAAGCAAACACGCTTGAGATGCAGATTCTACCGGTCCCATAACTACTTACTTACTAGTCGTAATTGCCTACCTTTGAATGAACCTTAGCTTCTTACTAATTGGTTTTATTATTATATGTACTACTGGTGTGGAGTCCAAAACTTTCAATTCTTTTAAATTTTCCGATTTCATTAATCGTTCAATCAGCCATCGATCTTTTGGGCAAAATGAGTCTGCATGTCCCATAATTTATGAAATTTATCTTACCGAATAATAAATTTCTATACTTATAAAAACACATATAAGCCGGAGCAATGAAGAAAGGATTCTAAAATGGCGGCTTGTACTTGCGTTGACAGATAGTACAGTCAGCATAGAAGATTTCAAGTTAAAGTTTTTTTTTCAAATTTAAAATAATAAAAACAAGACTGGGTCACAATCATTTCTCAAACTTTACCTAACAATAAAAAAAATTCAACAACAATAACAAACAGGTAATAACGAAAAAATTAACAGAAAACTATAGCAAAAATTCGTAAAAAGGATCACTGAGCGCGTCAAGACATCAAGCAAGACTAATTTTTTTTCTGCTTACGCGTCGCGCGTGAGTGAGTATAGACGGCACTAGTGCGCGAGCGAGAGAACACGATAAGCGCCGCCATTTTAGAATCCTTTCTTCAATGCTCCAGGTTATACAAGAATCAGATTTGGTAAAACAAGCATATTTTTAAAACTCTTTTCAAGGCCCAGGTTGGCTTCTTTTTATCTTCGTTTACTAAATTCTTTACACATATTTAAAGTGTTTATAACGCTATAATCCTGTCTAGCTCATTTACTATGTGCTAGCTTGGTTGATGACGTGGTTTTATTTTATAGTAACTCATCGTATCTTATCGTGAGTTATTAAACTATGTGCACTCTAGAGGTATTTCCCTACAAAGATTCGTGGAATGTGCTAAGCCACACCTATATTATTATAATAGATTATTGTTGGCCAACCCGCACTGGGCCCGCGTGGTGGATTATGGCCCACTCCTACTCTCAGAGAGGAGGCCTGTGTCCCAACATTGGGAACATTTTTAGGTTGATGATGATTGTTGGCATATTATCTGAAAGTATATTCTTCTCACATTACGTTGTTTTTTGCATTTATTGCAACAAAAGAAAGCACTTTTTGAACAGCCGAAGCCGATCCGCGTCCACATGACACAAAGTCATTTCAATAATTACCTACCTCATCTAATCTAAACGTTATCATTACATAACATAACCTAATAATAGAGTAATGAATGACAACAAAGATCACAATTCAATAAACAACAAATTAATTCAACAAGCTCACTCCACACCAGTTATTTTCTGTACATGACGCGTAATGTCCTGCGCATGATTAGATTATCCTGCGGCTTGCGAAACTAACGGAAACGACATATTACGTCGGCTCATGGATTTGTGTTTTAGAGGCATACTGACAGCTATTTTGCAACGGTGCAAGGTCATAGGTTTAGAAACTGGAGAGCTTGTTACACTCAAATATTGAACATTTACTAATAAAGAGCCTGCACAAAATGGGTGCCTTGAAATGGACGGCGCTGCCGAGCCCGGGTCACGACCTGGACTCATACCGTAAGGGCTGGTACTAGATAGCGCTGGATAATCGTATCCAGCGCTATCTAGCTCTTGAGCTTTTGGAAAAACTTGGGGGAGGTCTTGCCCCGGCAGTGAAACAGCGTGTGCTAGACAAAAAAGAAATTAAACATAACTTTGCGCTTGTCAGCAATATTCGCATATTTGTGGGTCCCCCATTTCCATTAACTGATTCCTCTCCTCAACTACAGTGATCTAAAGGAGTTTCTCCGCGTTGGTGAGAGGCTAGCACAGGCTAGTCTGCAGAACCTTTCAAACTGAAATCACACTGTGTTCCTTCTTGTCACCTCTAGTTTGTGGAGTTATTAACGACTGTATGGTCACGTTTGTTTATCTTCAATATTCGCCACAGTAGGAAAAGACAAGTCTCCCAAGCTCTACTTTGGTCTCTTGATATCACAAGTTTAGCAGTAGTATAATTTAAATGGAAAAGGTGGCTAAACCAAATTATGACTTTGGCAGAAGACATTATCGGTTTGTTTGAGGATCAAAAGAATTACAAACGCACTACGTACCATTAAGGATACTAACATTTAGGATGACTCTTAGATTAGCTGCAGTATAACTTATAGCGAATGGCCATGTACTACATTGAAAATCATTACGAGGACCCAGAGTCCCAGACAAAAGTAAAAGTAAGCGGGTGGTCGTATGTAGTCTTTAAAGACCCGAGTAATTTTAGCACAGCGAAAAATGTTATCAATTAATTTTCGCATTGTTCTCCAAGTCTTGGAGTTCATTAGTCTGGGCAGCCATAGCAGACAGGTATCAGTTACAAAACTTGAAATACTAGACAGAGTTTATAAAAACAGCTCAGAACAATGATGTAGTACGATCTCAATAACACATAGTCAACAGGTTAGATCATCAAATACTATTCTATTAGGCTAATTGTAAACAATTGTGCAGATACAATGAAGGAGGGAGTCTACACATGTACGAAAATAAAAAAAACAGACGTCTGTTGGATTGACGCGATCAAATATGGCACTTGACATCAGTAGACTGCTGAATAAACAGAAGGCAAAATCGTGTATCAAGGTAATTTATTCAGGTCTAAGGAAATACTGGGTAGTAAGGCTGTCTTTGACGATAGATTATCTTACGAGTCCCATCTGATGATAAGCTTTGATTAAGTCCTACTATCATTAGTGCTTCCCACGAAGAAGATGTAACGGTAAAGTCCACGATCAAAGGCTCATTCAACTGATGACGCATTCATCTGCACATTTGGAGTTACAACTCAATTGAGCGAAATCTATTTCGATGAAGTGTTTGAACAAGCAAGAGCGAAGCAATCCCGCCGTGCAGAAACGACAAATACTAAATCCTTGTAATAATTTAACAAATTTTACGACCGACAAACCTTTACTAACCGTACAGCAATAATCCTAACAGACGGCATGGCGACATATATACACGGCACGAGTGCGGGATCAAATTGACATATCCGCCTTCCTAATGCATTCATGAACGGGACACCAGACCCAGGAGAGAATACTTCACACTCACAGACTCATACGACTGATTACGGTTTGCTGGTGTTAGTATATATGACCCCTGGGTTAAGAAAAGGTCACTTTACTGGGTGTGGGGTCCTTAAAGTTCAAGATCAAGACCCACGATGACTGTGCATGTTTGTACGGACAATATTTTCTCCGCGATATTTCTTCGGGTTATTTGGTTGATCAGTACTACTTTTTTTTATCATTCGTACCAGCACAAGTTGACAGTATATTTGTGATCATCTTACCACCACCCAAGCAATGATCGAAGCATAATTTTTTGTAGCAATTTATCTACGACGCATTAATAGCAGTCTCTATAGGCATTGACTGATTACATTACTCTATCATTTGCAAATTTATTAATAGGATCTCGCCTAGAAGAGTCTTACAAGAGCTATAGCAATAAGATGAGGTAATGAAGTGACAGCTTCTATTACTCAAGCTTACAAATAAATCAAATAAACATCATGTTTAAACGGCTTAATTTGATCCTAATTGACGAATACATGAACATAATTTACCATGAGTAAATAATATACACTTACACATACCTACACATGCTAGCTATTAATCACGAAGGCCGACAGTATTAGTTTTGCAATAACTTATATTATCGGAAATGCGATTGGAATAATAATGTACCAACTACCGGTAGGACTCCGCGATACACCTCGTGGAATACCGTACCAAGTTACTTCGAAAACGAGAGAATACAAAGTTCTTTCAGCTTTTGGAACAAGATTTAATAACAATGGCGAAGTAAATTCTCGCAAACTTGAAATTGATGTTGAAGATGTCTTCATTACAAAATCTGAGTAAGTTGAAGTTACATGACTTGTGGGGAGAAACTTCGAGAGCTAAACCACTGTTACATGAGTTGAACAAGAACTTTGTATCAACAAAGGCATTATTACATACTGAATCCGTTTAGGAGATGGGTAACAGAACTTCAAATCAATTTGGGAAAACATTTTATAAATGTTAGGAATTTGGCTGTTCAAATCCCGAAGTAAACCGTCTTTATCATCGATTTTGGAGTCTTACCTAACAAGATAATTTGTGGTTTTCGGTAGCAAATAAACAGGAGTATCTGATAAGCGTAAAATCGAGATATCTGCAGTGTGTTCTACTGGCCAATTTTTGCAACTGAAACTTTTAATACAGAGTCAACATTCAATTTTGGTTTCATAGAATTTTCTTCCCTGAGAATTTTAAAAACATTAATGCAAAAGCCTTTTCTACAAAACATAGTAGGCATCCGTCCCTTTTTAAGTTAAAATGGTCTTAAAAGGATATTGCCACAATGCCATGCATGCCTAATGCTTTTAATAGAAGACATTTCTTGAAGGTTACGAAGGTCAGAAGGCACTCCTTTGTGCATAACAAGAACTAGACACAATACGCCTTTTCTGAAACGGAAAACAGATACCTGATCGCGATAACATACTTCTGAATAAAATATTTTACTGAAAAGTGATCTTTAATCTCAAACTGCATTAATTTCCATATATCCAATATCACTGAAAAGTGATCTTTAATCTCAAACTGCATTAATTTCCATATCCAATATCACTGAAAAACGGCAATTAATTATAAACTGGGCTGTAAAAAAACGATTTGCATTATAAGTCGCATTCAATGGACTATTAAAAACAAGCTACACGATGCATTTTTTATGAACATGCTGCATTTTCATGCTCGTGTTCTTTCCGCAACAGATTTACACGAAACGATTAGGCACACTGTCACTACCAATACCAATAATTGTGGCTCCTTTCTTGTTTAACAATGCTTTATTTGAAAGCAAACGTTTTTTTAGTAAAATCGATATCAATTTCGTTTATCATAATCATCCATGTAGGTAACAATTTGCATCGTTGTGAAATCCTTAGATAACAACCATATTTTCATCTTTCGTAAAACTATAACGGCTTCTTTTGAAAAATTGCATTTAGAACAGAATTAAGTTTATTTGCTCCGGCATTACAGTCTAGAAATAGTTGGATTTTGAGGAACCTGGAGATAACCACTCAACACGTTCAACAAAACATAAAGAAACAAACAGATGAAGCAGAAGAAGTATTTATGATCGATGATGGTAGTTTTTTAGGTGCTGTCATATCCCCATTGGAAAAAGGAAGTTTATAATATGTTAATAAACATGTAACGTTGTATTATTTAATTTGGACGATAATATTATGAGCATGGACACAATAATTAACCATTCAACTCATGAATGCCTTGCTGGAGTTGCAGACAGTATGTCACCCGCTTAAGTCTTCGAAATAACTAAGTCGAAAGCAGTCTGTCACAACGGTCAGATAGAAAACGAACAGATTAAAGCCACGAACGATGTGTGCACACGCAATTCAATCCTTAAGGTGACGTGCAAATACATTGACGTTGACTAATTGACAAGATTGAAATACTGACCAGTTTTCTCTGAACGCATTGGGTACTATGAGAAGCAACAAATGTAAGGCTAGACTAGATTCCATAATTTCCTAAGAAACCATTAAGCAACATTAGTGATTTAGGTAGCTTACTAGCATTACTTTTGGAATAAGTGTCAATTTCATGGATGATAGAAGACATAACGCCTTTCTCGTGTATAGAATAATTATAAATCCTTTTATCCACACTCATTGCGTAATAACATTTATTAATGGTTGTTACCATTAATAAATGTTGTTTAATAGTCTAATTTATACGAAGTTATGACCATGAGAAAAACTACACGTGACAGAATCTAAATGACTTCCGTATTCTTTTCACATAATGTTTGTAGAAAAGATCAGCCTACAGAGGTTGCCTACTGGACTAAGACCTCTTCAATTGCACAACACTCTGCTCAAATCCCATACAGCTACCACCAGCTACCCTGCAGAGATCGTCGCTCCACCTAGCCTGAGGGTATCCTACCTTGCCAATTTGGAGTCTCCGTTCAAAAACACATCTGCCTAGCTTATTTCCAACTGTGTTGAAGTAGGCTTCCAGTCTGCAATCTTCCAGATGCAGGACAGATGCAGGAACTACGAGTATCTTGCATGGTGCGACTAGCTATCTGATATCCACTACCCAGTTGTTAGTGTTATTGGGTATAACAATTCTCTGTGGTGAGACTGGTTGTCAAACTTGCGGGCCACTGACTACCCAGTAATGACTATCAAAGTTCTACTTATGGCAGCTGGGACCAACAGTATAACGTGCTTTCTGAGACAGAGGGAAATCACACTCACGCAGACGGACCAACCAAGACAAGCGCTGTTTAGCCTTGAAGACCTATGCAGCTATTCATATTTAGCTACAAACTCTTCCAGCCTAGAAAACACAGATATTAAAATTGCAAAGTGGAAGTAACGCAAACACTATCGCGTTGCAATTCCGTTAAGCCAGTCGCTTCCTCTGTAGCCCCACCCTTAGCGCCATGCACTTAAACAATGCGTTATGGCTATTGTCAGGGTGTAAATAAAGGCGATTGTTGTGTGCACAAGAGGTGCAGATAACATAACCTACTGTGCTATGGCGTGCGTTGATACCGGTCTGATACGTCACTAACTAGAGCAGCCCGTCTCGTACCATTGCACATTTTAAATCCTGTACAGAGGAATTTATTAAAAATAAGTTTTTAATTAATTATTTTCTTGTCTGGCTGTAGATAAAGATGTCTTTATTTCATGCAACGGCGGATCCAGGGGGGGGGTCATGGGGGTCATTGTGACGGTCGTTGATAGGATACGGCAGTTGGGGCTCGACGTGGCGCTGCACAAAACAGAGGCCATGGGTATTCATGGCCGTCTGAACCCGGCACGTTCAGAGTCCCACATAACGGTGGAAGGGGTTCGCATCGGCGTCGGGAGGACGATGAAGTACCTGGGACTCGTCCTCGACAGCCGGTGGAAATTCAGGGAGCATTTCCTGAGTTTGGCCCCAAAAGCTGAACCGGGCAACAGCCGCCCTCAGACGACTCTTGCCCAATCTCAGCGGGTCGTGCGGTCCATGGCCCTCTACGGGGCCCCCGTGTAGGCCCTGAGCATCCGGACGCGACCAACAAAGCTGGTCACATGCCAGAGGGTCATATTATGGCTATCCGGATGATCCGAGGATACCGCACGATCGCCGGCGAATCGGCCAACCTCCTTGCCGGATTGCTGCCCTGGCATCTGGAGGCGACTGCCCTCCAGCGCATCTATGAGTAGCACATGGTGGCGCAGCGCCGGGGCGAATCCCCGCTGCCTCGAGAAGCCGAGGCACGGCGGGAAGAGCTCCGGCGCGATCTCAGGGCAGTTTGGAGGGAGCGACTGTCGTAACCGAGCTCCGGGCACGCAGCAATCGCGGTGGTAGGAACCTCTCCTTGAGGAGTAGCTGGATAAGCGTCACGGCGTCCTGACCTACCGCATGACGCAGGTCCTCACCGGACATGGAAGTTTGCGAGGTACCTGTGTCGGATGAGGAGGGAAGAAACGCCGGGTTGTCACCACTGCGTAGATCGCCCGGAAGACTCGCTGTCCGACCATGGACCATGCCCGGGTCGACGGCGTGTTGCGTTCCACGCGCACCTCAAAAAGTGTCAGCATAATGACGTGGCCCCCCTTTAGCGGGCGAAAGCCTACCGGGGTCGGTTGAAGGACACCGTGGATTTTAGTCAGTACGAGTCTGACAGTCCCTCCCGCCCTGCCCTGGGTGGGAGGACTCATTTGATGACCACGATAAAAAAAAATTAGTTATATCTATCCGAACAAAACTACGGAGACAAGCTGTCTGCGACATGGTGACCCCCCCCTGAAATAAAAGCTGGATCCGCCCTTGATTTCATGGTTGAATGGAAGACTCATAAAGATTTGAACAGCGTTTGGATAACAAGCAAATTGGACTTCTTCAACGATTTTGAAGTTCGTTAAATTGATATCTTCAAGTCGTGAGAACTTGAAGTGTATTAAGTCTTTATCAATGTAAGTACTCACATTAATTCCCGTCAAGAGCCATATTTTATGTAATTTTAACAATCAGTAAAGTATCATATAAATCTCCAAAACTCAACATTTAAAAATTGTAGAAAGGAAAGAGTGGATTATGGAGGAGATATTGACACAGCAGTTGGAAAAATATACACACATCAAAAGTGTCTAGGGATCAAGCATTTTTATGCGGATTTCTTGAGATTGAGATGTGGCTTTGTATTAAATTTATGATTTTATAAATTTATATGGATCCTTTTTGGTGCATTTCATAATTTGAATCAGGAACTGTGAATCAAATTCGAGTAAAAGATGAAAATCAGCTGTCAATATTTTCCCTATAAAAACATACAACGCATTGAAGACATTATTAGTGCTACTGTTTCCCTACTACTGATTAAAACCAACGTTATTATGGAGCGGCGACGTCATTTAAGCAGGGAAGAAATGCTCAGAGCCGTGGGAATGATAGAAGCTGGTTCCCGGCAACGTACTGTGGCTTTAGCTCTGAATACAAGTCAGAGTGTTATCAGTCGACTTTGGACACGTTACCGAAGCACTTACCAGTGCTGAGCGCCATGGAGGACGGTATCGCTGCACCACACGGAGACAAGACCGATACATTCAAATCTTAACTCGAAGAGCTCCAACAATAACCGCCATGATGTTAGCCGTGAGGCTTCATCACTCTTCAGGGAACTTAATTAGCGACCAAACAGTCAGAAACCGCTTGCATGAAGTGAACCTTCATTCCCGAAGACCGCTACGGGTACCACCTATAGCAATGCACAATCGTAGGATTCGATATCAATGGGCTCTTGAACACAGAAATTGGGCAGAAGAACAATGGCGTTTCGTGTGCTTTTCTGATGAGTCTCGTTTCGGTATGAGACCGGATACAAGACGTATACGACACTGGAGAACCCCTGGACGCCAACAGCGATTAAAATCCTGCCAGGAAGTCCATCCTTATAGTGGTGGAACCATCATGGTATGGGCGGGTATTTGGATCGGCGGAAGAACTGAGTTGATTTGGATCAGAGGCAACCTCAACGCTCAAATTTATGCTGAGACGATTGTATCAGACGTCATCGTTCCTCTACAAGTGCAAATCGGTCCCTTATTTCAGTTAATGCATGATAATGCACGACCGCACACCGCAAGAGTTGTAAGACAGACTCTCGCCGCAGCTAACATCAATGTCCTGCCCTGGCCTGCTCAGTCGCCAGACTTGAATCCGATTGAGCATGCATGGGATATGCTACAGAGAAGAGCTCTGCCGAATATGGAGGGTATCCAGTCGCAAGAAGACCTTTTTTTGTTGTTGCAACGAACATGGGCGGCCATTCCACAGCGTGATTTGGATGAACTCATTTTGAGTATGCCAAACCGATGTTCTTGTGTTGTTAGTGTTCGCGGTAGAAACACGGATTATTAATTGTTTAAGTTACCCAATAAAATTTTAAAGAAAACTGTTATTTCAGTCTTTTTTTCGAACTTGTGTGTTAGTGGTTCAAATGTCAAAAATCCCTTTATTAGGAAAATGGCAAATTTCTTTATTAATGCAAAGGTGACTTGGTTTATCGTTACTGTGACAAACGAAAACACTTTATTTGATGAATCCTTAAAGGAAATTTTAATTAATATCAATCAGGAGAAAAGTTATTGCAAAAATATATGTTGATCCCTAGACACTTTTGATGTGTGTAGGTAAAAACAACCATTATCTTGGCGCAAGGTTGTGTTAAAAACTCTACATATGATACCTGTTCCAGAGACAGGGAAAAATATCACATATTTAGTCATTGATTCATAATTTCAATATGCAATGTATGTACATTTAGAAGTTTCCTTATTCCCCTTTGTTGAAACAATGTGAAACAAATCAAAACTGGGACGCGTGAATAAGACCTAACAGTGTTTATTTTTCACTAATTACAATTGATTAATGATGAGATTCATAAAAGAACAGTGCCACAGCTAGTTTCAACATAATGAATCATTTAAGTCCAGAGAGGATGTTGGTCAGTCGGCCATGTTAATTTTGTAGTCAATTCGCATTTTTTCACATTCATAGGATAAAATTGGCATAGTACCTGAATGAAAAGAAACCTGTACGGCAAATTGTATGTAATTATTCGCATTTCCCGGAATAATTAGATTACTATGGGCAGTGCGGAGTAATGCTCCTACTCGGGGATACACAATTAGCTAATTATTCCATTTGGTACGCCTAATGTGCACTTACGACCGATCTACGCTTGTTATTCATGGACTACAAATGATTGCACACACAAGGACTAAACACCGATCAATCTTTGCCCTTTATAAAAAGAGTCGTAGGGAAATAAAGAAATGCTCCAGCCTATCGACCTTCGGGGCGAAGGAACAAGCCAGAAAATGATGATGATAATTTAATGTACCTAAATAAAGGATACTACTTATGGTCCATAAAGATTTCTTATAGAAGACACATCACCACCCAGAGTCAATTGTGAGCAACTATTTGGCTCAGATAGACAAAAAATATGATCATCGAAAGTTCATTGACTACGATTTACTATGAAACATGTGTCACAAACGTGTCCAATTTCCTGTTTATACATACTAGAACAAAATTAAAGAGACTAGCTTTAATTTGGGGACTATCAGGCCATATGGTGGTCTGAACAGTGTACTATTAAGCCTAATACAGTCTCAACAGACAGACAAAGATGGCCACAAACGAACAGCAGCTGAAATAATCTCATTAAGATTCAGGCCACAGATAATTTAGCACACGTAGAACAAGAAATGTACAATAGCCCAATTAGATAATTGTCGGGTAGTGCAATGTTTTAGTCATACTTACTGCAATCTTGAATACTAATTTACGCACATTTATCTAACAGTCACATCAAATATACGTATATAATTTTGAAGAGGAGACTTTGTGCATAATAATGTACTAACGGTAAATTATTATATTTACGATTATTGCACGCTTTGCATTCCATGACCAAGTTTTGAGAATCAATAAAGGAAGTGAGGAAGTTAAAATTTTGGCTTAATTATTAATATTCACTATTGCAGTCTATTTGTATTACTAGGACTATTACGCGTGTTTTGTGTTTACTTCAATAATTGCATTTGAGGAAAATTGCGACATATTGTCATTAAAAGGTAAGTAATATTAATTTTATAGGCTGATTTTATGTGCAATACTATAAAGAATATGGATATGTTTAACTCACAGAACAGATCTTGGAGAACCTCCTTTATATGTTCTGTGGTTTAACTCAACAATTTTGCGATTGAGCACCTATTTCATAAGTTTTGAGTAAATGGATCAAATAGGAGTATTACCGAAGAAGCCAAAGGGTCGTGTAAAATGATGATATGGCTGAAAAATAAATGAATCCGCGAACATGGGAGAAACAGCTAAGAACGCAAATGTACAGATCGGTAGGATTATGGTGGAAAAACTACTGACACATTTTTTCCCAATAGAACTAACAACTAATAAAATGTATCAGAAGGCTCTTCGTACACAACGCGACGCAAGTCTCGATACATTATGACTTTGGTATCCATTCACGCGAGTCAAATGTACGAACCTCTATGCATTTGTATTGTGATAGTCGCTTGAATACCAAAGTCGTAGGTAGTCGTAGTCGAAGGGGCTTCAGTCTCCAACGTCATAATCATAAGGTCGTCGAAATATTTTTCATTCACTCTTACGGTACATTTATCGCTGTGTAGCATCGTTTACGATTTCACGCGTCAATGGTGAATAATTTGGACAATAACTGGCATGATTCTTCTGTGATACTGTTACATAGCTGTCAGCGTGAAGAATGAAGATCAGTGATGCAAGATGCTGATTAAAACCGGATTAAAAATTCATGTCTTGTAAAAAAACACAGGACGCTGATCCTACATTGCTGGGAAGTTCAGAAGCTTTTATAAAGAATGTAGACAGAGGTTCTTTTTTCACACCCTGAATTAGAGGAAGAAGGTTTTTAAGGGGGTTCGTTCGATTTTTCTCACCGGGTAAACTACTCGTCATTTAAAATAACTGCCAATGCAGAAAATAATCTCTCCCGCAAACCAACATGAAAAGACGGTAGGGAAATTAATGGCTACCTACCTATAGACAAGGAATACGAATACTTTGCTTGTATTATTTGTTGTAAAAGAAAAGTGTAACAATTGTAGATAGGCCATTATATAAATTATAAATAAATACGACAAGAAGGTGCTACTGCTTCTCTTTACAAATTCCATTAGTAATCTTTACCGACCGCACAGAAAACCGGAAGCCCATTACCCTCTATTGCGACAGCTTATTATAAAAGCCCATTGATCTGTCTCCGAGGCCATTTCTTCGTAACTTTCTAACGAAATGGGTGTCATGGCGCGGGCGGGTCTGCGGAAATCAATAGATCATTGCGGATTTGCGGTTGAGTAATGCAGTTTGCAGTTGGCGGTTACTTGTCCTGCGGAATTCTCTATGGACTCTCGATAGCGTACTACACTAGTGATTCTAGTAAAGTGGTACGGTATAAAAGTAAACTGTTCCCTATTTACTGTTCCTTAAAGCTTTAAGGAATCCGACACGTCCTAGATCCAAAAATTCGAAGACATGGACATCTACCAACCCGCACTGGGCCCGCGTTGCCTTATGGTGGTTTATGCCCCACTTCCTCTTACAGAAAGGACGCCTGTGTGACCCAGCATGATGTGATGATGTCTACTGATGTGTTTTGTTTTACATTTGCTCGTAGATAATTAAGTTTTAAATGTTTTAATGAAAATATTAGTGTGATCTAGCTAGCAACACTATCTCCAACCGGGAATACCCAGTCCTTGAATTATGAGCGGAAACGTTGTTTTTATCATTAAATATTAAAACAACTGTAGGTGCCTAATCCATGTGCATACGAGTACCTAGCCTGTTCCTAACTGTTGAAGTGGGTTGGATTCTGGTTTAGTTTACCAGTATTTTACATGGAGACTGATTGTCTGACGCCTACAACACAGTTACTGGATACAAGGATACTCCTTGGTGAAACTGCACGACCACTGAACACTGGACAGAAACTATTATACTATTATCCTATCCAACTTCTGAGCAAAATTCTTCTGATTTAATTTATCAATATTAAAACGACAGTATTACCTAACACCATTATTAGAACTTAAAATGTATGATTGGTTTTGAGTTTCCGACCATTTAAAAACTTTTATTGACATATCTGTTTCCCGCGGTTTCATACACGCTGCTCGGCTCCTAAAGGTCGTAGCGTGATGTTATATAGCCTATAGCCTTCCTCGGTAAATAGAATATCCAACACAATTTTCTTCAAATCTAACCAGTACTTCCTGAGATAATCACATTCAACCAAACAAACTCTTCAGCTTTACATTTTTGTTCTTAGTTTAAATTACCTAGTTTCAATAATTTTTCCCCATTACAGCGGTATCTTCGTGAGGATGAGTCGGCATGCGCTACCGCATCTCAACCCGTCAACGTTAGCTTCCGTTCTGCGTCACGTGGTCGCGGGAGGAAGTCGCTTGCGCATAATGAACACCGTGTGGACACGCCGGTGGACTTATTTACACGGAATAGTAGTCAATTAGTTTGTTTTTAATGGATTTCATCGTGAATTATTAGAGGGTGAAGGTAATATAAAATCTATACTTAATCAATAAAGGTGAAGAGTTTTTTGTTTGTTTGAATAGGATAATCCCTGGAGTTACCAGTTGGATTTGTAATAGTGTTTGTTATTCCATTTGTTCGGTGGCATAGGGGTATCTAATTTGTGCACGCTACTGCCCTAGGGAGCCGAACTGTCGGATGAAAATGAAGGGAATTACTAGAGTTATAGGAATATCTTAACAGTCTACCGTGGCCCATTTCCCTGCCGAAGTCTATAATTCCTCATGGTTACAGCCTTGGGGTTAACCAACCTTTTTAGGTTAAGACTGGTTACTTCTAGGCAACAGTGCTTCACCGTTCACCGTCAGGCACATCATTGGCTTCCAATCAGGCTAAATAAAAATAAAGTGCATACATGCTGACTGTCAGACTTAACAAAATATGGACATATTATAATACCATTTTACCCCTAAAAAGTCCAGGATGTAAATTACCTTTTCATTACTGAACTCACAAACACTGTGTTCATGTTCCTCGGTAATGACTGGGGGTAAAGTATTCATGAACAAACTAGTTGCATGTTAACCCTTAAACAAACGCGAGCCCCTGTGGACATTTAGAAAAAAACGAGGTTTGTTTCTAGGTAATTAGGGGCCACAGATTTCATTTTTGATGAAAAAAAAACGAAAAAGGGGAGGGAAAGGGGGGTTTTTTGGGTGGTAAATATCTTACCATTATCCATTACCGACTTGTAAAATATTACGATGGTGGTATTATAGTTACCATTATCCAATACGATTTGAACAAATTCCTATACTAGTTGTTTTCCCTGGATTTGCTTGTGTAATTTGTTTGAAAAAAAAAATATATAGGCATTAACATTTTTTCGAATGTAAATATGAATGTAATGTGTATTTTTAGTAGGTAGGTAAATAAAATATACTTGTGTTCGTAATAAAAAGAGAGGTTTATTAATTATAAAAAGTTGGTGTGTTATTATTCTCCTTGAGTTTCCTCCGCAGTGTGAAAAAGCCTGAAACATGACTTGGCACACAGTCGATAATTATAATAATAATAATTATAATAATAATTAATTATTAATTAATTATTAATTATTATTAATTATTATAATAATTTTCGATAATTCGTCTAGATTATCCACTATTTTTTCGAGTGTTTTCGAGTCATTGATATACGTTAAACGTCTTTTCTTCTTTTCCGCCATGTTGAATGTAGCTCACTGAAATAAGCAAAATAAGCAACCCTAAGCAAATTCGAACATAATGCATCATTCAACACACAAAAAATACACATTATTTTATATTAGTAAATCCAATTTACAGTTAGGCACGAATGCACAATGGCATATAATTTACCACTATTACCCATAACTTCACACGATCAAAAAACATGCATATAGTACCGGATTCTTCAACCTAATGGATGCAAAACTACAAGAATATAACATAGTTTATGAATCTGAACGCAAAAAACACTTACCAGATTTTTGGTTGAACAAAACTAAAAATTTTTGAGTAACGTCACAAAAATTTCAAAAATTTTTCACCAAACTGCCGACTGGCTCACTTTGACATTGGCGTATATGGATGGATGACGTTTATGAATGAAATGTTGCTAGTAATTGGATTTAAAAAAAGACAACGTTTTACTTAATATCAAATTCAAGTGTTGCCGGTGCAAGAAAAATACTTTTTTAAGCTAAAAACCCAAGTGGTAAGCATTATACCTTTAATTTAATAAGGGTTAACGGCTAATCAAGAGTGTTCCAGTCAATCGCATAATTAAAAATATTCACTATCACTATGCATGTCGTACTTTTAACGGATTTAAAACCAATGAATAAGTTACAAAAAAATAGATGAATGTAAAAAGAGTGTTTTACCCTTTTTTAAGGAGAAAAAACTAATGACTGCAATTTGGTTTAATTATATTTAAGAGATGTGTGTTATTAACTAACCAGCCATTAAGATTTGTTTCCTAAACCGGGGACAAATTAATTATGATATTGCACTTTTTCTCATAAAGAACCCCAAATTTTTTTGATGACACCGGGCGCAATTGCTAAGCACAGATCCACTGCAATCTATTTCTTTAATACTTATTAAAATTTATGTAAACAAAACTACTTATAAATTATGATAAACCACCTACTTTTACAATAAAGAGTAAATACAAACTTGTCTAATACAAATCTTTTAAGACAATAGCGTATTAGTTACTTTGACAACCAAAGTACAACACAAAATTTAAATAACAACAGTTTGTTAACAACAATAACAACAAACACAGCTGTTGCACAAACAAAAGCATTTAATCACTTTTGATTATACAATTACAATTTTCACACATGCATGAAGGTTGCATATCGGTTAACGCCTCACAAGGTTATTTGCAGCTGAATAAAAAAAAATGCAATTTTGTCTATACTTTTGGGTCCACCTGGCTGGTACGCTCGCCTTGGTCTTCCTCTACTCTTGTAGCTATCCATCATCATCATCTGCCTAACCTGTTCCCAAATATGTTGAGAATGGCTTCTGGGCTAACCAGATAGAGCAGAATACCAATAATTAACATTCCATAAACAACAATTTCGTTTTTTTTAAATCTTTTGGTCTATCTTGGTAAATAATGGCCCATACAGTTTCTCAGAGAGGTGTCCAACTGTCCAGTGTCCCAGCTGTGGGTGATTTATGCTAAGTTAGTCTTGCAGGTGAGAATTCCTTCATTCTAGTATATTGGCATAAAGCCAAGGTTCCTTTACTTGAGGAAATTATAGGAATGTATGGATGTCAAACACATACCTTTGAGGATAGTAAAAATGATTAATGGAAATAAAAATACACAATGCTCTATTGTTTTATGTTTATGATAATTTCTAGTGCATACAATCATATTGTTGTAGTGGAATGGTCATGTTTTCAGTTGTCTACCTGTACCAAAACCAACCAAAAATGATGTATAAGGACCCACAATAGGATAAACATGACCAGAACATGCCTATTTCAGCTTTGAAGTCAGGTAGAGGCCACATGGGTGGAAGGGAACATAGTAACTGGTAGAGTTTCACACAGTCACTAATTTCCTAGTATTACTTAGATTTTTATTATTTAAGCCTTGCCATAAGCAGACCTTTGCCTTTCACCAACATGCCATTAACACCATAATAAACTTACTGTTATATTGCTAATAAGAAATCAATAAGATATTAGTTGGCTTACAGTATTTTTTTTCTGTGAGATCACAAAGTGTTAAGTAGGTAAATGATGTATGGCTTTAAGAGATAAAAGTTCTGTGAATCATAACTCTTATAAGATGTCCAATAAGCAGCAAAGTATGACAATACTGAGAATGTGCCTTTTAAAGATAAATAAGTAGTTGGAGAAAGAACTGAATATAGTGTTTAACTTTGATTATTTGATGAATAATTGAACAGTGAGAAATAATAAGATGTTTATAAAGTTTCTTACACACGTAAACCTTGTCCGCGAACTGCGATTGCCTCATATAATACTACCGATTTTGTTTCCACTGATAATACTCAAAACTATGTCGAAGAACTTCACAAATAGAACGATATGATAACAGAAAACGATGCTTACGAATCTTGACTAAGTAAATAACATCATTATAAAGGTGCGGTGACGATATTACTAATGATAAACCTTCACTCTTCATCACAACGCCCATTTTAGCGAACCAATTGCGAATACATGAAAGTATGCACAAATGGCAAATAACTCCGGCAAATGCAATGAGATAAGCATAGTCAATGTTGTGAGAAAGGTGTCGGAGCATAAGGAAAGATTACTAAGCCGTAAAACCCCGAAATATTGATATAAAGTACCTACTCACCCTCTCCACCCAAGAAGTCAACAATTATCCGTTGGTTTAAACACTGTAATCGCCACTTCTTGCTGTTTTATAAAAAAACAAACGCACTACAAGATATTTTCCACACTTTGTAAATAAATAACTGCCAGATATTTCAGCAAATTCACATTTAGACCGCCGCTATAACCGTGCCACAAAACGAAAATGGCAGCGTTGAATTGAAATGTGTACTATAATCCGACAAATTTTACAAGTATGCTACCTCCACACCCTGGCAAACTCGTACTTCAGCAAAGATGAACCGTTTCAAAACTTCTCAACGCGTTTTCGACAGATCATGTATATTTTGCCGGGTAATAGTAGTTCCTGAAGACGTCGCTAGGATTGAAGTTGCAACAACAAGTTCAGTAACATCAAGATATTGATAAAACATTAAGAACATAAAAAATATGTACTATCTACACTTTACTGTAAGGCGCTTATGAAAATTAAATAATTAAATTATTAAAATTTACCACAAAAGGATTGTCAAATATTTCTTTTATAATCTGAGGTTGAGCATAAACGAAACGCAGGCCCAGGCTTCCATCACAGTTTCTGTAATGGCTACATTCAATAATTGTAAAATATTTATCTTTATCCTAGGATAAGGGCAGGAAGAAGACTTATCTTTATCTTGTTTCACCAAATACTCGGGAATATTATTTAAGCTGTATTTAAGATGTATATTAAAATAGAAGTGTCTAATAATTTAACTTGTTTGGTCATACATTATTTGTTTATTATTTTACATGAACCTGTGAACGCATCCGTAACTATATAGTCCAAATATAGTCTATGTCCGGAAAAGCGCGGGAAACTACTGAGTTAACCAGGCGGGATTTTTGAAAACTTTGTTTAATTTAAGTGATTAAACCTTTATTAATAGAGTTTTTGGCAGTGAAAACAAGTAATAATTCATCAAATCCTTTATTAAATCTATAAATTACAATGGGGAAGGTGCGAAAAAGAAAAAAACCAAAGAAGGATGGAGAGGGTGAAAAATCTGAAATAGAGTCGACGTCGTCAGAGTCCGAGATTGAAGTAGCAGATACGTATAAACCATATCTAGTTACAGACTACAAAAGAAGATATCCCGAGGATTCCGGTGCTGCAGAATTTGTGGTATTTGTTGAGTCTTCTAATGCTGATAAACCTTTAGGAACACGAGATCTCATGTCCATATCCAGTTGCATCAAAAGGTTTAATAAAGGGGTCAAATACCTTAGATGTATGAACAAGTTTAAAATAGCTATATATTTTGAAAAAGCCAGCCTTGCTAATGCCTTTTTAAACAATGTTACCTTTTTAAAGGATTATCAGTTTAAAGCTAATATACCAGCACAAAGCACGGAAATTACTGGTATAATTAAAAATGTGCCTACCAATCTGACAAATAAAAAAATCTTCACAATGCTGTCAAGTTACAAGAAAATAATATCTGTTCGAAGATTCACAAAACGGACTAAAATTGATGATAATTTCATTCAACAGCCGCTGCAAATAGTAGCCATCACCTTCGCGACGTCTGTTCTTCCAGACTACGTGGATTTGGAAGGTTGGCGGCACAACATCTCAGCGTATGTTCCACCTGTCAAACAATGTTTCCGGTGTCTCAGGTATGGCCATTTAGCAAAGTTTTGCAAGAACTCTGAACGCTGCTCCATCTGTAAAGAAGATCACTCATTTAAAGTTTGTAAAACACTCATTGAACATGCCAAATGCTTCCATTGTGATGGCAATCATATCAGCATTTCAGCTCAGTGTCCAGTAAAACAGAAAAAAATTCAAGAAAATAGACAAAAAGTTAAGCCACCATCATTTGCTGACATATTCAATCATGGAACTTTCCCATCTCTGGGCCCTAAAAAGCCTCTAGATCTCTTCACTTTATTAAAATCTAACGACAAGGCACTTAACCTTTTAGTGCAAAGTATTATCAAGATGATAACATTAAATAAGACACAAGATACTCCAATATCTTCCAAAAACGTTTTAGATGTTTTGAGTGATTTTTTTAACCCCAGTGACACAAAGAACATTATTTCAAATTCACAGACAAATTAAAGTTAGTACAGTGGAATGCTCAAAGCTTGTTATGTAATAGACATATTTTTACTCAATTTCTATATGAAAATAATATTGACATAGCTCTAATTTGCGAAACATGGCTTAAGCCTATACAACACTTAAATATTAAAGGATACTCCATAGAACGCAATGATTGTGGCAATAATTATAATGGTGTTGCCATTGTCATTCGTAATAGCATTCAATATAATAGATTAACGACATATTCTGATGACTCACTACAGAATATTGCAATCAAAATAACATTTAATAATAGATCACTATCAATAGCCAGTCTTTATATTCCGCCAAATTGTAGCCCTACTTTTAGCAAAACTAAGTTTTTAAACCTCATTAATTCATTACCTAAGCCATGTTTAATAGCAGGTGACTTTAATGCTCATCACACCATGTGGGGTTGCCAATCTGTCAATTCACGTGGAAGAGATGTCCTCGATGCTGTAAATGAATGTAATTTAGTGTTATTAAACGACACACAACCAACAACAGTCGGTACAAATATCTGGAGACCAAATGGTTTAGATTTAACTATAGTTAGTCCATCTGTCGCCCTTAACTGTAACTGGAGAGTTCATAATGATCCTCTGGGAAGTTATCATCTACCCACAATAACAGACATAATATTCAATACTGTTACAGATTCAATACATGACTTTCCTTCTAACTTTTCTCAAGAAAACTTATCAGAACTCAAAAGACCAAATTTACGACTCGTAAATTGGGAAAATTACACAATATTAGTTGACAATTTGATTAAAGAATTTATTATTAATTATGATGATCCTTTACAGTCATACTATGAATATTGCCATATTGTGCAAAAAGCTGTAAATCAATCAATGTTTAGAAATCAGGCTCAAAATTTAAATACCAATAGTTTGAAGCAGGCAGGGACCAAATCTAAATACCGCTATCCTCCTCTTCCATGGTGGAATGAAAAGTGTGCTAATGCAGTGAAAAAAAGTAAAGAAGCATTTATTGCATTTAAACAAGATCCAAGCGAGTCAAATTACATACATTTTAAAAAGAATCAGGCTGAGAAGAAACTTATAATTAAATTAGAGAGATTGGATAGTTGGAAGAAGTATTGTTCAGAAATAAATAGATCCACTCCTATTTCAAAAATCTGGCAAACTATGCGTAAATTTAATAAATCCTACAAAAGAAATAACAATCTCAATAATAATAGTGAAACATTTTGGATAAATAACTTTTTAAGAAAATATACACCCGACTTTGTCTCACACCCCATACAATTAACTAATACCTCTGTAAATCCCACCAATAGTTACATTATTGATCCATTTACCATAGATGAGTTAAAAGCAGCCATCAAATCACGTAAAGATACCACCTTTGGTTTAGATTGCATTTCATACAAAATGTTTAAAAAAATGAACACATTTTGTCTTATAAAATTTTTAAACATTTTAAACTTACTTTGGGAACAAACAATAATTCCAAAAGAATGGAAGCAAGACTGCTTGGTTCCAATTCTTAAAGCAGGAAAAGATCCAAATGATGCAGATTCTTATCGTCCAATAGCTCTAACATCCTGTGCAGGTAAACTTTTTGAGCAATTAATAAAACAACGTCTTGAGTTTTATATAGAATGTAATCATATTCTTCCAAGAAATCAATTTGGGTTTCGCCGTGGTTGTTCAGCAAGAGAAAGCATAGGACATCTCTTCCATGATATTGATACTGCCATTAACAATAATAAACATCTTGTATGTGTTTTCTTCGATATTGTAGGTGCATTTAACAACATTAATCATTCAGTTTTATGTACAACTCTTTCTTCCTTGGGAATACCTGAAAAATGTGTCAAATGGATTTATGAGTTCATTAGTGATAGAGAAGTATATATAAAAATGAGATCCAATAACATTTTTGGACCCAGATTGTCAAACAAAGGTGTTTGTCAAGGGGGCATTTTAAGTCCTTTACTATATATACTTTA
Organism: Agrotis exclamationis; assembly: GCA_950005045.1. NCBI lineage: Eukaryota > Metazoa > Arthropoda > Insecta > Lepidoptera > Noctuidae > Agrotis > Agrotis exclamationis. The sequence continues at coordinate 5,813,461 of OX465433.1, read as the reverse complement.
TATTCATAGACTAAATGAAATATTAGGATCAAAGGTCAGCAATTTACAGTTTGCTGATGATTTGGCTATTTATTGCAGTGGTGATAACATCTCATACACAAATCAAAAATTAAATTTTGCACTAAAACAATTACACAGTTACTTTCAATATTTAAATTTAGAAGTTAGCACTGCTAAAAGTAAGATAGTTGTATTCTCAAAGAAGAAAGTGTCTGCAGTTAAGCTACAGTATGACAATAATTTGATATCAATTCAGTCACAAGCAAAATTTTTAGGAGTAATATTTACACATAATTTGTCATGGTATAAATATGTTGATTGCATAGCAGAACGAGCTTTACGAGCTACAAATACTTTGAGATCTTTGGTTGGCAGACAGTGGGGTGCCGATCCCAAGATTCTAATAACTTTATACAAAGCTCTAGTAAGGAGTCATTTTGACTATAGTTTTTTCTGTTACTGCATAAATTCTAAATTAGTAGATAAACTTGAAAAGATTCAAAACATAAATTTAAGATTAATATTGGGAGCCTTTAAATCATCACCTATTAATTCAATGCAAATTGAGTGTAACTTGTGTCCACTTAATATCAGATTTTTACATTTAAAATACAATCTAATCATAAGATTGTTGTCCGAAACTGGAAATCCCCTTCTTTCGAAACTGTTAAAGATTAATTCTAATAACTTTTTAACACACAACATCCAAGACATTTTGTCGTCTATGAGTGAACATAATATTTTTAATAGTTGTACTTTGCCCTGCTATGAGGGAACTTATGAGAGCAAGTTTTGTGGCTTGAACATTGACGTAGACAGGACACTGACTGATAAATATGCCGTTTACAATAAACTGGATGAGCATACAGATTATAGGCAAATTTATACAGATGGTTCAAAATATAATGATAATGTCTCCATGGCATACTATGATCCTGTCACTAAATTGGGACATGGCTTCAGACTACCATCGAATGCAAGTATTTATACAGCAGAAGCCCAGGCCATTTATGCAGCCTTAGAATATATAGAAACAACTAACCTCAGTTTCAAGAAATGGTTGATAATTTCGGACAGCATGAGTGTTTTAATGGCTTTATCAAATCCTTCATACAGCGGTAGCACAAATTATATCATTTACAACATTAGGCAGAAATATAGCAGGCTTAGGCTTAATCAAGACAGAGAAATACGATTTATTTGGACACCATCTCATATTGACGTTTCGGGTAACGAACTTGCCGATAAACTTGCCAGCTCCATAGTTAAAAATCCCAATATTAGTCAAATACCCATTAAAAATATTAAGTTACCACCTTCAGATTGTAAGACCCTCATCATGAAAAACATCAAACGCCAATGGATAACCCATTGGGAAGAAACAGTAAAAATAAAAGGAAAATGGTATCGTTATATTAACTCGGACATCAAAAGACCATGGTTTACTAAAGGAAAATATATACAAAGAAATTTTTATACAACAATTTGTCGCCTGAGATTGGGCCATGGCAGATTTAATGAACATTTATTTAGACTAAATATTATACCTTCCCCAATATGTACACATTGCAATTCTGAAATTCAAACTCTGAATCATATATTTTTTGATTGCCCTCAATTTAATATACAAAGACTGGTACTCATTGACAACTTATTGGAAATTTACAAAGAAGCCCTGGATGTCCCGCGCTCTATTCAGGATTTGCTCAAGAACACTAAAACATTTTATCCCATTTATGATTTCGTCAAGAATACTATTGAAGTTATTTGAAAAAGCATGACCGGAATAGACCTCTACCTGATTTGAAACTACAACACGGATATGACATAAAAATATACCGGTTAATGAAGAAAATTTAATGGAAAAACGATATCATCGTACGGAAGACAAGGCCATTATTGGCCTCTATTATTAATATTGAAGACTTAGAACTGAAATAAGACCAGGCTGTATGGGCTTAAGCCCTTTGCCTTTTCCGATTGGAAGGAAAGAATAATACCAAAAAAAAAAGTCTATGTCCGTAACCACGCAAATGTCAGACGTCCGTCGTCATGTCATCATCACAACATTCGACCAATCCGGAACAGGTTCATTCGTCCATCTCGCTTCATTTCACAAGTGAAAAAAGAATACAAGATTGCTCCGGCCCTTTTCGTTGGTTGCGGTTGGTTGATTGATTCTTTGTCAAAGTTTGACTTGAGTTTTTTTGATTTTGACAGCACCAATTTATTTATTTCCGCCACCGGTGGTACACGTCTGTCATTTTACAAAATAGCCGCGGGAGCAAATTATTTGAAGAAATAAAACATTATATTCGTGCTATTAAAACATTTCAATTAAAATGAGTGAAATTATAACAATGGTCGCCCCTGTTAACATAGCCGTAATTAAATATTGGGGCAAACGAGACGAGGAATTAATTTTACCGTTAAATGATTCCGTTAGTGCTACTTTGGATACAAGCATTATGTGCGCCAAAACATCGGTCTGTGCGAGACCAGATTTTAATGAAAATGAGATATGGTTGAATGGAAAGAAGGAATGTTTTTCCAGCTCGAGACTACAAAATTGTCTCAGAGAAATTAAGGCCCGGGCTGCGGCTGAAAAGAGCGTCACTGAAGATTTCTTACAGTGGAAAGTACACGTATGTTCAGAAAATAACTTTCCTACAGCAGCAGGGTTGGCGTCTTCTGCTGCAGGTTACGCCTGCCTTGTGACAGCACTGGCGAAACTCTACAAGGTAAAGTCAAATATTAGTTCTATCGCTAGACTGGGTTCAGGTAGTGCCTGTAGAAGTGTGTTCGGTGGCTTTGTGAGATGGCATGCAGGCACCAATCCAGATGGTTCAGATTCTATTGCAACTCAAATTGTAGATGAAACACATTGGCCTGAAATGCAAGCTTTAATCCTAGTTGCAGGGGACAGTAAAAAGAAAACAAGCTCAACTGTTGGAATGAGGATAGCTGCAGAAACTTCAGAGCTATTGAAACTTCGAGTTAAGTATTGTGTGCCAAAGAGAACTGAAGAGATAATCGAGGCACTAAAACAGAGAAACTTCCCAAAGTTTGCCGAGATTACCATGAAAGACACCAATCAATTCCATGCAGTATGTTTGGATTCATACCCACCATGTGTATACATGACTGATGTATCTCATCTTGTGAGTTATGTGATTCACCAGTACAATGAGATCTCTGGAAGTATAAAAGTTGCTTATACATTTGATGCTGGACCAAATGCTTGCCTGTACCTTCTTGAAAAGGATGTACCACAAGTAATTGCTTTGATAAAGCATATCTTTCCATCATCAAATCCTGATAAATTTATTACTGGTTTCCAAAGCAAAGAAGAGGTTTTGAATCCAGTATTTATGAATATATGCGAGCCTCAAGCTAAAGATTTGATCAAATATGTGATACATACTAAAGTAGGTGCGGGGCCTACAGAGATAACAGACGGGTCACACCTCTTGAATGATGCTGGATTGCCAAAGACTGTATAAGTCAAAGGGTCACAGTGATCACAAAGCATTGTTATATTTAGAAGCTATTGACTGGAGTCTCAACTACCTATCTGATCAGATCATGAATGGATTGTATAATGCATATCCTGTGTGTTTATTATTTATTTTATGAAAAACATCTATTTATAATTTCATATGAAAAGAATTTCAATGATGGCAATGGCACTTATTATTATTCAAATCAAGATTAGTAACCTAATTATTCAAAGGTTCAAGAACATTCAATGCTATTCTTCTTTGTAGCATGTTGATGGCAAATTTTCTTTTAAATGTAATGTAGGTATGGGCCAAAATTCCAACTACAGGAACAGATGATGCTTTTATAAATCATCTACTGTGGACGTCCATTTTGTAATTGTTCTTTAATTGTTATGCGGACCAATTGGTCCGTTCAACATTTCAAGGGATAATATGCATTGTGTATTTTGTAATTCATGCTTCAGATTTGTGTTTATGTACTTACAATAATTTTATAATGAAGTTGTTACTGTGTTTTTGTAATTTACACTAGCCTGAAGACAGAGGCTAAACACATTACCAGCTTTGTACCTGCAATGCTGGCGATTTGGACAAAATGATTGTAGCTGGATGTCCTACTTATTTTGGTACCATTCCTACAGTTGCGGCACGGATTGTACAGGGGTGGATTTTCCAATAGTGCTATTTTTTTTTTCAACACATTAATTTCGTATATTGCTGAATACAGTGCGGTCAGCGCGGTTGTTGAAACGTCAAATCCAGTGAAACAGAAAAGAAAGAAAGGAGGATAATTTCGTTCAGATACGACTATAGAGAATTAACCTTAGATGAAAAAAAAAAGCTATGAAGCTATTTGTCGTTATTTCCCAGAATTTGACTTGCTATCAACGGGTTTTTTTACCCTCTTTTGGCAACAGTCGGTGACTATGGATGCCAGTGTCTCAACGGGTTTGATTCCTGGTCAAGAATATTGATTTAGCAAAAATCCATTCATGTAGGTAGTTTACGTCGAAATAGGCCTCGAAATTACTTTTATTTTTGATTTCTCACGTTGTCTCATCATTTCTCATAGTTTTGGAATACCTAGCCATTCACGCCAAATTGGAAAATTCAGCCTGTGTACCAGGTCGTATGTTGTAACTTGTAAGGCCTATGTGCAAATTGGCAACTTTTCAATAGAGGCTGTTTCAATTTGATAAATATTTTTTACCGACTTCAAAAAAAAGGAGGTTATCAATTCGACCCGTATGTATGTAATATTATTAGAACTGCCCAGTTTTCATATATGTTAATCTATATCAGCGTCTGAACAAATGTGCCAAATTTCATAAGTGTATGTATGTTTTTATGTTTGTGCACGCATATCTCCGGAACTATAAGTTCGATTTAAGTAATTCTTTTTTTGTTGTACTAGGTATTGTTCAACTTAGGGTACACTGCAAGTTTCATCAAAATCGGTTCAGTAGTTTTAGAGATATGGATTTTTTTATGTTGTGACGGATTACAAGATTAGTGCATATGTAAGAAAATTTTGTATTTTACAAGAATTTGGGTTGAATATGTAATAAACTAAAAAGGGTAAAATAAAAACTTTTTTAAAAAAAGTACCGACTTCAAAACAAATACAAAAAAGTTTAAAATAACTTTTCTTTCGGAAGTCGGTGGCTTTGTTTTGTTGTGTCATTGACTATTGCCACCGACTTCCGAAAGAAAACTATTTTAAACTTTTTTGTATTTGTTTTGAAGTCGGTACTTTTTTTACATGTTTCAGCTGATGTTTGGTTTTGCCTAAAATACGAGCATGTTGTAGGTAACTAAGCAGTTCACAAATTACCTACATTGATACTATACTTGTCTTGTGTACCTATTGCAGACAATTTCATTTGTCACAATGTGCTTCCAGTATTCATTTAACTAGTTTAACTTTTTTATTATTGTAGCTGCTTATACATAGGTTTTGTTTGTATAGTATATGGTAAGGGTTATGTATTTTTATAAGAGGATTATGTATTTTACATAATAAGGGTGTGGTCTGTTTTTAATTATGTACCATGTAGTTATTACTCGAATATAATCAGTTTGTTGGAGTAAGAAAAATGTTTGTGTATATTCAATGGTTTTTATTTACATAAAATATACATACATTCATACATACAACCTTACATCGTAACCAATAGTTATTGGAATAACTTATTTATCTACATTAAATCTAATCTTACAAGGAGAGATCACAATGAAACTGCTAAAGTAAGTCAAACAATTCCATTTATTTTTATCCATACACTGGATACATAGTAAGTTGCACAAAAATAAATGAAACTAAGTTTCTTTAACTCCTTATCGTGCTGAGACGGACACCTGCCAGACTCTGATGATGTTGTCAGAGTAGCCAGCGAAGAGGGTCTGTCCATCAGTGGACCAGGCCAGGGACAGGCACTGGGGTGGGTCAGACTTGGAGGTCTGAGTCTGGTTGATGATTTCAGGCCTGAGCTCTTCAACCATCTCCTTGCTTTCCAGATCCTGTAAACAAAGAAAATGGAATTTAAATATAAACATTTATATAGAGTTAGGGAAATAGTTGAGGATTCAAATAGTTATATTGACGGTCCCTACATACAAACATACATGTCGACAAAAACAGATTTTTATAGGAGAGCATTTTTAATGTTCAAATCGCTCTAGAAATAATTCTTTGTGTACATAGAATTGAAATAGACCTCTATAGAAATAATTCTGTGTACAAAGAATTATTTCTAGAGCAGTTTTAACATTTAAAATGCTCTCCTGTAAACCTTGGCTTTTCACATGTCTGTTTGTATGTCGGGACCATTGATATGGATAACTTCAAATAATACATACCCAGATCTTGATGGAAGGTCCAAAAGCAGCACAGAGCCAATATCTGTTGGGTGAGAAGCATAATGATGTGATGATGTCATTGTGGTCGAGGGTGTGCAGATGCTTGCCATCATTCAGGTCCCAGAGCATGGCCTTCATGTCCTTGCCACCAGAAGCGCACAGAGAACCATCGGGAGAGACGGTGACTGTGTTCAGGTAACCTGAGTGGCCAAGGTGGTTGATCTTAAGCTTGCAGTTGGTAAGATGCCAGACCTGTAAGAGATAATTATGCAAATTAATTATTTTGTAATGATAAATAACTTTACTTTTAATTTAGGTATTTTATTTTGATAATATTGTCAAAAATAATTACAAACCTTAACGGTGCGGTCCCAACCAGCAGACACAATGATGGGGTTGGCGTGATTGGGTGAGAAGCGGACGCAGGACACCCAGTCACTGTGACCATCATCCTGGATGGTGTACTTGCACTCAGCGAGTGTGTTCCACAGCTTGATAGTCTTGTCCCTAGACCCAGACACAATCTGACGGTTGTCCACTGAGAATGCCACGGAGAGTACATCCTGTATAGCATAAAAAATGTTTTAGTTTCTTGTTTACAGATGCTACTTCATAGTTGACCAACACGGTAATAATTACACATGTGGATCACTATCTCTACTACTTCCTAACTACAGATATAAAATAAAAATTAGCTGTCTTCACATTGATAAGTGCATGTGCTATTAGTGCATGTGTTAGTTTTGTATGGTGTGAAATGTGACTGACTACACTCTTACCTCAAACCAGTCCTAGCCAGATCTCGACAATGCTAGCAGCAGCATTTGGATTCTTCTGCCTCGCATAGGCACAAATACACTGTTTCTTCTGCCGCGCATCGGCACTTATACTAACAACCCTACCGAAATGATAAGTTCTGTCACACCTTAGTATGGTCTTCGAAACGCCTGGTGGTCTTTCCGGCGGCAAGATCCCACAGACGCAGAGTCTTGTCCCAAGAACCGGACAGAGCGTAGTTGCCGTCACTGGAGAGCACCACGTCAGAGATGAAGTGAGAGTGACCGTATAGACGCTTCTGCGGGACACCGTAGTTAGTCTCGTCTCTGGTCAACTTCCATACGATTAGAGTTTTGTCTGAAAAGTCATTCAACTTGCGTTACACGTGTTCAATTAGTGAGACATGGTTAAAATGACAACGTTGTCATCAGCCCCATATCCGCTTGCCGCTCAGGACTCGCGTGGCAAAGGTTTTGTGTCATCATAAAAATAAATAGAAATTCTTCAAATATAATTCATACAATAACGTTAATCGTTGATTTTACAAAATATTACAAAGCCAAAGACCTGATGAACTTGGATTTCTAGAGGCGTTAAAAATAACCTTACCTCGAGAGGACGACAAAATCATGTCAGGGTATTTCGGGTTGGTTGCAATTTGCGTGACCCAGCCATTGTGGCCACAGAGGGTTCCTCTAAGCTTCAGAGTTTCAGTCATCTTCACGAAAACTTGCTGAGCGGCTAAGCACCAACACACTAGCCTCCGACTCAAAAGTAAAAAGACCGGAATTCGGCTTTGGCACTTGCCAAAAAGACGGCGGTTTTTTTTACAGAATTTTATGACTTAGACACAAGTAATTTGGCACGCAACTTTTCTCTATGGTAAATGTGCTAGTTTTGCTCCGCACGTTTTTCATTTGGTACTAATATGGCATTACATTCATAATTATGTATATATTTTTGCCATAACTTTATTGATTTGTTCTTTCACTCCATGAAAAACCCACCAATAGCCAAAACAAACTCCCTATTCCAGTGTTGCCAGTATGATTTCTCAAAAAAGTACGGTTGGCTTTCTGAAAAGGTACGGTTTTTAACTTCAAGGTACGGTTGGGTCGGGACTCGGGATACTTCTGCAAGAACTAGATCAGTTTTTTTTTCTTGGAGTTGATTGTCTGCGACCATAGATTGGAAAAAAAGCGATAGGGAATTGAATATTCAAAGGGATATGGTAAAGTAGAACATTACCGATTGCCAATATCGAACACATTCATTTGTAAATCAATTAAAGAAAGAAGTAAAGTCATTAAATTCGATAAAGGTGCAATGAATAAAACATTTTTTTGATAATAATTTATCATAGGAGTAATGTAATGAGGAAGTTCAGATATGAAGCGATATTATTCTCTATATTTAAAGGAACAAAAGTATCGTTTTATTTTATTGTTTTTATACAAGTGTGCAAAATTCTGTTGCTTACATACCTGTCAGAAAGTTGAAACTATTTTGAGGTCTAAAAAGACTTTGTAAATCGAAGTTCGAATAAATCGCAACTTGAAGAAAAAAAACTGATCTAGTTCTTGCAGAACTATTCCGACCCGTACGGTTTTGCTAGAATTTTGAAAAATTCTATAGTCTACTCATATTCCACAGCGAAAATAAGTTGTTTGTCAAAAAAAAAAACCTATGGAAATAATGTTTTAGAACTAAGAAAAAAATTCCATTTAAGTAATTCGTGTCCATATTTTAGTGTCAAATGAGAGATAACCCAAACAGCCAAGTCTTATTTGGTTGGAAGTTAGTAAGGGTCGGCTCAGACCGAAACGTGACGCTGCGCGCACATTTCAATAGAGCTATTCAAAATAGAATTGTATTTCCTACACGAAAAGACACACCTGTCACAACCCGGCGCGGCGCAGCGCGGCGCCGCGCTGCATTTTAATAGCGACTCAAAATCTAACCTTATTTACGACAAGAAAAGATACACATTTGAAGTATCGTTGCGTCACGTCGCTTCGCGTCGCGTCTCGGTCTGAACTGACCGTTAGTGAAAAATAAATCACTAGTATAGAAAAGGTACGAAAAAGGTACGGTCTACACAGAGGTACGGTTGTGGTACGATTGTGTGATGAATAGTACGGAAACCGTACTTTTTGGTACGGTCTGGCAACGCTGCCCTATTCAGCTAATAGAGACTACTGCAAAGACCCGTTTCGTTTCGACTTCAGCCCCCCTATTGCGTTTATCGGTGTCTATGTGGTGATCATCAAATAGCTGTCAAAAGGTAAATTTCGTAATGGGTTTTGCATACGCAATGAAACTGATAAATATAAATGTTCCCTAAAATCAACTATTCTAACGCTCTTGAAGCACTCCACTCCTCAATTTAGCCTCATAACAGGTATCAAGCCATCCAAGTTCAGTGGACAACCGCTGGTCAGTGACTATCAAGTTAGCCAATAGCCCTGCTGATGATTATTGATTATACAAACATGTGTAACCGGCATTATAACATTTATTTTTTCACTTCAAACCACACTTTATCGGTGAGATTGGCGAAAAATGAGCGAGAGAGGCAATCAAAACCTAACGAAAATACCTGACACCACGCATCGTCTAACGTCGTTCAAGTTCGGGAGACTTCGGCAATCATAAAGGTACGGACAGACGTGCTCATTACTAGCACGAAAGTATGCTTTTATTGAGCAACGGGCTATTTTATTGAGGGAGAGGGAGGAGGAGGAGAACGTTTCTTGACGTTTCACTTTATTGACGTGGCTGACCATAGCCTAATTAGTACAGTAATAAATTTAATAAAAAAATAATTACAATTGCATAAGTTTATAAAAATGCTATGCAATAGCTTTACCGCGGCAGTCCCCGAGTACCACATGTATTTTTTGATTATTTCTTGTGAAAAAAGCACAAGCACCAGTGCCAAAATGTCGTAATTAATCGGACAATACGACAACACTAGCTGAAAATATTCGAAAAATGAAAGTGACAAATTGTCATGTTATCATGTTTGTCAAGTTTTCAACAAAATTCAAAAGAAAATTATTGTGAAGTTGAAATATTTTATTATATCTTGACTTTATAATAAATTGAAAGGAAACTGAGACTGATAAACTTTTGGCATAATAATATAATTATTTGCTTATATGTATGTAAGCTATTTCAGGTATAATTCACCAGCATATTTTCACATCAATGGATTTTATAGTCGAGGCACCGCAAACAATGGCAAAAGCAAAAATTGTACCATCAGGCTCCATAAAAGTATGTTTATTTTGAATTTTGTAGTATTAATTTTACAAAATCAAATGCAAAAAGTTATGAAAAAAAATGACTCAAGCGTTCAAATAATATTTCCCTGAACGCATCCAATAGTGGCATCATCATCTAGTTCTCACAAAAGCCGCTTGGTGGATTCCTTTTCGGAAAATTGACGTCACGCAAACGCCATTTTGTAAAGTGTCCGCCGTAGTCAGTTTTCTGGGCACAGTGTAAAATACGTAATTCGCATGGTTTTGTGTACATTTAAAACATAAAGACAATCAAAATCAAAGTTAACGTCTCGTACGTTAATCTCACAGACACAAAGTATGGAGGACAAGGCGTCGTTAAAAGAACTGGATCAGTGGATAGAACAACTAAACGAATGCAAGCAATTGACAGAAAATCAAGTAAAAACGTTATGCGACAAGGTAATGTCCCTTTGGATTCATTATTAGATAATGTGTTTAGTATATTTGTGGGCTATTCCATACGTTTTGTATACAATTTCATCGGGTCGGTAGCTATAAGTTCTATGATTCATATACCTACATAGCGAGTTACAAGAACGCGATCCTACATCGCTAAAGGTTGTGGTAGAGGCTGTCCGCCGTTGGAACGCTAATCGTTCCGGGATGTCTGGGATGGAGAGAGTTTTGTGATCAGACTACTTCAATTTCTGTTTACCACACCCAGCTATCAATCTTCCAGCTTGATATGTATTAGCATAATTGGTTAGAAGATATTTTTAGACGCCGCGCGGAAAGTCTGATAATCAATTAACACAAGTTTTATATCCGAAGTCATAGATTTGTTGGTTTGTACGTGTTTATCATGGATGTTTTCATTGATTTTTTTCTTGAAGTGTGTTTTCGTTTGGCGGCGGCGATACTATTAATTTACTCTCGCTTTAGACCATTCTGTAGCAAAATACATGATATTGGTTTATTTATTGATTATTTATTTTGGTGTATTCCAAGTAAAACAGGCAATAATGATCTAAATATGGTCATACAATGATTTGATAGATATTACAAGTAGGGATGCATTTATCTTTCTCTGTGATAAAAAATCTAATCAAGTCACATATTCATTGATATTATTATTTTATTATTACAAAACTGTTCAACTTTTTAGTACACATATACTTCTACTACATGTATACCATACTAACTTTGTTAAAAAAAAACATTATGCAAAAATGCAGTTATTTGTTTATTTTGGTGTTTCAGAATCAAAATACAACATACCTAGTTTTAATTAGTCCTGAGTCAAGTAATTAACTAGCTATTAATTAATATCTGTAAACATCAATTATAAACTACAGCATTTTACTTCAATTGGTGTACCTATATAAATATAAATAATCTTTTAAACTCTTTACTGTTTTGATGACTCAAAATAGTGATTTTCAACAATGTTATCAAAACAGAACTCATTCATTACATGTACTGTTTCTTTTTTGTTTGTTTTTCGATTGAAAACAACATTTAATATCTGACTCTTCAGATTTATCTTTTATTTTGAGGAATGGATGGATTTATCTTTTTCTTTTACTTGTTGGGCTGTGAACTATAATCCTAGCAAACAGCATTTTATTCTTTCCTAGAAATCCATTCATTCTAAATTTTCATACTGGCAATGATGAGTAAGGTAGATAATCATGAATGAATCACAAAGGGAATTCATAATTGACTTAATGTATGCAAAAAAGTAATTGCAAGGACAAAAACAATTACCTGACTCCATTTTATTTAATTAAACTATCATTTGCATGGCCCATTTAGCTTCCAGAACTGAATTGGCAATTGTTCTATTAAGTATGAAATATATCAAATCTAATTAGGTTTCAAGTACTTCAATTCTAGATATAGTTTTGTATGTATGTCATGTTATACACTACAACTCACACATAGACAAAGTACTAAGCATATTTATTTGATACTGATCAATGATTATAAGTACGTAAAATAAATTGATTAGATCTTTTTGCTGGTCATATGAGGATAGGATAGGAGTGACTGTATGTATCCTGTGTGATACATCTACGTTGTATTGTGACACTAGTGACAATTATCAGAAAGGATGTTACAATGGCAAGTGTTAATTGGTTCAGATATCATCACATATAACCTTAACCTTTAAGTATGGACGTCATTTTTTCTTAACACTACTGTGGACGTGGAGTCTCACAGGCTACCTATATGCACACACATTTTTTTTGGGAATTTGATATAAGATCTCTTTAAAACTGATTGAATATTAAACTTATGTGTTTTAGCAATAAAAAAACGTGCTTATATAATCAACTTTTATTGCAAGAATTATAGAAATTTAAAAAATCAAAATTTATGGCAGTTTTTAGTTTAAATCTACTTAATTTATATTTTTAGGCATTGAAAACAGCTAAACTAATTACTACAACAAAATGAGTCTTTTTTTCTCAAAATATAATATATAAGAAACCAAAAACACAAAACACCTACTTCAGGTAACAAATATAAAAAAAATTGACAACAGTCTAATAACGTAAATTTATTGGCAGTCAGTGCACATAGGTTTAGAACATTGGAGGCACACAGGTTTGTTGATATTGGTCCTGATCTTCATCATTGTCACTTTCATGATTTTGTATCAGTTCGGACTCCAATATAAAAAAATCTTCAATATTCTCTTCATTGTCAGACTGATCCGAAGCTAACAACAACTCACTCACTGCTTGTTCGAAAGATGGATCTCCTGCACGCAAAGTTTTTCGGGGAAGCCCCTGAACAGAACTCGTAGATGGTCGTTTTGATTTAGAACTACCGGTTTTATTGTTTTTTGACATTTTGCACTAAAAAATCTAAAACAAACATAATCGCCCTTATAAAATATATCATAGGGCAACAATGGACGTGTAGCCTGACAGGCTTCGGTCAATATGTTGATGGTCATTACTTACGTGATATTCATCGGAAGACGCAACCTCCTCCCTCGTTGGTAGTTTTACAACTAAAACAAAAGCTACTGAGCCGCTCAATCACCGGGAGTGGGGGGAATTAGGTGAAACTAAGAAAACGAAAACATCGAGTAGCCTGTGAGACTCCACGTCCATACTTAAAGGTTAATTTAGGTTATGTGTTTGTTATTTTTTTAAATATTTGCTAGCCATAGTCTCTTCAAGGTTGCATAAAGAGTGGTTTCGTCATTCCGTTAAAATTATTTTCTTGAATTTTTCATTTTTGCTCTCAGTTCTTATCTTCAAAGGAATTAACTCTATAGAAACTGTTTTTTTGTCTATATGGAGACTTCATTCTTATAAATTGTGGTTGTGGGAAAAATATCAGGATTTCCAATTATAGTTTTCCTCATCAAATATTTACTGAATGACGCCTTGAAAATAATAATTAGAATAAAATATATGCCTTGTTATAATCCGATTTTAAATTTATTGGTTTAAGTTATTAATAAAAGGATATAATTCCTTATAACTGGCTAATTCCAGTTCAAACTACATTGACATTTGAGTCTCCTATCAGTTGTTACATCATAAACTAGCTTTTCTAGTAGCATTTGGTATTACATTTAATTGTCTATGGCTCAAAGTTATCTTTATTTAGGTACTTAATGCACTTCTGCATTTTATTAAGTGCAAATAACAACCTGTCCATCAGTTTTTGAAGGTAAAATAGTTTAAATGATAGACATTAAAGTTGAAACTGAACAGTGGTGGCCCAGTGGTATCGATCCCGACTTACGAGTTGTAGGTCGTGGGTTTGAATCCAGCCAGGTGCATTTCTTTGTGCAATTTATTTCATCACCACTGCTCTCAAAACGGTGAAGGAAAACATCGTGAGGAAACCAAGATGACCTAGAACCAAAAAATTCGAAGACATGTGACATCTACCAACCCGCACTGGGCCCGCGTGGTGGATAATGACCCACTGCCTTTCACAGAGAGGAGGCCTGTGTCCCAGCAGTGGGAACATTAATAGGCCGATGATGATGAAAGTTGAAACTTACTCTAATTTCAAATAATTTTCGACATTTAATTTTTATGAGACAAATGGCGCCGTGGAGGCCAGCCCAGAAAGAGGCAGCGAGCAACCAGAAGTGCTATTCTGCATAGGTACAGCGTTTGTGCAGCGCTGCCTCAGCGTCAGCAAGGCTACTAACAGCGACGTTGTCGCGAAACTATCGCATGACTGTCTTAATGAAGAGCTTGCAGTAGCGTACAGCTTAGAAATTGTGTTTTAGAGAATAGCACAGCTGGACGTATACTGCGATGCCTACTTCGAGGTGGCGCGGGAAAAGAGCTCCTGCAAAGAATTGAATAAACTATTTGTCTATTGTCTATAAAATAACTCTAGACGGTAGAAAGGATGTAGTGCTTATAGTCACGACGCAATGCACACAAACACCTCGTTAACAGAATCAATAGATAAATAACACATTGAAAAATATGCATACAATGCTAATTATCTTTTATTATTCTATCGCTGAACTGCACGTGCTCTGTACTATACATATTTATATTATTTCTCTACCCACACGTGTGCCTGGCTGCACAATTGCTTAGCATTGAGCTACATTAAGCATTTGAGCATCCCCACAGGCGAATTGACGAATAGAAGCGCAAATTAAATTAATTTGTTGCTCGTTTAAAATCACGCACGCTAATTTTGTGCGCTGTTTATGAATCATCGATAATAGTACTAAAGTGACTCTTCTTAACTGTGAGTCGACAAAGAGATTTGACGAATCTGTATCATTTGTGACAAGGTGCCAAGTTCCAATTTTTACCGACTTCAAAAAAAAGGAGGTTATCAATTCGACCCGTATGTATGTAATATTTCCAGAACTGCCCAGTTTTCGTATATGTTAATCTATATCAACGTCTGAACAAATGTGCCAAATTTCATAAGTGTATGTATATATGTATGTATGTATGTATGTATGTTTTTATGTTTGTGCACGCATATCTCCGGAACTACAAGTTCGATTTACGTAATTCTTTTTTGTTGAACTAGGTATTGTTCAACTTAGGGTACACTGCAAGTTTCATCAAAATCGGTTCAGTAGTTTTAGAGATATGGATTTTCTAATATTGGGATCCTTTCTCAAATCTAAATATCAATTGCATAGTGACTCATGCCAATTTTTCTAAATTGTTTATGAAACTGGCAAGCTATGTGATAATATTTGACGCGGGACCAACTCAGCCTGTTGTAGTCCATTGCTGCTAATATTCCTCCCAGGCTGCACCACATCACCCTGCCCACCACCTTGGGCATCCAGTCTGTCCCAGCCACCTTCTTAAGGTCGTCAGTCGTATCTAGCAGAGAGGCATCCCATACTAGGCTTGCCGATACGTGGTCTCTACTCCAGCGACCGTTTGCTCCATCGGCCATCGGTCCTTCGACAGTCATGGCCAGGCCATTATCACTTCAGTTTGCGGCTCGGCTCGGACGACGCGATCCGATGCGAATGGCATTAGTAACACCCTTATTACGTTGATATAAATGTTTTCTTGACCGGCTTAAGCCGATTCCGCGTCGATAAATTTGGGAGCACCCTAACTCTGAAGGCTATGTCGGTTACTCTGGTTCTTTTCGGACTAATTAACAGTCGAAATACCCGTACCAAGTAGGTTTACCAATCTCAGAAGTACTATATTTTCAAAAGAATGTACCAGTGTTGTCATACTTTTTGTTATCAATTACGTCAAGGTCTAGGAAAGACCAGCAACAAATATGACCTTTTTACGCTTACTAAAAACATAAATAAATGCTAATAGACGCTCAGTAAGACGTTAGACAAATTTAAAATTAAAACAGTCTTAAATCTAATCATGTTCATAGTCTAGTGTCATTTTAAACGTGACTAAAAGAATGTTTAATGTTGCGTTGCTAAGAATTTGGCAACTTTCGAACACCATGCACCATGATCATCTAAATACCACCATCTTTGCATGCAAATGTAGCATGCATTGTCGTACTGTACCTAGGTATTTACTTTTTGCACAATGATCTATATACTAAACTAGTGGCCCGTCCCAGCTTCGCACGGGTATATCAAGAAACGCTCGTCCGATTTTGTGCAAACTTCACATAAAGCATCTACTAAATAGTTCGAACAAAGCCAAAACATTTGGTTTGGATAGATGAGCCCGTTCTTGAGTTATAACATTGCAACGAAAAGTGGCATTGATTTTTATATATTAGATTAAATACTGATTGGACAAAAACAAAATAAAGAAATGTAAACGACCTCGAGCGTCGAATTATATCGGAACAGCAAAGATTTATAAGACCAAAAGATAAATGTACTCCATTCATCAGTATCGGGAATTTATGTGAGCATAGTTTGCAATTTTGGCATCTTTGACTTATAGCGAAAATTGTCTACGCTAAAAGAATATATTTATCCACTATCGCCATTGAAAATAATAAACAAGAAACTGGATTGATATCGTCGGGTCTTTCACCTTTATCATAAACTTTCGAAGAGGGCACACAGCATAGCGCTGCGTGCAGAAAAAGCAACAGTACCAAAGACATGCAATTATATAAAAAAAAATATATTTTACTGTGCAGGTTGTTAACGAACCTTGAAATATCTAATTCTGACCTTTGATCACGTATCAATATAACCTTATTATTATAATGTGTATAGTAATGCGTTTCCATGAAACTTATTGATTACTTAGTACCTAGTTTCTTTTTTTTTTCCTCACCATTGCATACATTTCTTGAATGTTGATTCGTTATTCGATGTCTACGTTGTCTATGCTAATTTCGGAATACAGATAACACATTAACTCGTAAAAAAATAAATCAACAGAGTCTATTTGTGTTCGTGAATAGAAACACGATTGAATAGAGCTTCTGCCCATGTTATGTATGTTAACAATTGAGATTAATTTCAATCAGATTGAAAAGCCCTACCTGCCTTTTGTAGAGAATCGTGATAAATGGGGCTTGTTTATTATGGCGTCGTATTATTTCAGACCAAATATTTTCGATCATATAAGGATGCGGGACACGCCACATGAATAATTAATTTGCTCAAACTATTTGTCATTCTAATATCAAATCAGTTTTTACATCGCAATTCAACGTTTTTATTAGACCGTAAAATTTATAGACAACATTCACATTCTATCTTTCTAGTAAATAATCGTGAACCTCCAACTTAGAAGTTTAGCTAATAGGTAACTAGTTTACTTACATAACTTCTTACTTAACTAACATAGCACATAGTTCCCTACTTGCATATTTCAGTGACCACTAATCGCCAATGTTGCTAGTCTCGTAGCTAGCTGAATGGCCAACAATAGTATCGTTATTTTCTGCAGCGGGAGCTTCCGCCCTTATATTGATTACACGTGACCCGGCGTCAACCTAAATAACAGGCTATAACTTTAAGTTATGAACTGGGTTCGCTTCACTTTTCCGGGTTCTGCAAAGCACCGTATTTGTATTCAGAGATATTTGCATTCTTCTCCAGTTTGTAGCAAGTTTTATTATCTTCCAGGCGTTTTCGTACTGACATTTAACATGTTAATGAAAAGGAGCATAATATGTCATGTTACTTAAATAGTCCTTTCATGTTTTACAATGATAATTATGTAAGAAAAACCCACGCTTAACGCTCTACATAGTCCAATCCTTTGTACCTTAATGAAATGTCATTAGCACTCGTGGTAATTTTCATTTTCCTCGTTCTTTGTCGGCCATATCAGAAGTTTTATGTACTGGGGGCCATTTTGTTTTTATTTATACAAAAATGTAGTGTGATACTCATGATTGTGAGATATCATTCTTAGATTTTAAATTAATGCTAGCAAAGTCATTATAAGTCGATTAAAAAGGGTATAAAATTAACGCTATTGCGAGATTTGGGATGTAAAAATAAATGTTTCACTCTGTCAGTGGCTAATAAAGGTCTAACCCACATCAAGTGTACCTACCTACCCTCAAACAAATCTGTGCTATCAATGTTTTAAATGGGGACGTAGTAATAGAATCATCTACGTAATAAGAAAGGTTATCTCTGTATACATCGCGTTAATCACGGATAGGCATAATCTTTCTCATGGCCCTCGCGTCCATAATTACAGCTATAGCTACGTCCATCGACGTTTAACTATCCATCTATTTTAATGACGTTAAGAAGCAATGGAAATAGTGCAGGGAAAACCGTACAACGGTCATTACGCAATTAAAGTAATCTTGACATTGCAATACTAGAAGAAAGATGATTACTAATGCGCCTCGTACACAACGTGACGCAAGTCTCCGATACTTTACGACTTTGGTATCCATTGACGCGTTCCTGGGTACGAACCTCTATGCATTTGTAAAGCGATCGTCTGGATACCAAAGTATTAGGCCGGTTTCAGTGCTTGACCGACCGTCGGTGCGTACCATCGGTCCTGACGATACGCATAACCGATCGTCAGTTTGTAACGTTCAGTGCTGTCCTGACCAAGCAAACAGGCCGGACTGGTACAGTCACAAAAATGGACGCGTTTACAAATGTTTTAATTGCTGCTACCTATATTTTTTCGTTCACTCTGCGACTGTTCATCTAAATTCGGACACAAAGATGTACAAACTATTTGTATAACAATTGGCCTTTGTCCCACAGAAGTTCACGAAGTCGAACTTACCGAAATTCGACAATATATGCCATGTCTGATCATAATTAGGTACTTAAATCACTAAAAAGTAAAGATAAAATCAAACAATATTATTGAAGTTTGGAACTAGTAGGTTCGATTATTTTTACGATGATACACGCATCCGTACGGTCGGTCCACCGATCGGTGTAGCACTGAACGCGTTCATATGTTTCCATAGCGCGTCGGTCGACCGACGGCACGCATGCGGACGCGCTCGACCGACGGTCCTCGTACGCAGTGCGTAGCAATATACGCGTGCGTAAGGTCGGTCGAGCACTGTGACGACTTGTGAATTTTCATACAAATGAGAAGCGCGACCGATGTACGCACCGACGGTCGGTCAAGCACTGAAACCGGCCTTAAGGTATCGTAGACTTGCGTGGCGTTGTGCATGAAAGGGCTAAGGCTAAAGGCTTCACGTATTTTAATGATCTACGTCTATTGCACGTTGTTAAAAACAAGTGGCCAGCTATATGCCCTTCAGTAATAGCAGTACAAACAATACGACATAGAGTAAACAGTCCTATTCAACCGTGACCGTTATTCAGAATGTCCAAACCAAATAGAGTGAATGTGTTTAAAACGGACCCAAATGCCCATTCCAGACAAATGGACTATTGTTGGCAAGCCTTGCCATTGTTCTTATTCGAAATAGAATTATGTTAGAAAACCAACATGGTTGACAAAACAAATGGAAAACTCTAATCAATCATGGACTTATCAAAATAATTTAGTAATGAATTATTCATTTATCAACAGGCCTGTAAAGAGCTGATAGGATTTTTTATATTTTGTTTGAAGGGCGATGTTTTGTTTTTCTTTTTTTTTCAGCCAGTTTTAGTAAAACAAAAGAGTTCTGGCCAGAAAGTATTCTTAGAAACTAAACAGGCTCAATACTCCTACAGTAGTTCACAAAAAAAAAAGATGCGAGTAGCACCCACTATACCCAATTATTCTTAACTCGATCAATTCGCAGCGTTTTTAGCAATTTTCCCCCCAGGATTGTTTATCACATCTCTGTATGGGGTATCGATTCAAAGCTGACATTTTACGACCTTCAAATAAGATGATTGGCTCTTCAAGATTAGGTCAAGTACTCGGTACTTACGTAATAATTAAATATTTGCATTTATAGTTTTTGTTATTGATTCTTGTAATACGTCTTTTTTTTTCTGCAAGGATATGTCAAGTACGTTTGTTGTCTTTGGTCTTGTGACTTTTCTATTGTCTTTATTATGGTCTTTGTACTGTGGTATCAGCGTTTACAAATTCTTAAAATTATATCGGTTCAGATTTTACCTTTGTATCGTCCAATCGGCTCTATGCAAAGCTGTTC
The DNA here is from genome assembly GCA_950005045.1 of Agrotis exclamationis. Taxonomy (NCBI): domain Eukaryota; kingdom Metazoa; phylum Arthropoda; class Insecta; order Lepidoptera; family Noctuidae; genus Agrotis; species Agrotis exclamationis. Next base: position 5,793,042 of record OX465433.1, on the reverse strand, counting down.
TGCCGCATTTAAAAATTGAATTTCGAATCTAACGTTTATTTTTTTTTTACAGGCAAAGGAGATCCTCACTAAGGAGTCTAATGTCCAGGAGGTGAAATGCCCCGTGACCGTCTGCGGGGACGTTCACGGACAGTTCCATGATCTGATGGAGCTGTTCCGTATTGGCGGACGTTCCCCTGACACCAACTATCTATTCATGGGCGACTACGTTGACCGCGGATACTACAGCGTCGAGACCGTCACATTGCTCGTCGCTCTTAAGGTAGGCATCACCGTTTGTTTGCAGGAATTTATTAAGTGGTGACCTCAAATCTGGAATGCAAAGGGAAATTGAAAGAACAGGGTGGGTTTTAGTCGGTACGCACACAAAGCGGGAGAAGCCATTTAATGATTTCTTTACTCAAAAAATGAAGGATCACTATCATTATGATCTGGACCATAGACTTCTGTCTGAATCTCAGTAACTCAATAAGCCCGCCATCTTGAATTCATCCTCCTTGCTGGCCGTATCGTCTTTCTGTTTTCCCCTACACTAATAGCTCTTTGTAGGATCAACAATGTGCACAAAACAATCGATTTCTGACGTAAGCGGTTATTCAGCGAAAGTGTGACCGTAGTTAGACGTAAGTGCATATGACTGGTTGGTGACGAAACCAGGGTTATGATTATGACTTGTTTTAATGTATAATGAATGACGACATGGATTTGTTAATATTATTAGAATTAGTTCTGCCTGACACACCTCCGGTGTTTAACACACGATAAAATTCCCATATCGCTGACATCATTGGTTGTTGAGTTTTTGGTCAACCAATCACAAAAGCTTACAAGAGATTTGAATTTATTAGGCTTACAGAACTGTAGGACATAAAACAAATCGCCGACGCCAGTCATGTGTGCATCCAAACACTTTTATTTTGCTTGGCTAAAACAGCCAATTCGCTCGCAGTTCTCCATATTTCCATAGACCGGAAACCTTATTCTATAAATAACTTTTATACTCCTTTGCTTCAACGCGGGGTGTTCGGAACACTGATTTTGTTACTGTCTCACATCAGACAATAAAAAACCTGCTGCAATCAGTCAACGTACTTGGAAATAACAGTATTTACGAGACATGATACACCCGTTTGATGCCAATGCTCTCACTCGACCTCAGATATTTTTCTATTACTGCTATGTATTCAGAAAACTGGCTTACTGAAAGTCACCCTCACTAAATCACTTCGTGCATTTTCGGTCGTGAATTTTCACTGAGAAAGAAATTAGCATAAAACTATTTGCTCAGAAATACGTGACTCGCAGCAACGTGTAATTTGCTTTGATAAACGCAATAAAAAAGTATAAAAACAACTGTAAACATGCCTGTATCAACACAACTGTAATGGGATCAGACATTTGGAAGAATCTGTTCTAAATCGATTTAGAGAAAAAACATGTAGAATCCCGATTCATTCGATTTCCAAGTCGGGTCGTTTTGACCTATATAATTGAATGTTCTTTTTTCAAAATTCCTTACCTTGCCTTACGGCAATATCATAAACAATTTCTTTGTTTGTCAGTCACGAGGAAGGGGAGTGGTTTATCAGCAGGTATCTTTGATAAAGTTCGGTCACTGTTTACATAGCCTTATCACAAGAGACTTTCATCAAATGAACTACATTATTATATTGCAATAAGAGCCGAAATTCCGCGTAAAAATGAGAGATGAAAGTAAAAGACAATGAAACAAAATATAGAAATTCTTGTTCTTATTTGTATTAAGATATCCACAGCGGAAGTTCCCGAAATAACAGCAATGTTTTTCTTTATTACAGATAATAATAATGTTTTTCTTTATTATAGATAATAATAATGTTACATAGTATGTTTTCCTGAAAATAGTGGTTATACAGGGTGTCCAGTAATGAATGGATAACCTTGGAATGGGTCATAGTAGAACTAAAGGCGATTCAGAAAAAATACAAAAAAAAATTAATACCGAGTATTTCCTAAGATATGAGACTTTTAAGAATATTGATAATTTTTGGTACCCTACTTTACATTCTTGCACACCACGACCACAAATTGATGAATTCCATAATTTTTTTTATTGTTAAAAAAATCTACATTAACTGAGCTGATAGATGAGCAGTAAATAGTGACACTGTTAATACACGGCTTTTCAAAAAATTAACTCGAATTAGTGCTTTAGTGAAAAAATTGAGAAAAAAAATTATTATGACAAAGTTTAAGCAACCATAGCATGAAAAAAATGTATGGCAACACAGGTGACCAATATTTTTAAAATAATATGCACTTAATGCAGATTTCAAAATGGTATTACTTATCATTGTACCTAATGTCAATAATGAATTATTGCTAATTGTGTCTGAAAGGAGAGAAAATTGCTGCTGAGAAAAGTTTGAAATATTCAGGTATTCCAGGTAAACCCCAAATATTTTAAGAATTTCACCGAAGAAAAAAAAGTCTCATTTTCTAGACGCTTCGAATGACACCTATTTCAAATCTGTTGGATACCTTCACACAGGTCAGGTTAGCAAATTTCTCTCCTTTCAAACACAAATAGCCATTATTCATTATTTTCAACAGGTACAATGACGAAAAAATGTATGGCAACACAGGTGACCAATTATTTTTAAATTATATGCACTTAATGCAGATTTCAAAATAGTTTTATTCATCGTTTTAACTATTGAAAATAATGAATAATTGCTATTTGTGTTTGAAAGGAGAGAAATTTGCTAACCTAACCTAACCTGGGTGAAGGTGGGTGAAGGTATCCAACAGATGTGAAATAGTTGTCATTCGAAGCGTCTAGAAGATGAGACTTTTTTTTTTCTTTGGTGAAATTCTTAAAATGTGTGGGGTTTACCTGGAATACCTGAATATTTCAAACTTTTCTCAGCAGCAATTTTCTCTCCTTTCAGACACAATTAGCAATAATTCATTATTTACATTAGGTACAATGATAAGTAATACCATTTTAAAATCTGCATTAAGTGCATATTATTTTAAAATTATTGGTCACCTGTGTTGCCATACATTTTTTTCATGCTATGGTTGCTTAAACTTTGTCATAACGAAATTTTTTCTCAATTTTTTCACGAAAGTACTAATTCGAGTTCATTTTTTAAAAAGCTGTTTAGTAGCAGTGTTATTATTTACTGCTCATCTATTAGCTCAGTTAATGTAGATTATTTTAACAATAAAAAAATGATGGTATTCATCAATTTGTGGTCGTGGTGTGCAAGAATGTAAAGTAGGGTACCAAAAATTATCAATATTCTTAAAAGTCTCATATCTTAGGAAATACTCGGTATTGATTTTTTTTTGTATTTTTTTCTGAATCGCCTTTAGTTCTACTATGACCCATTTCAAGGTTATCCATTCATTACTGGACACCCTGTATATAATTTGCTTTCTGGAAAGAAGGCCCTCGTGTATGTATGTACAAATAGTGGGATATTGTGTAGCAAGTTTGAATACAGACGATCAGCTGTAGTTTCCGCGAGATAAGTGTGGAATAAAATTCGTTGACCCCCGTGTACCAATGTATTCCCATATTTCAATAACATTCGAAAAAATGTAAAGAAAGTGTCGTAACACGATCAAAAGAAACGTATCGTGGTAAGAGGCGACCTTGACCTTATATTTTATTTTGAAATTCGAACGATGGTCTTATGAATTTCGAACGATGCATTATTAGGATCAATGACCTTTATTCCAGACTTAGTTGGCGGTGACTATACCCACTTTCCAATTAATAATTATGTTGGGTCGTGTCAGTTACGTAGGACACTATAGTGATAATTGGCATGTGGGTAGCGTTTTATTTATTTGTTTAATTAATAATATCTTTTACATCTGTAAATAATTATGTTTTTTAGAGCTCCCCTCGCAAGGAAAACGGTGAATTTTCATTTTTTGCGATGGTATTTACAAAAGCCTTTGAGTCAAAAACCAGTCGTTTAGAAGTTATGCGCATACTTACATACGTTTCCCGATTCATTTTATTTATACAAACAATAGAAGATGTATTTCTAAGTTTCAGTTCCAAAGTATATTTTTCTATTCACGTTAGCAGGTCATCTTTAGAATGCTTAATAAGTATCGTAATTGACCTTTAGTTACTCACCGCCGAATGATGCAGCTAATGTCGACGCTTCAGAATTGATGCCATATTCCGTTAAATATGTATTTTTGTTCAACCACGAATGAAATTACCTTGACGACATGTAAAGTTTTAAGTAAATAAATTACCATTCGGAAATACTGAACCAAGTTTTCAGAACAGCAACAGTTTATAAAAGTCGCCTTTCGTGACCACAAGGACAAAACTATTTTGACCGAGGCTGTAAGCATATGAAACCGTTTTACTTTCAAAACGAAACTGTACATTGTACGACTTCAAAGTAAATGACTTAGAAAAATGTGTTACCTGAATTCTTTATGTGAACTCGCGTGTTACTACCGAGAAATACCACAGAACATTTGTTTGGCGTTAATTCTAGTGTAGTACACGCCCCCTAACACGGCATACGGGCTTTAACGACATCTCTGTCACACTATATTTGCATCTCAGTCTTTCTAAAATTATAGGCAACTTTAATATATTTTCTGTGTTAAAAATCCCTTTTACTCAGCTAAAATCTCCAATAATTTCCAGGTACGATACCGCGAGAGAATAACAATCCTCCGTGGTAACCACGAGTCGAGGCAGATCACTCAGGTATACGGATTCTACGACGAATGTCTCCGCAAATACGGCAACGCATCCGTATGGAAGCACTTTACCGATCTTTTCGACTTCCTGCCCCTGACTGCGCTGGTGGACGGCCAGATTTTCTGCCTGCACGGAGGACTCAGTCCTTCTATTGATACCTTGGATCACATCCGAGCCCTCGACCGCCTGCAGGAGGTGCCTCATGAAGGTCCCATGTGTGATCTGCTCTGGAGTGACCCCGATGATAGGTGAGTCCTTCTTTTTATTCTACTCGAGATTTCGATCGCGTGTTGTTTTTGCGTCCGATCAACCGCGTCGCATCTCATCCCCCGCCCCCTATATTACCTTTTTCGACTTGCTAGACAAAAATTGTGAAACCTCAGCAAATATGCACGATACGCATAACATTTTTGGCTTAAAAAAAAACAAATGAATAATTTTTACGGAGTTTACCCTTAGGACTTAACATACCTCTTTATAATATTAGTACTTGTAGATAATGGCTTTTTATAAATGTCTATGTTAATTGCGGCTTCAGTAATGTTTATTAAGTCCTCTAAAGTGCAGACATAAGGTCATTTTGGAAATTACCAAGGTGAGACATGGCGTCTAGTGGGGTTGACTGAAATTGTAAGGACATATAGATGACAGGAGAATATGACGCTTGTAAAAAGCAGAAAAATATCTTATCTAAATGGAATAATGGAGTTAGCATGTTGATAAATATGCGGCATTGTCTGCAAATTGAGGCTGCATTATTTGATCAATAAAAATAACTTAGATAAATTGATTGTTAAACACATTACCGTACGCGAGTAAAATCTCTGACTTCTTTAAAGTTTACGTTTAACGAATCCCAGCTGAAAAGGAGTTGAGTCAATATTCAACGTAGTTAAATAATTTCGCGTTAGTCATCAAAACTAAGTATAAGTAAACCTTAACAATTGCCTGACGTAATTCTGTAAATATTTTTGTACACCACAAATTGTGTAAAACAAGGATGCGTAACGGGAAATCGTCATGAAACCTTATAACAAGTAATACTTACGTGTCCCCACCGCGACAATACAGAGTATACACTTTGTGCTCTAGTATATAAAGTTGAAAATCTAAAGAAACAGAGCGTTTTCGTTCGTTTGTGTCGAAGTCTGTCTTTCAATTTTATCTTCCAGCGGTTAAAATTGAAAATCAATTGAATACTACAGAGTGTTTTTGTTAATTCTTTGCCAGTTGTCTAGGCCTTCAGGGCATAGATGTGCTAACTTTGCCATGAACTCTAGCTAGTTACATTACTGTTGACGCATTCAACTGACTATCACGGTTCATGAGACGGACAACGAGTCTTTTTCATAGGGTCCTATTTTACTTTTTGGGTACAGAACCCTCAAAATCAAACCATTTCTTCAAACTCCATGAAACATTTTAACATTTATACAGTTTATGCAGAATATTTTTTATTTTATGCTGGGCTGTGTAAAAGATGGATGAGAAACGATTGCATGTAGCGGAGATGAGGATGTTGAGATGGATGTGTGGAGTGACAAGAATGGATAAAGTAAGGAATGAGTTTATAAGGGGAAGTTTGAAAGTGGCGCCTGTGACAGAAAAATTGAAAGGGAATCGTCTATCTTGGTATGGACATGTGATGAGGAGGGATGACACGAATGTGAAAAAGAGAGTGATAAGTATGAATGTTGATGGATGGAGAGGAAGAGGAAGGCCAAAGAAAAGATGGATGAATTGTCTAAGGAATGATTATGAAAGAAAAAGGAGTAAATGATACTGTGACGTCTGATAGGGGAGAATGGAAAAAGAAAGTGTTGCGCCGACCCCAAGTAGAATGGGATAAGGGCAGGAAGAAGATTTTTGTATGAAACAGCTGTCCGTCTCCCAAAAAACAAAGTTCATTCCGTTTTACGTAACGTTAGGCACTTAAAAAGTGAGATCATTCATTACTGGGCAGACACCCAGGAGAAGCGTGCTACAAATGCATCCGATAACGAAAATAAAGTATTTATACTACAATGAACACCTCTGGAGTCAAGGACGTTCGTCGTATCATCCGCTGACTAATTATAGCTGCGCTGATGACATGACGTGTTATCTCACTAACCTGAGTGACTTTATAGGCTGTTTTATTGATTTTACAATATCGACTATTATGTTCTAAGTGTTTTCTTGGGGTCGCGGGACTAAACAGCTACCATGACCCCGGAAGTAAAGGGCTATTTTAAGGACTCCGTGGATTTTTGTCAGTACAAGTCTGACAGTCACTGCTGCTCTGTCCTGGGTGGGAGGACTCATTTGATGATTTTACCACGCTAAAAAAATGTGTTTTCTTGGAGGTGAAACACCGCGGAAGCTGTAGTTAGGCTGTCTGAGAGATGCGTTATGCATCAAATTCGAGATAGCGTGTGACTTCAGAAGCAAGTAAACACGTTAGCGGCACATTCACACTGGGTCCGCCATAATGATTCGTTATTTAAAACTGAAGGTTTTTGAAAGACGAAACGTCTTTTAAGACGTATCCGTCATGCCGTAATAGTGTGAACACGGGCAATTAAAATGTTAGCCGCCCATAGAAAACAAAATAACGATTCGTGAAAAAAAAACTATTCCTCAAAAAACACGAATCGTCTTGTCGGATTAGTGTGAATGAGCACTTACTTGGTTGTGACGTATTGGCAATTTTAAAAGTATCGTATATTTGTCAATTTTGGTTTACATACTAAAAGATAAAATACAGGTCGCATAGCACGGCACGCCAGCATAAATTCATCAAGCTCTTGAAATTATTCATTGTTTTCATTGTTCTTTGTTTTGAACAATATGTTATTTAGTGTTAATTTATTATATTACATTACATGGCTATAATTAGTCTACAACTAATCAAATTAATTAATCGTCTGTCAAAGTCCGGGTCAGTTAGTTTCTCAATGCAAGTTTAACTGAACGTTTAACACTAGTTCCGTAAAGATAATTAATATATTGACTAGTAGTAGGTATCGAGTCAGTTGATGAAGGGAAACAAGTTGTTATCGTTGTTGTTTCACAAGTGGGGTGATGACGGTAGTTCATCTTGTTGATCGCTAAACTTCAATTGAGTGGTAAATTTTGTTAATCACTTATTTTCCAGGTTTTAGTTCGGAATTGACTATGCAGTGCTATCATTTTTTTTTTTTGTTATTCTATGATCACAGATCAGTTTATCGGTGATAGTGTTAGTGACCATATCAGTTTACAATTTTAATTATTATAGATCTCGGAAAAAAATACTTACACATACCTAGCTTGTAGTACTGCTAGGTACGCTTAACTATGAAGGACAGTTTAATTAAACAATACTCGTAATAAATTAATAAAGATAATATAAACTAGTAAAAATTAATTTGCAAAGAGCATTTTATTGCTAAACGTTATTTTCAAGTGGCAGTTCACAGATGGAAGGAGATCATTGATACTTTTTCTTAATTGAACCGCGTAGACCATAGAAGATTTCTAACTAACTCTTCAAGTAACTACAGCGTGATATGTCATATAAATTTAGAGGACGGCCCAACTTTTAAATCACATGAAAACTTCTGTTTAATAGTTTTACCTGTTGCTAACTCAAATATAATGCTATTTGTTTTATTATGTTCTTAAAAATAAGCCTTATTTAGCCGCTTAAAACCTCAAGTCGCAAGTATTTAAGCCGATTTACAAGAAAATCTCATTTAGCTCATTACAAAGCTGTATAAGATGCCATGGAGGTGTTAATTTTTGTAAAACTTATTTATTTTCTGTTACGTCATCTGCACTTCACGTTGACTTTTAAATTCAAAGAACTGCAGTTTTTTTTTAGTATTATTTACTTAGCCTTTAAATACTAAAATTACACCAATTTTGTGGTTTTACTATTTAGTAAAACCACAAAATTGGGTTTGAATTGCGGTTACGCGTAAAATCTACTTCAGCAATTCGTTGAATTTTATTAATTGCAAGCCTCTGCCTGTGACTTCGTCCGCGTATTATACAGGTATTGTCCCAAGGGATACAAAGTATCCTATATGTTGAAAAGAGAGGGGGACGTTTGCCCAGGACTGCGACAGAATAGTGTAGACGCAAATGTTAATTAAGACTCTTTCTAAATTAATGTGTGAAAATTTTCATCGAAACTTCACGTTCAGTGGTTTTTGTGTGAAAAAGGATCAAATATTCATCTATCCTCACAAACTTTCTAATTTATTTTACCTATCCTAAGATCCTAACTAATTTTATCAATACGAAAATAATTTCGTATGTGTTTGTGTATTACCTTTCACACCCAAACCACAGATCCAATCATTCTTAAAATTTGCATATAAGTTGTCAGCTGTACATAGACGTAACTTTCATCCTGAAAAAGTACTGTTCCCGAGAAAAACAACATTAATAACAGATTGCGCCACATTATCAGTATGACTAATGAATTTGTTTCGTCAACAGAGGTGGATGGGGAATATCGCCGCGTGGCGCTGGCTACACGTTCGGCCAGGACATCTCGGAGACGTTCAACCACAGCAACGGGCTGACCCTGGTCTCCAGGGCTCACCAGCTCGTCATGGAGGGCTACAACTGGTGCCACGATAGAAACGTCGTCACTATATTCTCAGCACCCAATTACTGCTATAGGTAAGTTTTATTTTTATACTCTAAGCCTCCCGCACGAAATTCTTCCAAAAATCGTCTTGATGAGAAGGTATGTCAAGGGGTAGTCGGATAGGCAGTTCCTACAAAGAATAAAGGTATTAATGAGCTGCATTTGAATAAATTGAAAAAGGGGGCAAACTAGATGTGAAATCGAACATGCTGGGAAGACTTTTTTGAAGTGCTCGAAATTAGTTTTTCCAATTTCCAAAATATAGAAAAAAATATTAAGGCAGGCGGTATGTTGGTATTGAGACTTGGATTTCGCCTCTCATGAATGTTCAATACGGGAACGACAGTAACATACCGCCAAGATAAAATAAAAAAAAAAAAAAACTAGCAAGTCTGACAGTTATCGTATATGATGTGTAAAATCTTACATCTCACCTTGTTAATTGGCAACACGACTTTGAGACAATAGACTTATACACCGTGTTCTTCACGTTATCCATAAACTTTAGCAAATACTTCTATGGCTTTTACAAATCAAATCCAACAAAGGAAGTAGTACTTAAAAAGGCTTCGTTACAAAGATATTTGTAATTTCATTTAATGAAATTTAATTGAGCTATGCAGTGAGAAAGTATCTTAATTTGAAATCTATCAAATACTATTTGCATTTCATTTGTTTCAGCCCGCCAAATGTTATGAATGACGTTGCCAATTCGGATAAAGAGGCATGCATATCGGGTTATTTACGTCTAGGTATTTAGTTTGTATGAAAATTAACAAAAAATAAAAAATAAGAATTTATTAATGTGTCCATAATGAAAAATGCTTACTTCCGTGGTTTGAACATCTGGTCGAAGTTTATGTATATCGTCCGGAACACGGTGTATAGGGTGTTAAAAAATCAACTGCAGGAATTTCGTGTGTGTACTCGGTATCAAAAACCAAGTACGTTGCAAAAAAAAATTGATTTTCGAGATTTTTTTTCAAAAAAAAAAATTATTTTTCTTAAATTTTTTTTTTTCAAAATTGTTATTTTTTTTTCAAGCAAAATTTAAATGCTTGGAAAAATTTTATTGGAATATACTTAGTTTTTGATACCAAGTACGCACACGAAATTCCTGCAGTTGATTATTTAACACCTTGTATAGATAAGTCTAAGACACCCCTCGGCAAGCGAGGCTACAATCTGACGGCTCACTATACAACCACACTCGCTCATCGGTCAAATCAAATAGCGAGTTGTTACTATTTGACCAATCGTGTTCCACAAATCACTACCACAAAAGCTATAAAAGAAAATGTAAAATCACATCAAAAAGTCTGAAAAATACTATAATAATACTATAGGTAAAAAGATTTTTATAAAACTGCACATAATCATTGTCATTGAACCACAACGAACGATAAATGCTTTATCGTGAATTTTTGAATCAGTGGGATGATACACAAAATGCAGGTTATTGTGAGTCATCTTTATGATAATTATTAATGATAGTTTCACGAAAATAGTAAAGAAACACTAGAATTTTGTTTGAAATTACATGGATTGAGAAGTATATAGGGTTTTGTGGCTTTCATTCGTTAAAAAATGGTTTTTTAATTAGCATCACATAATCAGGCTACCATATTCCCACTGCTGGGAGAGAGGCTTTTTTCTGTAAGAAGGAGTTACAGATGGCTGTGATCCACTTTCTGGGCCCAGTATAGATTGGTAGATATCACATGTCTTCGAATTTTTGATACTAGGACATGTCGGTTTCCTCCCTATATCCAACAGTGCGGGTTATCGAGGGTTTTACTGATAAATGTCAGATAATAAAGAAATCTGTGTCTGAGACGCGCAATGATAAAATAAATTGGGTTTTTCATTATTTGAGAGAAACTAAGTGGTTTATACTAAGGAAAAACCTGTCAATGCTATGTCATTGTAATCTTAATTTTCCTTAACAATTGTATGCTCAGACGACGACACGGATTCAAAAGCTAATAATTATTCGGTGTATAATGAGTGTGAATGCACTCTACATCAATTAATTATTCATGTTAAGTACTCTTGTGGAAATCAAACACTTTCATTGTCAAGAACTACGGCTCTATGAAAGGCCACTTTATCAAACATACTATTGAATGGCGTTCTCTAGTTTCTGTCTGTCCCTATGGGGAAGAAGGCATGCGAATTGCGACTGAGTGCGATAAAAAAATAGCATAGTCGGACATCAACATGTTTCTGCCCTTATTCCATTGTACTTGAAATTTGCACAACACGTTTTCTTCTTCCATTCTCCCCTGTCAGACGTCGCTGTATCATTTGCTTCTTTTTAGGGTTCCGTACCCAAAGGGTAAAAACGGGATCCTATTGATAAGACTTCGCTGTCTGTCTGTCACCAGGCTGTATCTCCTGAAACAATTTTTTTTTTTTTTTTTTTTTTTTTTTGCTCGCACTTAGCCGGTTTTTCAATCATATCATTCTCTCTACTCAATCCATCCAATTTTACTGTCTTCTTCTTCATCTCCATCCATCCACATTCATGCCCTTCGCCCATCTGATACTGTCCAAAAAATATTACAAATATTGGCTCCATGGAACTGTACACCAACACGATTCGCACATTGAGGTCGGCCGAAGCTTAACAATGAACAAAATCGTCTCATTAACATAAGTCCTCCAATACAAATTATGAACTTAAGTGCTAAATATTCTTAACACAACTGTGCTACTTATTTAGTCCTCTCTTACACAAAATATGGTGCAAATGCGGTTACATTAGTGTGTCTATTTAATGTCTATCTGTCTAAATATGACGCGATCGACTGCTGCGCTTGGGTGTCGTGGGTTCGGTCCCCGGACGGAACATATTTTTTTTTTTATGATCTGTAGTTGTTCCGGATCTGGGTGTTTGTGTATGTGAATTTAAATGTTTTTATACGCACCCACGACACAGGAGAAAATTCCTAGTCTGGGAAAGCGTTTACTTTAAAAATATTTACGAGATAAAAGTCACAAAGTCGATTCCCACAAAAAACCGTGTTATTTATCGCGCTTCCTTATTTTGTTGATAACAGCAAATTAAATTTTTGTTTTAAAAATGATATTAATAGAACACTTCCGCGTTTGGCGTTTATTTGATAAATTGTTTTTTACTTGTCTGAGTATGTTTCAACGTGTTTCATAGCATACACATGGTTTGGTCCAACTTTGTTGTTCACCCGCAAGTTCGGGCCGACTTGATTCGGCAAAATTTAGGATATCCTAGGCTTAGCGTAAATAAGGTTTAACTTCCCGGCCCGTGCTATATTAAAAATCATGATCATGTCTCTAAGCCAACTTTACATCTTAAAGGAAGTAGCAATTCGTTTAATCCAATCTCTAAAATATATTAACTTGCCTTTACAACCTCCTAATCTTTATAAACTCATAATTTGAGGTTTCGGAACAGCCTGCTTACCTTCTAGACTTGTTCGCCGCAAAATTTCTGATTGACAAAACAAAAGAAAGTCGCCTCGTGGACTAATCTCATCAACACAGCGATTTATGTAATTCGATTAGATAAAGTTTCCTGTCGCGAACAATATGTTCTTACGCAACCAGCTTTAATGTCAACACAATTGTTTCAGATGCGGTAACCAAGCCGCCATTATGGAATTGGATGATGCGCTTAAGTACTCATTGTAAGTATTACTTTTGTTTAATGGTTAACACCTTTCTAAGTATGTGAAATTCGTGGAAAGTTCAACAACTTCCTCTATTCAACATTGTCTCCAAGAGATTACTTTGGGAAATAATTAATCCGTTTTCTGAAGCTTGCTGCGTGAATTGACGACACGATCCAGTTCTTCCTACTTCCGTAGTTTAGACTCAGTATTTTTACTTGGTCAGTGGGTCTTAAAAGCCCCGAGTAGAATCATAATAATAATTTAATTAATGATTTGTGATAAAATTCGTAAAATGGAATGTTATTCTATTCAGTTGCCCAAGAAATAGCTCAATTGCTGAAGTAATAGATTTATAGTATTTTTTTCCTACTGAAAGCAAAAAGCGACTGAATGTAAGTTGGATTTTGAGTTGAAATATTCAGTCGCCATGTAAACTTGGCATTCAAGTAAACATCCGCTTAGGCTGGACGCCGATCCTAACTTAGTTGGCGAAAGGCTAAGCACTTAATGATAAGATGTTGGTAAACAAAATCATTAATAAAAAGCATGTCAGCAAACACTTCTAGAACAATAATATAATACTGGACAATATGTGTTAGTATGTCTAGCTTGAGTTGTAGGGTTTCCCTACTTCAAGGTGCTGTGATTGCCACGAGTGCGAACTTGACCTTGTCCGTAATGAGGGGATGGTATAGACAGATGGTTTTACTTGCTTACTACAACAGTGTTTTGTGTTTTTATAGGGGTTTTTCCTATTCAGGAATAGTAAACGCGTTGAATTGTATTGGTACCTATAGAATATATTACTTTATAACGTTAGACTAATGATTATTTCTGAAGGAACTTTTGCTAGATACTTAGGTTTTGGAATGATTATCAGCGCAAAGTGATGACAAAAATTTGATATTCAACATCAAATATAAAGTCGACATAGTCGATGTTTAACCATGGATATTGGAAAATATGACCTTATGTCATTACCCTGTCATTATATTAGTTTGTTCTAGAATATTATGCTAATGCATTTGTTGTGTTTTCAGCCTTCAGTTCGACCCGGCTCCGCGACGCGGCGAGCCGCACGTCACGCGACGGACGCCAGATTATTTCATGTAGGCTGCACGTAAGTAAAGCTGCATTCACACACACATCAGTCACGTCACGTCACCGTCACGTCACCGAGTGAAACTTGTATGGAAATATGCTTGACCAGTGAGTCGGTGACTGACGTGTGGGAACAAATATCATATAGGAATGTAAATACATTTTGTTTTTTAAACCGGGCCGGTGACGGTGACGTGACGGTGACTGATGAGTGTGAATGAACAAATGAAAAACTTTTTTAATTTAAACATTGTTTTAAATGCCAAGTGGTGAACCCTTCCAGAGGTAATTATACCAATTATGGTTTTCTATCACAGTTGGTTCTCAACGATTTTGATTCAGGCCCAGTGAGGGGTGTTTTGAATGTTAAGATTTGGGGTGGTGCTTATGCCATGTATTTTTGGTTACAGAAGAGGCGCATATCAAGCGGGCGGAGAGTGTGCGGGGCGAGGCGAGTGTGGCGGGGGGCGGTGCGGGGGGGGCAGGCAGGGCAGGCGGGGGGCGCGGGCGGCGGGGAGGACGGTCGCTGGCGGCGCGCGCCTGTGTGGGGCTGGCCGCACGCCGCACTGCACGCGCGCGCCGGGAGAGCCTCGTGCGAGTGGCGCACTGGCTCGCGCACGTGTGACCGGCGCGACCACGTCCGCGCGCGTGTACGTCTGCAGCGGCGCCTCGTGCCGCTGGCCCTCGCCCGGCCCGGTCCAGTCCCGGCCGGCCAACGGCACGAGGCGCGCTTTAAATTGTAAGTGGTTGTCACCAGTCGCAAAGTTAGGTTCTTGCCGTTCACTGTGCATTCGCTCCGCGCTAGTTATGTTGGTATGTTCATGTCCGCGGCCGGACGGAGCGCGACGTCCCGCACCTTTTGATTCTATACACTATTATATGTATCGAAGACGATTGAACCTCATTAAACTCGTACATTTACTAAAACGGTGGTTTTATTTCGCATTCGTCACCTTGGATCGGGCGAACGATGGACATACCACCATAATGTAATCTTTGGTGACTAAATGTGCGCCCTATTGGATTCCCATAAAGCTTATGATCTTACATCTAATGTGCAGTAATGGAACTTATAATTATTAGTGAAAACAACATGATTATTGTCATCTAGCAAATATAATGATGTTTTTTTTAAGTTACTGTAGATCAAAATCTGTTACGAGTCGCATCCTATAACTTTGTATTTTTAGTTGTTTTACAAATGAAATATTAAAAGTTTTTTTTTACAATTTGATATTTACATTACACAATACTACACATACTGCGGGGGTATTGATCGAGGTCTACAAAGCAATAGCAAGCATTTAATTTTATGACAGAATGGCATTATGTAATTATTTAATAATATAACTATTATACATACATAATTATATATTTAGTTCGACTATAAGTCTGCGTAAAAGTATTAGGAATTTTTATTGTTTGTACCCCAGTGCAATCGTTCTGTCATAAAATACCTAAAGGGAACGAGTTTTGCATTTTGAGATTTATTATTCAAAATTCTCCTTTTCTTGTGCCACAGTACCTGTATGACAAGGAATAGTGTTTCACAAGAGTGGAGCTTTAAGTTCTTTATTATTTTATATTTGTTCTTTATTTGATTTAAAAATAATTTTAGGTAATTTTGTAAATACCTAAAGATCAAGGCGCCCGATAGGTTGTTATTGTTTAAACTAAGTGTCCAATATTTTCCCATTATTGTACTCATTTCATAAAGGAGGTAAGTAACTAAATATATTGATAACAATTTTATATGAGATCATTGCGAACTGGGAAATTGTTTTATAACATCTTAGGATAGATTTATAACAGGGGGTTATATTGAAAGTGTTAAAGCATGTTTTTAAGATTACATACTCACTGATAAGCCCTGGTTTCCTTTACAAAGCATTTTTTTCTATTTATAGAATAACTGACAAAAGCTATTTTATATTCCATTTCCATGTAGAAAGCGTGTACTTATTTTAGAATCTGAACAGTGGACAGTTTCTTTTGTCAGTGCCATCTTTCAATATAAAATAAAATTTCAGATTTATAAAATAATTGTAATATTTGTTTTTATTTCCTAAATTAAAACGCGTGCGTACTAATTATACAAAGACCTTACCCACCAATGACACCTGAAGCCACACGTTTCGTTGATCTAAGTATTAAGTATGTAAGTTATAGATAAAAAATAAAATATAATATCCTTAAAATAAAATAAAAAAAAAACAACAAAAAAAATGAGAATGTATGGCGAGCCTCGTTCGCGTGAAATAAAACAAACAATAACTAGCACAAGTTTGATTTCTCTGCTTTTGGCGTTATTTCACCCAATCGAAGCTCGTGTAAATTTAAAATTAAGGCTTTCCTGGCAAACTGCATAGGCGATCGACATAACTTGAGAAAAAAATCTTGATCTTTTGTATGCACAGTGTGTTCATTATAAGTGGGACTTGATACTGTTGATAATGCGCCGACTACCGACAAATATACATAATTCCATCTGGATTCGCTACACAATGGCAATAATTTAAAATGTAAACACAGTACGGTAAAATAATTATTCTTGCAACGTGTACTATGCCTGTTGATAGGAATTAGATATAATAAATAAAATTAATTATAAAAAAATAAGGGGTTTTCTTTTACCATTCCAAAGTAGAAATAAAAGCCAAGATTACATCAAAATAATTTATTATACAATAAATACGTTGTTTTTGCAGTCCATTTATATTTATACAACAGACCGATACATAGATAACATTACCTAAGTTTTGCTTCTGTCGGTAGACATTACATATTTTTTATACTGGGGATCTAAAAACGCCACTTTAGCAATAGTTAGAAATAGCATTGCGATAAAATTGCCCTTGATCAATTATCTACTCTACTGCTTGAGCAATAGAGTATTCCATTTTACGTTTTTTATCGCAGAGCGTATTATGTTGCTAAAGTGGCTATTTAGACAAGTTTTACCTGCATCTTTGGTGCTACAACATTACAGCATAAAACAAAAAAAAACGAAAGATTCCAACTTGTACCTGGTTTCTGAACTGATATTCTCAACCAGGTGTTGTAAGTTCGCGCTCAAGTGCTAGTCACTGCCAGGTCTTTTTTTAGGACAATCCTGCTTTATTCCCAAACCACTGCAACTCCTGAAAGCCAGAGTCGACAGCGGGGACCACCAGAAAAGCACCGAGACAATGAAGCTTGGAGAATGAACTTATTGGATCCCTCAACGAAATTAATCAGAAAAGAATAGCGGAGGAGGTAACTTCCACTTCGGAGGAGAGAGCGCGATTGACATACGCATGAAGTTTTGCAGATCGAGTTGGCTTGAACTTTTCTACCTCCCCCGTTTTTTCTAGTTTTTTCGTAACCAGTACTTGCGCGCGTATAGTAATTTAATGTCCAAGAAAAACCAACCAAACATAAGTGCTTTAAAAACACAAAGAACAGTATTTCTCACATTTAATGTGCGGTGCTGAAACTTACGTATAATATTCGTGTTAAAACATAAAAGACGCATCACATACGCGTGGAATGAATAATCTTATATACTAGCCTTTTCACCCTGTTTTGAAACACAACACCAACTTTTTAAAGCTGACAAAATTATTATGTAACGTTGTACCTTCTATGTGTTGTTAATACCCCGCGCTACCAATTTAAATTATTCAAGTTGTGCCGCCATTTTCTTTTATCGTTTACATTTTTTAAACAATACATTTACGGCTGGATGTGAGAACAAGAATCACAACCTATATATTCACGGGGCACACGGTTTTTCTATAGCTCACGGGTAGCCCAGCTATCTACCAGTAACCAGTTTTATACTTCAAATTGACTATAGGTCTTTGTAAACACCCCTTGGCCACTGAGTTGAAACCAAAAATAAAGGAAGAAGAATCATCCCCTTCGTTCGATTCCTACGTAAAACAAGTGAACATGTCCAAGGAAAACATTTAAATGGTGCGTGGCGATCATTCGCCGATAAATAAAACTGGCTTGGTTTTGAACACGGAATCTAGACATTTTATAATCTAAGCCATTTAGGGTAACTTTTATCTGAGGAATAAAAAGTGATTTGACATATTTTCTATAGATAAGCTGTCAAACCGCCATTTTTATTCCTCAGCTATAAGATCTAACTATTGAAAAATCAGCCATAAGGCTATTACCCGGTTTCTATATCTCCACACCCGAACGAAATTGTTCATAAATAGAATATCTGGTATTTCTAATGGAATCCATGCTATACCTACTAATTTAATAATGAATATTTAAATAGTCGTAGTAGCAGGTTATCTAGTTCTTTGAACTTAGTAAGAGCTTATGCTTAGCTAGATCGTTTGGAATATTATGAAAGAATCAAGCTACGCATTGAGGCTTCCAATATATTTTGTCTAAAAAGTTTGGTGTTTCCGAATGCCTTTATTAGGTGAGAGCGAATAGGAATTGGACTAAATATTTGGTCTATTAAAGATACTTTGTGGAAAGCAGCGAAGGCACGGAATTTTATATTTAATACTAAATTAAATCTAAATATTTTCTAGTACTATGCGTTTAAACTAAGAATAGTAAGGTCTCGGCGCCATATTGCTTTAATCATAAGAAAATAACAAGATATAATAATTGGAAATTCATTTGCAAAAAGTATTATTTCTTTAACGTATTAATCGTCACAATATGGCACCAAGGCTGTCCTATTCTTACTTTTAAACGTATAGTTTAAATTTGACAGGATACACTTTATAAGTCTCCAGATTGACACACCATTTCGACACTTATTTGAGACTGAATAAGTGGCGAAAAACTGAAAGGAAGCTATGAAAGGAATGATACTTTGCTTATTGGTCATTATTATCGTAATGTAGAATAATATATTATTATGCAGAAAAATTATGGAACTATGTACTCTGATTTATATCTATTTACTAAACATATACAAAATAGACTGAGCATTAAAAGTTTCAAATACTGTTATCATATAAGTACTGAAGAAAATAGTGTGCGCAATTGACTCCCCAATTAATAACTATATAGGTACAAGAGTAAAATAGCCACTTCGTAATGACTGCGAATAAAGTTATCACCGAAGAAAAACGAAGAGCACATCTATCACCCCATAGACATAGAGCAGGGCCTGAGCCTTCCCTAGCCAAACGTCAAATAAAATTGTTATACTACAAAAAGAGAAATGCAATTGTATGTCCATCCCTTTCTTGTATAACAAAGTCTGGTAATGTAAATGAAAGAGATAAATGTTCCGACAGTTATTTCCTTCTCGTTCTAGCGAGTATTGTAATTTTAAACAAAATGGTCCATGCTCTATGTCTATGTCCGTAACCCATGGTCGAGAGTCGGTATTGCCCTTAGGGTACTCACCAGAGTTTAGCCTAAATAATACACTAAGGGCTGATTTTTCAATATTCAGATAACTTTTATCTGTGGAATAAAACTAGCGGTTTGTCATATTTTCTATAGATAAGCTGTCAAACCGCCATTTTTATTCCTCAGATAAAAGTTAACTGACTATTGAAAAATCAGCCCTAAATGTAATCTTCTATACTATCTGCCCATCGGTAATTGAAGTAATATGAGGCTAGCTTTTGGGTGCATAATGATTGGAGCTTTATTGTAATATTTTCGCATCGTTTTTATTGGATAACTACTAAAAAAAAAACGTCGAAGAGTTTAGCTAAGTTTATAGCCTGGTTGAATCGCAAGTAGCAACATACTAAATGTGTTTTTCGCTAAAAAGTTAATTGTGTGTTAAAGTTATTTGTGGCTCAAGAGGGCCTAAAAATTTCAAGCTATTTCAAAGAGTCCATAAAACCAAATCATTTTGCGCAAAAGCTACCACCTTCAAACAACACTGGTGCAAAGACAGAAATTACCTAAAAATCCGCCATTTCGTCTTCATTAGGAGACTTTCATTCCTGTGTCGAGTTGCAGCAGTTGCTTCATAAGTTCATATGTGGAGAAGGACGTGGCCACCATTGGTATCGCTCGGATGTAGTTGATACTCATGCCTCGGTACAACCCCTTCACTATTCCGTTCTCACGGTATATGAGGGTCAGCGTCTTGATCATGCCATGGCTGGGGATATTAGAAGAATATATTAGCGAGACTTCAGATTATGACGTGCCCACAAATGGAACATAGACCTCTCAAATGGATGGTGTGCTGTAAATGCTGTAATCCACCACGCAGGGCCAGTATGGGTTGGCAGATGTCACAGATTTTCGAATTTTTGGTTTTAAAACATGTCGGTTTCTTCACGATGTTATCTTTCACCACTGCGATATATTTAAGAAGAAGGAAATCAATAATCACCAAATAAGTACACGATGCATCGTGATCTCTATTAGCATCAATTGTATAAAGCAAGGTCAGTCACGTTCAAAGTGATGTTTGTCCACAAATTAAAAGTGCTTGAAGATAGGAAAGATTATAAGAAGAGGCTTAAAAACAATATATTGGTATGCGTGTTGCTAAATTGGTATAAGCTATATTAAATTACACGTCTAAAGGTGGCCGAGGACCGCAGATTGCAGTTAAAAGTAATAGGCTATTTGACTAAAAAATTCTAATTAATCCGTCAGTTAGATTATCAAATAATATTTGACCCGTATTTTTTCTTTTTTTACGCAAACCAAAATTGACGGAGATATGATGCTTTTAAAATTGCCAATACGTCACAATTCAGTACATTTTTTACTGAATTCTGACGTCACGAGCCCCCACTCTCGAGTCTTGATGTGTTATATCTTGGTAAATATTCATTGATTTTACGTAAGAAAAAATGTGTCCGTTATTATTCAAAACTCTAAATTACGGACTAATTAGATTTATAATTTATTGATACTGTCAAATAGCCTATTTCACAACTTCAGCGAGTCATCGAGTTACAAAGGAACCCAGTAATATCCCGTTGCTCTCGCAGTCACCCCCGAAATTGCACCTTTACTAACAACTTATACCATCCCACTGCTGGGCAAAGGCCTCCCATCCATACTGGGCCGAAATTCAGGCTTCTGATTTTGGTAAATAGCTAATAATTCTTGTGATAGAATAGCTTAATAACTTGTCAACCAAACGCTTTTAGTAAAGTGCTGTTAGTTTATAATCATGAAAGTTAAAAATATTATACATTCGAGTAAGGGTACTCGACTGTTTAAAAAAAAGAGGATACCAGGTTAAAAATACTGAAAAAGAAATGTATAAAAATAAAATATACAAAAATATGATGAACCAACCTCCTGCAAGTGTTGCCAACACCACGTGTAAATAACATGCAATCAGAAATATCGCTAGATTAGTTAGGAATAGAATCATATACATTAGAACATAATTATAAGGGAAGGTGCATAGTGCTTAGAAATGTTTTCATTGTAGCTAATTATACACAGTTCAATCAGCAAGGCTAAAAACCCCAGAAATAAAGGCTATACAAAGATCTCTTGGCGTATCGCCGAAAGTAGAACTAGCGACGCCACCTTATTTTATTATGTACATTTCATAATGTTTTTGCGCTCAGCGCCAATGTTTTAACGTCATTTGAGCGCCAAACGATCATAATCCACTCTGTAGAGTACATAGACATAGTGCATGGATCAGACATTATCTACCTAAAATTGTCATACTCTCTAGAAATACAGAAAAACAAAGACCATTCTATCTCTTCCCTGTAAATTCTTCTCCTTCTAATTCCTCTCCATCTTTCTCATCCTGCAATTGCTTTCAAGTCTTTCAAGACAGTATGGCAATTTTATTTGATATTTAGTTAGGGTAGGATCAGTCCATGCTATTATGTCTATGGTCGAGTAGACTGACAATGCATGTGGTTACCAGACGCAAAAGTGAAGCTGTGTATAATTGCCTATAAGAATTACATACATAATAATATGCATTAATGCTTTTACATTGTAGGATAGCATTATTTTATTGAAAAGCAAGTAGTTACAAATAGAAGTATTGGGAAAAGTTAGTCAATTACATATTTTGCGGGTCTTGAAGTTATTAATTACGAATAATTTCTTAATTACATTTATTTTGTATTCATTAATTCTTTCGTTATTTTTTAATACGCTCCATCCCCCAGCCTTCTTATTTACATTTAAATTCAATTATAATTACATAATAGAAAAAAGATTAAAGATGTTTTTTCAAAAAGTTATGACCGCTCTATGCACTTTTCATTATTTCAGTTTATTTGCAGTTTGAATTGTTAGAAACGTGCTGAAATGGAATAAGGAGCAGTAATGGCATACCCGTGCTTTAATAATGTGATGGTCTTATTTAGACATAAGTAATCCAGAATGTAAGGAGAGAAAGGCGCAGCCAAATTAAATGTAGGTACACATTTGCCAAAATTCAAAAGCGATCTTTTTTTGAAATGTCGATTATTACTGTCTAGGTAAGACCTTTTTCGTAATAAGATGGCTTTTTTTTGGGAGAAGGTAAAAGTTAACCAACACAGTAGGAGGAAATTGTTTTTAAATTGTGTTAAGTGTGTACATTTCATTGCTTTGTATCTGTAATGCCTTACTTGTTATAATTCGTATGTATATTATTCGAATTTGTTACAATTCCACTGAATAACAACACATAACAAAAACCCATGAAATTATATGAGAGATTTCATTGATCGAAGAACAACAAAACTAATTCAGATACATAAATGAATTATCCATATGGTTGTTCTTCTCAAACTAGTCGAATAAGAAACACAGACCCCATTTAATTTCAAATAATAAATTCCGACGTATAAAAATGATTTTACACTTAATATTTTCTATGAATAACATATCAGAAAGGTTAGAGCGGCCATCTTTGTTTTTCCTAGCGTATATTATGAGTACAAAAAACATGCAGCCATACCCAAACTTGGCGGTGTGCGCGTCCATGCACGCGAGCTGCATGCGGCGGCGAGTGACGTCGAGCGGGTAGGAGATGGACTGGGCCACCGCGCCCGCTAGCCCGCCGCACACCAACTTGCCTGGCACTGTTAGAACTAGGCCTCCTGGAAATCAATAATATAAGTTTTTAAGCAATTATTATGTAGCCACGGTACGGTTAGCACAATGGCTGAGCGATTGGACTGCTGCGCTGCGTGTCGCGGGTTCGATTCCCGCACGGAACAAATATTTGTATGTCCTACAAGTAATTCTGGAAGTGGGTGTGTGTGTATGTAAAGTTCAAAAAACGAAAGAATAAAATTTTTTCAGCTTCATTATGTCGCACCCGGAAGCTATAGGCACATGACTCACATACACACATCAAAACGTTACGATTACTTTGAAAAATCGAAATCTTTTTTATTACGGTATTTCTAACGTAAGAAAACACACAACAAAGATTTTTTCTTGGTAGATTTAATTTTTTTTTTGCCTATCAGCTTTTGCTAGTGATCACAAACTTTTCTTGATGTATCTACTTACTAGAAAAAATAATGGAAGGCAGTTTGTCCACGCCAATTTAAAAAAAAATGTATTCCAAAATAATAGTATAACATTTTTTTTTGTTTAAGACGCGGACTGACTACGATTTTAATAGCTTATGACCGCGTAAACTATTGTCACCACTATGGAGCGTCAATAAGATTGAAAATTGAAAAAATGACATTTGATAAATGATAATGATAAATGATATTTATTCAGTAAATTGGTTTTGGCAAACTCTTTTACACGTCAAAAAGACACTATTTTACACTAGATGAGGCCGGTGTTTCGTAACTGACTACTCTGAGAAGAAACATCCGAAACAAACTCAGAGGTCACAGTCTCTTTTAAAGTCCAGACAAATTTGTATTTATCAAATTATATGAGAACCATGCAGGTGTGTGTTGAAATGTGACGTAAGCTGCGAATGGGCATTTATTTTACTGCTTTTCTTTAGATTATTTAAAATATAGACATAAAATTAAATAATGGTTCGGTTAAAGTTTAAAAAAAATGGAAAACCTACTAAATTCTTAAAAAAAAAACTGTTGTTATCGCTGGAAATACAGAGATCTTCGACGTCAAAGTTTATTTTTGTGCTACAACTTCCCAATTTTTATTGGGAATATCAAACTCTTATTTATTATTCTGTTCGGTTTAAATTCTTCTTTATACCCTTCTCTGTTCACTGTATTTTTCGCGTTGCCTATTTTTATTACATTACGTCATACTCGACGTTCTAAGAAACCAATTTTTGGGAATATGAGATAAGACCGCGCCTTAAGTCCGTTTTTTAAACTGAAAAAACTTACTGAACACTTCAATAAAATGTCATCTTTTGTATACTTAACATCATCTTTAGATGAAGGTTGCTATTTGTTAGAATTACCTTGTCAAGTATCAATGACGGACATAAATAATTTCTAAGCCGTGAATATCTTCTGTTGGTAACATTCAGGAGTATGATGTCGTCAACGTCAACGTTAAATGATGGGCATCATTTATTTATTTATTTAAATAGAACGGTCGAAGCCAATTACACTATTTGATCATACAAAAGCCAATTACATCGTAACATTTACACCTTAAAATTAATTTACCACAGTCATGCGTTCATTTCACAAAATTTCAGACATTCTGACAGTATCATCACAAGATCTGTGTCTGAGTTCAGGAGAGCGTTCATCGCGGTTAACGTACGAGGAATAGGTGATTTAAAGTGCGCACAGTTCGGCAGTATGGAACAGCCAGTAAGCGATGTTTTCTGCCACGACTGTAATTGTCTGGGACAAATAAATCATTTATTACGAATGAACATTCGTTAAGAAAATGAACATCAACACAATAGTGGTAATACATATCATCAAAAGAGTCCCCTCGCCCTGGGTGGCGCTGTCAGACCCTTACAGCCCGTTCACGACCTTGCCGCTTGTGCGATTGCTTAGCGCGGGGCGGCGAGGGGTAATGATCAAATGTATAGAAATGTTTGGAGCACGCCACGAGACGTCGATCATAGCTAAAACGCGCGTGGATTTCTCCGAGCAGATTGAACAGCGGTGTACTAGGAGTGGTGACAACAAAAGTACAAGCGAATGAGTGCGCGCCACGACCAACTGATGACCTACAATGACGTCATTAAGCGAGAGTAATTCCAGTGTGGGAACGAAATGGCGCTAGACGACTTGTATAGCTCTGTCCCTTTACATAGACAAATTATTTTTA
Organism: Agrotis exclamationis; assembly: GCA_950005045.1. Taxonomy (NCBI): domain Eukaryota; kingdom Metazoa; phylum Arthropoda; class Insecta; order Lepidoptera; family Noctuidae; genus Agrotis; species Agrotis exclamationis. The sequence continues at coordinate 5,767,787 of OX465433.1, read as the reverse complement.
AATGTTACACAAAAAAAAAGTGTGGCACTCGAGGACTGCCGCGGTAAAGCTATTGCATAGCATTTTTATCAACTGATGCAAATATAATTATTACTGTACTAATTAGGCTATGGTCAGCCACGTCGATCAAGAGAAACGTCAAGAAAAGTTCTCCTCCCTCTCCCACTCCCTCTCCCTCAATAAAATTGCTCCTTGCTCAATAAAAGCATGCTTTCCTGCTAGTAATGAGCACGTCTGTCCGTACCTTTATGAGCACGTCTGTCCGTACCTTTATAATTGCCGAAGTCTCCCGAACTGAAACGACGTTAGACGACGGTGTCAGGGATTTGCCTTAGGTTTTTAGGGTTCCGTAGCCAAATGGCAAAAACGGAACCCTTATATAGATCGTAAGTAGGTTTATACGTAACGCCGCATCCAGCCAAGCAAGCCTCAATGACCTTATTGCAGGTAAGAAAGGTAGAACCGCTATCGTGTGGACAGATGAAGCTAGGCGCGATTTTGATGTTTGTAAACAAAGTTTAGTGGGTGTAGATTCGTCATGTCTGTCTGTCTGTCTGTCTGTCCGTGTATGTCACAGCCACTTTTTGTCGAAAGTATAAGAGCTATCTTGTTGAAACTTGGTAGAAAGATGTATTATGTGAACCGCATTAGGATTTTCACGCAAAAATCAAAACAAAACAAATTTTGGGGGTGCCCCCCATACTTAGAATTGAAACTCAAAAAAAAAAATTTCACCAAACCCATACGTGTGGGGTATCTATGAATAGGTCTTTAAAAATGATATTGAGGTTACTAACATCATTTTTTTCTAAACTGAACAGTTTGCGCGAGAGACACTTCTAAAGTGGTAAAAAGTGTCCCCCCCCCCCCCCGTAACTTCTAAAATAAGAGAATGATAAAACTAAAAAAAATATATAATGTAGACCTCAACCAAAACTACCAACGAAAATTGGTTTGGATGAGATACAGTTAGCAGTTTTTGAGATATAGTACATTTTCAAAAACCGCAAATATAACTTTGCCATTCATACAAATACTATGAAAAACAAAGTTATTTTTATTGTTTGTGTATATTACTTACTAATCTCAATATAATTATATCTCTAATCTATGCTTGCTGCTACGGAACCCTTCATGGGCGAGTCCAACTCGCACTTGGCCGGTTTTTTTTCCTTAGGTTTTTAGGAATTTCTTGATTCGCAATATCTTAAAAAAAAGTAAGTAAAACATCAGAAACATACCGGTATTCCTCTCACACTTTTTACAGAGCTGATTGGGCAGGTACTTCATGCAGACGTATTTCATTGACTCGAAGCAGTAGAAGCTGAAACCGGCGTACGGAACCATGCCGCACATGGTGGGTACGAACCCGCGGTATAACGCGCGAATACCGCCCTCCTGAAACACATAAAGGTACACTGATGAAGAGCTGTTTGTAGCTAAATAAGGACAGCAGAACGGTGTACTAGGTCAGTCTGTGCTCTGTGGATGGGTGACCAATATATTGACTATTTGACGGCACGATTAGCGTAGAGGTAGACCGATTGGATTGCTATGCTGCGTGTTGGGTTTCGACTCCCGCACGGAGCAAATATTTGTATGATCTACAAGTATCTAGGTCGCCTCCTCCTGCTAAGCAGTCATGCTCGCGAAGGAGGAGGCCGGCTGCGTGAGGGAGAGGACAGCGTCCTCCCTCCACCCCAGCCGCAGTGGTAGAGGTCCACGGCGACGGACGTCGGCAGACGAACTCCGGCCACTGTAGGCGCGGGCATGTGGGCAGCGAGTAATGGACGACTCGCTTCACGACCATAGACCAGGCCCGGCTCGACGGCGCGTTGTGTTCCACGCGCGCCTCAGAGTGTCAGCATAATGACGGGGCCTTTAGAGGGCCAAAGCCTGCCGGGGTCGCGGGACTTATCGAATGACCGTGACCCTGGAACGTAAAGGACTATTGAAGGAACACCGTGGATTTTAGTCAGTACGAGTCTCACAGTCCCTTCCGGTCCACCTAGGACGGAGAACATTTTTCATCAAGACTCGTACTGACTTAAATCTAAGGTGTTCCTTTAATAGTCTTTTACCTTCCAGGGTCACGATTACCTGTTCAGACCGTACCGCGACCCCGGCAAGCGTTTGGCCCTCCCCGTCAGATTGCTGACAGCTCTTTGAGGCACATGTGAAACACGACGCGTCGTCGACCCAGGCATGGTCCATGATCAGAGGGCGAGTTACTCATTGCTCGTCATTCTCATGTGGGCGGTGAACTGATCACCTAAGGTTGATTCTCAAGGCCTTTGTTCGATATTGTACATAATAAAAGTAAATTCAAAATCAACATACCGTCCGGAACATAGTGGTGGCAGCATGCACAATACCCTTGTACCGATGCTCGCCCGTGATCTGGAACGCCAGTCGCGCTCGTATCGTGTCCAGTGGATACGTCAAAGTGACAGCTGTCAGCCCGGCTCCCGCGCCCGCGATGAATTTGTCGCCATGTTGGATTATTGGAAGGTTTATTCGGACTAGGTACTGGAAAAGGAGAAATAGGTTGTTAAGATTTTTAAATTTTATTTAAAATAGGTTTGCTCTCGAGTCCGGACGTATGTTTAATGTTTGTATTTGTGATTTTGCCAATTCTGAGGCTAAATATTGGAAAAAATAACATCCAATAAATAATTTTATTTCCAATTTTATAATTTTATGAGACAGTAGGTAGAGCAAATTATATTAAACTAAAAGTAAATTATATAAGTGCCACCACGTGCCACTAAGATTAGGTAAACCTCTGGCACCCAAGCTAAGATTAAACTTGTGTTATTTTTTAATTTAATTTAATTTTTTTTTTTTTATTTAATAACGTTTATTTGCGCTTTAATGCGTTTACAGACAAATATTTACGAGCAAAGAAGAACATACAATAAAATAAGAAAATAAAATTAAAAACATCTCAGAAGCTATAGGTAGTGTCAATCATGCAAATATTTGTATGAACTCTGGTACCCAAGTTATGGATGCCAGGGCTCTCTCTTCAAACATTTGCCAAAATGTGTAATGAGATTGAAGTTACAAATACCTACTGAATACAAGAGGATAGAAATCTATGAGATAGCAAAAGCCTTCCTTGCCTTGGAATTCACATTAAGGGCGCATAACCAGAAAGTTGGCAACGTCGCAAATAGCTGTAAAATATTTACAACTTTTAATTAATTTGGTTTATTTACTGTATGAAAATAAGAAATATGGCTATGTAGTGAACTAAACAAATTATATGGGAATGCAATTAAAACACTGAATTTGATGTTGATGATGACAACTACTTGCGACGTTGCTAACTTTCAGAATACGCAGTCTTAAGGTGGATCCTTCAAGGTAGCCCGCGAAATTCAAATTTTCGTACCTTTTTAGCTCTAGGAATGACTTTTTATGTTATTTTTTTGTTCCTAAAGCTTTATGAACTTAGAGCGGTGTATTAATAATTTTGTTGATTATAAATCTGTAACTACATACGTCTTACAGCCGCGAATAATATTTTAATCAACATACAATCTAGCACTGGCTTGCAAATTGTAAAAAACGTAAGAAAATTTAAATTTCGCGGGCTACCCTGGAGCATTCACCAGCAGTTGGTCTTGGCAATCGGTTGATCGACCAGCTATACTATTCTCTATAAGAAATCTCATCCATGGACTCTACGATGTGCCCTGCGACGAGGAGGCTTTGAGATCATCCGATCATGCAGAGTGCAGCGTTAATATGGATGATGAAATTTAATATGTGATAAGATCGTATCCGGTGGTAGACACGCGGGAGCGTGTCAAGCCAAGTTCAGACGCGCAGCTCACAGTGTGTAATATGTATTACACGAACCATTTGGAGCCACTTTTTACTCCCTCATTCAAGTTATCGGATAATAGAATAGGTACTAAGAATACCTATATTATTACCGCAGTGCGTTTATTAATGACATACTTTAAACTTTTCAGTATTAAAAAGGAATGGAGTTGGCTAGTCTAAAAAGATTTGGACATGAAAAGAAAATTCGAATTAGAGGGTCTATTATGACATCCATAATCGAATCGTTAATTTCGCAAACACGAAAAATGGCTCAGTAACGTAACAGAGAAAAAATAACATTCAAATCGTGATCATGCATTTACCACGTTTACGCCAAAATATTTACTTGAATATTATTTAGTTCGCCAGTGAGATAGCGAATGTCAACACGTGTTTTAATAATGTGTGAATCAATACGTTCAACATACATAATTATTATAATCGTAAATACCCACGTAATCTGTTTGGGGGCTTGGCTCTGATACAAATAGCTACTAAATACCAGCGCTGGTAATCTGGTACCTATTTTATGGTGGGTAATGGAATTTTATCATTGTAATGCAGGGTCCAAAATAACGAGAAATGCCGTTTTCGTTTCGCAATAATAGACTTGCGATGTTTAACTTTTTGTAATAAGGCGGTAACCGTCTTACCACAAAAAAAGTTAAACATCTGTTGAACACTTGTCTAAAAAAACTGTCAACTGCAAAACGACATTTAACGTTGATATAAGGTTCGTTTTGCAGATACACTTTTTTACACAGCATAATCCCATCATTGCGGTCCATCATTGCGATAATTAACGGTATCTTCGATCTTTGCTATTAGGGCCACACTAACGGAAAATTTTCCCGTTAGTGTGGCCCTAATAGCAAAGATCGAAGAAGAAATGAGTCCTGGAACAAATATTTAACGACTTCCTAGTGTGGCGCAACGCTTTTTTTAAAATAAATAATTAATAATAATAATTTTGTTGCAAGTCTGGCTGTGTGTATTGCGAGTTCAAATGTTTTCTTTTTGTAATATTATGTATCTTTAAAAAAATAGCTATTGTTTGTGCTCTTCGATTTTCTAAGCTAAGTAAACATTATGGTTCGATAACCTTTCAAACTTTGTATTACGATTTGAAGTAGATATTGCTGTTTTGATAAATACTGAAACAAATTAACATTTTGCTAGTTCTACGACTGTCATTAATAAAACGAACAGATAACTACTGTACGTATGAAAAAATAACCGACTTCTAAAACAAACACAAAAAATACTTTTTTTAAAGTCATTGTTTTTCTTTGATTGACTTATTTGCTACCGACTTCCAAAAGAAACTGCACTTTTATATGAGAGCGGTGGTAGCCCAATAGTATCGGTCCTGACCAAGGCAGGTTCGAACCCAGCCAGGCACATTAGCTTGTGTAATAGGCTATTTGACTAAAAAAAATAATTAATCCGTCAGTTAGATTATCAAATAATATTTGACCCGTATTTTTTCTTTTTTTACGCAAACCAAAATTGACGGAGATATGCTTTCAAAATTGCCAATACGTCACAATTTAGTACATTTTTTACTGAATTCTGACGTCACGAGCCCCCACTCTCGAGTCTTGATGTGTTATATCTTGGTAATTATTCATTGATTTTACATAAGAAAAAATATGTGTCCGTTATTTTTCAAAACTCTAAATAACGGACTTATTAGATTTATAATTTATTGATACTGTCAAATAGCCTATTTAATTCTTCACCACTCAAAACGGTGAAGGGAAACATCGTGAGGAAACTAAAAATGTTCTAGAAACAAAAAAATATAGAAGACATGTAACATCAGTCTACCAACCAGAACGGGGCCCGCGTGGTGGATTAAAGCCCGCTCTCTCTCACAGAGAGCGGGCCTGTGTCCCAGCAGTGGGAACATTTACAGGCTGATGATGACATACTACATCTTTACTAATATCATAAAACTGAAGAGTTTGTTTGTTTGAACGCGTTAATCTCAAGAACTGTTGGTTCGAATTGAAAAATTCTTTTTGTGTTGGAGAGTATATTTATCAAGGAAGTCTATAGGCTTTATAACATTACGCTGCGACCAATAGGAGCCGAGCAGTGGGGGTGAAACCGAGCCGAATAGCTAGTACTACATACCAGAATCGTTCGGTTCTCTACTTTAACCACATCACCCCTAAGCAGGGTTGGATGTGATATTTGTTAGTAGTATGTTAACTATTGTAAAAGACTCTTGATAGCACAAGTCTAAACCTCTGTGGTTTTTGGTTGCTATTATTAATTAAAATTCTGTAAAAAAAAATATGCCAACTCTTGTCATGTTTAAGGCAATTACATGTTCTTTTCTTCCTTATCATCAACCATTACATTCCACCTCACCTACCATTCATCATTACCGTTTTATGTGTCACGTAAATTATAACTTCCGCGTACTTAGTAGGTCGTGCCGTGTCATAATGTCATGAGCAGAGGCCACGCCACACTCTCTCTTTCTTTGGGTCAATGGAGTTTCATTTTCGTTTTTGCTATATGGCCTATAGTAATCGTTAATTATGTTGTTTTTAAACGATGTGAATAGCGTTTTAAAACTCATGTTTATTTATAAAAGCCTGAGAACTTAATAAGAATGACATTTAGGAATGACATAATAGGCTTATATTTGACAGTATCAATAAATTATAAATCTAATTAGTCCGTTATTTAGAGTTTTGAAAAATAACGGACACATATTTTTCTTATGTAAAATCAATGAATATTTACCAAGATGTAACACATCAAGACTCGAGAGTGGGGGCTCGTGACGTCAGAATTCAGTAAAAAATGTACTAAATTGTGACGTATTGGCAATTTTAAAAGCATCATATCTCCGTCAATTTTGGTTTGCGTAAAAAAAGAAAAAATACGGGTCAAATATTATTTGATAATCTAACTGACGGACTAATTAGAATTTTTTAGTCAAATAGCTTATTTTCAGAGCCTATCCACAACACGTTTTGTTTTTAACTGTGTGCTACAAGAGACAAGGTAAAAGGGGGCGAGCCTATTGTCATTCCGGGGTTGCGAGACTATTGGGTAACCGTGACCCCGGAACGTAAAGGGTTATTGAAGGACACTGTGGATTTTAGTCAGTACAAGTCTGACAGTCCCGAACTTCCGACTCATGTGGAATTATTTGAAGTTAACCACGTAAAAAAATAAAGAATATAATTATTGCCATTAACCGTGTACAAATCAAGACTCCGTACCTGCTCCTGGGTAATTCTTGAAGGAAAACCCCAATAACATTTAACCCATATTGGAAGTCGAATCCGGATCCTCATGTGAATGATCTAGTACCTACCATTTTTTTTTTCTAGTATTCTTTAGCAGGACAGTAAGGTGAAAATATCTACCTAATTAACCGCCAACATTCAGTTATAGACAATTTACAACAGGGACCCTCACAAAGATTTATCTATCCTGCCAATTTGTTTATTGCCACTTGACTACAGCATGCGGGTTTAGTGACCCCTTTTATCCTTTTGCACTTAAACCAGCTGCTACCTTCAGTCTAAAAATAGATATAAGACCTTTTAATTAATTGGAATATCTTGCCCTAGATCGCAAAGGGCAATTGATAAAACAGGGTGGGGGTTTTAGCCAGTACGAGAGCGAGACAGTCCCTCCCATTCTGCCTTGTGAAGTGCGCAAGACGGGTTCGGTACAATTTGTTTAAAAACAAAGATCAAATCATGTCTGTTAGGCCCAGCGCACACCGCTGGAGGCGCGACGGAGCGAATTTTAAGAAAACAATGATATACGGTCGCGCGCATTCTCTTGTGGTAGCTTGAGGGCGCTCCGAGAACCGTGTCCGAATTTATTCTTATATTGACCGTATATCAAGGTTGTTAAGGTTTATATTAAATTGTTATCTTAAAGTGCGCTCCGCTGCGCTACCAGCGGTGTGCGCTGGGCCTTATATGAAAGCTCCCTTAAATAGTTATTTTATTATGTCTTTTAGTTTTTGTTGTTATAGCGGCAACAGAAATACATCATCAGTGAAAATTTCAATTGTCTAACTATCACGGTTCATGAGAAACAGCCTGACAGACGGACAGCGGAATCTTATTCTCCGTCTCTCGTTTTAACCTTGGGTACGGAACCCTAAAAAGATCTTTTAATAGTGCCCAGACAGAGTCATTAATAACTTTAATGGATTTCTGTATGATAGGTCTCTTGAGACAGGTAAAATGTGAAAAACCATAGAAGCGTGCTTTGTCCGAAGGTCCGCTTTTGTTAACATAGATTTTGTTATCAATTCTGGTTTTCGTAACAATATTTCTGCAGAGTTTGAAGCAATTCGGATGATATTGTAAAAGTTTCATAATAAAATTTGACCCTCGTCCCGTTTCTCTCCCTTAATTTTTTTGGTCAAAAGAAGAGGCTTATTACTGTGTTCAGGGTCTTCCAGCTATCACTGTACCAAAATTCATCAATATTATCCATTTATGGGAGAAAGGGAAACCAACAAATAAAATCACATTCCCATTTATAATAGTAATTTGATGCCTTAGTAGTATGTAGGGGAGACCGGGGCTACAATTAACAGAGGTAAGTATTAACAAGCAAATTTCTCAAAAACTATACACACTACACCTCCAGTGCGTGTCTCAATTTGACAACTTGATCGCGCCGCATGCCACAGCCGTCGGTTGGTTGCTCTCCGCGCGTCATGTGAGTGAGTTGTGTGCCGATCGATATTTTTAAGCAGGTAACGATCTTTTTACAGTTTACGATTTTTTGATTTGTACAATAATTATAAAGTGTTATGATTATGTTTTTTGTTTCCCTAAAAGCATATTTTATACTTAACAATTCTAAGTTTCTTATTTGCCATTACTTTTGACCAATATTTTATTATGTTGTTTAATACTTAAAGTGTACCTTTGGGGCTATAATTAACACATGGGAGGTGCTAGAATTAACTAGTTAATACCGACCGTCAGGCATGCAGAAAGGAGCGATGATCCCAATCCAATCCAATCCAATCCCAACTACCCCCAATTTGACCACCATTGGTGGACAGTGAAGTTTTTATACAAAAAATTTCCCTCTGTCCACCCCAGGGTGCACAAAAGGAAGATTTTATATAAAGATCCCCCTGGTCACCACTGGTGGACAGTAATACGAATTTTATTGAATATTACCTTTGGCCACCACTGGTAGATAGCGAGACGATTTTAAGCTGGAGTATTCTCTGTGTGTGGACACAGAAAATACTCCACTGGTGGACAGTGATATTTTTTTACCCCTTCTGTTAATACTTGCCCCATACCTGTTAATTCTAGCCCCAAACCTAAGGTAACAATTAACAACCACAATTTTTGGGAAAAGTCGTTCTATCTACGGCATCTTTACTATTAAGTTTGTTTTGAGATCATTACGTAATACCAGAATGATTTAAGCATCATGTATCCCAAAAATTAAGTGTAAATGTTGAATTATTTCTTAGCTACAACAAAAAATATATTTTTTGTTAATTGTAGCCCCGGTGTCCCCTATGAGTCATACTCCAATGACACACACAGCCCATTTTAATATAAATTCCCTCTATTCTCACTTCGAATGTAAAGTGCGAAGGAGGTCGCCAAAACCGCATAATGTATGATTTACTTGGGAAAATGACGTATGTTCAGATCAGGGAAAATATGTTTGCTTCAGTCTATTAAACAGGTAAAGGCATATTTTTACGCAGGTAACATTGAAGAAAAGTAATGTGAAGAATATGCCCAGCAGTGGGATAGGCAAGCAAATTTAAAAAAAAAACGCAGTAGATAATCTATACTAATATTATAAAGCTGAAGAGTTTGTTTGTTTGTTTGTTTGAACGCGCTAATCTCAGGAACTACTGGTTCGAATTGAAAAATTCTTTTTGTGTTGAATAGACCATTTATCGAGGAAGGCTATAGGCTATATAACATCACGCTATCACCAATAGGAGCGGAGCAGTAAAGAGAAATGTTTCAAAATCGGGAAAATGGATTCCATTTCGAGAGCTTCCGTTGCGTGCGCTGCGTAAACGGTTAAAGATACGCAAAAATAATGTATTACGGAATTATTCCTGATAAAAGGTTCTAAAATAAAGTCCGCGAGAGCATACATTTATCGTTTAAGGTTAAGTCATTATAACGTTTTTTATGGAAATCAAATTTGATTGTAAAGTAATGCATTACTTGCGAAGGTATTTTCATTAACACAATATTAATCCTAATAATAACCCAATATTATAGGATGGGATAGGATGGGATAGGATGGGATAGGATGGGATAGGACGGGATAGGACGGGATAGGACGGGATAGGATGGGATAGGATGGGATAGGATGGGATAGGATGGGATACGATGGGATACGATGGGATAGGATGGGATAGGATGGGATAGGATGGGATAGGATGGGATAGGATGGGATACGATGGGATACGATGGGATACGATGGGATACGATGGGATACGATGGGTCACGCATAGGTACGACCTGTTTCTTTGAAAGAATGACTTTCGCCCATGTCTGCTTACGTCCTGGGGCTGCCAGCGCCGGTAAAGGCAGGAACGGGCAGGCTCCGGAGTCCGCCTATACTACTCAGGTCCCAGAGGCGTTTAAACGTAGATTTTTCTCTTGCACGAGCATGCGGGCGGCGAGTATGCCTGGGTCGACGGCTCGTTGTGTTCAACACGCGCCTAAATGTGTCATCACAATGACGCCCCCCCCCCCCTTAGAAGGCCAAAGCCTGCCGGGGTCGCGGAACTATCGAATTACCTTGACCCCGGAACGTAAAGGCCTATTATAGGATTTATAGGACACCGAGGATTTTAATCAGTACAAGTCTGACAGTCCCTCTTACCCTGCCCTGGGTAGGAGGACTCATTTGATGATTTACGTACGCATATTTATGTATGCTCCAGAATGATGGTTTACAGCTAATGTTGTTAATAAAGAAGCACTTAAAAAAGTACCGACTTCAAAACAAATACAAAAAAGTTTAAAATAACTTTTCTTTCGGAAGTCGGTGGCAATAGTCAATGACACAACAAAACAAAGCCACCGACTTCCGAAAGAAAAGTTATTTTAAACTTTTTTGTATTTGTTTTGAAGTCGGTACTTTTTTTTAAAAAAGTTTTTATTTTACCCTTTTTATAGTTTATTTATTTCATATTCAACCCAAATTCTTGTAAAATACAAAATTTTCTTACATATGCACTAATCTTGTCATCCGTCACAACATAAAAAAATCCATATCTCTAAAACTACTGAACCGATTTTGATGAAACTTGCAGTGTACCCTAAGTTGAACAATACCTAGTACAACAAAAAAAGAATTACTTAAATCGAACTTATAGTTCCGGAGATATGCGTGCACAAACATAAAAACATACATACATATACTTATGAAATTTGGCACATTTGTTCAGACGCTGATATAGACTAACATATATGAAAACTGGGCAGTTCTGATAATATTACATACATACGGGTCGAATTGATAACCTCCTTTTTTTTGAAGTCGGTAAAAAAATACATTGTTGAGTTCCGAACTTCACGCGAACGAAGTCGCGGGCACAGCTAGTCTTTACATATAACTATCAAATTGACTGAGGTGTGCGGGTCTAAAATGGCCACTTAGCAATACCCAAATGATTCACTTCGTGAATGAATAGCCAGTGACGTCGCACGAAGTGAATCATTAGGAATATTGCTTAAAGTGATTGTTTTAGACTCTCTGTTATTAGGCGACTTAGGCGTACAACAAAGGCGACACAGGTAAACATAACTTGGGTTTGGGAGAAAGGATATTTTCTGTCCCGATAATACGTTCCCGTGCTAATAGTTCTTGAACTGTGAAATACTATGGAAGCTAAACTATTACCAACCAAATGAATGGTGGTATGCCAAAAAGCTGTAGCTGTGAATGGTTATATTACCAGCCGTTCACTGGTAATATAACCATTCACAGCTTGCCTCATAGCCGCGTTATCTTCGTCAGATTATGGCATAATCTGAACAGCTGACAGATGATTTCCAGATTACATAATGATCATCTCTTATCTAATCAGTTCCTGTATTTAAACGGAGTTCTAACGTGCTCTACCGTCAACTACATTATTGTTTACCATCAGACGAGATAGTGGTTAAATTCGTACCTATACTTAGTAAAAAAAACTTGAGAGGTGTCAAGGGACACCCGGATGGAGCGAAGTTACTGTATACACTCAACGAAAATAATCGTCGCGACACCACACTGTTCAATGCGAAATAGAAAGACGAAACGAAAATATCTGGCTTGCTTTCTATAAGATCTTTCTATATAGAGAGAGACAGACAGATAAACATGCGCACGCCGCACGGCTTACAATAGCTTACTAAGTGTCGTTACAACTTTTCGTCTTAATTTTTTCCGTCTGGCCCCCTTTCGCAACGCGCGATAAGGAACTTCGTTCCAATAAAAATAAATTTTAGGGTTCCGGTATACTTTAATTTTACTTTACTTTAACCGTCTAAGCACAAGAAACATAAACATCTGATGAACACTTGTCTAAAAAAAACTGTCAACTGCAAAACGGCGTTTAACGTTAATATAAGGGTCCTTTTGCAGTTACACTTTTTTTAGACATGTCTACAAAATTAAAATCTAAAATTAACATTTACACAAAGATCGTATCATTTCCTTGTATATTTTTCCTTTTCTGTTTTTTAAAATTGCAACTCACTATAGTGCAAGGTCCAAAGTGCTATAAAAGTTGTGTTTAAATGGACAAGAGTTCCTCATCAAAAGAAGGCTATCATCATCATCATTTGCAAAGCCTTTCTTCCAACTAAGTGGCGACTTCCAGTCGAACCTACTATCTATCTGACCTCCACAACCCAGTAACTGGATAAATCCCTTGGCAAGACTAGTTGTCTGACTTTCAAGCTTCTAACAGTAACGACTATGACATCAAAGATCTACAATGGCAGCCGGAACCGACGGCCTTACGTGCTTTCCGAGCCACGGAAGAAACTCGTCATCCATCTACAGACCAACCTCGGTATGCGCGACTTATCTTTGAAAATCGACCTATGCAGCTGTTCTTATTTAGCCACGAGGTACTTAGAAATAATTCCACGGTGTCCCTTCAATAGCCCTGTTCGCCTCCGGGTCACGGGTACCTGTTAAGTCCCGTGTCCCCGGCAGGCTTTGGCCCTCTATGGGGGCCCCGTCAGATTGCTGACAGCTCAATGAAGCGCGCATGGAACACGACGCACCGTTGACCCAAAGGATGAAAGTTTGTTTGGAAATCCGACATTTTTGCCGATGTGACTCACACGGCTGGTAAAGTCGTAAATGTAAGAAATTCTTCATGGCTTTTGGAGGTGTAACTTGAAGGCAGTTATGATAAAACAAACGAAGGACTAGTTTTATACAAGTTTGTATAAGAGAGAGCTGTAGCTACTGTTATTTACTCAGCAGTTAAACCAAAACGGTGTTACCATGAACTCGACAGTATCACAGTACAGGTTGCTCTTTGTAGTCTGAAAATGGTTTACGATGAATCACCGGTTATGGTGTAAGTCTTGGTTATTTTGCTTTTGTAATTTTGATTTCAACCGTGGTACGAATTAAATGTTGGTTGTAATTTCCTGGTGTCTAGCAAGCAAGATTCAAATGAAGATAAAAATGTACAGACGATGTGCAATTTACTAAAATACTAGATATATTTGAAGTTCTTAATCAAGTTCCTATGTTCAAGTATTTGCCTTTGTTACTTGAATTTACCAAACTCGTTTCCTCTTTTCATTTTTCCTTGTCTACCGTCGCCTTTTTTCATATTATTCCATCGCCCTTTTTTGGTTTTCCTTTCCCTCCTACTTCCATCAATATTTCCAATCATCTCTCTCGATTTCCCATGTTTTCTGCGTTACCGTTATCACGAAGTACAATGCAACTAGAAAGTCGATGCACAAAACACCAGTTAAAAGGCCATGAACTCTGTGCCAATTCAATCGAACAACATATCCATTCATAAAGCACTAAACTTCCAAAATACAAGGTCAGGAGCACTTGTCCATAGATCTGTCGTAGCGAGCGGCGCGCGCGCAGTGTGCTAGTTAACGGTCGGCGGCCCCACCGGGACCGACCACCGGTTCTTTTGAAAGTGAAGCTGGAACTATAGTATCTAGGCTTTAAGGTGAGGAATGCCGTGTCGGCTAGTAACATGTTCTTTAGTTTGTTTTTTGGTCAATGTGTCCTTTTCGGCCCTTAGGTGCCTGATTCAACGCAGTTAATTATTCGTTAATTGTTATGTGTTTCATTTAGCAGAGTGGCTTAGAAACTCAGTTAGGGGTCTCCCTGAATTCAAATCCAGCCGATCGAGTTTCAAAGCACAAAACTCGAAATGGAAGCACTTAGTCATTGTCCTTACACTACACACGAAGTGTTTACAAATCTTATGAGTTCAAGTCCAATCGCTCGAGTTTCTAAGCAAAAACTTATAATAGAAGCAGTCCTTGTCGTTGTCCTTACACACAATCCATTTACAAAACTGATTCTAAAAATAAATACAATTCAGTAGGGTTCATTTCAAACATTCGAGCTACTTTCAGACGTGTCCATTTCGTCGCTGACGAATTTAAAATGTTGACCCTCTTGACAAGATAAAAGAAGCGTATATCCCAAGTCTACTTTTTACCATGAAAATAATTTGATGACAGCCTTTAATCTTCGCATCAGATCGGCACGAAAGCAGATTTACGAGCTGCGATAACAGGGTACATTACTCGTATAACGAGAGGGATACAACAACAACATATCTGAAAATTAGATGAATCCTAAGAAGTAAGATCAGACCTAGACTGACACCCTGTGGAACCCTAGCGAAAATTCATAATGCGCTCTATCAGGCCTACTAACCAGCAATCACAATAGATTTACAAAGAACAGCTCAGATGCCGCAAAGTGTTTACGGCACCTAGTGAATGACGGAACAGAGAAAAACGACAACACAAAAAAGACACAACAACTCTAGAGATCGAAAAAAACCCCACTGCAAAAGAAAAAAACAAAAACAAGCGCAAAAATGCAACAGTGACATAATTAAATACATCCGCAGAGCAACAGCCTTGAACTTGGATCTGTCTTTAGGCAGTGCAACAGAAATAGCGCGTTATTTTAATAACATTCTGAATTAGAGACTGTTGGCACGGCGTATTATGACGACGTGTGACGCAAAAAGACGCGTTGCGAGTAGTAACTGTGATACTTTGATGTACAATGGTGTTTAATTTAGATATGAGTGTTTAGTCTGGTTCTCCGGAATACATTATTGAGAAAGATGTGTTTACGTAGTCAAAACTAAGTCTAAAACTTGCGTGTACAGACAAACATAGTACGTAACTTTCGAAAAGATTGTACCAAATTGGATAATTAATTTTTTGATGTGTGTTCTTATCGTCAGGACAAGATTAGTTTCTAAAAAAGTTTTTGGAAAATTCATCGGGTAGGTCGAAAATATATGTATTAACGTGTGGAAAACCGGAGTGGGTATTATAAATGCGAAATTCTGTTGAATTGTCTGACTATCTTTACGGATTTTGATAAAAGCTAGCGTCAATTAGGCCATGATCTGGGTTCTTTAATTTCTTCCACAATCTTTATGCTACCAATACTGAGCGGAAGTCTCATCAATTTTATTAAAATTCTTACGGTTTTGTGAAATAGCTATTCAGTTTCTTCCGGCCAATTTAATAAGATCGCCTGTCCACCTAGGTTTCGAGAAAGAAATGTTAATTCCGGTTGTAAGGGGAATAAATTCCAAGATGGAGCGAACGGGGGTGTTGTCGCGGGTAACAGCTAACAGTTACTATTTTATCGGGATGAACAATGAATTTATGTTCGGTTATCAGTGTATTTTGAAGTTCAAACGTAGCCGTAACTGTCATCATTAATTTGTCTTTATCTCAATTCTAATTGAGCTGCCTCAATCCAATCAATCCCATGGATGTCCTCTGCCTTGGAGTACTAACGAGGTTTGCACTGTCATCGCTTCTATTATAATTTGGGTAATGGATGGTATCATATTCACCACATTTATTTCTGTTTGTAAACGTACCTAACTGTGATTTTGATGATTGATGACATCTTGTCATCATTAATTTGTCTTTATCTCAATTCTAATTCTGCTGCCTCAATCCAATCAATCCTCATGGATGTCCTCTGCCTTGGAGGGAGTACTAACGGGGTTTGCGCTGTCATCGCTTCTATTGTAATTTGGGTAATGGATGGTACCATATTCACCACATTTATTTCTGTTTGTAAAACCAACATAAATTATAATAGTTTCTCTGAATTCAATGGCTGTCATTGTGGAATGCTAAATAGCTTCACTAGAACAGTAGCATTAATACTATCGGGAGTATGAATACGAATGTTGATGAGGCCTGTTTTGCATACTTCAAACTATTTCAGACTAAAGATACATACATTATGCTAAGGTCTGATGTTGTATGTTTGAGGAATGGCTAGTAGGTATTATGTATGTATAAACCTTAGGTTATACGCTTTATTTTGTCTGAGTTCTTATAAATTTGTTATTATTTGCATTTAAACCTTACGAGCATAGGAATTGTAGTCATTAGCATTCGTTGTTTAGTATGTCCATTTGCAAGTAAGTAAAGCTCTTTTACATTTTGTTGACCATTTGCCAGTCGGGTAAAGGTCCTTTATGTTTTGTATGTCAATTTGCCAGTAAGTGAAGGTCTTCTATGTTTTTTTATATCCATTTGTTAGTTTGGTAAAGGTCCTTTATGTTTTGTATGTCCATTTGCCAGTGCGGTAAAAATTTACTTCAGCTTTTTTCATTCTTGTCTCTTTCTAGCTTCCACCAAGGTTCACAGGCACAGATTAAAAATATCAAAGAGCGACGGGAGGCACACGTTCAGCCTTGATAAGGGTGCTCTTACTTCCTATCTTTACACATTATGGTTTTACGTCAAAAATGATTATTATTGTGACGGAGCATTTGCTACTTTACAATACAATATTGGACATCATCATCATTTCAGCCTATTTTAGTCCACTGCTGGATATAGGCCTCAGCCAAAGTAGTATTGGTCATGGATATCCAATATTATTTGTCATTTCAAATCAAATGCGTTACAAGAGCTATTTACACAAACACAAAGGAGAAAACAAATTTCGATCAATAGAAAGAGTTCTAGTGGAACGGCATCAAAATAACAAAGAAGAGGAAATTATAATAGGTGTAGAAAACCTCATTACTTTCCGAATGGCTCGTGATTATTATACATTGCGAAACAGCAATAGGTTTGTAATGTTATTTCGTTTGCATGCAAGGATTTTTTTATTTATTTGGATAATTCTAATAGTGAGGCCACACTAACGGGAAATGCCGTTAATTATCGTGATGATGAACGGCATTTCCCGTTAATGTGGCTTCTTCCGGCCCGGCCTGGCCGGTTCTTCCCTCCTTATCCGACACAGGTACCTCCTGAAACTTCCGTGTCCGGTGAGGACCTGCGTCATGCGGTAGGTCAGGACGCCGTGACGCCTATCCAGCCACTCCTCAAAGAGGGGTCTTACCGCCGCGATTGCGGCGTGCTCGGTTTAAGGCTAGTTTATTATACTAGTCGACTAGCCTGTGATAAAGCTGTAATAGGAATAATCAAAAATGCTGCTTATCGCTCTCCGATTTCCAGTATTGATAAGTTTGTTTGTTTAGTTATTTACTAGGAATGAATACACACATCATACAAATGCCATCGTTTTCAAAAAGGTGAAGGAAAACATCGTGAGAAACTACAGACTATATACTGAGACTATACTACAACTTTATCGTTGTAGTGGATTAGATCCCACTCCCTCTCGCAGAGAGGAGTGAAGAGAGTGTCCCAGTAGTGGGAACATTTACCTATAGGTTGATGATGATGACACAGACAGAACTTGCTGAAGTTGTCTAAAAAGATGATCGATTTAGAAACCAGTACCCTTAGCATGAGTTTTCAGTATTTGAGACGTAAAGTAAACTGGAACTTTGACAACTTCAAATTGACAATTTTCAAGGAATATATAAATTAGTTCTTTCTTCGCACACCAGAGGCGCTGTTCCATTTTTTCATACAAGAAACGCTGTAAATACTGAAAAGACGCTGTAAAGTAAAAGAGTGAAAACTCTAGCGATAGAAGTATGTAACGATCTGCATTTTCTGCCCACCTGGCTATCCCCAAGTGAAACAAGTGTGAGTTTATGTTTGTGTGTACAATTTGTACATAATATACAGTAACAAAGTAAAGAAAACCAAGTCGAAACATAGCCAGTCGTGGGAAAATAGGATCCAATAACACTTTCTTTTTGTTTGGCGATCGGTTCGCGTTTGACTATTTATCTCGACTAGCCTTATAACCTAAGCAATGATCTGGTTGATGGTTAACACGCTTGCTTAGAAGTACCTAACCCATTCTCTCTTTTTTATTTAACGTCCGTTTTCTCTCAATTGATCGAAAACAGAAGAATTTGCATCGTGACTGTTGCTAACATAAACAAGCAAGAAAAACAATCACTTTGAAATCTCTATCAAAGTTTCTAGATAGCGTCATAGATAAATTTTAAAACCCGTATCTCGATTTGCATTGACGCAGCACATCTGGCGAAAATCAAGCAAACAAAAATGTTCTGATGTATACGAACTGTAGATTGATGAGGGCTTAATGTTAAACCAAACTTAAAATCGAACTAATGACGTAAAATGGCCAAAAATAAATCCTAGAAGTTTTGTACAATATTAAAATTGTGTTATCTCTCTAGAAACTACATGATCTGAGCAGAATGTGAAAATCTTACCGTTTTATAAATTTCAAAGCTAGTGAACTGCGTGGCTGCGTAGGGAAATATCCTGACCATTTGAGCCCCATTGCCCTTATACAGGGCTATTAGTGACTCGTTCTTGACTATGGCGGTCAGACCACCGATGACTCCGTGGTGCTTGTAGTGTGAGGATTGTGCTTGCAGCAGGATCTTCATTCGGTCCAGTGGCGCTACTGTCGTTTTGGCGCACATTCCTGCCACGCCTAGAAAAGAAAATAAAAGGAATGTCAGTGCGTACTTCACAGCCGCATGCGCAATGACCGCTGGGCGATTAGGCTAGAGTCTAGAATCTCTACGGAAAGGCCCGTCGAAGAAGGCCCAGGAAAAGATGGCGCGATGAGCTCCTGGGCCGGCTGGTTGGAGATTATGAGGACTAACTACGGGGGGGAGGGCATATGCCTATCAAAGGGAAAGAAACGAATAATTTTAATAAAGCTAACGCCGAAAAATTTGATTAAACTACAGTTTTATCCGAGTCTGCGGATGTTATGACTTCCTTCCTAATCGACTTTTAAACGGGTATTTTTTATATTGTCCTTTCTGACTGATTTCATAAACTTAAGTTTTGTTTAATCTATAAATGGTACAGATTATGATTCGCTTGGTGATATTTTACAATAGACGGCCTTATCGCAATCCTTGTTATCGTCTCTCAAGAGGATAAATCTAAGATCTCTGATTTTATTTTTTCTTACAATATGAATCTTATCCTAGTTTACAGTGAATACACATTGCAAATTCCTGGGTGGGAGGACTCATTTGATCATTTTACCACGCTAAAAAGAAAAAAAAGGTATGCGGATTTCCTTAAATGCTTATTTTCTGCTGCGGTAGTTGCATTTAAGCATTTCCCCCAGAACTGGTGGTGTAAATATTAATACGAAAAAGGATGAGCATTGCCGCATTGGGCACACCTCATCCTGTGTGGTAAAAACTTCCAAGAAAGGAATGAGATTCATGTTTTTAATACGTAGACATCGTGAATCATACATCATGTAACTAGTTGTAGGTAGTCTAGACAAGATTTTTTAAAATATTGCGTTGGTAGTGGATTTGATTTGATGATACCAGTTGGCGCAGCGGCAGAGCCATTGACAGCTGCACTGCGTCTTGTTGGTTTGATTTCTGCACTGTTCCAATATTTGCAAACATTAACGTGCTATCTGAAGCTACTGGTTCGAAATGAAAAAAATAAAATACTGAAAAAAATATTTGTGTTGAATAGTCTAGTTATCGAGAATGTCTGCCCCCCTAGGCAAGTCGCAAACGATAATCGTAAACGCTCGGTACTCCCCCAATAGATTTTCAACTTTATACCCAAGAGCCTAATATAAATCTATTACAGATTTCTAAGCGTTAGCTACTGGAAAGAACGAAAACGTTATGCGATCTTCACTAGATCTTCAACTTTATCCCTAAACACATAAAGTTGAAAATCTATTAAAGCCTACTCAGCGTTTGCGTTTATTACATGGCTACAGGCCCTGGACTATTAGGCATAACATCATGCTACAAGCAATAGGGGCCCCTATTGCTTGAGCAGCGTTTGAAACAGCTAGTGCAGGGGTTCCCAAACTTTTTCAGCTCTCGGCGCACATAGAGGTTTAGATTTTTTTCGCGACGCCCGCGCCCTAGCTAGTTCATACCAGGTGAATAATAAAACTTAATACCTGGTTCCGCACTCCACGAAATCAGAGCACGTAAATCTGGGTTTGTTGCTGCAAAAGAGATCAATGAGACTATCCTCTTCTTTCTGGTGGATATTTTATACATATATGTAGAATCTTGGTTCCACGCAATATCAATCCGGAGAATGGTCGCCCCTCTGCACTCTCTGCGATGCACCAGAGCGACGCGACGCACAGCTTGGGAACCCCTGAGCTAGTGTATTTATAATGGATAATTTTGTATTCAACTTCGTACAAGGAAGTTGGGAACCACACATTCAGAAGTGCATATTTGTGATGATTCACATAAGTACAAAGAATTTGAAATCATTTTCATTCTGAACACTCTTGCCAATGTCATTTCAAGTGAGGTAGGTCCTGCCCGAGTAGCATATTGATCAGGCATACAATAAAAAGCTTTAATTCTACTAAGATACTCATTTTTTTACGTGGAAAAATCATCCAAGGAGTCCTCCCACCTGAGGGGAGGCTCTGGGCAAGATGATGGCCAAAAGCAAACACTTTCAAAAAAAAGTAAGTGGCACTCGGGGAGTCGGGGACTGCCGCGGTAAAGCTATTGCATAGCATTTTTTATCAACTTATGCAATTATAATTATTTATTTATTATATTTATTACAGTACTAATTAGGCTATGGTCAACCACGTCAATCGAGTGAAACATCAAGAAACGTTCTCCTCCTCCTCCTCCTCCCTCAATAAAATTGCCCCTTGCTCAATAAAAGCATGCTTTCGTGCTAGTAATGAGCAAGTCTGTCCGTACCTTTATGAGCACGTCTCACGTCTGTCCGTACCTTTATGAGCACGTCTGAGGAGGTTTCATTGTGAAAACTCCTTTTGTAGCTGGCCGTTTAGAATCAGTAAGAAAAAGTAAATTGTCTTTATGACGGATATTTTTACGATTGCCGAAGTCTCCCGAACTGAAACGACGTTACACGATGCATGGTGTCAGGTATTTTCCTTAGGCTTTTTCGTTAGGTTTTTGAGAATTCGGTCGCCGCGCCGCGCTCAGAGCCCGCGATAAAAGCTATGCAATAGCTTAATAAGTCATGCATAGTGGATAGTAGCTAAATCAATCTTATAAAGAAAGGAACATTAGAGACTCCCTCTAATGCTCCCACTGCTGGGAGTGGGAAAGAGGCTGATCTATTACTTCTATACTAATTTTATAAAGCTGAAGAGTTTGTTTGGTATAACGTGATAATCTTAGGAACAATGGTTTGAATTGAAAAATTCTTTTTGTGTTGGTTGTTGGATAGTCCATTTAACGAGAGAGGCTATAATAGGCTATTTAACATCACGGTATGACCAAAAGGAATCGAGCAGCGAGCAGGTTGAAACTGCGGGAAACAGCTAGTTATTTATATATTCTTATTTTTTAGTTTAAGGTGGATATTTGAAGATGATTGGGGTCGCGAGACTGTCTTATTGTTAACTTTATTTTATTACATAGAATCTATGGATAAAGATAACAGTAATTAAACCTACAAATAAACACTACTAAAAACAATACAATAATAATATTTGAATATATTTATTGTATAATTCTAATTTCTACAGATATCTCATAAGCTTGCACAAGACTGCTCGGTTTGTGTCTCCGACCTTGACTGATAACAGTGCCTAGAAGGAATCAGAGATTGAGATAAGACTGCCCAATGTGAATTATTATTAGATTTATTTGTGGCTAACATATTGATTTTCAATGTGCAATAGCTTAAATATTATCTATGATTAAATGTGTGTTGTCAAGTTATTAATTTTTTTTTTAATAATAAGTACACTACTTATCAATGCAACATAATATTTCAATTTCAAGATTATGTAGCAAAGGTAAGAACAAGGAAATATTTTAAAAGAATAAATGACAGTCATCAAGTAAGTTCATTTTAAAAATAGCAGTATATTTTTCTGCATTATCATTTTGATTGATAAGATTGTTTGTATAATTTTTGAGTAAACATCAGACACAGAATTACATTGAATTTAAATATATTATGAATTTTTTATTCATGGTTTATTTGAAGGTTGCATTCTCACATTGTTAATTATTTTTATTTTACCACACTTGTAATTGCCAAAGTTTTAGGCAAAGGTTTTGAATAAGTAAATGTCCCACAAAAAGATTTAAGTATGAGGTGGTTATTAGTTTATATTTTTTATGAACCTTTTCTTTTTTTTAAACTGCTTTAAATTTATTCTTAGTGGGATTTGAACATGGAGACAAATTTTAAAAATAAACTCTTTTACTTACATATTGTAAAGATAGGTAAAAGCTTAAAAGAAGAGATATAATGTAGTTACAGTACCATTTTTAGTGAGCATAATCGCAATATAATTTATTTTATTTTTGTAATAGTTTAAAGAAAAAGTGTTCTAGAATTAAAAAAATTAAACACTCCTTGTATAGTTCAAAATATTCTGACCTCCTTACCTACTTATTGAACTCTTTTTGCTGTATTGTCTAGTAGACTGCTTATCACTTCAATGCATCAAGGATATAATAATGAAACTGATAAATGCTTACCTCCAGCCAACAAGTTCTTGAGGATAAAATCAAGATCATTTTTCTGCTCCACTTTTAAAGCCATATTTCCCTCGGTTCACAAAAAATATATTTACAGAAACAAAGTAGTTTAATCACTGTTTTCATTAGTCCTTCACATTTGTACGCAAGTATTCGATAGAAAATCACCAGTTAACACCATGGCACGATTTAGAAATTGTCCGATTAATTTATTCAAAGTACGAACGGGCAGTGGACATTTCTTGACGATTGTTCACGCCACATCTGCGGCTACTTTCACCACCGATTATGAGCGTAAAGAATACTTTTTACACACACATTAGCCGCCTGCCGAGTCAGCGGCCGAGTGAGCAAGCGCCACGCTGGACGAGACGGACCTGACTCCGATTTGAATGTACAAAATTCGCCAGTATTTATCACTGGTCGGCTGAGCGTGTCTGGCGCTCAGCTGTTGATGGGCTTTTCCAAACACCAGTAATGTTTGTTGTTCCATATAATTTAGCTATAACAGAATAGAGTCATAAAACATTTTTAATATGTTTCATTCAAAAATGCGGAAGAAAATGTGGAAACACTGCTTACGAAATCAACAATATTTTCATTTTTCCGCAACCTTGAAAAATGGAAAACATTATTTCTGTAACTAACACCCGTAGTGACAGATAGGTAGTCTAAGTGACACATAAGTGACAGATTGACAACAGCTCCTGTCAATGTCAAAATGACAGTTTGTATGTCGTCTATGGTTTTCTGCGCGTTTACGAGTTTACGAAGTTTAATTATACTAGCCACAGACTAGACTTCTCCCGCTAAAACTCGAAAATTCTCCCACGGGAACATAAAATCGGGATAAAAACTTTACTGTCCTATGTCTTAATTCACGTTATAAACTGAAAGAGTAACAAAAATCCATCCATCCAAACAAACTCTCACGTTCATAATATTAGTAAGTATGTAGTATAATTATATATTTTTTACATGATTAGTCCAATTATTTATAAAGGACTTCTAAAAAATTAGAAGATTGAGTCTTGTGACCGCCTTATATTAGTTAGATCCTATGTAACCGATTTTTCCGGGATTAGATATTCTGCGTAGGCGTGGTGGTAGATATCGATGCCTTCCGGCCCAATGGGGGTAAGCGACATTTTTTGCGAAATCGACTTATACAGGGTGTCCAGTAATGAATGGATAACCTTGAAATGGGTCATAGTAGAACTAAGGGCAATTCAGAAAAAAATACAAAAAAAAATCAATACCAAGTATTTCCTAAGATATGTCACTTTTAATAAAATTGATAATTTTTGGTACCCTACTTTACATTCTTGCACACCACGACCACAAATTGATGAATTCCATCATTTTTTTATTGATAAAATAATCTGCATTAACTGAGATAATAGATGAGCAGTAAATAGTAACACTGCTACTAAACAGCTTTTTAAAAAATGAACTCGAATTAGTACTTTAGTGAAAAAATTGAGAAAAATTTTCATTGAGACAAAGTTTAAGCAACCATAGCATGAAAAAAACGTATGGCGACACAGGTGACCAATAATTTTAAAATAATATGCACGTAATGCAGATTTCAAAAAGGTATTACTTATCATTGTACCTAATGTAAATAATAAATTATTGCTAATTGAGTTTGAAAGGAGAGATAATTGCTGCTGAGAAAAGTTTGAAATATTCAGGTATTCCAGGTAAACCCCACACATTTTAAGAATTTCACCGAAGAAAAAAAAGTCTCATCTTCTAGACGCTTCGAATGACACCTATTTCAAATCTGTTGGATACCTTCACCCACCTTCACCCAGGTTAGGTTAGGTAAGCCAATTTCTCTCCTTTCAAACACAAATAGCAATTATTCATTGTTTTCAATAGGTACAATGATGAATAATACCATTTTGAAATCTGCATTAAGTGCATTTCATTTTAAAATTATTGGTCACCTGGGTTGCCATACGTTTTTTTCGTCATTGTACCTATTGAAGATAATGAATAATTGCTATTTGTGTTTGAAAGGAGAGCAATTTGCTAACCTAACCTGGGTGAAGGTAACCAACAGATTTGATATAGGTGTCATTCGAAGCATCTAGAAGATGAGACTTTTTTTTACTTCGGTGAAATTCTTAAAATGTATGGGGTTTACCTGGAATACCTAAATGTTTCAAACTTTTCTCAGCAGTAATTTTCTCTCCTTTAAAACACAATTAGCAATAATTCATTATTTACATTACGTACAATGATAAGTAATACCTTTTTGAAATCTGCATTACGTGCATATTATTTTAAAATTATTGGTCACCTGTGTCGCCATACGTTTTTTTCATGCTATGGTTGCTTAAACTTTGTCATAACGAAATTTTTTCTCATTTTTTTCACTAAAGCTCTAATTCGAGTTAATTTTTTGAAAAGCCGTGTATTAACAGTGTTACTATTTATTGCTCATCTATCAGCTCAATTAATGTAGATTATTTTAACAGTAAAAAAATGGTGGATTTCATCAATTTGTGGTCGCGGTGTGCAAGAATGTAAAGTAGGGTACCAAAAATTATCAAAATTTTTAAAAGTGACATATCTTAGGAAATACTCGGTATTGATTTTTTTTTGGATTTTTTTCTGAATCGCCTTTTGTTCTACTATGAGCCATTCCAAGGTTATCCATTCTTTACTGGACACCCTGTATATATGGTTAGAATCGGCATTTTTTTCTGCGACTAATGGTCTAAGTTTCGTGGCTCTAGGACAAACTTTTTGTCGCTTAGGCATTAAAGGAATTGAGGTTCTAACACTAAGTTTTTCGTCATAAACGACAGTTATTTTTGGTGTATTTTGTATTATGGTGGTTGGATAAAAATAATAATTATTTCAAAACTTTATTTTACATATTAATACTAATATAAATATTACAATACTAAAATTATATACAAACTATAAATACGCGCAGTAGTATGTACAAAACAAAAAAAAAACATTCAAAGGGCGTCAAAAAATACGTCCACATCACTGTCAACGGGAACAGTGCCCAGAACGCTGGCAGCATTGCCACGTTGTATGGCAATGCTGATTCGTTGGCCTAGGAATAGGCCAGCCCTCTGGTCACCTGAAGAGTCGACTAATCGCCTGGCGATTTCCTTAAAAACGTTGTGGGCACTCGGACCCCATGGCCCCAGAGTTTCAACCCCAAACGGCTCAAACACATAGCTACTAGCTAAGCCAATGTATTTGCGCCGTTTGGAGTTTTCAGCACACGCAGCAGCAGCGCCAGCACAACACGCTGAACTAGGAAGATGGGATGGCGCAAGGGTGTCGACACATGTTGCATCCCACACCAAAGGCCTACCTAGCTTCCATGGCATTATGGACATACCGTCTGGTCTCTTCCCATCGTCGCGTACCAAGCCACTGGGTTCTAAGACGGCTGGCACCCCGGCGGTGACAAGAGCACGACGGATTATGTCATTCAAGCTAGCGTGACGTGCTAACCGACCTGCACTCCTGCTGCAGGAAAGGCCATGGTGCCCGAGGCAGTCGACTACTTCACCACATTGACAGCGGTGTGGAGCACCACAAGGAGCGCCCAAACGTAGGCAAGTAGCGACCCGGAAGGTTGTATCACCCAGCATAGTTCCTATGTTGGGTGAAGGTAGCGCCTGAAGCCAAAGGCCCGATTCCCACTCACCCACAGCCAGCAGGCGGGCACGCTCCGCAGTGTTGGTGGACGTATTAAGGAGATTATTCCGTACCAACCTGCAGAGCGGCTCATCCCACTGTCTCTGGGAAAACGGGTTCACGGGCCGATCCGTATCTGGGCAAGCCAAAGTTAAGCTTAAAGTTAAGTATTTGAATTACAATATTGATTCAAGACTATTACAATCTTTTCAAAACTGTTAGATAAGCAATTTTGGCTTTGAATATTTTTTTCTTTACTTGAACGTTAAGTAGTTTGGGCTGGAAATAGTTTTTTGTAAAAAATACATTAATCAAATTTTGCTGGAATATTTGTTTACCAAATTGGTTAGGATATTAGGGCAGTTTATATGGATTAAATATATGTCATTTATTACATTTAGGCCTCATTTCCGTGACTTTATTTGGCGCTTATTTTTATTTGCCCTAGTCACCAAATCAATCATGGAAGGCGCTTAGGATAAATCATCCAAACGAATGTCGCCTTACATTGTCGCTTACCCTTTTTTTCCCTCCCAAAAAAAAATCTGGTATGGTGGTTAGATAAGAAGATAAATCAAAGGTTTGGCGGTTAGCTTACACAAGAATGGCAAACAGCATCGGTTATCTCTCTCTTTCGTTCGAACAAAATGTCGTTAGCGTTGCACAGCGATCATACAGTCTGTATACGACCACGGCGTAAGCACCAACGTGCTCGTGAGTCATTTTGGCGAAAATTTTTGTACGGAAAATAAAACGGGAAGTTTATTTAATAGACTTTATGTTCATCTATGACTGTGTATTATTCTACTTAATTATTTTAGGTTTTAGAAGAAAAAAGTTATTCTTTTGCTACCTTGTTCCGACGATACTGAATAGTTAAATAAACAGGACCTACAGTTTAATTTTCAGTGCTTTTGTTTGTTTGTTGGCTAGTATATACCACTGAGAAACATGATCAAGGGTTCAAATCCAAGGTTAGGCCAGCAAGGAGTTATTGGGTTTTGTGATGAATTCTCTGCAACAGCCAAGAGTTAATCCTGTGCCTGATCTGACCCTTCTTTATCATGGTTAAATCATCCAAGGAGTCCTCCCAGGGAGGTACCTACGGGAAGGACTGTCAGACTTGTACTGACTAAAATCGGCAATGATCCTTCAATAGCCCTTTACGCTCCAGGGTTACGGTTACCTGATTAGACTGTCCCGCGATCCCGGCAGGCTTTGGCTCTCTAAGGGGGGCCTTGGTCGCGGGACTAACGAATACCGTGACTCCAAAACGTACAGCTGTTGAGCAGTACAAGTCTGACAGTCTCTCCTGCCCTGCCCTGGGTGGGAGAACTCATTTTATGAATTTACCTTCAAATTGCCGGCAGGTCTTTGAGGCGCGCGTGGAACACGAAGCGTTACACGCCTACGGTGACCGATCGGAAATCACCTCGCGACTTCCGATGCCATGGGCATCTCCGGCAGCGGTTAGGTTGTGAGGTGGAAGCTGTTTTCTCCCTCACGGTACCCGATACCTTCTTTGCTAACATGCTTCGTAGAAGGAGGCGACCGCTTCCCATTCTGTTTCGCCCCGCAGCATGGCCTCGACCATTGCCGGGCGCTAGAGGTATCGGTCGCGGGACACACGTATACCGAGACCGGTACATATAAGGCTACTGAAGGACACCGTGGATTTTAGTCAGTACGAGTCTGACAGTCCCTCCCGCTCTGCCCTGGGTGGGAGGACTCATTAGATGATTTTACCACCGTAAAATAAAAAAGCCACTTCTCAAAGAGGGGTCTTATCATACCTAAGAATAGTCCATAAGTATGAATTGCAGCATGGATGTATAACTATCAAGAATAACTTTCAGTTAATAACTATTGTTTTGTGTTATTCTTTAAAATGAAGACAAAGAAAAAGAGAGATTGAGCATAAAATCTTTATTTTCATATCCGCATCTTAGTAAATGTCAGTTTAAAAACTTCAAAAGGTCTAATCTACGTAACTAAGTGTTGATGTATAATTTTATAAGAATTAAACACAATGTGCTTTCGCGTTGTTTATAAAAGTGCTAATTATATTTCTTATTGTTATGGAACTTATTACAATTTCCTTGTTCATCTCTCATTAACCAATAGCCGGTTATATCATATTGGCTGCACTTGATGAACAGAAAAGTCACAGGTATGCTCTTTTTCTTCAATAGAAATAAAACGAATGGTGCACTTAAATCATTTAGGTTGGAACTCAACCATTGAGTTGTTTTCATTTAATACGTTTTTTCCTGTTAGTGAATTCGGGACCATTTGAGGGAGACACTAAATTGTGTTAGGAGTGTGATTTATTTTAATTAACAATGCCATTTCGTAGAGACCTAATCAAAAGCTAAATGGGTAAATTTTGAAACTTTTGGAACGTACAGAAAATTTTATATGATTTTTTTCCACTTTTTTTGAACTTTAAACTACTCTCCTGTAAAGTTTGTGAAGTGGCGGTTACCCCCTTTGGGCCGGAAGGCATCGATATGTACATACAATTGTACATCTCCATTCATCATTCTGTCATCAAAATGAATAAAAAATGGGCAATATTTGTAAAAAAAATATATAATTATTTATGTTTTCGAAGACACCTCTAATGATTTCGATTTCTGTCCTTTTTTTACACCCTTTTCTTTTTATATTTAATATTCAGGTCTACAACCTTTCGGGGCAAAGAAAAAAAAATCAAACTTAGTCAACGCAATCAAAAGATATGCCTGATAAGCGCGTATGCCGCATATTTTTACGCTCGCGAAGTCGCGACGTTATTAGAAAATTTTCATTTCATACAAAATGAGTGCATACGCTGCAAAAGTGTCAGCTTTTATGACTACAAGTTTGAACATAACCATAGGAGCGCGACACCAAATGGCATTTGGCCATTTTTTTTTTGTTTTTAGTGGAGCTTGTGGAGGACGATAATATCGCCTGTTTAATAATTGTTAGCAATTTATAGTTCTGTGTAGGTACATACGTTCGGTGTCGGTGTAAGGCGCACGGATGTAAACGCGTAAATGAACCATACCCATCCCATACCTCTGTGGTAGGCAAAAGATTGTCTATGATAGTTATGGCCGTCTTTAGCCTTGGCACGTCTGAACTGTGGTTCGTCGCGGTGCCGTACCTAAGTTAAGGCCATTCTGACCCTGGAACGCAAAGGGCAACAGAAGGAGCAGGGTGGATTTGCAGTCAGTAAGAGTCTGACAGTCCCTGCCGCTCCACCTAGTGCGGGAGGACTCATTTGATTTACCTACTTTACTCAATTTTGCTATTCCAAAAATCGTTTTTTAATAATTTACGCTTTAAACGTCATTTTAGAGTTTCAGACTGCTCTTTCAGCCTCTTAGGCTCACGAATTTTGTATAATTTTACAATATTTGCCGATTTGAAGACCCATCAATATTTCTTCTTTAACTTAACCCTCCTCAGGGAGATTCGTAAATACAATGAAAAGGTACAATTGATAGGCAGGCTCGGTTTTATCTAAAGCTTTGATAAAAAAATTCATCAAGCCAAACTTAATTTGATGTGGTGGTATTTTTCTGGTACAACTAGACAATAGTAGTTATTATACCTAGAACTTATTAATTTTGTAGATTGACTCTATAAAAATGCGACTTTTATGATGACACAGTTGTTTAAATATAACGATGAACTATTCAAATAATAGTACTTAGTAGAAGATTATTGTAGCTTGTAGCTTCGTTTTGTCTTTCTAAATACTCAGCCGGTTACAAAGTTGTACAATTTAGTATGAAAAAGGCGTGGTAACAATTTAGATTGTTACACCTTTTTAGGGTTCCGTAGCCAAATGGCAAAAACGGAACCCTTATAGATTCGTCATGTCATGTCTGTCTGTCTGTCTGTCCGTCCGTATATCACAGCCAGTTTTTGTCGAAAGTATATGAGCTATCCTGTTGCAACTTGGTAGGTAGATGTATTATGTGAACCGCATTAGGATTTTCACACAAAAATAAGAACAAAACAAATTTTGGGGGTGCCCCCCATACTTAGAATTGAAACTCAAAAATTTTTTTTTCACCAAACCCATACGTGTGGGGTATCTATAGATAGGTCTCTAAAAATTATATTGTGGTTACTAATATCATTTTTTTCTAAACTGAACAGTTTGCACGAGAGACACTTCCAAAGTGGTAAACTGTGTCCCCCCCCTCCTGTAACTTCTAAAATAAGGGAATGATAAAATTAAAAAAAAATGTATAATGTAGACCTCAACAAAAACTTCCAACGAAAATTGGTTTGGATGAGATATAGTTAGCAGTTTTTGAGATATAGTACATTTTCAAAAACCGCAAATATAACTTTGCCATTAATACAAACAGTATGAAAAACAAAGTTATTTTTATTGTTTGTGTATATTACTTACTAATCTCAATATAATTATATCCCTAATCTATGCTTGCTACTACGGAACCCTTCATGGGCGAGTCCAACTCGCACTTGGCCGGTTTTTCATACTAAATTGTACAACTATGGGGTGAATTGGATTGGGGTTTTCCTATGGGGCAAAAATTACGGAACTATGAACTATACATATAATAGTTAGGTACCTAGTACGATTTAATTTTTATTTATTGGCCAACCATCGATTGTATATACTACAAATAGTCAAAATTAAATCTACCATAATCTAGGGTTAGTATAACAATTTATTACAGGTTAGCACCGCATGCCCCTCTAACTTACAAGTGCTAGACTTAAAATTAACAAGATATTAAAATTACGTGACGGAATGATAGCGTGGTAAAATCATCAAACGAGTACTCCCACCCAGGGCAGGGTGGGAGGGACTGTCAGACTCGTACTGACTAAAATCCACGGTGTCCTTCAATAGCCCTTTATGTTCCGGGGTCACGGTAATATAAGTCCTGCGACCCCGGCAGACTATCGCCCTCTAGAGGGGGGGCCCGTCATCATGCTGAAATTCTTTAAGGCGCGCGTGGAACACAACGCGCCGTCGACTCGGGCATGGTCCATGGTCGGACAGCGAGTCGCCAATTACTCGCCTCCCACACGCCCATTCTATGAAACTTGGCATAAGAGTCAAAATGCACGTCAACAAGATCACTGGAGCCATTTAATAATTTGCAAAGACGAGGAACGATAGAGTGCAGGGTGTAAGGGAGTAATTGGAGCACGAGGGAAGAATCCCTCGTGCAAATCGTGAAATTTCAGTTTCGGGGCCCTGCTAGAAAGCAGGGCCCCGAAACTGATATTTGTATATTATTAGGGGGCAATCAATCTTGCATCTGAAGAGCTTGTATAGGAATAAGGAATCAATAATCATTCTTCGTTTCTCTAATGAGATCATCTTAAAATAAGACAATCGGGTTTCGTATGATCTTATCCTTTTTGCATTTCCGGTAGCAAAGGCCAGATGCCTACGTAATATAAACTAGCAATATTATTCTTTTATACATATAGCAATCCCAGAATTTCAGACAGTGTGGAATATCGCCAACAAAAACATTAAATAGAATTAGTCCAATATGTGAACCCTGGGGAACCCCTGAGGACGTCTTGTATGTTCCAGATAAAAAACCATTAACTGCAACAAAGAAGAAACGATTTTCGAGATAAGACTTTAGCCAAATAGAGAGTGTACCAGTGATACCATACGCAGATAACTTCGACAGAAGTAAATGGTGAGGTACACGGTCAAAGGCTTTGCTAAAGTCGGTATAAATCACGTCAATCTGCTTGCCACCGTCAATGGCATCCGATAGCACTTCTGTGAAAGTCACTAGATTAGTGCAAGTAGACTTGAAACTCACGAAGCCATGCTGAGAAAAGCTCAAATAAAGTTTGAAGTGGGCCTGAATGAAAGGGCAAACTAAGGATTCGAAGACCTTGCCAAAGGTAGACAAGATAGAGATGGGTCTATAATTTTTGACGTTGTCCTTCTAACCACTCTTATGGATAGGAATAATCTTAGCTTTTTTTCCACGGTTCAGGAAAGATACCTGAGCTGAGGGATTTATTAAAAATCAGTATTGAATGGGATACCAGAGCGGTAATTTATGAATAAATATTGGAGGGATACCATCGGGGCCAGCGCCTTTACTCCAGTAGTTTAAGCCTCGTCAGCAGGCTTTCGCGATCAATCACGAGTGCCGTTAGAGGTAGACTCTGTTATTCTTCATATGGTTGCTTTTGCACAAAGACATTAAACTATCTTTTGCATCGGTGAATGCGGAGGAAAAATTTAACGCGAACATTTCACAACAATAGAGGACCATCAGATGTCATGTAGATACGGTTCCGTTAGTCATTGTGGCCGGGAAAGAGCTAGAGCCACCTCTTTTTAACCGACTTCAAAAAAAGGAGGAGGTTCTCAATTCGTCGGAATCTTTTTTTTTTATGTATGTTCCCCGATTTCTCGAAGACGCCTGGACCGATTTGGAAAATTTATCTTTTGTTTGAAAGGGTATACTTCCCAAGTGCTCCCATGATCATCAGGTCAGGATCTGATGATGGGATCCCAGGGAAATTGAGGGCAACCTTCAAATTTTATAGGCACATAGTACCATTTTCATATATTTTCTAGAGCTGTTCAAGTATTTGCATCTGATAATCATCATCTCAGGTGGATGAGCTGATGATGGAAGGTACAACTCCTTAACAGTAAGGAGTAGGCGTCGACTGATTTAGTTTGTGTTCGCATATCTCCGGAACTACAAGTCCGATTTAAGTAATTCTTTTTTTGTTGTACTAGGTATTGTTTAACTTATGGAATACTACAAGTTTCATCAAAATCAGCGCAGTAGTTTTTGAGGTAGGGGATTTTATTAGCTTATTGTGCACTTGAGCGATACGGATTACAAAATTTTAGTGCACATGTAAGAGAATGATTTATTTGACAAGAAGTTGGGTTGAATATTTAAACTAAAAAGAGTAAAATAAACCGCCTTCAAAAACAACCACAAAAAAAGGGTAAAATAACCTACAAAATAACTTTTCTTTCAGAAGTCGGTGGCAAAAAAAACAATGAAATGAAAAAAAAAACAAAGGCACCGACTTCTGAAAGAAAAGTTATTTTGTAGGTTATTTTACCCTTTTTTGTGGTTGTTTTTGAAGGCGGTTACATTTTTTTTTGAAAAAGTTTTATCCTTAATGTATGCCCAGAAGCGTTTAGGATTTTTAGCGATGTCATTTAATATGTCTTTTATGTAATTGTTGTAACTGTCACTTGCCAATTTGGAACACCGTTTGCCCAACAATTTGAGTTCGAGCTCATCTCTAGCTAGGGTTCTTATAGATTTTGTATCGAGATCTAATTTTTCCTTTTTACATAGGTATTTCATTTGCCTCATTTAGATTCAAACATGGCTAAAATTAGAAACATGTAACTGTTTCTAATTTTAGCTTTATTACTAACTAATGCATAGGTATTATGTAGGTACATAGTAAGAGCCAATGTTGGTAACTAATAAACGTATAACTACCTAAGTAAATAAATTACAACAAAATTACGCTTATTGCTTTATCTTTTGCGTGATATTCCTGCTAACCGTGACTCGGTTTCCAATTAAATAAATTATTTTTTAGGTTTAATGATTGTCTGCTTACCTGATTAAACCACCATTAGCTATTTAAATTTTAATCAAAATATCTCACCGCCGCCGTTGCACTAGACCCGTGGCTTCCCTTGCCCCTCACTCCCCATTTCGTAGAGAAAGAAGTAGCCCAAATCATTTCCAGCATCCCATTTATCTTAGTACCAAAATTCCCTAAAATCACGCAACAAAAATGTTTCTTTTCGTATTAGTAGGTAAAAAGTTAAGGATCGTTTGTTTTGGAACTAAGAAACAGCTTTGCGCATTTATCCTGATTTCATAAAAAGTTCTTACATCGATTGCGACTTGGAGGTCACCTTGAAACAGAGGCGCGAAAGCTCAAATAGGACGCGAGTGACGCGACGCCCTAAAATGTTTGGTAGGCATGGCGCTTAGCACGTTCCATCTCCTTCATATAAGTAAGCTGTTGCACCAGCATTTCAATTTACTGATCATTCTGACATGATACGAACGCGTTGCGTAGAGGACGCGCAGTGTTTAGTTGGACACTAACGTAAACGCGCGTTGTTTTGAGTGAACCATTTATTTTGACGGGCTTTCCAGTTCCCGCGTATTTAATTAATACAAGTGAAATTATTTTAATTTGTTCAGTTATATTTAGTGGAAAAATAAGGACTGAAATATGGAGGTTTTAGAGGCTACAGAGATTCCAGAGGTTCCATTAAATAAATGTTTTATATGGCGTAAGTATTTTTTTTATTTAATCAGGGGCTTTTTTTACTGCTTATTTAAATGTATTTTTTAAGTCCATAGTGCATTCCCGACACGATTAAAAAATAAAATGGGTCAAAAAGGTCAAATGTAGAGCTTTCGAAAAAAGAAACGATTTTATTTTGGCTAGAAGCGAAGCAATTTAATATTTTTTTTATTTATTAATTAACTGAGTAAGTACTAAGTAGGTCTATTTATTATATATTATTTTATTCGAATTGGTAGAATATTTTTATTTTACAACATATTATTATATATTATTATATATAACTGTTTATTCTGGACGCGTCCCGCCCGCGCCCGTCGGGGCTCGTCCTTGAACGCGGGAAGGTCACAGGATTCTGCCCGCCTCCGTTTTTGGGGTCGTTGACCTCGTTAATTTCTTTTGACTATTTTCAGCATTATTATTTTCTGTCACAATATTTTTTTTTATTTTAAACTTAATAACAACTGCTATATGGCTTGCATTATTATTTGCTTGATAGTTTACCTATCTAAATTATTATTAGGTATCCTAATACAATATTATGCATAAAGAGTTTGGTTGTTTGGTTTAACACGCTAATCTCATGAACTATCTACCTATAGGTATACTGGTTCGATTTGAAAAAAAACATAATAGGTACCTAGGTCTTTACATGGTCTTTACCTATGAAATTGCCTTTCTGCAGTACTGGCCATTTCAAATCAAAATAATTTTTGTTTGGCCAAGAATTTCTAATTTCAAATTATTTTTATTTTATTTTAAAAACATGGATTTTTTTTTCCAAAAGTAGTCATTTGTTTATTGATTAGTGTTACATTTTCACTTTGATTAGGTATATACATTTTCATCGCATTTCAATATTTTTCGTCATCATGGATACGTTAAAAAAACCCACGTTTTTAAATGTCCTAAAATAGCCCAGTCAACGAATGCTCAAAATAGGGTATAGAGGGAAAGTCTTGGAACACAATTTTTGGCTTTGTAACTTTGTTTAGCCTAGTTAGGAGGTGAACATATCAAAAGTCCCCGCCCCTAGCCCTTGAGCTTTGGGGGAGGGGGGGGGTTTGAAGGTACCATTTTTTGGTTTTTCGCTTATATCTCGGAAACCTTGCGTCCTAGCGACATAGTACCAAGGAACAAAATAAAAGCTGATTAAATTTGCTACAAGTTATACTAAATAAGCATTTCGATATCTTCTTCAGTTTTCGAGATATATACTCTCCTGAAAGTCTGTCATTTTGAAAAAATCAATTTAACTTTACCTTTTTTAGAACGGAAATCTTCAAAGATGCAACTAGTTAATAATTGCCGGCAAAAAGCTTTTAGAGCATTACATTTTCTTCAATAAAACTATATTATTTTCCTTCAAATGTTAATGCAAATGCTGTATATTATATTTTTTATAAAAGGTAGGTACCTGGTCTTTGAAAAAAGGTCTTTGTAAATCAATGTACGAGTATGTATCAATGTAATGCTGGCACATTACATTAGCTTAGACTAAAGCACATTTTAAAGAAAATGGATAAAATATTATAGTATTATTAAAGGAAATTGAGTGTTCCACAACCATTTTGCCAGCATTTACTTATGGTTCTATCGTTAAAGAGTTATCCGGTAAAAAAGCGCAAAAATGTAAAGTTAGTTTCCTGAAAGTCTGTCATTTTTTCAAAATGACAGACTTTCAGGAGTATATATCTCGAAAACTGTAAAAGATATCGAAATACTTATATAGCATAACTTGTAGCAAATTTAATCAGCTTTTATTTTGTTCTGAGGTACTATGTCGCTAGGACGCATAGGTTCCGAGATATAAGCGAAAAACCAAAAAATGGGACCTTCAATCCCCCCCCCCCTCCCAAAGCTCAAGGGCTAGAGGCGGGGACTTTTGATATGTTTACCTCCTAACTAGTCTAAACAAAGTTATGAAGTCAAAAATTGTGTTCCAAGACTTTCCCTCTATAATCATTCGTTGACTGGACTAAAAAGAAGAAAATAACCCTACGGGGCTGAGAGAGGGGCCACTCAAAACGTGGGGGCGTTTATTATATAAGGGATTATTTATGGGATATATTTACATGACGTGAGATCGTAGGTGTAACTTGCAAAGATACGCCCCCACGTTTTGAGTGGCCCCTCTCTCAGCCCCGTAGGGTTATTTTCTTCTTTTTAGGACATTTAAAAACGTGGGTTTTTAGATTTTTTAAATCTATTAATTATTTTATTATTTTTATCATTGTTCATCGGGTTTGAAGCTACCCTGAAAATTTCAGCCTGCTAGCTTATCGGGAAGTGCCTCAAAGCCTGTCCGCCATCTTGGACGTCCGCCATATTGGATTAATAGCCTAGCCTAGCATAAGCCACATGACTATTTTTTTCGTATTCCTGACAGCAAACCCTTTCATTTGATACCCATATCACGGGGGTGGATTTCAAACAGCCAGTCTACCATCTTGGACGTCCGCCATATTGGATTTAAGTCACGTGACTATTTTTTTCGTACTCCTGATAGCAAACCCTTTCATTTGATATCCATATCACAGGGGTGCATTTCAAATAGCCTGTCTGCCATCTAGGACGTCCGCCATATTGGATTTAAGTCCCGTGACTATTTTTTTCGTATTCCTGACAGCAAACCCTTTCATTTGATACCCATATCATGGGGGTGGGTTTCAAACAGCCAGTCCGCCATCTTGGGGAGGCCGCCATATTGGATTTGTTATGACGTTTCTTAGCTAGTCATGTATTGTCATCAGAACTCAAAGCGTGTACAAAATTTCAGCCTGCTAGCTTATCGGGAAGTGCCTCAAAATTGAGTTGCAAAAGTCCAACCGGA
The DNA here is from genome assembly GCA_950005045.1 of Agrotis exclamationis. Classification (NCBI taxonomy): domain Eukaryota; kingdom Metazoa; phylum Arthropoda; class Insecta; order Lepidoptera; family Noctuidae; genus Agrotis; species Agrotis exclamationis. The sequence continues at coordinate 5,730,018 of OX465433.1, read as the reverse complement.
ACGACAAACAAACAAACAAACAAGAAAAGTGAGTGTATAAAAACGTGGGAAAAATTCGAATACTTACCTAATTATGGAATATGAGTACCGTCGTGGCAGCAACGCGGCACAAGCGGCACGCAACATCAACGACGTTTACGGAGCTAACACTACAAACCAACGGTCCAACGCACCACAGTTATTGGTTTGCTCGCTTCCGTTCTGGAAATTTCGACCTGAAAAATATTTGTGTTGGATAGTTTATTTATCAAGGAAGAAGGCTATATAACATCACGCTGCGACCAATAGGAGTTGAGCAGCGGAGGTGAAACCACGGGTAACACTATCAAGAAAGTTTTTCGAAAAAATTACGAAAAGGTCGAATGAAGGTGAATAAAACCGGTTCAAAGAGTTCCACAGTACAGTACCAAGCAGGATAATGATGAAGTCTGTTATGTACAGACGCCAGTACATCAACCTACATACCCCAATCTGTCTAATTTTGTGATAAAGTTGAAAATCATTTTTTACCTAAATTCTATCAGACATTGACCGGTATTATTGAATTGGTAATCAAACGAACTGACCTGAGTGAAGTTTGACGGGCTTATTGTTGTGCCGATTTTTCGAGTAAGTAACACGTGCCCTAGCGTAGCTTAGTGGCTTAGCCTAGCGTAGCTAAGCAAAACATAACAATAGCTTTACGATTGTAGATAGTGCGACAGTATTATTTTAATCTTCCCTCGCCGCATTGAGAGAAGGATCGTGATTCGTTACGCTGCTGGGAAGAGCGGAAAAGGAATTGTCAGACACTGACTAAAACTACCCTGTTCTTTCATTTCACGTGCCTTATGCGCTCCAGGGCCCCAGTATTCTACTCAGACGAGGCAAGCTAGTCGTCGTAGTATCGCGATACGACGCAGTCATTTTAGTGATAAATGATATTTATTCAGTAAATTGGTTTTGGCAAACTCTTTTACACGTCAAAAATACACTATTTTACACTAGATGAGGCCGGTGTTTCGTACCTGACTACTCTGAGAAGAAACATCCGAAACAAACTCAGAGGTCACAGTCTCTTTTAAAGTCCAGACAATTTTGTATTGATCAAATTGTATGAGAACCATGGGTGTCTGAGGTGGTCTTTTGAAGAAAGAACCACACAGATTTGAGTGGACCTGTCCAGTCAGTGCAAGCATGTGTCAGTTACCGTGTAGCTCGACTCATAACACAAGGAGCTCAACGAAACGACGAACAATACCAAAGAAAGGACATTTGGGTAGGCCGCATAAATAACTCAAACTGTCAGACAATAAAATTAACCGCAAGAAAACAATAAAAAAAAGTAGAATAAAATGTAACCCACATATGTTCTCATATTCACAAGCTAGTAAAAACACAAATAAAGAAAAGACAAAATTAAAATTACAAAGTAATTCATGTCAACAAAATAAATAAAATATAAAAAAAAAAACAAATGACATAGAAAATGTCAAAATGTGTAAAAATATAAATAAATTACAAAGTAATCATGTCAAGACACAAAAAAAAAGAGTGAATACCAAACTGTAGTTTCCCCGCTGGGGCACCGTTAAATACAAGACTGTTCCTTAGGGAATAGCACTGCTGTTCCTCTAGAAGTGGAAACAATGCAAGCTGATTATAATATCTATTTCCTATGTATTATTTCCGAAGGTGACTCGGTATGAATGCGATAGTCTTGAGTGTCAATACTTAGCTATTAATTTTCCAGTTGACTACAAAGTACATTGAAAACTAAGGAAGAGCAACATAGACGTGCGTGCGGAACAATTATTTATTATTATCTTTAATTCATTGTTTGTACGTATGATGTATGTAATAATCTGTTATTTAGTAAAATCTTCACACACTGAAACCGTTGTGTCTAGAATGATGTAATTTTGCTCAAACATTCGATACCTAAATGACGTTAACTGTACACAAAAATGGATTTTACGAAATTCATCCCCTAAGGGGGTTGAAAATGAAATCAAAGTTTGTATGAAAATTAATTTAAAAATCTTAGAAAATTCGAACATAGACTTATCAACCAAATTATTAAAAGACGTGCTTCAAGATTTTTGGAAAATCCAACCCTAGAGGGGGAAAATACGAAATCTTCGCGGACGAAGTCGCGGACGGAATGCTAGTACGCACGTGTAAAAATCACGTCCCACTATTTTCGTATGATACGCTTATCTCCTAAATCATCCAACCATATTTAATGAAATTTTGTGAATGTGTTTGGTTGGTTCCAGTTTGTAAGATGATAAGATAAGTTTGGACACGATAGATAAAGTAAGAACGGCTCAATAGTAATGTGAAAGTTCCAATACAGACGCTAGCACATAGAAAGAGAGAATGTGTTTATTGGCACTAAAGCTTAACACTGATCAAAGATAATAAGAGTAAAACAATAAAAATAAATGAAATAATAAGTTGAATAAAACTATCAATTTAATGCCAAAGGGCCTCTAGCTCAGCATAATGCCAGATGGCAACATAGAGTTTCCCACCTGACGCTGATTTTCAGCTGCAGCCCACGAGTGCCATACGCTCGAAAACAAATACGTAAAGTAGATAGATAAATCATTGTTGGTTTCATCCGATACGCTGGTCTTGCACCGTCAAAGAGCTGGATGGGAAAAATTGTATCATCGAGGACGCCTGCCCCTGTGCCTTGCTTGTAACGGGGTGGATAGCACAGGATAAATTTGACTTGTACCCATCCACTCCACTGGTATTACTACCAGTAGTACAAAGGGTGAAAAATAACCCATAGTACTATCAAGCGATCCAGTTGTACTACGGGAAGGTTTTATTTACCCATGTTAGTACCTACTCAAACACGCCAACTTGCCAAGTGTTGCCAATTCCAGATTTGTTACCCATATTCCGACATCCTGACCTTTGGACCTTGTTTTGGGGTGTATCCTCTGTGGGTGGAGTGGATGAGAATCAGAGAATCAGAGCCCGGTAGTCCTTTACGTTCCAGGGTTACGGTTACATGATGAGACAGTCCCGCGACCCCGTCAGGGGTCCCGCTATCCGGGACTTTAGTCCTACATCTACATATTATCGGATTCATGAGTTACGGGCTCGAATGGACCACAACTGCTCCACTATTAGAAATCTCTGGTTAAGGAACCTTAAAAATTCATTGTTGTCAAGTCAGTGATTCACAATAGGAATTTACATGCCCTAAATGATTCAATAAAATGTTAGTTTGAATTGTATTTAGCTAGGTATCCAAGGAATATTTTAATAATTATCCTTATTTAAGTTTCCTTCACCTATATGTCTTTATTAACCGACGAAAAAAAAAGGAGGAGGTTCTCAATTCGACATATATATATATTTTTTTATTTTTTTTTTTATGTATGACCACGCATAACTTTTCCTTACGTGGTCCGATTTCAAAAATTATTTTTTTGTTGGAAAGAGTATATTATTTCAAAGTTGGTCCCATTTAAATTTCAAAACTAAAATCGGCCTCCAAGGGTAGAAAAAAAGGAATTAATTGTCAACTTTTCTACAGAATTTTCAGTTGTGAACCGATTCTGTTGAAATAAAGTTAACATTGTGTAGTTCTGAGGACATTACTATATAGCAGAGACGTGGAGAAGATAACATGATGGCGTCACCATCATGAGAGCAACTCCAGATCCCTGTTATGTATAAATATGTTGTAGTTTTATTATCCCTAAATAAATAAAATAAAATAAAATGTTGTGAAGTCAGTCCCAAGAGTTCCTCAACAGTTAACAACAGCTATATCGTGTTTGGCCTCATTTCACTCAGCTTGATGATAACTTTAGACCCAGCTGAGGTATCATTGCCATCGAGGGTCTGAAGGATGGTGACGGGAAGCAGGGGCAAGAGGTCCTCAACAGTTAACAGCACCTAAATCGTGTTTGGGCTCATTTCACTAGTCTTGATGAAAACTTTAGACCTAGCCGGCGTATAATTGTCATCGAGGGTCTGAGGATGGTGACAGAAGGCAGTAGCAAGAGATCCTCAACAGTTAACAGCAACTATATCGTATTTGGGCTCATTTAATTCATCATTATAAGAACTTTAAACATAGTTGGGATTTGACAGTCGTTGACAGTCTGAGAGTGGAGTTTTTAGTTGCAAGTTGCAGGTGCTCAACAGTTAATGCGATAATTACTGTGACGGTTACGTTGACTATGACAAAAGTGAACACGTAGCGCTGTTTTCAACAATGTCAATAAAGTAATTATTAAATTTATTTGCTATATCCGGGCCCGATGTTACTGTAATATCGTTGTCAATAATATCATTAATATATTCACGAGATCTTTCGTTACCTGTACAACGTTTATCAATATCCCATGAAGCTGTACCCTCATTTTTTGAATAGGCAATGTGCTTTAGGTTACATAAAGATTGTAAGTTATGTATGAATACATTTCCTTAACAAATTGGAGTAAACCTTAAATTTAGTTTTATTTTCTCTATTCTGTTTACTCTTTTCTCTCTCTCTTTCTCTTTTCTCTCTCTTTCAGAGGTGTGACAAAACAGCTCACTGCAACATTAAGTCGACGATAAATAATAAAAGAGTAAATCGGCTAGTTTTGGCTTCGTATAGCGTCTTTTTTACGCGAAGTTTTAGTTTTTACCAACAGAGATACCTAACGCTCTACGAAGTCAAACCAAACTACAGATTACGTCTAAATATCTCATTCTAAAGGTCGATATTTAATATTTATCGCTGATGCATTTTTTGTTGTAATTTATTGTTATTTATTTTTATTGTAGTTTTTTTTTTGCTGTATATTTTTTATGTAAGGGGAAAAAAGTAGAATGTAGATACGTGCTTACAATGTTGTGGCAACGCGTATGCACACTGAAGAGAAGACGCAAAAAACGCTTATATCCTGAGCTTCCGCGCTTTCAACGCGTTTCAAGGACCACACGTGATTAAAAAAGCCGTGTGTAAATTGAAATCGATAGTAACAGTTACAATCAATAGGTACCGATTGTAACAGATAGTTGTAAGATTGTTATCAATATCCCCCAATGTTATCTTGTCATATCTGTCCATATTTAACACATACCTATACTTACACTATACTACCCACTCGCAAAATAATACCTGGTACTTCACAATATTGCCATCGGCATATAAAATAAAAATATTGCTATTATTATCGTGACGTTTTCACAAAAATATTTGTTTTGATGGATGGACGATCGCTATAAACCCATCTAATAAATGGAACAATATCGTATTCTATATGAATTTGAAAAACAATAATACCTTTTTAACAAAAAAAATCAAACCGACGAAAGATCGAACTGAAAAGCAAAAAAGAAATTTTGAGGCGGCGCCAAACAAACATATACATACATTGTAGCTAGGTTGCTTTTCAGTTGTATACCATGATTGATGGATGGAGAGGAAGAGGAAGGCCAAAGAAAAGATGGATGGATTGTCTTAGGAATGATATGAAAGAAAAAGGAGTAAATGATACTGTGACGTCTGATAGGGGAGAATGGAAGAAGAAAACGTGTTGCGCCGACCCCAAGTAGAATGGAATAAGGGCAGGAAGAAGAAGTTGTATACCATGATTAGAGTGTTTCACACATGGAAAAACCCGTCTTCACTTTTGTCATTGTCAACGTAACCGACACAGTAAATATCGCATTAACTGTTGAGGACCTGTAACTTGCAACTAAAAACTCCACTCTCAGACTGTCAACGACTGGCAAATCCCAACTATGTTTAAAGTTATTATCGTGATGAATTAAATGAGCCCAAATACGATATAGTTGCTGTTAACTGTTGAGAATCTCTTGCCTTCTGTCACCATCCTCAGACCCTCGATGACAATAAATTATACCCCAGCTAGGTCTAAAGTTTTCATCAAGACTAGTGAAATGAGCCCAAACACGATATAGGTGCTGTTAACTGTTGAGGACCTCTTGCCCCTGCTTTCCGTCACCATACTCAGACCCTCGATGGCAATGATACCTCAGTTGGGTCTAAAGTTCTTATCAAGCTGAGTGAAATGAGCCCAAACACGATATAACTGTTGTTAACTGTTGAGGAACTCTTGGGACTGAATTCACAACATAACAGGGATTTGGAGTTGATCTGATGATGGTGACGCCATCATGTTATCTTCTCCACATCCCTGCTATATAGTAATGTCCTCAGAACTACATAATGTTAACTGTATTTCAACAGCATCGGTTCACAACTGAAATTCCGTAGAAAAATTGACAATTAATTCCTTTTTTTCTACCCTTAGAGGCCGATTTTAGTATTGAAATTTAAATGGGACCAACTTTGACATACACTCTTTCAAACAAAAAAAGAATTTTTGAAATCGGACCACGTTAGGAAAAGTTATGGCTGGTCATATATAAAACAAATAAAAAGTATATATGTCGAATTGAGAACCTCCTCCTTTTTTTTCATCGGTTAAAAATCCAGTCACTTCTGTTTGTTCGTCTGTTCGCGATAAACTCAAAAACATATAAATTATAAGACCAATTTTCGAAAGCGGTTTCTTCATACCCAAAGTGACACTAAGGGTGTTCGCTCATATAATATGAGCACCGTACGCGCCGCATTATCTAATACGAGTGTATAAAATTCAAAACTCACTGACTGATCGTTCAACGCACAGCCGAAACCGCTGGACATAGAAGCATGAAATTTTGCATAAGCGTTCCTTAAATGACGATTTTGCAAAATTCGACCCCTAAGGGGTTGTTTTTGGGGTTGATAGTTTGTATGAAACTTCGGAACTACAAGTACTAAGAGTTTCAAATTTTGCAAGGGGGTTCTTTGGAAACGTTAATGCACACCAAGACAGTATTTTGCGAAATTCGACCCCCTTTTTTTTTAGCGTGGTAAAATCATCAAATGAGTCCTCCCACCCCGGGCAGGGCGGGAGGGACTGTCAGACTTGTAGTGACTAAAATCCACGGTGTCCTTCAATAGCCCTTTATGTCCCGGGGTCACGGTAATGAGATAAGTCCCGAAGGAATTGTTTTTTGGGGTTGATAGTTTGGAGACTCAAATTCTAGGATGTAGTTATTTTCAGGACGTAGGTGCTACTATATATTTTCGTCATACAACGAATTTTAAAACGAGTCGAATACGGCGCGTGCGGCGCATGCAGTACTGCAAATATGCAATCAGATTTAAACGTAATTTTTGAAATTAGAGGAATGGGGAAGGTTGCAATATTAGGTAACATGTTCAATTCTTCTGCCTACCCTTTCGTTTCTGTCTTTTTCCATTCATAAATATCTACTACTAGGTTATCCTGAAATACGGGTGAACTAGTTCAGGCAAGTAACGTAACTATTAGGAATATATGTAATTAAAAACTTTTTCAAAAAAGTAACCGACTTCAAAAACAACAACAAAACAAAAAAGGGTGAAATAGCCTAATTAATAACTTCTTTCGGATGTCGGGTGGCTTTATTTTTTATTTCATTGATTTTTAGCCACCGACTTCCGAAAGAAGTTATTAATTAGGTTATTTCACCCTTTTTAGGGTTCCGTAGCCAAATGGCAAAAACAGAACCCTTATTATTACCCTTAGATTCGTCATGTCTGTCTGTCTGTCTGTCCGTGTATGTCACAGCCACTTTTTGTCGAAAGTATAAGAGCTATCCTGTTGAAACTTGGTAGAAAGATGTATTATGTGAACCGCATTAGGATTTTCACACAAAAATCAAAACAAAACAAATTTTGGGGGTGCCCCCCATACTTAGAATTGAAACTCAAAAAAATTTTTTTCACCAAACCCATACGTGTGGGGTATCTATGAATAGGTCTTTAAAAATGATATTGAGGTTACTAACATCATTTTTTTCTGATGATTTTTTCTAAACTGAACAGTTTGCGCGAGAGACACTTCCAAAGTGGTAAAAAGTGTGTCCCCCCCCCGTAACTTCTAAAATAAGAGAATGATAAAACTAAAAAAAATATATAATGTAGACCTCAACCAAAACTACCAACGAAAATTGGTTTGGATGAGATACAGTTAGCAGTTTTTGAGATATAGTACATTTTCAAAAACCGCAAATATAACTTTGCCATTCATACAAATACTATGAAAAACAAAGTTATTTTTATTGTTTGTGTATATTACTTACTAATCTCAATATAATTATATCTCTAATCTATGCTTGCTGCTACGGAACCCTTCATGGGCGAGTCCAACTCGCACTTGACCGGTTTTATACCGACTTCAAAAAAAAGGAGGTTATCAATTCGACCCGTATGTATGTAATATTATCAGAACTGCCCAGTTTTCATATATGTTAGTCTATATCAGCGTCTGAACAAATGTGCCAAATTTCATAAGTGTATGTATGTATGTATGTTTTTATGTTTGTGCACGCATATCTCCGGAACTACAAGTTCGATTTAAGTAATTTTTTTTTTGTTGTACTAGGTATTGTTCAACTTAGGGTACCTACACTGCAAGTTTCATCAAAATCGGTTCAGTAGTTTTAGAGATATGGATTTTTTTTATGTTGTGACGGATTACAAGATTAGTGCATATGTAAGAAAAGTTTGTATTTTACAAGAATTTGGGTTGAATACTTAATAAATAAACTAAAAAGGGTAAAATAAAAACTTTTTCAAAAAAGAAACCGACTTCAAAAATAACAACAAAACAAAAAAGTGTGAAATAACCTAATTAATAACTTCTTTCGGATGTCGGTGGGTAAAAATTAATGAAATATAAAAAAAAATAAAGCCACCGACATCCGAAAGAAGTTATTAATTAGGTTATTTCACACTTTTTTGTTTTGTTGTTATTTTTGAAGTCGGTTTCTTTTTTGAAAAAGTTTTTTTTTGTTTTGTTGTTGTTTTTGTAGTCGGTTCCTTTTTTGTAAAAGTTTTTATTTTACCCTTTTTAGTTTTTACAATAACTAGTTTAGTTTGAACAATACCTAGTACAACAAAAAAAGAATTACTTAAATCGAACTTGTAGTTCCGGAGATATGCGTGCATAAACATAAAAACATACATACATACATACATACACTTGTGAAATTTGGCACATTTGTTCAGACGCTGATATAGACTAACATATATGAAAACTGGGTAGTTCTGATAATATTACATACATACGGGTCGAATTGATAACCTCCTTTTTTTTTGAAGTCGGTAAAAAGTGAAGCAAAAACTGTAAAGAAATAAGTAAATATGCTTTGTGAGATATTTTTTTCCTTTGCCTGTACTGTCCCACTGCTGAGCAAAGGCCTCCCCCAATTCCTTCCAGGAACTCTTTTCCTGGGCCGCTTCGAACCAGCCCTCATGGTAAGCGTCCAGTACCCTTAGCACGAGTTTTCACTCTTTTACTTTACAGCGTCTTTTCAGTATTTACAGCGTTTCTTGTATGAAAACATCGAACTGAAACAACGTTAGACGACGATCTCAGGTATTTTCCTTAGGCTTTTTCGTTAAGATTTTCGCGCCTCGCCGCGCTCAGAGCCTGCGATATAGTTGTCAGTTTTTGAGATATAGTACATTTTCAAAAACCGCAAATATAACTTTGCCATTAATACAAACAGTATGAAAAACAAAGTTATTTTTATTGTTTGTGTATATTACTTACTAATCTCTATATAACTATATCCCTAATCTATGCTTGCTACTATGGAACCCTTCATGGGCGAGTCTCACTCGCACTTGGCCGGTTTTTAATGATAGCGGAAGGGACTTCTAGTCGTGTACTCGAATTGAAACCCGGGGTCTTTCTGGGGTCGCGGGACTGTCTCATCAGGAAACCGTGAGCCTGGAACGTAAAGTGCTATTGAAGGATCGCCGTGGATTTTAGTCTTGACAGTGTGCGTAGGAGGACTCATTTGATGATTTTACCGAGATAAAAAAAATCATTTTCCTTCAATTGCTCTTTCCGGTTCGATTCCCAGGTTGAGTGAAGTGTTATTGGGTTTTTCCATCAGAAATTCACAGTGATAGCAGAGTCTGGATATGTGTCTGATTGATGGAAATAGGCTCAAGAGCTCATCTCCTATTAAGTATAGGCAAGATGTGAGTGTACTTTTAGGTACATCTCTGCTTAAGCCTTTGGGGATTACAAGCGTGATGTGACACGCCAAAATAACCATGTATCACTATAGAGCTGACGTTTCTTTTAAACGCAAAATGATTCATCTCTGTGATAAGAATAGTTATACCCTGTTATACCTAATGTTATCAACATGACGTATTTGATGTCAAAGTGTATCTCAATTTAAATGATAGCTAAAATTAAACAAAATATTACTCAGAATAGACATTTAATTTCATGAACTCACTCCAAGGGCAATATCCACTTTCAGATATTTTACAATCGATTAATTCTAATAAAACTTTTTGAGGAGGCTGTAAAAGTGATAAGCGTTCGCCATTCCTCAATTGTTTTGTTGAAGGATATACGTATTCGATTTTCAAATACTGTCCAGATACATCACTCCATTTTTGAAAGACAACTCTCCCGCCAATAGGGAACGGCTCAAATTGATCAGGCAAAACAAACGGTTTAAAATCTAACGCACTGATCACAGAGTTCAAATTCGAATCGTGTCCTATGAGTAATGTGAATTTCGGTGTTCCATTTTTGAAAATATCGAACATGAATTTTAAGAGGGGTCTTGCCATGTCCTTTGAGGCTGACTTCAAATTGAATCTGGTATTTTGATCCTGTTTACATATTTTTGCTAAGAGTTCCCATTGTTCGTCAGTAGTGATTTCGCCCCAAGCGACTTCAGAAATAGGCAATCCTTCGTAGTAACTCATTATAAAAGATTCAACGACAGAATTCCCGATAAACAAAGGTCCTTGCACATAAGCTTCTTCGCCATCTTCCGTTATAATTTCATGTGGTAGTAAATGTAACTCACACATAAACAATTTCTTGCAAATGTCCGAAGTTCTTAAATTCAAAATTCTGTTTAATTCTATATGTATATGACTGTGTAAGATTAACATCGTTTAATTTTTTTTCCATTTCTTCTCTGGCTTTATTTTTAAATGCTTGCGAGGTGTTGTGAAAAATAGGTTTGAAAACGGGATCGGATATATTCAAATTCTCATAATGTTGTACTGTTATATCGCAGGACTTGAAGGCAGATTCTGCAAACGCCTTTGCCGTGTCTAGCGTTCGTGGTCTAGTATTAGCATAAATGAGCACTTCATCTTTTTTCGGACATCCTTCTATAAAATCCTCACTGTCTAACCATTCAGCTATGTATTGGCCCATGTAGCCTTCCAATCGAGCACCTTTTTCGGTCAAATGTCCCGCCGAAACGTTCCATTTCGGCCATAATTTTGGTGAGTACGATTCTAGTTTCCCCGCCAACGGTGAACGCACATTATGACGACTTAGTATTAAAACCTGTTCTAACTTGAGGCTGTTTACATCAATTCCTTTGCATAACGCAACGAGGCACAAAAACAGAAACAATTTTTCCGCCATTTTGTTTATGGTTACGGAACACTGAGGCCAAGGTCACTGAACTGTTCTCCCTTAATGAAAATCACGAATTAATAAATTAATATTTTGAAAGCGATAATTCTAAACATGATTGAACTACACTACTCGCGTCTAAGATCGAATGGATACTGGTATTATTCGCTCAAGCGACTCGATAAGCATTGTTTCATCATACGAGGAATTGATAACACAAGCTAGAATTTTATGAAACAGAAGCGTAATCGTTAATTGCAACATGATGGCTTTTTCGTTAAGATTTTCGCGCCGCGCCGCGCTCATAGCCTGCGATAAAAGCTATGCAATACAAATGCAATAGCTTAAAAAATCCCGTTCAGCTGTCTAAGGCATCTCATTACCTATTCTATCTATTCACCCGTATACGCAACATCTACAGTCAACATGTAAGTAGGTACCTATCTGAATATTTACTAAATAACACAGCTATTTACAAACGGAGAGAGTGACACATTTTCCATTTTCCTCATACGTGACACGGAGCATAAAAGGTTATCCGTTGCACATAATTATACAGGAAGTCCCGGACCTCTTCCATGCCCCAGTTTAAAACACACTTCGTGTTTTAAACTGGGGCATGGAAGAGGTCATTTCCAATCTATACTACTCAAAACAAAATAAGGGCCACCTGGTTTTTATCGATTTATTAAATAATGTTTAAATATTACTAGTAACAATGACTGAATCTGATTAATATTAATGGTTTTAGATGGAAATACCCAAAAAATAAATATGTATTCCAATAAATTGTTAAAATAAAGCAAATTGAATGAAATGTGAGGAATTGCAGAAATGTATCAAGTTACACAAAACATAAAAAAATCGAAAAAATTACATCTTTAATGTTCCAAAGTGTTCTTTTAAGCTTCTCTTTTAACTCTGTTCTCTCTGTTCTGCTCATTTTATGGGAGGTGGAATGGTCTGGATTAAATACCGAACATTTTCTTTTAGGATACTCTACCTGCAAGTTTTCAGACAATTTATGAGATCAAGCTGCGTGTGGATGAGAATTTTACTTTCTTTTTCACTCTTCTTTAACTCATCTCTTAAATGCTCAATAGAACTCAGGTTAAAATCCTGAGTGTCCACTGTAACATCGTAATTCGAGCGTAAGGGAATGTGTGCACTGTTAGTCGCGTCGTGTTCGCTCGAGCATTATTCTGCTTCAAGAAGAACTCAGGTATCCCTTGCTGTGCGAATGGGATAATGTGGAGTTGCACCACATTTCTACGCAATTTTGATAAGTTACAGCACCCTCGTTAAGAAGTGCGAGCTCAGTTTTGCGTGATAGAGATAACCGCCCCAGAGCATAACTCAGAACTCGCCAGAATAGTCTGTTTTAAGAGTGCAAGGATCTGAAACCTTTTGTTTAGATCTTCTCTACACTCTTATGAATCAGTTTTTATTGAAAAAAAAATAACCCACCAGTCATCAATAAAAAGCAATGAAGCCCAGTCAAAACAGTTCAATAAATTTTCTCTTTCGCAAATGTTTCACGATTTGCACCATACGCTGCAGTTAACTGGAGGCGAACCAAGCATCTTCTTAAGTATTGTTAGTCTTTATGGAGTCGATTCGGAATAGTGTAGTCAATTATAGGGGTGCCTGTAGCTCGACGCAATGGAGTTTGTACGGTCCGCGCAGTAGATTTTCGCTCTATTTGCGCGGTTAAACAAACTTAATGGTCTTCTTGGGCTTTACTTACTTACTTTCTTCCTTGATCACGGCGTCTGGTGATATTACCCGTCTTTTAAGACCAGTTTCAATCATTTTGAACCACTCGTTGGGAATATTCCACCATTAAACCTACCCCTTCTGGCTACGGGCCCCCTGGATTAAGGTGACACCCCAAGTGGCTGTTTTTGCGTCCATATGTCTCCGAATACATGACATTATGAGATTGAAAGATCATTACAACATGCTTGCTGTATTAGTCGAAAAAAACTCCGTTAGAAGTTTCAAAATTAAAAAACACCATACCGTAAATTCTAAGTAATCTCAAATATCTAATTAAAAAAAAGTTATGAATTTCCAATTATGCAGTAGAAACAATATTAATACTTGGAAGAAACCATAACAAGATATTTAGTATTTATTATGCATCCAGAATAAGAGCAATACTTGTTTAAAGTGCAATTTAAAAAGTGGCCCTTATTTTGTTTTGACGAGTATATTTACCTCTGAGACATACGGTGCTATTTTTTACATTCAAAAGTTATAATTATAGTGTATCTATAGGTACTCGTACTATTATTAAAAAGCTGAAGAGTTAATTTGTTTTGTTGAATACGCTACTCAGAAAGTACTGCCTGTTATTACAACCCTTCCCTATAGCCGTCCTTGACAATATTTTTTTTTTGTATTTTGGAGAATGTAGAAACTCTTTACTCTTTTTGTCTATGAACGTATTTCTTTTGATTTTGATTTTCAATATTGCTGTCACTATTTTGGTCTAAATACTCTGCTAAGCGTATTAAAAGACTCCGCCAAACCTTGTGTTATTTAAGGATTCTAGATACAGTTATATTTTATACTAGCTTCCGCCCGCGACTCCGTCCGCGCGGATGTCGGTCTTCGCGTGAATGGTTTATTTCTCCATTTTGAGTAACTCTGACAATGACATCTTATAAATATCTTTTGGACCCAAATACGGCTAAGCTTATAATAATTAAGGAGATCCCTCTATTGAGCTACTGCTGTTGAGCTCGCGTTCTGTAGTATTTTTTTCATAGTAATCCCGACCTTGTATTTACAAATAACTGATCGGAACAGTAATCAAAAAGGTCGCGCTGAAAAGCACGGTTTAAAATTACACGCATACAATATTAATTCCACGGACGACCGCTCGCCACACTGGACACGTCCGCTCGCATCAAAATTCAGAATTTATATGCATCGCGCGGCGCGGAACGCGGCTCCTTTAGGAGTCGGGGAGGCGTGGCCCGCGTGTGCCGCAAACGGTTCAAGCCAAATCCGACTTTCGGCGCTACAGGTTACGGCGCTGAATCCACTGCGGGTAATGCAACGTGTGTTCGCGGTTCTACAGAACAACGTCTATGAATAAAACTGAAAAATAAGATTTTTTTTCTACGTATTTTTCCAGGAGAAAAAGTATCCCATTTTATGCCGAGGATAATAAGGTATAATTATACCAAGTTTCATCGAAATCGAACCGTTAGTTTTCACGTGATGCCTGCATATACAGACAGACAGACAAAAAATTTTTTAATCACATATTTGGGTTTGGTATCGATCCAGCAACACCCCCCGCTATTTATTTTTTCAATATTTTCAATGTACAGAATTGACCCTTCTACAGATTTATCATATGTATAGATGAGCTGCACTGCCGGTATGTTGCAAGATAATTAATGACTTAAGAATAAGCTAAAAGCCTAAAATATAGCAAACTTTGAAAATAAGCTTATTGCCAGGTGCGGATCCAACCCTCAAAAAAGGTTAATGGGCACAGCCATCCGAAAATCGGTCAAGTGCGAGTCGGACTATGAACACAGTTATGAACTCGCTCTATGATCAACATGGTACATTCCTACAAAGGAGACGTTTTCAAAATATATGTAGGCCATATATCAAATCAGAAATCTAGGAGGCCGTGCCATAGGGTAAGTGTTTGTAGGACAACGAGCGAAGCGAGCTCGAATAATTGGAGCTTTTTGGACCACAAGAAGACAATATTTGCTTGAAAAGTGAGCGAAAAATTAATGCTCATTGGGTCATTGGTGGTAAAATGCCTAGACTTTATTTTACGGCGAAATTACTTCAACCTTTTTTGTACTTTTACATGATAAGTTTAAATTAAAAAAAAATGAGCTCGCAAGTTGTACCTTCTAAATCATGACTTAACTTTAAGACAAGACAGTGTTAGTAGGAAAGCGAGCGCAACGAGCTCGGAAAAAATCGTACATTTTTTTTAATTACGATTAATTGTTAATTTTCTTTAAATATCATCAGCCTCCCGCTCTGCCCTGGGTGGGAGGACAATTTTTTGATGATTTCAACAGGATAAAAAAAAAGTGTCATCAGCCTTTCGACCTCAACGGACCATGCAAGTGTGACGTCACGGGTCCATTACGGTTGTGGGCATGTCCATTGCCCATCGTGCCACCAACGGTGGATCCGCGCGCTTGCTTATTGCTCGCACATACTTGAAGATTATGAACATTGTGACTCCTGAAATTAGTGATGCAGTTTTAGTTTCTTTCAAAATCGGGCCCGAGAGATTCCGTTGAGTATTTTTTTCGTTTTCTTCATAGTTTCGGATTTGGCCATCCAATTCCAACCATTTAACCAGATTTCTAGTAAATAAGCCACTGAGAATTGAAGCAGAAAACACGGAAGAAAAATTACCACTGTCGATCATCATCATCATCATCAGCCTATAAATGTTCCCACTGCTGGGACACAGGCCTCCTCCCTGAGAGAGGGAGTGGGCCGTAATCCACCACGCGGGCCAAATGCGGGTTGGTGGATGTCATATATGTGAATTTTTGGTTCTAGGACATGCCGGTTTCCTCACGATGTTTTCCTTCACCGTTTTGAGAGCAGTGGTGATGAAATAAATTACTTACACAAAGTAATGCGCCTGGCTGGGTTCGAACCCACGACCTTTACTCGTAAGTCGCGGCCGATACTACTGGGCCACCACTGCTCTACACTGCACACTGTCGATCGATTCCTACTAAAACAACTTTATCAGCTTTTTTTTTATCGTGGTAAAATCATCAAATGAGTCCTCCCACCCCGGGCAGGGCGGGAGGGACTGTCAGACTTGTACTGACTAAAATCCACGGTGTCCTTCAATAGCCCTTTATGTTCCGGGGTCACGGTAATGAGATAAGTCCCGCGACCCCGGCAGGCTTTGGCCCTCGAGAGAGGGCCCCGTCATTATGCTGACGCTCTTTGAGGCGCGCGTGGAACACAACGCGCCGTCGACCCGGGCATGGTCCATGGTCGGGCAGCGAGTTGCCCTTTACTCGCCGCCCGCATGCCCGCAACTTTATCAGCTTGGGTATTAAGTTAAAAATCTGTTATAGACTCCGGCTGCCCTGGACATTTTATAATCTAAGACCCTTTACATATACCCTAAACCCCTAAAACTCGACCTTTACGTATGCAGTCATCCCTGACTACCTATTAGGTAAATCTGTTGAGCAAAGTGAGTTTACCCAAAAAAAACAATACGTGGCTAACACTTGTTATCTTAATTACGTCATTAAAGCTATAATTACTGCAGAACATACGTAGACGCTAAAATTGTAATTTGATTTACTAGAAGTACCAGTAATAATGGCTCACTTGCTCTTACAGAAAGATGAAACATTACCCACTACAGGGACACAGACCCTTCTTTCAGCATCTGGTCCAGAAGTTGGGGACCACTTCAGTATCGTAGCATAATACAATGCTGAAGTTGTCCCCCTAATAGAAATGCCAGGCAATAATGATGGCTATTTCATCATCATAGATGAAATAAATGATCATAAATCCATAGCTAGATTTTCTGAATTCTAGACTTTGTGCTAATGAGTCAGAGGTCACCGACATTTCGTTGTAGACATCGAAGTTATATTTATGTTTGACTCAATTATTTATACGACGAACGTAAACACAGACTGATAGAATAAAATTGTATGGAATTCGAGATCCTTCACCGTTTGGGGAGCAGACGTGATGAAATAAATTACCTATACAAAATAATGCGCCTGTCTGGTTTCGAACCTACGACCTACAACTCGTAAGACAGGGTCGATCGATACCACTAGGTCACCGCTGCTTACTTAAATAAATAGCATTTTACAACTAATCTACTGGTTCTGGCTACGAGCACTGTCGTTAAATCGACCAATAACCGCATTGGAATGTCAAAACTTCATATTTTGTGAACGTTTACTCACTATGTCAATGCAAACGTGATCATAGTCGCATGCGCATCTTGCGACATGGGAACCGGCGCGGGCGACGATAAAAAATGGCACTGACGGAATGAGTGACACATCACCGATTGACTAAATTATTTGTAGGTTGCGATTCTAGCAGGAAACTGTTGCACTAACTTTGTAGATATGTACGCATCTACCTACTTATACTTATATTAATACTTTTTTTTACCTAGTCTTATTTATTTATAAAACCTGTAGGCGACACCATGCTAGGATCAATCTGATACCACGGGAAAGAGCTAGTGTTTATTAATAAAAATATCTGGAGGCATAAAAAAATGCATGTTTAAGTGAAGAATCTACTGAAAAAATGCTGGTCTGTTCCTCTTAGGTAACAATAAGAAAGATTTTGATAACAACGTGACTTCGATCACCTATAAACAATATTGGATGAAGGCGTACGTGCCAACATCCGTCGCAATCACTTAGAACATAGATTCTTGGAAACCAACCTACCCACAGATCCTACCTTTTGTTTGTATTGACCGAGTACAGAAAGATAGGTGTGACTAGTTTTATTATTAATAATGTTAATTGATTTACAAATTAATAGTTTAGGTAGATCTTCGACAGTCGTTACTATTAGTCACAAGCTCTAAAGTGTGACAACCAGTTTTACCATGGGGTATCGTATTACCCAGTTACTGGGTTCTGGAGGTCCGATAGGCTGTCGCTCCATGGAAGGTACTGAAATTCAGCTGCATGTGGTTCGACTGGAAGCCGACCCCAATAAAGTTGGGAAAAGGCTAGGTAGATGTAATGAGTTTAGGTAGTTAGGTTCATAAAAATACTCGTATATCGTAACATATAAATAGGTACCACTGCTCTCAAAACGATGAAGAAGAGAACTCACTAAGTTACTGGTTCTGTATTCCCGATAAAAACCAAACTTAGTACAGGGATAATTTTTGAGCTAGAGTAAGGGTGTTACTAATGCCATTCGCATCGGATCGCGTCGTCTGAGCCGAGCCGATGCGAATGGCATTAGTAACACCCTTATTACGTTGACATAAAGGTTTTCTTGACCGGCTTAAGCTGATTCCGCGTCGATAAATGTGGGGGGACCCTAAAACACTGATGCCTTTTTCTTCGATTTGATCTTTCTGATTTTGCATGTGTTATTTAGTATTTGAGTTTGTCAACAAATTGATAGGTACTAAAACAATGACTCTACATCAAGTATTTTTGGAGTAATTCTCACTTGAAAATAAACCTTGCATCATTCTTTCCAGGTTTCATCCCAGCGCGGTACGTCTTAGCAGTCCTAGGGTCTATAGGCTTCGCGATAGTCTATGGCCTGAAGGTGAACCTGTCCGTGGCTATGGTGGGGATGTTGAACCATACTGCGATCAAAGCGAACTTGAAGGCTAGTGGTGGAATTCCTAATGAGACTGCGTCTGTGGCGCCCGGTGATGAAGTGTGCACAGGGAGCGCGGATAGTGCTACTGTAAGTATCTATTGGATAATTATTGTACCTACATTTATCTGGGGCTCTACAAAGGCCCCTTAACAAAATCCTATCATAACATACTAGAGGCCTGCCGAAGTTTATCTTACGGGTTCTTCGACCCTACTTGGTTGATTTTCCAAAAACTTTCAAACTTTGCCCTAACAATACGGAATATAACAAAAAAATAATTTGCTGCAGTCGTTCGGAAGTTATTTGCGTACAGACTTCAGCGTTTTAGACTAAGTAAAGATTATATGTATAATAAATACATATAAGGAGCTAAAGATCCTGTAATAGAATTTTTTAAGTCTGTGCCAAGTATAGAATCACGTTTATTCCAATACGATATTATATCAAAAAGTTTAAAAAAAAATTAAATACTATCTATTTGCCATAGAATAGAATAAACAAAGTATCTACCTAGTCTGGATCCCCAGTGCCTCTATCTCTTATTTCCATCAAACCTTGAAATTAAGTATTTTCTATCCTCCAAGAGGCATAATAGCTTTGTTTATTACTAGCTTCCGCCCGCGACTCCGTCCGCGCAGATGTCGGTCTTCGCGTGGATGGTTTATTTCTCCATTTTGAGTAACTCTGACAATGACATCTTATAAATATCTATTGGACCCAAATACGGCTAAGCCTATTGAGCTACTGCTGTTGCTCGCGTTCTGTAGTAAGTATTTTTTTCATAGTAATTCCGACCTTGTATTTACATATAACTGATCGGAAAAGTAATCAAAAAGGTCGCGCTGAAAAGCACGGGTTTTTGGTCCTCTAAACCAAAAATAACAGAATTGAATTACTGTTTAACTTTATAATAAAACATAGGCACAACGCCATCTAGTGGTGAGTGGTGGAACTTTTTTAGAAATCAATGGAGGCAGGCGTGGCGTAATGTTCTACTTGCTTGATAATAGGTGTCGCCAGTGGTTCCATAATAGGGTTTGTTATAGATTTTTTTTTCTACGTATTTTTCTAGGATAAAAAGTATCCTATTTTATGCCCAGGATAATAAGGTATAATTATACCAAGTTTCATCGAAATCGAACAGTTAGTTTTCACGTGATGCCTGCACATACAGACAGACAGACAGACAGACAGACAGACAGACAGACAGACAGACAAAAAATTTTTTAATCACATATTTGGGTTTGGTATCGATCCAGCAACACCCCCCGCTATTTATTTTTTCAATATTTTCAATGTACAGAATTGACCCTTCTACAGATTTATTATAAGTATAGATTGTTTGATTACTTTTAATTTATGAGCTTGCTTTGACCGTCCCCCAAAGTTCATGAATCACCACTGCACAGGTTTCACCTCTAGACGACACCTAAATGTATACATAAAACAGTAGATTATTCGATTTTCAACATTCAGTGCAGGACCGAGAGTTAAAATTTTAAAGGGGCAATAGCTTGTAAGTGTACCTAGATAAAACAGTCATAAACATCCCCGTTTATTACCGATTACGACCATGTTGCACCTATTAGGTAACTATTGTAGGTATTTACTTCTTTTTTATAGGACTGTCCCAGTGGTGGGCTAATCATATTTCTTTCCAACTGTCCTTGTGGTTTTCTTCTTCTGGCCAGCCAGGAACGACTCCAAAGCGTTACGTTAGACGCCTGCTTCTAGGATGTCGGCAGTTTTTTCTTTAGGCACCCAATTTTTCTTTTTTACGTGGTAAAATAATCAAATGAGTTCTCACCCAGGGCGGGGACTGTCAGACTTGTACTGACTAAAATCCACGGTGTCCTTCTTTCTTCCCTTTACGTTCCGGGGCCATTCTCTGTAAACAGTGATGATGTAGAATAGCACTGCTGGATTTAAGTCCTTCGTCCGATTTTAAGGAAAATCAATAGGTCAAAATTGTTCTTGAATTCTTGATAAAGCAATTCGCCTGTATGTCATATCTTTTGTATCAAATTGACCTGTATAACTTGCACAAATAAACATTATGAGTTGTTTTTAAACAGCAATTGGGTCGATCATCAACCGTTGTATTATGATGCATTTCATTTAGCACATCAATGTTTCACTTTTAAATTTTGCGACATCGTAAATTACGAATTCTTGGCCTTTACTGGCTTTCTCGGTAAAGATAATAAGATGGACCTACATACGACATTGTTGTTTTAAATTTGTATAAGGAAAATGATGTTGTCGTGTCCGATTGTTTTTATTTTTTAAAGGTTTATTATTTTTGCGAGTGCAATTAGCAATAGGCTCGTGTTTAACCACTAGTCGCCTTTGGTCGATGGTGACGAAGCACGCTTTGTTAGAAGTAAATCTTTTATTGTAGGTTAGGTACATCATTTAGCTGTAAACCAAGCAAAGCTAAACATTGTGCAAAAATATTGCTGGGAATTGACTTTTTTGGTGTGAAAAACATTAAGCGGTATGGTATGGGCTCAATGTAACGCACACAAAACAGTTTTCTTACGAAATATGTATGTACAGAAAACGGCCATTATCGTGTTCAGTCCAATTACTTATAGTGTCATTAGTTCAGTCAATAATCTACGACGTGCGTATAGTATGCATCTGATTTGCCGAAACCTGGGTCAATAATTCAATATCTAAAACCAGGTTCAAACTATAAAAAATGACCTCGATTTGTCATAACCATGAACTCAGTTGATTTGAGTTTTGGAACGATTCCAAACAGCCGAATGATTCGGGAGAACGAATTTGCAAACAATAAATAATATATTTAACCTTTTAGTAATTATGTTCATATCAATTTATATGACTTTTCAAATTTTCTTAGTTCAAGGTTATTTCGTGATTGTCCTTTATCGGGGACTAGCTTTTGCCCGCGGCTTCGCTCGCGTAATCAGTCGAAAATCTAAGAAGATTTATACAAACTTTCATCCCCTATTTTATCCCCTTAGGGGTGGAATTTATCAAAATCCTTTCTTAGCGGATGCCTACGACATAACATCTACCTGCATCCAAATTTCAGCCCGATCCGTCCAGTGGTTTGGGCTGTGCGTTGATAGATCACTATATCAGTCACCTTTGAGTTTTATATATTTAGATTGAAGGTTGAAGTCCTTTAAAATCCATGAGAGAAAGACAGAGGGCAAACGGGCAACGCTTCTCATAACGTTCTAGTTTTATAGCTCGAACTGTAATGACTTTATCGAATAAAAACTGGAATAGTCTAGACTAGAATTGTTTTCTTATCGAGATCTGAGAAAATGACGAAATGAAGTCATTGACGAAAAACGTAGATATCAATCAAAGAGATATCAGTAAAATACTTAGGTACCTATGCGTCGTTGAAGAAAGTTTTGATGATAGTTCTGTCGCCTTTTAATGGGTATTGGGCAGACATTTGATCTCTGTGGTTCAGTCCAGGATGGTCTACTAATTTCTAATCAGGGCAAAAGGTTCATTGAGAATTCTTGGCAGTTCTTGGAGGTTTTTTGTGCCGACTAGGTACTGGGGACTCACGGAAACTAGGTATTTTCCGTATGACAATCTGACAACGCTCCTACATACCCTCAAAAAGGGCGTGTATTTGCAGGGTCAGCATTGGCAACGCTTAGGCAATAACTCTGATGTTGCAGGCGTCTATAGGCTACAATGACCGCTATTCCATTAGGTAGCCGTTTGTCACCTTTGTGGTTTTTTAGGTACCTATGTTTAAAACATATAAGTAGGTATATATATTCTTGGTAGTTGGGTAAATAAAGCTCACAAATATACGAACAATATTTTAATGTTTTCTTTTTCTGTTTTTAGGAAAGTGACGGGCCCTTCGACTGGGATACACACATACAAGGCATTGTCCTAAGCTGTTATTTCTGGGGCTACTTAGTTTCACAGTTACCTGGTAAGTTTTAAGTTGCCTACCGTTGATTCCAGTATTAGGTAACCAGAATTTTAGTAACCCTATCCCCTAGTCAGCGAAAGTAACTTTGTTTTTGCAAAAAAGTTAGAAATATATAGGTAAGTTATAGGTACCACCCAGACACACCCCGCACTATGTTAAAAAATAAGCGAAGTAGAGACTGCCCTTGGGTGCTTACGATAAAGCCAAAATTAAATGACCATGTGCAATATTTATAGCCTAGGTATAGCACTTTTTTTGTGTGGAAAATCATCAAATGAGTCCATTCCAGACCTAGGTGGATCGAAAGAGACTGTCTAAAGGCTCGAACAGACACACGCGATTAATCGCGCTGCGACAACGAGCCAAGCTAATTTCCACTCTAAATGTACAACTGGCTCAAAATCACCAAGGTTGCGAATTTCAAGATTGATTTTATGACAAAAAAAAATGCAAGCTATAATGATAACTCTTAGTTTATGCTGTTGCAAATTTTGTATATTAATAAACTTTGGCATGGCAGCGCACATAATTCTATATTTTTCTCGTAACATTGCTTTTTAGTAAATATTATACAGAAAATCATCAATTCGGGAACGTTTTTCTAAGTTTGATAAAATGAAGAAAAACAATACCAAGTACGTCATTTTACCTTTGTTTAATAACGTGCTTATATTATGTAACTATATTTTATAAACAATAATGAAAACAGTACAAACAAAATATTTTACATGCAAAATACGTAAAAAAATTAAAGAAGTTGCAATTTTCGTCGATAAAATTTAAGAAATTTCAAAATATTCAAAATTCTCATAATCAAATTAACCTTACATGAAAAGAATGAAAGTTCTCTAACGTAACTAAATATCTTTTTCTAAAAAATGTCTCAATTTACCCGTATTTTATTGAAATATTTTAGTGTTCCCGGAAAGGATCAACCGTTCCCGGAATGACACAAGTTTTACCGAAATGATGATATTGATATTATAAGGTAAAACTAAAGAAATATTTAAATTATAAAGAACAGTTTAAATAACAAAGTTATTTATTTATATTGCCGCATTGCTTGCACTTACGAAAAATCTTGTTATAATTAAGTTTAATGGTTTTATAAATCGGTCTAGTAGAACTTCTATAATCATAGTTGTATCTTCGTAAAATTTTAATATATTCTTACAAATTGAGTGCATTGACTTAAAATCACAGTTCACTTCACTATAATTCTACAAATAATGGAAAAAATATAAATAACGTAAGAAAATCAACAATATATTTTGTCACGAATGACAAGTTAATTAAAAAAAAATACAAAACAAAACCTATTATTTTTCAAACATCAATATCACTAACAAAATAATAATGATGCATCACCACGATCATCGAGGATGAGGATGTACAATTGTACACCCCGCGGAAGAGCGGGTGTCGAGGCTTTTTAAATCCAAAGACCCTCCACAACCGCGAGGTATGCAGTCTCAAACAATATTTTTTGAAAATGGAAGTGGTGACAGGTGACAGTAGAGAACTGGCGCAAACCTGTGGTACTTCGTACCAAAAATCGCAAGGACGTATGGCAAGGCAAGGAGCGTCACGGGCGCTTCTACCGGGCTGTTCATGGGCCCGATGTCGATTTTATAACAACCATGTCCTGGCTACGTTTCGTTGAAACTCAAGGTTTTGTCTGTGCAATTATGGACGAAGTTATTCTGACGAACTACCGGAGACATATTATGAAAGACGGGACGGTCGACGTGTGTCGGGCATGCCACCGTCCGGGTGAGTCGATCAGACATATATTATCTCAGGTTGTTCTCGTCTTGCTAATGGCGAGTACTTACACAGGCATAACCAAGTGGCCAGGATTATCCACCAGCAACCTGCTTTGAAATACAATCTTGTGGATTCTGAGATATGGTATCACAAGTACGAGTATGTGCCCAACCCAGTTCTCGAAAAAGACTATGTCCCGATGTACTGGGATCTGCCTATCATTAATGCCGGGAATATTATTGCTAATAAGACTGACATAGTAGTGATAGACAGATCAGCGTGCCGCGTAATGATAATCGATGTTACCATCCCGCATGATGACAACCTCGTGAAAGCCGAGAAAGATAAACAAATAAAATATCTTGGTTGGAGGTTGTCGAAATATGGAATATGAGCTCGGCTTTCATTGTGCCGATTGTGGTAACGGCCAATGGCCTGATGAAAATCTGTCGATATTCCCTGTATTTTTAAGTTCTTTCTGTTTATCAGTCACATTATCCAAAAACTTTCTTTTTCTAGTATTTGCCTTTTCTCTTTACGGCAAATAAGCTGCACTATCCTTTTTAAGCTTTTTTTGAGATTTATTATTCTTTTTTTCTCTTCTGAAGTCTCCATTACGCTGTAATTAAAAGGCAATAAATTTGGAACATAATTAATAAAAAAATGTAAGTGAATCGCTCTTAGAAACACTAATTTATCATTCCGAGAACGCGACAGTCATTTCGGGAACGTGCCATCATGTCCGGGAACGTTCCCGAAATGACCGTTCACGAAATGATGATTTCAAATAAACGCGCGCTTTCATTATATGGCGGGCCATCTTAAGTGTGACCCGATTTTGTCAATAATAAAATATTGGTGGTTATTTTGTGATTTCGTGTCGTAAAAAAGAAATTTTACCAATAATTAAATGTAATAAACACGTTCACGAAATGACGGACTATTGATGTACGTTCTACAAATGATGAATTGAAAGGTACTTATCACTTAGATACCATTTTTTTGATGACAACAACACTGACAGCCGGCTTTGTTATAGTTTTCTTCCACTATTGACATTTTACACCAAATGACTGCGTGCTCTTAAAATTATTTTTTTTTCGATTATCGATGTGTGAAATGACTTGTGCGCTATCGGACAAACTATTTTTCGCATTTTTATAATGAAAACCAAAATATATTTTAGATGCCTTTTAAAAACTAGATTTTGCATAAAAAATACGGTATATTAATTAATGACAGCTTTTCAATACCTTGATTTTTTCATGAATATTTTGGACTTGTTGTTGAAGATTGCACTTTTGGACGCGTTCCCGAAATGACTTTCTATACCTTTATATTGATTTAATTTAAAATTTACTTTATTAATAAATTGTATGATTCGATTTACATACAAAACAGGTTAGTTAAAGTATTTTATTAATTTTCTTTTCTCAATAAATTCAAAATTTAATATATTAAATTGCTGGCAAAGCTAATTCTACACCTTGGTGATTTTGAGCCAACTGCGAATGGACCGCGACAAGTCGCCCTGCGCGATTAATCGTGTGTCTGCTCGAGGCTTAACTCCGAAACTCATACTGACTAAAAATAACCATTTTTCTTCTTTGGTTAAGGGAACAGTGTATAAGACGGGGACGCGGAGTATGCTGGGAAAACACACACTTACTTAAGGCAAACTTGACATGATACTAACGTAGCGCAAGCGCCAATGGAACGCCATTTGTTAATGGCCGCCTGCAAATGACGTCCTGTTGGCACTTGCACTACGTTAGTGTTGTGTTAAGTTTGCTTTAAGTGTGTATGTGATATGTCTCCATTATGCCTCGCGTCCCCGTCTTATACACGTGTCCGCTAATGGGCTAGCGGTCCTGTCAGCAGTTCAAGTGTATCATTGTCTATTCTTTGTGTTGTAGCTGCGCGCATCGCAGAGCTGTACTCAGCGAAGTGGGTGATGTTCTTTAGCGTTTTCATCAACGTGGCGTGCACTCTGCTGACCCCCGTCAGCTGCGAGCTGCACTGGGTCGCCGCTGTCATCATGAGGGTCGGTGAAGGTATCGGAGGGGTAAGACAATTTTTTTTTTCATCATCATCAGCCTATAAATGTTCCTACTGCTGGGACACAGGCCTCCTCTCTGTGAGAAGGTGTGGTCTATTATCCACCACGCGGGCCCAATGCGGGTTGGTGGATGTCACATGTCTTCGAATTTTTGGTTTAGGACATGCCGGTATCCTCACCATGTTTTCCTTCACCGTTTTGAGAGCAGTGGTGATGAAATAAATTACACAAAGTAATGCGCCTGCCTGGATTCGAACCCACGACCTGCAACTCGTAAGTCGGGGCCGATACCACTGGGCCACCACTGCTCTTTTTAATGTAATATCATCAATCAAATGAGTCCTCCCACCTAGGGCAGAGCGGGAGGGACTGTCAGACTTGTACTGACTAAAATCCATGGTATCCTTCAATAGCCCTTTACGTTCCGGGGTCACGGTAATTCGTAAGTCCCGCGATCCCGGCAGGCTCTGGCACTCTAGGGGAGGGGTAAGACATAGTCATTATTTTTATAGTAGCTGTTGCCAGCGACTCCCAACCAGCAAAAGTTTGTTGTATAGAAGGCCATAGAACGTTTTGTAAAAACTAATCGGTGGTCAGATAAAAGGCGAAAGAAGGAGCGCCTACGAAGAAAGTGGCGCAATTATTCAGCCATCACAATTTTGGCCTATTATAGTTGATGTAACAGTAACGCAATCTCTATTCGGTGACATATAAGCCACCACAACACTACTAAAGTGTTTTTCGGTACTGTAAAAGTGTTCAGTCACTCCACTGCATCACTAATGTTCATCAAATCATTCGTTCAATTTTTACATTCGTTCACGTCGCTGCAATAATGCTGCTCATTGTTTTTGACGAGATAATAAAAAGTATACGAGGATATCGTGTTGAGTTAGATACTTATTTGCAAATAAATTATCATTTTGTTGTGATCACAGGTTCTTACGGGAAAAATAACGTGCGGCTGTAATTTCACTGATAAACTATATAGGGATTTGCGACAATATTTGAGTGCCCCCTCGAATTATTGAGTTTTTACTAAAAAAGTACGAATTTAATGCCATAAAAATACTTGCAGTTTCCAAATCTCTACTATAGCACTCGTTATGACACATCACAACCACCATTACATGAAATTAGGGTTCCTTATGAATTTGTTGCTGTGCCATAAATGTGATGAATATATTTATTTAACTTGTAAATATACTTACCACGTAAGAAAATATTGATTTAAAAAATCAGCTGTACTACGACAACGCCAGATTTATACTTATTAGCAATTATTTATTAACGCTCTGAGTTTTAGTGATAAAGTTGCTGATTTTCCTTAAAATAATATTATATTAATCGAGCTTTTTTTTTACGTGGTAAAATCATCAAATGAGTCCTCCCCCCAGGGCAGGGCGGGAGTGCGGGAGGGACTGTCACACTCGTACTGACTAAAATCCACGATGACCTTCAATGGTTCCAGGAACACTGTAATTCGATAATTCGGCTTTGGCCCTCTAGAGGGGGGCCCCGGGCCGTCATTATGCTGACACTTCTTGAGGCGCGCGTGGAACACAACGCGCCGTCGAACCGGGCATGGTCCATGGTCTGACAGCGAGTCGCCCATTACTCGCCACCCGCATGCCCGCGCCTACGGTGGCCGGAGATCGTCTGCCGACGTCCGTCGCCGTGGGCGTCTTCTACTGCGGCTGGGGTGGAGGGAGGACGCGGTCCTCTCCCTCACGTGGCCCGCCTTCTCCTTCGCGAGCATGACTGCTTCGCAGAAGGAGGCGACCGCTTCCCACTCCGTCTCACCCCGCAGCATGGCCTCGACCAATGCCGGGCGCGAGAGGTCTCCGCCTATCGCAGCCGTGAGGACACGGCGGTGCTCTGCCCAAGCAGGGCACTCCTGCACCGTATGCTCCACCGTGTCCTCCGGGCGATCCTCGCAGTGATGACACCCAGGCGTTTCTTCCCTCCTTATCCGACACAGGTACCTCCGGAAACTTCCGTGTCCGGTGAGGACCTGCGTCATGCGGTAGGTCAGGACGCCGTGATGCCTGTCCAGCAGCTCCTCAAGTATAATTGAGCTTTGGGAATTAAACCACTATTTACGTATTCAATCTTGCATTTTTTTTCTTTTTCAGCGCAAGTTTTAGCAAAATCACTGTCCACATTTAAATAGTACTCCATTCCTTCATTAACGGAAAATGTATTTTGTACAGAACCATTTTCTATTATTGGATCTTCAACTTGGTTCTGACTATAATTGGTGATTTCAATGCTTTGTTGTAGAAGAGTGATAGAAATGCCTTTACAAAACAGATTTATCATATAAAAGAGAAAAGATCTCCGTTATGGTAATATTATGTAATAGAGGGACTATAACAGTTATAAAACAACAAACTTGTTCTAAGATAGTGTCTTTGTGATAAGTTTATTACTACGACTATAGCGAGCTTTAACAAACCTTTATATGATAATTTTAAGCTATATAAATGTAATTTAAAACTCGACTATATCATCGAATAACTCTGTTGTCGACTTTTTATGCCCACTATAGTACTATGTACTGTAACGACCGCATAAAAACCTACAATGTCACAATATCGCCCTATAGTTGAGTTTTCATTTCTACTATAATTAAAGACACATTATGGTTCCTTCAGAACCTTTATTCTGTACATTAGGCACATTACGGCGACAGTCAACACTGTTATAACGTTCTATCGTTGTATACTAGTCACATTGGAGGTTGCTATAACGCCTGACTATAAAAGCTATACAAAGTCGCGAAGTAAACCTTTACATCAATTCCTAATAGGTCGTTATTGCTGTATAAACTTATAGAGCTAAAATGTATTGTCAAACACTTTTATACAACAACAAGTCACTGCCAATACCTTTATACATCGTTCACCCAGCTTTTTTGAGATATAAGCTTTGATTATAGTACAAAATTGTTGGTTGGGCTTCGTTCGCTACAAGTCGAAAATTATCGCACTGGAGGATAAAATCGAGATAAGAACTATCATATGTGTTAATCCAGGTTATAAACTATTTGTGTACCAAATTTCATCCAAATCCGTTCAGTAGTTTTTGTGTGAAAGCGTAACAAACTTCCATCCATCCTATCCATTACTAGCTTTTGCCTTCGGCTTCGCTGTTCCTCCTCATTTTCCTCTAAAAAGTTGCCTATTGCCATTTCCAGGGTCCCATTTATCTCTGTACCATCATCAAAATCAGTATAGCATTTTAGGTATGAAAGCATTTCTAAAAAAAAATGGCTAAAAACAAAATGATGATGTTGTGATGTTTCTGTTTGCGACTTTAATTCCTAAATTAAGACTTCGTCGAAAATCTTGTCTTGTCTTCGTCTTATTTTACCCCGTTTTATGATAATAAAAGTTTATACATATCTAAGGCACATTATATTAAATTATGTGCCACTACATAAATATGTAGAATCACGCGGTATTACCCATGTATTCATCAAATCATTGACTAGGTATTCTTCTATATTGGGAGCATTGTCCGAAGCGGCGGCGGCGTCAACAGTATTTATTGATTTCAATGTACCTAAGTACCTACGTTGGCGCCTACATAGGTATTTAAGGCATCATTAGCTGTGTTGTCTCTAAATATAATAATGGAGACATGCGTGTCATCATAAGGTAATGTTTCTGTAAATATAATATGGAGACATGGTTATCAGGCAGAAACATGAGTGAGTCACGAACAGTATGGTTAATATAAATGCAAAATAAAGATAATATGCTTGCACATTAGATAGGTCTACCTACTCAAATCTGTTGTGGTTCTTTATTCATAAGACCATCTCAGAACTTCAGAAGTCTTATATGATTTGACCAAGATTAGATGATGTCTGAGTTTGTTTCGGCTGTTTCCTCTCAGTGTAGTCAGGTACGACCATCGGCCTCTTCTTCCCAAGGGCGGATCCAGCTTTCATCTCAGGGGGGGGTCACCATGTCGCAGACAGCTTGTCTCCGTAGTCTAGCTCGGATAGATATAAGAATACTTTTTTTTCCGTGGTCATCAAATGAGTCCTCCCACCCAGAGCAGGGCGGGAGGGACTGTCAGACTCGTACTGACTAAAATGCACGATGTCCTTCAATAGCCCTTTACGTTCCGGGGTCACGGTCCCCCGACCACGGTAGGCTTTGGCCCTCTAAAGTCACCCATAAAGCCCCCCCTAAAGGCCCCGTCATTATGCTGACACTTTTTGAGGTGCGCGTGGAACACAACGCGCCGTCGACCCGTGCATAGTCCATGGTCGAACAGCGAGTCGCCCATAACTCGCCGCCCGCATATCCGCGCCTACGGTGGCCAGAAATCGTCTGCCGACGTCCGTCGCCGTAGGCGTCTACCATTGCGGCTGGGGTGGAGGGAGGGCGCTGTCCTCTCCCTCAAGCAGCCCGCCTCCTTCGCGAGCATGTGTGTTTCGCAGAAGGAGGCGACTGCTCCGTCTCGCCCCGCAGCATGGCCTCGCCCAATGCCGGGCGCAAGAGGTCTCCGCCGTCGTGAGGACACGGCGGTGCGTATTTGGAAACTATACCTTCAGGCAACGCTCATGACGTCAGAGATCGTGTTGCCGTCGGGTATGTTTTCAAATCCAGAAATAAAGAATTAACTCAATAAAGTGTACCTTTACGTAACATTTGTGACGTCACTGGCCGAGTTGACATCGGGTATACTTTCAAATTTTAGATTTCGTGCGTAGGTATTTTAAAACATACCCGACCGCAACGAAGTAATCGTTCGGTATTCTTTTGTCGCTTTACTATTTCGATAAAAACAGGGATTTGGTCCCGTCTGTACGAAATGGGGCACTGAGAAATAAAAAAAATCGTAAAAACGACTGGGGGCACTATTAATTTTTTTTTTAAACCACCCAGAAGTAGGAGCACCGCGTAGCGGTGCTCCGTCGATGTTTTCTGAAATTTCATTAGATTTAGTTTAGTTTTAAATAAAATACCACAGAAAAGTTATTTTTGTCATTTCACTAAACCAATTTAGGAATTTGTTCAAATCAACTTTGCTTAGGGAAATGATAAAATCGTGTTGCTATTTTAACATCCTCCGTGATATGATCAAATCCCTATTTTTTATCAAATATCCCTGCAACAGAGGCAGTGAAACGGGTATAACATTACAGTACAGCAAAATGGAGTGAGTGTCCTACATGAAAGTATACCCCAGAAAAATGTTGAGTTCGGGTATATTTTCAAATCCTTAACACGGGCGTTTAAAGTATACCTGAACTCAACACTACAGAGCGTTGGCTCAAGGTATAGTTTCCAAATACGCCACGGCGGCGGTGCTCTGCCCATGCAAGCGGGACAGTCCTACACCATATGCTCCACCGTGTCCTCCGGACGATCTTCGCAGTGGTGACACCCCGGCGTTTCTTTCCTCCTCATCCGACACAGGTACCTCGCAAAACTTCCGTTTCCGTTGAGGACCTGCGTCATGCGGTAGGTCAGAACGCGCACAAAATGGAGTTTTGCGCTCAGATTTTGAATGACAAATCTTTCCGAGCCTGTGAGGTGAAATTGTTATTTTTATGCAAGGCTCCAAATTAGTTTTTTGGCACGAGTACTTGAATTGAAAACTGAGCGAGCGAAGGATCCTAAGATTGAACCGCGGGTGAAGCGAGCGGTTCAAATACAGAATCCTGAGCGTAGCGAAGTTTTCAAAGGTACGAGACGCAGAATAACTTTGCTGCCGAGCGCAACACACAACTTTTCACCTCTTTAAACGAGGAAATGCAGTGGGGCTGACTCGCCTGACAGTGTAGAAAATAATTGAATGCAAGAAGTGTTCGAATTTTGAAAACGCTTTCCGCGCTAGAGCACAAAATGGACTTTTGCGCTCAGATTTTGAATGAGGAATAGAATCATTCCGAGCCTGCGTGGTGAAAATTATATAGGTATTTTTATTGGTGCACACTGAAGAACATTAAAAAATTTCGGGCGCGCGGAGAGGGGTTGCCTCATGCTGCTCGCTGGTGCGCCCGCTATTGTCCTATCGCGCTGCATGAGCGCGATAGGACAATAAGCACAGAGCGGCCACGCTGCGCGGCAAACTTGAATAATTTTATTCGATGTTCTGCACTAGGTATACGAGTATATTATCTATAATAAATAACCAATAACAATACAGAATTGTATTATTATGATTATGTGCGTCTTTCGCGTACCTATAATTTGTTTATTTTTATAAATAAAATTAGATAAAATTGCAGTGGTCGCCTATGACCCAGCCTGTCGCCCAGGGGGGGGTCATGACCCCCATGACCCCCCCCCCTGGATCCGCCGTTGCTTCTTCCCGTGTATAATCAATTTTGGGTCCGTCTTCTGATCTTCTGAATATCTGACAAACATTTGTCAGATATTCAGAAGACGGAGATACCTAGATATAAGTAACTCTGTTTAAGACAAAAACCGAGGGATCAAATAAATGGGTTTAATAATAACTTCATCCACCTTTTTTGGGATTTAAAATGATCAAACGACTCACACTCCAGGGTGGAAAGTGGAAGGGACTGTTACACATTACACTCGTACTGACTAAAACTCATCCTGTCTCCCCAATTGTCCCTTTGCGTCGTTTTTTTTTTATGGCCGACATTTCCACAACCCTGGATGTTCTCGCAACGCTGAATCTCATCTCCTATCTACTGGGTAACATTGTATTATTGTTTCCAGGGTGTGACATTCCCCGCCATGCACACGCTCCTCTCCAAATGGGCCCCACCTGCGGAGAGGAGCTTCATGGCCGCGCTGACGTACGCGGGCACCTCCCTCGGCACCGTCATCTCTATGCTGATGGCCGGCGTGCTTACTGCTAATATAGGTAAGACCAGCATGACTGTATACAGGATGATTTTAAGCTATTGCATAGCTTTTATCGCAGGCTCTGAAGAGGCGCGGTGCGAAAAACTCACTTGATTGACGTGGCTAACCATAGCCTAATAAGTACAGTAAATAAATACCTATAATAAATAAATAATTATAATTGCATAAGTTGATAAAAATGCTATGCAATAGCTTTACCGCGGCAGTCCCCGAGTGGCACACGTATTTTTTTTTCATCTGGGTGTGGATGGCTATCCGATACTATGAGAAATATCTAAAAACATTGAAAGGAGCCTCGAGGCCCATTTTGACGAAAATTAAAACTGCATCATTGATTTTTCCGCTGATTTTGTAAACAAAATCGGACCCTGTATTATTATTTATTACACCATTCGATCGTTGGTGCGAACGGTGAAAACTTATTTGTTTAACGGCGGGCGGCTTGACGCACACAAGCGAGCCTATGTTGGAACGCGCTGTGATAAGAACGTATCGACGTGCGTGCGTAATTTTTTTTAGAAAAATCGAAAATTCAGGTAATGTTTGTTTGGAAAAAAGTTTTGTATTAATACTTAGAATTCGATTTCGTAAAAAAAGTTTAAAAAAAATGCAACTTTGACCTTCAATATCTCGAGAACCCGTGGAGTCCCAGGTATGGTCTAAAGGAAAAAAATGATCCAAATAATGGGTAGAATACGTGGCTTTCGGTTTCGTTAAGTGTCTTCTTACACCCGGTATTAAAAATAGCAGCGGGCTTTTTTTAACCTCCATCGCACTGTCACGAGTTGACGTTGAGAAACATCCACTATCTGCGGCGGCGAGCTCCTTTTGACCGCCATCGCACCCGATGAAAGATTTTCGCCACAACTTTTCTAGACATGTTAGAAAATAACTTGACATTAAACATTATCCTCCACAGGCTGGGAAAGCGTTTTCTACGTGATGGGTGGCTTGTCCATGATATGGTGCTTCCTATGGGTGGTGCTGGTCCAAGATACTCCGCAGCAGCAACCGTTCATGACTGCCAAGGAGCGGGACATGGTTGTTACTGCGCTAGGCAATGCGAAACAGGACAAAAATCAGGTGAGAAACCAAGTTTTTAGATGGATGGTGATTCGGTCATCCCCTTTTTCAGATATAGTCAAATCAACGAGGCTTATGTGACTCGAAAAATCCTCTGGCACTGAAATTTGGAATAAAATGAAAGAAGTTGATACAGATTACAGATGCACAATAATTCAACATTTTTTAGAAGACCAAATGATGAAAGAAAATTGCTTATAACTCTCTGTGAAAAATTCCTCAGCCTCAAATAATTCGGGCACGCCGCAATCGCGGCGGTAAGACCCCTCTTTGAGGAGTGGCTGGAAAGGCGTCACGGCGTCCTGACCTATCGGATGACGCAGGTCCTCACCGGACACGGATGTTTCGGGAGGTACCTGTGTCGGATGGGGAAGGAAGAAACGCCGGGGTGTCACCATTGCGAAGATCGCCCGGAGGACACAGTAGAGCATACGGTGCAAGACTGCCCCGCTTGGGCAGAGCACCGCCGTGTCCTCACGGCAGCGATAGGCGGAGACCTCTCGCGCCCGGCATTGGTCGAGGCCATGCTGCGGGGCGAGACGGAGTGGGAAGCGGTCGCCTCCTTCTGCGAAGCAGTAATGCTCGTTAAGGAGGAGGCGGGCCGTGAGAGAGAGAGGACAGCGTCCTCCCTCCGCCCCACCCGCAATGGTAGACGCCCACGGCGTCGGACGTCGCAAGACGATCTCCGGCCACCGTAGGCGCGGGCATGCGGACGGCGAGTAAAGGGCAACTCGCCGCCCGACCATGGACCATGCCCGGGTCGACGGCGCGTTGTGTTCCACGCGCGCCTCAAAGAGCGTCAGCACGATGACGGGGCCCCGCCCAAGAGGGCCAAAGCCTGCCGGGGTCGCGGGACTTATCTCATTACCGTGACCCCGGAACATAAAAGGCTATTGAAGGACACCGTGGATTTTAGTCCGTACAAGTCTGACAGTCCCTCCCGCCCTGCCCGGGGTGGGAGGACTCATTTGATGATTTTACCACTCTAAAAAAAAAAAAAAAAAAAGCCTCAAATAATTACTATCTGTATATATGTATTAGAATAGGTAAGTATAAATATCCAACAAATTTTCGATTTCAGCGTCACTCCAAATTAATTTTTTACATTTCGCGCTCTAACTTCTAGTGAAAAATTGCTCTGTCGATTTTTATTTTTTATGTGTTTTCTTACCCTTAAATATATTATATTACTCGCGAAATCCATTTTTTTTTCATTTTTAAACATCATTATTTGATTGATTTGACATCAAATAGTGATGTTTATATAAAGGAAAAAGTTTTGGATATCGCGTGTAATGTAATGGATGCGGCCCGCCAGACAAAGGCCAGACATATTTAATTATAAGTTGTAACACATTGTATCATTACAAGGGCGCATTGTAAGGGTCAGCTCAGACTGAGACGTGACGCTGCGCGCACAAATCAATAGAGCTATTCAAAATTTAACTCTATTTCCTACACGAAAATACATGTCACAACCCAGCGCGGCGCCACGCTACATTTTATTGGCGACTCAAAATCTAACTTTGTTATCTACACGATAAGGTACACATATGCAGTATCGTTGCGTCACGTCGCGCGTCTCGGTGTGAACTGACCGTAATGCTCGTTTTCTCTCCCTCACTGACGTAATGCTCGAATTTGTAACGTTACATTACAGGCTGATGATCGCAGTGATGGACCGCACCTTAACAGCACCGGGAGTTTAATTTTCTAACAGTAAAACTGTATTTGTATATGTATAGTTGTCGCTTCGTGTTACTGAAATCAAAATATCCTCAATAAGTCAATAGCATCACATTTCGTTCCCAGGTCAGGCCCCCGGTACCGTGGCGAGCAGTGTTCACCTCCAAAGCCTTCCTGGCGATCCTGGTGGCTCACACCTGCTCCAACTTCGGCTGGTACATGCTGCTCATCGAGCTGCCTTTCTACATGAAGCAGATACTCAAGTTTAATATGACTGAGGTGAGTAGGGGAACAGTGCATAAGACGGGGACGCGGGGTATAATGGGGACACACTCTTACGGAAAACTTAACATAACACTAACGTAGCGCAAGCGCCATCAGGACGTCATTTGTTAATGGCCCCTTGCAAATGGCGTCCTGTTGGCGCTTGGGCTTCGTTAGTGTTGTGTTAAGTGTGTGTTTTCCAATCATACCCCGCGTCCCCGTCTTATACACTGTTCCTTTATTTTCTTTGCCAACGTGCTAAGGAGCGCAGTATCTTACAGCCTGAAGATGTTGGTTACTTTGTAAATACGCAGGGACTTGCGTCGCCTCGTAGCGTGTTTGCAACATTTCTATAAAAATATTTTTTTCAATTCGAGACTTTGCTTTAATAAATGGCGTAATAATATGGGGTGTGATATTTTTCCCAAAATCTGCGGATTCGATTCCTGGCTAGGATTATTGATTTTCGGTAAATTCAATGATGCAGTTTTAGTTTTCGTCAAAATCAGCCTCGAGACTCCTTTCAGCATTTTTCGATATGTTTCGGATATAGCCATCCACGCCCAGTTGGGAAAATTCACCATGTATATTTGAGAGAAAGTCTATTAATGATACAGGTTTGCAAACTACGTGAAAGTTCTGCCACAACCTTTTCTAGTTGTAGACTCGTCCAAGGCGTTAACCGGTCGCAAGCACCCAGAGGGCTTGCGTGGAGACAACGCACTAGGAAGCTGAAACTAGCCGATAACTATCTCTTTCTAAAGGTCAAACCTTTGCACCTATGACCGTGCAATGAACAGAATTAATTTTCCTTGAGATTGCCGTATGTTATTATTATCTTTGCAGGATTTGATCCTCAAAAATGACACTATCGAACAGTGCAAGTTCGATTTCTGGCCAGAAATATTGATTTTTCAAATTATCATCAAAACAGGCCTCGAGATTCCCTTGAGTATAATAATTCTAAGTCCCTCTGTATGAGTGTATCATCGGTACCTGCAACGTATTTATTACCAGTTGTTAAATTTTTGTTTCAGAACGCATTAGCAGTCTCCATGCCATTCCTGTCGTTATGGTTCTTCAGCATGATCCTGAGTCGAACTTTGGACTTTCTCCGAGGCAAGAATATAATCACTACCACCACCGCGAGAAAGATTGGCACGACATTTGGTAATATTATTTGTATTTACTGGTTATTATTCATTATTTTTAGCGTTCCGTACGACCGAATGAAAAAACGGAACCCTTATACCCAGCTTTATGTGTCTGATCGCCTAAACCGTTTCTCTGAATCTACTGACTCAATATAAAGGTCGTAAATCGCCTCGCGATATCTGACGCCTTGGGCAACCCTGAGGGGGCTGGGTCATGGGTTGGAGGATGTCCTCTCTCATTGCACGTGTTCCACCTCCTCCTTCGCTAGCATTACTGCTTCGCGGAAGGAGGTGACTTCTTCCCATTCCCCCTCACTAAACTAAACAACGAGAACGAGTGCCAGACACTGCGGTCGTCGCCGCCTATCGCCTCCGTGAGGACACGGCGGTGTTCTGCCCAAACGGGGCAGTACTGCACCGCCGTGTCGTCCGGGGGATGTCGTTGTGATACCCGGACATTTCCTGCTAAATATGGGTTAGGACTTAGGCGCAAAAGCTTAATTCTCAAAATGGCAACCGAGTCGCAAAAAGACAAATCCTCAAAACGGCTAATTCTCTAAATACCTAGTTCCCAAAATGGCCATTTCTCAAAAAGCCTGATTCTCAAAATGTCAAATTCTCAAAAGCGAGAATTCGCTATTTTCAGAGAATCAGGCCTTTAATGCTAGTTCTCAAAAAGGCAAATGATCAAAATGGAAAATTTGCTATATGTATACCCTTCATCAGTAAAGTTCATTCCCACAGCATCGTTGGTCCCGCTGTCCTGTCTGCTAGCTATCTGCTACATCGGCTGCAACCGCACGGCGGCGGTGGCTCTGATGGCCATAGCTATCACCTCCATCGGAGGGATGTTCTGTGGCTTCCTCACCAACCATATTGATATATCACCGAACTTTGCTGGTAAGTATTTCAAGGAATTTTTTACCCCTCGATGGACAAAGAAGGTTATAAGTTTGACGTACTAGTATCAGTCTGTGGCTTTGTAGATCAGGCGAGATAGTCAAACGAACCTATCTTTAAATAAATAAGAAAAAAGTCAGCTATATTAATTAATATTGTTGATAAATCCCAGGTACGCTGATGGCTATAACCAACACGGTGGCAACTATTCCCGGTATTGTGGTGCCCATCTTTGTCGGTACTGTCACTCGAGGGAATGTAAGTATTTCATTTTATTTTTAAATATCTTTAACAGAATACGGTAGATTAAAGAACAAAAAAATGACAATATAAAAAAATTGTCTGGTCTAGTCTGGACTCCCGCTAATCGGCTCCTATTGATCGCACCGCGATTTTATAAAACCTATAGCCTTCCTCGATAAATTCACTATCCAACACAATAAGAATTTTTCAATAATTTGAACTAGTAGTTCCTGAGATTAGCACATTCAAACAAACTCTTCCTGTCGTACCACAAAAACTTTTAAACGTCTGTTGAACACTTGTCTAAAAAAATGTCAGATTATGTCATTGAAATAAGGTCTGTTTTGCAGTCACACTTTTTTTAGACAAGTGTTCAACAGATATTTAAGTTTTTGTAGTAAGGCTGTTCAGCTTTATACTAATAAATAGATTTAATTTTTTGAGGAGTCTTGAATAAATTTAAATTTTGAGGTAAAGGACACAGTCCTTTTGCTTGTCCCCAATATATTTTCTATTTTATGCTTAGAGCATACAGTTTTAAATCCAGCACAGCTACACAGAAGCTGTTGGTAAACTAAATAAATAGATCTTAACATTTTTTTTCCAGCAAACCATATCAGCGTGGCGCAAGATTTTCTTCACGACCATAGGGCTGTACGTTATAGAGTTGATTGT
Source organism: Agrotis exclamationis (assembly GCA_950005045.1). Taxonomy (NCBI): domain Eukaryota; kingdom Metazoa; phylum Arthropoda; class Insecta; order Lepidoptera; family Noctuidae; genus Agrotis; species Agrotis exclamationis. The sequence continues at coordinate 5,690,548 of OX465433.1, read as the reverse complement.
CTATACTCTCTTCGGATCAGGCGAGGAACAACCTTGGAACAGGACGGGACCTACAGAAGATAATATAGAGAGCAAGAAGCCTCTTAATAAGAAATAATAAGAGTCGTGGAAGAGTTAGAGTAAGAGAAGTAGAGTGGATATTTAGGATTTTGTTTTTTTTTATTTTCAAAAGGTGTATTGATGCACTTTTTTAAGTATCCGCGTCTTCTGGATCAATACTCCAGACGCCTAACAATTAGGTTAACGCAATTCCACTCGTCGAGGCCGAATTTTTCATTCCCTTGTTCGATGGTTATTCGATACGCGACGCAGGCGTTAATTATTAGATAAATATTTTAAAAATAATTAAGTACTGCCAGATTAATTTATGTGGGATTTTATCATCAGCCGGAATCATCCCTATCGGTTATTATCAGTTTTACAAGTGATGTGGCCATAATAAATTAAATAAATATTTCAAAAAGAAATTATTTTGTTTAGGAGTTAAAATATATTTGACAGTATTGCCTAAAATAATATTATTTTGCTAAGATGTATCTTAGAACTGCGTGTTGTTCTGGAAAGAAGGGTTGGTAATCTCTATTCTTGTGATTTTGTAAGAAATATTATGTGAAATATTGTGTTGAGGGCCACTTTAGCGGAATCATAATATGAATTGCAAATAAGCATTCATATCCAGCTGTAAAAAAGTGTTAGGCTGCCTGTCCGCAAGAGCCAACGACCATTTATATCTAGACGCCTCATGCACGATCTGACTAACGAAAATTTTCTGCTAAGTCGCTGAGGTACGACGTAAGCGAGGGGGACGGGGTACTGCGTTCTGATTGGCTAACTCAAGGTCAGTGCGACGAGGGAACTCACAGGAGTGGTCGAAACTATTACAAACTTAAGACTTTTTTGCCTAATGTGTTGACAGACATCGGTCGCCTGTGATTAGGAGTCTAGATATAAATGGTCGTTGGCAAAAGCGGTACGAGGCTGCGGAGCGGAGAAACTGAGAAATATTACCCAATAGGATTGTAAGTACGTTGTATACCACTCCTGTGGGCAGGTAGCCTTAGAGAGGTAAAGTGACTGTGTCGTAGTTTTTCTAAATACCTACTATTTGCCATCCCTTTCTCGCTTTATAGATAGTAATCATTTAATGTCAAAGAAAATCATAGTATTTTTTTATGTCTGTAATTCTATATTATGTTTATACATTATGTAGGTACAATCGAGAAAGTGGAATCATGACCCATTTTGACAATAAATCGTTTGAATCCGTCAAACTGACAAAGATCAAAGTCGTTACCATCCATGGATATGTATTTTACGCGAATGTGGCCCTAATTGTATTTGAATGTCTGTAGGAAAATAAGCTTATGGTGGGTCATAATTCCACTTTGTCGATTGTACATAGATTGAAATATATTTAAACGAAGTGTTTAGTTTTGATAATCAGAATAAATCAAAATGAGTATGTACTTAAATTTTGTCTTTGAATATTTAAAAATAAAAATCATTTGTCTATAAAAGTTCGATTTTTGTAAAAATGTAATGTTCCTATATTACTATACTAAATATACTGCCACATTATTTTTAGATAGTTTATCAAAAAAAAATGCCAGTCAAATTATTATTTATGTGGAAAAATATCACACTTCTTTTTTTTTTGTTAAAGTTTTTGAATGAATTTTCTTCGTAATTATGTACTTATCTAGCAAAATAAATGACTTTTGGATAACTTTTATTGCATATGTATAAAATAAAATATGCAGGTACCTAGTTTTGAGAGATTTTAGGTTTTGATAATTTTTTATTTATTTTTTATCAATTTTACAATAAAGACTTACATGTAGTAGATATAAAAGTTATATTTATAATTAATATTTTTCGAACTAGATGTAAAACGCTATTGATCTGAATTCTATTTATACGTAATTTGTAAGTCTGCTTACCAAAGACAATTTGTGTACTTATTTAACAGCTTATAGAGATTTTAAATAAAAAAGTTTGATCTATTTTATATTTGGTTTATTTTGCAAAAATCCTTATTTACAATATTTACAAAGATCTTCAATTTAAAACAGAAACAGCATGATTATAATTTATGTTTAACTTCACTTGTCTTATGGCTAAAAAATCCCTCATGTGGCGCCGTGACCAGGATTCTCGTCATTAAATGTACTGATTCACTTCAGTGCAACGAGAAAGAACAATTTATGGGTTACTACAATAATAACACAACGTAATAGGCTATTTGACAGTATTAATATATCACAAATCTAATTAGTCCGGCATTTAAGTTTTGAGAAATAACGGACACGTGTTTTTTCTTTTGTAAATTCAATGAACATTTACCAAGATATAACGCATCGAAACTCGAGAGTGGGGGCTGGTGACGTCAGAATTCAGTAGAAATTGTACTAAATTGTGACGTATTGCCAATTTTGAAAGCGTTGTATCTCCGTCAATTTTGGCAGTCGTACAAAAAGAAAAAATACGAGGCGAATATTTTTTGATAATCTTACTGACGGACTAAAGTTTTTTTTGTCAAATAGCCTATTATTATGATTCTTGACATCACGGCACCACATGTGGTTTATCGTTCTTTCATTCAACAATATGTTCGATCTTCAAACTTGGAACACTAGTGCTGGGACATTCTGGCTTCTCAAACGTGCTTTTTTAGCCTTCACTCTTGCTAGATATTTCTCCTGTATTGTGGGTGCATTTACAAACATTCATATTATCAAAGGGAGGGAGTGGGCCATATGGCTCCCTCTCACAGAGAGGAGGCCTGTGTCCCAACAGTGGGAACATTGAAGGCTGATGATGATGATGATGATGATATTATCAAAGACCCGGAATAACTACCTGTAGGCCATACAACGATTTGTATCGAGCGGGAATCGAATCCTCGTCATGTAGTGCTGCAGCCAATTGCTCTGCTAGTGTACTACCGTTGCTGTCTAACAGTTTCAAATTTTTGTATAGTATCGTGGACGATGGGCTCAAGATGAGTGCTAAAGCTGGGTTATTATTTAAACCAGCTCTACTGATCTATATACAGGGATATTTGTATTTTTTTTTAAATCGGGTGTTTCATACACTGTCAACGGAAAAATATTCCATTTTGTATGAAACACCTCAAACACCAGAATTTTTATTTTGCAGGGATAGTTTCTTCATAAAACTTGTTTATAACCATAAGTACTTTCAGCCCATGAAAGGTTGTCAATGTTTTACAAATAACGCTGTAGGTATAGTACAGTCAACAGCTAAAGTAGACTGATGAAAAAAAAACTGTGTAGATGAACTAGTAGTAAATTTGTTTGGTATAATTTTTAATCGCATATTTTTGAATCACTTCGATGCCACACAGTTCTGACGCGAACTCCGTTCATTTGTATTGAATTTCTGATTTTGATCATCTACTTTTGCTGTTGACTGTATAGAGTCCACCCAATTTCATACAAAAAAGAAAGAAATACCGTCAGATAGTTTCTGGTTTACCGAACGCGAACTAGCTTGCATATGTAGGAGGGTCCGAAGTTAGCGCCGACAGATGGCGTGACGAGCTGACCGTACTTGGGCGCGGCGGGACCCGTGCCCAGGACTAGCGTGCTGGACAGACCAGACATTGTTGACGACATGTCCCTGGAAAAATGGTTACTGTGTTAATAATAATGTTACGTCGATCGGATTGCGAGACCAATCTACAGGCTTCTCGAAAGTTCCACAAGGTTCTCGACAATTCCACCGAAGATTGGTCAGGAAGTTTCTAGAAAATTCTACACTGTTCTAGATGTTTCGAGATGGGTCTGGAATGTTCTAGAAGGTATGAGACTATGTCGAAGTCTATGGATGTTTCCAGAACATTCGACCACCTTCTAGAAACATCTAGTGGGTCCGGCGGTAGTATAAAAAGGGCGCCGATCGCCGACCTGAGTCAGTCTGGTTTTGACTACGATCGAGGCAACTCGAAGTGAACTGGAAGCGATCTCTAAGTGATTTTTACGTGTGATTAAGTGAGTTTTTAAGTGTTTAATTGTTGAGTAGTGTTAAGTGTTTGTTTTAATTAGTGATTCGTGTGTGAATAAAGTTTATTTGGTTTTAATTGGTGTTAATTAAATTATCCCGATACCCAGCTCGTAACAATAATAATCATTTATTTCGGACATAATTAAAAAACCATAATGAGTTAGTAACAGAAAAACTTACAACGATGTTAGTAACCTTAAACAAAATAAATAAGTAATGATAAATGATCTTAATTTAGCAAATTGGTTTTGGCAAACTCTTTTACACGTCAAAAGACACTACTTTTAAACTAGATGAGGCCGGTGTTTTCGTACCTGACTACTCTGAGAAGAAACATCCGAAACAAACTCAGAGGTCATCGTCTCTTTTAAAGTCCAGACAATTTGTAATGGTAAAGTTATATGAGAACCATGCAGGTGTCTGAGGTGGTCTTTTGAAGAAAGAACCACACAGATTTGAGTGGACCTGTCCAGTCAGTGCAAGCATTTCTCAGTTATCGTGTAGCTCAACTCATAACACAATGAGCTCAACAGACTGTACTAAAAATGTCTTCAATAGATTTTCAACTTTATCACAAAAGTTGAAGGTTCATGTTCGAATGGCGAATTTTTTTTTGTTTGGGATAGATTGACGTGCTGGCGAATACCTTAAGATGCGATTCCACCATTGTGCGGCACAAAATGTTCGCTCTGGTGCAGTAGACTAACTCAAACAAACACATAAATTGTGCGCGCATACGTGAGCAGTGAACTCTTCGCCGCTTCGCCGTTCGCGCACAGTGCAGCACATATTTTTGCGCGAACATTTCCATGCGACCACCTTTTGAACCTTTTGATTCATGCAGCAAAACATAGCGCCTTTGGCAATCTCTTTTGACATATGAGTTCAAATAGAAGTGCGGTGCGGTGCGGTATCATATTTGTACGCGCACTGCTGAAGTGCGCGTACTAAACTAGGATCGCACAAAACATTTGTGCCGCACACCGGTGGAATCGTAACTTAACAGTGGACTCTGATCATCATCATCTTGCTGCCCTTATCCCATTTTACTTATGGTCGGCGCAACATGTTTTCTTCTTCCATTCTCTCCTGTCAGACGTCAAAGTATCATCCTGATGAGCCAATAAAATATACTCACTTGATAGTGGCGACCATGCTGTGTGCTTCGAAGGCTTGCTTCAGAGCCATGTGCACCACGCCGTCATTCTGCACGGGACTAAGTGAACACGTTGAGTAGACCACTGTGCCGCCTACTTTCACCAGCCGAAGAGCGTTGCTGGATAACAAGACACATCATAACATAGAAATTACATGACGTTTTTGGGTAGGTATTTCAGGCACGGTGAAAACTTATACAATACTTTTTCAATTATCCCTAAACACGGAAATGCAGACTAAAAAGTAGCGAGGTTAAACCAAGCCAGACTTTTAAATATACGTTTTTTTATGCAAAAAATGTCCTTGAAGCTATTAAGCCAGATCATTTTTTTTTTTTTTTTTTTTAGGGTGGCAAAATCATCAAATGAGTCCTCTGGGGCGGGAGGGACTGTCAGACTCTTACTGACTAAAATCCACCCGTGTTCCGTCGGATGCCCTTTACGTTCCGGGGCCACGGTATCCTGGATTAAGGAAAATCCGCGACCCCGGCAGGCATTTGGCCCCATAAGGGGCCCCGTCGGTTTCGCGTGAAACACGACGCGCCGCCGACCCGGGCTTGGTCCTTGGTCGGACGGCGAGCATACCCATTACTCACCGTCCGCAAGCCCGCTCCGCCGCTGTGCCCTCTGCTGTTCAGAGGGACACGCGTTGGAGCGTCCACCCGACAGGCTATTCGCATACGGGCAAAGAAACCCCTTAGGCACACAGTGCCTAAGGAAGTCTTTGCCCGCATCCCAGGGCGCACCGGCCCGAAAAACTGGTCTTCCCCCCGGACGTATCCGAGAGGGAACTCCAGTCCACGGGCGCACGTGGAGGTTTCCTGTCTTAGCACCCCAAGCCCGATCATTTAGTCGGGATTTTAAACTTGAAAGGCAATTTCAAAATGATTAAAAAACCATGAAAAATTGTGTTTGTGGCACGCTGATTTTTTGTCATTTTGGCGTATGTTGTGCGTTTTGTCTATTCTAGTAAAGGTTTTCCCATATACATGGAGAATGGACTGAGTCTGAGAGAGACAATATAACGCGTCAGTAAAATTCTCTTTTCCCTTGTTATCAGTCTTACAAGAAAGAGAGAGACAGATATGGACAGCTAAATACCATTCTCTCTTTTATTTCTGTTGTTGACTTAATTATGTCCACTACACAATAAATTATACTTACAGCAACAACTGTGACTGCATTTCCGGTATCCTGAGCCTCTCCTTGATCCTGTCTGGTCTGAAGATGTTGTTCTCATCATCGTTCATGGAGTGGCGGTCTGTCGTGCATGGCACATCTACTAAAACCTGGGAAAATAAAGGTTTTTGCGTTCAAATGGTGTTTATTTGCCCAGCTAACAGTTTTAAGCATGGTATTGTCCCTTTTCCGTTGGTAAAAGACATCTATGAGCCTCCCAGCCTTGGTTGGAGGGGGTGATAGGTTACTAAGAAAAGTGAAATACCAAATAACATGCCCCTGTAAGAAAGTGATTTATGTGAGAAAGTGTTTTTGTTTGCATGAAAAATAAGAATGTTTTCAAGTCAAAGTGATAGTTTTCATTATTATCAATCTTACTTCTTACTAATATTATAAACGTAAAAGTTTGTTTGGATCGATGTTTTTTACTCTTTCACGAAAAAACTACTGAATGCATTTGGTTGAAGTTTGGTACTCAGTTACTTTATAACCTGGATTAACACATAGGATAGCTTTCATCTCTATTTTATGTTCCCGTGGGATAATTTTCGTGCAGCAATTTTACAATTTTACAGGTGGTGCAAAAATAAAAGTAGCATTGCATTTATAATCTTCGTGATCATTCAGCAAGTGGACATGGGCATACCTTGTCAAATCCTTGGTCGTCAGTAAACAGTCGGCCGTCCACTCTCTTGAAGATGACGCGTTCCCGCCATTTGTTGCTAGTCTCGAAGTCAAATAGATAGTCGCGGAATGAACGCTGTATTCTGAAAATATTGCTTACAATATAGTCGACTGTGAATACGAACACTATCGAAACTAAAAAATCGCCATTTTTGTTTATAGTTTATAACCTGGATTAACAATTTTTTTTAGCGTGGTAAAATCATCAAATGAGTCCTGGGAACCCAGGACAGGGCGGGAGGGACTGTCAGACTAGTACTGACTAAAATCCACGGTGTCCTTCAATAGCCTTTTATGGTCACGGTAATGAGATAAGTACCGCGACCCCGGCAGGCTTTGGCCCTCTAGAGGGGGGCTCCGTCATAACCTGGATTAATACATAGGAAAGTTTTTAACCCGATCTTATCTTCCCGTGGTATAATTTTCGAGCTGTAGCGGACAAAACCGCTGGCAACCACGAACAAGCAATATTTGTTTTAGCATTTCGAGTTTTGAAAGACTTACCTATTCAACCTAGATAAAGAAATATCATTGCACACGATAACATCGGGCAGCAACGTCTGTAGCGCGACTAAGGCTTTGCCCCCAGGCGCTGAGCACAAGTCAAGCACCCTGTCCCCGGGGTGGAGGCCTAGCGCTAAAACTGCGAGCACACTCCCGCAGTCCATTGGGTAGTAGTTATAAACACCTGGAAAAAAGATTTGTTTGTTTGACCCATAGATATATTAAAGAAGGAGATATGGCGTGGAATTCAAAATGTATAGAAATCCGATGAAGCCACAATTGCCCCTCCATAACGCTAATATTGCGCACACCAACGACCATTTATATCTAGACTCCTAATCACAGGCGACCGATGTCTGTCAACACATTAGGTAAAAAAGTCTTATAACTGTCGTGACTCGACCACTCCTGTGAACCCCTCGTCGCACTGACCTTGAATTAGCCAATCAGAACGCAGTACTCCGACCCGTTAGCCAATCAGAATGCAGTACCCCGTCCCCCTCGCTTACGTCGTACCTCAGCGACTTGGCAGAATAATTTTCGTTAATCAGATCGTGCATGAGGCGTCTAGATATAAATGGTCGTTGGCGCACACAATTCTGTCAAAACAATACTACGAACAATTGCACACACGCGCCATCGATAACTCAGTCATTTAAATATAAACCTAATTCTTTACTCTACAGCGTACTTTTTCCGTATAATTTACTCACACAAACAATAATTATCATTGTGTGTTGTCGCGACACGGGGGGCGGATACAACTCTCCCGTTCAAATACAACGGACGCACCATGCGACATTACGGCTTGGTGAGGTATCGTTATGTCAGTTTTACATTGCTTGTCCAGTCACTCAGTGATAGACTGAGGTGGTTGTAAAAGAACAATGTATTTAATGCAAAAACAATACAGTCGGAGTAATATAGGAAAACAAGAATACAGTAGTACAAGTCAATAGCTGAGCGAAACGCTCAACACCACGGCTTCACCGACACGCCCCCTTGCCACTTCTCCTGTTTTTAATATTTCTGTGTTTGACCCGATGCTTTTCTTTTGTTGTGTAAACCAAAATTGACGAAGATAAAACGCTTCTATAAATTACAAAACGGTCGGTACAATTTTCCAGGCGTTATGATGACACAAGCCCCTACTTCCGAATTTCTAAGCGAAATCTTTGTCAATAAACATTGATTTAAAAAAAATACGTTACATTATTTTTCAATACTCTAAGGCTCAACTCACACCAAAAGAGCGGCGAAGGGCAGCGAAGCGGAGCGCAGTTTCAGTATCATATGAATTTTAACTTTATTTTCAATATTTTAATACTTATTATCGCATGAGAAAGTCGAACGAGTCGCGCGGATGCCCGCGGCGCCGCGGGAATTCCAGCGAATTCTCCGTGCTTCGCTGCCCTTCACCGCTCTTTCGGTGTGAACTGAGCCAAACTAACTGATGGACTAAACAGGTTTTCAATTCTTTTTTTAATCTTTCAAAACGTTATTCTTTTTGAAAGATTAACTTTTTCTACTCAACCGATTTGGAACAAACGAATTGTCAGCAAATCAACTTATCTCAACCCTTGAAATCTTTCCAAACAACACGTGAACCTTCTGCTTTTGTGATAAGATTTAAAATATATTCAAGAATGCCAGATTGAGGTAGGTTGCTGTGCTGGTGTCCACACATTAATATCTTGTTAATGTTACGTGTATACAACTATTGTTTATTTAACAGCATGCAAGTATAAGAAAATCAATATGTATTATGGCGTCATCACAATTTCGTTCTTATTGTGGTTGCATTAAAGATCAATATTTTGTATCATTACCTGTTTGACACCTTTTTGGTTCAGGAAATGTGATAGCTTCACTGTCCATTTCATAAGTGTACACCTTCAAATGTTCTGGATAACTCAGGGAGCCATCTGGTTCTATCACTAAAGGGAAGTCTTTGCCCTCTGGAAATCAAATGTAAGAAGTCAATTTTTGTGGCAGAATTATTGTATGTCAAAAATAAGTTTTCAAACCAAAATATAAGGTACTCAGAATCTTGACATTTGCATAATTTGGATATTTTCAAGTAAAATTGTGGACGACTCAGAAAAGAGATGTTTCTTTCAAATTGAAATTATAATTTCAGTTTATTTGCAAATTTTCAAGGCCTTTGTTCAGTAGATGATGATGACATCTACTGCTTCAAATCTTTATTTATATCAAACTAGCAAACCCGGCGAACTCCGTTTCGCCACCAGATGGCTTCGTTTTATGTAACATTTCGTTTGGTGATTAAAAGAAGAAGAAATTTTTATGTCCTGAATTTTCTTTGCTATAAACCTCACGGAGCCCGAGACCGAGGAGGAAAACCCGCCTTATTTTTATATAGTAGATTAAAATGTTCTACTTACTAGATAAATAAGAATAGTGCACAGACTCCGACACCCATTCATCCATTCCTTTCAACTTGGTGGCTGGTAGGAACTGGTAGAGGGACTCTGAAGTCATTCCCATTGAGGGGTCGATTATCCTGGACTCATCTATCTTGGCTTCAGCTAGGGAATCTTCTAGAGTTCTGTTTCGATGGGGCCTGGAAGTTAGTGTTATAATTTTAGGTTTTATTGAAATACCAGTGTTTTTATTTTGTGCATTATTATGTTAGCTTAATAAGAAAAAACTAGTTTCGGTAGCCTTTGCTCCGAAATGGGAAATTAACAGTTTACAACATTCTGATAGAGTTCATTTGTCTAGTGGACCAGTGCCTTTAATAAACCATATTTTCAAAAACATAACCTAAAAATAAACTAAGCTAAGCGGAGAAGAAGAAGAGATCTTTGCTGGCCAATCCCTAAAAATTTGCCCATATGCCTGTGTTTCCTGCATAACACCACATTTTTTGTATTAATCTATCTGCTTGTATTCAACCCACAATCTCGCCTGATGATTAGCAAGGATGTGGTCAACGGTGAAGCAGGTTTCATCATCATCATCATATCAGCCGTAATACGTCCACTGCTGAACATAGGCCTCCCCTTTAGACTTCTAATAGGACCGGTTGTGAGCGGCCTGCATCCAGTGTGATCCTGTGGCCTTCATAAGATCGTCTGCCCACCTAGTGGGTAGACGTCCTACGCTGCGCTTGCCGGTGCGTGGTCTCCATTCAAGAACTTTACGGCCCCATCGGCCATCAGTTCTGCGTGCTATATGGGCTGCACACTGCCATTTCAACTTGCTAATTCGTTGGGCTATGTCGGTAACTTTGGTTCGTCTATGAATCTCCTCATTTCTGAGTCGATCGCGCAGAGAGACTCCGAGCATAGCCCTCTCCATAGCTCGTTGGACACAGGTTTACTTAGAAGTAACTCTTAACTTAAAACTTACACTTCCTCCTTAACTTTCTTCACCTTAATCTCCTCATCATCCCCCATATCCAACTTCTCCGGTACATTATCAGTCTTTGGGTAAATACTGGATATTTCATCCGTCTGCTGCTTCTCTATGAACTCTGACAGTCTCTCTGACTGTTTGTCCGACTCTGAGGGCACTTGAGTTGGTTCCTGTGTGATGTTGTATGCTTTGTGGAACTCTTGCTGAATTGATATTAGATTTTTTAGGCAGTGAGCTCCTAGAAAGTGTTAAAAGATTTATTAGAGAAAAAGGAAATAGGAATAGTAAAGGGATACATAAAAAGTATATTGAGAAACAAATTACAAGGAGCAATGGAAGTCAACAAAAAAGAATATTAACTAACAAGTTATAAGGGTAGGCAGATACATAAGCAGGAATCTAAAATCTGGTTTTGACTTGTGCAGAGGGTCACAAAAGGCCAATTTAACCCCTCCAATGTCGCCTTGAAACAAATGTCCCATGATCACTGTAATCACCTCGACATTTTTTCATTTTTTCTTATGATGCTCCGGGGGCTCATAAGGATGTTCGAGGGGTTAAGTAATATTCCAAATGATTCAATTTGCAACGTCATTGGCTATTCTTGATTTACAAAGTGCATCATTAGTAATATTATTAAGTGGCTAGACACTCAAATCAGGGACATGTGGCACAAAATGGCAACCAATAATTATGATTATGTTATGATGCTGAATAAAATTGAAGGCAGGTATAAATTTGAAGGTTGCGGTACTGTCTTATCAGGTAACCGTGGCCCCGGAACGTAAAGGCCTATTGAAGGACACCGTGGATTTTAGTCAGTATAAGTCTGATAGTCACTCCCGTCCTGCCCTGGGTGGGAGGACTCATTGGAGGATATACCACATTAAAAAAAAAGTATGAACTCGAAGCATTTACCTCTGTTCGTAAGCTCTTCTATGGTCTTCTCAGCGTCTCCATAGTTATTAACGACGGCTACATACTTCGACCGGCGCAACATTGCCTCGCGCATGGATTCCCATTTGTTACCAAACATAGACCCGTAGAACTCATCGAAATGATTCAATGCCTTATATTTAGGGCCTGTCTTTTTCTTTAGTTTAGACTAAAACAAAAATGTTAAATTAGTTTACAAACTTATTTTAAACAGACTACAATTTATTTACTATGTTTTTGTTTTAATATTTACCCAATGTATCTTCGTTTTGTATCGAGCTTGTAGCACCAAATAAGAAGTAACACATGTGTTTTTATAAACACTTGATAAGTTAAACATTTTAATTGCAAGCTTTATTTTGATTTCCTAGGTATTTTGAGGTTATTTTGAGTATTTTTGAGTCCGTATGATTTTGACGTTTATTGCGTTTAGTAAATTCTATTACAACTACATTGAATTCTTTCTGATATTTACCAATTTTAACTGAAAATTAAAAACTTCAGGCCTCTCCCTCTTGAAGTTTACATTCACATAATTAAAAAAAAATCAAAACAAGATGAAAAATGCTGTTTTTTTCCAAATAAACATGAAATATTGATTGTTCATGGTTTTATGAACGCAGTTGTAAGGCTGTCAAGCTGACAGTGACTGAAATAGAAATGTCATTCCTAGCTCCTCGCACTTGCGCCCGCGAACACCAAATTCAAGTATTGATTTGTTTACAAGTAGCAGCGCACGGAGATTTCTCGAGTATCTTGCACTATAGCTATATCCTACAGCCTTGTCAGAGCGATTGGGAGATACTATCCCGCTTAATTACTGCCTTCCGTGTCAGACTTTATCAGTGGTCGGTGCACTCGGTGCCAGCTGTGAGCCTCCCGCGAGTTCCGACGGCTTAAAAGCTAATTACAACAGTTTGGGGCGAGTTGTTTTATCGATCACTCGCCCTTCCGTGCCCCGCTTCAGTGGTGTTCTCCGAACCGCTGCGAGGCTCGATAAAGATCTGAGAATGTGCGACGAAATGATGTATGTCAATGGTTTTATTCAGGAATTGGGTCATCGATGAGTTTCTCTCGGAGTCTCGGCAGACGCGGTGTATTCGCGCGGAACACCCGATAGTGGTTGTTTATTTATTCAAGCTGTAATTACGTCTCCCGGGCAATGGAAAGTGCAGTGATTGTGTTTTGAGGTGTATTAGAAAACAGTAGTCATGTATGGGATGTTGTATGTTGGCTCACTGGCGGGTAACAAGGTGGAATGGATAGCGGCAGGCTGGAGGCGGCCCCTTCCGGGGCAGTACACTTGGACACAGTGAGGGCCCTGCACCAGACTGTAGTGTCACTTAGAACTGCACTAGAAATATCCAAGAATGAACTAAAACAGTTAAAAGAAAAGTATGAGCAGCACTCCCATTGTTTAGAATATGCAGATGTTATAGAAAAATTGACTGTAGAGAATCACATTTTGAGACGTAGAATAATAGAAACAGATTATGAAGATAAGGACCCTAATGCACAGAACATAAAGTTGGAAGTTACCTACAGCCCTCACACACAAAATATTGAAGAGCACACCAGTGAAGTAGTGATAGCAACTGCTACAGACAGGAACAGCACTATAGATGAACTAGAACCAATTCCACAGGAATCAGAAGAGAACAGTAATGTATGTTCTGCTGAAAAGTTGGATGAAATCCCAGAAGATTTAGGAGAATTTTCTGAGAATACTGAATTAAATGAATCTGGAGAATACAGTCCACCTGATGATGCAAATAATAATACTGAAGTAGAAGAAGTCTCCCTGGTCTCTAGTCTACCCAAACAGACTGAGGAACCTGAAGGAGTACATCTACCAAGTTTTAAAACAAAGCTTGAATTATTATCAAAATTTGATGTAAGAATAAAAGTACGAACTTTAAAAGAAGGTGCAATTATTTCTAGTACCACTTCTGAAAGTGACTCGTCCGAAGATCGCAAAGCTTTTGAAAAGGAATCAACAGTCTTTAAGACTGGTCAGCACTATAAAGAAAAAGAAGAGCAGGTGGATAATAAGACTGTGAATATAAAATCTTATTCTACGGACAACGTCAGGATGGCTGTGCCAAATGAGGCAGATGCTAAGAGTAAAACGGACAAGTTTGATGTCCAAGTCAGGATTACTTCAGAGGAGAATCTGGTTGTGAAAGAAAATGTAGAGAGGAGTAGAAGAAAGGACACCCTGAACTTGGATGTTGATGATTTAAGTCTCAGGTGAGTCTTATTTAGTCTAAATCTAGATTTATTAAGCTCTTTTTCTCTTTAAGGTTTAACTACACTGGCAGGGTATTGAAGGACACCGTGGATTTTAGTCAGTACAAGTCTGACAGTCCCTCCTGCCCTGCCTTGGGTGGGAGGACTCACTTGATGATTTTACCACACTAAAAAAGGTTTTACTATACTGGAGAATCCTCTTGTCTGCTGGTAGTGGGCATTTAGTGGATTTGATGATATGAATCTTTACTGCTACTTGGATTGATAATATTAAAACAAAAGTAAATGAATGATACCAAAGTTCAAAAAATTACGCTTTGAAAAGTTATCATCATCATCAGCCTATAAATGTTCCCACTGCTGGGACACAGGCCTCCTCTCTGTGAGAGGGAGTGGGCCGAAATCTACCACGCGGGCCCAGTGCGGATTGGTAGATGTCACATGTCTTCGAATTTTTGGTTCTAGGACATGCCGGTTTCCTCACGATGTTTTCCTTCACCGTTTTGAGAGCAGTGTTGTTGAAATAAATTACACAAAGTAATGCGCCTGAAAGTGATGCGCGGGGTTCGAACCCACGACCTACAACTCGTAAGTCGAGGCCGATACCACTGGGCCACCACTGCTCACAGAAAAGTTATGCTCCATCACAATTACCATATCCCAAATTATTTTTTAAATTCCCTTAAAAGATTTTTTTTTATCAATCTACGACAGAACCGGCCTCCCAATTCGTGCTGAGCGAATGATGCGTGACGTTGATTACCCAATTATTTTTTCAGTTGTTCCTCTCTTGTATCGTCACCAGAAAATACTTCATGCGGAAAATTACTCGGCTAACTGCCCAGGTTGCGCGGTACACCGGACGTAGTTTCTTGGAGCCCGTTTCCAGTCGTGTCCGATATGCTCTTCGAGCCTGGAGCGCAATTTCTCGACTGCAAAGCTTTGGTATTCAGGGACGGACTGGGTCAAAAGGGCCCGGGTTATCGCCGTTCAGTAATTTCAATACGTTTTAGAGATGGCTTTAACAGGTTCAGCAATATATCAAAAAGAAAATTGTATGAACTATCTGATCTAGTATATATTTCGATTGCAAGAGCTAAAAACTAGCTTAAGCGTGCCCCCCATTCCTCCCGACTGCCTGTCTTGTAGCAAGCCCCGCAATTCAGGCCCTAACTAACCCAATACTAACTAACACCTCTTCGACTATATGCGGAAATTAGGTGCAGATTCCAAAAACGGATATAGGAACAGTCTCCCCTGTGAGATACAATCAAATTTTGCGATCACCTGCCTGTTTGCATGTCAATTTGGACCATAATTGGCAGACTAGGTGTCAATTTAACTAATTCCAGTGGGATTCTGTCCATGTTGTTGGATTCCTAAACTAATTTCAACTGTTGATTGGGATATTGCCAAACAGTAGAAGGCAGAAAATTATTGAATTGTTCAATATGAAGTTAGCTTGCTGTAGTTTTGCCCGAAATTTCATAAGTCACACAGCTCAGCCGTCGGAACACGAGCAGCGCTTTTTTCCGCCGAGTTGTCATTGATATCTTATAGACCATGAGATGAAAATAAAATACAAAGAAAGAAACACAATACGCCACGTCGTTGATTGCAAAAGATTTCCAATAATCTACGACACTGAAGCCCTGCTCTGATGCTTTAGTAATCAACGCAATTTTTAGATTCAATCTGTGCCGAACATCATCCTTTTGAGCCTTCCAAATTAAGAGTGAGCCACCTACGCCCTAGGGAGAATACGGCGAGAGAAAATTCAATCAAGAAGCTATCGCCTCCGTGCTGTTTACTGAATAAATCCCTGATTTTGTGGCGATTGCAATCAGAAAATTACTTTTCTTCAAATATTTGGTTTGGTGCTGGTTGGTTGCTGTTCTCCCTTTACGTAATAAAAAGATATTTTGTGCACATAATTTAACTCATTCCCTAAAAAATACACGGAATCGGCCCTCACGACATCGCGTTTTTGTTTGACGTCTCAAATTTCGGCGCTATCATCCACATTTCTGACTACCCTCCTTATTTATGACGCGCAGTATTGCAAAGGAACACGATATCGTGTTGATGCCAACTCTGGGTATATGTGTAGATAGGGATACGCCATTTATAATCCAACTTTTAACGGTGGAAAACTTACTTCTCCATGGAAACTCGTTAGTTCCCCCTTTTAGTCATGATTTCAGGGAAAAATGAGGAAACTTTGTTAGACTTTTTACTTTACCTTGTACCTTTGCTTAGCCTTTTGGAGATTACATGTGTGATATTACTTTTGTGTTGATAGATTAATGGCGATTAATTTTGGTAAAGCAATTGAGTGGGTAATTACACAATCACATACGTCACGTACTGCGTCTGTTGTACCCAGTACCCACTTTAGGAATCTGGCTTATGAATACGAGATACGGGGAAGGGGTTAAAAGGAGCGGGAACTGTCTTAAAAGAGCACCGTGAGATAAGTCTGACAGTCTTTTTCGCTACAAAAAAACCAACTACCGAAAGTATTTTTGATGTACAGAATAGGTACTTGGTTGCCGGCTTCGTGAAGGGTCCCTTTACACCCCGTTGGAAAATCCATAAACTTCTACGTAATGTGATAGGGTCAGAGTGTGGGATGTGTGTAGAAAAACTTTTCCACGATTTGATGAAGACGTAGACAGTATTAAATTACAGCATTATAGGGCTTCTGCCTACGAACAGAGAATAACAATAAAGTAAATTGTAATTTCATCCCTTGTGACCTAGATCCAGCCGTCAGCTATTTATAGGGAAATCAGGTTATTCTTCTGGTACTGGGGTACGCAGACGCACAGGGGTATAACTTTGAGAGTGTTTTATTTGTTGTAAAGGTCAGTGCATAGTTGCATAACCGGGCCCAATGTAATGCCTTGTGGTACCCTTATTTAAATTCGTGCAATTTATTTAAAGGACCACAGTGTCTTCTTTGGTTACAAAGTTTTAAGCATTTTGAAACGACGCAACGCACTTTTAAATACACTGAAATGCTTGACTAGATTGCCAAAATCTTACTTATTAGACCTCAGATTCCAAAATTGTGAAATTGCAATAATGTTTATGCATTTTGGCAATGTGGGTTGGTGAAATGCTTCATTTGGGCTTCTATAATAAGCAAAGTAGGGCTGAGTGGCTGTAAGAGCAAAACTTACCTCGCATAGAGGCTAATGCATGCAAACTGGAAGCTGTAAAATGGAGCAGTTTTTTCCTACTTCATGTTTTAGTTTTACGGAATAGTGGGATGCATTGCTCAAATTACTTTGCTACCAAAGTAATTTGAGCAATGTTTTTGTCAGATCACACATCTCTGACATTTTTTTAATAGCCTGTTCTGTCTCACTGCTGGGCAAAGGCCACCCCAATTCCTTCCAATCATTCTTGAGTCTTGCCCTTTCCGACCAGTCTCTCGGCTCGTCGCGGCTGCTTTAGTGGCGGCGCCAGACTTCCGGCGTTTTAATCTCTGACATTGGTTTCTTTAAATCCTGAATAGCCCAGGAATCCAGGATAGACAGGGTAATATACCTATTAAGCCTACCAGCTTATCCTGCAAAAGAACTCCACACTGACATTGTGTTTGGGACGGATTGAGGATACCCTAACTATACTCAAGGTCAAAGGGTCGCCGTTACCGAAAGCGGTAAGGACTATATCAGAGGCC
Source organism: Agrotis exclamationis (assembly GCA_950005045.1). Taxonomy (NCBI): domain Eukaryota; kingdom Metazoa; phylum Arthropoda; class Insecta; order Lepidoptera; family Noctuidae; genus Agrotis; species Agrotis exclamationis. Next base: position 5,672,740 of record OX465433.1, on the reverse strand, counting down.
AACTTAGGCCCGCAATTGGTTAAGAGATTAGAAAGACCAGTAACTTAACACACCTCTATATCCCAGAAGGTTTAAGCAGGGGTCTACCCTACCATATTTCTCTAAGTTTAAGTTCATGTAATAGGGGACAATCCTATTGCTATTAGGCAAACCCAGACTTCGATCCCTGTAAATGACAAAATTCTTGATCAGAAACAGGTAAATATTTTACTATGTGAAGGCATGAGACAGCTTTGAGAATCTACTATTCTTTAGTCAACGTTGCAATTTAAGTCATTTCCCTTGGGAAAGTGCACGTGAAGCTGAAAAGAGCGCAATTTGAAAGCCGAGCGTAGGTTTTCAGTTTTATGAAGCAAACTTCAGAAGATCGACTTTGTGTCAATGCATGATGATAAACTTTAACAGATGATGTATTTCTGTTGCCGCTATAACAAAAAATACTAAAAAATCGAATAAAATAAATATTTGACGCCGCTCCCATATAGTAGACATGATTTGCCGGATAATGTTAAGGAACCGTTCGTTCGCGAATCCGACAGTTTTTTTACATTTTGATGCTGGGGCAACAGGGGAGTTGTCAACACGACAAAAAAATTGTCTAGTTCATACTTATACACGGATAGACGGACAAAATTGCTATCATTAAGAATATAAAATTTCCTAGACTCGTTAGAAAGCAAGCTATCGTACTAACTTCATATTATTTATTACGTTATCATTTTCAATAGAAATCCTCTCTATTTATAGAACGACAACGTCAAAAGACCGTTTCCACGAAGCGACTTTTCCATGTAAAAGATACTCGTTTGTATCGAGCGCGCTACTGAAACAGACACTATATTTTTCTTGATAAAGGAGATAAGGCACAAATGTACGAGTATCTTGGCTCTGGTCCAAGGAGCTATGATGATTCTATTAGGTTTAAATTAATAGGTGTGTCTGGTGTTTAGTAAAAATCAAAGCTACCAATGGAAAACTTAAAAAAAATGGGTACAAACATTTCGTAAATTAAAAACATTAATAATACAAGCGATTACATAGTTATAAGTGTATTAATAGTTAACTTTTTTACAAGAAAAACTTTTTCTTTACTTAGCGCCATCATCGCCGTGACAAAGAGACAATCTTTCAATCAGCTTTATAAAATTATGGGTCTCGTTCTCATAAACCACTTGGATCGATCATGTACTAAGTTACTAACTTCTTTGTGTGCTTCGTAAAAACAACTCGACATCGTGAATTCTACAGTTTATCTGTCTGGTGTACTGTTTAAATAAACATTTTAAACTAGGTTTTACGAACAGACGGACTGGCAGATACTTGGTTGAATTTATCATGCAAACATAAAGTTGGTTCTTGTGAGTGCTATGCTAGTATTCTAGTATGATGATAGTTTATGCATGGCTAGTCGGCGTTTACTGACAAATATATGCGGCAAGAGGCTTGTAAAAAGATAGTATATACAGTGTGTCCGGACACGAGTTAGCGATACTTGAAGGGAATATTATAGACTCATTTTCATCGACGAAACTGCTTTTAAAAAAATTCTTACTCCAACACCTCGCGAATGGCGGCCATTTTAGTTTTTTGATTTGTCGAACTGGGGTATGTACAATAAAATGCAAATATCTTTGAATCTAAGAGACCTACATACATGCAAATGACTTTATTGCAAAGTTAAATGTTAAGGCTTTTCAAAAACTTGCAAAAATTTTCTAAATAATATGTAGAAAGAACCAAAAAACGTGGGCAAACACGAAACTGTACACAAAAATTACTGAATATTTTCACATTTTATACTCTAGCTCGAAAAGTACCCCCGTATTTTGCTTAAGTGTTTGCATTAAATTAAAAGTATTTGAGTCAGGCTATAAAATTATATCAAAATTATCACTCTACGTTAAGTATTTTAGGAGTTATTCTCACTTGAATATAACCCTTCCTTAGCGCATGTACCACCAATGTTACAGAAGCTGCATTCTTTGGGCGAGCTAAACCGTTTCAACGTAAATTTATCAGCTGACATTATTCACCACCATGTAAATGATCCCAACGAATCACAATTAAACTGAAATAATATTTTTTTTTTACTTTATGAAATCGGTTTCTTTGAATAAATTCAAAAAATGGGCCATTTCAGTTTATGGGTGATTCGTTGGGATCATTTACATGGTGGTTAATAATGCCAGCTCATAAATTTACACTGAAACGATTTAGCTCGCCCAAAGAATGCGACACCTGTAATATTGGGGTACATTCGCTAAGGAAGGGTTATGTTCAAGTAAGAATAACTCCTAAAGTACTTGACGTAGAGAAATAATTTTAATACCATTTTATAGCCTAACTCAAATACTTTTAATTTAATGCAAACACCTAAGCAAAATACAGGGGTACTTTTCGTGCTAGAGTATAAAATGTGAAAATATTCAGTAATTTTTGTGTACAATTTCGTGTTTGCCCACGTTTTTTGGTTCTTTCTACATATTATTTAGAAAACTTTTGCAAGTTTTTGAAAAGCCGTAACATTTAACTTTACAATAAAGTCCTTTGCATGTATGTAGGTCTCTTGGATTCAAAGATATTTGCATTTTATTGTACTTACCCCAGTTCGACAAATCAAAAAACTAAAATGGCCGCCATTCGCGAGGTGTTGGAGTAAGAATTTTTTTGAAAGCAGCTTTGTCGATGAAAATGAGTCTATAATATTCCCTTCAAGTATCGCTAACTCGTGTCCGGACACACTGTATATGTCGTGGATAGCAATATTGTTTTTAATAAAAATTGCGCAATTGATTGATGTAGTAGTGGGGCAAACGCTGTGACGTTATTTTGTAATGGCGGCACGTGGACAGAGTCGTTTTGGGAAGTGGGGATTGTCGAACGGTCAGTTTGCATCGAGACGCGGACCAAGTCACATCTCCAAAACGAAACTGTCGGTTTGCCTAACTAAAATATTATCAAATAATATTGTGAATTAAGTGATTGTGAACAAAAGTGAGGTTATATTAACGTATCGTGTTATTCGTGCTATACTTCAACGACATCTACGAAATGGATCCTTCACCACCGAACCGAGATGATGACGTCCTATCGCTCCGCCGTCGCTGACGTCGTCATATTGTAATGTTCAGACTACGGGATGCACAAGGAAACGACTTATTTCGGAGCACAGCTGTATTTCGAATGCCCAACACAATAACCGTCATCTTACTTATATGTAACAATTTATACGTCTACCTGCAATATTGATTTATGTTTACATGTTTACCCACATATACTACATTCCTCCACACTTATTTATGAATGACCAAATAAAGTTATGTTCACACTTCACGTTTTGACATTATAACACAGAGAACATCTTTGTTAATTTATACAAGCTAAGGTAACATATACAATAAGCTTAATTAGGTACAACTTACAATAACAACTCTTGTTAAACACAACAATGAATTTAAACAAATTGTTACAGTTTATAATTTGGCCGGTTAAGTCTACAATGTCTTACGGGCCGTGTCTCGGAAACTGGTGATGTTACTTTACAACTGGAATCATGGGCAGGTTCCCGAGAGGTCCCGGCTCCAGGCTTATCAACGAACCGCTGCGCCTGCTCCGACTGTCCGGGGGAATTTAACCGCTCATCGAGACCCCTGCCAGTCTGTAAGACATCTCCCATGACTTCCTCCTCAGATGCCAAGGGTTCCGACGAGCTAGTTTCTATGGATCGGGACGACTGCCCCGGGTCAGGGCAGACCAAGGAACTTCTACTCCTGCGTTTCAATTGGTCAATATGACGATGTACTTGAGCCTCCCCCCCTTTTCCTACAACTCTAAAATTCGATGGGCCTAGCTTACAATCTACTTTACCCGGTAACCACTTTTCCCCCTTTAAATATTGCCGATACCAAACCTCATCTCCGGGGTTAATGGCTCGGTCAGCGCCGCCCGCGTCCTCCACTTGGCGCTGCTGCACACGACGGGCCTTCGACTCCCTGTCTGGCTTGAGCGCATCTAACTTCGTTCGTAAATGTCTGCCTAACATCAACATTGCGGGGCTTTCCCCAGTGGAAGCATGTTCCGTATTTCTGTAGTACAATAAAAAAGTATACAACGCTTTTGACACATTTTTCCCTTCAAACACCGCCTTTTTAATAACTCGTTTTAAAGTTTTTACCGCGTTTTCAGCCGCACCGTTTGATGCCGGATGATACGGTGCCGTGAAAATATGTTCTATACCTGCTTTTTTTACGAATGATCCGAACTCACCACCCGTAAAGGATGTTCCATTATCAGTGACAACCTGCCGCGGAAGGCCCCATCGGCTCCACAATTCTGTTAATTTTTCTATGCACCAGTTTGCAGCCGTACTGGGAACTTGAAATATCTCTAACCACTTAGACATGGCATCTACCACTACTAGATAGGTTTTACCATATATGGGACCCATAAAATCTAAATGTAGTCGAGACCAGGGCCGGCCGGGCCAGGCCCAGGGCCGCGGTGCCTGTCGCGGTGGCGCGTCCGCCTGCGCCGCACAAACTTTACAGTCGCGACACATGGATTCTACGGCTTCATCAACGCCAGCCCACCATACATAGCTTCGAGCTAATGATTTAGATTTAACTATGCCCATGTGTGGCTCGTGCAACATTTTCAAAACTTTTTCCCTACATTTTTCCGGAATCACCACCCTGTGACCCCACATTACACAACCTAACTCCTCATATAATTCATTACGCCTATTGAAATATGGTTGCATGCCTACGATGTCACATTCTGAAGGCCAACCGTTACGTAGGAAACTCAGTAACCTACCTAATATTGGATCTCGCCCCGTACAACTTTTTATTTCATTGTAATCTAACAATAATGCGTCATGCGCAAAGTGTAAATGTGTTTGTTCGGGTATCGGTGTCGAAACCGGTTCTTTGCCGCGCATCGGCAGTCTAGACAATCCGTCCGCTGAATTGTTTCCTGATTTTACAAATTCTATATCGTAAGAATATGCCGATAATATTATCGCCCATCTTTGCATTCGACTGGCCGTCATAGTTGGAATCCCATTATTCGGACCGAAAATAGATACTAAGGGTTTATGATCTGTACGTAAAGTAAAACGCCTACCATACAAATATTGGTGTAACTTCTTCATACAGAAAATTATAGCCAGAGCTTCCCTGTGAATTTGTGAATAATTCTTTTCGGCGCTATTTAGCGTCCGCGAAACGAAAGCAATTGGTCGCTCCGCGCCGTCGGCGCACGGCTGCGACAGCACCCCCCCGACACCCGCCGCGCTCGCGTCACACGTCACGATAAGCTCTTTGTTTGGGTCGTAATGAGCGAGCACCTGAGAGCTGGTCAAAACCTTTTTGATTCCGTTGAATGCGTTTTCACATTCCTCTGACCAATGCCAGTCAACACCTTTTTTTAGTAAATTATACAGTGGGACTAATCTGAGACTAAAACTCCTAACGAATTTTGAAAAAAAATTAGCTAACCCTAAAAATGATCGTAATTCCGGGACATTTTGGGGTCTTGGGATTTTAACTATCGCTTCAACCTTCGCTGGGTCAACCTTAATGCCATCTTTCGATAAAATATAACCGAGGTAAGACACTTCCGATACTAAAAATACACATTTTTGTTCTTTTAACCGCAGGCCGCTCGCTTGCATTCTCTCAAACACCGCTTCGAGTGCCTGTAAATGCTCCCGCTTATTTTTCCCGCCTATTATGACGTCATCAATGAATACCGCCACGTTTGGTATATTCTGCAATAAATTCGACATAATACGTTGAAAAATGCCTGGACTTGAAGATAACCCGAAAACCAACCGGTTATAACGAAAAAGGCCCCGATGAGTGTTAATCACTGTGTATTTATTAGAATCGTCCAAAACTATTTGATTATATGATTGGGAAAGATCAATTTTACTAAACAATTTAGCTCCATTTAACGCCACAAGTACATCATCAATCCTGGGTAGGGGGTAACGATCGACCAACAAAACCGGATTCAAAGTTGCCTTATAATCTACACAAACCCTGAGTGATCCATCCGACTTGTTAACAGGCACGAGTGGAGATGCCCAGTCGGAGCAGTCGACGGGTTCTATGATTCCCGCTTGCAGCATTTTGTCCAGTTCAGCATCGACACGCTCGCGCAATGCGAACGGCAGTGGGCGCGCTCTTTGGAACACGGGTACCGCACCATCGCGAACGCGCAATGTCGCCTCGCCCCCCGTGAACCTGCCCAGGCTCCCGTCGAACAACTTCTTATACCTATTCAACAAAATATTAATTTCATTATCTACCTTCCCAATATGGTTACAATGAAAGGTCGGGACCTGAATTCCTAATTCAGCTAACCACTGTCTTCCTAAGAGGGAAGTAGTTCCACCTTCTATAACAAACAATTCTAATTCTTTGACCTTATCTTTGTATTTAACAATGACTTTAATGAAACCTAGGGGTTGGATATTTGACCCGTCATAAAATTTTAAACACAACTTGAATGGCACAATGTCGTTATTTTTGAAATATTTGACATAAGTATTCCTACTAATACAAGATATCGCCGTTCCTGTGTCTATTTCCATTGGAATTATTCTATCATTTACTGATATAGGCAAACTCACCGCCTTGTAGTCCCTCAAACACAATTGATGTAGGTCAAGGTCAAGGTCGTCCTCTGACTCCGTTTTCCGTTCTCCTGATTCGGCCTTGGTGTTTCCATAGTGGAACCCGCGGTCACCAGTGCTTTGCCGCCCCATCCCGTTCGCCTTGGTTCCTGGTGCGTTCCAGGTCGAGCATACCCGCCGCAAATGACCCGTGCGCTTGCACTTGCTGCAGACGTAATCACGGAATCTACAGTCTCCGTACCCGTGCCCCGTTGCTCCGCAGCCCCTGCAGTATGTGAAATCTCCGGACGCCGTCCGTGTTTGCCCCGGCGCGGCCCGTTCCCGGCCACCACCACGCCCGCGTCCGCGGCGCGCTTGCTCCGCTCGCCCGCTCGTTCGCAGCGCATGCACCGCCTCAGCCTCCGGCACAACCCGTGCCTCCACCGCGGCTGCATCGCGTTCCGCTGCTTCCAATGAGCTCGCAATTTTCACCGCTCCGGTGAAAACCAAACCGTCGTCCTCAGCGAATAACCGTTGGCGGATGACGTCACTTTTCAAACCGCACACAAATTGGTCTCTCAAATTTTCGCCGAGCCCTTCATTGAATTTACAGCTCCGTGCCATTTTCTTTAGTTCCGCCACGTATTCGCAAATGTTTTCTTGCTCTTGCTGCCTCCTCTGCCGGAACCGGAACCGCTCGGCGAGAATCGACGGGGTCGGTTGAAGGTGACGGCTCAACAGTTCACTTGCCTCCACGAACGCCAATTCCGCCGGTTTCTTGGGACTCGCCAAATTAAGCAGCAGCTCATAGGCCTCGTCCCCCATCAACGATATCAAAGTCGGTAGTTTAAGATCTTCCTTGATATTATTAACCTTAAAATACATTTCCAGTCGATCCGAGTACGACGACCACGCACCGTTCTTAACGTCAAACTCCCCGATTTTTCCAATCGACATTTTTGTTTATATAATGCACGATTCACTACAATTAATCCTCGTCGCCAATGTAATGTTCAGACTACGGGATGCACAAGGAAACGACTTATTTCGGAGCACAGCTGTATTTCGAATGCCCAACACAATAACCGTCATCTTACTTATATGTAACAATTTATACGTCTACCTGCAATATTGATTTATGTTTACATGTTTACCCACATATACTACATTATATATGCTGTATTTTTGTTAGGTGCACTAAAAGTAAGACCAAATGCTCTTTGAGTTGACGATATATTTTGATAGTTAACTTCTAGATTATGGACTCGCATGATATCTCAACGTCCGCGATCTTTAGACCCGAAAATTAGTTGAGCCAGGGCGCAAAAGTCGTACACTTGTCTCTTGTGTGAGATACAAGCTACCGATGAATATTTGATTTCTATAGAACCAGTATTGTGCATGTTCAGTTGCTTCCACTTAACACATACTCATGAACTACGGTTCTCTGTGATGGTGTGCCGTGTCGGCAATATACATAGTGTCTACGTTTGCGCAGCGCCTGAAATTAATCAATTAAATGAACAATCTGTATAGATCAATCATTTCCGAACGATTAAACAGAAACATTAATGCTCAATTGCTCCACAAATCACTAACGTAGTTAAAAGATCTATCACTGTCTTCAAACGATTTAGAGTAAAACGAGTTCAGTGATAGGTACGAGTATGTGGTGCAAGTAGTCAGCAGAACTTTTTGATAGTGTGGTAAAATCGTTAAATTATTCCTGCCGCCCTGGGTGGAGCGAAAGGGACTGTCTGATTCTGATAAAAATCCACAGTGTTCCTTAATAGGTTACCTGTTTAGACAGTCCGTGATCCCGGCAGGCTTTCCCCGTCAGATTGATGACAGCTGTTTGAGGCGTGCGGATAACACAACGCACCATCGACCCAGGCATTGTCCATCATCAGACGGCGAGGCACCTATTACTCGCCGTCCGCAAATCAATATATATAAATCAATAAAAATAAGACCAGTCCTAAAAATAACTTTCACCCCTCAATCCTAGATTTAACGGCTGACCTAAAATAAACAAAACCTTTAGTTTAATTTCAGGCTATGTCAGACTAACTTACTGGCGCGAAAGTTTGCGCGCAAACAGATTGGGGCAACTTTGTTTGTATGACTTCGTTCAGCTGAAGGTTTCAGGGAAATTGCTCGGTTCTCGCTTTTCGAACCTGTTTTCACAGTAATCGACACCTATATAAAACCATACTCATATGTGTAAACTAGGTAGCTGTTACCAGCTACTTTGTCCGCGTGTTACTTGTAGTTTATTCCACGGGAACGTTATAGGGTTAACGGTATTGCTCTACCAAACTCTGTTCGGAAAAATCAAGTGCCTAAATGTAGATATGGATACTGTTGGATTGTCAAGAGTCAAACCTCCTTGCTGGTGGTCCCTTACTATGGGCTACATTTAGCCCAACGAGCAAGGTAGTAGTCTTTGCGTGATCGCGTCAGAAATGAGGTAATCCATAAACGAAACAAAGTTGTCGACATAGCCCACCGAATTAGCAAGTTGAAATAGCAGTGAGCTGGCCACATAGCACGTGGAACTGATGGCCGACGGAGCCGTAAGGTTCTCGAATGGATACCACGTACCGGCAAGCGCAACGTGTGACGTCCATCTACAAGGGGACAGATGATCTGATTAAGGCCATAAGATCGCGCTGCATGCAAGCCCTACCAGCTGGTACTACTGGAGATCTATGACCAGTAGTGGACATCTTACGGCAGCCGTTCGGCTGAAATGGTGATGATGATGAAATCTCCAAAAGTACTATAATATTACAGCTTTCGTTTAGCTGTCGCATAGCCTTACTGAAGATGGATATCCAATGTGGATCCCTATCAATTTTGTTGTTAGCTCAAAGTTATTGTTTGCCCCACAAAGAGCAAAGATGGCTCCCAACACAATCGAATCTTATTCCGAGTCAATTTCAAACCAGCGTCTGTTGTATTTAAACTGTTTTGTGTATAGAAGATCTGTTCTCGTTTCTGTAGAGCAATTTTGCCTGAGCTTTTAACGAACTGCGGGTTGCTTTAATGGATTTGAAAATGGTTTTGGACGAAAATGAGATTACGTTTGGAGTTTTTGTTTATTTGAAAGTAAAGTATCAGCGTATTGCAGACAAGAGGTTTTGAATACGAATAAAGTTTTAGACATGCAACAGAATCCCATCGGTTCTTGGGAGTACATTCCAGATAACTTATAAGTATGACTTCGACTGTGAGGAGAGCAGTGGTGGCCCAGTGGTATCGGCCTCGACTTACGAGTCGTAGGTCGTGGATTCGAACCCCGTCAGGCGCATTACTTTGTGTAATTTATTTCAACACCACTGCTCTCAAAACGGTGAAGGAAAACATCGTGAGGAAACCGGCATGTCCTAGAACCAAAAAATTCGAAGACATGTGACATCTACCAATCCGCACTGGGCCCGCGTGGTAGATTACGGCCCACTCCCTCTCACAGAGAGGAGGCCTGTGTCCCAGCAGTGGGAACATTTATAGGCTGATGATGATAATGATGACTTCGACTTAGGTATATGATTTTAGGAATGCAGATCTTAGATCTCCTGCCTAACAGTGGCATTATCAAGAAGCAAGTTTCAACAAGAACTTGCGTGCAAGTTTGACTACGTTGCGATACTTGTTTGATCAACTGAATTCATTTTCCCTCAATCTTCTTAGCGTTTTGATGATAATCTAGTCGGCCCAGAATTGGGCCACTAATTTAGGGCCCTCAGAATCGTCCATCAACTCCTATAACGAACAGGCACTATACCTGCCAGTGCCTGCAGTATGAGGATCCGATGACACGGTTACAAACAACACTCCCTTTTCACATCAATCGAGCTCCAAATAATGCTCACAGCTATATAAGTTAGTTAGGGGATTATCAGGCAAGTAGGTATCTATAACAACGCTCTCAATAATCCGGATTACGACGTAACTAAACATAATCATGAAGCAAATCCACTTACAGAGCTATTAAGCTCCCGACAAGTTAATTGACCTTGAATAATGGTATCGCAAAGACGTTTAATGCTTTTGTTATCATACTAGGTTATGCCTGTGGGTTTTTCCGCGTAAGGTTCGTTAGTTGTGGGTCGCGGGATTGGCTAAACGGGTATCGTGATACTGGAACGTAAAGGGCTATTGAAGGAACACCTTGGATTTTGGTCAATACGAGTCTGACAATCGTTTCCGCGCCCGCGCCACCCAGGGCGGTAAGTCATTTGATAATTTTACCATGATAAAAAAAAGTTTCCGTAGTTTTACCACGGGATCCTGGTACCGGGATAAAAAGTATCCTATCCAGGTTATAAATTATCTGATTTCATTTATTTTTACAAATCCGTTCTTAGTATTTCGTGCGCCAAGTTGTAAAAACATCAATCTTTATAAACTTTCGCATTTATAATAGTAGTAAGAATTTCCACAATTCGTAGCAAAACATCTCATTTTATGCTGATTCTGCTCGCTGGAATGGAACCATAAACATGGATCGAATGGTTAATGAAGTAAAGTGCTGATCCTAGTCTTTTATTGGATGGTCTGGGGACTGACGCCAAGAAAATTGTTTATTATAATATCCTAGCATGTCTTGTCGATAGTATTTTCTATTGAGAGCTGTTTCCGGGAAAGCAAAGTGACCTATTTCTGCTATGAGAGGAAATACAGTGATATTACTTTGAAACTCGGCGTCCATATTGATTTTACTTATCCAAAGAGTCAACGTTCTGTATCTAAGTCAGTATTTCAACAGAAATTCATAGTTGAAGCTGTGGTTGAGGTGAAATGCACTGAACTGACGGCTGACAAACAAATTATAACTTACCGCGGGTAGTTCCATATTAATCTATACCTACTATTTCAAACGACACTGTTTTGAACGACCAGCATTCACTTGTAATGTTATTTTTTTTTCCACAACTATCACACAACGCCATCTAGTCCCAAGCTTTTTTTTTTTTAGCGTGGTAAAATCATCAAATGAGTCCTCCCACCCCGGGCAGGGCGGGAGGGACTGTTAGACTTGTACTGACTAAAATCCACGGTGTCCTTCAATAGCCTTTTATGTTCCGGGGTCACGGTAATGAGATAAGTCCCGCGACCCCGGCAGGCTTTGGCCCTCTTGGGCGGGGCCCCGTCATCGTGCTGACGCTCTTTGAGGCGCGCGTGGAACACAACGCGCCGTCGACCCGGGCATGGTCCTTGGTCGGGCGGCGAGTTGCCCTTTACTCGCCGCCCGCATGCCCGCGCCTACGGTGGCCGGAGATCGTCTTGCGACGTCCGACGCCGTGGGCGTCTACCATTGCGGGTGGGGCGGAGGGAGGACGCTGTCCTCTCTCTCTCACGGCCCGCCTCCTCCTTAACGAGCATTACTGCTTCGCAGAAGGAGGCGACCGCTTCCCACTCCGTCTCGCCCCGCAGCATGGCCTCGACCAATGCCGGGCGCGAGAGGTCTCCGCCTATCGCTGCCGTGAGGACACGGCGGTGCTCTGCCCAAGCGGGGCAGTCTTGCACCGTATGCTCTACTGTGTCCTCCGGGCGATCTTCGCAATGGTGACACCCCGGCGTTTCTTCCTTCCCCATCCGACACAGGTACCTCCCGAAACATCCGTGTCCGGTGAGGACCTGCGTCATCCGATAGGTCAGGACGCCGTGACGCCTTTCCAGCCACTCCTCAAAGAGGGGTCTTACCGCCGCGATTGCGGCGTGCCCAATACCTACTACTTCTGCGTCATTTCCTATAATGCTTGGCACTTTTGGAACATACGAAAATGTATCCGAATCTCATCACTGTGCTTTTCTGTCTGGTTTTGTATCTTGTCTAACTCTAGGCCTTTTATCATCATCATCACCATATCCCTCGGTAACCCTCGTTGCTAAACATCGACTCCCCGTAACAACTTACAAAGATTAGTACTCTCAAAGAGTTCTTCACGAGGCATTGAGGGGCTTTAGTATGGACAACACCCATCCACGGGCCAACGTTGACGACCCTTGCATAACCTTGAAAATAGACCTGTGTTTAGCAAGGATCCCTCTATATCAAATACTTAACCAAGTAAAGGGAATTATGGCATGTATTATGGCACTTTTCTTTAATAACTCTTCATTCCCCCAGATCGATGTCCGAAGGCGACAACTCAGTGTTCTCCGAAGGGGGCACGACTCCTCTCGACCCCAACGCCGCAGCAGTAGGAGACGAGAAACAGGAGGACAACGCCAGCGGCAACGAGTCCGAAGAAGTGGACGATATAGAACTTATATTTACTACAGACGAGTCTAAGGATATGAGCAATTTGCAGGTGAGGGCAGATTAAAAGCAGGTCTCTTTTTGAAACTGTTGATGATGATGTAAGCATTAATATTCGGAACGGAGTCATGCATCATAAGACCAAAGTGATAGATGTTGTCCAAAGCTGTAGCACGTTGAAGTGGCAGAGGCTGGTCAGGGCTGCGCAGAACCAACGAGGGGTGACCGCGTGTAGGTAACCGTTGTGTGGGATGGGATGTCCTCCAGCAAGATGAAGAAGGTAGCTTGCAGTGGCTGGTTGAAAAAGCTGAAGATAGTGCGCTGTGGCACTCCGTGGAAAGGTCTATGTCCAGTAGTGGACTGCAATAGGAGATGATGATGAGGGATTACAAAGAGATTTAATACTTTTTGTTACTATCATATAAATACGTGTCTAAGACATTAACAGCCTTACTACAAAAACTTAAACATCTGTTGAACACTTGTCTAAAAAAAAGTGTGACTGCAAAACGGACCTTATTTCAACGTCATAATCTGACATTTTTTAAGGTTCCGTAGCCAAATGGCAAAAACGGAACCCTTATAGATTCGTCATGTCTGTCTGTCTGTCCGTCCGTATGTCTCAGCCACTTTTTGTCGAAAGTATAAGAGCTATCCTGTTGAAACTTGGTAAGTAGATGTATCATGTGAACCGCATTAAGATTTTCACACAAAAATAAAAACAAAACAAATTTTGGGGGTGCCCCCCATACTTAGAATTGAAACTCATAAAAAAAAAATTTCACCAAACCCATACGTGTGGGGTATCTATGGATAGGTCTTTAAAAATGATATTGAGGTTACTAACATATTTTTTTCTAACCTGAACAGTTTGCGCGTGAGACACTTCCAAAGTGGTAAAACGTGTCCCCCCCCCAGTAACTTCTAAAATAAGAGAATGATAAAACTAAAAAAAAAAATATAATGTAGACCTCAACAAAAATTTCCAACGAAAATTGGTTTGGAAGAGATATAGTTAGCAGTTTTTTACCGACTTCAAAAAAAAGGAGGTTATCAATTCGACCCGTATGTATGTAATATTATCAGAACTGCCCAGTTTTCATATATGTTAGTCTATATCAGCGTCTGAACAAATGTGCCAAATTTCATAAGTGTATGTATGTATGTATGTATGTATGTATGTATGTATGTTTTTATGTTTGTGCACGCATATCTCCGGAACTATAAGTTCGATTTAAGTAATTCTTTTTTTGTTGTACTAGGTATTGTTCAACTTAGGGTACACTGTAAGTTTCATCAAAATCGGTTCAGTAGTTTTAGAGATATGGTTTTTTTATGTTGTGACGGATTACAAGATTAGTGCATAATATGTAAGAAAATTTGGGTTGAATATGTAATAAATAAACTAAAAAGGGTAAAATAAAAACTTCTTAAAAAAAAGTACCGACTTCAAAACAAATACAAAAAAGTTTAAAATAACTTTTCTTTCGGAAGTCGGTGGCTTTGTTTTGTTGTGTCATTGACTATTGCCACCGACTTCCGAAAGAAAAGTTATTTTAAACTTTTTTGTATTTGTTTTGAAGTCGGTACTTTTTTTTAAAAAGTTTTTTGAGATATAGTACATTTCCGCAAATATAACTTTGCCATTCATACAAACACTATGAAAAACAAAGTTATTTTTATTGTTTGTGTATATTACTTACTAATCTCAATATAATTATATCCCTAGTCTATGCTTGCTACTACGGAACCCTTCATGGGCGAGTCCAACTCGCACTTGGCCGGTTTTTTTAGACAAGTGTTCAACAGACGTTTAAAAGTTTTTGTCGTACGACGGCCGGTGTCTTCAAGTAGGAACGCCATGTTGCAATCATGTCTATGAATAATCGTTCAGCTGTTTATGAGCAGATTCTAAATTGACCAAGTAACAAATATGTATATATTTCACACTCATTATAGGGGTGCCGGTGGGATATAGTAGCCCAAAGATCTGACAACCAGTCTTAATAAGCAGTATTTTTATTAACCAGTTACTAAATTGTGGAGGTCAGAAAGGCGACTGCCTTCCTGAATACCAGTATTTTTCATGGAGGGACTACTCCATGAAAAATACTGGTATTCAGCTTCATTCGGTTAGACTGGAAACCGACCTTAACATAGGAAAAGGCTGGGCCCAGATGAGGTGGGATATACTAAAGCTCAGTAGAAAACCCCGAAGCATTATTTCGGCGAAAATAAATTTTATGCCCTAAACAAAATGGTGGATTTTAAATTGGCAGACCCCTGCCTTGGCTTTAGTGCCCATTACTTAAGACTGTTAATGATATTTGAAAACTTTTGGGCTGTTTTTCATGAGGGTTAACTGCTTTGAAAGCGAAGTTTTTGTCCGTTGATTATATGACATTTGTCGAGTTTTTATTAAATCGTTTAGAACTTTATATACTTAATTAAATAATATAATTATTATAGTCATCGACAGGGCTCGTGTGGGAAAATTTTAATATTTTAACTGTTTCTGTCGTGTCCCAACGCTACACCTACAGAATATTCTTTTTTTTTTAACAGGAGGATCTAGTCTCCATTCGCGAAGGCGACCAATGGGCTCCTCAATCGGCATCAACAGCACAATCAACACCAGTCCTCATCAAATTCCACACCCTCGACCCTGACTTCCAACCAGGACAGGATACCAAAGAAACTTCGACAGAGAACCAAGAAAACAAAGACCTGATCAGACCAGAAGTAGAGGTCTCGAAACAGAAAAGAGTGTCATTACCAAATGACAAGGAGATCAGACACGTCGCTTTTAATGGTAAAGGAAGCTTAGATTTACCTGGTCGGAGTATCCTGAAGAGTTGTGACAACAGATCGGACAATATGCTGTTCAGAAAAAGTCCTAACACAAGTTCTAGAAGGATCGATTCTATTGACAGTCTTACTTGCGAGTATAATCGAGGTTTAAGCTTCGATAATACCAAGTCTTCCAGCTTCGAACTCGGTTCAAGCATGGATATCCTGCATAGAGAGGAAAGTGTGGATAGTTTTCATAGGAACATACATTTGGGACACCGGTATTCGGTGTTCGCGGAGACTGATATCTCGAAGTGTGGGACTTCGGAGGACGACTTGGCTGCTAACTTGAATGTTAGACGGAATACTTGTCCCAACCCGTTTCAATACAGGTAAGATTATTTTAAATATTTTATATGCATTAACGCCTACTTCGTCGCGAATCGGGATTTTTTTTGTGGAAAGAAAACGGCTGGAAGCAATACTTCAAACCGATTCTTCTGCATCAGTTTTCCAGACTTCTTACAATACGTCACCGTAAGCGAGCTTGTTGATGACATGATGTGTAGAGATTGCTGTTAGGGATGTTAAATGATATACCGAAATGCTCACAGAAAACTGTGTATTGTTCAGAATGTTACAAATGTTTGTTAATAGAGCGAGGGAGCACGCGCGACGGCACTAGTTGCGATCTGATCACGTACTAAGTTATATGCCATTTGGGTCGTTTGGCGATGATTTGGCTATTCATAATAAAATGATGATGTGCGGTTCGCCGTACACGATGCGACGCAATCCAACCGATTTCAACTACAAGTGAAAATCATCCTTACCACTACGACATATGACATAAAACGTGTGGTTATCTACGGGTAAATGAAAAACAAAACACGCTCGCCACGACGACGTAAGTCAGTCGACTTGCATCATTATATCGTAGTAGCAAGGACGATTTTCATTTTTAGTTAGTAGAAATTTCAAATCGCACGATTCGCGTCATGTGTCGTTTAAACGAAGAGTGCAATGAAAGATTCGACCTTGCCGAGCATGACTGCGATGGCCTGGTTGGTTGGTTGGGTTGGTTTTTCTTTTCACAAAAAAGCCTTAATCCCAGATACTCAAACACAACTCAACTTTAAATCTTTTTTGAGATCATCGGTATTTACCGCAATCTTTTTAAATTGACATAATCTGCTATGACATTTATCGGCGACTTAAGATTTATAACTTTTGTAAATTCGCCTTTATATCGAGATATTTTTAGTTTAAGAAGTACATTTTGAACTTTGATCGTCGATTTGCCATTTTCAAAATCCTTGTGGGGATGCAGTTTTCAAATCGCCTTGGAGTCCTTAGTGACTAATGCGAGTGCGACCTTTAATTAAAAAAAATATTTTTAATTAAAATGCGTCTGCTCTTCGCGTCAATCTAGCCCAGAAGCAAAGATGATGCCTAGAATGCAGCGAGCTCATCACCTCAACTTTTTATTTTATATTTTTGACACAAAATTTTCAAATAATTTAAATTGCGACACCCTCTATTGACCAGACCATCAGGTTACCGCGGCGTGTCCCGTCCTCCCGGGCCGTTTAAGGCGGGCGCAGGACGCGTGCGGCCCGTGTTACGGGACGCGGCGTACGCGCGGCGTGAGAGCGGCGCGCAGACCGACGTATGCGCACTGCCACCACGGTGGAGTTCGGATGGATACCTGGCGCACAAGGTTAGTAGAAATGTCTGGGTTGGTTCAATGCCGCATCCTTTTCTTTTATGATTGATGGCTTTGCTCTTGACCTTAGTCTAGGTCAGGAACGACTAAGATAAGGTAGACGATGGAGCGAGCTTACCCAGAAGAAGCCTGTTCACTCTAACTTTGAACAGATTAGGGTTGTACGTATTCGGAAACACAGACGCAGGCAGAGAGTTCCACTCCTTCGCTGTCCGCCATTATAAAAGACATTTGGAAACGCTTAGTGCTAATTGGTGGAATAGCAATTTCTCAGCCAGGTCTGCATTTATGAGTTTAGAGATAATTGAAAAAGTATTGGACAATTTTTCAGCGTGCCTGAAAAACTTTCCCAAGAATTGCAGACAGCTCTCCAGCTATTTGAACATTACATCAAGGAGACGTGGTGAATCTGAATTAACAGCGACGTTTAAATAAGGAACTGACATCAACTACATCAATATACACATACAGCCCCTTCATAAAGTATCGTCTCCCGTAGCTGCCGGTCCCTCCAGCCAGTGTCCCCACAGTCCCGTCAGTGCGCGGCGCCACAGCCGGCCGCCGGCTCACGGTGCCCGACGCACGTCCCCCGCCCCCCACACGACGCACCGACGAGACCCGACGAGTGCTGCTCAGTGATATCGGTAAGTTATAGCAGTTAAACCAGAGAGTGATTTTTCTTTGTTTCTAATGGGTCTATCACACGCACAAGCTTTACCACAGTTTTACCTGCGCAAGCTTCTCGCATGAAAAAACAATACACGGTCGGTTGTTATCTGTGGTGTATTGTATAACGCAAGTATCACGATCTGTACCCTTAGCACGAGTTTTCACTCTTTTACTTTACAGCGTCTTTCCAGTATTTACAGCGTTTCTTGTATGAAAAAATGGAACAGCGCCTCTGGTGTGCGAAGAAGGAACTAATTTTTTCCTTGAAAATTGTCAATTTGAAATTGTCAAATTTCCAGTTTACTTTACGTCTCAAATACTGAAAACTCGTGCTAAGGGTACTGTATGAAAACCAAGCTTGCTATTTTTTGACTACCTGTTATGACGTCACAAAAACTATTTTAGTCATGTGAAAACCAAATCGATTGAAATACTCCCCCGCTATACGGTGCCCCCCTCGTCCAACAGCATAACCATTTTAATATTAAAACTGACGTCCAACTAACGATAGGCCGATTTAGACGAGCGCGAAAATGGCCACTACGATTTTTGGTCGTAAGCTAGCACGGATTTTTGGCGCGCGAAGTAGTTGCTCTTGCGTTATCTAGGTAAATCTATATCTGTGTTGGCAACACTGAACACTGAACGCCCAACCACACACAGGCAAGTACGCGCAGGCCGGGCTTGTGCAGGCAAAACTGTGGTGAAGCTTGTGCGTGTGGTAGGCCCATTAGTCTGAATTCCTCTTATCACACCGTCAGCACCATTCATACTGCGACGCTAACGACAGCGTACTTTGTGCTATTTCTCACTAAAATACGCGACCGACACCAGCGTTCTCGTAACAGGCCTGCTGGCCTACCATGTCGTCTTAAAGCTAGTGTAATTTCAGTGTGGGAAAGAAACAGAGCTATACTAGTCGTCTAGCGCCATCTCGTTCCATCACTGCAACTAGTCTGGCTGTTATTTCTCCACTACCCTTGGTTGACTGGTAGAGAATGCCTCAGGCATTAAGTCCGCCTATGTACCTTTGGTGTTGCATGAAGTTATAAATAAATGAATAAGATGTCATCCACCTGAGATCTCATTAGCTTTGTTCCGCAATTTCACTCGCCTCTCCACCCATTTCAATAGCCTATACGTCTCCAGAGTCTCATCAACTTATCTCTATTCCAAAACTCAACAGAAACGGTTTAGGGATTTACTTTTAGTTGGTTTCTTATTAGGTAGAAAACTAAGAATTTTGTTAGAGATTCTCCTCCAATAGGCTATTTGACAGTATCAATAAATTATAAATCTAATTAGTCCGTTATTTAGAATTTTGAAAAATAACGGACACATATTTTTTCATAAGTAAAATCAATGAATATTTACCAAGAGATAACACATTAAGACTCGAGAGTGGGGGCTCGTGACGTCAGAATTCAGTAAAATGTACTAAATTGTGACGTATTGGCAAGTTTGAAAGCATCATATCTCCGTCAATTTTGGTTTGCGTAAAAAAAGAAACTACGGGTCAAATATTATTTGATAATCTAACTGACGGATTAATTAGGTTTTTTTAGTCAAATAGCCTATTCCTACAGTTTTCCCCTACATTTGTATACTTGCAGGTTTCACATCTATGGTACCGGAGCTATCTCGCTCGGCTGACCCACTGTGGGCGCAGGGCAAACGTCAGTCGCAGGCCGACGACTCCACTACCACATCTACTTCCAAGTAAGAATTGGGACGTTTTTGGGGATGGAAAACCACCATGGCTTCTCTCACTTTGGGTGGAACGAAAAGGAGTATCCAGGGAAGTCTGCCACTCCCGTCTGAATACCTTCAATTCCTCTTTGACTTCCAGAGCCATTGTAACTCGTTTAAGCTTACTCGGAACTTAGTATTATCGATGAATTTGGGCTTGCTGCTGGACTTTACATTCTCGGTACAAAGCCGAAGGTTGCAAATCCAACAGCGCATTCTTCCTTATAGCGTTTTAAATTGATGACCACTCTCGATGTATATTACACGCAAGATTAATGTCATAAGGCTGCAGATATTTTAAATTAACCTTATATATTATCTTTAGGTATTTTAAATTAAAATTGGTTTGTAGTGATTTTAATTGATGTGATTATAGATTCCTGTCTCGAGGATCATCGTACCGCTCTCCTTGCCTCAGTATAGACCGGAGCAATGATTGGACACCACAAAATGTCTACCTGCCGTCTTCCAGAGGTAAGTTCCTTACTCTTGATATAGTACCTTGTATATTTATTGAGGAAACGATGACCACTGAATGAATGTTTTATTGAGGATGCACAAGTAGGCCTACGATCTTCCCCTTCTTATCGTGTCGACTGTCGATGACAATCTAAATTGACTCTGCCCAGAATTGGGCCACGAGTTTAGCGCTCTCAGAACAGTCGGCCTACGGTTATAAGTTAACTAAAAATAATATTTGCAAAAGACTAATGCATAATATTGATATAGATAACTTTTGGCGTTTGATTGTTGCTTATAATTATATGCAAGTATAAAAATAAATGGGTTTCTGGAATTGAGAAAACTAGTTGATTTTTCTACCCATAATTTAAAATGTCAGGTTAATTGTACGTAACAAATATTAAGAAAAAAACCAGCCATGTGCGAGTTGGACTCGCCCATGAAGGGTTCCGTAGTAGCAAGCATAGATTAGGGATATAATTATATTGAGATTAGTAAGTAATATACGCAAACAATAAAAATAACTTTATTTTTCATAGTGTTTGTATAAACATAAATAAAAGCCAAAGTTATATTTTCGGTTATTGAAAATGTACTATATCTCAAAAACTGCTAACTGTATCCAAACCAATTTTCGTTGAAAGTTTTTGTTGAGGTCTACATTATATATTTTTTTACTTTTATCATTCTCTTATTTTAGAAGTTACAGGGGGGGGGACACACATTTTACCACTTTGGAAGTGTCTCTCGTGCAAACTGTTCAGTTTAGAAAATAATGATATTAGTAACCTCAATATCATTTTTGAAGACCTATCCATAGATACCCCACACGTATGGGTTTGGTGAAAAAAAAAAATTGAGTTTCAATTCTAAGTATGGGGGGCACCCCCATAATTTGTTTTGTTTTTATTTCAGTGTGAAAATCCTAATGCGGTTCACATAATACATCTACCTACCAAGTTTCAACAGGATAGCTCTTATACTTTCGACAAAAAGTGGCTGTGATATACGGACAGACAGACAGACATGACGAATCTATAAGGGTTCCGTTTTTGCCATTTGGCTACGGAACCCTAAAAATCAAAGTGGAGATTGGAATTATACGCCACAAAAAAAATCTCGGTCAGGTTTTTAAGTTTAATAACAAATATATTTTAATAATTAATAACAAATAAGTTTAATGACCAAATACGTTTTAATTTTCAGAAGCTAACCGTCCATGGCGAAGCTCCCTCCCGGACGTACGTCGCGACGACACTGATGAGCTGCTCGAAGAAGCTGAGATATTCATCCGGCGATCTATTGACAACTTGCAAGCGCCGGCCATTGACTGTAAGTTCTACTTATGTGCTAGTATAGATTTACGCATATTTAAATCTAAGGCAGATTGTAAACAGGCGTTTTCAAAAAAGTTGCTTGTAGTGTAGTGGATTTAGACCCAAAAAAAAAACTCAAATAAAATTTAAAAAAAATATTGTGTAGATAGACATAATATTATCTATATTATTATTATAAAAGTAATCTGTTTTAGTAACAAAAACTTTTTATGATAGCCAATGTATGCATGATACAGGAATGGAAACTGAGACATTCCATTACGTCACAAAGTTTTAAATAATAATAAATAATAACCATTTATTTATTTCTCTACACAAGTTATTAACTTATGCTAGGCTTAAACAGTAGGTACAATACAAACAAGGAACTAACGTTGTGAGAGACTGGTGCCTGAAGTAGGTTTCATTAGAACCTGTATCACAGGTCACCAGGGCCCTCCCTCGGCTACACACTTGTAATGACCCGTTTGATTACATAGCAGTGTTTCGAGCGATAAATTGAATTTACTTAAGAACACAAGAAGTACAAAAAAAATATTTAAAATAAAAAAACTTATACTAAAATAGGTCGGAATACCAGAGTGGGTGTGAGTGAGTGTGTGTTGAGTGTAATGAATGGTGTATGGGTGGGGTGTGAAGGATAAGAGTGTAGAAGCAGCAAACAAAAAGTTGAGATATCAGATGGTCTATTTTAACGGAATTAGTAATTTCTCTGTGTCGAAGTAGTCTAAAGTTTTCAAATATGTTGTGACTAAGGTTTTACAATTAAATTTTGTTAAGGGATATATGTCGAGAATGTTATTTAATTTATTATACAAAAAAGGTCCGAGAAAAAAGAAGAAGTTACGTGAGTGTGAAGAATTGAATGATTTAGTTTGACAAACCCTACCTTTACGCCGCAAGTCCTTGTGAAGAGTCGGATCGTATTGCAATAGGGAGTGTTCTTTCAGAACCGTTCTCAATATAAAAGTTTGTCTAACCGTGAGTACATCCCAGTGCTTGAAAAGATCTACCGTGGGATATAAGTAGGGAAAACCGGCGGCAACTTTCAGAACAGCACGCTGTGCCCTTTCAACTTCAATGAGGTGGGTTTTAGCGGCACCTCCCCAGGATGTGATGCAATAGTCGATAAGAGATTGGCATAAGGCATCATAAACCATTTTTGTTAATCGATGATCCGCTGCATGTCGAAGGGTTTTGAAAACACAAATAAGCTTTCGCAACCGCGTTACAAGAACTTGTATTTGTGGTTTGAAGGTCAGGAATTGATCGATAATGATACCGAGGTATTTTATTACATCTGTTTTTTGGAGAAGGGGGCAGGAGCACTGTGAGGTGTAAGGTGCACAAGCGTGGTACGTAATACTTAGATGAGGTGGAGGCAGTAGATTTGACCGATGAGCAAATGTAATATATTTGGTTTTATTAGCTACGATCCAACGTTCTGACTCTGAATGAGTCAGAACGTTGGATCGTAGCCATTCACAAACTACGTTAAAACCCTTTTGAGCAGTCTCAAAGACCTCGTCCCAGTTCTGTCCACTAAAAAAGAGGGCTGTGTCATCAGCGAATGTAACAATTTTGCCCCCATGAAGTAATAAAATCAAATAGTATTTATTATAGAGTGTAATATTTTAATATATTGTTAAAATGACGTCAAAATATTTCCAGTGGAAAAATCAATCGGAGTGACAGGTCAGCCGTACATCCCGGCGGAACCTCGTCAGTTACGACTTGGACACACCGTCAAGGTCATCACGCCGCACGGACGCATCGCGGTGGGACGTGTCAGGTACTTACAAGTTACAATCACTAATGGCCTACTGTATTAAATCCCTAAGGGGTGAAATTTCTACTTCTAATCTGTCTTAGTGCTCATATTTTTATGCCATACAGATTAGGCTGATTTTTTCTGTTTGGTTGATCGAGTGATTCTATGGTTGAACGAGTGATTCTTTGGTTTATCGAGTCGTTATTTGGTTGATCGAGTGATTCTTTGGTTGGTCGTGTGATTATTTTATTTACCTAATGATTTTTTTGGTTTATAAGTGGTTATTAAGCAATTTAAAAGGTTCTATTTTCGACGTGTGTGTATTTTTTATGTATGTAATTTTATTTCCACACCAATTGTGGACCGATTGTCGAAATTATTTTTGGTTAATCCACTGATTATTTGGTTAATTAACTGATTCTTTGGTTAATCGACTGATTCTTTTGTTAATCAACTGATTCTTTTGTTAATCAACTGATTCTATGGTTAATCTATTAATTCTTTAGCTACCCAATAATCCCCTTTCTCC
Source organism: Agrotis exclamationis (assembly GCA_950005045.1). Classification (NCBI taxonomy): domain Eukaryota; kingdom Metazoa; phylum Arthropoda; class Insecta; order Lepidoptera; family Noctuidae; genus Agrotis; species Agrotis exclamationis. The sequence goes on along the minus strand of OX465433.1, from coordinate 5,648,820 downwards.
TCCCAGATACGTAGGCCTAGCCGGCAACAGTACAGCCACTAGCAGCGTGGTGGTGGGAGTGGAGATCCTCCACAACCAACAACCTGGCCTGCCGAGGAACGACGGACTGTACCGTGGACGGAGGTACTTCCTCGCGCCTCCGCTACACACCGCACTCTTCGTTCCCTTCTGTAAGGTCGTTATGGCTTGGACTAATTAAACGATAATTGATTTAGGCTTTATCACACCTTCGTCAAATATTGCAAAAAGGCTACAAAATTTTATACAGTATTTTCTTTATGCAGCCGAAGTCAACTTGAATCGGTCGGACGTTTCAAATGTGATCGGTTCGATGTAAGATCAGGGGGGGTATTACAACGTCTCAAAACCAGGCTTGTTCCAGTGAGTGAACGAGATGGCGCTAGACGACTTGTATAGCTCTGTCACTTTCACTCGCCGGAATAAGCCTGGTTTTAAGACGTTGTAATACCCCCCCAGAACTTTCAACTTACCTACCCTTGGCATTTCATCATATGTTTTTAATTGCGTCGTTATTGTGTTCAACTTCTCTTCAAGATAATATTTGCTCTACAAAAAACAGCCTTATTGATACGTACGGAATAATTAAAACCTGCACGTAAGTTAAGTGAGCAATAGACTTCGAATATTCACAGCAAGACTATCTGGTATTATGACATATTTTAGTCAAAATTACTTCACAATATTTAGATCCAAACGAGTGTCTTCCTCTTCCTGCCCTTATCCCATTCTACTTGGGGTCGGGGCAACACGTTTTCTTCTTCCATTCTCCCCTATCAGACGTCACAGTATCATTTACTCCTTTTTCTTTCATATCATTCCTTAGACAATCCATCCATCTTTTCTTTGGCCTTCCTCCAAACGAGTGTGATAAAGCCAAAATATAACACACAATGAAAACCCAAATTTGTGTTTATGTCTATTATAAACATAACACGAACTCAAAGCTCAGTCACCTGAATAAACTAAAAAAAAGAAATGTTCAAAAAAATATATAACTGAATTTTTTATAAAGATGATGGTGGGAGTAGTCTGAAAGCTTCCCTTTGATGGAAAAATGATAAGGAGAATGGGAAAATGATGATGATATTTATGTGAATGTCCATTAGTGAAATTAGTGATGAAATAGATTGTGAAAAACACGTTTGCTAAGCTTTGGCTGAGTGTGAAAAGGTTAGTGCTAGCACAGTTTATGGTAAAAGACTTATTGAGTAAGGCACGGTTTTAAAAGTAAATAGAGCTGGTTGGCTATGGTTGCGAGTTAGAAAAAAATTGAAGACATGGCCTGCACGCGTAGCATCGCTCTCCGTAGAAACTGGCTTAGTCGACGAAAGAATAGACAAATTGACAGGATGTAGAAAAAAACATATCGTCCATTGAAATGTATAAAATAAATGTTTGTATTCTTCAGTCGTGGATGGGTGTAGTGTCGCTAAAAAAAAGTGGAATAGTAAAGAAATAACATTGTCTATTCTTTGGTAGAAATGGGATAGAATTGGTCATGATACGCGTGCTGGGGTCTACCACTGTCTCTTGTAGTAGTTTTATTTCAATCTTATTTCAACGTAAAGTAAGATTGACATTTTATTACTGTAAGAGACGTTAGTTTCAAACAATAAAAACATATTGAAAGTTGTGTATCGTAACTCGAAAGCTACTTTTGGAAGTTATATAACGAGAAATAATACAAGAAAGCGAGAAAAACAAAAACTTTTATGCAAGAGTAAATTCTTGCATTATGCATAAAATTATTAAAAAAAAAACAAAACTACTTTCGCGAAATTCAATCGAGAGAACTATTATAAAACCAAATGCGCATTAAAATTATATAAAAAAAGTAAAAGTATTATTCTTTTTAGTCGTATGTTTAACTCATAATAATACAGTTTAGCTAAAATGTATTTTAGAGAACTGTCAAACTCTTAATGACTGTAAGATTTCTGTAAAAAAATGCTGTGTTATAAACTTAAGGCCGCATAACCAGAAAGTTGGCAACGTCGCAAATGGCTGTCAAATATTTACAAGTTTTAATTAATTTGGCAAATTTACTGTATGTAAATAAGAAATAATGCTCTGTAGTGCACTAAAAATAGATATAGGAATGCAATTAAAACACTGAATTTGATGTTGTAGCCGTTTCAGGTATAAAAAATGCATTTGTCATGTTTCCAAATAGTTTTTTTTTACATCTAAAACTATATATTCGGTGTTACGATATTAATTATTTCATTCCCTTATCAATTTTCTAGTGCACTACAGAGCCATATTTCTTATTTCCTTACAGTAACATTGCTAAATTAATTAAAACTTGTTACTTAACTTAACTTGTAACGTCGACAACTATGTGCGACGTTGCCAACTTTCAGAATATGCGCTCTTAACTGTGAAATGAAGGCTCTAAGATTGGAGTTCATTATAGGAGTGACATTGTTGTGATGGCAAGCATGGAATTTTGAGATTGATATCATAATACCTTCCGTCTTACCACAAGAAAGATAAACATCTGTTGAACACTTGTCTAAAAAAACTGTCAACTTCAAAACGACATTTCACGTTGTTAAAAGGGTCGTTTTGCAGTTACACTTTTTTTGGACAAGCGTTCAACCGATGTTTATTTTTTTTTGGTCAGGCGGCTTATGTTTAATAATACGTTTACGGGTAGTACCTAACTCGTACAAAACCGGGGCGGGTCGCTTGTTTCAAAAAGTTCAGTTATAGTCAACTGCCGCCATTTTGGAAAAACAAAGAAATCATGAATATAGTTTTTTTTTGGGTGGTAAAATCATCATCAATTGGGTTCTCCCGTGTGTGGAACGCAAGGGACTATCTATCAGGGTAGATAATTGTTTCTTCAGTTGCTCTATGCGTTCCTGGGCCAAGGTGGCCTTTTAAGACAGTCCCGCAACACCAGCAGAATATTTTAGTCTTTGTTTAGAAAAGAATCTTGTCGTGACATTAATGTCTCAACTATTAATGGATTCCATCATATTCTTGCGTGTACTAGCTCAATGGCTAATAGAAGAACTTTCATTAATACATTTTAAATGTTTAATAATATTTGTATGGAATTGAATGTACGCCTAACTATGCTTAATGGAGATTTATCTTGAAAATATTTAATATGTAATTGTATAGAGCACGTCATAGAGGATTATATTAGAATATATATGTTTTTCTCTATATATAAATATGTAAATGGTACTAAGTATTTCGTGAGAATTAGCACTGCCGATATAAAAAGAGGTTTTTCGTGTGGAATGAATATTGGACAATTATTAATTACGACGATTTTGGAAATAAGACCTTAGCTAGAAAGTAATAAGCGTTAATATTCTTGTTCTGGCTATGGTTTTCGATAAGAAATATAATTATGTAGTTGAAACGTAACTGATATTTGACGTCAATATTTTACATATATACATAATTATTGTATATACGTAGGGCACTAGATAAGTTTTGAGATTTTATAACTAAATGTTAGAGTTTTTCAAAATAATTTCCGTCGGCTGCAATACACTTCTTCATGCGTCGAAACCAATCATCAAAAATTTTCTTCCACACTTCTTCAGAGACTTCCTCACACGCCAAGTCCCAAGCTTGAATTAGTTGGTTATCATTGGCAAACCGTTGACCTTTCAGTTTATCCTTTATCATTGGGAAGAGTCCGAAGTCGCAGGGTGCGAGATCAGGACTGTAGGCAGGATGCTCAAGCGGAATCAGACCAGTGCGGCTCAAAAAATCTTGAGTGAGTTGAGCGCGATGTGCTGGTGCGTTGTCATGATGGAGCCGCCAAGTGTCAAGGCGTGAGTTTGGTCGCAGATTTTTGAGAGACTCGATCAATTGAGGTAGACAAACCTCTGTGTACCATTTCGCCGTAACAGTCTTCTGTTCATCAAGACATATTCTTTTAATTATACCCCTTCTGCCAAAAAACACAACGACCATTTTCTTTTTCACGGATCGAGACTGTTTAACGACGGTGGGCTGTTCCTCATCTTCAAAAATCCATATCTTATTTTTAGATTTAGATTTAACGTCATAGTAATACAGCCATGATTCGTCACCTGTTACTATAGAATTAACACTAGGAGATTTTCCACCATCGAACATAACAAGCATTTTTTTACACCATTTCTTACGGCATTCCATTTGGGTCGCTGTCAAAAGGTGAGGTACCCACAAAGTGCAAATTTTTCTAACTTGAAGATGGTCATGTAAAATAGTGTGAACTGATGGTGCACTAATCTTCAAGAGTTCCTCTATCTGCTTGTATGTTACGTGTCGATCTAGCTCAATTAGTTCCTTAACGGCTGCTACATTTTCTGAAGTCACTGTTTCGACAGGCCTTCCTGAACGAGAATCGTCTGACAGATTAAAATCTCCTCTCTGGAACTGTTTATACCACCGATACACTGAGCTACGGGATGGAGCTTTCTCACGAAACACAAATTTTAATTCACTGATACAGTCATCAGCACTTAAACCCCGCTTGAAATTATAGAGCATAATTGCACGAAAATCACGACGCGTTAACTCTGACATCTTGAAGCAAAGAAAAAATCACAAAATAAAATTGCGGGTAGTTAAAGATATTTTTTTATTTGGTACTGACTACTAATTAGATGCACTATTGTCGGTGACAATTTGACGCATATACTTTCGATAGTTTAACGATATCTCAAAACTTATCTAGTGCCCTACGTACAAACATACATTTTACAGCTGAGATTGATGTTTTAAAAATTAGAATTCAATAGTTTTATTAGTCATGCCTTTTGTTGCATAATGCACTCTTTGCTAAACAACATAAGACCTAAATTGAATTGTGTTCAGTTTTGAATAGGCTAGTTATACGCATTTTATGTGTGTATTAATATATGCCTAAGAAATTAACGTTCATGGAGGGAAAATGGAGGTTAGAGTAAATAAAATGATATTTTTTAGGATTAAGACTCGTTTGCACCATAATATCTCTAAATGCAATTTAGCATTAAAGCTAAATTGAAATTGAGAAGTCAGATTAGCACTTTTCCTGCTAATCTAACTTCTGGGGTGGTACAGAATAGAAAATGGGGTTGTCGAAGCCCTCAGCCCACTCCAATGAGCATCCACTGAGCATCAAACTGAAATAGCTCAGCCTGAGCATCAAACTGAAATAGCTCAGTCTGAGCATCAAGCTGAAATAACTCAGACTGAGCTATTTCAGCTTGGTCAATGCGTTCCTCAGAAAAAGCCTCTTGACAGGGGGACAGACATACGACAAAGCGATCCTACAATAACCGTCTTTTCTCTCAATCCCACGGAACCCTAAAAAAAATATTCATCAAAACATCTAAAAAGTTATTTACGATGTTGCCTTGCTTACTTTAGCAATGCACTCTCCATTTTATGTTTTTAGTAATTTATGGTGCAAGCAGGTTTTAACATTATTTTTGGTGTGTATTGCTAAATTATCTTGTGGTCATGAAATGGGGCGAGAATAAGAACTAATTAAATAATAATAATGTAGTCGATATAACCTTATATTCCGATAAAATAATAATTAATAATGTATGGATTCGGTGTTCAATGTAAATGCGTTTCTGTGTTATTGTCAATCATTAACTGATATCTTAATGGGTAGAAATATGAACATTAACTCCAGGGAATAAGTTATATTTTGGATAATACCTCCCTCCTGTCATCATTATCAGCCGTAGGGATGTCCAATGTTGAATATAGGCCTCCCTAATAGAATTCCAAAAGGACTGGTTGGAAGCGGCTTTCATTCAGCGTGATCCTGTGATAAATTCAAAAGGATGTGTTTGATCCAATTTTTACTTAATTACTCGGATTTAAAGCATGTATTCCAATCCACGATCATTTATCTAACACAGAAGTCGTTAATCACATTGAAAATACTCAAAAATTTATAGTTTCTGAATCTAACCTCCAAGAATATGTCATCAATTAATTTGCAGTCAGATAGGGCCCATCATGATCATCTTTGGCAGTTCTATTCTACCCTACTGCCTTACTGCTGAGTAAGGGAACCCCATGACGCGTTCCAACTCAATTCGACCGATTCCAACTACAAGTGAAAATCACCCTTACCACTACGACATATGACATAAAACGTGCGGTTGTCGCGACGACACGCTCGCCACGATGACGTCAAGTCAATCGAATTGCATCATTATATCGCAGTAGCAAGGACGATTTTCATTTTGATTGGGAAGATCCCTAATAGGCCTTCTCCCTTTAGTGGTCATTTAGGTCTCACTGTAAGTAGACCGATCGTCTTTAAAATATCAGATATCAAAAATATCATCAGCGTCTTTGGCACTCATTGCAGATCATAATATACTTCCTCCCTGTTCCATAATTTGCTGGTGTACCCAAGAATTGATCAGATGTTACCCGCAATCTTCTAAATAAAATCGACCCATATGCTTTTAATTTATTGTTTGATATGGAGGTAAGTGCTCCACTATTATTTCCTGATTAATTTCGTTGCAAGATCCAAGACAGTTGAATTCATTCTCTGGGACACTTCGAACTTCATTGTCTCTGTGCTTTTCTGGTGGTTGCCACTGTCGAATCTGGCTTTCAGGAGTTGCTATAGCTTGGGTATGGTACGGTAGAAATGTCCCAAAAATTCTCAGAGAGCGGAGCGCCATGTCCCAGCAGTGGGAACATTTTAGGCTCATTCCCAGCCTCAACATCACATTACCTAACAACCAATATGATTTACAATTTTGTGGGCTGTATCTGACTGCAGCAAAAATCGTAAGATATTGGATTTCTCTTTCCTTCATATTCCTGTAATAATTTAAAGGTAATAGGGATATATTTATTTATATTTAAAATCGGGTAGATCATTGTGTTAACTGTGTAGATATAATAATACGGTCTAGTAGAGAAGTACTTCACATTTATAGGGTTTAGCAATTAGATATGGTGCGGACAAACCGGGTGGAATGGATACCGGACAAATTGCGGACATCTGATATGCTATTCCCTAGAAGATAATTTCTAGGCTACCACGAGCTCGTCGTCGAGATAGAACCTTTAGATAGTATCGCGATACGTCTCTGTCAGCCCCTTAGTCAACTATAGTTTCGTATTCACTAAGCGCTGCACACGAGGCAGTATCTTTAAAAAATAACACTGCTGTACCCTTAGCACGAGTTTTCAGTATTAGAGACGTAAAGTAAACTGTAACTTTGACAATTTCAAATTGACAATTTTCAAGGAAAAAATTAGTTCCTTCTTCGCACACCAGAGGCGCTGTTCCATTTTTTCATACAAGAAACGCTGTAAATACTGAAAAGACGCTGTAAAGTAAAAGAGTGAAAACTCGTGCTAAGGGTACTGGACTAGATTTCACGGATTATTAACAGTTACAGCCGATATGATTGTATTGTAAAACGACTTTTGCTTTTGGGGATATTTTGCTAGTTTCAGCTTCGTGCTATATCTTTCACACACTACCTATGTCATGTTTGATGTTGGCACGTCGTTCGTGGTGATTGGTTAGTACTTCGTGCGACAGAGATAGCGCTCTGTGAAGCCGAAACTAGCCGAATGTCTCTTCCCAAATTCCGATGTCTTCAGCAAGTCCGTGCAGTACGATCCGCTCGGTTTGTCCTCACCTTTTAATGTGTATGGCTAAGTATTGCTCATACTTCTACAATGGTGCTCTGTTAGTTTCGTCTATCTATACAGGGTGTTACGAAAACTGTAAATTAGTTTTTATTTTTATTTAAAAATCTTGGAGGACTTAAAGTGAACTTCGATTAAGATATATTGCCGTCTCTGTCACGCAATTTCAGTTTGAAATTTGTGCGATATGACAGGAGCAGTTTTCGTAACACTCTGTGTACCTTCTCGCTTATTATCAATTTTATTAGTCACTTAGTTCAGGAATATGTAGTACTTGTAGTATCTTGAAATTTATTACCAATTTATTTATTTACGCATATTTTTTATAAATACTTATTTTTCTATGCAATTCTACAATTTTATACTGAACCTAAGGGTCGATGCGTACCGGATATGGTATTTCGTTTGAATGTACAGTCGAGGAAGGAAGTCTTTACTTTTAATCAAACGTCAATTTTGACATTGACAGTTCTCAGAAAAGTCAGATTTTTTTTAACCTTATGTCAATTTTGACAGATGAAAAATTTTTGGATTTGCTTCCTTGACAGTACCTGGCCTGCCATTGCATATCAAAAACAAATTGTAGTTTATATTTTCTTAACTCTGCGACAATTTGTCTGTGAATTTTTAATATTTTAGAAAGCTTAGCTTAGCCGTTTTGAATGTGTATTTGATGTATAGTGTAATATAACGTATTTGTAATAGGTATAACTTCTAATTATAAACTCTGTATTGTGTTTGAGAAATAGTTTTTAACTACTTAGGTGTACTTTTACGACGATTCTTGATATACACCACTAAATATTTTAACAAAATGCTAATATTTTATAAATACTATACGCATTAACGGATGCGTCGCGAATTTCAAAGCTTTTCTTTGGAAAGAAAAATTTGAATTGCAAGCATGATTTGAACCTGCGATCTCCGGATTCAGTATCCGACGCTCTTTCCAACCGAGCCATCGAGTTTCATGCCTACTGCTTTGAATTCTTCAATCCATTTCTAACGTGTCAAATCCTGCTCGCAGTTCGAATTTTTCTTTCCAAAGAAAATCTTTGAAGGTGGTTTTAGATTATAGAAAGAAAGAAAAAAAACGCACGTGATACGCCTATTTAAAATTCTCTATTTAACAGTAGTCATATAATCATATAAATATTGCTGTTCTCATAAGAATCATAGCTCATTATTAGGCCTACGCCAAACTATTTCTCAAACATAATATACAGCTTTATACCAAAAATATATTTCTCTACTTACCTATTAAAATGACTCGAACAAACTCGAAATACTTATGCCTTCTGATAAAAGGCGTACAAAAAAACTGCATTGCTTGGAATGTAACGTTTTCTTGAAATGTAACATGTTGCTGTAACGTTGCTTAAAATGTCACATAAAAATATATTATTCTAATAAAATTGGCCTAAGTTTGACTTCGTTTGTACAATTTATTTTTTGCTGAAATAGTAACAAGTATGTATGCCAGTCATTCCATTTTATACGTTAAAAAAACGACTTGAATGAAAAACCATTATATACCAATGTGTAAAACATTTCTAAAAGTTGTCTTGGCAAAATCTGAATGATGTCTTGAATAGCTCAAATGTTAAGTTTAAGTTTTGATCTCAAAAATCTTTTTTTTTAGATCTTTAAGTACTACTGTGATTTTTAATTTATTTTGAGTGAGTCCATCAGTATTATAATTATATTCCTATAAATTTTTATAAATGGCAATTTATTTTGCTTTTCATATATTTTTATGTAACTTACACCAAAGTAACTAAACTTTTGTCACTTAAACCAAAGAATGTAACTAGAAAGTTTGACTAAAACTAAATAATGTGCACCAAATGTCTATATTGTAATAAAAATGGCTATAAATCGGCTTACAGAGGAAAAAATAGTGTTCATCAAAATGTGCCAAACACTGGCTAAATGTCATGAAAATCTTTGTAATATAGCATCTGTCTGTACAAAAAGCCTTTGCCTAAATATTTTAACAAAAAAAAAACCAATTTCGTGCACAAATTGTTTGTTGAAACCTGGCAACACAGCGGTCTAACAAAAAAAAGTTACAAAATGGTAGTCTTTAAAGAAAAATTTCGATGCCTAATCTACTGAAGTTTCTTCAAGAAAAACTATCTTTTAGATGTACATGTGTGTACTTAATTCTGTACGACGCCGGTTGTATATGGGTGCCTTCATAAAAAACTAGGTTTTCGGTAAACATAGGTCGGGAAGGATCGGTAGTGATCGGTGTAGGTAAAACTTGTAAAAAGAAGCTGGCTAATCTGCCAAGTCTCAACATGCGTCTATTATGTGAGAGCGCATAAAGGTGCTGATAGAATTGAACAACGATCTGAGCCAAACATCGCTACGAACATTTTCATGATTTTTCTAGCGAACGCTTTACCCGATAAACTTTGAAGATATCAGCCTTGACTCTGCAAAAAGCTCGCTAGAACGCTCTTTAGAATGCTCGCTAAACGCTCTCGTTTGTTTTTCTGTTATGTAACATTCGCAAGAATGTTCAATACAAGTGAATGTTCAATTTTATCAGCGTCTTTAGATATGGGTCTACTTTGCCTGCAACGACCTGTACCGACCGTACCGACAGGTCTGTACCGGCTACCGGTTTATAAAAGCACCCTATGTCTATATACCTGTTATGTATAGGTAGTGTATGCTGTATGTCTTATATACATGTAAGTAGAGTCTTAGATCGAACACTCTTGTCTGTGCTGTTGATGAGATCAAAAGAAATCTATTTTAAATATCATTGTACGAGATTATATGTTAAGTGTAAGAAATAAAAGTATTAAAAAGTCTGCTTTTTCTCATTTCATAAGTACCTGATCCTCGCATAATAAGTTAAGTTATCCAAATGTATTTATGAGGCAATTTACATGCAACAATATTTTGCTTATGCCCTTGACTCTGCCCATGAGGAGTTGGGTATGTATTAATACCAAGAGAGAGAGCATTTTGGTCGTACCATCGATGTAAAACTACATTTTGTTAATACAACTTACTTCTTACTCCAATTCGTTCTGTAGTTTCTGGCTGAAAAAGTATCAAAACTCCATCTGCCGCCGACCGGGATAAATTAAATGAAAATACAAAAATACGTTATCAACATGGTTTATTGCTCGTCGATTCAATAAAAGGAGTATAAAACCAAACAAAAAGTTGAGTAATCAACAATGTTTTAATTAACAGCAACAAATAACAATATTGTGCAACAATACTTATCAATAATTTGTTCTAAAATCGCACCAGGTAGCTTGGTATAAAGAAAGAAAGAAGTAAAAAGAGAAAAGAGAAGTTATAGGAAAGCAAAGAATAGTGTAAAGAGTAGAAAAGAAATAAAATAGCATACAGTATGAAGAAAACAGAGTATAGGTTTGAAAATAGAAAAAGAATAGTGTAAAGGATAAGGAAGCAAAGAAAAGGAATAGAAACAGAAAAGTATAAGAGTGAAGTAAAGAAAAGCAGTAACAAAAAGAAAGCGTAAGTATAAGAAAAAGCGTGTAAAGAATTAAAGAGATACGAGTATAATTGAAGAGAAGTGATGTGAAACACAGAAAGAAATAGAAGTAGATGTAAAGAAAAAGGATTGAAAATAGAAAGAGGCATGCAAAATGAAGAAGATGAAGCGTGAAAAGAAAAATATAAGGTAGATAAGAAAGAAGTGCAAGGATTAAGATAATGTGAAAAGTAACAAGAGTAGTATAAAATGAAACTGAAAAAGAAGAAAGTGATAAAGAATTTGGAAAAAAAGAGAAATAGGAAAAGAAATAGGATCGTTAAGAAAGGACAGAGATTTTGAAAAAGGGAGAAATAAATCGAAATGTGAAGAGTAAGAAATGTAAATATCAAGAAACGATTCAAAAACAGTACAGCGTGAAAGGAATGTAGGAAAAAGAGAGAATATTGTAAAGTAAGATGGAAGAGAAAATAAAAGCGCTAAGATTCAAACTGAGTAAGTCAGATCACGAAAGAATGATAAAGATAACAAAGATATTTAAATAGAAAGAGAAGCTTGAAAATAGGTAGATAGTAGTGGAGATAAGTGGAATAGTGAAATTATAAGAAAATAAAGTTTTAAGCAAGTGATAGGTGAAAAAAGTGAAAGATACATCTCTACTTTGAGGTGCGTTTTTGCCAATTTGTGTACTTAACAAAAAGCTTGTATTTGTCTAACAGTAGGTACAACCAAATTTCGTCAGTCATGTTTAACTTTCCATGTGGAGTTAGATCGCATCCTTATCATATCACAGTAGTCCTTAAAAACTAAGTAGTTTGTCCAAACAATGATTGATCATTAGTACTTAAGTAATCCATTGGTAACACAGCAGTTTTGACGTCTTCTGGTGAGTCATATAGTACCTCCTTTATAAGCACACATTTTTTTGAAGATATCAATCACCATATCAAATGCTCAGTAATTGTTGATCACGCATGTCGATCCCATATTTGAGACAGGATTCAGTATGCACGGTCGACTCGGCTCTGCCAACTCCGGTACCAACCAACGATTTTGTCTCATCTCAAGAATGAATGAATTAAATGTTTTCCGCTTGCCAGGCTTAATATTCTTGACATGATTAAAGAAGAATTTTAAGAAGTAGAAGAAAATAGAAAGACAGTTGATATAGAAACGGAAGTAATAGATAGAATGTTTGATAAAGACAGTAAGATAGAAATGTGTATGACGTCTACAATTTTTTAAAATTAAGTTTGAATGATGATGACGACGACTATGTGTTTTGTTGATGTGCAATGGCAGAAATAGATATAGATTTTAGAAAACAGGCTTGGTAGAAGATGATTGAAGAGATTTGTGAAATAAAGAAGGCCTCATAGAAGGTCAGATATTTTGAAGATAGATGATAGATAACAAGTCTTTGAATTTATGAAATATTGTAAAAAATAGTAAGGAAGTGAAGATGTTTAGAAAGTAGAGTATGGTTGTGATAGAATATCAGAGTTTAAAAATGTAATCGTCACAGAGCGAAAAAGAAAAAAAAAAGAAATTATCAAGGACTCAATATCAGAAAATAGAAAGTTTGAAGGAAATGAGAAGAGTAGATAATATGTAGGTACTTAGACAAAAAACAATTTAAAGACATAGAAAAACTAAAATAGGTGTAGATGGAAGATTTGAGAAGATAGATATAGAGTATTAATTTAATCCAGAGCGAAACGGAAGTAATAGATAGAATGTTTGATAAAGACAGTAAGATAGAAATGTGTATGACGTCTACAATTTTTTAAAATTAAGTTTGAATGATGATGACGATGACTATGTGTTTTGTTGATGTGCAATGGCAGAAATAGATATAGATTTTAGAAAACACGTTTGGTAGAAGATGATTGAAGAGATTTTTGAAATAAAGAAGGCACCATAGAAGGTCAGATATTTTGAAGATAGATGATAGATAACAAGTCTTTGAATTAATGAAATATTGTAAAAAAATAGTAAGAAAGTGAAGATGTTTAGAAAGTAGAGTATGGTTGTGATAGAACACGACAGACTTTAAAAATATAATCGTCACAGAGCGAAAAAGAAAATAAAATAGGAAATTATCAAGGACTCAATATCAGAAAATAGAAAGTTTGAAGGAAATCAGAAGAGTAGATTATATGTACTTAGACAAAAAACAATTTAAAGACATAGAAAAACTAAAAAAGGTGTAGATAGAAGATTTGAGAAGATAGATATAGAGTATTAATTTGATCATGTAGCGAGAATAAGAAAGTTGAGATCAAGATGAAAATAAAAAGAAATAAACAGTTGATTGAATATAAGAAAAGAAGTGAAATAGAAGTAGAAGAACAAAAAATATTGATGCTTCTAAGAAAGACAGTGATTCAAAGCTGTGTTTAGAAAGAAATAGACCAAGAAAAGGAACTAAAGGAAGATAATAAACAGAATAAAAATCTTGTAAGTAGTAGTAAAAAAATAGACAGAGGGTAAGAAGTTAAGTTAAAAACGAAGAAAGTATATAGATCGAAATACATAGGATAGAATAAGTGAAGATATCTAAAGAGTAAAAATACATAGACATAAAATAAGAGACTAATGGAAACTTGAGAAAGATAGAACTAGAAAAGAATAGATGACATAAAAATGTTAAATAAAATCAAGATAAAGACAACATACTACAAGATATAATAGGTAAAAGAAAGAAGTTATAGTAAGAAAATGATATAAGTATAAAAATGTAGAGTAGAAAGATAGTAAAGTAAAGAATAACAGATAAGCAAGAAAGAAGAAACGAGACATAATAAAATCTGGAATAAAGATTCCTGAGATTTAATTTCAAGAGAAACGATAGAAGATGTACAAGAAACGGAAAAGAAAATTATATTGATTTTAAAGAAATAGTAAAGATAAAAGGTTCACTGAAAAAGCTCTACATTTTAAGAAGTTTCATGTTATGTGACATGAGTGGTGAGAGTAAGATAAGAGAGGAAAATAAGTATAACATAATAATTTTTCTAACCAATTATAAAATATAGTTAGTCTATAATATAATAGACACTAGATTATAAGAACAAGTTAATAGTCATGTGATGATGTTGAAAAGAAGAAGAGAGAATAAATAGCAATGTGTGATTTCAGAATGTGATAATGAGTATTATGAATAAATAGATATATGACAGAACTAAAATAGATATCATAGTATATGATCATAGGCAGAAACGTTAGAAGAAGCTTGATAGTAGTATAAATAGACAGTTGCAGTCGGTTTTGACGGTTCCGTATGGCAATTGAGCCAGTCTGGAATTATTATCCTTGATACGGCTTTTGAAAGATTCGAGACGAAGATGAAGTAAATAAAATGTAGAATAGTACAGTAGACAGAACAAGAAATGAGCATGATAATGGTGATAGATCAAGTTTTATAGATGTTGATATGACGAATAAAGAAGATGGTGTATGCGTGAGAATAAGTGATAAGAAAATAAGTGATAGCATGAAATGAAACGAAGAAGAATGTAACAGTTTATATTTGTACACAAACAAAATAAATGAAAGCGATACAGATATAGCAGACAGATAAGAAATGTAATGAATAAGAATGATGTAAGAGTAAGAATAGTAATAGATGATGATATTGTATGTACTTTATACAGTTTAGTAGCATTTACGTATATGAGTACAACAATGCGTAAAAGAAAGCGTGAAAAAGCAAGCATAACAGTGAAGTGCAACAAAAGATAAGCAGATAGGAAAGAATAGAGAAATATAAAAGATAAAGCAAACGAAGAAGAAATTACTACCGTAGTACGTATCACAGTGTACTTTGTAAACTTAACAAGGAACTAACGTTGAAAGTGCATTTAAAAAACGTTAAGCGGAATGAACCGTTTGTAACAAATGTGCGGTTATTCAGCTACGAACCTAAACCTAATAATATCACTTGAAATAATACTGTCTTTGGTCTTATTTGAGTAACAAGTGCTTGGCAAGATAAGTGCAACAATAAAATTGAGCCTCTAAATTGGCAAGATTTGCGAGCGAGAACTGTCCCAATTTGGAAGGTTATTAAGCCACTCTTAAATACAGAAAATATTTAAATACATACTTTCATACTAAAAGCCTAACCTAAAACAAAAACTGACAAGTTATTGTTAATCAAAAATTTCTCCTTGCTATCAGACATTTTTAGTGGCATTAACTTCCAACCTTTTTGCTAGGATCTGTTCTATTTGCTCATTGTACTACCTACTTTCTGTAACTAGAATCTTGTTGGTTATTGACCGGATAGTCAGCGTACCACCCAAAGGCTCCGTTGTCACCGGTGTGGGCACCGAAGTCCACGTATTCCCCGAAGTCAGGTGGTCTTTCTGCAAATTGTGAGGGTCCACCAAAAGATGCTGATCCTGAAGCATCTTGCTGCTGCGGCTGCTGCTGTGGCTGCTGTTGAAATCTTAGAAGTCTTGCTGGGGGCTCATTTTCCGGGGGTGGGGCCAGGGCTAGCGCTGTAATAATAAAAAGAATCTTGATTGAGCTCCGGAGTGCTAATTTGGAAGTAGCAGGTGGGAAACAATAATCTAGCTGGCTGGTGGAAAAACAAAACGCTCTTGAAAACAGACAACTAAAATAATGATGTGATTGCGAGATGATTGATAACAAAAAATATAGGTTAATGGGAGAAAAAATAAAAGTTAACTTGCAAAATAATTATATCGTTTTATCTTGATCTAGATTTGAATGCAAACCGAGTTAATGAGCATATTCTCACGGCCAATACTTTTATGCGAAACGTTTCAAAACCTGTACTGGAGGAAATGCGCATTCGTATGCATAATACTGTTTACGAAATGGACGGTAATAGTTTTTTTTAGTATGCACTAACGGGCACAGCCGTAGAATTAAGCGTGCGTGACCGAACTTAATTGGGCAACACCAACACTGCTCCGCAACTAGTTGAAGTACGAAAGCCGTAAGACTTGCAACATTGACGCCCACCCGAGAGACTCACTTAATGATTTATGACAGCACTATGCTGCACAAACTCGTAAATCAACTACAGTATCCAACTGAACAGTATATCGTCGAAATCGAAAGCGAAACCAAAGTTACAACATAATCAAAAATGATTGAGAAAAAGAACTTTGCAAGATTACGTAAATCATTTTAAAAAGATGTAACAATGAGGAAAGTAAACGGTACTTCAAGCTTGTAAGTACGTCTTTGTTCTCAAAGAGAACGAACTCGATCCCATTGAATGTAAAACAAGTTGTAACAGTTGCATAGAAAGCAGCTGATCCTTTGTTCTGCAGTGAAAGTGATGGAGTCAGGGTAAACCTGATTGATGGACGTACGAATCAGCATTACAGATCCATTTCACTATTTGCAATTTCACAATGAGTCGTCAAGTTGATGAAAGGCGTCAGGAAGCGCTTTCGAAATTATGAGCGATAGTTTTAAATGAATTTTAAAAGTCACGGCTCTGGTAGAATTTGCTCGGAAATGTTACCACATAGTTACAAAAGATAATAATCGTGTTTGAGTAATAAATAAACACGTTTACTTCCCGCACGCGAGCGGTTTGATTTCCTCTCGGTCAATAAAGTAGAAATCATATAGATGATCTGATTGTTTGCAGACGTAATAAGCTGTTGAACTTAATAATAGACGTTTTTATTTTTAAAGCCTTAATTATTATTGGAGCAGTTGGAGAAATAACAACTGGTATTCTTAGACAGTTAAGAATAAAAGAACCAGAGGCATATTATAATGCAGTAAACGTCGGCATCGTCGGTAGGAATTAAGAACTAGAAGACACAAATGACTTTATTGGAATAATAGAACGGAAAACATTTTTTCCAAAAGTCTACACCGGAATTCATATTTTTGGAGAAACTTTGTAAGGCAACAACGAACTAAAGGTACCTAAGTACTTTAAGTTATCATGTTTTTAATCTAAAATCTTATTACACATAATTAAGAAAGTATTTTTTGGTGTACCTAGATGCACCTTTCAGCTCAGAATAACTACGGATTTGGAAAAAAAAATACGTTAAAATATTGACTGATCAATAATCTTCTAATTTAAAGACTACAAATTTCGAACAAAAGACGAAACAAAGGCAGAAGCGTAAACAAAACAATAAAAAAACTCACGTTGTTGCTGGTACTGCTGCAAAGGTATTGGCTGGTAATCCTGCTCAGCATACAATGCTTGAGGCAGCTGCGGCGGCGGCGGTGGCGACAGAGTCTGTCTTGGAACACGACGCACGTGCAACTGTGATAGATCCACGAACGCGATCTGATCAGCCGGCACCGCAATGTAGGAAGGCATGGCCGTGGTGACGGCGGCCAAAGCAGCTAGGATTAGCGTGTGCTGTAAGAGAAAGAATACGGTTATTATGCTGGATTGATACGATAATGTGGAGAAGACTATATTTTAATAATGTTATTTTGAACAAAATTGGAGTCGCTAAAAGAGTAAGGAAATTAGGAGGATTAACAATAAATGGATTGTATCAAAGATGTTACGTTTGCAAAATAAGAAGCTGTAAAAAATGGAGCGTAAGAAAAATAGGAAATGCTCCGTCAACATTACATAATTATTGAGATTAAGGTAAGAATGGACACGGAGTCGCGGGACACAGGTAACCGTGTCTCTAACGTAAAGGGCTATTGAAGTAGCACTGTGAATTTTAGTCACTACGAATCTGACAGTTCCTTTCGCTCTACCCAAAGTGGGAAGAATCCAAATGGATAAAAGACTAACCAGTTCTCGGAAGAATGGTTAAGATCTCATTGCAAATCTTCTACGATTGAAATGTTAGTTATTTATTGACATAACAGTTTATTTAAAAATTCAACAGTGGCAGCAGACGAAAGCCAAATGACTCCTGAGCCCTCATTCAGGTAGTTTATTTTCTAAGTCTTTATAAATAAAATGTGGGTCGTTCCGTCAGTATCTTTCAACGTATAAATACATTTAGACCGGTTCATAATATTGCTCCACGATACTATTTCAAATGTGTGAGCAGTTGTGCAAACTACATATTGAGTGCGATGCGGTCCTTGGAAAAATAAGTGGATTACTTTCTCTCTTCCGTTGGTTGGTGCTTGAAATACTAATTTATTAATGTTCTGGAATTTCGTCCTTATAAACTAAGCTGATTAAATTCATTGTCGCTTGTAACAGCAACCACTGGTATTTTTTTTAATAGTTATTCTCATCCCATAAAGTCATAGATCACCGAAAATTATCTACTTTTGTCACACTCTTTAGAAAAAGAGAAAAACAAACAAAAGGCGATCTATCTGGTTCCTGGGCTCAGAATATAGATAATGTCTATGGTAATGTAAAAGAAAAGAATAAATGGTCCTTTGATTGATTCTTCCTTTAAAAGAGTCTTGATTTGATTGATTTATAATATATTTGGATATTTGTAGATATTGTGAAATAATGCGAGTAAGTACAACATCTCTAAATTATTATAGGTACTATTCCGTCACATCTTACGCGAAACCAATAAGCCTAATGTCTTTATCTTCCGAAGGCTTATGTCGTAAACAACATTTACCTACTAGTAATACAGTAATATCCTCAGATTACAGTGTCATAATGTAGGTAATAGTGATTATAATGCACTTACTTACAGTACGTAACATCCACTTAGTCATTTGTCACCGTAGTTAGGTAATGTTTGTCATTTCTTATGTATTAAGTGCTACTAAACTTAGGCCGCCTCTACACGAACTGCTTGAGCAGACACTGGATTCGACTGCTTCACCGAACCGACCGCTTGAAGCAGTGAGTGAGAGTGGTTACGTGTATGCATTTACCCAGACAGTAGCAAAAATAGGGGTGTATCAGGTAACCGTGACAATGGAACGTAAGGGGCTATTGAAGGAACACCATGATTTTAGTCAGTACAAGTCTGACAATACCTCCCGTCCCGCCCTGGGTGAGAGGACTCATTTGATGATTATACCAACGGTAAAAAAAATCCAAAGGTGCCCAGACGCAGGGCACAGACTCACAACCAGGCCCATAATTGGCCTGATCAGGGTGCAGTTAAAGAAGCACGCACTAGACGTATAAAAGGCCAGTTACAGAACTGTACACAGAATAATTATTGTAGTTTAATATCCAATTTAGTCGCAGTCTGAAGCAGTCAATATTGACAGTCGATACGTGTATGGCCGGCCTTAGGATACCTACGCGTATTTTGTAGGATCACGAGGCGTTTTACTTTCTCTTTCAGTTTATATATCTTTGAAAGTCAATGACAGCTGCGATTGCGCAGAATTGAAAGTGCATTGACATTGGGTGATTTAGACTGGTTGTATAATAATTTTATTCTGAATTCAAATTTAATATAGGAAAAAGAAGTTGTATAAATTACTACTAACTTTCGTTTATCTATATTTTTAACTGAAAACAGGAAGAGATTAATTAGAGAAGGTTATTATAAACCAAAGACAATAAATCTCATTGTTATAGACATGTTTTCCCATATTTAGATGATAAAATAAAATGGTAATTTTTTGTTACATACCTTGCTTAATCATTTTGCATAATAAAACCGTAAAAAGATCAACACGTCATGTTAAGTAAAATTCAACTCCTTATAAGCACAAAGCGGACGTATCATACATTCGCTACCATGAAAGGAGATAACTTCAACATTTCAAGATATCTTCGAACACGATACGTTACAAATATGTAACTTAACCTCCATTGCCTCAGAAATACTGCAATAAGGGAACAGGCAGGGCAGTAAGTTATCGTTTACGTTTAGCGGCGCTTTCGCAACGCCCAGTAATTGGAGCCGCGTTACGCAACGTAGAGACATGCGCACTGGACCGCAGAGTTCATTGTTTTACACGAAAGCTTTCGGTGTCGAAACCTCGAACAATTTATGAGAAAAAGATTTTTATCGATCGGTTTTTTGCAAGTTTTTAATGATTTAATGGGCTGGGAACTTTAAGTTGATGAAATCATATTTAAATACACAGCCACACGTAAGTGTTAAAATATCTAAAGGTTTCATAGTGGTACATAGAAGAATAGGCTAGGTATTTTAATTTAAAAATAATTTGACCCTTATTTTTCTTTTGTTACGTACCTACTTAAACCAAAATTGACGAAGATACAAAACTCTTCTAAAAAACAGAAAACCTCACTCGGTTGGTATAATTTTACAGGCGTTATGACGTCACAAGCCTCCACTCACAAATTTTAAAGCGTTTTATCTTTTTCAGTATTCATTGATTTGAAAAAAACAAAAATACGTATTCTTTATTCAATACTCAAAATGACGGACTAAACAGTGTTTCAATTTATTTATGCAGTCAACTGCCCTATTCCCTACATGCAAAGCGATTGATCAATGGCCAGACTGTATAGTGATTTTCTAAAGACTTCAGTGCTATCCGTGGCAGCGCTGAAAGCGTAAAGCTAAGGTTTATCTGTAACGGTTTTTACAAGCTCGTTGCGAGCTTGTCTTAGAGTATAGAGAATAACATAGCTGATCATCATCATTCATCGAGATTTGAAATTCTAACAGTGCCATAATCACCTATGTACAGACATTTCTATGTATTAACGAAATAAATCAACAAAAAATACAATACCTACTAACCCAAGTGTTTATAAAGGTATTACCCATTTGCATATTTATTGAGAAACAAAGACACATCGAATCAAATTCCAATATCGCATTAACCAAGCTATGGCCGGGTACCCCAACGACACGTTAAGTAACAAACAACCGTGCAAAATTGATGATTAACATTGGAAAACAAATGGACACTTGCATAGACAAAGCGTGGCACGTAGGATTATCGTTAACCCAGTTTAAGTTGAGGTGGTGACTACACTGGGATATTACGAAAGAGAAGCAAAGATATAACTACTAACATACCATCACGCATTTTCTTTGTCCAGTGCTAAATAGGTACCTAATATTACCTACATAAAAAATTACGTCAATTAAGTTTAACTATGTAGGGGCGAGCGTATTGCCAACTACTACTAACTGGGCACGAATTAATTCCACAGGAATGGAACTCTCTGCCTGCGTCTGTGTTTCCGAACGCATGTCAACCCTTTTCCTTCAAAGGTAGAGTACATACTACATACTTGGACAGGCGTTTTTTGTTTTTTTTTTTATGTTTGTGGTAAGCTCGCTCCATCGTCTTTTTTTATTTGCCACCTCTGACGTAGAATTGAGTCAAGAGCAAAACAACATCAAATTAACAAAAAATATAATTATGGTGTCAGCTACTTATAAATTGCTGAAGGAAAAACTTAATTCCACAAATAATAAACATGGTACTCGTAAATGTCCCGTTTTAAGTTCCAATAATAGGTACATTATGAGTTTTATAACTGTTAAATCGCCAAAGCATAACCCTAAACTATTACATAACAGCAATATAAAACTATAATAACTTATCTATTATTATTATTATTCAAACGGTTCGCAAATGACTCACAAGTCACAACTCACAAATCCTACAAAACTAACATACAAAGACCATTTATAGATTTATTCATACATTCTAGAAGTGACGTAATCTAACAGCTCTACTTCGCGTAGGCAGTGTCTGTGGGTGTAATTTGTCAATTAAATTAAATACTAGCTAACAGTAGGCGGTGGAAATATACACCCACTGCGAAACTTTCCATTTGGACCTTGAGATTGCCTTTTAAAACATTTGACCTTAGTTTCTGTCGCGACAAAAGGTTTTCAATGACCAGTTTGTGTCAATTGAAATGTCAACACGACTTCCATATTGTAAAATCGGTATTTTATTACCAGGAACATAATACCGGTAGCCTTTCTCCGCAACTTCGACTGTGTGAAGGTTGAAAATTGTCCCACAAGAATTTACTACCGGGATATTATGTCTTAAGATGTCCTAACACAGTTAGGTACTTGTGGAAATATCATAAACCAGTTCAACAATTATAGGTTTCATAAAAAAATCAAGATTTAAGTAAAATAAATGGTTTACTCGTAGGTACATTAATTACGAGCGAGGTTTATAAAAACTTATGTTTCAGGTCGTTACTTTAAAAATGTTTCCAGACAAACCGACAGACAGATTATTTTCGCATTTATTAAATTAATATGGATTGAGAAAGTCATCTGTTGACTTATAAGGAAAAAGGTTGTAAGATCGAGGAATTTAATCAGAAGAGAAAGTACTTACTGCAGTAATTATCCTGTCATTATTGATAATTTGTCAGATGCGCATACGCAGTTAACAAGGAAGAAGAAATCTGACTGTGATCACAGAGAGAAAATTATAATAAATTATGTTATGATAAAATAATAAACATACCTACATTGCGTAAGTAAATCTGTTTGACTCTTGTCTGAACTAATTTCGATATTTTACACACTGTAGTAGTAGAATTAGTAGACTATGACCTGAGAAAGAACGCAGGATATGTTATATCAAAGTGGTAGATTCCCGTGGTATAATTTCAGACCTCAAAACAGAGAAAGGCTGTGTAAATCTAGCGGATAAAAAAATTAAATTATATTCACAGTGGTACCTAGATCTAGATTTATTTATCTGGGTGCTTTTTTTGCACAGTTCTCAAGGCAATTAAATAAATTCTAATGGCAGGCCGCAGTTTCGACACCCCACTGTTGAACAATGCAGCATTTATTGCATGCTTGGGAATCTTCACATGTTTGTTGTTAAAAAAATTCACACATTGTGGTCATAACAATGCTTGGTAGACTTCATGAGGCAATCTGTAGGACAAGGTTGAGTTTTGTTTTGTTTCATTAATGCTCTGGTACTCAATTTGTTTTATTTTTCGTATATTGTGTTTTCCCTATGCTGCAAAAAAATGTTTAAGTTTTTCGCGTTTTAAGCTGTAGCTGATCTAAATTAACATAGATAACCACTTTAAAAGTTGAATATACTTAATTTCTGCATTGGATCCGGCTCGAAGGACCAAAAAAATAAAATCACAGTTCTGAAAATATGGGTCTGTAAGACCAAGACCTATTTTAAATTGTGTGTTATTATCAAGCTATTGAACTAAAATTGCATTTGAAACTTAAGCAAAATATTCTAATATTCAATCTTCCAGCTACGCATTCATTGCAATTATTATTCACCTTTGGTACTTAGGTATAATAGTAGTTTATGAAACTGGTACATAATGAGGGGTATAATACCTAGTTATGTACAGTTTCATACACTACTTTATCTACTTTCATTGAACACGAATTTATCAAATAAAAGATAAAGATTGTCACAATATTATGGCGCCAAAAATTCCCGTTATCACCGCGCATGGACCACAGCGCGCGCAGCCACAGATAAAAAATCAAATGGATGTATCTTTGATCTGTAATCTGTATCGTAATGAAAAAAAAAAATATTATAACGTTATTTTGTTAGAGAAATAGAGTCATAATTTAATTTTTTAATTTCATTTCGATATACTGTGTGTAAAGTACGTCATTATAAACTCGTTTTGAGTTTTGTATTTTGAATTTAACGATATGAGAGTAGATAATAGTAGTTTATGAAACTTTCACATAATGAGGGGTATTATACACGAGTGTGAGTTTAAAAAACGAGCGAAGCGAGTTTTTTAAAAGTATCACACGAGTGTATAATACCTAGTTATGTGCAGTTTCATACACTACTTTATCTACTCTCATTGAACACGAATATAATTATCAAATAAAAGATAAAGATTGTTAATAAGTGTTCATTTTGTATTTATAATTGAGTATGAAATTGAATATGGAATTGTGTATCGTTGGCGTTAGACGTACTCCCAAAGCGCGCAGCCACAGATAATAAAATAAATTCATGTATCCAGGGACGGTTACCGTTACCAAACAAATACCGGTAAAATTACCAAAACATAAACGTTATGTTACGTTAAATATTAACGTTAAACATAACGTTAATTTATAGGATTTACCGCTATTTAAATATCGTTACTAATAACGTTAATTCACTGTGCGACGTTGCCAAACCGCGCCGCGCGTCTTTTCGTTCGCGGTTCGGCTCTACAAATCAGAGCGGCAACAGATAGTAACGTGCGTCGCTTACGCGCATTTCATAGTCAGATGTCACACAAACATTGCGTACGCCAAATTAGTAGGTATATCTCTATTAGATTAATTCTGTTGTTCTGTTATTATAATTAGTTGTTTGTTTAAAAAATACTATTATGGGCCGAAAGAAGTGCAACAGAGCTTATCAGTATTTCAAAATGTTTGAAAAAAACAACAAATCTACTTGCACATCTATATCTATACATATAATAAAATCGTAGAGCTGTCATTCCTGTACATTGAATATTTTTTCTTTTTGTATTTTTTTCGAGATAAAGGATCGATTCTGATGACAAATCAACTTTTTTGTTCCGGATTTTTTTAGGATTTTTTCTTTTGCGTTAATTCCTAAACTACTGAAAACTTTCCCATCAAATTTTCCTCAAATATTCCTAATAATATGCTTCTGTCAATAGGCTATGTATTATTACACTATTGTCACTGGGAGATGAGCAATTTTGAATTATGTTGTTTTTAAATGTATGTTTTGAGTTGGCGGATTAACCACTGGAAAATATTTATTCAATTTTTCCTCAAATATTCCATAAACTGCTCTTCAATTAATAGGGTCTAGACACGCGAGAGCGTGGCCAGCCGAGTTCAGGCGCGCTTACAGTGTGTAATATTACACGAACCATTTGGAGCCAGTTTTTAGCCCCTCATAACTCAAAAATTATTTAACCTAGGCATATATTTTGAGATTGGCGAGATAAATACGTGTACCAAATTTTATAAATATATCTCAAACGGTTATTTAGATACTAACGTCAAAAAATCGTCATTTTTATGACTGACCTATAGATCAAAACTATAACCCAGTTCTAGATGACCTAGAAAGTTCAAATTTGGCATGCAGATAGGTAAGGTTTTTTTTTTTAAGTTTGTCTGACGGTTAACTCGTCGTTTAAGAAACGATTTTGATGATTCTCTTTTCGTTGGAAAAAATATATTTCAAAGGTAAAATCCTATGATAAGGAAATTAGGGTTTGATGACGAAAGACCAGAGAAATCGAGTGGAGCTTTCTAAAATTTTAGGGGCGACTAGTGCTTTTGTAAGTTTTTCATTATTTTAAAGCAATACAATTAAATAAAGATCTGGAGTAGATCTGATGCTGGAGCCGAGAGACAGTCGAGGGAACCCCTCAACGATTCACAGAAGCTACCTTGTGTTTGGACTTAATTCATTTATATTGATAAGAACTTTACACCTAGGTGGGTTGTAATTGTCATTAAGGGTCTGATGATAAAGACGAAGAACAATTCAGGGAACTCGTCAACGGTTTATAGTAGCTATCTTGTATTTGGACTTAATTCATTTATATTGATGAAAACTTTCGACTCTTTTTTTTTCGTGGTAAAATCATCAAATGAGACCTCCCACCCAGGGCAGGGCGGGAGGGACTGTCAGACTCGTACTGACTAAAATCCACGGTGTCCTTCAATAGCCCTTTGTGTTCCGGGGTCACGGTAATGAGATAAGTCCCGTGACCCCGGCAGGCTTTGGCCCTCTAGAGGAGGGCCCCGTCATCATGCTGATACTCTTTGGGGCGCGCGTGGAACACAACGCGCCATCGACCCGGGCATGGTCCATGGTCGGATAGCGAGTCGTCCATTACTCGCCACCCGCATGCCCGCGCCTACGGTGCCCGGAGATCGTCTGCCGACGTCCGACGCCGTGGGCGTCTTCCAGTGCGGTTGGGGTGAGGGAGGACGCTATCCTCTCCCTCACGCGGCCCGCCTCCTCCTTCACGAGCATGACTGCTTCGCAGAAGGAGGCGACCACTTCCCACTCCGTCTCGCCCCGCAGCATGTCCTCGACCAATGCCGGGCGCGAGAGGTCTCCGCCTATCGCCGCCGAGAGGACACGGCGGTGCTATGCCCAAGCGGCGCAGTCCTGCACCGTATGCTCCACAGTGTTCTCCGGGCGATCTTCGCAGTGGTGACACCCAGGCGTTGCTTCCCTCCCTATCAGACACAGGAACCTCCCGAAACTTCCGTGTCCAGTGAGGACCTGCGTCATGCGGTAGGTCAGGACGCCGTGACGCCTTTCCAGCCACTCCTCAAAGAGGAGTTTTACCGCCGCGATTGCGGCGTGCCCGGACCTCGGATGCGTCCATACCGCCCTGAATTCTCCCCGGCGCTGCGCCTCCACGCGCCACTCATAAATGCGCTGGAGAGCAGTCGTCTCCAGATCCCAGCGCAGCAATCTGGCAAGGAGGTTGGCTGATTCGCCGGCGATCGTGCGGTATCCCCGGATCATCCGGATAGCCATGAACCTCTGGCAAGCGACCAACTTTAGTGGTCGTGTCCGGATGCTCAGGGCCCACACGGGGGCCCCGTAGAGGGCCATGGACCGCACGACACCGGCGTACAGCCTTCGGCAGGAGGCATTTGGCCCGCCGAGATTGGGCAGGAGTCGCCTGAGGGCGGCTGCTGCCCGGTTCAGCCTTGGGGCCACTAAGGAAATGCTCCCTGAAGTTCCACCGGCTGTCGAGGACGAGTCCCAGGTACATCGTTCTCCCAACGCCTATGCGAACCCCCTCCACCGTTATGTGGGACTCAGACCATGGCGCGTTAACGCGGCCATGAAAACACATGGCCTCCGTTTTGTGCAGCGCCACTTCGAGTCCCAGCTCGGTCCTTTCGACGACTGTCGCAACCACTTGCGTCGCCTTGTCGGCCGCCACCTGATGCGACTCTCCCTCCGCCAGGACGAGCGTGTCATCAGCGTAACATATTACGCTGACGTCGTCGGGGAGGTCGCCGCGCAGCTCCCAGTCATATCCGATGTTCCACAGGGCCGGCCCCAAGACCGACCCCTGTGGAACACCGCACGACTTCTCTCGCCGGTTCCACTCTCCCCGGTGACCGGGGTAGATGACGGCTCTGTCCGTCAGGTAGTCCGTCGAGGACGACGGAGGTTGGTCGGCACCCGGTGATCCTCATCATCAGCCGGAAGACGTCCACTGCTGAACATAAGCCTCCCCCTTAGACCGCCACACCGAACGACAGTTCGCCATTTGCATCCATCGGTTGCCCGCGACCCTCACGATGTCGTCGGTCCACCTAGTGGGAGGCCTGCCTACGCTGCGTCTTCTGTGCTGCGGTCGCTGTGGTCGCCACTCGAGAACTTTTCTTCCCCATCGGTTGTCAGTTCGACGAGCGATGTGGCCTGCCCATTGCCACTTCAACTTGCAAATTTTACGAGCTATGTCGGTGACTCTGGTTTTTCGCCGAATATCCATGTTCCGGATTTTATCCCGCAAAGAAACTCCGAGCATAGCTCTTTCCATCGCTCGTTGTGTGACTCTTAGTCTCTCTAAAAGGCCAGCAGTCAGAGACCACGTTTCAGAGCCATATGTCATCACTGGCAACACACACTGGTTAAACACCCTTGTCTTGAGACACTGTGGGATTCTCGATGAGAAGATATCACGTAGCTTCCCAAACGCTGCCCATCCGAGTTTGATTCTTCGGGCGACCTCTTTCTCGAAGTTGGACCTACCTTTTTTTTTTATTCGAGGTGGAAATCCTCATAGGACTTCCTCCGCCTGGGGAAAAGCGGAGGGGCATGTCAGACTTGACTGACTAAAACCACCCCGGTGTTCCCTCGCACACTTGCGTCCGGAGCTGCGGGTGCGAATGTTACTTCCGTTGCCTCGGATTAGTGCCGGCTCGCCTCTTGCAGGCCCCTTCCGGTTGGGGTGAGGTGTTCTCCCCCGTTACCACTTAGATAGGCGCGCACTGAGCGCTGCCTTCTTCTCGGGTCCACTTGAGTGGGGGATGGCAGATGTCCCCAAATCTGCCACCCCTAGACCCACTTATGGAGGCCGAAAGAGAGCGTTGTCCGCTCTCCTTCGACGCCCGGTGCGTCTGCTGCGGTATGGGAGAGCACTGGAGATCTCTCTCTCCCTTTCCGCCGCTTCCTTCTGGGAGGATGTCATCTCGCAGGAAATCACTGCGTCCCAGGACTCTGCCTCTCCGACCATTGACTTAACAATGGCCGGCAGTGACAGGTCGCTCCCCACTTTTGCAGTGAGAGCACGGCGCAGCTCGTCCCACGTGACACACTCGGCCAGCGTATGACGCGCCGTATCCTCCAGACATTGGACGCAGTGATGACACCGAGCGTCCGGCTCCCTGCTTATTCGACACAGGTATTTCCCGAAGCAGCCGAGCCCCGAGAGCACCCGTGTCGCTCGAAACGTCAGGGAGCCGTGCCTCCTTCCGAGCCAATCGTCGAGTACTGGCTGGATCGCCTCGATCGTACTGAGACCAGCGGAAGGGCGTAAAAGCCTCTCCCGCCATGCCGCAGCCAGGTCCTCACGAAGCGCCGACCGGCGCAGCGTAATTTGCTGCTGCACCAGTCTCTCACCTCGCGCCTTTGCCTCCTCACGCCACTTGTAGAAGGTCGCGAGGACTTTCGACTCTAGGTCCCAGGGCGGGGATCCAGCCAGCAGGCAAGCCGCCTCGTAGGAGATCGTGCGATATCCTCGGATGACTCTGACGGCCATCGCCCTCTGCGGTTTTCGCAGAACTGCAATATGTCGGGCCGTCAAGTCAGCCGCCCACACAGGGGCCCCATATAGGGCCATAGATCGCACGATCCCCACGTATAACCGCCTACAGGCGATGCTCGGGCCCCCCAGGTTGGGTAGCAGCGTTGGGAGCGCACCCGCTGCGCCCATCAACTTGGGCACCAGCCGCCGAAAGTGGGGGCCAAAATCCCAACGGCTGTCGAGCACCAATCCTAGATATTTCATGGTGGACTCGACAGCAATCTGAACCCCTCCGAAAGTTGGACCTACCTAACTCAACAATCTGTCCAAGGTAAGTGTAATGGTCTACAACTTCGAGAGTATCATTCCCAACAACAACCGGTACGGGTGTCACATGGACATTCGATATGACTTTCGTCTTGTCCATGTTCATTTTAAGGCCGACCCGTTGGGAAACGATACTGAGGTCGCTGAGCATAGCATTGAGGTGCTCCAACGATCCTGCCATGATGACTATATCATCGGCAAAACGAAGGTGAGTGATGTATTCGCCATTGATTTTGATGCCGAATCCGTTCCATTCCAAGAGCTTGAAAACGTCCTCCAACGCGTTCGTGAACAGTTTCGGAGAAATAACGTCTCCCTGTCTCACGCCTTTCTGCAATTGGATTGGTTTCGTGCTCTCTTCCTGAAGTCGGATGGACATGGTGGCGTTTCTATACAAATACTTCAACACTTCGATATACCTATAGTCGATATGACATCGTTGGAGGGACTGCAATACTGCCCAGGTTTCGATTGAATCGAAGGCTTTTTCATAGTCCACAAACGCTAAACATAATGGCCGATTATACTCCTCTGTCTTCTGTATAATCTGGCGGAGCGTGTGTATGTGGTCTATAGTATTAAAACCTTTTCGGAAACCGGCTTGTTCGGGAGGCTGGAAGTCATCAAACCTGCGTTCGAGACGGTTCGAGCTTGTATACATGGCTCAGAAGTGAGATTGGCCTGTAGTTCTTCAACAAGGTGTTGTCACCCTTTTTGAAGATTCACTCCTGTGCCATGCTTCTGGCGTAGTACCTTCGAGTATGACGGAATTAAATAACTTCTGGAGGACCAGAAGTACCGGTTTTCCACCCGCTCTCAGAAGTTCAGTTGTGATTCCGTCTTCACTCGGCGCCTTGTTGTTCTTTAGCTGTTTAAGAGCCATTCTAATCTCGTACAGGCTGATGTCCGGGTTATTCTCAGTGTAGTGTCGAGTCAGTTTAGCTCAACGACCATTTATATCTAGACGCCTCATGCACGATCTGACTAACGAAAATTATTCTGCCAAGTCGCTGAGGTACTTCGGGAGGTACCTGTGTCTAAGGAGAAAGGAGGAAACGCCTGGGTGTCACCACTGCGAAGATCGCCCGGAGGACACAGTAGAGCATACGGTGCAAGACTGCCCAGCTTGGGCAGAGCACCGACGTGTTCTCACGGCGGCGATAGGCGGAGACCTCTCGCGCCCGGCATTGGTTGCGGCCATGCTGCGGGGCGAGACGGAGTGGGAAGCGGTCGCCTCCTTCTGCGAAGCAGTCATGCTCGCGAAGGAGGAGGGGGGCCGCGTGAGGGAGAGGACAATGTCTTCCCTCCGCCCCAACCGCAGTGGTTTACACCCACGGCGACGGACGTCGCAAGACGATCTCCGGCCACCGTAGGCGCGGGCAGCGAGTAAAGGGCAACTCGCTGCCCGACCATGGACCATGCCCGGGTCGACGGCGCGTTGTGTTCCACGCGCGCCTCAAAGAGCGTCAGCAAGATGACGGGGCCCCCCTCTAGAGGGCCGAAGCCTGCCTGGGTCGCGGGACTTATCTCATTACCGTGACCCCGGAATATAAAGGGCTATTGAAAGACACCGTGGATTTTAGTCAGTACAAGTCTGACAGTCCCTCCCGCCCTGCCCGTGGTGGGAGGACTCATTTAAAAAAAAAAAAGTCGCTGAGGTACGACGTAAGCGAGGGGGACGGGGTACTGCGTTCTGATTGGCTAATACTGCGTTCTGATTGGCTAACTCAAGGTCATTGCGACGAGGGGACTCACAGGAGTGGTCGAGTCACGACGGTTATAAGACTTTTTTACCTAATGTGTTGACAGACATCGGTCGCCTGTGATTAGGAGTCTAGATATAAATGGTCGTTGGTTTAGCTCTTGCGTCTCGAACTTTACCGACACTGGGTTGTCGTGTTGATGTGTATAACTGTCCGTAAAACCTGTCAAGCTCTCTCAGGATCTCCGGTTTCGTCGAAATGATGCTGCCGTCGTTAATCTTCAGCTTTGTCATTTGGCTTTGCCCAATAGACGAATTCTTTGCGAAGACTTTTGAGCCCTGGTTCCGCTTGATTGCCTCTTTGATCCGTGCCGCACTATAGGCACGCAGGTCACGTCGCATTGATTTAGAGATTCGTCTATTGAGTTTGCCATATTCCGACATATCAGCTGAAGATTGCAGCCTCATCTCGGCCCGGTCTTGCATCAACTTGATGGTTCCGTTCTAGAACTTTTGAGGCTTATTGCGGCGCGGGGTCTTAAAGAACTTGGACCACACATCTTAGACAGTTTCCACCTACCCATTGTTAATCTCGTCCACAGTTTCGCATTCGGTTAGGCACTGGAAGCGATTGTGCAGTTCAAGTTGAAAGTCTTCGGGGTTCTGGATGTGGGCAGGACCAGGTCGGAGCGTGGACTTCACCGGACGAGACCTTTCAAGCTTCACATTGATATTCAATGTGCCTCTGACGATTCGGTGATCGCTGCCGGTTTTTACCTTGGCGATCACAGAGACATCACTGAATATTCGCTTCTTGGTCGTCATGATGAAGTCGATCTCATTTCTGGTAGTACCATCGGGGCTCATCCACGTCCACCTCCTGGATGGCCGCTTCTGGAAGTAGGAGTTCATTAAATGAAGTTCTTCCTTTTCCATGAAGTCGACCAGTCGCTGGCCCCTATGGTTTCGCTGCCCGTACCCAAATGGCCCCACTCTCAACTCATCGCCATTCCGTGCGCCCACCTTCGCGTTGAAGTCCCCCATAACAACGGTGAAGTATGTTTCGGAGGTATGTATGGCCTCGGATATCTCCTCATACAATGCCTCTACTTCATCATCAGAATGTGTCGAGGTCGGCGCATATACCTGTATGACCTTCAACGAATACCGGTTGGTTATTCTGAGTATAATGTATGCTACCCTACTCGATACACTGTCGACTTTCACAACGTTGTTGATGAGGGACCTGCGGACGAGAAATCCAACACCACCCTGGGATTTACGGTCTCCTTCCCGGTAGAAGAGCATGTTGCCGGAATCTAGAACTATCGTATCCTGACCCTCTCTTTGGATTTCAGATAATCCCAAGATATCCCAGCGCATTTTGCTCAATTCTTCCTCCAGCTCGATAATCTTCTCATCGGTCCTCAGTGTGCGGATGTTGTGTGTTGCCAGGGCCAAAGTCCGTTGGGGGTGGTAGCGGGGCATCTGCCGGGGATTCTTAGCACCCCCTGCTCCGCCGTTACCCGATCCGCTACCCAGACCAGGAATAGCGGAGCTGCTGGGGACTGGGGGCCGTGTGCTATTGTTGTCAATCATAATGGGGGGAGGGAGGGGGGTTGCCATAATCCCCACGCTTGGCAGGCGGCTTGGGGATCGCAATAAGATCACCGAAAGTTTGCAAAGGACGCTGCTGCCCGTCCTTCGGTAGCTGGACGTAGTTTAAAAGGACGTAAGTACCCGCGACCAAATCTTTTGTATTATTTTATATTTATTTGTGTTTTGAATTAGTGCTCAAACCAGTGCATAGATTCTGTTTTAAGTGATAACAAGATTTCGAACATCGAGTCAAATAATAAGCTATTTTTAAGGTATCACGCGGTTTGCTAAAGACTACTGTACTCGTAAAATGTGTAGATTAGGATTACTAACATAGTGATTAGAAATATTGTTACTAACACTTTGAGTCATCATAAGTTACTTGTTAATAAATGTAAAATAAAATAAATAATAAAGAGGGAAGAGCAATGCTATTGTACGTTCAATTGCGTTAACAAATTGCAGCGATACTGTAAATCGACCAAAAAATGATAGTCTTATGTTAAACACGGATCTTTGAAATTAATGTTGCTCAAACAAGGACGTTTCCTATGCAAACTATGTATGTAAGTACCTATAACATTATTGATCTAAAGTAATATTATAAATGCAAGTGAGTAATTATGTTTGTTTTTTACCTTTTCACGCAAACTACCTACTCAATCGATCGTCCCAAAATTTTGCATATACATGTACGTTGTTAGGCGTATAGACACGTATATAGGGTATCTTTCATCCCGAAAAACAGAAAAGAGCTGTTGCCGAGAAAAAAAAAAACAATTACAATTTCCAGATGGCGCCACTTACACGATCCGTATTGTTTCTCAAATTCTAAATTAACGCAAGCGAAGCCGCGGGCAAACACTAGTTGTGCAATAAAACATTAAACGTAAGTTCCTACCTACCCAGCTTTCTACTTAAACTATGTCATTCTAACTAAATTAAAATATCTATTTCGACTATTTAAGTCCCATTGAGTAAGTATTTTTAGAGGTTCGGAAGTGCGCTGCGGCCTGTGAGTGACAGTCAAGCAAGACGGTGCATCCGCTGCGCTCGCGGCGCCCGCGCGCCCCGCTGATACCTACGTATCAGCGGGGCGCGCGGGCGCCGCGAGCGCACCACCTAAGTGTGTTCTGCGCAGTTTATGTTAGATAATGATGACCCACCTTGTTGTACAGAACTATACCTACTCAAAAACACTCAATGGGACTTTTATAATTTTCTAAAATCATTATTACAGTCGGCCACATGTCCCTAAATACCTACTCTTTCACTACGAAAAGATTTTAAAGACAAATTGCATAGGTCAAATTGTATGCAGCTACGTGTAATCGACTGTGATAATGATAGGTATGTTACCACAATCTGTCAAATTTCTTTGATAGATTAACAACTTTATTAGGTACACGAAGTTGCCAATTTTGGTGAAGAAAGACGATGGGGGTGGCGGCGTCCGACGTTACATCACATGCGACTTGATGCGTGCGACAAAAATTTTGTAAATAAATTACATCGCAATTTAGCGCAACCGACATCGTTTGAAAGAGATAGGCATATAAATTACCGGTATATGTATTGTTACTTTTACCGATACTAATTTTAGTTATTAGGTAACGTTAACGGACTTACGGGTATCGTTATTAATTTCGGTACATTTTTTATCGTTACCATAACGATAATTCGTAACGTTATACAAAAAATAACGGTAATCCGGTCCCTGCATGTATCTATGATCTGTAATCCGTATCGTAATGAAAAAAAAAATATTATAACATTATTTTGTTAGAGAAATAGTGTCATAATTTAATTTTTTAATTTCATTTCGATATACTGTGTGTAAAGTACGTCATTATAAACTCGTTTTGAGTTTTGTATTTTGAATTTATATTTAATGATATGAGAGTAGATAAAGAATTTAAATTGCGCAGTCTGTTCCAATTCTCTATCGATATAACAAATTATATCATTGAGTTCATCTAACTATAGTAACAATCTATTGTAATAGTTTTGAAATATAATCTAAGTACATAAATATTTCTCAACTGTCTGATCGTATCGGTCTACGAATTAATATTTTCACTTACTTGGAACCGTCAGTAATAAATAAATATCTATTCGGTTATTCAGATCTTGATACGTATTATTGTTTATATTTCACACCCACACATTCCCAGTTGTGACGCAAAAGGGGGCCGAATCAATCGGACTAGTATTGAAAAATTCTTGATGGAGAAACCCAATAAACTTTGCCCGACGGGATTCGATTAATTATCGACCCCTTGCTCAGTAGTGGCACTCTGTGACTATAAGATCAAAGATAGAAGCTTAAAATTTGACTTTTGAATTTCGAACTATTTAATTTCTAAACTTAAAATGTATTATTAAATATGAAAGTATCCGCCAAAACTAATGAACCGACCCCCGCGGTTTCACCTGCTGCTCGGCTCCTATTCGTCGCAGCGTGATGTTATATAAATCCTATAGCCTTCCTCGATAAATAGACTATACAATACAAAAACAATTGTTCAATTCGAACCAGTAGTTCATGAGATTCGTGCGTTCAACTAAACAAACTCTTCAACTTCAGTTTTAATTTACGTGTCAAATTCTAAATTAACGGGAACAGAGTAGCAGGAAAAAGCTATAGTATCTTATTTATATTTAGATAGTTTCAGTGCTATCTCATTAGCACGCCTCACTCACGATTCACTTTCAAATATCAAACAACTTTAAAAGCCGTTATGTAACAGCCATTTTCACGCTTGATTTGTTGTCAAAATACCGACAATTTTGTTTTTAACCTTTTAGTTTTCGGTACCCGTTTATGTAAGTGTTGCCAATCGAGAAATTAATTTTTCTCGTAATCTCTAAAGGAAGTATACAGGAAATTACATTTTTCCGTGACGATGTAGGTACATCATATTTATCTGCTTAGCCTATTTCTCAACTATGTTGGGTTCGGCACCCAGTCTAAATGGATGCAGCTGAATATCAGTAGCGACTGTCTAATATCTATCTGACCTCCCTAATCCAGTAAGTACTGGGTAATATGATACCCCTTGGTAAAACTGGTAGTCTTTGGCTTTGGGGCTTGTCGTTAAGACTATCAAGGATCTATAAATGACAGCCGGGAATTAAGCAGATAAATGCTTCCTAGTAACACCCTCACAATAGGTACTTTTTTTTATTGATTGCTCGTTATAAGCAATTAATAAACTGATATTATGCAATCATTTTAGTATCATTTAGTGTTAGTGAAAACTGACATTTGTTTATTTTAAGTCTGAATTTATTTTACGTCTGACGAAATACATAAGACTCTAGTTTATTTTAACTGAAATGGAAGTCATTCTACTACCTACTTTTATGGTTTTTCAATCGTATCCAATTGAGAGCTGATAATGAACCTAAAAATAACTGTTACGTACAAATTACAATTAGAAAGTAGAGTAAATACGATTTCATGGCTTATGAACCAGTTGGTATCAATTATACAACTAGCGCCGGCGCCGATTTGATTTCTATCGATTAAAAAAGAAAACCGACTTTTTCCTTTCTTTTGAATCGGAGCTTAATCGATTTTTTCACATTTTTGTCGCCTCCATTACATTGGTTTTTACGGTTTTATGTCACAAATGATAGTTTACCGGTAAATTATTAAGTTTTCTATGCATTTAAATCAGCGTGTGAAAGTAAATGTGTTTGAAAGTAATATACAATTTTATCTATTCATATTACTTTATACTTTTTATTACTATCCATTACATAATTTTAATTTTAAATGTAATGGTTTGCTTAATTATTATGTCTACAAAAGACATTACCTACTGCATATTATGTATAATCCACTTTGTCTAGTTTCAGGAAAAGAGACAAGTGTGAAAAAAATATGGGGATTTGTAATTAAATGGAGAATTAGGTATTATTGATGCATCATCAGTACCAAAGTTTTTAATTACTTAAGGGGTTAAAAACAAATTCTTACTTTAATCAAAAATAATGTAAAACAAAATAACTGCATGCGAATTTTGACCAATGAAACTCTGATTTTCATTAGTCTTAGGCCCTATAATCTACGCCAATCTATCGTAGTTTACAACTTTATCACAAAAGAAGCTCGACATGCTCCATTGGGAAAAATTAAAGCTTGGGATAGATTGACGTGCTGGCAACCTATGCCATCTGTTACTATATGCAATGTAAGTGCTCCGATAAAAAAAAAAATAAAAAAAATAAAATAAGATTTGAATCATGTTCCGACTGACTGCAACTGTGCTGCCCCGCCCGTTCCTGATTACCTTCAATATTTCCGCGGGTGAAAGGTTTCTCAATGTCATTTAGGTTGTTTTTGCTCTGTATTTATATACCTAATAATGCTAGTTCTACTGCCAACGTAACATGTCGTACCAAGGTCGGTAGAAAAAGTTGATTGACATGAGTTGCAACTTTTTTTTGTTGCTTGCTAAGCATAAAGGAAACTTTTGTATTTATTCGCTGTCAAGGATATCCGGTATACGTATACCTATTGATATTTTATTTTCTTGTTAACTGTGGCTTTTGGCTTCAGTCTAGTCCAGATGCAAAGATTAGAACGAGCTCATTCAGAAGGATTTGAAACTCCGGCACGCCAAATAAACACAATAAAACCTCTTTGGCACCGGACTCTGACAAATTGCGAGAAAAAAAAAAGTTCTATGATTTTTTTTCAAACATTAGCAAACGATAAAAATACTAAGGTTTTACTGGTGATTTTACCTCGCAATAGGATATCCTCCTATTCCTAAAACTGTTTTTCTAAGACGGATGTCGCTCCGAAATATCCTTTTTATCTCTAGAGTAAGTCCCTAAGTAATGGTTCTATAAAAAGTATTTATACCTAAATGCTAAAATGCCTCTTTGTTACTCGATAGCAAAACTACGAATTTACATATTTTTTTAATAAATTATATGCTTAATACCTAGTAATTATTGTGTTTAAAACAGCATTCGATTATGCATTTTTTTTTTACGTGAAAGATAATACTAGGTAAAATGACATACTTAATTAATTGTTAATACAAGAGAGATTTTTATCATTACGAGAAAAGGATAAAAAATATCAATCAGTAAGCTTCTAGATAGGTAATAAAAATTAATTTGACTCTCGCGTTTTCAGTGTTTTTAAGCTTTCAAAAGCCGGTTTCAATAAACTGAACCTTTCTTTTATGTGATAAAGCTGTAGAATGCAGCTACAGTTTTCATTGTCGTTAAAACTTCAAATGAACAAGAACATTGTTGCCTTCAATATTTCGGTCAGCGGACGCTCTATTAACTTCATGATTAGCGACTAATTAAACTGCATTAATTGGATACTAATTTTAGTAATAACAAATTGCTGTCTACCTTATCAAATAAATCTTATACGTAAAGATTTAAATAAACACTAATTCCGTACTTTCATCTTTTAAAATAATTATCTAAAGCCTCGTAAAGACCAGACCATAAGCCGGTATAAAAATAAAATATTACCATAATACGTTGCATAAATATAAAAAAAAAAAATATACTTTCACTAAAACACTAAAATTAAATACACTTTAATAAACACTAAATATAATTAATACACTATATTTAAATATAAATTACGTGATACAACTACAAGATAAAAACACAAGACGAAACAAAATCGAAAGTGAATTATGAACTGACCATTTTCGTCCAGAGATGGCGTGACTGACGCGGCACGACGCGTTTGCCTCGACTGAGCTCGCAACAAGCATTGCTACAATTTATAAAGTATCCACACTGAGCGGTTTCACTTTCTACTCGAGCCCGGTCGAACATGATCCACTTTTTTACGGTCGCCATAACTCTTACGCCTTGAATGGTAAACAAAGAGATCTTTTTACTCTTGTAACCTGGTCTTAACTCCCGGGAGTTAAGGCCAGGTGGTTAATTTTCTGGTCCTTCGAGCCGGATACCACATGACTTGAGATACGAGTTAGTGGTATATTTGCATATGAAGCGAACTTGACTCAACATGTAGTGTGAGTTGTGACTCAGTTATTATGTGCTGAACTTTTGATAAAACTTGCACCTATAACAGTATATTGCATAGCCATGTTGTATATACACACTTCAAAAGTGTCTAGGGATCAACATATATTTTTGCAATAACTTTTCTCCTGATTGATATTAATTAAAATTTTCTTTAAGGATTCATCAAATAAAGTGTTTTCGTTTGTCACAGTAACGATAAACCAAGTCACCTTTGCATTAATAAAGAAATTTGCCATTTTCCTAATAAAGGGATTTTTGACATTTGAACCACTAACACAAAAGTTCGAAAAAAAGACTGAAAAAACAGTTTTCTTTAAAATTTTATTGGGTAACTTAAACAATTAATAATCCGTGTTTCTACCGCGAACACTAACAACACAAGAACATCGGTTTGGCATACTCAAAATGAGTTCATCCAAATCACGCTGTGGAATGGCCGCCCATGTTCGTTGCAACAACAAAAAAAGGTCTTCTTGCGACTGGATACCCTCCATATTCGGCAGAGCTCTTCTCTGTAGCATATCCCATGCATGCTCAATCGGATTCAAGTCTGGCGACTGAGCAGGCCAGGGCAGGACATTGATGTTAGCTGCGGCGAGAGTCTGTCTTACAACTCTTGCGGTGTGCGGTCGTGCATTATCATGCATTAACTGAAATAAGGGACCGATTTGCACTTGTAGAGGAACGATGACGTCTGATACAATCGTCTCAGCATAAATTTGAGCGTTGAGGTTGCCTCTGATCCAAATCAACTCAGTTCTTCAGCCGATCCAAATACCCGCCCATACCATGATGGTTCCACCACTATAAGGATGGACTTCCTGGCAGGATTTTAATCGCTGTTGGCGTCCAGGGGTTCTCCAGTGTCGTATACGTCTTGTATCCGGTCTCATACCGAAACGAGACTCATCAGAAAAGCACACGAAACGCCATTGTTCTTCTGCCCAATTTCTGTGTTCAAGAGCCCATTGATATCGAATCCTACGATTGTGCATTGCTATAGGTGGTACCCGTAGCGGTCTTCGGGAATGAAGGTTCACTTCATGCAAGCGGTTTCTGACTGTTTGGTCGCTAATTAAGTTCCCTGAAGAGTGATGAAGCCTCACGGCTAACATCATGGCGGTTATTGTTGGAGCTCTTCGAGTTAAGATTTGAATGTATCGGTCTTGTCTCCGTGTGGTGCAGCGATACCGTCCTCCATGGCGCTCAGCCACGGTACCAGTGCTTCGGTAACGTGTCCAAAGTCGACTGATAACACTCTGACTTGTATTCAGAGCTAAAGCCACAGTACGTTGCCGGGAACCAGCTTCTATCATTCCCACGGCTCTGAGCATTTCTTCCCTGCTTAAATGACGTCGCCGCTCCATAATAACGTTGGTTTTAATCAGTAGTAGGGAAACAGTAGCACTAATAATGTCTTCAATGCGTTGTATGTTTTTATAGGGAAAATATTGACAGCTGATTTTCATCTTTTACTCGAATTTGATTCACAGTTCCTGATTCAAATTATGAAATGCACCAAAAAGGATCCATATAAATTTATAAAATCATAAATTTATTACAAAGCCACATCTCAATCTCAAGAAATCCGCATAAAAATGCTTGATCCCTAGACACTTTTGATGTGTGTAGTTGTCTTAATGATTTATAAGTATATCTCTGTGTTTATAGATTAAAGATGCACAATAGTAAGGCC
This sequence comes from Agrotis exclamationis, assembly GCA_950005045.1. Classification (NCBI taxonomy): domain Eukaryota; kingdom Metazoa; phylum Arthropoda; class Insecta; order Lepidoptera; family Noctuidae; genus Agrotis; species Agrotis exclamationis. The sequence continues at coordinate 5,608,718 of OX465433.1, read as the reverse complement.
CACCACCTCTCAGTATTAAAGTCATTCAGCATCATTGAAGATGAGTTAATTGTTATTTGTTTGTTTAACTGATTTTTTCCCATCTGCAGATTGGTTTCACTTGATTTTTTTAATGATAGTTCCCTGTTATTCAGTACCTAAGTTCTTAATAACCCTAAAATTATATCTCCAAAATAAGGAATACATAATCTGCATCATTGTGTTACATAAACTAATTATTTCTTTTGGAAACTCTGGTGAACTCTTTGTTTATCAAATCAATAACAACTGATCCTCTAAACACTGTGAAGGTGGTTTAAATAGGCTAGTTGCCCTAAAAAATGTAATTAATCCGTCTTTTAGATTATTCAAAAATAAGGGACACGTATTTTTTTATTTGTAAATTAGACTAAAAATGACAAAGATATAGCCTATTAAAGTTATGTGTGACGTCACGCCGCGTGGCATTTTTTCGCGCGGGGTGACGTCACACGTAACTTTAATGGGCTATATCTTTGTTATTTTTTATTTAATCGAAAAAAGAAAAAAATACGTATCCAATATTTTTTTATAATCTAAAATACGGACTAAATACAATGTAATTATTTTGACCCTGGAAACTACCCTATCAGAACTGTTCGATGGTCTTCTATCAACTCTCAAGATTTTTGCAGTTCTCACTGAAGGTGCGTGTATCATACATTTATTAGGCAAACGTTTACGACTTTTTTTTAGCGTAGTAAAATCATCAAATGAGTCCTCCCACCCAGGGCACGCGGGAGGGAGTGTCAGACTCGTACTGACTAAAATCCACGGAGTCCTTCAATAGCCCTTTATGTTCCGGGGTCACGGTAATACGGTAATGAGATAAGTCCCGCGACCCCGGCAGGCTTTGGCCCTCTAGAGAGGAGGCTCCGTCATTATGCTGACGCTCTTTGAGGTGCGCGTGAAACACAACGCGCCGTCGCGCGTCGACCCGGGCATGGTCCATGGTCGGGCGCATGCCCGTGTACGTTACTCCAGCAAGAAAGTATCTCCTAGAGTTATATGAGTAGAACGTATAGTTTGTGCCTTATCTGCTGTAAATGTGCCCCCACATAAAAAATGTGTGCCCCCTGTCGTTTTGGAAAAAAAGCGGAAAAACGATTCTTGCTGGGGTAACGTTTTTCTTGCAGGAAAATTCTAAACGAGTTATCGGAGAGAGACAAAATGTGCATGGCCAGAGAGCTTATATGTGTGCCAAAATGTGCACCCAAAAATAAAATCTGTGCCCCTTCAGATTTTCGAGATATTGCGTTTCCTGCTGGAGTAACGTTTTGATGAATCGTATATCTCTAAAGCCATAGCATGTGCCCCTGTAGAATAAACATACACGAGTAGCTCTTAATGTGTGCCCCTTAGTGCCCCAATTAGATTTAAGAAAATATTTATAGTTTTCAAGTTATCGCGGTTTTATGAAAACCCGAAAAAACATCGCAGCGCCTAAATGAGACAAGGCATAAGTTCGCTGAAAACTGTATTCGGTCCTTCTTGACGCTAATAATAACCATACAAAGTTTCAAAACTGTACATGCATGCGTTTTTGAATAATCTTGCTAAAAGTCAAAACGATGGTGTCATAACTTTGACAGCAAAATACAAGGAACTGGCTCAATCTCAGATGTGTAGGTGTAAACCAAAATCATGTGCCTTTAGTCAAAAATATATGGTGAAAATATAGAGCTTGGAATGTTTCGCATTAAGTAAATATAAACAAAAAACCAAAATATGTAAACAACGGCTGGTTATCCGAACAAATTTGAATGACTACTAAAAAGCGACGGATTCATACATATCGATGACCTTCTTTATTGGACGTATTATACCTAAGCTGTTGTCAGTACAGTTGCGTTCAAAAGTTTTGGGGGCTAATTAAAAAATATATTAATTGCTCCTTGTGACTATATTAATGAAACAGCTTGTTGATGTGTAAATTATTATTTTTCTTCCCTTAATTTTAACTCTTAAAGTACACTAAGTTTCTTAAAGGCCTAGGAACAAAAAAATAACATAAAAAGTCATTCCTAGAGCTTTATGAACTTAGAGCGTTGTATTGATGATTTTGTTGATTATATTCTGTAACTGCATACGTCTTACAGCCGCGAATAATATTTTAATCAACATAAAACCTAGCACGCCTGCAAATTGCAAAAAACGCAAGAAATTTTGAATTTCGCGGGCTGGTTGGAAAAATTGTAAAAACTTACTGTTAATTTATCTAACCTACGGCTTATCAATAAATATATATATATATATATATAAACAAATACGGGCTTTTTTAAAATACAAGAAAGAGCTAGGTACCTCTTTTTAGTAGTAGGTATTCATCATACATTCCATGAAGATTTTTTTTTACATTGGGACCAATCAAATTTTGGGTCAAAGACCTGGCAAATATCTGGATGTATTTCTTTCGTTCACACATAAATTACTGGATGTATTTTAATTAACTTTAGAATGGAGAAGATAGCTTACCTTGGAATAGCACTTAGGCTACTATTTATAATGTACTTAATCATGTGTAAAGTCATAGAAACAGCTAATAGAATATAATCCAATAACAACTTAATTTTATTATTTATTACTTTTCTACTTCAGTGTACTCAGGCACAACACGTGTGAACCGGTTAGTGAGTAAAGTAAAGAAGGTCATCGATATGTATGAATCCGTCGCTTTTTAGTAGTCATTCAAATTTGGTCGGATAACCAGCCGTTGTTTACATATTTTGGTTTTTTGTTTATATTTACTTAATGCGAAACATTCCAAGCTCTATATTTTCACCATATATTTTTGACTAAAGGCACATGATTTTGGTTTACACCTACACATCTGAGATTGAGCCAGTTCCTTGTATTTTGCTGTCAAAGTTATGACACCATCGTTTTGACTTTTAGCAAGATTATTCAAAAACGCATGCATGTACAGTTTTGAAACTTTGTATGGTTATTATTAGCGTCAAGAAGGACCGAATACAGTTTTCAGCGAACTTATGCCTTGTCTCATTTAGGCGCTGCGATGTTTTTTCGGGTTTTCATAAAACCGCGATAACTTGAAAACTATAAATATTTTCTTAAATCTAATTGGGGCACTAAGGGGCACACATTAAGAGCTACTCGTGTATGTTTATTCTACAGGGGCACATGCTATGGCTTTAGAGATATACGATTCATCAAAACGTTACTCCAGCAGGAAACGCAATATCTCGAAAATCTGAAGGGGCACAGATTTTATTTTTGGGGGCACATTTTGGCACACATATAAGCTCTCTGGCCATACACATTTTGTCTCTCTCCGATCACTCGTTTAGAATGTTCCTGCTAGAAAAACGTTACCCCAGCAAGAATTGTTTTTCCGCTTTTTTTTCAAAACGACAGGGGGCACACATTTTTTATGTGGGGGCACATTTACAGCAAATAAGGCACCAACTATACGTTCTACTCATATAACTCTAGGAGATACTTTCTTGCTGGAGTAACGTACACCATGCCCGTGTACGTTACTCCAGCAAGAAAGTATCTCCTAGAGTTATATGAGTAGAACGTATAGTTTGTGCCTTATCTGCTGTAAATGTGCCCCCACATAAAAAATGTGTGCCCCCTGTCGTTTTGGAAAAAAAGCGGAAAAACGATTCTTGCTGGGGTAACGTTTTTCTTGCAGGAAAATTCTAAACGAGTTATCGGAGAGAGACAAAATGTGCATGGCCAGAGAGCTTATATGTGTGCCAAAATGTGCCCCCAAAAATAAAATCTGTGCCCCTTCAGATTTTCGAGATATTGCGTTTCCTGCTGGAGTAACGTTTTGATGAATCGTATATCTCTAAAGCCATAGCATGTGCCCCTGTAGAATAAACATACACGAGTAGCTCTTAATGTGTGCCCCTTAGTGCCCCAATTAGATTTAAGAAAATATTTATAGTTTTCAAGTTATCGCGGTTTTATGAAAACCCGAAAAAACATCGCAGCGCCTAAATGAGACAAGGCATAAGTTCGCTGAAAACTGTATTCGGTCCTTCTTGACGCTAATAATAACCATACAAAGTTTCAAAACTGTACATGCATGCGTTTTTGAATAATCTTGCTAAAAGTCAAAACGATGGTGTCATAACTTTGACAGCAAAATACAAGGAACTGGCTCAATCTCAGATGTGTAGGTGTAAACCAAAATCATGTGCCTTTAGTCAAAAATATATGGTGAAAATATAGAGCTTGGAATGTTTCGCATTAAGTAAATATAAACAAAAAACCAAAATATGTAAACAACGGCTGGTTATCCGAACAAATTTGAATGACTACTAAAAAGCGACGGATTCATACATATCGATGACCTTCTTTATTGGACGTATTATACCTAAGCTGTTGTCAGTACAGTTGCGTTCAAAAGTTTTGGGGGCTAATTAAAAAATATATTAATTGCTCCTTGTGACTATATTAATGAAACAGCTTGTTGATGTGTAAATTATTATTTTTCTTCCCTTAATTTTAACTCTTAAAGTACACTAAGTTTCTTAAAGGCCTAGGAACAAAAAAATAACATAAAAAGTCATTCCTAGAGCTTTATGAACTTAGAGCGTTGTATTGATGATTTTGTTGATTATATTCTGTAACTGCATACGTCTTACAGCCGCGAATAATATTTTAATCAACATAAAACCTAGCACGCCTGCAAATTGCAAAAAACGCAAGAAATTTTGAATTTCGCGGGCTGGTTGGAAAAATTGTAAAAACTTACTGTTAATTTATCTAACCTACGGCTTATCAATAAATATATATATATATATATAAACAAATACGGGCTTTTTTAAAATACAAGAAAGAGCTAGGTACCTCTTTTTAGTAGTAGGTATTCATCATACATTCCATGAAGATTTTTTTTTACATTGGGACCAATCAAATTTTGGGTCAAAGACCTGGCAAATATCTGGATGTATTTCTTTCGTTCACACATAAATTACTGGATGTATTTTAATTAACTTTAGAATGGAGAAGATAGCTTACCTTGGAATAGCACTTAGGCTACTATTTATAATGTACTTAATCATGTGTAAAGTCATAGAAACAGCTAATAGAATATAATCCAATAACAACTTAATTTTATTATTTATTACTTTTCTACTTCAGTGTACTCAGGCACAACACGTGTGAACCGGTTAGTGAGTAAAGTAAAGAAGGTCATCGATATGTATGAATCCGTCGCTTTTTAGTAGTCATTCAAATTTGGTCGGATAACCAGCCGTTGTTTACATATTTTGGTTTTTTGTTTATATTTACTTAATGCGAAACATTCCAAGCTCTATATTTTCACCATATATTTTTGACTAAAGGCACATGATTTTGGTTTACACCTACACATCTGAGATTGAGCCAGTTCCTTGTATTTTGCTGTCAAAGTTATGACACCATCGTTTTGACTTTTAGCAAGATTATTCAAAAACGCATGCATGTACAGTTTTGAAACTTTGTATGGTTATTATTAGCGTCAAGAAGGACCGAATACAGTTTTCAGCGAACTTATGCCTTGTCTCATTTAGGCGCTGCGATGTTTTTTCGGGTTTTCATAAAACCGCGATAACTTGAAAACTATAAATATTTTCTTAAATCTAATTGGGGCACTAAGGGGCACACATTAAGAGCTACTCGTGTATGTTTATTCTACAGGGGCACATGCTATGGCTTTAGAGATATACGATTCATCAAAACGTTACTCCAGCAGGAAACGCAATATCTCGAAAATCTGAAGGGGCACAGATTTTATTTTTGGGGGCACATTTTGGCACACATATAAGCTCTCTGGCCATACACATTTTGTCTCTCTCCGATCACTCGTTTAGAATGTTCCTGCTAGAAAAACGTTACCCCAGCAAGAATTGTTTTTCCGCTTTTTTTTCAAAACGACAGGGGGCACACATTTTTTATGTGGGGGCACATTTACAGCAAATAAGGCACCAACTATACGTTCTACTCATATAACTCTAGGAGATACTTTCTTGCTGGAGTAACGTACACCGCATGCCCGCGCTTACGGTGGCCGGAGATCGTCTTGCAACGTCCGACGCCCTGGGCTTCTACTACTGCGGCTGGGGCGGAGGGAGGACGCTGTCCTCTCTCTCTCTCACGGCTCGCCTCCTCCTTCGCGATCATGACTGCTTCGCAGAAGGAGGCGACCGCTTCCCACTCGGTAAACGTTTACGACTAGGAATTTTTTGTCGTCCAGGGTTTTTTTTAAATCTCTGTTACATTTCATGAATAAGTAGGTATTCCGGGACAAGCTGTTATGTTTTTTTTTTTGATAGTATAACCCTTATATGAGTCCTCCTGCCCCGGGTGAAGTGGAAGAAACTATCACACTTTTAATGACGCAAAGTCTATCCAGTATCTTTGGTTCCGGGGCCACAGAATCTTGGATAAAAAGTCCCGCGACCCATGCAGGCTTTGTCTTTTGCAAACTATCTTGGCCGGCTTCCTGTCTATATCTGAATATATGATCTATATCTAATTGTACCAGTATTTAGAAACACGACCTATTAACTGGGTAATGCGATACCACTATTCCGCGACGCCGTGTAGAGAGAAGATATTCCGCGTATGTTTAGTAATTGGTCCTTAGATGTGTAACTCATAGCTCATTTTTGAAATTACTCACAAGAATAATAGAATAGAATATACACACATCAAAAGTGTCTAGGGATCAAGCATTTTTATGCGGATTTCTTGAGATTGAGATGTGGCTTTGTAATAAATTTATGATTTTATAAATTTATATGGATCCTTTTTGGTGCATTTCATAATTTGAATCAGGAACTGTGAATCAAATTCGAGTAAAAGATGAAAATCAGCTGTCAATATTTTCCCTATAAAAACATACAACGCATTGGAGACATTATTAGTGCTACTGTTTCCCTACTACTGATTAAAACCAACGTTATTATGGAGCGGCGACGTCATTTAAGCAGGGAAGAAATGCTCAGAGCCGTGGGAATGATAGAAGCTGGTTCCCGGCAACGTACTGTGGCTTTAGCTCTGAATACAAGTCAGAGTGTTATCAGTCGACTTTGGACACGTTACCGAAGCACTGGTACCGTGGCTGAGCGCCATGGAGGACGGTATCGCTGCACCACACGGAGACAAGACCGATACATTCAAATCTTAACTCGAAGAGCTCCAACAATAACCGCCATGATGTTAGCCGTGAGGCTTCATCACTCTTCAGGGAACTTAATTAGCGACCAAACAGTCAGAAACCGCTTGCATGAAGTGAACCTTCATTCCCGAAGACCGCTACGGGTACCACCTATAGCAATGCACAATCGTAGGATTCGATATCAATGGGCTCTTGAACACAGAAATTGGGCAGAAGAACAATGGCGTTTCGTGTGCTTTTCTGATGAGTCTCGTTTCGGTATGAGACCGGATACAAGACGTATACGACACTGGAGAACCCCTGGACGCCAACAGCGATTAAAATCCTGCCAGGAAGTCCATCCTTATAGTGGTGGAACCATCATGGTATGGGCGGGTATTTGGATCGGCGGAAGAACTGAGTTGATTTGGATCAGAGGCAACCTCAACGCTCAAATTTATGCTGAGACGATTGTATCAGACGTCATCGTTCCTCTACAAGTGCAAATCGGTCCCTTATTTCAGTTAATGCATGATAATGCACGACCGCACACCGCAAGAGTTGTAAGACAGACTCTCGCCGCAGCTAACATCAATGTCCTGCCCTGGCCTGCTCAGTCGCCAGACTTGAATCCGATTGAGCATGCATGGGATATGCTACAGAGAAGAGCTCTGCCGAATATGGAGGGTATCCAGTCGCAAGAAGACCTTTTTTTGTTGTTGCAACGAACATGGGCGGCCATTCCACAGCGTGATTTGGATGAACTCATTTTGAGTATGCCAAACCGATGTTCTTGTGTTGTTAGTGTTCGCGGTAGAAACACGGATTATTAATTGTTTAAGTTACCCAATAAAATTTTAAAGAAAACTGTTATTTCAGTCTTTTTTTCGAACTTTTGTGTTAGTGGTTCAAATGTCAAAAATCCCTTTATTAGGAAAATGGCAAATTTCTTTATTAATGCAAAGGTGACTTGGTTTATCGTTACTGTGACAAACGAAAACACTTTATTTGATGAATCCTTAAAGAAAATTTTAATTAATATCAATCAGGAGAAAAGTTATTGCAAAAATATATGTTGATCCCTAGACACTTTTGATGTGTGTACTTTCTGGTTAGTTTATCTTTCTGGTTACATACTTTCTGTGTACCAAATCCGTTGTCAATGTATCCAAATCCGTTTAGAAGTTATTTATGCGTGAAAGAGTAACAAACTTCCGCCCATCCATCAATCCTCACAAACTTTGGCAGTTATAATACTAAGAAAAGTAAGCAACACACATTGTGAAAAAAACAGCGAGCAGCTGATAGATCAAATATAAATTAACTAACACCATATTACCAAATTTATTCAAAACTAGCTGACCGGGCAAACTTCGTACTGCCTCACCTTTTAAACCTTCCCTGGACTTCCAGAAATAATTCAAGACCAAAATCAGCCAAATCGGTCCAGCCGTTCTCGAGTTTTAGCGAGACTAACGAACAGCAATTGATTTTTATATATAAGATGAGATGTGCGTTGAAATAACTCATGTTTCACGCGTCTGAAATGTATCTAGATATGTATCTGTAATTAATTACTTGGTTGTTCTGTTGTAAACCCGTATAATCATTACAACATCTCGAAGGCAAATACAATTGGGGTCGTTGCAGGTTATCCGCAGCCCTGGTACAATACCGACGCATACGCATTAGAAAATTGTTAGGTAATTACCAGATTTCTCCTGCGATTTCCACGTTAAACTGTGAAATTGTGAATGAAAGAAATACATTGTTATAGTACCTATGTTAAGTGTTAATGTTTTACATACTCTAAAATACGCAGTAAACAAATAATGAATGTTTAATAATTCGAGATGAATTTCGAAATGAAAAACAAACATGATCTTTGGGCTGATTCAGGATTACGTGTGCATCATTCATGTTTAATTTTTCTACTCCGCCCGCGTGGAAAGCAGCAATTGTCCCATAGTAACTTATTATCGGGAAAAAGTTAAGTATCCTATTTTCTAACACATGCTCTACATATGGCCCATTTTTCATCGAAATCAGTTCATCCGTTGTAACGTGAAAGGCAGTAACAGTTAAACATGCGGACACATTTTCGTAAACATAAATATTATGATACAAATATTGATTTGTTTTCTTTCATGTTTACGGTAGTATTATAGTCATCAATTACGTAATTTTGATATAGGGGAACAGTGTATAAGACGGGGACACGAGGTATGATAGGAAATCACACACCTAAGACAAACTTAACACAAAACTAACGTAGCACAAACGCCAACACGCAAATGGCGTCCCATTTGCGTCTGGCCGCTTGCAAATGACGTCCTGATGGCGCTTGCTCTACGTTAGTGTTGTGTTAAGTATGCCTAAAGAGTGTATGTCCCCATTATACCTCGCGATTATTAACGTCCCCGTCTTATACATTGTTCCCCTACCTAAGATAAAGCAGCTACAGTAGGCTTTATCAGTTGGTTACCCCAGTTGTATTAAATTTTGGTATCGAGTCGGGTGAAACTGACTGCACCCATCTACCACCAAAAGTTTAAAAACTCGTAAGACAAACAAAAATGGTCGTTTGACACAGGAAAAGTTGTTAGGTATCTCTATTCTCACGTCTGAATTAGATACGAATGGGAGAAAAATCCATCTATTTACACGTAAATTCCTGGTTTAAATAGGTACGTTGGTTTAGAACATTTTTTTTAAAGAGGTTAGTTAGAAATCACTGTAGGATTTTTTTAAACGTTGCCCATCACTAGGGATTTCTCCTCTCTTTATCGTGGGCGCGTTTACAAACATAATATAAACTCACATACACAAACACTCAGAGCCGTAACAACTATTAATTTGCAGATCATACAAGTATTAATTGTTCGGTGCAGGGATCGAACCCGCCGCGACACGCTGCACAGTGCAGTCGATCGCTCCTATACGCCAACCATGCAGTCAAAATTCGAATTTGGATTTGATCTTGATTTAGTCAAATAACAGAGAAGATTTATGATGATAAATATCTATTATAAATCATAATTTAATACCTAATAAATTAATGAAGACATAATTAAGTAGATGCATGTCGAGAATGTGGTCCAATCGAATAACTGGTTGCCCTTGTCTTGTCGTTGACATTTACATAAAAGGAAGTAAATGAAATTTCTTGTAAATTAATTAACACTTCTGATGTAGATGAATATTAAGTAATTAAAATTTATACAAAGCAACAAAAACTTAGGCATACCTAGGTAGAAAAATCCAAAATGAAAAAGCCGAACATGTACTTTTAAGAACTTTTAATTCCAGGGGTCGCCAAATGACGGACCACGGCCGGTCCGCATCGCATCCGGACCGCCCGCCGACCCATTTTATGCGGACCGCGACAACACAGCAACTTGCACGACACACACTACACTTACTGATGAGCATCTCCTGGATTTATTATTGAATCCACCAATATTACTCCAAACTTAATACAGATAGTCCGCAACAGAAAATGTCAATTTTCTCATTGATTTTTATAAAAAAATAACCTTTGTTGCTTTCGTAATTTTAACATTTGTTTTTTTTTCTATAAATTTTGTGCGGACCGCGATTGTCATTTCATTTCTTAAAACGGACCCCGAGCGACATTAATTGGTGACCCCTGTTCTATTCTATTTATTTCGAACTCTCAGTTCAAACGTTGGCAAATGCCGTCCTGCTCTCCCATGACTTCCAATTTTATCAATATAGACTAGAGCAAATGTGGACTTCTGATCATTTGTTTGGTCGTTCAGCTCGTTTCGCCATCTCCTATGAGGTCTACCGCGATCATTTCTGCCTGTCTCAGGATTCCAAATCGTGTTTATTTTGGCCTAAAACTCATTAAGCATACAGCAGACGTGGCTAGACCACTCCCACTAAGAACAGACACCATGAAGGAGTTAAATAAAGCATCGATATTTCTGTCTGTGTGGAAGTTCTTCATTATTTTCAAAACTCCATCAAACACACAGTTTGTAACTAGCATCATCATCAGCCTATAATGTTCCCATTACCAGAGCTGACATTACAGGCCTCTTCTCTGTAAGGAGGAGTGGGCCATAATCAACCACCAGGCCCAATGCGGGTTGGGAGATGTCACATGTCTTCGAATGATTGGTTCTAGGACATGCAGTTTTCCTCACAATGTTTTCCTTCATCGTATTGAGAGCAGTGTTGATGAACTAATAACAAATATGTAGATGTGATTAAATTACAAAAAAAGTAATGCGCCTGGCTTTATTTTTTGTGAAATCATCATATGAGTCATTCCACTGACATAGTCCAGTCCCAGGGTGGGACGGGAGGGACTCTCAGACTTGTACTGACTAAAATCCACGGTGATCCTTCAATAGCTCTTTACGTTCAAGGGTCTCGGTTACCTGATGGGACAGTCCCGCAACCATGTATGCGCCTGCCTGAGCTCAAACTCGCAACTTATAACTCGTATGCCGGCCAAACCACTGGGCCACCACTGCTCTGTAAGTAGCATAACATCTAGCAATACGTTTCGCAGATTTTATCAGGTGCCATCAAAGTGCAGGTGGCGACGTCAGTCTGTTTATTTCATCACACGCTAACCGAGTTAGTAGAAGTTCTCACATTGTGTGCGCTACGGGCCCTGCATATAAATGTCTGCCGACCCTCTTACGTAACTACTGCGGATTTCTAACCTTCTTAAGGATATGGGGATTGGGTTGAATTTAAATTCTGTTATTGACTTCCGTGTGGGTTTGGAGAAACGTGACAACGCTGTAACAATCACAGAAAAGCTATAAAATATAGTATAATCCAAAAAGAGATTATTGTTGAGCTTTCCATTTAGATCTAATATTTCATACCGTTAGACACCTTTAAGCCTCGTGTCGTATATTTATATAATTAGAATAGTGTTGTAGTTTACTATGCTATTCAGCCGGTAATAGCTGGTAATCCGGCTCCAAGGACCAATTTTATTCGTTGCTTGAACTCGTTTCTGACTAGCCAGAGAAAGTAAAATGTCAGAGAAAATTGGAATTGTATGGGGATAGCCTCTGCCCAGATGTGAAACTAAACAGGTTAGTTAAAAATATTGATTAAGTAGGTAGGGGAACAGTGTATAAGACGGGGACGTTAATAATCGCGAGGTATAATGAGGACTATACACTCTTTAGGCATACTTAACACAACACTAACGTAGAGCAAGCGCCATCAGGACGTCATTTGCAAGCGGCCAGACGGAAATAGCGTCCTGTTGGCGCTTGTGCTACGTTAGTTTTGTGTTAATTTTGCCTTAGGTGTGTGATTTCCCATCATACGTCGCGTCCCCGTCTTATACACTGTTCCCCTACCTATCAAAAGAAAATAGATTTCTAAGTTAAAAAAATGTGGCGGACTGCGTATTTACTATGATTCATCAAGCATCAGGTAAGCTTCCATGGGATGTCTGCTTTGGTATCGGCACGCGGTACCTACACAGTTTTCCTCAGACTAAGTGTTATTCATCATGTCGGTTTTTCAGAAAGTCAGTTCTTCACCTATTATCTATTTGTTTTCCTTTGCGAATATGGGTTTTCTTGCACCTAGCACTTAGTACAGAATATCTTCCTTCCTCGTGGGAAAAATGTGTGAATAACACTTCTAGGGAAATATAGGTACCTAATACTAATATCATTGCCTAATACTTTTATCATGAATAGTTTTCACAAGTCGTGTAGGTACTCCAAAGCATAGCGCCAAGCATACCTAAACAAGCTCTTAATGATAACAACAATAAAGTATAATTATTCGCGCACTTAATGTGTGTAAACGCCGTAATATGCACAATGCATATTGCATTATTATGAAAACTTGCGACATATTAAGTTACTTCACTAACCTACTATTATCAATTTAACACGCGACTGCAGGCATGTTGGGCATGCAATATTTAAATAAGAGCATTGAGAAATTACTCCTGAAACCAGTACTAGAATTAATTCTTTTGCTTCGTAAGTTTGAAAATTCCCCCACAATGTCGTGTGTGCGATCAATAAGTTTTCTGCAATTAATTGTAAGAAAGACAAAACGTATTATTTGGCACAAAAACCTCGACAAACACACACCATGAACAAAATTGAATACTACACAGTGTAACGCCAGATGTCGCTAGCAAGCCAAGCCAAGCCATGCCATGCCAAGCCAAGCCAAGCCATGCCAAGCCAAGCCATGCCATGCCAAGCCATGCCATGCCAAGCCAAGCCAAGCCATGCCATGCCAAGCCATGCCAAGCCAAGCCAAGCCATGCCAAGCCAAGCCATGCCAAGCCAAGCCATGCCAAGCCAAGCCATGCCAAGCCAAGCCAAGCCGACTGTCAAGCCCGACATGTCATGCCAAGCCGGCTGTCAAGCCCGACATGTCATGCCAAGCCGGCTGTCAAGCCCGACATGTCAAGCCGGCTGTCAAGCTCGCCACGCCAAGCCGCTACGTCACTTCCCTACCACGTGAGCCATCCCCGCCAAATGTTGAGTCGGGGGGGTGGGGTAGCCGCCAGCCAGTGAGTTATATAAAAGCCAGGAGCTATGATTTTGGTTTTCAGTTTATAACAATAATTGTAAGGGAAAACTCTGCCCAAATAAAAGTGTAAATCAATTATTTTCGATTTATTTATATCACTGTCGTTTTACTCAGAAGTGTGATAAAAAAACCTACGATGAAACGACGCTCTGCTACACAATAACCTCAACGGTCGTCTTGTCTGGAGGACGAAGATTCTGCTTTGGTAAGCCAGATATCTGAAAATAAAAACGAAGAAAGGCAATGCACACCACCCGCAAGGAAAATATTGAAAAGTCTCCTTGCACAAGAAGTTGAAAAATCATTCAATTATCTGGAACACGAAGTCCCTACCCTCATCCATCGGAAAATACACCGCGCCGCATCGTTAATTCCGTTCGTTTGATCGAGTTTCAAGAAGTATTCTTCTCGCTACCAGCAACGCTTCTCTGTGGAAATGAATGCTACCTCAAAGTCGTCATAGCGGATCCAAGGACATCACATAGAAGAAAGGATTCGTCCTACTTCGCCGAAAGCTGCCAGGAATCGTGCATAAATAACCAGGTCAGTTATGCCATGCCAATATTTGCAAAATGCCATTAGCCAAATGTGTTTTATAATTGAGTGCCTCGTGTGTCGATAATCATAATATGCCATTGGTGGGGTATAGACCTTGACAAAACTAGGGTAGGCCCGATAAGCATATCTGATTGTAATCAATTAATTAATTATCTCGGTATAAACTGCTTTTCTAGCTATACTAAGGAGTTGGGAAGTTGGAATGTACAGATTTAGTCCAAATTCGCATTAAGTACACGTAGGCCTTATAGATTAGCACATCACAAACAAGAGATTGTTACGAGTCAAAATTAATGAGCCATTAGAAGCAGGTATATAAAAGAACCCGAATCGGAGTATGCTTCTCCTATTGTTTAGTTATGAGGAAGAACGGAAATAGTTGCCTATGTGTCGATTACAGAGCCCTAAATGCATTAATTATCCGCGATAGATATCCATTAGCTATTATCGATAAGTAAACTAAAATAACTGGTAAGAACTACTTCACCAGTCTTATTCTAGTCCAACGGTATCCATAAACTCGGCATCCATCCTAAATATACATATAGCGCTCCCTCAGTTTTTATGCGCTTAAGTTCAAGTTCATAGATAGTTAAGTAATTTTAAAGTAAATCATTATATAAAAATAACTCCAATAATGTCGTCAAATGGTCGGGGTCAAACGCAGAATTTTAAATTAAATAGGTATATGTGGGCAAATGTTGATTTCTACAAAACAGGATTTCTTACTTAGTTTAAGAATTATCATGTTCATGGCATTGAACCGGGCGAATTTAAGTTCGCAGCCGTGTCTCAATTTCCCGTTCCGAATAACATACACAAAGTGCGTCAGTTTATTGGACTATGTAGTGACTTTGGGAAGTTCTTCCATAATTTTGCAATAATGGCTCATCCGCTTACCGAACTAGCAAAAACAAAAATAATAAAAATAATATGTGGGTATGGTATAAAAAAAAATGTGATAAACCGGTGATAGCGATATATGATCTTAGTTGGAAATTCACACGAATGCATGCAAGTTACCCAGAGCAGGTATTCTTTTATTTACAAATACGGATAGACGGTAGTTTGAGCCCTGTCTTCTATTTTAGTTGCGTTACGAGTCGGGAAGAAAGTTTTTTTCGCAGCGTATTACGAAGTTTTCGTATATGTGTTGAGTAAAAATCTCCGTGTAACTACGGATTGTAGTGCAGTTCGCTATACAATGACTAACGTGATCACGCATTGCCGTCTGGTGACTTTTAATTCAAGACTATGAAATTACTGTTGACTATAGACCGGGTGAGCGCATAAAGCATATCGATGCCTTGAGCAGGAATCCGATAGATGCCGTTAATGTGTTCCGTTTAGAAGTAAACTATTGGTTTCGTGAAGTGCAAAGTATTATTGATTTATTGTAAAGCGGGTGCACAGATAGTGATATTGTAAATAATATAATTGACGGTAGGCTGTCTCGTAAAACGCTTTACGATACCCAATTAGTTATGCCAAATTTCACGCGTAGAAAATATTACAAATGCTTCATAACGATATTGGCCATTACATTAGAGGATTAAAATTATGCTCAGAACTTCCTAAAAAAAAATGATTTCTAGTTTCCAAAAATGACCCACTTCATAAGGAAATATGTGACGTCGTGTTTATATTGTGCGTACGGTAAAAGAGAATACGGTAGGAAAGAAGGCAAACTGCATCGAATCTCTAAACCATCTGAACCGATGAAAATGGTAGACATCGATAATTTGGGCCCTTTTAGCAAGATTAAAAAGGATACCAATAAATGTTAGTTTTGACAGATTCTTTCTCTAAATTCGTTGTTTCTGAGCCTACACGTATGGTCAATTCTGTAGAGATAATTACCGTCTTATTAAAAAAAAAAGGGTTTAACTAAAGACCCAGGTTTAAATCTCGTAAAACTACGGTTTACTTATACGTTATTACGGATCGTGGTTTGGTGATAAACCATGGTAAAGTCGTAGCTGTCAAAGTTTCTTATAGTAACTTTCATTGTGTTGTTGTTTTTATGATGTAATTGTTTAGACAATGGTTCAAATGACGGTACTAAGGTCCACGTTTAATCTATGTTTTCTAATACGGAGAAATTTAAACCATGGTTCTGCAGATAAGCCTGACCTTGATAGTTCAGGTTTAAACTAAGGTTAAGCCTTTACGAGTAGATACTTTAAGAAGTTCGCAACAGAAAAATAGTTAAACACATGTTAATAGCTATTGCGTGGCCTAGGTCTAATGGGCAGGTAGAACGCACTAATTGCACAATTTTCGATGCGTTGAGAGCCACGGAACTTCTTAGTTGGGACAATAGTCTACCAAAATTATTTGCTCGTGTAGGTAGATCTGTATGTGATGTCTCCATCCCTAGTCAGGTTTCTGAGTCAGTGCAATCTAGACGCGATAGGGCTACCAATCGAATTAAAACAGCTAGCAAGAAAATGAAACGTAACTGTGATAAATGGCGTAAAAATAGTACGATTTAATAAAAAAAAAGCGATTACGTACTTTGTTGCCAGGCTCAGACTCCTTGCTGCAATAAGGTTAATTATAAGTTAGATGATCTATATTCTGGCCCATATGTTATCATTACCTAATGATTTAGGATAGCCATAAACTAAGAAGTATAAAATGTCTTAGAGGATACAAGAAGTTTACAGGCCTAGTATCCGCTGATTTATTATGACCATATCGTAGCGTTGCTTCTATATCCGAGCGCTCTTCTATAGCGCCAGTAGTGTGGATAAACAATATCAAAACGAAGATCTCGTAGATCTTCTTGAGAGCTAGATAATAGTTCATTTCCTCGATATGCCATTTGTTCTGAGCTGACTTGTAATCACTGTTTTGTTGTTCCCATTGCGGGAGCAATTGTTACAGGATGGCCGATTGTAACGCCAGATGTCGCTAGCAAGCCAAGCCAAGCCATGCCATGCCAAGCCAAGCCAAGCCATGCCAAGCCAAGCCATGCCATGCCAAGCCAAGCCAAGCCATGCCATGCCAAGCCAAGCCAAGCCATGCCATGCCAAGCCAAGCCAAGCCAAGCCATGCCAAGCCAAGCCATGCCAAGCCAAGCCATGCCAAGCCAAGCCATGCCAAGCCAAGCCATGCCAAGCCAAGCCATGCCAAGCCAAGCCAAGCCGACTGTCAAGCCCGACATGTCATGCCAAGCCGGCTGTCAAGCCCGACATGTCATGCCAAGCCGGCTGTCAAGCCCGACATGTCAAGCCGGCTGTCAAGCTCGCCACGCCAAGCCGCTACGTCACTTCCCTACCACGTGAGCCATCCCCGCCAAATGTTGAGTCGGGGGGGTGGGGTAGCCGCCAGCCAGTGAGTTATATAAAAGCCAGGAGCTATGATTTTGGTTTTCAGTTTATAACAATAATTGTAAGGGAAAACTCTGCCCAAATAAAAGTGTAAATCAATTATTTTCGATTTATTTATATCACTGTCGTTTTAACAGAGAAACTTAAATCTGAAACAAAAATAAATAAAAAATAGGAACTAGTGTTCGACCCTGGTTTTTAACTTCCCGTTGATTTTCTGACTTGAGTCTCTCGGTGCATCCACACCGCCGGTAACATTTGTAGCTCAACGTTTCCAAATGTTACTCTATAACATCAGCCAACAAAATGTTATTTAATGTTACTAAGTGTTGACGTGTTACTGTAAGTCGAGTAACGTTCCTCAACATTCGGTAACATCCGCCAACAAAATGTTATTTAATGTTACTAAGTGTTGACGTGTTACTGTAAGTCGAGTAACGTTGCTCAACATTCGGTAACAATGTTACCCCCATTATCTAACAATGTTACCGATTGTCGAGCAACGTTACTCGACATACAGTAACACGGCAACATTTGTTGTCGGATGTTACTGCGGTGTAGATGAGTAACAATCAACAAATAGTAACAAGGAGCCACAAAAGTTACCGAATGTTGCCGAATGTTACCGTGTTGCCTTTTGTTGTTCCACAAATGTTACCGGCGGTGTGGATGCACCAAGCTATATTTTGATAGCAATAGCATATTGTTGGCCATTTTTATTAATGTGAGTTTAAAATGTTTCTAAACGCATCACGATACAGACTTTCTAGTGTGCAGCAACTATCCATAAAAAATACACGGTATACGATTCATCCTTTAAACCACTGATAGAACAGAATGAAAGTGATCAAAGTGATGAAAGTTATTTAAGATTAGACTGCAGTTTAAAAGATCTAAATCAATAGGTAGTAAGAATTTACAAAATCGTAACAAGAAATATTTCGAAATATAAACAGTGTAAAAAGTAATCTGCGAAAATCCGTTACTGTGATATTGCTGAGACGATGTCGATGTTATGTAATATCGATTATTATGTTTCGATAACCGAGATCGAAAATGGGAAATCCAGTCCCAACCTTGTTCCCTGGAATCAACGTCCAGCAGTAAATAAAAGTCCTCTGCTAATCCTCTCTGATGATGACCTCACAGCATAGGCGAAAGCTAGGACGTACGGCACTAAGGGTGTTTGTGATTATTGGTCGTCATCAGATCGGAGTTTACAAGGCAGGAACAATAGTTCTATTAGCGTGAAGCATTAACACACAAAATCATAGTAAGGCCTACGAGCGTATAAAATACTCGAGGCTTAAAAAAATAAAAACCAACAGACAAAGAAAAAAATATGAACACACAATAATTGAGTCCGAAGGTACCTACTCAATATAAAAAAACAAAACATGAGCTAGCGGTTATAATAATTGTTTGGTTTGCTTTTGGCACTTACCCTAAACCGAGGCGAACACTACACAAATTACTTAAGTTTATTTACTTAAATATATTTCCTTTTTTTAAATTATTAAAAAATATTTGTAAATCTATCCACATATTAAATTATAAAGTAGTCGCCAATCATTTGGGCGCCAATGCATAATGCCTTTAAAATTATTCGCTCGTAAGATGCAAATCGGCGGGAAAATTATTAACTGTACCTCTATTAATTATTTAAGTATAATGTGCATTTCAATAACGGATGCAGATTTTCGACAGGAATATATTTATTTATTAATAAATAATGTCCGCGGCGAGTTCTTATGTAAATTGGTTAAACAAAATATTTTTTTTATTATGTTTTTTTTTTATGAATAAATAAAAGAGAAGTGAAATGTAAGGAAAGTAAAGTGGATTACGATAGGTAGATTTATTTTAAGTAGATTTTTCCCTCGGCTTTAAATCCGAAAATTATCCTATAGGAACATAATATAGGGATAAATTAAAGAAATCCTATGAGTTCTTAATCAATTTAGCCGTTTTTGCGTGCAAGAATAACAAACGTCCATTCTCAAACTAAACTAAGTATTAGAAAATCGGACCATTTACTTCTATACAAATAATAAAACAGTAAAAAAACATTGAATATATTAAAAAAAAAATAATTGAGGGGGGTTTAGAAACAGTAGGTAATAGAGCACTAATCCAAAAAAAAAAAACCTGTCTGTTTATCTGTTTGTCTGTGTGTCTGTTTGTTTGTACACGCTAATCTTCGGAACTACTGGACGGATTTGAATTATTTTTTGTTGTATAGATATTAAGTCGGAGCAACACACAGGCTACAATTTATCTTGGAAACTTGAACACCTGATGCAGAACCGCAACAGACCAGCTAAACTATAAGAGATACAAAAATGGCACCATAGCAAAAATTGTTCCACGTGATGAGCATTTTCTGCTGCGAGAATAAATTTGAAGATCTGGAACTCCTGATGTGGAACTCCAAGAGCCCAGCTAAACTATAACATATAAAGGAATGACGTCTTAGCAAGAGTTGTTCAGCCTGATGAGCACTCTCTGTTGACGTATAAAAATTGAAGATCTAGAACACCTGATGTGGAACTCCAAGAACCCAGCTAAACTATAACATTTATAAGAATGACGTCTTCGAAAGAGTTATTCAGCCTGATGAGCACCCTCTGTTGACGTATAGAAATTGAAGATCTGGAAAACCTGTTGTGGAATTCCAAGCTCCCAGCTACACTATAACATTTATGTAGGAATGACGTTTCAGCAAAAGTTGCTCGGTCGTATGAGCATTTCCTGTTGACCTATAAAAATCGAAGATCAGAAACATCTGATGTGGTAATCAATTGCTAATTTCACTGTATTATAAAATAACATAAGCTGGGAGTACCTCCACGCGGTGACGTGGTTAGGACTGATTTTCAATGACGATGGTATGTCATTAAAAATCTGACTCTACTGGCCAAAAATCCCATTTATTTTTTTACCCGGGCTCTTGGTATTGGACATCAGACCAGTTTCAGATCTTTGATTTTGACGACCCCGTTGTCGCTGGCATAAGCAACAGGATCCGCGTACGAAGTCGCGGGCAGAAACTAGTTCAAAATATAAAATTTCAACTTCCCTTTTTCCTAGTCGGTACCTACTTTATTTCATAGAAAAACTAACTTTTTATGGAGTGGTAATATATTAACCTCTATCACGCATTTAAATCGCGGAAATTACGGAAAATCGCGTCCATACATCGACGGACTATAACAAAAACCTAGCTTAGATATCGTGACGAGCTACAGTAACAAACTAGTATCTAGAAACACGGCTAATGGCTGGATCGACACCAATTTCTTCATCACAGCTTCCTTTTCTAGTCATTGCTTGTTGTACCTAGATCCAGATTCTGTAGGCTTTGTGAAAGCGAGTCGAACAACCAGTAAGTCTTTCAATAAACTAATATATAAAAATCACGTGACATTATGTTCGTATAAGCTAATTTTCACCACACCGAATTCAGGGAAAATTTTGTAAGTGGTGTTGTATTTAATTCATGATGAAAATATCGATGAAAATAAATATTAGTGTATCATGGATATATTTTGGCACTTTTATTAAATCAACAACTTAAAAAAAAACAGAACGTGTGGCACTCGAGGACTGCCGCGGTAAAGCTATTGCATAGCATTTTTAAGCCTCCTGCAGACACACGCGATTAATCGCGCGGGGCGACATGTCGCGGTACATTCGCAGTACATTTAGAGTGGAAATTAGCTTGGCTCGTTGTCGCAGCGCGATTAATCGCGTGTGTCTGCAGAAGCTTTATCAACTTATGCTAATATCATTATTTATTTATTATATTTATTACTGTACTAATTAGGCTATGGTCAGCCACGTCAATCAAGTGAAACGTCAAGAAAAGTTCTCCCTCTCCCTCAATAAAATTGCCTCTTGCTGAATAAAAGCATACTTTCCTTCTAGTAATGAGCACGTCCGTACCTTTATGAGCACGTCCGTACCTTTATACTTGCCGAAGTCTCCCGAACTGAAACGATGTTAGACGACGGTGTCAGGGATTTTCCTTAGGTTTTTTCCATAGGTTTTTAGGAATTTCTTGATTTGGTCGCCGCGCCGCGCCGCGCTCAGAGCCCGCGATAAAAGCTATGCAATAGCTTAACAATTAATTGAAACGACTAAAATGTTATAAAACTAAACGAGACTATTACAAAGCATCGAAAAATTCCTTCTCAACGCTGTCAACTGGCAATGTGCCCAAGAGACTGGCGGCGTTGCTCCTTTTTGGTGGCACTTGGTTTCTTAAAACCACAATATCGGAAACTCAAAACAAAATAATGAACATGGTAGATATCCCGTTTCATGTTGTCTAATGACAGTTTAATAGTTGTAGGATAGATTTGGACCTACAAGTGCTATAACAAAAGTAAAACCTTGCCTATAGCACTGCTCCCAGCGGCGAAACTACAGTTTAGTATTCACTAAGCAACGACCATTTATGTCTAGACGCCTCATGCACGATCTGACTAACGAAAATTATTCTGTCAAGTCGCTGAGGTACGACGTAAGCGAGGGGGACGGGGTACTGCGTTCTGATTGACTAATACTGCGTTCTGATTGGCTAACTCAAGGTCAGTGCGACGAGGGGACTCACAGGAGTGGTCGAGTCACGACGGGTTTAAGACTTTTTTACCTAATGTGTTGACAGACATCGGTCGCCTGTGATTAGGAGTCTAGATATAAATGGTCGTTGTCACTAAGCTACTAACAATAATGTGTAGCTACACTATCTCAAGGCTCTCAAGGTGTGGTCGCGGAACTGCATACAGGTATCCTTGACCCTGAGACGTAAAGGGCTACTTATTGAAGGAACACCGTGAATTTTAGTCAGTACGAGTCTGACAGTCTCTCCCTTCCTGCCCTGGGTGGGAGGACACATTTGATGATTTTAACACGTAAAAAAGGCTCTCGAGCTCGTATCTCATATTTCATCCTAGAAATTGAGATAATACCATAGCTGTTTGGAGCTTTTGTTAGTAAATTGCACTCGAGCGAAGCCAGGGCGTGTCGATAGTATTCTTCTGTAGTACCTGCTCGTATTGTTGGAAAGCTGTAGGTAGGTGATCGCGAAGGGAAAGTATGGTAGCTAGCTCTAAGGCCTGCGATTCCAGTCCGGGCTGGAGTAAAAGTCTGAAGATTGCAATATTAATGCACTATCAATAAGCAATAGATTATGTAAATGAAATGTTCATTAAATTTTCACTATCACTAAAGTAACATGGCTCGGTAGACGCATTGACTGCTGCGGTATGTGTCGCGGGTTCGATTCCCGCACGAAACAAATATTTTATTTTTAACCATGATTACGATTCTTTTTTGCAGAAATCTTAGTTTTATTTTTGCACCACAGTCTAACACTTAGTAATTTTTCCTATGACGTGGGTGCACGTCGTTTAAATGTTTGGTAAAACATTTAAACTCACATACTCAAATACCCAAACCCGGTACAACTTGTAGATAATACAAATATTTATTGCGTTAGGGAATCGAATCCGTGACACACAGCGCACCAGTCCATCGCTCAGTCACTACGCTATCCGTGTCATATTTGATTGACAAAAGCTAATAACGTTATTAATGATCGCGTGAGATATTAACTCACCGAGTGACAATTGTTAGTTCATCGCTTGCCGACTGTTGGGTTACGGCTTCCGAGCCTGTCTCGTGCAACGGAAATATGCGCAACGATGTTTAAAAATAGACTTTTGCGTTTTTTCTTTGCAATCTGTGGTTACTTGAGGATATTATATTAATGGTTTTCGAATAATATACAAGCTAATGAAGTGGTAATTTTTTGATGAACACAGAATTATGACATAATTGGACAATTTGTCCTGATTTTTTTTTTTATTGAATCCGATGGTTTAAGTCCAGTCCACAATTGATTTTATCTTTCCACAAAAATCAAAACGGAAGTTTACTAAGTACAGTTTACAAGACATACTTAGTACAATCAGCCAAAACATGTTTCTGCATTAAGCTGACAATACAACTTGTTTTTAGACAAGTAGGTACAACAACAGACCATGCAGTCTGGTCAAGGCCCAAGGGTATGTACAGCAAAGAGAGCGTGGTAAACTTTTAACTAGTTGTAATTAATAAATTTTACAGTAGTAACCTACTGTTCTCATTATCTTACTTAATTATTGAGTTGTTCTTTCGTAATTGATCATACTTTGTATCGAGATACCTACTTAATTAATAATGATTTATAATGAACCGCGCAACTTGTTTCAGATAGCTAAATTTATTAGACGGGTGTACATAACTATTACATTAATTTTATTGATGGGTAATCACACACATAAGGCAAACTTTACTCAAAACTAACGTAGCACAAGCGCCAACTGGACGCCATTTTGCGTCTGGCCGCTTGCAAATGACGTCCTGATGGCGCTTGCTCTACATAAGTGTTGTGTTAAGTATGCCTAAAGAGTGTATGTCGCCATTATACCTCGCGATTATTAACGTCCCCGTCTTATACACTGTTCCCCTATAGCCCATAATCTTCCTCGATAAATGGGGCTATAATATTACAAAAATATTTCTTCAATATTCGAACCAGTACTTCCTGAGATTAACGCGTTCAACCGAATAAACTCTTCACCGACGATTTGTGCTTTAAATTAATTTTAAAATAAAATTGTACTAATATGTGCTTAGAAAATTATAGGCTTATTAAAAAGGAAACAAAATATTTGAGCCGGTTGTCCATAACCGTAAAGCTTTTTGACGGAAAGAAAAATTAAAAGATCATTCCATTAAAAAAGAATCGACCATCGATTAAGGAATTGAGCGGGGCTGCGATGGATAAGTTAGAGTACCTTCTTATCCAGTCGGTCGTAGTCGGATTTTACTTTTCGTAAAAACAACATTACAATACCTACTTGTTCGCTGCATAACATAATAAGTTAGCAGTGCCTAGCTGCCTTTTAAAAGACTTCCGCTATCCTGACCTCGACTCGTTCTCCGTATTTTACTAAACTCGATCGGGTTTTTGCTAAGCTATACAGGGTGTTTGGCAGAACGTTGAACATACGAATATGGTGGATAGATGGGGTCATCTGCTACTTACTCAGCCCTAATTTATTTGGCCCTGGCCCACTGGGTATTTTAAAAAAAAAAATTTCATCTTTTTTCTTGTTTCACCACTTTCTTAACTTTAAAGTGCAATTTTTATTAAAAATGGGTAAAACAGGCAATATTTTGTTTTCTTTTTTTAATCTTTGATGTTGGCAGATTCTTATAAAATTATTGCTTTATTCAGATGTAAGCTAGAAAAAAAGTTGTGAGTCCTCAAACTTACAGAAAGATATTAAAAAATACTTAAATGTTAATTTCAACTTGCATTTAAAAAAAACAAAAAATGATGAAGGAGTTCCAATTCTAGCAAAACATCCCTAGTGTGTGAGCTTTCTAATGGTATGTAATTTGCTTTTATAAAAAAAAACTTTAAGAGTTATTTCATAATTTTATCAAGTAGGAAATTTTTGACGATTCTCTACCTTTACGGAAAGTTAAATGTTTTGCGAAATTTAATACTGCAAAGTTGGTAAAAATTTAATGATCGATTGAAATTATGCTGTATCAGTTAGGTGCGTTAATGAAACAATTAAATAATTTTAAATAATTTATTTAAATAATAAATTACAGATGTTCAAATTGACGCCCTTCATTTACAATACAGGTGCGGCATCTACGTCTGATTTCTACAGTTTTTGTGCGCAGCAGCATCTCCTGTCGCAGATTCAGTGTGAATGTCTGGGCAGGAGTGATTGGCGATAAGCTAATAGGGCCTCATTATTTGCCCGACAACATCCAACGTCCAGCTATCCACCATATTCGTATGTTCAACGTTCTGCCAAAAACCCTGTATAAGTACCTTATTATAGTACGAGTAACTTGTCTACTTATTTATGGACAATGCATTTTTAAACTGCTGAATTACCTTAAAATGGGGTAAATAGGGACACATTGACACAGGGATGAATCGAAATAATTGACCGTATTACCTAAGCCGATTTTTTTTAGAAAAAAAAAATCTTATACATTCTAAAATATAAATTGTGGATGGAGGCGCTTGCTCAGCCGCGGGATACCTTGGACTGATACAAGACATAATTGTATCAAACATCCTGATACAAGTTATCTGGTCATCATCATATAGGCCTGCTAAAACTGGATATAATAAGTAGGTTGGCAGGGTCTCGCAAGCCACATAGCACGCACACTATTGGCAAGCATGCTGCTGGCATATTTTGTGATTATACTGTTAAATTTATTCTTAGTTAATATTATTTAATAGACTGTAACAGACTGATAAAATGCACGGCAGTTACCTCAGTATTATGACTGTAAATAGAACAGCTCTACTGCATCCGTTGAGGTACAGCTTATTGGGCAAGATTTACCATCTCGTCATTTATAGCATTCACCACCGTTGGAAGGCGATCACCGGTTCTAACTCAGAACATTGAGCAAGATCATCTTTTCGACGGTAATCTAAATTGAGTCGGTCCAAAACTGGACTAGTTTAACACAATCAGAAGCGTCTATTAGTTCCTGTTATTAACAAACGACAAGACACATGGACGTCCCATAAAGTGCCCCATCATTAATTTTAGGAGCAGCACCACATTTACACTCCAGGGCAGAATCATCAATAAACCTTTATCTGAGCAGGCTTTCTTTCCTTTACTCATCATTATATATTTCTCATCATAAATAAACTCCAGACACAGGTCTGGAGTTTATTTAAAGACTTCCAGTTCTTTAACCCTAGGTTTGGGCTTCCAGGACAATGCTACTAGATAGTTTTTCCAATTTACATTATTTACAAATAGCGTTAAAGATTCTTGGTTATCTTTAAGACGTCACGTCACCTTCTATAACACTTCCGAACGGAACAAATGGCCTCCTCTTCACCGTGAAACAACCGACTTGCTAATTTTATTCTCCTACTGTTTTCTTACATAAGCACTGTTATCACTTCACCGATAATGTCGCCGTCACGGCGGCCGTCACGATAGATTTATGTAATTCTGCAGCGCGACGCTTTCATTTGTTGCATTTGCTCCGTTTTGCTACGAATTATATTGTTCACTCTATTTGGTGTAAGAAACAAACTTGTTATGTAAGCTTTCTAAAACTTTGAGACAGGTAAAGAGCATGCCTGTCAAACTATTAAGAAACCATTGCAACTCCTGAAAGTTAGAATCTACATCGTCTTTACAGAAAAGCGCCGATGCAATGAAACTCGATAAAGTTACGACGAGCCACAGCTTTTTTTTTATTTTTGCGTGGTAAAATCATCAAATGAGTCCTCCCACCCCGGGCAGGGCGGGAGGGACTGTCAGACTTGTACTGACTAAAATCCACGGTGTCCTTCAATAGCCCTTTATGTTCCGGGGTCACGGTAATGAGATAAGTCCCGCGACCCCAGCAGGCTTTGGCCCTCTAGAGAGGGGGCCCCGTCATTATGCTGACGCTCTTTGAGGCGCGCGTGGAACACAACGCGCCGTCGACCCGGGCATGGTCCATGGTCGGGCTGCGAGTTGCCCTTTACTCGCCGCCCGCATGCCCGCGCCTACGGTGGCCGGGGGTCGTCTTGCGAGTCCGTCGCCGTGGGCGTCCACCACCGCGGGTGGGGCGGAGGGAGGACACTGTCCTCTCTCTCACGCGGCCCGCCTCCTCCTTCGCGAGCATGACTGCTTCGCAGAAGGAGGCGACCGCTTCCCACTCCGTCTCGCCCCGCAGCATGGCCGCGACCAATGCCGGGCGCGAGAGGTCTCCGCCTATCGCCGCCGTGAGGACACGTCGACGAGCCACAGCTTGGGAAAAGTCTATCCTTTTATGCAGTGCAGTGCAGGTGACCCATGTGCTATCGGCCCCGACTTACGAGTTACATCTCGTAAGTCGGGGGGTCGTGGGTTCGAACCCAGCCAGGCGCATTACTTTGTGCAATTTATTTACCACTGCTCTAAAAACGGTGAAGGAAAACATCGTGAAGAAATATGCACGTACTAGAACCAAAATTTCGAAGACAATTGACATCAATCCGATTTTCTTTTTCAATTATTTTTGTTGCAGAGTGTCGTTGAACGTTTGGCCTACATTCGTAACGGGAAATGGAAATACTTCGCGTGTTAGTGGAACTGGAAGCAAGTTATGCGTGTCTTAACATCTACTGAGACGAGTGACACACCTAGATAAACGTGGATGTATGTATCTAATAGTTCTCAGCACGCTTGCCTAGTGCAATCGAAGGCCTGTGTCCCAGCAGTGGGAACATTTACAGGCTGATGATTATGATGATTCAGATTATACGCAGCGATTCTGCTTATGCATCAATCATTAAATCTCTACGAATTGGTGGAAAACCTTCGGTCATTTTCCCAACTAATTAGGCTCGGCTTCCAGTCAAACCAGATGCAGCTGGATATCTCTGCACCTACGGTATAAGGGAAATTTCTAGTGCGGAGGAGTAAAGGTTTAAAAAAAACTCCTGGTATTAATGATAGTATAGTTATTAAGTTTTTTAGGTTTGGGTACCTTGTTCAATTCTGTCAATAAAATTATGGCACATGTGGGGTCGGAACCCAATCCCTCCTGAATGGTAGCAATTTTAGTTATTTTTAAGCTTGTTCAGACCTAAACTGAACACATTGTGTATGAGTAAGTAGTCGGGGTCTTATTATAAGTAGGTTTATATACGTAATTTGACCTCAACTAACCAAGACATACTGAACTGGGTGGTCAAGGCTTCGCTCCCCTTATGGATTATGTTGTTTATTTATGTATCATACACATGAACAAACGTCAAATATGTTTTTATTTAGTTACTTTATGTACAAGACAAGGTAACTTGCCTTATAGGGATTGGAAAGCCTTACAGAAGTTTTTTATTAGGTACTGTAGGTAACTCTCCAGTCTCCAAAGTCCAAAGTCATGGTTATCTAGCTTATAATTATCTAAGCTACCAGTCACTAATAGGCAAAGGTCATCTGTGGTCTGTAAGCTCTAATCTAAGTATCAAAGTCTTAGGTATCAGTCAAACACGGATGCAATTAAATAATTCGAACTCCTAGCCAGTCAATTTTTACTTGATTTAATGTTAATTATATTTTATCTTAATTACTCATAATGGAATTGAGAAGAGAAGAAAAGTATAAAAAAAGATCACAGTAAATTATACAACTACAATAATACATCTACACAGGGCCCCGATATAGGAGGGGCAGCCGGAAAATTGCCCAGAGCGGCTAAAATTAAGAGCGCCCGATGGTGGCATGGGGTTTTGTTTTTTGGAGGTGGGAAACCCTGACTGGAGCAGAGGAGACAGTCAGACTTAACTGATTAAAAACCAACTAGTTGAATTCAGTTCATTATCGTCAATAGAAAATATAGGGGTGGCAAATTTCGATTTTGCCCAAAGCAGCAAAATTGCTAGATTGGGCCTTTCAGCTACACGTCTGATGACATCTCAAAACTGGTATAAACCTACTCATAATTGCAGTTTACAGGATTTTGGAAAAACTTTCTTTATAAGTACTCATCATCCGTCAATTTCCATCGCTTATACCATCCATAACAATGATTGAAGTTTAACGACAGTGATTCGGAACCGTCTCAAAACGTAAATAGGCAACAATTGACGGAGCGGAGAGAGCACCACGCTTTCAAGACTGCTGGACTAATGTCATTGTTTGTATTGAAGATTGGCAGCATGGCGTGTAATGAGGCGATTACATGGCACTTTGATTATGAAGACGGTTTTCGCTCACGATATTAGATATTTAATGTGCGGATGACGGAAAACGTTATTACGAAATCTACTAATTTTTATATTATAAAAATGTGTATTTTTGTGTGTGCGTATGTTTGTATTGAATAAACTCAAAAACTACTGGACGGATTTCAAAAATTCTTTCACCCGTTGAAAGCTGCTTTGGTCCTGAGTGGCATAGGCAATAAAAGGGAGGTGAGTGGGCGAAGCCGCTGGCAAAAGCATATTTTTTACTTAATTTTGCACTGAGAATATATTATATCCGTTATGTAGGTACTTCGTGCTACTAAAATAAGTGTCAAATTAGGTTGTCCCCTCAGAACCTGTTTTTTTAGCAATAAGGCTAGATAATGGGGCATTTTCATGGGTCGATTTGCTCGGTGACTATTCTGCCTGTGCCGCCCATGATACTAGCCAACAGTCGTAACCACCATTTAGACTTGTGGCATTTGTGCTACCATGTAGTAGGAAACGGGTATCACTACTCAACCTGATAAATCAATAACTTTAAGGCTTGTTTTCGGAGTTGTAACCCGCTCTCGTCTAAAACCACTAATGAGATGAGATTTTAAGAAAGGGAGTTGTCATTCACTCCATGAAAATAAGCTCTTGTTAACGTGTAAATGGCACTTTATGGAGCGTCGATTTTTCGGGCGACTATGCGGTCTGCCATAACGGTTACTAGCTTCGATAGAAAAATGATTCAGAATAACCAAGGATAAAGGTTGTACCCTAAGGCGCTCCCTCACCGCGGTCATTCACCTGTAATGTAACGTTAAAGATTCGAGCATTTCATCAGTGAGGGAGAAAAATCGAGCATCACAATGCGCACCTTGTAATGATACAAAACTAGTTTACATCAGTGAAGGAGGAGAACCGAGCGTTACAATGCACATCCTGTATCAAATCTATACTAAATGTACGCGAATGCTCGTCAGTCAGGGAGATTGTAGGTAGGTACTGTAAATGTAATGTAATGCTCAAAGTCGAATCTATAATGTTACATTACACGCGAATGCTCCCGGTGAGAGAGCGCCTTTACAAAAACAATAAAAACACACATCTTCATCTCTTAAACAAATGTATTTCTATGTTGAAAAGGAATATTAAAAAAGTACAACATTTTACAAAATATATTCGAGTTTCAACAAAAGTCTACAGAAATAGACAGCTAATACTAAAAAAATCAAAGGTTTAACAAATAAATTCGAAAACTAGAAACAATACTTTTCCCGCGCTTTGCGGTTTTGTACTAGAATGGTATGGCACCATTACATTTTCAGTTCCAAACTTACAACCAATAGTATTGTTACATTTTGGATTCGGACAACAATTCTCTTTCCTGATTGGTTGACGCTACATCGTAAACATACACGACAAGCTGTGATTGGTTAATATTTTCCCACTCTTTCTATCATTTATTCGATTTTCAAACAATTATAATAAACCTTATTCTTTATGTTCGTAACATTTAACTTTGCGACGCACAAATGATAATTCTGGAAAAAAGTTGAGCACATTTTAATAAGTACTTAGAAATTAAAAATATTGTAAGAATTCAAGTAGCAGATTTAATACGAAATTATCATAAAAAATCAACAAAATATTTTCTGTTTTATTTTAATTTGAGAAAAATAAATTGACCTCTATATTTATAAGAAGAAAGTATTACGGCCGTTCACGACTTTGGTCTAAGGGTCAGCTCAGACCGAACCGTGACGCTGCGCTGCGCGCACATTTCAATAGAGCTACTCAAAATCTAACTCTATTTCTAACACGAAAAGATACACATTTGCAGTATTGTTGTGTCACGTCGCGCCGCGTCGCGTCTGGGTGTGAACTGACCGTAAGGGTCGGCTCAGACCGAAACGCACATTTCAATCGAGCTATTAAAAATCGTACTCTATTTCCTACACGAAAAGATACACCTGTCACAACCAGGCCGCGCTGCATTTTAATAGCGACTCAAAATCTAACCTTATTTACGACAAGAAAAGATACACATTTGCAGTATCGTTGTGTCACGTCGCGCCGCGTCGCGTCTGGGTGTGAACTGACCGTAAGCGGTGAACGGTGCGGGCGACGCGAATAAGACATAATTACTTTGTAAGTACGCGAATTAGCCAGTGGCGTCTCCTCGTCGCGTTTTTCAAACATTTGATCTCACTCCTCGCCCCCCGCGCTACGTCACCGCTCACAGCGGTCGTGAACGGACCGTTATGTCACTAAATAGGATTCCATAAGTACTCTATGCGACCTTAGCACCAATTAAATTGCACCAAACAAAGATTTTTCCAAATCGAAGGAACTGTTCGAGTTCACGTCCTTCCTTGTCACCATATCTTGTCCTTAGAAAAATGTATTAGATGAAGTTTCTCAACCATAACGGGCTCTAAAGAAATAAAGGTAGTTGTAGCCTCTGGATACCTTATTTCTTTACAAATTATTAAAAACTTTGTATTCAAAAATAACAGTTTTATGTGAATATCTTTCAAAGACAATCCACATGTTTTTTTTTTCATATAATAGAAACGGCAAAAGTTTGAAAACATATTCTGGAAAACATCGACAGTTTTGGAAGAACGCACTGTCTATAATGAATGAAACAAGTTTTTTTGACTCTATGGTGATGCAAAATGCAGGCAAAGTTACTAAAATGTGGCAGAAGCGACAATTTAAATACATTAACTTATACCTACCAAGCGGCCGTTAGTGCCTATTTAAGCTTATGTTATTTACAATTACAATCACAGAAATATTTCTACCATATTTAAAAGTAATCTCTCGTTTCTGGACTTCTAAGTTATTATAAAAAAGCCTGCATTGACCTCAAAAGTTGAGTTAAAAAAAATACTGAATATTTTAATCAGACAACATGAAATGGTAGAAAATATAAATACTACTATGGTATGGTAGAAAACTGGTAAGTACTTTATAGGTACATAAGAAATAAATTTCAAACACTCCAGTTGTTTTCTTAGTGTTAAACAATATAATAAACTACATTTTTAATTTGCCACATGCATGCTAAAATGTAAACTTAAAATTACAAATTTAGAGATTAGGTTTTCAGAATCTTTTTAGGCCGTGTTCATGTAATCAACATTCAAAC
Source organism: Agrotis exclamationis (assembly GCA_950005045.1). Taxonomy (NCBI): domain Eukaryota; kingdom Metazoa; phylum Arthropoda; class Insecta; order Lepidoptera; family Noctuidae; genus Agrotis; species Agrotis exclamationis. The sequence continues at coordinate 5,576,211 of OX465433.1, read as the reverse complement.
TTTTGTTAAATATCTTACTATTTTCAGATGGATTTCTTCAATTTTAATCTCGAAATAATTTAAATTGGGCAGCGTAACTTTTAATATGGCAATACTAAAGAATTACGAGTGTTACATGATCAAAATAATAAGAATAAATGGAGTCACTTGATATTTTTCTTCGCTTTATTATGCATGTTTTTTCAGGCTAACAGAATATTTTTATAAAGTAGTTAAGTAGCTAAATACAGCAATAGGTAGTTACTTTGATACCGGGTTAAGCTCTTTTCAAGTCTTTTAACTGAGATTATTGAATAAATTCAAAACCATTTCTATTGCAAGAATAGTAATACAGCAACAACTCATGGAAACCTAAAATGAATGAAAAACCTTCACAAACAATATCGACCGCAACAACTTTTAAAACGTTCGGCCAAACGACAAAAATAAAGGTACTGACTAATATGAGAAGTAAAATATAAAGTAGCCCTACAAAATAATGTAAGCACTAAAACAAAAAAGAAATATCTACTTTTCTCTATGGTCATAGAAAGAAATAGCATAATGATAAGCACAACCTTGCAAATAAACCTCTTTTCAACTTTTGTACATAAATTAAAGCTTTTTTTTTTCATTTGCAAACTAAATAAACTTTTTTTTTTGTTATTTTTGGAAGATTTTGTTTTAAAATCTCATAAGAAAGGTAGTTATTGATATAGGTGGCAATTGACTTATTGTATTTTTAAAAACTAAGTTGGATATAATTATGCACGACGTCACTAACATTTAGGCTAAAGACATACCGAATAATCAATACCAAAAAATCATACCGACCCCAATCTATCAAATATTTTTAATAGATTTTCAACTTTATTACAAAAAGAAGAAAGTTCACGTTTAATTGGGATATTCTTAAAGTTTGGGATTGGTTGACGTGCTAGCATAGGTATACATCTAAATCATAAGCTGTAATATTATTCCACATTCTACTATTTTAGCGTTGAAAAATTGACATTAGATTTCTGTGTTGCCAAGTGGTCAAAATATTTCTAAAATAGTAGAAAACTATTCTCTATACAAAATATTATTAACATGTGACTCGATATAACATACAATGGATACAAAATTGATGGGATACATTTAACAACAATATACATATGAAGCATTTACACTGGGTGATTTTTTGAACAAGGTATCAGTATCTCGCATCCAGTAATAACCAGAGGAATTAGGTAGAGTTATTTTAGTACTTGCATCGAAATGTTGATATTAATATGGATCTTCCCGGGATTTCTAATAGACAATCTCATGTGGAAAACAGTATTACAAATCTCTATTATATAAAAATCAATTGCTGTTCGTTAGTCTCGCTAAAACTCGAGAACGGCTGGACCAATTTGGCTAATTTTGGTTTTGAATTATTTGTGAAAGTCCAGGGAAGGTTTAAAAGGTGAGGCGGTACGAAGTTTGCCCGGTCAGCTAGTAAAAAATAATAATAAAAACATCAGAGGTAGATTCAACAATTAAATTGTGTAAATAACTTTTCATATTAAAAATCACGAATTTTTTCTGCTCTTTAAAAGTAATTTCGGGATTTGGGTCATCTCCACTTTATTCTTTCGCTGTATGAAATCAGTGTACATGAATAACTCTACCTAATTCCGACCTGTAATAACATATTTCCGCTCGACGCAGATTAAAAAAAAATACCGTTGCAAGTCGCGATGACTTATACAAAAACAATAACTTACTTAATTTTCATGTTGAGATCTCGTTAAAGACTCAAGGTTATTAAGATTATGGTGGGAATCTATTCTATTCATGTTCGCTTTGAACTCATCGAGAGGGGTTTTAGCCAGGATAGGAGTAGAGGGAACTAAGGTATCAGAGGAACCTGTTTCTGTGACCACATTACCTTCTTTGTCTAAATTCTGTTTTTCCATATGTAGGAAGTTTTCATGGGAGCCGTTCAGGGCTTTGGATGGGGAGTTGTCTGGGTAGGATAGGTCGAAGTTTGAAATAGATAGAGGTTTGTCTCCTGCTTCCAATCTAGAGCCTAAAGATTTCGAAGTTGGCATTCGGTCGTTATCTGGAAGAAATAAAGTTTAATTTTAAATTAAAAAATGTTGTTTGTTTATTGTAGTTTAATACACACTGTCGTACCACAAAAAGTTAAACGTCTGTTGAAGAACTGACTAAAAAAAGTGTAACTGCAAAACGAGGATCAACGTCAAGATTGTGACTGAGATACATTAATTAGAAATTAAGTAAGTCAGTTTATAAGTTTACCTTTCTCGGAGTCGTCAGTGGTCTTTTGATTCTGGTCGCCGCGGTCATCTTTATGGTCCTTCGGTTCAGAGGAGCTTCGCCCTCCATCTAACATGCCCAACACCCTGTACATAACATATTGTTAGAGCCGTTTAATTGCCTCTCTTTCGTAATAGAGCCATCTCTAATGTCATCACAGCATTTAGCATGGTTAGCACAGTGGCTAAGCGATTGGATTGCTGCGCTGCGTGTCGCGGGTTCGATTCCCGCACGGAGCAAATATTTGTATGATCTTTAAGTAGTTGTTCCGGGTCTGGGCGTTTGTGTATGTGAGATTATGTTTGTAAACGCACCCAGAGCAACCTTTTTAAAAAGAGAAGAGAAACGCGAAAGGATGGATGGATGGTTTGTTACTCTTTCATGCAAAAACGAATGAATCTGGATGAAATTTTGTACTAGTTATACTACACTCGCGAGCATAAGTATGGAATCACTTATTTATTATACGGGAAAGCTCCTTAAATAATGGCGTGATTTTAATGAATTTGGTATCAATTTAAAGTTTACAGATGAAACTTTAAAATGGTACATTTTTTATTATTCCTAACTAGTTTTTAAGTACTCAAGATCTCGCGGAATCGGAGTAAGTGTCTAAACACACTATGCCGAAGTTACGCGACCGAAGTTCGGCACAATTACGATTTGAATTACTGATGACACACTATGCCGAAATTACGTCGCGTCATAGCGTACAACGTAACTTCGGTCGGGCGTAAGTTCAGCGGCAACTTATTCTGTGACCACACATTATACGCGACCGAAGTTCGGTTCGATTACCGACGAAGATCCGGGGGCGGGGAGCAGCAGGGAGCCGCCCGCGCCACCCGCGCCGAATTTCCGCCGCGTAAGTTCGGCACTTATGGTGTGTCATATCAGCCGAATACGTCGGAACGTGAAATCAGCGGCCGAACTTCGGTCGCGTAACTTCGGCATAGTGTGTTTAGACACTTAGTGTTTCCATACATTTGTTCGATAGTATAGATCAGCGGTTGGCAACGCTCCACGATTATTGTGAAAACTGAAGATTTTCATTTTTAAATAGGAGATAACCTTATTTATATTCATATACAAATTGCGGCTCTCCCTTGATTTTGCATCCTAGCGGCCCTTGACTACCAAAATGTTGCCAACCGCTGCACTTGATCATTTTCTGAAATAACACAAAGGCTTTTAACCTGGTACTATGTTCCCGTGGGATAATCCCTCTACCACGCAGACGAAGTCGGTGGCAATATCTAGTTAGCTAATATATGTTGTTTTCAAATCGTGCATTACCTTTTCAGTGTATTTTTTACCTCTATGATCCATATTTTAGCATACGAAAAGAAATACATAGGCATATTAGCTTGCATATAATACAAAATATGTACAGCTATGTGCAACGACCATTTATATCTAGACTCCTAATCACAGGCGACCGATGTCTGTCAACACATTAGGTAAAAAAGTCTTATAACCGTCGTGACTCGACCACTCCTGTGAGTCCCCTCGTCGCACTGACCTTGAGTTAGCCAATCAGAACGCAGTACCCCGTCCCGTTAGCTAATCAGAACGCAGTACCCCGTCCCCCTCGCTTACGTCGTACCTCAGCGACTTGGCAGAATAATTTTCATTAGTCAGATCGTGCATGAGGCGTCTAGATATAAATGGTCGTTGGCTATGTGATATAAATAAATATGCTATAGATAGGTGTTTAATTTACAAATATTAAAGGAGTCTGTAATTACACTGTATCATACCATGACCGTGTTAGGCACGTATCAGTTAAAATAACGTTTGAAACTATGTTCACTAGATCGCTCTGTCGCCTAAGGGTGCTCCCACATTTATCGACGCGGAATCGGCTTAAGCCGGTCGAAAAAACTTTTATGTCAACGTAATAAGGGTGTTACTAATACCATTCGCATCGGCTCGGCTCGGACGACGCGAATGGTATTAGTCTTTTGACTTTAAAAACGACTTTAATAGTAGATTATTAACCAAGGGCTGTATGACATCAATTGCATACGAGGTTTTTGGCGCCTGAGCGAAGCGAAGGCGCTAATTAACCCGAGTATGCAATTGATGCTTACGCCCGAGATAAATACTCTGCTTTACATATCGATTGTGAGGTAAGTAAACAACAAGACAGCAGGTTTCAATGAACATTTATTAAGAAGAAAAAAATGTGTATTTAATTAAAATTAATAGTAAAATTATTACAATTTGTAAGAGATATGGTCACGTTCTTTTTAGGTATATTTATAGTTTGAATATGAGTTTGTGATGATAAGACTTGAGTTTGAGTGACTTGAGGTTCTTGCATCGTAAATGGCGGCAGTTGACTGGTACTATTTTCTTCATTAAAAAATGGCTCAGATGATGTGCTTTGACGTGGTGATTTTAAGTTTATATTTTCTGTTATTTTAGAAGTGTTTTTGCTTTTGTTTGCCATCGAATCTTCGATATAACCTTCGGCCACTTTGCTGGACTTCCAGCCGCCGTGCCTTTTTAACAGAGTGAGGTTGGCTCCCGAATCAGCCAATAGAGTCGCTGATGTTCTGCGAAAGCAATGCCCGGTGTATAACTCTACGTTACTCAGTTTTAAATATGTGGCTATTTGCTTTGGCATGCCTGTAAATTTGTTTTTTCCTATTACTTGTCTGTGGCATTTTCCTTTACTGTAATTAAGAAAAAAACGATTTGTATCCACGTTTTCAGGCCGAAGAGCTTGATATTTTTCAACATAATTTGCAAATTCTTCATGCACAACAAATGACCGGTCAATTTTAGTTTTCGTGTTAGGCAGTTTTATGAGTAGTAATTTGTTATGTTTTTCTACATTTTCTATTGTCAAGTTTGTCAATTCCACAGTTCTGCAGGCTCCCGATATCCCAAAAATTAGAACAACCTGTAAAAAAGACATAAGTTGTATTAAAGGCACCAAATTCGCATAGTATTTTTGTGAAATATTTTGGTAACTTATTAAAAAGGGCAAGTAAATACGTAGGTACCTTTATTGCTAAATAAATTTCATCCGGAGCTTCATTTAAGAATTTCTGTACTTCTTCTGCAGTAAATACCTTCGATTTCTTGCTTTTAAAGCCGTCAGACTGCCTTTTCAAGAAAGCAGTAAGTTTAGAAAAATCTTTCAAATTCACGTCATGTTTTGTCATCATTGTAGATTTTAGCATGGAATAAAAGCACCATAAACTGGAAGGTTGTAGCCTCTTAAATAATTCATCAAAATATGATATAAAAACACTTTCAGAAAGAGATTTCACTTTTTTTTCTGACCGCCATTTCATAAATTCGTCGTTTGCCTTTACATATTATCTTTCTTTCGAGTTCGGCGGTAATATATTTTCGACAACTGTTTTTGCCCTTTCTTTAATAAAATCGGGCGTTAGATCTATGTCTTCGTCACTAGACATGTTTAAAACTTTTGAAAAAGAACTCAAACAAGAAAATTAATTATTTTCGCGATGCTTTCGTGCCTACTAGTAGACTGCCTTTTTTTTTCACGCACGCAAGCGCGTCAAATCTTGCTGGCCAGTTTGATTTTTAAATCGATTCCATCTAACATACGATGTGGAAACAAATAGTTCCGTATTTAAAATAAAATCTTTATAAAATAAATTGTCTAGATTCCGATTCGAGTAATTAATCGATACCGAGAAAAAAAAAATTAACTTTTTAAAAATATTCTTCGTGCAGTATGAGTATGACAGTTCTTTTTTCAAATTCCAAAACCTATGCTGTAATGATAGTCATACACCCCGGCATTCAGGGGTGTAAGGGTGTACTTACAGAGCAAGAGATATGTAAAGACTTTTTCACTTCTCTTGCTCTGAAAGTGCTTCTTTGTGCAGGGTATAGGCTGCACAAAATATTTTGTGCACAAGGGTATTAACGTATCTACTCATAAATGTATTATATTAAGGCAAAGAAAATGAGCCATACAGCCAAATGCAGTAAGAAGTTCATAGATAGAATTTGTTATTATATAATATTTACTTTAATTTATTTGCCTTATGTGTTTTTAAGATATAATAGATATTAAAATTTTAATTCAAGTACGGTAGGTTAGTTGATTTAAGAAAATTATTATTACAAAATTAATTTAATAGTAGGCTGTATAGGTCTGCAGCCTAATATCAATGTCGTAAGATTTAAAAAAAAATAACGCGGCGGGAAACAGCTCTTGTTCTTTTTTCGTGCATTTATTAATTTCTTCTTCTAAAAAAAATAATATTAAAATTTAATTTTTTTTGCTATCTTCTCACATGTCGTCTTCACAAATTCAGAAAAATACCGTTAATATGCCGGGAAAAACAATTTCCTTCAGTATTCAAAACTGTTCTAATTTTACTTTGAATTTTAATTAAAGAAATGTTATGTTAGTACTACTGTTTTATTTCCTCGCAATCGAAGTGAAAAGCAGAGTTTATAACTCGTCCACAAAACCATTTTTATCCTCGACATTACTATCAGCCCTCGCCGGCTCGGGCTGCTAAAAGTCTCGGATAAAAATGGTTTGTTTTGTGCACTTGTTGTAAAATCTACTATTAAAACGTCAAAAAATAGGTGCAAGCTTCGGGTTCGTCGTTTCTTATTTAGAAGAACGGACAAGAAAGTCCCGTGTTGCTCTTTTGAATAAGAAGTTGGTACGGTCATGACATGGTACGGTATAGCGATCATATAATTATACAGTGTTACTGGCAGAAACTTAATGACATCATTTTTTGGTAGCTTTCCTATCAGCAAGCATTGAAGTGTTAGTCATGTTATATACAAAACGAATCAAACTGCGACATGGTTATTTTGGCGTGTTATTTTAATCAGAACTAATACCTCCATCTTATTTTTCGATAATTTATCAGTTTATTTCACAAATGTCATTCAAACGCCACAAGTACTATGTCGCAGTGTAGTTAGATTGCTGACTGTGATAGATCTATTTACATCAAATAATTACAGCAGAGTGCAGAAATTATTAAAGTTATCGATGCTAAAATAGAATACTTTAAACAAGCCTAAAAATTTATGAGTCTTCCTGGTTGAGCGGAATATCAAACTCGTAGAACCCAGATAGGGTTCCTTCGGTTGCCTTTTGTGTTCCAGGTTCTTACGACATTACCGCAACCGTGACAAGCAGAGTTTAAAAGCATGGCTTACTTGTTATAACCTACTACAGCGTTTCCCATTTGAACCGGGCCATCAAAATACTGGGTTTCAACACTTCCGCCTAGTTTTCCTTTTAGTAAAAATAAGCAGCAGCTCCATAATTCGTACATTATTTAGTGACTAAATAGGCGATAACAAAGTATATAATATGAGTGTTAAAAAAAAACCTTTTTACTATTAATAAATTTACATTATTATACCTAACAGAACCAGCTTGGGTTTAAAACTATTAAGAGGGTCACGAAGGGGCAGTGTGAAATTACTGGATCATGGCAGAACAACGTTTGGGAAACACTGACCTACTACTTCTTCATAATATTAGGTTAGAAACGGTCTACTGCTTTAGAGGCTATGTTGGACTTCGTTGCTATGATAAGTCAGTACATACCGTGAGTTCCCGAGGTCCCCGAAGGGTGGTCTGTGCTGTGTGGGCGAGGGTCTGTCTCCCGGCCCGTGCTCGGCCCAGCCCTCAGATATCAACACAGCGCCGATGTCCAGCTCGCCATCTAAACAATTACATTATAATCTCTTTATTCATTTTATTACCTTATTATATACCTACATTTTTAAATATTTTCACAAGAATAAAAAAATAAAAAATAATAAAAAACATTAAAAAATATAAATAATAGTGGCCCACCGGTATCGGGAACAGGGTCCAAGTTACCGGCAGTCAGGGCTCCAAAGGAACCTCCTAACAATGCGCGCCGTATCCAGAAGAACTGCTCTCTGAATCAAGCCCTTGATCCAGCTGCCTAACGAGAGCCTCCTAAGGTGTTGGTCGAGGCTCTTGGCAATTAAGCCATGGGCCGACACGACTATCGGCACAATGATAGCTGAACTGTTAATAATTATTATTAACAGTTTTGAGAAACACAATTCATCTGAAATATCCCCAATAAAGCCGGTATCGACTGCCGCGGTCGGCCGGCAGTCGATACTAGGATCAGAATACCAATACTTGGAGAGCGATTGCTTATAATAATATGTTTAGTGTAATTTTGTTTTTTTTTTCTTAAATATTCACTATTTTTTTTTTCTTCGAATGTCGATAACGGCTTCTAACGCTCAAGCCTAAATAATTCGTCTCAGCGGTCAGTTGTCTCCATAGTCTGTGGATTTAGAATACCAGTGTATTATTTACCATCAGTATTGTCGTATAACTTGATGCCGGGTATCTCCCTCTCTTTCTCTCCCTCAGCTGTTGCGGTTTTCTTATACGTGCAAGTTTTGGACAGCAATGGCTTCCATCTGGCCACCTAATAAAATAAATAAAAAGTTAAAATTAAACAAACAGTACGGAAATTTTATATTATTTTACAGTGCAGTTAGAAACTTATTTTTTTTTACACTGTAATATTTGTATCTGGTGAATGATCCAAGGTAGCCCGCAAAATTCAAATTTTCTTACGTTTTTTGCAATTTGGAAACCATTGCTAGGTGCAAATTGCAAAAAACGTAAGAAAATTTGAATTTCAAAACGTAAGAAAATCAACAAAATTATCAATACAACGCTCTAAGTTCTTATAGCTCTAGGAACAAAAAAAAAATTACATAAAAAGTCATTCCTACAGGTTTATGAACTTAGAGCGTTGTATTGATGATTTTGTTGATTATAATAATTCTGTAACTACGTACGTCTTACAACCGCGAATAATATTTTAATCAACATACAACCTAGCAATGGCTTGCAAATTGCAAAAAAACGAAAGAAAATTTGAATTTCGCGGGCTACCTTGGAGCATCCACCTTAAATACAGCCGTTTCTTATAGTTTTACTGCTAGGTCATAAGTTTTCTCTCTATGAAGGCTTTTACCCACAGAGCGCGATCCGTTCTGGCGATAAGATCTGAACCGTTGCGTTCTCTGTAAAGGCTGAACGCGATGCGATCTGACGCCGACCAGTGAGAAAGCACATATGGACATCCATAGGTTACAGAGATCGCATCCGTTCAGATCTTATCGCCGGAACGGATCGCGCTCTGCCGGTAAAGGCCTTGAAAGAGAGAGGGTCGTTATCTACCATGAAGGCCCAGTTGATTAAAGCTAGTATTTATACAGGGTGAATTTTTCAACAGGGCGTGGATGGCTATATCCGAAACTATGAGGAATATCGAAAAACATTGAAAGGAGTCTCGAGGCCGATTGTGACGAAAACTAAAACTGCAACATTGGATTTTAGAAAATTCCTAAATCCTGGCCAGGAATCGAACCCGTTGACTTTGGAAAAAAATCACACCCTGTATTATTACACCATTCGATAGTGTTGCTAATAAGGATCAATTTCTGGGAAGGAATGATATACGGCAAACTTAAGGCGGGTTCGATTCCTGGCCAGGATTTAGGAATTTTCTAAAATCCAACGTTGCAGTTTTAGTCAAAATCGGCCTTGAGACTCTTTTCAACGTTTTTCGATATTCCTCATAGTTTCGGATATAGCCATCCACGCCCAGTCGAAAAATTCACCCTATATATTATAACAACAGTGTTACCTGTGTGAGCTCCTCGAACCGCTCGATGGCCTGTGGGTGCCAGCGATCACGTGGAGTGTCTGCTGACACGGCTGGTCGTACACCCGCTAGGAAACACTCCATCGCCTGCGCAATAAACATCATTATTTTCATAAAGTTCTAGAATCTCCAATGTAATAAAACATTTTATTTTATTATAGTGTCGAGTACTTTCAAAGTTATAAGACAAAACTGAAAATATCGAGGTTTATAGAACACTGCGTAACACAGGTGTTTTGAAGTGTTTTGTCGCGAGCCAATCAAGTCCGAGGTTACAGAAGGCGCATTAGATCTCGGTGTCTCTGATGGTGAAGTGTGAGGGAACACCAGAAACATGTCAGTCAGTACGAGTCAGACTTCAATGGATTCCCAACTTGACAAAAAAGTTTATTTTTTGCAGCTCATAACTTTATTTTGAATTTTTGTGAGAGGACATGTATAAGTGTGTCTTACCTGGAATCGAAGCCGCAGCAAGTCAGCGCGCAGTTCGCACAACTCGTGTGTCGCCACGTATTCGCTGTCGCCGTAATCGAGGAAGAATACGTCCGCCACCTATTCAGTATAAATATTAGAAAAAAATAAGGTAAAAACAATACTTTAGGTAGTCTACAAAAATACTGAAATACACATACAAATTTAACTAGTAAGTAAAAAAATGTATAATATACCTGTTGTGTAGCATCAAACTCGTTGGCTCTGATGTCATGTACCCTCGCGCGGTACCAGCGACCATCGTGTCGGAACACAGCCGCTACCACCTGACCGATGGACACGTGCGCTAACTGGAAACAAAAGCATCACTCACAATTAATATCATCACCTCAGTTAGGTAGAGACACTGACCTCTATAATTATTACCACTGGACATTATGCTGTCAAAGTGCTTTTGTGCCCGTTTGATATTCGCCATTTTGGCGCTGTCTGTCGTAGCGGGGGTTTCTGGTACTAAGACTAGTGATGTCGACATCAGGAAACAAATATCGATAACTCTTGTTAATAAGTGTTTACAATAAATAAATAAATGTAATACCATAATTACTTACTATTATTATATTAACAATTTACAAAACACTAATCATTAGTAATTGCTTAACTTTATGTAGGTAAAAAGAATATTAAAAAAAATGATTAAAATCTGACCTCTATAACGACATTATATTCATTTTCTTCAGTCAATGTTTTCATTTTTTTTTAGACAGACTAACGAAACTGAAACGTATTTACGTTTCAGATTCTAATCACAAAACCTGCCATGTACCCCATACATTGCTTCGATATCGATATTTCGTTCACATTGTTTGGTACAGCCCTTCTCTCTCGCAGCCATTTGCAATTATACGTCATATACGTCATAATTAGTTCTGTGAACTCCCGCTAGTGGCGCTTCAAATAGGCACACGTTCAATAGCTGTCAAACGTATGGAACAGCCTATCCAGTGGTAATTATAGAGGTCAGTGGGTAGAGACGTACCTAACAGTACACAAACAGTGCAAATAATCAGTCTTTAATATTCCTACGGCGGAGACACAAGGCTCCCGTTTGTGAAAGAGCTGTAATCCTCCACGCGAGCCCAGTGCGTGTTGGTTGACGTAATATGTCTTCGAATTTTTGTTTCTAAACTTGGGTCTCCTAACGATGTATAGGTACAGTCGGCCAAGAAAGTGGTGTACCACCCTAAGGTTGAATATCGCTTGCAGATTCATAGGTGATAAAGATTAGTTTCGCTTGCAGATCGATCTGACAACTTCTATTGCTGTCTTTATCTGATTATTGATAACGACTATTACTGTTTGTAACGTGACAGCTGTTCTTAGTTTGAACTTGATGGAACCAATGACGTCGTAAAATCAACGGCGGGGGTCTGTAGATTTTGATGACAAAATTGTATCTACAAATTCAGAATTGTAATCAACAAGTTACATAAAATTGTAAAGGCACAAGGCGAATCCACATAAAAATAGATTTATCCTTTTATTAAATTTCTACAATCAATTTTAAAATACTTATAACAAACAAAAACATAGCATAATTATATAGTAATATTTAGAAGATATTGAAATTTTTTAAAAATTAGAAACGTGTGTAACCGCCGTTGGCCTCTATAACCTCTAAAAGACGAGACCTCATTGAACCAACAAGCCGTGAGCAAATATCGGTTCCCCGCATTTCCTCCCAAATATAATTACAGTGACTAATAAGAGCTTGTTTGGTTCTTTCATTTTGATGCGACCATCGTTGGACCATAAGGCCCCAAAGATTTTCTATCGGGTTGAGGTCCGGCGATCTTGAGGGCCACTGAATTACCCTTACGTCAGTGTGTGAACGAAACCAGGCTCTTACGATCCTCGCATTATGAATTGAACAATTATCTTGAACAAAATCAAATTGTGGCACTTCGTTCTCCGGGTAAACATTACGGACTGTCGGTAGCATTGCATTCTGAAGCACGTCGATATAATTTACAGCCGTCGCTCGAGGAGGTAGAGAACACAATTCTCCTACACCATCCGCACTCATCCAGCCCCAAATATTTACGGAAATTCGACCTGATTCTCTATTTGGGATTACATGATCATCTTTATACCGTGTTGAATTATATCGCCAAAGGTGAAGACGTCCATGCTGACTGGATTTAAACGTTTTTTCATCACAAAACACTGTATTAGACCAATCAAACTCTAAGTGCTCTCTGGCGAAGTTCAGACGAGCAAGTCTGTGAGCATCCGTCAAATATATTTTCTTGGCGTAATGCCTGTGGTGCAACGCCATGTAATGTAGATGATTCCTTATTGTTTGGGCACTCACATCGAACATCTCCGCAAAATGTTTTGTGGGCTTAAAACCATTGATTTCATATTCCCGTCTCATGAATTCTCTATCGTTATTGGAGAGTGCAGGCCGGCGACCACTTCTTCTGTGATCCAACAAACTTCCCTCCTCTCCTTCACGACGAATCCAAAAGCGGACAGAACGCCTCGATATATTCAAATTCCGGGATATCGCACTGATACTGCTTCCCTCATTAAATTGGGCAATTATTTAAATATTTCAATTATTTCAATGTATGTTTCTGTCTCTTTTTATCTGTAACTGTCGCTTTTTCATTTCATCGACTTTCAAATCACAACAATGCCAAAGAATTTTCAGTTCAAAAAAACCTTAAATTTTTATTAAACGAAAAACATTTCGTACAGTTTGATACTCCACCACACTTAAACAACCAAACACTTCTCAAAAACGTTGTAAAAGACGCATAAGTAATACTAACCGCATGAGCTTCTCTATTCTCCTTTTTCCCGTAATACTCCGTCATCTCTTCGACCAGGGAGTCCAGCTGTGTCACCTGAGGTCCCACAAACTGCACCCAGAACCTCGACGGCGATGAAACCGCCGATACGTACACCTCTATCGGGGTACCTCTGTTCTCTGAGGGAAATACCGTTTGCATTAAGAGATTATTTCTAGTTTCTTACACTTTGTAATAAATGAAAATAAACAAAAGATGATTCCTAAATTAGTTTTTATACTGAAATGGTAATTGGAACTTAAAACAGGATATTGAACATGTTTATCGGTGATCATGGCATTTGTAAGTCTCTCAATCTCAACTTCTCAAGTCCGCCAATGAAGATACGGGGCCGTCCGAAACTAACTCGAAACTTTTAAGTGAACCCTATGTAAGTACTTCCTTCTATTACCGAATTCAAAGGCTTTGGCAACAAATTGGGAGTATTGATATGACAGTTTTTAGTTCGTGACACTAAGTAATCATGTGTCTTTAAGTGCTATGGAGAAAGAAACGGTTGATACTTTGGCTGACAATACGGGTTTCGTGCTTAGGGAAATTCAAGATAAATTATAAACATGGTAAATATCCCGTTTTAAGTTCAAATGATAATCTTCAAACAAGATTTTTACAGCATCTCTCATTTATTTTGAAAATAATGACCTTAATGTTATAATTAGATGATTCAACTTAAATACAGTTTTCTTTGCAAAAATGCTATTTTGATGAATAACCCAAACAGAATATAAACCCACACGAACAGTATACGGTTCAACAATCATTCTACCCCCACCTCATAGTTTCTATCACAATGAGACTAATCCCAAAAAACTAGATTTTGCTATTCTTCAACCAATACCTCCAAAAAAAATACAATTTTCTTCTTGAAATTCCAATTTTTAACCAAACCACCAAAATCATGCTAATACTATTGAAATATCTTACCCCGCTTTTTACACCCATATACGAGTGGTTTACTTGGTTTCTTCGAGACTTGTAAAACACTTTTCGTATCACAAATGTCTTGAATTTATTTATGACATGCCATCTTATTTATATGTTCGCCTTTTTGAACACTTATAAAAAGATTTTTCCTGACTACTGTTGAACACTTGTCTAAAAAAACTGTCAACTTCAAAACGGCATTTGACGTTGATCTAAGGGTCGTTCTGCACTTACATTATTTTAGACAAGTCTTCAACAGACGTTTAACTTTTTGTGGTACGACGGTGTATGTTCTATGACGCGGTGTAAACGGAAAAAAGATATTAAAATGTTTATTTCCTGACAATATCTACAGAATATTTAAACAACCACCACAGACACACACTGCAAAACTCTAGCTAATCTCCCAACACTCAACACGGCAACCAGACTTCACAATACAACAAACAAACACAAATATGAAAACAGTATCACACATAAAGGGTCAATGCATACTAGCGCAGAGTCGAAGCACATCGGAGCGGCAATCTGAAACTTAACATTGCAAATTCACACTTATCTCCACAACGTAATGAACACATTTCTTTGAAATAATTGAGAGTAATTCACGCTCTTTTGTTTGTTTTCTAAGTTATAGAAATGTGTGCATTACAGAGTAGAGATAAGAGCGAAGTTTCTATGTTAAGTTTCTTATTGACGCTTTGATGCGGTTCGACCCTGAGGTAGTAAGAATTGACCCAAAGGATGTAATAAGATCCTTGGTGAAGCCAAAAGGTATGTATTCTTCTCGTTACCTGCGACTTATTGAAACTTTTTCACTTTTTTTAAAAAAATCAGTTTTAAATTTTATAACTTTGAATACTTCCATGACCTCAGCAAAAAAGAAAACTAGTGCTGATATTTCACACAAAAAATGCAATGACATTTTGCTAATTTTAATTTATGGCTTCGCGAAGGGTCTGTATATATACATCTTGTATATTTACATGAATGCTTATACATACACACTAGTGCATATCACACGGGTAAGTCGTTAGGTATTTTGGGAAATTTCTTGTGATTAGGGTTACCATTTGTACAATTTCTCGAGTTATGGCCCTCCGACTTGACTAAACAGCCATGTTATTAATTTTCTCTTTTTTTTTTTGACATAAAAAAATTTAAAAGTAGATAAAATAAAATTTAAATCTTTTCTGCAAATAACCGACTTTTTGTCTTGATAAGTATTGCAGTACTCGTATGAATAAAGCTAGGGTAGTTTTTTTCCGCCCAATAATTATTCTAATAAAAATAGATTCACTATTTATTTGTGACATTAGATCCCGAACTAGGAAATCTTGTGTGTGCATGTGCGCTTTTCGTGTGTATAATATGTGTGTGTGACGGTCTGTAACGCACTGTGTTTGTATTTTTGCGTGTGTGTGACCGTGTCTCTCATATGAAATAATGATAAAGTTTAAGTAATGGTAAAGTATAAATGAAACTATATTTTACCATTACTTTATATCATACTAGAACAAAAATACGAGTAGTTTTATATATCAAAAGGGGTCAAGTATTTTTACATTTTTTTAAATAACAAGCCATCATCACATAATATATTTTTTATTATAAAATTGGCATTATTATTACAATAAAATGTTAAAAATTAGGTAGGTATTTCAATGTAGCAATTATTCAAATAGTCATATACTCGTATATTTTCTAATCAGTTCTTTTGGTATAGGTCAAGAATTGTCACAATTATTACAATAGTAAAATTATTTTAAGATAGAAAAATGAGGTAGGCATATAATTTTTTAATTAATTAGTCCAATTCACTTTTATTTGGTAATCGAAGTAAACTTTAAAACTAATATAATGATTCATCTCAACAAAAATAAGGGATTTCCACTTATTATCCCAAACTTAAATTTCTTATAAAGTCCCAAGAAAACTAAAGTCGAAATATAATAATATCGTACCTCTACAATGGTAAGGTATAATTATGGCATCCTGATTTAAAATTATCACAACAAACTTACATTTCTAATCAGTCCAAATATTATGAGATATTTCAACAAAAATAATTGGCATTTCACATTATTAATAAAACCAATAAACTTACATTTTTAATCAGTCTCAAGAAAAAGATAATGTCTAACAATAGAGATATATCAACAAAAATATGACATGTCAGCTTCTTAATTATCCCAACAAACTAACATTTATAATCAGTTCCAAGAAGAGTATTTAAAATATGTTTATATGGCATTCATTTCTTTTCTGTCCCAAGAAAAAGGTCAATATAATAAAGTAAGGTATTAATATACGAAATATAAGGAATATCACTTCGATCATTAAAAACAACTAGATACACAATCAGCGACAAAAACGTCCTCACCAAAAGAATGACCAAATCAGTGATCGGTCATCCTTTTGGTTTAGTACTGTTCTAACGCTCGGAACGTAAACATGCCTCCATGCTCGTTTAAAAAGTGCAAAAATCTCTTCCAGGACCGGAAAAAAGGATAGAATTTCATTTTTTCAGTAAGAACTAATATTAAAAAATATATAATAACTATCACTGTACTAAAAATACTGATATTTCGTCAAGAAATCGCCGTAAAACATTTATTTTATTATTGACGAAATTATCAGTAGGGTTTATAAAGCACCTAAATTGAAAAGACTTACTAAACGTACAGTTCATACCTATTGTCGCATGGCTACTTGATTTAGTCGGGTAACATGTGTTGATTCGAGTCGCGGTCGTAAAATTTAATGTGTTTTTATGTCCGTTCTAAATCCGACTTTAACTAATTCGAATAAGGTTTAATTTCTATTGGCATATGTTGGCCAGTTATGTTTCTTTCTCTTTCTATTTTACGAACCTACTTGAGGACAGTTTTAAGTTCGTTTTTGTACGGGATTGTGTATCTAGTTATTTTTAATGATCGAAGGAATATCAACAAAAATATGCCATTCCAATTTATTAATTAACCCAGAAAACTTACTTAATGAGGAATTTCGACAAATATAAAGCTTTTCAACTTATAATTATCCAATAAACTTACATATATAACTAGTCCCAAGAAAAAAAAAGTCTAAATGTAATGAGGTTTCTCAAAAAAACAAAGACATATCAGCTTATTAATTATCCCAAAAAAAACGTATGCTTCTCATTAATCCCAAAAACTTCAACTATTATATTATGGCATTTCAACTTAGGTGCCATCTCCACGAGCGAGAGAATCGAGCCGATATTATCATTGTGCCACGTATTTCCATATACTCTTTATGAACGCGTCTCCACACGGCAATATTATCGCGGCGATGCGACGAATGGCAATGTGCGCGCGTAACGTCGGCGTATCGCCGCGATATCGACCCGCGCCCGCCGCGCTCTCGCAGCGAGCAGGCGGCGGACGCGCTACCAGTAGCGAAACAAAACACAACGCCTCGTCGCGGGCTCGCGGCGATTCCGTTGCGAGTCGTGACGATACGCTGGCGGAATAATCGCTCGTCGCGGAGATTCTCCGACGATAGAAGGACGGACTCGTCACGATTCTCCCGCTCGTGGAGATGACGCCTTAGGGATAGTCTAATATCTTTTATTTCTATACAGTCGTAAAAAAAGAGTCTAAATATAAAAAGGTATATCAACAAAACTGAGATATTTCTTATTTACTATCACATACAATTTATTTCTAATCAGTCTAAAAAAGTTCTAATACAATGAGGTATTTCAACAAAAATATTATGGCTTTTCAACTAAATGATTAGTTCAATAAACTTACATTTCTAATCAGTCCGTAGAAAACTACAAGTATAAAAAATATAATGAACTCTAGACAAAAATGAAGTAAATTGAATACAATTTACCTCATTTCTATGTCTTCAGTATAAGGGGTGCTAAGACAGGAAACCTCCACGTGCGCCCGTGGACTGGAGTTCCCTCTCGGATACGTCCGGGGGGAAGACCAGTTTTTCGGGCCGGTGCGCCCTGGGATGCGGGCAAAGACTTCCTTAGGCACTGTGTGCCAAAGGGGTCTCTTTGCCCGTATGCGAATAGCCTGTCGGGTGGACGCTCCAACGCGTGTCCCTCTGATTAGCACAGGGCACAGCGGCGGAGCGGGCTTGCGGACGGTGAGTAATGGGTAGCTCGCCGTCCGACCAAGGACCAAGCCCGGGTCGGTGGCGCGTCGTGTCGTGTTTCGCGCGTGCCTTCGAGGAGTTGTCAGCGAACTGACGGGGCCCCTTATGGGGCCAAATGCCTGCTGAGGTCGCGGGTTTTTCTTAACACAGGATACCGTGGCCCCGGAACGTAAAGGGCATCCGAAGGAACACGGGTGGATTTTAGTCAGTAAGAGTCTGACAGTCCCTTCCGCCCCACCCAGGGCGGGAGGACTCATTTGATGATTTTACCACCTAAAAAAAAAAAAAAATGTCTTCAGTATAAAAAAAAAATAGCTTTTAGGCAAAGCTTATACTTTATATTCGTATAGATATTTATTTTTATTGAATATGGCTAGGAACTTTACCGTAATAAAAAGGCTCAATCGGAAAATGTCTCTTGCAAAATATGCTAAAATAGCTACATAGGCTAAAGTTATAGTTTAAAAAAAAAATAGGAGACATTTTCGAATGAACCGTAAAAAAATAATATACTTTCTCAGCAGGTTAAAAATCACAGATTTGTAGAGATCATCGATTATTGATCGGGCTCTAGTAAAGCCTAACTTTTGATATGATTTGTACTAATTCGTGGTTACTTAGCATTCAACCTGATAATTGTTGCTCAAAATGTCTGCTAAAAGTAACACAAATATAGACCTTAACGCTAATACTAAACCTAATTGATTCTTATCACAACCAAATTTAACATTAGGAACCACCTTAATACTCTTTTAAAATATACAAAAGAATAGATTGAATTTCAATCAAAGTATTGAACACAAAATCAACAATATTGTTCCGGAAACTTTTAGGCTTTTTAGGTTTTATTGCTGGGGCTTGTGTCATATATCTTATGACTTTACGCAAATGCGCCGAGACAGTTTTATCTTTATGCTGCTGTGCCATTCTCAAGTTGTAGCCGACGATGGTTAAAAGTGAGGCTTCCATCGCCTGCATTGCGAACCGGCCAATGGCGTCGTCATCCTGGTCACTGTAATATACGCAGCTCGCTGTGTGCCTCGACACTGCCACTATCGCATGCGGAATACTTTCATGGACCGAAAGTCTCGAGCTCTTCGTGTTAACGATTACCACGTTCTCGCAAGTCAAACCCTGAGCTTCGTGTATCGTAAGCACACGTGACCCTTCGCCTTTACCATATCCTTGACTTATCAGGAGATACTTCTCCTTCTGAGTATGGACCAAGTAAAGGGTCTTCGGGGAAGTTCCGCATATTTCCGATCCAGTAAAAGGCTTAATTCTCAGGGAATGCACCAGCTGCTGTGAAGAATATATACCAGGGTATACGTCGCTAAAAACAAACGGTATGTCCATGGGGTTCCTATATGTGCAGAGTAACTTCTTATTGATGCTAGCCACTACGGTTGGACTGGTGTACGTAAGTGGAAACAAGTTTTCTCTGTCCAAAAAGGGTAATTGATTAACGTCTCCGATGAGAACTATTTCCTTCGCTCCTGCCAGACGGCCTGCCATTACAATGGATCCAAAATGGTTCATCAAAGCTTCGTCGACAATTAGTCGTTGATATTGCTTTGGGAATCCGTTGACTAGGATGGAGGCCATAGTGCGCGCTCTTCTCTTCATTCGAGTTCCATATTTGCGCACTAGCCTGTCTCGAAGATCTATGGCTGCCTCGATTGTCGTTGTGGCGATAACGTCTTTGTTCGCATCAAAGTTTTCTACCACCCAGGTGGTCTTACCACACCCTGGAACCCCATTCACCCATGTTATTTTGGGTACTTGCAGCTGCGCTTGCTGTTTTTTCTTTACCCATGCAGAGGTTTTCCCTTCTATGCTCTGTGCCTTGTTAAGGATCTTGTCATGTAGCATGATCTTAGTACATTTGGCTGTTACCACAATAGGGTCGCGTTTAGGTGCCGAGAAAGTGATTCTGCCTAGATGGTGTGATTTTGTCTCGTCATAGGTCACAAAGCGACCTGAAGAGCTATAAGCCACCATATATGGGCCCGTCATCCTCCCATTAATGACCTCGCGGGTTTCGTTGTTATAAATGGCTGCTTCCGCTTCGTTAAGCATTTCTTTAAGTCTGTAGTTACGTGTTCGGTAAGCGTCCAATATATTTTGGCATTGCATGAGGTTGACTTTTTTGGTGGCCTCGACGACGGCGAGGAACTCACGGAGCGCGTTCTCCATGTGATCTGCCACACTGCGGGCTGTTTTGAGGGATGGTCGTTTGACTTCTCCCTTGTCAGCTCGTGTCGGGCGTGGCTGCTGCGGGACTGTCACGTTTTCCTTTAGGATTTCTGGAGTCTCCATGAGTTCCTGCACTGGCTCTACCTCCAAAGGTTTCTCCCAAGTCAAACCTACGAGGCCTTTAAAGTATCCATAATATTCATAGAAAGTGTCAATAATAATAAGAAAATTTAGAAATGTAAACCGGAATGTTCGCTGGTGCTGTTGTGATGTGGTTGTCTCTTCGTCTGGTGTCTGTTGATCGCTTCCCGATGTGCTATCCGTCGCTTGGACCATCGAATCGGTTTCGTTTGCAGTGTCGTTCGTCGCAGCTATGAGGAATATTAGATTTTGACTTAGTTTGACGTATAAAGTATATTAAATGTATAAAAGAAGAAAAATATTTGTTTACATGCCACAGGACCGTGCTACGGCGGCACGGTCCTGTATAAGTCTTATTTCTTAGACAAACCGATCCGTGTGCCACTTCAACGAAATCCGTTCAATCAATACGACGACACAACCAAACAAATTCAGTTTATAATATAAGTTAGGATAACAATTACAATATAAGTTATATTTTAAGCTTTTTTCCTAGATAGACTAAATCAGAACCTGACAGCTAATGAAAAAAAAAATCAACATAAAAATAAATAACAATGACCTTCTAAGCGTGCCTTCAAATATAGGCTAAGTACGTGATATTTAGCGATATGAGAAGTCAACAAAATATTTGCCTAGTAAATTATCAAGCAGTTAACAACTGAAAATATATGTCCATCAGTGATCTGAGCTTAAGTAATTTACTCCAAATCTACATGAATCGAATAATGAAAACGAATCACTTCAGTACCGCACCCGTTTTGTATATTTCAATTGCTCGCTGCGCTCGTTCTTGCATTATTCCTACTCCTGTGCGTTAAGCTACGGCCTGGTTGGTTTTATTTCGGCCCTACCTGTTCTTACGTCAAACGAAAGTCATTTGCTTGTAAGTTTTATTACTTAGTAAAGGTAAGGTACATGCAAAATTATATCTTATTCTTCTCTTAAAAGTGCACCTATGATATTATATTCGTGAGCTTTTTTGAATGTTAAAGCGGGGTGAGACCTTGCCATGTTTCTGACCCGGTTTTCAATAAATCATAGATCCGAGGCTGATGTCATTTTTATTATCGTGTTAAAATCATCAAATGAATCCCTCCCACCCATACTGTCAGAGTGACTTGTTCTGAATAAAAACCACGGTGATCCTTAAATAGACCTTTACCTTCCAGGGTCACGGTTACCTCATAATACAGTCCCGCGACCCCGGCAGGCTTTAGTCCTCTAAGGGGAGCCTCGTCAGATTGCTGACAACTCTTTTAGGCACGCATGGAACATGTTGAGTAACATTAGTTTATTTTTTATTGTGTTTAAATATTATATTCCGGAGATACGGAGGAAAGAGGAAACAAAGTTTGCCAAATTAAACTTATCGCGATCGTTGCTTTGCCTTTCTTATTAACGTTCATATGTATTAATTAAAAATATTATGTCAAGGTGTTAAATATGGTTATCATTTCTGCGGTGTATACCTAAATTCAATGAAGACGCTTCATTACTTAATCATACAATCAACATCTTTCACTTTTGAAATAAAATAAATCAAAATTGAAAGATTTATTGATCCTTTCCAAAATTGTTATCAAAGAAAGTTCATGTGAGTGAATGGTATACAATGGTACATGGTGGAAAAATCAGTGATAAACGTCATGTAGTGTGTGACAGAGATAACACTGTTTATCTGTTTGTTTCTATAAATTTAATTGCTTGTAATCGCACCCACGATACAGGAGAAATTCGTAGTGTGAGGCAAAATAATAAAAATAAACTTTCTAAAGTGGATGTGTGAATATTTATCGCCAGTACTATGCGTTTCAAATAATAATAGGACGGTTTTGACGCCATATTGTGATTTCATGCAAGTTTTTCTAATACTTACACGCTTTAATATACACAATAATCACATAAAAACATGAACAGAAATAATAATTCCCACGTATTTTTTCTAAATGTAATCGTCGTCACAATGATGACGCCAAGGCTGTCCTATTCTTAGTTCAAACGCATACTACCTGTAAGGTTGAGGCTACACTAGGCAGCGGTTTACGATACGACTGAAACAGCGAAAGGAGTTATATGTGGTATCGCTGATGTACGGTGTAGCCATATACGACCATTCATTTATTTGTTTTCATCGCTCTTGTTTCGAAGATTGCGTCGCGACCTAGTAAAGCCTCAGCCTGTGGGTCAATTCACATCGAGACGCGACGCAGCGAATTTCAATGGAGCCACTCAAAATTTAATTTAATTAAATTACTACACGAAAACCTACACATTTCACCGATGACGCGACGCAGTGAGACGCCGCGCGCACTTTTTAATAGCGACTCAAAATCAAACTTTATTTACTACACGAAAAGATACACATATCCAGTACCGTCGTGTCAGGTCGCGTCGCGTCGGGTCGCGTCGCGTCGGGTCGTGTCACGTCGCGTCGCGTCTCGTAGTGAATTGACCCTAAGCGTTTAATGATGGAATAAAGGGAGCATGCTGTTAGCAAATCTTACCAGGCCTCTTAGTTTGGACATGCCTGTGCACTTGAGAGTCACCTGACGCGTCTTCAGTGTTGTCACTGGTGGTCACAGATGGCGTTGGTGACGGAGACTTCGACGACGACTGGACGTGGCGCGGACTGCGTTTCGTTTGCTCGATTTCACGGCGACATTTCTCTTGGGCTACCTGTAATTGTTAAATTTTATGCTTAAGGCTTTAGTCTTGTGTTGCACAATATAGAATCGCGTTCGGCCAGTCCATACGTCGTACGTCAAATTTCGGCTCCCCGCGATACCCCGCATACATCCTGCCTAGCGAAGTATTATAAAACAATTTTGATACAGTCGAAAATATTTCTCTACTAAGGATTATTAAAGGATTTAGAAATAGTTGCATAATAAGGAGTTTTAATATGACTTGATTTGTAATAATACGAGTATCACACGAGTGTTTTAATACTATTTAAATACTCTCATAGATTTAGTTTAAACTCATTGAACATAAAAAAAACTAAGTTTAGTATAACAAAACGTATGAATCAAAATCAAAAGTCATTTATTCAATATAGGCTGATTTATCACCACTTTTTGAAGGTAACTTTTTACAGGTCTTTTTTTGTAGGGACTGAGTCACTCGCGTCCGTAGGAGAGTACGCCTTCATGATACTATATTTACCTACACGTAACACGTGCGTCTCTGGATGGTGCTAATCAGGTGACATCAACTGGTGGTAGGTTTCGGCCGAAGGCTTGCGACCACCCACCGTGCAAAATCAGCCACAAGAGGAGTTGGTTCAAAAAAGCCGTTCTACTGCTGGCTAGCCGGAATGATTCGAGCTGTTATGGACTTATCGGGAGACTGGTCGTGGAGGGTAGCGACATCCGGCACACGGTGCGTCACTGGCCGACCGCAGGTAGTAGGGGGGGGCAAATTGTGTGTCAGCCACACACGAAAGGCTGCCCCGCCAACTGTCGAAAAATCCCGGGATGCGCTATCTTGCTTGGAAAATAATAAACAATAAAACTATCAGAAATAAAAAAACGTAGTAACAATTTGATACTAGAGACTTCACGTCGGGCACGCCGCAATCGCGGCGGTAAGACCCCTCTTTGAGGAGTGGCTGGATAGGCGTCACGGCGTCCTAACCTTCCGCCTGACGTAGGTCCTCACCAGACACGGTTGTTTCGGGAGGTATCTGTGTCTGATGAGGAAGGAAGAATCGTCTGGGTGTCACCACTGCGAGGATCGGCCGGAGGACACGGTGGAGTGGAGCATACGGTGCAGGACTGCCCCGCTCGGGCAGAGCACCGCCATGTTCTCACGGCGGCGATAGGCGGAGACCTCTCGCGCCCGGCATTGGTCGCGGCCATGCTGCGGGGCGAGACGGAGTGGGAAGCGGTCGCCTGCTTCTGCGAAGCAGTCATGCTCACGAAGGAGGAGGCGCGCCGCGAGAGGGAGAGGACAGCATCTTCCCTCCATCCCAGCCGCAGTGGTAGACGCCCACGGCGACGGAAGTATCAACACGATCTCCGGCCACCGTAGGCGCGGGTATCCGGACGGCGAGTAAAGGGCGACTCGCTTCTCGACCATGGAACATGCCCGGGTCGATGGCGCGTTGTGTTCCACGCGCGCCTCAAAGAGCGTCAGCATAATGACGGGGCCCCCTCTCTAGAGGGCCAAAGCCTGCCGGGGTCGCGGGACTTATCTCATTACCGTGACCCCGGAACATAAAGGGCTATTGAAGGACACCGTGGATTTTAGTCACTACGAGTCTGACAGTCCCTCCCGCCCTGCCCGGGGTGGGAGGACTCATTTTATGATTTCACCACGCTGAAAAAAAAAAGAGAGACCTCACGTGGTCTCATAAGCTGGGACAAAGAAATTGATGAAGAATTTAAAAATTTCTTTACCAGCAACTGAAACGTTAATTCATCTTCCTTGCTTTCTATTGATTTACTAGCTTAGCCCGCGACTTTGTATGCGGATCCTGTTGCCTATGCCAACGAAAATGGGGTCGTCAAAATCGAAGATCTAAAACGTCTGATGCCTAATTCCTAGAGCCCGGGTAAAAAAAATAATAGGAGTTTTGGCCCGTATAGTCAAATTTTTATTCATATATTCGTCGTCATCGAAAATCAGTCCTAAACTGTAACCGCTTTCACTGGTACTCTCAGCTAATGTTATTTTATGATTACACAGTGAAATTAGTGACAGCTTTGATTTCCACAGGTGTTCCAGATCTTCAATTTTTATACGTCAACAGATTATTAGTGCTCATCAGGTTGAACAACTCTTGCTAAGACGTCATTCCTATATACTTAGGTAATTATGTTATAGTGTAGCTGGGCTCTTGGAGTTCCACATCAGGTGTTCCAGATCTTCAAATTTATTCTCTCAGCAGAAAATGCTCATCACGTGGAACAATTTTTGCTATGGCACCATTTTTGCATCTCTTATAGTTTAGCTGGTCTGTTGCGGTTCTGCACCAGGTGTTCAAGTTTCCAAGATAAGTGAACGTTTCAGCCTGCCCAAACGAATTTAAATTACTCCCTAGCCGTCATGAAAGCTTACCAGCAAATCAAGATCATATTAGCAATTTAAAAAATGGGTTTAAGCGATTTTCGACCTTATTGACATTTGAAATTTGGTTTGGTTTTTTCTCACATTCTCGTTCGCTAACATTGCTCCTTCATTAAAATCCGGTGTTTTTATTAATTTTTTTTTTTTTTGGGACAAACCCACCACACTATTCCCAAACCACTGCAACTCCTGAGAGCCAGAATCAACAGTGGCAACCACCAGAAAAGCGCCGAGACAATGAAGCTCGACGTGTCCCGGAGAATGAATTTACCTGTCTTGGATCCTGCACGAAATTAATCAGAAAAGAATAGTGGAGGAGTAGGAAAAAATATGTTTCCACTTCCCTCCATGCAAGCAGGAGACAGAACAAAACAAGGCCAATAGGCACAAAGGGACAATTACAACTGGGAGAAGCCCAGTTGCCTTGCACCACGGGTAAAAATGACTACTAATATTAATGGGTCCTAAATTGTGAGCTGCAAAGTTTGATTCCAATAATAGGTATGGCAAAAACGCTTGAACGCACGGAAGTTTGTTCGAGTTTCCACAAGGTCCGTATAATAAACGACTCCAGATGTAGTCTGAATAGTATCCAACATAATATTGCGTTCGTTCTGCCAGAGAATACACTCCCAAAGAATATGATGTGCTGATTGTTCATATTCACAGTCAGGTGACGAACATTGACAAAAAGGCGAGGGAACAAGCTTAAAGGAAAACAATTTACTTTTAAAGTTACCATGTCCCGTGAGAAATTGGGCAACACAGTGATCCACCTCCAGCCACGTCCTAGCCAGCCGCTCACGAACGGATGGGAAGAACTGGTGGAGGTGCCGCCCCTTGACAGAATTATCCCACCTATTTTGCCATTCGGATAAAAGATCCTCCCAGACGTCGCTCTGGGGTTTGAATAATCTAGATATCTTATCACGGTCACGTTGCGGTAGGAAATCAGCGTCAGTGGTCTCCCGTGCGGAAAAGTACATTGCAGCACGTCGCTGCACTTCAAGATCTACTGGAAGAACACCAGCAAGTACCGGTAAAGCTTCAGTACTGACGGTCCTATACGCTTTACATAAGAATAACAAAGCCAAGCGCTGGCTTTGAAGCAATTTACGTCGTGCCGCCCCTATGGTAGCCCTATCGGCCCAAACAGGTGCTCCGTAGCACACACAGCCCAAGTAAGTAGCCCCATAAATAGTTTTTAAGGTTAAAAACGACAAACCCCAAGTAGATTTAGATATTCTCGTTAGGGCATAAAAGTTATTTTTAGCTTTTTCACCAACTGTTTTTATATGTTCTATGAAAGTGAAATTCCTCTCTAAGACTAAACCAAGATAGCACACAGATTGCTTTCTCTTAACGGGAACATTATTGAATTTAATACTAGGCCACGATTTAAGGTCACCTTTTAAAATGAGTTGATAGGTTTTATGTGGTGCAAAGGTCAGACGGTTTCGATCGCCCCACTGAGATATTAATCGTAGGCAAGTGTCAGCCAAATTCTCGAGTCCAGCGCGAGTATTCGACTGAATGAGCAGAAGGCCATCGTCCGCATAACCAGTTAGAGAACAACCACTTGGAAGTGGAATCGCGAGGAAATCATCGAAGCCTATATTCCACAAATGAGGACCGATAATCGAACCTTGAGGACAGCCCATGGTAAGAGGTTTCGATACGGAATGATGTCCGAGTTTAAGTTTCGCGGAACCATTAGAAAAGTACGAGCAAAGAAGATTAAATATATTATTATAGCAACCACGAGCTTTTATCTTAAGTAGTAGCATTGGCCACCATGCGTTATCAAAAGCCCCGGAAATATCTAGAAAGATTCCAAGTACGTACTTGTGCTCGGAGGTATTAACTATTTTTCTAACAGAAAGTACCGCGTCAACGGTTGATTTGCCGATAGTAAAACCGAATTGGTTTTTATGGAATTTGGGCCCGTCCGGTAACAATCGTGGGACGATAAGATGCTCCAGGAGCTTTCCCAAAGATGGTAATAATGTTATGGGCCGGTAAGACTTAGGGTCATCTGGTGGCTTGTCGCCGCTTTTAGGTATTATTCGTATAAAGCCATGTCTCCATATACGAGGAAAAACACCCTCAGCAATGCACCGGTTGTAAACAGTTAATATCGCGTCACCCGCTGTTTTACACGCTTCCTTTATCATACGATTAGATATTTTATCTTCACCTGATGATTTGTTAAGGGGCAGTCTCCTAACAACATTAATGAATTCGTCAGTGGATGGAAGGTCTGACGCTGGTGATTTAGGCGGAACTGTAGCCCATGCTCTAATCTGTTGGTGGTAGTCATTGTCATTAACAGGTGAATCATCAGGGATAAGAGTATTTAATAAAAAACTTCCGTTGTTTCTTCAATACCGGTGGTGTGTTTATTATTTACTTTAATATTCTGAACATACGCGAGGTCGACCGATCGATTGGCTTTAAACTCATGATATAAAGGAGACCACGGACCTTCCTTTTCTAATTTATTCACTACTTTACGCAACAAATTACCCTTAGATTTTTCAACCGAAGCTCTGTAACGGGACTTGGCAACTCTAAATGTATTTAAAGCAGAGGTTAGTGAGTCTCCGGTGACTTGACGTTTTTTAAGCTTATTAAGATGTTTACGCGCACGACGATAGATTTTACGCTTTTCGGTTAGGTAGTCACACCACCAATCACACCTACGTACATTGGTCATAGGTCCGCGACCAATGGCAATGTCAGCACAGTAAGTGAAGGTGTCTGACATAATTTCAGCACTTTCTTCAGCTGACAGCCCATCACGAGTAAAATCTTTGGCATGACACGCAAAAAGCGATCTAAAGAATTCCAAATTAGCACCCTTACTTTTATACCTAAAGTTACCAATTACATGTGAAGAACCATGAGTAGAAACCGGAACAAATTCGTACACGATCAAGCGATGATCACTGCAAGACGCGTCCGGTAGGACACGCCACCTATCCAAGCGTACGTCTGCACTAGAAAGTGTGACGTCAATACAAGATTCGCCCATTTGGCTGCAAAAAGTAGGTGGTGCGTCGGGGGTGTTATGAATAGTAAGGTTCATTTCAGCAATGAAGTCTTCAACAGCGCAACGCCGTACGTAATCCGTGGACCGGACTTTGCCATACCACAGGGACGAAGACGCATTAACGTCTGCGCCTACGATAACTTTGCAGCCCGCGAGTGACCGCAAGACGTGACGGAGGTTATGTATGTGAGGAGCAACAGGGTCTGAATATTGAAAATAGCAGCTGACAACGTAAACTTTAAAGGTAGCGGATGAGACTTCCGCAACTGCACAGTTTTGTTTTTTTTGTTTGTTTTTATTAATGTCAATAAGGTCGAAAATCGCTTGAACCTGTTTTTTTTTTCACTTGCTATCGTTAAGCAAATGTTTCCCGACCTTCACTTGTTTTACCGATTTGTCCTACTGGTGGGACTCAGTAAATCGATAAAAAAAACAAGTGCGGAAACACGGGTAGAAGACTGTATTTCTTGGAGAGACGGTACCTTCTAGGGTTACGACAGAGACAACCATTTTAATTCGGCAGCATTATTTTTCTCGAAGGGACCACTAAAAATACACGCCCAAGTACGCCTGTAAGGTCGGCAGTTTGTTTTTATTTTCTTTACATTTACATATTATATTGTTTTAAATTCAGTATTTTAAAAAATAAAAAAATGTTTAAAAAAAATGTTTTTTGACATCTGTTAAATAAACTAATGCTAATACACAAAATTAAATGAATATTTACAAAAACACTCGACTTCTAAAAATTATATTCTTAGATAATAAACTAGAGCAACTTGTGATGCGTAACTGTGCGTCATCACCGTTAGAGCGAGAGAATGTGCGAGCGAGAGGTACCGATAAAAAATCGGCGTGGACCCCACGTGCGTTCGCTCCGGCCGTGCCGGGGCCACTGAGGATTTTCTCTTGCAATGCTTGTATATAAACACAGTTTTTAGAGGTTATTTGAGATATTTTTTATTGTTGGAAAAAAGCGCTTTAGGTACAATTTTTTTTTTGTATTTGCTTTATTGATCTGTTGACATCATAATAATCTAAATATTACATACCTACAATGCATAGTTATTATGAAAAAGACTATTTATTAAGAGGTAAAATCCGAGAATATTGATGATATTCTGACTTCTAAATTGAGAAAATGAAAGATAAATAGAAAAAAGTAATCAGCGCATTTTGAAGACGAGAATGTTGCGGTCATTATGCGCTGAACAGATTTTTAAATGAATTCTTCATTGTCTCAGATAAAGTGCACAAACGTAACTCGAAATGACGTTGGGCACGAAAGAGCCGTTTTGAACGCTTGATTTACCTAATATTATCCACTTAAATCAACTTGAAAAAAATAACTAGCTGTTACTTATATTATGGTTATTTATGTGCAATAATAATATTTCAAGCTATTTCACTATTTTATTCATAAAACACATACAAAGTTTCGCAAATAATTTGGCGCGAGTGAATTTTAGAAGACTAGAGCCTTAAGGCGCTGCCCATAGCGAACACTCTGTAAATGACTAGTTTTTCGTCGCAAAGTTAGCCGTATCTGTACATGCCACAAGCCAGAAAAAAATACAGTGTATAGTCAAATGTATAAAGTAAAGACTTTAACAAAAACAATTCACAAAAGTGGTCTATACGAACGAAAAAAAAAATTGTCAATATGACCACGAAAAAAAATTTTTCGTCTCAAAATTCTCAATTTTTTCAACGGTAACCATTATATTTTTTGTAACTATAACAGAAGAAATTTCATATACTAAAGACATATCTATTTTTTTTTTAACTCAGACCTGTAATTGTTTAAATATTAAGTTAAAACTGCAAAATTTCTTACATTTTTTCTTACAATTTGCCCCCGCGCGCAGCTGCTTCACCCCCGCGACTACCTTCGCTACATAGAGCTTGGGTACAGCGCCTTAATATGTTGACGATATGATCATCATCATCTGCAGTAATGCTTTTTCTAATCTCGCGTAGCGTGACCGATATTGAGACGAAAAATATCTCGCGTAATTAAGATTATTTTTTCTCTGGGCGCGAAGAATCTCCGACCAGAATGTTTTGTCTGGTGGGATACTCTGGGCTAACTATAAAAAAATGCAGGGTTTCTAGTTCTAGATCATATCTATGTAACAGATGGCGCTAGTGTTATTTTTGTCATTTTTGAGTAAATTCGCTACATTTCTATATTTAATCTGTACCATTCACTAAGATAATAGAAAATATAGTGATGGCAAAGAGATTAAATTACTTGCTTCTCAAGCATGTGGTTGTGAATTCAAACATGGGCAAGTACAAAAGTCTTTTCAATACTTTCTAAATTCATCTTGGGCATCTCTGACTTCAGTCAGGGAAAAAATCATGAGAAACATGAATTTATATCAATATAACTTTAAAACCATACTATGGAATTTCCAGAGACAGCTTAATTAATTCCGACATCAACAAAACTTCTAGATTTCACAGAAGAGAAAAAAGCAAGATAGAAAACAACACTCACGCAGTTTTCAATGAGATCCTTAGCAATTTTGATTTGTTCCTTGGTACCCAGGAAATTGACCTTCCGTTCAGCTCCCTTGTCGCTTTTGTCCACCTTGATCCTTGCTCCACTGCGGTGACTTATTGAGGTTACGTTGTCACCTTGAGTACCTGTTGGAGGACAATCTCTCATTTTACTTTTATCATTAATGGTTTGAATGAATGTTTGGTTTGAAACACAATCACAACAGAAAGACTGAAAGGTTCTAGATTAAATTGGCACAGAGATAGTAGTCTGAAATAACACATAGGCTTACTTTTGAACGGTATAAAGTTATAGAGGGCGAAAGCGGTCTGGTGGTGGCTAGTTAGCATGTTAAATTTTAACATTTTAAATGGTCTCTCAACGACTTATATCGTGGGTGCGTTTTCAAAGTTTAACCCACAAAAGGGCCAAACCCGAAGCAACAAGCAACATTCGGCGTACCAATCATTTTCTCAGTCAATGTGCCAACAAGTAATACTCAAACTCGATTCTTGGATTTGTTACATTACTGTCAAATTCAGTGATGCCAGCAGTACATTGCTTCTGTGCCACTTACCGATGATCCGGCCAACAGCCCACACTGGTACACTCAAAGTTTCTTCAACGAGAACCGGCTGCTTATTCAGAAAGTCGTAAATGAGGGACTCGGCGATCTGCGTGGCTTCAGTAACACCTCTGATGACGCACACATCGTGGTCCTTATCGCGGCATTCTTTGACGTTCACCTTCGCTCCTGCGGTCTTTTCAATCTCTTTTATGTTGGAGCCGCCGCGGCCTGTAGACAAGAAAATAAATATTTAAGGGCATTGCAAGGGTAAATAACAAAGAGAAAGTGCCATATAATGTTGCAGATTTAATGGAACATATTCCATTAAATCTGCAACATTATATGGCACTTCTCTTTTCAGTCTGTTGTCTCCACTCTAAACATTTTCCTATACATATATATAGGAAAATGTTTAGAGTGGAGACAACAGACTGAAAAGAGAAGTGAGAACACAACCGACTCCCGGGAGAGAAGATCTCTTCAAAGTGGCCAGATGATACTGGATGTCCATGATAAAAAACCGCCAAAAGTGGAAAGATTTGGAAAACATGTACACTTAGAGGGTGGTTAAAGATTGAAAATGAAAAAATGAGAAGATAATAAGTTTGGTGTTATGTAGAATTAAGATCCCTCAGGCATTTCCGGTGCATCCACACCGCCGGTAACATTTGTGGAGCAACAAAAGGCAACACGGTAACATTCGGTAACTTTTGTGGCTCCTTGTTACTATTTGTTGATTGTTACTCATCCACACCGCAGTAACATCCGACAACAAATGTTGCCGTGTTACTGTAAGGCGAGTAACGTTGCTCGACAATCGGCAACATTGTTAGATAATGGGGGTAACATTGTTACCGAATGTTGAGCAACGTTACTCGACTTACAGTAACACGTCAACACTTAGTAACATTAAATAACATTTTGTTGGCGGATGTTACCGAATGTTGAGCAACGTTACTCGACTTACAGTAACACGTCAACACTTAGTAACATTTTGTTGGCGGATGTTACCGAGCAACATTTGGAAACGTTGAGCTACAAATGTTACCGGCGGTTTGGATGCACCGTTCGTACTAATGGAGTGCTCCCACTAAAACTGATCTCATGTTAACCCATTTTGTGGATATTTCAGTGTCCATACACTTGTATTTTAGAGGATATGTATATAGTTTATTATAGCGCCGTGATTAACTTCACCACATACTGGCCTCTAGAATTTTGATAGAATTTCACATGTATAAGATACCAAAGAAAAATAAGCCAAAGTGATTTATAGAAAATATATTTTGTGAGAAGTTGAAAACCAACATGTTTATTGACCAAGCTCAAATCGATACACGTACCAGAATAGGGGCCGGTTTCTAGCAAAACAGAGAGGGCATGAGATGTCTATAACATTTTTAGGGTTCCGTAGCCAAATGGCAAAAACGGAACCTTTATAGATTCGTCATGTCTGTCTGTCTGTCTGTCCGTGTATGTCACAGCCACTTTTTGTCGAAAGTATAAGAGCTATCCTGTTGAAACTTGGTAGAAAGATGTATTATTTGAACCGCATTAGGATTTTCACACAAAAATCAAAACAAAACAAATTTTGGGGGTGCCCCCCATACTTAGAATTGAAACTCAAAAAAATTTTTTTCACCAAACCCATACTTGTGGGGTATCTATGAACAGGTCTTTAAAAATGATATTGAGGTTACTAACATCATTTTTTTCTAAACTGAACAGTTTGCGCGAGAGACACTTCCAAAGTGGTAAAAAGTGTGTCCCCCCCCGTAACTTCTAAAATAAGAGAATGATAAAACTAAAAAAAATATATAATGTAGACCTCAACCAAAACTACCAACGAAAATTGGTTTGGATGAGATACAGTTAGCAGTTTTTGAGATATAGTACATTTTCAAAAACCGCAAATATAACTTTGCCATTCATACAAATACTATGAAAAACAAAGTTATTTTTATTGTTTGTGTATATTACTTACTAATCTCAATATAATTATGTCTCTAATCTATGCTTGCTGCTACGGAACCCTTCATGGGCGAGTCCAACTCGCACTTGGCCGGTTTTTTTTAGTTTAGTATTCTTGTTTTAACGCTAAACCTTTGTTGGAAAGTGGTGTCCTTGGCTTAAAACTCAGATAACATTAGTATCAAGTAACATGCATTACAAAATTTGTTTCATAATTATGAATACAAGTTTCTTATCACCGCAAAGAAACATTATACTATCGGTTTCCTAAAACTTAAAACTTTAACTATGTTTATTTTGTTTCACGTACGTACAAAGTAGTCATATGGCTTGGCCATACCAACTTCCAGTTTTACAAATGCTTTAGGAGAACCAGGAATTCCCGGTTCATTCATATTTGTAAAATCGACAGCATTTACTAGCCAAGGCTCACAAGACCCAGGTGTTATTCCTTTGATACAAATACATTTTAGTAGCACCACAAACGTTAAGTAATTGGGACGTTCCACACAGCTTATTATCTGGGCGGGATAAACCCATGTAAAATAATGTAAATTGACTAAAATACTGTCTGTTACTTTTTTATACCCAAAAGCTGAACAGACTAGAACAGGGAAGTTTTTCCTTGTTGTACAGTCAGCATCAAAAGTCGATGACCACATTCAGATTTTCAAAATTACTGTACATTTATATCACCCATAAATCGCTCAACAAGATAGGCGCCAGTATTGAATGAACATCATTAAAGTTCAAAATTAACTGAACACTACTCGTCAAAGGTCACTGAACACCGTTTTGTCAAAAATTGCTGATCGTTATAATATCCGAAAACGCCATAACATTCAGTTTTACAAAAGTCACTGAACAATATAAAATACTTGTTTTAGTTAGGTATCTAGTGTAATCACGACAATGTCTAAAAATAACTTAACTTAATAAATAACAAAAGTGACTGAACAATATAAAATACTTGTTTTAGTTATCTAGTTGAATTCACGGCAACGGTCAAAATTAACTTAACATCATAAATGACAAAAGTCACTGAACATTACTTTGTTTCGGATAGCGTGTAAACTTATAACTTCTATCTAAAAGTAGCTGAACTGCATACTCAAAAATCTTTAGAGTTATAAATCCAATCGTGTCCTATCCAAACTAAATCATGTAAAAAAATTTAAATGGATGTGAATTTCGAATTAAACTTTCCAAAATAATTTTGTTTTTTTTTTCATAAGATCATTGAGAAATATTAGAAGTAGGTGTTCAAGCGGCAAGCACATTTTCCCATTTTTTAGGGTTCCGTAGTCAACAAGGAACCCTTATAGTTTCGCCATGTCCGTCCGTCCGTCCGTCCGTCCGTCCGTCTTTCCGCAGCTTAGCTCAGAGACGCCTAGCACTAGAAAGCTGTAATTTGGTGTAAATAAACGGATTTGTTGCGTCAAAAAAGTGGTAAAATAAAATCTCGTAAAATATTTTTTTTTAGGGTACCTCCTGTACACGTAAAGCGGGGATGTTTTTTTTTTTCTCGCGTACCCCTTAGTGTGGGGTATCATTAAATAGGCCTTTAAAAATATTGGTAGTTTCCATCAACAATTTTTTGATAAAAAGATTCGTTTGTGAAATATTAAGCTTTAAAGTGCTAATTTTTGCCCTACTCGAGTGTCCCCCCCCTCTACCAGCTAAACGGTTATGTTTGGGGGTGTGAAAAAATTTACAATAGTAGTATATATAACGAAGTTTAAAAGAAAATTATCATGACTAAGTGGGCTTTACAAGTTTACGAGTAATAGTTGGCCAACTTATAAAACGTACTGGGATAACATTTTCCTAAACAAAATGTATCGGAGAACAACTGCAAATGTAAGTTTGTCAACTTCATTTTTACAGCTATAATAGGTAGTGGAGTGGAGTGGAGTGCAGTGGAGTGGAGTGGAGCGGAGTGGAGTGGAGTGGAGTGGAGTGGAGCGGAGTGGAGTGGAGTGGAGCGGAGTGGAGTGGAGTGGAGCGGAGTGGAGTGGAGTGGAGCGGAGTGGAGTGGAGTGGAGTGGAGCGGAGTGGAGTGGAAGAGAGTGGAGCGGAGCGGAGTGGAGCGAAGTGGAGCGGAGTGGAGTGGGGTAGTGTGGGGTGGAGGGTCGAAAATCGCTTGAACTTTTTTAACAGGTTCATAGCGATTTTCGACGTGCCTTGACACCTCTCAAGTTTTTTTTTTTTTAATACGTCATAAATCGTAAACCTTTCAAAGTTGGAACCAACTACAAAAACTTTTATAGTATGTTATTACTTGCTGCTACGGAACCCTTTATGGGCGAGTCCGACTCGCTTTTGGCCGGTTTTTTTTTATACATTCACTTTTCTTGATTGTCGTTCCGGTTGGATTTTTGCAACTCAATTTTAAGGCACTTCCCGATAAGCTAGCTGACTTAAATTTTGCACACGCTCTGAATTTTGATGACAATACGTGACTAGCTAAGAAACGTCATAACAAATGCCGCCAGATGGCGGACTGGCTGTTTGAAATCCACCCCATGATATGGGTATCAAATAAAAGGGTTTGCTGTCAAAAATACGAAAAAAATAGTCACGTGACTTTAATCCAATGTGGCGGACGACCAAATTGGCAGACAGGCTATTTGAAATGCAACCCTATGATATGGATATCAAATGAAAGGGTTTGCTCTCAGGAATACGAAAAAATAGTCACGTGACTTAAAACCAATATGGCGGACGTCCAAGATGGTGGACTGGCTGTTTGGAATCCACCACCATGACATGGGTATCAAATGAAAGGGTTTGCTCTCAGGAATACGAAAAAATAGTCACGTGACTTAAAACCAATATGGCGGACGTCCAAGATGGTGGACTGGCTGTTTGGAATCCACCACCATGACATGGGTATCAAATGAAAGGGTTTGCTGTCAGGAATATGAAAAAAATAATCACGTGTCTTAAATCCAACATGGCGGACATCGAAGATGGTGGATTGGCTATTTGAAATGGACCCCCACGATATGGGTATTAAATGAAAGGGTTTGCTGAATGTGATACGAAAAAAAATATCACGTGACCTAATCATCCAATCCAACATGGCGGCCGTCCCAAGTTGGCGGATAAGAAGTAAATTAAGTTTGAATAAATAAAAAGACTAAAAAGTATAATTTTTAGTGCTTGCTAAAAGCGTGTTTTTCCCACGTTTTTGTTTGTTCTTTGTTCCGGTTGGATTTTTGCAACTCAATTTTGAGGCATTTCCTGATAAGCTAGCAGGCTGAAATTTTCAGGGTAGCTTCAAACCTTTGCAAGTTACACCCACGATCTATACACGTCATGTAAATATATCCCATAAATAATCCCTTAAATAATATACGCCCCCACGTTTTGAGTGGCCCCTCTCTCAGCCCCGTAGGGTTATTTTCTATTTTTAGGACATTTAAAACGTGGGTTTTTAGATTTTTTAAATCTATTTATTTTTAAGCATATTTTCCAAAATAAACTCGCAAGCATGATTATAAAAATAAGCATATTCCGCTTAAAAAATATTCCGTCGACGTCATCTAAACTTTCTGTATCACGATCGAATAGTGACCGTATTTGTATAGAGCTGTTAGACTCACAATCAAAAATCACGCAGATTCTGATTGAATTTATACCATCGACGTAATTAATCATTTTTATAGTTCGATTGAATTGTAACCTTATTCGTAAAGCAATAAGACTCATTTTCAAAAATAACGCAGATTCTGTTCAGATTCATACCGTCGACTTAGTTTATGATTGTTTTAGTTAAGACTAAAAATTATACTTTTTAGTCTTTTAATATTCAAACTTAATTTACTTCCTATTCGCCAACTTGGGACGGCCGTCATGTTGGATTGGATGATTAGGTCACGTGATATTTTTTTTCGTATCCCATTCAGCAAACCCTTTCATTTAATACCCATATCGTGGGGGTGCATTTCAAATAGCCAATCCGCCATCTTCGATGTCCGCCATGTTGGATTTAAGACAATTTTTTTCATATTCCTGACAGCAAACTCTTTTATTTGATACCCATGTCATGGTGGTGGATTTCAAACAGCCAGTCCACCATCTTGGACGTCCGCCATATTGGTTTTAAGTCACGTGACTATTTTTTCGTATTCCTGAGAGCAAACCCTTTCATTTGATATCCATATCATAGGATTGCATTTCAAATAGCCTGTCCGCCAATTTGAACGTCCGCCACATTGGATTAAAGTCACGTGACTATTTTTTTCGTATTTTTGACAGCAAACCCTTTTATTTGATACCCATATCATGGGGTGGATTTCAAACAGCCAGTCCGCCATCTTGGGGAGGCCGCCATATTGGATTTGTTATAACGTTTCTTAGCTAGTCATGTATTGTCATCAAAATCCAGAGCGTGTGCAAAATTTCGTCAGCTAGCTTATCGGGAAGTGCCTTAAAATTGAGTTGCAAAAATCCAACCGGAACGACAATCAAGAAAAGTGAGTGTATAAAAAAAATGGGCAAATGTGCTTGCCGCTTGAACACCCACTTCTAATATTTCTCAATGATCTTATGAAAAAAAAAAAACAAAATTATTTTGGAAAGTTAAATTCGAAATTCACATCCATTTAAATTTTTTTACATGATTTAGTTTGGATAGGACACGATTGGATTTATAACTCTAAAGATTTTTGAGTATGCAGTTCAGCTACTTTTAGATAGAAGTTATAAGTTTACACGCTATCCGAAACAAAGTAATGTTCAGTGACTTTTGTCATTTATGATGTTAAGTTAATTTTGACCGTTGCCGTGAATTCAACTAGATAACTAAAACAAGTATTTTATATTGTTCAGTCACTTTTGTTATTTATTAAGTTAAGTTATTTTTAGACATTGTCGTGATTACACTAGATACCTAACTAAAACAAGTATTTTATATTGTTCAGTGACTTTTGTAAAACTGAATGTTATGGCGTTTTCGGATATTATAACGATCAGCAATTTTTGACAAAACGGTGTTCAGTGACCTTTGACGAGTAGTGTTCAGTTAATTTTGAACTTTAATGATGTTCATTCAATACTGGCGCCTATCTTGTTGAGCGATTTATGGGTGATATAAATGTACAGTAATTTTGAAAATCTGAATGTGGTCATCGACTTTTGATGCTGACTGTACCTTCCTGAAGATTAATTACTAACCCTAATATTTTTTTATACCAATTAACACCTGCGTCACTAATTTTAAAGCAATCTGGAGGTCACAGATTTAAATCTTATTTCTTCATTCCACAGAAAAACTTTCGGGACAAACCGCGTGTAAATCTAATAAATTAATGCTACTAAAATTGAACGACAGAGAAAATAGATGTTGACACTAATATCGCACCTAATGCAATTCGTGTCTTCAAATCGTGCCAAGAGATTTATTGCAGCGATATAAATGATCACCCAGTTACAGAATTAAACGGAAAAAGTACTTTTTTCATGAAAATTTCGTGTGTTTCAGCCTGTTTTCAGTGGTGGATGAGTAACGTCTATTTGTTATTATGAAGGCCGGGCTGAAAGTACAAGGGCGCGGTTTTATTGGCAGACGACATGCTATGTCATACGTCATGCTTAGAAACACACTGACCGATATTTATTTATTTACATAGGCTTGTTTTTATCTCCTCTAGTACTCATATTGTAAACTAGAAAGTAGTTTTTATTGGGGTGTAAAAATTATCAAATGAGTCCACCGTATTCTTTCACATCCCCTTTGCATTTCTGGGCAAATTCAAAGTCACTCTGTGTCTGTTAATTCATTCATTAGCAGCAAAAAGTATTTCGTCTAGAAATTGTGGTTTCGGCCCTGCAGCCTCTGTCTCCAGATCACTGTTCCAAAATTCATCAGCAGGTTCAGCGATTTAGGCACGAAAACATTACTAACAAAAAACAAACTCTCTTTTGCATTTATTGTTTTATTAAGTACTTATTGGGATAATCTACAATATCTTTACATGAGAAACTAAAAGTGCTAGGACTTTCAAATTTTGCATGGGAACGCGGATGTTTTAGGACGTTGGTGCTCACTAAGGCGATTTTGCGAAATTCAATCCAAAGGAGTTGTTATTGGGGTTGGGTTTGTATGAAAAACTAAAAGAGGGAGCGGACAATGAGATATTACGTGGTGGATCGAAGCCCAAAACTTCATGCGAAGGAAGTCGCGGGCAAAAGGCAAGTTTCTCGCTCTTATTCTTGAACTATTCAATTATGTGTTACCTACTTTATGTACTCCCAATTAATTCAAATGAACTGTTGCAACAGACAGCAATTAATAAGATCTTACGGGACAATTCTGTAGTACTACAAATACATAAGTATAGATGTCAGTATGACGATGAATACATAATTGACGATGACGACGTGAGATGACGCGATCTGTCGCAATTTTAGCGACACTTATCTAACGGTTGCAATCTCAGCCAATCACAGACGTGACAAGCGTCCAAAAAAAGTCATGACGTCACGGCTATAGGATATAGTTATGTATAACATAAAGATAATGCGTAATTAAGTACCCATCACATCAAAAGTCTCTTGAATCAACGAAAGTTCTTAATGAGATGGAATGTTCCTGGAATATAAGGTTATTTTAAAGTTGAGAATAAAGGTCTTTACCCATAGACAGCGATCCGTCGGTAAAAGCCTTTACGGAATAATTATCGCTGGCGCGTGAATTTAATGAACTTATTAGCGGATTTTGAGATGTCTGTCATTCGAATTACACGATAACTGACAAGCTTGCACTGACTGGACAGGTCCACCCGAATTTGTGTGGTTCTTTCTTCAAAACACCAGTCGACAGTGGTCGCACACCGACCGATCTTTCGGTATGTTTACAGGTATATCGTACCTGTTAAAAGTGCGCTTTCACGAAAATACAGAAAAGTAATTGATCGTTGACTGCAGTCAACTCACCCACATTAGTTAAAGTGTGAATTGCGCACATAATTTATTGTAAATATTAAACTTATTGAGTTAGATGCATGGTAGGTGTAACACAGTATAATAATTGATTAGGTACTTATTCAAGACTCGGCTGCATACAGACGTTTGTTTTCAAAATACATCCGAATGAAACGTTTTATTTGTTTTTAGAAACATTCGAACACAGATTTAGATACAACGCAGGATATCGTCTGTTTTCTATTGCTTTAACCTTCAATGAGCACTGACATCATACGCACGTGTCGACTTCACAGTAATGCTAATATTAGAGTACTAAGTTTCACCTGTGACTTCGTTCGCCTTTGTCAAAATGAATGCCACGGGAACGTTTCTTCTTTTTTTACATAATACGTTGCCCCCCCCACACTTGGAATGTCTCCTGTGTCTTGGGTGTATTTAAAAACATAGAAACAAATATACACAAACGGGTGTTTGTGTATATTTGTTTCTCAGATCAGATCCAGAACAATTATTTGTAAGTCATACAAATATTTGTGTGCAGCGTGTTGCGGGTTCGTTTCCCGCAAATGAAACTCGCGACACGCTGCGCAGTAGTCCAATCGCTCAGCTGTGACAACCGCGTCGTGATATATTGGTGCCGATTCTGTTGTACACCGAACTAACCTAAACTATAACTAAAATTTCTTATTTTTAGATAGTTGGTTTTGGTAAGTTATTCTGAAAACAAGAATCTCTAAACTTAGTTACAGTTTTGACATATTTAAAATCGAGTTTGACAATCGCTAAGTTGAGTA
Source organism: Agrotis exclamationis (assembly GCA_950005045.1). Taxonomy (NCBI): domain Eukaryota; kingdom Metazoa; phylum Arthropoda; class Insecta; order Lepidoptera; family Noctuidae; genus Agrotis; species Agrotis exclamationis. The sequence continues at coordinate 5,534,625 of OX465433.1, read as the reverse complement.
CACCATAGACCAAGATTTGTCGGAAATTAAAATAAAAAATGAATGAAAGTGAACGAAATGATCTGAATTGCAAAAAAAAACCTGAGTAAAATCAAATAATTATTTAAAACTGTTTATCAATAATCATTAATGAAGCACAGGGAGCTTAATGACGGCGTAAAACTTTAATGTTGTTTATATTTATTTTTTTAGTTTTTACTATCTGTGACCATAGTGATCATACTAGGGTTGTAAATCGAAAATGATTAGAACTTTGGCGATACTTTTTCGGTTTTCAATAAGAAAAATACTTATAATTTTATTAAAATCGATAAAACTGCAGTATTAAAAAAAAACAGCATACCATGATTTATCCTGCTATTTATTTTAGTTTATTAAAGCTAGTTAACTAATAAAAATGTGATCTCGAGAAAAGAAAATCCGGTTTTTGGTTTGGTGTTGAAAATCTCCGGTATTATCGTCGCCGTTGGAAAGCCCTATCAAGGACATTTGAATTTGTCAACATCAACAATCTGTTTTATTTTTTTGTTGTTTATTTTAACTTTGTGGATTAAACAAATATGCAGGCTTCAAGAAAGCGAGCAAATAAACGACAGCAGGAGCTGCTCGTGGAGCGGCTCCATAATAATCGGCAAATGGCCAGAGGTTAGAAAATTTCGCGGACAAGCTGCGGTGTTTAAATATCTATTTTTATTGTCATCTTTAACTTCACCGGTCTACATTTTTTTAGAAAATCAAGCTGATCCCGAAGTCATGGAATTTTAGGCCAATGTCACTAGTGAGCTGAACCAACTGGGCTGCAGCAGGACTGTAGAGCAGTGGCAACATGTAAGTAGTTTCAGTCAGATGAAATGTTAAACTTTATTTTCATGTGTTGTAAATTAATTTCATTTCAACAGATTTGGAGTGTGTGGGTGGCTAAAGTCAAAACAAGGGCAAGAAAAGTGAGGGATTCCATCAGGGCCACAGGTGGAGGACCGGCAGGGGCAGATCTCAATGATATTGAGAAAAAAATTCTTGATATCATTGGTTCTGCTTCTGTAGATGGTTTTGCCACTTTGGAAATGGTAATTTATTTAATAATAATAAATATTACTAAGACTGGTTTTCAAAAATTTTGTATTAACCTTTCAAACACTGATTGCACTCTGAAGCAGGCTACAAATAACTGCGCAGTAGTCAATTATCCTTACTAAACAGCAGCCATGCCATGTGCATCGGAAAGACTGGTTTCAGAGCGGCAAGCATATGTGATGCAATATAATTATCCATTGTTATTGGAGCTCAATGAATTAACTGTTATTTTTTATTCCAGGGAATACCTGTCTCTTCCCCACTGCCCATGTCGCCGGCCCCAAATATCGATATGTCGCCCTCTCTACAGCCCATACTGGCAGAGCAGCCGGTGGAAACCGACGGCGGGATGAGTGCAGGACCACAGCGGCGGTCCAGCAGCCGAATTTCGCGTCGTCGAAGACTGCCGAGGACTCCCCGCCCGCCAGTGCACCACACTTTGGTACAAGCACTAAATGAGAATAGCCGGTTACTCCGGGAGAGCATTGTGCAGGCTGCAGAAATTTTGGCAGCTGCTTGCTCTTCTGGTTTTCAACATCTAGTGGTAAATGCCCAAGACGAAGATAATGGGAATGAAACCTGATGGGTTTCAACTCATTACTTTGTCTTGGAGCTTACAACTCTATGTAACCGGCTACTCTCATTAGTGCTTGTTTCAAAGCTCTCGGCTCGCTACTGACATTAGCCCAACTTCAGACTGAATGGGATTAGCTAGTTTAGTACATTTTTGACTGATTGTTAATTATTTTGTTGATTTTTAAATTTTGTTGATTATTGTATTTTGTTAATTATATTATTATATTTAGTGAATTGAGTGGCGATTCTGATTTCTGATTGGTTTAAGGATACGAAAATTAAAATTTTAATAGAAAGAAATAAAATGTTTAATTTAATTAAAATAATTGACAAGTGATTGCCGAATTTCCCTTGCTTCAGCAAGAAAATCTGTGCTGGTATCCTCCACAATAGCACTCTGCTCGCTATCCTCGGTGACATTGATATTATTTTCTTCATCTGCAAAGATACACTTATTTAGATCTCTTATTTTGCAAACAAATAAAATGAAAGAAGAATTACAAAATAATAAACTTTGTAAGTAAAATGGGTACACTTACCATCAGATGTTTCCGAAAACATATTGTATAGGGTGCAACATGCCAGAATAATTTTTGCTGCCTTTTCTGGTTTATAATGTAAGCAGCGATGCCTGTGTAGGCACCTAAATTTGTTCTTTAGGCGCCCATTACACATTTCTACCACATTTCTTGCCCTTGTGTGGAACTCATTATATGAAGCTTCCGTTTCAGTAGTGGGCACCATAATGGGAGTCATGAGCCATGGCTGTAGTGGGTATCCCTTATCTCCTAAAATAAATAAAACTTTATATTGTACTTAGCTAATATAGACCCAGTAGGTATAAAAGTTTACTAGTGACCTACCCAGAAGCCACTGAGATCTTTCCCCATGTATAAACTCATTTCTGAGGACTGTGTGAATTTTTGATGCCCTCCATATTGCAGCATCGTGGGTGGAGCCTGGAAAATTTGGGTTTAACCCAATAATCTTCCCCCTCGCACTGCATACCTGAAAGTTTTTTATTTTTTAATCAAGATTTCAAGATAATTAATTGTTAATATTAAATGTAGTTTATATACTCACAATCTGGCAGTTGATGCTATAATAGCCCTTTCGGTTATAAAATAGGTTGCCAGGTGCAGTAGGATGATTTAGAGGAGGTTTTGCTATTGACACATGGGTCCCATCTACTGCACCTAATGTGTTGGGCATATTATATAGGTCTAGAAAACTGAAACAACCAAAGTATTACATGAATAAGAGTGGTGCAGTTTTCAGTTTTATTTTATCTTAAAATCTACTTGGCTTAAAAAAAAAAAATTAACTCACTCTCTCTTGGCTGCCACCTTTTCTTCGGGGGTTACGGGAAATCTCAAGTATTGAGGTGACAATACAGACAAAATTTCCTCTGCCGTAAGAGTGAGGCACCTGCTCACTGACGGCTGGCTGAGCCCAAGTATGTTGTCTTGCCCAACAGCTGTTTGATAACTGCCTTGGGCAAACAGATTTAGTGCAGCTAGAATCTGAATATGAGTTCTATTATCATACAGGTAGATAGTTAGAGATTTTTCATCCTAAAAGTGCATGCCCCTCCACTGCTTGTTGCATACACTTTTCAGTCAGTAGGTCGTTCAAATGTTTGTAAAGAAATTTTAGTGGAGGGGCGTGCAGGTTTTGACTGCAATATGTCTATGAAATGACTAGGTATAATATATCACCCATTAATATAATAAAAGTGGGATACCACTCACTATGACTAAAAAATCACAAAATCCAAATCCAACTTGTTTTAGCAAGTAAATTAATGCACATACGACACAACACTGTTCTAACCTTTAAGTGTTTGGGGATAAATCCTTCATCCAACCGAGGATTCCGTAGCTGATCCACCAAATAAAGTGCGCCCGATCTAGGGAGTCTAAAAATTTTTCTAAACTTCTCCTCTGCCATTTGGAATGGGTTGGATTGGTCTCGCAATCTTTCCAATTGGATTCTTTCTTGATAGTTTCTAAAAAAATGTTATTTATTATTAGTTATTATACAGAACCTGGAAGTGGCTTTGATTATGAGAAGTGGATTTATCCACTTCTTTTCCTACTAATAATGTAGCAAGTGCATTAGATGTTCTGTACAAAAATCCCTTGTAAGTTGTCATGAATGCATTTCGTATTGTATCTTAATAAAATAACACTAAATTTACCTTTCTGCCGAATCGACAACAGCTGCAACCACATAAGCTTCCATTATGAACTCAAAATCATCCAAACTTTCTAAGAAATACGAGAGAAATCTGCTTTTTGATGACAACTAATTTTAATCCACACCTTTTTAATCGCGTCTAAAAATAGTCTGATTTAGTTTGACAATCATAAGTTTAGGCACAGAATAATTAATAGTACTATACGTACAGAAGGACTACTCCAAAAAAAAAATCAAACAAATGTAAAATCTATGTACGAGAGAATAAAGTACATTTTAACTGGCAGCCGTACCGCCCACCTACTTTTATAATAGCCTAAACTTCCCGTGCGCAAGCAAAAATGTATTGAATGGTTACGCCCGAGAGTTTATTTTGGTTTATCTGACGCCAACGACATTAAAAGGTTACTATGGGTCAAGCTCAATAGGGTTGCGACTTGCGAGTTTAGGCACAAATAGGTAGGTACCTATGCGTATTTTATGCATTTGCTAAATTACATTATTACCATAAATACCTATGTTCCTCAAGGAATTTTGTTTTTATCATCAGCCTATATCTTTTTGGTTTCGTCATCGATTACTACATACATAATTGATTGTTAGCACATAATGACAATAGTAGGTACCTACGGCACCTTACGTGAGGAATAATATTTATAATAATATTATCTTTTCTACCTATTATTGTTATATTTTTGAACATTTATCTTACAAAAAAAAAGAATAATATTTAAAAGATTTTTATCGGGTATGGCAAAATAGCCAGTCCTTATTATTTTGCACTCAACCTAGTAACCGACCAATTACTATCGCATACTGTCACAGGCCCCGCGTTGCGTGTCTTTGTAGGTAGGTAAAAAAGTGGCGCAGCGAATTACGACTGCTGACCTTGAATGCCTAGTGTGGCCATTTTCTGAGTTAGAACTTTTAAACAACAACGCAAATCTTTCTACTTTCTACCGATCTTAATTCTTAGTACTCAGCTTAAGGTGAGTGAGAGTGTCGTCTTTTTATCTTGGTCATCCAGTAGGCTCACCCCCCCCCCCCCAATTAGTATCTCGCCTCATTTCCAAACTTGTAACCTCATGATTATGTATCATGATCAGTTAAGCCTATACTTCACAAGCAGGGAGATAATTTTGTTGATCATTACTAAATATGTACCATATATTTTTTTTCTTCATAATAATATTGTGTTATTAATTTACCAAAAGCACCTAAAGCAAGAAACTTGTGCGTAACTACACGTAACGTAACAAAAATATTAAGGAGATGGAGCGCGTGCGTAACGGGTGGCGCGTGGCAGCCGCACAGTGTTTTATGAAGACCATTTTTCAGACATGGCTTTTTTATGTTAAAATCTGATAGTTTAAGTTATTTAGATGCATTATTTTGTATCCCCATTTCACTAGCATGTTTAGTTATTGAGATAGAATTTTTTGAAAATCGTCTTTTTTGCAACCAGCTATTTAGAAAAAAAATCATTTCCCTGAAACTAAATATGATACGCAATTATGACCTTAGAAACATCGACGGCGTTTTTTATGCTGCATATTTTAGAGTACAAATAAACTTAAGAACTTCCATAGATCCGGACTTATACGAGGTTTTTCTTTTTTAGATTTTATTTTTTTTCTCAGTAATTTTGTCGAATTTGGAAAAGTTATTTATACTGAAATTATGCCCTTTATCTTCCCTACGCACCACAAAAATACCACATCCCAATTGCGTGGAATGTAGAAGTTCTTCTAAATAAACTGTTTTTGCTTGGGTTTTCACTTTCGAATCGGAATTACAATGAATAAATTTTTATTTGATGGGATGTATTGGTTATTAGAATTTTGACTATTAAACTTAGGCTTTTTTGAAAGTCATTATCAGATCATAACAATATTTTTATGGGACCAAATCGAAAGTATAACCGTTCAAACAAAAAAATGTTTAAAATCGGTCCATAATTGACCAAGAAATCGGTGAAAATACAGAAAAAATAAAAAACTCATCCAACCAAACATAATTAAAACCTTCTTCTCTTCGAAGTCGGTTAAAAAAGAAACCATTTGCAAAATTTCATGCTCCTAGGCCTGTATTTCTGTTTGATTTAGAAGAACTTCTACATTCCACGCAATTGGGATGTGGTATTTTTGTGGTGCGTAGGGAAGATAAAGGGCATAATTTCAGTATAAATAACTTTTCCAAATTCGACAAAATTACTGAGAAAAAAAATAAAATCTAAAAAAGAAAAACCTCGTATAAGTCCGGATCTATGGAAGTTCTTAAGTTTATTTGTACTCTAAAATATGCAGCATAAAAAACGCCGTCGATGTTTCTAAGGTCATAATTGCGTATCATATTTAGTTTCAGGGAAATGATTTTTTTTCTAAATAGCTGGTTGCAAAAAAGACGATTTTCAAAAAATTCTATCTCAATAACTAAACATGCTAGTGAAATGGGGATACAAAATAATGCATTTAAATAACTTAAACTATCAGATTTTAACATAAAAAAGCCATGTCTGAAAAATGGTCTTCATAAAACACTGTGAGCCGTAGTGAATGGGCCACGACATAATGGCCCGCAACTACTTGCAGTTTTATGCCTACACCGCGGAGTGAGACAGGCCTGGTTTAGGTGAAAAACGTCAATTTCAGAATAGCAAAATTGCCATTTTCACTAAATTGAATAACTTAGTGCTGTCAAACTATAATATATTTAAGTTATGTCACTTTAGTCAATTTCAGAATGGGAAACGTCGTTTGACAGGAGCAAACTTAATTTTAGTGATTTTTAGTCTAGTTTAGAGGCATTTGTGACAAGAGAATCGGCACCATTATGTAGCAATCTTAATTTGATTAGTAATTTCGGGTCGTTCCCAAAGGTCCACGATTCTTTTGTTCTCTGTTTCCCAACGGCTCCATGACAAATTATAATATTGTTTTGAATTTGCCTACATGAGTTCCCAACGGGTCCACGAGGTTTACAAAAAGTACAGTCAGTAAAAACGATGTCATGTATGAGAAAGAAAAATATTCAGAGCTGTCTTGTCGACTGGTTTAAATGCTTGTGATAAAAACTAATGAAATGAGAATGGCCTCTTAATAATTACACTAGCTTCTATTATGTGATATTTTATAAAAGTACTAGGCTGACATGATGTGAGTTCAAACAGGGTGGCTTGTTTTTAAATACATAATATAATTATTCTGGGTAGGTTAACTGAAAAACTTACCACCAAAATTACTAGGGTACCATAAATTCAAGGAGGTATGTATTTGATTGAACATTTGATTGTATTTCATTGAGCACTAGACCGGTCTTGATCTCTTGCTATATGACTATTAACAATTATTAACTGCTTACAACTTAAAACAAAAACCTCCTTGAACTTATGCCAGCCTAGTACCTACTTTTGCTAGTTAGTAACATTATTTCAGTTTTTAAGCTTATAGCCAAGCTTTTGTTGTTGACTGTATCAAACATTCTCATGGACCCGTTGGGAACAAAATTTTTAATATTTTTAAATGTCCTGGACCCGTTGGGAACAAATGTATACACTTTCAATTTTTGAGAACAATAGACTCATGGACCCGTTGGGAACCGTAATTTCGAATAGCACCCAGTACATCCAAAAAACTCTTTCAAATATAACTACATACCATACCTCCAAGTTTAATGCCTATTTCCGTCTCCAGGGTATCTCTGTGACACAATTCAAAAAAATCTGTTCAAAAATGTAGGTGTAAAAGAGTAACTGTTTGTGTATTACGCTTTCACGCTCTCTTTCGCAAGTTAGTATAGTAAATATATAGATATGCAGCTATCATAAATGTTAAATTTAGCGCAGAATATATATCATGAGAGACAGCTGCTGGACCATTTACTTCAAACATGTCTATTTACTAGTATTTATCGCTGTCAAATCTGCATTAAAACTGACACACTTGATGAGTTCAAAATGCATGGGCTGCCAATATTAACAACACAATTTATAAATATTTGGAACAGTGATATACAATGCGGCGGTATACGCTATACGGTTTGATTTCCGAACACAACAAATATCTTTATGACTTACGGGTAGATGTTCCGGACTTTTTCCAATTAAAAATAATAATTGTTTCGCTCTTGACGTCAATCTGTGCTAGATTGACGTAAAGAGCATAACAATTTTTTTTTCAGAGGTAATGATGAGGCCTTAAAACGATCTCACCCAGGTTGAATAGAAAATCCTGCGCACAGACGGAACACTGTAAAATCTGTTTGGTATCGTACTATGAAAGGAGGGGTGGTCGCGAGCCAAGCGACCTTGGGTCATGACCACCATCCTTCACCATCAATCCTGTCGTGTCAGTTTAATTGTTTACCAATGCACTTATGATAGTTATGATACAGTTACTATTCCTAGTGTTAAGCAACGTATTATTTTCTGTTTGGGCAGACTGTGTGGCTAGTGGTCATATCTAGGGAATTAATTAGTGTTTATAACTACTAAAAGGATGCATTTACGCAACTATCAGAATCGCGTTTTCATTTCAAAAATTATTTCTAAGTTTCACTAACCTTTATAAGAGGTGGATATCCTTTTTAGTTGGTCATTAAAGATCATTTTTAATTGAACCGCGACAACTAAGTTTGCCTTAGAGATTTGGGCCTATTAAGACCCAGTTGAATGTATACACGTGTGATTTACACATAACCTTCACACTACGTCTTCTGTGGGTCATGGTCAACGAAGCCTTTTATTTAGTAGTCGTGAAATTAATTACAAGGGCATGATTATGTAACAAGTTAATAAGTAGGAAGCCCCATTTAGTCCTAGAAACCTAACTTAGTTTTAGCGTCTGTGTTATGTCTGCTCGATGCGATTTGGTGACGCAACGTATAGTCTGCCCTTGGATAAACTGTTAGTTTTGGAACAGGAAAACCGAAGAACCGCGAACATAGATATAATAAAGAAGGAGATATGGCGTGGAGTTCAAAATGTATAGAAAACCGATGAAGCCACAGTTGCCCCTCCATTGCGCACACAGTTCTGTCACAACAATACTACGAACAAGTGCACACACGCGCCTTCGATAGCTCAGTCATTTAAATATAAACCTTATTCTTTAAACCACAGCGTACTTTTTTCGTATTATTTACTCACACTAAAACAATTATCATTGTGTGTTGTCGGGACACGGGGGCGGATACGACTTCATACGACAGTGCTTGACTAAATCGAAGTGTTATCGATAAACATATCGATATTTTTTCCAAAGTTTTGGAAATGAAGTAAATGAAAACAATATGAAACCAACAATAACCAATATATTTAAAAAAAAAAATACAAATCAAATGACACAGTTACATGTAGTTCAAAATCAAAGCATTTATTTCAATTAGGCCAGTTACAAGCACTTTTGAATAATTGTCAAAGACAAAAAAATAATAATTGAACACTACAAAATTATGGTGCTACAACTACAATCCTAGTCACAAGACATAATAACTGTGAAAGTACTGTAGATGCTCATTACAAGGAGTAAATCTCTATGGAGAAGAACGGACAAGAAACTCCATGGACACTCTTTTTGGATCGCCATAGTTATTTATGATACTAGTGCGGTAAGTTGGTTTTTACAAACGAGTAGACGAATGTAAGCCCGAGATGAAGTCGAGGGCTTACCATAGTCACGAGTTTGTAAATACCAATTTCCGCACGTGTGTCATACAATGTTTTTCAACACATTTGCGAGAAAACAGTACAATATGTAATTAAACAAACTTTATTTAGAAGTTTCTAATATGAAAATGGCGCGAATTTGCAAATGGCGCCACATGCACGTGGTGAAAAATAGAACTACATCTTTCGTCTCATTTACTCTTTAGTATTAAAATGAGACAACGTATTGAGTAAAAGCGCTTCCAAGGAGGTTCGATCAGTCAGGTTTTTTATTCTCATAATGTGAAACTCTTTGGTGGAGTTCTTATTTTTTTAATGGAAATTAAAAAAAAAACCGTAAAGAAAACGCACGGTGCTATACAACGGGGCGTGCCGTAAAATAGGTACTTAGGTGAGAGTACCTATTTTACCGCACGTTCCGTTGTATGGTGCGTAATTTTTCAAAGTCAAAGTCAAAGTCAAATCATTTATTTCAAATAGGCCATCAAAGAGGCACTTTTAAACGTCGAAATATTATCGAATAAAAAACGGGCCCACATAGGACGATGGTAACTGTAGAAGGAGTTATAAAAACCAACTTCACAGGTAAAGTTGGAAAAGATGTTGTCTATTTGAGTACCACCGCGTGTAGAGGGAAGCGGCTGTAACAAAGATTTAAAACCAGCGTTACATAGTAATTCGAATACATCGCTTCAAGAATGATTTAAAGAGTTCCCACGATTTCTCCAGGATTCCATCATCAGATCCTGACTTGATGATCATGGGACCAATTGGAAGGTGTACTCTTTAAATCAAAAGAAGAATTTTCAAAATCGGTTCAGGCGTCTTTGAGAAATCGGGGAAAATACATAAAAAAAAAAATTACGACGAATTGAGAACCTCCTCCATTTTTTTTGAAGTTAGTTAAAAATAGTTGACAATAAAAACCTACCTATCCCCAAAACATACCCAACTATCATTAGCTGTAAAAATAAAGTTGACAAACTTACATTTGCTTTATATTAGATTTTATTTTACCACTTTTTCGGCGCAACAAATCCATATATTTACACCAAATTACAGCTTCCTAGTACTGAGCAGTGCAGTGTTTTGGGAGCAGTGGTGGCCCAGTGGTATCGGCCGCGACTTACGAGTTGTAGGTCGTGGGTTCGAACCCAGCCAGGCGCATTACTTTGTGTAATTTATTTCATCACCACTGCTCTCAAAACGGTGAAGGAAAACATCGTGAAGAAACCGGCATGTCCTAGAACCAAAAATTCGAAGACATGTGACATCCACCAACCCGCATTGGGCCCGCGTGGTGGATTATGGCCCACTCCCTCTCTCAGAGAGGAGGCCTGTGTCCCAGCAGTGGGAACATTTATAGGCTGATGATGATGATGATGAATACTGAGCGTCTCTGAGCTAAGCTGCGGACAGACGGACGGACGGACATGGCGAAACTATAAGGGTTCCTTGTTGACTACGGAACCCTAAAAATGGGTAAAAAAGCATAGAACCACATCGGCCTTCCAACCGGTCACAAGAGTTAATAAATTGAAGAAAAATCTGAAATAGTAATAAAACATTCGCAGTCGACCTTCTTGTCGATAGACTTTGTCAAACCTGCACGAGCACATCACTAGTCGCACTCAAATACGGCGGACCGGAGCAGCGGAGGCACCATGCGACATTACGGTTTAATGATGTTTCGTTATGTCAGCTTTACATTGCTTGTTCAGTTACTCAGTGACAGACTGAGGTGGTTGTAAAAGAGCAATGTATTTAATGCTAACTAAATACAGTCGGAGTAATACAAGAAAACAAAAATAAAGTAGTACAAGTCAGATATATTTTAGGGATTGTTGTTTTTCGTGATTTTTAAGACAAATATTGTAAAATACTTGTACTTACCTGTGGTAACTGATGCCATGACTTCTAAAATTTTTGTCTTGGCTTCTATTTTTGCAAGAAACCACCGAACAAGACGGCATAATCGTTTTTTTTACGAACGCGGTTGACAACACACTAACTCGCGGTGACGGCCATTTTTTCACTAGCTGAGCTATACGCTCAGCACGACGTGGCCGCGGACACGCCCCCTTGCCACTTCTCCTGTTTTTAATATTTCTGTGACCGCGAAAGATAGCGACACAATACGACAAAAGTTGGGCATTAAAATGTCAACTGCGTGCTAAATTTCAATTAAGAGTTTTGCTCGCACATATTAGCAGCAGCAGATACGATTCGATAGCATTCGTTGAACAGTCAATTGCCGTCCACTGCTGAACGTAGGCCTCCTCGAGGGTCCTGGGCAGCGCGCAAACGCATCCATCATCATCTCGCCATCTTGCCGCAGGGCGTCCTACACTACCTTAGCCCATTGGCGGTCTCCACTCTAGCACATGTCTGCTCCATCGACCGTCAGTTCTTCTGCAGACATGAACAATGAAGCCGACGCGAAGCATTTAATCGGCTCGATATAGGCGTCCCGAAAATGTGACTAAGGGTCAGTTCAGACCGAGACGCGAAGCGACGCGACGATGCGTGAAGAGGCCTGTCATTTCATGCTGCGCCGCGCTACGCCTCGCGGCGCCGCGATGTGCCTCGCTGCGCCGCGAGACGCTTCGCAACGTCGCGAGGCGCATCCAGACGCCGCGCGGTGCAGCAGAACGTGTCTAGATTTTCCACGTGCTGCCGCCCCGCCCCGCGTCCTCCCGCAGTCCCATTTGCAAATGGCGGCCTCAGCTACATAGTCCAGGGGCTAGAGAGTTGAGTATGCAAAATCCGAGTGACGGCAACTATGATCGAATTCATAAACATAATATTATTATGCGCTTTATCTGTCCCGCAAAAAGCTGTGATCTAATTTTTCTATAAATTATTACGGAAGTAATCATTAAAATGATTTTAAATCATGTACTCAATACATTCCGTTTACGATTAAGAGAAGAGGGCGAAAAAAATGAACCAAAAAATTGACCGGCAAGTTCTACATTGTTATTCTTTGACCTTTTCTTAACTTAAATCGGTTGGCGAAATTCGTTACTCACAATTATGCATACTTAGTCACCTCTAGCTCCCGGTCTTCACCTCGCATCGTGGAGCGGCCGCGAGCGGCGTCAAGCGGCGCCGCGCTACGTCGTGAGGCCTTGAGAGGCGCAGCGCAGCACTGCTGCTTCGAGATGCGTCGCGCTGCGCCGCGAGGCGTCGCGCGGCGCATCGCGGCGCATCTCAACGTATTCTAAATTAATAATAATAATAATAATAATATTCCACAACTATCACACAACGCCATCTAGTCCCAAGCTAAGCAGAGCTTGTGTTATGGGTACTAGACAACTGATAAACATACTTATATATTTCTAAATACATACATATTATAGATAAATTACACCCAGACACAGAACAAATGATCGTGCTCATCACACAAACATTTGTCCTGGGTGGGAATCGAACCCACGACCTCCGGCATAGCAGTCAGGGTCACTAACCACTAGACCAACAGGCCAGTCCTAATTCAGTAGTAATTCTCACAACGAAAGGTGTATCTTTTGGTGTAGAAAATAAAGTCGTATTATGAATGGCTCTTAAAAGTGTGCGCGCATCGTCGCGTCGCTTCGCGTCTCGGTCTGAACTGACCCTAAGAACGCCTCAGACAGAGATTGTAAAACAAAAAATATTTTTTTTGCAATCTCAAAGCTGAGAATGAAAAGAAGCTGAGATTATTTAAAGGTGATGTAATGCATTTGCTTTAGTACATTAGTACGTTATAAATTGAGATGGCACGGTCATTGCGCAAAATTGAGTCATCGACTGAAGCCGAGGATAAAATCGGATAAGTGAATAACAATATCCATAAGACAAAGAAGGAGATGGTGCTTGCTTTAAAAAAAAATGGCTGATTGAAACCAATAAAGCAGGATAGGAGGAAAGTCTAAGTTTTGTGTAATCTATTCTATATTCTGCTGCCAGGTTCCAGTCTAACCACATGCAGCTGAAAAGCACCGTTATCTTTGACGACTGTCAAAGATCTACAAATGAAAGCCAAGACTAATGACTTAACGTGCTTTCCGAGGCATAGAGCACAGAAGAAACTCTCATCGAGCCTCGGCAACTACTGCTTAAGATTGAAGATTGACCAGTGCAGCTGTTTTAATTTAGCCACAAGCTCCTAGAAGATGCTGATTACGGGTTTTTAAAATATTAGATGTCCAACTTTTCGCAGTCTCAAAATATTTTGCAGAAGTGTGTCTGTGGGACATTTATTTTTAAAAGTTAAAGGATGCACGCTTCAGTGACACGCTTCAGTCGTTTACTTCAAAATATTTATAGGCTATTTAGCTCAATTTTATAGCGGTTGTAAATTATTATGGATAATTTATAATTATCGTGTCGTTATGATGCCTATTAAATTAACATTTATGTCTTAATTAATGAGCTCTGCATTACAAAATTTTATTGCCAAAAAATAGCCGTTTTTTTCTGGATATACATATTTACAGCATTTGGAGGAGCTATTTGAATAATCATGGGATGGTTGTTATTATTACGGACCTCAGGGCAAAGCCCAAAGGTCTCCCTTCTTTTCGCAATCTAGTGTTTTTATTTCAGGCCAATCTTTTGACAATGAGTTTAGCTCGTCTCGCCATCTCCTTCTAGGCTTGAAGCGTTGTCGTTTACTGATCGTTTGGACCCATTAGTTGGTTATTTTGGCTCATTACTCCACCGTCATGCAACATATATGACCAGTTCTACTTCATCATCAACTATTTTTGTTTTGGAGCGAAGGATGGAGTTTCTAATGCGCTCTGTAAGATACTCAGTATCTCATTGGCAGACTCCAAGTACGGACTGATTGATGTTTTACTTAACAAAATGTTAGGGACGGTTACTCGGTTCGCAAGACTGTCTAAGCAAGTACCCGTATCCCTGGAACGTTAAGGGCTATTGAAAGAACAACGTGGGTTTTAGTTATTACGAGTCTGAGTCACTTCCGCTCTACCCTGGGCTGGGAGGACTCATTTGATGATTTTAGTACGTAAAATAAAGAAGTGAAAGTTACTTAAAAACGCGTTGTTTTGTTTCTCCAAAGAATCCGTAGGCCAGACAAAATGTTTAAAAAATTATGCAAACACACATTTGGATCACTTAATTTGTATATTATTAGCCATAGATAATCTCTCCAGTTGAATAACGAGTTTTCTGAATGATTTGGCTCAACATTCATGCCAATAGATACGCTAATACAACATTCAAGATACGTTTCATTCACGAATCTATTTTAAATTGAGCGCATGCTAGTCGTACAATAATATTGTTGGTAATCTTACTAATATTATAAATGCGAATGTTTGTGAATATTGTGCCTGTGTCTGTGTTTGTTTGTTTGCGTACGGATTGCGCGTACATTGGTACGCGTAGTCAGGGTTCGCGTGTCTGGAAATACAATTCAATAGACCCGATCGGGAAATGCAACCGTACTCAATATGATATAGGACTAGACAAGATCGAGAGAGCTTCGTTGGAGGGCGAGCTCGAAAATTATAGCATTCTGAACTCAAAAAATAACAAATCTAGTACCTATGAATTAAAAACAAATCAAGAGATCTTGAAAGTGCAATGTTACTTACAAGTAGGGTGGTTGTGGGCGTGCCCATTATGCCCAAAACTGTGGATCCGCGCTTGGGTGGGTTGGTGGGTTGGTTCCAAAACAGAAGTTGTTTTTTAAAATGTAAATTAGGTACCACATTTAAAAGTTATGAGGGTGAAACGGGAAACCGTGGTGATAAACATTTGGTACCTGCGCGCACGCTGCCCTATCATCCGTCTTTTGTTTATTTTAATGTTAGATAGAAAGTGTATAAAAAATGTAAACTTGCAAGCGGATGTGACATCGGCTCATGCTTAAACAGAAATTTATATTCAGGAATTAATTTAAAATTTTAAGTATTTATGCTTTAAATTTTACTGTTCCTTTTGGGTTTTCAAGAATATAAAATTATTGCAGCAAACGTTAAATCAAAAATCTTTATCACAGTTAAAATTGTCACATCACTATTTTAAAAATATAATTGGTATTCTTATTTTTTTTCGACTATTCATAAATAGGAAAAAATAGAAAAAAATAGAAAAAAAAGTAGAAAAGCTGCGCTAAATAGCTTCTTAATGGAGGTATTGAGGCCGGGGTCGCGGGACCGTCTTAAAGGTCATCATGGTCCTAGACCGCAAAGAACTATTGAGAATTGAAGAAAAAAGGCGGATTTTTAGTTCGCTCCACACAGGGCGGGAGGACTCATTAATTGCTGATGCTACCATCATCGCAGAAAAAAAAACGGTGCGGCTTATCGCCTAATGAGGAAGTGAGAAAAACTTGTAAAATAATCACATTTTAAAATGAATAAGGTCATAACTGAAGTTTTCATTGAGCTATGGAAATTGGGTCACCAGGAGAGGAGTTAGTTTTTAAGATGATTTCATTATTATAACAAATGACTAATAACGTAGATAACACAGTTAACTCTTCAAATGTTGCATGAGTCATGTATGACCTAATGTCATAAATAAACCAAGAGATAGATAATCTGGGCCTTCTTCTTCGATCATTTATAACAACTATTAATGATCGAAGGCCATCTTGCAATAATTTACAAATTACAATAATAACAAATCCCTCATAGTCCTACAGTTGGACAAGAAAGTCGATGTTCGAAGTCACCGAAGTTCGATGTTGCATGCTCCATGTCAGACAATTCCATCATTAATTTCTGTATAGCAGCCATGGAGGCTAGACATGTGCCCATCATCATTAGCTGGAAAACGTCTACTACTGAACAAATCCTCATCAGACCTCCCCTTAGATTGCCATGACAAATGACAATCTGCCACTTGTCTTTGCCCCCTTCAAGGATTACAGAAATCATCGTCTGCTAAGCATTTTCCCAACTAAATTGTGGTCGGCTTCCAGTCGAATCAGATGCAGCTGAATATAAGTATTTTACATGGAGCGACTGCCTATCGGACCTCCACAACCCAGTAACTGGGTAATACAAAAACCCATGGTAAGTCAGACTTTTAGATTTTAACTAATAGTAATGACTGTCAAAGATCTAGAAATAACAGCCGGGACCAATGGCTTTACGTGCTTTCCGAGGCGCGGAGGAAACTCGCTATGACGGAACGGATGGTCACCCATCCACAGACCAATCTCGGCAAGCGCGGCTTAACCCAGAAGATCGGCCTGTGCGGCTGTAATTATTTAGCCAAGAGCTCCTCGAGGATTACAGACATGATGGAACATAAAACAAAATAAAATCTGACTCACCAATCAAAGCTGGCACTATATTCCTTGGTATAGGCACTTCAATGACATTCAATCGTGAAGTCTTCACTGCTTTTTCTTCTTCCTCGTCCTTTTTGAACACATAGTACACTACAAACGCACTGACTGTCACCAATGAAAGGCCCAAGGCTATGGGTACCAGGAACTTTGACGACATTGTGCTGCAACAAAAGATTCCCTGATCAAAAGATGCTTTGCTGATCTTGAGGTTGTGATTGCTGAGTTGTGGTTGTGAATTCAATTCCCAGGTTGAACTTAGTAGTATTTGGTTATTCCATAGGAATTTCTCAGTGGCTGCCAGGGTGTCTGGATTAACGCCCATTTTATGGCAATGTTACTTAAACATATCTAGCGAAATATCTTGCTAGGAGTGCTCTAGAGCGGCACACCAAAGTAAACAGCACTTTTTTTAATGAATAGTTCTACTTAAGTTTTTGGATAAAGTAAGGAATGAGTTTATAAGAGGAAGTTTGAAAGTGACACCTGTTACAGAAAAAATTAAAGGGAATCGTCTGTCTTGGTAAGGACATGTGATGAAGAGGGATGAGACTCATGTGACTAAGAGTGATGAGTATGAATGTTGATGGATGGAGAGGAAGAGAAAGGCCAAAGAAAAGATGGATGGATTGTCTATGAAATGATATGAATGAAAAAGGAGTAAATGATACTGTGATGTCTGATACGAGAATGGAATATAAAATGGGATAAGGGCAGGAAGAAGATGAAAAGATTAAAACTAACTTATCAGTATAATTTGACATCAAAATATTCTTCTGCTGTGCTAATTACCAGTAGCTTTGCCAAAGGATTTGCTGCACAACCACTTTGTCTATTAGAAAAATCTTTGTATGATAAGAAAGCTAAATAATTGCATGCAAATCAACTGTTATGATTCGGATTAGTTTTAACATAATCAGGGGTTTATTACAGCCATATTGAGCGATTCCTCTTGAAACTAATCTTTTCCCAGATTCCCAAACACAAGGTTTATACATATTAGCAAAATAACTAGTATTGCAAATGCTGAACTGTTCTTGTTTATTTTGTTACCCTTTCACACTTAAACTTCTAGACCTATTTTGATTATCTTATTTTGTATGGTTTTTTAATAACATTTATTGCTTATCAAATAAAAAATTATACTATTTAATAAAAGTTTACAGTAAACGGTCTATCTTTTTGTATGCACAGGATTTTATAAAAAAAAATATCATATTTTCCTTCTCTCCAACAGTGTAACCATATTTTAATGAAAATTGAAATAATTATTAAACAACTGGCTAATCTCTGCGGTTTCACCAGCTCCTCGGCTCCTATTGGTTGTAACATGATGTTAAATAACCTAGCCTTGATAAATGGACTATCTAACACTAAAAGATTTTTTCAATTCGAACCAGTACTTTCTGAGATTAGCTTGTTTAACCAAACAAACTTCAGCTTTTCAGATTTTTCAAGAGGAATTGCGCAATTTGGCCGTTTTAGACCCCCAGATGAATTGCAAACTATGTATTGGCAATTTGTGACCATTTTACGATTGTCTGTATTGGTATTATTGTGATCTGCATGATCTGCACCACTCCCATCCTTTTTTAATATAAAATACGCTACAAATGCGCTGACCGCCACCAAAGAAAGGCCGAGGGCTATGGGTAACTTTGATTGCATTGTGCTGGAACAAAAAAAGAAGATGCTATTGTATATCCGACAAATATTTTCGGGCACATTTCGCCAGAGTCGGATAAATCCAACTAAAATACCACAACTCATTTAATATGCTTTGAGTATTGTACATCCGTCTTTGTTGTAGGAATTTTTCTTTTTACTGTCCCTGGCACTGGGGGCAAGACAAGTGATATGAAGTCGGACAGTTAAAGGGTTAATAGAAAAAATATTTATCTGATTTACAATCATATCTATTTCTTTCATCCATCTCAGGATGATTACATTAATTTTTTATTTATACTAATGATAAAAGGAAGTTAGTAAGTAAATGTGAATTCAAGGAATAATATTGTAACATCTTCTGTTTTGATTGTAAAAGATATTTGTACTAATGGAAGCTGCATTTTCCGTAAGTGTAAGCTAATTAATATCGACGGTAAAAAGGCAAAAGGGGTCAAGCGCCACATTTTGCGATCTTAACTTTTTAATTGACCCCAACTCCACTATTTTTTCTCTTTCGAATGGTCATAGTATCGTTTTTCTAGCAAGAAAAAAAGTCACTTGCACCAAAGAATTATTTGTACTGAATTGCCAAATCGATACTTACCAAAAGTGCTCAAGCGACACCGACTTTACCTTGCTTGGTTGAAGGACCATTTTGTATATTACGTTTTTGTATCGCCTTGTCATTTGGCATAATTTTAAAAACAATATTAGAAATAAATATGTCGTTTGTATCCATATTCCTTTTATTTGTTTAGTAATATTTTTTCACTTAACACTATTGATAAGAAAATGAAATACTATAACGTCGCTTACACCAATATAGTAAAGATTGTCAACTAAACATAATTGGCGCTTGGCCCCTTTCTTAAATAATTTTATTTTCATTACGTTGCATTTGATTCACTCAGTACGCGCGCCAGCGCCGTTGCAAGTGGGTGTATGTTTTGTGTGCGTGAAAGCAAGTTCACGCGTGTTTGAAACGCGATCGCAGTTTTTAACACAGATTAACATTTTATATACAACATGTCTGCAACTCCCGAAAACGTGAAATTGAGACGTATTTTAGACCGAATAATTGTTGATTTTTTTATTTTATTAAGAACTAGCTTCTGCCCGCGACTTTGTGCGCAGATCCTGTTGCTTATGCCAGCGACAACGTAGTCGTCAAAATCGAAGATCTGAAACGTCTGATGTCCAATAGAGCCCGGGTAAATAATAAATGGGAGTTCTGGCTAGTAGAGTCAGATTTTTAATGATATACCATCGTCATCGAAAATCAGTCCTAAAGTCTTACCGCCTTCACCGCGTGGAAGTACTCCCAGTTTATGTTATTTTATAATTAATTATACAGGTTGAATTGTTCAACTGGGCGTGGATGGCTATTTCCGAAACTATGAGGAATATCAAAAAACGTTGAAAGGAGTCTCGAGGCCGATTTTGATGTAAACTATTGTTGTGACTGTACTTGTTCAACTCAATAATTTCGTATTAATTGCTGAATACAGTGGGATTGTTGAGACGTCAAATCCAGTGAAACATTGAAAACAATGAAATTTTATAATTTCGAATTAATTATGGATAGAGATGTAAAGTAACATATAAAATAGCAATTTCATAAAAATCTGTAATTTCCTTAAGTTTGCCGTAAATGATTACTTCCCAGAATTTGATCCTTATTAGCAACACTATCGAATATGTAATAATACAGGTGTGATTTTTTTCCAAAATCAGCGGGTTGATTCCTGGCCAGGATTATTAATTTTTCTAAAATCCAATGATGCAGTTTTAGTTTTCATCAGAATCGGCTTCGAGACTCCTTTCATCTTTTTTTGATATTCCTCATAGTTTCGGAAATAGCCATCCACGCCCAGTTAAAAAATTCATCATGTATAGTGAAATTAGCGATAGCTTTGATTTCCACATCAGATGTTTCTGATCTTCGATTTTTATAAGTCAACAGGAAATGCCCATCAGACCGACAACTTTTGCTAAGACGTTATTCCTATATGTGTTATGGTGTAGCGGGGCTCTTGGAGTTCCACAACGGGTGTTCCAGATCTTCAATTTTTATACCTCAACAGAGAGTGCTCATCAGGCTGAATAACTCTTGCTAAGACGTCATTCCTATAAATGTTATAGTTTAGCTGGGCTCTTGGAGTTCCACATCAGGTGTTCCAGATCTTCAATTTTTATACGTCAACAGAGAGTGCTCATCAGACTGAACAACTCTTGCTAAGACGTCATTCCTTTATATGTTATAGTTATGCTGGGCTCTTGGAGTTCCACACCAGGTGTTCCAGATCTTCAAATTTATTCTCTCAGCAGAAAATGCTCATCACGTGGAACAATTTTTGCTATGGCACCATTTTTGTATCTCTTATAGTTTAGCAGTTCTGTTGCGGTTCTGCATCAGGTGTTCAAGTTTCCAAGATAAATTATAGCCTATATGTTAATTGGACTTAATACCTATACAACAAAAAATCATTCAAATCCGTTCAGTAGTTCCGAAGATTAGCGTGCACAAACACACAGACAAACAGACACACAGACAAAAAATAATTAATTACAATTTCGGGTTCGGCATCGATAAAATAACAACCCCTGCTACTTTTTTTTATATATTTACATTGTACAGACACCACTTTTCTACAAATTTATTATATGTATACCAAATTATTGTGGTTTATTTACTCAAATAATGTGATAACATGCTGTTGTATGTACTAACAGTTAGGTAACTGCTGTTTTTTGGATCTCAGTTTTGTTCCTTGTATTGTTTTAGTTTAATACACAATTCATAGTTCTATTACCTACCTGCTGTGCCAAATATAAAATAATACTTATTAAGATTATGGTAGCTTAAGCCAAAATCTGAATTAGTTCTATGATCTGTTGTGCCAAATAAAATAAAACATTACTTTATTAACATGAAGCTTAGGCCAAAATCTAAATATTCCAACATTAAATATTGTTACTTGACCCCTCGCAAATGCGATAAACATGGTAAAAACCTGGAGTCAAACGACATCTATCTTTGAAACTATTGATCTCAGGCTTATTTTGATGTAAAATTATTAAAGAACATTGTATTTTAGTAAACTTTTCTGAAGATTGTGATGCGATTCAATAAAGCAATAAAGAGATATTTTTTATTAAAACTTTCTTTTTATTCTCCTGAACAATATGATCTGTGGTGCTTGACCCCTTTTGCCTTTTACCCGTCGATATATTTACAATATTATTTTCAACCATGTGAACTAAGTTAGGCTAAAATAGACTAGGGCAGGGGTGGTCAACTTTATTATACATAATATCGAATGTTTACTAACGAAACCCAGTGCGATCTACTACACTTACATACTTCTTGAAACCTTAAATGAAACAGCATAGTTTAGTACTCAATTATGTAGTACTTTTTATTGAACAGTCTTAGGAGTTCCTTTTCATATTAAATGTAAGATTGTTTCCTTATATTTATGTGAATAGAGGATAAATACCGTGACAGAACAGCGATTGAAAAATGATACAAGATGATGCTGCAGTGGTTATTAACAACGTTGCGCAGTCTGGTCTACATAATTACTTATTATTTTTGCCTTGCCACGATCAACTGGGGTTGGCCACCCGTGGACTAAGGTATAAATTTCTTGTGAAAGTTTATAAAAAGCTCACTGCAATATATTCTTCTTACATCGAATAATTTTCGAATTTTGAGAGGGCCTAGTCTGCGTCAGCAGAATTATTAAATAATAACACGAATAATAGTTAGACAAATCGTAAAATGGTCCCAAAAACAAGGAGGTGCGCTAATGAGGCAAGTTTTATGAGAAATCCAGCAAATTTCTTAGAGCGTCAAAGAATTTTGTGAACCTTTTTAAAAATATTACCTACCACGGCCTTCAAATAAAAAAAACAGTACAGCAGGACAGAGATAAGAATCTTTGAACCGCTTTATTTTCAATATTAAGCCGTTGTTTAAATTACATGTTAATGCCGATTTCACATAAATCTATCTATTACCAGCTATGACATAATAACGAGAGTAAAAATTACTTCACACGAGTAATATGATACTTGTCGTCCACAAGAATTAAATTATATATTTACCTTCAGCCTTCGACACCAACTAAAAATAAATCGCACCAACAGAATAACTCACATCTAAAGCGACTTTTCACATGTATTATTAATGTCTCAACGGTCTCAACAAACAATAAATTCTAGGCATTTGGCATTTTTGTGTATTTGTGAAATTCTGCCACAAAGTGTCTATGCTGTCTATGGATAAGATTTTTTTAATACTTTTTATTTTTGTTATGGCCTCTGCGCCATTAAAGCTGCGAACATATTATCGGACGCGTCCGTCAGCCGCGGCTGAGGGACGCGGCTTAGCAGTGTGCACGGTACACAAACATCCAGCCGGCCAGATTCTGTTCGGACGTCCGAGCGCTCAAGGGCGACTCAAGGTCACGTCCGCGTCTTACGTCCGATAGTTTGCACAGTGTAGTATTCAATGTACTGGCTAGATTTTAATAAGCCGCGTCCCTGAGCCGCGGCTGACGGACGCGTCCGAATAATATGTACGCAGCTTTATCCATCCATTAAAAATCTCATAAATGTTGCCAATGTAAGTTAGAGGACAAAAATGGTAGAATATTGCGTTACCGGTTACCCTTTGCCATCAAATCGTTTTCGTTACAAATAAATTATTATGATACTTATAAATTTACAATGTTGAAATGTAAATGGTAATACAGAGTTAAAAAAAATGATTTTTTTAAATAAATAGACTTCAATGTTACCAGAGTTTATTTAATAACTGCCAAAATATTTTTCTTCAATTTCACATTTCATTATGGTACCTATAATGAGATTGTAAATATACAAAAAAATATATTTGAAAGCTAAAAATTTACCCGTGATCAAAGAACAAGCACCCAGACACAGTAAATCTACTTGTAGGTCATACAAATATATTTTGTTCCGGGTGCGAGGAACCAAACCTGCGACACGTTGCGTGGTAAACGATCACTCAGTCACTGCGCCAACCGTGCCGTCTATCATAATTAAATTCTTTGATGGCCGGAAACGGAGATGAACCTGTGTTCAGCAGTGGACTATAAACTATAACCTATTCGCTGGGTGCGAAGTACTAGGTGGGGGTAGTACTATCCGATCGCAGCGCTCATGGTGGCGAAAAGTAGGACTAATGTTGGATTGAAGATGTTTTACTCACCACATTCAATTTGAATGGCCAAAAATGATTTGACAATACTTTGTCCACCCAAAATAACAGTAATTATAGAAAACATTAAAATACAATAATAATTTTTAAATTCAAAATCATAATGCCGCCTTTACATCAAAACGTCAGAACGGTCATTTCCAACAAAAGTTCTGAAAGGTAGGTGGCGCTAAAGTCGTGCACGGTGCCAATATGCTTCGATGATTAAAAATAACCTACCCTAAAAAAATAGGTTTGGTTTCTATATAGGTGTCAGAGATTTCGGAGGGAGAAAAAACCTAATTATATTTTCGGTCCTGTTTATAGCAGCCCCGCGACTTGATGCCGTACACCAGGGTTTTTCAACCGTTTTCATGGCACGACCCCTTTAGTATGAAGAAATATTTCGCGACCCCCCTACCCATTGGATTTTTTTACATGTATTTTATTTTGTGACAAATAAATATTCAATCCAACATGATACAAATGTTTAAGATGGTAAAGATCTCATAAGTTATTTTTCGTGAAATTGATACAAATGTTTAAGATAGAAAAGATCTCATAAGTTATTTTTATTTTTTGTTGATTTGATACAAATGATTATAATTGACCTTTAGTTAACATTTATCCTAAAGGCGCTCCCTCACCGGGAGCATTCGCGTGTAACGTAACATTATAGATTCGACTTTGAGCATTACATCAGTACTACCTCCCTGACTGACGAGCATTCGTGTACATTTAGTATAGATTTGGTACAAGGTGCACATTGTGATGCTCGATTGTTCTCCCTCACCGATGAAATGCTCGAATTTGTAACGTTACATTACAGGTGAATGCTCGCGGTGAGGGAGCGCCTTAATATATTATATTTTTAAACTTAATTGTTTTTTTTAATGCAGTAGCTTTTCCAACCTTTTACAACTCCCCTATAGAAGCTTCGCGACCCCCCAGGGGGTCGCGACCCACAGGTTGAAAAACCCTGCCGTACACAATTGCTCAATCTGTTTATGGGTTAAGGACGTATATGCAAAAATGACAAGTTGAGAATTGAACTACTACATAGACAGAAGTCACACACACAAGCGTTAGCGTGTTAGCTGCGGGAATAAATAGTCAAGTGAACTAATTTTGATACGATGAAAATTGTAATTTTTTTTAAGTAATATGTACTTGTTGGCTAAGATGAAACCTCACCTGCAAACTTGATGGAGTGACCTGAAGATCTACTTCCTACTGGAACTCTACGACGGATCAAACTACATGTGTCGAGTTTGGGCTCGTTTAGTTAGTTATGACGTGACCTTACCTCCTGCCTTGATGACGTGACCTGAAGGGCTACTTCTGTGACTCCTACTGGAACTCCTCGACGGATCGAACTAGATGTGTCGTGTTTGGGCTCGTTTTGTTAGTTATGATGAGATCTTACCTCCAGACTTGATGGAATGACCTGAACGTCTACTTCGGTGATTGTAACTGGAACTCGGCGACGGATCAAACTAGATGTGTCGTGTTTGGGCTCGTTTTGTTAGTTATGATGAGATCTTACCTCCGGACTTGAGGGACTGACCTGAAGGTCTACTTCTGTGACTCCTACTGGAACTCCTCGACGGATCGAACAAGATGTGTCGTGTTTGGGCTCGTTTTGTTAGTTATGATGAGATCTTACCTCCAGACTTGATGGAGTGACCTGAACGTCTACTTCGGTGATTGTAACTGGAACTCGGCGACGGATCGAACTAGATGTGTCGTGTTTGGGCTCGTTTTGCTAGTTATGATGGGATCTTACCTCCGGACTTGAGGGACTGACCTGAAGGTCTACTTCTGTGACTCCTACTGGAACTCCTCGATGGATCGAAATAGATGTGTCGTGTTTGGGCTCGTTTTGTTAGTTATGATGAGATCTTACCTCCAGACTTGATGGAGTGACCTGAACGTCTACTTCGGTGATTGTAACTGGAACTCGGCGACGGATCGAACTAGATGTGTCGTGTTTGGGCTCGTTTTGTTAGTTATGATGAGATCTTACCACCAGACTTGATGGAGTGACCTGAACGTCTACTTCGGTGATTGTAACTGGAACTCGGCGACGGATCGAACTAGATGTGTCGTGTTTGGGCTCGTTTTGCTAGTTATGATGGGATCTTACCTCCGGACTTGAGGGACTGACCTGAAGGTCTACTTCTGTGACTCCTACTGGAACTCCTCGACGGGTCGAACTAGATGTGTCGTGTTTGGGCTCGTTTTGTTAGTTATGATGAGATCTTACCTCCGGACTTGAGGGACTGACCTGAAGGTCTACTTCTGTGACTCCTACTGGAACTCCTCGACGGATCGAACTAGATGTGTCGTGTTTGGGCTCGTTTTGTTAGTTATGATGAGATCTTACCTCCAGACTTGATGGAGTGACCTGAACGTCTACTTCGGTGATTGTAACTGGAACTCGGCGACGGATCGAACTAGATGTGTCGTGTTTGGGCTCGTTTTGCTAGTTATGATGGGATCTTACCTCCGGACTTGAGGGACTGACATGAAGGTCTACTTCTGTGACTCCTACTGGAACTCCTCGACGGATCGAACTAGATGTGTCGTGTTTGGGCTCGTTTTGTTAGTTACGATGAGATCTTACCTCCAGACTTGATGGAGTGACCTGAACGTCTACTTCGGTGATTGTAACTGGAACTCGGCGACGGATCGAACTAGATGTATCGTGTTTGGGCTCGTTTTGCTAGTTATGATGGGATCTTACCTCCGGACTTGAGGGACTGACCTGAAGGTCTACTTCTGTGACTCCTACTGGAACTCCTCGACGGATCGAACTACATGTGTCGAGTTTGTGCTCGTTTTGTTAGTTATGAGGTGACCTTACCTCCTGCCTTGATGACGTGACCTGAAGGGCTACTTCTGTGACTCCTACTGGAACTCCTCGACGGATCGAACTAGATGTGTCGTGTTTAGGCTCGTTTTGTTAGTTATGATGAGATCTTACCTCCAGACTTGATGGAGTGACCTGAACGTCTACTTCGGTGATTGTAACTGGAACTCGGCGACGGATCGAACTAGATGTGTCGTGTTTGGGCTCGTTTTGCTAGTTATGATGGGATCTTACCTCCGGACTTGAGGGACTGACCTGAAGGTCTACATCTGTGACTCCTACTGGAACTCCTCGATGGATCGAAATAGATGTGTCGTGTTTGGGCTCGTTTTGGTAGTTATGAGGTGACCTTACCTCCTGCCTTGATGGAGTGACCTGAACGTCTACTTCAGTGATTGTAACTGGAAGTCGGCGACGGATCGAACTAGATGTGTCGAGTTTGAGCTCGTTAGCTCTGAAAGTTATGCCACTGGCACACATACTTACTAATTATCAAAAGTATATAAAACAGTATACGTTCAGATCAGCTCATCAATTCCGGCGATAAGATCTCACCGAGTTCCAGTAACAATCACCGAAGTACATCTTCAGGTCACTCCATCAAGTCCGGAGGTAAGATCTCATCATAACTAACAAAACGAGCCCAAACACGACACATCTAGTTCGATCCGTCGAGGAGTTCCAGTAGGAGTCACAGAAGTAGACCTTCAGGTCAGTCCCTCAAGTCCGGAGGTAAGATCTCATCATAACTAACAAAACGAGCCCAAACACGACACATCTAGTTCGATCCGTCGAGGAGTTCCAGTAGGAGTCACAGAAGTAGACCTTCAGGTCAGTCCCTCAAGTCCGGAGGTAAGATCTCATCATAACTAACAAAACGAGCCCAAACACGACACATCTAGTTTGATCCGTCGAGGAGTTCCAGTAGGAGTCACAGAAGTAGACCTTCAGGTCAGTCCCTCAAGTCCGGAGGTAAGATCTCATCATAACTAACAAAACGAGCCCAAACACGACACATCTAGTTTGATCCGTCGAGGAGTTCCAGTAGGAGTCACAGAAGTAGACCTTCAGGTCAGTCCCTCAAGTCCGGAGGTAAGATCTCATCATAACTAACAAAACGAGCCCAAACACGACACATCTAGTTCTATCCATCGCCGAGTTCCAGTTACAATCCCCGAAGTAGACGTTCAGGTCACTCCATCAAGTCTGGAGGTAAGATCTCATCATAACTAACAAAACGAGCCCAAACACGACACATCTAGTTCGATCCGTCGAGGAGTTCCAGTGGGAGTCACAGAAGTAGACCTTCAGGTCAGTCCCTCAAGTCCGGAGGTAAGATCTCATCATAACTAACAAAACGAGCCCAAACACGACACATCTAGTTCGATCCGTCGAGGAGTTCCAGTCGGAGTCACAGAAGTAGACCTTCAGGTCAGTCCCTCAAGTCCGGAGGTAAGATCTCATCATAACTAACAAAACGAGCCCAAACACGACACATCTAGTTTGATCCGTCGTGGAGTTCCAGTAGGAATCACAGAAGTAGACCTTCAGGTCACTCCATTAAGGCAGGAGGTAAGATCTCATCATAACTAACAAAACAAGCCCAAACACGACACATCTAGTTCGATCCGTCGAGGAGTTCCAGTAGGAGTCACAGAAGTAGACCTTCAGGTCAGTCCCTCAAGTCCGGAGGTAAGATCTCATCATAACTAACAAAACGAGCCCAAACACGACACATCTAGTTCGATCCGTCGAGGAGTTCCAGTCGGAGTCACAGAAGTAGACCTTCAGGTCAGTCCCTCAAGTCCGGAGGTAAGATCTCATCATAACTAACAAAACGAGCCCAAACACGACACATCTAGTTTGATCCGTCGAGGAGTTCCAGTAGGAGTCACAGAAGTAGACCTTCAGGTCAGTCCCTCAAGTCCGGAGGTAAGATCTCATCATAACTAACAAAACGAGCCCAAACACGACACACCTAGTTTGATCCGTCGAGGAGTTCCAGTAGGAGTCACAGAAGTAGACCTTCAGGTCACTCCATTAAGGCAGGAGGTAAGATCTCATCATAACTAACAAAACGAGCCCAAACACGACACATCTAGTTCGATCCGTCGAGGAGTTCCAGTAGGAGTCACAGAAGTAGACCTTCAGGTCAGTCCCTCAAGTCCGGAGGTAAGATCTCATCATAACTAACAAAACGAGCCCAAACACGACACATCTAGTTTGATCCGTCGAGGAGTTCCAGTAGGAGTCACAGAAGTAGACCTTCAGGTCACTCCATCAAGGCAGGAGGTAAGATCTCATCATAACTAATAAAACGAGCCCAAACACGACACATCGAGTTCGATCCGTCGAGGAGTTCCAGTAGGAGTCACAGAAGTAGACCTTCAGGTCAGTCCCTCAAGTCCGGAGGTATAATCTCATCATAACTAACAAAACGAGCCCAAACACGACACATCTAGTTCGATCCGTCGAGGAGTTCCAGTCGGAGTCACAGAAGTAGACCTTCAGGTCAGTCCCTCAAGTCCGGAGGTAAGATCTCATCATAACTAACAAAACGAGCCCAAACACGACACATCTAGCTCTACTCGTCTATTAGTTCTAGTAGCAGTCTTCGAAATACACCTGCAGGTCTGTCCATCAGGTCCGGAGGTAAGGTCTCAACATAACTAACAAAACGAGCCCAAACTCGACACACCTTGCTCTACTCGTCTATTAGTTCCAGTAGCAGTCTTCGAAGTACACCAGCAGGTCTCTCCATCAAGTCCGGAGGTAAGATCTCATCATAACTAACAAAACGAGCCCAAACACGACACATCTAGTTCGATCCGTCGAGGAGTTCCAGTAGGAGTCACAGAAGTAGACCTTCAGGTCAGTCCCTCAAGTCCGGAGGTAAGATCTCATCATAACTAACAAAACGAGCCCAAACACGACACATCTAGTTTGATCCGTCGAGGAGTTCCAGTAGGAGTCACAGAAGTAGACCTTCAGGTCAGTCCCTCAAGTCCGGAGGTAAGATCTCATCATAACTAACAAAACGAGCCCAAACACGACACATCTAGTTTGATCCGTCGAGGAGTTCCAGTAGGAGTCACAGAAGTAGACCTTCAGGTCAGTCCCTCAAGTCCGGAGGTAAGATCTCATCATAACTAACAAAACGAGCCCAAACACGACACATCTAGTTCTATCCATCGCCGAGTTCCAGTTACAATCCCCGAAGTAGACGTTCAGGTCACTCCATCAAGTCTGGAGGTAAGATCTCATCATAACTAACAAAACGAGCCCAAACACGACACATCTAGTTCGATCCGTCGAGGAGTTCCAGTAGGAGTCACAGAAGTAGACCTTCAGGTCAGTCCCTCAAGTCCGGAGGTAAGGTCTCATCATAACTAACAAAACGAGCCCAAACACGACACATCTAGTTTGATCCGTCGAGGAGTTCCAGTAGGAGTCACAGAAGTAGACCTTCAGGTCAGTCCCTCAAGTCCGGAGGTAAGATCTCATCATAACTAACAAAACGAGCCCAAACACGACACATCTAGTTCTATCCATCGCCGAGTTCCAGTTACAATCACCGAAGTAGACGTTCAGGTCACTCCATCAAGTCTGGAGGTAAGATCTCATCATAACTAACAAAACGAGCCCAAACACGACACATCTAGTTCGATCCGTCGAGGAGTTCCAGTGGGAGTCACAGAAGTAGACCTTCAGGTCAGTCCCTCAAGTCCGGAGGTAAGATCTCATCATAACTAACAAAACGAGCCCAAACACGACACATCTAGTTCGATCCGTCGAGGAGTTCCAGTAGGAGTCACAGAAGTAGACCTTCAGGTCAGTCCCTCAAGTCCGGAGGTAAGATCTCATCATAACTAACAAAACGAGCCCAAACACGACACATCTAGTTTGATCCGTCGTGGAGTTCCAGTAGGAATCACAGAAGTAGACCTTCAGGTCACTCCATTAAGGCAGGAGGTAAGATCTCATCATAACTAACAAAACGAGCCCAAACACGACACATCTAGTTCGATCCGTCGAGGAGTTCCAGTAGGAGTCACAGAAGTAGACCTTCAGGTCAGTCCCTCAAGTCCGGAGGTAAGATCTCATCATAACTAACAAAACGAGCCCAAACACGACACATCTAGTTCGATCCGTCGAGGAGTTCCAGTCGGAGTCACAGAGGTAGACCTTCAGGTCAGTCCCTCAAGTCCGGAGGTAAGATCTCATCATAACTAACAAAACGAGCCCAAACACGACACATCTAGTTTGATCCGTCGAGGAGTTCCAGTAGGAGTCACAGAAGTAGACCTTCAGGTCAGTCCCTCAAGTCCGGAGGTAAGATCTCATCATAACTAACAAAACGAGCCCAAACACGACACACCTAGTTTGATCCGTCGAGGAGTTCCAGTAGGAGTCACAGAAGTAGACCTTCAGGTCACTCCATTAAGGCAGGAGGTAAGATCTCATCATAACTAACAAAACGAGCCCAAACACGACACATCTAGTTCGATCCGTCGAGGAGTTCCAGTAGGAGTCACAGAAGTAGACCTTCAGGTCAGTCCCTCAAGTCCGGAGGTAAGATCTCATCATAACTAACAAAACGAGCCCAAACACGACACATCTAGTTTGATCCGTCGAGGAGTTCCAGTAGGAGTCACAGAAGTAGACCTTCAGGTCACTCCATCAAGGCAGGAGGTAAGATCTCATCATAACTAATAAAACGAGCCCAAACACGACACATCGAGTTCGATCCGTCGAGGAGTTCCAGTAGGAGTCACAGAAGTAGACCTTCAGGTCAGTCCCTCAAGTCCGGAGGTATAATCTCATCATAACTAACAAAACGAGCCCAAACACGACACATCTAGTTCGATCCGTCGAGGAGTTCCAGTCGGAGTCACAGAAGTAGACCTTCAGGTCAGTCCCTCAAGTCCGGAGGTAAGATCTCATCATAACTAACAAAACGAGCCCAAACACGACACATCTAGCTCTACTCGTCTATTAGTTCTAGTAGCAGTCTTCGAAGTACACCTGCAGGTCTGTCCATCAGGTCCGGAGGTAAGGTCTCAACATAACTAACAAAACGAGCCCAAACTCGACACACCTTGCTCTACTCGTCTATTAGTTCCAGTAGCAGTCTTCGAAGTACACCAGCAGGTCTCTCCATCAAGTCCGGAGGTAAGGTCTCAACATAACTAACAAAACGAGCCCAAACTCGACACACCTAGCTCTACTCGTCTATTAGTTCCAGTAGCAGTCTTCGAAGTACACCTGCTGGTCTGTCCATCAAGTCCGGAGGTAAGGTCTCAACATAACTAACAAAACGAGCCCAAACTCGACACACCTAGCTCTACTCGTATAATAGTTCCAGTAGCAGTTCTTGAAGTACACCAGCAGGTCTCTCCATCAAGTCCGGAGGTAAGGTCTCAACATAACTAACAAAACGAGCCCAAACTCGACACACCTAGCTCTACTCGTCTATTAGTTCCAGTAGCAGTCTTCGAAGTACACCTGCTGGTCTGTCCATCAAGTCCGGAGGTAAGGTCTCAACATAACTAACAAAACGAGCCCAAACTCGACACACCTAGCTCTACTCGTATAATAGTTCCAGTAGCAGTCTTCGAAGTACACCAGCAGGTCTCTCCATCAAGTCCGGAGGTAAGGTCTCAACATAACTAACAAAACGAGCCCAAACTCGACACACCTAGCTCTACTCGTCTATTAGTTCCAGTAGCAGTCTTCGAAGTACATTTCAGGTCACTCCATCAAGTCCGAAGCTAAATATGAAATTTATAAGTAGGTACATATAAGAAACTGAATAAAATCTTACCTTGGTTGTCCGTAGTCCGTGCAGAATGCGTGAAGGATCAAGTTTGTTAGGTCAAATATTTTGTATTCGTACAGCGATCTTTTCCTATACGAGGAGCTGCTTACAAGCGTCACAGTGTCCACTCACGACGGCGGCCGAGCGCAGACTAATATTTCATTACAAATTTTTGTGCAATAAATCAAGACAGTGACCAGTAAAATAACCCTTATTTCAATCCAATAAGAATCACGTGTTACCGCTAAATATGTGAAAAAATAAGACTCAATTTTTTTGTTTTCTGAGCGTATTGTAACATTTTGTTAGTTTTTTTTTGCTACCTTTTTGAGTTGAACATGTCTGCTTACATAAAATATTTTTAAATACATAAATTTATGTTATTAAATAAAAGAAAAATGTCCCTAAAGTCAGTACGATGTCGTCAAATTTGTGTAAAGAGGTAACGGATATTACTTTTTACAATATTATAAACCAAAATTTTCGAATAAAAAATTGCTACCATTTGAAGATTAAGGAGTAATCTATCTGTGGTAATTATTAGTTACATTTGGTTTTGTATCATTTTGCCGCAAAATGTACCGAAAAACTGCTTAATTTTGCCAGATTCGTAAACGCGTCCTTAATCCGGAACCGGAACTGCTTTTATTGAATAGCATTAGCTGAATGGTTTACTAGTTTATGAAAAGGAACATTAACTGTAGGAGGTTAAGGTTCATTTTCGTATGAAGCGGGATTTACTTAGTTAAAGTTAAGGGGAATGCTCCACGGTAGCCCGCGAAATTCAAAATTTCTTGCGTTTTTTGCAATTTGCAGGCCAGTGCTAGGTTGTACGAGTATGTTGATTAAAATATTGATCGCGGCTGTAAGACGTATGTAGTTACAGAATTATAATCAACAAAATCATCAACATAACGCTCTAAGTTCATAAAGCTTCAGGAATGACTTTTTACCGACTTCAAAAAAAAGGAGGTTATCAATTCGACCCGTATGTATGTAATATTATCAGAACTGCCCAGTTTTCATATATGTTAGTCTATATCAGCGTCTGAACAAATGTGCCAAATTTCATAAGTGTATGTATGTATGTATGTATGTATGTATGTATGTATGTATGTATGTTTTTATGTTTGTGCACGCATATCTCCGGAACTATAAGTTCGATTTAAGTAATTCTTTTTTTGTTGTACTAGGTATTGTTCAACTTAGGGTACACAGCAAGTTTCATCAAAATCGGTTCAGTAATTTTAGAGATATGGATTTTTTTTATGTTGTGACGGATTACAAGATTAGTGCATTTATGTAAGAAAATTTTGTATTTTACAAGAATTTGGGTTGAATATGTAATAAATAAACTAAAAAGGGTGAAATAAAAACTTTTTTTAAAAAAAGTACCGACTTCAAAACAAATGCAAAAAAGTTTAAAATAACTTTTCTTTCGGAAGTCGGTGGCTTTGTTTTGTTGTGTCATTGACTATTGCCACCGACTTCCGAAAGAAAAGTTATTTTAAACTTTTTTGCATTTGTTTTGAAGTCGGTACTTTTTTTAAAAAAAGTTTTTTATGTTATTTTTTTGTTCCTGAAGCTTTATGAACTTGGAGGGTTGTATTGGTGATTTTTTTTAATTTGAATTTCGCGGGCTAACCTGGAGCATTCACCATAAGACCAAGTTCGTTTTATAGATTTGGGCCATAAGATTCACACTAATAATCTTAATCACAAAATGGTCTGCATCACATACTTTTATTTTGTGAAAAATTTAGATAAAAATGCATTTTTACAACAGCAAAAATAATGTTATTTTGAGGCAAACTATCCGAGAATTGGCCAGAATTTGACGGTATGATTAGCACCTGTGTGGCGCAGGCGCAGCTGAGCGAATGCATTGCTGCGCTGTGTGTTGCGTTGCGGGTTCGATTTCCGCAAATATTTGTATGATCTACAAGTAGTTTGCGTATGTGTAGTTAGGCGTATGTGTTTATGTTTGTAAACGCACCCACACCCACCACACGATACAGGAGAAATTCCTAGTTCCTAAGTTTTTTTTTTAATCATTGTAATTGTAGAGGAAACTATGAAAATCAATCAATTCATCTAAGCAATAATTTTGTAGTATTGCTATTTAATATTATTTATGCTGTTGACGTAACAGTTCTAAAATTCTTATTTACCTATCAATAATTTTATTCATTAAAACAAACATGAATTATAGTTCACTTTTATAATAAAACATTCTGCATATTAATTATGCCACTAGCTACTATTACTACGTCATTCATGACTGAAATTATATTACGTTCTATACAAGCATGGGGAAGCAACATGTGAAATTCTTTTAACCTATTTATTACACTTTCAACATGTACCTTCACTGCCGCTATCTGTCTTGATTGTTTCGCTCCATCTTTCGTGCTAGACTTGGGAATTGAAGGTGCCCATAGAACAATATATTTTTTAGTTTCTAATAAACTTGGCAAGTCTTTGAATCCATTGTCGGCCATCACTGCTTTGCTAGGGGGTAAATTATCTAAATACCCACAGTCTTCAACTATCATTGTATCTGTAGCCCTTCCACTATATCCCTCAGATACAAAATTAACCAACCCATCAACTGTACTTGATATAAAATATTTTAAAGTATTACATCTTTTGTAGTCGGACCAAGTTAGTGACTGATGTATTTCATAAGATGGTTTCTCAATTTCAACTTCCAGGCAATTAATAATTGATACTACATTTTCAAACTTGTCCCTCAATGACATAGGTAATTTTAAGTGACCCTGTGATGATGTCGGCCATACTATAAATTGTTTAATGCTTGCTGCAATGACAGGTGTACCGTTAATGAATATTCTGCAGATCTCTCTCTCTGGATGTCCAAATTGCAATGCTAATGTACTGAATGATTCATTTAATTTCATTTTCTTTAGTATAATCAGTATATTTATGGTTGGAAGTGGCATATTTTCACTTAATAATTTGATCAAATAATATGATTCTTTATCTAATCCTATCAACATTTTAGGTTCTTTTTCTATAGCAGTTAGCATGCAACTGAGCATTCGATTTTTAAACTGTTTTTCTTTCTCTGTATCATCTTGAGCACTATCATCAGATGAACAACTTTGTAGATCACTGTCCGGAGATGATGTTGCAGTACTTTTAGATGAAAGAGGAAGTGGATGTAATGTTCTCTTTGCATCAAAATTTACATTAACACCTTTACTTCTGTACTTATTCCTAAGATTTACTTGCACAGCTCTGCTTTTGTATTTGTCTTTATTACCAGACACAATATGAGAAGTACTAAGTCCCTCTTCATAGAACAACTCTATTTGTTGTGTTTCAGACATTTCTAATTGCTCACATTTTAAGTCAATTTCACTATGTAATTTATCTTTGTTATCAACTTCAATAACGGAAGTATTTTGTCCTGGTTCAGAAACATTTGTTTGCTGTTGTGGTTCAGAGTTTTCCAAAACTTCACATTTTATGACAACGGAGTCTTTGCTATCAACTTCAGAATGAGACGTAATGGGTCCCGCTTCATAATCATTTGTTTGTTGTGGTTCAGTGGTTTCTACCACTTCACATTTTATGAAAACAGAGTTTGTGTTGTCCGTATGTAAATTTTCATTGCTATGAACTTCAGAATAAGAAGTAATGGGTCCCGTTTCATAGTTATTGGTTTGTTGTGTTTCAGATTCTTCTAAAACTTCACATTTTATGACAACAGAGTCTTCATTGACTGTATTATATAAATTTTCTTCATAATGAGAAGTAATGGGTCCCGCTTTATAATGATTGGTTTGTTCTGTTTCAGATACTTCTTGAACTTCACATTTGATGACAACAGACTCATCATTGTTACTATGTAATTTGTCTTTGAAAGCTTGAATATGTGAAGTACTAGTTTCTGCTTCAAAATCATTCATTTCATGTGATTCTGAGGTTTCTGAAACTTCAAATTTAATGAAAACAGGCTCTGGGGGACCTTCTTCTATCTGTGCCAATTTTTGTCTCTTAGCAGCATCCATTTTCTTATTTGCAGGTGATACATTTCTTTTTTGGCATTGAAATTTGTGAGGCTTGACACCTTGCTTCAAGCGTAGAGTAACTTTTATCCCTTCTTCTTTCATTATTTTGTATTGAACATAATTTTCTGCATCCTCATCTACCTGAAAATAAAATTGTATCGAACTATGAAAAAGAATCACCCAAGTAAGTACTTGATCACTCAATTCGCGCTCAGAAAATGTGGTACCTACAAATACAATAAAATGTTGTACCTATGGTTTAGTAACCGAACTACAATGTTTTGTATTTTATCGGGTCGTCTTAGGGGCGGCTCACTTCTGATTACCTGAAATCATAAAAGCTTTCCAAAATAATAAAATAGGATACTTACTAACATTAAAATGATCTTCACAACAGTGCAAACCATGGTGCAAACAAGTTGTTGGAGATACTTCATCTCTTCGTAAAACCTCACACCATTGTTTACGTAATTTCTCATTTCTTGGGACAGGAAAAAAGACCTTATCAGGTGTACTTCTATTTGTATTTTTGCAATTTGGCACAATACAATACTTATAAACGCGTTTTCGAGGTTTTTCCATGTTGTAGACACGAAAAACCGTTTTAGTTTTAATCACAGGTTTTAATAACAACAATAATAAACAACGTCAAACGTCTCAAAAATCACGTCAAAATCGTCAAATGCGCGCGAAAATGGCGGCTTTCCATAGATCTAGAGCATGGGTGTGACATGGTACATCAATAGACATGTGGCTATGTGTGGCATAGATATAGACTGCGTCTTTCTTTAAACAATGTCAAGATAAAATTCGCCTCAGAACACTATTTGCGTTTACGACGACGTGGAAATTGGAAACAATGATTTATGGGGCATTAATATTAAAGGAGCAATATTTTATAACTTATTTATTTTATTTTATTTATTTAGGAAAATAAACAGTTGCACACTACAATAAACAATTCTTACAAATTGAGCAAGTGTATAACCCATGTATAAAAGTTTAAATAGGGTAATTTTAGGGTTCCGTAGTAATGTTCATGCCCAGCTATGTCCATCGTCTGTCTGTCTGTTTCGGAGTTTAGCTCAAAGACGCTTGGTAGCAGCAGTCTGTAATTTGGCATGAAAACAGATAGTTATGCCGACAATGGGGTATAATAAAATCCTGTTAATTTTTTTTTTTTGGATTTTACAGGATACGAAAGGATCCGTTTGTGAAATATTAGGTTTTAAAGTGCTATTTATTATAAGCATTGCGTGTCTCCCCCCTCTACCAGTTAAACAATTGTACCTATTTAGGTTCTGTGAAAAAAATCATGGTATTACTAGCATAATTAAGTAACAAAATTAAAAGTGAAATTATCAAGGCTAAGTATTCTATACTACAAAGGTTTAATAGTAATAGTTAAAAAGTTATAAAATGTACGTTTGAGATATTTTTCAACTTTAAATGTACATACTTACCTAGGTTTGTTTTTTATTATTCAACCCAGGCTACGGAACCCTTCACTTTGTGCTCACACGCACTTCGCCGGTTTTTTATGTAGTGCGGATTTTTTTGACTGATAAACGGCTTTGCGTAACGATTTCAACGAGAAATCGGTCTATTATTGCACAGATTTAAGCTTTTCATTTAGAGAAGTTATTTCTTTGAATTATTTTTGAATAATGTTACAAAAAGTTTCATCACCTAAGGTCGTTAATTTATTAATGTAAAACTATTTAGCTGTGAGTAAGGAAATGGCAGAGAAAAAAAGAGTAAATTGACATCATATTGACATTAAAATCAACGCAATAGTTGTCGGTCCGAGTGTTTAATTTTTTTAGCTGCTGGTTTTAAAGTAACAGGTTTTGTATTATTTTAATTTATATTTACCTAAACGTAGAATAATAAACTCTAACAGTAACTAAGCATCGTATTGTAGTTTATTCAGAGGCAAATGCAAATGCTATAATTTATAAGCGTAGTTCTTTTCCTTATTATTCAGTGTAAGCCTAAATTACCACAGTTGTGGCACAGGCTTGTTCTCAATAAGTACCTAGCTAAGGTCTTGTCATTGTGGCCGTCTCACTTGTAAAGCTTACATGAAAATATAAGATTTCAGTACCTATTTGCGAGTATTTTCAGTATTTTAGTTTACCGTCACCCAGGAAATTAAAGGATAATGAAGGAACACTGCGGTGTTTAGTCAGTACGAGTCTGACAGCAGTGGAACCCCAGTGGTATATCGGTCCCTACTAACGAGTTCGTGGTCGCGGGTTCGAACCCAGCCAGACGAATTACTTTGTGTAATTTATTTCATCACCACTTCTCTCAAAATTGGTTGCGGAAAAAATCGTGAGGAAACCGGCATGTCCTACAACCAAAAATTCGAAGATATGTGACTGACATCTACCAACCTGCACTGGGATGGCGTGGTGGATTATGGCCCGCTCCCTCTCACAGAGAGGAGGCCTGTGTCCCAGCAGTGGGAACATTTATAGGCTGATGATGATGACGAGTCTGACACTTTTCCGCTCTATCCCGAGCGGAAGAACTCATTCTAAAAAGGCCTATTCGTTTTCGGCCGATTTTCGACCCTAGCCAATAAGTTAGCGTAATGCCACAATTCTACCGTGCTTGAAATCGCGTGACTGTGACGGATGACATGAACCTATTATCAGCCATAATAGCTAGCTTGATTCGTCATTCATAACTCAATTTTCCTGACATAATTGTTCGCACTTGCCTTTTCCCACAGCTCATTACTTTGTATATTTCCAGGTTTTTGATTTTTGTGGAACTTGGGATATTATTTATGTAATTGCTTTTGGATATTTTACAACTGAAGCATGTCTTGGGATATCACATTGGGTACGATTATTTACTTTTTTAGATTTTTTAGGGTTCCGTCCGTACCCAAAGGTTAAACCAGGTAAAACGTATTACTAAGACTGCTGTGCATCTGTCTGTCTGTCCGTCTGACACCACCAGTAACGGCGTTAGGGTAAGGCGCGGTTGGGCGACCGCCCAGGGCGCCGAATATAAAAGGGCGCCACAGGTCTACTTAATTCCCGTAAATGCCCGTTTAGCGAAAAATCGTTATGGTGGCAAGATTATAATGGAACTTGGTGTCAAATTTGGAGCACTGCACTGGATGCATAGCAGTTTACGTTACCGAAAATCCTGGACCATACGGTGCATCCACACCGCCGGTAACATTTGTGGAGCAACAAAAGGCAACACGGTAACATTCGGCAACATTCGGTAACTTTTGTGGCTCCTTGTTACTATTTGTTGATTGTTACTCATCCACACCGCAGTAACATCCGACAACAAATGTTGCCGTGTTACTGTATGTCGAGTAACGTTGCTCGACAATCGGCAACATTGTTAGATAATGGGGGTAACATTGTTACCGAATGTTGAGCAACGTTGCTTGACTTACAGTAACACGTCAACACTTAGTAACATTTTGTTGGCGGATGTTACCGAGCAACATTTGGAAACGTTGAGCTACAAATGTTACCGACGGTGTCGATGCACCGATAGAGAAAAAAAAAATTCAATCTCTAAATAAAAAACTGGTTGAATTTTGACAAACTTGGCAACTTTGTTAATCGAAATGAAATTGCTGATAACCTCGACCTCGAAGGCTAGAAAAGTAAAATTTACTAGTTTTAATAAATGGTAAGTTCATTATATCCTTGTCCTTATTTCATGCAGTTAGGGGGCGCCGCCGCGCCGTAGAAATCTCGCCTAGGGCGCTGGTATTGCTAAAAACCGGCACTGGACACCACGCTGTATCTCATGAACTGTGTTGATTTCATCATTATTTATACAGTTGAAAACACAGATGATCTATTTCTGTTGCTGCTATATCAATAAATAATATATAACAGAATTAAATAAATACCTAATTAAAGCGGCGCGCATACAACAAACATTCTTTTTTGCCGTTTTTCTGGATAAATGTTACGGAACCTTTCGTGCGCGAGTGCGACTCGCACTTGGCCGGTTTTTTAGTACATCTGATTTGCTGAAAATTAACCAATTAATTGTGAAAACGTCCCCGAATTATACTCTAAAAGTAATTCCAACAAAAACTAGGCCAAAAAAGTCACAAGTATGAAGGATAACGTATAATAAAGTAATAAATAAAATGTTCAACTATGTTTTTGCATCGACACGACCTTCGCCATTTTTCCATGTCTTTCAGTTTCATGTCGTAAACAAATGATTCCCTCGTAGCGATTGCTGATTTTCTGGGGTGACAAGACTTTTTGAGAAATACATTTTTTTCTTCTTTTTTTTTCGTAAACTTTGTTCCACACTAGGAATTTCTTCTGTATCGTGGGCGCGTTTACAAATAATGTATAAGCTCACATACACTTAAGCCCGGGTCCATATTGGCTCACCTAAAGTTCTTTACCCGAAATTGTTCTTCCTAACGATTTGTAATCCGAATTATCACTCTTCCTAAAATTTTTCATCCTAAAGTTTTTCATTCATACTATTTGTAGTGCTACCGGCGATGTTCATAACATTCATGTTTCCGAAAATTGTAATTAATAATATCAATGTTGAAAATACACACATCAAAAGTGTCTAGGGATCAAGCATTTTTATGCGGATTTCTTGAGATTGAGATGTGGCTTTGTAATAAATTTATGATTTTATAAATTTATATGGATCCTTTTTGGTGCATTTCATAATTTGAATCAGGAACTGTGAATCAAATTCGAGTAAAAGATGAAAATCAGCTGTCAATATTTTCCCTATAAAAACATACAACGCATTGAAGACATTATTAGTGCTACTGTTTCCCTACTACTGATTAAAACCAACGTTATTATGGAGCGGCGACGTCATTTAAGCAGGGAAGAAATGCTCAGAGCCGTGGGAATGATAGAAGCTGGTTCCCGGCAACGTACTGTGGCTTTAGCTCGGAATACAAGTCAGAGTGTTATCAGTCGACTTTGGACACGTTACCGAAGCACTGGTACCGTGGCTGAGCGCCATGGAGGACGGTATCGCTGCACCACACGGAGACAAGACCGATACATTCAAATCTTAACGCGAAGAGCTCCAACAATAACCGCCATGATGTTAGCCGTGAGGCTTCATCACTCTTCAGGGAACTTAATTAGCGACCAAACAGTCAGAAACCGCTTGCATGAAGTGAACCTTCATTTCCGAAGACCGCTACGGGTACCACCTATAGCAATGCACAATCGTAGGATTCGATATCAATGGGCTCTTGAACACAGAAATTGGGCAGAAGAACAATGGCGTTTCGTGTGCTTTTCTGATGAGTCTCGTTTCGGTATGAGACCGGATACAAGACGTATACGACACTGGAGAACCCCTGGACGCCAACAGCGATTAAAATCCTGCCAGGAAGTCCATCCTTATAGCGGTGGAACC
The DNA here is from genome assembly GCA_950005045.1 of Agrotis exclamationis. Taxonomy (NCBI): domain Eukaryota; kingdom Metazoa; phylum Arthropoda; class Insecta; order Lepidoptera; family Noctuidae; genus Agrotis; species Agrotis exclamationis. The sequence goes on along the minus strand of OX465433.1, from coordinate 5,492,765 downwards.
ATCATGGTATGGGCGGGTATTTGGATCGGCGGAAGAACTGAGTTGATTTGGATCAGAGGCAACCTCAACGCTCAAATTTATGCTGAGACGATTGTATCAGACGTCATCGTTCCTCTACAAGTGCAAATCGGTCCCTTATTTCAGTTAATGCATGATAATGCACGACCGCACACCGCAAGAGTTGTAAGACAGACTCTCGCCGCAGCTAACATCAATGTCCTGCCCTGGCCTGCTCAGTCGCCAGACTTGAATCCGATTGAGCATGCATGGGATATGCTACAGAGAAGAGCTCTGCCGAATATGGAGGGTATCCAGTCGCAAGAAGACCTTTTTTTGTTGTTGCAACGAACATGGGCGGCCATTCCACAGCGTGATTTGGATGAACTCATTTTGAGTATGCCAAACCGATGTTCTTGTGTTGTTAGTGTTCGCGGTAGAAACACGGATTATTAATTGTTTAAGTTACCCAATAAAATTTTAAAGAAAACTGTTATTTCAGTCTTTTTTCGAACTTTTGTGTTAGTGGTTCAAATGTCAAAAATCCCTTTATTAGGAAAATGGCAAATTTCTTTATTAATGCAAAGGTGACTTGGTTTATCGTTACTGTGACAAACGAAAACACTTTATTTGATGAATCCTTAAAGAAAATTTTAATTAATATCAATCAGGAGAAAAGTTATTGCAAAAATATATGTTGATCCCTAGACACTTTTGATGTGTGTATATTTAAACTCCTACTGTTTTTTATCATAAGGGCGTATTCAGATGACACGCGCCGAACACGCACAGCACCCGCGCACGCGTTGTGCCCGCCTTAAACCCACACACGCACTGCACCCGCCTCGCACACGCCTCGCGCCCGCTTATACTACTAGTGACTGGACTACTTCGTTTACTAGGCATAGTGGCTTAAATAACACAACACTAGCCATAGCGCGCGTGCAGAGCGGGCAGGGCGAGTGCAGGGTTGGCGCGAGGCGGGCGCGGGGCATGCGCTTGGCGTGCGCGTGTAGACCTTGTTAAATGCAATTTGAGATCTATTGATGGATTATAAGACTCAAATTCTTATTTAACAAATTTCAATGCGAGTTGGACGCGGGTGGCGTGCGCTGGGCGTGCGCTGAGCGTGCGCGTGTCGTCTGAACGCGCCCTAACGCTTTTATCCCTAAACTTGCGTCGAGCTATCTTGGTAGGTCAGTATAATACATAGTAATCAGTAATATACGCTCGCCCTTGCATCCTTAGTCAAATTGCCGACAAACACCTACCAAGGTAGCTCGACGGAGTCCCGCTTCGCGGGGCTCCTATTTCTGTTTGCAAGGTTTAAAGTAACCTAACACGAACTTAACCTGTCCGAGTCGGGGTGTCCCAGTCCCGAGCTCGCTTCGCTCGCTCTTGCATCCTTTTATATCTAAAAAAAGATATGACTTTGAATAATAGCGTAAAAGAAGGTTATGTTGGGAAAATATAGGAAAACAAATAATAGTATAATAGATGTTTATTGCTACTGACATTATGAAGTCGAATGATTCGGAATTATGAACATTATTGACAGAGCAATTAGGAGTTGTGATCATTAGGATTAAAAATGTTAGGAATACAATTTTCGGGTGTCCAATGATCGGAGTTTAAATTTTAGGTGAACTTTGGCGCGCCCCTTAAGCCCTGACCCGGAACATATACTTATAGATCGCACAAATATTTACTCGGTGCGGGAATCAAACCTGCGACACGCAGCGTAGTAGTCCAATTGGTCAGCCAACAACTAAAAAAAATAGCACTTGCCTAAAAATTAGATGACTCATACTCGTAATAGGACAAAACGAACGAATACCTGGTAGTCATGAATCGAAAGAAACTGGGCCTCAAGTCTACTATTACAATAGTGCCAGAATGGTCTATCTTTGATATCATTGATTTCATGACTTTCCAATGGTCAACCACTGACACTCCATTCAAAGAAATGGCAAAGAATGGTAAATTTGACTATAGAGACAGATAGAATTAGAATATAAGACAGATAAAATATAGAGACAGTTAACAGGTTTACAGTTACTGTTATTGTGTGAATTTCAGTTAAAATTGATAAACACAAAAAATACAACAGTGCTGAAAAAAGTTTGGCCCAGTGGTTGAGAGATCGACCGCCGCGCAGCGTTTTACGGGTTAGATCCCTGCACGGACCATTTTATACACCGTGTTCTTCACGTTATCCATAAACTTTAGCAAATACTTCTATGGCTTTTACAAATCAAATCCAACAAAGGAAGTAGTACTTAAAAAGGCTTCGTTACAAAGATATTTGTAATTTCATTTAATGAAATTTAATTGAGCTATGCAGTGAGAAAGTATCTTAATTTGAAATCTATCAAATACTATTTGCATTTCATTTGTTTCAGCCCACCAAATGTTATGAATGACGTTGCCAATTCGGATAAAGAGGCATGCATATCGGGTTATTTACGTCTAGGTATTTAGTTTGTATGAAAATTAACAAAAAATAAAAAATAAGAATTTATTCATGTGTCCATAATGAAAAATGCTTACTTCCGTGGTTTGAACATCTGGTCGAAGTTTATGTATATCGTCCGGAACACGGTGTATACTTGTATGACCCACAAGTAGTTGTTCCGGGTCTGGTTTTTTCTTTATGTGAGTTTCTTTGTTTGTAAACGCACCCTCGAAAGTCAAGGTTTTGAACTTTTGAAAAGAAAAAAAAGGAATGTCCCAAATTATTACTCAACGTGAACACACTAGCAAAGGCACCGAGCGTGCGCCTCAATAAAGCGTAATATGGTTGGGTTTGTCATATTTTTTATTGTCCCCGACAATCACGAAAGCTTTGCGAACCAAGAATGCGATTCTAGTCAGTAAGCAGGTTTATTGTAGTGTAGGCGGGAAACGAACATGCAGCGACCGTACGCGCGACGGTATTTGGCCCCCAATAATATGGGAGAGGCCTTCTATGGCGGTAAAAGTTTTAAATTAACTTCTGCTGGAGTTTAAAAATAACACACTGCAAAAATCTTCTTCCTAGTAAAAAAAAAGTTAAAACTAAGTATTACACCGATGCTGTTAAAATTCTGTTATCACTTGTCTTTCAGATTTTGAATATGTAGTCACCAAAAAGCCTCAACCACGGATATGTTTTCAATCAGGACAACCGCGGGAAGTTCTACCAAACAAGGGGCCTGGTTTGAGTCCATTCATGCGACGACATGCAAGAGAAATACAAGAAAATCTGGGTCCTGGCTCGCATGAACCAAAAATTAATGCATTTTCTCGTGTTACTGATCGGGTATGTAGTAATGTGTATTTAATATAATGCTAAACTTCGATCATTTCAACTATGGAATAGCATCATCGAGGAGGCGGGCGCCGTGAGGGAGAGGACAGCTTCCACCTCAAAACCCAGCTGCCGCGGTAGACGTCTACGGTATCGGACGTCGCGAGGCGATAGACAAATTGTGTTTTGAAATTATTGGTAAATGCAGTACCGGCGTTAGGGTAAGGCGCGGTTAGGCGACCGCCCAGGGCGCCGAATACGAAGGGGCGCCGCAGGCCCACTTTCTCGTAAATATCCCAATTTCTTTCATCCCATTTTTAGGGGATAAACCCAAAACCCGTCTAAACAAAACACAAAACTTACATAATTCAAGGAACGTTTGTGCAAAATTACATGCTTTTCGTCACTCATTTGAGTAAAACGCCATCTATTGCAACGCATTGCAAACATGCACAAATGCATAGTTGAACTTTTTCATTCTGTTTGATCGAACGGAAGTAAAGTCTTCAGTACCCTGAGCACGAGTTTTCAGTATTTGAGACGTAAAGTAAACTGGAACTTTGACAACTTCAAATAGACAATTTTCAAGGAAAAAATTAGTTCCTTCTTCGCACACCAGCGGCGCTGTTCCATTTTTCCATACAAGAAACGCTGTAAATACTGGAAAGACGCTGTAAAGTAAAAGAGTGAAAACTCGTGCTAAGGGTACTGTTTCCTTTTTTATCGAAATTACGTGATTTATGAGTGTAAATGGATAAATAGGCTATGGAAAAGGAAGGATAATTTTTTATTAGTCTTACTTCAGCCAGGATCTGCCGTTAAACGCATTTTAGGAGTCGTTCAATTCATAATAGTTACCTTTACTGCCATATATGTTTTTTTTTAAGACTAATTATAATTTGTTCCCGTCATGTTGTTGTTATCATTTGTTTACATCAAATGATCAGATGGACGCATCCTTCTTTTTGAAATCATTGAGTTATTCCACTTATTTTAAAACAAAGAGACGCTGTAATCAGACGGTCCATGCTACGTTGCTTGCGAATTAGTTTTATCTGAAAAGTTTATTTAAAGATAGTGTAAAAGTAGATATTATTTGTTTTTGACGGATTATTTAATTATGTAAGTAACATTTAGGTATTTTAACTATGTATACTTATCATAGTAAAGAGCTAACACTTCGCACCTTTATTTACAATTACAAATCGTTATTCCTGTGTAAAATTGAGTTGGAGCAAAAAAAAACTAAAAAATGCACGGTTTTAACGTTATAAAATTTAAAGACATGAGACTCTGAGCCATTATTTGAGGACATTTGATAAATAAATATTTATCTTCACTATCAGATACAATTCAGAAAAGCTATTTTGTTAAAAATAGATCTTTATTTATAATATTTTTTAACCTATAATTGCTCCGGAAAAAAAATTTGAGGTTGAATTTTTCAACTGTCTTTTAGACACTGCTATAATTTCATTACATGAAAGATTTGCACAGCTCAACGAGTATTCAGAATATTGGTCTTTTTTGTACAATATGAAAAAGATTCCGGAAAAACCTGACCTTCTAAAACTCTGTGGAGATCTCCAATTAAAATTAACTGTAGACTCTAAATCCGATATAGATGGGTGTAGGTATGTTATGTGATGAGCTTATAAGCCTGAAATCTTTTTTGCCAGATCAGAATGTGGCTACCCAGGTTTTTGTTTCAAATTTTATAAAAGTTCGCGACGCACATGAAATTTATCCAAATGTATGGATAGCTCTGAGAATATTATTAACAATACCTGTAACGGTTGCTAGTGGGAAGAGGAGTTTAATACTTTTCCTTTTTAACCGACTTCAAAAAAAAAAGTAGGTTCTCAGTTCGACCTGTATGTATTATCGCGCAATGCGGTTTTCAGGAAAGTGTTCATTACATTCTGTAGAAGGTTTTAGTATATAACACTAATAGATATCCCGTGACGTTGCCCGCGTGAATCCGTTTTTGCTTACTTGGGTCGTAGATTTTCAGAGAAGATTGCATGTTTGTCCGCGATTATCTCGCGTTTGTCTGAACGGTTTTTGATGCGGTTTTCAGAAAAGTGTTTGTTACATTCTGGGGAAGGTTTTAGTATGTAACAATAATGGATATCTCGTGAAGTTGCTCGCATAGATCCGTTTTTGTTGCTTACTAGGATTGTAGATTTTCAAAGACGCCGATTTTATGATGATTTTTGTTGAATATTTCAACTAAAAAGGGAAAAATAAAAAACTTTTTGAAAAAAAACCAACACAAAAAAACTGTAAAATAACTTTTCTTTCGGAAGTCGGTGGCCATAATTAAGTCAATGAAATAAAAACAAAGCCACCGACTTCCGAAAGAAAAGTTATTTTACAGTTTTTTTGTGTTTGGTTTTGAAGTCGGTTCCCTTTTTTTTTTTCAAAAAGTTTTTTCATATGGGTTTGTATTGCAGTTAGGGGGCGCCGTAGAAAATCTCGCCTGGGGCGCTGGTAGTGCTAAAACCGGCCCTGGGTAAATGGTCTCAAATACCCAATTGCAGCAGTCATTTCTATCTGGGAGAACAAGCTGAGTGTATCATCATCATCATCATCATATCAGCCATAGGACGTCCACTGCTGAACATAATTTGCCTCCCCCATAGATTTCCAATAAGACTGGTTGGATGCAGCTTGCATCCAGCGATGTGTGATGTGCGATGGTGGATGTTGGGCGATCTATATTATCTGATAACTAATCATATTTTATTAGATTTACAGCAAGCATGGTCTAGGTGCCAAATCTCCACGTTGGCCAACGAAACACGAATATCAGCCCCCGCTTAAGGAGCTCGCTCCTAAAGGCAAAGTCAAGCAAAATTGCGCTCCGTTTAATTCCACATCAAAGAGAAAGGGCATTTTTTCGTCTCTGAGTTATCCAGCGTAAGATGTTTATACTTAATTTACACTATATTTTACGATGCGTGTTGAATGCAAACTTTTGCATGTAACCGTGAGCCTGGAACATGAAGGGCTATTGAAGGATTACCGTGGATTTTAGTCAGTTACAAGTCTGACAATCCCGCCCTGGGTTGGGAGGACTCATTTGATGATTTTACCAAGAAAGGACAAAAAAAAAAGGATATGATTCTTGTACACACGGCTACACTTCAAGCTTTGCAAAACCAGTATTAGCTGACCGTTCACTATGTGGAAAAATCGTACAAAGCGAGACTGTGTAGCCGTGTGTACTTCGTACGTCCGTCACTGCAAAATACTTATGGTTATAAGCAACCTTTTAACTACTATGAAACAAACCCTGAAAATAAAACAAAAGATTCATACAAAATGAAATACCCACCTATTTTTCCATTCACAATCTATGAAACACATGAATTTGTTTTGGATGATTAGGTTGAAAGTTGTTTAAAAGTACCTAAGTACTGGTAGCCCGCGAAATTCAAATTCTCATGTCTTTTTTGCAATTTGTTTATCAGTGACAAGACTGACAAGTCTAGGTACTTGTCAAAGTAGCTTGATCAAAATATGATTCGCGACAAAAACAAGTATAACTTTATATTATCGCCACATGACACTGGCAGAGTAGTCAAGCAACTCATTGCCAAAGAAGGAAAGAAAAAAAAAAAAACTTTATATTATTGAATTGAATTTCGCGGGCTACTACTGAGGAATCACCTTAATATTTTACATTTAACCCTGTATTTATATTAAATTATTTAAAACTAGGAACCCAGTGGATTATTTATAATTTCAAAACATTTTTTTGGTGTTTTAGACCCTGTGACTATTGTCCTACATATGAAAAAAGGCGGATGAAATTCGCATATTCCTTTTCGGGAAAAAAGGTTTTAAGATGCCCTGTCGCGGTAAGGAGAATTTTTCGTTATATAACGTATTATTCATAATTTTATCATTTGGTTACCCGACTGCGCCAGAAGGGGGGTTATGTTTTTCGATTGTAGGTATATTATATTTCTTTGGCACGGTATGTAGCCTATATGGCTCGATTGATTGTAGCTTGTGATGTATCGTTAGATTCGTCTGAATTGTGAGAGTGACTGGTTACATAAACTGTTCCCGGTTCGATTCCCTCACAGAGTAAAAATTTGTATGATCTACAAGACAAGTGGTCTGGGCGTTTGTGTAGGTATGTATGTGAGTTTATGTTTGTAAACACACCCACGACACAGGAGAAAATTCTAGTGTGAGGCACTATAAAAAAAAGAAAGAAAATGGCGATTTCGAGTGCCAGTAAATGAATTTTGATTGATGGCCGATTTTTTTTCTCTTCCGATGTCATCGAGTAGGGTTTCAAAATAAAGGATTACAAAAGTTATATTATACACCGTGTTCTTCACGTTATCCATAAACTTTAGCAAATACTTCTATGGCTTTTACAAATCAAATCCAACAAAGGAAGTAGTACTTAAAAAGGCTTCGTTACAAAGATATTTGTAATTTCATTTAATGAAATTTAATTGAGCTATGCAGTGAGAAAGTATCTTAATTTGGCCTATGTTGCCGCTTAGTCACCCGCGGTGGTTGGCGCCCACGGCGTCGGACGTCGCAAGACGATCTCCGGCCACCGTAGGCGCGGGCATGCGGGCGGCGAGTAAAGGGCAACTCGCCGCCCGACCATGGACCATGCCCGGGTCGACGGCGCGTTGTGTTCCACGCGCGCCTCAAAGAGCGTCAGCACGATGACGGGGCCCCGCCCAAGAGGGCCAAAGCCTGCCGGGGTCGCGGGACTTATCTCATTACCGTGACCCCGGAACACAAAGGGCTATTGAAGGACACCGTGGATTTTAGTCAGTACAAGTCTGACAGTCCCTCCCGCCCTGCCCGGGGTGGGAGGACTCATTTGATGATTTTACCACGAAAAAAAAAAAAAAAAAAAAAAAAAATGTTGCCGCTTAGTGCAATTAAAATGATAAATCTATCAAATACTATTTGCATTTCATTTGTTTCAGCCCGCCAAATGTTATGAATGAAAATACGACGTTGCCAATTCGGATAAAGAGGCATGCATATCGGGTTATTTACGTCTAGGTATTTAGTTTGTATGAAAATTAACAAAAAATAAAAAATAAGAATTCATTAATGTGTCCATAATGAAAAATGCTTACTTCCGTGGTTTGAACATCTGGTCGAAGTTTATGTATATCGTCCGGAACACGGTGTATAATTATAGTTAGATGTTTAAAGAATACTAAAAAGCAGAGGCGTAGCGTGCCTTGGCGGGGCCCCGTATAAAAATTTGTTTGGGGGCCCCCAAACTTAAACCTTAGGTAGGGTAAAGATTTGGGGTGCTAAGACAGGAAACCTCCACGTGCGCCCGTGGACTGGAGTTCCCTCTCGGATACGTCCGGGGGGAAGACCAGTTTTTCGGGCCGGTGCGCCCTGGGATGCGGGCAAAAACTCTCCTTAGGCACTGTGTGCCTAAGGGGTTTCTTTGCCCGTATGCAAATAGCCTGTCGGATGGACGCTCCAACGCGTGTCCCTCTGAACAGCAGAGGGCACAGCGGCGGAGCGGGCTTGCGGACGGTGAGTAATGGGTATGCTCGCCGTCCGACCAAGGACCAAGCCCGGGTCGGTGGCGCGTCGTGTTTCACGCGTCACCGACGGGGCCCGTTATGGGGCCAAATGCCTGCCGGGGTCGCGGATTTTTCTTAATCCAGGATCCCGTGGCCCCGGAACGTAAAGGGCATCCGACGGAACACGGGTGGATTTTAGTCAGTAAGAGTCTGACAGTCCCTCCCGCCCCACCCAGGGCGGGAGGACTCATTTGATGATTTTGCCACCCTAAAAAAAAAAAAAAAAAAAAAATGGTAAAGATTTGTCACTCAAAAAAAAAATGCATTTCTTTGTATCTACGCCGAAATATAAACAAAAAATTGGACAAAGGTCATCAAAAAAATTCAAGAAGCGACTGATCAGTCCAGAGGTCGGAATCAGGTAGAGTTATTTTAATACTTGCATCGAAATGTTAATATCAATATGGATCTTCCCGGGATTTCTAATAGACAATCTCGTGCTTAAAAAAGTATTACATATAAACAATAATAATAAAAACACCAGAGATACATTAGACAAATAAATTGTGTGAAAGTAAATAACTATTTTATTTAATAAATCATTAAGTTTTTATTAATTTTTGTTTACGCACGTTGGGGGCCCCTGTGGCCCGGGGGCCCCGTATAATTTATACGGCGGTAGCTACGCCCCTGCTAAAAAGTTGTATATTGTGGCAAGATTTTTATATATAAATCCATCCATCCATTAGGAACATTTTCTGTTGGTCAAACACCTGTTACAGAAAATTTATCTTAAGAGCTGTTTTGTTTCAGATAAATTGTGTTCCGTATAATTTAGACGAATGTGGATATTGCGGTTGTTCCTGTTCCCAACAGGGTGATTATTGGCAATTCGAAAATCGAATATCCCTATGCAGAAAACACTATAATAAATTATTCACACATTGCCTGGCCAAGTTTCAAGGTGCTAAACTTGCAGAATTTAAGGTATCTATTGTAATTTTTACATGTATAAATTCTAAGCAAACCTACTGCTATCAAATTAGATAATTATATCAAAATCGTGGCTTCAACTGAGTATGGAAAAAAATAGAATCAATTAGCCCGACCTTTGCTTGAAATTGCCATAGTCTCTACGGTGGCAGCACAATCTGCCTCTTTTCTATTAACCATGTCTCTCAGGATGATCGTCCTACAAATGGGCAATAGGTGCGTCCCCACAGAGCGCGCAGCCTCGCGAGGCAGCTCGGTTGGTGTGGACTGGACGTGTCTCGGGCGAGGCAAGTGACAGCGCTGCCGTGGTCGAGCGACCGAGCGCCCGAGCTATTCAGTGTCGGCTTTTGTTTTGCTCGCTTATATTGTTTTGTGCCTCGGTCGAAAAACAATAGACGCGTCCACACAGAGTGTACCTAATGTAAATCGAACACGCATGGACCAGCGACTACATACTTCACGCTCAACAGTCAGACCATTAGATCACGTACTAGAAGACTAGTTTGCATACTTTTGTAGATTGTTTTCTATTAAGGTGGATGCTCCAGGGTAGCCACCATCACCAATACAACCCTCGAAGTTCATAAAGCTTCAGGAACAAAAAAATAACATAAAAAGTCATTCCTGAAGCTTTATGAACTTAGAGCGTTACAGAATTATAATCAACAAAATCATCAATACAACGCTCTAAGTTCATAAAGCTTCAGGAATGACTTTTTATGTTATTTTTTTGTTCCTGAAGCTTTATGAACTTCGAGGGTTGTATTGGTGATTTTGATGATAATAATTCTGTAACTACATACGTCTTACAGTCGCGACCAATATTTTAATCAACATACAACGTAGCACTGGCCTGCAAATTGCAAAAAACCCAAGAAAATTTGAATTTCGCGGGCTACCCTGGAGCATTCACCTTAAGAAACATATTATTAATGACATTATTAACGCATTATTGTTTTTTAGTCGGTAAGGGACTGCTTCTTCATGCACTCGCACAACAGTTGCAAGGCTGCTCTGAAGATTATGAAGTCCGAAGAAATAGTAAAGAAATTGAGAAGCGAAGCATACCTGGATCTGTTCTTCCCACAACGTCGATTTTGTGAACGTTAATTATTTTTATTGATAATTTGCATTTCTAATGAAGATAGAACTTCTCTGTTATATAGATAGTAGTTATTTGGCTCTTGACACTAGCAACACTGAAGGCCGTGAATGGCTAAAAAGCACAGAATTCAAGGCTAGCAGAAACTAATCATTAAAAAAAAACAACAATCATCTGACTTTGTTGGACAAGTCTCTTTCGTATTTATTATTTATTTTGATAGCGAATCGATATTTTGGAGCAAGCATAGCGACGGAATCATGAAACTGGACTCGAATAATAAAATGATAAATAGCGAGAGCGGCGCTGATCTATCTGAGGAAGTAGTGGATCCTCGGCAAAATGCTGAGGATATTATCGACGAAATACTCGCAGAGTTTACCGAGTCGTTGTCTCCTGATGCAGCGAGAAATGGGAACGGTTTGCCAGAGAATCTATTTAGTATGATACAGCCGCCGAGGACACGGACTCCAGCTAACTCATTTTCTGAGAACGCCACAATAGATGATATAGATCCGCAGTCGGACCTCGGCACGTCCATAAGGAACAAGTGTTTGGAACTGGAAGAGATCCTACAGAGCCTCAAGTCGCGGCTGAACCACGTCGTTTTGGATGAAAATATCGTTCTTAGTCCAGAGGCTAATTCCATGGAGGCACAACTTGAGCACGATCTGGATACAGACTGCCAGGAGGACCTCTCTCTTCAGGAATTTCTTGAGCTGTTGCACTCGCAAAACAAAATCAGTCCGACAGGTGTGCAATGATTGCTCAATGGGCCTACCCCATGAACTAGTTAAGACAAAATTTACATGAATTTATTGTGTGCAAATTTGAATTTTAGATTTTATTGAAATACTATTAAATATTCAGGACTAATTTCTGTTTTATTATTTCTTGATTGAAGGAAAGGAATAAAATGGACATTTATAAACTTTTTGTACAAGAATATTTATTTTATGATAATAAAAACAAAAACAGAAGTAGGTAGGTGCTTAACATACATCAATAACATTTTTGTAACATTGCTTTGAATTGGAAGTCCCAATAAATGAAAAACTAATCATCAAACATATTTTGAACATCTGTACTGATAGTCAATTCTGTGGCATTAGGAATAGTATCATTCTCATACATCTGACTTTCTTCATGACTGTGTTCATCTTCATAGGTGCTCAAACTATTCTCATGTTTCAGTATGAAGCTCACTTGTTTATCTGTCATCATATCAATGACATTAGTTTTATCACAATCTACCAATTCAGCTTTCAATTTCTTTATCCAATCATTGTAATCAGTAGGATCAGTTTTGACAAACTCTGTTCGTAGATGCTTCATAGCATCTAATGCTTTAGAATAGTTCCCATCAATGTTATTGTGAATCAAACTCTCTATTGCTTTGATCATCTCTGTGGCCAATTCTGAAAGAGGTTTTTTCTTCAATTGTAGGGCTTTGAAGTCTTCAATAGGGTTAACAGTGCTTATAGTTTTAATTTCATCCACAACATCTTTAGTTGGCAAGTGAATTTTAGGAATATTTGGAATGTCCGGACCATCTGACTGTAAATCTCCAACGGGAATTTTAAATTGATCAATATCCAATGGAGCATTTTTATTTTTCCTCTTCTTCACTTCAACCTTAGTCAATGTGAATAATTCCTTCAATTTCTCTATAGGCTTCCTTGCTTTCTCTTCTAGCAGGGGTGGCACTTTGAAAAGAGTCATGATCTCCTCTCTTGGTTTAGGTAATGGTTTGTCTGGATTCAAGGCTCTAAATGCAATGCAGTCCAGGACATATTGTACTGATGGACTAACACACTCAGCTACAGGGAATGCTTCAGTATCATCATATGTGTCATCATATGCTTTAGTCAAGTCCATAGCGTTAATGAGTTCCTTGAAAGCATCTACTTGTTCTTGTGTACATTTATGTTTTTTCAAGTTGGTTGCTGGGAATGACATCTGTTTTATATCCTCTTTGTAACACAGACCAACCAATGAGAGACACACGTAATTATTTGTATCAATCACAGGCATTAGGACAAACATCCTGGCTGCTGTATTATTGAAATGTACTTTCCGTACTACGGCAACAAGATTCAGTTCATGAAGACATTCTACGAGGCACCTGATAGCTTTCTGTGCTCTCTTGTCACCTTTCCTACCAAACACATAGTTCAAACCATTTCCATTTAGGTTTTGCCATTTAATGTTATCAGCAGAAGTAAAGCCGTAGACTGACAAACACTTTTCTCCAGGTTGGTAAAGCATTACTTTATCAAGGTCAGAAAATGGTATAATTTTCTGTCCATACTGGTAGCCTTGGAGTTTTTCAGATGCTTCAACGGTAACACCACTTTCCTGGTTTACATATTCCTTTGTTTTCACAACTGCTTCTGATGTGCTGGACGTAGATGTAACAGGGTCTTTGACAGCTTTCTGCCAATGTTTAACAGCAGGATCATCCTTTAGTCTGCTGTAGCATGACACTGGGATCTTAATATTTGGACCAATGCTCAGGTCTATATTCCATGGAATGGGATTGGCAACCTTCTTTCTGTGGAACAGCAAGTCATACTTCATAATACTTTCCAGTGTTCCTGTCACACCTTCAGTGATTTCCACAAATTGCTTGATTAATTCTGTGGAGTCATTTTCATATTCTTTGGAGTAAATGTCTGGACCAATGACATCAACTTCATAGCCCTCTTCTTTGAATCCATTTAAAACCTGGAAGATTTTTATAAAGTTAAAATCAATTAAGAGTAATAGAAGAGTAACTTTTAGAAGGGGGAGCAGCCTTTGCCCAGCAGTAAGACAGAATAGGCCCACTAAAAATAAATCTTTTTATACATATATTGAATAATTAACTAGCTACACTGTTGCTAATTTAACAATAACATAACCACAGCCACAATCAAGTCAATCAATTTTGCAACGAAGTAATCCAGAAAAATGGCAAAAAAAATATAACAACATTACCTCTTCAACATTATCAGGATCATAAGATGGCCGCTTCTTGAAGTTTGTCATCAACACCATCTTTCTACTTGCTAACTTGACGCCACTGTAACAATTTTTATAATAGTCCGCTGCTACTAAGAGAGCATCAAACCAGTCTCCTCGGCTTTCTGATGGCTGTAAAAGAAAAGTAGAAAAGCTTTACAATAACTTACAAGTACCCTTCATATCTTAGATCAGGAAAATGGTAGCTGTCCCCTAAGCACGAGTTTTCAGTATTTGACACGTTAAGTATACTGGAACTTTGACAATTTCAAATTGACAATTCTCAAGGAAAAAATTAGTTCCTTCTTCGCACACCAGAGACGCTGTTCCATTTTTTCGTACAAGAAACGCTGTAAATACTGAAAAGACACTGTAAAGTAAAAGAGTGAAAACTCGTGCTAAGGGTACAGTTTTTTAAATATTGGTGATGTAGGTTACAGAGTAAGTATTGGATTTCAAACATTTATGTCATAGATATGAGGCTTGTGTCCTAACAGAGGGAAGAGTTTTAACAGTTTCACTTAGCTAGGGGATGAGAGGGGGATTAAAAAAAAAATTAATATCTTTGACTCACAAATTAAAATAAAACACGAATATAGTCACATTACATACACCACAATATTAAAGTAATTCGTGAAGTATTTTATTTACCTTTTCTGGTAGAGCCCTTATCATTTTCCAAGTGGGTGTCTGCAATTCTGATAAGACTTCAATGTGTCTGAAAGCGCCTTCGTACTGACTTGCCATATTATTCTTGGTTTTCTTGGATCCCAACAGCATTATACCAACCAAGTTCTTGCCCTGGCTCAATATTTTACGTTCTATGATACGGGCAGTGCATTCTTTCGCACTTTCAAAAAAACTTTTTTCATCTTTTTCGGCCGCAGTCGAAACATTTCGTCCTATATCCAAAATAATTATAGTAGCTTGAGACATCTTAGATTATTTCCTAATAAAGGTTTTAAATTTTAATGTGAAATAATACACCAAAAACAGGTAAAAACACAAATCTGTTCACTTTTCCCGGTAACAACAAGCAAGTTCCTACAAGTTTGAGTTTAATTTTGACGTTTTGACACAGGTTGCAATGACAGCTGACCTCATCACATTCGTCACCGATGTTGGATGTTTTATTTTAATCAGTTACAATGTTTTTAATCAATTTATATCTCATAAACTTCGATATTTGAACATGTTTTTAATATCGGAAAGTTTTATAATTTTTCAATTTTATCAATTCAATAGTTGACTATATTTTACACAATAGTCTATGCATTGGCGTTGAACGATAAATGAGCACCTCTAGTAACGTCATTGAGTAGGCGTCAAAATTTTCATCCATTCAATCGATTGTTGTTGTAAAATTGTTTACAAAAAACAAAAACGCTATCAACTTTTATCTTCATTCACAATGATCGTTTATATTTGCCTAGTCTCATTTGTTTTGTGGGTCGGATATAAGTTCATATAACTCCTTTTATTCATCTTAATCAAAAATGTGAACCAAGTATTTAGAATTTTCATATTTTAATAGAGTATTTGCTAAAAGATCTACCATGTCTACAACTTTCGCAAATAGAAGTAAGATCGTAACAGAAATGATGAAGTTTTCGTTTCACCATCGAGCTTTTTATTGCTATCTTGGTATGAGTGTTTGGATATTCTTCCTAATTACAGGTAAATACTTTTTATTCATAGAAAAATATTTCTTTTCCAACTTGCATAACAATTCTTCATGAAGGTTGAATACTTTGCCATATCTTATACTTGACAAACTAGTAGATGTGATAATTTAATCTTAACAGAAGATAACAATTACACTTATTTGACCTTTCCATAAAGAGTTAAGGAGTTTTTGCGTCTGAGTCCTTGGACTAAAATTATCTTATCTTTGTATAAAAATTAAGATTAAGATCACTTTATAAGACCAGATTTATTGAATTATTGTACTTGTATTAAAAGAGAAGATAAATTTGGAGAACCACATAAAGAATGATAGTTTTACTAGATAAATAATTTCAAATGATGTGGTAGATAATCATATAGAAAATTAATATTTATAAACATAAACAAAAGGCAAGCAACATTGTGATAAGATCCAATAAATAAAAATATTGATAAAGGAGCCATTTCATTTGTCTGCATTTTAAAAGCTGACATTCTTGGTCAAAATAATATAATATAAAATTATGGCGAAGAAAGGGCAAGAAACTCCATGGACACTCTTGGGCAAATCTCTTCAAACATAAGTAATCTCTATTTCCACACCATATCTAACCAGTTATTGTGGAACACAACCAGATTGTCTTGCCTCGATGATAAAGTACCAAACATAGGCTTTAAATGAGAACCATGATTTATTTCAGTTATGTATAAATACATGTCTTTGGGAGAAGAAACAATAGCTGTGAAGAAGATAATACGTAATGAATACATATCAAAAAGTGACGCAAAGTACAGAAAGATCTACTTGAGAGCCTGCAACCCCCCAGATAGTATTGTACGAGGATCTGAAGGTATGTTAAATATTATATTTTCTCTTTTTTATGCTTTGTCCAACTCTAGGAAATTCCCCTGTATCATTCTAGGTTACAAACATTATTTTAAACTCAAACACTCATACTCGACACAACTGATTGAAGAACTTATGGGCCTATGCACACCACGTTTTTTAAACGCGCCGTCGGAAACGCACGTCGACGGCGCGCTTTTGTCAAACAGAGCTGTTTGTTGTCGCGATACAAAGCGTCAAACGCGCGTTTACAACGCGTCTGTATCGCTACAAACGCGCGTCAACGGTGCGTTTAATAAACGTGGTGTGCATAGGCTCTAAGGTGATTCCTCACCCTGGAGCATTTGCATGATTCGTCTTACAGCATTACCTACACTACAAAACTAAACTGACGAGTATTCACGTGTTATGTAACGTTTGCGTCCCGCCGCGCCGGGCACATTTAATTACAAGTGGATTAATGTTACAAGTTGTATTTGTATCATTACAAGGTGCACATTGTAATGCACAATTTTCCTCCTTTATTGTTTACGTTGTTTACCAGCACCCTTGAGGAGATAATTATTTAAAACTCTGGCAGCTTCTTGGACGACTAAAGGTATTGAAGTAGGCAATAAGAGGCTGACAAACCTCCGATTTGCCGATGACATTGTCCTTTTTGCTCCTACAACTTTTGAACTACAAACCATGCTCCAAGAACTGAGCACGGCTAGCTCCTTGGTGGGGCTTGCGATGAATTGGTCTAAAACACAAATAATGACTAACAGCACTAAGCGTAGGGTCGAGGTAGATGGGCAGGATATCAATTGTGTCGATGAGTATATCGACTTGGGCCAGTGCCCTATAGCCAAACGGCAATCGACAATCGCTAACGTTCAGCAGTCGCTAATACATTTTCAACTTTATACTTCATTGCATAAAGTTGAAAATCTATTAAAGATTACAGATCGTTTTCGTTTGTTCCATTCGCTATCGCTCAGCAGTCTTTACTAAATTTTCAACTTTATGCGATGGGGTATAAAGTTGAAAATGTAGGTATTAGCGACTGCTGAACGTTAAAGATTGTCTCTTGCCGTTTGGCTACAGGCCAGTTAGTGTTTTTCGAAAACAGGCAAGTAAGAGAAATCAATCGCCGAATCGAAAATGCTTGGAAAAGCTACCGGTCCAAGAAGACGCCTATGAAGGGTGATTTACCATTCTCCCTAAAGCGCAAACTCATCGACATGTGCATCCTGCCCGTCCTAACCTACGGTGCTCAGACCTGGTCGCTTACAGAGGTTCCGCCTGGGAGTCTGCCAAAGGGCAATGGAACGCAGCATTCTGGGCATTAAAAGACAGGACAGAGTTCGCAAGACCACGCTGCGTTCCAAAACGGGCATTCTGGACGTCGGCAAGAAGGCTGCCAGGCTGAAGTGGGACTGGGCGGGTCACGTCAGCCGCATGAACATTGACCGCTGGGCGAAGGCCGGCACACAGTGGGTGCCGAAGATGGACGGCGCCGCCGAGGCCGGCCCAGAAAGAGGTGGCGAGACGAGCTGGACTCGTACCGTGAGGGCTGGTTCGAAGTGGCGCTGGACAAAAACATATGGAAAAACTTGGGGGAGGCTTTTGCCCAGCAGTGGGACAGTGAGGGCCGAGGAAAAAAAAATGTTTACGTTAGATACATTACAGGCGAACGTTCACCACGAGAGGGCGGGAGCACCTTAACAAATATCTGTACCGTGCGGGAATTGAACCCGCGACACGCGGCGCAGCAATCCAATCGCTCGCCCACTGCCCCAACAGTGTTTCCGTTTCCGGGTACGGAACTATAAAAATATATTGATCGCACACACAGTTTACGAGCTAGAGCTGCTTAAACATACTTACGTATGGGTAATAAAGTCGATGATTCCCGATGTCTACCCTCAGTTAGTCCACTACTGGTGGACATCGAAACTTTTTCTAACCAGTGGCCGTATTATGACGTTTTAAAACCAGGCTTGTTCCGGTGAGTGAACGGGATGGCGCTAGACGACTTGTATAGCTCTGTCTTTTTCACTCACTGAAACAAGCCTGGTTTTAAGACGTCATAATACGGCCCCTGAGCCGGTCAGGGGAAAATTTTCTAAAAAAAGTTCTCTTTGCCCACCCCATCCAACGACCACTTATATCTAGACGCCTTATGCATGATCTGACTAACGAAAATTTTCTGCCAAGTCGCTGAGGTACGACGGAAGCGAGGGGGGCGGGGTACTGCGTTCTGATTGGCCAACTCAAGGTCAGTGCGACGAGGGGACTCACAGGAGTGGTCGAAACTAATACGAACTTAAGACTTTTTTGCCTAATGTGTTGACAGACATCGGTCCCCTGTGATTAGGAGTCTAGATATAAATGGTCGTTGACCCCATCAAACAATATTCAGTAAGCAATGGGTAACAAAATCTTTCAGAATGTGAACAGTATATTGTTACCCAATTAACCATAGTTTCAAAATGACCGTCTTTCCCAGGAGTCGTAGACAGTGACACATGGTTGCTACAAGGAGCGCTAGTCGTGACACGCCATGGTGATCGAGGACCCCTGACACATCTCAAGAACGGTGACAAACTACCTTGTGATGCCGAGCCTGTGTCACCTCTTCTGAAAAGGTAGGTCCTGATGTAGAACCTAAACATGATTCAACAGTTATATTTATAATTTAACAGATTAGGTATGTGCTGACGTCCACCTACAAGGTGGACAGACGATCTGATTAAAAGCACATGGACATACGTAGGTTACAGAGATGGTACAATTACCGGCACGGTTCTTGAAATCTTGAGCGCTCGGCGTAAGAGTGGGGATCGCTTTGCCCATCGTACACTTATCGACAAATGAAACGCACAATAAAACAAATAAAAAGCACAAAACAACGAATCCCGAGTGGCGGCTATGACGCGATGCGCTACGGCACGCTACGCGGGCCAATCACTACACTTTCCCCGCCCCCTTCCTCACTTCATCTACCAAAGGGACCTAATAACTCACTTCTGCGCAGGTGAAGGTCAGCGCTCAAGATCCATGCCCGTAACTGTATGGGTATAGATCGTACCGAGACGGATCGGATCGCCGGAATAGATAGCGCTCTGTGGGTAAAGGTCGCCGCTTCCAACCGGTCCTACTGGAAATCTATAGCAGAGACCTATGTCCAACAGTGGACGTCCTTCGGCTGAAATGATATTGAAGTATGTGTTTCGTTAATTTTTGGTGTTTCCGAATTTCCACAATCGTTGCGCTATAGGGTTCCAGTTCCACGTTTTTGCTATTTCAGAAACACCCGAGTCTTCACAAAATATGTGTTTTAGTTTTAAGGAATTTGCTATGTTTTCTGCTTCCATTCTCGTCTGTAACATCATCCTTTTCGTTATTATCATTCTTCACACAATTTTATTAGGGTAGGTAGGTATGCAACTGAAAAATCTAAGTCCTTGTGTCCATGTTAGATTATCAAAAAATATTTAAAACTTTTGTTAAGTAAACCAAAATTGACGAAGATACGTCACTTAAAAATTTAAGATACGTCACTTAAAAATTGAAGATACGTCACTTAAAAATTGATGAAGATACGTCACTTAAAAATTGAAGATACGTCACTTAAAAATTGATGAAGATACGTCACTTAAAAATTGATGAAGATACGTCACTTAAAAATTGATGAAGATACGTCACTTAAAAATTGAAGATACATTACTAGAAAATTGATGAAGATACGTCACTTAAAAATTGAAGATACGTAACTTAAAAATTGATGAAGATACGTCACTTAAAAATTGCCAATACGTCACAAGCAAGTACAAGTTTTTACTTGCTTCTGAAGTCACGAGTCCTCACTCTTGAATTTTGATGCGTCATTCGTTATAGCTTTGTAAATATGTATTAATTCAACAAAAGAAAAAATACGTATTCATTATTTTTCAAAACTTACTGACGGACTAATTTTATTCAGCAATTTATTGATGACAACATGAATATTCATCCATCTTTAGTTGTCTCTTTCTTTCAATGAAGATAATTAAGTACTGGTGTACTTAATTATCTTCATTGAAAGAATAAAAGAAAGAAAGAAGAAAATTAAAATAAAAATATACAAAAGTCTCATTTCATATTGGTATATGAAATGAGACTTTTTTATATTTTTATTTTATGAAACGTTGCCCCACACTAGGAATTTCTTCCTGTGTCGTGGGTGCGTTTACAAACATAGAAACTCACATACACAAACACCCAGACCCGGAACAACTACTTGCAGATCATACAAATATTTGTTCCATGCAGGGATCGAACCCGCGACAAGCTGCACAGCAGTCGATCACTCAGCCACTGCGCTAACGTTGTCTTCAAACATTTTATTTATTATTGTACTTAGCTATGAAGAGTTCGTTGCCAACGGGAGCTCGACGGGGCGGGCGTGGTGGGTGTCAGTGGCAGGTCCGTTCCACAACTTCCCCTCCCTACCAGCGCGTGCAGCCGGCACTCGTTGCGCACTTGGTCAGCTCACGCCAAGAGGACTGCTGCAGATGATCACCGTCGGTAAGTCATCATTAACATCATCATCATCAGTCAACATCTTCGTCAAAAAGCTGATAACTGATAGCGTTCTCTTTGTCGTACAAACGCCAGAATATCAACGTCAATCTGTCTAATTTTATCCTAATCGAATATGAATCTTCTGCTTAAAAGTTTCTAAAAAGTTGAGCTGAGTTGCTGACGTCTGTACAGTGTATCGAATTTCAAAAAGAATCCCCGCAGAAGCACTTGTATCAGCAGGGTTTCTTTCTTAGAAACTGGAAAGAGATAATTTAGCTTGTTTCATTTTAGATCAGTTAGATATCTACGCCAGTTTTGTCGCTGGTATGGGCTTCATACAGTGGCGCTCTACGGAGTCAAAAAGCCGTCAAAAGTGACTTGTTTTTCCTACAACCTTTATGCATAAAACGCTGAGGTATTTTTAAATCTCTTCTTCTTTCAGGAGTTATATCTCATGGCTATCCACATAAATATGCCACTCAACAAAGCTTAAGTTTTCTCTTTATCATTATACGAGTATATATACAGTACTAGCTGTTGCCAGCGGTTTCACCCGCTACAACTCAACAATCATCCCGTAGGAACATAAAATAGGGATAAAAACTATCCTATGTGTTAATCCAGGTTATAAACTATCTATGTACCGATTTTCAACCAAATCCATTCAGTAGTTTTTGCGTGAAAGAGGAACAAACATACATCCATCCAAACAAACTTACACGTTTATAATATTAGTAGGATTACCCAGTCTTACATACCCATGCTTTTGAAGTAGAACTGGTGAACAGTGAAATAAGAAAGACTGTTCTTCCTTTCAGGTAACATTTTAAGGGAGGCGTATGGGGAGAAATTGAACCTGGAAACTGTGGAGCCGCAAGGGAAAAAGGATACAGGTAAGACACACATTAGTTTTGAAAGTTTGTATAGCGAAATTTAAATTTTCTTTATTGTGTACACACAGCAAAATTGTCAAGTATGTACCCTGCATCTCTCCAATTGGGTAGTTTACTGCATAAATAAATTGAAAATCTGTTTATCGTCACTCAGAGTCTTAGAGTATTGAAAAATAATGGACACGTATTTTTTTTAAATCAATGAACATTGACTAAGATAAACGCTTCGAAATCTATAAAATTATACCGACCGAGTAATGTGATTTATAGAAGCGTCGCATATTCGTGTATTTTGGTATACGTAAGAAAAGAAAAATAGTCATATATTTTATTATAGAGTCATATATTTTTTGAAAATATATCTTTCGCACTAATATTTTTTTTGAGTAAAATAGCCTATTGCCATTCCATCGGATTAAGAGAGAAAGGGAAGAAAAGAATGCACATGTTAGTTTTCTATTTCATTTGTTTTCCAGGCGAGTTAGTATCGTACAGTACCCGGTACCGGCGCACGTTCCAGTCGCTGGTGTCGTTGTGGTGGGGCGCGGCGCGGGGCGGGGCGGGGGGGCGTGCGGCGGCGGCGCGGGAGGCGCACTCCGTCGCCTTCTGCTTCAGGGACTGCGCCTGCGCAGCACACCATGCACTCAACAAGTTAGTGTAGCTAATGGCTTGTCTCTCTGTGGAGCGGCGCGGGAGGCGCACTCCGTCGCCTTCTGCTTCAGGGACTGCGCCTGCGCAGCACACCATGCACTCAACAAGTTAGTGTAGCTAATGGCTTGTCTCTCTGTGGTGCGGCGCGGGAGGCGCACTCCGTCGCCTTCTGCTTCAGGGACTGCGCCTGCGCAGCACACCATGCACTCAACAAGTTAGTGTAGCTAATGGCTTGTCTCTCTGTGGTGCGGCGCGGGAGGCGCACTCCGTCGCCTTCTGCTTCAGGGACTGCGCCTGCGCAGCACACCATGCACTCAACAAGTTAGTGTAGCTAATGGCTTGTCTCTCTGTGGTGCGGCGCGGGAGGCGCACTCCGTCGCCTTCTGCTTCAGGGACTGCGCCTGCGCAGCACACCATGCACTCAACAAGTTAGTGTAGCTAATGGCTTGTCTCTCTGTGGTGCGGCGCGGGAGGCGCACTCCGTCGCCTTCTGCTTCAGGGACTGCGCCTGCGCAGCACACCATGCACTCAACAAGTTAGTGTAGCTAATGGCTTGTCTCTCTGTGGTGCGGCGCGGGAGGCGCACTCCGTCGCCTTCTGCTTCAGGGACTGCGCCTGCGCAGCACACCATGCACTCAACAAGTTAGTGTAGCTAATGGCTTGTCTCTCTGTGGTGCGGCGCGGGAGGCGCACTCCGTCGCCTTCTGCTTCAGGGACTGACGATTCGTGTGATTTGCAATTTCTACTAACTAACAATGAAAATCGTCCTTGCTACTACGATATAATGATGCAATTCGATTGACTTGACGTCGTCGTGGCGAACGTGTTTTGTTTTTCATCAACCCGTATGTAGACAACAGCATGTTTTATTTCATATGTCGTAGTGGTAAGGATGATTTTCACTTGTAGTTGGAATCGGTCGAATTGCGTCGTATCGCATCATGGGGAAGCTCCCTTAGTTTACCTTTAATCTGTTTAACCTAAAATTATTGTCGTTACAGAAAAATCAACACACAAGCAAAGAACCGTCTCGAATCTCATCCAGCGATTAAAGAACTAGTCAGCAAGCTGTCCAAAGTCCTATTTGAGTCTCAAGAACACCCGGACGCAGACGTAGTGAGGGACGCACTCCTCGCCTACATGTGCCACGACGCCCCCCTACCCTGCTCAGAAAAACCAAAGCCTAAAACACCAAGTAAGACCAAACTTTCTTTAGATAAAAAACAACGAAAATTTCGTCCAAACACCATCCCTTCACGGAAAATTCTCGATGTAGATATTGACACGCTAAACATGGAGCTAGACTACATTAACAACCAAATGGACTTCAACAATGAAATCGGAAGAAAAGCAAGAGATATCATAGGAAAGTATTATGACAGTAAACAGAAAGCTCCTTTAGATTTTGACGCTCAAATGGAAAGAGAGAAGTTACTGTACTACCAACAAAGGTACTTAGACAATGCCGATGGATACGAAGATGTGGTGATTGTAAAAAAGAATTTAGACGCCGATTTCAATTTCCCGAACGATGCCCGAATGGACACGGACTTTGACGAAGACTACAAAGAACCTACGCCGGAAAGCTCAGAAGATTTCTGCATTAAAAAAGAACATATCATGTCTTTATTTGCCTACTTAGAATGGAGTTATCGACAGGAAATCAAAAATGTGCATAATAGACGAAGAGGGCTGTTAGTTGCGTATGGATTGATACATAATATAGTGCAGAATATGATACGAATGATCTCAGAGAATAAGCCGAAGTTTGTAGTTTATTCCGGGCATGATAAGACGTTGCAAGCGTTGATACTTGCCTTAGGACTCAACAATTACCAACATTACAACATTCAATACGCATCGAGAATGATCTTTGAGGTTTATAGAAAGAAGGATTTACGCGACGAATTCAAGTTTACGAAACGGAAAGCGATAGCTCAAGATTTTTATTTCCGAGTAGTCTATAACGGCGAAGATGTTACGAATAAGCTAAGTTTCTGCAAATCTAGACAAAATGTGGTCATGAAAGTTGTCGACCCTGTAGACGATGTTAAGATTTATAACACATATCTCTGTTCAATAGAAAACATAGTCAGATTTATACACGACGATTATTTCGCTAGTTTTAATGTCACAAACTTTAAAGACGCGTGCGCAAGCTACGGGAACTCGAAGCATATCTATTAGTTTTAAAATTTTGACGTTTAAGAAAAAATGTTTATTTTTTGTTGTACTTACAGTGCAGTGATTAAGTTTTATTTAAATTTTAGATTGTGTATTCATTTGTAATTTTGGATTCATTGAATAATCACTCTTAAATATGTGATTCTAGGGTACACTGAAAAAAATAAAACGAGACTTTCTACTGTTCTTGAACAGTAAAAAAAAACGGTTCCGGGAACTTATTTATACGTTAAAATAATTGATTACGGATAGTGCACTGAAATGGGCAAAAACAGTAAAGAGATAAACAGTTATTTCAACTGTATGAACATTAAAGTCTACTGAAACGTAAAGAGCTAAACAGTTATTTCAACTGTATCAACATTAAAGTCTACTGAAACAAACAGTTCCTTATAAGTAGCCGACAGTCAAATCTACTGTTATAACTCAACTGTTTTTTTTTTCAGTTTGTTTTACTGCTTTGGACAATAGGCTCTAAAAATAGAGCCTATTGTCCAAAGCAGTAAAACTAACTGAAAAAAAATTGATTACGGATAGTGCACTGAAATGGGCAAAAACAGTAAAGAGATAAACAGTTATTTCAACTGTATGAACATTAAAGTCTACTGAAACGTAAAGAGCTAAACAGTTATTTCAACTGTATCAACATTAAAGTCTACTGAAACAAACAGTTCCTTATAAGTAGCCGACAGTCAAATCTACTGTTATAACTCAACTGTTTTTTTTTTCAGTTAGTTTTACTGCTTTGGACAATAGGCTCTATTTTTACTGTCCAAAACAGTAAATATTACCGAAAAATCGGTTGGTATTACTGATTTTTTTTTCAGTGTACGTCTTCCCTAAGACTTGAATTTGTTACAAATAAATACACAATATAAACTAAAATGGTACAGGAGGCATTATTTGAGATTATTTTATTATGAATTGATGAGATTATTTAGTGTAGTTTATAGAGGCATATCGATATATAAGACTAATTTATATCCTTGTGATGATTATTTTTATATACTTAGACTTAATTGATCTCGTTTTAACTTCATTTATATAGTTTTATTTATTTTAAATGAGTAGGGGAATTCTCACATGTTAACGTTCGCCCGCGAGGTTGGCGGTGAAGCGGATATCGCGTCGCATTGGTTTTTTGTGAAATGAAAAGTGATTTCTAACATACGGCCTAAAGGTTACCTCTCATGTAAAGACCAATAAAATTTATATATCCATAATTAATTAACCCTTTATAAGTTAGAGGTGATATTTTCACCACCATGAACTTGCATACTTTTAAAATTAACTAGTAACTTACTCACTTACTTGCCGGGCGGTGTTCACACATGGTTTTTACTCACTAATATTTACTTCGCCGCCTCCGCCCATCCGCGCGGATAAACGGTATCGTGTCAAAATTGCCGTACAGTCTCTGTAGTAAGGAGCTAGTTTTGCAGTATATAAGTGTCCGAGCACTAGTTTTAATAGCATAAACAACATCGTCTGTCGACCGTTTTCCAACCATGTTGGGGTCGCCTGCTAATTACAAGTATTTTACGTAGAACAACTGCGTATCTGATACGCATACAAATATGCAAAAAAGTACCTTATTGCGAGGACTGTAATTCTCATATCGTGAATTCTATTTTTTTATTTTACCATTAGTAACATTAGTGATTGAATTTGAATCATTTCGAAAAGTGCAGAGAAAAACACAAAGAAATTTAAATGCAAAATATTATATCAGAATCTTGAAAAATGTACACTCCACAAAATAGTTTAGTATGTAACTATGTAGTATGTATACAAGTCGATAAGTATCGCCTATTTTAGAATCACGAATTGAATTTTACCTGAAGCATAGTTCAAATTCTGAGCCTTTATCTGTATGTTCAGAAAAATGTCAGTTATTTTGAAAATCTACTTAGACTACATGATCTTTGAAGAGGTGGTGTAAATTACACCATAGTGTCGTTCATTCATTATTTGAACGTGTTTTGTTTGCAGCGCCATTGGGGCCATCGGGCCATCGGGCCTGCATACCTAACTGTTTTGTCTAGTGTACTTTTCTTAACTAGCTTCAACGAATGCTTATTTTTAATCACTAATAATACTAATTGTATCCTAATGCCATTTACATATCCATCGGTACTTTAATTATATTTAAGAGAACAAATTGAAAGACTGCACTTAGAGCATTTTTATTTTTTACAAAAATCTTGTAACTATTTGATTTTATTTATTTTATTTTAACATAGTAATGAGTAATATTAATGGAAATGGAATTCCCTAAGACCTAATTGGCCAGTGATTTTGAATAAAACCGCTTTAATAAAGCGCACAATTTAGAAATGTCGAGAAGGAAAAAGAATGTTGAAATGGATCTCAGTGTTTTTTTTTGTGACTTTTTCTGTGTAGACGCTATATTTATTCAAACTAATGTATCTTCCAAATAGATGACCACACATTATTAAAACTGTTTCAATCCCTAACTGTTTTTTTATCCTCCCAATTCTGGGCATAATTCTCTCCCATAACGGAACTCTTTCCTTTTTGCAATTTCGGCCAATCTTGCTTAATTATCGCGTCGTAGTCGTCACGCCAGCGTTTTCTAGACCTCGCCCTATAGCCAAACGGCAAGCGACAATCGCTAACGCTCAGCAGTCGCTAATACATTTTCAACTTTATTCCCCATTGCATAAAGTTGAAAATCTATTAAAGATTACAGATCGTTTTCGTTTGTTTCGTTCGCTATAGCTCAGCAGTCTTTACTAGATTTTCAACTTTATGCGATGGGTTATAAATTTAAAAATGTATTAGCGACTGCTGAACGAATTATGAAGGTGACAGCCGGAGGACTTAAAAAAAACCGAAATTAATTTAAAGAAAGATTTAATTACTTTAAAATTACAATATAAGACTTATGCTAAATCTTATGTCTAGACTTGGACGATGCTAGTTCCGAAGTGCTAAAATTAATTATTACAAAAATATAATTCTAATCGATGGCGAAACGCGGATGCGGTGTCAGCAGGTTGGAAGTAGGTGGCCGACGGCTGCACGAGGCGTCGAGTCAGCAGAGACCGTGTGTTGCAATTTCGCGTGGAAACATCCATTGTACGTAAATAGCTATCATGTCGCTATTCAGCCGATTTGGTGTAGGCAGGGCACGTAACACCTCCCCCCTCAGAACAGCAACTATTTGAGCAATTTCAGCGAGAATGTTGCTGGTACAGTTTTCTTGGTTTTAGGAGATTCTGCATCTTCGTATTGATGATTTTCATCTCTTTCATCTGGTGATTGTGGCTTTCTAAGCTTTGTGCAAACATTGTACCGACGTATAGTGAGGGTAACGATCAGTACAGTTGCACCGAATATTACGACGTATAGTGGGATAGTCGTATGGTAGATCGATTGTTCCAGGTTAGTGTGATCGATTCTTACGGGTTGATGCATTAAGATTTTTTCTTCAATTTCATGTAGACTTTTCAGGTGCAGTGAGTTTAACTTCAGGTGTGGGATAGATTCGTTGACAATGTTCAGGTTCATGGGTATTTCGGTGATTTTCAGCGGTTGTCCTTTGATATGGTCATTCGTGTTGATTATAGTAAACTGCTCGGTGCGTAGTAAGCATTTTTGCGGAATGGTAGCGAGATAACTTCCATGTAGAGAGATGAATTCTTGACGTTCGCATTGTAGCTCGGTTCGGGTTGGTTGTGGAAAGGTAAGTGTGTAGCGTCTGTCGTCCAGTTGCTCCATGGCTTCTTTGGTTAGCGTGAGCTTAGTGGGCAGGCATGATTTCTGTAGAGATTGGTTAAAGATGAGCCCTTGGATGCAGTCTAGATATCCTCTCGTCGGTTGATGGTTGACTTCCTCTTCGCAGAGATGGAGTTGATTGAACTTCGGGCATTCAGCCTCTATGTACTTGAAAACTTTCCCGTTGGTTGCAATGAAAGGATAAGGAGGAATAAAGGTGTACATAAATTTATTGGGAACTATTGCTAATCTATATAATTCAAACTTATCAGGGGAGATAATTGGGACTTTAAATATGATAACTATTCTTTTTCCTGTAAAGTAATAGCCAGGTTTTATAACTGTATAGTATTCTCTTAGATCTGCCTCTAACAATTGGTCGGAACCGTATATAGATCTTAATCGTTTCGTCATATTACCTAAAGTATCTATGCTTAAAGTACTATGGTGAGTGCTCGATGCACGTATAAAAGCTAAGGTATCTTCTATCCTAGTTATCTCTAAAAATAAATCATCTGTATTATCGCTAATGATAGTTAACAACTGAGCAAACTTTGCATATCTTATAAGATCATTTTTAGCGGAAGCTTTCTCGTCTAAAAGTAATCCTAAAGTACTATTGATTCTCTCTTGATTGCTAACAATTTTTGATAATAAATCACTGTATCTAGTCATCCAGACTTTATTAAGACTTATATGTTCATTTACCTCCGATAATATCTTGTCATCATTATTTTCTAAAAGTTTAATAGCATTATTGTAAGTTTGGGCATCCGATTGATCTAAGTTACCAGTTATGCTTTTTATAACTGAACCTAAGCCGTCTATGAGACCTCTTTTGCTACGACCGGGTTCTAATGTTTTTAATTGAGAATTAATTTTATCTAATTTATTAGATAAGTGATTAATTTGAAGTTCATATAAAAGGAAAGTTTGGTTATCTGATTTCGTTTTAAAATAGTCTAGTTGATTAATTACGGAGTTGAGTCTGTCTTCAATGTCAGTTAAGTCAATGTATTGTAGAAAGGAATGATAGTGCGTTATGAGTCCAAGGTTGAAAGGTAAGAGTCCGGGTCCATCATCTAAGCTTTCAAGTTTTATCTCGAGCGCCAGTGTTGTGTGAACGATCATCGCCAGTAGTATCATATACATGGTTTTTTTTCGTAGTATCGATGCCTGGATACGTCCTCAGCTGCGTCTTCTTAAGTTCGGATATTCGACGAGGTACTTGGAAATACCGACAGCGACTATCGGAGTCAGCAGATTAACGATTTTTGGAAATCTATACCGCGCCGCGCACTGCCTCGAATATCCTACCGACTGCGCCAATTATGAAGGTGACAGCCGGAGGACTTAAAAAAAACCGAAATTAATTTAAAGAAAGATTTAATTACTTTAAAATTACAATATAAGACTTATGCTAAATCTTATGTCTAGACTTGGACGATGCTAGTTCCGAAGTGCTAAAATTAATTATTACAAAAATATAATTCTAATCGATGGCGAAACGCGGATGCGGTGTCAGCAGGTTGGAAGTAGGTGGCCGACGGCTGCACGAGGCGTCGAGTCAGCAGAGACCGTGTGTTGCAATTTCGCGTGGAAACATCCATTGTACGTAAATAGCTATCATGTCGCTATTCAGCCGATTTGGTGTAGGCAGGGCACGTAACAAACGTTAACGATTGTCGCTTGCCGTTTGGCTACAGGCCCTCAGTCTTCTCGGCATTGCATTAGATACCACACACCAAGAAAAATTCCGCTCCTAATGCTCGGTGCCGTCATTTTCAAAATTTCTGTTAGGTAGTGTGCGGGGTGCATCCGGCTGATGCACATGGCTGGCCACGTGACACATGTGTACTCAAGCCATGTGATTGGTGAATCGCGGCACAGCTCGTCTCCGCTCTGCTCCGCTGCGCTTCAGTCGAACCGCTGCCTTATACTCCTTCATTCTATATCCGCGGAAAGAAGATAGGTACTATAATATTTTTTAATGCAATTTTTTATTTTATTTTTTATTTTTTTATTTTATTTTATTTATTAAGGGACAATAAACAGCTACAATATAATGTGTTAACATATAACAGTATAGGTTTATCAGTAGTATTAACAATATTGCAGCCCACTACATTATCCACAGATAACAAAGTTAAAATTAATTGAAAAGTGCCACTAGATAAGCACTAAGTACATATTTAAATAAAGCTCGTAAATATAAATAGATTCTTAAAATACAAAACAATTAGTTTTTGAAAAAAAAAAACCAGAAGATTAAAATTTTTATATAAATTAAAATTGAATGGTTATTATAAAAGTGGATTCATTCTATTAAAATACAATTCTTACATAATTTAAAATTCGTTATATTAAATTAAAAATACTTAAAATAGGCAACATAATTAGAAAAGGGACTCGCATATTTAGATATTATTATCAAATAAGATTTTATATACATTGTGTTTAAATTGTAATTTTGAGCTAACAAAAATATCTATAGTAATAAAATTGCGATTGTAGGATTCTACAATTCGGCGAATAGGGCAACGCAATCCTGAATTGGAACGACATGTATTCACAGCAAATAATGTACCTGCACGGACATTACGCCTGTTGACAGTGCGGGGGACCACATAGCATAACTTACTGGTGAGATCAATGGAATCAAAGTGGTTATGTACAATACCATAAAGAATGTTGGCTTCTAACAACTTACGTCTAGACTCTAAAGTTAACAGGTTATATTTCTTTAACAATTGCGAGTACGAAAAATATCTTTTGTGACACCTATAGGACATGGTGCGAAGAAATTTACGCTGGACCTTCTCGATCGCATCTATATATTTCTGGTAGAATGGGTTCCAGACTGGGACTGCATATTCAAGCTGTGAGCGCACAAGTGTCTTATATAAATAAAGATATGTGGAGGGCCGTTTGAACTCAGAAGATGACCTCATCACAAAACCAAACATCTTAAATGAATTATTAACGATTTTATCCACGTGCTGATTCAGTGATAACTTATCATCCAATAGAACACCAAGATCTCTTACCATAGAGGTATTTTTAAGTAAGATATTATTTAGGCTGTAGTTGAAGTTCGTGACAGATTTATTTTTGGTAAAATTTATAGAATGGCATTTGGAAACGCTTAAGTGTAGTTTGTTCTTAAGGCAGTATGCTGAGAGTCTATTGAGGTCTTCTTGAAACAACAAACAGTCCTCTAAAGTGGTAATCGTTCTAAAGGCTTTTAAATCGTCAGCATACATTAGAAATTTTGTACTTAAGAAGCATTTCCAAATGTCATTTATATATATATTAAATAACAGGGGTCCCAAGATTGAGCCCTGTGGAACACCAGAGGTTATGGACACTGTATCAGACTGATGGCCACTCACAACAACCTTTTGGGTTCTATTTCTAATGTAGGATGAAAACCATCGGAGCAGATTTCCCCGTATGCCATTGAATGCAATCTTATTCAGCAAAATTTCATGGTCGACCTTGTCAAAGGCTTTTTTGAAGTCTGTGTAAACAGCGTCCACTTGCAACCGCTTATCCATATTTTCAAACAGATAGTTGGTAAATACCAACAAATTGGAAACAGCAGATCGACGTTTAACAAAACCATGTTGTTCTGGAATTATAGCGTTGTGTACGATTGGGTAGATTTCGTTATGTACGAGTCTTTCAAAAAGCTTTGACAAGGTCGACAGAATTGAAATGGGTCGGTATTGCTCAATGTCATGTTTCGAGCCACCTTTATGTACGGGGGTAATATTTGCCCGTTTCCATATTTCAGGAAACACCCCTTCACTCAGACATTTATTGTAAATTATGTGAAGCGGTCTACACATGCTATCAGCGGTAACTTTGAAGAACAGAGCTGGATATCCATCGGGACCTGCTCCTTTGGACGAATCGAGTTGTTTTAGTTCCCGGAGTAATTTTGACTCTTCGATATATAGTTTGTCAATTAGGGTGTTAGCGTCACAGTCACAATACGTTGGCGGCGTCCATGTTGATAACGCGGGCGAAGCGGGTTCGAATACCGATAGGAAAAACTCTGAGAACATATTACAAACTACGTCTGGAGCACTTGACTTAACGCTTCGGTAATGCATTGTAGATGGGATACCCGATTTATCTTTCCGATTTGATATATACTTCCAAAAGTATTTAATATTGGAAGTGAGATTATCTTCAACAGATTGAATGTAGGTGGAATAGCATTTCTTACAGGCTTCTTTAAAAGAATTTCGGTATTCCGAAAACATGTTGTAGTCTTTAATGTTCTTAAATTTCTTCCACTTAACCCAAAAGCGTTGTTTCTTTTTGAAAGTCTTAATAAGATGCGGAGAGAACCAAACAGGAAAGTCAAGCGCTCGAGACTTCACCTGAGGGACGTTCGGTCTGACAATGTCACTCAAAATGTCATAAAAGGTATTCACAGCTTCCTCGGATGAAAGATGATCCAACTGGGCTGACCAATCGACTTCATCGATTTGCTTATTAATAACATCATAATTGGCTTTACGGAAGTCGTATTTATCCATAGATTTTCTTTTAATGGTTTGCATAGATATACCAATAGGGGCTATTGCAACAAACGGAGGGTGGTGTGGGTCTATAGGCAGTAAGGGGTCTATTGGAGGACTCAAAGTGCTATTGATGTTAGAGATAAACAAATCGAGAACCCTGCCATTACCATTGGATATATAATTATATTGGTTGGCATCCAGGGCTGACATAAGCTGTAGGAGTTCCGTACATATAGGAGAATTTCCCATGCATGTCAGGCCTTGACTACTGATTTGGGTAACCTGCCACGTAATATCAGGAATATTATAATCTCCAACAATAAATACACTCATCACGTCAGGTTCATTCAAAAAGTCCTGAAGTGTGTCGATATGAGAGGAATATATGTCAGTGGTGGCCCAAGGTGGTATATACACTGCGCTGACAACATGCATTTTTGAACCATTATTTCTGCTTGGGAACCCAACCATGAGATGCTCAACGCAGGTAGTGAAGTTATTATGTGGGCGTTTAGTAGTATCAAGCAGACAAGACCGAAGCCCTCGCAACACCGCGACAAGGACACCGCCGCCATCTTGTTTATTTGTTGCGTTGCGATCACGGTCACATCGGTAAACAACGTATCGAGGATCCACAAACTCAACGCTAGCAATATCAGGGACAAGCCACGTTTCAGTTAGAATTATTATATCATAAGAAAATGATAAAATATTCATATACAAAGCATGCAGTTTAGTTCGCAAACCTCTGCAGTTTTGGTAGTATATAGATATTTGGTCGTCACTATCCATGACCATAGTACCCAACCATGAATTCATATAAAACCAACCATGTTGTGCACGTAGATACCAGCCAAATTACAACTGGACTGCCAGATAATATCACTAGCCCAAATAAGATGCGATCGAAAAAAGCCCTTATCTTAATTAGATTAAAAGAATTAGTAAATATTCTATGGTACTCACTAAAAACAATCAGTATTATTAGATATTGTGTTGAGAAATTAAAATAAAAAATAATATAAAGCATGTAGTCCCATTGAATTGCATTAATTACATATTTTGTAAAATATTGAAAAATTGAAAATAAAATAATGATTATTAAAATTATGCCAATTGTGATTTCTAAAACTAAGACAATTAAAATTGACATCAACAAGACATGCAACATAGAACAAACAACATTACTTAGCTCAGGTGACAGGCATTGAAAACGAGCAGTGGTTGTGAAGAGAATTGCGCTAAAGAAGAAGCAGTTATTCAGCTGGCTTTGATTTGATTTTAATACATTTATGGAGATCGCTTTCACCTCGTACTGCGAAAGCGTTTTCACCCTCACGCTCCCGTACCAGTATGGTGCCATTTCTGATCCATACAAACTTATAGTTATGATTATTGGCGACTTCACGGGCTTTACGAAATAACTGCTTCTTCCTTAAGGTCAAGTGTTCATTGACGTAGATCGATGTGGATGTGCCAGCGATACCGAGTTGGTCAGTCCTCAGAGAAGCAGCTTTACGGAAAGCACTTAGCATGTTGTCTCTCTGCAGGCGGGTAGTTAATTTTAGGATAATGTTTTTTGGTCTTGTGCTTTGTTGGTGTGCATGTGGAACCCTATGCACCGAAACAATGTCCTTCAGCAGGACCGGAGACTTAAGTGCACTTCCTATAGCCTCGATAATTGCTGGCAGGTTTTCATTGCGCCTCTCAGGCAGGTTGCATATTTCCACATTACACTGCCGAGCCTGCTGTTCTAATACGTCGATCTTAGCCTCCAAATCACTTATCATCGATTCGGACACTGTCGTTGCGTGTGTACTACTTATTTCGTCAACACGTTTCTTTAAAATGTCATGTTCCACCGACTGGCTCTGGGCACTATTTTGGAGTATTATGACATCATCACGGATATCAGAGACACGTTGTTTTAAGAGAAACTGCTCCGAACGTAGTGTTTGCATTTCCTTCTGGATATCTGTTAGAGTTGACTTGATATCGTCGCGCAACTGAAGCATGTCCTTACTCATGTCACTACGCCATTGGTTTAGAGATGATATCAGAGTAGCGGTGAACGATTCAAAATCTGCGTTGGTGCTGGACTTCAACGACGCATCCGTGACTAAGGTTTTATTACCCAAACTAGTGGATGCACTGAGTGAACTGTGGTCCAAGTTATCACACGACATGTCCATAGAACAGTCTTCAGCCGGGAGCTCAGTGTAACTGCGCACAGGTGTATTTACGTTTGACCTAGCACGTCTAGTAACGTTACTACAAGCCGGGCATTTCCAGGAAGCTTTATACTCATTGTTCAGTGCTGCAAACTGCTGCGATGTCAGATTTAGGCATTGGTAGTGGTATTTACCACCACAAACACAACACTGGAGGATACTATTGATCGCTGCTGATGAATCCTTACAACATTCCATAATACTATTGATCGCTGCTGATGCATCCTTACTACATTCCATAATGTGCGATCAAAGGTGACTCGATCAAAATATATTAAGTCAGGGCACTATGAGCGCCCTCTATAACTTTCTTGAAGCACTTGCAGTGCACGCTATTACTAGCGACCTCTATGCTATCTTAACAGAACCAGTTGCGACCAGGATCTACACGGCCGGCTGATGTCTGACCTAATCGATACGTTGATCGGTGATTTTGCTATTCAATAACAGATGGCTCTGACACCAATTTTGTTTTGTTTAATTACAACGACTTAGAGGTTAGATTTTTCGACTGAGTTTCTAATATTGCAAAAGATACAGCCAACAATCACAGTTCGACACTTCACCGCTACAACCACTCCGGAAACACCAGAAAACCGTTGTTTTAATCCAGGAAAAACAGCTTTAGTTCATGAGATGAGACCGTTAAATCAAATTTAGTTCAACTATTTGTCACTTCACCATAAGGTTCACATTAAGGATTATCCACCAGCCAGTTAACTTTTAAAATATCTTTGCACTTATAAACTTTGAATATGGCACTATAAATTTCGGAACTGATCACTTAATCTATTTTTAATCAAAAATCAATACGGAGCTATATGAGAAGTAAACTTATCGCTGCGCCCTCTAGTGGCGAGATGTTGATGTACCTAATGACATAGACACTAGCGCGGCGTCAATAGGACTTCAGCCACAGATTACCTTCAGTCGTGGCGAGGACTGTACATTCTTTTCCTAAGGCGATGGACGTCTAAACGAACACGCGATAAATCATTTCCTGTTAGTGTGACCCCCGCATCAAGGAGCATTTTCATTTCCTAACAGAAATGTGCTTTTTAACCGACTTCTAAAAAGGAAGTTAAATACTCATTTTGACCGTATATAATAAGTTTTAATGGAAAAAAGAAGCGTCGCGCCTGCAGAAAAAAGTAGAGCAATGAGGCGTAGAAGTCAAATTATTTTTAGCTATTTTATTTTTGAAGGCGCTTTGTGTCCCTGTTGCTTAGTAAATAGCGTCGTATCGTACTGATTGGAAGTAATAGCAGAACTTTGAGTTACTTATTCATCATCATCATCAGCCTATAATGTTCCCACTGCTGGGACACAGGCCTCCTCTCTGTGAGAGGGAGCGGGCCATAATGCGCCACGCGGGCCCAGTGCGGATTGGTAGATGTCACATAATTATCAGACTGCGCCAGTAAATTTTGAGGATTTATGGTCTATTAAACATCGTGGATAAATAATCTTTCTTGTCCTAGTGCTAAAAAAAGTTGTCTACTTGGCGTAGGTATGTCATTTCTTTAGTAGAAACGTAGAATGTGTATCGATGTGGTATCGATTAAACAAAAAGGAAATCGAATGTGAATAAATGCCTGAGTACCTAAGTGTCGGAAATTCATTATTGTAGTAGGTACCTATTTTTTAATAATTACGTTTAAGTATTGTTCTAACATTAGCAGCGAAAACCGACACGAATAACAACGTTTTATTTAACCCAGATTACCTTATTAAAAACTGTAAGCATCTGTGTAAACCACTTGTCGGCAGTTTTGCACAGAGGGTAATTTGATTGGACCACGTCGCAGGATCGATTTCCGCACGAAGCAAAATGATGTATAAACCTAAAGACAGTAGTTGCGAAGATCGCTGTTTGAGTATGTTAGTTAAAATGTTTGTAAACGCAATCACGATGCAGGATAAGTTCCTAGTGTGCAGATATGTCTTTTAAAAAATATGTCGCCTGCGGGGTACGTCCTAGCCCTCTATCGCGCATCTCATTTTCTCTACACATGTTGCTTAGGGTTTTGGCCTTGATTTTATAGCCGGCCGCCTGCCTGACACTAACCCTCTTTGGAAATGCGTTTGTTGGTGGTTTACCCGCCACCATTCGGGTGACCCAAGGTGCTTGATACCATGCACTGGGTCTTAAGGTCCATTAGTCGCCTTTTACGGCACCCATTGGAAGATATGGGGTGGTGCTATTCTTTATGTCCGGACACCACACGGACAAATTTACATAAGATTACATAAGTACCTACTACTACTAAATATCTTAAAACCCTCGTCTATTAATTTGTACTAGAATAATAACAACAACAATAAATAAAATGAATCATTAGGCATTTGTTTACCTTTGAACAATATTTATGTCTTGGCAGCAAAGAAAATGTCATGAATGAGAATGAACTAACTACCACACAACTGCCTTTACGTAGTATTGACGTATGATCATTTGAATATATAGATATTATGTATGTATGTATTTTTTTTATACTTGCATGCGAATAAATAATAGCAGAATTTTTTCAAACAACTATTTATAGGCGGGAGTTTCTTTTTAATCCAGAACGGAGCGAAGGTTTCTTGAGTACAGTCTCGAGCGTAGCGTGACCCAGTGTTGCCCCAGTAATAACATTTCGACTTACGAGCTGTGGGTCGTTAGCACCCAGAGATGTATTATTTCGTATAATTTGTTTCATTACCACTGCTCTCACTCACAAGAAAGATAACTTCATGATGTGTCCACCCGTACTGGGAACCTGTAAAGGACACCGAGTCTCTGGAACGAAAACGGCAATTTACTGAACAAAAAAAGGAATCTGTGAAGATTAGATAGGAGGAATAGTTTTTTTTGTTGTAGATCTGCTGGCTGCATCAATACAATACAAGTATGTATTAGTACCTATTTGTTTTTCACTACACGTTAACGAGTTAACGAGTGCCGTGAAACAGCGATGCTCGCCAAACTGAAAATACCATCTGTTGGTACAGTCGCTAGTCGGTTACTAACCTCAGTGCGGTATGTAGGTGAGTGGGTTAGCAAAAAATACTCGTTTCGAGTCTACGTGACGACTGTACCGTCTACGCTTTGTTGTTGATTAATAATGTCTCGGCGTCGTTATATAAGGACACCGTGGATTTTAGTCAGTACGAATCTGACAGTCCCTCCCGCTCTGCTCTTGGTGGGAGGACTCATACAGCTCCGAAGCTGACCACGATCCTCTCTCAGACATCGACTACAGCGAGAGAGAGATGTGTTATTCTTTACACGAACTACTTGAGTAGGTACTCAAATTCAACTTCTTGAAGCTACCTACCACTGCTAACTGTTCCAACTGTCGGAACTGTTCTAAAAGTTCCGTGTATGTGATACTTCACACTAGGCAAGCAATCAATATGCTGCAAACAGCTGTAGATACTATACATCATTATTTTTAGTAGGTATGCGAAACCTGAATACTTACCTATAGTTTGTCAGTAACTGATTCGATTCCAATAATTTTTACACAAGATTTTTTTTTAAATATTTTAATTAAATTTTCATCATCATCATCTCAGCCATTGGACGTCCACTGCTGAACATAGGCCTCCCCTTTAGATCTCCACATATACCGGTTGGAAGCGACCTGCATCAATTAAATTTTATTACCAGTTAATTACAATACAATCACCGTGCGGTTAGGTACCTATTGCCAAACTATTATCACGAGTGTATATAACACAGGAGACGCGGTTTACGCGGGTGTACCGCGAAATGAGCATGTTTTTGAACGGACAACCAGGTAAATACAAGCTTATAACTTTGTGATTTTTTTTATGATACGGTTTTAAAATGTTTTACATGGATTCTTTATACAAAAATACTAGACAGGTGTATCGGGTTTCGCATAAACAAAAAATAAAGAGAGAAGAGTTAAACTCGAACCGAAAGAGCTGGTTTTCGGTGTTTGATCGCGGTGGAAGATGATCTTTTATGATGGAGCAATCTCAGGCCCCACATATATGGATTGATCAAGCAGTTAGCCAGTGATCGATATAGGCAGGCAAGCAGTCAGTATGCTGCAAACTGCTGTCTACTGACTTCGTAGTAAACAACAGTCTACTCACTACTGACTGCTCTACCCCATGACTTCAGCACTACGTGATACTTCAGACAGTCTGACAATATGTAGACAAGTCTACGTGATCGTCGCCCCGTCAACTACCACAGTGTTGTTGTTGACGAGATATAAATAAGGTAAACGGCCCAGTAACCGTGAAGTTTTGAACTTCACTGACTTTGCAGGTACGCCATGGTAAAACTAGAAGACTTACAAAAAAAATAATTACATGACTAGAGAGATAATTTAAACAAGTTTTATTGTAATATACTTTTTTTTAATTAGTATAAATTTTCTTTAACAATGAAAGAAAAATATAAAATAAAGGGCTAATTGTACCAGTACCCGGTAGATTTGTACTAGTAAACGTTAAATCGTCCCTGAATCCGGTAATATTCAATGCGAATTTGAACTCTATTGGTTTACGTTAAAGTTCACAAAAATACTATTTTTGCATATCTGTGTAAAATAAATAAAGAAGGGCTTATCCAAAGAAAAGACATTTGTATAAATGAAAAATTTCCAAATGTATTTATGAAAATTATTATAGGTAATAATAGTTAACATCGCGAAGTTTAAACTAAGTATCATTATGAATACGCATAATTTGTCATCCAACGTCGACCGTGAGATACCGAACTGCCTGGCAGCAGCTGAAATTGAGCCTCCTTTTATGACTGCTTATTATTATCAGCCCATTGCCATCCACTGCTGAACGTAAGCCTCCCCCAAAGAGCTCCAACCCTCCCGGTCCTGGGCAGTCCGCATCCATCCGCTGCCAGCCACATTCCTCAATGACGACCCATCTTTTCGCAGGGCGTCCTACACTACGTTTGCCCATTCGCGGTCTCCACTCCAGCACTTGTCTACTCCATCTAGCATCAGTCCGTCTACAGACGTGGCCGGTCCACTTCCACTTCAACGTGCTTATTCTACGCGCAATGTCGATTGCTTTGGTTGTCTGGCGAATGACTTCGTTCCGAATTCTATCCGCCAGAGAGACTCCGAGCGTTGCTCTCTCCATTGCACGCTGAGTAACCTTGAATTTGTGGACCAGGCCTATGGTAAGTGTCCAC
This sequence comes from Agrotis exclamationis, assembly GCA_950005045.1. Taxonomy (NCBI): domain Eukaryota; kingdom Metazoa; phylum Arthropoda; class Insecta; order Lepidoptera; family Noctuidae; genus Agrotis; species Agrotis exclamationis. The sequence continues at coordinate 5,452,373 of OX465433.1, read as the reverse complement.
GTTTCGGCTCCGTAAGTCATTACGGGTAGGAAACACTGGTTGTAAACCCTGGTTTTGAGGGATTGTGGGATCGATGATTCGAAGATATGACGCAGCTTCCCGAATGCTGCCCAGCCCAAGCGTATCTTTCTGGTTGCTTCCTTCTCGAAGTTGTGCCGACCCAGTTGTATTGTTTGGCCTAGATATATGTTTTATTGCACAACCTTGAGGGCAGCACCATTTACGATTACAGGTCTCGGATTGACATGACCATTGAACATGATTTTGGTTTTGTCTAAATTCATTCCGAGACCCACACGTCTTGAAGAATCGCTTAGGCTGTCCAGTATTACTTCCAGCTCCTGCAAAGATTCCGCCATGATGACAATCCGCAAATCAAAGGTCTGAGATGTACTGACCATTGACATTTATACCACGTCCTTTCCAATCCAGCGTCTTGAAAACGTCCTCCAACGCGTTTGTAAACAGTTTCGGAGAGATGACGTCTCCCTGTCTTACACCTCGACGTAGTTGGATTGGTTTTGTGCTGTGTTCTTGTACTTGGACGGTCATAGTTGCGGCCTTATACAGACATCTCATCACCTCAACGTAGCTGTAGTCGATGAAGCATCTCTGCATGGACTCCAGCACAGCCCAGGTCTCGACAGTGTCAAAGGCTTTCTCGTAGTCCACATACGCTAGGCACAGAGGCTTATTATATTCCTCGGTCTTTTGGAGTATTTGCTTGAGGGTATGTATGTGGTCCATGGTGCTGTAGCCTTTTCGGAACCCGGCCTGCTCCGGTGGCTGGAAGTCATCGAAATTTTGGGCGAGACGATTCGAGATAACTCTCGAAAACAACTTGTAGACATGGCTCAGGAGTGAAATGGGGCGGTAGTTTTTAAGAAGCGTGTTATCGCCTTTTTTGAAAAATAATACCACCACGCTCCTGTACCATGCGTCCGGTGATGTGCCAGCTTGAATGCTTCCATGGCCTTTAATATGGCCTTCTGCCTATCAGACATGGCTATCTAAAAAAAATAACACTGTTCTTGAAAATTTCTGAATTCGTATCAATAGGAAAATATAAAAATACCTACGTTTAAAATATTTTAACGACGGTACATTAAAACATAGTAGTAATTGTGGAATGGATATCTGTCCCCCAGGGCATGCATTATAATTAAAAATCTTGCCTCAATTTTCTTAAACACCTTAAATTAACTCAAGCTCAAGCTTACATGATAGAAAAATGGATAGAGCAGCGTTATTAAAAAGAACAAGTTACACAAAATTAAAATTAAATTAGTCGAGTATTCCCAGATCGAGTCATGTAAGTTTTCCAGGTCCATGTCTTTGTCCAAAACCTATTCAATTTGACCAATCACTCACCACTCACCAATCAATCAGTCACTCCCAGAAGCGATAGTAAAGATGTTACACATCAACAACTAAGGAGGCAATCGAATCCAGGTGATTACAACACAAACAAGGAACATAGAAACTGCATTCTGTTGATTCGAAGGAAAAGAGATCTTAACACAAGCAATATAAGGACGATGTCGGGTTTAAATGCAACTTTTAATGCAAGTCCCAATATCCGGCAATGTATTCCACAGTTTTAAAGGAAAATGAGACCTATTTCAAGGTAATAAGTACACAATAACGGGTTTCGGTACAACGTGTGTTACCGGGTTCATCATGTACCAATATCCGGTAAAAAAAATACGATTTTAACGGGTACTAGGTCAAGAAGGGTTTGTTAGTACCAATAGATGTTAACGGCAAAATAATTTATTTCTCAATTAGATTCACCTCAATTTATAGGTTTTATCGAAACATAATATACTCATATATTTTAGAAAATTATTACTCTTACCTTAACGTTATCCGTCGCAATATGGCTAGCTCATCAATGCGACGTGGTGGATACGTAGTTCACTGACAGAACTTTGAACTTACATAGTATTTTCACACTGCAAACTTTTGTCATCGCATGGTTTTAACGCCATTAAACTTATTGGACAATGTTGCCATTACAATTGTACAAAATATTACAAAGAGGGTATTGCCATTTGCAAACTTAACCTTATAATTGGTAGAAAAATGCAATAATAAAAAAACTGACTTGTTAACGGGTACTGGTACACTAACGGGAATACGTACTTTTACCTTACATTACATGATTAGCCAACGACAGATGCATGTGTGTGCTTAAATGTGGACGTGATTGAGCGTCACGTAATCTTTTTGAGGATTGATGTGAATATCAGTGTATTTTTCATAAATTTGATGGGATGACAGTAAAACGTAATGCATTAATTTTAATATTATGTAATAATACCTTATTACATAAAACCTTACGATTTTGTGCCTTAGGGAAACATTAGATACTGCGGACGGTGAGTTATGGGTGACTCGCCGTCTGATCATGGAACATGCCCGGGTCGACCCGCGATGCCACGGCGGCGCGTCGTGTTCAATGCGCATCAGCAATCTGACGGGGCCCCCATAGAGGGCCGAACTTTTGTTGGGCTTGAGGAACTGCCCAAACTGTAAGCGTGACCCGGAAACATAATATATTTTGTATTTAGCCCATAATTATAAGTGTCTAACAGTCTCTTCTGCTCCACCCAGAGTTGGGAGGATTCATTTAAAAATAGAGAAGCAAATATTTCTACTCGTATGGTGTTGAAAATTTTATTGTAGAACCTAAGAGAACCTATTTATTGAGGTGGTCTACCAATACAATATTGAACTCAGTTCTAAAACCCACAATGAATAAACCCACTGCATAATTTTATCCAAACAATACTAATTCTAAATTCAAAATGAGTGGGCGCCATATTGTAAGCCCCGGGCTAAAGGGCGGTGGACCAAGGCAAGCGTAGCTCCACCTAACGCAACTATGCAGTTTGACAACATTTTGAAGGGACAGTTAGGTGTGCCCTTTCAAATTGCACCATTAAAATCGTAATAATCGCGATGTTATGATGGAATTGGGAATGTTTTATGTTTATTTTGATATGATTTGCCAATGTTTATTTGAGACCTGCAAGCATTAGCGTTCAGTGCATGTCTTATTGGCGCTTGAAATGTAGGTATTGACAGAAATCGTTGATGCTAAATATTTTGTAGAATGATTGTCTTTGGAATTGTGTAAAAAGCAAAAGTCATGGTGGCACGGATGGCGCCAAAAATGAGCGACTGCCCTGTATCACGGTGTGCCTGTATCGTGTGTTCGAATCCCAAAGCAATAAACATGAAATCATCATTCAGACATGACTTGACTATAACAGAACAAAAAAATTGGTGTTTGCTTAATCGAAGCTTTAGCATAAGCGAAATTTCACCTCTTTTCCTGTGTGCTTTGACTCAACAGTCTTGCTTTCACATTGTACAAAGGAACGTATGTATGTAGTATGCAGTAAAACAAATGTAGCGAAAAAGCGCGGGTGTTTGTCTACGTGTAGAAAAGCTAGGTCAAACAGATTATATTACAACACTTACTCGTACAACCATTTTGTTTGGGATGTAATGGAATGCCTGTAGAAAGATGTTTTATATCTATGTGTGTGTACCTTTTTTAGTTGGTAAAACCATCAAATCGGAAGGGATTGTCAGAATCGTACTGAATAGAATCTACCGTGTTCCTTCAGTTGTCCTTTTCTTTCCAGGGTCACGGTACAGGTAACTCTTGGTTCTCAGGTGACCCTGACAGTCCCGCGAAAATGATCACAATTGATAGGTAATGTAAACACATTACCTATCAATGATATCAAACGACAACTTCATAAAATAGGGTTTTTTTTATTTCTTTCATGTTTCCTCTTGACTCTATTATAGGTAAGAGCTGAGAGAGACAAAAGTCTAGGATGGTTTTAGCTTACCTAGAAAAAACCGAAGATATTATGGATTGATGCGTTCGGAAACAGTGCCTTTTTATTATGTAACGTAATGCTCGAAAAATGGCGTCTTGGATCTGTTACATTACATTACACGAAAGCGAGAGAGGTCATAAAGGCTGTTTTTAAGGTTTCCAAATTTTATGTCCTATTTTTGTGTCATATAAAAGTGTATTATAGAATAAATTAATCATAGGTCAACAAGGACATCATTCATTTAACGATGTTTTACGATTGTCTTTCGTCCTTCAAGATCTACAGGTTACAACTATGTTTGGTTCGGGACATAAAATATTAATTACTTTTTTTTTTTTTGTTTTGTTTCATAATTATTAAAGGAAGTGTTCTGTACCAAGTACCACGTGGTTTAATTTTTTTTCTATTTTCTCAGTTGATGCTGTTTGCACAGCTGGATAACGTGTGCAAACGCACTGTAGACACTCTTACAATATAGGGGAAATGTAGGTTAATGTTATGCTTCCCACAATTTCTTTTATCACATAGTTGCTATAGTGTTAATTTTTCGATTACAATAGAAAAATGTTTTCTACTATTCTTTAAGAGCTTATATTATGTAAGTATCCTGTTTTTAAAATCAGTTCAGTCATTTCTAAAGATAAGGACGTTTCTTCTTTCTGCACCGTTCAAAATCTCTATGTAATATGAAAATCAATTGCTGTTCGATAATCTCGAGAAAGGCTGGACCGATTTGGCTAATTTTGGTTTTGAATTATTTTTGGAAGTCCAAGGAAGGTTTAAAAGGTGAATTTAATAGGTATGATAAAAAAATATTCTGAGGCGGTTCAAAGTTTGTCGGGTCAGCTAGATAAGAGTAAAATAATATAGTAAAAAGTTACTTAGCAATTACAAAAAAAGGTAGGTAGGTATTTACGTAAACTTCACAACAAATACTTTATTTTGATAGACCTTCAAATTTAAAAAATAAACAAAAATTTATCGATTTCTGTATAGGTATATCAATCTAAAATGATGTAAAATAGTCGAATATTTTCGTCATCTCGTGTAACTCTCGACTGTCGAGTTTAACTGGCTCTTTCGCATCGGTTGATGTACTAGTTTAAAGGTGTAGTTTCCGTTATTTTAGATAAGAGGCAGTGTAACGAATACACAGCATTATTATTTTTATTATGCGAGATTATGAGTTAAGTAATAACGTAGCGTAAGTAGGGTGACCATGACCACGTAATTTGCGAAATCCTTGATTCCTATTGATCTTGATCCTAATTAGATATTCGTTATTGAGGGTTAATTAGGTTTAATTCGGTTTCAGGTGGGCTACCATGACGTCTTAAAGAAAGCGAGAGTAATATTCTAGTGTGGGAACGAGGCGCTTGACTTGTATAGGTCTCTCTCTCTTTTCCACTTCGGAATTACTCTCGCTTGACGTCATGACTGACTGATTGGACACCAAAACCATCAAAGTTGGAGAAACACCATGTAAATGAAGACAGTTGTATCACTTCCTTAGTCCAATCAGTTTGCATTTTATTCTATCATTTATTTTTTTGAATGGTATAGGAAATAAATATGTTCCGATAAATCAGCAAAAATAAATATTTTCCGATCGCGTGGCTACACTAATCGCTAACTACGCAGTTGCTCAGTCAAGGTCGACGTTCTTGGATGCGTGATGTGTGCACTACAACATTTTTTATTATTTATTTTATTAATGGCCGCCGAGACGATAAAGCGAGCTCTGTTCTCTGTTGATACGCTACGATCGTGTGTATGGTCATAGACAAATGCTCGTGACATTATTTTTTTTTTGATCGGGTACAGTTTGCTGTTTTTATTTTGTTATTCCAAAAAATATTGTTTGTGATTTGATTTTTTGTGTGTTTATGGGGATGGTTATAAGGAATAGTAGAGAGGGAACCAAAGAAAGTATGGTTGCAGTATTTATAGGAAAAATTATATGGCTATGGTTTCAAAAGTTATGCAAGAAGAAGATAATTATGCTTAGCCGACGGCAAGTAAATTGAAAAATGGAAATTTACCGCCACTGCAGCGATGAGGCTACGGTTTGTCTTATACAGATTTTCTACATACTTTATTTTCTGGAAAATTAAGTTGAAAATCTATTAGAGACAAACTGTAGCGTCAGCGCGTAGAGAATAGTAGAATTAGACGTCTCGCATGCGAAATACGAGCTTTTGACGTGGAGTTGTGAACACCAGCCCCTACAATACAATTTGGAGCAGAAGCATGTCAAAAAAAGAATTTCTTCCGCATTTATTAAATTTTCGCGTTTCACTGCTGCTGAAGGCATCCACGAGGTTCGGGTAGAAAACGAAAACCTTGTCGTTGTTACTTACTCAATTTCTTAGTTTTTTTTGGGATCTTTTTCTGTAAGCAGTGAGGAGAGACCTTTACCCACTATTTGAATGAGGCTTACTGTGTCAGTAAATTCACTTCGTAAGACTGCTTGTCAGATTTTCGACTTTCGACATCGACCCTCAAATGAGCAAAGCAAATCTACAAAATCAAAATATTTTATTTTACATGGGCCTCAATGGGCACTTATAAAACGTCGAGAAAGGAAAATTGGCACGGTTCGGGTTGGTCGTTTCCATGGAGAAGAACCGGCAAGAAACTTCATGGATACTCTTTTAAAAAAATATTTGTTTTTACAATGTTGTTGTAAAAAGTTAAAAACAAAAAAAAAAAACAAAAATCGTATTTATATAGAAAGAAAGAAAGAAAGAAAATTACATTTATTGGACAGACACGGGGCATACACAATAATAAATATGCAAAAAGTAGAATTAACAAGTGTTTCTTTTATATTAAAATAAAATAACCTAAATCCACTTGTTACACAATATTGTTTGCCCCACGGCTGCTCCAAACAGGCCCAGTTCAGCATAAATGTCAGGCAACTAAGTGCCTGACGCTGGTTTTCAACTGGACCTGGTTGAGAAGTGGGTACGCCGAACCAGTTTTGTGTGTGTAGACTGCCTAATACTTATATAAATACATATGTATAAATAGATAATTATATGTGTCAACAATTTATTAGGAAATAATACATAATTATAAAATAAATCATTATTGAGTATAAAATAATAATAAGCAGGTACCTACAAAAACAATATTTATGCCGGTGCATTTCAAATTGTAAACCGTGCAGTTACCCGCCGACAATGCGCTGCAAGCAGCGGCGCGCAGCGGACGATTGCACGCTTGACACGTAACATTTTTTAAAAAATGATAGAATTGAATAAAAGGAAATGACGATAAAAGTTGACAAATTAGATGACATTGAAATTAAAAATAATAACTTGAAAGTAGTGAGTGCTAAGGTAAGTGTATTTTATATTATGTAGTTTATAACATTATTTTGATTAGGATAGATTATTGTGGTATAACGTAAAAAATTCAAACTGCAAACGGAATACAAGGAACGAAAACATATGTGGGTATATTTATGGATTTGTACCTAACGAGTTTTTTTTTTTTCTTTTCAGTGCTAAAACTATGATGGCACCGAAGCCTCATTGATTCATTCATAATACAGTGACTAGGAATTTTCTGCCAGTTTTGAAAGAGTGGCAGTTGCAGCAAGACACTTTTTGTGAGTAGAAGATGCATTTATGTTTGATGGGCAGCATCTATAGACGTGACGTGATTGGATGAGCTGTAAATTATGTTTTTTTTTTTTTTTTTTGGTAGGTTTTCTATACGCGATGGCACTCAGTCTCAAGACGCCAAACAAGCCTGGGTCGGAAGAGGCAGCTGTAGAAGCCAGCTTCGCCGTGCAAGCGACAGCAGTCATCACTGGCTTTTCAAGGGCAGCGAACAATACACATCGGAATTTAATCGGCATGGCAACAATGAGTATTATTTTTGAAGTAGGTACAAATCAGATTATTGAAATATTATGCTGAACCATATCCAATTTTCGTTGCACATCTATCAAATACTGCCTCAAACGTGTTCTAAATGTGTGTATTGTACCAACCACCCTTATTGGTGGTGGAATATTGTTCCAAACCTTCGATGCAGCGTATCTAAAACTGCCCCTGAAAGCAGCCGTCTTGTGAGCCTGTGTTGTCAGTTGCTGTGCACAGAGGCGTGGAGCGCAATCGCGTCTACTGGTCATCCAACACAGCTTATCATATAAGTATTTTGGTTTCCTCTGCTTAATTACACCGAAAAGTAGGCATGCCAGGTGTAATTTACGCCTTGACTTCATTTTTAGTACGAAGTGTTTGTTAAGGAAGGGGGTGATATGGCTTCTAGGAGGAACCGAATAACAGAAGCGCGCGCACGCGTTTTGGACTCTTTGTATGAGCCGGTCTGTACGAGCTAGCAAGCGAGGGCCGTAAACCGTGTCAGCGTAGTTTAATTTCGATAGAACAAGGGTTTCGACCAACTGCTCGCGTAGCTGCTCAGACAAAAAAGGCCTCATTTTGTACAATAGTTTCAACCTATAGAAACAGTTTTGTACCGAACTGGCAATATGTTTCTCGAATCTAAGGTTGTGATCCATACATAGACCGAGGTTGCGCACTTCATTAACTCGGTCAATAGGTTCTCCCATGAGAGATAGGTTCAATACTAAGGGAACCTTCTTTAGCTGTTGTTTTGTACCAAACAACATATATTTGGTCTTTGCCGGGTTTAATGCCAAGCAGTGCTCTTCTGACCAGGTGGCTATTTTATTTAAATCATTTTGTAAACGCTGAACTGCCGAATTGTAGTCTTCTGGTCTAAAAGATAGATAGACTTGAACATCATCAGCATAGATGTGATATTTGCAATTTTCAAGGCACTTAATTATGTCCGCACAGTAAATGATGAACAGAATTGGTCCTAAAATCGAGCCTTGAGGAACTCCCCTTTCCAATATTGCTAGAGCTGAAGTCAAAGTAGTACCGTCATCCAAGCGCAATTCAACGAATTGTTTCCTGTCACTGAGGTAGCTGCGGAACCATTGTATAGCATTGTCATCAAATCCGTAGTATCTAAGCTTAGACAGTAACAGCGGTATATTCAAACAGTCAAAAGCGCGGGAAAAGTCAAGTAGCACCATCAGTGTACACATGCCTTTGTCTTGGGCTGATAAAATGTTATCAGTGACATCCAATAATGCTGTAGAAGTACTGCGTTGCTTTCTGAAACCGGATTGTAAGTCCGGTAACAGTCCATTTTCTTCCAAGAACCGAGTCAGCTGAAGGCACACCACTCTCTCCATTACCTTTGACAGACAGGGCAGTATGCTGATAGGCCGCAAGTCTTTAATTTCTGTTGGGTTTGAATTTTTTGGTATGGGTCTGACAGTGGCAATCTTCCACTGGCTGGGAAACGTGGAAGTCCATATTGAGTAGTTAATAATGAATGTGATAATTTCCAATGTAAGTGGCAAAGTTTGATTTAGCATATTTAAAGTAATGTGGTCGCAGCCTTCCGCATTTGATTTTAAATTAGAGATAATTCGCGAGATTTCATCTTGGTCCACAGGGGCAATAGTGAAAGTTGCGTCGTTAAATCTGTGTGACTCATAATACGTTACAAGCGACGCGCTGGCTACCGGGTTGCCAGGAACATTTAAAAAGGTACTATTTATTAGATTTGGGTCTCTAAAGTGTGATGGTAGGTCTTGACCGCGCTTAGAGGAGGAAAAGGTGGATTTAATGTTTTTCCATAATAATTTAGGATTTTTTATTTTATTGTTAATGTTGTACCTAAAGTATGCAGTTTTTTCATGGTACAAGGCGTTTTCCACTAAAGTTTTTAACTGTTTATAATATAGTTTTTTTTGTTCTGTCTTGGTTTTTCTATACGCAGCCAATGCTTTGTCCCGCAGCCGCATCATGAGCTTAATAGTGTCAGTAATCCAGGGATACGATACTTTCTTTATAGTACAGGTCTTAATAGGTGCATGTTCATCAAATAATGATATTATACGCTCATTTAAACTATAAACCATATCATTTACATTAGAAAGGTCAGCAATATTATCCAAGTTCAATTGAGACAAATCACTTTTAAAACTGTCCGTACAAATATCTTTGATGGGCCTGTATATTGCCACAAATGGTTTAATTTTGTCACGTTTCAAATGGAACTCGCTGACTATGAAGGCATGACCAGTACACGTTCCAAATGATTCCACATTCGTGTATCTTGCGCTAAGGTCTGTGCACAGAAGGTCAATAAGGGTTTCGCTCGTATCAGTGAAATGTGTTGGCGAAGTGACTAACTGAGACAGGCTCAAGCAATTCAGAAACTCGAGTACCTTTTTAGCTTTGTGCTCGTTGGTATTTATCATATTTACGTTAAAATCACCGAGCAAAATGTAGTGATCGCAGTTTCCTAAGGCAGCAATAGAGTTCGTTACAGCATCCAAAAATAAATCAATATCAAACCATGGTGGTCGATAAGCAGTACCGATGGCAATTCTCTTACCTGCCATGGAATACGTGAGCCACATTTGCTCGACGGATTCGAACCTGGGGTCAATCGGGCCGGTATATGTTCGCGCACTCAAACCCCGCCGCAGGTAGAACCCGACGCCCCCACCACGGCCCGCGCGCACGCACGCCGGCCGCGGCAGGTGTCGCAGGTGATAGCCGGGCACCGCAGGCGCGCGACCTTCTTCACCCGAACGCAACCAAGTTTCGTTTATGGCCAAAACATCGAAATCGTACTTGCCGACTGCATAAATAAAATCGTCATGTCCTGTACCCAGGGAACCCGCATTTAAAAATCCAACTTTCAGATACTTGTCTTTTTTAGACATTATTAAAATATGATAATTCGAGTATAAACATTATATAAATTGATAATATTATTTTCAGTTCAATTAAAAAAGTGTCATTAATTATTAATATAATTTTGGGTACAATCTTACTTAGTATTTTATTATTTGTGATGTAAATACGTAATTTATGATAAATTAGAGTTAATAGAAATGTAAATATTAAATCAGATAGTATCGTAAATGTAAAAGGTGAATGTAAGTGTATGTAAACATTGTGTGTGAGGAAGAAATAACTGTGATAAAACCGGTTCGGGTTGAGCACTCTGAGACGCGCGGCCGTGAGACAAACACGACAGTTGAAAATAATAACATAAACATTAACAGCGACCACGCCACATGTACATAATTGAGTGACATACTGTGTCTCAAAGGCATTTAAACAATAAAATAAAGGTTTAACATTATAAAAAAATAAGAAATTAACAACTAGAAAAACAAAATTAGGGGAAAGCGTTGTTATTTTAAACAGTAGCCAGTATGGGCACGGCTGCAAAAACGCGATGTATATCAGCCTCGCAGCGGATCTGGTGAACAGAGTCCCCGGCCTTGAAGCGGGCGAGTATACGGCCTCGCCTGGACCATACGAATTGCCACCCGAAGCGCCCACCGGCCTCCCGCGCCTGCCGAAACAACTCCCGATTGGTCTTCGTAAGGCGCTCATTGATGTAGATGCGCGAGGCCGGACCAGGCAAGTCGAGGTCAGCCGAGGTCATACCACGCCGCACTCGGGCGGCTTCCACCATCTCGTCGCGTAGGTCCCGGCGCGCGAATCGTACGACGAGGAAACGCGGGCGGGTCTCGACAGGTGCTGGCTGCGTCGCATTAATGCGCCTGCCCCCAACTCGCTCGGCACTCACGATGTCGCGCGCTTTGGCTTTTACGCCCAACTTTGCCGCAACTGTCAAGGCCGTATGTACCGGGTTTTCACCGGGAGTTTCGGGCAGATTTGATATCTGAATATCAGTCGCTAGAAGCTCCTGATCGCGGTCGTTTATATCGCTCCGAAGTTGAGCGATGATATCGTTCACCCCCGTTGACTCCTGTTCCTGTTGCCGGTTCTCCATCACAGCGACCCTCTCCTCCAAAGCGCTCATGCGGTCGTTGGTTTTTTTTATGGTTGACCTTAATTCGGCCAGGTCATCGCGCATTTGTTGGAATTCCTGCCTAATCGTGCTAATGAAATCCTCCTTAAATTTTATCAGCTCCGCTTTGATGTCCTGAGTCATCTCATGTGTAGCGTCCAAAGCCGTGGTATTGATGGGACTTGTGTCCATCAAGTTTACCAGGCTATCTTCCAGCGGCGCCACTGCCTGTCCCCTCACTGGTGTCTCGTTTCGGTTGTCCCGCACTTGGTTTTTGCTGCATTCGGGACAATGCCAGGGTGTGGTTATTATGCCAGTCAAATTAAGCCTAACGCACCGACGGTGATAAGATTTAAGGCAAATGTCGCATTTAGCGCCATCTATCGGTGACTGGAATTTACCGCAGGCGCCACACTTGTGCATAGTGACGTTTACCAATGTGAGTTCGGTTGAATTGATCTATAGGCAACGCAGTGCGCGTGATAAATAATAGATGTCGCTATTTACAGTGTAAGCGTTGATGGTGTTTATCACGACGTTATGTCGATTCCAGACACCATAGGATAATACACTGAACTGACGTTAGGATGCACTCTCACTGGGTTATGGCACAAGTTAGTTCCAGGTCGTCAATAAACAGTTTGTTGAATATTTTACAGACAATAGGGTAGTCTAATGTCAATTCAAAATGGGATTTGGTTTTTTTAAGGTTTTTATGTGTTTACACTGTACACTACCACTATATAATATTGTCACTTGTTTTTCGCACTTAAATTTGTTTATTTGTAATAAATGTTTTTGTTTACAACTTTGTTTTGGATTTTATTTTACGTTGAAAAATACTGAGACTTGCACTAGCTATAAGGTCCGATACCCTCTCCTGAATGCGAAATATACGAGAGAACAACGCAGGCACAATAAGAAGACGGGCGTGAGGCGGGCCTGGAAGCGGAAGCGGGCGCGGAAGCGAAAGCGGGCGCTGAGGCGGGCGCGGAGGTGGGCGCGTAAGCGGAAGCGGGCGCGGAGGCGGAAGCGGGCGCGGAAGCTAAAGCGGAAGCGGAAGTAGGCGCGGAGGCGGAAGCGGGCGCGGAAGCTGAAGCGGGCGCGGAGGCGGGCGCAGACGCGGGCGCGGAAGCGTAAGAGGGCGCGGAAGTGTAAGAGGGCGCGGAGGCGGGCGCGGAGGCGAGCGCGTAGGCGGGCGCGGAGGCGCCCACTTCCGCTTATTGCTCGAAAATCAACGGAAAATGCTGTTAGTGTGGCGCGGCTATTACGAAGCTAAATCGAAACCCATAAAACCAGGAGAAGTTCAAAGGTGGAACACGTTGGCTGTCACACGGAGGCGGACGCGGAAGCGGGCGCAGAGGCGGGCGCGTAAGCGGAAGCGGGCGCGGAGGCGGGCGCGGAAGCGGGCGCGGCAGCGGAAGCGGGCGCTAAGGCGGGCGCGGAGGCGGGCGCGGAAGCGGAAGCGGGTGCCGAGGCGTTATTTTGTTATTTTTTACATCATTTATTTGTCTAAACTATCTCTGACGTTTTTATTATTTATTTGTAATACTGTTTACCACACAATGTTTACCACACAAGAATGTCTATTAGTAATCCCGGGACGATCCATATTAATATCAACATTTCGATATAAGTACCTACTAAAATAACTCTACCTAATTCCGATCTCTGGTTATTGCGTTAATGGACGAACATTTAAAGGCACTTATTGCGCGAAAATCAACGGGAAATGCCGTTAGTGTGGCCCGGCTATTAAGCCATAAGGCAAAGGCTATTAAGGGCTTCGATTTAGCTTCGTAATAGCCAGGAGAAGTTCAAAAGTGGACCACGTTGACTGTCACAAGCTTACAACTAATTTCGTGAGACAGGTCGACGTATGGAATAATAATAAGTGAATAATAAGTACCTCATTTTGTCTTATTGAGTAGTTATCCTTGACCTATCATAAAGTGTTGTTGACTGATATTAATATTTACTATTGCTTGGCGGAAATATACGAGGATCTTTGTTATTCCAATGTCGTTTCCTTCTCTTTTACGGATGGAAGCATCTAGAATAATGACAGCAAGAAAGGAATCGCTTCTTTCTTTACTTTTTATTATTTGCAATCTGTACCTGTAAAGATCAGTCCCGCGACCACGGCAGGGTTTGGCCCTCTGAGGGGTGCCCCATCAAATTGCTGCTGCTTTGAAAATGAGTTTTGATAAATGGAACATAAAAGGTTTTTTTGGAAAAACCTGTTATTCTGCATAATCCATGTAATCCATAGGCTATTACAAAGCTGAAAAGTTTTTCTGTTTGGTTGAATGCGACAATCTCAGGAACTATTTCGACGGTCGAGCAAATGAGGAAAATATTCTCACTATAGTTTGATTATTAATTCGAGTCAGTAAAATAACAAGTGCAACTGTCACTGATACATACAAAATGAAACAAACCTGAACATTGGAAATGTCATTTTACTGACTCGAATTAATAATCGTATTTTAGTTCGACGGTCGAACAAATGAGAAAAAAAATCTCACTAGTTCGACGGTCGAACAAATGAGAAAAAACATCTCACTAGTTCGACGATCGAACTAGTGGGAATGATCCGAACTATAGGCTGTATAACTTCACGCTAAGACCAATAGGAGCCGACCAGCGGGGGTGAAGCCACGGGTAAGAGCTAATCTTCTTTATGATGGTAATTTTGCTTATAAGTACCCACAGATACTGCATGAAGCCTTTGGTGCCCCCTATCCAAATACATCAAATGGGTCCTCCCACCCAGGGTGGGCCGGGAGGGACTGTCAGACTTGTACTGACTAACATCCACGGTGTTCCTTCAATAGCCCTTTATGTTCCAGGATTACGGTTACTTGGCCTGATGAGATAGTCTCGCGAACCCGGCAGTCTTTGGCCCTCTAAAGGAGGGCACCGTCAGTTTGCAGACGGCTCTTTGAGGTGCGCGTGGAACACGACGCCTCGTCGACCCGGGAACGGTCCATCCAGTTTCAGTAAGTTTTTGGTGACGTAAGAGTGACAAGTCCTTAGGATTTTTTTTGTGCTTCTTTTGGTGCCCCTCCCAGACGTGATGCCCTAAGCAATTGCTTAATTTGATTAAGGGTTAATCCGTCACTGGAAACATGAGAGTAAAGTAGTCTCTTCGAAGTAATACTTGTGACAGATACTTAGCAACGATCCTCATAGTCCGGTGGGACGGCAATCCGACACAAACGGAAAGAGATTAACGGCTTAACGTGCTTTCCGAAGCACGAAGGTATCATACCGCCAACTTCCAAAGCTGCTAGTTACTGAGAAATTCTTATAGAAAAACTCAATAGCACTTTTTGCCCGACCCGGGAATCGACCCCAGGATCCCACGCTCAGCAGTCGTGTTTGTGAGCACGAGACCAGCGGGGCAGTTCTTAGCTTGAATACATAGTTTACCAACTCTATGTAAGACCAGACACACTGAAATCAAGATTCAGAAGTTGAAGTCACGTTTTCTTAAAAAAAACATAGTTATCAACTTGTAGGTTGTTAACTCACGTGTTTCTGAAATTCGGTCAACCATTTTATCAGTATTATTATGTCATTAAGATAATTAATAAAAAGTTTTGTTGTAACTCTGCTTGGTAGTAGGCAATTTTCTTTATCGTGGTAAAATCATCAAATGAGTCGTCCCGACCTCGCACCCAGGTCGGGACGGGAGGGACTGTCAGACTGACTAAAATCCACGGTGATCCTTCAATAGCCCTTTACGGTCCAGGGTCGCGGTTACCTGATGTGGGGTCTTACCGCCGCGATCGCGGCGTGCCCGAGTACTTGAATAGTTACATATCTCGTGATGAAAAAAAAAAGTGAATTTGAATAAATCTTGCTTATGTAATATACCTATATTACCTAGAGTTGTTTACTTCTGTTATCAGACATTACATACGGTTATCTATGTAAACCAGTCTAACTGTGTTATCAGTGGTTATCTTTATCAATCTGTTTCTTTAGCGAGTTTAAGATAAACTCGCTAAAGAGTTGTTTATTTCTATTTTTGTCTATTTCGCCTTATAAATAAACATAAATCTTCGAGCAAAAGATACTCTATTATTTCATGACTTTTCCTCAACTTTGGGGTCTTCAAGTCAAGAGTAGGTTACTTCGAAGCAAGCGTGCATCACCGTCGACCAATATTTGATTACCATATTCAGGCGAGATAGTAGTCAACGCAGCAAATAGTAAAAAAAAAATCTTAAGTTTTTGTAAGTCAAAGTAAAAAAAAACAAACGAAATATACTAATATCACTAGAAAAAAAAAATTTTCGTCACCACTCACCAGTGGCGTTTTAATTATGCGTCGTGCGTCAAAATATGTAAAAAGTAAAAACAAGGTAATAAACGGCCGTAACATTATGATTCCGTTGACTAGAAGACTAATATGCAGTGCTTTATACACTTGAGATGAGCTTTAAGGAGGACACTTTACGTATAGGTTTGATTGCATGGCACGTTTTTTCTCGCTTTTCTTGCATGTGTGCAGCATATGCATGATTACCTTTCCTGCATGTGCATTGTGCATTATGAATGAGGGCGGGAGGGTGGGACTGCATGCATCCTGCATCCAAACCTGGAAAGTCGGGGAATTAAACTTAGATATTTTTCATACCACTATGGACACTTCAGTTAAGTGTACCTAGACTTTAGAGACCTGTACCCTTAGCACGAGTTTTCACTCTTTTACTTTACAGCGTCTTTCCAGTATTTACAGCGTTTCTTGTATGAAAAAATGGAACAGCGCCGCTGGTGTACGATGAAGGAACTAATTTTTTCCTTGAAAATTGTCAATTTGAAGTCGTCTAAGTTCCAGTTTACTTTACGTCTCAATTACTGAAAACTCGTGCTCAGGGTACAGTACCCTGAGCACGAGTTTTCACCCTTTTACTTTACAGCGTCTTTTCAGTATTTACAGTGTTTCTTGTATGAAAAACTGGAACAGCGCCTCTGATGTGCGAAGAAGGAACTAATTTTTTCCTTGAAAATTGTCAATTTGAAGTTGTCAAAGTTCCAGTTTACTTTACGTCTCAAATACTGAAAATTCGTGCTCAGGGTACAGTACCCTCACACTCGCACTCCAGAGGCGCTGTTCCATTTTTTCATACAAGAAACGCTGTAAATACTGAAAAGATGCTGTAAAGTAAAAGAGTGAAAACTCGTGCTAAGGGTACCGATTCCGGTCAAACGAGACCTTTCATAATTTAAAGTTTTGTCATAAAAAATATATGTTTCAATAAAGTTGGTTTTATTTTATTTGTGGGTCAACTTTATGGGCCTAAAGTCGAGAAAATGGCAACGATTTTATAGCCCATGATTTAATATTTTATGGTGCGTTTTAGTATTTGTTTTGGTCTCGTATCTTAGGTGAATATCTTATTTTATTTTCAAATCTAGGTCCAGCAACGAGAATTGTTAATACAAGAGTGATAATTTTGATAATTTATTTAATAACTAGCGGCTTCGCCCGCTAAAAATCTAAAATTAAATCGGAAAACATTAGGGTAAAGTTGGTAGAGATGGCCGTACGGGAGAGATAGCCAATCGAAATATTTCGGTAACTACTTGCTGGAAATCGCTGTAAATGCCAGGTCCGCTTCACATCGTGCACAAGTACATCATCATCATCAGCCGGAAAACGTCCACTGCTGAACACAGGCCTCAAGGCCTCATAGGCCAGAAGTACAAATTGCAAGTTAAAAGTATTCAGAAAAAAGAGAAAAAAGAGAGTAAAATCCAACATAATATTTTCAAACTACTGTAATATTTCTTGATGTGTGCATATTTTACAATATTACGATGTAATTTTGTAAAAGTAAGGATTTCTTTTAAATTTTCTAATAACTTCATGAGCGCAGCTACATTATAACCTCAAATTTCTTGACGTATCATATACACTTACGTTGTTAAAGGGTGTGGCCATCTTTCCCTTATGATTAGGAGAGACGGCCATGCAAAGTTGGTGTATCGTGCCATGCAATGACCATCACAATGTTTTGAGCGTAGACAAGCCGATTTAGGGACATTACTGCACGTTTTTTAGGAATTTGAAAAAAAAAACTACTACTGACTACTACATAACGATCACCGAAGATTGGATTCAATGTATCTTGCCCAATCTTTGGGTTCCAATGTGTTACGATAAGTGCATGCTGAGTACTTGTCGCCATAGGTAAAATCATAAAAAAAACATGTGGTTCAAAAAAATAAAGCAAATTAGTAACAAGGTATACAGACATAGTACTGGCCATCACTACCTCACTCATATGGCCATCTTACACGGGCACCCTGGGAGAGATGGCCAAACGAGTTTTATTTTTAATTGTTTTTTAGACATGATCTCTTTAATTAAAACGATAAGTATGCCAATAATGTATAACATTAATGTTTTTAAATTATGAAAATATTCCAAAATTAACAAGATAAAGTATTTATTCTTATTTCAGCATACCTTTGAAAAAACTATGGCCAACTCTAACGAATTTACCCTAAATCGGAATAAAAACTGTCCTACGCTACGTGTTAATCGAAAATATAAATCCTCTGTGTACCAAATTCGTTCAGTACTTTTGGTGTAAAGAGTAACAAACATACTTACATCCATCTATCCATGCTCACAAATTAATAGGAGTAGAATTAGTTAGTCCTAGAAAATACTAGAGAACCATCCCAAGTCAAGTCTCTAGTTTTTACGTCATTTATAAATTAATGATATTAAGTCTATTTGTGTAGGACGGTCCCTAAATAAAACTGAATTGAGTTACCTATTTATACACCGTCTCTTCCGTAGTATAAAATGGTATCAAGGGCAGATGTATTTGTAGGACTTGAGGTACCAATAACTGGTTACCAGCACCTACTTATTATATCTATAGAGTGTTTTTAAAAAAATTCGACGTAATTCATATCCATAGGAGATACTGGGAAACTTTTGTAAGGAATGATTAGCTTTGTTATTATTTATCAGTCGATTGCCGTCCGGTACTGACAATGAGCCTTCCTCAAAGAACGCTCAACCCTCGCGGTCCTGGGCAGTCCGTATCTATCCGCTGCCAGCCGCATTCTTCTAATCATCGACCCATCTGGCCGCAGGGCGTCCACTACGTTTGCTCATTCGCGGTCTCTACTCTAGCACATGTCTGCTCCATCTACCATCTGTCTGTCTACAGACGTGGCCAGCCCACTTCCACTTCAGCATGCTGATTTTAGTTACTTTGGTTCTCTGACGAATGACTTCTTTCTGAATTCTATCCATCTGAGAAACCCTGAGCATTGCGAAATTGCGAGCTCTGTTATTGATGAAATAAAATGTTGTAACAAAAATAGGTACCTACAAGTATCAAAAAGGATCGCTGTCATCGGGTACCACTTCCCAAGACTACTTATTATATTGGACTGCATTCCTGATTTTTTGGTTCAAAAAGGCCAAGTGTGAGTTATTCATATACATTACTAGCTTTTTTTTTAACTTTTGTTGTTGTAAAATCATCGAAATGAATTTTCAAACCCAGGTTGGGATCGGAGTGACTGTCAGACTTGTACCTACTGACTAAAATCCACGGTGATCCTTCAATAGCACTTTACGTTCCAGTGTCACGGTTACTTGATGAGACAGTCCCGCGACCCCGGTAGGCAGAAGGTAGAGCTTAAGGTTCAACATTACATTTACATTTTTTACATTTCCTAAGTATATTGCGGCCCATTTGTTCAAGATGCAAGAGCATCACACTACATTTGTGTTCCTAACCACGGTTTTTCTATCAATTATTTCCCAATACTTGTTTACTGACCTTTGAAAAGCTAATCATTCATCGTGACATGAAGTTCGTTGAACCAGAACCTTGGCCCAGTCTGACAGAGGACGGTACAGCCTTGGCAGTGAAACGCGGTCCGTCTAGTCGACAGACGAGGACGTACGTACACCTATGGATAGCGTATTTCTATTTAATTTCCTTTAGTCATGTCTACGTAGGAATGTTTGTGTGGTTTTTCAATTCGTCTTTTTTTCTTTCTAAGGATCATGATTAACGTGATCGTGGTAACGAAACGCGACGCAATCTGACGCGAGGATACTGGAAAATATCTTTTTATGTAGTAAATAAAGTTAATTTTTGAGTCGCTCTATTAAAATGCAACCAGGAAAACAAGAAACCGACCTCAACTAAGTTGGGAAAAGATAGGCAGATGTTGGGAGATGACAATGAAGTCCCCTAACTAACTACGAAACCATTTTATAGGAAAGACAATTTATTTTCCTTTCTAGCGGCCAGTTGCCAACACCGATTAATACTGCATTGTTTGCAGCAGCAAAAATTGTGTCGACTTGCTGAGCAGCGACCTGGCAACCTGCCTAACTCCTTAAACGAATGCTATTCAGTAAATTAGGTTATTTTATTGTGATGGATTGGATCCACCTCTAGCGTTACGCTTGGGGCCTTAGATTAAAATTTTAATTATTTGATTTTATTAATTAAAAAAAATGACAATCTAAGCTCCGGTGGTATCACAGGCTACCTGTGACCAGTGGCAGATTTGCAGTCTTAGCCGGACTAGGCCCCACACCATGTGCCGCCCCTTTCTCAGCAACCATCATACACTTAATTATTAATGAATTTACTTTATTGCCCACTTTAAACTGATTCAGAAAATTGGTTAACGTTAACTGAAAGGCTCTGCTACTTTATATAAATATTTTCTGAGGTTTCAAAGATTGGTAATTTAAAGAAAACATTAAAAAAAGTTTTAGATTTTGTTTAACGTAAGTTAAACTAAAGGTACGAACTATTTTATCAATAATGAATATCATTGGTATCTATACTATAATATTATAAATAGGAAAACTTTGTATTTTTGTTTGTTTGTAATGGATAAACTCAAAAACTACAGGACCGATTTCAAAAATACTTTCACGAGTTGAAAGCTGCTTTGGTCCTGAGTGACATAGGCAATAAGGGGGGGGGGGGGGGGGGGGGGTTGCGAGCGAAGCCGCTGGGAAAAGCTAGTTATTTATAACTTAATACGCAATATTGATTTTTTGCCACGATTTGCCGCCCCTGATATCTGGCCGCCCTAGGACCGGGCCTACTGGGCCTTAGGGCAAATCTGCCACTGCCTGTGACACTCCGGTGACGGCTGAGCAATTCAACTGATGATGGATATCCTGTCGGAGTCAACCAAAATACTGTGTACGGTCGTGGCGTAGCAGGAGATTCAGTTTCTTCTGAGTAATCTAGTAATGAGCTAGGCAGATAGCCTTTTCCGAACTACAGAACCAGATGCAGCTGGATATCAGTATTTTACATGGAGCGACTGCCTATCGGACCTCCACAACCAACTGGGTAATAAGATACCCCATGGTAAGACTGGTTGTCAGACTTTTAGAGCTTCTGACTTATAGTAACGACTGTCAAAGATCTACAAATGAGAGCCGGGACCAACGGCTTTACGTGCTTTCCGAGACATGGAGGAAACTCGCTATGTCAGATGGTCACCCATCCACAGACCAACCTCGGCAAGTGCGGCTTAACCCGGAAGATCGGCCTGTGCGGCTGTAATTATTTTCCTTGTGAGTGATCTCGCTTAATTTTGAGCTGGATTTAGCCTGAGAAGAAACCCATAATTAATTAAAAAAGCCATGAAACCTTAATCTAGATTGACATAACAATATGCTAACGAGAATTATAATCTAGTAGGATTTATTATGTAGGTTTTGCACAATTTTGCATATCATGGCCTGATTTCTCGCTTATCAACTTGTGATAGTAAGTAATCAAAGAATATCACCTTGTTGACATTTCCTGCAAAAATTGCAAGAAATAAAATTTGTTTACAACGATTTCCTGATAATTTAAATAATAATTCAATTTACTACGACGCAGAAGCACAGAAAAATAAGGTAAACGGAAATTCATTTTATTTACCATTGATTCCGAGAACAATTGATATTATACAGGGGCGTACCGGGCTACCGCCGTATCTGCCGTATACGGGGCCCCCGGGCCACAGGGGCCCCCAACTTGCGTAAACAAAAATTAATAAAAAACTTAATGATTTATTAATAAAAGTTATTTACTTTTACACAATTTATTTGTCTTATCTATCTCTGGTGTTTTTATTATTATTATTTGTATGTAATACTGTTTTAAGCACGAGATTGTCTATTTGAAATCCCGGGAAGATCCATATTAATATCAACATTTCGATGCAAGTATTATAAAATAACTCTACCTAATTCCGACCTCTGGACTGATCAGTAGCATCTTGAATTTTTTTGATGACCTTTGTCCAATTTTTGTTTATATTTCGGCGTAGATAGGTCCAGAGAAAAACATTTTTTTTCTAGAGTGATCAATCTTTACACTACATAAGGGGCCCCCAAACAATTTTTTATACGGGGCCCCGCCAAGGCACGCTACGCCACTGATATTATACATTACCTACAATGTTCACCTAAGAATGCTTTTAAAACAATTAGTGATGCTAAAGTCTACACGACCTTGGCATTGACCGCCATTATGTAAGCAGCCATTTTGATTAGAATACCTATTGCGACACGCTTGACTGTGCAGGCATCTTTGATAACTCTTCATGTATAAGAAATGTTACATAAATGGTAGTTACGAGAACAATCTTTGTTAGTAAGATATATTTTAGTTATGGAAACAGGTGTTACTTTGCAGAAATCTATGAGATTAAAATGTTATGAAATAAAAAATACGTGTGGCACTCGGCGACTGCCGCGGTAAAGCTATTGCATAGCATTTTTTATCAACTTATGCAATTATAATTATTTATTTATTATATTTATTAGATTACTGTACTAATTAAACTATGGTCAGCCACGTCAATCAAGTGAAACGTCAAGAAACGTTCTCCTCCCTCTCCCTCTCCCTCTCCTTCAATAAAAGCATGCTTTCGTGCTAGTAATGAGCACGTCTGTCCGTACCTTTATGAGCACGTCGTCTGATGATGATGATGATTCAGTAGCCCTTTCGGTCACGGTTACTTTAAGACAGTCCCTCTGATGAGGGTCAGGGGGGGCAATTACTGACAGCTCTACGAAAATTAACTTACCTTTATTCAGAAGTGGGAAGGCATAATACCTACTAACTAAGGATAGTTGTATTGTCCAGTTAAGCAGCCCACGACCTCCTCTAACCTTTGTTAACTTGGTTGACCTGCGAGGTGCTATTAAAAGGATCTGTTTGATTTTTTACCCTTAGCCTTACCTATCTTCTTTTTTTCGTGTCGATGGACTCAAATAAATGTAGTAGGTATCTGACCAATACGTAGTCATCAGCTTCAGCACAGCTCTGTCGTTCGCCTCGTTTAAATCCGTCTATTCTATCTGGTGACAAATGAGAAAAAATCCCGATGTCCCAATCAAGGAAAGGAGGTGGGACATATATCTTGTAGATTTTTATTAATTTTTACTCATAAATAAAACATACAGTTAGGCCGTTTACGAAACTCTCAATTATGGCTATCAAAGAGAATCCTATGCGACTTTGTTTCATTACAATAACTTTGTGATTGTCAAAGTTTCGGGAAGGGGATTAAATGTGGGTCCTTTGAGCTATAAATTTGGCTATGTAACTGGTGTGGTTACTGTTTTTGATTTTATAGTATTAAACTTGTGGTCGGCCGCATAAAATATGACATACAAATGAAATATAACAAATAACATTTGTTCTATGCGAAGGTACATTTTTGTGGGTAAAATATTGATTTGATCTACACAATTAAATACAGATGTATTTTCAAGATCCTTCTTTTCGGGTCATGGTACATTTAGATACCTATTTATTACATTTATAGTGAAAAAAAAAATGTTTTTATGGTTAGAGTTCAAATTCAAATTCATTTATTTCGTGAACACAGGGTACATACAGTAGATGTTTTCATAAATTAATAAGATCCGAGCTGTGCTCCACCAAAAGGCATACAAAATGTTATCAGGTTTTACATGCTTAAAACATAACTATTTCAAACTAAGTCTTAAACAAAAATATAGCGTCAAATTTAGATTAAATTGATAAAAATATGTCAGTTAAAATAAAGTAAAAGGGCCAAACAATACAAAATGAAAAAAAAAAATAATGTCACTAATAATAATTAAATTCAAATCAATAATCAAAATCATAACTATTTCAAAACCATTCAGTATGTCACATAATATAAAACAGACTAATTAAAATTTGTCATTTAAATATTCGTCAACAGAATAATACACCTTATTATTTAACAGCTTGAAAAGATTCCTTTTAAATTCATTTATGTTCATACATGAGATAACTTGTCCTGGTAACTTATTATACAGTTTTTGAGCCATTGCATATAAGCTTTTGCTATGAAATTTGGAGTTATGGGTATCCTATCAGGGTAGGGCTTATTGATGAGGGATGAAACGCATGTGTCTAAAAGAGTGATTCCTTCTTTCTATTAACTCATTTTCTTTAGCACGACCGCATACCTAGGTAGGTACTAAGTATAAAAGAAATCTGTTAGAAAAATTCTGATGAAGAGATAAGATGGAGAGAAAAATGGATAAATGATATAAAAGAAAAAGAGAAGCTTACGGGACGTCTGACAGGCGATTTTGTAAGAAAACGAGAAACGGAGGGAAATGATGATCGAGGTAATTAAATGCGCACATTTAATTTAGTTAATTAGTCGGTAGTCTAGTAATGTTGTTTACTTGTTTTAACTGCGTAAAAAATGGTAGGTAACTAGTTTGTTTACGATTAAAACCATGGCGTTTCCGATTTAGAAGGAATTTTAATGGCGGGCGGCGTTACAATAGACCTACTGTTCACTATGGAATCATGCTATTGCGATGTTTGTTATGTTTTTGCGTTTTAAAATTCCTATGTGTTTTTGTTTGTACTGTGTATATTAATTTTAGTAAAAAAATACTTGTCACGTGTTTATTGTTTTTTTTTTGGTAAGGTATTCAAAAGTGTTGAGTCAGTTAATATATAAGTAAGAAGATTGTAAATATTTATTTAATAGACGTTTTTTTGTCAATAAATGTATAAATATGTCGCAGAATCAACACAAAAGCACAATAATTCAGAATAACGCCATCTATTGTCATTGCCGAGGAATCAAAACAGAAACACAATTTGGAGTCTCTATGGATTATTGTTAATTTAGAATAACGCCATCTATTATCGTTAGTGTGGAATCAAAACAGAAACGCAATTTAGAATCTTCATTGATTAGTGTTAATTTAGAATAACGCCATCTGTCTCTCATTGGAGGAACTATGAAGTTAGATTTGACAGATAACGTTTAGGAATGCCAAGTTATTACACTTGGGGATGCTTAGCGTGGAGTAATGGCAACACCGAGCGAATAGTCGAGTCGAATATCGATTCGGAAGTTTAATCAGGTATTCGACGTTGACAGGTACTGACGTTGACAGATATGTTGGCAAACCTGTGTGGGGTAGGCTACTTGGACGGGAGTTGAGTGAAGTGAACACTTTGAATCGGTCCGTCAAGCTGTGTAGACATCTTGGTCACGCCACGTCGTCCACGATAATCTTCCCGCGTTCCTAAGTTTTTAATCGAGCCATATCTCGGACATCCTTGACTATTTTGTAGTCAGTGTGTGTTAGCAAGTAATAAAAAGTGTTAACGAAGGTTTTGTGAGTCTTATTTCCGATATCGCGCCCCTTCTGATATCAATTCTTCGACAAATATAAAATAGACATGATGAGTATTGTTGAATAATAATTATAATTGTCCTATTACTACTATTACGCATGTGACAAAGCGTCTACTATTTCCATAAAATATCTTGTTTCTGCAAAAAATATCGAATTTCTTAAAAATAATTTATTTTTCACTAAGAGTCTGACTGTCCCATATTACCAAAAAAACAAAAAAAATATTGGCCTAATGTTATATTATTGACTTTTTTATATAAAAAGTAACTGTAAGTACTGAACTCTAGCAAACGTCAATTGAAGACGTTGTCACGGTGTTCATAGTCATACTAAATTCTGTGAGGTATTTTCTAAGAAAATAGCAACGTTATAAAATAGATTATTAACCAAGGGGATAAAGCAGTGTCTTCTGTCGCGGGTGACAATTTAAATCGTGAGCGTAACGAAGGACTCGAGGTTTACTCCCGAGCGCAGCGAGGGTGTTAAAAACTTACATAACGAGCGAAGCGAGGGATTTAAGACGAGTCCTGAGTGTAGCGAGGGATTTAAGTTCACACAAGACTAAGACAGCTTTATCACCGAGGAAAATACTCTACTTTTCGTACCATTTGCGAAAAAATTAACACAATAATAATATGAGATAAGCATTTATTAAACACTAGCTTCCGCCCGCGACTCCGTCCGCGCGGATGTCGGTCTTCGCGTGGATGGTTTATTTCTCCATTTTGAGTAACTCTGACAATGACATCTTATAAATATCTATTGGACCCAAATACGGCTAAGCCTATAATAATTAAGGAGATCCCTCTATTGAGCTAGGTACTGCTGTTGAGCTCGCGTTCTGTAGTAAGTATTTTTTTCATAGTAATTCCGACCTTGTATTTACAAATAACTGATCGGAACAGTAATCAAAAAGGTCGCGCTGAAAAGCACGGTTTAAAATGACACGCATACAATATTAATTCCACGGACGACCGCTCGCCACACTGGACACGTCCGCTCGCATCAAAATTCAGAATTTATATGCATCGCGCGGCGCGGAACGCGGCTCCTTATATAGGAGTCGGGCAGGCGTGGCCCGCGTGTGCCGCAAACGGTTCAAGCCAAATCCGACTTTCGGCGCTTCAGATTACGGCGCTGAATCCACTGCGGGTAATGCAACGTGTGTTCGCGGTTCTACAGAACAACGTCTATGAATAAAACTGAAAAATAAGATTTTTTTTCTACGTATTTGTCCAGGATAAAAAGTATCCTATATTATGCCCAGGATAATAAGGTATAATTATACCAAGTTTCATCGAAATCGAACCGTTAGTTTTCAAGTGATGCCTGCACATACAGACAGACAGACAGACAGACAAAAATTTTTTTAATCACATATTTGGGTTTGGTATCGATCCAGCAACACCCCCCGCTATTTATTTTTTCAATATTTTCAATGTACAGAATTGACCCTTCTACAGATTTATTATATGTATAGATAATGACAATTAGTATTTGAAGAAAACAAAAACGCGGAAAATTCCTAGACTAATATTTTTTTTGTGGGAAAAGCAAAGGCATCAAGCTCATACGGCCTCGTCGGTTTTCGTAATTTTATTTAATAATCATAACTGCATAATAAATGCGTATTCCTTTTTCAAAAAGATGTATAATGCCATATATTAATGTAAAGTCAATGTTGTAAACACAGATGTAGTTCAGTATAAACGGTAAGTATTCCAAATTTAAATCACATTCTTTCCCTAGAGGATGAATGAAATTCAGTACAATTTTCTTTCCCTGTTTTTAACAGATTAAAAATGACTATTGTTATGTTCGCTTTTTGTGGCATAGAATGTCACTTTTTTTAACAAGTGGTACGAAATTCTTTCCTATATTTTCATTTTATTTTTAAGTTGACACAACTGTGAATGACGCAATAGTATGAGGCCACCTAAATACGCCGAAAAAAAAAAAGAAAAATTGCGTCGTTTGTTTTTGAAATTGGAGAACAATATTTAAGACGCGGACTGACTACGATTTTAATCGCTTATGACCGCGTAAACTATTGTCACCACTATGGAGCGTCAATAAGATTGAAAATTGAAAAAATGACATTTGTGTTGAAATGTGACGTAAGCTGCGAATGGGCATTTATTTTACAGCTTTTCTTTAGATTATTTAAAATATAGACATAAAATTAAATAATGGTTCGGTTAAAGTTTTAAAAAAATGGAAAACCTACTAAATTCTTAAAAAAAAAACTGTTGTTATCGCTGGAAAAACAGAGATCTTCGACGTCAAAGTTTATTTTTGTGCTACAACTTCCCAATTTTTATTGGGAATATCAAACTCTTATTTATTATTCTGTTCGGTTTAAATTCTTCTTTATACCCTTCTCTGTCCACTGTATTTTTCGCGTTGCTTATTTTTATTACATTACGTCATACTCGACGTTCTAAGAAACCAATTTTTGGGAATATGAGATAAGACCGCGCCTTAAGCAAAAATGTTCATATAGTAACCCGGAATTTATACTTTTAGGAATTACTTGACGGTAAAAGAAAGTTATTTTGGGATATCCTAAAGGATTTATAGCGCCATTTACGATACCTTTTCCTTGGCTATCGAATCAAATTTATGACCACTTTCAAGGTGATTGAAGAATCTAAAGGGGGAATCTATAACGGGAAAAGGTCGCGGATCGGTCTTAAAAATTACTGCGGACTTAGAATGTAAATCCAGGCGAAATTTACAATACGAATCCATAGACGTTCGTATACAGGCACGATACTATGAAGGCGAAAGTCGTAAGATACTTAATGGAGACTTGCGTCGCGTTGTTATCGAAGTGCTGTAAGATTTGAAGACTACAACGCCATGAATAAGGCGATGCAAGCCTCCAATAATTAACGACATTTGGTATACAGGCGACTATCGCAATGCAAATTCATAGAGGTTCGTAAACAGGCATGCGTTATGGATACCAAAGTTGTAAAATATCGGAGACTTGCGTCGCGTTGTGTACGAAGTGCTGTAGAACTTGAAGAATAACCCACCACCATAGCTAGCAATTTATTTTATTTTAATTTTAGTTAAAATATTCAACCCAAATTGTTGTCAAATACATAGTTTTCTTACATTATGAACTAGAATTTTGTAATCCGTAGTACCGGTAAAAAGTCGAAAAATACTCATAAAATAAAAATCACTATACCAAAACTTGAACTAAATGGCAGGTATAATCGAACCAAAACGAATTACACAAATTGGACCAGAAACCTCTGAGAAATCGGTGTAAGTACAAACTTAAAAACCGGCCAAGTGCGAGTCGGACTCGCCCATGAAGGGTTCCGTAGTAGCAAGCATAGATTAGGGATATATGTAATTATATTTAGATTAGTAAGTAATATACACAAACAATAAAAATAACTTTGTTTTTCATAGTGTTTGTATGAATGGCAAAGTTATATTTGCGGTTGTTGAAAATGTACTATATCTCTAAAACTGCTAACTATGTATAACTCATCCAAACCAATTTTCGTTGGAAGTTTTTGTTGAGGTCTGCATTATTTTTTTTTTTAGTTTTATCATTCTCTTATTTTAGAAGTTACAGGGGGGGACACACATTTTACCACTTTGGAAGTCTCTCTCGCGCAAACTGTTCAGTTTAGAAAAAAATGACATTAGTAACCTCAATATTATTTTTAAAGAACTATCCATAGATACCCCACATGTATGGGTATGGTGAAAAAAAATTTTTTGACTTTCAATGCTAAGTATGGGGGGTACCCCCAAAAACGGTTTTGTTTTTATTTTTGTGTGAAAATCCTAATGCGGTTCACATAATACATCTACTTACCAAGTTTCAACAGGATAGCTCTTATACTTTCGAAGATAAGTGGCTGTGACATACGGACGGACAGACAGACAGACAGACAGACATGACGAATCTATAAGGGTTCCGTTTTTGCAATTTCTCTACGGAACCCTAAAAATACCGACGGAAATGAGATCTTTCTCCTTTTTGAAGTCGGCTAAAAAAGCCAGATGATGACCCATCATCGTCTTCCTGGTCTTATCCCATTTTACTTGTGGTCGATGCACACGTTTTTTTATCTTCTATTCGGCCCTTTCAGTCGTCACAGTTTCATTTACTCCTTTTTCTTTCATATCATTTCTTAGACTTAGACAATCCATCCATCTTTTCTTTGGCCTTCCTCTTCTTCTCCATCCGTCAACATTCATACTCATCATTCGTAGTCACATGACTCAGAAGCAAATAAAACAATATCCATGAAAACAATGTGGAATTTCGACGCAGTATGGTGTTATTAACTTCCGCAATTCCTTTTATGATTTTAAAACGTGGACATGTGGTTTTCACACACATTTACATGGTCTTTATATTATTTGTTTTCTTAGTGGCCAGGTGCGAAGTACTTGCAACTGGCCTGTTTGTACCCATGACCAGAGCTGCTAAAAAAATCGAATAATGGTCTATTCTTTTCTATTGCTCGCGAAATAGACAATTTTTATCAATTCTCTAGTATTTTTTTTTAATAGCCTGTTCTGTCCCACTCCTGGGCAAAAGCCTTCACTCCTTCCATTTTCCGCGACACTGAGCGTCCTCCTTCCCGTTTGGAAGGAACCTGTCTAGTTCGTCCCGCCATCTCCTACGTGGCCTGCCACGACCCCGTCTCACCGTCTCAGGGCACCAGTTTTGTGCTATTTTGGCCCACAATTTGTCCGGCATGCGGCAGACATGTCCTGCCCAGTCCCATTTCAGTTGGGCAGCCTTCTGAGCTACTTTTCTTTTCAACTTTGTAAAATTATCAAATGAGTCCTCCCGGGTGGGACAGGAGTGGTCGACTTGTATTCACTAAAATCCACGGTGTTCCTTCAATAGCCTTCTACGTTTCAGGGTTACGGTTACCTTAGTAATTTCACATTTTTTTTTTCTAATAAGAAAGTCTCGGGAAACCTCCTAACACTGGTTGACCCGGAAATTTAACTCAATACTTCTTACGGTGCCACATTTATCGACGCGGAATTGGCTTAAGCCATTCGCATCGTCGTCGTCCGAGCCGAGCCGATGCGAATGGCATTATAGTAACACCCTTATTACGTTGACATAAAGGTTTTCTTGACCGGCTTAAGCCGATTCCGCGTCGATAAATGTGGGAGCACCCTTACTCGCATTGCGACCACTGGACTCAAGAGGCAGTCACTTCTCATTCATGCCCTAACATATTATAAGGGTTTATTATCCCCTAGCTTCTTTAAAGTAGTTACTGTCTGCATAAACAATTGGCGCAATGCCTAGATCCATAATTCATACTATTGTCGACAAATGGCGCCTAGTCTAGTCAGAACTAGGTATGTTGTATGCGCAAGAGTCTTCATCTTCCTGTTTTATTATTATTAGCGACATTGTAAAAGTGGAGATTAAATTATACATATTATATGTATAATTTCATGATAACAAATTAAAACGATTTAATCAAAAGTAAATAAACCAATGATGAACTGAAAAATGTTATCAATATCTGTCACTAATGATCGATGGGTATAAAAAAATCGTCTCCTCAATATTGTCAATTCTCTAGTCTCTAATAAAAAGTCTAATTTATAATAATAATTGACAGCTCATACAAATCTACAAAGACAAACCGGTCTGTCGGTTTCGCACGAATGTGCTGTTTATCTAATGTAATTTGCGTTTATTTCTCAAGTTCATGCTGTAAATTACATTTACACAAAAAAAAACACCAACATCTTAAAAAAACACAAATATTCCATAGACAAAAAAACATCTTATGCAAGCAATATTGATCATTGAAAAATTCCGAAAACAATAGTTTCAGTACAACAACACTTTCAATGTCAACTATCTATTTGTCCCAAGTGTCATAAACCACGTGTGTAAACAAAGGGGCGTGTCCACTGACTCACGCGCACTTATGTAACTGAAGAGCTAGGGTCTTCGCCCACAGGATCATGAGTGAAGTCCAGAGGCGAAGAAAATAAGGCGAAGAAAACGGTGAAGGAAAATATCGTGAGGAAGCCGGCACTACCTAGAACCGATTCGATGACATGTGACATCTGATCTAACAACCCACACTGGGCCAGCGTGGTGGATTATGGCCCTGGCCCACTCCCTCTCACAGAAGATGTTTTTTTGACTGTAAATGCTTTGAGTTATGACGGCTGTTCCCTAAAATCTTCAATATTTACTCTACATAAATATATGCTAGAACCACGGGTGAGGTATCTACCTACAGGCACGATGTGCCGCAAAGAACGCCCTCGCCGCGTTTTCTACGCAATTTTGTGATTTCATTCCATGCCTTACTACGCATAGAAAAGGTAAATAATTATAACCACCCACGCTTTAACTCAACAACGCTTGTACTCATCAGTGAGCGACACGCTTTAAACGCAATTTCGTAAACACATTCAAGGCTCAATATCGCGCGATTCTGCGGAGTGACCGGTCGAATGCGAAACAACAGATGACGTAGAATCCAAGATGGCGGTTGTTCTAGGTTTGGTGTTACGGAAAGAAACAGTCACTATCTGACAGTGGCTTGACTAATTGGGACTGGTTATCATGTTAATTTTGTGGGTGTGTTGTTTCTGACTATATTAGGCACGAGTAAGCTTTGCTGTGTCGTCAAATATATTCAGTAAGGACGATAAAACAACTTTGATAGCGTGTTCTGTCGAAAAAAACCTCTTTTGGTCCGTTATCATAATCAGCTTAGCTTAAATTATGTTGAATTGGAGTTATTTTAGGTGCTTGATGCAGCTTAACTCCAGTATTTATTAAATGAGTTGACATAGGCACGATAAGAAGAATAGGCTACCGAAAAGGTCCTGTCAATTGGAAGTCGTTGACGTTATATGATCATATGCTTTGTCAAATGCAAGATGATTATGAAAATTTTTTGAACGAAAATTGTTTATGTTCAGCAATAGGGTTGAATATGTTGGTTCTGACATGCAGACTGTTACTTTTTGATTTTTGTGATCAGTGTGATCTGATTTATCATCCAGGATTTGCTCCAGATGAGAGAATTCTTCTAAAGGTTTCTGAAAGCTTAAGGTCATAAACTCAATGCGAAATTATTATGCTCACACACAGTCAGCCGATCATCGAATCCAAGATACTTCCTAGATTAAAAAAAAAAAACAAGGAGTTTAAGGAGGATATTAATTAGTCTTAAAAGAAAAACTGGTTTTAATTTATGAATGTGTTTACAACCTGCGAGTCACGTGTGCAATATAAAACAGGATTTCAATAATATTAATAATACTATGTCCACTATTTAAATGCGGCTAGATTTCTGCAACGAATTTAAGAAGTTTGAATCAAAGAAATAAAGAACTAGATCAAGATCATGAACAGTGAAAAGAAAAATAATCTTCAAAGTTAGAGTGGACAGGCTTCTTCTGGCTTCTTCTCGTCGACTTTGCCTCCGTAACCCCTAACCTGTATTAAAATCAAGAGCAAACCCATCTTATTTTAAGAAGGCAATTGTTATAAATCAACATATTTTCATTGGGCAGTTCGGACACTTACCCAGGGCTACAAAATTTTGTAA
The DNA here is from genome assembly GCA_950005045.1 of Agrotis exclamationis. Classification (NCBI taxonomy): domain Eukaryota; kingdom Metazoa; phylum Arthropoda; class Insecta; order Lepidoptera; family Noctuidae; genus Agrotis; species Agrotis exclamationis. Next base: position 5,419,326 of record OX465433.1, on the reverse strand, counting down.
GTGTCATAGCCAGCTTTGGCTGATCCCCTTTGAGGGTATTAAGAAAGTAGGAAGGAGTGTTATTCCAACAGTTACAGGGAGAATACAGCTGTCAGCACAATGACCCTTCAAGAACCAGTTCACCCGCATTCGTGGACGAAACACAGATGAGCTACTGGACGCTGGACTTAATGCGAGTGGCCAGTCACACCCTGAAGGTACCACCAATAGTGGCGGGTATTGTCGCTTCTTACGAATTTGCTCCTATCTTGCGAAGGGGACATTGTATGTACTAGCTGTCCGCTGCGCGGCTCCTATGGGTCGTAGCGTGATGTTGTATAGCCTATAGCCTTTCTCAATAAATGGACTATCCAATACCAAAAGAACTGTTCAAATAGAAGCAGTCGTTCCTGAGATTAATGCGTTCAAACAAAGAAACTCTTCAGCTTTAAGCTATTGTCAAGCAGATAGGCGAAGCGAACACGATCCGAATCCTGTCATATAGAAAAGCGAAAGCGGTCAGATAGTCTATGTGATAGGCTTGCATACATTACAAACAAAAACGCTTTGCTTCGCGTTCGCTTCGCCTGTCTGTTTGACAATAGCATTATATTATTATTAGTAATTAGTCTTAATATATATAAATCTCGTGTCACAATGTTTGTCCTCAATGGACTCCTAAACCACTTAACCGATTATAATAAAATTCGCACACCATGTGCAGTTCGATCCAACTTGAGAGATAGGATAGTTTAAATCTCAAATTATAGTCGCAATTTTAATTTATTGCTAATTATTCCTAATATAGTAGAGATTGTACCCGTGCGAAGCCGGGACGGGTCGCTAGTATACTATAGATTCTAGACCGTCCCCTCACGGCACAAACTAAGCAACAGATTTCACCATCAAAATTCAATAACTAATAGTGGTATTCAAAGCAGCAAGTCACAATATAAAGATGCCATAAATAAACACAATCAAGCAGACAATTTCTTCGGAAACTCCAATCAAAATTCATCAGCGTGTACCATTGGTTGGTCTTGAATACGAAAACAAACCGGTTGGTTGGTACGTATTCTAAAGGTGCTGAGGGATTTGAGCATTCACTTGTAACAGAACATCGAGCATTCGCCATTTTTAATTTTGTGAAACTGGACAATCAATCGTCGTCGCTACGAACCGTTTTACGATCTTTCTAGCCAACGCGAACGCTCTGCGGGCGGCACCAACACCTTCTTCATGATCCTGTTCTCCTAGTACTTTATGTTTAAATTCCACATTGTGTTCTCATTTTTTGTAATTTTGTATTTTAAAACAATCCGATCAGAGGTTTTAGAGATTCTCATTAGATCCATTTTACTTATTTTGTTTATGTAAATACATCTAAAAAGATAAACGTTTCTCACTAGATTCATCATGGATCTGGCCAATGGATCTGCTGAGAATGAACGCCTTTAGTCGATAGTTTTAATTTTTTTTTCTTTAAGATGTCAGTCGTGCGTGACAGTCGGCTCGGCAAGAAGTTAGCGAGAACGTTCGTTAGAATGCTCGCTAAAACGCTCTCGTTTGTTTTTCTGTATTGTAACATTCGCAAGAATGCTCATTATAAGTGAATGTTCTACTTTATCAGCACCTTAAAGAGATATGTTCAGAGAATCGTACATTTGTATGAAAATTAAACATCGATGTGTTTGCCCTTGGCAATAATCAGTGGTCATATGGTTTTGTAGCAAAACTTGACATTGATTTAAATAATGCCACATAAACTCTAGTTTTTTATTGTTATTATGGTCGGAAAAACTCCACGAGCTTCGCGTGGTCTTTTTGGTTCAACCAAGTTCTTGTTTTAGGATTGTTTAAAATGTTTAAATTATGAACGTACTCGTATTATTTTTTGCCTCTAACAACAGAAGACTTGAAAGCTGATGAAAGAGTTCCAAATGAAATCTGCCGGGGTCGCGGGACTACCGAATTACCGTGACCTCGGAACGTAAAATGCTATTGAAGGAACACCGTGGATTTTAGTCAGTACAAGTCTGACAGTCCCTCCTGCCGTGCCCTGGGTGTGAGGACTCATTTGATGATTTTACAGTTCTTTAGCTACATTGTTATTCAAAACGTAGGTAGTACCTAAAGAACAAAATAAGAAAGAAAATACTCAGAATTTTCCGCAGCAGGTGTTCACATAATGAACGAAACATAATTAATTTAACCTGCGTTTAACAAAAATACCAGAAAGATGACAAATCCAGTTCAAACACTGAAACATTGAAAAGAAAATCATAATTGCTGGACACGGAACAATAGTGAGCAAAAGAGCATATTAGTCACGCATTACACAACATATACGTTCTAAACATATACAATTATACATACTATATGTATATACCTTATTACGTACTCACACAAGGCTAAAAGACCTTGACCGTGACTGTTTCAGTCGTTTGCTACTCATATATACCTGCATTATATAAGTTAGTAGGTGAAATAAAAAAACTCGTAAAACGCAAAATCGTCATTATTGCCTCAACTAGATTATGCCTGTGGCTGCGCTTGCCTTGCGGTCGAAATTATCCCATAGAAACTTTTTAAGCTGTCATAAAAATATCACCCGTTCTCATAGAATAAATACAACTTTTTCATTCCCTCGCTATTCTCGGGAATTAACTCTTGAATCCCTCGAATCGGGCGTTCGCACTCAGAATCCTTGCTGACGCTCGGGCTTCAATATTATGTTCGTGGCAAAAAGCAGTACTTTATCCCTTTTTTTTTTTTTGCGTGGTAAAATCATCAAATGAGTCCTCCCGCCCAGGGTGGGGCGGGAGGGACTGTCAGACTTGTACTGACTAAAATCCACGGTGTTCCTTCAATAGCCCTTTATGTACCAGGGTCACGGTTACCGAGTGAGACAATTCCGCGACCCCGGCAGGCTCCGGCCCTCTTAGGGGGCCCCGTCAGTTTGCTGACAGCTCTTTGAGGCGCGCGTGGAACACAACGCGCCGTCGACCCGGGCATGGTCCATGATCGGACGGCGAGTCACCCATTACTCGCCGCCCGCATGCCCGCGCCTACGGTGGCCGGAGATCGTCTGGCGACGTCCGTTGCCGTGGGCGTCTCCCGCGGCGGCTGGGTCGTGAGGTGGACGCTGTCCTCTCCCTCACGCGTTCCGCCTCCTCCTTTGCTAGCATTACTGCTTCGCAGAAGGAGGCGACCGCTTCCCATTCCGTCTCGCCCCGCAGCATGGCCTCGACCAATGCTGGGCGCGAGAGGTCGCCGCCTATCGCCTCCGTCAGAACACGGCGGTGCTCTGCCCAAGCGGGGCAGTCCTGCACCGTATGCTCCACCGTGTCCTCCGGCCGATCCTCGCAGTGGTGACACCCAGGCGTTTCTTCCTTGCCTATACGACACAGGAACCTCCCGAAACATCCGTGTCCGGTGAGGACCTGCGTCAGGCGGAAGGTGAGGACGCCGTGACGCCTCTCCAGCCACTCCTCAAAGAGGGGTCTTACCGCCGCGATTGCGGCGTGCCCGAGTACTTTATCCCTTAGTTGAATTAAACTTTAATTCTACATCCAAACTTTTAAACCTAATCACAGATTACCTAATCTCTATGTCTATACTTATAAGTAACATAATACTACACACAGTAGATGCCAATGAAAAACAGGGTTTATATTTGGAATCATTACGATTTTTCCACATGCTGACTTGAATATTAATTTAACGAGGACATAAAAACGATGTAAAATGAGCCTGTCTGGCCACCATTGAGGCTCGGTTTCCAACAAAGCGGAGACGAGAGATGTGTTTTGATTAGATTTACACATCTCTTCTCCGCTTCTTAGCTTCGGTGGAATTCTGATTGGTTATTATTCATTCAGTCTAACACTGTTGAAAATATAAAAAAAAACTGTAATTTAAGATGAGCCTGTTCCTATTTCTGATCTTCGTAAATCCACAATCATCACCTGCCTAGCCTTTCCTTAGCTAAATTGAAAAGAAGAAGCATTAAATTAGATGACATTCATTTGAGGAGCCTGAAAGCTACAAATTCAAAACTGAAATGTTAAAAAAAGTAACTCTGAGGCCGCGGGCGCCCGCGTGGCGTGCTGTTTCATGTAATCTTAACGTATTAGCAGATCGGTGGGATTCTCCTATGTTACAGAGATGGATGCGGCTCCACACCGAATTGTAATTTTTGTTTGTTAAATTATTTAATGTTATGCATGTCCTACTAACACTATTTATTAAGTATTATTATCACTAACACTATGGACTTTGTCTGAAATAAAGTTATTTGATTTGATTTGATTTCTCATCTACGGGCGACCCGCTGCACGCAGCGCTGATCTATGAAGATTACATGAAACAACACTCCACGCAGGCGCCCGCGCCGTGCAGCGCACGGCCTGAAAGAAAGAATTTGCGCTTATTGATACTTGGCACAACACCACAAGCACACACACACAATATTGGGTCACGAGCCGTCCTCAAAGGACATGAAGACCATGGAAACATGGAATTGGAAGGACAAGCCAAGGAACCAGGGTAAATTTTTAGTAAGGAAAAGTATGACGGTCCCTGTTGCTCTACCCAGGGAGAAAGGGGAACAGTGTATAAGACGGGGACGTTAATAATCGCGAGGTATAATGGGGACATAAACTCTTTAGGCATACTTAACACAACACTGACGTAGAGCAAGCGCCATCAGGACGTCATTTGCAAGCGGCCAGACGCAAATGGCGTCCTGTTGGCGCTTGTGCTAAGTACGTTAGTTTTGTGTTAAGTTTGCCTTAGGTGTGTGATTTCCCATCATACCTCGCGTCCCCGTGTTATACACTGTTCCCCTACTCACTTGATGATTATACACAAGACAAAAATAAAAATATAACTTTAACCGCAACAACAATGAAAATATTGTGTGTTTCACAGCTGCAATAAACTTCTACTATCATAAAATATAATACGTAAAATCTAAAATTAACCAAACAGCGCGTGTTTCAGATCGATCACAAAAATGTCAAGACATTTTGATAACTCACAAAACAAACGTGGTTTTGTTTGTAAACTAGAAGACGAACTCAGATAAACCACAAGATTTATTCGGCTAATAAACTTAACAAAATTGACAATTACTGTTATCAAAATTATGTAAATGCAAGTTATTAAAAGATAATAATGAACTTTGAATTTGAAATCTTTATTACCCAGAGCGGGTCTAAGGTTATCTGTGGTGTAAAAACACCCTTAACAAAGCCGAATAATTTATTCCGTAATGACTATTGGGGTAGGTAGGGCCATCCCATCCCACCTACTGAAGGGGTACCTACCTTTTTTTTCTTTTAACGTGGTGAAATCTGGTGAAATCATCAAATGAGTCCTCCCACCCAGAACAGGGCAGGAGGGACTGTCAGACTTGTACTGACTAAAATCCACGGTGTCCTTCAATAGCCCTTTATGTTCCGGAGTTACGGTTACTCGTTGGTCTCGCGACCCCGGCAGGCTTTGGCCATCTAAGGTGGCCCCGTCATATTACTGACAGCTGTAACGCGCAACGCGCCGTTCGACCCAACCTGTAACCTTACGGAGATGGCTGAGTATGAGTAACCCCCCAGGCGGTGGCATGCTTCACCAGGGTCTCCTTGCTCACGACCAATATCTTGTCAAAGTCCGGCAAAATTTTCTTTCTTTCAGTTATAACTCCGTCGTCGGTGCGTAGGAGTTTCAGTTACTTCTGGGTGTACTTGCTCTATACATATACAAGGGCATATCTTTGTTTTTGGGCTCATCATCATCATCAGCCGGAAGACCGCCACGCCGAACGACAATTCACCACTTGCATCCATCGGTTGCCCGCGACCCTCACGATGTCGTCGGTCCACGTGGGAGGTCTGCCTACGCTGCGTCTTCTGGTCCGTGATCGCCACTCGACAACTTTTTCCCCATCGGTTGTCAGTTCTACGAGCGATGTGGCCTGCTCATTGCCACTTCAACTTGCAAATTTTATGATCGCTATGTCGGTGACTCTGGTTCTTCGCCGAATATCCATGTTCCGGATTCTATCCCCCAAAGAAACTCCGAGCATAGCTCTTTCCATTCATTGCTCGATTTTGGGCTACCCCTGGCTTAAATTCTTAAGGCATCCACAAAAAGTCCGGTTGAGCAGTACACAACCTACTAGAGGTTGACCTGTGAGATGTCATAAACAAAAAAGAAAAATGCTTTTGGGCTAAATTGAGACCAAGAGGCAAACCCAGAATATTTCATGGATCATATCTGAGTACAGCTGCTGGAGATACTTCAAAGATGCTTTGGGTGAATTAAACCGAGCCTTACCTTTAAAAAAATATGTATTTCGGAACAATTTTGTGAAGTGTTTGTACAGAATTCTCGATTGACGGCTTTTGAAGAAAAAGTCGTTGACAGTTGAATAACAATACTACGCTTATCTGAAAACTCCATGAGTCATGTCATGTTTTTCTCGTAAAATTATTATTTTTCTTCCTCCATAATCGTTGAAAATGTATGCCAATATTGTCAGTCGTGTATCACCCAGATCTTACCTCACCTGACTAATTACCTAGAAGATAAACAAGATAAATGACAGGTTCAATGTCTGGCTTATCACTTCTGTGGAGATTAGGAGAGTACATAAGGAAAATGTTTCGTGTTGTAGCAAACAAATGCGGAAAATTAGGCTTCCTTTCGCAACTGAAAAGAGGAAAAATTAAGTCGTTTACTATCATATGTGGTCAAGCATAACTTTTCGCTAAATAATAAATTGCATGTGCATCACTGTTTTATCACCACTGCTTTCAAAACGAGGTGAAGGAAAACATCGTGAGAAAACAGGCATGTCCTAACCAAGAACCTAAAAATTTGATTTGATTTGTGACTTCTGCCCATCCGCCCTAAAATCGTGTGGTGCATTACGGCCTATTTATTATTTTAGAGAGGAGGCCTGAATTTCAGCAGTAGGTCTTTTGGTCTATTTGATAACTTTCTTTTTAAATTCTCTCAAAATTGAGCATAGGAACTTTGAAAGCATCTAATTCTGTAATGTCATTTTCATTTGGCTCAAAACTGCTGAAATAAAATAATAATAATAATTTTTTTTTAATAATTTTTTATAATAATAATAATTTTTTATTCATAAACTTTTACAAAGATGGGTGTAAACATAGTCACAGAAATGTAATATAGTTAAGTCTTATATAATAATAGTTAATTAGTGCATAACTAAAAACTAGTGTATAACTAAAAGTATGTAGGTACAAGATATTTAACTCGGGATTTAAATTATATGTAGCGACCTGCCTGAACTAAGTTAATAAAAACCTGTGTTTCAGGCCATCACTTCAACGCAATTTAAATGGGGCTAATTTTGTGTAAACTAGATCAATATATTCTTCTTATCTTATCCCTCACTTTCAATATCTATGTACTTCACATGCTAGGAATCTGCGTTCTTCTAATAATCTTCTCTTACTTTGCCCTTCTCATACTTCTGATTTTATTCATTCTTCATTTCACATTCAGTCCATTCTTCTTTGGAATGCGCTTCCTCTCGCTATCAGGACGGCCACCAGTCAATTTGCATTTAAGCAGAAGCTGCGTCGTTATTTTCTACACCATTAGCAGAGTCCTCTCAATCTCCTTTCTTATTTATATATATAATATATATATATATATATATATATTATATATTTACCTATATATTATAGCAAATATATATGTATGTTTATTTAATCTAAAATTATTAATATTTTTTTTAAAATTTAATTTATACCTATAATAATCTGATTCTTTTTATGCACCTGCCATGTTATTTCTCCACTACCCTAGGTTGACTGGTAGAGAATGCCTCAGGCATTAAGTCCGCCTATGTACCTTTGTTGTTGCATAAAGTTTAAATAAATAAATAAATAAATAAATATAAAGATTCTTCATTGACTATTATAAACATTCAAAACTATTCTTAACAATTACACAAACAACAAATAAGTACTTGCATACTACTTACTGGGTCAAAATAGTTGCGCGTATGACATTTTCAAGGTTGCACACATTGCAGTTTTAAATAGGTGAAAAAATTTGCAGTATTAGAAACAAACAGTTTGATGTTGAATTGTTTAAACAACTACCTAATCTAGATCAGCTAATGAGCCAATCTTATTTTATTTTCTAATTTAAATTATAAACGAACAAATATAAATATAAGGTAAACTACTGCATAAGTGCATGAAGACAAGGGTATAGGGTGGCACTCTTAAGCGTCTTCGTAGTCGGTTGAATTGATGTAGTTCATCTCTGCGTATTTGCGCGCCGGGCAACTGGCATCGCCAGTAGGATGGTCACATTTCCTCTTGAAGCGTTTGCACGTCGCACAATTAGGGGGAGAAGATTTGCTACTACATTCTTTAAAGGTGTGTCCAGTTTCTCCACAGTGATTGCAAGTAGTACTAGGTTCTCGGCAAAACTTGGCTGCGTGTCCGTATTGCTGGCAATTGAAACATCTGGTCACTATAGTGAAATCTCTCACAGGGCAAGATGTCCAATTAATAAAAATTCGACTTTGGTTTATCAAAATTTTTCTTATGCTAGCTGGCAGTTCTATTATGTAGTTGCAGGTGGTAAGGTCTTTTTTACCCGATTTGTGACTTAATTTGATGCTCTCAAGGAAGGACTCACGAGTTATATTCGGCAACTTATCTGAAAGGTTTTGCTCGTATATACAGTCAAATACTTCCTTCTCGGTGAGGGCAACGGGGACACCAATGACAGCAACTCTAGGGCGTCGTTTAGAAGGTTCTTCTATTTTAAGGCCCGATGATACCAATTTTTCCGAATTCTTGAGCTTGCCAATATCACCTTTATTTTCTGTGCTAATCAATACGCCCCCATTTTTCATTTTTCTCAGACCACGGACATGGAGCTTAAGTTGTTCGGGAGAGATTATTTTTTGGACGAGTGACTTGGTGGCGTCACTTGTTTGGCTCTTATCGTTGGGGTAGATGGCGACTGATCTCAAGTTTGCAGGACGAACAAAGTTATCAGAACCTTTCTTCACCATGCTAGCGTACGAAGTATTTTCCGAGGGTTTCAACTTAGTCTCAACTACCTCTTTGAACTGCTGGAGAGAGTCCACAACATTTTGATGAGCCTTGAGATGCTGGATCGTGGTATGGGCCTGGATCGTTTTTGACTTCAACGATTGATACAAAACGGCCAACTGAGAAGTCCCAGTTGAAACTCTGCGGCAAAGATTGGAGACACGAAGCTTCTGGTCTGTGTTCATTTTTCCTTCACCGACAATAGTGCATACTTCGTTGAGGATAGAATCTATAGATCCTATCCATTTCTGAATCTCCGGCGTACTGACGGCTTCTATGGGCAATTCATTATCCGCTGGTTGATTTGTATCGCTGGGGGGTAATGGTCCAGTTGGCGTCGGCGGAGGACTTCTCTGCAGCACTTGGCTACGTCCAAACGGGCTCGATCCTGGGTTAGACATGCTACCCGTAACACTTTACTAATTGTTTATAAAAATATTTAGTTCATCTTGCACATGAATCGATAAAATTAAAAAAGTCACACGCGACACACTTTACTTTTATGTTGACGGCGCAAATAACTATATTTATTTGTAATTGTTTATTTCATCGTGATCAATAAAAACACACGTCCGCTTAGTCTCGCGTCACAAGAAATATCTAAGAAGACTATTGCATTATCGCTAGACTTCCTGGCTTCAGTGAACGAGCAAAAACATAAAAACTATAAATAAAACGGGAAAATTCAAAATAAACATCTAGCTATTGTGAGCTACTGCGTAGGAATGGGACGTTTGATAAACTATTTGTGTCGTTTTATGTAACTGCATTCATTTGGTTTTATTTTGAGAGAGTGTAAGTAATAATGTACGTAATTTCATCGCGGGTCCGGACGGCGAGTAATGGGAGACTCGCTATCCGATGATGGACCATGCCCGGGTCTACGTCGCGTCGTGGTCCACGCTCGCTTCAAAGAGCTGTCAGCATTCTAACAAGGCTCCCATAGAAGGCCAAAGCCTGTCGGGATCGCGGGACTGTCTAAACAGGTAACGTGACCCTGGAACGTAAAGGGCTATTGAAAGAAAACCGTTGATTTTAGTCAGTACGAGACTGACAGTCCCTTTCGCCCTAACCTGGGCTGAGGACTTATTAATTGATCATTTTAACATGCTAAATTAATATCTGCCCTTGCATTGGTGATTTTGCGCTAAAGGTGCTCTTCAACTGTAATATATATAAGAATCTCAGATTAGATCTTGTTCATCTATCATGTTCTCAGTGCTGGGAGACAGAACAGAAGCCACCTTCCTGTGAGAGGGAATGTCCGAATGTGCAGGTTGATAGGTGTCAAATGTCTTCTAATTTTTTGGTTCTAGGACATGCCGGTTTCCTCACGATGTTTTCCTTCACCGTTTTAAGAGCCCTGCTTGGGAACGAACTCACGAATTAGGTACAACTATAGCATGTCAGGCCGTAGGCCACTGCTGCTACATTTATTACTTATTGTTAATTTAATGAGAAATCTTGCGGATGTTACCTACATTATAGAAAAACAAATGAGAGCGTTTTGGCGAGCTTTTTGACGAGCCGACTGTCATTTCGCGACACAATATCATCTTTGTGAAGAAAATTTTTAGACGACCATCGAATATTATTCGTTGTTCAGTTTGACAAATTAGAAACGCGAATGCTCGATGTTCTGTTACAAGTGAATCTTCAAATCTATCAGCACACATGCGAATGCATGCGATGAGGGAGTACCTTAAAAATAACGCCTCTAATCTAATAGAAAATGATGCAACATTTTCAAATTGTTACCGTGTTGTTTTCACGTAATCTATTTAAATTCCTAGGTACTCGACTTAGCTACTGCGCAGTATTCGCGATAGTGAAGAAAAACAATAGGTACTTTATTGTTAGTAAGTTCAATGAGTCATTTCTTTTAAATGAATTTAAATTCCATTCAATAAATTAAACAAACGTCTTTAAATAAAATATTGTGTATTATATTATTATGTGCAAATATGAAAGACTGTTTCAAATTAACGGCGACAAGCTTTAAAAAAAAAAAAACTAGGTGCCAACATAAATTTGTAAAAACTCAAAAGAAGCAAGGCCAAGAACCGGTACGTTTACGTATTTTGGTGGAATAGGTATTAGGTTTTGTTTAATTTTTGCCACCGACTTCCGAAAAATAAGTCATTTTACACTTTTTCGTGGTGGTTTTTGAAGGCGATTATTTTTTTAAGTTTTTTTATTTTACCCTTTTTAGTGCAAATATTCAACCATAATTTTTGTCAAATACGTAATCCGTAGTACCGGTTAAAACATCGTCCAAGAACACAATTAGAAATACAGTAGAATTTAGAACCTCCTCTTTTCTTTGAAGTCGGTTAGAAAAAAAAAGAAAGAACAACAAAAACAGAAGAGAATTTTAATTATTAAGTTTTATAACCTATTTCACTAAATGTTTACATTGCCATTTTCTGACTGAAAATAAAAACTGTCACGCATTAATCCTATAGCAACAAACAACAATACATAATAATGTACTAGAAACACGTGAGTTGTCGAGATAAGCTACTAAACACACACTATAAATACATAATCATATACCTACATACATACATACATAGATATTTTATGTCCTACTAACTGGGTCACGCGATTACCTACCTCAATGTGTGTGTCCATACTGGAAGTCTAGCGCGACGGCGCGGCGGCGGCGGGCGCGGTGGCGGGCGCGGCGGCGGGCGCGATCTGTGTCCATACTGCCGATCAAGCGTTTCTTTTTGTAGCGGCGAATTCAGGTGTTGCAAACCGGTGGTACAGAGTATTGTTTAAAAAAATTCATTTTAAAATGTTTTATAGGATGTTTCGGATTGCATAAAAGTAAATTATCAATCATTCTACATTTTTCTACTCAAGTACGGTAAAAATAATTTAAATATGTACAAAAACATCCAACGGTAGTACTTTAGTGCATGTTCTGGTAACTAGATGGCGCTACTAAAAGACCGAAAAGGTTTGATACACCTGCCACCCGCCCGTTGTATCGGTTGTTGCCTAGCAACGCCTAGGCTCGCAAAATCGCTTGTAGCCATAGCGCTAGGCCCCCGCCTTAGTCACTTCAATGTGGCCACGAGCGGCGATTTCATACATTCAATATTTCCGCGCCCGCCGCCGCCACCGCGCTAGGCTCGCAGTGTGTTTGAGCACTATGAATCAAACATTTGTCAAGTTAAGGACAAACTCATTTTAAATTCATGAGCCCCTTGCCTTCAGGACTGGCTGAATTTTACAGCAGCTTCAGGCGCGTTATATCTTAAAGTTGCTGCTTTAAGGATTACACAAATAAGTAAACTTGGGTAGGGTAGTTAAGGGCTCTTGTAGATACATAAAACCCTACCCAAGTATGTGTAATTTTAATAACATCGTCCAAGTATAAAATAATAAAAAATGCTCATCAAATAGAAACTACTGGGCCAAAGTAAATGATTTTTTTTATTGGACCTAATGGCAAATGTAGGTACAGTACGATTCAAACTTAATGGCGGCTCGGAACATCGTGCGTTCCGATGCGCAAAACGCAATTTTGGGTATCAGCGGGGTGAAGACGGGCGGGGCACATCCCGCGCACCCTCTGTCTCACTCGCACTCGCGCGACGCGGTATATGTTTGTTGTCAACTTGACTGTACCTGCGCGCAACTGCACTCGCAGCTAACTTCCGAACCGCCATTAAGTTTGAATCGAACTCTACTGAATTGAGGAATCACGAAAACAATATTTTTAAATTATACAGGGTGATTTGTAATTGGATGCGGTCCTTGAAATGGGTGACACTATTTATTTGCAACATTTTTAACCCCGGCAATATGGGGTCTATACTGGCTGGTTTTGGAGATATCGAACGTTAAAGATTTTGCAAAAAAATTCCACCTCTCCTTCATTAAGTGCTTATTGTTAGAAAGTAACGATGGTCACCACTTACAATTTATACTTTTTTGATAGAATATAAATGGCTGAATCTAGTGAATAGATACAAGTTTGTTATAGAACTAATCATATCTTGGGAAATTAAGTGTTATTATATATAATTACAGAAAAAAATCATTGTCGCATTACCTTTCCAAAATGGTGCCACAGTACCTAATTTTAGAGTCTTACCAGAAAATTAGGGTTAAAAAAATCTTTAAAGTTCGATATCTTCAAAACCAGTCAGTTTGGACCCTATGTTGTCGGGGTTAAAATTGTTGCAAAAAAGGTCTAGTATCACCCATTTCAAGGACCGCATCCAATTACAAATCACCCTGTATATTAATAACTAGGGATGCATCGATACGCCTTTTCGCCGATACGATACCGATTCCGATACTCTTATAAAAATATCGGCGATACCGATACCGATACGAATACGCCAATTGTGAATTAAAAAATTAAGATAAAATAAATCACAAGTTAGATTATTTTTTTATTAATACAGAAAGTAGTGTCATAGGTTGATATTAGATAATTATAAATTTTAGTGATTAAATTAACATTAATAAGATTTTTGTTGAAAAAAAGTAATCTTAATTTTTTTGGAGAAAGGCGTTTTCGCAAGATTGAATAAGACCTGCGCTGGAAAATAGTCTCTCAGATGCGACAGAACTCATTTGGAAACTAAAGTAATTCGGCGCAATTTTTTTCAAGTTTAGGTTTAAAACGTTATTGCGCCAGAAAAACGAATGGATCTGCATCTCTCGATATATTTAGAGACTTTAGGTATCTCTCGACTTCTTCTTTGAGAGAATTACAGCTCAGAGTAGATAGGGGCTCATCTTCTTCGGACTCTTTAATAATAATTATCTTCACAAACACTCCAAAGCCCGCCACTCGTACGCATCTCAGAACTTACAGTTACAGTACTGGGTTTCCCCGGGCATAGTTCGTGCCTCGTTTGCAACGAAATAGACGAGACAACACGCTCGTTTAAATGGCATTTTTAAATTAAAAAGTATCGTTGAATCGGTCATAAAATATCGTCGATACCGATATATCGGCTAACCCGAAGTATCGCCGATATATCGGTATCGGTATTCGTATCGGATGCATCGCTATTAATAACCGTAAATGTGATATGGCTGAAGCCTGGCAGAGGTTGGGCTTCAGCCATATCTTTCAGGAAGGAAAAAATAATTTCTATCACACGGGCAACAAATTTATTCAAGTGGTGGACGCCTTAAGGCTGATGATGACGATGATGTGGATATATCCTGTATCTGTAATTTCAGAAGTCAATTGAGAGGAAAAAGTCTTGTCTCGTAACTATGCAATTATACATCTTATATTCTTATTCTTTGCGGGAGAAGTGTTTAAATTTACTGTAAAATAAGTTGTAAAATAAGGCAAGGAGAAACTTATACCTGACTCATGATTTACTGTCAAATCTCAGTGTAAATCCGTGCATGTCTTATTTTAGCAGTCACACAGTAAAAAATGTGCGTTGGTCCATTCTTAAAATACTCTCACGATAATTTCCCGGACGAAAATACAAAACGGTGGGTTCATTATACTATTTATTTCTCAATTGGTTTATTTCTCAATATTATTAACTCTTCTTATTTTCTCTTATATGTGGGTGTAAAAGGAAACTTATAGTGAAACAGCTGGTTTAATTTTATTGCGGAAATTGTATAATTACATTGTATAATAACGAGGTTAATCTTGTTTACTATAACTTAGTACATTTAATACTATATGATATTAATTTAATTTTATTAATATCTATAGGTACGTTTTTTTATTAATTATGGGTTTACATGACCTCAATTTAACCCAGAAGCAGAGGTTTTTTTACGTGGTAAAATCATCGAATGTGTCTTCCCACCCAGGGCAGGATGGGAGATTTGAGGCGTTCATCTCCCCCCATCTATGATCGGACAGCGAGTCGCCCATTACTTGCCGTCCGCATGCCCGAGCGAAAATTATGTTGTCGTTGTTTTGGAGAAAAACGAAAAAATCACTCATTCTGTAAACATAGACAGATAATACTTTGACTGTCAGATAATAACTGTTATCAATAACAGTTATCCTTGAAAACGTTCGCAGACATAATAACACTAATGTTATCTCTATATGCTCAGGTTTCACCCAAAAATAATCATGTTTACTTGCGGTTATGACATACTAAGAAAACATCATGGTTTACCCTGAAAAGCCCTGATTTAATTGTGTTTATTTATATGTTCAGTCTGTGTATTGTTCATAAAAAGATGTCAAATTTCTTTGCAGTTGAAATGGTTATTTTGTATGATCTCTCTTTAGTGCTAGAGTTAATTAAACCCCGTCTGTGAAATCCACAGGCCTCGACATAGCTTTAGATTTATAATGTGTATAAAATTCCAGGTTTCTTCACGATGTCAAAGAGTAAGAAAGTTTTAATAATGACACATTGGCCCGTGTTTGAAATCTTCAAGTTAGTAATTAGCAAGTTTAATGACCAAACCACCAAACGTTGTATAATTATGTACTATAAAATTAGTAGGAAGCTAGTAAACCAAATACAAAATTAACTAAGTCTCTAAGTAGGTGTGGGAAGCGGTCGCCTCCTTCTGCGAAGCAGTCATGCTCGCGAAGGAGGAGGCGGGCCGCGTGAGAGAGAGGACAGTGTCCTCCCTCCGCCCCACCCGCAGTGGTGGACGCCCACGGCGACGGACGTCGCAACACGATCTCCGGCCACAGTAGGCGCGGGCATGCGGGCGGCGAGTAAAGGGCAACTCGCTGCCCGACCATGGACCATGCCCGGGTCGACGGCGCGTTGTGTTCCACGCGCGCCTCAAAGAGCGTCAGCATAATGACGGGGCCCCCTCTCTAGAGGGCCAAAGCCTGCCGGGGTCGCGGGACTTATCTCTCTAGGTACCGTGACCCCGGAACATAAAGGGCTATTGAAGGACACCGTGGATTTTAGTCAGTACAAGTCTGACAGTCCCTCCCGCCCTGCCCGGGGTGGGAGGACTCATTTGATGATTTTACCACGATAAAAAAAATAAAAAATGTCTCTAAGTAGGTATGCCAAATAGCTAAACAGCAACCGTGGTAAAATCATCAAATGAGTCCCCCCACCCAGGGCAGAGCTAGAGGGACTGTCAGACTCGCTTCAATAGCCCTTTACGTTCGGGGGTCACGGTGATTCGTGAGTCCTGCGACTCCGGCAGGCTTTGGCCCACTAAAGAGGGGCCCCGTCATCAGATAGGATACTTTTATCCCAGTAGAAGTAAACTCCCATGAGATATATACTTACTTGATCTCCACACACGCTTCTAGTTATATTAAGTCATACAGATATAATGTATTAGCTATTATGAGTAAGTACGTGTTAGTACAAAGATCAGGCAAAACGTCAAATATAATCCAGTTGACACTGCTATTTTTTGCGATGACAATCGTGTAAAAACGCAAAAAGTAATGATAAATACACAACGCTGGCGGTTTCAATATACCTATAGAGTTGAAGTACATTACATACTACATACCTAGTAGAGTAGCATTTTGATACAAGTGGGGAAAGTTAGTTATTGTATTTGAGGCAGAATTATCAGCCGAGCGCTTGACGAGGCTCCACCTTATGATTTATTTTATTAACCGACTTCAAAAAAAGGAGGAGGTTCTCAATTCGGTCGGTATGTTTTTTTTTTTTATGTATGTACACCGATTACTCCGAGGTTTCTGGTCCGATTAGTGTAATTCTTTTTTTGTTCGATGCAGTATACTTGCAGTTTAGTCCCATAAAAATTTCATCCAATTTGGTTCAGTACTTTTTATTTTGTGAGCATTTTTATTGATGGATGATGTGATGATCTTTACTTTTTTGAGTGTTTGTTACGCGATTACTCCGCCAATTGTGGACCGATTTTCAAAATTCTTTTTTTCTTGTACGAGGAATAGTTCACTTTAGGGAACACTGCAAGTTTCATCAAAATCGGTTCAGCAGTTTTTGATAGGGAATTTTATTAGCTTATTGTGTGCATGAGCGATGTTAATACCGGTGCTAAGGATTACCAAATTCTAGTGCACATGTAAGAAAATGATGTATTTGACAAGAATTTGGGTTGAATATTTAAACTAAAAAGAGTAAAACAAAAAAACTTTAAAAAAAAATATTTAACCGCCTTCAAAAACAACCACAAAAAAGGGTAAAATAACCTACTAAATAACTTTACTTTCGGAAGTCGGTGGCATAAAAGACAACGAAATAAAAAAAACAAAGCCACCTACTTAGGTAAAAGCGCTGCACTTATTAATTTGAAGATGTCAAGCGTCCGAATTCAAGTTCCTATGGTACCCCACGGAATAAAAAGATGAAAAAACATCTCATTAAGAAATTGGCATGTTCTAGAACCCAAAAATTCGAAGATTCGAATTTCATTTCCCAAATATTGTCAACCGATCTACTGTCACAGATTTTTTTTTTTTTTTTTTTTTTGGGACAAACCCACCACACTATTCCCAAACCACTGCAACTCCTGTGAGCCAGAATCAACAGTGGCAACCACCAGAAAAGCGCCGAGACAATGAAGCTTGACGTGTCCCGGAGAATGAATTTACCTGTCTTTGATCCTGCACGAAATTAATCAGAAAAGAATAGTGGAGGAGTAGGAACTGTCACAGATTACCAGATGTCGAAATTTAGGTAGAGTTATTTTTAGTACTTGGATCGAAATGTTGATATTAATATGAGAAATCCCTGAGGTACCCCCCGAAACAACCGTGCCCGGGAGGACTTCGGACTTCGTCAAGTTGAAGGTCAGGACGCCCGCGCCGTAGCGCCTCCAACCACTTCTCAAAGAGCGATCTTACCGCCGCAATTATGACATGCCCAGGCAAATTGTGCCCAGGCAGTCATTAGGTACTTTGTTGTGGTATTATGATATTATATCTCCTAAGATATTCATTGAAATCAAACGATGTCCAGGGCAATTTTGTTCAAAATTAAATGCTTATGATGATTAACGTATTTATTTTGATAAGGATTAATACCATGTTAATGAAAATACCTTCGCGAATAATTCATTACTCTAAAACAAATTTGATTTCCATAAAAAAAGGTTATAGTGACTTAACCTTAAAAGATAGATTATTTTAGAACTTTTTATGAGGAATAATTCCGTAAAACATAATTTTTACGTATCTTTAACCGTTTACGCAGCGCACGCAACGGAAGCTCTCGAAAAGGAATACGTTTTCCCGATTTTGAAACATTTCTCATTGCTGCTCCGCTCTTATTAGTGATAGCGTGATGTTATATAGCCTATAGCCTTCCGCGATAAATGGACTATCCAACACAAAATGAATTTTTCAATTCCAACCCGTGGTTCCTGAGATTGGCGCGTTCAAACAAACAAACAAACTATTTTTGCTTTATAATATTTTAGTATTTAAAAAAATGATTTTTTTTCCAATTTTGATCATTAAGTATGTCCTGAGATCAGCGTGTTCAACCAAACTATCAAGGTAGAGTCGCAAAACGAACCAACGACAATCGTAATAAATATTTGAAGTCGAAACTAGCTTCTTTGTAAAGGTAGAATGCAGCGACATTCGTCTCATTCACATAGGTATTAGTGTGTGACAGAGATAACGATATTTGAAGCAGAAACTAGCTTATCTTTGTAAAGGTCGATGTGCATTCTTTATGACCTATCTACCTGCATAAGTACTTAAAACATAATTAAACTTAGTTGTAACTTGCAACACGTGGAGATCTTAAGTTTCTGTCAACATTCATGGGAAAAAAAATGTACAACGTAATCAAAATCAGTATGAACGTGTGGACAATACAATAAAGAATGTAATGAAGTATTTAAGTATATAGAATGTTACAAACTTATTGTCCAACAGACAGGCGAAGCGAATGCGATCCGAATTCGGTCGGTTGTCGGACTACTGACTAAAATCCACGGTGTCCTTCAATAGCCCTTTACTTTCTAGGGTCACGTTACCTAATAAGACAGTCCCGCGATCCCGGCAGGCTTGAGCACTCTATGGGGGTCCCGTCAGATTTGATGGACCATGATCGGACGCGAGTCACCCATTGCTCGTCGTCCGCATTCCCTCGGTGGCCGATTTGGTGGCCGATGACGTGAGCATCTTTCGCGGCTGATTCATTTTGTGTATAAGTACTTAAATCTCAAACTGTGGCCATTTATTTAACAATTGTTTTGACAATTGAAAACCGACCATCTAGTCGGTTCAACATTACACCGGTTAAGTAGGTAGCACTTTGGAACTTTGAACTCACGACCTTCAATAGGCTATTTGACAGTATCAATAAATTATAAATCTAATTAGTCCGTTATTTAGAGTTTTGAAACATAACGGACACATATTTTTTCTTATGTAAAATCAATGAATATTTACCAAGATGTAACACATCAAGACTCGAGAGTGGGGGCTCGTGACGTCAGAATTCAGTAAAAAATGTACTGAATTGTGACGTATTGGCAATTTTAAAACCATCATATCTCCGTCAATTTTGGTTTGCGTAAAAAAAGAAAAAATACGGGTCAAATATTATTTGATAATCTAACTGACGGACTAATTAGATTTTTTTAGTCAAATAGCCTATTCTAGTGGTCATGGGTCATAACATAACCACCAGCATACTGCTCCATAGAACTGTAATAGTCTTTATTTATAACTAGAGACCAGATTGAACTCTAATAGTTTTTATTTATTACCTACTAGAGACCAGATTGTATGCAAATACACATTTGCTTATATGCAATTGCATATTATGCCTAGTTTTTTAATTATTCCATATTTTACCTAAAATTGACTAATTCTTATTTTTTTAGGGCAACATTTTATGATATTGAGACACATTATTTAACAGTCGCAAAAATTTGTAATATAAAATTGTAATAGACTACCTACTTATTATAATTTTCTGTTGCGACTTTTTTGCATATTTCAGCGAATCATGTTGCATAGTTGCATGCATATTTCGCCAATTTTAAGTTGCATTAATCCGGTCTCTATTTATAACCCTAGTGCCCAGTTTTACTCTTTTTTACTAACACTAAGCCATGCTTATCTACGCAATGTCAATTTTAAACGCTCATCATCATCATCATCATCAGCCGGAAGACGTCCACTGCTGAACATAGGCCCTTAGACCGCCACGCCGAACGACAATTCGCCACTTGCATCCATCGGTTGCCCGCGACCCTCACGATGTCGTCGGTCCACCTAGTGGGAGGCCTGCCTACGCTGCGTCTTCCGGTGGTCGCCACTCGAGAACTTTTCTTCCCCATCGGTTGTCATTTCTACGAGCGGTGTGGCCTGCCCATTGTCACTTCAACTTGCTAATTTTATGAGCTATGTCGGTGACTCTGGTTCTTCGCCGAATATCCATGTTCCGGATTCTATCCCGCAAAGAAACTCCGAGCATAGCTCTTTCCATCGCTCGTTGAGTGACTCTTAGTCTCTCTAAAAGGCCAGCAGTCAGAGACCACGTTTCAGAGCCATATGTCATCACTGGCAACATACACTGGTTAAACACCCTTGTCTTGAGACACTGTGGTATTCTCGATGAGAAGATATCACGTAGCTTCCCAAACGCTGCCCATGAACGCTCAGCTTAGTGCAAAGAGTTCAAAATTCAGTGGCAAAGATTATTTTTTTAAATAATTAGGTTAGTGTTTGGCCTTAGCAACAACGTAAGAAATAAATTGACATTTATTATTTCGTTATCGTCGACTTTATCAGTAAAACATCCTTGGAATAAGAAATCATTTATATTTTTATAAACACACAAATCTTTTAGAATTAATTCTTATCAGTTTTCAGCGACTTGTATGATAGTAGTCATATTATTAGGTACCTAACTGTAAACAAATCATGATCGTTGTATGGGTATAGGGAGCCCCCTTAGATATTTATTTTATTCTGTTTTCTAGTATTTTTTGTTATAGCAGCAACAGAAATACGTCATCTGTATAAACAACTGTCTAACTATCGCAGTTAATGTACAGACGCCAGCACATCAAGCTACCACAATCTGCCAATTTTTTTCAATAGATTTTCAACCTTATCACAATTAGTGGAAGGTTAATGTTCGATTGGTAAAATCTGACAGTTTCGGGTAGGTTGACCTGCTGGCGTCTGTACAATTCAGTGATAGACCGATAGACATACAGACAGACGGACTGATAGCGGAGTCTCAATAATAGAGTACTGTTGGAGCCCCAGGGGCCCGGGGGGCACACTTTGAGTACTTATAGCTGCCTTAGACAATCCATCCATTCATATTTCATTGGCATTATTTTTTAGTTCGTAACACTAAAATAATCTTTTGCCGTAAGCACAGATTACTGCCATAAGTAATAAAGAATAATAAAAAAAACGCCTGAAACGTCAGCCGAATACGTGTTTCGTGTCTAGTCAGTAGTACCTCAGAACACTAAATTAAATATTAAATAACAGGCCAATGTTGGCCCGAGATTCGAGGTCGCAGCCAACATTGGCAAAAACGTTCTTGACCCATATTTACGTGTAAAACATTTACCTTCCTCATCGAGGATCACAGGTGTGATGTTATGTTCTGCATGAATTTTTAACCGACTTCAAAAAAAAGAGGAGGTTCTCAATTCGTCGGAATCTTTTTTTTTTAATGTATTTTCCCCGATTTCTCGAAGACGCCTGGACTGATTTGGATTTTTTTTTCTTTTGTTTGAAAGGGTATACTTCCCAAGTGGTCCCATGATCATCAGGTCAGGATCTGATGATGGGATCCCAGGGAAATCGAGGGCAACCTTCAAATTTTATAGGCACATAGTACCATTTTCATATAAATTTTCTAAAGCTGATCAAGTATTTGCATCTAATAATCATCATCTCAGGTGGATGAGCTGATGATGGAAGGTACAACTCCTCAACGGCTTGGAGTAGGCATCGACTGATTTGGTTTGTGTTCGCATATCTCCGGAACTAGAAGTCCGATTTAAGTAATTCTTTTTTTGTTGTAGGTACTAAGTATTGTTTAACTTATGGTGTAAACGGTTGTACAGACAGCACATCCATCTATCCCAATCTGTCGATTATTAACTTTTATCACAATGGGAAAGGGTTCAGTTCTCTTGGCATTTTTTTATGTTTGGGAAAGGTTGACGTGCTGATGACGGTACGAATATATTTATTTTAATAATAATGTGTATTAGGTTTTAATTCAAAAAGTTCACATTATTTTACTATTACAATTCTTATATACCTATTACCTAATTATTTAGTAACATTACAAGTTCATCAATAACTAGTTTGTAATTGTAATTCTACGGAATTTGGTAAACATTCTGTTCTAACAGATTACTGTTAATAATTTAATAAATATCATACAAAATATTTAATCGATTACCGAGTGAAATCGAGCCGTGGGAACATCGATTATTAATTACATCGAGACAATTTACTTGAGAAGTCGGAAATCGATTAATATAATTACCTACACTTTAATGAACTGTATCATAGTATATTGGAAAATACATACTTTAATATTGTCCATTAAGCTGGGCATTTTGTATGTCTACTGTTGAAGACAGTCGTTCATATGTATCGTAGGTACTATCGCCCAATGTATATACTTACCACCGTAAAGACTATTTCTGCTTGCAGAGTTATAACTTTCACTTCCTAGGCCCTTTGTTTTGACCATTCATCCTATTCATAAAAAAGGGTCATCCATTTCATAAAAAAGGTGGCCAGTTCACAGATGTGGGATACTGCGCACGCGATTTTGTTTTAAAAGTGAGCAGAGATTACATTGTTCGATAGTACCTATTATATGAAATTACAGTAAAACTAGTTGTCATTTAAAAAAAGAACGACTTGAAAGTTTTTTTGTAATGTATAACGTGGTACACATCTCTTTCAAATACGAGTAACGTATAAAGCTCCTACTTCCCATTACCGACCTTTGTTTTTTGTGGTCCAAGCCCCTTACCTTTGGACAACAAAAAACGTTATTTGGAATATGAGCACAGCACGGAAAGGATCCTATGTCCTTTGTAGCAAACAAAAAACATTCATAGACAAAGTCATGGACAAAGGCGAAGTAAGAAAGACCCTTATAGTAGCAGGTACCCGAAGTATTATTAATTGAAGTTGGAATCTCTCGTGGGGAATCCACCAGTGCGCTTTTAATTGGGCATTCATTATGGTGTCGCTTCGTGTTGGTAAAAAATGGTTTTAATGTAATTAAATTATGAAAGACTAGCTTCTCCCCGTGGTTTCATATTCATACTCCTTGCTCTGTTCCAATTGGTCGTAGTGTGATGTTTTACTTAAAGCATATTATAGCCTTCCTCGATAAATGGACTATCCAACACTAAAGAGATTTTTTCAGTGTTCCTGAGATTAGTGCGTTCAATCAAACAAACTCTTCAGCTTAAGTATGATAAACAGCAAGATATGATTATGATAAAAAATTTGAGTATCTTGATACTATTTTTTATTAAAGAATTACTTTTAACTCTTATATTGTTTAATTCAGTTATTGCTAATTCAATTTTTTTTATTTAAATTTTATTCATAAAAAGATCTTCCTCAACACTGTTAGCTGTTTATGTGTTCAAGAGACTGAGCAGAGATTAGGCGTTGCCACGTTGGCAACATTTATCTCTGGTCAAGCTAAAAAGATTCTTATTGCCTATTAAAAATAATACAAAGTACTAGCGTATACGTGTAAGTACACGCCACATAATAACAACACACCTTTCCTACGAACCGACCTTGAAAATGCATTTATCAATTTTATCAGAAACCGGTAAAGTTGTTTACAAATACCAACCTACGTACCTAAAACAGAATTACCATTTTCCAATAACAAATATACAAGTAGCGTATGTAGGTAAAAATACTCGAAAGCTCAGTAGTACTTCTTCCTGAAAATCTTCTTCGCATGTTGATTTTATGTGAGATAAACATTTTACGAATATAAATTATTCGACATCGCCCTATCGACTGAATCAACTACGCACAAAACATTGTGTTGAAGTGTGTGTGAGGTTTACGATAACGATAACGTGTGTATGTGTGCGTCATCATAGACTGTGTGATGTTTTTTATTCGAGACGGCAGAATAGGTAGAAAACAGATGTATGAATAATTTTGTTTCTTTTATTTGTAAATCGAACCGTCTCGTCTTTTGCCTTAATCTCCTTTAGTCCAGTCAACGAGGCATTATGTGTTCCGAAAAATTCCTCCGGCACTGAAATTTGGTATATATGATGAAGGTGATACAGATTACATATGCACAATAATCCAAGTCTCCAATCTTTCGGAAGTCTTCATACAAAAAAATCTATGTTGATCGGACTACTTCGTACACAACGCGATGCAAGTCTCCGGTACTTTACGACTTTACACGGGTGACAAGCGATTTTTTTCCTGGCGGGTACAAATAGGTCCCTTAGTCGACTACCTAAAAAAAAATTATATCCATGTGGCCTGGACCATCCTGTATATCAAAATGTACTTACTCAAAAATAACAACAAATTTTAAGTAGCCATTAGTGTAACTTGCATTTAACCTATAGGTATGGGATGTTTAAATTCCTTACTTACATAATTTTTCGATTGTTGAACAAATGCGACATGAATTTAATATCACTTCCCTGCCGTCTATAAACACTTTAAAAACTGTAATAAAACAACAAAAAAGGGGCGTTACAGTTTTTACGTTACTTACGAACTTTGAATCGTTTGTTTTATCCAAATCGCCAGTCAGTCGCGGCGACGCTATCATCGCCAGATTTCGAGTCTGAGCCAGACAACTTCTCACTCATCTGGTACGTAATTAATAATAATAATAATAATATCTTTCGAGGCTCTCATTAGGGGGTTGGATCAAGGGCCTGATTCAGAAGGCAGTTCTCCTCGATACGGCTCGCATTGTGAGGAGGTTCCTGTCTCTGGAGCCCTAACCACCGGTAGCTTGGACCCTGCTCCCACACCGGTGGATCACTATTTTTATATTTTTAAATGTTTTTTTTTATATCTTTTTTTGTAAAAATATTTAAAAATATATTAATATGATTGTAAAAATGAATAAACGACATAATAATATATGATAATAATAATAATTTAGTAAACAGAATTTACTATTATTTTAGACAATTATGACACAATATTGTTATGTTCGGTTACTTCCATTATCGAATAGTATTTTTGATAAGAAGTTTATATATTTCATAATTTTGGCAAAAACATCAAAAATCTCACTGCCCGGTGTATCACTTCTCTGTAAAAAACGCAAACAGGGAAGTGACAGACCGTCAGGGAAGTGAGATTCTATTTAAAGTTATTTTTTATTTATTTCTGGATTAAATTTAACAAAGTTACATTCATATAGTTACATTGCATGTTATTGGATCACCCTATTTCCTTATGTTTTTAACATATTTTTTAATATTTGAAGTTATTTTTGTCCTGTCCATCGAACATTAAAAAAAAAAACCATCAATATTTATTATTATTTTGTCTGGTCCGTTAAATATTGGATAAGTACCTAGTAAATTCTTGGACTCTATTCACTTATTATATCAATTTACGACAAAAAAAGGAAATTCATTTTTGATCCCATATAATTCCACCGTTAGTAGAACTACCCATTTACATTAGAATCTTCAGCTTTGTGAATCTTTCCTACCTACCTATTTAGGTACATAATCATAACATTATAATATTCGATAATACCTCAAGGTCAACCTTACATTGCCGACAACAACAAAGTTACGTATCTACGACATAATCTATGCATGTTTTGATGTGGCTCACTGGTGTGTATCGTGTTTACAATACAGAAAACGTGCATGTGTGCGTTTAGCCAGTAAACGTATTTATTTTAGGCACCGGCTACACCCGATTCAGTCCTCCTCGTCTTTTTCATCGACCAACAGTGTCAGTGCTTTGTGAAATTATTAAAAAAATACTATTTGGAATCATGTCGGCGTCACCTATTGCGAGGCAAGCCACCAATGTCCAGGCTATTCCTTCGAGGAGGGTTCTCATCACCGATCCATCGCAGATGCCTGATGTATACTCGAGTACACCTGGAGGCACTGTTTACTCTACCACTCCTGGAGGTAATTGAACTTTTAAATTGTTGGGTCATAGACAATTAGATAAATTAGACGACCTCGTTTTTAAATCTCTGATAACATGTCCGGCTGAATGTATAGGTTTTTGGGATAAAAACCTTTAAACCATACCAGAAACATTACAAAATAATAAACTGACTGCATAAAAAAAAAAATAACAATTCAACAAATTTATATGTCTCAACCCTAAAGTTTAACATCCTACAAATTAGAATCACTCTTAATTAATTATACAGACATGCTAACAATAGGGAATACGGATTATGTAGGTATACAAACTACCAAGCGACGCTAAAACAAATGATACTCTTGCCAACAACTCTAGGATAAAGGAAATCGTACATAAATGTTTCATATATGTGTTGCTAGCTATGTAGCCATTACTTTAATACTTCGGAGTTGTAGAACTAATTTTAGAAGCGACAATGAACTTAATATTGAGCTCAATTGACTAGTAGTCACAAACTATGTTGTCAACCTTGGTAGGGTTTAATACGTTTAAAACTTGAAATGTAAACGAGAATTTGTATTAAATTACGTATTATTATCAATGAATTCATGCCACTGTTGTTTATGAAATGAAAATAAAGTGATTACAGAGATTAATAAAAAATTTTAACAAACTTTTAATATCAGATTATAAATAAAAGCATTTATTTCAATAGAATTAGTTAATATTACTGTTGACAGCCTCTACAAAAGAGGTGTTAGCAAAGATCGTAATAAAAAAAAAACAACCATAGAGACTCAAAAGAATAGATGGAAACCTCCTCAATAATTTCTTTTTTTTTATCAAATAACGCTAATCTTACGTTTAAAAAAAATCCACAGATATAAGATTAGTTTCTCAGTTATTTAAAATAAAAGATATAAAAAAAATACTGAAGGTTAAATCAAAAAAGTTTGATAATAAAATCAAAACAACCACTTGGAATGCGACTTTTAAACAAAGATAAATTAATAATCCAGCCTTTGTTTACATAACCCTTTAGATTAATAACGACGTAACTTGTTGTTTATTTTAACACATAAACTTAAACATAATAATATTACGACCGTAAATTATAGTTATTACACAGCCTACACAGACGTGGGTTGTTGTAATTTATAAATCTGAACTTTATTGCGTCAATTCAATGTAGTTGGTGAACTAAAATTTTAATCAGTTGAATAAAGGCAAGTCTTAGATTAAGGAAAGCAAGTCTTAGATTAAGGAAAGTCTTAGGGCGGTCCTAATTTACCTAGGTTTTTAAAATGATCGTATTTTACATAAGAATAATAAAAAAGGATAGAATGAAAGGATTATTGAAAAAAAAATATGGTGAGTTCAACTTCCATTTAGAATTTTAGAAATTTTTAGTCTCTCTCAACATTTTTAGTAGTAAAAAAAAAATAAGCAGAGGAGACTATTAAATGGACTTAAACTTCAATTGTACGTTTCGGGGCATATTTCAATTAATAAATACAAAGAGCTGGCTTTTATTTTACTTTGGCCAGTGGCTAAGCATATTATTGCCATACAAAGAGGCAACGCCATGCCAGTCTCTTGGGCACAGACAGCGTTGAGGACGAATTTTACGATGCTTTGTAATAGTTTTGTACCTATTATTTTATTATAAATATAACTAGCTTTTCCCAGCGGCTTCGCTCGCCCCCCCCCCTCCTCCTGAATTTTCTTTGCGATAAACCTCACGGAGCCCGAGACCTTTCTAACGAATGCAAAACCGTGGAAATCGGTTCGTGCGTTCTGGAGTTATAGCGTCAGGAAGGAAAACCCGACTTATTTCGTAGTAGATTATTTCAGTAGATAATTTTGTTTTACAAATTAATAATAACTAGATTTGTAGTGTAGGTACCCATATGAGAATCTTATAACATAAGTACAATATGCATTACTGAAATAACAAACGCACATGGCGTACAGACGAAATTATTGCTTGCCACTCTCTATTTTGAGAAAATCGAGTGTAGATACTTTGTATAAACGAATACCTAAGCCACCAAGATAAACTTCCTAACCTAACTTTTAATACGAAAACGTGATTTCATTACGTAAACATGCCATGTGGCTGGCATTAACAGTGTTATGTTGGTTATGTAATCATTTGGCAACCAATCGTAGTACGCAGTGGAGTGTATGTTTATAATGTCCACTCTAACACGATTTCATTAAATAGTAGGTTTACTAGGTGATACCTAAGGTGCGGTCTTATCTCAATATTCCCAAAAATTGGTTTCTTAGAACGTCGAGTATGACGTAATGTAATAAAAATAAGCAACGCGAAAAATACAGTGAACAGAGAAGGGTATAAAGAAGAATTTAAACCGAACAGAATAATAAATAATAGTTTGATATTCCCAAAAAAAATTGGGAAGTTGTAGCACAAAAAAAAACTTTGACGTCGAAGATCTCTGTATTTCCAGCGATAACAACAGTTTTTTTTTTAAGAATTTAGTAGGTTTTCCATTTTTTTTAAACTTTAACCAAACCATTATTTTATTTTATGTCTATATTTTAAATAATTTAAAGAAAAGCAGTAAAATAAATGCCCATTCGCAGCTTACGTCACATTTCAACACAAATATCATTTTTTCAATTTTCAATCTTATTGACGCTCCACAGTGGTGACAATAGTTTACGCGGTCATAAGCGATTAAAATCGTAGTCAGTCCGCGTCTTAAAGGTATGCCTAAATGATTATGATTATGATGGAATTTTAAGTTAGATTTTGGTATAAAAACTCAACTCGTTTTTATTTAGAAATTGCTTAGTGTAAGTGAAAAAGACTTTTAATGTGCGTGTTGATAAAATCTGTGGAAGTTTTTTTCCATTATTTGTTATTAATTATTTAATTATAAAGATAATTATCTTATTCTATATCTAGTTTTCGTTTTAATATTGTTTATCTTTTCTCTTTATCATCATTAAAACCTTTAAATAATATTTTTGTTATGTTTATAAATTTAATTTACCGATAGGTACCTACCTAAGTACCACGAAATAACAAAAACGAACGAAAATGTATTCGTCATTAACACAAAAAATAGGATTTTACATATTATTATTTAAATGCCGCAGAACACCGATCTTTATTAATTAAATTCGAGGAAAAAAAAGATAAACATTCAAACTACGCCTAAATAAATATTTAGTTTTATTTATAAATTTCTAGTTATGTTTAAAGGTACTTTTAACACTAATTAAATTTTAATAAATGATAAAAAAACTACACCTTATCAACTTTAATTTAAAAACCAATTTCGAAGCATTATTTGGGTTGTTGTATGTTCGCCACAAAATTAATTCCCCACGAAAAAAAGTATGTATAAATTAGCTAAAGGCTTTTTTATCATTGTAAATTCGCCCCATTTCTTTTTCCGACGGATAGCAGACCAATTAAATAATTAAATCCAGCACATAACTACCGAAAACGAGGACACAATGTGGAATCTGAACTGAAATTACTAGGAGAACAGGATCAAAACTTTTTTTAGTGGGGAATTATTTTTGTGGCGAATTTACAGACTATTATTAACAATTCTTATAACTGCCAGGAGTTTTTTAGATCATTGATAGCTCAGTCCTCATCAGTTCAAAGAAAGTGCTTGTGAATGCTTCAAGCAGCTTGCGGGTCAGTTTTAAACTTATATTAAACTCTACCAAGGTTCATTAGTTGTCAATTGAGCTCAACATTAACTTCATTGTCGGTTCTAAACATAGAGACTAGAGTACATTTGGTTCTAAAATTGTTGACCAACACAAACTTATCGATGGAATCAAAGTGACAGCTAAATGCCAGCTGTGACTTGTGCTTTACTTAAAATTAAAAAAAACCAGACCCATAGATAATTTGTTTGGTATAAAAATAGGGCGAATGATATAAAATGTTGTTTTAAATTGTTGTTTACATTCATTCACATATTGAAGTTTCGGGGAACACCCAAATACTCCGAAATATTTTATTCCGAATTTCGGTATTCCGATTTTCAAAACTCCGAATATCATAATACCTAAAAATTACAATATCTATTATTAAGAATCACGAAATTTATTTAACCGAAAGTCGTATATCCGATTTCTTAGTTTTCCGATTTTCACATATTCGAAAAATGTAATGCTCGATGAGTTCTCATTCCGAAAAACGAAATACCGATTTTCAATAATCCGAATAAACTGATTTTTTCGGAATATTGAAAATCGGAATTTCGTTTCTCATTCTACAAAGTCAGTGCCAGAAACGAATTGCTGCAAAACCGGCTCCACGTAGTTTTGTCTACCGTACTCTTAGAGAGTTATTTAAGCCTGTGTAGGCGCGGAGTGGTGAGGCGTATCCTCTGGACTTTGACTGTTTGCCTTCAGGATTGTTATTGTTATTAGGAGAACTTAGGATCCATGAGCGAGCGAAGCGAGCTCGGGACTTGGGGCACCCCGACTCGGTTACTTTAAACCTTGCTCACAGAAATAGGAGCCCCGCGAAGCGGGGCTCCGTCGATCTACCTTGGTAGGTGGTAGTCAACAAATTGACCAAGGATGCAAGAGCGAGCGAAGCGAGCTCGGGACTGGGGGCACCCCGACTCGGACAGGTTAGGTTCGAAGGGGATGGCGGGGTCTGAAAGACCCCGCCATCCCCTTCGTGTTAGGTTACTTTGAACCTTGCTCACAGAAATAGGAGCCCCGCGAAGCGGGGCTCCGTCGATCTACCTTGGTAGGTGGTAATCGACAAATTGACCAAGGATGCAAGAGCGAGCGAAGCGAGCTCGGGACTGGGGGCACCCCGACTCGGACAGGTTAGGTTCGAAGGGGATGGCGGGGTCTGAAAGACCCCGGCATCCCCTTCGTGTTAGGTTACTTTAAACCTTGCTCACAGAAATAGGAGCCCCGCAAAGCGGGGCTCCGTCGATCTACCTTGGTGGTAATCAACAAATTGATCAAGGATGTAAGAGCGAGCGAAGCGAGTTCGGGATTGGGGACACCCCGACTCGGACAGGTTAGGTTCGAGTTAGGTTAAGCTAACAGAAATAGGAGCCCCGCAAAGCGGGGCTCCGTTGAACCACCTTAGTGGTAATATAACTCAGGAATTCAGGATGCGATAGCGAGCAAATTGTGGCTTGGGGCACCCCGACTCTGACAGCTTTCGTTCTTCTCACAGGGATTTTTTGTAATATTATGAATGACAATACGTAACTCAAAAATAAATTACTATAATTACTCAAAAAAAATATAAAAGAAATTTTTATCATTGAAAAGAAAATATTCTTATTCAAAAGAAATTCTTTTATTGAAAAGTTAAGAGGCATTTTGACAAGGCGTTTTAAAAGCATACTTTTCTCTGATTAGCGATTAAATTTTCGGAATTCTAATTATTCGGAATTTTAATAATCGGAATTTTAACCATCGGAATTCGTGTTTTTGATGTTTCGGAAAATTATTAATTCGGAATTTTTGATATTCGGTCTATTGAAACTCGGTATTTTGAAAATAGTAATTATAAATGTTAGGAATATTGAAATTTCGGAATTATGAAAATAGGAATAATGATCAATCGGAGTTGTTATGTTAGGAATTTTGAACCATTCGGAATTATGAAAATCGGTATTTTGAAATTAGTATTTATGAATTTCGGAATAAAGTTTTTCGTATTATCGTAGTGTACCCGAAGTTTCGAAATAGTTTTTTTTTTTTTTTTTTTTAATCTATATCCATCTTCCAAGTTCATCGTGCTCTGCTGGCGCTGCTGCTGCGGTTGCTGAAAACCTCAAGCGGCGTAAATATAGTTGAGGATGAGTTTTTCGATGCTCTATAATAGTGTAATTTATTTAATTGGTTTTATGTCATAGTTTTTTATTTTGTAAATATTTAGGTTTAATTAATGTATTTTAGTTTTAATTTTAATTTTATTATTAGGCTTTTATCAATAAATTATAGCAAACTTAGGCGCCTGTAACTTTCAAACTATTATAAATTTTGAAAAGATTTATTAACAGAAAAAAAAAAATCTATATTTATTTATTTTAAAATTACAAAAAAAAATTACTTATTTAGATAGTTAAACTAAATCTAGAAATTTAAAAATAAATAAAACTAAATATTTACAACAAAATACTAAATTTAAACTAAAACTAAAATAAAATACCTAATTACACAAAAAAAATAAAAATAAAAAAACACAAAAAGGGCATAGACACTCAGGCGTCAAAGTACTCCTCCGCATCGCTGTCATCTGGAAACGTGCCCAGAAGACTGGCAGCATTGCCACGTTGGATGGCAATGCTTATTCTTTGACCAAAGAAAGAACCAGCCCTCTGGTCACGCGAAGTGTCGATTAGTCGGCGAGAAATCTCCTTAAAAAGGGAACGCGCACTCGGACCCCATGACCCGAGTGTTTCGACCCCAAACGGCTCAAAACTGTAGCAACCATTAAGGTTACAGTATTTGCGCCGCTTGAGGTTCTCAGCAGCCGCAGCAGCGGCGCCAGCAGTTTCGAAATAGAATCCAAACAAT
Organism: Agrotis exclamationis; assembly: GCA_950005045.1. Classification (NCBI taxonomy): domain Eukaryota; kingdom Metazoa; phylum Arthropoda; class Insecta; order Lepidoptera; family Noctuidae; genus Agrotis; species Agrotis exclamationis. The sequence goes on along the minus strand of OX465433.1, from coordinate 5,386,656 downwards.
ATTTTTGTCCGCGGGACTTATCTCATTACCGTGACCCCGGGACATAACGGGCTATTGAAGGACACCGTGGATTTTAGTCAGTACAAGTCTGACAGTCCCTCCCGCCCTGCCCGGGGTGGGAGGACTCATTTGATGATTTTACCACGCTAAAAAAAAAAAAAAAAAAAAAAAAAAAAAAACCACACGACTGTTTTCCTCATTAATTCATTATATTTATTTAATGTGTTACATGAATAGGTATTAGCCATGTCGTGTGTCAATTTGAGCGTCTTTCAACGTCGAAACATATTAATAATGAATAGAATAATACGTACGGTTTTTTAGAAAATGACTGGGTATTAGTATTTTAATACAAGGTATAATTTATAATTGACACACATTTACTATGTATTACATACGTAATTTAGTAATTGAGTCTTATTATTTTACCTGTACCTAATTTAACATTGTTAACTGTCAAAAATTTTGAAAAAGGCAGACGAGTGTCAAACCCATCTTTAGCTGTGTTTTAATTTTTGAACTTTATTAATATTTTCTTCTTTCCTCTCTCCAGGCACCAGGATAGTATACGAGAGGTCGTTTATGATGTCGCTAAGACAATCACCGATCTCGCAGACCCCACCGAAGTGCGCATTACCAGCCGCACTACTAAGGAACCCCAATTCCGTCCCGAATGTTATACAGCCAACAGCGGCGCAAAAGGCGCGCTCCAATTCAATCTCCTTCGACGAATCGCAAGAAACATTCAGTATGGATCTCTAATAGGTTAAGCTTTAAGTCATTATAAAAAAAAAACCTGCTTTATTGTACAATTTCATAATGTAAGTTCTACAGTTCATTCTGTTATTTTATCTCTGACATAAACGTCAGGGGAAGACCATAGATAAAATAACAATGAATGGATAATAGACCACGTGTGCGCTTACTTTATGTCTCTTTTCGTACCTTAATTGTCAGTTTTCTTTAAAAACTTAGGACCAGAATTAAAATAGCAACTATTTTAATACTACAAGCCCTAAGTAGTTATTTTAAGTTAGCTTTAGCTCTTAAAAGCGTGACTGAACATTTTAATAGCGTTCTAAACGCGGTCCTTTGCCACGCCCGCCAAAAATTCAATAAAAATAAAATACAGATAAAAAATATAAAAAAAACTCAATTCTTAATGGAATGGATGCGTTCATAGTACGAGACCAAAAATGTATTTATTGTTTAAATAAAATGTGGCAAAAGATAAAATTGTAAATAATTGTTAGTTTTATGCGTGTAACGCACACTGTAGGTGCTTAGTGTTTTTATATTAAAAGCAGTGCCATAATATGGAAGTTAATTCTAGTGACATAATTTCCTTCCAACTGGTATTGCTGACATTGTTATGAAATCTCAGATTTTTATTAAAGTCTGGGTATTGCGATATTAATTTATATTTAAGAGAAAATGAATTGGTCACAGATTGTTTGAAATCTTGTAAGTCAAATTGTATTATTACGGTAGGAATCTGAAAACTTAGGATTTAATTAAAGTTTTTGTTGATGGCTAATAGAAGGCTTTCTGATATTCTTTGCGGATTTTTAAAACTTTCATGGTTTAGGAATGATGCGTTGGATAGTCAGTCTGACTTTATAGACTTGGTAGCCATAGATTAAGGACTTACTTTTACTGAAATGTTGTTCCAAAGCATTTAATTAATGTCTGTAAATGGATACAGTCCATTATCTCTCTTGTTAAATGTAATAAGTGAAGTTCCACCTCCCTGGATGCTTCCAGTTTATTTCGTGCGTGTGAATTGTGTTGATATTACGATATATCCGACTGCCAGTATAATAATGGAAATAAAAATGTTTAAATTTTATTTTTGACATTTCATTGAATAACCTAAATGGAAAACAACTACCTATACTTCCTCTTGTCATCGTCATCTGCTTAGCATGTTCCCAAATATGGGTCAGTTTCCAGTCTAACCGGATGCAATTGAATATCAGTATTTTAAATGGAGCGAGAGTCTATCTGACCTCCACCGGATCCACGACTCAGTAACTGGGTAATACGATACCCCTTAGTAAATAGGTACCTATATTTCCTCTTAAGTATTTACGTCGCACGGAGTGGGAAGCGGTCATTTTCGCGAAGGAGGAGGCGGGCCGCGTGAGGGAGAGGACAATGTCCTCCCTCCGCCCCACCCGCGGTGGTGGACGCCCACGGCGACGGACGTCGCAAGACGAACTCCGGCCACCGTAGGCGCGGGCATGCGGGCGGCGAGTAAAGGGCAACTCGCAGCCCGACCATGGACCATGCCCGGTTCGACGGCGCGTTGTGTTCCACGCGCGCCTCAAAGAGCGTCAGCAAGATGACGGGGCCCCCCTCTAGAGGGCCAAAGCCTGCCGGGGTCGCGGGACTTATCTCATTACCGTGACCCCGGAATATAAAGGGCTATTGAAGGACACCGTGGATTTTAGTCAGTACAAGTCTGACAGTCCCTCCCGCCCTGCCCGGGGTGGGAGGACTCATTTGATGATTTTACCACGATAAAAAAAAGGGTGGGTTCATATCTGACGGAACATCCGTCGCGGATCATCGGTCGCGGAACGCCAGAACAGAGTATAGAAAAACAATTGACCATTCACACTCAACGGATGATGCGTTAGTGCGTCAAAAAACATTCGATGATCCGCTATACGGATGTTCCATCAGATATGAACGTACCCTAAGAACTGCATCATCCTGCATTATACTATTTTTGTTTATTATTAATATGGGTAAGAAAAACAGATGAGACTAAGACGAAGCCATGGCGAAACCAGAACTCCTGCGCACCAACGGAATACAGTTAATATCAGTTTGACGCCCGGGTCTGACAGGATGGTGGTCGCTAGCTAAGCGGCCCTGTAGGCCTACCACAGCCAGTGGGTTCACTCCAACGACCATTTATATCTAGACTCCTAATCACAGGCGACCGATGTCTGTCAACACATTAGGCAAAAAAGTCTTAAGTTCGTATTAGTTTCGACCACTCCTGTGAGTCCCCTCGTCGCACTGACCTTGAGTTGGCCAATCAGAACGCAGTACCCCGTCCCCCTCGCTTACGTCGTACCTCAGCGACTTGGCAGAAAATTTTCGTTAGTCAGATCGTGCATGAGGCGTCTAGATATAAATGGTCGTTGGTTCACTCACTTGTCACCGCAGTTTACAGCTGCCTGCGAGCAACCGTTGCCCCGGAACGTAAAGGGATATTGAGAACACCGTGGATTTTAGTCAGTACAAGTCTGACAGACCCTCCTGCCCTGTTTGCATTGTTTACACAAGTGTAAGTAAAATAACTTTTGAATGAAAAGTTATATTATTAGAAGTCGATGACAAAAAAGTCAAGAAAATAAGGAAGAAAGTCACCGACTTCCAATAAATAAAGTTATCATTCAAAAGTTTTACATTCTTTTGCATTTTTTTTTCATCTAAGCAAGTAGGTACCAAGCAGTTTGATTAAGAAACGTAAATAATTAATTATGTACACATCACACTTAGATGAAAAAGTACAAGTCTTATCGGAAAACCATGATTTCATAGGTACAAGGTAATAGCCATATCGGGCCCAAGGCTATACAATCAGCCGGGCAGTTTTATAGCCAAATTAATATGGTGTTGCGGTAGGTCATTACGTTGATGTTATATGATAGGACCAAAGTTCTGTACCTACTTTATAAATGGCCTTGTGTACTGTAAACATCTACCAAGATTAATTTAATTTTGAAAACAAAAAAAACTTTATTTGCAACGATACGCAATACTGACGAATACTAATTTTATTTCTGTAGGAGTTAGTTCCACATTTACCTACATGCGGGTGGAGCCGCTGGGAACAGTTAGTGTATTAAATACAATACATGCTATGTACGTAGGGTTGCCATCACTAAAATTTGGAAACCAGGACAAGACCCGTGTAAACTTCGGATTTAAGAGTCCAGAACCCGGACATTAGTCAAAGTGTTCACCGTGGCAACTACGTCGGGAGGGTTGTGGGGACGGTGAAGTGTGCGTGTGTCGCGGGCTGCCCAAGACTTTAAATTTTTAAGCCCGGACTACAAATGTAGCCCGCCCCCCCGGACGCTCCCCGGATGCCTTCTAAACTAGGACAAATCTGGGGAAACCCGGATGGATGGCAACCCTAAATGTACGTAACAACGTTTAAAAGATGGAATTCATTATCATCATCATATCAGCCATAGCACGTCAACTGCTGAACATAGGCGTACCGTACCCCATAAATATCCCATAAGACTGGTTGTAAACGGCTTGCATCCAGCGCTATGCTGTGGTCTTCATAAGATCGTCTGTCCACCTTGTGGGTGGACGTCATACGCATCACTAACCGGTGTGTAGTCTCCATTCGAGAACTTCGGCCCCATCGACCATCAGTTCTGCGTGCTATGTGGCCTGCCCACTGCCATTTCAACTTGCTAATTCGTTAGGCTATGACGGCAACTTTGGTTCGTCTACGAATCTCCTCATTTCTGAGTCGATTACACAGAGACTCCGAGCATAGCTTTTTCCACAGCTCGTCCGGCTATCTTGAGCTTACTAATGAGGCCCTTAGTAAGAGACCACGTTTCAGTGCCGTACGTCATCACTAGGTAACACACATTGGTCGAAAATCGAAAACTTTCGACTTGCAACTTACTCCTGAAGAAATAAAATGAGTATTGGTCAATATTGGGTAACGTTGCCATTACACGAAATTCCGATGAGCTATCAGCCAGATAATCAAATGCCATCAAAAAACAAAAACTGAAAGCGAAAGATGTTATTATCTGATTAAGCTTTGCGGAAAGTTAGAATTAAAAGATTTCAGATATTGATATGCGATAGTAAGTACGAAAACAAGAAGTTGTAGAAGCACTGGAACTGGACTGAAAGACAGATTACATAAAGAACTAGCTGTCGCAATCAGCTTTGCCCGTCAAACTCGTAAACATCGAGATAAAATCTACCCCATGTGTTAATCCGTTGATAAAACTATCTGTGTACCCAATTTCATCCAAAACCGTTCAGTACTTTTTGCGTGAAAGAGTAACAAACATCCAAACATCCATCTGCACAAAAGATCATGCCCATTTGTGGCCCAGAAAGACCCAGAATGCAGACGTACATAATCGCTGGCTCCGGGCAACAAAGCGGTAATATCAACAAAACCAAACACAAAAAAAGTGTAAAATAACTTTTCTTTCGGAAGTCGGTGGCTTTGTTTTTTATTTATTTACTTGACTATGGCCACCGACTTCCGAAAGAAAAGTTATTTTACACTTTTTTTGTGTTCGGTTTTGAAGTCGGTTCCCTTTTTTTCAAAAAGTTTTTTATTTTCCCCTTTTTAGTTTAGATATTCAACAAAAATCTTGATATAATCGGCGTCTTTGAAAATCTACAAACCTAGTAAGCAACAAAAACGGATCTATGCGGGCAACTTCACGTGATATCCATTATTGTTATATACTAAAACCTTCCTCAGAATGTAACAAACACTTTTCTGAAAACCGCATCAAAATCGGTTCAGCCGAACGCGAGATAATCGCGGACAAACATGCAATGGTCACTGAAAATCTACTATCCAAGTAAGCAAAAAACGGATCCACGCGGGCAACGTCACGGGATATCCATTAGTGTTATATACTAAAACCTTCTCCAGAATGTAATGAACACTTTCCTGAAAACCGCATCAAAATCGGTTCAGCCAAACGCGAGATAATCGCGGACAAACATACATACATACATACATACAGGTCGAACTGAGAACCTACTTTTTTTTTTGAAGTCGGTTAAAAATAATTGTAATTGTATGAATATTTAATGAAATGATTGAAAAAGTGTATAATACAAATTATAGACGATATTGTTTCAATTGCAACATCATTAATGACTTTATAAACACACCTAACACTGATATTGCCGGACTGTAACAATTACGGCGTATTTTGCGCTTTACATTTCGACCGTACCTGCCGATTACCACCTTCTTTAGGGACATTTTATAGCCAAAGCTTCGTGTATCATCCACTAACTGCTATCAATGAATCATGTTTTTATGTAAAACTAGCTGACCGGGCAAACTTCGTACCGCCTCACCTTTTAAACCTTCCCTGGACTTCCAGAAGTAATTCAAGACCAAAATTAGCCAAATCGGTCCAGCCGTTCTCGAGTTTTAGCGAGACTAACGAACAGCAACTGATTTTTATATAATAGACTAGCTGACCGGGCAGACTTCGTACCGCCTCACCTTTTAAACCTTCCCTGGACTTCCAGAAGTAATTCTGACCGGGCAACTTCGCTTCGTACTGCCTCACCTTTTAAACCTTCCCTGGACTTCCACAAATAATTCAAAACTAAAATCAGCCAAATCGGTCCAGCCGTTCTCGAGTTTTAGCGAGACTAACGAACAGCAATTGATTTTTTTATATATAAGATTAGTGTAAAGTAGCGTAAAGATGTTCACTGGTTCTTTGTGTTATGTTTCATAGAGTAATGCAATAATCCATTTTTAGTAGTAAGAATTTTCCGTGCAATAAAGCTGTTATTTGTCATTGATTTATTTGATTTTAAAATATGAAAAAAATAGAGTGGTAGAATGATACTCTCAGAGAAGCTAAAAATCAAAGGAAACATTAAAAAAGGACGTTACCGGCGATTGCCGCTTCGTTGCCCGGGGCCAGCGTTATTTTAATAGATCTTTAACGGTACTTTTAAAATATCTAGATTGAATGTCATTTAACGCACTTGTTCAAGACCTTCTGCAAGACTTAAATAGATATTAAATTGCAATCCTTTATTGGCGTTTTTTTCATAATTTTAGTTTCTAAGTAACATTGCTATTGAATATTTACTAGGCGCTTGACTTGATTATTTTTTTCCAGACAATAGTTTAAACATTGTCAATTAGGTAATGCCTTAAGTATGGAGCTGTACCGTAAGGAAGCTTGGAGTATTTGTTTATGTCTTACAGTAGTTTTTGATGGTACTTTTTAAAGATCTAGTTTTTTTTAATGTAAAATGGGTTTGCTCTTGACCTTAGTCTAGGTCAGGAATGACTAAGACAAGGTCGACGATGGAGCGAGCTTACCTAGAAGAAGCCTGTTCACTCTAACTTTGAAGAGATTAGGGCTGTATGCGTTCGGATTTAATTCTAAACGTTGTAACTTTACCACTGCGTTCTACTGGGGAAATCATCATCATCATCAGTCTATAAATGTTCCCACTGCTGGGACACAGGCCTCCTCTCTGTGAGAGGGAGCAGGCCGTAATCTACCACGCGGGCCCAGTACGGATCGGTAGATATCACATATTATGTCTTTGGTTCTAGGACATGCCGGTTTCCTCACGATATTTTCCTTCACCGTTTTGAGAGCAGTTGTGTTGAAATAAATTACACAAAGTAATGCGCCTGACGGGGTTCGAACCCACGACCTACAACTCGTAAGTCGAGGCCGATACCACTGGGCCACCACTGCTTACTGGGGAAATGCTCCATTTTAATTTGAGCATGGTTCTCTTCTATGAAAATCAATAATTTTAACGATACCAAATCTGTGGTTTCACTCCCGCAGATCAGCTCCTATTGATCGCAGCGTGATGTTTTAATATAGCCTATAGCTTTTCCTCGATAAATGGACTATCCAACACAAAATAATTTTTCAATTCAAACCAGTAGTTCCGGAGATTATGGCGTTAAACCAAACAAAAAATACATGTGGCACTCGGAGACTGCCGCGGTGAAGCTATTGCATAACATTTATTTTTAACCGACTTCAAAAAAAAAGTAGGTTCTCAGTTCGACCTGTATGTATGTATGTATGTATGTTTGTCCGCGATTATCTCGCGTTTGGCTGAACCGATTTTGATGCGGTTTTCAGGAAAGTGTTCATTACATTCTGGGGAAGGTTTTAGTATATAACACTAATAGATATCCCGTGACGTTGCCCGCGTGGATCCGTTTTTGCTTACTTGGGTTGTAGATTTTCAGTGTCCATTGCATGTTTGTCCGCGATTATCTCGCGATTGGCTGAACCGATTTTGATGCGGTTTTCAGAAAAGTGTTCGTTACATTCTCGGGAAGGTTTAGTAGTATATAACAATAATGGATATCTCGTGAAATTGCCCGCATAGATCCGTTTTTGTTGCTTACTAGGAGTGTAGATTTTCAAAGTCGCCGATTATAATTATGAAGATTTTTGTTGAATATCTAAACTAAAAAGGGAAAAATAAAAAACTTTTTGAAAAAAAAGGGAACCGACTTCAAAACCAAACACAAAAAAACTGTAAAATAACTTTTCTTTCGGAAGTCGGTGGCCATAGCCAATGAAATAAAAAACAAAGCCACCGACTTCCGAAAGAAAAGTTATTTTACAGTTTTTTTGTGTTTGGTTTTGAAGTCGGTTCCCTTTTTTTCAAAAAGTTTTTTATAAAAGAATAAAATCGCCTACCGCGCATATGTAACGAGAATATAATTTATTTAAAATGTTTGTGGTGCACTACTGTAATTAAGAACTTCTTTGTTGTAGGAGAATTTTATAAGTAGGTTTCATTGTGAAAACTCCTTTTGTAGCTGGCCGTTTAGAATCAGTCAGAAAAAGTAAATTGTTTTTATGATGGATATTTTTATGATTGCCGAAGTCTCCCGAACTGAAACGATGTTAGACGATGCGTGGTGTCAGATATTTTCATTAGGTTTTTTCGTTAGGTTTTTGGATTTTTTTTGATCCGGTCGCCGCGCCACGCCGCGCTCAGAGCCCGCGATAAAAGCTATGCAATAGCTTAATAAAAAACTTAAGCTTTTTAGTATAAAAAAGTATAGGTATGAGCTCACAAGCTTTTTGGTTTATAAAGAAACAAGTTCCGTAGCTATCCATCAGCTGGCGCATGTTCCTGTTTCGCTGAAAGGCGTGCGAATCACTCCTCAACTCCTAATTTATGGTATAGATGTGAATGATGCCGACTACTCACGCGATTTGGGGTTACGGACCTTGGCGTTGTGTTAATGTAGGTTTAAGTGAGCTTATTATTATGAAAGAAAAAATCTCGATTGGGAGCAGGATTTGAATCTATGACATTCTGAATCAATAAATCAGACGCTTTTACCAACCCAGCCATCTCAGTCGTACTCACCGTTTCGATTTCCATTCTTCACGTTATAAAGCCTCATTTAGACGATGCAAGAACTCGTAGTGTATGTCCACACTGGAAGCCTAGCGCGACGGCGGCGGCGGGCGCGGGGGCGGGCGCGGCGGCGCGCGCGATATGTGTCCACACTGCCGATCAAGCATTTTGTTTTTGTAGCGGCGACTTCAGGTGTTGCAAACCGGTGGTACAAAGTAGTTTCTATAAATCTTGTTTAAAGAAATTCATTTTTAAATGTTTTACAGGTTGTTCAGGATTATGTACAAGTAAATTATCAACCATTCTACATGATTCTATTCAAGTACAGTAAAAATAATTTAAATATTTACAAATACCTCCTATACGGTAGTATTTTAGTGCATGTCCTGATAACTAGATGGCGCTGACTATAAGACCGAAATGGTTTGCTACACCTGCCACCCACGCGTTATATCTGTTGTTGCCTAGCAACGCCTAGGCTCGCAAAATCTCTTGTAGCCATCGCGCTAGGCCCCGCCTTAGTCACTTCAGTATGGCCACGAGCGGCGATTTCATACGTTCAATATTATCGCGCCCGCCGCCGCCACCGCACTAGGCTCGCAGTGTGTTTGAGCACGTACGCGAGTTGCGTTACATTGCGGACTTTATAGGTACAACGAATTCAGTTGATCAAACAAAAACCGCAATGTAGTGAAACTCGCATGCGAGTTCTTGCTCCGTCTAAATGAGGCTAAGTGCCGTTGGCTCCATTATTTTGTTAGTAGGTATGTAGGCGGTAATGCGTACAAAATATTGTTATGTTAGTATGTTTTCTGCTGTTTATTTTACTTATCTAGGACATGAAGATGGCGAGTAATGGATGACTCGCCGTCCGATCATGGACTATGCCCGTGCCAAAGGCGCGTCGTGGTCCACGCGCGCCTCAAAGAGCTGTCAGTAATATGACGTGGCTCCATAGAGGGCCAAAGCCTGCCAGCGGTACTGTCTTATCAGGTAACTGAGACCCTGGAATGTAAAGGGCTATTGAAGGATCACCGTGGATTTCAGCCAGTACAAGTCTGGGCCCCGTCCTACACGATCATATTACCACGTTAAAAAAAGGCTATAAGGCTTTTAGGGCTCACACAGACCAGTGGCCTTTGTTGACAGCTGATACTACTGCAGGGGTCGCACATCAGTCTGCGGTAGCCGTCGCGACCTATTGGGGGCAGCGGGCAAAGCGTCAATGGCACCCGTTGACGCACTGACGGCTTCTGCCGACGCTTTGCTGCTTGATGGCTTACCATGACGTCTGACGGTCAATTCACACCGAAACGCGACGCAACGCGACGCGGACGTGACGCAACAATAAGTACTTCAAATGTGTATCTTTTCGTGTAGTAAATAAAATTAGATTTTGAGTCGCTCTATTGAAATGTGTGCGCAGCGTCGCGTCTCGGTAGTTCCACTGTGGGAAAGAGACAGAGCTATACAATACAAGTCGTCTAGCGCTATCTCGTTCCCACAGTCGAATTATTATCGATTTAAGATGATGACGTCTTACCACGAGGTAAAGTCCACCTGCTGCAGCTTTGACGGCTACCGACGACGCGTTTACCGTCGCCGCTATCGCTTATCTGTAGGTATGTTATCTTTAAAGATAAAGACTGTGATTGTGTCACTGTATTAAACTCTATTTATACACATAAATTCAATACTTAAGCACCTGTAATTTATTATTTGTTTCACTGCTTGTTCTGAAGTAGAGTAGTTGAAATGACTTTTTTTAATTATTTTTTTTTATTCAAAATAATTTAGTAGATCCTTGACTAACGAGCTACCTTGACCACAGAACGTAAAGGGCTATTGAAGGACACCGTGGATTTTAGTCAGTACAAGTCTGACAGTCCCTCCTGCCCTGCCCTGGGTGGGAGGACTCATTTGATGATTTTACTACGCTAAAAAAGATCCTTGACAGTCGTTACTGCTAGCCAGAAGCTCAAAAGTCTGATAAGCAGCCTAATCGATTGTGGAATTCAGATTGAAAGCTGTCGTTCCATGTAAAATCTTAATATTCAGGTGCATCTGGTTCAGCCAACCCTAAAAAGAAAATGCCAAGCAGATGTTTGAGGAAAACCATTTATAACACATCTTCTTCTTCTATACTTATAATAAATCTGTAGAGAGGTCAATTCTGTACATTAAATATATTTCCAAAATAACTATCAGGGGTTGTTTAGGGATCGATACTGATGCCAAAAATGCAATCAGTAAAATTATTGTCTGTCTGTCTGTCTGTCTGTCTGTCTGTCTGTCTGTCTGTATAACCGCTATAGAAACAAAAACTACTCGACGGATTTTAACGAAACTTGGTACAATTATTTTTCATACTCCTGAGCAGGTTATAGTATACTTTTCATCACGCTACAATCAATAGGAGCAGAGCAGTGAAGGGATTCCGATTGGATTTTTACAACTCAATTTTGAGGCACTTTCCGTTCCGATAAGCTAGCAGACTGAAATTTTGCACATGCTCTGAGTTCTGATGAAAATACATGACTAGCTAAGAAACGTCATTACAAATCCAATATGGCGGCCTACCCAAGATGGCGGACTGGCTGTTTGAAATCCACCCCCATGATATGAGTATCAAATGAAAGGGTTTGCTGTCAGGAATACGAAATAAAAATAGTCACGTGATTTAAATCCAATATGGCGGACGTCCAAGATGGCAGACAGGCTATTTGAAATGCACCCCTATGATATGGATATCAAATGAAAGGGTTTGCTGTCGGGAATACGAAAAAAATAGTCACGTGACCTAAATCCAATATGGCGGACGTTCAAGATGGCAGACTGGCTGTTTAAAATCCACCCCCATGATATGAGTATCAAATGAAAGGGTTTGCTGTCAGGAATACGAAAAAAATAGTCATGTGACTTAAATCCTATATGGCTGACGTCCAAGATGGCGGACAGGCTATTTGAAATGCACCCCCAAGATATGGGTATCAAATGAAAGGGTTTGCTGTCAGGAATATGAAAAAAATAGTCACGTGTCTTAAATCCAACATGGCGGACATCCAAGATGGCGGATCGGCTATTTGAAATGCATCCCCATGATATGGGTATTAAACGAAACGGTTTGCTGAATGGGATACGAAAAAAAATATCACGTGACCTAAATCCAACATGGCAGCCGTCCCAAGTTGGCGGATAAGAAGTAAATTAAGTTTGAATATGAAGAAGACTAAAAAAAAGTATAATATTTAGTGGGTGCTCAAAGCGTGTTTTTCCCACGTTTTGTCGTTCCGGTTGGATTTTTGCAACTCAATTTTGAGGCACTTTCCGATAAGCTAGCAGGCTGAAATTTTCAGGGTACCTTCAAACCCGATGAACAAAGATAAAAATAATAAAATAATTAATAAATTTAAAAAATCTAAAAGCCCACGTTTTTAAATGTCCTAAAAATAAGAAAATAACCCTACAGGGCTGAGAGATGGGCCCATCAAAACGTGGGGGCGTATCTTTGCAAGTTACGCCCACGAGCTATACACGTCATGTAAATATCTCATAAATAATTCCTTAAATAATTTACGCCCCCACGTTTTGAGTGGCCCCTCTCTCAGCCCCGTAGGGTTATTTTCTTATTTTTAGGACATTTAAAAACGTGGGTTTTTTAATCTTCCGTCGCGTGTGCAACCCTAATGGTTAAGCTACACAGAAATCATTTATGACGGAAATTTTCTCCTTAAAATTATATAAAAAATACCCCACGACAGCATATGTCTATCTTTTATGGTTGACTCACAATAACACGTGTAACTCCCGATAGCTTAGCAGTTCGAAGCTTTCTGATTACATTTGAATACTCTTACGTTTATAACACTCTCAGTCACCCCTAATTGAAAAAGTTAACATTAATTAACTGCTCCATAAAAAAAAATCATATAAATCAGTACAGAAACACCAAAGTTATACATGAAATACGCCAATAAGCCATTGCGCGTGAATACTGAATCATGCTATAAGGATTTTTTTTGAGAATCGGTCGCCGCGCTCGACGCGTCTCGCGGCCGAAGGTATAAAATAGTCAATTTATAGAGAAAGGCTATAGGCTATATATCATCACGCTAAGGCCAATAGGAGCGGAGCGCCAATGAAGAATGCTTCGAAATCCGGGTTAAATTTAACGTTAGCCCAAAGTAACTATTCCACGCGGACGAAGTCGCGGGCAAAAGCTAGTTCTGAATAAAATTAGTATAAGCCATAGATAAGCAATCACTTCCGCTGTAAATCAATTAACCTTCAATTTTGTCCGTGAATATCGTCTTTATCTGTGCATATTTTAAATGTGAATCATTGAGTAGCCACGACACGTGTTTGTGAACGAAGCGAAGTCGGTAGTGGGGCCTATCAATAGCAGCGCACGAAGTAGTCATCACTCCCGATGATTCCATCACCCTCCTCCAGGAGAGCAGTAGGGAAACCAGCACGATTAAGAAACACAGACACAAATCGATTAGGGTGAGTGGGGGTAAGTTGGAATGAAAATTTGATGAGATGAACATCAGTGTTGATTTGAAAATGTTGTCACACAAAGGAATTCAAGGCAAATGCAAAAAAACATGTTTTGGGTCAAAAAGCATGGTCAAGTTGTTTCTATAATGTTGAAATAAATCTCTATAAAACAATATTTTATGAAGAAACTGTTAATAAAATTGGCCATAAGAAAAACAATATGAATGGGTAAGACAAAATGGCCAAAGGGTAAGATTGAAATAGTGACTAAAATCGTCTTTATGGTAATTGACTATAAAATATAAGATTTAAGTCATGCATCAAGCGGGGTAAGATTAAAAACCCTACATTTTCGCGGGGAAAGGTGTCCTTACGGAAAATGTAAATAAAAACACACGAATGCTCTCACTGCGGTTGCAACGACTGCGGTGCGGGGCAAGATAAAACGGTGTCTACAATGATGTTGCCAGCATTAAAAGATTTCCTTTACATTCAGCGTTATTGTATCTTTTTTATCTTTCACCGTTTTTCATCTTACCCCCACTCACCCTACGTAATTCCGTCTTCCCCGCTGACTCTTACTCGAGCCAGCCCGCGATGCTCAGCCAGTAGTTTTAAATTCACGCAAGAATATCATTCAGATCTAGCCTGTCCCTTGCTGTCCTCCCTCAGTGACGCCCTAAGCCGAGATTCGTACCGCACAGGGGGTGCCCTTAGCTTGTGGTCATCATCAGCGTATAAATGTTCGCACTGCTGGGACACAGGCCTCTTCTCTGAGAGAGGGAGTGGGCCATAATCCACCACGCGGGCCCAGTGCGGGTTGGTGGATGTCACATGTCTTCGAATTTTTGGTAGTTGGTGTGGTTCAGCGTGTGGTAGTTTGTTGTAATTTAGTTTTAAGCCCCTGGCTTTCCAATCCGGTTAAGCAGCTCTCAACCTCTTCTAAGGATGACCTGCGAGGTGACACTAAAAAAAACACGATGTGACAGAGATGTGAATCAATGGGCAGGTGCGTCCATTGATTGCGCCTGGAGAGAAGTTTTAAGTACATACTTTTTTTTGGATTCATATATTTTTTAACGAAGAACAAGGCGAAAAGTTTTATTAAAATATTTCATTTTGTTCATTTTTGATACTTAAAACATTTCTGTGATTATTCGTGATAAAAAATTCAGAAGCAATATTAATTTCAAGTAACATATCGGATAATTTTCTTATTAGTCATACAATTACTCAAAAATAACAATAACTTACAAAATGTGAATTCTATTTTCATTTCGGGAGCGTCATTTTAAAAAAAAGTTACTGCCAAGCAGTTTCTAATTAAAAAAAACCGGCCAAGTGCGAAGTGGACTCGCCCATGAAGGGTTCCGTAGTTGCAAGCACAGATTAGGGATACAATTATATTGAGATTAGAAAGTAATATACACAAACAATAAAAATAACTTTGTTTTTCATAGTGTTTGTATGAATGGCAAAGTTATATTTGCGGTTTTTGAAAATGTACTATATCTCGAAAACTGCTAACTATATCCCATCCAAACCAATTTTCGTTGGAAGTTTTTGTTGAGGTCTACATTATATATTTTTTTTTAGTTTTATCATTCTCTTATTTAAGAAGTTACAGGGGGGGGGGACACATTTTACCACTTTGGAAGTGTCTCTCGCGCAAACTGTTCAGTTTAGAAAAAAATGACATTAGTAACCTCAATATCATTTTTAAAGACCGGATAGGTCTTTAGATATATCACATGTATGGGTTTGGTGAAAAAAATATTTTTGACTTTCAATTCTAAGTATGGGGGGTACCCCCAAAATTTGTTTTGTTTTTATTTTTGTGTGAAAATCCTAATGCGGTTCACATAATACATCTACTTACCAAGTTTCAACAGGATAGCTTTCATACTTTCGAAAAAAAGTGGCTGTGACATACGGACGGACAGACAGACAGACATGACGAATCTATAAGGGTTCCGTTTTTGCCATTTGGCTACGGAACCCTAAAAAATACCTACCTATAACCGTCCACTATAGCACGAAAAAATAATTGAAACTCCTTTTTTATTCTTCAAAAAAAAAAATGCATACTAATTTCCAATAATAAGGCATCGCCTTCAACGCCTTGTTTCACACGAAAGCTGTAAGTCATAAAAAATGGATTTAACATATTCAACCTTTTTATGGCACAGAATTTTTAATTTATATACTACTCAAAACAAAATAAGGGCCACCTGGTTTTTATCGATTTATTAAATAATGTTTAAATATTACTAGCTACAATGACTGAATCTGATTAATATTAATGGTTTTAGATGGAAATACACAAAAATTAAATATGTATTCCAATAAATCGTTAAAATAAAGCAAGTTGAATGAAAAGTGAGGAATAGCAGGAATGTATCAAGTTACATAAAACATAAAAAAATCGAAAAATAACGTCTTTAATGTTCCAAAGTGTTCATTTAAGCTTCTCTTTTAACTCTATTCTCTCTGTTCTGCTCATTTTATGGGAGGTGGAATGGTCTGGATTAAATGCCGAACATTTTCTTTTGCGATACTCTACCAGCAAGTTTTCAGACTATTTAAGAGATCCAGCTGCGTGTTGATGGGAGTTTTACTTTCTTTTTCACTCTTCTTTAACTCATCTCTAAATGCTCAATGGAAATCAGGTAAAAATCCTGAGTGTCCACTGTAACATCGTAATTCGAGCGTAAGGGAATGTGTGCACTGTTAGTCGCGACGTGTTCGCTCGAGCATTATCCTGCTTCAAGAAGAACTCACGTATTCCTTGCTGTGCGAATGGGATAATGTGGAGTTGCACCACATTCTCTACGCAATTTTTAAGAGTTACAGCACCCTCGTTAAGAAGTGCGAGCTTAGTTTTTCGTGATAGGGATAAACGCCCCAGAGCATAACTCAGAAATCGCCAGAACAGTCTGTTTTAAGAGTGCAAGGATCTGAAACCTGTTGTTTAGATCTTCTCTACACTCTTATGAATCAGTTTTTATTGAAAAAAAAATAACCCACCAGTCATAAATAAAAAGCAATGAAGCTCAGTCAAAACAGTTCAATAAATTTTCTCCTTCGCAAATGTTTCACGATTTGCACCATACGCTGCAGTTAACTGGAGGCGAACCAAGCATCTTCTTGAGTATTGTTAGTCTTTATGAAGTCGATTCGGAATAGTGTAGTCAATTATAGGGGTGCCTGTAGCTCGACGCAATGGAGTTTGTATGGTCCGCGCAGTAGATTTTCGCTCTATGTGCGCGGTTAAACAAACTTAATGGTCTTCTTGGGCTTTACTTACTTACTTTCTTCCTTGATCACGGCGTCTGGTGATATTACCCGTCTTTTAAGACCAGTTTCAAGCATTTTGAACCACTCGTTGGGAATATTCCACCAATAAACCTATCTTTTCTGGCTATGGGCCCCCTGGATTAAGGTGACACCCCAAGTGGCTGTTTTTGCGTCCATATGTCTCCGAATACATGACGTTATGAGATTGAAAGATCATTATAGCCTGCTCGCTGTATTAGTCGAAGAAAACACCGTTAGAAGTTTGAAAATTAAAAAACACCATACCGTAAATTCGAAGTAATCTCAAATATCTAATTAAAAAAAAGTTATAATTTTCCAATTTTGCAGTAGAAACAATATTAATACTTGAAAGAATCCATAACAAGATATTCAGTATTTATTATGTACCCAGAATAAGAGCAATACTTGTTTAAATCGCAATTTAAAAAGTGGCCCTTATTTTGTTTTGACGAGTATACATTGTTGTAATTAAAAAAAACATTTCCCCATACTCACTCTATCCAGAGGTCATTGAACGTTTGCATTGCGGTATATGCGTAGTGCAATTCAATGTATGTAGAAGCGAGAAACTTTAATCTTTAACAGGAGTGTTATAAGGTTGATTTTAATTTGGTATGGAGAACTTAACATCCCCTTTTGCACCCTCTCCCTTTGACGTTATAATCTGTCTGGAAATAATCGGTTCTGATATTTGCCTCGCTGTTCATTTCAAAATGTTAACACGATGAGATATTTTTAGTAATAGGCTAAAAGAAGATGAAGTTGAAGTTTTTTTTTATGATTGTCATTAAATATAGCTAACTAGCAAACCCGGCGAACTCCGTTTTGCCACCAGATGGCTTCGTTTTATGTAACATTTCGTTTGGTGATTAAAAAAAGAAGAAATTTTTTTTTTCCTGAATTTTCTTAGCTATAAACCTCACGGAGCCCGAGACCTTTCCAACGAATGCAAAACCGTGGAAATCGGTTCGTGCGTTCTGGAGTTACAGCGTCAGGAAGGAAAACCCGACTTATTTTTATATAGTAGAAGATATACCAAATCAGACTAATACAGTATTTAAATATCTGTCTCATTTACAGAGGGTTCCACTATTCTTTAAAATATGTACATTATCAACAAAAGAGGTAAAATACGCACAGTCACAATTATTATAGGTTACAATTAAGATGTTTAGATAATAATATAAACAGGCAGAACTTCTTTACCTGATAGTAGTACTCTTACAATAATTAGTACCCCTGGTTGACCAAGCTTAACTCGGGAAAAATAAATAAATGGAAAATTGAAAGTGATTATTAGATAAAAATAAATAAGACTGTAAACTTCACTGATAACAAATAATTTTACCTTTAACAGCCCATTCGTTTCTTTTAACGTTTTAGAAAAAAACGAATAGCAAAAAATAAAGTAGGAGAAACACTTAGTTCTATTCTAAACTTGAAAATACTTAGTTTTTTTTAAACCTTATGGTTAAACACGTCATAGCATAATTATTCAGAATTAATTAAATTAAAATACTTTGATACTTACTTTATATTACTACTTAACCCAGTTTCATCATTTACGATAATAATAAAGTAAATGAGTGAACGAAAACATTAAAAAAAAACGAAGTTTTCCAAGGTACCTACGAGACCACACGTACGAGAATCAGAATATCTTTGCTACCTCACGCAACACACAACTTTTCACCTCACTAAAAGGGGTATTCCACCTTCCTAAATTCAGGATACGATATTTAGGATAATAAATGTAGTCGCCGGAGCTCGCGATTACACGTAGGTACTAAATCGTGTCCTAATTAGAATGCTACTTATCCTAAATGCGATTACACTTTTATGAATTCAGGATGTTCTAAATATCGGCTCTTAGGAAGGTGTAATAGCCCCTAAGCGTGGAAATGCAGTGGGGGCGGCTCGCCCGCCTGTCAGTCTAGAAAACAATTGAACAGAAGACGTGTTAAGAGTCCCCACATACATCAGTTTTCCTGATCAGGAATCCGGATCCGTTTTCTATACGAACACAGTGAATTCTTACAAGTGTGTGTGCATGTTTTGTGTGTGTTGTTCACATTTCATCGTATTTCATTCATAATTTCGAATTCCGTTCGGAGTTCCTGATCAGTAAAACTAATGTATGTGGGGACCCATAGAAATTTGAAAACACTTTCCGCACTACCTTGACGCCTCTGAATCTTATGCGTGAAAATACGAAGAAAACGAATTTTCCCAGACATGGGACTTATCTAGATTGATTTTTCGCCCTTTTAAACCCCTATATTCCAAATTTCATAGAAATCGTTAGAGCCGTTTTTGAATAAAACAAATACTGCTCGTTTAATGTAATAGGTAGTCGGATTTTTGCCATCCACGCGGGCATCTCAGAGCAGTGGTGGCCCAGTGGTATCGGCCTCGACTTACGAGTTGTAGGTCGTGGGTTCGAACCCCGTCAGGCGTATTACTTTGTGTAATTTATTTCAACACCACTGCTCTCAAAACGGTGAAGGAAAACATCCTGAGGAAACCGGCATGTCCTAGAACCAAAAATTCGAAGACATGTGACATCTACCAACCCGCACTGGGCCCGCGTGGTGGATTACGGCCCACTCCCTCTCACAGAGAGGAGGCCTGTGTCCCAGCAGTAGGAACATTTATAGGCTGATGATGATGATGATGATGAAAGGCATTTTATCACTGTGTTGTTAGGTACAGACGCCAGCAGGTCAATCCCGAATCTGCAAAATTTTATCAATCGAACATTAACCTTCCACTATAATTGTGATGAAATGATGAAGGTTGAAAATCTATTACACTGATTGTGGTAGCATAATGTGCTGGCGTCTGTACATTTTATAATGCTACTAAGCTTTTTATTGAGAACCATTTGAGATAATAGAAATATTTGTTTCGTGAGTCTATTTTGTTTGTCACGTCAATGTAGATAAAATAAAAATGTAGTCTACCTATTTTATACATAAATGTAGAGGAATATTAATTAATAATTTCTGCAGTTATCATATTATTGTGGACAGAGATAGATAGAGAATTCGTTATACAGGGTGATTTTTCAGTCACCATCCAAACTTTAATATATTAATCTTTGGCGAAAATCATTGAATACGTGTTTTTTCTTCTTGTATCACTCAATACAAAAATATCGAGATATCACGTCTCAATGTTATTTATAAAAAGTTGATGAATCTGGATACCGCGCTGTGATGTGTCGCTCAGGTGTAGTGGGGCGGGGCGGGGGGGTAAGCGGGGTGCGCTCTGCCCGTTTCATGCGCCGGCAAGTGTGGTATTATTAACGTTGAGCTTGGTGACCACGCAGAGCGATGAGAAAATTATTTAATATGAAAATTTATGGTATCGATTTGTTTTCAAAAATGGGGTTAGTGATTGATACCTAATGCCTAGAAATATTTTGGACGGTGGTAAAAAAGTCACCCTGTATATTTAGGTACAAATAAATCTTATAAATGACACAATTCTGCGTATTTATGGCTAAAAGCGATCTTTTCAAGACAAACAGAGCCACAAAGCGCGGCAGTGCTCACAGAAGAGAGACGCCCAAGGCAACGGACGTCGGAAGACGATCTCCGGCTACCGTAGTCGCGGGCATGCGGGCGGCGAGTAATAGGCGACTCGCTGTCCAACCATGGACAATGCCCGGATCGATGGCGCGTTGTGTTCCACGCGCGTCTCAAAGAGCTGTCAGCACAATGACGATGGCCCCCTTAGAGAGCCAATGCCTGCCGGGGTCGCGGGATTAAAGAGCGAAAGCGTAAAGGGCTATTGAAGGACACCGTGGATTTCAGTCAGTACAAGTCTGACAGTCCCTCCTGCCCTGTCCTGGGTGGGAGGAATTAACACCCTAAAAAGTACTCACCCAAGATGGCGAAACGAGCTGGATGAAATAGAAATTACTATTGGTTCACACAGGCCTTATATTACTTTACCCTTCACGCTGGGGCCGCTGCAACCGCGACCCTTCACATTGATTCTAAATTAAAAGACCTTTATCACATTGGATCTAAGTAGAGATTGAATCATGTGGAGAGTTCTTTTTAGGTTAGCCAAAGTTGTAAACTGCTTTCGCAAAAAATTCGTTTTTTAAAACTTTACTTTATAAAAAGGAACTAGAACTGTCCACTTTAACACAAAAATATGAAAAAAGCCAATTCATTTTTCAAAAGAAAAAAGAAAAAGTTTTTTTTTTTTATCGAAGCTGCCAGTTCATGCTAGGAAAAAAATGTTATTGAACCTTTTTAAGCACACCATTGAGAATGGGGAAGGCAACTGTCAAAGTGACGCTGCTTAAGATTGTCCCAAAAGAGCTGTCACAACAAAGGAATTTTCTGTGGAAAAACGTTTTATCGATATAACATGACTAAATGTTGTGTAAGACTGCAAAAATGTTGGAACACACAAATTTCCGACAATTCACACTATCAAGAAATAATGGGTAGCTGTGGAAGGAAAACAAAAAAACAAAGGCCGTTAGTTGAATTTATTAATGAAAATCTATGATTATACCATAACTAAACAATCGAATATTAGTTATTATTTATTTTATTAGATATTATAGAAATTATATTTAATTAAAAAGGGATAAAATTACTGACAAAAAACATTATGATATTTTATCAAAATAGAAAGTCAGACGCAGTATTATATTATTTGTAGAGGACAGAACAGGTAAAACATACTTAAACTCAAAAATTTAAACCTCAACTACAAATAATTGTGGATTTAATACAGTAAAATCAAATGTTTAACCACTCTGTTAAATCACCATTTCTCCTCTTGTAGTTGCACCGCGGCGTCTTAATTCAGCTTGTAGTTTACGCACTTGCATTGAAGTAGCGTAAACAAAAAAAAAAACTTAGACAGTTCTGTTGTCGGCCCCATTTTAATGCGTTTCAACTAAGAAGGTCAGTTGATGACGTAATGGACCCCTTTTAACCTCTTTAGGACCGCTCTATATCACCTAGAATATTCTTTCAGAAACGATTTTATGACTTATTTTTACTAAAAATACAGTTTTAAATTAGTCGGGGTTTGGTGGCACAAAATTGTGCCGCTGAGGCTCTAGAGCACTGGTAAGCTTTTAAATAAAAAATTATCATTTGAAAATAAGTCTAATGAGATAATAAAGATAATAATAATATTATCTTTACTATCTCATTAGACTTATACACTATTAAAAAATAATGAGCGCAGAGTATTTTCTTGCTAAACGTTATTTTCAAGTGACTTTTGACCACAGACTCTGACCTTCTTAGTTGAACCGCACTACACATGTGTGTGTACGTACTTACATACGTACATAAAATAGATTGATGAAAAAAAATATTAGCTCAATAAAAAAGAACCGACTTCAAAATCAAACACAAAAAAGTGTAAAATAACTTTTCTTTCGGAAGTCGGTGGCTTTGTTTTTTATTTCATTGACTATGGCCACCGACTTTCGAAAGAAAAGTTATTTTACACTTTTTTTGTGTTTGGTTTTGAAGTCGGTTCTTTTTTAAAAAAAGTTTTTATTTTACCCTTTTTAGTTCAGATATTCAACAAAGATCTCCGTATAATCGGGCCTTTAGAAATCTATAATCCAAGTGAGCAAAAAAAAAAACGGATCTATGCGGGCAACGTCACGAAATATTCATTACTTTTATATACTAAAACCTTCCCCAGAATGTAACAAACACTTTTCTGAAAACCGCATCAAAATCGGTTCAGCCAAACGCGAGATAATTGCGAGCAAACATTCAATCGACTTAGAAAATCCACAATCCAAGTAAGCAAAAAAATCCATATCTCTAAAACTACTGAACCGATTTTGATGAAACTTGCAGTGTACCCTAAGTTGAACAATACCTAGTACAACAAAAAAATAATTACTTAAATCGAACTTGTAGTTCCGGAGACATGCGTGCACAAACATAAAAACATACATACATACATACACTTATGAAATTTGGCACATTTGTTCAGACGCTGATATAGATTAACATATACGAAAACTGGGCAGTTCTGGAAATATTACATACATACGGGTCGAATTGATAACCTCCTTTTTTTTGAAGTCGGTAAAAAAGATGTAGAGGGACAACATAGGCTTATATCTAGTAATAATAATTCTCTGAAACCCTGATGGATGGAGCATTGCACCTTTTTGGTTCCGCATGTTAGATTTACCAAGGGGAAGCGGTTACTCTACGAAAAGCGGTGCCTTTGCAAAAAGGTCATATTTAAATACATTGGTGGAGGGATACAACCAAGTGGGGTCACCCTAAATATTTAGTGTAAGGGGTGTAAGGTTATTTATAATTTTAATACTTATTCAATAACTAAAAATTAAATGTAAAAAACTATTTGTTTCAATTTATTTTTCTTTAGGCAAAAATTGTCTATGATTTATCTTATAAATGAAACGAGAACATAATGATCGATATTTGAAAAATTAAAAAAGAAAACAAATGCATTTGGTTTTTGGCGCGGAATAGGAATAGATGGCTCACGAAAAATATATTATTGTACATGATTATTACCGGGATATCAAAATAAAGTGCTATAACTGGAGTTTGGTGGTTAAAATAAATAATTGTAAAGTTTAGAAACTGGTGTTTTACTAGAAGTGGTAAGTAACTACATGCTCACATTTCTAACATTTCACAAATCGATGACGCTTGTTCGCGCCTTTTTAGTTTTTTAAATGAAAGTGAGTTCCAAGTTTTATGAGGACTGTGTACCTAAGTAATTTGCTTCAGTTATTTACTAATGTTTCTATCTTCGTCGCTGTTATATGCACGTTCGCGCCTGTTTTTCGTTACGCTACGTATGTTATTGTAATCAATAACTTTTACACTAAATAATTATTTAAACCATTTTGATTAGTTGATGAGAATGTAACTTCGATATTGTGTTTACATGGGATTCCAAGAAGCATTAAAATAAGTAGGTACTATCGCCCAATGTATATACTGACCACCGTAAAGACTATTTCTGCTTGCAGAGTTATAACTTTTACTTCCTAGGCCCTTTGTTTTGACCATTCATCCTATTCATAAAAAAGGGTCATCCATTTCATAAAAAAGGTGGCCAGTTCACAGATGTGGGATACTGCGCACGCGATTTTGTTCTAAAAGTGAGCAGAGATTACATTGTTCAATAGTACTTATAATTAAGTTTGCGCTATGTATGTCGCATCATTTTGTTTTGTTTTTGTTGAATAAACAAATTCAAACCATTTCTTTCGTTTTCGATATAAAGATAATGGAACAAAACTGGAAGCGTCTAAGCCATCGGTTGGAGACAATTGCGCGCACCATATCGAGATGTGATGGCGACAGCACCGGCGGCAGTCGGAGCTGGAGCTGGTCCAGTGCTACACCACGGCGGGCGTCACGTGGACAGGTAGGACTCCTACATCTTCCAGGCAAGCGGAGCAGCAGTCTCCTCGTGTCGTGTGGACGACCGGCTCAAATGGAGCTGTCACCGTGAGCAAGACCAGGTATGTGTCTCGTTCATTCGGAAAGTCGGCAAGTCCCACTTTTCTAGCGTAAAGTGGTTGCGTAGTGGCAGCCCGCGAAATTCATTTTTTCTTGTATTTTTTCCATTTTTCAGGAAGTAACTTTATCAAAATATGATTAGCGATAACTTATACATCATATATTATGAAGCCGTAGAGTTTGTTTATATTATTGTGTTGGATAGTCCATTAATTGAGGAAGGCTAATAGGCCAGTACTTATCTACTATATAAAAATAAGTCGGGTTTTCCTTCCTGACGCTATAATTCAGGAAAAAAAAAATCTTCTTCTTTTAATCACCAAACGAAATGTTACATAAAACGAAGCCATCGGTGGCGAAACGGAGTTCGCCGGGTTTGCTAGTAGGCTATAAAACAACACGCTAGGTAGGTACCTACCTACAGAACGACTGTCGCAACCGAGGTACGGGCACGCCGCAATCGCGGCTGTAAGACCCCTCTTTGAGGAGTGGCTGGATAGGTCCCACGGCGTCCTCACCTACCGCATGACGCAGGTCCTCACCAGACATGGATGCTTCGGGAGGTACCTGTGTCGGATAAAGAAGGAGGAAACGCCCGGGTGTCACCACTGCGAGGACCGCCCGGAGGACACGGTGGAGCATACGGTGCAAGACTGCCCCGCTTGGGCAGAGCACCGCCGTGTCCTCTCGACGGCGATAGGCGGAGACCTCTCGCGCCCGGCATTGGTCGAGGCCATGCTGCGGGGCGAGACGGAGTGGGAAGCGGTCGCCTCCTTCTGCGAAGCAGTCATGCTCGCGAAGGAGGAGGCGGGCCGCGCGAGGGAGAGGACAGCGTCCTCCCTCAGCCGCAGTGGTAGACGCCCACGGCGACGGATGTCGCGGGACGATCTCCGGCCACCGCAGGCGCGGGCATGCAGGCGGCGAGTAAAGGGCAACTCGCTGTCCGACCATGGACCATGCCCGGGTCGACGGCGCGTTGTGTTCCACGCGCGCCTCAAAGAGCGTCAGCACAATGACGGGGCCCCCCTTTAGAGGGCCACAGCCTTGCCGGGGTCGCGGGACATACGTATACCGCGACTTCGGTACGCAAAAGGGCTACCGAAGGACACCGTGGATTTTAGTCAGTACAAGTCTGACAGTCCCTTCCGCCCTGCCCGGGGCTGGGAGGACTCAATTGATGATTTTACCACGAAAAAAAAAAAAAAGGTAGGTACCTACGACAAAAAGTTGCCGAACAGCGGGGGCGAAATCTAAAGCTAAGACACAAGCGATACCTCTGGTGTTGCAGACCGCTTTTCATCAGGTGGATCATAATTATGCTAATATTATTTAAAAAAACACGTATTTTTAAGAGATACAGTTTGCGAGTATATTTATTTATTAAAACTTAATGTAACTTAATTAAAAAGTATATAATAAAAGAAATAAATAGGTAATAAATTATATAAAATAAAGCCTCCTGCAGACACACGCGATTAAACGCGAGGGGCAACATGTCGCGGTCCATTCGCAGTATTTTTAGAGTGGAAATTAGCTTGGCTCGTTGTCGCAGCGCGATTAATCGCGTGTGTCTGCAGGAGGCTTTAATCGTGGCAGCTGATGCTCGCTTCACACGGCGCGTAATGACGCGCCACGCCCCGCCCCGTATCGTGGGCTCGGCAAAGCGCGGGCTGGCGCGTCTGATAATTACATCGAGTTGCTGGGTGCTTGACATTACGCGCCGTGAGAAGCCAGCCGTGGGAAATAACCAGACCCAACACAGTACAACCACAGTAGGATAGCTTTGTAGTTCATAGTACTTACTCACAAAACTAGGCTTACCACGAAACTATGTAACTAATGCTAAGCAGACTAAAAATACTGCCCCGTAATTTATTTATGTTACCACACTGGTATAGACAGACAACAGTGACTGACATAATGAATAGAGTATTGGATTATGAGACAAGATGGACTTCGGCTGTGTCTACAGAAGCAGAGCGAGTTGGTTAATATTTCTCCTTTTCTCCACTCCGCAGCTCCGCTCCGCTTCTGTGTACAGGCAGCCTTAGATTTAAGAGACGCATTGTGCAATTGTTGGTTTTTTTTTTTCAAATAAAATGAGCGAGCAAAGCGACACTCGCTCATAATCCTATTTTAAACGATTCTTTTAAATACTTAGGATTTTTGACAACATTAATAAATTGTAAAATTAATATGTATAGACCGACAGATAGAGTTTTGAAAACTAATGGATACGTATTTTTTCTTTTTTTAGATTAATGAATATTTAAAGAGATATGACGCATCAGAATTCGAGAGTGGAGGCTCGTGACTTCAGAGGCAAGTAAAAACTGTCCTTGCTTGTGACATTTTGCCAATTTTAAAAGTGTTTTTCTTCTTCGTATAAAAAGAAAAGATACGTATCGAATGTATTTTTAAAACTAACTGACGACCTAATTTGATTTTTTCAATGATAAATAATCGGGATTCAGGATATGAGCGAGCTCGACTTACGATGCTGCTTGCAGTCGAACATTTACAAAAATACGAGTAGGTCTCTTATTATTAATAGTGATGATGATTTATAATTTTTAATGACTAATTCAATAGCTAAACAATAAAAACCAATTGCGTCACTCAGAGGCAATATTAGATAAAAATCTTTTAGATTTTACGAGTAGGTATGTAGATATTGACGAAAGTAGATAAAATAATAATAATAATAAACGACAAATATATTTTCTTTTGTTACAATTTCTATCTATGATTTTGTTTCGTAAACAAAACAGGAGAGTGTTCGATTTTTGAAAATTGAGAGCGCCGAAATTCTTATGTTGGCGTAGAATGGTCTGGTCACGAAAAGATGAAAATTACATAATTATACATTCTTATTTGGTCATTGAATCAAAATGATGTTTCTACTGTTTTATTGAAGTCAAATTAAAAAAAGGTGGAAATCATTTTAATTAGTGTCATCACAGCCTTGTTTTTATGAGGGTATTAAAGCACTAGTACCTTTTTGACAATGGTTTGCTGTTCACGTCAGAGTATATATATCTTACTTTTGGCAATCTAAAAGCGCTGGGTAGATCTTCCAAATCACTATCATCATTAGCAGGTATAGCTCTAATTTTCCTTAGTTGGTAAAATAGCAGAAAAATTGAAGTTACAACAATGAGTGATAGAAAAACAACCATTGTAATGGTAAGTGGGGTCCAAAAACCTCTGTTACCTTTGATACTAACAGGCACCGCAGTAGTTGACTCTGGCGTGGTAGATTCTGGCTCCGGTGTGATCGCCTCTTGTGTGCTCGTGTCTAATGAGCTCGTGTCTTGTGTGCTCGTCTCTAATGAGCTCGTCTCATGTGTGGTCGTCTGTTGTGAGCTCGTCTCTTGTGTGGTCGTGTGTTGTGAGCTCGTCTCTGGTGAGCTCGTCCCTGGTGAGCCCGTTTCTGGTGAGCCCGTTTCTGGTGAGCCCGTTTCTGGTGAGCTTGTCCCTTCTGTACTAGTCTCATCTGTGCTTGTCTCATCAGTGCTCGTCTCTTGTGTGCTTGTCTCATCAGTGCTCGTCTCTTGTGTGCTCGTCTCGTCTGTGCTCGTCTCGTCAGTACTCGTCTCTTGTGTGCTCGTCTCATCTGTGGTCGTCTCGTCAGTACTCGTCTCTTGTGTGCTCGTCTCATCAGTGCTCGTGTCTTGTGTGCTTGTCTCATCTGTGCTCGTCTCATCAGTGCTCGTCTCTTGTGTGCTTGTCTCATCAGTGCTCGACTCTTGTGTGCTCGTCTCATCTGTGCTCGTCTCGTCAGTACTCGTCTCTTGTGTGCTCGTCTCATCTGTGCTCGTCTCATCAGTGCTCGTGTCTTGTGTGCTCGTCTCATCTGTGCTCGTCTCATCAGTGCTCGTCTCTTGTGTGCTTGTCTCATCAGTGCTCGACTCTTGTGTGCTAGTCTCATCTGTGCTCGTCTCATCAGTGCTCGTCTCTTGTGTGCTTGTCTCATCAGTGCTCGTCTCTTGTGTGCTTGTCTCGTCTGTGCTCGTCTCGTCAGTACTCGTCTCTTGTGTGCTCGTCTCATCTGTGGTCGTCTCGTCAGTACTCGTCTCTTGTGTGCTCGTCTCATCTGTGCTCGTCTCATCAGTGCTCGTGTCTTGTGTGCTCGTCTCATCAGTGCTCGTCTCTTGTGTGCTTGTCTCATCAGTGCTCGACTCTTGTGTGCTCGTCTCATCTGTGCTCGTCTCGTCAGTACTAGTCTCTTGTGTGCTCGTCTCATCTGTGCTCGTCTCATCAGTGCTCGTGTCTTGTGTGCTCGTCTCATCTGTGCTCGTCTCATCAGTGCTCGTCTCTTGTGTGCTTGTCTCATCAGTGCTCGACTCTTGTGTGCTCGTCTCATCTGTGCTCGTCTCATCGGTGCTCGTCTCATCTGTGCTCGTCTCATCTGAGCTCGTCTCTTGTGTACTCGTCTCTTGTGTACTCGTCTCATCAGTGCTCGTCTCTTGTGTGGTTGTTTCGTCTTCGTAGATTATGCAATCGTTTTCATCCATATTTGGCGGTAAGTAGCGGAATGAATCGACCAATACTTTGGTATTTGAAGACGCAAACCCCATAATGGATATCTGAAACAAAGAGAGTTGTTGGCATTCAAACAAGCTAAAGGTGGGTTAACGGCACGGTTGGCGCAGTGGCTGAGCGATTGGACTGCTGCGCTGTGTGTCACGGGTTCGATTCCCGCACGGAGCAAATATTTGCATAATCTACAAGTAATTGTTCCGGGTTTGGGCGTTTGTATATGTGAGTTTATAATGTTTGTAAACGCACCCACGATACAGGATAAATTCCTAGTGGGGGCAAGGTTTAATAAAAAAATACGTGTGGCACTTGGGGACTGCCGCGGTAAAGCTATTGCATAGCAATTTTAAAAACAGGAGTAAATTATCGCCTACCGCGAATAATTTAACGAGAATATCATTTATATAAAATGTTTGTGGTGCACTAGGTACTGTAATAAAGAAAAATAAATTATAATGAAGATATAAGTCGATAGTCGAGTCGGTCCCTCAGTTTCGTGTTCTTTAGACTTTAGAGCACAACAGAAGAGGGTCCGACGAAAACCATGAAGGAAACGACTTTTTAAAAATATTAATGCCTCCTGACTATTAACAAAATCGCGATTTCTCACGTCGGTCAGTCGTAAGACAAAAAGTGACTGACCATTTTTGTAGAGAATTGTATGATCAATCACAGACCACAAATATGATGAAGTATCGCAGCAGGGCTGGTTCTTGGAGGTTTCGTGGTGTAGAAAACACAAATAACAAAGGTAGGCTTTTAGCAATACGTGGTGGATCGGATTTTTATTGCAGACATATGTACACAACAAATATATATACAACTTTGTCAAACCTATTATAAACCTTACCGTTTTCGAGAAAAATGGCAAAAACCTTAATTTTGTACGTTTGACCTTGAACATTTTTTTTGCAGATGTTGGATCTAAGGGGACTTCCGAATTGTCTCTGCCAATTTTCAGCTCTATGCGAATTATTCCTAGGTTACGATTTATTTTTGTCTATACTGACCCGTGAACGTTCATGGTTGCTTTCACGGTTACCTAAACGAAAGGTCTATAGAAGGATCATCGTGGATTCCCTCCCGTTACGCCCTGGCTCCCGGACTCATTTGATGATTTTATCACGATAACAAAAAAAACTTTAAAAAAGGACTTATTCGTCAACTCGCGCGCAATTAACTCGCTCGCTCGAGCGAGTTGTAAATTCAGATTTTAATAATTAAATATGTTTGTTCGCGATTATCTCGCGTTTGGCTGAACCGATTGATGCGGTTTACAGAAAAGTGTTCGTTACATTCTTAAGGTTTTAGTACATAACAATAATAGATATCCCGCTCGACCCAGCAGCCACAGGAGACGCCTACGGCTAAGGCGATTTCCGGCCACCGTAGACCACGGTCATGCGGCAGCTGTTTGAGGGCGCACGTAAAGGCGGCGGAACGGTAAGGGCTATTGAAGGACACCATTTTTTTTTTTTAGCGTGGTAAAATCATCAAATGAGTCCTCCCACCCAGGGCAGAGCGGGAGGGACTATCAGACTCATACTGACTGTTTAACCGTACAGCAAAGAAATCCTAACATCTCGATTGAGACAAATTAGTTTGTTGTTTGTCGATAGATGGTGCTTTTTATTGAGATCGTTTTCTGAATCGCGGTGCTAAGATTCGCACGGGGTAGTATAAATACTTTTCATTACTCATACTCTGAAAGTAGATCATTACATGTCTGATTAGCCGTTTGAAAGTTATCCATTGCCGCCCTAGGGAAAATCGCTTTCAACTGACAGCTGCCAAATTTAAGAAAAAAAAACTAGTTCTATTTTGACATTTCTATTGAATCATGTTTAAACTTTTTATACAGCCACGAAATTACAGAGCGATTTAAAATTAAAATAACATCAAGTTAAGTATTAAGAATATAAATAATGACTTTAAAATAATTTAGTTTCAACTATTTCTCTAAAATAATACAGATTTCGACAAAATCTTTGCCATTTTTTCCCACGTTTTTAAATAATGAACATGAAAAATCCTGGCTGTATAGCTGGACGACAACAGCACAAAAATTAAAAGTGACAATCCGATCTACACTCATTTTTTCTTTAGCTAAAATTTATGTTGTTAATTTTACTTTCCTCGTATTCGTAATGAAAAGCACAGTGTTTACCTCGGCTAAATTACTTATTTAGTCCCTCGAACTATTAGCGCCCTCACTACGTTACGGGCGCCAAACCCCGTCTCGGGACGTAAATAAGTAACTTTCACGCCTTGGATAACAATGTACTATTGCATGTGAAAACTAGCCCTTTACGTTCCGGGGTCACGGTAATTCGCGAGTCCCGCGACCCCAGCAGACTGTGGCCCTCCCTTCATAATGCTGACACTCTTTGAAGCGCGTGTGGAACACAACGCCGTACTATGTGGAGATTGAGTCAGTTTCGGGTTATAAATCCATATCTTCCGTGTTTTTTATAGATATGCAGCTAATTTTTTTTTTCGTGTATTCTGGAATAAATGTACTTTTGACCTAAGATGTTATAGTAAACACAATATAAACTCTTAAAATTACTTCTGATAATATTAACCACTATTGTTTTTAACCAAAAACACTGTATTATTCAACTATTTACTGTGCTGGCGCTGTGGCCGGGACGGTCATGCGCCGCACAAGTGTCGATACAAGTCGTACGTGTGTGATAAGTGCAAAGTGAAGGGCCATTTGGGGTCCGTATGTGATGAAAATGATGTGAGTGCGAGCAAGTCTGGTTCTAAATATCAAAACTTTATGGAAACAGATTCTTCAGAGTCGGGCGGTGAGGAGTTCGAAGGACTTTATGTTATTAAAGGTCGGTCAGTTCAAAATGTTAAAGACGGTCCATATTATTGTGAGCTCACTGTTGAATCAAACTGTGTTATTTGAAATCGACACGTGCAGCAAGATATCGGCGGTGTCTAAGTCATTCTATGATAAACACCTTTGTACCCTACCGATTGAAAAAGACAACATTAAATTACAATCATATACAGGTGATGCAATAATATCGTTAAGCCGGGTATCGTGCATGTCAGTTGTACAGGCACGGAGGACGTCATATTACCATTGTTTATTATTGAGCACGGCGGACCTCCGCTAATTGGACGCACCTGGATGCGCGAACTTAAACTAAAGTCATTAAATTTATTTCATTTCAAAGAAGATATTGATCCTGTTGTTTTAAAATTGAAACAAGTATTTCCACAAGTGGGCAACGACAAGTTGTCCTCAAGAATGATTCCTATCATCCTTCCGTCACTGCTTCCTGTTCTCACCTCCATCTATAATCACTCTCTCTCCTCTTGCTACTTTCCGTATGTCTGGAAGAAGGCTCACATTATACCCTTACCTAAAATTAATAATCCAACTTTACCAACTCACTATAGACCTATTTCTATTCTTCCATTTCTCTCTAAAGTATTTGAGCACATCGTTCACAGGCAACACATCATTCTTCTTGACGTCAAACTCTTTACTAAGCCCTTTTCAATCCGGTTTCCGTTCCGGCCATAGTACTGTAACTGCACTTCTCAAAGTAACTGACGACATCCGCTGGGCAATGGAGAACAAGTCACTTACTGTCCTCGTACTGCTTGACTTCAGTAGCGCCTTTAACTCAGTGGATTTCGACATCTTGCATGGTATCCTCAAATCTTTAAAATTCTCTCCTCCCGCTTTGTCATGGTTCAATTCTTATCTTCGAGGACGCTCTCAGTGTGTTCGCCTTGATGAGTTGTTCTCTGATTGGTGTAATCTCACCGAGGGTGTTCCTCAGGGTAGCGTTCTCTCTCCTCTTCTTTTCTCTTCGAATTTCCACCTCTACGCAGACGACCTGCAGCTTTACCGTCACTTTCCTGTAGCCGAGGTAGATTCTGCTATTGCGGCTATGAATCATGACCTGGCTGCTATCAGCGCTTGGGCTAAGTCATTTGGTTTACAAATTAATCCGAGTAAGTCTCAGGCAATGATAATAGGCAGTAGATTCGTTCGCAATGCAGCTGTCGTTTCTAATTTGATGCCGCTTTACCTTGATAGTGTTCCTATTAATTATTCTGACACCGCCAAAGATCTAGGTGTAATAATCGACTCTAACCTTTCGTGGCTTGCACAGGTCAACGAAGTCAGTCGAAAGGTTTATTTCTCTTTCCATTCGCTTAAATGCCTTCAGAGTTTTTTAACTTTAAAGTCTAAAATTTCATTAGAACAAACACTTATTTGGATGCTACTGAGGAGCTATTAAACAAGCTTGAGCGCTTGCAAAACTTATGTATTCGCTTTGTTTTTGGACTTCGTAAGTATGACCATGTTTCTCATCTTCGCAAAGAACTAAGTGGCTCCCAATCCGTCTTCGCAGGAACACTCGGATATTATGTCTACTCTTCAACATCCTTCATAACCCCACTTATCCTACAATATCTCCGTGAGCGATTTACTTACGCTCGCCCCAGCAACGCTCTATGCAGATCACACCTTAAATCCCTCCTTAAATCCCATCCTCATAAAACGAGCTATTATTCTTATTCCTTCACTGTACATGCTGTAAGATTATGGAATTCGCTACCGCCTAGCATTAGAGAGTCGAAATCAATTTCTACTTTCAAAACTACTCGTAGAGTCAAAGAGCATTATCTTTCCTCTCAAAATTGACTATTTTTTATCATCATTTACTTATATATATTTTAGGATTTTGTATTTATATAAGTACTTATATATTATTTATAATTTATATGTGTACTAATATTTAATAAGTTAAGACATTAATTTTTATCTCCGTATTCTTGTTCTCACACACTACTGTCTACATTTCTCTTTTTTAGGGTTCCGTAGCCCGGGCACGCCGCAATCGCGGCGGTAAGACCCCTCTTTGAGGAGTGGCTGGAAAGGCGTCACGGCGTCCTGACCTATCGGATGACGCAGGTCCTCACCGGACACGGATGTTTCGGGAGGTACCTGTGTCGGATGGGGAAGGAAGAAACGCCGGGGTGTCACCATTGCGAAGATCGCCCGGAGGACACAGTAGAGCATACGGTGCAAGACTGCCCCGCTTGGGCAGAGCACCGCCGTGTCCTCACGGCAGCGATAGGCGGAGACCTCTCGCGCCCGGCATTGGTCGAGGCCATGCTGCGGGGCGAGACGGAGTGGGAAGCGGTCGCCTCCTTCTGCGAAGCAGTAATGCTCGTTAAGGAGGAGGCGGGCCGTGAGAGAGAGAGGACAGCGTCCTCCCTCCGCCCCACCCGCAATGGTAGACGCCCACGGCGTCGGACGTCGCAAGACGATCTCCGGCCACCGTAGGCGCGGGCATGCGGGCGGCGAGTAAAGGGCAACTCGCCGCCCGGACATGGACCATGCCCGGGTCGACGGCGCGTTGTGTTCCACGCGCGCCTCAAAGAGCGTCAGCACGATGACGGGGCCCCGCCCAAGAGGGCCAAAGCCTGCCGGGGTCGCGGGACTTATCTCATTACCGTGACCCCGGAACATAAAAGGCTATTGAAGGACACCGTGGATTTTAGTCAGTACAAGTCTGACAGTCCCTCCCGCCCTGCCCGGGGTGGGAGGACTCATTTGATGATTTTACCACGCTAAAAAAAAAAAAAAAAAAAAAGGGTTCCGTAGCCAAATGGCAAAAACGGAACCCTTATAGATTCGTCACGTCTGTCTGTCTGTCTGTCCGTCCGTATGTCACAGCCACTTTTTGTCGAAAGTATAAGAGCTATCCTGTTGATACTATGTAGGTT
Organism: Agrotis exclamationis; assembly: GCA_950005045.1. Taxonomy (NCBI): domain Eukaryota; kingdom Metazoa; phylum Arthropoda; class Insecta; order Lepidoptera; family Noctuidae; genus Agrotis; species Agrotis exclamationis. The sequence goes on along the minus strand of OX465433.1, from coordinate 5,351,884 downwards.
TTATGTGAACCGCATTAGGATTTTCACACAAAAATAAAAACAAAACCAATTTTGGGGGTGCCCCCCATACTTAGAATTGAAGTGTGGACTGTGGGGTATCTTAGGATAGGTCTTTAAAAATTATATTGAGGTTACTGATATCATTTTTTTGTAAACTGAACAGTTTGCACGAGAGATACTTCCAAAGTGGTAAAATGTGTGTCCCCCCCTGTAACTTCTAAAATAATAGAATGATAAAACTAAAAAAAGTATATAATGTAGACCTCAACAAAAACTTCCAACGAAAATTGGTTTGGATGAGATACAATTAGCGGTTTTTGAGATATAGTACATTTTCAAAAACCGCAAATATAACTTTGCCATTCATACAAACACTATGAAAAACAAAGTTATATTTATTGTTTGTGTATATTACTTACTAATCTCAATATAATATAATTATATCCCTAATCTATGCTTGCTACTACGGAACTCTTCATGGGCGAGTCCAACTCGCACTTGGCCGGTTTTTTCACTCTTCCTGTCGCAGGTCTGCTGGTAGAAATTTCTTATGAAATAAGCAGTGCCTTTGTACTATTAAGATTACGTATGTCCTTATATTTTATATTGTGTGTACATAAATGATTAAATAAATAAGTATTTACGGAAAAAATCGGTACTTATAAACATAAGTTATCACTGTACTTGACAGATAACACGCCGGTATTTTGTAAGTCTCGTCCTCTGCCACTTGCGCTGCGCGTGCCAGTGGAAAATGAACTTAAACGCTTACAGGACGAAGGCATAATTTACAAGGTAGACAGATCCGTATGCGGTGACTATAAAGTGACCATGAATAAGTTATTAAAAGATTTTTATTTTCCATTGCCGAAAATTGAAGAGTTATTACAACGCTAAGTGGAGGGGAGCAATACTGTAAATTAGATTTTAAAAATGCATTTATGCAACTTGAATTGTCTGATAGTTCACAACCGCTCACAGCGATTACTATACGCATGTGGGAACATTAGTATATCGCAGAGCGCCTTTCGGACTTAAGTGCCTACCTGAAAAATTTCAGAAAATTGTTTTCGATACGTTAAATGGTCTAGAATTCGTGGTAGCTTTTATTGACGATATTTGTGTGAGTGGCAGGAACAAATCTCACACATTTGGAAAATTTAAGGGCGTTACTCACTAGATTAAGAGAAGCCGGATTAACAATAAAGTTTTCTAAATGTAAGTTTTTGAAAGATGAGGTTTGCTACCTGGGTTATAGAATAAACAAACACGGTCTTTATACAGATACGTCAAAAGTTAATGCCATAACAAAAATGCCCATCCCCGAAAATGTATCTCAGCTAAGAGCTTTATTGGGTTTCATTAATTACTATGTCCGTTTTATACCCAATCTTAGTACGATCCTACATCCACTACACGCACTTTTAAAAAAGGGAGTTAAATGGGCGTGGTCGGAAGACTGTAATGCCGCTTTTGAGGAGATCAAGGTGAGATTGACGAGTGACCCGGTGCTGGCTCACTACTCGCCAGCGCTGCCGCTGGTGCTGGCCGTGGACAGCAGCGCGTAAAGCCTGGGCGCCGTGCTGGCGCAGCGCCACCCCGACGGTAGCGAGCGTATAGTTATCTTTTAGTGTATAGAAATAGCACACACTCAACCACACAGCGCGAGCCAGCTGTGGCGCTGCTGGGAAGGAGGCTCCGCATGCGTTTGGACTTGCTGCGCTGCAACACGGCGGATGCGGTTGAGACGGCGCAGAGCAAGCAAGTTGAACCTGCCCAAGGTACGAACAGAGAGGTCCAGCTTGGCGACCGAGTGCTGTTTCGAGACTACTCGAGAAACAATCCCAAGTGGGTAGAAGGAGAGGTCTCTGAACGCACTGGAGCTGTGACATATAAGGTAAAATTAGACCATGGGGAACACCGTAAGCATATAGATCAAATAATGCCATTACGAAGACACACACGGTACTCTAATCCTATTGTCACAGATATACTGATAGTAATGAAACGGTAAATAATGAAAAAGAAACAAGGGAGTCTGCACCTAACTCACCAATGACGTCATCAGTTTAGACTTCACATGACTCGCCCGTCATACAGGAGACTCAAACTGATTACGCAGCTGAGCCTTCCACCTCTGGGGATTGGGTCAATAACAAAAAACATTACAAATATTGACTGATCCACTTAGATTAAGACACTCATATTCTGTGCATAGTAAAAACTTAAAAAGGCCGTGTTGTAGGTAAAATAGGGATAAGTTAATAATTGTAAGTTTTGTGCCTACTTATAAATATAAATATTTTTAAGCTAACCTTATTATAAAACATTGTAACAGCCTAAGATAAAGTGTTTGTAATGTATTCATTATTCTATGGGTATTGAGTATAAATGTACTTATTTACTTGCAAATTAGCTACATAAAATTATAATAAAAAGTAAGAGGAAAGTAGTGTACGTCGAAAATAACGTTGAAGGTCTTAAAACCTTTTATTGTAACAACTAAAATAAATATTCAGTCGTTAAGTTAGAATAAGTAAAACGAAAAAAGGATGTAACTTAATTAGTCAGATAAGTATTTCTTGTGAGGGAGGAAATGTAATATATTATTTTTGTGATGTGGGTACACGAACAATAAATCAGTCTCGCATGAACTGTCTTTGGATTTGCATCGATATTCCACACTGTCGATGTCGAAGGTTCAGGTTCACAAGTAGAATCTTTTAGATTCACAGATTACGTCCAACCACGCGCTATTCTCATTTGAATATATTTGCTTATTTTTGCCAGATTTCGTGTAACGTTGTCGAAAGTTTGTAATAAGATTTTTTTGTACACTAGCTACAATCCTAGCGATATTTGCCTCGGAAAAGTTATAAATTATCCCGTATAATTATACTCGTATCTTGTTAAAGCAACAATATAATTCCCGTCACTTTCAATTCAAACATTCACTCATTGTTCCGAGAAGGTAGGTGGTTGGGTTAGTACACTTAAGTAACGACAATTATTTACGAATGAAAAACAGTATGTAATTATTGAGTATTCAGGATCCCTATTTTATACAGAAAGATTTTTTTACCACCGTCCAAAATTTTTATAGGCATTAGGTATCAATCACAAAACCCATTTTTGAAAAAAAATCGATACGTAAAATTTTCATCATTTTCTCATACGAATTATCCGCTCTGCGTGGTCACCAAGCTAAACGTTAATAATACTATACTTGCCGGCGCATGAAATGGGCAGAGCGCACCCCGCTTACCCCCCGCCCCGCCCCACTACACCTGAGCGACACATCACAGCGCGGTAACCAGATTCATCAATTTTTTTTAGATAACTTTGTGACTAATTGTGACGTGTTATCTCAATATTTTTGTATTGAGTGATACAAAAAGAAAAAAGACGTATTCAACGATTTTCGCCAAAGATTAAGATATGAAAATTTGGACGGTGACTAAAAAATCACCTGTATAAAATTTTGATTTGAAACGTGTGCATAATTGTGATAGAAAGAACTAATTATAATTATGTGGTTATGCAGTTTACTTTATATTTAATTGATAACTTATTATTTATGTGAACTGAAACCTGGTGGAAAACATTCGAAACATTTAATTGGCAATTAATAAAATATCGCAAATAAGATCTATAACAAGCAAGAAGTCAAATAGCATCACCATGAATTTGTAGGATTTTCTACTGTTTCATGCCATCATAGATTAACATTATGTTGTGCAACGAAATCGCAACTTTTTTCTTCTTCTCGTATTATAATATTAAATTTCCTATCAAATAACATCATATAAAGACCATCGGCAAATTTCGGCAACTGTGAAAACTCTAATTGAAAGTTTCAGATACGCAAAAATGGTATGTCACGAGCTAAATATTTCTAATAAATATATTAACAAATATATAGCACTTTTATGCATACCAGTCAAAAGTACATAATATAAGCTTTCTGTCAAGGTATAACACTTGTATTGTTTTTATTGCTAACTGGCTAGAAAATAATCTTGAAAAAAAAAATACAAATTCAGATTTTTTTGTGATAGTTAAGGAATGATCGTGTTTAGATGATCTTTTTAATAAACCGGTAACGACCACATACATATTGTATTGTATAACGGACTGGTATCCGCAACTCCACGTCATATGCGCGTGTTTTGCGTGCGGATTTCTGTATAATATAGTAGATTAACTTCTTAGCTACAGTTTGAGGTATAATACGAGTACCTGCGCCGATTTTTACAAAATGTATTTATGGCCAGGCTCTCTTAGGCACCTCCACATAGTGCGCCGTCGACCTGGGCATGGGCATGGTCCATGGTCGGACAGCGAGTCGTCCATTACTCGCTACCCGCATGCCCGCGCCGCTATGGTGGCCGGAGATCGTCTAGCGACGTCTGTCGCCGTGCCCGAGGTAAACACTGTGCTTTTCATTATGAATACGAGGAAAGTCAAAATAAGAACATAAAGAAAAATGAGTGTTGATCGGATTGTCACTTTCCCGCTTTTTTTGTTTTTTTTTGTCCCGTGGTCGTCCAGCTGAACATGTTAGAATATATATGTTAGAATTATATTATAGCCTTCGCAAGTTCTAACCCTGTTAAGCCTCCTGCAGACACACGCGATTAATCGCGCGGGGCGACATGTCGCGGTCCATTCGCAGTATTTTTAGAGTGGAAATTAGCTTGGCTCGTTGTCGCAGCGCGATTAATCGCGTGTGTCTGCAGGAGGCTTTATTTGTCGGTTTTTATTTTATTATTCCGAAAATTTGGCTTGCTGGTAGAAACTAACCATCGAACATAATAATTCGTATATTATGAGAACTAGCCAAGTCAAAAATTAGGCTACAATTTACTACCATCCTAAGCTATAAGAAGAAATATAATTTTATGTTGTTATAAATAAATTTCAGGACTGATCATTGAACTTGGCCCCTATTTAGATTTCACTTCTTTTGTCGTTGAAGTCAACAACCAAGGCATAATTACATCATAATATTGAACTCGGCTCTCATTTCACATTTATGTTTTTGATGGGATACTAGCGTAATAAACTACTAAAATACTATACTTACATAGCCTTCATAAATACCCGTCTTTGTGAAGGGGCTCGTTTTGATAGTATACCATCCGTTCTCAAATAATGGTGTGGCCGTAAGAAAAAAACTTCCTAAAAGTTCTTTTTCTGTCGTTTCCGCCATAACAATAACATGGTTTTGGGTGATGACGCTCTCGCCTCTTTCTAAATAAACGTTCATTTCAATTATACCATTATGGTGCATTGTAAAATTGAATGACGACACACAACTAAATACATCGGGTGTGGGCGTAATGAATGTAGTACTTTGATCATTTTCAGCACTGAAGTCAATATCACTGTATTTATTTTCAATCCAAGGCGGGTGAACGATACAATCATAAGCTCCCCACTCATGTGTCAACCATTCCTCGTAGTTTTTTTCAAATGCGTATGTCACACATTGATCACTGACTGCGTAAGACACCCACATTACTAATATTAACACTATGTGAATCATTTTGTTACGACACATGCAACCTGGAGGAAATTTTTCGTAAACTGTATTTTAATTACTTTATCTTATCGAAATCCGTTAAATATACCTTAGCCATACGACGAAATCATATCAAATAATAGAATAATGTTATTTAATGTAGATAGATAATGCATTCATAATTTATATTGATAAGATATAATTGAAATAAGATATACAGTTCCGATTAATGAAATATAATTTGACGATAACGTGGAACTAAACAGAGAATTTGCATTTTCAGGAATCATGATAAAATCCGTGCCAGATACTCAATAAATAACGTCAAAAATAATGTCTTCAGTCGATACAGTCTATTAGGAAATCACTGGTTATACGTACAACCGGCGCGGCTTAGGGCCGAGTTCGCCGACTCTCATTTAACCAATGTTTGAGTAATCGGCCGATGAATTCTTAAACATCGTTTATGCAGCCGGTTAAGTATTCACTGTTCACCACGATTATTATAACCGTGATTAATAAATCGGGCAATCACCATACGCTCAGAGTGAATGCACGAATGATATAAGTCTACTCATTAGCAAAGTCACGTCATTATATTTAGTCAACACGAGTTTTAGTGACATCTTTATTTAATAGCATAAATTATAATGCTTGCAACTTGAGAAGTTCGAAAATGCATTGGGAACGTTATACTAGCCTATAGTATTTAATTTGGGTCGGTAATAACATCCCGGCGCTGTTACTGTCAATGTCAATTGTATTCACAAACTATTTTTTGTTTTTAGTTTATTTGCACGTGTTTTATTCTCGTGGGCATTATTTTAAAATTAATTTATGGAAATAGACGAAATTTGACCATTCCCCCTCCCCCCTTATCTCCGAAACTACTAAACCTAAAATTTTGAAAAAAATACAGTAATTAGTTTTCTACTTATAGATTTTAGGAAAACCTATAAGAAGTCCATATATGTATATGGGAGGTAATTTTTTGGGGGGAAGAAGAAAATTAAAAAAATATATTTGAAAACTGCATCGTGTGACATATTAAATGAAAGGTCTAGTTGAGACAATCTTAAATGTATTTTTTTTTTGTAATTTTAAAATAAATAGTTTCCAAGTTATTCAACAAAATAGACAAAGTTTGACCATTCCCCCCCCCCTTATCTCCGAAACTACTGAACCTAAAATTTTGAAAAAAATACAGTAATTAGTTTTCTACTTATAGATTATAGGAAAACCTATAAGAAGTCCATATCTGTATATGGATGGTAATTTTTGGGGGGGAAGGGGAAAATTAAAAAAATATATTTGAAAACTGCATCGTGTGACATATCAAATGAAATATCTTGTTGAGGCAATCTTAAATATATTTTTTTGTAATTTTAAAATAAATAGTTTCCAAGTTATTCAAGAAAATAGACGAAATTTGACCATTCCCCCCCCCCCTTATCTCCGAAACTACTGAACCTAAAATTTTGAAAAAAATACAGAAATTAGTTTTCTACTTATAGATTATAGGATAACCTATAAGAAGTCCATATCTGTATATGGGATATAATTATTGGGGGGGAAGGGAAAAATTAAAAAAAATATATTTGAAAACTGCATCGTGTGACATGTTAAATGAAAGGTCTAGTTGAGACAGTCTTAATTGTATTTTTTTGTAATTTTAAAATAAATAGTTTCCAAGTTATTCAACAAAATAGACAAAGTTTGACCATTCCCCCCCCCCCCCCCTTATCTCCGAAACTACTGAACCAAAAATTTTGAAAAAAATACAGGAATTAGTTTTCTACTTATAGATTATAGGATAACCTATAAGAAGTCCATATCTGTATACGGGAAGTAATTTTTGGGGGGGGGGGAGGGGAATTTTTTTTTTTTTTTGAGAACTGCATAGTGTGACATATCAAATGAAACGTCTTGTTGAGAGAATCTTAAATATATATTTTTTTTTGTTATTTTAAAATAAATAGTTTCCAAGTTATTCAAGAAAATAGACGAAATTTGACCATTCCCCCCCCCCCCCCCTTATCTCCGAAACTACTGAACCTAATTTGATTTTAAAAATACAGAAATTAGTTTTCTACTTATAGATTATAGGATAACCTATAAGAAGTCCATGATATTAAAATAACATCGACGCCCCCCGCGAATAATCCGGTAATGACCTATTACGGGGTTTTTCATGTTATGCGTTTTTCGGCATCTAGAAGTTAAAATACACCTTGTAATTTTTTTCCTGAATTTTTCTATCTTTATTTACGAAGATATGAAAAACTATACGCGTATATTCCATAAAAAATCATTAAAATGTATTTTATACGAATAATATGGTTTTAGATCTTTACGAAAAAAAATATCAACATGATTTGACGGTAAACACGTGTTACGATATTGTTCGGGTAAATAATTTTCTACCTTATTTAAGTATTAAGTTATAAAATATGCTTCGAACTGGAGAAGATAATGATTTCAAGAACGTCAGGTTACCTGAAACTCACCAAGCATCGGCCTTCTAAAATAATGGAGGCAGATATAATGGTGAAGACATAATCCTTATTCACCATTTCATTTGAGCAGTGATAAATTAAGTAAGTAAACGTCTTGTAAAATCTATTAGAGGAATTTGAACTCCTCTATAAAAGTAGAACCTTCTACTTTTGTAATAACTCGATAAGAAAATTTTACAGATTGGGTTAGGTTGATGTGCTGGTGTCAGTATATTATGATGGCTTCGCAAAGGTCTTTACATCTTGTATAACTAACTTAGTATTTAGGTATTTCGTTCTGAAACAGAGTTTAGGCTGTGGTTTAGGCAAAAAACGTGGATAGGAGGGTCCGTACATTGCTGACTGCATATCGAATGCATCACCCACGGTCTTCGGTTATCAGATTGTATATCGCGCGAAAATGTGGAGGTCGAGGTTTTCTAAACGCTAAGTAAAACTCTCCACAATCATGATATATGCAATCTCAGAGAATATTTCCTAAAAGCCGACGTGGGAATGCATCGAGATGTAGTGGCGGTGGACAAAGGCCTCACCCCGCTCTCCTTGGCTAAAGAGAACTGGCGCAAACCTGCGGTTCTTGACACTAATGATGACATGGAGGCAGAGCAATGAGCTTCACGGACGCTTTTTCCGGGCTCTACATGGGCCTGATGTAAATTTGTCAGCGTCCGTGGCCAGGCGGCTACGATCCGGGGACCTCTTTGGTGAAACCGAGGGTTTTATCTATGCAATTATGGATGAAGTTATGATGACGAATAACTACCGGAGATTTATTGTGAAGGATTACACGGTTGACATAATGTTAGACAAAGACATGCCACCGTCTTGGCGAATCAATCCGTCACATTATTTCCGGGTGTTCTCGTCTGGCTAACGGAGAATACTTGCATAGACATAACCTTGTAGCCAGGATTATCCATCAGCAACTTTCTCTGAAATACAGCCTTGTGGAATCGGAAGTGTCGTACTACAGGTATGAGCGCGACCCTTCTTGAAAGTGGCAATATCACACTGTACTAGGATCAATCCATTATCACTGACGGGAATACTGTAGCCAATAGACCTGATATAGTGGTGGTGAATCGATCAGAGCGGCGCACAATGATTGTTGACATAACCGTCCCGCATGACGAGAACCTCGTGAAAGCTGAAAAAGATAAGCAAATTAAGTACCTATATGGATTTGGCTCGCGAGGTTGTCGATATGTGGGATGTGGATTCAGCTATCATTGTGCCGATAGTCGTGTTGGCCCATGGCTTAATTGCCAAGAGCCTCGACCAACATCTTGGGAGGCTCTCATTAGGCAGCTGGATCAATGGCCTGATTCAGAAAGCAGTTCTTCTGGACACGGCGCATATTGTTAGGAGGTGTTTTTTTGGAGCCTTGGACCCTGTTCCCGATACCGGTGGGCCACTATTATAATATTTTAAAATGTTTTTTATTGTTTTTATTTTAAAAAATATTTAAAATATTAAAAAAAAAATATGTTTAAAAATGAATAAACGGAATCAAATAATATAAACTATTCGTATAAGCAGTAATAGTGGCTGACAGTTAAACAATCGAATAACCTAATAATGGCTTTTTATAAATGTTCAGTATACAAAACAAATAACACGAATAATAGCGCACCACGATTTTACCGTTGCCGTTGAAAATACAAATTTACACGAATAATATCGCAACAAGATTTTACTGTTGCCGTCGAAAATATAAATTTACACGAACAATATCGTAAGTGACATTACTGATCAGAGCTTGACCTACACTAATATAGTAAAATGCATCCAGCTAAATTATAACGAAGCCCTTGGGACTACTTAAATTTTGTTGAAATAACCAGATAGCTGAAAAAAAAAGTTTTAAAAAAAAAATGTAACCGACTTCTAAAAAAAACAACCACTAAAAAGGGTAAAATAACCTACCAAAAAACTTTTTTTTCGGAAGTCGGTGGCTTTGCTTTTTTATTTCATTGATTTTTTTGCCACCGACTTCCGAAAAAAAAGTTTTTTGGTAGGTTATTTTACCCTTTTTAGTGGTTGTTTTTTTTAGAAGTCGGTTACATTTTTTTAAAAAAACTTTTTTTATTTTACCCTTTTTAGTTTAAATATTCAACCGAAATTCTTGTCAAAAACATAATTTTCTTACTTATGCACTAGAATTTTATTATCCTTAGCACCGGTTATAACATCGCCCATGTACACAATAACCAAGAACACCAAAATAAATGTTTTTTTTATGGGACCAAATGACAGGTATACTGCATCGAACAATAACCCATATGGGTCATTAGTATAAATGAATTAAGTCCAAATACAAGATAGCTGCTGTAAACCGTTGAGGAGTTCCCTGAACTGTTCTTCGTCTTCATCATCAGAACCCTAATGACAATTACAACCCATCTAGGTGTAAAGTTCTCATCAATATAAATGAATTAAGTCCAAACACAAGGTAGCTGCTGTGAATCGTTGAGGAGTTCCCTCGACTGTCTCTCGGCTCCATCATCAGATATACTCCAGACCTTTATTAAATTGAAGTGCTTTGAAATATTTAATGAAAAAAAATAATTTACTAAATCAGTCGACGCCTACTCCTTACTGTTAAGGAGTTGTTGAACCTTCCATCATCAGCTCAGCTACATGAGATGATGATTACTATACGCAAGTACTTAAATTACTTCATAATATTTGCGAAAAACGATGTGTGGGCCTATAAAATTTGAGGGTTGCCCTCGATTTCTCCAGGATCCAATCATCAGATATTGAAATGATGACAATGGGACCACACGGGAAGCACCAGCTTTCAAATAAAAAAAGAATCATTTAAATCGGTTCACCCAGTCGCAAGTTATGAGGTAACAAACATAAAAAAAAAATACAGTCGAATTGATAACCTCCTCCCTTTTTGAAGTCGGTTAAAAATTAGCTTCCATATGCGATATAAAAAGTCTCTGATACTTGTTGTTTAATGGAATTAGGTTTTTTATTTTTCCTGAACATTTACACTTTTACGATTACCGGATTATTCGCGGGGGGCGTCGACATGGTAAATTTGACAGGCCTGTTGGTCTAGTGGTTAGTGACCCTGACTGCTATGCCGGAGGGCGTGGGTTCGATTCCCACCCAGGACAAATGTTTGTGTGATGAGCACGATCATTTGTTCTGTGTCTGGGTGTAATTTATCTATAATATGTATGTATTTAGAAATATATAAGTATGTTTATCAGTTGTCTAGTACCCATAACACAAGCTCTGCTTAGCTTGGGACTAGATGGCGTTGTGTGATAGTTGTGGAATATTATTACTATTAATATTATTAAATCATTCAATATTTTGCGTACCAATTTGGGTCAAATTTAAAAAAAAAACGTGATAGGTAACATCGTACGGAATCCTCTTCACGCGAGTCCAACTCGCACTTGGCCGGTTTTTTCGTGTATAATTTACCCCCGACGGAAAAAGAGGGGTGTTATAAGTTTGACGTGTCTGTCTGTCTGTGGCACCATAGAGCCCAAACGGATGAAGCGATTTCAAGTTAGTTTTTTTTGTATTAAAGGTGATTTACGGGCGAGTGTTCTTAGACATGTTTGATGAAAATCGGTTGAGCCGTTCAAAAGTTATGCGGGTCAAAGTATTATTAATACAGGAGTTTTATAATAAACGACGTGCTCGATTTTTAAGCGTTAACAGAAGTGTGTTTTATTCTCATGTTTTTTTTATTTTTGGGACAAACCCACCACACTATTCCCAAACCACTGCAACTCCTGAGAGCCAGAATCAACAGTGGCAACCACCAGAAAAGCGCCAAGACAATGAAGCTCGACGTGTCCCGGAGAATGAATTTACCTGTCTTGGATCCTGCACGAAATTAATCAGAAAAGAATAGTGGAGGAGTAGGAAAAATATGTTTCCACTTCCCTCCATGCAAGCAGGAGACAGAACAAAGCAAGGCCAATAGGCACAAAGGGACATTACAACTGGGAGAAGCCCAGTTGCCTTGCACCACAGGTAAAAATGACTACTAATATTAATGGGTCCTAAATTGTGAGCTGCTATACTTGATTCCAATATATATATTCCTGCAAACAATTTAGTATTAAATGGAAAAAAGACCAAATGTATAAGATTTGCTTTACCAAATGTTAAAAGCACAAATTATGATATAGTATTGAATCAAGAAATACTTGAATTTGTCGATAAAACAGTTTTCCTGGGGATTACGCTTGATGCACGGCTTCAATGGAGTCCCCATTTAACAACTCTTGCGGGGCGGCTAAGTTCAGCAGCATACGCTGTGCGAAAAATCCGTCAATTTACCGATGTAGATACTGCTAGAATCGTCTATTTTAGTTACTTTCACAGTATCATGTCTTATGGCATTTTATTGTGGGGACGGGCTGCCGACATCGAATCTATTTTCATACTGCAAAAGAGAGCCATCAGGGCCATATACAATCTCCGTAGACGCGATTCTCTAAGAGAACTGTTTAAGGAAATTAACATCATGACAGTACCTTGTCAATACATCTATGAAAATATAATGTACGTTAGGAAAAATCTGCATCTTTTTAGTAAGAGAGGTGACAGACACAACTATCACACTAGAAATAGGGATCAGTTAGTTCAGCCGGGCTTCAGACTCGCCAAAGTGGACTATTCTTTCATGGGATACTGTTTAAAGTGCTATAATAAAATACCACAAAATGTTCTTGAATTGAATGAGACTAAATTTAAATCATGTATTAAACGCACACTATGCAAGCTGGCTTATTATAAACTAAGTGATTATATTGCTGATGATAATGCTTGGCTCCATGCTGGTCCTGCTCCACCTGACAGTGTAGGATAAATATTGATAGCGTTTATTTAATATTCTTGTTGGAGCTGATGAAGATTGTTCAACTGTATTTGCATTGTATAGATTCAATCATCCTAGTATTATATAGTTTCATAGCCAGCATTGTGTGAGTGCTATGTACCTCGGAGCTATCATTCACTGAGTACCTACGTCTCTTATTGACTTGAATAACCCTGGCGGTTGAGAGTATGTCATGCTCACTCAAATGTCCCGCTGATGGTGGCGCGTGTGTCGGATCATTTAGCTCCCTTCAAAATGGTTGAGCTGAATGGTGCTGATACATGTGTCATGTTCGTGAACGGGCGCTGTCAGTTGGGACTGGTCATCTCTTAGTTGCCACGGTTTATTTTAACTATCTATTGATCATTTTGTTTGTTTCTGAATTGTCTTTGTTTTAATTTTCTACTATGGACACTTTTAACTTGCTACATCGTTCTCACATAATGTATTGTCTCAAAATGAATGATGTAACAAAGGTTTTGTAATAATTTTGGCGATTTAAAAAGAGTGTCCATGGAGTTTCTTGCCCGTTCTTCTCCATAGAGATCTACTTCTTGGAATGGGCATCTACGGTACTTTCACAGTTTTTATGTCTTGTGACTGGGACTGTAGCACCATAACTTTTTAGTGTTTAATAATATTTTTGTCTATGACAATTCAAAAGTGCCTGTAATTGGCCTACTTGAAATAAACGCTTTGATTTTGATTTTGATTTTGAATAATAGGTTTGGCAAAAACGCTTGAACGCACGGAAGTTTGTTCGAGTTTCCACAAGGTCCGTATAATAAATGACTCCAGATGTAGTCTGAACAGTATCCAACATAATATTGCGTTCGTTCTGCCAAAGAATACACTCCCAAAGAGTATGATGTGCTGATTGTTCATATTCACAGTCAGGTGACGAACATTTACAAAAAGGCGAGGGAACAAGCTTAAAGGAAAACAATTTACTTTTAAAGTTACCACGTCCCGTGAGAAATTGGGCAACACAGTGATCCACCTCCAACCACGTCCTAGCCAGCCGCTCACGAACGGATGGGAAGAACTGGTGGAGGTGCCGCCCCTTGGGAGAATTATCCCACCTATTTTGCCATTCGGATAAAAGTTCCTCCCAGACGTCGCTCTGGGGTTTAAATAATCTAGATATCTTATCACGGTCACGTTGCGGTAGGAAATCAGCGTCAGTGGTCTCCCGTGCGGAAAAATACATTGCAGCACGTCGCTGCACTTCAAGATCTACTGGAAGAACACCAGCAAGTACCGGCAAAGCTTCAGTACTGACGGTCCTATACGCTTTACTTAAGAATAACAAAGCCAAGCGCTGGCTTTGAAGCAATTTACGCCGTGCCGCCCCTATGGTGGCCCTATCGGCCCAAACAGGTGCTCCGTAGCACAAACAACCCAAGTAAGTAGCCCCATAAATAGTTTTTAAGGTTAAAAATGACAAACCCCAAGTAGACTTAGATATTCTCGTTAGGGCATAAAAGTTATTTTTAGCTTTTTCACCAACTGTTTTTATATGTTCTATGAAGGTGAAATTCCTCTCTGAGACTAAACCAAGATAGCACACCGATTGCTTTCTCTTCACGGGAACATTATTGAATTTAATACTAGGCCACGATTTAAGTTCACCTTTTAAAATAAGCTGATATGTTTTTTGTGGTGCAAACGTCAGACGGTTTCGATCGCCCCACTGAGATATTAATCGTAGGCAAGTGTCAGCCAGATTCTCGAGGCCAGCACGAGTGCTTGACTGAATGAGCAGAAGGCCATCGTCCGCATAACCAGTTAAAGAACAACCGCTTGGAAGTGGAATCGCGAGGAAATCATCGAAGCCTATATTCCATAAATGAGGACCGATAACCGAACCTTGAGGACAGCCCATGGTAAGAGGTTTCGATACGGAATGATGTCCGAGTTTAAGTTTCGCGGAACCATTAGAAAAGTACGAACAAAGAAGATTAAATATATTATTATAGCAACCACGAGCTTTTATCTTAAGTAGTAGCATTGGCCACCATGCGTTATCAAAAGCCCCGGAAATATCTAGAAAGATTCCAACTACGTACTTGTGCTCGGAGGTATTAACTATTTTTCTAACAGAAAGTGCCGCGTCAACGGTTGATTTGCCGATAGTAAAACCGAATTGGTTTTTATGGAATTTGGGCCCGTCCGGTAACAATCGTGGGACGATAAGACGCTCCAGGAGCTTTCCCAAAGATGGTAATAATGTTATGGGCCGGTAAGACTTAGGGTCATCTGGTGGCTTGTCGCCGCTTTTAGGTATTATTCGTATAAAGCCATGTCTCCATATACGAGGAAAAACACCTTCAGCAATACACCGATTGTAAACAGTTAATATCGCGTCACCCGCTGTTTTACACGCTTCCTTTATCATACGATTAGATATTTTATCTTCACCTGATGATTTGTTAAGGGGCAGTCTCCTAACAACATTAATGAATTCGTCAGTGGATGGAAGGTCTGACGCTGGTGATTTAGGCAGAACTGTAGCCCATGCTCTAATCTGTTGGTGGTAGTCATTATCATTAACAGGTGAATCATCAGGGATAAGACTATTTAATAAAACTTCCGTTGTTTCTTCAATACCGGTGGTGTGTTTATTATTTACTTTAATATTCTGAACATACGCGAGGTCGACCGATCGATTAGCTTTAAATTCATGATATAAAGGAGACCACGGACCTTCTTTTTCTAATTTATCAACTACTTTATGCAACAAATTAGCCTTAGATTTTTCAACCGAAGCTCTGTAACGGGACCTGGCAACTCTAAATGTATTTAAAGCAGAGGTTAGTGGGTCTCCGGTGACTTGACGTTTTTTAAGCTTATTTAGATGTTTACGCGCTCGACGATAGATTTTACGCTGTTCGGTTAGGTAGTCACACCACCAATCACATCTGCGTACATTGGTCATAGGTCCACGACCAATGGCAATGTCAGCACAGTAAGTGAAGGTGTCTGACATAATTTCAGCACTTTCTTCAGCTGACAGCCCATCACGAGTGAAATCCTTGGCATGACACGCAAAAAGCGATCTAAAGAATTCCCAATTAGCACCCTTACTTTTATACCTAAAGTTACCAATATTATTAACACATGAGAATATATTTATTCTCATGTGTTAACATAGAAAACACAAATCCACAGAGTTAGCAATAGCTTTTATAGTCTTAGACAAAGGTATTTTGAGTATAAAATAACACCCCCACTCTCAAAATACAAACCTAAACACTTACAATACCCAACATGTTCATAAACTTGTGGTGTTTTACTGAATTTAAACCTTTGGTGAGCATGTCCGCTGGCATATCATTCGAAGGCAAATAATCTACTTTAACAATTTTATTGGCAATGACTTCCCTGCAATAATGTCAATATGCTTAGTCCTATTATGAAAGATAGGATTTTCAGACAACTTCTTGGCACTTCGATTATCATTATACATTACAATAACATAAAATCTCTCATTTACTTCATTTTGTAAGTTATTAAGATATACAGCTTCCCTGCAACCCTCTGTGAGAGCTATATATTCTGCCTCTGTGCTAGAAAGTGCCACTGTCCTTTGTTTTCTAGAACCCCATGATGTGACTGAACCTGATAATGTGAAACAAAAACCTGAATAGGATTTTCTGTCAACAGGATTGTTTCCCCAATCACTATCAACATAACCCTCAATATTAAATTTCTTACTGTATCTTAAACCCAAATTCTTGGTCCCCTTTAAATATCTTAAAACTCTCTTTGCATAAGTCCAGTGTTCACTATTGTGACTATTGTTAAACTGACTTAAATATCCTACAGCATAAGCTATATCAGGCCTGGTAAGAACAGAACGATACATCAGACTACCAATAAGTTGCTGATAAGGATCATTACTCTTTTGACTTTCATTCTTAACAATTTTTAATTTACTCTCCATATGTGTATCAATGAATTTACATTCATTCATATTATTTTTTTGTAATAACTGGTCTATATAGTTTGCTTGACTCAATGTAATGACATTATTGACTATATCAGTATTCACATTTATGCCAAGACATTGTTTTATTTCACCTAAGTCCTTAATTTTAAAATTACTATTTAAAACTTCTTTCAATAACATTATCTCCATTTTATCATTCGAAAGTATGAAAAAATCATCAACATACAATGTTACTATTGTTTTAAGACTATTAACAATTTTTATATACAAACGTGGCTCTATTTTGGATTTTTTATATCCATTACATAACATTACATTATCAACTTTTTTATGCCGAGCCCTTGAGGATTGTTTGAGACCATATAGCTTTCTTCAGCTTAAGGACTTTATTTTTATCAACATCAAAACACAAAACTATCTGGTTTTTGCATATAATATATGGTTTCCTCCAAGTCTCCGTTCAGGAACGCAGTCTTAACATCTAAATGAATAGTTTCTAAGTCAAGCTGCACCGCTAAAGCAAACATTAACCTTAAAGTAGTATGACGAACTACTGGAGAGAAAGTCTCATGGTAATCAATCCCATATTTTTGATTATATCCCTTTGCAACAAGTTTAGCACGATAATGAATGTTATTGTCTTTATCATATTTTTTTTTGAGTACCCATTTACACTTCACAATTGTTCCACTTTTTGGAGCGTCTACAAGCTCCCACGCACTATTATCACTGAAGCACTGTAACTCTTCTTGAACAGCCTGCAGCCAATATTCCTTTTCTGGACCTTTTAGAGCTTCCTCCAAGCTGAACTCACTATTATCTATGCTGGAACTCTCTGTACACATATTTGAGAAACCATATCTTTCTGGTTTTTTCCTTACTCTAGGTGGTAATGCCTCTATTACACTGCCGGTACTCCCTGTAGAATTATCGGATTCTTCACTCGGCACATAAGAAGGATCTTCAGGATTATTTGTCAACGCCTTCTGATCCATGTTGAGACCCTCCACTGCATCTGGCATTTTATTGAGGTAGGAATTATTAACATGTCCCAGCCTACGATGCCACATCTCACCGGATACCACTGCTGCGGCTGACATATGCACAGGCACATTAAGTTTGTACACACCATTGACTAAAGTAGCTGTTGCAACCAAACATTCCTCTCTATTGTAGATGTCACAACCATTAGCTCTGAACTTCACTTTGTTGCCCTTCTTTATGAGCTGACTCACTGAAAGAAGGTTTGTTGTCAGACTCGGAACACACATAACCTCTTCCACTGTCACGTCAAAATTACATTTATCAGTATAAGTAGTTATTCGTACATCACCGGAACATTTAACTGGAACCTTGTTCTTGTTGGCAACAACTATTTCCTTCACACATTGTTCATACGACGGATTTAAAATCCAATGTTCATTTGTTGTCAAATGTACGCTCGCGCCGGAGTTCACGTACCAATCTGATTCACTATAGGAACCACTAAGAAACACTGCACTGAATGCGTTAGTTTGCTTTCGATCCATTTCTTTGGAATTAATCTGGATTGGACATTGATTACGATAATGTCCCGATCCACTCATCATTAATATTAAAACCAGTTCCTACCAATTTCTGACCCGTCTCCACTAATTGAGTCACATAAGAATTCATAGAATCACAGTCTTCAAGTCGTATCGATATAAGATTTCATAAGAGACTTATTCTTTTCGTAAATCCTGAATCATCATAAAGCGACTTCAATTTATCCCATAGTTCCTTAGTAGATTTCACTTCTTTGATATGAACATAAATGGACGGATCTATTGTTACTGTTAGGATCAATTTTTCCCTGGTTTTAGCGTCATCTGCAGCCGCAACTGCCGCTTGACCTTGTTCTGGCTTGATGCATCTTAGCGTCCCTTCTAGCACTAAGAAGTTTTTGGCCGCAAAACACCACTCACTATAATTTTCACGTCCTTTTAGTTTAGGCACGTTTACAATATAGTTCGACGCCATTACCGACTTCAACTCGCTAATAAAAATCAACTGCACAAAACACCAACTCTGTCCTCTTACTACAACTATTATTACAATTCACGTAAAATACCCTGTTGCGAGAACTAGTTGAAGGAACCAGAAACTGTCTGGGCCCATAACCTATTATTAATACAGGAGTTTTATAATAAAACGACGTGCTCGATTTTTAAGCGTTAACGGAAGTGTGTTTTATTCTCAGACAACACAAATCCATAGAGTTAGCAATAGCTTTTATAGTCTTAGACAAAGGTATTTTGAGTATATAATAACAGAAAGTGGGGAAGAGTAACCGAAGGTTTGCAAATAAACTCGAGTGGGGTTTTAAATGAAAGCGCACTGAAAGGGAATATTGATGATTTAATCGAGAGTGTTTTTAGCATCGTTTGATGAGAAAATTGGTGCTGGGGAAATTGGGAAATGGAAATCCGATGGTCAAGTGAGACTGTCAATTACTACCATCTCAGTCTTTGCAATTCTGTTAAAGATTTGTCAATGTGCTGTAACCGCCTAACATAAAATGATATAAAATAAGTATTTACCTATTAAAAAATTAAACTAAAAAAATAAAATTTAAAATTTAAAAAACCCCCGACAGAAAACCAACTTATCTTTTAAAAGTAATAATAAAAACAATTTAAAAAATACGTCGCGTTGGGGGACCGGATAAAATCGTAGATAATAAATAATTTGAAGCGGTCCCCCAACGCGACGTATTTTTTTATTTGTTTTTATTATTTATTACTTTTTAAAGGGAACTTGGTTTTTTTTCGGTGGTTTTTTAAATTTTTAATTTAATTTTTTATTCGAATCATCCTAAACACTTGATCTAATTCCGCACCTACCTACACCATGAAGTATTCCATACAATCATTTATTTAACACACAGATACTAGACCAGACCGACTTTAAAAAAAGGAGGTTCTGAGTTCGACCTGTATGTTTGTATGTATGTATGTTTATCCGCGACTATCTCGCACGGATTTTTATGCAGTATTCAGAAAAGTGATTGTTAAATTCTGGAATGAGGAAAATGAGGAGAAAGTGACCGATTACCGTCGAGGGTGTCGTTTCGTCACCCGAGATCGGGAATCGCACTTTCTCTCGAGTGATACATAGTGCTTTATACTACACCTACGAGGAAAATAAATAGTACTTTTCAACATTGAGTATATGTATTATAAAGGATGGGACGATTGACGTGTGTCGGGCATGCCACCGTCCAGGTGAATCCATTAGACATATTATCTCTGGTTGTTCTCGTCTTGCTAACGGCGAGTACTTGCACAGGCACAACCTAGTAGCCAGAATCATCCACCAGCAACTTGCGTTGAAATACAAACTTGTGGAATCTGAGGTACCGTATTACAAGTATGTGCCCGACCCAGTTCTCGAGAAAGACCATGTCACGTTGTACTGGGATCTGCCTATCATTACTGATAGGACTATTGTCGCCAATAAGCCTGACATAGTAGTGATAGACAGATCAGCGCGCCGCGCAATGATAATCGATGTTACTATCCCACATGACGAGAACCTCGTGAAGGCTGAGAAAGATAAACAAATCAAATATATCGACCTAGCGCGCGAGGTTTTCGAAAGGTGTAATGTGAGCTCGGCTATCATTGTGCCGATTGTCGTTACTGCCAATGGCCTGATGGCAAAGAGCCTCGACGAACACCTTTCGAGGCTCTCCTTAGGGGGTTGAATCAAGGGCCTGATTCAGAAGGCAGTACGTCTTGATACGGCTCGTATTGTGAGGAGGTTTCTGTCTCTGGAGCCCTAACCACCGTAGCTTGGACCCCGCTCCCACACCGGTGGAACATTTTTATATTTTTAAATGTTTTTAATTTTTGTTTTTTGTATTGAATAATATTTAAAAATGTAAAACAATATGTTAAAAAAAATGAATAAAGAGATAATAATATTGCACAACTGTCACACAACGCCATCTAGTCCCAAGCTAAGCAGAGCTTGTGTTATGGGTACTAGACAACTGATAAACATACTTATATATTTCTAAATACATACATATTATAGATAAATTACACCCAGACACTGAACAATGATCGTACTCATCACACAAACATTTGTCCTGGGTGGGAATCGAACCCACCACCTCCGGCATAGCAGTCAGGGTCACTAACCACTAGACCAACAGGCCTGTCAAAAATACATACTTATAAAAAAAAAAAAAACATACTTACATAGCCTTTGTAACTGCCTTCGCGAGTTAAGGGTATTGTGAGTGTGTGCCAACCGCTCTTGAAGTTTGGAAAAGTTACGGCATAACGTTCATTTCCCAATGAATCTCCTTCTACCGTTAGAGCATAAACATCAATATAGTTCCAGGAAATCTCGTCTTTTTCCATATAAATGTTCACTTCAATTTTACCATTATAGTGCATAGTAAAATCAAATGACGACACACAACTATATTCATCGGGTGTGGGGCTAATGAATGTAGTACTTAGATCATTTTTAGCACTTAAGTCAATTTTACTATACTTATTTTCAATCCAAAACGGGTAATTGACACAATCATTAGGTCCCCACTCATTTTTCAACCATTCCTCGTAGTTTTCTTCAAACGCGTACCTCACACAATTATCACTGATTGCGTAAGACACTAATATTAATAATATTAACACTATGCGAATCATTTCGTTACGACACATGCAACTTGAAGCTAATTCTCCGAAAACTGCATTTAAATTTAATCACTGCGACTAATAAGGAATCCGAATAAGGCCCTTCGTACACAACGCGACGCGAATCTCCGATACCTCACAACTATAGTATCTAGGCGACTACCGCGATATAAATTCATAGAGGTTCGTACATAGGCAATCGTTGCCAATGTGTGTCCACACTGGAAGCTTAGCGCGACAGCGGCGGCGGGCGCGGTGGCGGGCGCGGCGGCGGCCGTGATCTGTGTCCATGTCCACACTGACGATCAAGCGTTTGTTTTTGTAGCGGCGACTTCAGGTGTTGCAAACCGGTGGTATAAAGTATTTTCTATAAATCTTGTTTCAAGAAATTCATTTTAAAATGTTTTATAGGGGTTTAGGATTGTATACAAGTAAATTATCTACCATTCTACATGATTCTAGTCAAGTACAGTAAAAATAATTTAAATATTTACAAGTACCTCCTACGGTGGTATTTTAGTGCATGTCCTGATAACTAGATGGCGCTCTGATTATACCTAAGACTAAAATGGTTAGCTACAACTGCCACCCACCCGTTATATCTGTTTTTGCCTAGAAACGCCTAGGCTCGCAAAATCACTTGTAGCCATCGCGCTAGCCTTAGTCACTTCATTGTGGCCACGAGCGGCGATTTCATACGTTCAATATTGTCGCGCCCGCCTCCGCCACCGCGCTAGGCTCGCAGTGTGTTTGAGCACATTGAATTTGTATTGTTAACTGATTTGAAGAGGAAGAGATGCCGACATTTTTTCGAGAGAGCTTTAGGTACCAACTATTCCTAAACACAGAAATGCTGACCAGAGGCCTAATCATGAGTTTTCAGTTATTGTGACGTAAAGTAAACTGGAACTTTGACATTAACTTCAAGGAAAAAATTAGTTCCTTCTCCGCACACCAGAGACGCTGTTCCATTTTTCCCACGTTTTTATACACTCACAATTCTTCCATACAAGAAACGCTGTAAATACTGGAAAGACGCTGTAAAATAATGAAAACTCGTGATACGGGCTCTGTCTGAGCAATAAGTGGTTTGAACGAAGCTGGACGTAGTGAAAGATGCGATTTTTGTGGTCCCAAAAAAAAATGTTTGAAGCATTTCGAAACTTTAGTACCTTTAAAATTGAATATTTAAAGATAGGGAAAAGTAATGAGCCAGATCATTAGGTTGGCTTTTACAACTCGTCAGGCTCAAAAATAATTATGTTAAAAATCAATTTCCTACGATTGTTATGAGAATACTATTACTAACTAAATACCCGTGTATTATACTAATAAACTATAGTACCTGGTCGACCGAGCTTAGCTCGGGTAAAATAAATATACCTAACAAGCACTTCGCCCGCGAATTCGTCTGCATGTATTTCGAACTTTTCATCTGTGAATTTCTACTCCCGGCCACCCTCCTTATGGGATACTTTTGGAAAATCTAAATCAATATCCAACAAAAATTCTATCAACCCAAAAACAACCCCTCAGGGGTCGAATTTCGCAAAATCCCGCCTACGTCTAGAACAAACCCATAAGCAAAACTTGAGACTCCTAACTATCAACAAAATAGTCCCATCTTAGTGAGCATTTTTTTTTTTAGCGTGTAAATTCATCAAATGACTCCTCTCACCCTGGGAAGGGTAAGAGAGAATGTCAGACTTGTACTGACTGAAATCCACGGTGTCCTTCAATAGCCCTTTACGTTCCGGGGTCACGGTAATCGTTAGTCCCACGACCCCGGCAGGCTTTGGCCCTCTAGGGGAGGGCCCCGTCATTGTGCTGACACTCAGTGAGGCGCGCGTGGAATATAACGCACTGTCGACCCGGGCATGTTCCATGGTCGGACTGAGAGTCGCCCATTACTAGCCGTCTGTATGTCCGCGCCTATTGTGACTGGAGATCGTCTTGCGACGTCCGTTGCAGTGGGCATCTACCACTGCGGCTGGGCTGTGAGGTGGACGCTTCCTCTCCCTCACGCGTCTCGCTTCCTCCTTCGTTAGCATGCCTTCCGCGATTGCGGCGTGCCCAAAAGTGTGCGATGGCCGCGTCCTAAAAATCTCTATGCATATTTTGAGACTCCCAGCACTTGTAATAACGAAGTTTCATGCAAACTATTGAACCCAAATCATCCCCTTAAGGATAGAATTTAAGGAAATCCCGTCATAGGCAGCACTTGCGACTTACGTCCTAAAAAGAATATGCAAAATTTAAAACTTCTATATCTCAACCCCAAAACAACCCTTTAGCGGTTGAATTTCGTAAAATCCCATCTTAGTGAGCATCAAGGACCTAAACAGAACAACTCCATGTAAAATTTCAAACTCCTAGTGCTTGTAGTAACAAAGTTTAATACAAACTATCAAGCCCAAACACAACCCCTTAGGGGTCAGAAATTATTATGCAACGTTTGAGACACTTAACCATCAACTCCAAAACAACCCCTTAGGGGTCGAATTTCACAAATCCCGTCTTAAGTAGTACGTACGTATTAAAAAGAACCCCCATGCTAAATTTGAAACTCCTAGCGCTCGTAATGAAGTTTCATACAAACTATCCATGCCGAAAAACAACCCCTTAGGGGTCGAATTTCGCAACATTCCGTTTAAGTGAGCATCTTTGTCCTTAAAAGAATCCCCATGCAAAATTTGAGACCTCTATCTATCAACACCAAAAACAACCCCTTAGGGGTCGAATTTCGCAACATCTCGTCTAAGTGAGCATCTACGTCCCAAAAATATCCCCCATGCAAAATTTGAGACTCCTAGCACTTATAATAAGGAAGTTTCAAACAAATTATCAACACCAAAAACAACCCCTTATGAGTCGATTTTCGAAAAAAACCTTTCGTAAGTAGCACCTACTTCCTAAAAAGAACCCACATGCAAAATTTAAAACTCCTAGTACTTATAGCAACAAAGTTTCATACAAACTGTCAACTCCAAAAACAACCCCTTAGGGGCGTACAATCGCAAAATCCTTTCTTAGCGAGCACCTACGTCCTAAAAAGAACCCCTATGCAAAATTTTAAACCTTTGCTGTGTGACCTTTTGCTTTTATATAAATGTCGCAGTGAAATGAGGAAATCGGGGATTTCACGAAATCCCTAGGGATTTCACGAATACAGACAGATGTGGAATATTCTTATTTATTACGTCTTCTTACTAAAAGAATTTAGTAATATGACAAAACACCAAACTAAATCTAGTAAAATGTTAGAAAAGTCGACGGAGCACCGCTCCTTCGACTTTTCGCTCCTTCGGAGCACTGCTCCTACTTCCGGGTGGTTTAAAAAAATGGTTTAAAAAAATATAACCACGAAGGGGATAGCGGGGTCTGCCAGACCCCGCCATCCCCTTCTAACCTAACCTGTCCGAGTCGGGGTGCCCTCAGTCGTTTTTACGACATTTTTTATTTATCTGTGCCCCTTTTCTTACACTCCTAGTTAAATACCAGCTGAACAACTTTGCATTTGAGAGAGAAGACGACGGACTTCATTGGTTTGGTTAGGTTCATTTAAACCCTGTAGAAGTGTAGACAGAAAAATCATCAACAGTATTCTTTATTTCACTACATTTAGTTTAGTGAAATGACATATCTCTGACTTTATTCCACTCCACTCCGCTCCGATCCGCTCTGCTCCGCTCCGCTCCGCTCCGCTCCACTCCACTCCATTCCACACCACTCCACTCTTACCTATTGAAGATAATGAATAATTGCTATTTGTGTTTGAAAGGAGAGATATTTGCTAACCTAACCTGGGTGAAGGTATCCAACAGATTTGAAATAGGTGTCATTCGAAGCGTCTAGAAGATGAGACTTTTTTACTTCGGTGAAATTCTTAAAATGAGTGGGGTTTACCTGGAATACCTGAATATTTCAAACATTTCTCAGCAGCAATTTTCTCTCCTTTCAAACACAATTAGCAATAATTCCTTATTTACATTAGGTACAATGATAAGTAATACCATTTCAAAATCTGTATCAATAGTATATTATGCAACTATTGAATAAAGAGCGGATTTAAAGCGAGGGCCATATATGAATCACGAGCAAGCGAAGGATTTCAATGACTGAATCACGACCGTAGGGAGTAGGGCTTGGATATCGGACGTTTTTTCAATTCCGGAATTGGGTTTCGATATTCGGTTTTTCAGTTCCGGAATTCCGGAACTGAAAAGTGGCTTTGTATACACTAGTGAAATAGAAAAATTTTTATTGACTCATAACTGTAAAAAATTGCAAAGGTCCTGGTCGCGGGACTTATCTCATTACCGTGACCCCGGAACATAAAGGGCTATTGAAGGACACCGTGGATTTTAGTCAGTACAAGTCTGACAGTCCCTCCCGCTCTGCCCGGGGTGGGAGGACTCATTTGATGATATTACCATGCACAAAAAAGGTCCTAATTTTTGTAATAAATAAATGTAATCTTATGGAATTCTTTTTTAGTAAGTATCAGAAACACTAAAATGTTAGCACACCTACACCGCCAATCTAACTAGGTGAAACCGCGACACGCGTTCCGCAGCGAAACCTAGCCAGACACGCCACGTTCGCTTCTCTCCTTCTCGCAAAGCAGAACCACCATTAATTATGCTAGTGACAAACTTGTGTTCAAATAGCAAATTATAGTCTACGATAAAAGAAGACGAGACTTTGCTCTAAAGTTCTAAACTATGAGTAGACGAACATATTGAGTAGGTATATGAAATTACTGAAACGAGACAAAAGTCATGTTATTTTTGTAGTTCGGATGACTTAATAAATAAATTTTGCCTGTATTGTGAACCTCCTCAATTAATTTTCTGTAAATTCAACTGATTTAGTGTCATTTTTCAATAAAATCATTCGTTTTGCCTCCAAAACTTGTACATTCCATACAGAAATTCACCGCGTTAGAATAGGCAACATAGCTATGGTTACGTTTCGCGCGCGTTGCAAGTGACAGATCGGGTGGATCATTCAGCGGTTTCGCTACTATAGTTTTGATTTGATTGCAAAAGTAACTGACCGAAGGAAAGCTCATTCTGCTTCTACACTCGTTGATGGTATTGTTTTTGAATATTGAAAACGATTTTCCAAGCATGGTCCTCCACCGCGTTTTTCCATTCTAAATAAAGCCAAAATGCAAGGGTGTGTAATTAATCGCGTACAGATAAAAAGTGGCTTCTAGTCACGCTGCAAATTTGCCATGATGCCCAACTTTGACTTCTTTGTTTCAACACACGACGCGCGAGGTTTATCGGTGATAACGCAGTGGTAGTTTACAGGTGGACGCCGCGTTATCAAGGCAAAGTTGCAGCGTGTGACGGTACCTGGCTCCAAAACATACAGTGCCAGTACGCATACGAACTAATCCTGTATGGTTTGGAATAAGCGCGCAAAACTCTAGATTCCAATCTAAACGCGAGCAGTTGCATGCTCGCCATTTTGCGGTCTTTGCCATGAATGTCTGTGGGTCTATTCTAAACTTTGCATCATACTTCAGCAGAAGCCATATAAGCCCAATGTTTTACGCTTATGAACCCGAAGACAGTCAACGCCAGAGGCACCCCAAGGGTCGGTTTGGTTAGGTTGCTATAAACCTCGTAGATGGAAATAGGAGAAAAGCCCTGCTGAGTGGAGCTAAAATTTAATCATGAAATTAAAATTCGACTAAAATTTGACCTTTTTACAATGAAGTCCCCGCCTCAGACGTAGGTACTACACTCCTACAATTATTTCAATAAACTTAATCAAGTCATAATTATAATTCACTTAACTTCTGTCTGTAGGGCTTAAAGGAACCAAACCGAACCGAACCTCGGGGTGCCCCTGACGTCGGCCGTCTTCCCGTTAAAAGGCACAAAAACAATGATTTTTGTCAGACGTAAGTGATGTAGTATAGTTTGTAATCATCCAAATTTGTACGTACGCATCCACGTTACTAACTTTATATGAAACATTCGCAAAATTGATCTATAGATAGTAATCGCAGATTAAAACATAGAATTACAATGCTTTTATAGATTGGAAATACGCAATGCCACCGTTGTCAAAAACTGCCATCTCTATTCTTATACCTAATATACATATAAATTCAAGACTAAAGTTTCCCTTCTACTTCATATTGTGGTAATTTGTCGCGCATCAAGCTGCAGAAAAATATTATTTTCTTCAATATCGAAACTCCGGTATTGATCTCGCCAATTCCGGAATTGGAAACGATATTGAAAAGCTTCGGAATTCCGGAATTATACCGATTCCGGAATTCCGGAGGCCAAGCCCTAGTAGGGAGTGATTCATGATGATTGAATCACGAGTGAAGCGAGTGATTCAAGTATTTAAATCCTGAGCGTCGCGAGTGATTCATGGCCCTCGATATAAATCCGTTTTATTCAAGAGTTGCATACGATACTTTATACCATGACCACGAGAAAAAGAAAGAATAAAGTTATAAATAATTTAAAAGATAATTAAAGATCAACAAAAAAGTTTGTTTCATTAAGACTGCTCCACATTATTAATTTCCCCCTGTACCGTGGGTGCGTTTAAAAACATCTAAATTCACATACACTAACACCCAGACCCCATAAACATAAATGTAGATCATATTATGAATATTTGCTCCTTGCGGGAATCGAACCCGCGACCCACAACGCAGCATTCCAATCGCTCAGTCACTGCGCCAATCGGAACAATGACTTAAATTAAGAGTAATATTTTCCTAATAACACGGGGGTCGACCGCATCAATGTGTTCTAAATTCAAACACCAAAACAGTGAGTAAAAGAGCTTTTTACTCACTGTTTTCAGTGAGTAAAAGTAACTTTTTAAAGGGGGAATGGTATAAATGTACATTATTTTAAAATTATTGGTCACGTGTGTTGTCATACGTTTTTTTCATGCTATGGTTGCTTAAACTTTGCCGTAACGAAATTTTTTCTCATTTATTCACTAAAGCACTAATTCGAGTTAATTTTTGAAAAGCCGTGTATTAACAGTGTTACTATTTATTGCTCATCTATCAGCTCAGTTAATGTAGATTATTTTAACAGTAAAAGAAATGATGGAATGGTCGTGGTGTGCAATAATGTAAAGTAGGGTACCAAAAATTATCAATATTTTTAAAAGTGACATATCTTAGGAAATACTCGGTATTGATTTTTTTTTGTATTTTTTTGAATCGCCTTTAGTTCTTTCTACTATGACCCATTCCAAGGTTATTCATTCATTACTGGACACCCTGTATAAATATAGGTACATCATCATCATCATCATCAGCCGGAAAACGTCCACTGCTGAACATAGGCCTCCCCCTTAGACCGCTAAAAGTTCTCGAGTGGCGACCACGGACCGGAAGACGCAGCGTAGGTAGGCCTCCCACTAGGTGGACCGACGACATCGTGAGGGTCGCGGGCAACCGATGGATGCAAGTGGCGAATTGTCGTTCGGCGTGGCGGTCTAAGGGGGAGGCCTAAGGTACATATATTGCTCGTTTAATATAATAGTGGGATTTCATACAGGCGCTACAAGTTGATCCAGGTTGCTTTTAGCTTTATTTATCGGGTTCGATTTCTGGCTAAGAATATTGATTCGAAATGCCTCAAACACTTTTTTGGGACCAAAATATCGCATTTCGTCTAGCTTCGTTAAAAACCACTTTTGCTCAGTCAGGATAGCATTTCTGATTTAGAGATAATTGAAGAAGTATTGAGCAAGTTTTCAGCGTGCTTCAAGCACTTACCCAAATTTTCGAGTACCTAGCTCTTTGGGTATGTACTTATGTAGTCGTCTCGATACCAAAATTAGCAAGATATTGGAGACTTGCGCCACGTTGTGTGCGAAGGGCCTAAAACATAATTATAAAGATAAACAGTATGGATTAGTGATTAATTATTGAACATTTACGATAGTGTTAACAAAGGAGGAATTTTCACTAATCCGTGCTTTGCGTCATTCAGCTAATCATCTTGTAGATTTCAAACGAGCTGCTTTACGTTGCGATTCAACAGGCTAGAGTGTCTCCTACCAATGTGTATTGGATCTGTACGGTGTAACCATACACTTGCACTATTACTTATGCGAATGTGCGTGCATTTTTAAATCATTTCACATATTAATATTAGTGAAGTGAAGCATTCAGTACTCGATAAGCGGTCATCGCGTGTGGTCCCATCGCTCCTTTATAATATTACCAAACCTTTAATACGAAGAATATTAATTTGACTATTTATTAGCAGCAGTATCATTTCGCCACCTTACAACCTTCTACAGGATCTATGAACTTAGTTTTTTAGAAATGCATGCAGCCTGAAATAAAAAGAGTACTTACTAGTGTTAAAGAATTACAATCTTTTTTTCATCAACTGAGCATCAGATGAGTAGTCCGAGAGTCAGATAGAGAAAGAAGAAAGAAAGAAAGAAAAAACGTTTATTTGGGTACCCGGTACACACAACATAAACAAATAAATGAAAAAAAAAAAAATAAACAAGAATAAATTGTAACGGGAATAAAATGAATTATTGGAAATATTGGAGACGGGTAACGCCCTCTATTGACAAAGGCGCGAACTAATGGGAAATAGTTGCAGTTGATTCTGAAAAAATAAAATAGGTGGCGTTAGAGAGTAATTCTTTTGATACTTTAAATAATTCTAAATAAAATATAATAATTACATAGATAAAATTCAAATAATTAATTGTAATAGATTTCAGTTGAATTAAGTTTAATTATAAATACAGCATGTTCTAAAACACGAAAGCCTAGCAGCTGATCTGAAAAAAAATTAAAAGGTTGACGTATAACTTGAAGGTTAGTTTTTCTTCTTAGAACCGGAACACGCGATTAAGACGCTAATTAGACAAAGAATATTTTAATTAAATAATTAATGTCGCGGACAAGGCGTGGAAGAGCACCTAAAATGAAAGTGCATTAATATAAGGGAACCGCATAAGCGTATGTATTGATAATTATTTCCTGTTTTGTTACATTTGCATAACATCATTTTTCACCATGATTTTGTGTTGAAATGCTCATAGATTTCTTTTCTGATACTTTCAGGGTTTCAAACATTATTTAAAATAATCATAATTAATTAATTAAAAAACGTCTTCTCAACTCGTGGCACATAATATGAAGTAATCTAGAACAAGCTCTGGTTCCAATCCACGTGTTTTATTCTACAAGCTCACACAGGCCGCAATGCCGTCTTCGTTGCACATCAACTGATCGACCTGGATAGATGGTAGTATGTCCTACCTGAAGTAAGTGTTATTTCCATAACCTAACATTATAAGGAAGCTTGACAAATGCTATGTTCCTGTATCATTGAGGTGTGCACCAACATATTAAATAGCTGAGAAGACGGAAGTATCTCTTTTATTTCAATCAACACCTCATGCGAACAGAACCCATAGTCTCATGGCAAATCTACGCTGGCAGCTGGTGGTAAGAGACGAAAGGACCTTACAATTGGCGCCCAACGTGGGGCATGAGGTCAGATTGGAATCTTCACTTCAAGATTAAGAGCTTGATCTGACTTAATTTAATTTAACCATATTGATTAGTAATTAGAGTCATTTAACTTAGTACATTTTTCAGAATTTGAGTTTTCAAAATTAGTTGATAGCACATGTTAACATTTTTATTAAAAGGTAAATCTTTCCACATTATTGATGTAGTAAAGCTTAAATGTATGACTCCTCTTGATTAATATTTAAAAGTCATATTTAAAACCCATAAAAGATTAGCATTACATTATTTTTGGAAAAATATGTATAAAGATGTCGAAAATTATGTTAATAATTGTCAAACGTGTAAAGAGTACAAGCCGGTAAATTCGTCGAGACCTGGTTTAATGGGCAACCCTAAACAGGTTACAAAACCATTTGAAGCGATTTGTTGCGATTTGTTAGGACCCTTTCCTGTGTCCACTAAAAGGAACACAAATCTCTTAGTATGTTCAGATTATTTTAGTAAGTATGTTATGTTGTTTCCTATACGGAACGCAACAGGCAATGCTATTGTTAAAATTCTGGAAGAAAAAGTGTTTCTGGTGCATGGGATACCGAAATTTGTCTATGTAGACAATGGTCCGCAATTCATTTCAAAACAATTTAGAGATTTAATGTGCAAATATAATGTGCCTAATATTTACTATAATCCTAGGTATCACCCGCAGGTTAATCAGGCAGAAAGAGCCATTAGAAATGTTCTGTATGCGATTGCCTCATATGTGAAAACAAATCACAGGAAGTGGGACGATCATATTCCAGAAATTCAGTGTGCACTGAACACCTCAGTAAACGAGTCAACTAAATTCTCACCTTACTTTCTCGTACATGGAAGAGAGATGTTTGTAGATGGTAAATTACATAAAGACTCTGAAGTGCCACAGCCTGATTCAGATCTATCAACTGTAGACCCTAGAATTCATGGTGATGACTTAAAAGAACTTAAATCAATTTTCCAGGAGGTTAGTAAAAACTTGAAACTTGTGCACGATAAAAATAAAAAGCACTATGACTTAAGAAAGCGACCTTTAGAATTTAAAGTAGGTCAAATAGTCTATAAAAGAACATTTACTTTGTCGGACGCTAGTAAAAACTTTACTTCAAAGCTAGCACCGCGCTTTATAAGATGTGTTATTTCAAAGAAGCACTCACCTGTAGTGTATAGTTTAAAAGACATGCAGGACAAAGACTTAGGTAAATTTCACATTAAAGACATCTTAAAATATGAAGACTCCTAGTTTTATACATTGTTGTTGTTAATCCAATATTTGCACGAAATTAGCAATAGACGTGCAAATATTTAACTTGAAGAGGGATGGATGCATGTTGGTAGGGTAAAAGGTTTTTTTTTCAAAATTAAATAGGTATACCAATTTTATTAATAAGGAATGTTTGCAGATGTATGAAAGAAAACACAATGATTGTTAAACTTAGTAGTATTCGAATGGGACTTAAAAGTGTCACCACTTATCACTTAATAAAACACATATCTACATTAATTAAAGATAGTGTTTACTTAAAAACTTGACCAAGTATAATAACCTATACTTTGTAACTTAATACTTAATAAAACACCTATCTACATCAATTGGAGATAGGGTTTACTTAATAATTTTAAAAACTTAAATAAGTATTTGCCTATACTTTGGCTTGATACTTTATAGATGGCACTTATCTAGGTTTCAAGGATAGTGTTTATCTAACTTAAAATTTAACTTAATTAGTAAATTAATTAGACTAAGGCATGATTAGTCAATAAAAATTAGTTAATTAGTTGATGTCTGCAGAGAGTAGCTACGTGCTATATGTAGATAGGCAGACATGCGCTTATTATTATATTTAGTTTAGTACTTAGATAGTTTAAGGCAGGAGCAATCAATGTACGAATTTGCCAAATAGGTTTTGTTTCGGAATTGTGCTACTAGCCATTAACATTTAGTAATTTAGTCTGTAAGTCTAAGGCATTTGGTTTCAGACTGTCTCAGTTTTCAATAGAATGATTTCGAGCTTTCAACACACATGAAAAAAAAAAAAAAATTTTGTCAGCAAAAATTTTTTTACTGGGGAAAGGTGTACTGTAACGGGAATAAAATGAATTATTGGAAATATTGGAGACGGGTAACGCCCTCTATTGACAAAGGCGCGAACTAATGGGAAATAGTTGCAGTTGATTCTGAAAAAATAAAATAGGTGGCGTTAGAGAGTAATTCTTTTGATACTTTAAATAATTCTAAATAAAATATAATAATTACATAGATAAAATTCAAATAATTAATTGTAATAGATTTCAGTTGAATTAAGTTTAATTATAAATACAGCATGTTCTAAAACACGAAAGCCTAGCAGCTGATCTGAAAAAAAATTAAAAGGTTGACGTATAACTTGAAGGTTAGTTTTTCTTCTTAGAACCGGAACACGCGATTAAGACGCTAATTAGACAAAGAATATTTTAATTAAATAATTAATGTCGCGGACAAGGCGTGGAAGAGCACCTAAAATGAAAGTGCATTAATATAAGGGAACCGCATAAGCGTATGTATTGATAATTATTTCCTGTTTTGTTACATTTGCATAACATCATTTTTCACCATGATTTTGTGTTGAAATGCTCATAGATTTCTTTTCTGATACTTTCAGGGTTTCAAACATTATTTAAAATAATCATAATTAATTAATTAAAAAACGTCTTCTCAACTCGTGGCACATAATATGAAGTAATCTAGAACAAGCTCTGGTTCCAATCCACGTGTTTTATTCTACAAGCTCACACAGGCCGCAATGCCGTCTTCGTTGCACATCAACTGATCGACCTGGATAGATGGTAGTATGTCCTACCTGAAGTAAGTGTTATTTCCATAACCTAACATTATAAGGAAGCTTGACAAATGCTATGTTCCTGTATCATTGAGGTGTGCACCAACATATTAAATAGCTGAGAAGACGGAAGTATCTCTTTTATTTCAATCAACACCTCATGCGAACAGAACCCATAGTCTCATGGCAAATCTACGCTGGCAGCTGGTGGTAAGAGACGAAAGGACCTTACAAAATTACAAGTTAAAAAAACAACAACGAAATAAAAAAATAAAATAACATTGTGTGTCTCACGGCTACGCCAAATGGGTCCAGTTCAGCAATTTGTCGAGCAGCTAAGTGCTCGACGCTGGTTTTCAACTGGACCTGGACGCTGACGTGACGGACGCAAAGCAGTCTTAAAACATCCAAACGTGTTATGTGTGTGTTTGTGAAATATATAAATACTTATATTAACTTAGGAAACAAATATATACGTGTTAAAATAAATTAAATATACATGTACCTACAAGATAATAAATAAAGGGTAGTAAGTAAAAATAAACTAAAAACATAAACAAATATAGGACAGACGCAGGACGATAAAACTTATGATAATTTAACAAAGAAACCTGTTTCGCACGTTGCCAGACTTCTTGTTTACGTGCCTACAGTCACCTAAACTCGTAGCTAGGCCTTCATTACGCAACAGATCTCGTGCGCAGAGCACTGGACATATCCAGACTGTTGTTTTTAATTAAGATTATTTTGTTTGATACGATGATAATGTGTGGGTCATGTTTTAACAAATATCAGGCTATTTTAATGTTTATACGGAATATGTTTCTGAAAGATAATTTATTTATATTAAAATGGAGTGCAAAAGTTGCAGAAACACGTTGAAATATGAAAGGTAAGTCAATATTGATATAGATTATTTAATTAAATGTATTCATTTCATGTATCAAAACTGGTGAAACAACGTACATAGGTATGTACATAGGGACTAATTTATTTTTATCCTCTTGCAGTTCAGCTGGGAATGTCAACCTTTACAAAAGCGAGAACCACCGGTGGTCAAACCTGTTCAACGATGAAAAACAAAGGGTGGCAATCAATGAGTGGCAATCGTAGCTGTTGCACCGTTCGCTCCAGCCGCATGCAAGTAGGTCAGACCCATTAGGTAAGTCCAGGGACTCGGTGTAGTAATGCATACTTTTTATTATCTAATAGGTAGGTCAGAGATAAGCGGTTGTTATAGCGTGTTTTTTTTTTACTACAGATCTACCACAACGCGATGGAACGAAGCGGCCCTGCGGGAGTAGCTGCGAGCACCTGTTTGGAACACTCGTGCGAATCATTGAATGAGATATACGGCTGTGCATGGGCAAGTGAGACCTACTGGAATTGGCGGGGTGACCTCAGTTATTTATATATTTGTAAACCGTTACATAACATACACAGTATTACACAGCAGCATGCTCGAGTTAATTAAGTGTGTGGCTAGGCTAGTGTATCAGATAATCGAAACATTCAGTGCGACCATGTCCAGTTTACATTGTTCTTCCACCAGATACTGCCGCAACTGTCTTCTAAATGAGCCTATGGTGTTAGTTGATCTGATCGGTGGTGGCAGATTATTCCATATTTTGGAAGCTGCATATCGAAAGCTCCCTCTGAAAGCCGCTGTGTTGTGTGTCTGAGTCGAAAGTTGTTGCGAGCATTGTCTTCTTTCACACTCTCGTCTACTTGCTATCCAACTCAATTTGCTATACAAGTAATCCGGTTTTTTATATTTGATAACACCGAAAAGTAGGCACGCTAAATGTAGTTTACGCCTGGACTTCATTTTTAGAATAAAATGTTTATTAAGATAGGGCGTTACATGACTTCTGCGAGGAATATTGTAGCAGAACCGAGCGCACGCGTTTTGTACCCTTTGTATGAGCCTATCCGTACGCGCCAGCAGGCGCGGGCCGTAAACAGTATCGGCGTAGTTCAACTTAGACAAGACTAAAGTTTCAACGAGTTGTTCCCGCAGTGATTCGGATAAATAGGGCCTCATCTTGTATAAAATTTTCAAGCGGTAGAAACAATTCCTTACTGACTCTGCTATGTGTTTCTCAAACCGAAGGTCTTTGTCCATGATAAGTCCTAGATTTCGCGCCTCGTATACTCGCTCGATTGGCTCCCCCATAAGTTTTAAGTCAAAAGTCATAGGCAGTCGAGCTAGCTTTTGTTTAGTGCCAAATACCACATACTTAGTTTTCGTGGGGTTTAGCGACAGGCAGTTCTTTTCAGACCAGACAGCAATTCGTTCGAGATCTTCGTTGAGATCCTTTATGGCGTTATGGTACTCTTCTGGCCTAAACGAGATGTATAATTGGACATCGTCAGCGTATATATGATACTTGCAACTTTGGATGCATGTTATTATGTCCGCACAAAACAAAACAAACAGATTGGGACCCAAAATGGTGCCCTGCGGGACTCCTCTTTCCACGGGAAGAGGAGCAGATCTAAGAATTTTGCCGTCACTCGAGCGGAGCTCAACTAATTGCTCCCTTTTACTCAAATAGCTACGAAACCATTGCAAAGCTGAGGGGTCAACGCCGTAATAATTCAGCTTCGATAATAATAGCGGAATGTTAATTGCGTCGAACGCCCTGGAAAAATCAAGCAGGACCAGTAATGTGCACATTCCCTTGTCTTGGGCAGTTAGTATGTTGTCAGTAATGTCTAACAAAGCAGTAGAAGTACCGCGCTGTTTTCTGAATCCTGATTGAAGATCAGGTAAAATATTATTTTGTTCAAGAAAAACCGTAAGCTGTCGACTGACAATTTTTTCTAATACTTTAGATAGACATGGTAGTATACTAATGGGGCGTAAATCTTTCAAACTAGATGGATTTGAATTTTTTGGCAATGGCCTGATCGAGGCAATCTTCCACTGATCGGGAAACGTAGACGTCGCAATCGAACGATTTATAATGTCTGTTATAATAATTAATGTATGCGGCAATGTCATGTTAATCATGTCTAGAGTAATGTTATCAAAGCCTTCAGCGTTACTTTTCAGACCAGATATTATGCGTAAGACCTCGGCAGGTTCCACCTGAGTAATTTTGAAAATGGCTTCACTATGTTTATGGTTATCAAAATAGTTAATAAGCGATGAGCATGCCACAGGATTCCCAGGAACAATTAAAAAGTTTTTATTAATCAAGTCTGGATCTGTAAAATGCGACGGAAGGTCTTGTCTAGTACTAAAGGGTAAAACGGTGGATTTCAAGTTTTTCCAGAGTAATTTAGGGTTATTTATTTTATTATTAATATTTAGTTTGAAATATGCAATTTTTCCCTGATACAATGCGCCAGTAACCAAGTGTTTTAAATCTTTGTAGTATCTTTTCTTGGAATCGGATTTTAATTGCCTGTAACTACTTAACGCTTTGTCGCGTAAACGCATCATAAGTTTGATCGTATCTGTTATCCACGGGTAAGATTTTTCCTTTATAGTGCATATTTTTATAGGCGCGTGAACATCGAAGAGGGAAATTAATTGAGTGTTGAGGGCATGTACCATATCATTTGGGGAGTCAAGCGAGGAAATAAGTCCGAGGTTTAACGAGGATAAGTCTATGTTGAATATTTCGTTGCACACATTTTTGAGAGGTCGGTATTTTACAACGTATGGTTTAGGCTTTTCACTTTTAATGTTGAACTCGCCGATTACAATAGAGTGACCGTTGATTGAACCGACAGATTCAACCGCTGTGTATCTCGGTCGAAGGTCGGTACATATAAGATCGATTAGAGTTTCACTAGATGCTGTATAATGAGTAGGGCTTGTAACCAACTGTGTAAGGCTAAGACAGTTTAGAAACTCATTAATGTTTTTAGTTTTAGTTGCGTTTATGTCTAGCAGATTTACATTGAAATCACCGAGTAGTATGTGATGGTCACAGTCCCCCAACCGACGGACCCGTACCCAAAGAACCAGCATTTAAAAAACCAACCTTAAGATACTTATCTCCTTTAGTCGTCATTTTAATTGTAAATAATAAATTCCGTCTAGCAAATTAAATACTATCAGTCGCATTTCATTGTCATGTAAAATTATTCTATATAATATTATAATTGTAAATTCGTAGTCCCTGTAGAGCGTAGAAAAAAACAAATATTTTAAGGCGCGGTATATAAAGAATAGGTTTAGAATGAGTAATAGTTGTGTATTGAGTAGATGCCGGTAATTATGAATGGTGTTATAAAACTGGTTTGCGTGTCGACCGTGCGGCGCGAGCGATGCGGCCGCGAGACACACACATGTTAATACAAAAAATATTACATAGTAAAACAGTAACGGTAGAGTTGTTTTTACCGAGAGGCCTTCGGTCTTGATTATATAAACATAATGAACCAATAACTTAGTTTGAAAAGTGCTATAGATAATTAGAAAATAACAATAAATAATAATTAGAAAATAAAAGCAAATACACACAAACATGACATCAACTTTAGAGCGCACTATTTGCGTTGTTACCCGCCGCGGAGCCGAAGACGCGCAGTATGTCAGCCTCACAGTGGATGTGGCAAACTGCATCGCCGGGTTTGTACCGGGCGAGGATACGGCCACGTTTTGCCCACACAAACTGCCAACCGAGGCGACTGCCTGCCTCACGTGCGCTCCGAAACAAGTCTCGGTTCGCTTTCGTAAGGCGTTCGTTGACGAAAAACCTCATCGCTGGGCCCGGCAGATCGAGATCCGCTGTGGTCATGCCGCGGCGCACTCGCGCGCTCTCCAGCAGCTCGTCCCGTAAGTCGCGACGTGCGAGGCGTACTATGAGGAAGCGCGGGCGGGTCTCCACCGGCGCCTCCGCCTGGGTCGCGTTGATGCGCCTGCCGCCAACTCGCTCGGCGCTCACGATATCCCGCGCCTTCAGCTTGACGCCCATTTTTGCCGCCACCAGAATCGCGGTGTGAGTTGGGTTGTCGCCGCTGACCTCTGGTATGTTGGATATTTGAATATCATTACCAAGCAGTTCTTGGTCGCGGTCATTAATTTCCCTCCGCAGTTGCGATATTACATCGTGAGTCTCAGATGATATCAAAGGCTGAGGCTGAGATTGCTGATTCTCCAGTACTGCTACTCTCTCCTCCAGCTTGTTCATCCTGTCGTTGGTCACATTCAGTGATGATTTCAGCTCATTCAGATCAACGTGGAGCTGCCGAAATTCGCTCCGCACCAGCTTCAAAAACTCCTCCTTGAAATTAGCAAGTTCAGCCCTGAGGATGTCGAGGTTAAACTCCTGAGTTACATCCAGGGCTGTGCTGTTAATAGGACTGGTGTCCATCCGATTGCCGAGGACGTCCTCACTACCAGCTTGTGCTGGAGAGGGCGCCCCAACCCGGCTGTCCCTGGCCAGGCTCTTTATACACCCTTGACAGTGCCAAGCGGTCGTTAATGGTCCAGCAGTCTTCACACCTGCACACACCCGATGGTAACAGGACTGGCACTTGCTGCAACTCACAGCCTCAGCTGATGACAAGAACTTGCCACAACAACTACACTTAGCCATGGTGACTACTTGTTAGTACACGGATCAAGTAACAGATGGCGCTGATTGTACGAAGACAGTTATGGCAGATAACACGCAGTTTATGGTGCAGACAAACACCATAGGCTCTTATATAATTTTCGAGTAAGGGTGTGCACACACTAAAGTTACGGAACAGTTTGTTTTCTGCTAAACACTACAAAAATGTCACTTTTGTTAGGTTTCGGGTACTTATTTACTAGTTATAGATCGAAAAAAAACTGTTTTCAATTATTTGTAATTAACACAGCTGTTAAAACACTGGATAATAATGTCACTTATAAATTGCACTTTTAAATGTATTTTCACAATAAACTTATTGATAAACAACTCATATATTTTTATTTACAAGCGAGAAGTACACAGAGAGCTTATGACTGTTTGACATCCGTGACGTCAACTAGAGGACCTGCGTCTGCTAGAAGATGAGGACACCCAATCCCTGCTGCCACGATTGTGGTGCCATTAATTCAACAGTCCTTAAAGTCATCTTTCTGGAATATAGTTTAGTTGTTTTTATTAACCGAGTTCGAAAAAGGAGGAGGTTATCAATTCGACGGTATGTTTTTTTTAACCGACTTCAAAAAAGGAGGAGGTTATTATGGAGGTTATTATGGAGGAGGTTATTATACGAGTATATAATATGGTAATTCGACGATATTCTTTTATAAGTATGTACACTGATTACTCCAAAGTTTCAAGACCGATTAGTGTGATTCTTTATTTGTTCGATGCAGTATACTTGTCATTTGGTCCCATAAAAATTTCATTCAATTTGGTTCAGTACTTTTTATTTTGTGAGCATTTTTTTTGATTACCGTGTAGAAAAGTGGTGTCTGTACAATGTATATAATTTTAAAAAAAGTAGCAGGGATTGTTATTTGATCAATGCCGAACCTGAAATTGTAATTAATTTTTTTTTGTCTGTTTGTCTGTTTGTCTGTCTGTCTGTTTGTCTGTGTGTTTGTGCACGCTAATCTTCGGAACTACTGGACGGATTTGTATGATTCTTTTTTTGTTGTATAGGTATTAAGTCCGTTTAACATATAGGCTATAATTTATCTTGGAAACTTGAAGACCTGATACAGAACCGCAACAGACCTGCTAAACTATAAGAGATACAAAAATGGTACCATAGCAAAAATTGTTCCACGTGATGAGCATTTTCTGCTGAGAGAATAAATTTGAAGATCTGGAACACCTGGTGTGGAACTCCAAGAGCCCAGTTTAACTATAACATATAAAGGAATGACGTCTTTTTTTTTTTTTTTTTTATCGTGGTAAAATCATCAAATGAGTCCTCCCACCCCGGGCAGGGCGGGAGGGACTGTCAGACTTGTACTGACTAAAATCCACGGTGTCCTTCGATAGCCCTTTATGTTCCGGGGTCACGGTAATGAGATAAGTCCCGCGACCCCGGCAGGCTTTGGCCCTCTAGAGGGGGGCCCCGTCATCTTGCTGACGCTCTTTGAGGCGCGCGTGGAACACAACGCGCCGTCGACCCGGGCATGGTCCATGGTCGGGCAGCGAGTTGCCCTTTACTCGCCGCCCGCATGCCCGCGCCTACGGTGGCCGGAGATTGTCTTGCGACGTCCGTCGCCGTGGGCGTCCACCACTGCGGTTGGGGCGGAGGGAGGACACTGTCCTCTCTCTCACGCGGCCCGCCTCCTCCTTCGCGAGCATTACTGCTTCGCAGAAGGAGGCGACCGCTTCCCACTCCGTCTCGCCCCGCAGCATGGCCGCAACCAATGCCGGGCGCGAGAGGTCTCCGCCTATCGCCGCCGTGAGGACACGTCGGTGCTCTGCCCAAGCTGGGCAGTCTTGCACCGTATGCTCTACTGTGTCCTCCGGGCGATCTTCGCAGTGGTGACACCCAGGCGTTTCCTCCTTTCTCCTTAGACACAGGTACCTCCCGAAACTTCCGTGTCCGGTGAGGACCTGCGTCATGCGGTAGGTCAGGACGCCGTGACTCTTATCCAGCCACTCCTCAAAGAGGGGTCTTACCGCACCGCGATTGCGGCGTGCCCGGCCGTCGGTTGCGACAATCGTCCCCTCCATACTGCCCTGAGATCGCGCCGGACCTCTTCCCGCCGCGCCTCGACTTGTCGGGGCAGCGGGAATTCTCCCCGGCGCTGCGCCTCCACGCGCCACTCATAGACGCGCTGGAGGGCAGTCGCCTCCAGATCCCAGGGCAGTAATCCGGCAAGCAAGTTGGCCGATTCGCCGGCGATCGTGCGGTATCCCCGGATCATTCGGATAGCCATGACCCTCTGGCATGCGACCAACTTTAGTGGTCGCGTCCGGATGCTCAGGGCCCACACGGGGGCCCCGTAGAGGGCCATGGACCGCACGACACCGGCGTACAGCCTACGGCAGGAGGCGTTTGGCCCGCTGAGATTAGGCAGGAGTCGCCTGAGGGCGGCTACTGCGCCGCGACGTCGCGCTCTTTGCGCCGCCGCCGTCTCTCTCTCCTCCTCTTCGACCTGGCCGCACTGGCAGCCTTCCTCTTCTCCCCGGCCACTTGCCAATCGGCGCCGGCCGGTGGAGTTTTTGGAGGAGGCTGCTGGGACGACTGGCTCCCGGCCTGGGCCTTCTTCTTTTTGGCCGCCTGTGCCGGCCCCGCAGGTGTCGGGGTCGGAGGCGGCTTTGACGGGCCCGGTTTCGCCTGGCTAGGCATGCCCGGGGCCGTCTTAGAAGGGGCCGTCTTCGCCGCAGCCGTCTTCTTCGCAGCCGTCTCTGCCGGGGACGGCTTGGTCGGGGGCGGCCTCGACGCGGCCACAGCCGCGTATGAGGACGCCGCCAGCGGGGGTCTGAGCACGCGGCTCTCCAATACGGAGAACCGCTGCTGAAAGGCGGCCAGCTCCTGTCGCACCAGGTCGAGAACAGAGTTCTCCGCTGGTGTGGGCTGGCCTTTCTCCTTTTGGCCCCGCGGCGGCGTGTCCCGCTGGCCGCCTCCCCGAAGTTTGGCCAGGTCCTCCTTGAGGGCGATGTTCTCCCTCTGGAGAGCCCCCATGGCGGCAGTCAAGCGGGTGACTTCCGACCGCAGTTCGGACATATCGTCCCTTGCAGCCGGAGCCCCGCTGTGAACGCGCGCGGCCGCCATGATGGAGGCCGTGGCGTCGCCGATCGCACCCTCCTTACTGCTTTTGGTCCGCTTTTGGATGACGATGCGGATGGCGGCTGCCACGGCCTCTGCTAGTCTAGCCTCGTTCGAGGCCAGACCAGTTTTGGGCTCTCCAGAGGAGATCCCCCTCCCCGAAGTCTTGCCTCGGCCTTTACCCCGCACGCTCGTGGGGATCTTACGGGCCGAGGCAAGCCCTTCCTCCGACGACGAAATGTCGTCCCTTGAATGGGGGCGCTTGAGGAACTCCTTCCTCCTATCTGCGCCCCCCTCATCCCTCCTCGCCACGCCTCCAGAGCCCACGCTCTGGAAGCTCACGGCGTCTGATGCCGAGTCGGACTCCGACCCGAGCACCAGCGCCCCCTCCATCCGCGGAGCGGCACTCTGTGCCCGCTCTGTTGTCGGTGCCGGTGGCGCGGACGTGCTGGAATGATCCAGCGACTCCACACCACGGGCACGTGAGCCTCCCTGGCTCAATGCGGCGACTGCCGGCCCAAAAGTTGGGTAAAAGTGGTCAGTGTTGTCCCCCCCAGAGTACGTTGGGACTGACCGGACGTGTCCGGTGCGGGATTCCCCAGCTGTAGAGCAGCTGGGACCCGCCTGGGTATTCCTTTCAATAACCTTTTTATCCATTTATTTTTTACTTTTTTAGAGAGGTGAGTTCCTCTTTTTTCCCTAAGCCCCCATTTCCCTTCCCTTGGTTCACTTCACGGTTACGTCTGAAGATTAGACGCGTACCGGAAGTGAACCCTTCCCCCCCTAGACCCAGTCTCTGAGACCGGGCCCCGCGCCGTCTAGAGGCTCGAGCTGACTGCTCGATCCTCCAGGCGGCGCGCCTTTCCCCGGTGTGTCCCTCTTTGTCTGGTCTCTCCCTCTGAGCCTGTCCGGCATGAGTGCACGAGTGCCTCTACCGGCAGGGGCCCAGAGATCATCGAGACACACAAGCCCCACCACGACGGCAACGTGG
The DNA here is from genome assembly GCA_950005045.1 of Agrotis exclamationis. Taxonomy (NCBI): domain Eukaryota; kingdom Metazoa; phylum Arthropoda; class Insecta; order Lepidoptera; family Noctuidae; genus Agrotis; species Agrotis exclamationis. The sequence continues at coordinate 5,308,343 of OX465433.1, read as the reverse complement.
GGACACGTTGGTGGGGAAAGGAATGACGTCTTAGCAAGAGTTGTTCAGCCTGATGAGCACTCTCTGTTGACGTATAAAAATTGAAGATTGAACACCTGATGTGGAACTCCAAGAGCCCAGCTAAACTATAACATTTATAGGAATGACGTCTTAGCAAGAGTTATTCAGCCTGATGAGCACTCTCTGTTGAGGTATAAAAAATGAAGATCTGAAACACCCGTTGTGGAACTCCAAGAGCCCCGCTACACCATAACACATATAGGAATAACGTCTTAGCAAAAGTTGTCGGTCTGATGGGCATTTCCTGTTGACTTAAAAAAATCGAAGATCAGAAACATTTTATGTGGAAATCAAAGCTATCGCTAATTTCACTATACAGGTTGAATTTTTCAACTGGGCGTGGATGGCTATTTCCGAAACTATGAGGAATATCAAAAAACGTTGAAAGGAGTCTCGAAGCCGATTTTGATGAAATCTAAAACTGCATCATAGGATTTTAGAAAAATTAATAATCCTGGCCAGGAATCGAACCCGCTGATTTTGGAAAAAAAAATCACATTTATATATGAATACTTCCCAGAATTTGCTCTTTATTAGCAACACTATCGAATAGTGTAATAATACAGGGTGTGATTTTTTTTCCAAAATCAGCGGGTTCGATTCCTGGCCAGGATTATTAATTTTTCTAAAATCCAATGATGCAGTTTTAGTTTTCGTCAAAATCGGCCTCGAGACTCCTTTCAACGGTTTTTGATATTCCTTATAGTTTCGGAAATAGCCATCCACGCCCAGTTGAAAAATTCACCCTGTAGGTATAATTAATTATAAAATAACATAAACTGGGAGTACCTCCACGCGGTGAAGGCGGTAAGACTTTAGGACTGATTTTCGATGACGGTGGTATATCATTAAAAATCTGACTCTACTGGCCAGAACTCCCATTTATTATTTACCCGGGTTCTATTGGACATCAGACGTTTCAGATCTTCGATTTTGACGACTCCGTTGTCGCTGGCATAAGTAAAAGGATCCGCGTACGAAGTCGCGGGCAGAAGCTAGTGCACAATATTATACACAAGATAATTACATCATCCTAGCCTATTGTGTATATGAGCGATATTAAAACCGGTGTGTGTTTTTTTTTTTTGGTAGTCATCAAATGTGTCCTCCCACCCAGGGCAGGGCGAGAGAGACTGTCAGACTCGTACTGAATAAAATCCACGGTGTCCTTCAATAGCCCTTTATGTTCCGGGGTCACGGTAATGAGATAAGTCCCGCGACCCCGGCAGGCTTTGGCCCTCTAGAGGGGGGCCCCGTTCATCATGTTGATACTCTTTGAGGCGCCCGTGGAACAGTACGCGCCGTCGACCCGGGCATGGTCCATGGTCGGACAGCGAGTTGCCCATTACGCCCGCGCCTACGGTGGCCGGAGATTGTCTACCGACGTCCGACGCCGTGGGCATCTACCACTGCGTCTGGGGTGGAGGGAGGACGCCATCCTCCCCCTCACGCGGCCCGCCTCCTCCTTCACGAGCATGACTGCTTCGCAGAAGGAGGTGACTGCTTCCCACTCCGTCTCGCCCCGCAGGATGGCCTCGACCAATGCCGGGCGCGAGAGGTCTCCGCCTATCGCCACCGAGAGGACACGGCGGTGCTCTGCCCAAGTGACGCCGTGACACCTTTCCAGCCACTCCTCAAAGAGGGGTCTTACCGGTGTGCTATGGATTACAAAATTCTAGTGCACATGTAAGAAAATTATATATTTAACAAGAATTTGGACTGAATATAAACTAAAAAGAATAAAATAAAAACTTAAAAACAAAATAACCGCCGTCAAAAACAACCACAATAAAGGGTAAAATAACCTGTAAAATAACTTTTCTTGCGGAAGTCGGTGGTAACAAAGACAACGAAAAAAAAAGCAAAGCCACCGACTTCCGAAATAAAAGTTACTTTGTAGGTCATTTTACCCTTTTTTGTGGTTGTTTTTTGAGGCGGTTTTTTTTTAATGAAGTTTTATTCTATTTTTATATTTTCTACACTGACAGGCGAGCCACCTGTCAGTGTAGAAAATAATAACACAGTTGTGTGTTGCACTCGGCAGCAAAGTTTTTCTGCGTCTCGTACAAAAAGTTGATGGACTATGTCAAGTGGGGTGTCGTTGAATAGGTATTTTAAAATCATCTTGAGGTTATTTTATCATTTTAATTAACAGTTTAGTATATATGTATAACGATTTATCAAATTTCAAATTTTACCAATCAAATCTTCCCAAGGGGCCCCGACTGTGAGTCGTTCTGTTCTGATTCTTCCTGCTATTCTGTTGGGCTTGTTTCTTTCTTTTTAGTTTTTATTTAAGTTCATTATTTCAAGTATTTTTTAAAATTAGTTTTTGTATCACTGAATACAAAAATATCGAGATATCACGTCTCAATGTTATCTCTAAAAAGTTGATGAATCTGGATACCGCGCTGTGATGTGTCGCTCAGGTGTAGCGGGGCGGGGCGGGGGGGTAAGCGAGGTGCGCTCTGCCCGTTTCATGCGCCGGCAAGTGTAGTATTATTAAAATTTAGCTTGGTGACCACGCAGAGCGTTGAGAAAATTATTTAATATGAAAAATGGTATCGATTTTTTTTCAAAAATGGGGTTAGTGATTGATACCTTATCCCAGAAAAATTTTGAACGGTGATAAAAAGTCACCCTGTATAAAAGAACATCGCATTCAAATTCAAATGTCAATAATACAGAATAACGTTGTTATGAGACGATATCAAGAAATATTATAAAATGTCAAAAATAAAAAATCAGAATTATACAGCATGTTAATAATATAAAAGATGCCAATAATACAGAATAATGTGATTAAATAAACGATGTCAAGCAAAAATGAAATTAAATGTCAAAAGGAAAAGTCATAATTTAACAACATGTCAATAAAATAAAATATGCCAATAATAGAAAATAATATCAAGAAATATTATAAAATGTCAAAAATAAAAAATCAGAATTATACAGCATGTTAATAATATAAAAGATGCCAATAATACAGAATAATGTGATTAAATAACGATGTCAAGCAAAAATGAAAATAAATGTCAAAAGGAAAAGTCATAATTTAACAACATGTCAATAAAATAAAATATGCCAATAATAGAAAATAATGTCACTAAATAAATGGTGTCAAAAAAAATAGAAAATGTCAAAATTAAAGAAAAAAAAATTACATTACAATTTATTTAATTTAGGGCTGGCCTATTTCTAGGCCATCGAATCAGCATTGCCATACAACGTGGCAATGCTGCCAGCGTTCTGGGCACTGTTCCCGTTGACAGCGATGTGGACGAATTCTTTGACGCCCTTTGAATGTTTTTCTTTTCTTTTTATTTTTTGTACATATTACTCTTTAGTTATTATTGCCATTTTACTTGTAGATTAAAATTAGTAAGTAAATAAATAATTATTAAAGTGCCTAAGTTATTTATTTAAAGAGAAATATAAAAGATACAAATCACCAAGATGGCTTAATATCATTTAAATAATCGTTTATATTGTAGTAACATTTATTGCACAAGAAATCTTTGAGTCCTTTTTTGAAACCAATCAAGTTTGATTCCATAGCTGATTTTGGAATCTTGTTATAGATTTGCGGGGTTAGCAGTTTTAGCTCTCCGTCCACGCAACATTTATCATTCCGCCTGTTACGATTAACAATGTCAGATAGGCGTGGAAACAGATGAAGGGTCATTTTAACAATCATGGCAGTTTCATAAATATACAAGTACGGCAGTGTCACAATTTTATATTTTTTGAAAAAAGGTTCACAACTGTCCCTCATTTGTAGCCTAAACATGGCTCTAATGCAACGTTTTGTCCTCTGAACACAGCTTCTCTATTTGATGAATTACCCCAGAATATTATCCCGTATCTTAATAAAGATGCAACAAGACCGTGGTAAGCTGGTAAATAAATAAAATTGCGTAGTTGTTGGTAACCTATCATATTAATTCAATATTAAAATCCCTGTTAAAGTTTTGTCCCCATTCACCCCTGCGTCCCTAATATTCACCCCGTTTGACGGTAGTGCGTCGGTGTTGACTGTTGGGTCAAGTTTAAACAACATTATTTTTTGTTTATGCGAAACCCGATACACCTGTCTAGTATTTTTGTGTAAAGAATCTATGTGCAAAATATTAAAATCGTATCATTAAAAATCACCAAGTTATATGCTTGTATATTACCTGGTTGTCCGTTCAAAAACATGCTCATTTCGCGGTACACCCGCGTAAACCGCGTCTCCTGTGTTATACACTCGTGATAATAGTTTGGCAATAGGTACCTTACCGTACGGTGATTGTATTGTAATTTACTGGTATTAAAATTTAATTAAAATATTTTTGAAAAAAATATAACATCGTGTAAATTTTATTGGAATCGAATCAGTTACGGATTCTGAACAAACTATATTCAGGTATCGAATATAGGTACTAAAAATAATGTTGTATAAGGCATAGGACGAACTGCTAATTTTTTTACAGAGTGCTTCAGTGTGGTCTTTTCAGTTGAGTTGCCTATCAATAATCAATCCTAAAAATTTGCATTTTCTACATCTTTAATGTTATTGTTTTGATATTTTACATTTACTGATTTGCCGGCTAGTTTTCCTTTGGCCAAAGTGCATTATTTGGGTTTTATCAAGATTTTCTTTTAAGTTGTTATTATTCAGTCAGGAAATTATAAGGTTTAAGAACAACTTTATTTCTCATAAGAATTACATAGTTAATTCACTTACTGAGAAACACACTAAAATTAAAATTTATAGTTAGAGCGCACAGATTATGTGGGTACACAGATAAACAATAACCTAAACTCGATCGTAAGATTAACAAAACACAAACATGGATGTAGTTTGATTTTTACTGGATGTGGCATTGATGGCATAGTTACCATTTTGTTTTTAGTTTTTTGTCTTATGAATAATTTTTTGGTAAATACATAATATATTATATATATTTTGAGTAGATATTGTATTTTTTTTCGTTTTGTTTAAGTAATTACTAATGCTTTTTTTTTGTATCTTGTAATTATGTAGTTCATCCTTTTTTTTTAACCTATTTGTATGTATTAATTGTGTGGGCTTTTAGTAACTTTTTGAACCGGGCATAACTTTTTTCTCCATTTATTACTGATGGTAATTTATTATAAATTGTAACACCCTGAAACTCCAAATTTCTTCTTCCATTATAAAGTTTCTATATCATTATTAAGTTTCTGATCGTATTGTGGAAGTTAATTTCATATAGCTTTGGTTTATGGCAAGGTATAATAACCGTACTGTCGTCAGCAAACTTACTTTTGAGGTCTTAGGAAAGTTTAGGGCTTTTAGGATTTATGAAAATTTAGGATTGTTGGATTTAAGTCACTGTCCTGTAGGTTTCCTGCCAGATGTTCTGCGTATACGAAGGAAAGTCGCTCATCGACACTAACAGACCAGCCCCCCTAGCCAAGTCACAACAAGTCGCAATCGATAATCGCAAACGCCCGGTACTTCCCTATAGATTTTCAACTTCATAGCCGAGAGTCTAAAGTTGAAAATTAATTTAAGATTTCTGAGCGTTAGCGATAGGAATGATCGAAAACGATAAGCAATCTTCACTAGATCTTCAACGTTATACCCAAGCATATAAAATTGAAATTCTATTAAAGCCTACTCAGCGTTTGCGTTTATCGTTTGTAACATGGCTACAGGGCCTGTTTTTGATAGCCATCGAGTTTTTGAATACACACATCAAAAGTGTCTAGGGATCAAGCATTTTTATGCGGATTTCTTGAGATTGAGATGTGGCTTTGTAATAAATTTATGATTTTATAAATTTATAATGGATCCTTTTTGGTGCATTTCATAATTTGAATCAGGAACTGTGAATCAAATTCGAGTAAAAGATGAAAATCAGCTGTCAATATTTTCCCTATAAAAACATACAACGCATTGAAGACATTATTAGTGCTACTGTTTCCCTACTACTGATTAAAACCAACGTTATTATGGAGCGGCGACGTCATTTAAGCAGGGAAGAAATGCTCAGAGCCGTGGGAATGATAGAAGCTGGTTCCCGGCAACGTACTGTGGCTTTAGCTCTGAATACAAGTCAGAGTGTTATCAGTCGACTTTGGACACGTTACCGAAGCATTGGTACCGTGGCTGAGCGCCATGGAGGACGGTATCGCTGCACCACACGGAGACAAGACCGATACATTCAAATCTTAACTCGAAGAGCTCCAACAATAACCGCCATGATGTTAGCCGTGAGGCTTCATCACTCTTCAGGGAACTTAATTAGCGACCAAACAGTCAGAAACCGCTTGCATGAAGTGAACCTTCATTCCCGAAGACCGCTACGGGTACCACCTATAGCAATGCACAATCGTAGGATTCGATATCAATGGGCTCTTGAACACAGAAATTGGGCAGAAGAACAATGGCGTTTCGTGTGCTTTTCTGATGAGTCTCGTTTCGGTATGAGACCGGATACAAGACGTATACGACACTGGAGAACCCCTGGACGCCAACAGCGATTAAAATCCTGCCAGGAAGTCCATCCTTATAGTGGTGGAACCATTATGGTATGGGCGGGTATTTGGATCGGCGGAAAAACTGAGTTGATTTGGATCAGAGGCAACCTCAACGCTCAAATTTATGCTGAGACGATTGTATCAGACGTCATCGTTCCTCTACAAGTGCAAATCGGTCCCTTATTTCAGTTAATGCATGATAATGCACGACCGCACACCGCAAGAGTTGTAAGACAGACTCTCGCCGCAGCTAACATCAATGTCCTGCCCTGGCCTGCTCAGTCGCCAGACTTGAATCCGATTGAGCATGCATGGGATATGCTACAGAGAAGAGCTCTGATGAATATGGAGGGTATCCAGTCGCAAGAAGACCTTTTTTTGTTGTTGCAACGAACATGGGCGGCCATTCCACAGCGTGAATTGTATGAACTCATTTTGAGTATGCCAAACCGATGTTCTTGTGTTGTTAGTGTTCGCGGTAGAAACACGGATTATTAATTGTTTAAGTTACCCAATAAAATTTTAAAGAAAACTGTTATTTCAGTCTTTTTTTCGAACTTTTGTGTTAGTGGTTCAAATGTCAAAAATCCCTTTATTAGGAAAATGGCAAATTTCTTTATTAATGCAAAGGTGACTTGGTTTATCGTTACTGTGACAAACGAAAACACTTTATTTGATGAATCCTTAAAGAAAATTTTAATTAATATCAATCAGGATAAAAGTTATTGCAAAAATATATGTTGATCCCTAGACACTTTTGATGTGTGTATATCAGCTTTAGGGCTTATCACATTTAATGCCTGTGTTGTATATTCTCTGGAAGAAGTCCTCGGCAAACCAGTCTTTATAATTTATGTCCGTACTTTCCGCTGATATTGGGGCGAATAAAACTGCCGTGGTAAGTTTTCCTTGTTAGGGCTTTCCTTTATTCCTATTGACTTAAGTAGTTTTTATTTTTTTTTCACAATCTAATAATTTATTTTTAAGTGAGTTGGCAGCTTGTAATTCATGTTTATCTATCTTCTCCTTAAACATTGCAATGTCGCGTGTCGCCATTATTTCCTATAGTGTTAGGACTTTGACACAAAACGTCCATTTCAAATTCACTATAAATAATATGTCACTAGACATATTTTTGTCAAGAATATTTTGTCGTCTTTAGGTTATGACGTTTTCAAAGTCTTCCATTAAGATAATAATTGTGATGCAAAGAAATAAGTAAAACAGCTCACAAAAAGTGATTGTGGTACAGCTGCGGATTCGAACTTGCGACCTCTTACACGTCAGTCTTGTACACTACGTTATGGGCTATGTACGCCTCGTAATAAAGAGCGAATGGTACCTACTGTTTTACCGACCAATGTCATGTTTGCTGTTAGTGTACATATTTTCAATTACTTAGATGTCGCTGCTGAGAGTATTTATTTATTTATTTCTTAGCAAATCTTCAAATTTCGAAGAGTAACCGTTCAGATTTTTATTGTTTGATCTCATAGGCACTTTTACAAAAGGTATCACAATAAATAAGATATTAAGTCTCTGATGCTGTTCATAGTTTATGATTTATTTTATTTATTTATTTAACTATTTATAATTAATTAATCCTTGGCGGTTTCAGTGTAGTCAATGCGTACACCATCGAGGTAAACAGATGATAAAGACGCCACAACAGCTGCACTACGAACAAAACGGCTGCCTACGATCATGGCCTGAGATTTAGTAGGGTTAATTTGCAATCCGAATGCCTTAGCCCATGCACTGATACAACTCGGGTCAAGATTCATTGCAGCAATGGCGGAATCAGCATCTGCTACAGTAAAATGCCGGTACAGCTGTAAGTCATCTGCATAAAAATGGAAACTAGAGGAGATTACCTTAGTAACCATATTAATAAAAATTGAAAAAAGTAGAGGAGAGAGAACGCCACCCTGAGGCACACCCTCAGTGAGTTTACACCAATCAAATGCTAACATTATCACTGGTAATTTTGCACTTTGTAATTCGATTAATAGTGAATTTACGTTTAACAGAATGCAATTACTATTTAATTAATTAAATGTAATCGGAATCGAGCCGTATCGTGACAGTGGCGCCACCTTCCTCACTATAACATGTATAGGAATGTGAACGTCTTAACAAGATTTGTTCAGCCTGATGGGCACTCTCTGTTGACGTATAAAAATTGTAGATCTGGAGCATCTCGAATCGTCTTGCACATCCCGTTATTTTTCAACATCAGACGTTTCAGATTTTCGATTTTGTCGACCCCGTTGTCGCTGGCATAAACAACAGGATCCGCTGACGAAGTCGCGGGCAGGAGCTAGTAAGAAATATGGCTCTGTAGTGCACTAAAAAATTATATAGGAATGCAATTAAAACACTGAATTTGATGTTGTAACCGTTTCAAATCTAAAAAAGTCTTTTGGAAAGTTCCCAATTACTTTTTTTACACCTAAACCTCAAATCAAAATCATCAAAATCAAACCATTTATTTCAAGTAGGCCAGTTACAGGCACTTTTGAATTGTCATAGACAAATAAAAGAATATAATTAAACATTAAAAAGTTATGGTGCTACAGTCCCAGTCACAAGACATACAAACTGTGAAAGTACCGTAGATGCCCATTCCAAGAAGTAGATCTCTATGGAGAAGAACGGGCAAGAAACTCCATGGACACTCTTTTTAGATCGCCAGAATTATTACAGAACCTTTATTACATCATTTATTTTGAGGTGGTACATTATGTGAGAACGATGTAGCAAGTTTTTTAATTAAAAGTGTCCATAGTAACTATTAAAACAAAGACAATTCAAAAACAAAATGATCAATAATTATTAAAATAAACCGTGGCAGCTAAGAGATGACCAGTCCCAACTGACAGCGCCCGTTCACGAACATGACACATGCATCAGCACCATTCAGCTCAACCATTTTGAAGAGAGCTAAATGATCCAATACACGCGCCACCATCAGAGAGACATTTGAGTGAGCATGACACACTCTCAACAGCCAGGGTTATTCAAGTCAGCAAGAGACGTAAGTACCCAGTGAATGACAGCTCTAAAGTACATAGTACTCACACAATGTCGGCTATGACACTATATAATACAAGGAAGATTGAATCTATACAATGCAAATACAGTTGTACAATCTTCAGCAGCTCCAACAATGGTATAAAGTATATTTCTACTGTCAATTTATTTATACATTCACTGTCTCATGGAGCAGGACCAGCATGGATCCAAGCATTATTATCAGTGATATAGTCGCTCAGTTTGTAATATGCCTGCTTACAAAGTGTGCGTTTGATGCATGTTTTGAATTTAGTTTCATTCAGTTCAAGAAGGTTTTGTGGTAGCTTATTATAGCATTTTAAACAGTACCCCATGAAGGAAGAGTCTACTTTGGCGAGTCTGAAGCCCTGCTGAACTAATTGGTCCCTATTTCTAGTATGATAAGCGGCCACTTGGCTTACAGAGTTGCCAGAATAAATGTGTAAACATACCCTTTTTTTTTGTTCGGTGTATGGGTTGACTACCTGAGCCGTGTTTTTGTTCAGCTTGCAGATGCAAAATATGTATAGAAATGTCTTTTCTTTTACTTTATTATTGTACAATAATGTGTTATTATGGAAATAAAACAATAAATTTGGAAAAAAATGCATTTATTTTATTAATATACTTTTGTACCAGAAACTGGGAAAAAGTAGCTAACCCTTCTTTCAATTTCGAATCAACAATAGATTACACGATAAAACTGTACAAAACTATAGAAAATCAGATAGCTTATTTCATAACGATTTCAGTGACATAGAGTGTGTCGAGCTGCGCTCTTTAATTTCAGAGCTATCGTAGTTTTAGTGAACGCGGAGAAATTGCACGATTTCGGCCGGGCGCACTCTGACAGCTCCGCGGAGTTGCGCAATAGAGCGAAACAAATGAAAGGATAATTATGTCTGCTACCTCTTGTGACACTTACCCTTTAGGGGGTTGTCAGCAGGTAGGTAAGAAGGGTTCGTAAATAACGAGAGCTCTGTTTAGTTGAGTACACTCAGGGCCGCGCCGAGCCCTGGCAGCGCCTGTGTGCAAATTCTTTGTGGCGCCTCTTTTTTCGGTCGCGTTTCGACATTTTTTTTTATTGAAGAATTATATTTTCTCAAGTTTTATTTAATAGTAATAATAATAATAATAATAATTCATTTATTTCAGACTACATAATGTCCACCAATACCAATAGTAACTGTTAACCGCAGACACCCCACCCCTAATATTTTAAATATTTTTCCTAATATTATTTGATTTTATAAACTTAATACATGTATATTTTTTTTTAACGTTGCCCCACACTTTATCATAGGTGCATTTATAATCATTGAAATTCACATACACAAACACCCAGACCCGAAACAATTAGTACTTGCAGATCACAATTTCACTATACTACGCCAACCGTGTTGGCTATATTAAATGTTGCTCGTATAAAGGAATGTTTATGTTTGGTTTATAAAGGTTAACAGCTTTATTACTATTGTATTTAAAACGCAGAAAGAACGGTTAGCGAAGTGGCTGAGCGATTGGACTGATGCGCAGCGTGTCGTGGGTTCGAATCCCGCACGGAACAATTAATATTCGTATGACCTACAAATCGTTATTTCTGTTCTGGGTGTCTGTGTATGTGAGTTTCTATATTTGTAAACGCAACCACGGAAATTCCTAGTGTGGGCAACGTTTTCATTTAATAAAAATAATCGTCAGGGCTTTTGTAACGTATTATAGGAAATTACATAAAATGTACATACCCCTGCTTAAAGCATTATTTTTATCACTTTTACTAGTTTTTTTAGAGCCGTAAAATATTGAATTATTTTAGAAGTATTTTTATCCCATTCTTCCTCTAGTCTTCTTTTCCTCAACAAATTCTGGTACCCGATAATTTCTTTTTTTTTTCTTGTTCACTACCACTTATCATGAAAACACATTAAAAAATCCGTAACACACACTTAATATTATTGTCATTAGTGTTAGAACTGAAACTTATTTTTAATATTAGGTATATAAAGCACGGGACGTTCATTCAATGCGCACCTAGCACACACTTTGGATGAAATATTTAAAATTGTTTATTTATACTTTTCTCTCGCCTCCGCTGTCTCCGGGTCGCATCATATTCCTTTAATATAAACTCATGATCCACGGCTCGGCTTTATCTATGTATTGACTGCGGCGCTTCTTTTGATTTTAAAGCGCAGACGCAGCGCTTGAAGTTCGTGTAAACTCATACCCGAAATATAAAAAGTGGGTCAATTCAAATAGTGCTTGTATCTTGGGAGACTTGTATCTACTTACTTATCGATACTGAGGTTTTATGTATGTTATATGAAAAAAATAATTTCATTAATGGGCTTTGGCGTCTCATCCGGCGCCCCTATAACCCTGGCGCCTGTGTGCGCCGCACACATCGCACACAGGGGCGGCGCGGCCCTGAGTACACTTATTATTTAATGCCTAAACTTCCGTGGCCGCCTCACGTCCCGATTACAGAGGAAGAATTGTGGAATAGGAACACTGGCCTGAACCGTCTCCAAGGCGATGATGGTCCGTCACAGACTTGGCCGCAACACAACTCCAGCTCCAGGTTTAGTAGTAGGTAGCCGTAGTGTAGGGTAGGCGTAAATCACTCTGTAGTAGAGGGTCTTCTCCAGGCGTCCTTCTTGACGCGGGAACCACGTAACGAGGCAGAAGGTTGTAGGGTAGACTTGAATCCTGGAAGTCCAGATGGAAATGGAAGCGTAAGCAAGCTGTCGGAACCAACGTTTCGTGGGTCCAAAGGTCACAGTGTCCCAGATAGGAAGATAGGAAGAAATACAGCAAGAAAACTAGTTTAAAGAAGTTCTAGGAACACCTTACAGTTAGCCCTTCTCAAAAAATACAAGGAAACTTACCCTAGAGGGATTCCGCGATGTATTTATCACAATTATTTATTTTTGGTCAGAGCGCGCGACACAGCCGTCGCCTCCAGTGTTCTAAAAACTAGTCATCGTCCTTTCCGATCCTAACCGAACCGCCATACCTCGGCGCCGCTCGGTATTGATCGTTTTAAGGATGCGCGGGCGCATAGAAGCGATAACCCTTTAAGATAATATACGTTCGTAGGTTCCGTATAGTATTATTTAATTATAATTATTTATTTAAGTTTTAGGTTTACTTAATAAGATTATAATAGGTTACTTTTTAAAGATTTATGTAAATAATATAGTTTTAAGTGTAAATTAGTTTCTTAATATTAGGGATTCTTTATACTAAACTCTTTTAATTTGTAACTTGCAAGGTGCAACGTTACAGTACCCCGCCAAAAAGCGAAGGATTTTGCGTACTAGTTGCAAAATCCGACTAGCATTACTAAATTAACTAACTGACTAATACATACAAACTACACTTTCATACCTCACGCAAGTAATCACCTTTCATAACATCTTCCAGTCTACTAATAAGACTTGAGACCATAGCGACAGAGTGATAACTATATTATTAAATAATTATACTCAATTAGTAAGTTTAAATGTATTAAAATAGCAATGATTATTTAATACATTTTAGTTTATGTAGTAGGTTTTGTATAAATTAAGGCTAGGTTAGGTACTATGATAAGCTAAGTATTGAGTTTAGTCTTTATAGTTGATAAGTTTAATATCTTTGATATGCCAAGAACCTAGTGGTTTTCCAGACATATCAACAAGTTCATAAACAAGTGGGGACTTTTTACCAATAACTTTACATTTTATGAATTTTGCAGCTAATTTCTTATTAAAATATTTGTCCTTATCACTCTGATAAAAAGTCCTTTTCCAAACAACGTCACCAATATTAAATTCGGCAGGTCTTCTGCGTAAGTTATAATGTTGACAATTCCTACTATGAGCCTGCAGTAATAGTGCTTGAACCTTATTAAATATACTAGATAGTACGCCCAAGTTCTCAGCGTAGGAATCGCGAGGTTGAAAAACAAGATCTTCATCATTTTCCGTATCAATGTAGTGTGATCCACAAGGAATTAGTTCACGCCCGTAAACTAAAAATGATGGAGTAAAACCGGTAACCTCGTTAACAGAACTATTGACAGCGAATTGTATTTTAGGTACCAACTGATCCCAAACACGTTGATCGGTAGTGATAAACGTTGAGATAGCGGTCATTATGGTTTTATTATACTGCGTGCTTCGTTCTCGATATATGTATTTACCATGCAGCTTCCTCGATTCACTCGGCAACTGACGCAATTTTTCAGAGCTAAAATTATCTGTAAGTGTAAGTATGTATTATCTGTGTCCTTACGTGAACTGTCATTCTTTTCGTTTGCGCGGCAACTGATACTGTGTTCTACGAAATATTAGAGTAAATTTGAGTTTCAGAAAGTGAAAATTGTGCATATTATACCACAATTATGCCTAAAAGGCGGCATGAAGAAAAAGATTTACAATACTACAAAAAGAAAATAAGAAAAATCGAACGAAAAATGAAACGCCGTGGTCGTCGTCGGGATGACTATAAAAATGGAAGTGATACTTCAATCTCTAGTGTTCCAGGTAATAAAAAGTTGTCTTGTGATTGCTATTATACGGTACGGCTACTGGCTTTCATAGCAGTTAAAGCCATAAGGTTTTTTCATAACCTTAGTACCGTATGAGACGGGTGGTGTACGAGATACATCGACGTGCTCACTGGACTCGGGTCGTATACGAGATATACGGACGAGATCCTTAGATGCGGGTCGTATACGAGATATACGGACGAGATCTGTAAACTTTATGTGAAGTCCGTGAGGCTTCAATAAGCAGTTTGTTAGCGATCACTTGTACAAATTTCCAGTGGTATGTTTTTTGTTTTTCAGATTACAATACTGATAACACCTCGAACGAGGTCGAAATCATTGAAACATTACCACGTGATATGTCCCCAGCAGGACCTATGACAGTCCCGGTTCCAGAAGAATGTGAACCGCAGAAAATTCTACCTCAACTACAGCGGTGGATCCTGAGCCTACCTCAGAAATACCAACAATAAGTTCCGAAGTACTTTTAGCACTGGGCGATCTCATGCCAGATAAACCTATATAAATGGTCCTGCTATAAACAGTGACTTGGCTCGTATTTGGAGCAATATTTTGAAAAATGGTCTTCTTAAAGAGACAAAACAAAAAGTAATGGAACAATTGATCCCAGAAAATGTTCCTTTATTAAACTTACTTTGCTTCAGTAAGTGATAATATTGTCAGCAGAGACAAAAAGATAGAGTTGGAACAAAACCAGCTAGGCATTGGACTGTCTATAATCAGTAATGCAATATCATTGTAGATAAATAATGATACAGTGGACAGATTAAAATTGATCTCACTACTTAGTGATGCTGGCAGGATCTTGACAGATCTACATTTGGTACAGACAAAATCAAGATGAAACTTAATTTTCCCAGTCATGGACAAAAAGTTTTATGATGCCATCAAAGATGTGGAAAGAGACGAGTATAAATATATGGAGTTAATCTTAGTGACAAGATCAAAGTTTTGAAAACATGCCAACAAAGTGGCCAGTCTATCAAGAAACCTACATTCAATCAATACAACAATAAAGCAAATCATAAGGGAAACTCACAAGGTCCTCCTCGCTACAATCAGAGGAAATCAGCGAGGTATGAACCCAAGAAGAGCCAGTCCTCAATACAGGCCCAGAAACATCACGGCCACTATTATCAGTCCACTACCAAGAAAACCAAAGCCTCACAGGAGAAGCCTCCTGCTCGCACATAGAGGTAAGTCATGCTGGAAGGCTGACACATTTTTTATCTTGCTGGAACAAAATTTGCAAAGATGAATCTATACTTAATTATATCAAAGGATACTCGATTACCTTTGTACAGAAACCTTATCAGAATTCAGTGACTCTCCCCCGTTCAGTAATATCATCTGAAGAAAATACTGATATGCATACTGCTATCAGCAATTTATTAAAATTGGGAGCTATATCCCCTTGCATGCCATGTAAAGACCAGTTTATATCCCTATATTTTTGATTCCAAAGCCTAATGGTACAAAAAGATTCATACTAAACTTAAAATCATTGAATAAATATGTAGAAACATCCCATTTTAAAATGGAGGACTATAGGACAGCAATAGCTTTACTCTTTCCAGGTGATTACATGGCGAAAATTGATTTAAAAGAATCATATTTATTAGTAAATATTAATCCACAGTATAGAAAATACCTATGTTTCCAATATGATAAATTATACGAATTTAAGGCCCTCCCTTATGGCCTATGCTCTGCACTTAATATTTTCACAAAAATTATGAAGGTTGTAGTGACACATCTAAGAGGAAAAGGTTACAAGTCGATGACCTACTATTTATAGGATCTTGTTATCAGTCATGTTTGAAAAATGTTCAAGAAACAATAGCTCTCTTAAAGTGCCTGGGATTTGTTATAAATTTTGATAAAAGTATATTAATACCATCACAGTCTTGCAAATTTCTAGTTTTTGTGTTTGATACAAAAAATATTACATTACAATTGCCCATAGACAAAGTATCAAATATTAAAAAAAAAAAAAAAAAAAAAAAAATCTGTTCAGAAGTACTTAGATCTTGATAGCTGTTTTATAAGAGATCTGGCAATATTAATTGGAACACTAATTGCAGCCTGCCCAGCTACCACATATGGTTGGCTTTACACAAAATATTTAGAACATCACAAGTACAAATATTTAGTTAAAAACAAGGAGAATTATGATGTGAAAGTAAACTTACACTCTGATATAAAATTAGATCTACAATGGTGGAATGATAATATTAGTACAGTATGTAAAAGTATTGCTCATCATAAACATGATATTGAACTGTTCACTGACGCACCCATGACTGGATGGGGTGCTGTTTACAAAAATAAAAGAGCACATGGCTTCTGGAGTGAATTTGAGAAAACATACCATATAAACTATTTGGAACTACTGGCAATATTTATGGCATTAAAGGTTTTTGTAAAGGATAAGCAACACCTTAACATACTGTTGCGTGTAGATAATAAGACTGCAATATCTTATGTGAACAGAATGGGTGGCACTCAGTTTCCACATTTAAATAACCTGGCCGGATCCATATGGCAGTGGTGCGAAGAAAGACATATTTGGCTAGTTCCCTCCTACATTAAGTCTAGTGAAAATAAAGAGGCTGATGAAGAGTCGCGAAAAATCAATCCAGATACTGAATGGGAGTTAAATACTGTGGCATTTCAACAAATTGTATCTGTGCTGGGTGAACCTGAAATAGATTTATTTGCATCCCGCACTAATGCTAAATGTATTTCTTATGTTTCTTGGAAACCAGATCCAGAGGCAATGAATATTGATGCTTTTACTTTGTCTTGGACAGAATATTTCTTTTATGCCTTTCCTCCATTCAGTTTAATATTAAAATGTTAACAAAAAATTAAAAATGAGAAGGCAACAGGTATTATGGTCATGCCTCACTGGCCATCACAACCTTGAGACCATCACCCTCTTCATCATCAACTCACCTTGATTGCAGGAATATTATCAGGCAAGATTGGCTAAAAAGAGCTATTCCCCCAACATCAATAGATGTCATGTTTGCATCCCTTTCACATAATACACTAAAACAATATAATGTTACATATAAAATTTGGTGGACCTTCTGTCAGGAACATGGTATAAACCCGTTCACTCCATCTATACCATTTGTTATGTACTTTCTAACAAAATTATTTGACTCTGGGGCTGCCTATGGTACTCTTAACTCACATAAGTCAGCTCTATCCTTGATAATAGGCTCTAAAATTGGGGAGGATGATCGTATTAAGAGGCTCTTTAAAGGTTTCTATAAGTCGAGACCACCATTAGCAAAATACCAAAGAACATGGGATCCAAATAATGTTTTAAGTGTATTAACCAAGTGGACCCCCAATATGACATCAACTTTTGAATGTATATCAAAGAAACTGGTGGTTTTGCTTGCATTAAGCACAGCTCAACGGGCACAAACCTTGTCATTAATAAAAATATCTAATATAATACAGAGTGAAAGTTGTGTCAATATTGCCATTACTGATACGACTAAAACTTCGGCTGCGGGAAGAACTCAGCCTAATCTTTTCCTACCCTTTTTTGAAAAACCTGAGATTTGTCCAGCCAGAACATTGTGTGATTACATGAGATTTACTAGAGAGATAAGAGGTCACAATGACTACTTGTTTTTATCACTTAAAAAACCCCATAAACCGGTTTCGGCTTCTACTATTGGTAGATGGATTAAGAATACTCTCTCAGACTGCGGTATTGATACGCGTGTCTTTTCAGGTCATAGTACACGACACGCCTCCACATCCAAGGCTAAGTCAAAAGGGATTTCATTAGATGTAATAAGACAGACTGCTGGTTGGACAAATAACTCATTAACATTTGCAAAATTTTATAACCGGCCAATTTTAAATTCAGGTGAATTTGCCCATGCTGTGCTTAATGTATAATAATATATTTTGATCTCAAACAAGCTATAATTATTAATTAGTTGGTAGAAAACAGATTGTTATGTACCAAATAAGGCTGATTAATAACATGATGACTGATTGTTAATTAAGTTTAATTATTGAAAAGGATTTAAGATGTTTATGAATAAAACGCTGTTGATTTCAAAAATAAAGATATTTATTTTAAAGGACAAGGAGTCAGGGTCATCTCAACTTTACCATCTCTCTAAACATCTGCATGGTAAATACATATATCGAGAACGAAGCACGCAGTATAATAGATGATCAAACGAACTTACCTGAGTGAAGTTCGATCATTATTATACGAAGTGCTTCGTTCGAAGATATATGTTCCCTACCCACCTCACCCCAGGTAAAATTGAGATAACCTTGCAAGAATCTAAAAAGAATGACAGTTCACGTAAGGACACAGATAATACATACTTACACTTACAGATAATTTTAGCTCTGAAAAATTGCGTCAGTTGCCGAGTGAATCGAGGAAGCTGCATGGTAAATACATATATCTTCGAACGAAGCACTTCGTATAATAATGATCGAACTTCACTCAGGTAAGTTCGTTTGATCATCTATTATATCGTTCGACTGTATTCACATGTGGTGAATATTTAGGAGTAAAATGTAATTTCGGTACCTTATACTTGTCCAACATTTGTTTTAGCGTAGCACTTACGAATTGTTTACCATTATCAAGTATCACTGTACGAGGTATGCCATGTATTAGAAATACTTGTTCCTCTAGGATCTTAGCAACAATTTCAGCTGTCGCGCGCTTTATTGGAAATAATAAGCAATACTTACTAAAACAACAAGTCACGACTAGGATGTAGGAGTTTTGTTTTCTGGTAGTCGGTAGTGGTCCTACCAGATCTACGCTAATAACTTGAAAAGGTCTCGAACATTGCTTAGGTCTACCCATTTCACCTAGGGGAGAATGAGTTTGATGCTTATGTGCAATACAGATATCACACGACGTAATCGCTTTCACGACATCAGCATGCATTCCAGGCCAGTAGTACCTGAGACTCACCCGCTTGTAGGTTTTAAAAATACCAAAATGACCAGCGGTTGGTTCGGAGTGGTTTTTTAAAATAATTTCTGTTCTAGACTCAGCAGGAATTACCTCCTTCCACTCAAACTCTTTATTAATAATAATAATAATAATAATAATAAAAAACAGTTTCTGACAAAAATTGACACATGTCAGAAGAAAAATCAAGAAAATATGCATGAAAAGATGTAAATTAAATGATTTAGTATGCTGACGAGAGCCAGAGCACAACGCGCACGCCTTCCACCTCCGGAGTCGTCGCTCAGTTCCGCCTCGCCGCCGCCGGACACCGGATCATCTGCGTCACCGGCAGCGGCAGTTGCGTCGAGCTCGAGCGGCGAATATTTCTCCCCGCCGACGTCGCCAACACCTGTACGTCGGCAGGGGAGTCGCCGGCCACCACGGAGCTTGGGATCTAGGGGCCAACCGGCCCCGAGCCGGGTCCCCGCTGCCGGTGGTTGTGTGCAGCGCATGAGATGGACTCAGTCCATTAATGTGAATGTCATGCGCGCATACTACGGGTCTACAGAGGGGGGAACTAACCTCACTGCGTACCGTGCTAGGATGCTGTCTCTGTTCCAGGTACTTGAACCAACCCTAAACGTCTCGGCCCAACGACTGTCGGATCAGGTGCGGGTCATCCAACGTAATCACATGTTGGACGACACCGCACTTGATAGGCTGCGCTCAGAAGAACTAAGCAACCGTATCATCTTAACTCCACCACCACCAACGGCGTCCGTGTCTGCAAACAGAGTTCCGCCGCAGTCTGTTACTGCTTCTGTTGTGGAGGATGATGATGCGGTTGCCACGGTAAGCAGCCAGTGCAACGAACGATTGAGGAGCGCACTGGAGGATGCGCTTCGAGAGTACCGCTCAACCCCCATTACGCTTAGACCCCGATTGCCACGATTGCCCATGCACAAAAAAAATAGGGCGCTGGTGAGTGCCTTGAACTCGCTGCTTAAGAATTTTTTCGAGAGCAGCGAGGATCTTGTCGATACACATTCAATCCTGTTTTGCGGGGCTGTTGCGGCATGTCGATTAGCTAATGTCAAGTTTCCGGACAGTGACGGAGCTAATCGACCAAAACCAGCTGTACCAGCCTGGCAATGCAGGATTGAGCGTCGTATCGGCGAGGCCAGGGTGCTCATCGGCAAACTATATTGCTTCAGGGAGGGAAATACACGACCACGTGTGATGCGCTTTGTGAGACGGGCTTTCTCGGGGACTGGGATCGGTCCTCAAGAATACATGTCCCGTGTCACAGAGCGCATCGACTTCCTGAAGCAAAAAGTTTGTGCATGGGCAAGTCGTATTCGGCGGTATAAGCGACGGGTTGATCGGTACTTGCAGAATCGCATGTTCCGGAGCGATGAGAGGTGGGTATATAGAGCTTGGGAGCGACCTGAACAAAACATGGCTGACCTGTGCCGCCCAGATGACAGCGCCACGAGTACATTCTGGCGCAGCATCTGGTCGGTACCCGTCAGTCATACTGAGGCTGATTGGATGCGTGATGTCGAACGGGTGTGTGAGCCTATACCAGAAATGGAACCTATAACCATTACACCATCAGATATAGCACGAGCAGTCCGTTCGTTACCGAATTGGAAATCCCCGGGACCGGACGGACTGCACAACTTTTGGCTAAAATGGTTGAATAGTTCACACACTTGTCTGGCATCTCAATTCCAGTCAGCTTTAGAGTCTGGGTCGCTACCACAGTTTCTAACAACTGGTGTTACCCACCTGCTCCATAAATCAGGTAGTACCACGGAACCCAAGAACTATAGACCAATCACTTGTTTGTCGACGGTCTATAAACTTCTTACATCCATTTTGAGAGTGAAAATTAACACACATGTTGAAAGTAGCTCCATTATGTCTGCCTCTCAAAATGGATGTAGGAACGGGTCCCGTGGTACTAAGGAGCTGCTCCTCATTGACATGGCCATTAGTCAACAGGTTCGTCGATCTCGCAGGGATCTGTCCACATGCTGGATAGATTATAAGAAGGCCTACGACTCGGTGCCACATACATGGCTCATGAGGGTGCTGGAGTTGTACAAAATAGATGCAACTCTACGTGCCTTCCTTGAGTCGTGTATGGGGCAATGGAGAACGGTCCTTCGCTATCCAGGGTGTCGACAGATCCAGGCGAACGATGAACCTGTATGGATCAAGCGGGGAATATTCCAGGGCGACAGTTTGAGTCCACTTTGGTTCTGCTTAGCCCTGAATCCTCTAAGTACATTGCTGGAGGACTCAGGTCTAGGCTATCGGTTGAGGAGAGGTGGTCAGGTCATATCTCACCTTCTATACATGGATGATCTGAAACTCTTTGCCCCCAGCAAATTGCAACTGATGGAGCTACTGAAGGTAACTGAAACTTTTAGTAGTGCCATCAGGATGGAATTTGGTGTGGACAAATGTGCAGTCATGTATGTAAAGCGAGGGGAGATTATGGAATCTGAAGGGATTCAGCTTTCAGATTCCATACACCTTAGATCACTTTCCTCATCCGAGACCTACAAGTATTTGGGTATGTCGGAAGCGTTAGGCATTAATGTACCGGACATGAAACAATCGTTGAAGGACCACTTCTTTGGACGCCTGAAAAAAGTTTTAAATAGCCTTCTTTCAGGCGGAAACAAGGTGCGCGCCTTCAACGGTTGGGTCATGCCGGTTTTAATGTACTCTTTCGGCATACTCAAATGGACTCAAACTGAACTCGACGCCTTGGATAGACGAGTCCGTACGCTGTTGACTGCAAACCGGATGCATCACCCACGATCATCGGTGATGAGGCTGTACATCCCGCGGAAATGCGGGGGTCGAGGCTTTTTAAATGCTAAGACCCTCCACAACCGCGAGGTGTGCAGTCTCAGAGAATATTTTTTGAAAATGGAAGTGGGTATGCACCGAGATGTGGTCACAGTGGACAAGGGACTCACCCCGTTGTCCATGGCTAAAGAGAACTGGCACATACCTGTGATACTCAGTACCGAAGACCGCAGGGAGGTATGGCAAAGCAAGGAGCTACACGGACGCTTCTACCGGGCCCTTCATGGGCCCGATGTAGATTTTCTAGCGTCCGTGTCCTGGCTACGTTTCGGTGACCTCTTCGGGGAAACTGAAGGTTTTGTCTGTGCGATTATGGACGAAGTTATCTTGACGAACAACTACCGGAGACATATTATAAAGGATGGGACGATTGACGTGTGTCGGGCATGCCATCGTCCTGGTGAATCCATTAGACATATTATCTCTGGTTGTTCTCGTCTTGCTAACGGCGAGTACTTGCACAGGCACAACCTAGTAGCCAGAATCATCCACCAGCAACTTGCGTTGAAATACAAACTTGTGGAATCTGAGGTACCGTATTACAAGTATGTGCCCGACCCAGTTCTCGAGAAAGACCATGTCACGTTGTACTGGGATCTGCCTATCATTACTGATAGGACTATTGTCGCCAATAAGCCTGACATAGTAGTGATAGACAGATCAGCGCGCCGCGCAATGATAATCGATGTTACCATCCCACATGACGAGAACCTCGTGAAGGCTGAGAAAGATAAACAAATCAAATATCTCGACCTGGCGCGCGAGGTTGTCGACATGTGGAATGTGAACTCGGCTATCATTGTGCCGATTGTCGTTACTGCCAATGGCCTGATGGCAAAGAGCCTCGACGAACACCTTTCGAGGCTCTCCTTAGGGGGTTGGATCAAGGGCCTGATTCAGAAGGCAGTACTTCTTGATACGGCTCGTATTGTGAGGAGGTTCCTGTCTCTGGAGCCCTAACCACCGGTAGCTTGGACCCCGCTCCCACACCGGTGGAACACTGTTTTTTATATTTTTAAATGTTTTTTGTTTGTTTGTTTTTGTAAAGAATATTTAAAAATATGTGAAATATGTACAAAAGATGAATAAACGAATAATAATAATAATAATCGAATCTGTGGCTCGAGTGTCAAAGTGACAAGACATTTTTTCATCAATTTTATTTAAATATTATATTATCTTATTACTTACTTGATTTAAAGCAGTTATTTTTTTGAACATAATGTGCAAAATGAAAAATCTGAAAATGAAAATAAAAAACCGGACTCAAAGATAAAATTGGAAACATACCTACGTAAATAAAATGTGTCACCTATGTTGACTAGAAGCCGAGCCAGAAACTTTATCACACAACCACCATCTCCGGGCTCGTCGCTCAGCTCCGCCTCGCCGCCGCCGGAATCCAGCCCCACCGTGAACGCTGTGACACCGGCCGTGGCAGTTGCGTCGAGTTCGAGCGACGAGTATTTCTCCCCGCCAACGACACCACCACCTGCGCGCCGACGGGGAGGTCGCCGGCCACCGGAATGCTTCGGACCTCGAGGCCCATCGGCCTCTGATAGGGTCCCAGCTCCCGGCGGTAGTGTGCAGCGCATGCGATGGACTCAATCCATCAATGAAAATGTCATGCGCTCATACTATGGGGCTACAGAGGGAGGAAACAACCTGACCGCGTACCGTGTTCGGATGCTCTCTCTGTTTCAGGTACTTGAGCCAGCTGTCAACGTGTCGGCACAACGACTATCGGATCAGGTGCGGGTCATCCAACGTAACCGTATGTTGGACGACTCTGTACTTGATCGCTTGCGAATTGAAATGCAGAGGAACCATGTCATTGCTCCACCGTCGCAGGCTGTGGCTCCACCACAGTCCAACCAAATACCCAACCACGATGACGGAGTGAGCGATGACGTGGTTACTAATGTAAGTATCCAGTGCAGTGAGGAAATGAGGAGTGCTTTGGAGGGTGCGATTCAAGAGTATCGTTTCATGTCACCTGAACTTAGACCACGGTTACCTCGTTTGCCCATGCATAACAGAAACAGGATGCTGGTGGCTGTTCTGGATTCGCAGTTGTCAAGCTATTTTGATAACTGCGAAGACCTTACTGATGCTCATTCAATCCTGTACTGTGCGGCAGCAGCGGCATGTCGTGTAGCTCATGTAAAATTCTCGGATGAAAGAGCTACACGACCTAAACCAGCCATACCGGCATGGCAGTACAGGATTGAACGACGTATTGGTGAGGCCAGAGCACTCATCGGCAAACTCATCTGTTTCAGGGAGGGCAACACTCGCCCTAGAGTGATGCGCTTTGTGAGACGGGCGTTCTCGGGGACTGATATAAATCCTCGGGATTACCTTTCCCGTGTCACAGAGCGCATCGACTTCCTGAAACAGAAAGTGTATGCATGGGCAAACCGTATTCGTAGGTATAAGCGGCGTGTGGAACGATATAATCAGAATCGCGCGTTCCAAAGAGATGAAAGGTGGGTTTACAGGTCTTGGGAGCGACCAGACCAAGGTGTGGCTGACAGGGATCTGCCAGATGATGACGCCATGTGTTCATTTTGGCGTAGTATCTGGTCGGTACCTGTCAGCCATACTGAGGGTGAATGGACCGGAGACGTCGAGCGAGCGTGCGATCCTATAACAGAAATGGAGGCAACTTTGATAAGCCCCGAAGACGTAGCACGTGCAGTCCGTCCGTTACCAAACTGGAAATCTCCAGGACCGGACGGACTGCACAACTTTTGGATCAAGTGGTTCAAAAGGTCGCACGTTTGCCTGGCGGCTTTGTTCCAGTCAGCCTTAGAGTCTGGTTCGCTACCCGAATTCCTGACGACAGGAATAACCCACCTGCTCCACAAATCAGGTAGTACTGCGGAACCCAAAAATTATAGACCGATAACGTGTCTGCCAACTTTATATAAAGTTCTTACATCCATTTTGAGAACTAAAATTAGTAAACACATTGATGAAAATTCTATCATGTCTGCTTCTCAAAATGGATGTAGGAACGGGTCCCGCGGTACTAAGGAGCTGCTCCTCATTGATATGGCCATTAGCCAACAGGTTCGCCGTTCTCGAAAGGATCTGTCGACATGTTGGATAGACTATAAGAAGGCCTATGACTCGGTGCCACATACATGGCTCATGAGAGTGCTGGAGCTGTATAAAGTTGATACAACTCTGTGCACTTTCCTGATGTCGTGTATGAGGCAATGGAGGACAGTCCTTCGCTATCCAGGATGTCAGCATATCCAGAGAACTAGCGAACCGATAAGGATAGAGCGAGGTATTTTCCAGGGTGATAGTTTGAGTCCGCTTTGGTTCTGTTTGGCCCTGAATCCTCTTAGCACACTGTTGGAGGATTCAGGTCTAGGCTATCGGTTGAGGAGAGGCGGTCAGGTTATATCTCATCTCCTTTACATGGATGACCTTAAACTCTTTGCCCCCAACAATTTGCAACTGATGAAGCTACTGAAGGTAACTGAAACCTTCAGTAGCGCCATCAGGATGGAATTTGGTGTGGACAAATGTGCGGTCATGCATGTAAAGCGGGGGGAGATTGTGGAATCCGTGAGCACCCAACTCTCGGATTCCATAAGCCTTAGACCCCTCTCAGCAACCGAAACCTATAAGTATTTGGGTATGTCGGAAGCGTTGGGTATCAATGTTACTGGCATGAAACAATCGTTGAAGGAGCGTTTCTTTGGCCGCCTGAAAAAAGTATTTAATAGCCTTCTATCAGGTGGTAATAAGGTGCGCGCCTTCAATGGCTGGGTCATGCCGGTCTTGATGTACTCTTTTGGCATACTCAAATGGACTCAAACAGAACTTGATGCCCTGGATAGGAGGGTCCGTACATTGCTGACTGCATATCGAATGCATCACCCACGGTCTTCGGTTATGAGATTGTATATCCCGCGAAAATGTGGAGGTCGAGGTTTTCTAAACGCTAAGACTCTCCACAATCGCGAGATATGCAATCTCAGGGAATATTTCCTGAAGGCCGACGTGGGAATGCATCGAGATGTAGTAGTGGTGGACAAGGGCCTCACCCCGCTCTCCTTGGCTAAAGAGAACTGGCGCAAACCTGCGGTGCTTGACACTAATGATCGCATGGAGGTATGGCAGAGCAAGGAGCTTCACGGACGCTTTTTCCGGGCTCTACATGGGCCTGATGTAGATTTGTCAGCGTCCGTGGCCTGGCTACGATCCGGGGACCTCTTTGGTGAAACCGAGGGTTTTGTCTGTGCAATTATGGATGAAGTTATGATGACGAATAACTATCGGAGATTTATTGTGAAGGATGGCACGGTTGACATATGTCGGGCATGTCACCGCCCTGGCGAATCAATCCGTCACATTATTTCTGGGTGTTCTCGTCTGGCTAACGGAGAATACTTGCATAGACATAACCTTGTAGCCAGGATAATCCATCAGCAACTTGCTCTGAAATACAGCCTTGTGGAATCGGAAGTGCCGTACTACAGGTATGTGCCCGACCCAGTTCTTGAAAGTGGCAATATCACACTGTACTGGGATCAATCCATCATCACTGACAGGACTATTGTAGCCAATAGACCTGATATAGTGGTGGTGGATCGATCAGAACGGCGCACAATGATTGTTGACATAACCGTCCCACATGACGAGAACCTCGTGAAAGCTGAAAAAGATAAGCAAATCAAGTATCTTGATTTGGCTCGCGAGGTTGTCGATATGTGGGACGTGGATTCAGCTATCATTGTGCCGATAGTCGTGTCGGCCCATGGCTTAATTGCCAAGAACCTCGACCAACACCTAAGGAGGCTCTCGTTAGGCAGCTGGATCAAGGGCTTGATTCAGAAAGCAGTTCTTTTGGACACGGCGCGCATTGTTAGGAGGTTCCTTTCTCTGGAGCCCTGACTGCCGGTAGCTTGGACCCTGTTCCCGATACCGGTGGGCCACTATTATTTATATTTTTAAATGTTTTTTGTATTTTTTGTTTGTGTTTGTGAAAATATTTAAAAATATAATGTAATAAGGCAAAAAAATGAATAAAGGAAAATAATAATAATATTCCACAACTATCACACAACGCCATCTAGTCCCAAGCTAAGCAGAGCTTGTGTTATGGGTACTAGACAACTGATATACATACTTATATATATCTAAATACATACATATTATAGATAAATTACACCCAGACACAGAACAAATGATCGTGCTCATCACACAAACATTTGTCCTGGGTGGGAATCGAACCCACAACCTCCGGCATAGCAGTCAGGGTCACTAACCACTTTTGTTTGCATGTATCGGAATAAGCGATTATTTTTTACCAGATAATTAGGAAAAGATGTTGGTGAATTTTGACAACCGTTATATATATTTAAGTACCATTGATCACTAGAAACTGCAGTGTTAGGATTAGTGTCTATGCAGATACCTGGCATGCGCGAGACAGTGCATCAGGAATGACATTATCCACGCCACGACGGTGTTTGATTTCAAAATTGAACGCTGAGAGACGAACACCCCAACGAGCTAGACGTCCAGTTGGGTTATTTAGGTTAAGAAACCACTTGAGAGCTGAATGGTCTGTATATACTATAAACTTTTTGCCATTATCAAGATAGCATCTCCAGTGTTCTAGGGCTACTAGTACAGCGAGAACTTCCCTTTCGGTGATGCTGTAATTCCTCTCTGACCCCGTTAAGGTCCTACTTGTGTAGGCTATAGGATGCTCAACACTGTCTATAGTCTGAGTCAATAGACCTCCAACACCATAATCACTGGCGTCGGTGTGTACTTCAAACGGTAGGTCAAAGTTGGGGCATGAAAGAATCGGAGCAGACACAAGGAGTTCTTTTAGTTTTGTAAAAGATTGTTCAGCTTCTGTAGACCAAAGGAAGGGATTAGTTTTTTTACTAGTGGAAGTTAGTTTGTTTAATGGGCCAGCAATAGAGCTAAATTTAGGTACAAATTTACGATACCAGGACGCGATTCCAAGAAATCTTTTTACGTCTTTTTTGTTTGTAGGTGTAGGATAATTTAAAATAGCATTGATTTTATCAGAATCAACATGAAGACCTTTAGAGTCAATGACGTAACCTAGATACTTGAGTTGGTTACGAAAGAAAACAGATTTTTCGAAGTTTATGGTTAGATTAGCCATAGTTAGTTTCTTGTGGACCTTTAGAAGAAGAGAAATATGATTTTCGAAATTAGAGCTTATTATAACTATGTCATCGATATAGACGAAAACAGAGTTTTCGAACTCAGGGCCATAGAATAAAGTATCAACGAGCCTCTGTTGAGTAGCAGGTGAATTTGTCAACCCAAAGGGCATAGTAACAAATCTGAAAGTACCGCGATGAGGAATGTAGAAGGCAGTCTTGTTTCTATCGTCTTCTGCAATAGGAATTTGCCAGAAAGCTTTAGATAAATCGATGCTACTTAGATACTTAGCATTATTTAAATTGTCCAAAATCTCAGATATGTAAGGTAACTTGTAGGCGTCTTTTTTAGTAACTGAATTCAATTTACGGCTGTCTAGACAGAATCTGAGTTTTCCGTCCTTTTTAGGAGTCAATAGAACAGTTACTGGTGAAGACCATGGACTCTCACACTCTTCTACAACACCCAAAGATAACATTTCGTCTAGTTGTTCAGATAAAATACGTTGTTTCTCAGGAGAAACCCTGTAGTATCTTTGCCTAATAGGTAAGGAATCACCAGTATCAATATGGTGCGTTACTAAGTTAGTTCTACCTAAGCCACGTTTTTCTGAGGAAATATTTTTAAACTGTTCAATAATGTTATCAGCAGTTACGCGCTGAGCATCAGTCAACTCATTATAGGAGTGTACTACACTAGTAGTTTCGGAGACCGCAGTTACTTCACTGACATTGTTTGTGGCATCTTGAATTGAAATTGAATTATAAAATTTAGGAAATAAATTAAACTTAGTCCAGAAGTCAATGCCTAGTATTAAAGTTGATTTTATAGAAGGTACGACGTAAGCTTTCAGAATATGGAATTGTTTTTCAAAAGTTACGGGTAAATTAATATATCCAATAGATGCTAATTTTTGTCCACCGGCAGCTGTAAAAGTTTTAGCAGTGCACTTATGTAGTTCAAGACCCAATGCAATAAAATGTAAATGAGAATTATTACCTATAATAGTTACTGTAGAACCGGAATCTAGTAAGCCACAGAGATTTGTGTCATGTACTTGGATAGACGCGTACGGTCGTAGATCATCCTTAGGTTTTTTATCGAAGATTGTTGTAATGAAATAACTAGAAAAGAAAGTTTTGACTGTCAAAAGCCAGTCCTTCCAGTCCTTTTCATCAAAGTTATTAGTTTTATTAGAATCTATAGTGTAAACATTAGCTTTTACATTCTTTTCACTACAGCAATCTTCACTAGCTAGTTTTTTCCTTTTGGTTTTGAATGACATTTAGGACAATTAGGGTACTTAACATCTTTTGTTCCACACTTAAAACAAATTAGGAACTTATCCGCTTTACACTGTTTCAAGGTATGTTCAGAATTACGACAGCGAGGACAATAAACCGGTTTAGCATTAGAATTAGAAGTAGTAACAGCAGCTACATCTGGCTTATCTTTAGGTTTATTAGAAGTATTCGAATTATGTTTATAGTTATTATTATACCTATGTTGATTGTAATGGTTCGATTTACTAGTGTTTTGATCTGTAGATTTAGAAAATGCTAGGTCTGGAGCCAAAGTATCAGACGACACTCTTGGTGGTTCTTTGAATTGAGAAGTCAGAGACTGTATTTTCTCAAAGTTCCTACATAGTGATCTTAAGTTTTCCATAGTATTGATAGATGACGTATTTGAAGCCAATACACTGGAATAACAAGGTCTAATGTTATGCATTAAGATGTCTAGTTTCTCCTGTTCAGATATATTCTTAGTTAATCTAGAAAACAATTCTGACATTTTTGCAAAATAAATGGTTATATTTTCAGTATCACCCTGTGTTCTGTTACGTATCTCAGTCAATAAACGGTAGTCGTAATCAAACTGACTAAAATCTTCTATTAGTAAAACTATCAACTCATCCCAAGTAGTAATAGAATCTTTAATACTACGCACAGTGTGCAAAATCTCGGCTGGACCAGACATCATGAGTGAAACTAAGCAAGAGATACCTTATAATATTCTAAATTCATTCATAATTTTCCGGCGTTGCAATTCTTTTTAGTTTCAGAGAAATTAAACTCCAAAGTTAATCCATTTTCGGTATTAAGAAAGTACAATAAGTACGATTTCTCTGAAAAGAAAACTTTCAACCTAAATTTCTTGGCCCAGTTATATTACGCATATACGACGACATTTATCAAGCTTTGTTACATCTCCGAAATACAATGGACGATGGAGTAAATTCAAGATTTCATTGAAAACGTTTCAATTTTTTTTATCGTTCTTACTGCGTGCTTAGCGATCAAACTTATTAAATATACTTAGAAACTTATGTTGTCTATAACTCAGAAAAAAATCACTTGTTAATACTGTAAAGCGAACGAGATAATCGTTTCTAAACTTTGTAATGCCAATAGCGCCTGTGATTTTGTTAAGGCAATTTTACTTAAGGTGGTTTGCTCTTACATTTTCTAAAGGCACTAAGGCAACTTTGATTTGCTAATGATGAACAAGACGACGACATCGATGAACTTTCTGAAGAAAATGTAATTCAACATGACATGCGTGACAACTAGCATTTTTGAAGAATAAACCAGTTTTAAGTGACAACTCTAAAAATATTTCTTTCCTCTTAGTGCCTTTAGAAAATGTAAGAGCAAACCACCTTAAGTAAAATTGCCTTAACAAAATCACAGGCGCTATTGGCATTACAAAGTTTAGAAACGATTATCTCGTTCGCTTTACAGTATTAACAAGTGATTTTTTTCTGAGTTATCGACAACATAAGTTTCTAAGTATATTTAATAAGTTTGATCGCTAAGCACGCAGTAAGAACGATAAAAAAAATTGAAACGTTTTTAATGAAATCTTGAATTTACTCCATCGTCCATTGTATTTCGGAGATGTAACAAAGCTTGATAAATGTCGTCTTATATGCGTAATATAACTGGGCCAAGAAATTTAGATTGAAGGTTTTCTTTTCAGAGAAATTGTACTTTTTGTACTTTCTTAATACCGAAAATGGATTAACTTCGGAGTTTAATTTCTCTGAAACTAAAAAGAATTGCTACGCCGGAAAATTATGAATGAATTTAGAATATTATAAGGTATCTCTTGCTTAGTTTCACTCATGATGTCTGGTCCAGCCGAGATTTTGCACACTGTGCTACGGTACCAGTGTAATGCATCGCCTGTAAATATTTCCGTAGCATATAATAATAATCTATTAGAGGGTATATTACGCGCAGTACTATATTCGTTTACCCTCTGCACGAAAGCGTGTACACAAGTTTTACCGTTGTATTTGATTTTTTGTAATTCACCAATGTGCGAGCGGTCACAATACATCGATACGTTAGGTACGGCATCTACTGATGTTTGAACACTCACGACAGGCTCACAGCTAGGAATAGCAGATTTATTCATTGCATTTATTTTATTCATTAATGACGTTAAATTTTTTGAAAGCGATTTTACTTTTTCAGCGTGTTTGGAATCGGAGCAATCGATTCTTTTTATGCGGTGGTACAAATGGTTACACAAAGCTTTAGTACGCTCGAAAAGATTAATATCAAATTTTTCCTCTAAAGCTTTGACACGAGACGAAAGTTCGATCATAGAAACACCAACGCCAGATATATCGACGTCAGGCTCGATTCCAGACTCACAAATATCCGAGGTAGGTATAATAGGTGTTAGTTTATTTATTTGTTTACGAAGTTCGAGTACGGTTGATGCAGGTTCTTCGCCTCTAATGAGCACTTCATACGTTAATTCGTTTTTATTAAGCACAAAAAATTTAATAGGGTAAGTTTCCATGTTTACTAGAAGGATGAAAGAAATTAATGATTGAATACAATGAAAGAAGAGATTATGAGGTGATATATTATATGGTGTTCTTACAAAAATGCAAGTATACTAGCAGCTACCCTCTACGTTTAGTGACAAGAGGAAATGAGAGAAATGAAAATGAAAGAAATGAAATGGAAAAAAAAAACTAAGAAGAATTTAGCTGTGCGAACTGTTACGCATAACAAAATTGGTATTTAACATAATTATAATAGGTTTTAATTAAGCACACAAAGTTCCTTTAAAATTAAAGAATAAACAAATTGGTGTAGGTAGGTACTAGATGAAAAAAAATATATTAACTTGTCATAATTTTTTCACAATTAATAGGAACAATATACGTAACAGTTGACAATAACCAGATACTAATAGGCATAGAAATAGTAATGAATAAGCAAAACAGTTACAATAAAGGTACGTACCAGTTCGCTTTGCCGTGGAATGTCACCTTCACGTTCACAGCAACAATGTAGGTAGATCGACCTAACACCTGTATTTCGGGAAAAAAAAATCAAGACATGATTAGGCCACTGGAAGAACACGTTAAGGGCGCCACTGTGACACTACCCTTTAGGGGGTTGTCAGCAGGTAGGTAAGAAGGGTTCGTAAATAACGAGAGCTCTGTTTAGTTGAGTACACTTATTATTTAATGCCTAAACTTCCGTGGCCGCCTCACGTCCCGATTACAGAGGAAGAATTGTGGAATAGGAACACTGGCCTGAACCGTCTCCAAGGCGATGATGGTCCGTCACAGACTTGGCCGCAACACAACTCCAGCTCCAGGTTTAGTAGTAGGTAGCCGTAGTGTAGGGTAGGCGTAAATCACTCTGTAGTAGAGGGTCTTCTCCAGGCGTCCTTCTTGACGCGGGAACCACGCAACGAGGCAGAAGGTTGTAGGGTAGACTTGAATCCTGGAAGTCCAGATGGAAATGGAAGCGTAAGCAAGCTGTCGGAACCAACGTTTCGTGGGTCCAAAGGTCACAGTGTCCCAGATAGGAAGATAGGAAGAAATACAGCAAGAAAACTAGTTTAAAGAAGTTCTAGGAACACCTTACAGTTAGCCCTTCTCAAAAAATACAAGGAAACTTACCCTAGAGGGATTCCGCGATGTATTTATCACAATTATTTATTTTTGGTCAGAGCGCGCGACACAGCCGTCGCCTCCAGTGTTCTAAAAACTAGTCATCGTCCTTTCCGATCCTAACCGAACCGCCATACCTCGGCGCCGCTCGGTATTGATCATTTTAAGGATGCGCGGGCGCATAGAAGCGATAACCCTTTAAGATAATATACGTTCGTAGGTTCCGTATAGTATTATTTAATTATAATTATTTATTTAAGTTTTAGGTTTACTTAATAAGATTATAATAGGTTACTTTTTAAAGATTTATGTAAATAATATAGTTTTAAGTGTAAATTAGTTTCTTAATATTAGGGATTCTTTATACTAAACTCTTTTAATTTGTAACTTGCAAGGTGCAACGTTACACTCTTTTAGAGAAAAGATGCAGATATTTCCTAACGTACATTATGTTTTCATAGATATACTCGTATTGACAAGGCACCGTCATGATGTTAATATCCTCAAAACAGTTCCCTTAGAGTATCGCGTCTACGGAGATTATATATAGCTCGGATCGCTCTATTTTGGAGAATAAAGATGGACTCGATGTCAGCCGCCCGTCCCCACAATAAAATACCATACGACATTACACTGTGGAAGTAGCTAAAATATACAATTCTCGCGATGTTAACGTCAGTGAATTGGCGAATTTTCCTGACCGCATATGCTGCTAAACTTAATCGCCCTGCAAGTGTTGTTATATGAGGGCCTCATTGTAGCCTTGAATCAAGTGTTATTCCCAGGAAAACTGTTTTATCGACGAATTCTAGTATCTCATCATCCAACACTATGTCATAGTTACTATTTTTAACATTTGGTAAGGCAAATGTAATGCATTTATTCTTGTTTCTATTTAATACTAAATTGTTTGCTTTGAACCAACTATGGATCTGACGCAGAGCATTATTGACGTCGCCAAGATTCTGGGCTCGCCTATTTATTTTAAAAATTAGGGAAGTGTCGTCAGCTAATTCTGTAATAACACCATATTGTGTAGTTGGTTCTTAAGTAAATAAGATCATTTATATATACAAGAAAGAGGAAAGGACCCAATGTTGAGCCTTGTGGAACTCCCATTTTAACTGTTAAACCTTGTGAATTTACACCATTTATTTGAACTTGATGTTGTCTATCACATAAATAAGATTTTACCAAACTAAGCGCAAGTTTACCTAGTCCGTAATGTTCAAGTTTCAAAAGGTCTATCGTGATTAACGCAATCAAATGCTTTGAAGAGGTCACAGAATATTCCTATGGCGTCTTGTGCCTCTTCCCATGCAGTAAATATGTGCTTCAATAGGGTGACACCGGCGTCAGATGTGCAACGTCCCTTGGTGAAACCATAATGCTGATCGTGTAAGATTTTGTTGGTGTTGAAGTGATTAAGCATCTGATCTAGCATTACTTTTTCAAATATCTTGCTAAAGACTGGCAACACGGATACTGGTCTATAATTGTTAGAATCTTTAGAGTCCCCAGATTTAAAAACAGGCACGACTTTACTGAACTTCATCAAATCAGGAAAAACTCCTTGATCCACACACTTTGATAGACAATCCCCATAAATCTTCAGTCACTTTAATTTTGATTTTACTATGTATGGGATAGGATCCTATCCCATCCTATCCCATCCTATCCCATCCTATCCCATCCTATCCCATCCTATCCCATCCTATCCCATCCTATCCCATCCTATCCCATCCTATCCCATCCTATCCCATCCTATCCCATCCTATCCCATCCTATCCCATCCTATCCCATCCTATCCCATCCTATCCCATCCTATCCCATCCTATCCCATCCTATCCCATCCTATCCCATCCTATCCCATCCTATCCCATCCCATCCTATCCCATCCTATCCCATCCTATCCCATCCTATCCCATCCTATCCCATCCTATCCCATCCTATCCCATCCTATCCCATCCTATCCCATCCTATCCCATCCTATCCCATCCTATCCCATCCTATCCCATCCTATCCCATCCTATCCCATCCTATCCCATCCTATCCCATCCTATCCCATCCTATCCCATCCTATCCCATCCTATCCCATCCTATCCTATTCTATTCTACGATTCCTTTAAATCGCTTTAATTAATTTATATTTTTTGTTTGTAAGGTGTAAACTGATAACGATGAAATAAAAAACATAATGTTACTTCAATTTAACACCTCTATTCCAGGTTTTTTTTAACGCCATCTACCGTGTAATCGTTGAAATATGTTTACATGAATTATTTGAATATTATGTAGTTTTTCTATTCGAAGCCAGATCGCGCTACTGAACTGCGCGTCTCGGTGTGAACTGACCGTAATTTTACTTCTGGGTCACTTTAAATTCAAATATCTTTTGATAGACTGAACCGATTACAATGAAACAAAAACTAAATGTTACTTCAAGGTACGCTACATCGTTGTGTATAAAAGTTATCTACATTGATTTCGTACATTTTACGTACATTTACAGTTTTATTATACCTATGTATAGATTTAGAAATTCACAAAGTATTTATTTGCAACCTTAACATATTTCGATAAATATTCGAACATCAACTGATTTCGTTCTGAAATCAGTTGATCACTGTTTTAAATATATTACTATTATTAATTACATAGGGACTATATGTATATCTATCACACTCTTAATACATGGCAATTAACATTATAATTCACTCTGTAAGCAACGTGATGTTCCATTAATAAAAACGTTGTTTCCATATTGATAAAAATAAAATGCAAATAAATAAACAAAACAATAACATTTCACAAGTTGATTTCGTACGTAAATAGTTACATTGGTCACAAAAACAAAACTGTGAAAAAAGGAGACTGTGTTGCAGGTTTCATTAATAAAAATACAATAGACAGTTTTAAAAAGAACAAAAATATAAAAAAGTAAAATAACAGTTAAAAACAGAACCGAAATTTAACAAAAAGAACATTCCTGAAAGATTCACATCAATTATATGTTAAAAACAACCTGTAATTTGTTCTCTCTTATAGTTCTTCCAGGGGATTTGTACGTATTTAATAATGTTTTATGCTCCTCATCAATGACATGAGGTTTTTAACCACAGTAAAATTATCTATCACCCTCAAATCCTCAATAAAATAATCAACATCCATCTTTTTGCCAACCAAACAAAAACACATTCAACAAGTAAATCATTACCGCGCGCAAAGCAGCAAAAATGTGAGGTAACCTCACTGAAGATTTATAAATATAAAATTTATAGGTTACACAATTAATACACTTAATTGTTCAATACTTAGTCACTCCTTAAACTAAAGGATTACTTTAATCACGAGAGTAGATTCAGATTAGTATACTCCTTCCTTACTCAATGTTTATGTACTTGGCTATGATTTATTTGGCTCTGATGTGCTTGGCTTTGATGTGCTTGGTTGTAGTGTGGTTATTTAGTCATCGTAGAGTCGGCAATCGTTTTCATCCATATTTGGCGGTATGTAGCGGAATGAATCAATCAACACAGTGGAATTAGGAGCCGCAAAACCCATAATGGTTATCTGAAACAGAGAGAGTTGTTGGCAGTTCAAGTAACGTAAAGATAATAAAAGTAGTCGTTCCCAACTCAGGATAATTAATTTCGCCTTTCTCCTTCGTATCATCTATCCCCCTTCGTGACCCCCTCTAGAGGGCCAAAGCCTGCCGGGGTCGCGGGACTTATCAAATTACCGTGACCCTGGAACGTAAAGGGCTATTGAAGGACACCGAAAAAAGAGAGGGTTGTGCTGATGAATGATAGTTATCAAATAACTCTTGTTGCACAAGAGTTATTTGATAACTATACACATACAGAGAAATACGGATTGAAGGTTTTGAAGTAATTTGATAATAATTCATACATCAGCACGACACTTGCACACAATAAATTATTATTTACCTTTTAGGACAACTGAATGATCTTTTTTTTTAATTATTTAGTTTTGTAACTGTTAAACGCCACATCTGGAGCCGGGAACTTTACCTTAATATAATTAAATTATGACAGTTCCTCGAGCGGAAGTATTGTTCCCTTAAATGATCCAAAGCTTAAAGTACATATTTTTATATAACTGAAATGAGAGTCGACGTCGCCGCCCAAGGCACTGCTCCATTGGCTCGGCTCCGTCGTAGCACGAAGATAGCCGTAATTGGCGAAGAAATTATGACTTTGAAATTCACAATACGTCACTCTTAGTAGATATAATTTTATCTATACGTTACATCCCCATCCCCGAATTTAATTACTTTTTATCTTTGTCAATATTAATTGATAAAAAATCCTTTTACATTATTTATCGACATCCTAAGAACATTAAGTAACGCACTAAATATATTTGCAATTTGATGGTGTCCCCGTCACAATTTAACAAGCTCCCGCACCCACAAGGTGAATAAATCTAATCCGCCGGATTCGGCCGGATTGAAGCCTAGGCAGGATTGCAACCTTTGGGATTATTTTCGAGTTACAGCGTCAGAACCGCTGACAACAGATAATAAATACTACCGTAACATACTACTAAAATACAATACTTACATAGCCTTTATAAATCCCACTCTTCATAAAGGGTTGCATTTTGATAGTATGCCATCCGTTTTCAAAAAATGGCGTGGCTATAATAAGACCATTTCCTAAAAATTCTTTTTCTGTCGTTTCCGCAATTAAAATAATATGGTTTTGGGTGACGCCTTCGTTTCTTTCTACATAAACGTTCATTTCAATTGTACCATTATGGTGCATTGTAAAAATGAATGACGACACACAACTATATACATCGGGTGTGGGCGTAATGAATGTAGTACTTTGATCATTTTCAGAACTCAAGTCAATATTACTGTATTTATTTTCAATCCAAGGCGGGTGATCGATACAATCAAAAGCTCCCCACTCATTTTTCAACCATTCCTCGTAGTTTTGTTCAAATGTGTACCTCACACAATTATCACTGACTGCGTAAGATACCGACGTTAATAATATTAACAATATGTGAATCATTTCGTTACGACACGATGTAACCTGGAGGAAAATTTCCGAAAACTGTTTTTTAATCACTGCGTTTTTCGAAATTTATACCCAATAAGGCTATTCGCACACATCGCGACGCAAGTCTCCGATTCATAACAATTTTGGTATCTATCAGGCACGCGTGGCCGACATTTGAATTTTTATTGCGGTACGAGTACTCGATACCAAAATTAGCAAGATATTGGAGACTTGCATCGCGTTGTGTGCGAAGGGCCTAAAACATAATTATATAGATAAACAGTATGGATTACTAAAAGTATATGATTGAACATTTCCGATAGCGTTAAACAACGGGGAGTTTTTTTTTATCAGGAGTGATTTAAAATATATCGTTCGCGTTCACTTTGATTTAATTTGATAATCAATTCTCTGACACGTGACGCTAACAATTATCACGTTAAGAGCTCGTGGTAAGGCCTCTGTTCTTCTTTTTGGGATAAGAAGGAGAAGGAGGTGACTGCTTCCTCTATCTGCTGCCTGAAACAGAGCCGGATGTGAGATTGCTCCGCCGAAGCCGGGCAGACATCCACCGTGTCTTCCTGACACTCAGGTGTACCTTCCCGCTGAAGGAACCGACCTGTCTCATACGGAAGGTCAGGACGCCGTGACGCTACATCCGCTACTCTTACCTTACTTTTAGGGGTCTTACCGCAGCGATTGTAGCGTGCCCGATGAACACAACGGTATTCATTTGAATAACTTGAATGCTTTCGTAGATTTCGTACTTTACTAGCACTATTTTATATATTGTGCATTATTACAATAGACGCCATCACCAGACTTGACCAGAAAATAAATAAGACCATATTCCACTTTAGTCTAACTCCAACCAGGGGTTGTCTTTGGGTACAGTTGCATATTACGGTCTGTG
The DNA here is from genome assembly GCA_950005045.1 of Agrotis exclamationis. Lineage (NCBI taxonomy): Eukaryota > Metazoa > Arthropoda > Insecta > Lepidoptera > Noctuidae > Agrotis > Agrotis exclamationis. Next base: position 5,269,277 of record OX465433.1, on the reverse strand, counting down.
CAAACGACTGGTTGGTGCCTCATTTTATTTAAAAAGGGCCTAACGGGCCATTGCCAGCCGGTTACGTCTTCTGGCATGCCCTCCAAAAGTACAGGACCCCATGATACCGACACGTGTTGAGAAACTTTAATAATGATGAGAATTTTTTATTTTTTTTTATGACTAGATCAATAGCCTACCCCGTTGGTCTAGTGGTAGCCAGCGCATGAGATCTCGGGTTCGATTCACTGGTCGGGCAATGTTTAAGTATTTTTTTTTTCCATTTGGAATTTATCAATAGCAGCCACGGAGTCTGGATTTTCCCCTGTGTTTACGCATCACTGTCCCTCCCTTCATTTTCTTTAAGATAATGATGCGCAACCTTACTTAGCTTAAGATATAGCTATAAGAATATTATCAGGCGTTTCACTTGATTCTTGAATTTTTGAATGTCATCTTCATTTACAAAATTATAGTACCTAGTTGTTTACTACGTTCTGTTGCGAAAGTTTAATTCCCTAAAATCCTGTGGAAGTGGAAGTCCCTTTTGAATTTAATATACCCTATTACATGGGAATCAACATTGTATTTCGCCATTGAAGCAATATGATATTCCTTTAATAAAAACGCTGTTCCCATAATTATAGAAAAAAAAAGATGCAAAAATATTGAAATTTTTATTAGAACAAGTAAATAAATTTAATCATTTTTGTCTCAGTTGCAAGGGCTACGTTACCAAAAACGTTCAAACGAGGGAATAGAGGAATCAGCTTGCAAGTGTGAGTTGTGATGGCATAATTGGTAAGACGTCTGGAGTACTAACTTATCCAGAAGACGCGGGTTGCAATACCACTTGCAACTGATTTTTTCTTTCCTCAAAAATCAAAAATATATATAGTTACATCGCTAATAAAGAAATGTGAAACAGAAGACTGTGTTGCAGGTTTAATAAATATAAATAGAAAAGACCGTTTTAAAAAATAGTAAAATAAAGTAGTTAAAAATAAAACATTAAATAATGGAACAGTAACGAAATTAATAAAAGTAATGCCTAAAACGTTAAAATTTTAAGTATAATATATGTAAGTGTATTATGTAGTGCATATGAGAATGTTGCATGTGAGTGTAGTGCGTGTCTGTGGGGTGTTAGTGTAGAGTGTACTTGTGCACTCACCTCACGAGCACAATGCATGCTATGTGTACTAAATGTGCATGCAGTGGTAAAACAGATCGGGTTTAGTTCATGTCAGAGTATACATTTGTTACTGATGGCACTCTGACAGTGCTGAGAAGATCTTTAAAAGCACTTTCATCAACTGCAACATTACAGCCGCTACAGCTTTAGCTTTAGTCTTCCTAAGTTCGAATAAAAGTGGTAAAATTGAAACTAAAGTTAAAGGTAAATGGAGGCCAAAACCCTTTGCTATCTTCCGTATCGATAGGCGTCAGGGTAGTTGGCTCATCGACGGGCTGCCTGACCCGCACTCTCGTTGTTTTTGTAATAGTTTTACTTTTTATTTTTAAAGTACCTCACATTTTTTTATTTTTAGAAACTAATATGCTGTAAAATATGTGTATTTAGTTATATGTATTAAGACTGCTTAGTGTTTCAACATCCGGACAAACCTATTGAGGTTTTTGAGATGTTAATTTATGTAACATGATTTTTTCCTTATGTGTAATAAATGAAAAAAAAAAAAAAAAACGTTATGAAAAATATCTAGTTTTAATTCCGCTACAAAAATCAAGGCTTGATGCAGGATGCAATCCCACCCTCCCGCCCTCATGCATATGTAATGGTAATTTTTTTTTCCGAGTCAAGACTACTTTTCTTGAATATTTGATTTTTTTAAGTGAAGGGCGGACAGACGGATACAAGAATATCTTTTATAGATTCCGTTTTTCAGTCGGATGTAAAATAACTTTTCTTTCGCAATCCGGTGGCAAAAAGGTCAAGGAGTTTTCAAAGTAATTTGTAAGTTTTTTTTTCCTTACTCCTTACTTTAAAGATATTATTATACTTTTCGAGATATCGAACCTTAAAGATTTTTCGAAAAATTTCTACCAATCCTTCATTAAGGCTCGAACAGACACACGCGATTAATCGCGCTGCGACAACGAGCCAACCTAATTTCCACTCTAAATGTACTGCGAATGGACCGCGACAAGTCGCCCCGCGCGATTAATCGCGTGTGTCTGCTCGAGGCTTTAAGTTTAAGCTAATTTCTAACAATAAACATAAGTCCTTGCCTAGTACAATTTGATTTTTGTGTGCAAATAAACGATTTTGTTATTATTATTAATGAGGGAGAGGAGGAAATTTTTCAAAAAATCTTTAAATTTCGATATCTCCAACTCCAGTCAATTTAGACCCCATGTTGTCGGGGTTAAAATTGTTGCAAATTTAAATATAAGAATCCTCTTAGCATGTTTGTCTGTGTTGACTAGATGTACAATTAGTATCCCTCAGAAAAATGCCGTTAAATTCTACTAAAATACAACCTTTTATAAACAAATTTTCTACTAAAATTCAATACTTACGAAGCCTTCATAACTGCCTTCGCGTTTTAGAGGTATTGTGAGAGTATGCCATCCGCTCTTGAAGTCCGTTAAACCGGCGAGATACATAACATTTCCCAATAAATCTCCTTCTATGATTTGAGCAAAAATATCAATAAAGTTCCAAAACATCTCGTCTTTTTCCATATATATGTTCACTTCAATTTTACCATTATACTGCATAGTAAAATTGAATGACGACACACAACTAAATTCATCGGGTGTGGGCCTAATGAATGTAGTACTTTGATCATTTTCAGGACTTAAATAAATATTACTGTATTTGTCTTCAATCCAAAACGGCGTAGTATGGTGACATGTAAAGTTCCGCCAATCATATGTCAACCATTCCTCGTAGTTTTGTTCAAACGTGTACCTCACACAATGATCACTGACTGCGTAAGACACCGACATTAATAATATTAATACTATGCGAATCATTTCGTTACGAAACATATATGTAACCTGGAGGTAATTTACGAATGAGTGTATTTTAGTCATTGTGTTTTATCGAAATCTAAACTGAATAATATTGTCGTAAAACATAATTTTATCAGCCGACAAACAGTATAGATTAATGAAACATAAATTATTAACGATAGCGTACAAAACTAAACAGGAGGTTTTCATTATCAGAAATTATAATTAACGAGCTTTAGCCCGATGCTTCGCTCGCGTTAATTTAGAGTTTCACAATCAAGTTGTTGAGACGTAGCGCCATCTTTTATAATGAAAATGTGTTATTGTTATTATCTTCGTGAACAGTACTTTCGAGATGACAGGTACTTAGTACCCTGTGTCCGTTTCTGTAGACCAAATATGTAACAAAGACTCAGATTTTCAAGATGATCGGTTTAGTGGTCAAAGCGTGAAAAGATAACAATAAAAACGTAATTTCTAACAATGTTTTACGTTTTCGCAGCTTAAACAAAAAGATAATTATTTTTAAACGCATGCGACGGATGATTTTTGAGGAAAGAAAAAATCAGTTGCAAGTGGGATTTGAACCCGCGTCTTCTGGATAAGTACTCCAGACGCTTCCAAACAAAAAATGTTGGCTACATTCCATTTCATTACTAAACAAGTAATAAAAAAAATTAAAACATTACATTGACATGGTTGGCGTGTTTTTTTTTAGTTATTTTTTTAATCCAATTGAAACATCCAGAGGCAATGTTTATATTGAGAGATTACAGTATACCTACAAAGTACTTGGGCATCATGATAGACCAGCGCTTATCATGGCATACGCATACTGAACTAATCATGAAAAGGGTTAGGAAATTAATATGGACTTTTAAAACTTTGCGCCACGTGGCCTCAAAGAACCTGTTGCTGAAGGTCTATGTTTCTCTGGCACAATCCATCATTACATATTGTTTGCCATGCTGGGGTGGATCAACAAAAATCAAATTTTTAGAGCTGGAGAGGGCGCAACGATCTCTTCTTAAAGTAATGTTATTTAAGCCCTATAGATTACCAACCCAAAGCCTTTACCAAACCTCTGACCTTCTGTCTGTAAGAAAGCTGTACATACTTCATCTTATCCTGAGAAAACACAAATCCCTCCCTTATGATCCCGTTAAATCAAACATGTGTAACAGAAGAAGCTACTTAGTCGCTCCAACTGTAACAGTTAGATCTGTTTTTGCAAAGAAGCAGTACGGAAGGCAATCTTCCCACTTATACAACCTCCTGAACAAAGAGTTATGCATTTACCCATTGACACTCCGTGACTGTAAAGTGGTTGTGACTGATTGGCTCAATAGTAAAACCTATGATGACATTGAGACACTATTAATATCATCACTTCAATAAACTGTTTGCAATTTTAGAACTACGATAGCAGATTAATAAATTGGGACGGTTAGTGAAGGAAGCTGTTTCTGACTTCTTCCGAACCCAAGACACTCGCAGTGCTAACTTTAACATGTAGTTATGTCTAGGTAAGCGTATTTAATTAATCAGTTATGCACCCTTACCCACTACACACCACACACCCACTCACACACCACACACACACACCCACTCATAGCCAACTCTCAAACATCACACAATTGCGCTTTAATTTTTATTATTCTACTGTATCTTTTTCTAAGTTCTTTTGCATACTTGTTTATTGTAATGGAAGAGCGGAGTTCACCTATCACAAGCATCTTCTTGCTTAAAAGGTGGTCTCCAAATAATTGTGTAGTAACTTATGTAATCGAAATAAACATTTTATTTATTTATTTATTTTTTTTATATTTCGAATCTCATAAAGATTCGAAATATAACATTGCCACTGGATGACGAGTATGCAAACGTTGACGGCACGGTTGGCGCAGTAGCTAAGCCATTGGACCGCTGCGCAGCGTGTCGCAGGTTCGATCCCCGCACGGAACAAGTATTTGTATGACCTACAAGTTCCGGGTCTGGGTGTTTGTGTATGTGAGTTTATATGTTTGTAAACGCACCCACGACTCAGGAAATTCCTAGTGTGGGGCACCGTTTTTTTTATTTTTAATGGAAGAAGAGAATAACTATAAATGTTAATAAATGAGACACATTATAGATTATATTTGGCTATTGAAACAATTTGATGTTCCCTTAAAAACGATGTGCCCATAGCGCACAGAGAAGAAAGATTGATGCAAATGAATAATTAACAAAATAAAATCTTTATTGAAATTAAAACACATTTTATAAGTTGATTGCTTACGTAAATAGTTACATTAGTAACAAAACTGTGTAAAAGATGACTGTGTTCCAGATTAGAGAAAAAAACCTGTACGCAGCCGTTTACAAAGAACAATAACAAATATTAAAAGTAAAATAGAAAAAAATAAGTGTCAAGGTGATATTTTATAAAATACATACAGTAATGAAATTAAAAGTAAAAAAATATATGTAAAAATTAAAATTGTAAAACAATAAAAAATATTCTGTGGGGTGTTAGTGTATACTATACTTGTTTATATTTTTTTGTCACTGGTAAACACTGTTTTTGTCACACGCACTTTGTTATGATTTTTGTGTATATTGGTGTACCCTCATTAAAAATATATAACAGTTTTGTTTTTCTATCACATCCAGTTTTCTAGTGACAGCTGCATATTTATTTCTGACCTCATATGCGTTTCTTTGTTTAAATGACTGCATTTAGTCGACTGTGTAACTATTGTGTTTTCAAAATTACGTTTTATTTACGTTAGTTAGATCGTAAACGTGTCACGAGAATGTTTGAACAACCCGGACAGTTTTTTATGTGTGTGGAGAATTTATTTTTACATCTCATCGTCGAAATTTTACATTACTAGTTGAACAGTGCTACTTGGACTATTATGGTTTTTCTGTGAGGAATCAAGACAAACCCCGAGTTCCACATAAATGCTGTGTAATGTATGTGAAGCTCCTATTGATAAAAAATTAAAAGCTATGCTTAAAGATGGTGATGGCTTTTTATATATAAAAGAGAAATTCCTCAAATCAGCAAAGGGAAAATCAAAGATTTGTAGTCCACAAATACGGCAATTGATGAAGGATTTAAAGAGCTTTGAAGAAAAACTAAATGATCAGGAAAGACTCGCATGGAAATGTTTTGTGAAAGTTATTCAAAATTTTCTAGTAGAAAACCTGATGTGTACATTTTTTTTCATTGACATATTATTGTTTGGTGGCCCTGGTATATTCAAAATATGATATAAGTTTTCATGTGACAAAAAAAAGTCAAATTTGTTGACCAGTGCTTTTGAAAGAAAGAAAAAGAAAGAAAGAAAGAAAGAAAAAACGTTTATTGGCACACGCCACAAGTGCACACAGTATCACAAGAAATAGAACTTAATGGTAAACAATTATAAGGTAGGTATAATATTCTAAGCCAAACAAGAATATAGGCATATACTAGTATACTGTGTGACTCACGGCTGCGCCAAATAGGCCCATTTCAGCATAATGTCGGACAACTGGTGCCCGACGCTGATTTTCAAATGAACCTAATTGGTGAGTGTCCGAATGTCAATGTCAGTTTAAAAGTTACAGAATAAAATATATATAAATAGTTTATGAGAGATAAAATGTATATGTATAAATAAAGATAACATTGAAGAAATATGATATTATAGTAAATAGTTCAAAGCGGTGCAAATATATCTATGGTGCAAAAACTACACAATAGAAATAATAAATTAAAAATACTGGACGTATCAACCGTAAAGTCCCTAAACCATGAAGTGCGAGGCAATCACAGTGCGCTGCGTGCAGCCTCCTGTGACGCACGAACTACCGGCCTAAGGTTGCACATTTTAAAATAATGAAGCTATATTTAGTGTGCGGGTATTTAAATAAATATGAACATAATGACAGATATTATTATTAGTATTAGACACAAAAACACCATCATCATCAGCACACTACAGTCCCTAGGGGAATATTGTGCTTAAGATGACATACTCAGATAAGATGACACACAGTATTCATTAAATTATTGGCGAAATAGGTGAACCCGTGACTTTTTGGAGAGCGTCATAGATGTCGCTAGTATCGAAATGCAGTTTGGCGAACAGTGAGAGCACATCGCAAAGAAGTGAAGATTTTCGTGATTTTAATGCGAAAAAATTTTTGCTAACGCTTTTGTTTGGTGGTGAAAATACTCGTAAGGTAAGAATCTTCTGTTTGACCTAATGTTAATTCTATACCCTTAGTGAAAATTGGTACAAGTCAAAAAACTGAGTTTTGAGAAAAATCGATTTAAAGTTTTGCATTATTTAAATGGCTATACCTAACTTTTTTAATAATCCGTTTATTTCTGAACTTTTAACTGTTCTTGGTTGGAAATTGTTAGTAGGTATTACGTCGGAAATGCTTTGGTTGTATTAAAAAGTAATTAGAATCAGAGATAATTAAAAAAGTTAGACTTATATCATTTTTATTCCTAAGTGTAAAATGATACAACTCAAATTGTATCATTTAACACATTATAAAACTCATGAATATTTAATGATACAAGTATTTTTTAAACATCTTTTTGGTAGCAATTGAGCTATAAATAATAAAAGCACTACAACTAATTTTGTGTAAAAAACATTGAGGTTTAACGTTACTATGTCTTTATTATGTGCAGTGATAAAATCATCACTTGTGTTACTTTACACATATTAAATACAATTAAAGTAGTGGTGTATAATGGTGTAACTTTAATTATATCAGACAAAATATAAAACTTTGTTGGTGTAAAATGATATAAGTTGAATTCTATTACTGTAGTCACAGATACTTATTCAATTAGGGTCTAGTTTACAGTACTACCAACAGTATGTCTCTTTCTTCCTAATCCATCCAAAGGTTGTCTTCAAAAGATCGCTTTTAGTGATAAGACCGCCCATTGTGTCACCCTATGTTTAAGTTAAAATTTGTAATGTAATTACCTGTTGTATGGTGTGCATAATAAAGAGTATTCTATCTATCTATCTATCTATCTAGTTTAATTTAGAAAGTGGGTAAATGAAAGTGTAAATGAATGATAATTGTTTTTTAATATAGCATAATCAACAGTATTTTAATTAAATCAATAACAGTCTCAATGTAATCAGTCTATTTATTAGTAGATACTCCTTGATCAACTGGACCCACTGCCCAATTTAATTAAAAGGATAGTGAAGGAATAGAACACAATCTTTTAGTTTCATGATCACAATAATCACAGTTCTTTGAAATAAACCGTGTTGAATAGCACTTTATTATTTTTATACCAACGTTGGTACTTTCAAACAATAGATTATATTGCGGCTTCGTCCTCGAGATTAGCATAACACATGTAGTAACGCCTACTAGTACATGCCATTCCACACTATTTTGAGAGTATTTGATTTGTTTTTTTTTTTTTTTGCTGTGGGTAGTTTAGTCTACTTGGATACAGCGCTCGCCATTCGTGTCATTCGCATTTTAGTGCTCCGCCGTTCCACACGCGCTCGTTCGAAAAAAGTTATTTTAAAAATGTGATAGTGTAGTGTTATTGTTAAAATTAAAATAATGCATAAAAGAAAAAATGTGATCGTTTAACAACGAAAAATTAGAAGAACAGGTGACGTCGATCGCGTGATCGTCATTACACGGAAGACTACGAGATAACGTCAACAGGTTTGCGCTGCCCGTTCACCATCACAAGGTATGTTTTCTTTTTTCCATCCTATAATATGAGTGTGTACATAATTAAGCAATAATTTTTAAATTAATTAGACTGCGTAATGATCTGTTAGATCCATTAATATGAAAACGGTCGATTTTTACGTCTTGTTTGGTTTTTATATAAGTACAAAAGAATATCATATACCTGTGGTTTTACTTTTGCTCAAGAAATTAGTGCTACCGACACTAATAAGGGCCAGAATAATCTAAGAATAATGTATTTGCCTATGATAATTGCATTTACCTACCTTACAGTTGGTAATTCAAGCACAAACCATTTTTCGCCCGCTTATAGAGAGCATACAAATATCTTTACATTATTGCTTAGATAATGTTTTCTTTATAGTTTTATACCAATGTTGGCCAAGTGTTTCTTAAAATTTAATTTTAAAAAATAATTCAGAATTTCATACTTCTAAGATGTTGTTATTCCTAATTAGGGAATAATACAGAACAGGACAGTATCTGCTTGCATTGAGACTGTTCTGTTCTGTTATTTTCAACTACACATACCTAAGTATGTTTTATCACAACTTGGGACCGTAACTTAAAATATAATATTGATTTGCATAAATTGGGACTGTTATATGGTGCTTGATAAAATTGTTTGCGGGCAGTACTTGTTGTTACAACTTGGGACTGTCTCTTACAATATAATATTGACTTGCAAGGTTACAGGATAAAAATCTAATGCAGTCACTCTCCAGCCCAGCGAGCAGTACATTGGGACTGTTGCATGGCGCTTGGTAAAATTGTTTGCGGGCAGTACTTGTTATTACAACCTGGGACTATCTCTTACAATATAATATTGACTTGCAAGGCTACAGGATAAAAATCTAATGCAGTCACTCTCCAGCCCAACGAGCAGTACATTGGGACTGTTGCATGGCGCTTGGTGAAATTGTTTGCGGGCAGTACTTGTTATTACAACCTGGGACTGTCTCTTACAATATAATATTGACTTGCAAGGCTACAGGATAAAAATCTAATGCAGTCATTCTCCAGCCCAACGAGCAGTACATTGGGACTGTTGCATGGCGCTTGGTAAAATTGTTTGCGGGCAGTACTTGTTATTACAACCTGGGACTGTCTCTTACAATATAATATTGACTTGCAAGGCTACAGGATAAAAACCTAATGCAGTCACTTTCCAGCCCAACGAGCAGTACATTGGGACTGTTGCATGGTGCTTGGTAAAATTGTTTGCGGGCAGTACTTGTTATTACAACCTGGGACTGTCTCTTACAATATAATATTGACTTGCAAGGCTACAGGAAAAAAAAAAATCTAATGCAGTCACTCTCCAGCCCAACGAGCAGTACATTGGGACTGTTGCATGGCGCTTGGTAAAATTGTTTGCGGGCAGTACTTGTTATTACAACCTGGGACTGTCTCTTACAATATAATATTGACTTGCAAGGCTACAGGATAAAAATCTAATGCAGTCACTCTCCAGCCCAACGAGCAGTACATTGGGACTGTTGCATGGTGCTTGGTGAAATTGTTTGCGGACAGTACGTGTTATTAAAACTGGGGAATGTCTCTTACAATCAAATATTGACTCGCATTGTCAGGCTTCGGGAGGCTTTGTCTCCTTTCTTAGATGGAGAATATAATAAAATTATAAAACAATGAAATTGTTACATCAGACCTATATCAGCCATATCAACCGATTCTCCTGATCTACAAACAGATGTAGACTTCACGCAGCCTAAGGTGGACCAGGAACCAGGTCCAATCCTTTAAATTAAAGTGCAGGTTTTGACCTGCACCAAGGATGAAACAGCCAGCTCGTTCAAGCAGCCTCAGCATCAACAGCAGCGGTGAAACTACAGACCAAACCAGGTGAACCAGGTGAAAGCCTGCTGTTCGATTGTCTTGCTTTTCTAAAGAATGCTTGATGATCAATCAGGATCCAAAGATCCTTTCATAAACATAAAAAGAGTTAAAAACTCCCTTTTTTGTGTCGGACATAAATTCACGCAATAGTCTGCGAGTATTCGGAAATAATTATTTTCAAAAAGAGCTCATTTAATTGAAGCCATCGATAAATGGTTATAGGAGCTACTTCCGGATATGTAAAGCTGAGCCTGGCCAATAATTTTCAAAAATCTTTTTAAATCTAAAATATAACTAAATGCGTCTTAGCTAGATGCGTCTTAACTTAAACAAGCGGTTTTCCCGCGGTTTCAACCCCATTGCTACTATTGGTCAAGACAATGCATGCTACAAGTAGCATAATATTAGCATAATAGTCTTCTTATATAATAATCTATTTTTATTCAACACGGAAAGGGTTTCTACAATTCGAACCCGTATTTCCCTGAGATTGACACGTTCAAACAAATAAACTCTTCAGGTTTATAATACTACATACTTAAATATTTATTAAAAATATTACATGAATATAGAAGTAAAATCTGTAAATAGATTTATTGATACTAACCACTTTTCAATGGAAGACTCGAAAACAGTACTAAAACTGATATCAAGAGTTATGTTCTATTGACATAAAGGATAACATTGATAAACAGAATAGAAAATATCTCCGGTTCCATTTGAGCATTCTATTTTTGAATTTAATACCTACCTTTCGCCCAAAATAATGCTCCGTTTTGTATTCACAAAGCTAATGAAACCAGTCATGAAAATATTAAGGTGAGCTCTTATATTTACAATGAATATTTAGACGTCATTAGCTTTATGGATAAGGATTATCTCTCTTGCAGATTTATATATGACCACTTTCATAAAAATAAGTAACCAAAGATCTCCCCACGAGCCTTGGTTTTATCATACTCAGGGAAAAAGGTCATTTCAATCCTTTCCCACTTTTGCAAATATCTAGGATATGCTTTAGATACGAGAATGTTTCAGGTCACACTACCAAAAAAAAAAAAACAAAAAAAAAAGAAAAATGTTATTCAATGCAAGGTTAAAGACTTATGAAAATTTTATTGATATCTTAGTACTTGCCTGCCCAGCTGCAAAGTACATAAGTATGACAGGTTGTATACAAAATTTGAAGATTTAAAATACAGAAATTAAAAAAAAAAAAAAAAAACACTGAATAGTGGAATCAAGCTAACAAGCATTCTGTTTGTAAAATTAAAGGAGATAAGTATGATCTATGATCTTGAATCTCAACAACGGGGGGGGGGGGGGGGATTGTGTGTGGTGATGAGAGAGCTATCAATTATTGGTATCTGGAAATAATGGCTGCTTATATAAGCCTTAAAATATTTGCCAAGATAATTCTTCAGATTGACAATACCACCGCAATTTCCTACGTCAACAGGATAACAGGGATCCAGTTTCCCCATTTGACAAAAACTAGATAACTTTAGCAATGGTGCTAACATAAAAATCTATATGTTTTTCGCTTTATTTATTCATTCTTCTGAGAACTTCGAAGTATATCAGGAGTTAAGATGTATCCATTCAAATGTTGAGTGCAACTTGCAAACTATGTCTTTGTAAAAATTGTAATAATATTGATAATCCCACAAACATAGATTTATTCGCTAGCCGATTAAATTATATTAAATATTCAAGAATATATTTCCTGGCATAGAAATCCGAATGCTGTAAATGGTTTACAATTTCTTGTTCAGAGTTTTTATTTTCATGCAGTTAATTCTTTACTATGATATAAAAACAGTCTGACTATGCCAAGGTTTCAATGTTTGACCCACACTGGTCAACATAGCCGTGCTGGTTATTTGAAGGATTTGTGGTGTCTAAAAATCGTGACAATTATCGGGTAACTAAAAATTTATTTTTTATCTACTGATTTCAGCCGGCGCCACAGATGCAACACCATTACCTCAGTGGCCGGGAACTCATCCGCGAGGTGATAACAAAAAGAGGTATCCAACCGTCATCTATAAAACGATGCGATAAAGGGTGGTTCATTAATTATTTATTTATAACATGTTTGAGGTATCAATTCCAAATATTATGAAATTCTTTACATGAATGTATAATAATAGTGTCCAATAAGGAACCTTAAATTCAAACCGCTCTGCTCGTAAGTTTAATTACTAAAGAAAACATTCCCAGGAAGGAAAACATAATTTTTTTAAAAAGGTTTTTGGTTCCGAACCCTCTCTGTCTATGAACAGCTTTGAAATAATTTTGGTACTTAATCTTGTAAAAAATAAATGATACCCAGAAGAACATTTATGACTTAAAAATAATAATAAATAAGATATATTGTATAATTACAAAAAAAAAAAAAAACATTGCTACCCAGCTAGCCCCAGTCACTATACAAGTATACATAGGATGCAAACAAGCATTATAATAAATAAAAATGAAAGGTATGGGACCTTTTGTTATTAAAGTTAAAATTCCCGTTCGTATAAACAGTCCTAAAATTGGATCATATCAACCTATGCTAATTATTTCGGTTTTTGAAAAAAGAAATCGAAACTTGCCCTTGCACAGCCTCACAAGCTATACAGAAACAGCTACCTTAAAGTTATTGACCTTATTCATAAAATTCTCAAGCCTTGTATTTCATCCAACTATATTTTACGATTCATATCTCTCAAAATCTACATGTGTTATGCTAATCTCGAGGACGAAGCCGCAATATAATTAAGGATTAAACGAACTTACCTGTAAGTGAAGTTCTATCCTAATTATATGAAGGCTTCGTCCGAAGAGATTAGCAACCCTCCCACCCGGTAGAGACCGAACGAGTTCGGTGTACCCCTATCAATCGTAAAATATGAAGTTAATAACGGGTTAGACTCCAAACTAAATGACACGAATGGCGAGCGCTGTATCCAAGTAGACTAAACTACCCACAGCAAAAAAAAAAAAAAAACAAATCAAATACTCTCAAAATAGTGTGGAATGGCATGTACTAGTAGGCGTTACTACATGTGTTATGCTAATCTCTTCGGACGAAGCCTTCATATAATTAGGATAGAACTTCACTTACAGGTAAGTTCGTTTAATCCTTAATTTCTTTCAATTTTTAATTTACCGCAAAAAATACAGAAATTAAATTATGTGGTCAAGTGCACCCGCAGGTCCAGGAGCGCACGGGCCCAGTTTACGAAAGAACTCATAACAAAAACAACGAGTCGTGTCTAGAATAATAACACTAGTCTACAAAGGTACTTGCATTTCAAAAAGTATCTATCTCTTGATAATGTAGCTTTTATAATTTATTTTGACACCCTAGGTACGAAAATATCATGTTGTGATTTTTCGATTTCCTCTTATATTCGGCTTCTGTAATATCTCTAGAAACAGTCCTGCAATAAGTCATAGACATTAAGAACTTCCACTTGCTCTGAAATCATTTTCCATGATGGAAAGCTCCCGCAATGTTCATTGCTATAACTGCCTAGAAAGAAGTCCAAAGGGGAACGTAAACAGTGGATTTCTAAGGACAAGACAACTCAGCTTGTGGAATTATAATTCTATAATAATATCCGATAAGTTTACATGAGTTTGTAGCATTACGCCACCTTCAGGGGTAGAGCAGGGGTCTCACGCCGTCCACCGAGATGCTGCTACGCCACGCCGAGGATGCCGTCGAAATTAGCGGCCACGAAGGCGAGGCCGGCTATGGGTCTAGGGTTTATGTCGCGCACCGTGATGTCGCCCACGGTGACATCGTCCTCCGAGAGGACGCCGGAAAGGTTGCCGAAGCCGTAGTGTACGGCGAACTCGGTACTACTGGTGCGGTATTTGCTCGATTTGGAGCTGTCGTACTGCTCGTGTAGCACTTTTAAAGAACACAACGGAGTTTAATAAGTAGTTTATTGTAAAATGTGAAAATAAAACAATACTGAAGCACGTGCAGCTGGAGCCGTGGTAAAAATTGTAGTGCCTAGAAAAGAATTGAAGGTGACGCAATGACACATTGAAAATTGGAAACATGAATTTTTAAAAATTATTAAAACAATAAATAGATCTTAAAGTAAAGAGGTTGAAGGAACAGAAGAGGTTGGATACCTCTCTGTTACAAGTTTCCACTCATTTTCCAAGAAAATATTTTTGCGTCCTGTACAAGTTCGTTTAATTCAGCTTGCGTTACTGTTTATTGTTGTAGTGATTTACGATGCGACGATAATGGTGGTTTATTTAAATTTTGATTTGGATTTCATTCTTCTTTTTTTCACAAACACCATTTAAATTTTCTAAACATAATTATGAGTTATCAAGCAAAAATAATAATAAAAACAAAACTAAATTACATTAAACTGATTGCGTAGAGGTAGCCTGTAAAATTCAAAATTTCTTGGATTAATAATTAGATTACGCAGATTGATCTAATATTGCGCAAATCGAAATTCGAGCAATTTATTGCTTATTCTTATATTTAGAATTACTCAAAGGCCTACTTGTTATTCTTGCGAATCATACTTCGATCAAGTTAAAGCTAACACCGACTTGAAATATCAAAAAACACAAGAGCTTCTACACCATCACCTAATTCTTCTAAAAGTAACGTATAACTTGGAACATAATTAAGTGTTACCAGGTATTCTTTTAAAATTCAATCAAACTGCTTGCAAAACTCACTGCAGCGGAAATTCCGCGAATACGGCAAATTGACTTGCCCCTTAAACAAATGTGTAGATGTATAGAAATGTATTACACAAACATTCATTTACACTTATTAGACACTTGCACTTAGATTTTTTACATTTTTTTTCCAGTCGCAGGATGATTCGCCATTCCCACCGCACTTCACATACGGTTCAAAAGTTATGATCTTTTTCGTGTCCATATTGGCAACAAATGTTTAGTGCAATTCAATTAAATTCTCTAATTTGAAAACTAATTAGAATTTCCGAATGATTACTTAATTTACTAACTTACCGACATACCAATAAAGTCTAAGATAACATAATGTGTCATCTTACTCTATTGATAATTATGTCATCTTACACACGTAGACTTATGTGCGATTAATGTAATTTTTTTTTCTATTACGTTGATTGATATAAAACTAATAATATTGTTGATTAAGAAACATTTTTATTATTATATCAGCCCATAGTGTCCCACTGCTGGGCAAAGGCCTCCCTCCACTCTTTCCACTTCTCACGGCTTTCTGCGACCGTGGTCCAGTCCTTCATGAAGCGGTCTAAGTCATCTCGCCATCTTCGCTTGGGCCTGCCACGACGTCGAGTTCTCCCTTCTGGCACCCAATCGGATGTATGTTTTGCCCAGCGATTGTATGGCATTCGACATACGTGGCCAGCCCAGTCCCATTTCAGCTTGGCAGCTTTCTCTCCCACATCGGCAATATGCGTTAAGGAACGCAGCACTGTGTTTCTTATGCGGTCTGAAAGTTTGACTCCCAAAATACTGCGTTCCATGCGTCGCTGGCAAACCGCGAGCGTGGACTTCTGAAGATTTGTCAAAGACCAAGTTTGTGCACCGTACGTGAGGATGGGGAGGATGCAAACGTCCATGAGTTTCCGCTTTAGCGACAAAGGAAGTTCTCCCTTCATCAGGTCTTTCATGGACCAAAAGCTCTTCCAGGCGTTTTCGGTCCGACGTAGAATTTCCTTATCTTGCCTCGCCTGGAATGAGACTATTTGGCCCAAATATACGTATTCATGGACGTAGTCCACCCTAACACCCTCGACGTAAAGATGGCGTTTTGTGCTGTTGGTCATAAGTTTGGTCTTTGACATGTTCATTTCTAGTCCGACCTCGCGGCTTGCAGCGTTTAGCTGTTCTAGCATCTGTCCGAGCTCCGAAGCAGAAGAGGAGAACAAGACTATGTCATCGGCGAAACGAAGATTCGTTAGTCTTCTCCCTCCGACAACAACGCCCTTCTCGCTCCAGCTAGCTCCAAGCGTTTTGAAGACCTCTTCTAGGACGGATGTGAAGAGTTTAGGCGAAAGTGGATCTCCTTGTTTGACGCCTTTATTGATTCGGAAAGACGGACCAACGGTTTCTATTTTTATGGCGGCTGTACTGTTTATGTAGATATGCTTCAAAAGGCTGATATAAGTTTTGTGGATGTGATGTGAGTTTAAACTTTCGAATATCGATTTATGTTTGATGCTATCAAATGCTTTGGAGTAGTCTACGAAGGCTAAATATAATGGCATGTTGAATTCGGAGTGTTTCTCAATTATTTGGTTCAGAGAATGGAGGTGGTCTGTGGTGGAGAAGCCTCGTCTAAAACCTGCCTGTTCCACTGGTTGGTGTAAATCGAGTGGTTCTATTATTCTGTTCTCTATAATTTTGATTAAAACTTTATACATATGGGACACGAGGCTGATGGGTCGGTAGTTCTGAAGGTCGGCTTTATCGCCTTTTTTGTGAAGCAAGATTATATTGGCATGACAGAAACTTTCTGGAAATTTACCGGTTTGTAAAATTAGGTTGAATAAGTTAGTGATATGCGGTAATAAAGTCGATTCTCCAATCTTGAGGGCTTCGGTGGTGATACCATCTTGACCGGCACTTTTACCGTATTTCATGCTAGATAGAGCTCGATGGACCTCATATCCTGTTATAGGTGGTATGTCTGGAGAGCATGAATAGGTATCGAGGTTTAGCGAAACTGAACTGTCAGAATATAGAGTTTTATAAAATTCAGTACTGATCTCAATTATTTTTCGTCTATCTCTCTGCTTCGTTCCGTTTGAATCTCTCAGGCCTGTTATCCAAGATTTGCCCTTTTCTAAACCTCTTTTCGCCGCTCTTAATGATCTGTTGTTTTCTAATGTGGTTTGGATTAAGTTGACATTATATTGTCTAATATATTTGCGAATATTTCGTTTTACTGTTCTGTCTTTAATTTGGTACTCTGGTGTGTAATAGTTTAACATCTGTCTTTCTTCAATTGCGCGTCTTGTAGCATCAGTCAATTTTTTCTCCTTATGTTTACTACACTTTATTTTCTTACTAGCTTCACTGATAGCATTTTTTATTTTATTGTAGTAGGTTGAAACGTCTTCGGTGTGTTTATCCAGTATGCTAAATTTATTGCTCAGTTCCAGATTAAATTGACTTTTGTTCATTAATAAGGAGATTTTGTCTAATTTTCTAATTGAATTTTTAATTAAATTTAACCTTTGAATTTTTAAATTAAATGTTATTGTAGCTCTTAAGGGTTTATGGTCCGAACTGAATTTAAAGTTATTGAGGATATTTACATTTTTGACTATTTCTTTACTAGAGGAAAGACAGTAATCTATTTCATTCTTTGTTATACTATCCGGTGATTGCCATGTCCATCGGCGCTGAGGTTTTTTCATAAATAAACTGTTACTAATATTTAAATTTTGGCCAAATGCAAATTGTAGGAGACGCTCGCCTCGATTGTTCCTTGTACCTAAGCCGTGTGGTCCAACTACACTATTGTTGTCATATTCCTGTCTCATGCCATAAAATTCTTCTACCTCGTCGTCCGAATGCGATGATGTTGGTGCATAAGTCTGAATTATGGTAAGGGTCTTTTTGGCTGTTACGTGAAATTTCAGCAAAGCTAACCTGTCAGAAAAGGCAACGAACTCTTTTATGTTGGTTTTCCACCGTTTGTTAACCAAGAAGCCAACCCCATTTCTGCCTCCAGGAACTCCGACATGGAAAAATATGTTTTTATCCCTCTCAATGGTATCTTCACCTTCTCGTCTTACCTCTGCCAATCCAATGATATCATAGTTGATGTTTTCCAAAGCATTTTCCAACTCTATTAATCTCTCCTCAGTTCGTAGGGTGCGAACATTGTATGTTATGATGTTAAGCTTCATGTCCGTATTTCTAGCCTGGGTCGTTTGACAGTGAGATGATCCCGCCCGGGGATTCTTCGCACCCCTGGCTTTAGCGGTTAAACGCCTACTGTCATCAGAGTCTCCACTAAAGCCGCCGGGCACTTGGGGCCTTTGTCTTGTGTTTCGATCCATAGAAAAGTAGTGGAGGGGTTTGGACTTTTAACTCACCACGCTTGTCCGTTGCGGGTTGGTGAGTGCATAGTAGGCCTGCTAACTTGGCCTGTGGACGCCGTTATTGGTGCACTGGACACCGAATTAGCGCCGCCCTGAGTTGACATCCTATGCTGATCCCAACTTTCACACCTTAGACCTCAAGTTAGAACTTACTGTTCTGTGAGCTCTGTGGTGGTTCTTACGGCAGCATTGATGGTCAAGCGCCAAAGAATGAGTGCTGAATTCCCTTAGTCGCCTTTTACGACACCCATTGGAGGATATGGGTTGGTGCTATTCTTTGTGTCCGGACACCACACGGACAAGAAACATTTTATAAACCTTAAAAAGTTACTGATCTGGCATGGCTTAATTTATAGTCTTAAAACAAACAGTATTTCCCCTATAGGTATAACTATAGCCCTCCTAAGTTCGAATAAAAGTGGTAAAATTGAAGCTAAAGTTAAAGGAAAATGGAGCCCAAAAACCCTTGCTGTCTTCGGTTTCAACAGGCGCCAAGGTAGTTGGCTCTGGCATGGTTGGCCCTGGTGTGCTTGGCTCTGGTGTGCTTGGCTCTGGTGTGTTTGGCTTTGGTGTGTTTGGCTCTGGTGTGTTTGGCTCTGGTGTGTTTGGCTCTGGTGTGCTTGGTTCTGGTGTGTATGGCTCTGGTGTGCTTGGCTCTGGTGTGTTTGGCTCTGGTGTGCTTGGCTCTGGTGTGCTTGGCTCTGGTGTGATTGGCTCTGATGTGCTTGGCTGTAGTGTGGTTATTTCGTCTTCGTAGAGTCGGCAATCGTTTTCATCCATATTTGGCGGTATGTAGCGGAATGAATCGACCAACACAATGGAATTTGGAGACGCCCGACCAGCAATGAATATCTGAAACAAAGAGAGTTATTCACAGTTTATAGAGGTAATGGAAACCAAGGGGCCAGATAAAAGAAACAGTAATTAATATATTAAACCTTTGTCTTACTATTAACAAACCGTTCCGAAACTTGTTTCAAAGAACGTTTTATACTTAAGTAACCAGTGTTTTTCATTATAAGAGAATAATTGTATTCGGATTTGGGAAATACAACTAACAATAAACTTTACCGGTTCCGAATTTTTAAACTCTGTACTTAAACTCATCAAATCGGTTCAGCGTAAAAGCATTACAAACGAATTCACTTTCGCATTTATGATCAAGGTATGACGAGCAAGTTCTTTGCTTCGCAGCAATGTAGCGGCAGAACTGCTGCGCGGCAGTATCTCCGCACCATCGTGACAGATCGGTAGTGACGTGTCTGCCGCTGCAGCGATAGTACCTGCCTATTTACATATAAGCTGACAAATAAATCGGCAGCAAAAAATAAATCTGTAGTGGATCCTGTTGTCCAAGTTTCGTTACATTCATAACCCGTACATCTGTACCCTGAGCACGAGTTTTCACTCTTTTACTTTACAGCGTCTTTTCAGTATTTACAGCGTTTCTTGTATGATAAAATGGCGCCTCTGGTGTGTGAAGAAGGAACTAATTTTTTCCTTGAAAATTGTCAATTTGACATTGTCAAAGTTCCAGTTTACTTTACGTCTCAAATACTGAAAACTCGTGCTCAGGGTACTGGTCGTACAACCGACTGGTCTACACACCCGACCTTAATAAAGCATTTCACTAATAACGGTCGGTGTATTTCTAGAGCGTCCCTTTTATTCGGGCGTAAAAAACAACATAAAAAAGTGTAAAATAACTTTTCTTTCGGAAGTCGGTGGCAAAAAAGTCAAGAAAATAAGAAACAAAATGTGTAATGTTTTTTAAAGAATTTTGTAAAAACGTGAAACGTGAAATTTAAAACGTGGTGCTCGGGATTTAAAAAAAACCGGCCACGTGCGAGTTGGACTCGCCCATGAAGGGATCCGTAGTAGCAAGCATAGATTAGGGATATAATTATATTGAGACTAGCTGTCCCGGCAAACTTCGTAAAGCCTCAGATTTTTTTTTTAATTAATTTTCTCACCTTTTAAACCTTCCCTGGACTTCCGGAAATAATTCAAAACCAAAATTAGCCAAATCGGTCCAGCCGTTCTCGAGTTTTAGCGAGACTAACGAACAGCAATTGATTTTTATATAATAGAGAAGACTAGCTGACCGGGCAAACTTCGTACCGCCTCACCTTTTAAACCTTCCCTGCACTTCCAGAAGCAATTCAAGACCAAAATTTGCCAAATCGGTCCAGCTGTTCTCGAGTTTTAGCGAGACTAACGAACAGCAATTGATTTTTATATAATAGAGATAAGTAAGTAATATTCACAAACAATAAAAATAACTTTGTTTTTCATGGTGTTTGTATGAATGGCAAAGTTATATTTGCGGTTTTTGACAATGTACTACCTATATCTCAAAAACTGCTAATTCTATATCTCATCCAAACCAATTTTCAATGGAAGTTTGCATGATAATGTACAATATCTATTTTTTTTTTTGGTTTTATCATTCTCTTATTTTAGAAGTTACAGGGGGGGGGGACATTTTACCACTTTGGAAGTGTCTCTCGCGCAAACTGTTCGGTTTAGAAAAAAATGATATTAGTAACCTCAATATCATTTTTAAAGACGTCTATCCATAGATACCCCACACGTATGGGTTTGGTGAAAAAAATTGTTTGAGTTTCAAATCTAAGTATGGGGGGAACCCCCAAAATTTGTTTTGTTTTTAACAATAATAAAAAAATCCATGTCACTCAGTTCAGCGATAATAGACATTTAAAAAAAAAAGCTGAAATTCGACACCCTTGGTCGCATTTTCAATTCCTCTGATCACCAATGTCACTATTTCGCTGTGATTTTTTTTAATTTCGTGGTCTTCATTAACGATGCTATTAATCGCAATTACAAATTAATGCAAAAAACATTGTTAATTTAATAAAATAAAATAAGTAAAGTTTTAGTGAGTCATGGTTCACAAAAATACTATTAGTTAACTTTGACACTTCATTATGAAAAAAAAATGTACAACACTACCCTTGGCAAGTTACTTCAAAAGATGGCGCATTTAATCAAGATTTCAAAATGGTGCAACACTTGCCACTTATCTTGCCATTAAAAATTTTATTTCTTATTTTTTTTCAAATCGAGACGGATTCAACGATCGTCCGGAGGACACGGTGGAGTATACGTTGCAGGACTGCCCCGCTTGGGCAGAGCACCGCCGTATCATCTCGGCGGCGATAGGCGGAGACCTCTCGCGCTCGGCATTGGTAGGCCATGCTGCGGGGCGAGACGGAGTGGGAAGCGGTCGCCTCCTTCTGCGAAGCAGTCATGCTTACGAAGGAGGAGGCGGGCTGCATGATTCAGAGGATAGCGGCCTCTCTCTTCCCTTGCCGCAATGGTAGACGCCCACGGCGTCGGACGTCGGCAGACGATCTCCGGCCACCGTAGGCGCGGGCATGCGGGCGGCGAGTAATGGGCGGCTCGCTGTCCGACCATGGACCATGCGGACGGCGCGTTGTGTTCCACTCGCGCCTCAAGGAGTGTCAGCATGATTACGGGGCCCCCTCTAGAGGGCCAAAGCCTGCCGGGGTCGCGGGACGTTTATCTCATTACCGTGACCCCGGAACATAAAGGGCTTTTTTTTTTTTTTTTTTTTAGGGTGGCAAAATCATCAAATGAGGCCTCCCGCCCTGGGTGGGGCAGAAGGGACTGTCAGACTCTTACTGACTAAAATCCACCCGTGTTCCTTCGGATGCCCTTTACGTTCCGGGGCCACGGTATCCTGGATTAAGAAAAAATCCGCGACCCCGGCAGGCATTTGGCCCCATAAGGGGCCCCGTCGGTGACGCGTGAAACACGACACGCCACCGACCCGGGCTTGGTCCTTGGTCGGACGGCGAGCTTACCCATTACTCACCGTCCGCAAGCCCGCTCCGCTGCTGTGCCCTCTGCTAATCAGAGGGACACGCATTGGAGCTTCCACCCGACAGGCTATTCGCATACGGGCAAAGAAACCCCCTTAGGCACACAGTGCCTAAGGAAGAGTCTTTGCCCGCATCCCAGGGCGCACCGGCCCGAAAAACTGGTCTTCCCCCCGGACGTATCCGTGAGGGAACTCCAGTCCACGGACGCACGTGGAGGTTACCTGTCTTAGCACCCCAACATAAAGGGCTATTGAAGGACACAGTGGATTTTAGTCAGTACGAGTCTGACAGTCCATCCCGCCCTGCCCTAGGGGGGAGGACTCATTCGATGATTTTACCACATAAAAAATGGTAGATATTATCAACAGTTATTACAGATTTTCTACTAAAATACGATACTTACAAAGCCTTCATAACTGCCTTCGCGTTTTAAAGGTATTGTGAGAGTGTGCCATCCGCTCTTGAAGTTTGGAATACCGGCGTCATTAAACTCAATTCCCAATAAATATCCATCTATCGAGTGAGCAAAAACATCAATAAAGTTCCGGGACCTCTCGTCTTTTTCCATATAAATGTTCACTTCAATTTTACCATTATAGTGCATAGTAAAATTGAATGACGGCACACAACTATATACATCAGTGGGTCTTATGAATGTAGTACTTTGATCATTTTCAGCACTCAAGTCAATATTACTGTATTTGTCTACAATCCAATCTGGATGTAGGCTATGACATGAAGAGTCTCCCGACTGATTCAACCATTCCTCGTAGTTTTGTTCAAACGTGTACCTCACACAATGATCACTGACTGCGTAAGACACCGACATTAATAATATTAACACTATGTGAATCATTTCGTTACAACACATGCAACCTGGAGGAAATTTTTCGAAAACTGTTTTTGATCCTGATTTGGATAATACTGTCGTAAAATATATTTATTATAGATAAACAGTATGGATTAATGAAACATAAATTAAAGATAGCGTAGAAAACTTACCTAACGGATTTTCATTATCAGGAATTAGGTATAATGTACTAGGTTTTGTCCGCGGCTTCGCTCGCGTCAATTTAAAGTTTGACAATCAAGTCGTTGACACGTAGCGCCATCTATTACCATGAAAATGTTATTGTTGTTTTCTTCGGGAACAGTACTTTCGAGATGACAGGTACCCTGTGTTCGTTACTGTAGACCTAACAAAGATTAAGATTTTCAAGATAATCCGTTTAGTGGTCGTAGCGTGAAGTGTTTGTACAATAAAAACGTCATTTCTAACAATGTTTTACGTTTTCACAGCTAGAACAAGAAATGTTGGTAACATTCCGTTTCATTACTAAACAAGTAAAAAAATAATTTTAATACATGACGTTGTCGTGATGGTTGTCGCGTTTTTTTTAGTTTTTTTTTACCCGATTGAAACGTCCAGTGTCAAGGTTATATTCTTGTGATTTGTTATAATCTTTGTGATTTTATGAGTATGCAAACATACAATGATGGAAGAAGAGAAAAACTATAAATCTGTGCCTCCTGTGATAAGTGATATAACTCGAGTTGTACCCTTTTTGTGATTTTCACATGAGCATTATCAAAAAAAAAAAAAAGTCTTTTTTGGTCTAACTCACGTTCTTCTATCTGCTATAGTTTCGGAGATAATTTTGTGCAAAGTGATACAACTATAGGGATTTTGGCAAAAAATTCGGTACAATAGATATTTGTCAAGATGTAACCCCAAAACCGGTCACTTAACACACAATTTTTCGTGCTTCGTGATTTAAATGCTATTGTATTTAACTTCACATTTTATTTTTCAGTTCAATTATCGTGAATTTTGATGTGACTAGAGTAATATCCCTTTAAACTAATTCTTTCGATATGCCTCTAGGATACAAATCGACATGTATCTACAAATCTGAATGTAAGGTATGCTCTTTTTTGTGAAAAGTGATACAACTTGATTTAAATCATTCTACACAAATCTGTTTTTATGTGTAAACAGATATAAATGTAGTTGTATCTAAAATTTCAACCAATTGTAAAAACATATATACAAAGGTTTTAGTACTATAGACCACATACACACGCTCCGCCAGATTATACAGAAGACAGAGGAGTATAATCGGCCATTATGTTTAGCGTTTGTGGACTATGAAAAGGCCTTCGATTCAATCGAAACCTGGGCAGTATTGCAGTCCCTCCAACGATGTCATATCGACTATAGGTATATCGAAGTGTTGAAGTGTTTGTATAGAAACGCCACCATGTCCATCCGACTTCAGGAAGAGAGCACGAAACCAATCCAATTGCAGAAAGGCGTGAAACAGGGAGACGTTATTTCTCCGAAACTGTTCACGAACGCGTTGGAGGACGTTTTCAAGCTCTTGGAATGGAACGGATTCGGCATCAACATCAATGGCGAATACATCACTCACCTTCGTTTTGCCGATGATATAGTCATCATGGCAGAATCGTTGGAGCACCTCAATGCTATGCTCAGCGACCTCAGTATCGTTTCCCAACGGGTCGGCCTTAAAATGAACATGGACAAGACGAAAGTCATGTCGAATGTCCATGTGGCACCCGTACCGGTTGTTGTTGGGAATGATACTCTCGAAGTTGTAGACCATTACACTTACCTTGGACAGATTGTTCAGTTAGGTAGGTCCAACTTCGAGAAAGAGGTCGCCCGAAGAATCCAACTCGGATGGGCAGCGTTTGGGAAGCTACGTGATATCTTCTCATCGAGAATCCCACAGTGTCTCAAGACAAGGGTGTTTAACCAGTGTGTGTTGCCAGTGATGACATATGGCTCTGAAACGTGGTCTCTGACTGCTGGCCTTTTAGAGAGACTAAGAGTCACTCAACGAGCGATGGAAAGAGCTATGCTCGGAGTTTCTTTGCGGGATAAAATCCGGAACATGGATATTCGGCGAAGAACCAAAGTCACCGACATAGCTCATAAAATTTGCAAGTTGAAGTGGCAATGGGCAGGCCACATCGCTCGTAGAACTGACAACCGATGGGGAAGAAAAGTTCTCGAGTGGCGACCACGGACCGGAAGACGCAGCGTAGGTAGGCCTCCCACTAGGTGGACCGACGACATCGTGAGGGTCGCGGGAAACCGATGGATGCAAGTGGCGAATTGTCGTTCGGCGTGGCGGTCTAAGGGGGAGGCCTATGTTCAGCAGTGGACGTTTTCCGGCTGATGATGATGATGATGATGTAAAAACATGGCACAAAATAATAAATGTGCTAAGTGATACAAGTGCAGGTGGCGGGGGTTGGAGGGGGTAATCGGAGGTGCGCGGGACGTAGAGCCGTATTAGCTCACTCGTGCGCTCCGCAATGTCGCTGTGGTCGAACGTTAGATCTGTTCTTTTTACCAAAGATAGCATGTCTCGTTTTTTTACAAAAAAGCGTTCAGTGATGTTGAGTACATGACCATGGATTGTTCTAAACGTGGAAAAAGTTATGATATGATCACGATTAATACGGTACCGAAAGCTTACCACTCCAAACTTCCTATTTCAACTGAGAAGAAGAAGGATCTATTAAGTTTATTATGTTTTATTCATGAGAGTACCCATGAGTTTTACAGAGGTCTGAGCTGCAAAAGTGATGTCAAAGACAGTCCGCCAGATAATGATAATGATTCCGATGATGAATAGTTTCACATTCATTTAAGAGGCCTCTTACAGTCCAATAGCGCCGCCAATCGAAAAAATGTCATAACTCGTAAATAGAATCAAAAATACAAAATAATGTTCTATTATTACTGTAGAAAAGGCAATAACGTAATTGTATAACACCTTATCAACACTTGAAATATAGCTGTTTAGCTAAATCGTGCATTTGTAACAAAAACGGCCGTTTATGTTTTGAATGCACGATTTAGCTCTCTACCTCTAAAGAAAGTTTAAAGTTTTGTTATTTTTATAGATTATAACTTTATTGTGATACTTTGTATTACACTGAGTAGGTCAATTGCTTGCTGTGATAGCTCATCAAAACTGACCTATGCCTTTTTTTTATGTGTAATGGGTTTGCTCTTGACCTTAGTCTAGGACAAGAGTGACTAAGACAAGGTCGACGATGGAGCGAGCTTACCCAGAAGAAGCCTGTTTACTCTAACTTTGAAGAGATTAGGGTTGTATGCGTTTGGAAACACAGACGCAGGCAGAGAGTTCCACTCCTTCGCTGTCCGCATTATAAAAGACGTTTGGAAACGCTTAGTGCGAATTGATGGTATGGCAATAAGGTAAGGATGGTAATTTGCCGTGCGTCTAGATGTGCGATGATAGAAAGGGGCTGGTGGGATGAGGTCGCGGAGTTCTTGGGCACACTCTCCGAAGTACAATCTGTAAAAGACCGACAGGCAGGCAACTTTGCGGCGATGAGTCAAGCTATGGAGCTTAGCATTCACCAATTTTTCGTCGCCAACGAGCCTTTTAGCTCTACGTTCCACTGAATCAAGAGCGGCAAGTTGATATTTAGCTGAGCCATCCCAAAGGTGGCTACAATACTCCATGCAGGATCGGACTTGTGCTTTGTAAAGAGTTAAAAGCTGTCCAGGCGTGAAGTACCGCTTCACTCTATTTAGGATGCCCAGCTTTTTGGCCGCAAGTTGGGCTTAGTTACTTAGTTTTAAGTTTCAAACTTTTGTTTATGATATGTTCCTTTTGAGAATACCTAGTTACAATCGTATTGTCAGATTGTGATGATTTGATCTCCATTTATTTGTATAAGAATTTTGATAAAAATGTGCCTTAACGACTGTATTTTTAGGTTAATAAACGTTGATTTTTATTTTTCTAAAACTTGTATTTATTTACACATATCACTATCTTTTTTTTTGAGGGGTACATCTTGACTTACATAATTTAACATATCTTCTGAAAGACTAGGATTTTAGTAAATTGATACAGTTCAACTAAAATATGTAAAGAGGTGACTGATAAGTAAAAAAAATAAATCTTAAGGGTTATATCTTCATCTTTTGTTTTAGCACATTTTGCTAGAATCATTATTCTAATGAGTTATTAGACGTTTTAACTTGATGTATATCAGTTTACACTAAGACAATTTATTGGTGCAAGCTTGGTGCAACGTAATATAACTGTACAAGTATCATTAATAACTTAATTTTAGCACATAAAAACTAAGTAAAAGTTACAAGTCGCAGGTTTTTCATGAATTACTTCCAAAATTAAATATCTATCAAAAAATCTAAATTTTATAGAGAAAGAAAATCTTTTGTTCTACAAAACAGTGCACTAATATTTTACCTAGCCCACTTAATTAACGAACTAGATTTTTTTAATTCTTGTTTTTGCTGTCCTGTAAAATGACGTTTTTTGACTTGTATCACTTATCACAGGAGGCACAGAAATGTTATGAGACACATTCTATTTGGCTATTGAAGCAATTTGATGTTCCCTTAAAAACGATGTGCCCATAGCGCATAGTTAAGAAAGATTGATGCAAATGAATAACAGTTCGCGCCGCGCCGCGCCCGTAGCGACTCCACGTAATTTGTCATTCCGCAAATAAAATAGGAAATTGTAGTATAAAGTGAACAGTTAACAGTGTAAATTCATACATTTCTTCTTAAACAAGTGAAGAAACTAACTGTGTGATTTCTTTGTCGAAATATACTGACATTATTGTTTATTGTGCAAATTAACATTATTCCCCTGTTAAAACATTTCAAATCACAGTGACGCGTTCGCGTATCAACGGACAGTGCACTGCATATCAAGCGCAGTCAAATGCTTGACGCTACAATAGTTTTGATTAAACGCAACCCCGCTACTGCGCCAGCGCTGCTCGCTCTCGCCCACGCGTTCCCTGTACGCAAGCGCTAAGCGCTCTACGCGGCGGCGGCGTTGGTGAATGGAACGCGAGTCTCCACAGCGCTTGATTTATTTGCTTTACGCACCCTTTGCATGTTTGGAACACCTGTGCTTTCAAAGTTTTGAAATGATTTGTTTGTTTTGCTTGTGATAACACAATTGATGCTTATGAACAATTTTTACATTGTACCTCGAATGCATGCAATAATTGTATACCTGATGGGAATATACAAGATGTAGATTCAAACTTGTGGATTTGCCGGGAATGCTGTATTCCGCGTACAGCAGTACTGCGTGAGCAGATAATAATAACAGTCAAGTCTCGATAGGAAATCCATTTGAGAATGATGATGCTAATTTGACACTGAGGAGGAAGTACTCGTCAATACCTAAGCTTGATGAAATCCAATCGTCAAACTCGAGCGAGCTTAATTCCGAAATGCGTTTACTCCGTCATGAAGTGCTGACACTCAGCGATCAATTATGCCAGGCAATGTTCTTAATTTCTTGCTATCATGTTATGCTTCAGATTTATTCTAACCAAATGGCTACTATGGACGCCAAATTAAAAAAGTTTGAAGAGTAGCGTCTGCAGAGCAACGTACAGATACATGTAGCTGAGCAGCCGACATTATCGGCCGATACAACCTTGCAAGCTACTGGCCCCTTACCGCATAAAAAGCGCAAGCGGCAAAAAAAGTCCACTAAGCAGCAGTTCCCCATACTTAATAACAACTTAACAACGTAACTTCTACCAATCCTATTGATAAAAAAAGGGAAATATACCATTCTGAACAACCACAACCACAGCAAATAGTCTGTGAACAGATTCCACTGGAAAATATGAAGGCAGGGCCAAGTCCTTTTAGCCATCAGCATGAATCTAATCAAAGACCTCAATCTAAGAACAATAATTCTGAATCCTCTTCCCCCGGACCGCCGTAAGGTGCTAACGTGTCTCTGGCTCTAAAGAAGAAGTTCAAGTCCCAAGCTATTCAAAACATCGCGGCATCGGAACGTGAAACACCTACCTCTGCCAGCCTGGTACTTCGACGGACCAAGCTGCGCAAGCTCCACCTTCAAGGACACGTAAGAGTGCTTGCAATATTTGTAACGCCCTAGTGCTAATTGATTGGAGAACTTCCGCAACGTTGGCTCCGCCCCCTCATTAGTGGACGTCACTATCTCCAAATTGTGTGCCATTATTTTTGCGGTGCTTGCTTATTGGATCATTCTGCTGCCAAAGCGCGCGCGCACGCCCTGCTAAACATATATCTCCTCATTGCCGCTGCTGCCTTGGTAATCATGGGCTCGCCGATGGACAAATCTGTTTCGGAGTCCGAGCTTAGTGTGTTGGGAAAGGATCAGGACAAGACGCCGCCTAACTATGTTTTTCAACGCGCTAAAAGGAGCAGAGAAGATATATCCATAAGTAATCAACTGGACGAGTTTAAAAAAGAAATTAAGGAAATGATCTCTCTTTACACGACCAAGGCAACGAAATTCAACAGATGACCACAGCGTTAAAAGAAATTCAACAGACTAACCTTAATATCGAAAACTCGATTGATTTCCTCACTGCACAAAATGTGACACTTAACAATAAAATTGAGCAACTTGAAAGCCAGAGCAAGAAGAATAGGCAATATATAACTCTGTTGGAGGGTAAAATGGAAGAGATGCAGATAGGGAGTCGCAAAGCAAATTTTGTCATTAAGAATGTTCCAAAACAAACCAAAAAAACTAAGGAAGATCTCGTGGACATGATTACCTGTCTTTCTCGAAACATAGAATGTAAAATTGACAAATCAGACATCAAAGACATATACCGACTTCGTGGAAAGAATAATGAAAGCCTGAATCAACCCATTATTGTAGAAACTGGGTCTACACTCCTTAAATCTGATTTTATGAAAATGAGTAAAACTTACTTCACTATGCATAAGTCACGCTTGAGCTGTAAGCACTTAGGATTTAAAATACACGAAGACACTCCAGTTTATGTATGCGACCATCTGACAGCCAAAGGGTCTCGCCTTCACTTTCTGGCTAGAGACCTTACGAAATCGGGAGCTTTTAAATTCTGCTGGACAGCATACGGAAAGGTCTACGTAAAGAAAGATGAAGGCACGCCTACAATTCAAATTAAAAATGAAGAGCAGGTACATAAGCTCATGGTAGCTCAATGGCTTTTAGTGCATAGTCAGCCACATTTCTTTCATTTTGTACCCAAAAAAGTTTTAATTATTTTTTCTAATGTGGTTATCTCAATCTCAATGTTATTGTTAATTAATCTTTTCCTAAATAGCGAACCAGTTTTGTATTGCTTGTTAGCTCATTCATCATTTTTTCACATATTTTGTTTTTGTTCTTGCATGTATAAGTGTAATTATAATAGATCATCGCAATTCACACAATCATACACATCATACTCACACACACACACAAAAATATTCTATATTTCAAAAATAATCCAGCATACTGATCTATACTCCAATCACTCTAGCATGCGTTACAACACAATAGTACGATACATCTCTCTTAATTGTTCTGTGGCTATGTCTATTCAGTCTTTAATTAACAAAAATGGATGACACCCTACAGACTCTCAATGATATCGACAATATCGAAGTTGCGCGTACATTCCAATATGCAGGCACTGAGCTACACGATCATGTTAAAATTGGCAAACATGATCTGACCATTATTGCTCAGAACATAAGGAGCATTTTCTGCAACTTTGATGATTTATCACTTTTATTATCGACATTTAAATTTGAAACGGACATTATAATTTTAACAGAATGTAGATTACACCCGAATAAACCCATACCTCAACTTAATAACTATCTTAATTTTTCAACTACTCGTCAATTAAATCAAAATAACGGTGTGGTAGTATACGTGAAGAAATCTTTAAATCCTAAAGTGAAAGAAATAAATGTAACTCATGCGTCATGTCTTCAGCTAGAAGTGCATAATAATATTTTCTTATGCATGTACCAATCCCCATCTAACACAAATACAGATATGTTTATAGATTCTCTAAGTTATCACCTAAATACTATAACTTTTCATAAAAACATCATTATAGCGGGAGATATTAACATTAATCTCATAATCAAAAATACGGAGCCGCCGCATGATTATAGAAATAGGGTTAATTACCTAAATATGTTATCTCTACACGGAATACTACCCGGACATACTTTACCTACACGAAAATCCAATTGTTTAGACCATTTTATGATTAAAGTAAACAAGAATAAAATATCTGCAACTATTGCTATATTACATACTTCCCTCACAGATCATTACACTACTTTTCTATCATTGTCCAAACTAAAAGTCAAACAATCTGCTAATAAAACCATCACATCGATTGATTTCGAACGGGCCCTAAATCAAATTAGAGAAGACAAAATTGAAGAATTAATGTTTTGCAATGACCCGGGCCAATTAACCGAGCTACTTTTATCAAAGTTAACTAACGCTATTAATCATAGTACCGTTACCAAAACAATTCCCAATAGCAAGCGTACAGTTAAGCCGTGGATAACTGCCGGTTTACTCAGATGCATTAGAAATCGCAACAAACTCCAAAAAAAACCCGTGATGATCCATTTGATGATAAGTTAAAAATAACCTACCGACGATATCGCAACTTCTGTAATAATCTACTAAAAAAATTAAAAAGAAAATATGAAAGGGCTCCATCACAAATAACAAATTGTTATGGCAAAACATTAAAACTTTAACTTACACTAGCAATTCTAAGAGTCAAAACACTGAATTACTACACATGAAATCAAATCCAACTGAGTCTGTTAACTTCATTAATAACTATTTTGTAAATATTGGCAAAGAGTTAGCTTAAAAAAATTAAACCAACTACGAAAAACTTAAATTCTTTTAGTTCTGATTCACTGTCTACACAGATGAGCTCATTTGTGCTTTTGGATACGGATCCAGAAGAAGTAAACAGGATCTTGATCAGTCTAAAATCTAACAGCGCATCTGGCTGGGACAACGTATCCACAAGATTTTTAAAACATACTAGACAGGAAATGGTTCCTATAATATCGCACTTGGTGAATCTTTGCTTTGCAACAGGTAGCTTCCCTGCTCCACTTAAGCAATCTATTATTACTCCTGTTTACAAGGGTGGGGACAGAGACGATGTTAGCAACTATAGACCTATATCCATTTTGCCAGCCATTTCGAAAATTGTTGAAAAACTAATTAACAATAGGTTGCTAAAATATCTACACAAATTCAAAATCTTAAGTAACTCACAATTTGGGTTCAGACCCGGATTATCAACTGAAGATGCAGTAACTGCCCTCAGTTCTCTAGTGGCTGGTAATCTGGATAGTGGTAATAAATGTCTGACTGTCTTCCTCGACTTAAAAAAGGCGTTTGACACCGTCTCTGTTCCTATCCTCATAAACAAATTAGAAACGATAGGTGTGAGAGGAATTCCACTCAAAATGTTTGTTGACTACCTTTCAAACAGGAAACAAAGAGTTAGGGTGGGAGATTACGTCAGTAATGACGAAAAAGTGACCTTTGGTGTGCCCCAGGGAAGCGTGCTAGGTCCTACATTATTCCTAGTTTACATCACCTCTGCAACCTTAATATCAATAACGCTAGAGTATTTTCCTATGCCGACGACACTGCTGTAGTCTTTTCTGGGAATACGTGGAACGATGTCGCTAGGATTGCTGAAGCTGGTATTACTCAAATTGCTGAATGGCTTTCAAATAACCTATTATCACTCAACACTGCAAAAACAAATTACATATGTTTCAGTATATCACACAGAACACAACCCAACAACAATTTTAATATAAAAGTACATACGTGTGATGATCCAAATAACTGTCAATGTCCAGCACTACTCAGAGTGACTCAAACTAAATATCGACGGTAAAAAGGCAAAAGGGGTCAAGCGCCACATTTTGCGATCTTAACTTTTTTATTGACCCCAACTCCACTATTTTTTCTCTTTCGAATGGTCATAGTATCGTTTTTCTAGCAAGAAAAAAAGTCACTTGCACCAAAGAATTATTTGTACTGAATTGCCAAATCGATACTTACCAAAAGTGCTCAAGCGACACCGACTTTACCTTGCTTGGTTGAAGGACCATTTTGTATATTACGTTTTTGTATCGCCTTGTCATTTGGCATAATTTTAAAAACAATATTAGAAATAAATATGTCGTTTGTATCCATATTCCTTTTATTTGTTTAGTAATATTTTTTCACTTAACACTATTGATAAGAAAATGAAATACTATAACGTCGCTTACACCAATATAGTAAAGATTGTCAACTAAACATAATTGGCGCTTGGCCCCTTTCTTAAATAATTTTATTTTCATTACGTTGCATTTGATTCACTCAGTACGCGCGCCAGCGCCGTTGCAAGTGGGTGTATGTTTTGTGTGCGTGAAAGCAAGTTCACGCGTGTTTGAAACGCGATCGCAGTTTTTAACACAGATTAACATTTTATATAAAACATGTCTGCAACTCCCGAAAACGTGAAATTGAGACGTATTTTAGACCGAATAATTGTTGTTTTTTTTATTTTATTAAGAACTAGCTTCTGCCCGCGACTTCGTGCGCGGATCCTGTTGCTTATGCCAGCGACAACGGAGTCGTCAAAATCGAAGATCTGAAACGTCTGATGTCCAATAGAGCCCGGGTAAATAATAAATGGGAGTTCTGGCCAGTAGAGTCAGATTTTTAATGATATACCATCGTCATCGAAAATCAGTCCTAAAGTCTTACCGCCTTCACCGCGTGGAGGTACTCCCAGTTTATGTTATTTTATAATTAATTATACAGGGTGAATTGTTCAACTGGGCGTGGATGGCTATTTCCGAAACTATGAGGAATATCAAAAAACGTTGAAAGGAGTCTCGAGGCCGATTTTGATGTAAACTATTGTTGTGACTGTACTTGTTCAACTCAATAATTTCGTATTAATTGCTGAATACAGTGGGATTGTTGAGACGTCAAATCCAGTGAAACATTGAAAACAATGAAATTTTATAATTTCGAATTAATTATGGATAGAGATGTAAAGTAACATATAAAATAGTAATTTCATAAAAATCTGTAATTTCCTTAAGTTTGCCGTATATGATTACTTCCCAGAATTTGATCCTTATTAGCAACACTATCGAATATGTAATAATACAGGTGTGATTTTTTTCCAAAATCAGCGGGTTCGATTCCTGGCCAGGATTATTAATTTTTCTAAAATCCAATGATGCAGTTTTAGTTTTCATCAGAATCGGCCTCGAGACTCCTTTCATCGTTTTTTGATATTCCTCATAGTTTCGGAAATAGCCATCCACGTCCAGTTAAAAAATTCATCATGTATAGTGAAATTAGCGATAGCTTTGATTTCCACATCAGATGTTTCTGATCTTCGATTTTTATAAGTCAACAGGAAATGCCCATCAGACCGACAACTTTTGCTAAGACGTTATTCCTATATGTGTTATGGTGTAGCGGGGCTCTTGGAGTTCCACAACGGGTGTTCCAGATCTTCAATTTTTATACCTCAACAGAGAGTGCTCATCAGGCTGAATAACTCTTGCTAAGACGTCATTCCTATAAATGTTATAGTTTAGCTGGGCTCTTGGAGTTCCACATCAGGTGTTCCAGATCTTCAATTTTTATACGTCAACAGAGAGTGCTCATCAGACTGAACAACTCTTGCTAAGACGTCATTCCTTTATATGTTATAGTTAAGCTGGGCTCTTGGAGTTCCACACCAGGTGTTCCAGATCTTCAAATTTATTCTCTCAGCAGAAAATGCTCATCACGTGGAACAATTTTTGCTATGGCACCATTTTAGTATCTCTTATAGTTTAGCAGTTCTGTTGCGGTTCTGCATCAGGTGTTCAAGTTTCCAAGATAAATTATAGCCTATATGTTAATTGGACTTAATACCTATACAACAAAAAATCATTCAAATCCGTTCAGTAGTTCCGAAGATTAGCGTGCACAAACACACAGACAAACAGACACACAGACAAAAAATAATTAATTACAATTTCGGGTTCGGCATCGATAAAATAACAACCCCTGCTACTTTTTTTTATATATTTACATTGTACAGACACCACTTTTCTACAAATCTATTATATGTATACCAAATTATTGTGGTTTATTTACTCAAATAATGTGATAACATGCTGTTGTATGTACTAACAGTTAGGTAACTGCTGTTTTTTGGATCTCAGTTTTGTTCCTTG
Organism: Agrotis exclamationis; assembly: GCA_950005045.1. NCBI lineage: Eukaryota > Metazoa > Arthropoda > Insecta > Lepidoptera > Noctuidae > Agrotis > Agrotis exclamationis. Next base: position 5,233,644 of record OX465433.1, on the reverse strand, counting down.
TATTGTTTTAGTTTAATACACAATTCATAGTTCTATTACCTACCTGCTGTGCCAAATATAAAATAATACTTATTAAGATTATGGTAGCTTAAGCCAAAATCTGAATTAGTTCTATGATCTGTTGTGCCAAATAAAATAAAATATTACTTTATTAACATGAAGCTTAGGCCAAAATCTAAATATTCCAACATTAAATATTGTTACTTGACCCCTCGCAAATGCGATAAACATGGTAAAAACCTGGAGTCAAACGACATCTATCTTTGAAACTATTGATCTCAGGCTTATTTTGATGTAAAATTATTAAAAAACATTGTATTTTAGTAAACTTTTCTGAAGATTGTGATGCGATTCAATAAAGCAATAAAGAGATATTTTTTTTTTAAACTTTCTTTTTATTCTCCTGAACAATATGATCTGTGGTGCTTGACCCCTTTTGCCTTTTACCCGTCGATATCTTGGCGTTATTATCAACCAAAGATTATCTTGGTACTCCCAGCTCGAACAGGTCACTAATAGAGTTAGAAAGCTGAGCTGGATTTTCAAAACATTAAGACATATTGTACCAAATAAAATAACAACTGATAAGAGTACTTCTAGAAATATACTAAACGAAATATATGTATACCTATAGCCTTAGTACAATCTGTGTTAGTATACTGCATCCCCATTTGGGGGGGTGCGGCTAAGACTAAATTTATAGACCTTGAGCGGGGACAACGGGGTCTAATAAAAATTATGTACTTTAAAAACAGAAGGTATCCTACAGAGAGTCTTTATCAAATAAGTAATTTATTCTCAGTTCGCAAACTTTATATAATTAAAACTATTCTTAAAAAACATAAAACACTTCACTATGACCCCAAATTAACCTTAAAAAGAAGAAAGGATATAATAGCTGAAGTTCCACAAACCAAAACCAAGCTTGCTCGGACTCAGTATAAAAAACGCTCAGCTCAGCTATACAGGTAAATAGAGAGATCTACATACACTCGAGAGCAATGAATCCGGGTCACTTAAAGAATGTTAAAAATCTCGGAAACTAAAAATGATAGGTTAATGCAATAAATTGTATTTAATAGACAATGTAATTAATACTCCTTAAATGAAAGTAAAAAAAATATGAGTCACCATACATTTTATTAACACAAAATTACATAAAGAAAAAAACTGCTGATCTCACCTTAAAACAAAAATAGGAAACTTGAATTTTTTAAACTTTATTACGATTTCCTTGAATTTTAATACTTCGTATTGCCTCCTCGTGCTTCCATTACTGCGTTTACGCGGTTTGGCATGCTGTACACCAAGTTCCTTATACGATTTTGCGGAATATTCTCCCATTCCTCTGTGAGAGCAATTTTGAGCTCACGAAGCGTGATTGGGGGAGGGTTTCGTTGTTTTACGCATCTGCCTAGCTCGTCCCAAGCATGCTCGATCGGGTTGATATCCAGGCTGCGCGCTGGCCACTCCATACGAGTAATGTTCATCTCTTGAAGGTAGTCATTCACAATCCTACCTGTATGAGGTCGGGCATTGTCATGCATAAATATAGCATCCTCACCTAAATTGACCATAAATGGACCAACGTGATCATTGAGGATTTCTTCCACATATTTTACGCTAGTTAAAGAGCCGTTTTCTATGATCACCAGCTCTGTGCGACTTTCAGAAGAAATTCCGGCCCACACAAGTACAGACCCACCACCGTAGGCTACTTTTTCTTCGATGCATGCTTGCTTGAATCTTTCCCCTGGTCTTCGATACACTCTGTGTCTTCCATCGTGCTTGTAGAGCATAAATTTTGATTCGTCGGAGAACATAACTTTTGACCAATCTTCAATACTTCAATTTACGTGGCTCTGGGCATATCTTAGTCTTGAAATACGATGCCCATGCTCCAGTTTAGGGCCGTTTGCAGGTCTAAGGGGTTTTAAGTTAGATTCAGCAAGCCGACGTCTTACTGTCCATGCACTTGGGTTACTTCCTCCGAGGCGTCGAAACTGATTGGTGAGTTCAGTTCCTGTGAGAAAGCGATTTCGAAGCATGGTGTTCACCAAGTATCGGTCTTCTCGTGCTGTGGTACACCTGGTTCTGCCCGTTCCTGGTCTGCGTAGGTTAGAACCAGTTTCTTCGTAACGTCGGAGAACTCTTTGTACTGTTGACAGCGACACACCGACAGTCCTGGCTGTATCGCGCTGACTCCGGCCGGTTTTCAGCATTGTAAGTATTCTGGTGCATTCTTCAGGCGTAAGCGACATAATTTCAGCTTGAATAATGAATATAGAGCACTATCAACATGGTTTATGTACCCACATAAATGACAGATTACAAACAAAAGCAAAACCAAATGCTGTAATTTCGTAGTTCCATCTTCGAAAGTGGCCCTTTTTCAAATTTGATTTTTTTATGATATAACTTTTCAATAACTAAGAAGTTTTAATACCTTCATTTAAGGAGTATTACATTGTCTATTAAATACAATTTATTGCATTAACCTAGCATTTTTAGTTTCCGAGATTTTTAGGATTCTTTAAGTGACCCGAATTCATTGCTCTCGAGTGTATATGATAAGAAACTGACTGTAAAAAAATGCTGACGACTTGGATAAAATCACTAACATATGACGACACGGAAACGCTGCTGGAATAAAATAAAACATAACACATAAATAATCAGTTTTAAGGCGCGGTCTTATCTCATATTCCCAAAAATTGGTTTCTTAGAACGTCGAGTATGACGTAATGTAATAAAAATAAGCAACGCGAAAACTGAAAACGTTCACTGCACAAATACAGTGAACAGAGAAGGGTATAAAGAAGAATTTAAACCGAACAGAATAATAAATAAGAGTTTGATATTCCCAATAAAAATTGGGAAGTTGTAGCACAAAAATAAACTTTGACGTCGAAGATCTCTGTATTTCCAGCGATAACAACAGTTTTTTAAGAATTAAGTAGGTTTTCCATTTTTTTAAAACTTTAACCGAACCATTATTTAATTTTATGTCTATATTTTAAATAATCTAAAGAAAAGCAGTAAAATAAATGCCCATTCGCTGCTTACGTCACATTTCAACACAAATGTCATTTTTTCAATTTTCAATCTTATTGACGCTCCATAGTGGTGACAATAGTTTACGCGGTCATAAGCGATTAAAATCGTAGTCAGTCCGCGTCTTAACTGTTATACTCGAAATCACATACACACTCATTTATTAATTTACCTTGACAAATTGATACAAACATCTCACTCTCACACAATCCTACATACACTCTAATTCACATTCACACCCACACATGCTCACATTCACCTTCTCACACACTTTCACCCACCCTCAATCACACACTCGCAAGCCTGCGTGCATTCTGCTTGTTTAGTTTTAGTTTAATTTTTTAGTTTATATCACCATTTTCTTTAAAAATATTTTTAGCATAAAACAAGTAAATTAGTTGTTTAAGTTACGGAAGAGCGGAGTCTCCTAACACAGGCTTATTTGCTTAAAAGGAGGCTCCTACCCCTAGTTTAAACGAATAAAGCATTTTTCATTTCATTTTCATTTCATTTTTCATAATGGACACATTTCATTATCAGGCACGGCAGGCACAAATGTAACGACGCTGAAAGCTGCTGAAGCACGGAAGTACATTCATGTATGGAATATGGAGTCTAATGCTGAGGATGTTCGCGACTATTTGCGTCGACGAACTCACGCCTAAAGGTCACTACAAATCTTATAAAATTGGAGTTACTGTTCCCTCTTCGAGAAGATTTTTTTCGTCGATGTTTGGCCTGTAAATGCCCAAATAAAACTCTGTTTTCCCTTTATACGCCGCTATAAATCTAAGAAGCAGATAACACCTACTCAACATACTTTTCGTGGCTCAGGCCACCCACAGTAAACCTACCAAAACAACAACAATTGACATCTTTTACCAAAACGTTCGTGGATTGAAGACAAAGCTTATTGTGGAATCATTTCTTGATCACTCAGTTGAAGACGCTGAAGTTTCATGTAATGACTACAACGTTATACGACGGGATCGTGGTTCTCCGTGCGGCGGTGTTATGCTCCTGTCGCGGGCTGATCTACTCATGAATCGACGCCGGGATCTTGAAACTGATGGAGGTGAACATCTGTGGGTAACGTGTGAAAAAGGTGGTCGATTGATATTTGTATGCGTAGTGTACATAAAGCCCAGCGACAGCGACTATATGTCGTGGTTTTGTAAAATTGAAAGTTTCATACAAAATATTAAGGGCACCGTTATTATTTGTGGTGACCTAAATTTAAATAGTGCTTCGGTTAATTATTTTTGTTATTTTTTGTCTTTTTGTGGCTTGGCTGAGAAGAATGTTGTGAGGAATATGCACGGAGGATGCTAGATGTAGTGTTGGTCCGCGAGAGCGTTGACGTGTCACTAAGCGAGACGGAAGGTATGGTACAACTCATAATTACCACCCTCCATTAAATATCACACTAGAAATTGACACAGCTTCCCATGTTCGTCCTATGCCAGTTAGTAATTGTGATCGGTCTAGGGGCTGGAATTTTAATAAGTGCAATAACGAACGTCTTTGTACCTTACTTAACGAGGAATCTTGGAATACCGTCGTAGATTCTAATGATATAACCTCTTGTGTGAATACTTTTTACGAAATTATCTATAATATTTTTAACGTAAGTATGTATGCCAAAAAAATTACGTAATGGAACGCAAACGTTATCCAGTTTGATACACCCGTGATATTATTACAAATCTGCGACATATGCACAAATTGCACCATTTTTGGAAAAAGTCTAAATGTACATCAGTTTACAAGTTTTCAGATATAAGAGCAAACTTAAAACACCGCATTACGACTGCATATAAGTCACACTTGCATCAGATTGAGCATAATATCAAAGCCAACCCGCGACTGTTTTGGCAGCACATAACCACTCTTCGGTGTAAAGGAGGTTTCGAACCCACAATTAACTATCAGGGTCAATCATTATCGGGTGTTGATGCGGCTAATGCTTTTGCTGATTTCTTTGCCAGCGTTTTCTTGCCTGAATCTCCTAATTTGAATGTTTCTCAAATATCTGCGCTTAATACACACAGCAACAGTAACTCCGTCAGCATAGTTAATTTCTCCATTGATGATGTAGAACTTGGTATCAGTAAGTTAAGACTCAGTAGTTCTGTTGGACCGGACAACATTCCAGCTAAAATTCTTAAACTATCTAAAGCTTCCATATGCAAACCTCTATGTCATATATTTAACTTGTCCCTAAGCTCTGGTAAATATCCTACTCAATGGAAACTTTCTAGGGTTACGCCTATACCCAAAACTGGGGAGAAGTTATCAGTTGAGAACTACAGACCTATTGCTATACTGTCTGCCCCCGCTAAAGTATTCGAACACATTCTGTATAAGGAAATTCAGAGACAAGTAGATATTTATTTGTGCAGTGAACAACATGGTTTTCGTAACAAAAAATCCGGAGACACCAATTTGCTGACATTGGTTGAATATAATTATTTCTGCTCAATTAGACCGCGGACAGCAAGTGGATGTGCTGTACTTTGATTTCCGCAAGGCATTTGACAGAATTAACAACGACATCTTGTTACGCAAGTTAAATGCTATAGGATTTACACCTAGCCTTCTTATTCTTATCTCCGACTATCTTCGAGATCGTCAGCAGTTTGTTCGTCTCGGCTCATACAATTCCCATGCATACCATACAAGATCAGGCGTGAGTCAGGGTTCTATTTTAGGTCCCCTGTTTTTCCTAATTATGGTTAACGATCTGCCGCAAATAGTAAAATATGCAAAATGTTTACTTTACGCTGATGACTTGAAATTATATGCATCTGTGAACTCCGTATCTGACTGCATAGCGCTCCAGTATGACATTAACACCTTGAGTATATGGGCCGCCACCAATAAAATGGAATTTAACACCTCTAAGTGCCAAATTATGTGCTTTGGCCGCATCCGCAGTCCTATATACAGTACGAGTACACCCTTAACAACGAGTCACTAGCCAGAGTCTTGACGGTGAAAGATCTTGGTGTAATATTTGATGGCAAACTGACTTTTCACAAGCACATTATAAACCTGGCTAAGGAATATTTCCGGCGCTTAGGTTTCGTATTGCGTAATTGTCAAGGCTTTAACAACCCAGCAGTAATCAGGCTTTTATTTAATGCTCTAGTTCGATGCAAGCTTGAAACCAGCGGTTGTGTGTGGAATCCTCATGAGGTTACCTATACGCTTATGCTGGATAAGGTGCAGAAAGCTTTTCTTAGGTACTTCTATAAGCGTATTTTCGGATACTACCCATTTATGTACCCTACAAAATTCCTCTTAGGATGCCTAAATTTTAACTCACTTAAGGTAAGGCGACTTGTTGATCAAATGACAACAGCCTGTAAAATTATTCATGGACGTACCAATGCGTCTGATTTGCATGCGGAGCTGTGTCAATTATTTGTTCCGATTAATTATAATCGTGCCAGGAAGCATCATTTGTTTAATGTCCCATTTTGTCGCACCGTGGCCCGTTCCACCTCCCCTATACCGCGTATGCTGACGATGCTCAACGCGCTCGTGGAGACCAACCCTGGATTGGACTTGTTTGCTGATGAATGGAAGACGATTATGTTGGAATGTTTGCGGTTCTGTGAGACGACAGAGTGACAGGATATATTAATTTAGTTTTAATGGCTACTGCTGTACTAAATGTTTTTAATAAATAAATAACAATTAACAAAATAAAATCTTTATTGAAATTAAAACACATTTTATTAGTTGATTGCTTACGTAAATATGTACTTACATTGGTAACAAAATTGTGTAAAAAGATGACTGTGTTCCATATACCAAAAATCAAAAAACAGTACGTCGTTCAAAAAAAAAACTATAAGAAGTATTACAAACAAAATAGAAAAAAAAGTGTCAAGATGACAATTCAATAAATAAAACAGTCACGAAATAATAGAAAAAAAATACAGCAAAATATATAAAATTGTAAAATAATAAAAATATTCTATGTAAGTGCTTTGGGAGTGTAGTACGTAAGTGTAGTGCATATCTGTGGGGTGTTAGTGTAGAGTGTAATTGTGGAACCACCTCACAAGCACACTGCACACTACTGTTCATGTCAGAGTACACATTTGTTTTATATTTTTATTTTTTCACTGCTGGAAAGACTTTTGAAAGCACCATCATCATCAGCTACAACACTACAGCCGCTACTGGTTTAACTTTAGCCTTCTTAGGTTCGAATAAAAGTGGTAAAATTGAAGCTAAAGTTAAAGGAAAATGGTGCCCAAAAACCTTTGTTGTCGTCCGTATCAACAGGCGCCAAGGTAGTTGGCTCTGGTGTGCTTGGTTCTGGTGTGCTTGGCTCTGGTGTGCTTGGCTGTAGTGTGGTTATTTCGTCTTCGTAGAGTCGGCAATCGTCTTCATCCATATTTGGCGGTATGTAGCGGAATGAATCGACCAACACGGTGGAATTTGGAGACACCCTACCAATATTGGTTATCTGAAACAAAGAAAGTCGTTAGCAGTTGTATACAGGTAATAGAAACCAAGGGGCAAGGGGCCAGATAAAAGAAACAGAAATGAATATATTGTAACTTTGTCTTACTATACCGTTCCTATATTCGTTCCTAAGAACGCTACATACCTAGGTAATAACTTGCGGTCAATTAAGTTTCGAGAAAATTATGAAGGGCGGACAGACATTAGAGTAATCTTATAAGGGTTCCGTTTTTTTATTCGGACGTAAAAACACAACACAGAAAAGTGTAAAATAACTTTTCTTTCGGAAGTCGCCTTTTTTAAATCTTTATCTACTCTCATATCGTTAAATTCAAAATACAAAACTCAAAACGAGTTTATAATGACGTACTTTACACACAGTATATCGAAATGAAATTAAAAAATTAAATTATGACACTATTTCTCTAACAAAATAATGTTATAATAAATTTTTTTTTCATTACGATACAGATTACAGATCATAGATACATGAATTTATTTTATTATCTGTGGCTGCGCGCGCTTTGGGAGTACGTCTAACGCCAACGATACACAATTCCATATTCAATTTCATACTCAATTATAAATACAAAATGAACACTTATTAACAATCTTTATCTTTTATTTGATAATTATATTCGTGTTCAATGAGAGTAGATAAAGTAGTGTATGAAACTGCACATAACTAGGTATTATACACTCGTGTGATACTTTTAAAAAACTCGCTTCGCTCGTTTTTTAAACTCACACTCGTGTATAATACCCCTCATTATGTGACTGTTTCATAATAGTAGTTTATGAAACTGGTACATAATGAGGGGTATTATACACGAGTGTGAGTTTAAAAAACGAGCGAAGCGAGTTTTTTAAAAGTATCACACGAGTGTATAATACCTAGTTATGTACAGTTTCATACACTACTTTATCTACTTTCATTGAACACGAATTTATCAAATAAAAGATAAAGATTGACACAGTATTATGGCGCTGTAAGTGTACCTACTGTGTACGTATGTATAGAGGGGTGATGAGTCATGTAAATAAAACGACTGTTCCGGCGAGCGCTAGTACACGACTGACTAAATGGATAATCATTTATTTTGATATAATAATTATTTGCTTACGCACATTATTCCCCCCTTTTTAAAAAAATAATAATCTCTAATACACTTATAAAGTACGCTTACATAACGAATTGAAAACAATAAAAGAAAAAAATATAAAAGGTAAACAATATAAAAAAACGATATGAGTAAAAGTCTTGAATAAAAAGAAAAAAATATATAAATCACTAGCATTTGCACCTTTACACTTCTTCACTTTAGTACTTAAGTTCTCTATTGCTGATGTTACGGAATTGCGAAACGTACCACTGGACGTATGACGCGGCCTGAACGTGTTGTGTTCGGCGCGGTCTTGTTATTTTCCGCTGGCTCAGCACTCTTGCGTTCGTTCACGTCTCTGTTGGCACCTTTTATGTGTGCTAAAGGTTCATTTACCTTATCTTCAATTAAAATGTAGGCTGGTTTTAGTCTGTCCACCGATACTACAGATGTTTTCCTTGGCATTTGGATTTTGAAATGCTTCTCTTGCTTCTCTAACACTTTGTATGGTCCTTCGTATGACGGGGTCAGAGGTTTCTTAACAGCATCCGTTCTGACGAATACGTATTCACAGTCTTTCATGTCTGGGTGAATAAATGGTTTGTGGGTTGTGGCGTGGTGGTTGTTGTTAAACGGACTTAGTTTTGCCATTGTCCTTTGGAGAGTCTGTGCATAGTCTTCTGGTGATGTAATTTGCGTTTTCGGCTCGATAAACATTCCAGGCAAACGTATGTTCGTTCCGTATAACATTTGTGCGGGGCTGACATTTTCTTTTAATCGTAATGCCGCCCTCAATCCTAGTAGGACAAAAGGTAATTCGTTCGTCCAATTTGCAGTATTACCGCGTGCGACTAGAGCGGTTTTCATTGATCTGTGCCAGCGTTCAACTAAACCATTTGACTGCGGATGGTAACTTGTGGTCCTGGTCTTCTTGATACCAAGTGACTTAGTTAGAGCGATGAATAAGTCTGACTCGAACTGTCGTCCTTGGTCCGTAGTTATGGTGTTTGGGCATCCGAATCTCGATATCCAGGTGTTTATGAAAACCTCCGCTACGACTTTTGCTGTTATCTCTGCAACCGGTACAGCTTCCATCCATCTCGTTCCCCTGTCGATCATTGAGACAATATATCTGTTGCCTCTGGATTCTGGTAATGGACCAACAATATCTATGTGCACGTGATCTAAACGTGCTGTTGGTGGGAAAATTCCTATTGGAGACGAGTTGTGCCTGTTTGTCTTGCTTTTCTGGCATGCCTGACATGTTTTAGCCCACATGCTAACGTCAGTATTCATGCGTGGCCAGAAATAATGCTCGGAGATCATTTTCTTTGATGATCTTATACCGGGATGCGTTATGTTGTGCATAGTGTCGAATACTTGTTTTCGAAGTGACTTCGGCACATATGGTCTTGGGTTCGGTTTTGAATTTTCGCAAATTAGTTGTTTTGTTCCTGATAATTGCATACTTTTCCAACTAAGGTTATTGTTGTTCAATAGCTGAGTGAGTTCAATGTCATTGCCCTGCATATCTGCTATCTCGTTCCAATCCACAGGTGTTGGACAATCTATTTGTTCGACTCGCGATAATGCGTCGGCTACTGGGTTCATGTTACCGGATAGGTGACGGATGTCTGTCGTGAATTGTGCAATGAACTCTAAGTGACGTAACCTCCTTGGTGCGATCGTTTTACTTGTGGAGTTTTGTTTATTAGTGAAGGCGTGACATAATGGCTTATGATCGGTATATACAATCAACTCTCGTCCCTCGACATAAGGTTGGAAATGTGTTACTGCCATGTAGATTGCCAGCAATTCTCGATCATATGTGCTATATCTTGATTGCGTTTCACTCAGTCCCTTTGAAAAAAATGAAAGAGGCTTCCAGTTTCCGTTTTCATACTGCTGCAAAACGGCGCCTACGCATGTCTGGGATGCATCTGTCATGAGCGATAGCGGGGAATCCGTTGTTGGTGACGTCAATGTAACAGCGTCGCTTAGACTTGCTTTACATTGATCGAATGCTGCTAGTGCTTCTGGAGTCCATTGTATTTCAGTTTTGTCATTTTTCTTTGAGCCAATTAGGTATTTGTTCAACTGTGCTTGATGACGGGCTGCTTGTGGAATGTTATTTCGGTAAAAATTAATCATGCCTAAAAATCTTCGTAATTCTTGCACTGTTTTCGGAATCGGATATTTGTTGATCGCTTCGACTTTGTCCGGTAATGGCTTGATACCGTCTTTTGTAATCTGATATCCAAGGAATTCTATTTGAGGTTTACCCAGCACGCACTTTTCTTGATTGATTGCAATGCCATGTTCGTCTAACCGTTTAAACACTTCTGCTAAGTGACGTCGGTGTTCGCTGACTGATGATGACGTCACGAGTATGTCGTCTATATACACAAAAATGAAGTCGAGTCCAGCTAAGACTGTGTTTAGGAATCTGACAAAGGTTTGACCTGCATTTCGTAGTCCGAACGGCATTCTTGGAAATTCGAATAGACCGAACGGGGTAATCACTGCGGTTTTTTCTACCTCTTGCACTGGGATCTGATTATAGGCCCTTTTTAAATCAATTTTTGAGTATATACTGGTTCCTGGTAATAGGTACGTGAAGTCTAGTACTCTTGGAATCGGGTATCTATCCGGCACAGTGATCGCGTTCAATCTCCTGTAATCTCCACATAGGCGTAATTCACCGTTTTTCTTTGTCGCCACTAGCAATGGGCTAGCCCACGGACTCTTGGAAGGCCTACACAATCCTGTTTCTAACATATGCTCTATCTCTTTTTTTACTCTTAGATATTTGTCTGCCGGCAAAGGTCTTGACTTGGAGTAAACAGGGTGTCCGTTTGTAATGATTTGATGAACCACGTCATGCTTGGGTTGCGACTGTGTGTCGAGTGGTTTTAAAATGTTCGGATATTTTGCCAAAATGTCTGCATAATCGTCGGTCAAGTTTACGGTCCGAAGTGTTGGTGTGCTTGACTTCATCAACTTTGCGTTCCTCTGAAGTCCAGTCGTACCATCTATTAAACGTTTATTTCGAATATCCACCAAAATGTTGTGTTTTTCTAAAAAATCAGCTCCCAGTATTGGTTGTGTAATATCAGCAACAATGAAAGTCCATCGATACGGCCGTCTCAGGTTTAGATTTAACGTCAGCGTTTTGTCACCGTATGTTTTAATTCGCGTTCCGTTTGCGGCATAGATTTTATATGTGTCGTCTATTTTTAAACGGTTTCCTCTTCTAGGTATTGCCGAGATGTTAGCGCCAGTATCAACCAAAAAACGATACCCACTTTTTCGGTCGGTAACGCATAGGCGGTTTGAAGGAATGATAGCGCTGACGACCGCCTCTGTCAACGCAGAACTTAGTTTTCCGACGGTTTTTTCCAGTTGCATGGTTTTTCACAGTTCCGGGCTCGATTTCTGTACCGAAAATGGTACTTGCATAGCCAGTTTGGGCTGTCAGGCGTAATCCTCGATCTTGAGAGGGATCTTGGGCGCGACCGGCTTCGATTGCGTCTATAATTATGACGTCCATTGCCATGTGAGTTGGCTTTTAACGCTGCTATTTCCATGGTTAATTTACTCACTTGGTTAACTAACTCAACAATAAGCTGATTTGGGCCGCCTGATACTTCCGACACTTCACCTGATCTTCCTTCCAAAATCTTGTCTGCAATAGCGGCGAGGTTGTCGAGTTTTTGGTCCTGACTGACCATTAAAACTGCTCGAACATGATCAGGGAGTCTTGACGTCCACAGGCTATGTAGTGTTTTTTCGGCCACTTGACTCTTACGTGCCAATTCTCTCATTCGTCTCAACAGTTGTGACGGTTTTTGGTCACCTAATTCCACTTCACCTACCAGCTTTTGGAACTGCCGCTCTTCAGATTCTTCGTATACGGCAAGGAGTCTCTCTTTGAGGGCACCGTATTTATTAGTGGCAGGAGGCGAAATTATTATGTCAGCCACCTGACTTATCGCGTCTTTGTTGAGGTTGGCCAGCACGACGCCGTATTTTGCTTCGTCGCCTTGTTTTTGAGGGGCCATCATTGTCTCGAACTGGGCGAACCACACTCTGGGCATTTCGGTCCAAAATTCGGGTATCTTCGAGGACATTCCTATTGCCGCCACGTCAGTCTGTTTGAAGTCCGTCGCTCCGCATAATGCTGCCCCATTTCCACAATTTCCGCTTGACGTCATGTCTGGATAACTATGTGCCTCTTGAAAACCAAAACCAGGGAGATCCGCTTGTGGAAGGCTGATTAGGTTGTGCAGTGCAGTTATCACGACACGGGAAAATCACGAAGAAAAAAAAAAAATACTTTAAGTCGCGGCGCGTGTTAGTGATATCGGGGTCACCAAATGTAAGTGTACCTACTGTGTACGTATGTATAGAGGGGTGATGAGTCATGTAAATAAAACGACTGTTCCGGCGAGCGCTAGTACACGACTGACTAAATGGATAATAATTTATTTTGATATAATAATTATTTGCTTACGCACAGCGCCATAATTCCCGATATCACCGTGCATGTGCCACAGCGCGCGCAGCCACAGATAAAAAATCAAAAGGATGTATCTATGATCTGTAATCTGTATCGTAATGAAAAAAAAATTTATTATAACATTATTTTGTTAGAGAAATAGTGTCATAATTTAATTTTTTAATTTCATTTCGATATACTGTGTGTAAAGTACGTCATTATAAACTCGTTTTGAGTTTTGTATTTTGAATTTAACGATATGAGAGTAGATAAACTACTATTATAATATAAATACAGGGCGTCCCACGGCTAAGCCACATGGAGGGAAAGTACCTTCAATATTGTAGATGGAACAAAAGGAAGACCATGAAATTTTACCATTTCATGTGATATTTTGTTCAGAAAAATGAAAAGCTGACATTGCCATACGGACAAACAACTGACATTATTATAAGTTACCTATTACTAATAAATGTACCTACTTGAGAAGTACGCATAATTTGCCTATTATATTTGAAGTGCATGATAAAATGATATTTTTTTTGTGCATTTGATAAATTTATTAATTATAAAATTAAAATGTTTAATTTCACGGTCTTCTTTTTATTTCTGATACTGTTAAAATGTTCCATCTACAATATTCAAGGTACTTTCTATCCAGGTGGCATAGCCGTGGGACGCTCTGTATAACCCAACAATTTTAACTTTTGATTATTTTAATTCAACAATTATTTAAAAATCAAAGATCGACTGACAAAATTAAAAAGTGGTGCTCTGAATATAAAAAATATTAAATACAAATTAATAAAATGAAGAATTGTTAGCACTAGGTGTGCAAAGTTGAATGTTAAAAATATCATGATTCTGGAATCGTATTTAATTTTTATTAATACGTATAAGACGACGCCCGGTGCATCAAAGTTCACCTAAATTTTTAACTCCGATAATTGGAAATCCGAAAATGTTCTTCCTAACATTTTTCATCGTAACAATCACAATTCCTAACTACTCTGTCTCTAATGTTCATAATTCCGAATCATTCAACTTCATAATATCAGTAGCAATAAACATCTATTATACTTTTATTTGTTTTCCTATATTTTCATAACATAACCATCTTTTACACTATTATTCAAAGTCGATATCTTTGAAGGCGACTGCCCCTCCAGTGCGTCTATGAGTGGCGCGTAATAGAGGCGCAGCGCCGGGGTGTATCCCCGCTGCCTCGAGAAGTCGTTGCGCGGCGAGCGTGATCTCAGGGCAGTATGGAGGGAACGACTGTCATGACGGTAAGAACCCTCTTTGAGGAGAGGCTGGATAGGCGTCACGGCGCACAGTGGACCCATACCGAAAATTAGTGGACATAGGCAACAAAGTTCGAATATTGATGCGATTTTTTTTATATGAATCTTTATGATATTCCTGACAACTTTTACTCTTATGAAATTTCTGCTAAAGTTGATAGTTTGTCTGAAAAAAAAATTGATTTTTTTGTATGGAGCGAATCACGTTTCAATTTTTTTCTTCAATTGTACAAATATGTTGGGTGTATAGCGTGAGTATGTGATAGCTAGGGCCATTATCTATCCACGAAAAATAAAATCAGCGCCGGCCATCTGCAGCCGCGCGAGTAATCTTTCGGTAAAAAAAAAAATATTTATGATATTATTTGCCATTTAAAATAAATTCAAAGTATATTTTTGTCTCATTTGGCGGCTTCGACCGAAATATGTAGTTTTAATAGCACAATAAGGTACTTACAAGTAGTAATTCTGGGAGAGATTGTTTTTTTACCGAATCATCAAGAATCAATCAAGCCATCCCCTTCGTGTTAGGTTACTTTAAACCTTGCAAACAGAAATAGTCGAGCCGTCCAGCTACTTTGGTAGGTGGTAGTCGGCAATTTGACTAAGGATGTAAGGGCGAGCGGATATAACTGATTAGCACCTACCAAGGTAGCTCGACGCAAGTTTAGGGATAAAAGCGTTATGGTAAAAAACAGTAGGAGTTTAAATATATTTTCAATAATGATATTATTAATTACAATTTTCGGAAACATGAGTGTTATAAACATCACCGGTAGCACTACAAATAGAATGAATGAAAAATTTTAGGAAGAGTGATCATTCGGATTACAAATCGTTAGGAAGAACAATTTCGGGTAAAAAACTTTAGGTGAGCCAATATGGACCCGACGACGCCAGCACATCAACCTATCTCAATCTGTCACAATTCTTTAATAGATTTTCAACCTGATAACAATAACAGAAGGTTAAAGTTCGATTGGTAAAATTTGACAGATTTGGGTAGTTTGACCTGCTGGCATCTATACCATAGCATAACATTCTAGTAAAATACAATACATACATAGCCTTCATAGCTACCCTCGCGCTTTAGAAGTATTGTGAGAGTTTGCCATCCACTCTTGAAGTTTGACGAATTGGTGTAAGTTTTATCATTTCCCAAGTACTGTACATCAACCGATAGAGCAAAAACTTCAAAATAGTTCATTAACATCTCGTCTTTTTCCATATAAAAGTTCACTTCAATTTTACCATTATACTCCATTGTAAAAATGAATGACGACACACAACTATATGAAGTGGGTGTGGGCCTAATAAATGTAGTACTTTGATCATTTTCAGCACTCAAGGAAATATTACTGTATTTGTCTTCAATCCAAAACGGCAAAGTTGGCATACATGCAATGTCCCGCCACTCATGTGTCAACCATTCCTCGTAGTTTTGTTCAAACGTGTACCTCACACAATTATCACTGACTGCATAAGACACCGACATTAATAATATTAACACTATGCGAACCATTTCGTTTCGACACATGCAACCTGGAGGAAAATTTCCGAAAACTGTATCATAATCAATGCGTTTTTCGAAATTTATACATACCGAATAAGGCCCTTCGTACACAACGCGACGTAAGTCTCCGACACCTTGGGTGGTACCTGAACAAATAGGACTACAGTCCTGTCAATGGAGACAAAAAAGAGGCTTCTCTTTGAATTAGGTTGTATAGTTTTTTTTTTTAATTTGTGTTGTTTTAAGTATAATATGATGATAAAAATGTAAGTTTTCTACCTCGAGGAGTGTCTGCGTTAGCCGCCGTCTTGGATTGAAGAACAAATTTGGGATTTGTTCTTTTTCACATAATGCTTCAACAGTTTATTTTATGACAAAAATATGTAAGACAAGTTTAAAGTCAGTAAAATTACACAACAAATGCTATTTGTAAGTATTAAGGAAGTACGTCTTATGGATACTAAGTTTCAAGAGGAAGAACATTCAACATTTATTAAAAATCGTGTACACTTTTGACGAGTATCGCAGTATACGCAGACACTCCTCGAGGTTGAAAACTTACATTTTTCATGAGTAGCAAGTACATAAACAACACAAATAAACTACACCAACTTTCGTATGAAAAACTCCTCGTAGACTACTAGGGGATCAAAGAAAAGATGATCTTGCCACGCGCTGTCTTGAATACTTAAAAAAATAAGTTTGAAATAATAAGGTCGAAAATCGCTTGAAGGTCGGAAAACATTTGCTTAACGATAACCAAATGTTTTCCGACCTTCACTTGTATTACCAACTGATTCCCACCAGTAACATAAATCGGTAAAAAAACGAGACAACCTTTTCAATTCGGTCGCATCGAACATTGTGGTGTCGCGACGATTATTTTTGTTGAGTGTATACAGTAACTTCGTTCCATCCGGGTGTCCCTTGACACCTCTCAAGATTTTTTTTTCTAAACTAATAAATAGACCTTGCTTTTGGCATCGCCGAGGAAAAGGTATAAAACACCAATAAATTAATTTTAAGTTGCCGGTTTTTGTATTTGCTTTTATATGCTTGTTGTGGGTGATAAAAGTCTACAAGATCGAAGAACCAAGGACACAGAATAAGTCCACTGAATTCACCTAGGTGATATCACCCAGGTGAATTATTATTTAAGTGTTTTCCGTGGAGAATAATAATTGAGGACACCAAAAAGTTCACGTTGTTCACTCAGGTGATATCACCCAGATGAACAAAGTGGAATAAACCGGCGCGTCTCGATACAAAAATTAACAAGTTATTGAAGACTTGCGTTACGTTGTGTGCAAAGGGCCTAAATATAATTAAATAGATAAACACTTACGGATTAATAATAATTAATGATTGAACACTTCCGATAACGTTAAAAATGGGAGAGTTTTTTTTATCAGGACTTAAATTAAAGTAGATATTGCCCTCGTTTATTTAGAGTTAATTTGGTAATTACCTATCAATTCGCTGACACGTGACGCTTTGCGATACCTATTACTGGAATCAAATTTAGGACCCATTAATATTAGTAGTCAGTTTTACCCGTGGTGCTAGGCAACTGGGCTTCTCCCAGTTGCAATGTCCCTTTGTGCCTATTGGCCTTGTTCTGTTTTGTCTCCTGCTTGCATGGAGGGAAGTGGAAACATATTTTTTTCTACTCCTCCACTATTCTTTTCTGATTAATTTCGTTGCAGGATCCAAGACAGGTAAATTCATTCTCCGGGACACGTCGAGCTTCATTGTCTCGGCGCTTTTCTGGTGGTTGCCACTGTTAATTCTGGCTTTCAGGAGTTGCAGTGGTTGGGAATAGTGTGGTGGGTTTGACACGTGACGCTAACAATTATCATAAGAAGTATCAGGTACTGTTGTTTTCGTCAGGAACAGAACTTCTTTTTGGAATGAGAAGAAGAAGCAGGTGACTGCTTCCTCGACCCCTCGCTTCGTAACATGCCTGAAACAGAGCCGGACGTAAGATTGCTCCACCCAAGTAGGGCAGACCTCCACTGTGTCTTCCTGACGGTGCACATAGTGGTGACACTAAGGCGTATCTTCCCGCTGAAGGAACCGGACCTACCTCATGCGGAAGGTGTGGACGTCGTGACGCTTCATCAAACACTCCTCAAAGGGGGGTCTTACTTCCTGACCTACCGCATGACGCAGGTCCTCACCGGACACGGAAGTTTCGGGAGGTACCTGTGTCTGAGGAGAAAGGAGGAAACGCCTGGGTGTCACCACTGCGAAGATCGCCCGGAGGACACAGTTAGAGCATACGGTGCAAGACTGCCCCGCTTGGGCAGAGCACCGACGTGTCCTCACGGCGGCGATAGGGCGAGACCTCTCACGCCCGGCATTGGTCGAGGCCATGCTGCGGGGCGAGACGGAGTGGGAAGCGGTCGCCACCTTCTGCGAAGCAGTCATGCTCGCGAAGGAGGAGGTGGGCTGCGTGAGGGAGAGGACAATGTCCTCCCTCCGCCCCACCCACGGTGGTTGATGCCCACGGCGACGGACGTCGCAAGACGATCTCCGGCCACCGTAGGCGCGGGCATGCGGGCGTCGAGTAAAGGGCAACTCGCTGCCCGACCATGGACCATGCCCGGGTCGACGGCGCGTTGTGTTCCACGCGCGCCTCAAAGAGCGTCAGCATAATGACGGGGGCCCCTCAGTTTAGGGCCGAAGCCTGCTGGGGTCGCGGGACTTATCTCATTACCGTGACCCCGGAACATAAAGGGCTATTGAAGGACATCCGTGGATTTTAGTCAGTACAAGTTTGACAGTCCCTCCCGCCCTGCCCGGGGTGGGAGGACTCATTTGATGATTTTACCACGCAAAAAAAAAGGGGGGGTTTACTACCGCGATTGTGAATACCGTTGTGTTCATCGGGCACCCCACAATCACCACCCCATCTTCAGATATGATCAGATATAAGTACACATTTCACATTAGTCTTAATAAAACCGAGGGTTAATTGTCTTTGGGTATAGTTGTGTATTGCGGCTAGTGCAAACTAGTTAGTGGTGATTGTGGCGTGCCCGATGAACACAACGGTATTCATCGGGCACCCCACAATCATCACCCCATCTTCAGATATGATCAGAAAATATAAGTACACATGCCACATTAGTCGTAATAAAACCGAGGGTTAATTGTTTTTGGGTATAGTTGTGTATTGCGGCTAGTGCAAACTACCGGTTGGTGCCTCACTTTATTTAAAAAGGCCTAACAAGTTAGTTACGGCTTCTGGCACGCCCTTCAAAAGTCCAGGACCCCATGATACCGAATGTGAAAGTTTTGTTTTGTTTTGACTACTATTGGTTCTCACAAAAATGGGCGGTTCGCAGATGTTGTCATCGGTGCAAGCGATTTTGGTTTAAGAATATAAAGAGACTACGTTGGCCGGTAGTAGGTACAGGCACTTCAATAATGACAAGGATTGTCAAGAGACACTTTAATAATGATGACGCTTTATATATTTTTTAATGACTAATTCAATAGCTTACCTCGTTGGTCAGGTAGTGGTAGCCAGCGCATGAGGTCTCAGTTTTGATTAAAATTGGTCGGGCAAGACTGTTTTTTTTCCATCTGGAATTTATCATTAGCAGCCGAGAGTCTGGAATTTCCCCTGTGTTTACGCATCACTGTCCCTCACTTCATGTTCTTTAGTATAATGATTTGCAACCTAATTAGCATAAGTTGTATAGCTATAAGAATATTATCAGGCGTTTCATTTGATTCTTCAATTTTTGAATGTCATTGTTCACCACTTTCTGCTGCGAAAGTATAATTGCTTAAAATACTGCGGAAGTCACTTTTGAATTTATACAGTGTGTTATATGGGAATTAACATTGTTTTTCGCTATTGAAGCAATATGATCTTCCTTTAATTAAAACGCTGTTCCCAAAATTATAGAAAATAAAAAATGCAAAAAAGAAACAGTATTAAATCCTTATAAGAATAAGTAAATAAATAGTTACAGTATCGCTAATAAAAAAATGTGAAAAGAAGACTAACTTGCAGGTTTAATAAATAAACATAGAACAAAAATTAAAAACAAAACAGAGTATAAAAAAAAACAAAGTGGTTAAAAATAAAACATAAAAAATGGAACAGTAACGAATTTAATAAAAGTGGTACCTAAAACATTGAACATGTTAAATTTTGAAAAAATGTAAATGGCTTTATATAGTGAGTGTCTGTGGGGTGTAAGTGTAGAGTGTTCTGGTGCACCCACCTCACGAGTGGCTTTTGTAAGTTCGCCACAAAAATAATTCCCCACCGAAAAAAAAGTTTAGATCCTGTTCTCCTAATACTTTCTGTTCAGTGTGTCCGCGTTATCGGTAGATTTGTGCTGGATTTTATTATTTAATTATTCTGCTATCCGTGCAGAGAAAGAAATGGGGCGAATTTACAATAAGCAAAAATAAAAAAAGTAAAAACCTTTGGCTAATTCATACATACTTTTTTTCGTGACCCTGAACGTACAGGGCTATTGAAGGACACCGTGGATTTTAGTCAGTACGAGTCTGACAGTTCCTCCTGCATTGCCCTGGGTGGGAGAAGTCATATTATGATCATTTTACCACGTTAAAAAAAAGGTGTGCAAGGTGAATGCAGTGGTAAAACAGAGGCCTTACCACGAGCACTTAACGCGATCCAGTTTAGGCTGTGGGAAAGAGATGGCGCTAGACGACTTGTATAGCTCTGTCTCTTTCCCACAGCTTAAACTGGATCGCTTTAAGAGCTCGTGGTAAGGCCTCAGATCGGGTTTAGTTGTTGCTCCGTTGTTGGTTGTTATTAGGGTACCTATGTATGTGTTACGGGCAACTTGATTAACTGGGCATTATGAATAAGGACCGGCCATTATCAATAATGCCCAAGAGCGATGGGCAAAGTGATTAATTTATCACTTTGACCGGCTATTATTAATAATGCCCGACGGCCCGTGGTCCATGTAAATAAATCAGTGTTTGAGATAGCTTGAATTTATCACTTGGACTGGGCAGTATGAATAATTTCGTACTTGTAGTCGGACAACGTGATAAATTGGACCACGGCCGTGTCTTGCAATTACCGCCCACCAAGGTAACTCGACGGAGCCCCGCGAAGCGGGGCTCCTATTTCTGTTTGAAAGGTTTAAAGTAATGTAATACGAAGGGTATGGCGGGGTCCTAACCTGATTTCATACTTTTGATGTCTTACTATTACTATTATATTATACTTCGCTCTCTTAACATATCTCCAACGACAATTATTGGTTTCGTAGTTACCTGTGTGGCCGCCGACAGCGTATTTGTATTGATGGTGCCTCATCTTCTTGGTGCAATACTTCTGCCGGCGTACCGCAGGGGGGCGTTTTATCTCCTCTTCTTTTCGCTATATTCATAAATTCTATTTCTAATTAATTTCTTTCATCCTACCACCTTTACGCTGACGATTTGCAAATTTATTCCCAAGCTCCCGTAGATTGGGACTCCAAGTGGCGCTGCACAAAACGGAGGCCACGCGCATTAACGGGCCACGGTCTGAGTCCCACATAACGGTGGAGGGAGTTCGCATCGGCGTCGGGAGGACGATGAAGTACCTGGGACTCGTCCTCGACAGCCGGTGGAGCTTCAGGGAGCATTTCTTGAGTTTGGCCCCAATGCTGAACCGGGCAGCAGCCGCCCTCGGGCGACTCCTGCCTAATCTCAGCGGGCCAAACGCCTCCTGCCGTAGGCTGTACGCCGGTGTCGTGCGGTCCATGGCCCTCTACGGGGCCCCCGTGTGGGCCCTGAGCATCCGGACGCGACCACTAAAGTTGGTCGCATGCCAGAGGGTCATGGCTATCCGGATGATCCGGGGATACCGCGTCTATGAGTGGCGCGTGGAGGCGCAGCGCCGGGGTGCCTCTCCGTTGGTCGAGAAGTCGAGGCGCGGCGGGAAGAGGTCCGGCGCGATCTCAGGGCAGTATGGAGGGGACGACTGTCGCAACCGACGGCCGGGCACGCCGCAATCGCGGCGGTAAGACCCCTCTTTGAGGAGTGGCTGGATAGGAGTCACGGCGTCCTAACCTACCGCATGACGCAGGTCCTCACCGGAGACGGAAGTTTCGGGAGGTACCTGTGTCTGAGGAGAAAGGAGGAAACGCCTGGGTGTCACCACTGCGAAGATCGCCCGGAGGACACAGTAGAGCATACGGTGCAAGACTGCCCCGCTTGGGCAGAGCACCGACGTGTCCTCGCGGCGGCCGTAGGCGGAGACCTCTCGCGCCCGGCATTGGTCGCGGCCATGCTGCGGGGCGAGACGGAGTGGGAAGCGGTCGCCTCCTTCTGCGAAGCAGTCATGCTCGCGAAGGAGGAGGCGGGCCGCGTGAGAGAGAGGACAGTGTCCTCCCTCCGCCCCACCCGCGGTGGTGGACGCCCACGGCGACAGACGTCGCAAGACGTCGCATCTCCGGCCACCGTAGGCGCAGGCATGCGTGCGGCGAGTAAAGGGCAACTCGCTGCCCGACCATGGACCATGCCCGGGTCGACGGCGCGTTGTGTTCCACGCGCGCCTCAAAGAGCGTCAGCATAATGACGGGGCCCCCTCTCTAGAGGGCCGAAGCCTGCCGGGGTCGCGGGACTTATCTCATTACCGTGACCCCGGAACATAAAGGGCTATTGAAGGACATCCGTGGATTTTAGTCAGTACAAGTTTGACAGTCCCTCCCGCCCTGCCCGGGGTGGGAGGACTCATTTGATGATTTTACCACGCAAAAAAAAAGGGGGGGTTTACTACCGCGATTGTGAATACCGTTGTGTTCATCGGGCACCCCACAATCACCACCCCATCTTCAGATATGATCAGATATAAGTACACATTTCACATTAGTCTTAATAAAACCGAGGGTTAATTGTCTTTGGGTATAGTTGTGTATTGCGGCTAGTGCAAACTAGTTAGTGGTGATTGTGGCGTGCCCGATGAACACAACGGTATTCATCGGGCACCCCACAATCATCACCCCATCTTCAGATATGATCAGAAAATATAAGTACACATGCCACATTAGTCGTAATAAAACCGAGGGTTAATTGTTTTTGGGTATAGTTGTGTATTGCGGCTAGTGCAAACTACCGGTTGGTGCCTCACTTTATTTAAAAAGGCCTAACAAGTTAGTTACGGCTTCTGGCACGCCCTTCAAAAGTCCAGGACCCCATGATACCGAATGTGAAAGTTTTGTTTTGTTTTGACTACTATTGGTTCTCACAAAAATGGGCGGTTCGCAGATGTTGTCATCGGTGCAAGCGATTTTGGTTTAAGAATATAAAGAGACTACGTTGGCCGGTAGTAGGTACAGGCACTTCAATAATGACAAGGATTGTCAAGAGACACTTTAATAATGATGACGCTTTATATATTTTTTAATGACTAATTCAATAGCTTACCTCGTTGGTCAGGTAGTGGTAGCCAGCGCATGAGGTCTCAGTTTTGATTAAAATTGGTCGGGCAAGACTGTTTTTTTTCCATCTGGAATTTATCATTAGCAGCCGAGAGTCTGGAATTTCCCCTGTGTTTACGCATCACTGTCCCTCACTTCATGTTCTTTAGTATAATGATTTGCAACCTAATTAGCATAAGTTGTATAGCTATAAGAATATTATCAGGCGTTTCATTTGATTCTTCAATTTTTGAATGTCATTGTTCACCACTTTCTGCTGCGAAAGTATAATTGCTTAAAATACTGCGGAAGTCACTTTTGAATTTATACAGTGTGTTATATGGGAATTAACATTGTTTTTCGCTATTGAAGCAATATGATCTTCCTTTAATTAAAACGCTGTTCCCAAAATTATAGAAAATAAAAAATGCAAAAAAGAAACAGTATTAAATCCTTATAAGAATAAGTAAATAAATAGTTACAGTATCGCTAATAAAAAAATGTGAAAAGAAGACTAACTTGCAGGTTTAATAAATAAACATAGAACAAAAATTAAAAACAAAACAGAGTATAAAAAAAAACAAAGTGGTTAAAAATAAAACATAAAAAATGGAACAGTAACGAATTTAATAAAAGTGGTACCTAAAACATTGAACATGTTAAATTTTCAAAAAATGTAAATGGCTTTATACAGTGAGTGTCTGTGGGGTGTAAGTGTAGAGTGTTCTGGTGCACCCACCTCACGAGTGGCTTTTGTAAGTTCGCCACAAAAATAATTCCCCACCGAAAAAAAAGTTTAGATCCTGTTCTCCTAATACTTTCTGTTCAGTGTGTCCGCGTTATCGGTAGTTTTGTGCTGGATTTTATTATTTAATTATTCTGCTATCCGTGCAGAGAAAGAAATGGGGCGAATTTACAATAAGCAAAAATAAAAAAAGTAAAAACCTTTGGCTAATTCATACATACTTTTTTTCGTGACCCTGAACGTACAGGGCTATTGAAGGACACCGTGGATTTTAGTCAGTACGAGTCTGACAGTTCCTCCTGCATTGCCCTGGGTGGGAGAAGTCATATTATGATCATTTTACCACGTTAAAAAAAAGGTGTGCAAGGTGAATGCAGTGGTAAAACAGAGGCCTTACCACGAGCACTTAACGCGATCCAGTTTAGGCTGTGGGAAAGAGATGGCGCTAGACGACTTGTATAGCTCTGTCTCTTTCCCACAGCTTAAACTGGATCGCTTTAAGAGCTCGTGGTAAGGCCTCAGATCGGGTTTAGTTGTTGCTCCGTTGTTGGTTGTTATTAGGGTACCTATGTATGTGTTACGGGCAACTTGATTAACTGGGCATTATGAATAAGGACCGGCCATTATCAATAATGCCCAAGAGCGATGGGCAAAGTGATTAATTTATCACTTTGACCGGCTATTATTAATAATGCCCGACGGCCCGTGGTCCATGTAAATAAATCAGTGTTTGAGATAGCTTGAATTTATCACTTGGACTGGGCAGTATGAATAATTTCGTACTTGTAGTCGGACAACGTGATAAATTGGACCACGGCCGTGTCTTGCAATTACCGCCCACCAAGGTAACTCGACGGAGCCCCGCGAAGCGGGGCTCCTATTTCTGTTTGAAAGGTTTAAAGTAATGTAATACGAAGGGTATGGCGGGGTCCTAACCTGATTTCATACTTTTGATGTCTTACTATTACTATTATATTATACTTCGCTCTCTTAACATATCTCCAACGACAATTATTGGTTTCGTAGTTACCTGTGTGGCCGCCGACAGCGTATTTGTATTGATGGTGCCTCATCTTCTTGGTGCAATACTTCTGCCGGCGTACCGCAGGGGGGCGTTTTATCTCCTCTTCTTTTCGCTATATTCATAAATTCTATTTCTAATTAATTTCTTTCATCCTACCACCTTTACGCTGACGATTTGCAAATTTATTCCCAAGCTCCCGTAGATTGGGACTCCAAGTGGCGCTGCACAAAACGGAGGCCACGCGCATTAACGGGCCACGGTCTGAGTCCCACATAACGGTGGAGGGAGTTCGCATCGGCGTCGGGAGGACGATGAAGTACCTGGGACTCGTCCTCGACAGCCGGTGGAGCTTCAGGGAGCATTTCTTGAGTTTGGCCCCAATGCTGAACCGGGCAGCAGCCGCCCTCGGGCGACTCCTGCCTAATCTCAGCGGGCCAAACGCCTCCTGCCGTAGGCTGTACGCCGGTGTCGTGCGGTCCATGGCCCTCTACGGGGCCCCCGTGTGGGCCCTGAGCATCCGGACGCGACCACTAAAGTTGGTCGCATGCCAGAGGGTCATGGCTATCCGGATGATCCGGGGATACCGCGTCTATGAGTGGCGCGTGGAGGCGCAGCGCCGGGGTGCCTCTCCGTTGGTCGAGAAGTCGAGGCGCGGCGGGAAGAGGTCCGGCGCGATCTCAGGGCAGTATGGAGGGGACGACTGTCGCAACCGACGGCCGGGCACGCCGCAATCGCGGCGGTAAGACCCCTCTTTGAGGAGTGGCTGGATAGGAGTCACGGCGTCCTAACCTACCGCATGACGCAGGTCCTCACCGGAGACGGAAGTTTCGGGAGGTACCTGTGTCTGAGGAGAAAGGAGGAAACGCCTGGGTGTCACCACTGCGAAGATCGCCCGGAGGACACAGTAGAGCATACGGTGCAAGACTGCCCCGCTTGGGCAGAGCACCGACGTGTCCTCGCGGCGGCCGTAGGCGGAGACCTCTCGCGCCCGGCATTGGTCGCGGCCATGCTGCGGGGCGAGACGGAGTGGGAAGCGGTCGCCTCCTTCTGCGAAGCAGTCATGCTCGCGAAGGAGGAGGCGGGCCGCGTGAGAGAGAGGACAGTGTCCTCCCTCCGCCCCACCCGCGGTGGTGGACGCCCACGGCGACAGACGTCGCAAGACGTCGCATCTCCGGCCACCGTAGGCGCAGGCATGCGTGCGGCGAGTAAAGGGCAACTCGCTGCCCGACCATGGACC
The DNA here is from genome assembly GCA_950005045.1 of Agrotis exclamationis. NCBI lineage: Eukaryota > Metazoa > Arthropoda > Insecta > Lepidoptera > Noctuidae > Agrotis > Agrotis exclamationis. The sequence continues at coordinate 5,207,275 of OX465433.1, read as the reverse complement.
ATGCCCGGGTCGACGGCGCGTTGTGTTCCACGCGCGCCTCAAAGAGCGTCAGCATAATGACGGGGCCCCCTCTCTAGAGGGCCGAAGCCTGCCGGGGTCGCGGGACTTATCTCATTACCGTGACCCCGGAACATAAAGGGCTATTGAAGGACACCGTGGATTTTAGTCAGTACAAGTCTGACAGTCCCTCCCGCCCTGCCCGGGGTGGGAGGACTCATTTGATGATTTTACAACGCAAAAAAAAAAAGAAAAAAAAAGACCTGATCTAACCTGAAGTATCACAAAGATTCCGTAATATAACCAACGATCACGGTTACGGATTAGAAGTCAGAAAACCGGATCCGGCGGATCAAAATACAACTTTAACGGATCCTATTTTTGTGTTTCTTATAGTTTGTTAACAACCCCCATCGAACCTATTTGCCTCAATTCGCAGCTGACTGAAAAACTGATTGATTCCTCCCGACCCGTATTTTCTCTTAACTTACGTAAGCCTATATTGACGAAGATAATTATTACGACGGCTTTAAAATTCACAATACGTCATTCTTAGCCTTAGGCTCTTAGGTATAATTTATTTTTCAACACATTTGCTCGAAAAATGCGTTTACGAAGCCTGTATACATTGTTCGAAAGTTAAAAATTACGCACCATACAACGGAACGTGCGGTAAAATAGGTACTCTCACTAAGTACCTATTTTACGGCACGCCCCGTTGTATAGCACCGTGCGTTTTCTTTACGGTTTTTTTTTAATTTCCATTAAAAAAAATAAGAACTCCACCAAAGAGTTTCACATTATGAGAATAAACAACCTGACTGATCGAACCTCCATGGAAGCGCTTTTGCTCAATACGTTGTCTCATTTTAATACTAAAGAGTAAATGAGACGAAAGAATATGTAGTTCTATTTTTCACCACGTGCATGTGGCGCCATTTGCAAATTCGCGCCATTTTCATATTAGAATCTTCTAAATAAAGTTTGTTTAATTACATATTGTACTGTTTTCTCGCAAATGTGTTGAAAAACATTGTATGACACACGTGCGGAAATTGGTGTTTACAAACTCGTGACTATGGTAAGCCCTCGACTTCATCTCGGGCTTACATTCGTCTACTCGTTTGTAAAAACCAACTTACCGCACTAGTATCATAAATAACTATTAACATAGTTCTGACGTCAGTACGTTACCAATCCCTTCTCCGGAATTTAATTAATTGGTAAAAAATACGGGTCCATTGTTTGTCAAAAGTTAGTTTCAATAATTTTTTTTCTTTTTCTTTGTGCATCTTGCAATCAGTCCTCCGACTATGAGCAGATTTGTTGAGTGAAAGTTTTTCAGGTGGAGAACTTTCTCATTAGAAACGCCTTCCATATTTGAATATTGACTCAATTATTGTCGCCGAGATCCAGGGTCCTGCGTCTTTTCAGTCGATTCATGCAATCGGGTAGGGTAAGTTGGACAGCCAACTGGTTCGGATGGTTCTCTAGTCTACTTTTGTATTTCTTGGAGAACTTGCTTATGTCGTCCTTTACAGTAGGAATTTTTAGGTATTCGTGAACCTCTGAGTTCTTTATGAACCAGGGTGCGTTACATATGTGTTTCAAGATGTAGTTTTGAGCTTTTTTAATTTTGTTAATGTTAGAAACGCAAGTGGCTCCCCACAATTGAATACCATAAGTCTAGACTGGTTTCAAGACAGATTCGTATATTAGGAGCTTATTGTCAATGGACAGTCTGGAGTTTCTTCCCAGTAGCCAATAAAAACCTCTATATTTCGCTTTGAGGTAACTGTCTGTCTCCCAATCTTACTGGAGGACATGTTCTTCTTCGCAGGGTAAATGTGACCTGAACGGATTTGATAACGTTTGTTAAGCCATACGTTTATATCATCGAGACTACGCTGAAGTATTTCAGAGGCTAGCTCTCCCTGTCTGCTAGAAGCCAACAGTGCCGTGTCGTCTGCATAGGTGGCGATAGTGATTCCAGGTGTTTGCGGTAAGTCTGCAGTAAATGTGATGTACAGAACTGGTCCAAGTACCGAGCCTTGCGGAACGCCAGCAAGTATTTCGTGGAATGGTGATGTGCATTCAAACTCTTTAACTTGAAATATTCTACCGAAGAGATAGGATTCCAAGATTGGGTAGAAGGTATGTGGTAAAAGTAATTTAATTTTGTAAAGGAGGCCCTTATGCCACACCCTATCAAAGGCCTGTTGTACATCCAAGAATGCTGTAGAGTAATACTCTTTACGCTCAAGGCTATCACTTATTACTCTGCACACTCTGTGAATTTGCTCGGTGGTTGCATGATCGGGTCTAAATCCGAATTGGTGCCCTGGAGTTACTGAGTTTTCGTCCACTGCGTAGGAGAGTCGACGCAAAAGAACTTTCTCTAGCACCTTAGACATTACTGGCAAGAGGCAATTAATATATTTAGCAGCATTATTTTATACAGATTCTTTGTGCTCCAAAATTGTGAATGCGAGAACATTGTAGGTCGTGTAAATTCCCAGATGCACATTTTATATTTTTCGACTTTGAAATAAAATATTTGTAGTGAATATATTTGAAATATATTTGGAATTTATTTTTGATGTTATCATGCCAATCCGTTGGATCCGAGCGGATTGAAGCTTAGGCCGGACTGCAAACCCTCATCTCTGTATTACTAGCCCAGTCAACGAATGCTCAAAATAGGGTATAGAGGGAAAGTCTTGGAACACAATTTTTGACTTTGTAACTTTGTTTAGCCTAGTTAGGAGGTGAACATATCAAAAGTCCCCGCCCCTAGCCCTTGAGCTTTGGGGGAGGGGGGGGTTTGAAGGTCCCATTTTTTGGTTTTTCGCTTATATCTTGGAAACCTTGCGTCCTAGCGACATAGTACCAAGGAACAAAATAAAAGCTGATTAAATTTGCTACAAGTTATGCTAAATAAGCATTTCGATATCTTCTTCAGTTTTCGAGATATATACTCCTGAAAGTCTGTCATTTTGAAAAAATCATTTTAACTTTAACTTTTTTAGAACGGAAATCTTCAAAGATGCAACTAGTTAATAATTGCCGGCAAAAAGCTTTTAGAGCATTACATTTTCTTCAATAAAACTATATTATTTTCCTTCAAATGTTAATGTAAATGCTGTATATTATATTTTTTTATAAAAGGTAGGTACCTGGTCTTTGAAAAAAGGTCTTTGTAAATCAATGTACGAGTATGTATCAATGTAATGCTGGCACATTACATTAGCTTAGACTACAGCACATTTTAAAGAAAATGGATTAAATATTATAGTATTATTAAAGGAAATTGAGTGTTCCACAACCCTTTTGCCAGCATTTACTTATAGTTGTATCGTTAAAGAGTTATCCGGTAAAAAAGCGCAAAAATGTAAAGTTAGTTTCCTGAAAGTCGGTCATATTTCCAAATGACAGACTTTCAGGAGTATATATCTCGAAAACTGTAAAAGATATCGAAATACTTATTATGTATAACTTGTAGCAAATTTGATCAGCTTTTATTTTGTTCTGAGGTACTATGTCGCTAGGACGCATAGGTTCCGAGATATAAGCGAAAAACCAAAAAATGGGACCTTCAAACCCCCCCCCCTCCCAAAGCTCAAGGGCTAGAGGCGGGGACTTTTGATATGTTTACCTCCTAACTAGTCTAAACAAAGTTATGAAGTCAAAAATTGTGTTCCAAGCCTTTCCCTCTATAATCATTCGTTGACTGGACTATACGTTCCTTTGGGATAATTTACAAGTTACAGCGTAAGAACCGATGACAACAGAAAATTAATACTAGCGAAACAAACTACTAAAATACTATACTTACATATACATAGCCTTCATAAATGCCCTCCCTTCCTAAGGGGTTCGTTTTGATAGTATACCATCCGTTCTCAAAGAATGGCGAGACCGTAAGATAAACTTCCTAAAAATTCTTCTTCTGTCGTTTCCGCAAAAACAATAACATGGTTTTTGGTGATGACGCTCTCGCCTGTTTCTAAATAAACGTTCATTTCAATTATACCATTATGGTGCATTGTAAAATTGAATGACGACACACAACTATATACATCGGGTGTGGGCGTAATGAATGTAGTACTTTGCAGGGCCGCGCCGAGCCCTGGCAGCGCCTGTGTGCAAATTCTTTGTGGCGCCTCTTTTTTTTGGTCGCGTTTCGACATTTTTTTATTGAAAAATTATATTTTCTCCAGTTTTATTTAATAGTAACTGTTGACCGCAGACACCCCACCCCTAATATTTTAAATATTTTTCCAAATATTATTTGATTTTATAAACTTAATACATGTATATTTTTTTAACGTTGCCCCACACTTTATCATGGGTGCATTTACAATCATTGAAATTCACATACACAAACACCCAGACCCGAAACAATTAGGTACTTGCAGATCACAATAGGTGGGCAGACGATCTTATGAAGGCCACAGGATCACGCTGGATGCAGGCCGCTTACAACCGGTCCTATTGGAAGTCTAAAGGGGAGGCCTATGTTCAGCAGTGGACGTCTTACGGCTGATATGATGATGATGATGATGAGATCACAATTTTTGTTCCGTGCGGGAATCAAACCCGTGACACGCAGCGCAGCAGCCGATCGCTCGCTCTATTGATCATCAGCGATCCAGCCACTATACTACGCCAACCGTGTTGGCTATATTAAATGTTGCTCGTATAATTTTATAAAGGATAACAGCTTTATTACTATTGTACTTAAAACGCAGAAAGAACGGTTAGCGAAGTGGCTGAGCGATTGGACTGATGCACAGCGTGTCGTGGGTTCGAATCCCGCACGGAACAATTAATATTCGTATGACCTACACATCGTTGTTTCTGTTCTGGGTGTCTGTGTATGTGAGTTTCTATATTTGTAAACGCACCCACGTCATAAGAGAAATTCCTAGTGTGGGGCAACGGTTTTATTTAATAAAACCGGCCAAGTGCGTGTCGGGCCACGCACAGTGTAGGGTTCCGTAGTTGCCCATCAAAATACTTATGCGAACTAACTAAACTGATTCGCTGAATTTAATTTTAATTTAATTTACGTTCATTAACATTTATTAGGTACAATAATATCCAGCACCTAAGTCTATGTAAAGACGAATCAAATGAGCCCAAACTCGATGGGATTGCGTTATTGTATTACACAGATCCCATGGCTACCTTCCAGTTCCATCATAAGAGCCTGGAAAACATCCAGTACAAAAGCCCATGTAAAGACGAATCAAATGACCCTAAGCCCAGTAGGATTGAGTTGTTGTATAAGAAAGAACTCATGGTTACCTTCCAGCTCTATCATCAGACCATGGACATCATCCAGCGTCAATGTCTATGTAATAAAGACGACTCTAACGAGCCGAAATTCGACGGGATTGAGATGTTATCAAATCGCTTCAAGAATGATTTAAAATTTAAAGAATTCCCACGATTTCTCCAGGATTCCATCATAAGATCCTGACTTGATGATCATGGGACCAATTGGAAGGTGTACTCTTTCAATCAAAAGAAGAATTTTCAAAATCGGTCCAGGCGTCTTTGTGAAATCGGGAAAAATACATAAAAAAAGATTACGACGAATTGAGAACCTCCTCCTTTTTTGAGGTTAGTTAAAAATAGTTGACAATAAAAACCTACCTATCCCCAAAACATACCCACCTATTTATCTCTAAAAATAAAGTTGACAAACTTACATTTGCAGTTGAAAAATATGTTCTCCGATACATTTTGTTTAGAAAATATCTTATCCAAGTACGTTTTATAAGTTGGTCGACTATTACTCGTAAACTTGTAAAGCCTACTTAGTCATGATAATTTTCCTTTAAACTTCGTTATATATACTACTATTGTGAATTTTTTCACACCCCCAAATATAACCGTTTAGCTGGTAGAGGGGGTACACTCGAGTTGAGCAAAAATTAGCACTTTAAAGCTTAATATTTCACAAACGAATTTTTTTATCAAAAAATTGTTAATGGAAACTATCAATATTTTTCAAAGGCCTATTTAATGATACCCCACACTAAGGGGTACGCGAGAAAAAAAAAAAACATCCCCACTTTACGTGTACAGGAGGTACCCTAAAAAAAAATATTTTACGAGATTTTATTTTACCACTTTTTTGACGTAAAAAATCCGCATATTTACACCAAATTACAGCTTTCTAGTACTGGGCGTCTCTGAGCTAAGCTGCGGACAGACGGACGGACGGACGGACGGACATGGCGAAACTATAAGGGTTCCTTGTTGACTACGGAACCCTAAAAAATAATCATCAGGGCTTTTGTAACATATTGTAAGTATAGGAAATTACATAAAATGTACATACCCCTGCTTTTTATCACTTTTACCAGTTTTTTTAGAGCTGTAAAATATTGATTTATTTTAGAAGTATTTTTATCCCATTCTTCCTCTAGTCTTCTTTTCCTCAACAAATTCTGGTACCCGATCATTTCTTTTTTTTTTCTTGTTCACTACCACTCATCATGAATACACATTAAAAGAATCTGTAACACACAATTATTATTATTGTCATTAGTGTTGGAACTTAAACTTATTTTTAATATTATAAGCACGGGACGTTCATTCAATGCGCACCTGGCACCCACTTTGGATGAAATATTTAAAATTGTTTATTTATACTTATTCTCTCGCCGCCGCTGTCTCCGGGTCGCATCATATTCCTTTAATATAAACTCATGATCCACGGCTCGGCTTTATCTATTGTAATGACTGCGGCGCTTCTTTTGATTTTAAAACGGAGACGCAGCGCTTGAAGTTAGTGTAAACTCATACCCGAAATATAAACAGTGGGTCAATTCAAATAGTGCTTGTGTCTTGGGAGACTTGTATCTACTTACTTATCGATACTGAGGCTTAATGTATGTTATGTGAAAAAAATAATTTCATTAATGGGCTTTGGCGTCTCATCCGGCGCCCCTATAACCCTGGCGCCTGTGTGCCCCGCACACATCGCACACAGGGGCGGCGCGGCCCTGGTACTTTGATCATTTTCAGCACTGAAGTCAATATCACTGTATTTATTTTCAATCCAAGGCGGGTGATCGAGACAATCATAAGCTCATGTGTCAACCAATCCTCGTAGTTTTGTTCAAACGTGTACCTCACACAATTATCACTGACTGCGTAAGACACCGACATTAATAATATTGACACTACCTATGCGAACCATTTCGATACAACACAATATGCAACCTGGAGGATTTTTTTCGAAAAACTGTATTTTATCGAGCTCTAAACTGAATAACACTGTCGTAAAGTATAATTGGCACTAGCTTATAAAACTTAACAGGGGATTTTCAATATCAGGGTGTATAAATAACTAGCTTTTGCCCGTGGCTTTGCTCGTGTTGGTTTAGATCACGATCACGGGCCGCGTGTGGTCGACCGCTCAAATAAAAGAAGAGCTAAATAAGTAAAAAAGAGTGTGTTTCACCACCTATTCAATCCAACTATTTTTTGGCAGGTAGGTACAATCGGCTTCCTAAGTCAAATGGAACTACATTCATAACTTTGGTTGTGGATGATGTCAACTTAAATTTGGTCAAAGGTGATGCAAAATTTTGATCTTTATTTTTTATGTTGCTGTGCGATTTAATAATAATAAGCGCCCTGAGCAGCTTGTGGTGAGCTGTTGAGCAGGTGTGATCTGATCTCCCGTGAGATACCTTGTTCCTCATCTCAGACTTGTCTCTGTTGGCCGATGGAAGCGAACACAGGCGATGAACATCTCCCACCTCTTTATTGGCTGGCTAGAATGGAGATTCGTAAGAGCAACCCTGATCAGAGAAAGGAAAGTATTCTAGTAAGTGTTTGTAGGGATCTTGACCATACTTCCGATTTCCTGGACGATTCTGACAACCATGAAATACCTCTCCACTCCTCAAGCACATCAGGAAATGTTACTTCCTTGTTGCTACGTCACCTAGTGCTAGCGATGTGTTTGAGTACCCATTTTGAGTGTGCAGGTCATCCCCTGCATCATATCTATGAATTAAAAACACTGATTGCTTTAATTCCTCTAAAGGTTACAATAACCACCCCGTTAACACCCGATATTAATGTTCTATCTGAACTCACATCTCGATCCGTTTTCTTCGACAGCTGCTTCTGATTGGACATTTTTCAGACTCGGATAGTTCGGGAACAAGATATCAACCGAGATAGATTTTTAATATCCGGCGTAAACCGACCAAACGCGATATCTCTAGCTTTTATTTACTTATTCCACATTAGTCCAACCCCAACCAGGGATTGTCCTTGGCTACCTACGCTTGCATAGTGCGTACAAAGATAAGCATCGGTTGATACTTCATTTCACTTAAAATTATATCATTGATGATCCTCTGCAAGCTGGCTCCGGCTCCTGAGATGCCCTTCAAAAGTCCGTGACCACATGACCCAAAGATATGTGAGAGAGACACTTTAATGATGATGAGAGACTTTAATTATAATTTTTTAATGACTAATTCAATAGCCCATATCGTTGGTCTATTAGTGACCAACGCAAATACTGTGCTTGAGGTCCCGGGTTTGATTCACAGGACGGGCAGAGTGTGATTAGGCTTGGCTTTTTTTTTTGCGTGTTAAAATCATCAAATGAGTCCTCCCGCCCAGGGTGGGGCGGGAAGGACTGTCAGACTTGTACTGACTAAAATCCACGGTGTTCCTTCAATAGCCCTTTATGTATCAGGGTCACGGTTACCGAGTGAGACAATCCCGCGACCCCGGCAGGCTCCGGCCCTCTTAGGGGGCCCCGTCAGTTTGCTGACAGCTCTTTGAGGCGCGCTTGGAACACAACGCGCCGTCGACCCGGGCATGGTCCATGATCGGACGGCGAGTCACCCATTACTCGCCGCTCGCATGCCCGCGCCTACGGTGGCCGGAGATCGTCTTGCGACATCCGTTGCCGTGGGCGTCTCCCGGGGCGATTAGGCTTGGCTTGGCCTTTCCAATAGCAGCTACAGAGTCTGGAATTTCCTCAGTTGATAGCAATAGACTGATCCCCTATTACATGTGAGTTACACATAACTAGCGAAATATGAATGTACTAACAGGTACACCTCTGACTAACCTTCCGGGGATTACAGGCGGTTTTGCTTTGCTTTCAATTGCTCCGGTTGCACGCCTTTTATAACAGTTGAAACATTCAGTGGCAATGTTATATTAAAATCAATTCTTTATGATTTTTCGAGTATGTAACAATAATGGAAGCGAAGAAAAGCTATAAATGCTATTAAATGAGACACATATTAAATTGGCTATGGAAACAATCTGATGTTCTTTTAAAAGTGCTGTCTCCAGAGCGCATGGCTAAGAAGAAATAATGCAATTGAATAAACAAACAAAATAAAACTCTTTATTGAAACTCAAACACATTTTACAAGTTGATTGTTTACGTAAATAGTTACATTGGTAACAAAACTGTGTAAAAGGATTACTGTGTTTCATATTCCAAAAATAAAAAAAAACATTACGACGACGCCGACGTTTAAAAAGAACAATAAAAAATATTAAAAGCAAAATAGAAAAATCATAATATTTAATAAATAAAACAGTAATTAAATTAATAGAAGAAAAAAGATACTAAAATTGTAGAATACAAAACATTCTATGTAAGTGCTTTGGGAGTGTAACGAGTGTAGTGCGTGTCTGTGGGGTGTTAGTGTAGAGTGTAATTGTGGAAATACGTCACGAGCACACTGTACACTACTGTTCATGTCAGAATTAAATAGACGTACCTATATAAATAGTATATAATTATAGTTATTTTTTGTCACTTCTGGAAAGACCATCATTATCAGCTACAACACTACAGCCGCTACTGGTTTAACTTTAGCCTTCTTAGGTTCGAATAAAAGTGGTAAAATTGAAGCTAAAGTTAAAGGAAAATGGTGCCCAAAAACCTTTGTTGTCGTCCGTATCAACAGGCGCCAGGGTAGTTGGCTCTGGTGTGCTTGGTTCTGGTGTGCTTGGCTCTGGTGTGCTTGGCTCTGGTGTGCTTGGCTCTGGTGTGCTTGGCTCTGGTGTGCTTGGCTCTGGTGTGCTTGGCTCTGGTGTGCTTGGCTCTGGTGTGCTTGGCTCTGGTGTGCTTGGCTGTAGTGTGGTTATTTCTTTTTCGTAGAGTCGGCAATCGTCTTCATCCATATTTGGCGGTATGTAGCGGAATGAATCGACCAATACAGTGGAATTTGAAGACATCCAACCAACAATGGATATCTGAAACAAAGAGAGATGTTAGCAGTTTTATAGAGGTAATGGAAACCAAGGGGCCAGATCAAAGAAACAGTAACGAATATTTATTATATATTGTACCTTTGTCTTACTATTAACATACTGTTCCGACATTCGTTCCAAATAACGTTTCATACTTAGGTAACTAGTGTTTTTCATTCTAAGTGAATAAAATGTATTTTGTTTTTGAGAAATAAATGTCTAGTTAATTTACAACTACAAATAAACTTAACCGTTTCTGAATTTTTAAACTCTGTACCTAAAGTCATCAAATCGGTTCAGCGATTTTAGTGTAAAAGCATTACAAACGAATTCACTTTCGAAGTTAGGATTAATGTATGATTAAGAAAAAAAAAGAAGTGTTACGACTACTAGAAGCTCCGCAGCAATACCGTGGCCAATGTAGCAGCAGGACTGCTGATACCTACCTACCTACGTGTATAAGTTAACAAGTAAATCGGTAGCAAAAAAAATAAATCTGTAGTGGATCTTGTTGTCCAAGTTAAAAACAATGGGTTATTCCCAAAGTATGTACCTACTCCACATTCAAACATCTGCTTAAACAAGCACACCGATTGCCATGTCCACACACTTAAATAAGATCATAGGCTTCATATTTTTCCTATAATCTTTAGGAAAAGAGCCATTATTCTCGTCTATTCACTTGAACAACCCTGAAACATATCCCACTTCCCACTATACATAATATACTAGATGAAAACCCGGCTTCTCTCGGGTAAAACGTGACTCATAATACACATCTAGGTACAAAATTGTTAGGTATGTGGTTGTTTGGGAATGAAAGATACTTCTTGATGTACAGGGTTTAATTTTATTGTAATCAGACATTATAATAGTTACAGACGGGGCTATTACAGTGCAGTGACGGACTGAACCCGGACCACAGATTATATATCATAGACAATTAATAGTGAGGTGGATGCTTACTATATTACTAATTAGTGATGATACAACAAAAATTACAAAATCTAGTTGTGCCCGCGACTTCGTTCGAGTGGATGTCGGAGGATACCGATACAAATCGTTTTTATTTATGCTTTTTTTTATCGTCATAAAATCGTCAAATGAGTTCTCCCACCCAGAGAAGGGAAGGAGGGACTGTCAGATTTGTACTGACTGAATTTCTCGGTGTCCTTCAATAGCCTTTTACGTTCCGGGGTCACGGTAACTCATAAGTCCCACGACCGCGGCCGGCTTTGGGCCTCAAAGGGGGGCCCCGTCATTGTGCTGACACTCTTTGAGGCGCGCGTGGAACACAACGGGCCGTCGACCCGGGCATGGTCCATGATCAGACATGTATGGCCGGAGATCGTTCTGCGACGTCCGGATGGACGCGTCCGTCGCCGTGGGCGTCTACCACTGCGGCTGGGTCGTGAGGTGCATGCTGTCCTCTCCCTTGCGTCTCCAACTTCCTCCTTCGCTAGCATGACTGCTGCGCAAAAAGAGGCGACCGCTTCCCACTGTCTCGCCCCGCAGCGTGGCTTCGACCAATGCCGGGCGCGAGAGGTCGCCGCCTATCGCCGTCGTGAGGACATGGCGATGCTTCGCTCAAGCGGGACAGTCCTGCACCGTATGCTCCACTGTGTCCTCCGGGCGATCCTCCCAGTGGTGACACCCAGGCGTTTCCTCCTTCCCCGTCTGACACAGGTACCTCCCGAAACTTCCATTTCCGGTGAGGACCTGCGTCAGGCGACAGGTCAGGACGCCGTAACGCGGGGTCTTACCGCCGCCATCGCGGCGTGCCCGGACCTTGGTTGCGACAGTCGCTCCCTCCATACCGCCCTGAGATCTCTTCCCGCCACACTAAACTTGTCGAGGCAGCGGGAATTCGCCGTACCAACAGTTCATGGAACAAACGACTGTTGGTAAAACGTTTCAGACTCCTAATATGTATTATAAAGAGGAAAGATTTGTATTTTTGTGTGTGTGTGTATGTTTTTAATGTTTATGTTAGTTTGTAATGAATAAACTCAAAAACTACTGTGCCGACTTTAAACAATTTTTCACCATTAGAAAGCTACGTTCACCCTGCACCCGTGTCATAGGGTGTATTAAGGAGGTTTAGTAACTACTTAAAACATCACATGACACTGGCATGCTAACAACAGTGGTATCGGAGGTATCGACTCGGTTGCCAAAAAGAAAGAAATAAAATTAATAGATTTAAAAAATCTAAAAACCCACGTTTTTAAATGTCCTAAAAAGAAGAAAATAACCCTACGGGGCTGAGAGAGGGGCCACTCAAAACGTGGGGGCGTATATTATATAAGGGATTATTTATGGGATATATTTACATGACGTGAGATCGTAGGTGTAACTTGCAAAGATACGCCCCCACGTTTTGAGTGGCCCCTCTCTCAGCCCCGTAGGGTTATTTTCTTCTTTTTAGGACATTTAAAAACGTGGGTTTTTAGATTTTTTAAATCTATTAATTATTTTATTATTTTTATCATTGTTCATCGGGTTTGAAGCTACCCTGAAAGGACATGGCCAATTTTTGTATGGACGTTTGCATAGTTATTGAATTCAATGTACACCAATGATTTTTGGTGTTTTATATTCGTGAATATTGGTACATTAAATTACAGTAAATGAAACAAATAAAGAACTTGTCATTACAACAGACTAGACGAAAACAGTTTCACTAAACCTTTAGTCAGATTGCTGGCAATAAGTGCATAGAATAGGATTTGCTATAATAGAAAAGCGCTTTAATGAATTACATATTAAAATCTGACAATAATAACCAAGTACCTATAATAGAATTTCATGATTTTTCTTTGTGTGTGTGTATTTTTATGGGTTGCCTTAAAAATATACTTTTAAGAATTATTGACCGACAAAGGTTATTGACCAATTAACAAGGAAAATACAAGTTAAACAAAAGGGTAGGTATAAATAATTCTTTATTTATTACAGAGAATAAATAAAATTATTTTGTTACATTATAATATACCTGTCCTAGATGCCTACCTAGATAACTAGTACGTTAAATGATGAGTTAGTGTTAAATGAGTCACAGGTCAACTTTAGATAAAACTATATTTTTATTTCATACTCTTATCAGCATTAAGTTTAAGGATTTGTAATGATTCAGTTATGTTATAAATAACTGCTTTGAACATAGTAAAACAAATACAAGCATAAATGAATAATAATGATAATTGTGATTCCGGGACAAAGATTTGCCTTTTTATACATTATCCTAATATTCTTGAACAATAAAAATCCTGCTGGTGGAGCTTGGATATTGGTTGTTCTTAGTTTCATTAAATAAAAAGCTGAAGCACGTTAGGTTGCCTATCATTTGAAAGAGGTAAAAAATTATACAGAACTAAAAACTCAGGTACTGAAAGATCAATCCAATGATGGCAAAAATGGTTTGGCATTTCGGAGATATTTTCGAAATAAAAAAAAATAGCTAGCTATTTTACTATTCCAACTTCATAGCTGGGTTTGAGCATTAGTTAACCAAAGCGTAAGTTTTGTTTGATGGTGTGCAGAAAGCGAGGATATGAGATGCCTCTGCAGCCTTTGTATGGCTATTCCGCAGTTGATGCCCCTCATAGTAATCCACAAAACAAATACAAAACTCAAAGCAAATCAGAATCCAGTATTATTAGCAAGGTAATCGTACGGTAGAAGGTATTAGTCCGTAGGGGGTCAAAAATATCAGAAAATAGCCGCAAAACACAAACACAATAGACGTTGAATCTGCAATCACAGAGCGTCTGCACTGATATTTAAATTAAATTGACATTTGACGTAAACAAAACCACACTAGCAAACCAGTAAACTCGTTACGTTTTAAAGCTTTTTTGGGTAAATTGGATAAAATGCTTTAAAATATATCATTACGATACGAGTATTTTAGAAAACGTAACAAATACCAATGAATACAGTTTCTGCCAATGAATACAATCATGATAAATGAAATGTTCCTAATATAACGCATTTGTCGACCATAATTATCACAGGTTTTGTACAAGTACTTCACGTGGTTTGGAACATCCTCTATTATATTTATCTTTCTCTAAGATCTATTAGGGCGGAACTTGACAAACGGTATTTAGAATTCATCTTGCATTACTCAATAATTTTTGAATTTAAATACAAATAACTTTTCTTTCGAAAGTCGGTGGCTTGGTTTTTATTTCATTGATTATGGCCACCGACTTCCGAAAGAAAAGTTATTTTACACTTTTTTTGTTTCGTTTTTAAGTCAGTTCCTTTTTTTAAAAAAGTTTTTTTATTTTACCCTTTTTAGTTTAGATATCACAAAAATCTTTACACTAATCGGCGTCTTTGAAAATCTACAATCCTAGTAAGCAACAAAAGCGGAACTATGCAAGCCACTTCACGAGATATCCATTATTGTTGTTTACTAAAACCTTTCCCAGAATGTGTCAAATACTTTTCTGAAAACCGCATCAAAATCTGTTCAGCTAAACGCGAGATAATCGCAGACAAACATGCAATGGTCACTGAAAATCTACAATTGAAGTAAGCAAAAACGGATCCACGCGGGCAACGTCACGGGATATCCATTAGTGTTATATAATAAAAACCTTTTCAAGAATGTAATGAACACTTCCCTGAAAACCGCATCAAAATCGGTTCAGCCAAACGCGAGATAATCGCGGACAAACATGCAATGGTCGCTGAAAATCTACAATCCAAGTAAGCAAAGACGGATCCACGCGGGCAATGTCACAGGATATCCATCAGTATTATAAACTGAAACTTTCTCCAGAATGTAATGAACATTTTCCTGATAACCGCATCCAAATCGGTTGAGCCAAACGCGAGATAATCGCGGACAAACATACATACAAGTTGAACTGAGAACCTACTTTTTTTTGAAGTTGGTTAAAAACTGACAAGTTCAGAGAGGCTAAAACCTACGCCGTAATTTATTTTTATATTTTTATTTTATAATGGTATTTACTACGTACGTGTACATGGAATTTTGATGGAATGCAATTTTTGGCCATGTCTTTTCAGCCTGCTAGCTTATCGGGAAGTGCCTCAAAGCCAGTCCGCCATCTTGGACGTCCGCCATATTGGATTAATAGCCTAGCCTAGCATAAGCCACATGACTATTTTTTTCGTATTCCTGACAGCAAACCCTTTCATTTGATACCCATATCACGGGGGTGGATTTCAAACAGCCAGTCAACCATCTTGGACGTCCGCCATATTGGATTTAAGTCACGTGACCATTTTTTTCGTACTCCTGATAGCAAACCCTTTCATTTGATATCCATATCACAGGGGTGCATTTCAAATAGCCTGTCTGCCATCTTGGACGTCCGCCATATTGGATTTAAGTCCCGTGACTATTTTTTTCGTATTCCTGACAGCAAACTCTTTCATTTGATACCCATTTCATGGGGGTGGGTTTCAAACAGCCAGTCCGCCATCTTGGGGAGGCCGCCATATTGGATTTGTTATGACGTTTCTTAGCTAGTCATGTATTGTCATCAGAACTCAAAGCGTGTACAAAATTTCAGCCAGCTAGCTTATCGGGAAGTGCCTCAAAATTGAGTTGCAAAAGTCCAACCGGAACGACAAACAAACAAACAAACAAGAAAAGTGAGTGTATAAAAACGTGGGAAAAACTTCTCAACATGTTATCCGGTGTCAGTGACGTTTCGCGTCAGTGGCCAATATGGCGGATGCGATCTGTCTAGTCAGAACCATTAGAATTTTACAAAATACTCAATAATCTGAATTTTGCGGATATATGTTGTCGACTCGAAATCTTTATTTTTTAATGTTTTATTATTCTGGTAAGCTTTCGATCGAGCCTACCGTACCCCTTGACGAAATTATTAATATAGGGTGAGTGGGGGTAAGTTGGAATGAAAATTTGATGAGATGAACAGTGTTGATTTGAAACTGTTGTCACATAAAGGGATTCAAGGCAAATGCAAAAAAAAAATGTTTTGGGTTAAAAAGCATGGTCAAGTTGTTTCTATAATGTTGACAGAAATCTTTTTGAAAAAATATTTCACGAAAAAACTGTTAATAAAATTGGTCATAAGAAAAACAATATGAAGGGGTAAGACAAAATGGCCAAAGGGTAAGATTGAAATAGTGACTAAAATCGCCTTTATGGTAATGACCATAAATACGATTATAGTCATGTATCAAGCGGGGTAAGATTAAAAACCCTACATTTTCGCGGGTAAAGGTGTCCTTTTTTTTTTAATGAGTCCTCCCGCCCTGGGTGGGGCGGGAGGGACTGTCAGACTCTTACTGACTAAAATCCACCCGTGTTCCGTCGGATGCCCTTTACGTTCCGGGGCCACGGTATCCTGGATTAAGAAAAATCCGCGACCCCGGCAGGCATTTGGCCCCATAAGGGGCCCCGTCGGTGACGCGTGAAACACGACGCGCCACCGACCCGGGCTTGGTCCTTCGGACGGCGAGCATACCCATTACTCACCGTCCGCAAGCCCGCTCCGCCGCTGTGCCCTCTGCTGTTCAGAGGGACACGCGTTGGAGCGTCCACCCGACAGGCTATTTGCATACGGGCAAAGAAACCCCTTAGGCACACAGTGCCTAAGGAGAGTTTTTGCCCGCATCCCAGGGCGCACCGGCCCGGAAAACTGGTCTTCTCCCCGGACGTATCCGAGAGGGAACTCCAGTCCACGGGCGCACGTGGAGGTTTCCTGTCTTAGCACCCCGGGTAAAGGTGTCCTTACGGAAAATGTCAAAAAACACACGAATGCTCTCACTTAGCGACTAACGCAGACTGCGGTGCGGGGCAAGACAAAACTGTGTCTACAATGACGTTGCCAGCATTAAAAGATTTCCTTTAAATTCGGCGTTATTGTATCTTTTTTATCTTTCCCCGTTTTTCATCTTACCCCCACTCAACCTAGATTAAACGAGCAATATTTGTATATGTTACTGTAAAAGCTCGAACTACGGTAAATATTAAGATTTTCCAGTAAAACCTAAGATTTGCCGATTATGAATGGTAAATGTCCATAAAAGTTTGCGATTCAAACTTTTACCGTAATTCACTTGGTAAATCTTAGGATTTACGTTAAAGGAACGGTAAATGTCGAAAAAAATCATGTTACTCGTTCAGCGCATCGACGTGTACTCGTGGGTAGTCAGCCGCCTAGAACTAGGTTTAGACGGTTAGAACTAGGTCTAACCTCGGGACTTGCTGGCACCCGGACTTGGACAATTTAGGTTAGAACTGTACACATGTACTGAATTGGAATGGTAAAAGTCCGAAAAGTCGTCCTTTTATAGTAAATACTTACATTTACCAACTCATGTCGGTAAATCTTAGGTTTTACTTTACTGGAAAATCTTAACATTTACCGTAGTTCAAGCTTTTACAGTAACATATACAGAGCGTCCAGTAATGAATGGATAACCTTGGAATGGGTCATAGTAGAACTAAGGGCCATTCAGGAAAAAATACAAAAAAAAAATCAATACCGAGTAGTTCCTAAGATAATTATGTCACTTTTAAGAATATTGAAAATTATTGGTACCCTACTTTACATTCTTGAACACCACGACTACAAATTGATGAATTCCATCGGTTTTTTATTGTTAAAGTAATCTACATTAACTAACTGATAGATGATTAGTAAATAGTAACACTGCTACTAAACAGCTTTTTAAAAAAGGAACTCGAATTAGTAGGTACTTTAGTGAAAAAAAAATGAGAAAAATTTTCATTGTGACAGAGTTTAAGCAACCATAGCATGAAAACAACGTATGGCAACACAGGTGACCAATAATATTAAATAATGTGCAGTTAATGCAGATTTCGAAATGGTGTTACTCATCATGGTACCTAACGGAAATAGTGAATTATTGCTATTCGTATCTAAAAGGATCTTTGCTAACCTAATCTAAGCTGGGTGATGGCATCCGACAGATTTGAAACAGATGTCAATCGACGCGTCTGAAAGTGGAGATATTTTTTTACTGTGGCGACATTATTCAAATATCTGGAATTACCTGGAAAACCTGATTATCTCTAACCTAACCTAACTTACCTATCCTTGCCTAACCTAACCTAACCCTAACAATTTTCGATTGGTGCAGAAACCCCACGGATTTTGCATTTGAAGAATTTCACCATAGTAAAAAATTATCTCCTCTTCCAGATGCTTCGATTGATACCTGTTTCAAATGAAAGTGAAACGTCAAGAAACGTTCTCCTCCCTTTCCCTCAATAAAATTGCCCCTTGCTCAATAAAAGCATGCTTTCTTGCTAGTAATGAGCACGTCTGTCCGTACCTTTATGAGTACATTTGTCCGTACCTTTATGATTACTGAAACGACGTTAGACGATGCGTGCTGTCAGATGTGGTCAGGAAAGGATTTTCCCTTAGGATTATCGTTTGCGACTTGTTGTGACTTGGCTGGGGGGCTAGTGCTGTAAATGCTAAAAAGCCGAAATAGTACCGTGTTCTATGCTATCAATACTCACTGGCAGCCAAGGGGAGCGTCGTCTTGGGATAGTGCAGAAGAGAGAAGATCGTGGTCGTGGTAGTGGAGCTTTCAGAAAATGACAACCTAGTAATGCGCTTGATTTCCAGCTCAACAGGCGCTGCCCTGTTTGCATATATGTACTCTCAAGCTAGGTTACCCTAACAAAGAAAACCACATCTGGTGCCATGTAGCAAGCGTCTTACGTCCCAATAGACGATGCCGTAATAATTTAGGGTCGTAGCACACTTATCAAAACGGAAAGGGATCGTCACCGTATCAACTCAAGCCGTTCAGTATTATTTGTATGAAACTCCTTACTGCAACGCACACTAATCGGAATCGTAACGTAAACGCATCCCCTCGGACAAGCTCACGCACCGCGGTGCAGTGCGCGGTCGACTAGCGGTCGGCTTTCCGTACCCTCGCCTCTACTACCTCGGCAACGCAGACGTAAGCCGTAAGTCCGTACGCTAGCTTACGAATCTTCGTCCACGCGGTCTGCGTTGCCGCACATGCTGCGCTGTACGAGAGAAGCGACCGTGAAGTTAGCCTTTGCCTTTGCGAACGTTCGCGCATGAAAAAGTGTTATTCATTTTATTTTAAACCAAAATACGAATAAAAACTTTATTTTTCTTTAACAACGTGTAGCCGTCAACCAGCGGTCGGCGAGCCGTAAGCGCGGCGTTACCTATCCGTAGCCGAGTCGATGGGGCAGCGCTTCTGATCCGCTTACGTTACGTGGTTACGTAAAGTGGACGACTGTTTGACGCCGAGGAGAAAGGCGAGGCGGTTACGATCCCTTTCCATTTTGATAAGTGTGCTACGACCCTTAGGAGGGAGAGGTGAGGGACTTTAAATAAAGTAGCCACTACAAGTTCTGTATTTGATTTATTACAGCTTCAATGGTAGAACCCATATCAGGGTAGACAATATTCCAGTTATTTTACACAACAATAAAAAGTATACTTTAAAACGCCACTAAAGTAAATGCAGGAAGCACTTGAATGAGAATACTCTGATAATATGCAGATTTTAAACGTATTGGAGAAGAGGTACTGCTGCAAGGCTTTTTTTTTTTTTTTGCGTGGTAAAATCATAAAATGAGTCTTCCCACCCCATACTGTCAGACTTGTACTGACTAAAATCCACGGTGTCCTTCAATAGCCCTTTATGTTCCGGGGTCACGGTAATGAGATAAGTCCCGCGACCCCGGCAGGCTTTGGCCCTCTACAGAGGGGGCCCCGTCATTATGCTGACGCTCTTTGAGGCGCGCGTGGAACACAACGCGCCGTCGACCCGGGCATGGTCCATGGTCGGGCAGCGAGTTGCCCTTTACTCGCCGCCCGCATGCCCGCGCCTACGGTGGCCGGAGATCGTCTTGCGACGTCCGTCGCCGTGGGCGTCCACCACTGCGGGTGGGGCGGAGGGAGGACACTGTCCTCTCTCTCACGCGGCCCGCCTCCTCCTTCGCGAGCATTACTGCTTCGCAGAAGGAGGCGACCGCTTCCCACTCCGTCTCGCCCCGCAGCATGGCCGCGACCAATGCCGGGCGCGAGAGGTCTCCGCCTATCGCCGCCGTGAGGACACGTCGGTGAACTGCCCAAGCGGGGCAGTCTTGCACCGTATGCTCTACTGTGTCCTCCGGGCGATCTTCGCAGTGGTGACACCCAGGCGTTTCCTCCTTTCTCCTTAGACACAGGTACCTCCCGAAACTTCCGTGTCCCTGAGGACCTGCGTCATGCGGTAGGTTAGGACGCCGTGACTCCTATCCAGCCACTCCTCAAAGAGGGGTCTTACCGCCGCGATTGCGGCGTGCCCGACTGCTGCAAGGCTTAGTAAAATTGTAATGACCAAAAAATAATTGAAGATGAATGAATGACAGAATGAAAATTCTAAATCTAAATTTTTAAAAATTTAAATAGGTGCGTCCACACAGAGCGCGCAGCCTCGCGAGGCATTTGCTGCGCGAGGAAACTGACAAGCGAGGCTGCTCTCTCTGTGTGACGGACGAGTCTATTGTTTATCAACCGAGACACGAAACAATATACGCGAGCAAAACAAAAGCCGACACTGGATGGCTCGGGCGCTCGGTCGCTCGACCGCAGCAGCGCTGTCACTTGCCTCGCCCGAGACACGTCCACACCAAACGAGCTGCTTCGCGCGGAAAATGCCTCGCGAGGCTGCGCGCTCTGTGGGGACGCACCTAATCAATAAATAGATCTAAAAGTAAAGAGGTTGAGGCAACAGAAGAGGTTGAATACCTCTCTGTTACAGTACCCGGGGGCCAAATACGACAAAGTTGATTTTTTTTAAATGTGGTGGCAACTAAAGGGTTAAAAAAAATTTTGAAGTAAAAGCTGTACAAGTATGAGATGATAAGGGATTGAGAATAAAAAAAAATTAATAATAATAAATAAACTTAAGACCTTGCACAACCGCGAGGTATGCAGTCTCAGGGAATACTTCCCTGAAGCCGACGTGGGGATGTATCGAGATGTAGTTTCAGTGGACAAAGGCCTTACCCCGCTCTCCTTGGGTAACGAGAACTGGCGCAAACTTGTGGTATTGGATACTAATGACCGCAGGGAGGTATGGCAGAGCAAGAACTACACGGACGGTTCTACAAGGCCCTTCACGGGCCTTGTAGAACCGTTTTTTGGCATCTGTAGCCTGGCTACGTTTCGGTGACCTCTTCGGAGAAACCGAAGGTTTTGTCTGTGCGATTATGGATGAAGTTATCATGACGAACAATTACCGGAAATATATTGTCAAGGACGGTACGGTTGACATCTGTCGGGCATGCCACCGTCCCGGTGAGTCGATCAGACATTGTTTCCGGTTGTTCTCGTCTTGCTAACGGCGAGTACTTGCACAGACACAATCTAGTAGCTAGGATTATCCACCAGCAACTTGCCCTGCAGTACAACCTTGTGGATTCTGAAGTACCATACTACAGGTATGTGCCCGACCCAGTTCTTGAAAACGGTCATGCTATATTGTATTGGGATCAATCTATCATCACTGACAGGACTATTGTAGCCAATAAGCCTGATATAGTGGTGGTAGATCGCCGAGAGCGCCGTGCAATGATTGTTGACATGACTCTCGTGAAAGCTGAAAATGATAAAAAAACTCAAGTATCTTGATTTAGCACACGAGATTGTCGACATGTGGGACGTGGACTCAGCAGTCATTGTACCGATAGTCGTTACGGTCAATGGACTAATTGCGAAGAGTCTCGACCAACATCTTAAGAGGCTCTCTTGTGCAGTTGGCTCAAGGGCTTGATACAGAAAGCAGTTCTCTTGGACACGGCGCGCATAGTGAGGAGGTTCCTGTCTCTGGAGCCCTAACCACCGGCAACTTGGACCCTGTTCCCGATGCTGGTGGGCACCTATTTTTTATATTTTTAAATGTTTGTATTTTTTTTTGTAATAATATTTAAAAATGTACCAAATATGATACATAATGAATAAAGGAAATAAACTTATCTAAAATAAAACAAATTGAAAGGTGAGTGAAATTTTAGAGGGTGAAAATGGTATGTAAAATATGTATGTACAAAGTAATAATTCCTTCCTTTCAAAGTTACTTTCAAATTGACAAACATACATCAATCAAAAAAAAATGTCTTGATTTCCAATCAACGTTTATCAGACCCAGGCATAAAAGATAAAAATTCATATTAATAAGGATTTTCTCATGGAATCATCACTCTATTGTGTATATAGGCTGTATTCAGTTACAACCCGCTGTTATAAGTTATAGCTTAAGGCTTCTTTAACGTGTCGCTAAACCCGCACGGTGATAGTATTATACAAGCGTTATAGTTAATACTTACATGGCCTTCATAACTACCCTCGCGCTGTAGAAGTATTGGGATTGTGAGAGTGTGCCATCCGCCCTTGAAGTTTGACGAACTAGCATAAATTATATCAAATCCCAAGGGATGTCCATCTACCGTTATAGCCAAAACTTCAATAAAGTCCCTGAACATCTCCTCTTTTTCCATATAAAAGTTCACTTCAATTTTACCATTATATTGCACTGTAAAAACGAATGATGACACACAACTAACTACATCGGGTGTGGGCCTAATAAATGTAGTACTTTGATCGTTTTCAGCACTCAAGCCTATATTACTGTATTTGTCTTCAATCCAAAACGGAAAAGTATGGGAACATAAAACGTTCCGCCACTCATGTGTCAACCATTCCTCGTAGTTTTGTTCAAACGTGTACCTCACACAATTATCACTGACTGCGTAAGACACCGACATTAATAATAATAACACTATGCGAACCATTTCGTTACGACACATGCAACCTAGAGGAAAATTTCCGAAAACTGTATCTTAATCAATGCGTTTTTCGAAATTTATACCTACCGAATAAGGCCCTTCGTACACAACGCGACGTAAGTCTCCGACACCTTGGGTGGTACCTGAACAAATAGGACTACAGTCCAGTCAATGGAGACCAAAAAGAGGCTTCTCTTTGAATTAGGTTGTATAGTTTTTTATTTTTTTTATTTGTGTATGATGATAAAAATGTAAGTTTTCTGCCTCGAGGAGTGTCTGCGTTAGCCGCCGTCTTGGATTGAAGAACAAATTTGGGATTTGTTCTTTTTCACATAATGCTTCAACAGTTTACTTTATGACAAAAATATGTAAGAGAAGTTTAAAGTCAATAAAATTACACAACAAATGCTATTTGTAAGTATTAAGTAAGTACGTCTTATGGATACAAAGTTACAAGAGGAAGAACATTCAACATTTATTAAAAAATCGTGTACACTTTTGACGAGTATCGCAGTATACGCAGACACTCCTCGAGATTGAAAACTTACATTTTTCATGAGTAGCAAGTTCATAAACAACACAAATAAACTACACCAACTTTCGTATGAAAAACTCCTCGTAGACTACTAGGGGATCAAAGAAAAGATGATCTTGCCACGCGCTGTCTTCAATACTTAAAAAAATAAGTTCGAAATAATAAGGTCGAAAATCGCTTGAAGGTCGGAAAACATTTGCTTAACGATAACCAAATGTTTTCCGACCTTCACTTGTATTACCAACTGATTCCCACCAGTAACATAAATCGGTAAAAAACGAGACAACCATTTTAATTCGGTCGCATTGAACATTGTGGTGTCGCGACGATTATTTTTGTTGAGTGTATACAGTAACTTCGTTCCATCCGGGTGTCCCTTGACACCTCTCAAGATTTTTTTTTCTAAACTAATAAATAGACCTTGCTTTTGGCATCGCCGAGGAAAAGGTATAAAAAACCAATAAATTAATTTTAAGTTGCCGGTTTTTGTATTTGCTTTTATTTGCTTGTTGTGGGTGATAAAAGTCTACAAGGTCGAAGAACCAAGGACACAGAATAAGTCCACTGAATTCACCTAGGTGATATCACCCAGGTGAATTATTATTTAATTGTTTTCCGTGGTGAATAATAATTGAGGACACCAAAAAGTTCACGTTGTTCACTCAGGTGATATCACCCAGATGAACAAAGTGGAATAAACCGGCGCGCCTCGATACAAAAATTAACAAGTTATTGAAGACTTGCGTTACGTTGTGTGCAAAGGGCCTAAATATAATTAAATAGATAAACACTTACGGATTAATAATAATTAATGATTGAACACTTCCGATAACGTTAAAAATGGGAGAGTTTTTTTTATCAGGACTTACATTAAAGTAGATATTGCCCTCTTTAGAGTTAATTTGATAATTATCAATTCGCTGACACGTGACGCTAACAATTACCTACCATAAGAAGTATTATTGTTGCTTTCGTCAGGAACAGAACTTCTTTTTGGAATGAGAAGAAGAAGCAAGTGACTGCTTCCTCTATCCCTCGCTTCGTAACATGCCTGAAACAGAGCCGGACGTGAGATTGCTCCACCCAAGCCGGGCAGACCTCCACCGTGTCTTCCTGACGGTGCACATAGTGGTGACACTAAGGCGTATCTTCCCGCTGAAGGAACCCGACCTGCGTCATGCGGAAGGTGTAGACGTCGTGACGCTTCATCAAACACTCCTCAAAGGGGGGTCTTACTGCCGCGATTGCGGGGTGCCCGATGAACACAACGGTATTCATCGGGCACCCCACAATCACCACCCCATCTTCAGATATGACCAGAAAATATAAGTACACATTTCACATTAGTCTTAATAAAACCGAGGGTTAATTGTCTTTGGGTACAGTTGTGTATTGCGGCTAGTGCAAACTACCGGTTGGTGCCTCATTTTATTTAAAAAGGCCTAACAAGTTGGTTACGGCTTCTGGCACGCCCTTCAAAAGTCCAGGACCCCATGATACCGACATGTGTACAGACATTTCAATAATGACAAGGATTGTCAAGAGACACTTTAATAATGATGACGCTTTATATTATATTTTTAATGACTAATTCAATAGCTTACCTCGTTGGTCAGGTAGTGGTAGTCAGCGCATGAGGTCTCAGTTTCGATTAAAATTGGTCGGGCAAGACTTGACTGTTTTTTTTTTCCATCTGGAATTTATCATTAGCAGCCGAGAGTCTGGAATTTCCCCTGTGTTTACGCATCACTGTCCCTCACTTCATGTTCTTTAGTATAATGATTTGCAACCTAATTAGCATAAGTTGTATAGCTATAAGAATATTATCAGGCGTTTCATTTGATTCTTCAATTTTTGAATGTCATCCTCACTTAAATTATAGTTGTTCACCACTTACTGCTGCGAAAGTGTAATTGCTTAAAATTCTGCGGAAGTCACTTTTGAATTTATACAGTGTGTTATGGAAATAACATTGTATTTCGCTATTGAAGCAATATGATCTTCCTTTAATTAAAACGCTGTTCCCAAAATTATAGAAAATAAAAAATGCAAAAAAGAAACAGTATTAAATCCTTATAAGAATAAGTAAATAAATAGTTACAGTATCGCTAATAAAAAAATGTGAAAAGAAGACTAACTTGCAGGTTTAATAAATAAACATAGAACAAAAATTAAAAACAAAACAGAGTATAAAACAAAGTGGTTAAAAATAAAACATAAAAACCGGCCAAGTGCGAGTTGGACTCGCCCATGAAGGGTTCCGTAGCAGCAAGCATAGATTAGAGATATAATTGTATTGAGATTAGTAAGTAAAATACACAAACAATAAAAACAACTTTGTTTTTCATAGTATTTGTATGAATGGCAAAGTTATATTTGCGGTTTTTGAAAATGTACTATATCTCAAAAACTGCTAACTGTATCTCATCCAAACCAATTTTCGTTGGTAGTTTTGGTTGAGGTCTACATTACATATTTTTCTTTTAGTTTTTTCATTCTCTTATTTTAGAAGTTACGGGGGGGGGACACACTTTTTACCACTTTGGAAGTGTCTCTCGCGCAAACTGTTCAGTTTAGAAAAAAATGATGTTAGTAACCTCAATATCATTTTTAAAGATCTATTCATAGATACCACACACGTATGGGTTTGGTGAAAAAATTTTTTTTGAGTTTCAATTCTAAGTATGGGGGGCACCCCCAAAATTTGTTTTGTTTTGATTTTTGTGTGAAAATCCTAATGCGGTTCACATAATACATCTTTCTACCAAGTTTCAACAGGATAGCTCTTATACTTTCGACAAAAAGTGGCTGTGACATACACGGACAGACAGACAGACAGACAGACAGACAGACAGACAGACATGACGAATCTATAAGGGTTCCGTTTTTGCCATTTGGCTACGGAACCCTAAAAATGGAACAGTAACGAATTTAATAAAAGTGGTACCTAAAACATTGAACATGTTAAATTTTCAAAAAATGTAAATGGCTTTATACAGTGAGTGTCTGTGGGGTGTAAGTGTAGAGTGTTCTGGTGCACCCACCTCACGAGTGGCTTTTGTAAGTTCGCCACAAAAATAATTCCCCACCGAAAAAAAAGTTTAGATCCTGTTCTCCTAATACTTTCTGTTCAGTGTGTCCGCGTTATCGGTAGTTTTGTGCTGGATTTTATTATTTAATTATTCTGCTATCCGTGCAGAGAAAGAAATGGGGCGAATTTACAAATAAGCAAAAATAAAAAAAGTAAAAACCTTTGGCTCATTCATGGCCCTGTACGTTCAGGGTCACGAAAAAAAGTATGTAACTTTTTTTCGTGACCCTGAACGTACA
Source organism: Agrotis exclamationis (assembly GCA_950005045.1). Lineage (NCBI taxonomy): Eukaryota > Metazoa > Arthropoda > Insecta > Lepidoptera > Noctuidae > Agrotis > Agrotis exclamationis. The sequence goes on along the minus strand of OX465433.1, from coordinate 5,180,342 downwards.
GGGCTATTGAAGGACACCGTGGATTTTAGTCAGTACGAGTCTGACAGTTCCTCCTGCCTTGCCGTAGGTGGGAGAAGTCATATGATCATTTTACCACGTTAAAAAAAAGGTGTGCAAGGTGTATGCAGTGGTAAAACAGATCGGGTTTAGTTGTTGCTCCGTTGTTGGTTGTTATTATGGTACCTATGTATGTGTTACGGGCAACTTGATTAACTATGGGCGTTATGAATAAGGACCGGCCATTATTAATAATGCCCAAGAGCGATGGGAAAAGTGATTAATTTATCACTTTGACCGGCTATTATTAATAATGCCCGACGGCCCGTGGTCCATGTAAATAAATCAGTGTTTGAGATAGCTTGAATTTATCACTTGGACTGGGCAGTATGAATAATTTCCTACTTGTAGTCGGACAACGTGATAAATTGGACCACGGCCGTGTCTTGCAATTACCGCCCACCAAGGTAACTCGACGGAGCCCCGCGAAGCGGGGCTCCTATTTCTGTTTGAAAGGTTTAAAGTAATGTAATACGAAGGGTATGGCGGGGTCCTAACCTGATTTCATACTTTCGATGTCTTACTATTACTATTATATTATACTTCGCTCTCTTAACATATCTCCAACGGCAATTATTGGTTTCGTAGTTACCAGTGTGGCCGCCGACAGCGTATTTGTATTGATGGTGCCTCATCTTCTTGGTGCAATACTTCTGCCGGCGTACCGCAGGGGGGCGTTTTATCTCCTCTTCTTTTCGCTATATTCATAAATTCTATCTCTAATTAATTTCTTTCATCCTACCACCTTTACGCTGACGATTTGCAAATTTATTCCCAAGCTCCCGTAGATTGGGACTCGAAGTGGCGCTGCACAAAACGGAGGCCACGCGCATTAACGCGCCACGGTCTGAGTCCCACATAACGGTGGAGGGGGTTCGCATCGGCGTCGGGAGGACGATGAAGTACCCGGGACTCGTCCTCGACAGCCGGTGGAACTTCAGGGAGCATTTCCTGAGTTTGGCCCCAAAGCTGAACCGGGCAGCAGCCGCCCTCAGGCGACTCCTGCCTAATCTCAGCGGGCCAAACGCCTCCTGCCGTAGGCTGTACGCCGGTGTCGTGCGGTCCATGGCCCTCTACGGAGCCCCCGTGTGGGCCCTGAGCATCCGGACGCGACCACTAAAGTTGGTCGCATGCCAGAGGGTCATGGCTATCCGGATGATCCGGGGATACCGCACGATCGCCGGAGAATCGGCCAACCTGCTTGCCGGATTACTGCCCTGGGATCTGGAGGCGACTGCCCTCCAGCGCGTCTATGAGTGGCGCGTGGAGGCGCAGCGCCGGGGTGCTTCCCCGCTGCCTCGAGAAGTCGAGGCGCGGCATGAGGAGGTCCGGCGCGATCTCAGGGCAGTATGGAGGGGACGACTGTCGCAACCGACGGCCGGGCACGCCGCAATCGCGGCGGTAAGACCCCTCTTTGAGGAGTGGCTGGATAGGAGTCACGTCGTCCTGACCTACCGCATGACGCAGGTCCTCACCGGACACGGAAGTTTCGGGAGGTACCTGTGTCTGAGGAGAAAGGAGGAAACGCCTGGGTGTCACCACTGCGAAGATCGCCCGGAGGACACAGTAGAGCATACGGTGCAAGACTGCCCCGCTTGGGCAGAGCACCGACGTGTCCTCACGGCGACGATAGGCGGAGACCTCTCGCGCCCGGTATTGGTCGAGGCCATGCTGCGGGGCGAGACGGTCGCCTCCTTCTGCGAAGCAGTCATGCTCGCGAAGGAGGAGGCGGGCCGCGTGAGGGAGAGGATAATGTCCTCCCTCCGCCCCACACGCGGTGGTGGACGCCCACGGCGACGGACGTCGCAAGACGATCTCCGGCCACCGTAGGCGCGGGCATGCGGGCGGCGAGTAAAGGGCAACTCGCTGACCGACCATGGAACATGCCCGGGTCGACGGCGCGTTGTGTTCCACGCGCGCCTCAAAGAGCGTCAGCATAATGACGGGGCCCCCTCTCTAGAGGCCCGAAGCCTGCCGGGGTCGCGGGACTTATCTCATTACCGTGACCCCGGAACATAAAGGGCTATTGAAGGACACCGTGGATTTTAGTCAGTACAAGTCTGACAGTCCCTCCCGCCCTGCCCGGGGTGGGAGGACTCATTTGATGATTTTACCACGGAAAAAAAAAAAACTCCCGTAGATGTTTTGTTTGAGGCGGTGAATGTGGTGAATAAAGACTTAGCTCGTATTTCTGAATGGAGTTCAGCTCATGGTTTAAAGGTTAACCCTGCAGAGGCTCAAGTCATTGTTGTCGGCAGCTCTAGGCTGCGATCAAGATTTAACTGGACAACGCTACCCCAGATAGTTTTCGATGGAGCTACAATTCCTTATAGCGATTCAGTGAAAGACCTAGGAATTCACATTGACAAAGACTTATCCTGGGCTTCTCAATTGCAGGAAGTGAGTCGCAAATCGTTTACATCTGCGGGGTCTTTACGCAGGTTGCGTAATTTCTTACCAACTGCCACTAAAACTTGGCTAGTACAATCCCTTCTGCTCCCGATCCTCGACTATGCTGATGCCAGTAACCCAAATCTCACTGAAGTGCAGCTAGATAAACTTGAGAGACTCCAAAATTTTTGTATCAGATTCATATTTGTTTTGCGCAAGTATGATCATGTTTCAGAGTTTCGCGTTAAGCTCAAGTGGCTGCCTGTCTTCGCCGGAATACGCATATTTTATCATTATTGTACAATATCCTCTTTAATCCTTCAACGCCTTTCTATCTCAAAGAACGTTTTAAGTTCCTACATGACATACATTTAAGACACTTGAGGTCATCGGAGAATCTGAGACTTTTAATGCCTGCTCATTCCACCAAATATTTTGATCAGTCTTTTACAGTCCAAGCAATACGTTTGTGGAATGCATTACCAGTATCGGTAATACAAGCACAGTCACTCGTTACCTTTAAAAGATTAGTTGTAAATCATTTTCTTTCACTCTGACATTTATATCTTTCCTTTCAAATTTTTTCCTTTTTTTTAAATCTCTGTATCACTGTAGGCCTGCTGCCTCTGTCACTTAATACTAAAGAACACATTATATATACAGGGTGTCCAGTAATGAATGGATAACCTTGGAATGGGTCATAGTAGAACTAAAGGCGATTCAGAAAAAAATACAAAAAAAATCAACACCGAGTATTTCCTAAGATATCGTCGCTGATAGTCCAATACCGCGTAACTACGAGTAACACTGTAAAATACCGCGTAACTACACTTTCACTGATTTTACAGGAGAGACAAAAAACTAATTTTCTAAAAAACTAATCGACCGATCTTTGAACGAACTTGAGTAAAGGATCGTTTTGTTTTCTCTCATATAATGTACTGGTTTTGAAGTCAGTATTACCAATATTTTAATTGGAAAGTCACTTACGCTGTATAGTTTCAAACGATTTTGGATTATAGACAGTACTTACGTGAAATTATAAATTAAAAAAATAATTCTAAACATCGATCATTCATTTATTTAATAAAGTTAAGTATTAAAATGATTATGTTTAATCATAAATAGGTACTCGTAGTATATTTTTATAAAAGAACAACAAATATATACCAACAAGTATGAACACACCTAATGGAAGTAATAGAGGCAACATTATTACTTTGTTAAACTTCCTCAGCTTGTAATTAATGCTGCTAAATTTCAATTATTAACTTTAACGTCAAATAAAAAATATACATAGTTATCATAATATATAATAAATCTTTTTAAGAACAGAAACAAATCAAACAGTATCAAAATTATAACTAACTAAAAATATCTAGAAACAATCTTTTTTCTACAATAATTATCTATATTTTTAACAAATCTCTCCCCTAATTATCTATATTTTTAACAAGTTAAACTTTTGTGCGAGACGATTTAAAATAACCCTCGAGAACAGCTTATAGATATGGCTCAGGAGTGAGATGGGGCGGTAGTTTTTAAGGAGCGTTTTATCGCCCTTTTTGAAAAATAATACTACCACACTCCTATGTTATGCCAGTCTATGTTATGCCTCCGGTGTTATGCCAGTGTGGATGACGGTATTAAAGAGCTTTACAAGCTCTATCAAGATAGGTTTTCCTCCTGCTTTAAGCAGCTCTATGGTTATTCCGTCATCCCCCGGAGCCTTGTTGTGGTGAAGCTGCCCGAGAGCCATTCCAACCTCACCCATGTCAATGTCGGGAAGCTCGTCTGTGAGATGGCGTGTCAGTTTGGCCCGTCGATCATCCGCGCGGTGGACCTGGGGTGGGCAAGTTTTTTGAGCATATAAGTCTCCGTAGAACTTTTCGACTTCAGCGAGAAACTACTTACCAACCAACATGTCTGATATTGCAATCAAATCAATGTTGTATTAGATAACGACTTCTAACGTAAAGTTATATTTTTATACGCAATCACGCCTGCGTCGCGTCTTCGCAAAGATATTTTTAAAGAAACGAAAAATTCAGTTGCGAGCAGGGTTCGAACCTGCGTCTTCTGGATAGGTACTCCAGACGCCTTAACCACTAGGCCATCGCAACCACTACTCACAAAGCTGAATTTCTTGTTTCCTTGTTTTTTGAACGCTGTTTACACGTTGCGCCATCTATTGGTAGTGTTTCAAACTACTTACCAACCAACATGTCTGATATTGCAATCAAATCAATGTTGTATTAGATAACGACTTCTAACCTAAAGTTATATTTTTATACGCAATCACGCCTGCGTCGCGTCTTCGCAAAGATATTTTTAAAGAAACGAAAAATTCAGTTGCGAGCAGGGTTCGAACCTGCGTCTTCTGGATAGGTACTCCAGCCGCCTTAACCACTAGGCCATCGCAACCACTACTCACAAACCTGAATTTCTTGTTTCCTTGTTTTTTGAACGCTGTTTACACGTTGCGCCATCTATTGGTAGTGTTTCAAACTACTTACCAACCAACATGTCTGATATTGCAATCAAATCAATGTTGTATTAGATAACGACTTCTAACCTAAAGTTATATTTTTATACGCAATCACGCCTGCGTCGCGTCTTCGCAAAGATATTTTTAAAGAAACGAAAAATTCAGTTGCGAGCAGGGTTCGAACCTGCGTCTTCTGGATAGGTACTCCAGACGCCTTAACCACTAGGCCATCGCAACCACTACTCACAAAGCTGAATTTCTTGTTTCCTTGTTTTTTGAACGCTGTTTACACGTTGCGCCATCTATTGGTAGTGTTTCAAACTACTTACCAACCAACATGTCTGATATTGCAATCAAATCAATGTTGTATTAGATAACGACTTCTAACCTAATAATAAATAATATAACTTTATTTGATTGCAATATCAGACATGTTGGTTGGTAAGTAGTTTGAAACACTGCCAATAGATGGCGCAACGTGTGAACAGCGTTCAAAAAACAAGGAAACAAGAAATTCAGCTTTGTGAGTAGTGGTTGCGATGGCCTAGTGGTTAAGGCGTCTGGAGTACCTATCCAGAAGACGCAGGTTCGAACCCTGCTCGCAACTGAATTTTTCGTTTCTTTAAAAATATCTTTGCGAAGACGCGACGCAGGCGTGATTGCGTATAAAAATATGTCGCAGAACCAACACAGAAGCACAATAATTTAGAATAACGCCATCTATTGTCATTGCCGAGGAATCAAAACAGAAGCACAATTTGGAATCTCTATGGATTATTGTTAATTTAGAATAACGCCATCTATTATCGTTAGTGTGGAATCAAAACAGAAACTCAATTTAGAATCTTTATTGATTAGTGTTAATTTAGAATAACGCCATCTGTCTCTCATTGGAGGAACTATGAAGTTAGATTTGACAGATAACGTTTAGGAATGCCAAGTTATCACACTTGGGGATGCTTAGCGTGGAGTAATGGCAACACCGAGCGAATAGTCTAGTCAAATATCGATTCGGAAGTTTAATCAGGTATTCGACGTTGACAGGTACTGACGTTGACAGATATGTTGGCAAACCTGTGTGGGGTAGGCTACTTGGACGGATAGTTGAGTGAAGTGAACACTTTGAATCGGTCCGTCAAGCTGTGTAGACATCTTGGTCACGCCACGTCGTCCACGATAAACTTCCCGCGTTCCTAAGTTTTTAATCGAGCCATATCTCGGACATCCTTGATTATTTTGTAGTCAGTGTGTGTTAGCAAGTAATTAAAAGTGTTAACGAAGGTTTTGTGAGTGTTATTTCCGATATCGCGCCCCTTCTGATATCGATTCTTCGACAAATATAACTTTAGGTTAGAAGTCGTTATCTAATACAACATTGATTTGATTGCAATATCAGACATGTTGGTTGGTAAGTAGTTTGAAACACTACCAATAGATGGCGCAACGTGTAAACAGCGTTCAAAAAACAAGGAAACAAGAAATTCAGGTTTGTGAGTAGTGGTTGCGATGGCCTAGTGGTTAAGGCGGCTGGAGTACCTATCCAGAAGACGCAGGTTCGAACCCTGCTCGCAACTGAATTTTTCGTTTCTTTAAAAATATCTTTGCGAAGACGCGACGCAGGCGTGATTGCGTATAAAAATATAACTTTTGGTCAAAGGTGATGCAATTTTGATCTTTATTTTTTATGTTGCTGTGCAATTTAGTAATAATAAGCGCTCTGAGCAGCTTGTGGTGAGCTGTTGAGTAGGTGTGACTTGATGAAACGGATCTGATCTCCCGTAAGATACCTTGTTCCTCATCTCAGACTTGTCTCTGTTGGCCGATGGAAGCGAACACAGGCGATGAACATCTCCCACCTCTTTATTGGCTGGCTAGAATGGAGATTCGTAAGAGCAACCCTGATCAGAGAAAGGAAAGTATTCTAGTAAGTGTTCGTAGGGATCTTGACCATTGTAGCGGCGTGATATAGCTACATATATATTTGTGTGGTTTGCTACTCTGTGCTCTGCTGCTATGAGGGTTTTCGTGGTGGATTTAAATAAAAACAACGTTGCTGGTAAAAGTCGAAATGCGTAATGCGTATAATTTTCAAAATTTTGATACAGCGGTCAAGGAAGAGGGTGTGTGGGGACAATACATTTTTATTGGTCGTCGAGGTATCACGCCATATTGCTGCGCTCCGATTGGCGCACTCACGATCGCGCGATATGTGACGTATGAGTACTGTTATAACCCTGTGATGTTACCAAATTCCAAACAAACCATTAGAAGTGCGCATCCGCACTTCCCAGTATTGTTTACAGTTTCATATTCAGAGATAAGCGTCGTCTCCAGGTATAATTTTAATTAAGATAAGAAACCATCGTGGGAGACCGCCTGAAGACGGCGGACAGTTCTAGATCGGCAGCCTTGAGAGCCACACATATCCTACTAAACCCTATTTTGTGCTATTTCCAATAAACCTCATTTAAGTATTTCTAATTCTATTTTTTTAAAAGCCTTTCGGAAGGCCCGGCCTAACATTGGTGGCAGCGGTGGGATTTAAAAAATCCTACGGTCCGTCTCCGTTCCAGCTAAACAAAAAGCAGTGCAGCGAAAGCGCAAGTGTAAAGCTAAAGTGCAAGTGCAAGTGCAAGTGAAAAGTGCAAGTGAAAAGTGCAAGTGCAAGTGTAAATCCGTAGCGCGCCGCTACATCATTCCGGCCGCCGGCTCCAGCACACGCAATCACCAGATCCAGCACTCCTGGGATGTTGCACATCACCACGCTCGCCTGCCTATTGTGAGTCCAACCTTTCAAAGATCCAGTTCGACGCTACATTATCTATGTCTAAATCCCTAAGACCAGAAGAAATTACGAGATCCCTAAAATCATCAGATCCTGAAGAAATGGATCTCAACAGCCTGTTTAAATTCATCAAAAGTTACGACGGGACACGCGAAAAATTGAACTCTTTCATCACCAATTGCAATAACGCATACAGTTTAGCTTCGGAAAATCAAAAACCTATTATCTTTAAATACATCCTAAGTAGATTAGAAGGCAAGGCGGAGGTTGTTTGCTCTATAAGAGAATTCAGCAACTGGGAACAACTCAGAGATTTCCTTAAAACTCAATTCTGCGATAGGAAGCACTATACTTACCTATTAACCGAACTTCAAGAGAGCAAACAAGGCCCGCAAGAAACCGTTAGTGAATTTTCCTTAAAGATAGAGACATGCCTCTCACGATTACTGACAGAAGTCACATTAAACACCAATAAAGCCAAAGAATTACCTGGCCGTACAGCGGCAATGGAAGATCTAGCCCTCCATCACTTCATGATGGGACTACATCCACGTATTTCAAACATGGTGAGATGCAGGTCTCCTAACACCTTAAACGAAGCTGTCAATTATGCTATTAATGAGGAGCGCATTCAACAATCAATCTTTAAAAGAAATCAACCCGTGGAAAACAGGTTTTCTAAAACGAATAAATCCGTCCCCTCTAGATCCCAACAACGTCCAAATCCTAGTGGTGCTAACCAGGCTAACAAATCTGACATCTGCCGATACTGCAAAGCCCCAGGCCATACACTAGAAAATTGTCGTAAACGCGAATATAATAACAACCGTTTCCGCAACAACGAATCTTCTACTTCCGGTTCCAAACCGCCTCAACGAGTCAATTTCGTCGACGAATCTGACGAACAAGAATGCCCTGAAAGCTATGACGAAGTAGATAACGACCCAAAAAACTTTTAAGTGGCTCGTATAGGTGTCGTGCGAGACACCACTTCCCATATCCATCAGACACCGTATCTACTAAATCCACTGAATCCACGAAACCTACTAAATCCACTGAATCCATGAAACCTACTAAATCCACTGTATCCATGAAACTTACTAAATCCACTGAATCCATGAAACCTACTAAATCCACTGAATCTATGAAAACTACTAAATCCACTGAATCCATGAAACCTACTAAATCCACTGAATCTATTAAACCTACCGGTTCCACTGAATCCATTGAAAACATAAAGTCACCGCAACTCTCTAAACCCATGCAAATATTCGAGATCACTACAGATCCCACAAGAACCCTACTTCCACAATTACTCATAAATACATCCGTCTCAGACACTCCACTGTGCCTCCTTATAGATTCCGGATCAGCAGTGAGTCTCATAAAGAAAAATTGCATTAAGAAAATGCCCAAACTCGTAACCGAATCAATACATCTAAAAGGAATAGAACCTAACCAAAAAACCACAGCGACCTTAGGTCATTTTCAACTTAAATTACAACTGTCAGACACACCTCCAAAGTTCGCGACTCATAAATTTCACGTAATAGACAAAATACATCTCCCTCATGACGGCATCATTGGTAGCGATGCGTTAAACGCTTTCGGCGGTAACATTGATTATGCTACCAAGAAAATAAGATTTAATAAAATACCAATCCCTCTCCAATTCGATGAACCTGTGTACTATATCCCCGCTAGATCCGAAATGGTTATAGAATGCTCAGTCTCTAATCCTGAAATAGAAGAAGGGTTAATCCTAGACCAAACTCAACATCAGAATATACTGATAGCCAATTGCCTAGTCCGTACAAAAGAAAACAAGAGAATTAACATTACCGTTGCTAACATATCCAATTCCCCTATTACACTCAAGTCAAACTTAAATTTAACCTTAACCCCTATTGATACACTCCCTGAAACCTCTCAACACAATCAATATCCTATCAATACGATATCATCCCAAGACACTTATATCCGCACCGAGGAAGTGCTTAAACAACTCAGAACATCCCACTTAAATTCTGAAGAAATTAATGCCCTTCATCAGACCTGCTCCAACTATTCCGATATATTCCACCTACCTGGTGATCCGTTGACAACAACGACTGCGTTAGAACACGAAATAAAAACGTCTAGTAATACACCAATCAACGTTAAGTCTTATAGATTTCCTGAATGTCACAAACAAGAAGTCCAAAAACAAATCGATAAAATGCTAAAGGATGGCATTATCAAACCTTCTATGTCCCCGTGGTCTGCACCTATCTGGATCGTCCCAAAAAAAATTGACGCCTCCGGGCAACGCAAATGGAGAGTTGTCATCGACTATAGGAAACTGAATGACATCACCATTGGAGATTCATACCCTATACCCAACATTACTGAAATACTAGACCAATTGGGAAAATCAAAATATTTTTCCACTCTAGACCTAGTTTCCGGTTTTCATCAAATTAAAATGTCACCCCAAGACGCACCTAAAACTGCCTTTAGCGTACCACAAGGGCACTTTGAATTCAAACGAATGCCCTTTGGCTTAAAAAATGCCCCTTCAACTTTCCAGAGACTAATGAACTCTGTCTTATCAGGCCTACAAGGCACCCGGTGCTTCGTGTACCTCGATGACATCGTAATCTACTCCTATGACCTAGACTCCCATATCAAAAACCTAGAATCGGTATTTCAACGCCTTAGAGAGTTTAACCTCAAACTTCAACCCGACAAATGCGAATTTCTTCGAAAGGAAGTTTCCTATCTCGGTCATTTGATTACTGACGATGGTGTGAAACCCGATCCTGAAAAAATCAAAGTTGTAGCTGATTTTCCAACGCCCAAGTCTGCAAAAGACATCAAATCATTCCTAGGACTTATGTCTTATTATCGTAAATTCATCCCTGATTTCTCTAAACTCGCTAAACCATTAACAACTCTCCTAAAAAAGGACACATCATTTGTGTGGAAAAACGAACATCAACTCGCTTTCGAAACCCTGAAAAATAAACTCATATCTCCACCTCTATTAGCCTATCCAGACTTTTCCAAACAATTCGTATTAACATGTGACGCATCCAACTACGCAATCAGCGCTATCCTTTCCCAAGGTGAAATAGGTAAAGACAAACCTATTGCCTATGCGTCCCGTACACTCAACAAAAATGAGTGCAACTATAGTACAACTGAAAAAGAATTACTCGCAATTCTTTTCGGCTGTAAAACATTCCGTCCATACCTCTATGGCAGAAAATTCATAATTATTACCGACCATCGTCCTTTACGTTGGCTATTCAATCACTCTGACCCTAGCAGTAAACTCCAAAGATGGAGATTGAAACTAGAGGAATATGAGTACGAAATAATTTATAGAAAAGGAAAACTAAACTCTGCCGCTGACGCACTTTCCAGATATCCAATTCCAGCATCAACTCCTGTCAATGTATCGACTCCCAAGCACTCAGATCTTATCCCTGTTTTCCCAATCGATAATTCTACTTCCCCGAGACCTGGTCCTTCGCGAGCAAACCCTCTAGACGCACAACTTCCGTCTAACCCCTTCAACCCCGATGGTTACGACTTACCTTCCCTAGATCCGCTCCAAGAGACCGACCTCGAACCACCTAATATACTCACTGCCCCTGAAAGTAACCCAAATAATACTAACACTAATCCTGACATCCTAAACCCTACAAACACTGAAAACTTACCAAGACCTGAAAGTCCACCTGTAAACTTACCAAGCCCTGAAGTACACGACAATCAGTACTCCGATTTTCTGAAAGCCTCATCTAATAAAAACCACACTTACAACGCAGTAATTCACGAATACACTAATCCACTACTATCCTCAAACTCTAAAATTATTATAATTCCCACGTCCATTGATCTTGACGAATCCAATCCATATGTTGAAGAAGTGCTCGCTAACTACGGCGACACATCTGAACTTTTAAACCAAGAAAGAACCCTACATTCTTTCCAAAACTTCACATATAAAAACAAATTACTCTTTTTCCTTTATACCAAAGTACATCATTTTGACGAACTCCCTTACCCGGACCTATTTAAATCATTGAAGAATTTAAGAAACGAATTATTAATAAGAAGCGAAGAAACATCCGAAATTGCCATCTCAGATTTCAAAGACCCCTTTGTTAACCTTTCCTATTCTAAAATATACAACATCCTTGCATACTTATTCCATAATACAAATATTATAATCAACGTCTACAAAAATACAATTATCTTCCCAGTCCCAAGTGAAATTCCTAAAATCCTGAAACAAAACCATGACCTACCTGTAGCAGGTCACGTAGGCCAATCCCGTATGTACAACCGCGTCAAAGAAAGGTACTACTGGAAAAACATGAAATCTGACATAGAAAATTATGTTAAGAAATGTTCCCAATGCCAACTCAATAAAGCGCTTCGGCAAACCAATCGAGCCCCCATGCAAATAACTTCCACCTCAACCGCTCCTTTTGAACGCCTTAGTCTCGATATCGTAGGCCCACTTCCTGAAGCTGGCGAATTCAAATTCAGATATATACTTACCCTGCAAGACGATCTAACGAAGTACTCCTTCGCGTATCCTCTCTCTAATATTTCAGCTGAAGAATGCTGCGATTGCCTCGTCCACTTCATTTCCCTATTTGGCATCCCTAAGACTATACTAACCGATCAAGGTACAAACTTTACAGCTGACCTGTTTAAAAAGACTTGCGAGTTCTTAAGAATAAAACAACTGTGGTCGACACCATACCATCCCCAAACACAAGGAGCTCTGGAAAGGAGCCATTCTACTCTAAAAGAATACCTAAAGTCGTATGTCAATACCGAGCAAACGGATTGGCATAAGTATGTATACACAGGGATCCTCGCTTACAATACAAACGTCCACACCACTACTCAATTCACACCTTATGAATTATTATTTGGCCACAAACCCTATTTGCCAGATACCATATACAAACTAGATACCAATGGTACATATCATGAATATATTAAAATGCTAAATCACCGGTTGAAATTATCCCATCAAAAGGCTCTTGAAAATATAGCCAAATCAAAAGAAATGTCCAAAACGTATTATGATCAACGGTCACGACCCGTTGTATACAAGGTCGGTGACCTAGTCTATTTAAAGAGTCATTTAAGAATGCGGAAAGCATTATCTCCGCTATGGAAAGGACCATATAAGATAACCCAGGTCCACGGGAACCATACGGTTTCCCTATTAATAAATAGGAAGCACGTAAAATATCATTACGATGAGCTAAAACCAGCTCACTCCTAGGCCATAAGTTTATACTCTAGTTTAATTAGATAATAAGTTAATATTACTCTTTTACAGCCTGGCAGCGTTATGTAGTATGTCAGACACCCAAGACACCACCACCATCGAACAAATTTCCAAAAGCCCTGGCATCTATTTTAACCCTTCCGGATCAGTTAAACTAGTGAACGACCACCTTCATGTCCTAATACCTATAGAAATAAACTACATCAAGTCTCACATTGATAACATAAAGAGCATACTATATTCATCCCTCCATCTATGCACCAAAATCGATACGGCCCATAATATTAATTGTCAAAACACATTCGAACCGCTAATCTCTATGAATGACGACATAACCAGAGACTTTTATTCTATTTCACACCTGCTATCCACCAAATCTAAAAGATCCGCTTGGATATCCGGTGTAGGTACTATCCTCAAACACATATTCGGGACAATGGATGAAGACGATGCAATTAATTACAGCAACGCCATCAAATCCCTAAAAGAAAGCAACAATAAACTTCTAGGAATAGTAAAGGAAAACACCCTAATTTCAAAATCCGCTATCTACAATTTTAATAGATCATTCATAGAAATTAACAAGAACGAAAACTCTCTTAATACCGCATTAGAAAACCTATCTTACCACGTTGACAATATCACAGCAATAACGAGTGCCCTAGTACTCAAAAGCACTCTTCAAAACGCGTTAAATGTGCTCCAGTCAAGTATGCTAAGTCTATCTTACAAATTAGATGATGTAATTAACTCTATTTTGTTTGCTCAATCGAACACCTTACACCCTTCAGTGCTATCGCCTAAGGATTTGTTTATCGACCTTGTAGAAAACAGCAAAAATCTACCTAAATACACAGAATTTCCCACAAACCTAGAAATAACTAATATACATACCTTACTTAACCTGTCAGACATTGTAACTTATATTTTAGATGATAAGCTGGTGTTTACTTTAAGAATTCCTTTAGTTTTAATTAGTAAATATAATCTGTATAAGAATATTCCTGTTCCTGTGCCTCACGATATCAATACATCCAAATCATATGCTTTAATATTACCAACATACCCGTACATAGCTTTAAGTCAAGATAGATCGAAATACATAACACTAAATAGACTTACTGATTGTAAAACTATCACTAATAATAACTATGTTTGTAAACAGACCAACGAACTAAACACACAAGATAATCCCATTTGTGAAACAGAGATAATGACAAAAGTACTCACAGCACTTCCCAAACAATGTACTACTAAATTTTTGTATGGTTTAATTGACATCTGGCAATCTTTAGACAATAATAAATGGATCTTCACACATTCAGAACCCACCAAACTAAATGTCGAATGTGGAAACGAATTAACTGAATACACTATCTTTGGCACAGGTATACTAACTCTTAAGTCTAATTGTAACGGCTACTGTAAGAATGTGAAACTAATAAGTAAGAAATATCCCCAACTTTCTCTCAATTATGTACACTCTGATTTTAATTTAATTAACGATTCATGTTGCAATATGTCAAATTTCAATAAACTCAACTATAATAAGAGCCTAACTAAAATTTCTAACTTAAATACCGATAACCTAGATAGAATCAATGATAGAATCGATAGCATCTTAGAAATAGCGAAAACCTTTAATCTATCCGATTCACCTAATGTAATTCCGTCACATTCCATTACTTTATATATTTTATTTTTGTTATTTGTCATTTTTATGTTATATTACTGTTGTAATAGGAAATGTGTGACCCTCTACAATAAATATAAACCCACTCGAAATAATGATGAATCCGCGAATAATAACCCAGACGCTAACATCCAATTAACAAATTCACCACGCCTAAGGGCAATCTAAATTCTTTCCCTTCAGAAAACTTCGCTTTAAAGGCGTAAGTTTTCACTTAAACGGGGGGCTGTTATAACCCTGTGATGTTACCAAATTCCAAACAAACCATTAGAAGTGCGCATCCGCACTTCCCAGTATTGTTTACAGTTTCATATTCAGAGATAAGCGTCGTCTCCAGGTATAATTTTAATTAAGATAAGAAACCATCGTGGGAGACCGCCTGAAGACGGCGGACAGTTCTAGATCGGCAGCCTTGAGAGCCACACATATCCTACTAAACCCTATTTTGTGCTATTTCCAATAAACCTCATTTAAGTATTTCTAATTCTATTTTTTAAAAAGCCTTTCGGAAGGCCCGGCCTAACAGTACGTTACGGCCCTAACAACCATACTTCCGATTTCCTGGACGGTTCTGTCAACCTCTCCACTCCTCAAACACATCAGGAAATGTTACTTCCTTGTTGCTACGTTACCTAGTGCTAGCGATATGTTTGAGTACCCATTTTGAGTGTGCAGGTCATCCCCTGTCATCTTATCTATGAATTAAAAACACTGATTGGGCAGGTGCTTCAATTCCTCTAAAGGTCACAATAACTACCCCGTTAACACCCTTAAGCAGACAGGCTAGCCCTTTTCAAAATGAAATCTCTTGAGAAGCGGAGAGATATCTTAGATTTGAGGTTTATTTACAAACTACTTAGGAATAAAATCGACTGCCCGAGACTCCTAAATAACGTCTTTCTCCGAGTTCCGCGTAGACCACCACGTAGACCTGTTACTCCTTTGGCTCCACCATTTCGTCGGACCTTTGGTGCTAGCTCCCCTATCCCACGGATGTGCAAGTTAGTAAACGAATACAGCCACCTCAACGATATCCACAATGACACACTGGTGACTTACATACGTAACACCTACTAACATTATGCAATAAGGGAGAAATATTATTAAAAAAATCTAAGCTTTGTACTGTAATTTGTTTGTATAGTAGTTTTGTCAACCTTTTTCTTTTTGTTATCTTTTATCAATTATAATTAACATGTTGTGTTTACCTGTAATTGGGTGTACAGTAGGACTAAGATCGATAGATTGTCTAATGGTTATGTATGTGTTGCTGTAACATCTGTTGGTAAACCATAAATAAATAAATAAAAAATAAATAAACACCCGATATTAATGTTCTATCTTAACTCACATCTCGATCCGTTTTCTTCGACAGCTGCTTCTGATTGGGCATTTTTCAGACTCGGATAGTTCGGGAACAAGATATCAACCGAGATAGATTTTTAATATCCGGCGTAAACCGACCAAACGCGATATCTCTAGCTTTTATTTACATATTCCACATTAGTCCAACCCTAACCAGGGATTGTCCTTGGCTACCTACGCTTGCATAGTGCGTACAAAGATAAGCATCGGTTGATACTTCATTTCACTTAAAATTCAGTGACGGATTAAGACTACATCAAGCATCAAGCCCTAAGCAATTGAAGCCTTTGGTGCCCCCCTATCCACAGGTTTTTTGAGTCATTAAATGAGTCTTCCCGCCCAGGGCGGGACGGGAGGGACTGTGAGACTCGTACTGACTAAAATCCACGGTGTCCGTCAATAGCCCTTTACGTTCCAGGGTCCCGGTAATTTGATAAGTCCCGCAACCCCGAGGCTTCGGCCCTCGAGAGGGGGGGCCCGTCATCATGTTGATACTCTTTGAGGCACGCGCTCCTCCTTCGAGAGCATGATTGCTTCGCAGAAGGAGGCGACCGCTTCCCACTCCGCCTCCGTCTCGCCCCGCAGCATAGCCTCGACCAATGCCGGGCGCGAGAGTTCTCCGCTTATCGCCGTCGTGAGGACACGGTGATGCTCTGCCACGCGCGTAGCAGTCCTGCACCGTATGCTCCACCGTGTCCTCCGGGCGATCCTCGCAGTGGTGACACCCAGGCGTTTCTCAGACACAGGTACCTTCCGAAGCTTCCGTGCCCGGTGAGGACCTGCATCATGCGGTAGGTCAGGACACCGTGACGCCTATCCAGCCACTCCTCAAAGAGGGGTCTTACCGCCGCGATTGCGGCGTGCCCGGACCTCGGTTCCGACAGTCGTTCCCTCCATACTGCCCTGAGCGCCTGCGCCGGAGCTCATCACGCCGCGCCTCGACTTATCGAGGCAGCGGGGAATTGCCCCGGCGCTGCGCCTCCACGTGCCACTCATAGACACGCTGGAGGGCAGTCGCCTCCAGATCCCAGGGCAGCAATCCGGCAAAGATTCGCCGATTCGCCGGCGATCGTGCAGTATCCTGGGATGATCAGGTTAGCCGTGACCCTCTGGCATGCGACCAGCTTTAGTGGTCACGTCCGGATGCCCAGGGCCCACACGGGGGCCCCGTAGAGGGCCATGAAACGCACGACACCGGCGTACTGCCTCCGACAGAAGGTGTTTTGCCCGCTGAGATTGATCAGGTGTCGCCTGAGGGCGGCTGCTGCCTGGTTCAGCTTTGGGGCCAAACTCAGGAGAGCGAGCGAAGCGTGTTTCTTGTATTTACAATAAATAAGGTAGCCAAGCCCTCGCACGATGGAATAGCGAGCGAAGCGAGCTAGAAAAATTAAGCAGTTTCAGTAAGTTTTTGGTGACGTGAGAGTGAGACGTGATGACCATGGGGGGCACCAGAAGAAGCACAAAAAATTCGTCCTTAAGATTTTTTGTGTGATTCTTCTGGTGCCCCTCCAGACGTGATGCCCTAGGCAATTGCTTAATTTGATTAAGGGTTAATCCGTCACTGTTAAAATTACATCATTGATGGACCTTTGCTAGCTGGCTCCGGCTCTTGAGATGCCCTCCAAAAGTCCGTGACCTCATGACCCAAAGATATGTAGATACACTTTAATGATGATGAGAGACTTTAATTATAATTTTTTAATGACTTATTCAATAGCCCATATCGTTGGTCTATTAGTGACTAACGCAAATACTGTGCTTGAGGTCCCGGGTTTGTTTCACAGGACGGGCAGAGTGTGATTAGGCTTGGCTTTTTTTTTTTGCGTGGTAAAATCATCAAATGAGTCCTCCCGCCCATTACTGTCAGACTTGTACTGACTAAAATCCACGGTGTTCCTTCAATAGCCCTTTATGTACCAGAGTCACGGTTACCGAGTGAGACAATCCCGCGACCCCGGCAGGCTCCGGCCCTCTTAGGGGACCCCGTCAGTTTGCTGACAGCTCTTTGAGGCGCGCGTGGAACACAACGCGCCGTCGACCCGGGCATGGTCCATGATCGGACGGCGAGTCACCCATTACTCGCCGTCCGCATGCCCGCGCCTACGGTGGCCGGAGATCGTCTTGCGACGTCCGTTGCCGTGAGCGTCTCCCGCGGCGATTAGGCTTGGCTTGGTTTTTTCCAATAGCAGCTACAGAGTCTGGAATATCCTCAGTTGATAGCAATAGACTGATCCCCTGTTACATGTGAGTTAAACTTAACTGGCGAAATATGAATGTACTAACAGGTACACCTCTGACTAACCTTCCGGGGATTACAGGTGGTTTTGCTTTGCTTTCAATTGCTCCGGTTGCACGCCTTTTATAACAGTTGAAACATTCAGTGGCAATATTATATTAAAATCGATTCTTTATGATTTTCCGAGTATGTAACAATAATGGAAGCGAAGAAAAGCTATAAATGTTATTAAATGAGACACATATTAAATTGGCTATGGAAACAATCTGATGTTCTTTTAAAAGTGCTGTCTCCAGAGCGCATGGCTAAGAAGAAATAATGCAATTGAATAAACAAACAAAATAAAAATCTTTATTGAAACTCAAACACATTTTACAAGTTGATTGTTTACGTAAATAGTTACATTGGTAACAAAACTGTGTAAAAACTGTGTTTCATATTCCTATATTATATTTAATAAAAAACATTACGACGACGTTTAAAAAGAACAAGAAGAAATATTAAAAGCAAAATAGAAAAAGCATAATATTAATAAATAAAACAGTAATTAAATTAATAGAAGAAAAAAAAATACTAAAATTGTAGAATAAAAAACATTTTATGTAAGTGCTTTGGGAGTGTAACGAGTGTAGTGCGTGTCTGTGGGGTGTTAGTGTAGAGTGTAATTGTGGAAATACGTCACGAGCACACTGTACACTACTGTTCATGTCAGAATTAAATAGACGTACCTATATAAATAGTATATAATTATAGTTATTTTTTGTCACTTCTGGAAAGACCATCATTATCAGCTACAACACTACAGCCGCTACTGGTTTAACTTTAGCCTTCTTAGGTTCGAATAAAAGTGGTAAAATTGAAGCTAAAGTTAAAGGAAAATGGTGCCCAAAAACCTTTGTTGTCGTCCGTATCAACAGGCGCCAAGGTAGTTGGCTCTGGTGTGCTTAGTTCTGGTGTGCTTGGCTCTGGTGTGCTTGGCTCTGGTGTGCTTGGCTGTAGTGTGGTTATTTCTTTTTCGTAGAGTCGGCAATCGTCTTCATCCATATTTGGCGGTATGTAGCGGAATGAATCGACCAATACAGTGGAATTTGAAGACATCCAACCAACAATGGATATCTGAAACAAAGAGAGATGTTAGCAGTTTTATAGAGGTAATGGAAACCAAGGGGCCAGATAAAAGAAACAGTAACGAATATATATTATATATTGTACCTTTGTCTTACTATTAACATACTGTTCCGATATTCGTTCCAAATAACGTTTCATACTTAGGTAACTAGTGTTTTTCATTCTAAGTGAATAAAATGTATTTTGTTTTTGAGAAATAAATGTCTAGTTAATTTACAACTACAAATAAACTTAACCGTTTCTGAATTTTTAAACTCTGTACCTAAAGTCATCAAATCGGTTCAGCGATTTCAGTGTAAAAGCTAGGGCATGCACCCGGTTCTACCCGGTTCCGAAAAACCCGGGTATACCCGGGTATTGGAGTAAGTCTGTGGAACCGGTTCTGAGAGCGATGGAACCGGGTCGACCCGGTTCCGATAAGTATGTAATAATTTTGCATTCTCTGCATCGAATTGCTATGAATGCTGCCATGGGATGAAGGGAAGGCCCCATTGTAAGCTTTCATTAGGCGTAGCACACGCTTACAGTACTTTGGAGTGTTAGTACTATAAGAAAATGGTGAATATAATAATATTTTAGTTAAAATGTGCCAAAACATAACTTTTACTTTTGTTTTCGACATAGCTGCCAAAGAACGGGAACGCCGCAATCGCGGTGGTATGACCTCTCTTTTAGGAGTGGCTGGAGAGGCGCCACGTCGTCCTCACCTTCCACCTGACGCAGATCCTATGTTTGTTTCGGGAGGTTCCTGTGCCTGATCGGGCGGAAAAAAACGCCTGGGTATCAAAATTGCAGGATCACCGAAGGACACGGTGGAGCATACGTTGCAAGTGTGCTCCACTTGGGCTGAGCACCGCTGTGTCCTCACGGAGGCCATAAGCGGCGGTGACCTCCCGCGCCCGGCATTGTTCGAAGCCATACTGCGGGGTGAGACGGGATGGGAAGGGGTCGGCTCCTTCTGTGAAGCAGTCATGCTAGCGAAGGAGGAAGTAAGCGCCTTGGTGAGGGACAGGCAGGACAGCCCGGACTTCACGATCCAGCCGCTGTGGGAGACCTCCACGACAATGGACACGAGACGATTTCCGGGCACCGTAAGCGCAGGCATGCGGACGACCAGTACTGGGTGATTTGGCGTCCGATGATGGAGCATGCCCGAGTAGACGGCGTGCCGAGTTCTACGCACGCCTCAAAGACCTGTCAGTAATCTGACGGGGCTCCTCTTAGAAGGCCAAAGCCTGCTGGGGTAACCGTGACTCCGGAACGTAAAAGGCTATTGAAGGATGCCTTGGATTTTAGTCAGTACGAGTCTGACAGTCCCTCTCGTCCTCATTTGATGATTTTACCACGTACAAATAAAACTTCCAATGAAGGAAGTGTAAGGCATATTACAAGCTTTCATTTGTCATTGCTTGCGATCTTTTTGGAATATATAGCGATAGTTTCAACTTAGCTACCAAATAATGAAGCGTATGGCACATCGTAAATTTTTATTTGGAATTGCTGAAGTTACTTTTGAAATATGTATTGGTTTTATAATAAAAAGTGAAAGTATTGACGTTATCAACGTTAAAAAGTTACGATTGGTTTCGATTCAACAGCCATAGAATGAGCTTTAAAAAAAAATTTTTGTAAGTTGTCTTTATTGTCACCATATATGCAGTTCTTAAAAATTAATGCTACTCGTATCTGGGTCAAAGTAGAGAGAAAATAGGAACTTAAAAAAATTTGAACTAGTTTTTTTTTTAAATAAAACAAAAACTTTTAAAATATATAAAATAACTAATGAATCAGTGTTTGGATTGTCCCCAAGCCCTATTCACAATTAGCAGACGAATCCTAATCAAAAAGAAAAAGAAAACATTAAGTTCACTTGGAACCGGGTAGAACCGGGTAACCCGGTTCCTAACGCCTTCAGAACCGGTTCTGAAAATTCTGGAACCGGACCCGGTTTTGAATGCCCTAGTAAAAGCATTACAAACGAATTCACTTTCGAAGTTAGGATTAATGTATGATTAAGAAAAAAAAAGAAGTGTTACGACTACTAGAAGCTCCGCAGCAATGCCGTGGCCAATGTAGCAGCAGGACTGCTGACACCAACGACCATTTATATCTAGACTCCTAATCACAGGCGACCGATGTCTGTCAACACATTAGGTAGAAAAGTCTTATGACCGTCGTGACTCGACCACTCCTGTGAGTCCCCTTGTCGCACTGACCTTGAGTTAGCCAATCAGAACGCAGTACCCCGTCCCGTTAGCCAATCAGAACGCATTACCCTGTCCCCCTCGCTTACGTCGTACCTCAGCGTCTTGGCAGAATAATTTTCGTTAGTCAGATCGTGCATGAGGCGTCTAGATATAAATGGTCGTTGGCTGACACCTACCTACCTACGTGTATAAGTTAACAAGTAAATCGGCAGCAAAAAATAAATCTGTAGTGGATCTTGTTGTCCAAGTTAAAAACAATAGGTTATTCCCAAAGTATGTACCTACTCCACATCCAAACATCTGCTTAAACAAGCACACTGATTGCGATGTCTACACACCTAAATAATTAAGATCATAGGCTTCATATTTTTCCTATAATCTTTAGGAAAAGAGCCATTATTCTCGTCTATTCACTTAAACAATCCTGAAACATATCCCACTTCCCACTATATGTATACTCGTATAATATACTAGATGAAAACCCGGCTTCTCTCGGGTAAAACGTGACTCATAATACACATCTAGGTACAAAATTACAAAATCTAGCTGTGCCCGCGCCTTCGTTCGCGTGGATGTCGGAGGATGCCGATACAAATCATTGTTGGAGGATACCGATACAAATCATTTTTATTTATGCTTTTTTTTATCGTCATAAAATCGTCAAATGAGTTCTCCCACCCAGAGAAGGGAAGGAGGGACTGTCAGATTGGTACTGACTGAATTTCTCGGTGTCCTTCAATAGCCCTTTACGTTCTGGGGTCACGGTAACTCATAAGTCCCACGAACGCGGCAGGCTTTGGCCCTCAAAGGGCCCGTCATTGTGCTGACACTCTTTGAGGCGCGCGTGGAACACAACGGGCCGTCGACCCGGGCATGGTCCATGATCAGACAGCGATTCGCCCATTACTCACCGCCCGCACATGTATGGCCGGAGATCGTTCTGCGACGTCCGGACGGACGCGTCCGTCCGTCGCCGTGGGCGTCTACCACTGCGGCTGGGTCGTGAGGTGCATGCTGTCCTCTCCCTTGCGCCTCCAACTTCCTCCTTCGCTAGCATGACTGCTGCGCAAAAAGAGGCGACCGCTTCCCACTGTCTCGCCCCGCAGCGTGGCTTCGACCAATGCCGGGCGCGAGAGGTCGCCGCCTATCGCCGTCGTGAGGACATGGCGATGCTTCGCTCAAGCGGGACAGTCCTGCACCGTATGCTCCACTGTGTCCTCCGGGCGATCCTCCCAGTGGTGACACCCAGGCGTTTCCTCCTTCCCCGTCTGACACAGGTACCTCCCGAAACTTCCATTTCCGGTGAGGACCTGCGTCAGGCGACATGTCAGGACGCCGTAACGCTTATCCAGCCACTTCTGAGAGAGGGGTCTTACCGCCGCCATCGCGGCGTGCCCGGACCTTAGTTGCGACAGTCGCTCCCTCCATACCGCCCTGAGATCTCTTCCCGCCACACTAAACTTGTCGAGGCAGCGGGAATTCGCCGTACCAACAGTTCATGGAACAAACGACTGTTGGTAAAACGTTTCAGACTCCTAATATGTATTATAAAGAGGAAAGATTTGTATTTTTGTGTGTGTGTATGTTTTTAATGTTTATGTTAGTTTGTAATGAATTTTTTTTTTTTTTTTTTTATTATAAATAGGTTCGCGTTTGACCACTATCTCGCCTGATGGTAAGCGAAGATGTGGTCGACGGTGAAGCACGCTTGCCTAGAAGTAACCAGTTCACTCTTGACTTGAAGACCCCAAGGTTATAGCTGTCGGGAAATACAGATGCCGGCAGGGAATTCCACTCCTTAGCTGTGCGTACAATAAAGGTTTGGGCAAAACGCTTTGTACGCACCGGAGGGATGTCCACCATATGCATATGAATAAACTCAAAAACTACTGTGCCGACTTTAAACAATTTTTCACCATTAGAAAGCTACGTTCACCCTGCACCCGTGTCATAGGGTGTATTAAGGAGGTTTAGTAACTACTTAAAACATCACATGACACTGGCATGCTAACAACAGTGGTATCGGAGGTATCGACTCGGTTGCCAAAAAGAAAGAAATAAAAACTTCTCAGCATGTTATCAATATCCTTGATGTTATCCGATGTCAGTGACGTTTCGCGTCAGTGGCCAATATGGCGGATGCGATCTGTCTAGTCAGAACCATTATAATTTTACAAAATACTCAATAATCCGAATTTTGCGGATATATGTTGTCGACTCGAAATCTTTATTTTTTAATGTTTTATTATTCAGGTAAGCTTTCGATCGAGCCTACCGTACCCCTTGACGAAATTATTAATATAGATTAAACGAGCAATATTTGTATATGTTACTGTAAAAGCTCGAACTACGGTAAATCTTAAGATTTTCCTGTAAAACCTAAGATTTGCCGATTATGAATGGTAAATGTCCATAAAAGCTTGCGATTCAAACTTTTACCGTAATTCACTTGGATAATCTTAGGATTTACGAGTACGTTAAAGGAACGGTAAATGTCGAAAAAATCATGTTACTCTTTCAGCGCATCGACGTGTACTCGTGGGTAGTCAGCCGCCTAGAACTAGGTTTAGACGGTTAGAACTAGGTCTAACCTCGGGACTTGCTGGCAACCCGTCTTGGACAATTTAGGTTAGAAGACGCCATCCTCTTCGTGGTTATTTTTTTTTTCAAACCACGCAGAAGTAGGAGCCCCGCGGAGCAAGGCTCCGTCGACTTGCTCCTGTGAAGGAAGGATAAAACCTAGGTGTAACCGCACTTCCGTCTTTAACCGTAACAATTGATTAATCATTGTTTTAATCCTAAAATCAACATTTACCAGTCCACATTGGTAAAACCTAGCATGTACTGAATTGGAATGGTAAAAGTCCGAAAAGTCGTCCTTTTATAGTAAATACTTACATTTACCAACTCATGTCGGTAAATCTTAGGTTTTATTTTACTGGAAAATCTTAACATTTTCCGTAGTTCGAGCTTTTACAGTAACATATATAATAATTTATGTGTATATGTCACCGGAAAATAACTAGAACCGCCAATTTATAAATTTACTAGGAAATTTATAAACTGTCGTAGAATTCTAAACGAGAGATAAATTGTATTATTTTATTTGCATTGTATTTGCATTGTATAGATTCAATCTTCCTTGTATTATATAGTTTCATACCCGACATTGTGTG
This sequence comes from Agrotis exclamationis, assembly GCA_950005045.1. Lineage (NCBI taxonomy): Eukaryota > Metazoa > Arthropoda > Insecta > Lepidoptera > Noctuidae > Agrotis > Agrotis exclamationis. Next base: position 5,155,514 of record OX465433.1, on the reverse strand, counting down.
AGTACTGTGTACTTCAGAGCTGTGATTCACTGGGCACCTACGTCTCTTGTTGACTTGAATGACCCTGGCGGTTGAGAGTGTGTCATGCTCACTCAAATGTCTCGCTGATGGTGGCGTGTGTGTCGGATCATTTAGCTCCCTTCAAAATGGTTGAGCTGAATGGTGCTGATACATGTGTCATGTTCGTGAACGGGCGCCGTCAGTTGGGACTGGTCATCTCTTAGCTGCCACGGTTTATTTTAATTATTGATATATTTTTTTCTGAATTGTCTTTGTTTTAATTTTTACTATGGACACTTTTAACTTGCTACATCGTTCTCACATAATGTACCATCTAAGAATGAATGATGTAACAAAGATTCTGTAATAATTTTGGCGATCTAAAAAGAGTGTCCATGGAGTTTCTTGCCCGTTCTTCTCCATAGAGATCTACTTCTTGGAATGGGCATCTACGGTACTTTCACAGTTTTTATGTCTTGTGACTGGGACTGTAGCACCATAATTTTGTAGTGTTTAATATATTTTATTTGTCTTTGACAATTCAAAAGTGCCTGTAACTGGCTTATTTGAAATAAATGCTTTGATTTTGATTTTGATTTTTACGGCCAAATTTTCGCAAATTTATCAATTTGCGACGTCTCGTGGTAAATTTATAAACTTACGGATATCCATTCGTAAGATTCTAAACGGTTCGACCAATCACAGAAGAGCTTTTAATTTTACGCTTCTTTAAACTACGGCAAATAACACACTGCTCTCTGATTGGTCGATGCTGACAGTAGCAATGCTCGTGTCCCTATAAAAATAATGTATTTTATTTTATTTGACAATGCCTGTCTTACTCAGATGTTAGGTTATGTTAGGTTACATTGTGACCTTATGAACGCGAGCGAAGCGAGCGACTGTTGATTAGGTAAGCGTTTCAACATTTAAACATAAATAATATTTTTTGGCGAACAATGGCGGTGGAGAGGAACGAGAAGGAACACGTGACTTATTCAACCAATCAGAGCGCCTTATTGCTTACTTATTATATTACGCGTGACTTCGGTAAGTTTATCAATTTACGAAAATGTGGCCGTAAAATAATACAATTTATCTCTCGTTTAGAATCCTACGAAAGTTTATAAATTTCCTATATAAATTTACGGTTCTTGTTGTTTTCCGGTGACGTATATATATTTTCTATAGTGTGTTAGTGTATATGTCACCGGAAAATAACAAGAACCGTTTTATAAACTTTCGTAGGATTCTAAACGAGAAATAAATTGTATTATTTTACGGCCACATTTTCGTAAATTGATAAACTTACCGAAGTCACGCGTAAAATAATAAGTAAGCAATAACGCGCTCTGATCCCCGTCATTATGCTGACGCTCTTTGAGGCGCGCGTGGAACACAACGCGCCGTCGACCCGGACATGGTCCATGGCCGGGCGGCGAGTTGCCCTTTACTCGCCGCCGGCATGCCCGCGCCTACGGTGGCCGGAGATCATCTTGCGACGTCCGTCGCCGTGGGCGTCCACTGCTGCAAGGCTTAGATAAATTGTAATCAAAAAATAATTGAAGATGAATGAATGACAGAATGAAAATTATAAATACGATTTAAAAAAAAATTAAATCAATAAATAGATCTAAAAGTAAAGAGGTTTGAGGCAACAGAAGAGTTTGAATACCTCTCTGTTACAGTACCCGGGGTGGCCGGTTAAAAAAAAATACGACAAAGTTGAATTTTTTAAATGTGGTGGCAATTAAAGGATTTAAAAAATTTTGAAGTGAAAGCTGTAAAAGTATGAGATGATAAGGGATTGAGAATAAAAAAAAAATAATAATAAATAAACTTATCTAAAATAAAACAAATGGAAAGGTGAGTGAAAATTTAGAGGGTGAAAATGGTATGTAAAATATGTATGTACAAAGTAATAATTCCTTCCTTTCAAAGTTACTTTCAAATTGACAAACATACATCAATCAAAAAAAATGTCCTAACAACATACATCAATCAAAAAAAAAATCGTTGATTTCTAATCAACGATTATCAGACCCAGGCATAACAGAGACAAATTAAAATCATCACTTAATTGTGTAGGCTTTATACAGTCACAACCCGCTGTTATAAGTTATAGCTTAAGGCTTCTTTAACGTGTCGCTAAACCCGCACGGTGATAGTATTATACAAGCGTTATAGTTAATACTTACATGGCCTTCATAACTACCCTCGCGCTGTAGAAGTATTGTGAGAGTGTGCCATCCGCCCTTGAAGTTTGACGAACTAGCATAAATTAAATCAGTTCCCAAGAAATATCCATCTACCGGTACAGCCAAAACTTCAATATAGTCCCACAACATCTCGTCTTTTTCCATATAAAAGTTGACTTCAATTTTACCATTATATTGCATTGTAAAAATGAATGACGACACACAACTAACTTCATCGGGTGTGGGCCTAATAAATGTAGTACTTTGATCGTTTTCAGCACTCAAGTCTATATTACTGTATTTGTCTTCAATCCAAAACGGCAAAGTTTGTATACATGCAATGTCCCGCCACTCATGTGTCAACCATTCCTCGTAGTTTTGTTCAAAAATGTACCTCACACAATTATCACTGACTGCGTAAGACACCGACATTAATAATATTAACACTATGCGAACCATTTCGTTACGACACATGCAACCTAGAGGAAAATTTCCGAAAACTGTCTCATAATCAATGCGTTTTTCGAAATTTATACCTACCGAATAAGGCCCTTCGTACACAACGCGACGTAAGTCTCCGACACCTTGGGTGGTACCTGAACAAATAGGACTACAGTCCAGTCAATGGAGACAAAAAAGAGGCTTCTCTTTGAATTAGGTTTATAGTTTTTTTTTTTAATTTGTGTTGTTTTAAGTATAATAAGATGATAAAAATGTAGGTAAGTTTTCTACCTCGAGGAGTGTCTGCGTTAGCCGCCGTCTTGGATTGAAGGGGCCCAAATTTGTTCTTTTTACCGACTTCAAAAAAAAGGAGGTTATCAGTTCGACCCGTATGTATGTAATATTATCAGAACTGCCCAGTTTTCATATATGTTAGTCTATATCAGCGTCTGAACAAATGTGCCAAATTTCATAAGTGTATGTATGTATGTATGTATGTATGTATGTTTTTATGTTTGTGCACGCATATCTCCGGAACTATAAGTTCGATTTAAGTAATTCTTTTTTTTATTGTATTAGGTATTGTAAAACTTAGGGTACACTGCAAGTTTCATCAAAATCGGTTCAGTAGTTTTAGAGATATGGATTTTTTTATGTTGTGACGGATTACAAGATTAGTGCATATGTAAGAAAATTTTGAATTTTACAAGAATTTGGGTTGAATATGTAATAAATAAACTAAAAAGGGTTAAATAAAAACTTTTTTAAAAAAAAGTACCGTCTTCAAAACAAATACAAAAAAGTTTAAAATAACTTTTCTTTCGGAAGTCGGTGGCTTTGTTTTGTTGTGTCATTGACTATTGCCACCGACTTCCGAAAGAAAAGTTTTTTTAAACATTTTTGTATTTGTTTTGAAGACGGTACTTTTTTTTAAAAAAGTTTTTTCACATAATGCTTCAACCAATGATAGGTATATATTATAAGTAAAAAAGGTGTAGAAAGGTAGGAGGGGAGGGGAGGGGAGTGGAGGGGAGGGGAGGAGAGGGGAGTGGAGGGGAGGGGAGTGGAGGGGAGGGGAGTGGAGGGGAGGGGAGTGGAGTGGAGTGGAGTGGAGTGGAGTGGAGTGGAGCGGAGCGGAGTGGAGTGGAGTGAAGCGGAGCGGAGCGGAGTGGAGTGGAGTGGAGCGGAGCGGAGTGGAGTGGAGTGGAGGGTCGAAAATCGCCTAAACCTTTTTTGCTATCGTTAAGCAAGTTAAAAAAACAGGTTCAGCGATTTTCGACCTTATTGTTATTTAAAATTTAGTTTGTTTTGTCTCACATTCTCGTTAGCTTACATTGCTCCTTCATTAAAATCCGGTGTTTGCATAAATGTCAATAAGTTCACGTTGTTCACTCAGGTGATATCACCCAGATGAACAAAGTGGAATAAACCGGCGCGCCTCGATACAAAAATTAACAAGTTATTGAAGACTTGCGTCACGTTGTGTGCAAAGGGCCTAAATATAATTAAATAGATAAACACTTACGGATTAATAATAATTAATGATTGAACACTTCCGATAACGTTAAAAATGGGAGAGTTTTTTTTATCAGGACTTAAATTAAAGTAGATATTGCCCTCGTTTATTTAGAGTTAATTTGATAATTATCAATAATATAATCTAACAATTATATTATCATAAGAAGTATTACTGTTGTTTTGTCAGGAACAGAACTTCTTTTTGGAATGAGAAGAAGAAGCAGGTGACTGCTTCCTCTACCCCTCGCTTCGTAACATGCCTGAAACAGAGCCGGACGTGAGATTGCTCCACCCAAGCCGGGCAGACCTCCACCGTGTCTTCCTGACGGTGCACATAGTGGTGACACTAAGGCGTATCTTCCCGCTGAAGGAACCCGACCTGCGTCATGCGGAAGGTGTGGACGTCGTGACGCTTCATGAAACACTCCTCAAAGGGGGGTCTTACTGCCGCGATTGTGGGGTGCCCGATGAACACAACGGTATTCATCGGGCACCCCACAATCACCACCCCATCTTCAGATAATGACCAGAAAATATAAGTACACATTTCACATTAGTCTTAATAAAACCGAGGGTTAATTGTCTTTGGGTACAGTTGTGTATTGCGGCTAGTGCAAACTACCGGTTGGTGCCTCATTTTATTTAAAAAGGCCTAACAAGTTGGTTACGGCTTCTGGCACGCCCTTCAAAAGTCCAGGACCCCATGATACCGACATGTGTACAGACATTTCAATAATGACAAGGATTGTCAAGAGACACTTTAATAATGATGACGCTTTATATATATTTTTAATGACTAATTCAATAGCTTACCTCGTTGGTCAGGTAGTGGTAGTCAGCGCATGAGGTCTCAGTTTCGATTAAAATTGGTCGGGCAAGACTTGACTGTTTTTTTTTTTCATCTGGAATTATCATTAGCAGCCGAGAGTCTGGAATTTCCCCTGTGTTTACGCATCACTGTCCCTCACTTCATGTTCTTTAGTATAATGATTTGCAACCTAATTAGCATAAGTTGTATAGCTATAAGAATATTATCAGGCGTTTCATTTGATTCTTCAATTTTTGAATGTCATCCTCACTTAAATTATAGTTGTTCACCACTTACTGCTGCGAAAGTGTAATTGCTTAAAATTCTGCGGAAGTCACTTTTGAATTTATACAGTGTGTTATGGAAATAACATTGTATTTCGCTATTGAAGCAATATGATCTTCCTTTAATTAAAACGCTGTTCCCAAAATTATAGAAAATAAAAAATGCAAAAAAGAAACAGTATTAAATCCTTATAAGAATAAGTAAATAAATAGTTACAGTATCGTTAATAAAAAAATGTGAAAAGAAGACTGACTTGCAGGTAAAACAGAGTATAAAACAAAGTGGTTAAAAATAAAACATAAAAAATGGAACAGTAACGAATTTAATAAAAGTGGTACCTAAAACATTGAACATGTTAAATTTTGAAAAAATGTAAATGGCTTTATATAGTGAGTGTCTGTGGGGTGTAAGTGTAGAGTGTTCTGGTGCACCCACCTCACGAGTGGCTTTTGTAAGTTTGCCACAAAAATAATTCCCCACCGAAAAAAAAGTTTAGATCCTGTTCTCCTAATACTTTCTGTTGAGTGTGTCCGCGTTATCGGTAGTTTTGTGCTGGATTTTATTATTTAATTATTCTGCTATCCGTGCAGAGAAAGAAATGGGGCGAATTTACAATAAGCAAAAATAAAAAAAGAAATAACCTTTGGCTAATTCATACATACTTTTTTTCGTGACCCTGAACGTGCAGGGCTATTGAAGGACACCGTGGATTTTAGTCAGTACGAGTCTGACAGTTCCTCCTGCCTTGCCCTAGGTGGGAGAAGTCATATGATCATTTTACCACGTAAAAAAAAGGTGTGCAAGGCGTATGCAGTGGTAAAACAGATCGGGTTTAGTTGTTGCTCCGTTGTTGGTTGTTATTAGGGTACCTATGTATGTGTTACGGGCAACTTGATTAACTGGGCATTATGAATAAGGACCGGCCATTATTAATAATGCCCAAGAGCGATGGGCAAAGTGATTAATTTATCACTTTGACCGGCTATTATTAATAATGCCCGACGGCCCGTGGTCCATGTAAATAAATCAGTGTTTGAGATAGCTTGAATTTATCACTTGGACTGGGCAGTATGAATAATTTCCTACTTGTAGTCGGACAACGTGATAAATTGGACCACCGGCCGTGTCTTGCAATTACCACCCACCAAGGTAACTCGACGGAGCCCCGCGAAGCGGGGCTCCTATTTCTGTTTGAAAGGTTTAAAGTAATGTAATACGAAGGGTATGGCGGGGTCCTAACCTGATTTCATACTTTTGATGTCTTACTATTATTATTATATTATACTTCGCTCTCTTAACATATCTCCAACGGCAATTATTGGTTTCGTAGTTACCTGTGTGGCCGCCGACAGCGTATTTGTATTGATGGTGCCTCATCTTCTTGGTGCAATACTTCTGCCGGCGTACCGCAGGGGGGCGTTTTATCCTCTTCTTTTCGCTATATTCATAAATTCTATCTCTAATTAATTTCTTTCATCCTACCACCTTTACGCTGACGATTTGCAAATTTATTCCCAAGCTCCCGTAGATTGGGACTCGAAGTGGCGCTGCACAAAACGGAGGCCACGCGCATTAACGCGCCACGGTCTGAGTCCCACATAACGGTGGAGGGAGTTCGCATCGGCGTCGGGAGGACGATGAAGTACCTGGGACTCGTCCTCGACAGCCGGTGGAACTTCAGGGAGCATTTCCTGAGTTTGGCCCCAAAGCTGAACCGGGCAGCAGCCGCCCTCAGGCGACTCCTGCCTAATCTCAGCGGGCCAAACGCCTCCTGCCGTAGGCTGTACGCCGGTGTCGTGCGGTCCATGGCCCTCTACGGGGCCCCCGTGTGGGCCCTGAGCATCCGGACGCGACCACTAAAGTTGGTCGCATGCCAGAGGGTCATGGCTATTCGGATGATCCGGGGATACCGCGTCTATGAGTGGCGCGTGGAGGCGCAGCGCCGGGGTGCCTCTCCGTTGCCTCGAGAAGTCGAGGCGCGGCGGGAAGAGGTCCGGCGCGATCTCAGGGCAGTATGGAGGTGACGACTGTCGCAACCGACGGCCGGGCACGCCGCAATCGCGGCGGTAAGACCCCTCTTTGAGGAGTGGCTGGATAGGAGTCACGGCGTCCTAACCTACCGCATGACGCAGGTCCTCATCGGACACGGAAGTTTCGTTAGGTACCTGTGTCTGAGGAGAAAGGAGGAAACGCCTGGGTGTCACCACTGTGAAGATCGCCCGGAGGACACAGTAGAGCATACGGTGCAAGACTGCCCCGCTTGGGCAGAGCACCGACGTGTCCTCGCGGCGGCCATAGGCGGAGACCTCTCGCGCCCGGCATTGGTCGCGGCCATGCTGCGGGGCGAGACGGAGTGGGAAGCGGTCGCCTCCTTCTGCGAAGCAGTCATGCTCGCAAAGGAGGAGGCGGGCCGCGTGAGAGAGAGGACAGTGTCCTCCCTCCGCCCCACCCGCGGTGGTGGACGTCGCAAGACGATCTCCGGCCACCGTAGGCGCAGGCATGCGGGCGGCGAGTAAAGGGTAACTCGCTGCCCGACCATGGACCATGCCCGGGTCGACGGCGCGTTGTGTTCCACGCGCGCCTCAAAGAGCGTCAGCATAATGACGGGGCCCCCTCTCTAGAGGGCCGAAGCCTGCCGGGGTCGCGGGACTTATCTCATTACCGTGACCCCGGAACATAAAGGGCTATTAAAGGACACCGTGGATTTTAGTCAGTGCAAGTCTGACAGTCCCTCCCGCCCTGCCCGAGGTGAGAGGACTCATTTGATGATTTTACCACGCAAAAAAAAAAGAAAAAAAAAGACCTGATCTAACCTGAAGTATCACAAAGATTCCGTAATATAACCAACGATCACGGTTACGGATTAGAAGTCAGAAAACCGGATCCGGCGGATCAAAATACAACTTTAACGGATCCTATTTTTGTGTTTCTTATAGTTTGTTAACAACCCCCATCGAACCTATTTGCTGAATTCGCAGCTGACTGAAAAACTGATTAATTCCTCCCGACCCGTATTTTCTCTTAACTTACGTAAGCCAATATTGACGAAGATAATTATTACGACGGCTTTAAAATTCACAATACGTCATTCTTAGCCTTAGGCTCTTAGGTATAATTTATTTTTCAACACATTTGCTCGAAAAATGCGTTTACGAAGCCTGTATACATTGTTCGAAAGTTAAAAATTACGCACCATACAACGGAACGTGCGGTAAAAAAGGTACTCTCACTAAGTACCTATTTTACGGCACGCCCCGTTGTATAGCACCGTGCGTTTCCTTTACGGTTTTTTTTTAATTTCCATTAAAAAAAAATAAGAACTCCACCAAAGAGTTTCACATTATGAGAATAAACAACCTGACTGATCGAACCTCCTTGGAAGCGCTTTTGCTCAATACGTTGTCTCATTTTAATACTAAAGAGTAAATGAGACGAAAGAATATGTAGTTCTATTTTTCACCACGTGCATGTGGCGCCATTTGCAAATTCGCGCCATTTTCATATTAGAATCTTCTAAATCAAGTTTGTTTAATTACATATTGTACTGTTTTCTCGCAAATGTGTTGAAAAACATTGTATGACACACGTGCGGAAATTGGTATTTACCAACTCGTGACTATGGTAAGCCCTCGACTTCATCTCGGGCTTACATTCGTCTACTCGTTTGTAAAAACCAACTTACCGCACTAGTATCATAAATAACTATTAACATAGTTCTGACGTCAGTACGTTACCAATCCCTACTCCGGAATTTAATTAATTGATAAAAAATACGGGTCCATTATTTGTCAAAAGTTAGTTTCAATAAAAATTTTTTCTTTTTCTTTGTGCATCTTGCAATCAGTCCTCCGACTATGAGCAGATTTGTTGAGTGAAAGTTTTTCAGGTGGAGAAGTTTCTCATTAGAAACGCCTTCCATATTTGAATATTGACTCAATTATTGTCGCCGAGATCCAGGGTCCTGCGTCTTTTCAGTCGATTCATGCAATCGGGTAGGGTAAGTTGGACAGCCAACTGGTTCGGATGGTTCTCTAGTCTACTTTTGTATTTCTTGGAGAACTTGCTTATGTCGTCCTTTACAGTAGGAATTTTTAGGTATTCGTGAACCTCTGAGTTCTTTATGAACCAGGGTGCGTTACATATTTGTTTCAAGATGTAGTTTTGAGCTTTTTGAATTTTGTTAATGTTAGAAACGCAAGTGGCTCCCCACAATTGAATACCATAAGTCTAGACTGGTTTCAAGACAGATTCGTATATTAGGAGCTTATTGTCAATGGACAGTTTGGAGTTTCTTCCCAGTAGCCAATAAAGACCTCTATATTTCAGGTTTATTTCATTCCTTTTGTGTTCGAAGTGTTTCTGGCATGTCAGTCGACGAATCAGGTGCATCCCTAGATATTTAACGGAGTCGCTTTGAGGTAACTGTCTGTCTCCCAATCTTACTGGAGGACATGTTCTTCTTCGCAGGGTAAATGTGACCTGAACGGATTTGATAACGTTTGTTAAGCCATACGTTTATATCATCGAGACTACGCTGAAGTATTTCAGAGGCTAGCTCTCCCTGTCTGCTAGAAGCCAACAGTGCCGTGTCGTCTGCATAGGTGGCGATAGTGACTCCAGGTGTTTGCGGTAAGTCTGCAGTAAATGTGATGTACAGAACTGGTCCAAGTACCGAGCCTTGCGGAACGCCAGCAAGTATTTCGTGGAATGGTGATGTGCATTCAAACTCTTTAACTTGAAATATTCTACCGAAGAGATAGGATTCCAAGATTGGGTAGAAGGTATGTGGTAAAAGTAATTTAATTTTGTAAAGGAGGCCCTTATGCCACACCCTATCAAAGGCCTGTTGTACATCCAAGAATGCTGTAGAGTAATACTCTTTACGCTCAAGGCTATCACTTATTACTCTGCACACTCTGTGAATTTGCTCGGTGGTTGCATGATCGGGTCTAAATCCGAATTGGTGCCCTGGAGTTACTGAGTTTTCGTCCACTGCGTAGGAGAGTCGACGCAAAAGCACTTTCTCTAGCACCTTAGACATTACTGGCAAGAGGCAATTAATATATTTAGCAGCATTATTTTATACAGATTCTTTGTGCTCCAAAATTGTGAATGCGAGAACATTGTAGGTCGTGTAAATTCCCAGATGCACATTTTATATTTTTCGACTTTGAAATAAAATATTTGTAGTGAATATCATAAGCAACGCTCTAAATATATTTGAAATTTATTTTTGATGTTATCATGCCAATCCGTTGGATCCGAGCGGATTGAAGCTTAGGCCGGACTGCAAACCCTCATCTCTGTATTACGTTCCTTTGGGATAATTTACAAGTTACAGCGTAAGAACCGATGACAACAGAAAATTAATACTAGCGAAACAAACTACTAAAATACTATACTTACATATACATAGCCTTCATAAATGCCCTCCCTTCCTAAGGGGTTCGTTTTGATAGTATACCATCCGTTCTCAAAAAATGGCGTGGCCGTAAGAAAAAAACTTCCTAAAAATTCTTCTTCTGTCGTTTCCGCAAAAACAATAACATGGTTTTTGGTGATGACTCTCGCCTCTTTCTAAATAAACGTTCATTTCAATTATACCATTATGGTGCATTGTAAAATTGAATGACGACACACAACTAAATACATCGGGTGTGGGCGTAATGAATGTAGTAATTTGATCATTTTCAGCACTGAAGTCAATATCACTGTATTTATTTTCAATCCAAGGCTGGTGATCGATACAATCAAAAGGTCCCCACTCATGTGTCAACCATTGCTCGTAGTTTTGTTCAAACGTGTACCTCACACAATTATCACTGACTGCGTAAGACACCGACATTAATAATATTGACACTACATATGCGAACCATTTCGATACAACACAATATGCAACCTGGAGGATTTTTTTCGTAAAACTGTATTTTATCGAGCTCTAAACTGAATAACACTGTCGTAAAGTATAATTATATAGATAAACAGTAAGGATTAATTAAACATTAATTGGCACTAGCTTATAAAACTTAACAGGGGATTTTCAATATCAGGGTGTATAAATAACTAGCTTTTGCCCGTGGCTTTGCTCGTGTTGGTTTAGATCATGATCACGTGCCGCGTGTGGTCGACCGCTCAAATAAAAGAAGAGCTAAATAAGTAAAAAAGAGTGTGTTTCACCACCTATTCAATCCAACTATTTTTTGGCAGGTAGGTACAATCGGCTTCCTAAGTCAAATGGAACTACATTCATAACTTTGGTTGTGGATGATGTCAACTTAAATTTGGTCAAAGGTGATGCAAAATTTTGATCTTTATTTTTTATGTTGCTGTACGATTTAATAATAATAAGCGCTCTGAGCAGCTTGTGGTGAGCTGTTGAGCAGGTGTGACTTGTTGAAACGGATCTGATCTCCCGTGAGATACCTTGTTCCTCATCTCAGACTTGTCTCTGTTGGCCGATGGAAGCGAACACAGGCGATGAACATCTCCCGCCTCTTTATTGGCTGGCTAGAATGGACATTCGTAAGAGCAACCCTGATCAGAGAAAGGAAAGTATTCTAGTAAGTGTTTGTAGGGATCTTGACCGTACTTCCGATTTCCTGGACGGTTCTGACAACCATGAAATACCTCTCCACTCCTCAAGCACATCAGGAAATGTTACTTCCTTGTTGCTACGTCACCTAGTGCTAGCGATGTGTTTGAGTACCCATTTTGAGTGTGCAAGTCATCCCCTGCATCTTATCTATGAATTAAAAACACTGATTGGGCAGGTGCTTTAATTCCTCTAAAGGTTACAATAACCACTCCGTTAACACCCGATATTAATGTTCTATCTTAACTCACATCTCGATCCGTTTTATTCGACAGCTGCTTCTGATTGGGCATTTTTCAGACTCGGATAGTTCGGGAACAAGATAACAACTGAGATAGATTTTTAATATCCGGCGTAAACCGACCAAACGCGATATCTCTAGCTTTTATTTACATATTCCACATTAGTCCAACCCCAACCAGGGATTGTCCTTGGCTACCTACGCTTGCATAGTGCGTACAAAGATAAGCATCGGTTGATACTTCATTTCACTTAAAATTATATCATTGATGAACCTCTGCAAGCTGGCTCCGGCTCCTGAGACGCCCCCAAAAGTCCGTGACCACATGACCCAAGATATGTAGAGACATTTAATGATGATGAGAGACTTTAATTATAATTTTTTAATGACTAATTCAATAGCCCATATCGTTGGTCTATTAGTGACCAAGGCAAATACTGTGCTTGAGGTCCCGGGTTTGATTCACAGGACGGGCAGAGTGTGATTAGGCTTGGCTAATCATCAAATGAGTTCTCCCGCCCAGGGTGGGGCGGGAGGGACTGTCAGACTTGTACTGACTAAAATCCACGGTGTTCCTTCAATAGCCCTTTATGTACCAGGGTCACGGTTACCGAGTGAGACAATCCCGCGACCCCGGCAGGCTCCGGCCCTCTTAGGGGGCCCCGTTAGTTTGCTGACAGCTCTTTGAGGCGCGCTTGGAACACAACGCGCCGTCGACCCAGGCATGGTCCATGATCGGACGGCGAGTCACCCATTACTCGCCGCCCGCATGCCCGCGCCTACGGTGGCCGGAGATCGTCTTGCGACGTCCGTTGCCGTGGGCGTCTCCCGGGGCGATTAGGCTTGGCTTGGCCTTTCCAATAGCAGCTACAGAGTCTGGAATTTCCTCAGTTGATAGCAATAGACTGATCCCCTGTTACATGTGAGTTAAACTTAACTGGCGAAATATGAATGTACTAACAGGTACACCTCTGACTAACCTTCCGGGGATTACAGGCGGTTTTGCTTTGCTTTCAATTGCTCCGGTTGCACGCCTTTTATAACAGTTGAAACATTCAGTGGCAATGTTATATTAAAAGCGATTCTTTATGATTTTCCGAGTATGTAAAAATAATGGAAGCGAAGAAAAGCTGTAAATGCTATTAAATGAGACACATATTAAATTGGCTATGGGAACAATCTGATGTTCTTTTAAAAATGCTGTCTCCAGAGCGCATGGCTAAGAAGAAATAATGCAATTGAATAAACAAACAAAATAAAATTCTTTATTGAAACTCAAACACATTTTACATTGTTGTACATGTTGATTGTTTACGTAAATAGTTACATTGGTAACAAAACTGTGTAAAAAGGTTACTGTGTTTCATATTCCAAAAATAAAAAAAAAAACATTACGACGACGTTTAAAAATAACAATAAGAAATATTAAAAGCAAAATAGAAAAAGCATAATATTTAATAAATAAAACAGTAATTAAATTAATAGAAGAAAAAAAATACTAAAATTGTAGAATAAAAAACATTCTATGTAAGTGCTTTGGGAGTGTAACGAGTGTAGTGCGTGTCTGTGGGGTGTTAGTGTAGAGTGTAATTGTGGAAATACGTCACGAGCACACTGTACACTACTGTTCATGTCAGAATTAAATAGACGTACCTATACACCGTGTTCTTCACGTTATCCATAAACTTTAGCAAATACTTCTATGGCTTTTACAAATCAAATCCAGCAAAGGAAGTGGTACTTAAAAAGGCTTCGTTACAAAGATATTTGTAATTTCATTTAATGAAATTTAATTGAGCTATGCAGTGAGAAAGTATCTTAATTTGAAATCTATCAAATACTATTTGCATTTCATTTGTTTCAGCCCGCCAAATGTTATGAATGACGTTGCCAATTCGGATAAAGAGGCATGTGTTAGATTTATGATACATAGCCCATATGTAATTAATAGAAATATATTTAAAACAACGATCAACTGATTTCCGAACGAAAACAGTTGATAGTCAATTATTTTATCGAATTTAGTAAAGGTTACAAATAAATAGTAACTAAATTTCTAAATGGTGTAATCAAGTTTTAAAAAGGTTCTACTACATAAGATTTGTTTATTATTGCTTATTTCATTAGTAATTTAGCTAAAATGTATGACAATCTGCCATTGGTCAATTATGGCGGCAATATTTGTTGGAAGTGGTACGATTTTAAGTTTATAAAAATAGATGTACCGTCAAATTCGTGGTCATTATTATCCAATCGTTTTTTAAGAAAAAGCTGTGCTCTGAGTGGTGTTCTGTTTAATTAATGTGATATAATAATCGAGAATCCAAGTGTGATGCTGAAAGTTATAATTTGTGTTCTAATGTTCTACAATGAAAATGTAAGTTAATTGATATTTATTATGATGAGAATGTTGATGTATTTTTATAAATGTGTGACTGTGTACTGATATTGTACGTTGCCGTGGAGTTTCTTTCTCCTTTCTTCTCCACGAGAACTAGGGTTCACGAAAGGAAGTAGCTTGGTATTAAATACCTAGTCTTGATTTTGTGCTTTTCTTTATAAACCCATTCCTGTACAAAAGTACTTAGAGATACCTTACATACAGTACCTACTTAAATAAATAACATTAACCATCCTGATATCTGAAACTTGATAATAAAGTCGATATTAATGTCAATAAAACCAGATATACACATTCTATTCATCACACACACATCCCACATCCATATATTTCTAACATCAGAAGTGGGATAAGTGCCCTAACCTATTTATGATTTCTAATGAACTTTTTTTTTAACTTTTTATATCAACGTTGGAGCTATCAATCTGCACACCCCTGCTGAAAGCTGTGACGTCATCGGGTGGATGAATCGTCTTTAGAAGGGCTATGAAAATGTGCTGCCATCTCGTACAGCGGGACTGCAACGCTGCTAAAAAGGAGCGAAGCCATGCTGAAGATGACTAAACGAGAACTTCTGCACCACAGTATGAATTATTGTCTTATGTCGGTAAGGCCCTCGGAGGCTCTTGTTTTATTAACCGACTTCCAAAAGGAGGTTCTCAATTTTGATGTTTTTTTATGTTGTAATCTAACTAAAAGCTAGTCGAAAAGATCATAGATTTATACTATGTAACTTATTTTATAATTGTTTTTGAAAGTTAAGCTTCGTTAAAAATTTAACGAACCTAAAAAAAAGGGGGAGGGATATAAATTAAAAGTGAAAAAGTATGAAAAACTGATAACAGGTTACAAAAAAACTGTGATAAGTTTTTACAGCATTGAGTAAAAGGAACAATTGATAAAGATTAAGACTAATGAGGGTTTTCTTTATTGATTCGGTTTTTCATTTGCAAAATACAGATAGATAGTTTCCTGGAGGTGTACATACTCTAATCTGACGTAGAAAGCAAAGTAGTTGTAGATCCTCTGTTCAATGACCAGATATTTAACTAAAGGTCATTTTCATAAGAAAAAATACATTAATTTATAAACAAAAAAAAAAACTTTTTTTGCCATTAGTGGGTATATTTGTAAACATTAGTTTTACTTTTTTCTATCTCTTAAAATAAAAAGGCGATTTGATTATGAAATTATTTTAATGTTGACATTCATAAAATCATTAATTCTCATAAGATTGATCAGTGTAACAAGATCTTGACAGATATGAAACTAGAATTTGATGGAAGGATTTCAAATACATTTTAAAGCCAAGTCTTAAAATTAAAAGTATTAGTAGCTTTGCACTTCGATTAAAGTCATGTGCGTGTGAACTGAGGGACCAAACTGGAATACGCAAAATAAAAATCGTAGGATTTAGTCGTAGACTTAAAACAATTGTAGAACAAATCTGGGAATTTGTAAACAAATATATTAAAAACTACAGCCCTTAAAGTGTGGTCCCTCAGTCCTCACAGACCATCAGCCATATCTCGAAAAGTATTGGATAAATTAAGGTTTTGTGACTACAGACATTTAGTAAAGAAATTGTAAAGATATTTACTGAATAACAGATCGCAAAGCATCAAAGGTAAAAAATATATAACGACTAAACTGTGGTCCCTCAATCCTCATAAGAAAAATAAATAGTTTAGTGAATATTACCTAGTAAATCTTTCTTTTTCCACATGAAGTTTTAGTAAGAGTCTTAAAACATTTTGTAAAAAAGAAATGAAAAAAAAAATATCGACGCAATTTGCAGATAACGAATTATAAAACTGGTCCCTCAATCCTCACCTCTACTGACATAAGTGTATGTATTAGCTGCTAGACGAGAGGATTATCAGAAAGTCTAGTGTACTTAACTTTTAGTAAAAAGTCTCTACTAAATAATAGGTACCTAAAATTGTGTATTTCTTACCTCTTAGCTGAGATAATATATTTTTTTAAATCGTATGACAATGGATAGAGTAGTGTGACCACACAATGAAACTAAATGTAGACAGTACTATTATACTTTATTTAATATAGTAGGTATTAGACGAAACGAAAACAAGGATTATTTACAATTTAATGTTAGATATATTACATGTGGCGTATGTGTATTTTTTTCTGTGGTAAAATCGTCAGACTCGTACTGAATAAGATCCACGGTGCCCTTCAATAGCCCTTTACATTCCGGAGTCACGGTAATTCATAAGTCCCGCGACCCCGGCAGGCTTTGGCCCTCTAAGGGGTGGCCCTTATTATGCTGACCCTCTTCGTGGAACACAACGCGCCGTCGAGCCGGGCGCGCGGGCGTGGTCCGTGGCGTATGTGTATTTAATAAAAAAGTGGTTTTCAAAATTAATTAACCACTTATTATAATACTTTTGTTAGTACCTACATACAATAATTTTGAAGTATTGATCATCATAGCAAAAGAAACTATCGTTCTTATAATAGTGATATCGGTAGATAAAGGAAGATTATGCAGTCCTAGGTTTTTTTTATAACATTTCCTTTTTTTAATACATAACTAAGTTTATTAGCAAGCTGATACCAAACTTGAAGTAACATTAAATTAAACTACCTTCATTTTTTATTGTACATTTAATGTGTATCAACTCAGCGATTTTTACGTACGCATAGTGTTTATATGGATTAATAAAATAGAAAACTGAGAATAAGCTACACTTGACATCAACAATAGAAAACAAACATTAGACAAGGACATGACATGGACATGTGTCAGTTGTGATGACCAATTTAGTTATAATTACGAGCTTTCAAAAATAATATCATTTGATTTGAATGGCACTGAAAGAAATTAACTTTAAAAAAAACTACCATAACGGTAAACAACAAAATCATGGGCATCTGAATTCATTCCAGCATTAATTTCAGGGGGTGTTGGTCATTACCGATGTCACTGTTTTATGAATGAGCGTTTCTTTTGTTATAATGATGAACATCTCAAAATGATTGAAAGTACTGATCAAAACATATTCATTCATATCAAAAAATATTTATTCATTACATTCATTAAGCTCCATCCAAAACTAAATTACTAAAATAAAAAGTGATTTGTTAATTTTGTAATCTACTTTTTATTAAATACACATACGCCAATATCTAACTTTAAATTAACCATACAACCTTGTTTTCGTTTCGTCTAATACTATATTAAATAAAGTATAATAGTACTGTCTACATTTTGTTTCATTGTGTGGTCACACTACTCTATCCATTGTTATATGATTTAAAAAAAATATATTATCTCAGCTAAGGGGTAAGAAATACACAATTTTAGGTACCTGTTATTTAGTAGAGACTTTTTACTAAAAGTTAAGTACACTAGACTTTCAGATATTCCTCTCGTCTAGCAGCTAATACATACACTTGTGTTAGTAGAGGTGAGGATTGTGGGACCATTTTTATTATTCGTTATCTTCAAATTGCGTCGATATTTTTTTTCATTTCTTTTTTACAAAATGTTTTAAGACTCTTACTAAAGCTTCATGTGGAAAAAGAAAGATTTACTAGGTAATATTCACTAAACTATTTATTTTTCTTATGAGGATTGAGGGACCACAGTTTAGTCGTTATATATTTTTTACCTTTGATGCTTTGCGATCTGTTATTCAGTAAATATCTTTACAATTTTTTTACTAAATGTCTGTAGTCACAAAACCTTAATTTATCCAATACTTTTCGAGATATGGCTGATGGTCTGTGAGGACTGAGGGACCACACTTTAAGGGCTGTAGTTTTTAATATATTTGTTTACAAATTCCCAGATTTGTTCTACAATTGTTTTAAGTCTACGACTAAATCCTACGATTTTTATTTTGCATATTCCAGTTTGGTCCCTCAGTTCACACGCACATTTAAAGTCGTGTTTTTTAAAAGGTCTCAACTGGAATGATAAAAATAATTGTCAGAATGACCGAGCCGTAAGTTTCTTTGGAAAATAAAACGCAAATTCTTTGATTCAAGTAGATATTATATTGTCTGATGTGTACCTACATTTCGAAATTAAAAAGTCGAGCCTGAGTCGAATCTAAAGAAACCATAGCAAACTAAAAATCTTTGTGTTATTTTATTATTAGTTATGTATTATACTTTTATGTCAGTCACGTGTCATATTGTACTTTATTATATTTTGTATGGGCCTTGAAGCCAGAGTTAAATAAAAAAAAAAGAGGCTATCTGTGCCTGTGGCTGAGGATGTGTCAGTGCCGGTGCAAATATTTGTGCCCGTGCCTGTACCAGTGCCTGTGGCTGTGACTATGATCTTGCCTGTGGCTGTGCCTGTGGCTATGACTTTGCCTGTGGCTGTGCCTGTGGCTGTGGCTGTGGCTGTGGCTGTGCCTATGGCTGTGCCTGTGGCTGTGCCTGTACCTGCAGCTGTACCTGTTGCTGTGCCTGTGGATATTCCTGTGGCTGTGCCTGTGGTTATAACTATGATTTGGCCTGTGCTATGCCTGTGGATATTCCTGTGGCTGTGCCTGTGGCTATAACTATGACTTTGCCTGTGGCTGAAGCTGTGCCAGTGCCCGTGCCCGTGCCAATACTTGAGCCAGCGCCTGTGCCAGTGCCTGTGGCTATGACTATGACTGTGCCCATGGCTGATACTGTGCCAGTGCCGTTCGCATATAGTTATGCCCGTGCCTGTTGCCAGTGCCTGTGGCCATGACTGAGACTTTAACCTATGACTTAGACTGAGCCTGTGGATTTACCTGTGGCTATTCTGATAATATAAAACTGTGTTGATGTTGAATCATGTACTGTGTTTATGTGATGATGTATAATGTATGTTGATGTTAAATCATGTACTGTGTATATTTTAAATCATGTGTATAAAGATTAACTAATGTTTTATCAAAAAGGTATAAACTTCGAGAACGAAGTATTGTCAGAATGGCCGTGTTAGATTTATGATACATAGCCCATATGTAATTAATAGAAATATATTTAAAACAACGATCAACTGATTTCCGAACGAAAACAGTTGATAGTCAATTATTTTATCGAATTTAGTAAAGGTTACAAATAAATAGTAACTAAATTTCTAAATGGTGTAATCAAGTTTTAAAAAGGTTCTACTACATAAGATTTGTTTATTATTGCTTATTTCATTAGTAATTTAGCTAAAATGTATGACAATCTGCCATTGGTCAATTATGGCGGCAATATTTGTTGGAAGTGGTACGATTTTAAGTTTGCTGTTAGACTGAATTTCTCGGTGTCCTTCAATAGCCCTTTACGTTCCGGGGTCACGGTAACTCATAAGTCCCACGACAGCGGCAGGCTTTGGCCCTCAAAATGGGGGGCCCCGTCATTGTGCTAACACTCTTTGAGGCGCGCGTGGAACACAACGGGCCGTCGACCCGGGCATGGTCCATGATCAGACAGCGATTCGCCCATTACTCGCCGCCCGCAAATGTATGGCCGGAGATCGTTCTGCGACGTCCGGACGGACGCGTCCGTCGTCGTGGGCGTCTACCACTGCGGCTGGGTCGTGAAGTGCATGCTGTCCTCTCCCTTGCGCCTCCAACTTCCTCCTTCGCTAGAATGACTTCTGCGCAGAAAGAGGCGACCGCTTCCCACTGTCTCGCCCCGCAGCGTGGCTTCGACCAATGCCGGGCGCGAGAGGTCGCCGCCTATCGCCGTCGTGAGGACCTGGCGATGCTTCGCTCAAGCGGGACAGTCCTGCACCGTATGCTCCACTGTGTCCTCCGGGCGATCCTCCCAGTGGTGACACCCAGGCGTTTCCTCCTTCCCCGTCTGACACAGGTACCTCCCGAAACTTCCATTTCCGGTGAGGACCTGCGTCAGGCGACATGTCAGGACGCCGTAACGCTTATCCAGCCACTCCTGAGAGAGGGGTCTTACCGCCGCCATCGCGGCGTGCCCGGACCTTGGTTGCGACAGTCGCTCCCTCCATACCGCCCTGAGATCTCTTCCCGCCACACTAAACTTGTCGAGGCAGCGGGAATTCGCCGTACCAACAGTTCATGGAACAAACGACTGTTGGTAAAACGTTTCAGACTCCTAATATGTATTATAAAGAGGAAAGTTTTGCATTTTTGTGTGTGTGTATGTTTTTAATGTTTATGTTAGTTTGTAATGAATAAACTCAAAAACTACTGTGCCGACTTTAAACAATTTTTCACAATTAGAAAGCTACGTTCACCCTGCACCCGTGTCATAGGGTGTATTAAGGAGGTTTAGTAACTACTTAAAACATCACATGACACTGGCATGCTAACAACAGTGGTATCGGAGGTATCGACTCGGTTGCCAAAAAGAAAGAAATAAAAACTTCTCAAAATGTTATCCGATGTCAGTGACGTTTCGCGTCAGTGGCCAATATGGCGGATGCGATCTGTCTAGTCAGAACCATTAGAATTTTACAAAATACTTAATAATCTGAATTTTGCGGATATATGTTGTCGACTCGAAATCTTTATTTTTTAATGTTTTATTATTCTGGTAAGCTTTCGATCGAGCCTACCGTACCCCTTGACGAAATTATTAATATAGGGTGAGTGGGGGTAAGTTGAAATGAAAATTTGATGAGATGAACAGTGTTGATTTGAAACTGTTGTCACATAAAGGGATTCAAGGCAAATGCAAAAAAAAAATGTTTTGGTTTAAAAAGCATGGTCAAGTCGTTTCTATAATGTTGACAGAAATCTTTTTGAAAAAATATTTCATGAAAAAACTGTTAATAAATTTGGTCATAAGAAAAACAATATGAAGGGGTAAGACAAAATGGCCAAAGGGTAAGATTGAAATAGTGACTAAAATCGCCTTTACGGTAATGACCATAAATACGATTATAGTCATGTATCAAGCGGGGTAAGATTAAAAACCCTACATTTTCGCGGGTAAAGGTGTCCTTACGGAAAATGTCAAAAAACACACGAATGCTCTCACTTAGCGACTAACGCAGACTGCGGTGCGGGGCAAGACAAAACTGTGTCTACAATGACGTTGCCAGCATTAAAAGATTTCCTTTATATTCGGCGTTATTGTATCTTTTTTATCTTTCCCCGTTTTTCATCTTACCCCCACTCAACCTAGATTAAACGAGCAATATTTGTATATGTTACTGTAAAAGCTCGAACTACGGTAAATATTAAGATTTTCCAGTAACACCTAAGATTTGCCGATTATGAATGGTAAATGTCCATAAAAGTTTGCGATTCAAACTTTTACCGTAATTCACTTGGTAAATCTTAGGATTTACGTTAAAGGAACGGTAAATGTCGAAAAAAATCATGTTACTCGTTCAGCGCATCGACGTGTACTCTGTTGGGGAATTAGTTTTTTGGGAATTTCATGTTGCTTGTGACTGGCTGGAAATAAACTCTATGACAAAGATTTATGGTCTGTTCTAGTTTTGATTTATATTTGAAAGAGTGAATTGTCAACTGAGAAAAAATCTGGGGAATGTTTTGGTTGTTGGGATAGTATTGAATTAGGAAAAAACATGTAAAAGTATTGTGAGTGATTTATTTGATAGCGTATATGTTTTATTATGTAGAATACAGTTTATGAAGAAGTTACATGGGTGTTTTATTGAAAAAGTAGATCATACAGAAGGATCTCAAAGTGAGTACTTTTACCTCTCGCCGAATCAGTTTACGACAGGTTATGGGCCTTTATACAACTAAATAGGCGCAGAGGTAGATGTTAATGAGTGGAGAATGAATATCTAAAAGTCCGAAATTGATTAACAGAAAAATAAAATGGCCGAAGAATTTGGAAAATTATCAAAATTGACAAACGAGTCTGAATATTCAGTTTGGAAAATAAAACTTATGCTCTTATTCAAGGCAAAAGAAATAGACTCTATCTTGGAAGAAGATGAAAATCTTAAAAATAATTTTGAAAAAAAGGATGCGAAAGGCAAACTTTTAATTTTATGCTCAATTAGTGAAAAATATATGGTTTATGCCATAAATTGTAAAACTACAAAAGAAATATTAGAAAAATTTGACAAAATATTCCTTGGACAAAAAGAAACACAAATTACACAACAACTAGAAGAATTTTATAATTATAGATTTAAAAACGAAGATATATTGACAGACATCACAGAAATTGAAAATAAAGCAACCAGAATAAGAGGCTTGGGATTTAATTTTGATGATAAACAGATAATAACAAAAATATTAACAAATCTGCCGGAGAAATTATATCACTTCAGAACAGCATGGGAGGCAACATCAATAAGTGATAAAACGTTGACAAATTTAATATCACGAATTAATCTAGAACTGAGGATGAGGAATAACAATCTTATGGAAGAACCTACAACAACAACATCAGATGGGAATGATAATGGAAACAGACAAGAAGCCACAAGTTTCTTAGTAAGGACTTGCTACAGATGCGGAAAACAGGGACACATAGCTAGATTCTGCAGAACTTCAACATCAAGTGGTGACGGTAAAACCTTTAATAATACATTACAGTGCTTCAAATGCATGAAGAATGGACACCGATATGTTGAATGTAATGCCAAATTTAACTGTAAGAATTGTAGTGATAATACTCACTATACAAAGTTCTGTTTAAACAACAACAAAAACGTAAGTAACTGTTTTACAAGTAAAGAAATAGAAACTGATGGAACAACTATTGAGTTTATCATTGACTCAGGAACTAGCAGTCACATTGTCACTTCTGAGAATTATCTTAAGGATAAAAAGAAGATAAACCATAAGATCATGACAGCCGATGGAAATTTTTACGCTGTAAACATCATGGGCGACATTTATTCCGACAATATTATATTGAAAGATGTCCTTTTTGTTCCCGAATTAAAGAAAAACTTAATATCAGTATCTAGATTAACAAATGATAACTATATTTTAAATTTTTTCAGCAATAAATGCAACATTCGTGGGTCAGAGACTAAATGTGCTGTGGATGCTGAGCAGAAGCGTGATGGTTTGTACTACATCAGATTAATTGCAAAGCCACTCGTGAAAGTAAGGTCAGTAAACACTTTTCATATCAATTCTATGTTTTGGCATCGTGCATTAGGTCATGTACCTGTAGTCAAAACTAAGAATCTTGTTAGAGGAATTGAGAGAGGTCTGGTTAAGGAAACCGACATCTGCGAAGTCTGCACCAAAGCGAAATTATGTCGAAAACCTTTCAAAACAATTAGACAAAAAGCTAGTAAACCATTAGAAATTATACATAGTGATATTTGTGGTCCTATTGAAACAGAAACATGGGATGGTTACAAATATTTTATAACTTTTTTGGATGACTATACACATTTTATTAAAGTATTTTTAATTAAAAATAAAAGCGAAGCTTTTTCTAAAATAATAAATTACATTAATTTGGTAGAAAATCATTTTCAAACAAAAGTTAAAACATTTAGATGCGATAATGGTGGTGAATACAATAGTAAACAATTTAAAATTTATTGCAATAGTAAAGGAATTAATATTGACTATACAATTCCTTACACTCCACAGTTAAATGGTAAAGCTGAACGGTTAAATAGGTCATTAATGGAAAGAACTAGAGCGTTATTGTTTGATATGCAGCTACCATATGTTTTATGGGGTGAAGCTGTTTTAACCTCTGCCTATTTAATTAACAGGAGTGCAAATACAATAAATAATAAAACACCAGCCGAAATGTGGTTTAATAGAATACCGAATTTAAAACATTTGAACATTTTTGGATCTTTGGCTTATTATAAAAATAATTATCAATTAAAGAAACTTGACTCCAGGAGTAGCAAAGGGCTTTTAGTAGGGTTTACAAATAATGGTTATAAGATATGGGATCCTTCTGATTTTAGAGTTGTTTATTCGAGAGATGTAGTGTTTAATAATAATAAGAGTGATGTTGCGGATTATTTAAAATTTTGTAATCGTAAAGTGAAACAGTGTGAGTTAGACAATTTATTTAAAGAGGTGAGTGTTAATATTGGTGATGATAGTGATAATGGTTTTAGTAGTGAAGGTAATGGTGATATTTGTGGTGATATTAATAATGAAGTTAATGATGACGTAGTTGTTGGTGATGTTTTTCGTAGTGAAGGTGGTGATGGAGCTGTTGGTGATGAAGGAGATATTGAAGATAATGAGGTGTTTGAAGATAGTTTTGATAATGTTGAAGTTGAAGTTAGTAGTGGAGATGTTGAAGATAATTTTGAAGACAGTGTTGAAGATGTTGGAGTTAGTGTTGAAGACACTGGAGTTGGAGTTGATGTTGAAGATAATAATATTTTGAGAGGGGAAGTTAGAAATGACACAGGAGTTGAGACTAGTGATGAGTTTGAAGATGCAGTTGAAGCAGTTAATGTTGGACGGAGAATATTACCAAATCGAGAGAGAAGATTGCCAGCATGGCTAAAAGATTATGATTTAGAGACTTCATTTTTAACGTATACAGATGTTTTTAAGAGTTTTGATAAAGATTTATGGTGTAAAGCAATGAAAGAGGAGAAAGACTCGTTGGAGAAAAACAAGACTTGGGAAATTGTAAACAGGAGTGAAGCAAAGAATAGAAAGATAATCTCTAATAAATGGATATTTACAATAAAGCCTGGTGGAAGATATAAGGCCAGATTAGTGGCAAGAGGTTTTCTTCAAAAGCATAATGTTGACTATAAGGAGACATATAGTCCAGTGGTTAATACTACTAGTGTTAGATTGTTGTTGGCTATTGCAGCACAAAAAGGTTTGAAAATAAAGCAATTTGATGTTAAGACAGCATTTTTATATGGAGAGTTAGATGAAGAAATTTTTATGGAAATACCTTTAGGATATGATGTTAAAGATAAAGAAAATAAAGTTTGTAAATTAAAGAAAAGTCTTTATGGATTAAAACAAGCACCACTTATGTGGAATAAAAGATTGACGGAATTTTTGAAGAAATTAGGTTTATTTCAATTGAAATCTGATCCATGTGTGTTTGTAAATAAAGATAAAGGAATTTATTTGGCTATATATGTTGATGATGGAATTTTAATTGGTGAAAACGAAATTGAGTTAAATAAAATTATTAATAAATTAGAAACTGAATTTGACATGCGTAAATTTGATAAAACTGAAAAGTTTATAGGGTTTGATGTTAAAGTAGAACGAAACTATGTTAAGATTTATCAAGAAAGTTACATTAAGCAAATTTTGGAAAAGTTTAAATTTGAAAACTTAAAGGATAGTTGTCATCCTGATATTTTAGTTAATGTACATCAAGAGGGGAAAGGTGGAGTTGATGATGTACATAAATATCGACAATTAATTGGTTCTTTATTATATTTAGTTAATAAAACAAGATTGGATTTATCGTTTCATGTAGGTTATTGCAGTAGACATCAGGAAAATCCGAATATGAATGATTTTGGAAATGTTAAAAGTATTTTTAGATATATTAAAAACTCAATTAGTAGTGGCATACAGTATGTTCGTGGGAACGATTCAAGTTTAAAAGCTTACTGTGATGCAGACTTCGCAGGTGACCCAGACACTAGAAAATGTACGACTGGCTTTGTAATATTTTATGGTGGTGGTCCAATTCATTGGTGTTCACGCAAGCAGTCAGTCGCTGCTCTTTCGAGTACTGAGGCTGAATACATCTCTGCAGCCGAATGCATAAAAGATCTGCTATACATTCAGTCTCTGATCTACGAATTAACTAATAAATTGCCGAAAACACAGTTGTTTGTTGACAATCAATCTGCTATTGTTTTGATTAAGAATGGAATTTTAAATAGAAGGAGCAAACACATTGATGTTAAATATCATTTTATTAAGGAGAAGATAGATAAAAATTTGTTGGAAATTAATTACTGTCCTACTAAAAATAATTTGGCTGATATTTCAACTAAACCACTGGACAGAACAAAGTTCTTGAGATTGAGACAATGCTTAGTGAGTGATAATTGAAGGACATTCTTTAATGTGAAGAGTTATGTATTGTGTTTGAAGTTTAATTAGGAGATAAGGCTGTTTGGGAATTATTTTGAAATTTTGTTGTAAGTTAGTTATGTAAGGTGTTTAGATTAATTAATTCAAAAGTTTGGTTGTAGTACTTGTAGTTTTTAGTTAAGATGGGTGGGTTTAATTAAGTTGGGTTTTAAATGAGTTGATGGGAGTTAGTTATAAGTTTGTTTTCAGTATGTTGTTCTGATTGATATAAACATAAAATTCAGAGGGGATGTTGGGGAATTAGTTTTTTGGGAATTTCATGTTGCTTGTGACTGGCTGGAAATAAACTCTATGACAAAGATTTATGGTCTGTTCTAGTTTTGATTTATATTTGAAAGAGTGAATTGTCAACTGAGAAAAAATCTGGGGAACGTGTTTTGGTTATTGGGATAGCATTGAATTAGGAAAAAACATGTAAAAGTATTGTGAGTGATTTATTTGATAGCGTATATGTTTTATTATGTAGAATACAGTTTATGAAGAAGTTACATGGGTGTTTTATTGAAAAAGTAGATCATACAGAAGGATCTCAAAGTGAGTACTTTTACCTCTCGCCGAATCAGTTTACGACATACTCGTGGGTAGTCAGCCGCCTAGAACTAGGTTTAGACGGTTAGAACTAGGTCTAACCTCGGGACTTGCTGGCACCCCGACTTGGACAATTTAGGTTAGAAGACGCCATCCTCTTCATGGTTATTTTTTTTCAAGCCACGCAGAAGTAGGAGCCCCGCGGAGCAGGGCTCCGTCGACTTGCTCCTGTGAAGGAAGGATAAAACCTAGGTGTAACCGCACTTCCGTCTTTAACCGTAACAATTGATTCATCATTGTTTTAATCCTAAAACCAACATTTACCAGTCCACATTGGTAAAACCTAGCATGTACTGAATTGGAATGGTAAAAGTCCGAAAAGTCGTCCTTTTATAGTAAATACTTACATTTACCAACTCATGTCGGTAAATCTTAGGTTTTACTTTACTGGAAAATCTTAACATTTACCGTAGTTCAAGCTTTTACAGTAACATATACAGAGCGTTCAGTAATGAATGGATAACCTTGGAATGGGTCATAGTAGAACTAAGGGCCATTCAGGAAAAAATACAAAAAAAAAAATCAATACCGAGTAGTTCCTAAGATAATTATGTCACTTTTAAGAATATTGAAAATTATTGGTACCCTACTTTACATTCTTGAACACCACGACTACAAATTGATGAATTCCATCGGTTTTTTATTGTTAAAGTAATCTACATTAACTAACTGATAGATGATTAGTAAATAGTAACACTGCTACTAAACAGCTTTTTAAAAAAAACCGGCCAAGTGCGAGTTGGACTCGCCCATGAAGGGTTCCGTAGCAGCAAGCATAGATTAGAGATATAATTATATTGAGATTAGTAAGTAATATACACAAACAATAAAAATAACTTTGTTTTTCATAGTATTTGTATGAATGGCAAAGTTATATTTGCGGTTTTTGAAAATGTACTATATCTCAAAAATTGCTAACTGTATCTCATCCAAACCAATTTTTTACCGACTTCAAAAAAAAAAGGAGGTTATCAATTCGACCCGTATGTATGTAATATTATCAGAACTGCCCAGTTTTCATATATGTTAGTCTATATCAGCGTCTGAACAAATGTGCCAAATTTCATAAGTGTATGTATGTATGTATGTATGTTTTTATGTTTGTGCACGCATATCTCCGGAACTATAAGTTCGATTTAAGTAATTCTTTTTTTGTTGTACTAGGTATTGTTCAACTTAGGGTACACTGCAAGTTTCATCAAAATCGGTTCAGTAGTTTTAGAGATATGGTTTTTTTATGTTGTGACGGATTACAAGATTAGTGCATATGTAAGAAAATTTTGTATTTTACAAGAATTTGGGTTGAATATGTAGTAAATAAACTAAAAAGGGTAAAATAAAAACTTTTTTTAAAAAAAGTACCGACTTCAAAACAAATACAAAAAAGTTTAAAATAACTTTTCTTTCGGAAGTCGGTGGCTTTGTTTTGTTGTGTCATTGACTATTGCCACCGACTTCCGAAAGAAAAGTTATTTTAAACTTTTTTGTATTTGTTTTGAAGTCGGTATTTTGGTTGAGGTCTACATTATATATTTTTTTTAGTTTTATCATTCTCTTATTTTAGAAGTTACGGGGGGGGGGACACACTTTTTACCACTTTGGAAGTGTCTCTCGCGCAAACTGTTCAGTTTAGAAAAAAATGATGTTAGTAACCTCAATATCATTTTTAAAGACCTATTCATAGATACCCCACACGTATGGGTTTGGTGAAAAATTTTTTTTTGAGTTTCAATTCTAAGTATGGGGGTCACCCCCAAAATTTGTTTTGTTTTGATTTTTGTGTGAAAATCCTAATGCGGTTCACATAATACATCTTTCTACCAAGTTTCAACAGGATAGCTCTTATACTTTCGACAAAAAGTGGCTGTGACATACACGGACAGACAGACAGACATGACGAATCTATAAGGGTTCCGTTTTTTGCCATTTGGCTACGGAACCCTAAAAAGGAACTCGAATTAGTAGGTACTTTAGTGAAAAAAAATGAGAAAAATTTTCATTGTGACAGAGTTTAAGCAACCATAGCGTGAAAACAACGTATGGCAACACAGGTGACCAATAATATTAAATAATGTGCAGTTAATGCAGATTTCGAAATGGTGTTACTCATCATGGTACCTAACGGAAATAGTGAATTATTGCTATTCGTATCTAAAAGGATCTTTGCTAACCTAATCTAAGCTGGGTGATGGCATCCGACAGATTTGAAACAGATGTCAATCGACGCGTCTGAAAGTGGAGATATTTTTTTACTGTGGCGACATTATTCAAATATCTGGAATTACCTGGAAAACCTGATTATCTCTAACCTAACCTAACTTACCTATCCTTGCCTAACCTAACCTAACCCTAACAATTTTCGATTGGTGCAGAAACCCCACGGATTTTGCATTTGAAGAATTTCACCATAGTAAAAAATTATCTCCTCTTCCAGATGCTTCGATTGATACCTGTTTCAAATGAAAGTGAAACGTCAAGAAACGTTCTCCTCCCTTTCCCTCAATAAAATTGCCCCTTGCTCAATAAAAGCATGCTTTCTTGCTAGTAATGAGCACGTCTGTCCGTACCTTTATGAGTACATTTGTCCGTACCTTTATGATTACTGAAACGACGTTAGACGATGCGTGCTGTCAGATGTGGTCAGGAAAGGATTTTCCCTTAGGATTATCGTTTGCGACTTGTTGTGACTTGGCTGGGGGGCTAGTGCTGTAAATGCTAAAAAGCCGAAATAGTACCGTGTTCTATGCTATCAATACTCACTGGCAGCCAAGGGGAGCGTCGTCTTGGGATAGTGCAGAAGAGAGAAGATCGTGGTCGTGGTAGTGGAGCTTTCAGAAAATGACAACCTAGTAATGCGCTTGATTTCCAGCTCAACAGGCGCTGCCCTGTTTGCATATATGTACTCTCAAGCTAGGTTACCCTAACAAAGAAAACCACATCTGGTGCCATGTAGCAAGCGTCTTACGTCCCAATAGACGATGCCGTAATAATTTAGGGTCGTAGCACACTTATCAAAACGGAAAGGGATCGTCACCGTATCAACTCAAGCCGTTCAGTATTATTTGTATGAAACTCCTTACTGCAACGCACACTAATCGGAATCGTAACGTAAACGCATCCCCTCGGACAAGCTCACGCACCGCGGTGCAGTGCGCGGTCGACTAGCGGTCGGCTTTCCGTACCCTCGCCTCTACTACCTCGGCAACGCAGACGTAAGCCGTAAGTCCGTACGCTAGCTTACGAATCTTCGTCCACGCGGTCTGCGTTGCCGCACATGCTGCGCTGTACGAGAGAAGCGACCGTGAAGTTAGCCTTTGCCTTTGCGAACGTTCGCGCATGAAAAAGTGTTATTCATTTTATTTTAAACCAAAATACGAATAAAAACTTTATTTTTCTTTAACAACGTGTAGCCGTCAACCAGCGGTCGGCGAGCCGTAAGCGCGGCGTTACCTATCCGTAGCCGAGTCGATGGGGCAGCGCTTCTGATCCGCTTACGTTACGTGGTTACGTAAAGTGGACGACTGTTTGACGCCGAGGAGAAAGGCGAGGCGGTTACGATCCCTTTCCATTTTGATAAGTGTGCTACGACCCTTAGGAGGGAGAGGTGAGGGACTTTAAATAAAGTAGCCACTACAAGTTCTGTATTTGATTTATTACAGCTTCAATGGTAGAACCCATATCAGGGTAGACAATATTCCAGTTATTTTACACAACAATAAAAAGTATACTTTAAAACGCCACTAAAGTAAATGCAGGAAGCACTTGAATGAGAATACTCTGATAATATGCAGATTTTAAACGTATTGGAGAAGAGGTACTGCTGCAAGGCTTTTTTTTTTTTTTTTGCGTGGTAAAATCATAAAATGAGTCTTCCCACCCCATACTGTCAGACTTGTACTGACTAAAATCCACGGTGTCCTTCAATAGCCCTTTATGTTCCGGGGTCACGGTAATGAGATAAGTCCCGCGACCCCGGCAGGCTTTGGCCCTCTACAGAGGGGGCCCCGTCATTATGCTGACGCTCTTTGAGGCGCGCGTGGAACACAACGCGCCGTCGACCCGGGCATGGTCCATGGTCGGGCAGCGAGTTGCCCTTTACTCGCCGCCCGCATGCCCGCGCCTACGGTGGCCGGAGATCGTCTTGCGACGTCCGTCGCCGTGGGCGTCCACCACTGCGGCTGGGGCGGAGGGAGGACACTGTCCTCTCTCTCACGCGGCCCGCCTCCTCCTTCGCGAGCATTACTGCTTCGCAGAAGGAGGCGACCGCTTCCCACTCCGTCTCGCCCCGCAGCATGGCCGCGACCAATGCCGGGCGCGAGAGGTCTCCGCCTATCGCCGCCGTGAGGACACGTCGGTGAACTGCCCAAGCGGGGCAGTCTTGCACCGTATGCTCTACTGTGTCCTCCGGGCGATCTTCGCAGTGGTGACACCCAGGCGTTTCCTCCTTTCTCCTTAGACACAGGTACCTCCCGAAACTTCCGTGTCCCTGAGGACCTGCGTCATGCGGTAGGTTAGGACGCCGTGACTCCTATCCAGCCACTCCTCAAAGAGGGGTCTTACCGCCGCGATTGCGGCGTGCCCGACTGCTGCAAGGCTTAGTAAAATTGTAATGACCAAAAAATAATTGAAGATGAATGAATGACAGAATGAAAATTCTAAATCTAAATTTTTAAAAATTTAAATAGGTGCGTCCACACAGAGCGCGCAGCCTCGCGAGGCATTTGCTGCGCGAGGAAACTGACAAGCGAGGCTGCTCTCTCTGTGTGACGGACGAGTCTATTGTTTATCAACCGAGACACGAAACAATATACGCGAGCAAAACAAAAGCCGACACTGGATGGCTCGGGCGCTCGGTCGCTCGACCGCAGCAGCGCTGTCACTTGCCTCGCCCGAGACACGTCCACACCAAACGAGCTGCTTCGCGCGGAAAATGCCTCGCGAGGCTGCGCGCTCTGTGGGGACGCACCTAATCAATAAATAGATCTAAAAGTAAAGAGGTTGAGGCAACAGAAGAGGTTGAATACCTCTCTGTTACAGTACCCGGGGGCCAAATACGACAAAGTTGATTTTTTTTAAATGTGGTGGCAACTTAAGGGTTAAAAAAAATTTTGAAGTAAAAGCTGTACAAGTATGAGATGATAAGGGATTGAGAATAAAAAAAAATTAATAATAATAAATAAACTTAAGACCTTGCACAACCGCGAGGTATGCAGTCTCAGGGAATACTTCCCTGAAGCCGACGTGGCGTGGGGATGTATCGAGATGTAGTTTCAGTGGACAAAGGCCTTACCCCGCTCTCCTTGGGTAACGAGAACTGGCGCAAACTTGTGGTATTGGATACTAATGACCGCAGGGAGGTATGGCAGAGCAAGAACTACACGGACGGTTCTACAAGGCCCTTCACGGGCCTTGTAGAACCGTTTTTTGGCATCTGTAGCCTGGCTACGTTTCGGTGACCTCTTCGGAGAAACCGAAGGTTTTGTCTGTGCGATTATGGATGAAGTTATCATGACGAACAATTACCGGAAATATATTGTCAAGGACGGTACGGTTGACATCTGTCGGGCATGCCACCGTCCCGGTGAGTCGATCAGACATTGTTTCCGGTTGTTCTCGTCTTGCTAACGGCGAGTACTTGCACAGACACAATCTAGTAGCTAGGATTATCCACCAGCAACTTGCCCTGCAGTACAACCTTGTGGATTCTGAAGTACCATACTACAGGTATGTGCCCGACCCAGTTCTTGAAAACGGTCATGCTATATTGTATTGGGATCAATCTATCATCACTGACAGGACTATTGTAGCCAATAAGCCTGATATAGTGGTGGTAGATCGCCGAGAGCGCCGTGCAATGATTGTTGACATGACTCTCGTGAAAGCTGAAAATGATAAAAAAACTCAAGTATCTTGATTTAGCACACGAGATTGTCGACATGTGGGACGTGGACTCAGCAGTCATTGTACCGATAGTCGTTACGGTCAATGGACTAATTGCGAAGAGTCTCGACCAACATCTTAAGAGGCTCTCTTGTGCAGTTGGCTCAAGGGCTTGATACAGAAAGCAGTTCTCTTGGACACGGCGCGCATAGTGAGGAGGTTCCTGTCTCTGGAGCCCTAACCACCGGCAACTTGGACCCTGTTCCCGATGCTGGTGGGCACCTATTTTTTATATTTTTAAATGTTTGTATTTTTTTTTGTAATAATATTTAAAAATGTACCAAATATGATACATAATGAATAAAGGAAATAAACTTATCTAAAATAAAACAAATTGAAAGGTGAGTGAAATTTTAGAGGGTGAAAATGGTATGTAAAATATGTATGTACAAAGTAATAATTCCTTCCTTTCAAAGTTACTTTCAAATTGACAAACATACATCAATCAAAAAAAAATGTCTTGATTTCCAATCAACGTTTATCAGACCCAGGCATAAAAGATAAAAATTCATATTAATAAGGATTTTCTCATGGAATCATCACTCTATTGTGTATATAGGCTGTATTCAGTTACAACCCGCTGTTATAAGTTATAGCTTAAGGCTTCTTTAACGTGTCGCTAAACCCGCACGGTGATAGTATTATACAAGCGTTATAGTTAATACTTACATGGCCTTCATAACTACCCTCGCGCTGTAGAAGTATTGGGATTGTGAGAGTGTGCCATCCGCCCTTGAAGTTTGACGAACTAGCATAAATTATATCAAATCCCAAGGGATGTCCATCTACCGTTATAGCCAAAACTTCAATAAAGTCCCTGAACATCTCCTCTTTTTCCATATAAAAGTTCACTTCAATTTTACCATTATATTGCACTGTAAAAACGAATGATGACACACAACTAACTACATCGGGTGTGGGCCTAATAAATGTAGTACTTTGATCGTTTTCAGCACTCAAGCCTATATTACTGTATTTGTCTTCAATCCAAAACGGAAAAGTATGGGAACATAAAACGTTCCGCCACTCATGTGTCAACCATTCCTCGTAGTTTTGTTCAAACGTGTACCTCACACAATTATCACTGACTGCGTAAGACACCGACATTAATAATAATAACACTATGCGAACCATTTCGTTACGACACATGCAACCTAGAGGAAAATTTCCGAAAACTGTATCTTAATCAATGCGTTTTTCGAAATTTATACCTACCGAATAAGGCCCTTCGTACACAACGCGACGTAAGTCTCCGACACCTTGGGTGGTACCTGAACAAATAGGACTACAGTCCAGTCAATGGAGACCAAAAAGAGGCTTCTCTTTGAATTAGGTTGTATAGTTTTTTATTTTTTTTATTTGTGTATGATGATAAAAATGTAAGTTTTCTGCCTCGAGGAGTGTCTGCGTTAGCCGCCGTCTTGGATTGAAGAACAAATTTGGGATTTGTTCTTTTTCACATAATGCTTCAACAGTTTACTTTATGACAAAAATATGTAAGAGAAGTTTAAAGTCAATAAAATTACACAACAAATGCTATTTGTAAGTATTAAGTAAGTACGTCTTATGGATACAAAGTTACAAGAGGAAGAACATTCAACATTTATTAAAAAATCGTGTACACTTTTGACGAGTATCGCAGTATACGCAGACACTCCTCGAGATTGAAAACTTACATTTTTCATGAGTAGCAAGTTCATAAACAACACAAATAAACTACACCAACTTTCGTATGAAAAACTCCTCGTAGATTACTAGGGGATCAAAGAAAAGATGATCTTGCCACGCGCTGTCTTCAATACTTAAAAAAATAAGTTCGAAATAATAAGGTCGAAAATCGCTTGAAGGTCGGAAAACATTTGCTTAACGATAACCAAATGTTTTCCGACCTTCACTTGTATTACCAACTGATTCCCACCAGTAACATAAATCGGTAAAAAAACGAGACAACCTTTTTAATTCGGTCGCATTGAACATTGTGGTGTCGCGACGATTATTTTTGTTGAGTGTATACAGTAACTTCGTTCCATCCGGGTGTCCCTTGACACCTCTCAAGATTTTTTTTTCTAAACTAATAAATAGACCTTGCTTTTGGCATCGCCGAGGAAAAGGTATAAAAAACCAATAAATTAATTTTAAGTTGCCGGTTTTTGTATTTGCTTTTATTTGCTTGTTGTGGGTGATAAAAGTCTACAAGGTCGAAGAACCAAGGACACAGAATAAGTCCACTGAATTCACCTAGGTGATATCACCCAGGTGAATTATTATTTAATTGTTTTCCGTGGTGAATAATAATTGAGGACACCAAAAAGTTCACGTTGTTCACTCAGGTGATATCACCCAGATGAACAAAGTGGAATAAACCGGCGCGCCTCGATGCAAAAATTAACAAGTTATTGAAGACTTGCGTTACGTTGTGTGCAAAGGGCCTAAATATAATTAAATAGATAAACACTTACGGATTAATAATAATTAATGATTGAACACTTCCGATAACGTTAAAAATGGGAGAGTTTTTTTTATCAGGACTTACATTAAAGTAGATATTGCCCTCTTTAGAGTTAATTTGATAATTATCAATTCGCTGACACGTGACGCTAACAATTACCTACCATAAGAAGTATTATTGTTGCTTTCGTCAGGAACAGAACTTCTTTTTGGAATGAGAAGAAGAAGCAAGTGACTGCTTCCTCTATCCCTCGCTTCGTAACATGCCTGAAACAGAGCCGGACGTGAGATTGCTCCACCCAAGCCGGGCAGACCTCCACCGTGTCTTCCTGACGGTGCACATAGTGGTGACACTAAGGCGTATATTCCCGCTGAAGGAACCCGACCTGCGTCATGCGGAAGGTGTAGACGTCGTGACGCTTCAACAAACACTCCTCAAAGGGGGGTCTTACTGCCGCGATTGCGGGGTGCCCGATGAACACAACGGTATTCATCGGGCACCCCACAATCACCACCCCATCTTCAGATATGACCAGAAAATATAAGTACACATTTCACATTAGTCTTAATAAAACCGAGGGTTAATTGTCTTTGGGTACAGTTGTGTATTGCGGCTAGTGCAAACTACCGGTTGGTGCCTCATTTTATTTAAAAAGGCCTAACAAGTTGGTTACGGCTTCTGGCACGCCCTTCAAAAGTCCAGGACCCCATGATACCGACATGTGTACAGACATTTCAATAATGACAAGGATTGTCAAGAGACACTTTAATAATGATGACGCTTTATATTATATTTTTAATGACTAATTCAATAGCTTACCTCGTTGGTCAGGTAGTGGTAGTCAGCGCATGAGGTCTCAGTTTCGATTAAAATTGGTCGGGCAAGACTTGACTGTTTTTTTTTC
This sequence comes from Agrotis exclamationis, assembly GCA_950005045.1. Taxonomy (NCBI): domain Eukaryota; kingdom Metazoa; phylum Arthropoda; class Insecta; order Lepidoptera; family Noctuidae; genus Agrotis; species Agrotis exclamationis. The sequence continues at coordinate 5,119,159 of OX465433.1, read as the reverse complement.
CATCTGGAATTTATCATTAGCAGCCGAGAGTCTGGAATTTCCCCTGTGTTTACGCATCACTGTCCCTCACTTCATGTTCTTTAGTATAATGATTTGCAACCTAATTAGCATAAGTTGTATAGCTATAAGAATATTATCAGGCGTTTCATTTGATTCTTCAATTTTTGAATGTCATCCTCACTTAAATTATAGTTGTTCACCACTTACTGCTGCGAAAGTGTAATTGCTTAAAATTCTGCGGAAGTCACTTTTGAATTTATACAGTGTGTTATGGAAATAACATTGTATTTCGCTATTGAAGCAATATGATCTTCCTTTAATTAAAACGCTGTTCCCAAAATTATAGAAAACAAAAAATGCAAAAAAGAAACAGTATTAAATCCTTATAAGAATAAGTAAATAAATAGTTACAGTATCGCTAATAAAAAAATGTGAAAAGAAGACTAACTTGCAGGTTTAATAAATAAACATAGAACAAAAATTAAAAACAAAACAGAGTATAAAACAAAGTGGTTAAAAATAAAACATAAAAACCGGCCAAGTGCGAGTTGGACTCGCCCATGAAGGGTTCCGTAGCAGCAAGCATAGATTAGAGATATAATTGTATTGAGATTAGTAAGTAAAATACACAAACAATAAAAACAACTTTGTTTTTCATAGTATTTGTATGAATGGCAAAGTTATATTTGCGGTTTTTGAAAATGTACTATATCTCAAAAACTGCTAACTGTATCTCATCCAAACCAATTTTCGTTGGTAGTTTTGGTTGAGGTCTACATTACATATTTTTCTTTTAGTTTTTTCATTCTCTTATTTTAGAAGTTACGGGGGGGGGACACACTTTTTACCACTTTGGAAGTGTCTCTCGCGCAAACTGTTCAGTTTAGAAAAAAATGATGTTAGTAACCTCAATATCATTTTTAAAGATCTATTCATAGATACCACACACGTATGGGTTTGGTGAAAAAATTTTTTTTGAGTTTCAATTCTAAGTATGGGGGGCACCCCCAAAATTTGTTTTGTTTTGATTTTTGTGTGAAAATCCTAATGCGGTTCACATAATACATCTTTCTACCAAGTTTCAACAGGATAGCTCTTATACTTTCGACAAAAAGTGGCTGTGACATACACGGACAGACAGACAGACAGACAGACAGACAGACAGACAGACATGACGAATCTATAAGGGTTCCGTTTTTGCCATTTGGCTACGGAACCCTAAAAATGGAACAGTAACGAATTTAATAAAAGTGGTACCTAAAACATTGAACATGTTAAATTTTCAAAAAATGTAAATGGCTTTATACAGTGAGTGTCTGTGGGGTGTAAGTGTAGAGTGTTCTGGTGCACCCACCTCACGAGTGGCTTTTGTAAGTTCGCCACAAAAATAATTCCCCACCGAAAAAAAAGTTTAGATCCTGTTCTCCTAATACTTTCTGTTCAGTGTGTCCGCGTTATCGGTAGTTTTGTGCTGGATTTTATTATTTAATTATTCTGCTATCCGTGCAGAGAAAGAAATGGGGCGAATTTACAAATAAGCAAAAATAAAAAAAGTAAAAACCTTTGGCTCATTCATGGCCCTGTACGTTCAGGGTCACGAAAAAAAGTATGTAACTTTTTTTCGTGACCCTGAACGTACAGGGCTATTGAAGGACACCGTGGATTTTAGTCAGTACGAGTCTGACAGTTCCTCCTGCCTTGCCGTAGGTGGGAGAAGTCATATGATCATTTTACCACGTTAAAAAAAAGGTGTGCAAGGTGTATGCAGTGGTAAAACAGATCGGGTTTAGTTGTTGCTCCGTTGTTGGTTGTTATTATGGTACCTATGTATGTGTTACGGGCAACTTGATTAACTATGGGCGTTATGAATAAGGACCGGCCATTATTAATAATGCCCAAGAGCGATGGGAAAAGTGATTAATTTATCACTTTGACCGGCTATTATTAATAATGCCCGACGGCCCGTGGTCCATGTAAATAAATCAGTGTTTGAGATAGCTTGAATTTATCACTTGGACTGGGCAGTATGAATAATTTCCTACTTGTAGTCGGACAACGTGATAAATTGGACCACGGCCGTGTCTTGCAATTACCGCCCACCAAGGTAACTCGACGGAGCCCCGCGAAGCGGGGCTCCTATTTCTGTTTGAAAGGTTTAAAGTAATGTAATACGAAGGGTATGGCGGGGTCCTAACCTGATTTCATACTTTCGATGTCTTACTATTACTATTATATTATACTTCGCTCTCTTAACATATCTCCAACGGCAATTATTGGTTTCGTAGTTACCAGTGTGGCCGCCGACAGCGTATTTGTATTGATGGTGCCTCATCTTCTTGGTGCAATACTTCTGCCGGCGTACCGCAGGGGGGCGTTTTATCTCCTCTTCTTTTCGCTATATTCATAAATTCTATCTCTAATTAATTTCTTTCATCCTACCACCTTTACGCTGACGATTTGCAAATTTATTCCCAAGCTCCCGTAGATTGGGACTCGAAGTGGCGCTGCACAAAACGGAGGCCACGCGCATTAACGCGCCACGGTCTGAGTCCCACATAACGGTGGAGGGGGTTCGCATCGGCGTCGGGAGGACGATGAAGTACCCGGGACTCGTCCTCGACAGCCGGTGGAACTTCAGGGAGCATTTCCTGAGTTTGGCCCCAAAGCTGAACCGGGCAGCAGCCGCCCTCAGGCGACTCCTGCCTAATCTCAGCGGGCCAAACGCCTCCTGCCGTAGGCTGTACGCCGGTGTCGTGCGGTCCATGGCCCTCTACGGAGCCCCCGTGTGGGCCCTGAGCATCCGGACGCGACCACTAAAGTTGGTCGCATGCCAGAGGGTCATGGCTATCCGGATGATCCGGGGATACCGCACGATCGCCGGAGAATCGGCCAACCTGCTTGCCGGATTACTGCCCTGGGATCTGGAGGCGACTGCCCTCCAGCGCGTCTATGAGTGGCGCGTGGAGGCGCAGCGCCGGGGTGCTTCCCCGCTGCCTCGAGAAGTCGAGGCGCGGCATGAGGAGGTCCGGCGCGATCTCAGGGCAGTATGGAGGGGACGACTGTCGCAACCGACGGCCGGGCACGCCGCAATCGCGGCGGTAAGACCCCTCTTTGAGGAGTGGCTGGATAGGAGTCACGTCGTCCTGACCTACCGCATGACGCAGGTCCTCACCGGACACGGAAGTTTCGGGAGGTACCTGTGTCTGAGGAGAAAGGAGGAAACGCCTGGGTGTCACCACTGCGAAGATCGCCCGGAGGACACAGTAGAGCATACGGTGCAAGACTGCCCCGCTTGGGCAGAGCACCGACGTGTCCTCACGGCGACGATAGGCGGAGACCTCTCGCGCCCGGTATTGGTCGAGGCCATGCTGCGGGGCGAGACGGTCGCCTCCTTCTGCGAAGCAGTCATGCTCGCGAAGGAGGAGGCGGGCCGCGTGAGGGAGAGGATAATGTCCTCCCTCCGCCCCACACGCGGTGGTGGACGCCCACGGCGACGGACGTCGCAAGACGATCTCCGGCCACCGTAGGCGCGGGCATGCGGGCGGCGAGTAAAGGGCAACTCGCTGACCGACCATGGAACATGCCCGGGTCGACGGCGCGTTGTGTTCCACGCGCGCCTCAAAGAGCGTCAGCATAATGACGGGGCCCCCTCTCTAGAGGCCCGAAGCCTGCCGGGATCGCGGGACTTATCTCATTACCGTGACCCCGGAACATAAAGGGCTATTGAAGGACACCGTGGATTTTAGTCAGTACAAGTCTGACGAACTTGATAAAACCAATGACCAGTGGTCCACTTTGGCCCTGAATCGTGAAAATTGGAAGTCATGGGGAGAGGCCTTTGCCCAGCAGTGGGATGATGTCGGCTAGCAGTATCAGTATCAGTAAGTCTGACAGTCCCTCCCGCCCTGCCCGGGGTGGGAGGACTCATTTGATGATTTTACCACGGAAAAAAAAAAACTCCCGTGGATGTTTTGTTTGAGGCGGTGAATGTGGTGAATAAAGACTTAGCTCGTATTTCTGAATGGAGTTCGGCTCATGGTTTAAAGGTTAACCCTGCAGAGGCTCAAGTCATTGTTGTCGGCAGCTCTAGGCTGCGATCAAGATTTAACTGGACAACGCTACCCCAGATAGTTTTCGATGGAGCTACAATTCCTTATAGCGATTCAGTGAAAGACCTAGGAATTCACATTGACAAAGACTTATCCTGGGCTTCTCAATTGCAGGAAGTGAGTCGCAAATCGTTTGCATCTGCGGGGTCTTTACGCAGGTTGCGTAATTTCTTACCAACTGCCACTAAAACTTGGCTAGTACAATCCCTTCTGCTCCCGATCCTCGACTATGCTGATGCCAGTAACCCAAATCTCACTGAAGTGCAGCTAGATAAACTTGAGAGACTCCAAAATTTTTGTATCAGATTCATATTTGTTTTGCGCAAGTATAATCATGTTTCAGAGTTTCGCGTTAAATTCAAGTGGCTGCCTGTCTTCGCCGGAATACGCATATTTTATCATTATTGTACAATATCCTCTTTAATCCTTCAACGCCTTTCTGTCTCAAAGAACGTTTTAAGTTCCTACATGACATACATTTAAGACACTTGAGGTCATCGGAGAATCTGAGACTTTTAATGCCTGCTCATTCCACCAAATATTTTGATCAGTATTTTACAGTCCAAGCAATACGTTTGTGGAATGCATTACCAGTATCGGTAATACAAGCACAGTCACTCGTTACCTTTAAAAGATTAGTTGTAAATCATTTTCTTTCACTCTGACATTTATATCTTTCCTTTCAAATTTTTTCCTTTTTTTTTAATCTCTGTATCACTGTAGGCCTGCTGCCTCTGTCACTTAATACTAAAGAACACATTATATATACAGGGTGTCCAGTAATGAATGGATGGATAACCTTGGAATGGGTCATAGTAGAACTAAAGGCGATTCAGAAAAAAATACAAAAAAAAATCAACACCGAGTATTTCCTAAGATATGTCACTTTTAAAAATATTGATAATTTTTGGTACCCTACTTTACATACTTGCACACCACGACCACAAATTGATGAATTCTATCATTTTTTTACTGTTAAAATAATCTACATTAACTGAGCTGATAGATGAGCAATTAATAGTATCACTGTTAATACACGGCTTTTCAAAAAATTAATTCAAATTAGTGCTTTAGTGAAAAAAAATGAGAAAAAAACAAAGTTTAAGCAACCATAGCATGAAAAAAACGTATGACAACGCACATGACCAATAATTTTGAAATAATATGCACTTAATGCAGATTTTGAAATGGTATTACTTATCATTATACCTAATGTTAATAATGAATTATTTCTAATTGTGTTTGAAAGTAGAGAAATTTGCTGCTGAGAAAAGTTTGAAATATTCGGGTATTCCAGGTAAACCCCAGACATTTTAAGAATTTCACCGAAGTAAAAAAAGTCTCATCTTCTAGACGCTTCGAATGACACCTATTTCAAATCTGTTGGATACCAAAATTATTTAGAAATACAGTGCGCCAGTGGCTTCCTACACCTTTTTAATTTAAGTTTGTATAGTCCATCCAAAGGTTGTCTGGAAGATATCGATCGCTATTAGCGATAAGACCGCCATTGTAACCATAGAATTAGTAATGTTTATTATAGTTGTGTAACAATTTTGGTGTACAATAAGGCTAAGTTCAGATGAACGCGCGACGTCGCGCGGTTGGCTCTGCGCGCGGTTTAAGATTGTAACAAATCAATGTTGTTGTGTATATGACCGCGCGTCACCGCGCGCGCCCGCGCGCACCGCCATGCACCGCGCGCTAGATGTTGAGCCGCGTGCCACCGCGCGGTGACGCGCGGTTTAAGATCTACACTCCTGTATCGACCTGTTCAGTTGACCCGCGCGGTTTGAGGCGGACGGACGCAAGGAGCGACGAAAAAAATGGAGGACGATAACCCTGAAAATAGTTGACAAATCGATCTTCGTGTAGTCTTAGTGTGGGATATAAAGTCACAGTGGTGGTGGACTGTGGTGGTAAGCCTTTAAAGAAAGTCTTTGACTTAAAATAGGGTGCCCCCAGTATCGCCTTTGCTTTCGACGGCGAAGTCGTAGTTTACGGTATAAAACCCACAAGCAAATTGCCTCCTCCACGTCCATTCTCACTGAATGTTCACGCGAGACTGTCGCGCGCAAGCCACCCGCCATCTGAACAGGTGAATCGCGCGGCAGCGCGCGTCGTCGCGCGTTCATCTGAACTTAGCCTAAAGTATATTCTATCTATCTGCCCGAGTCAGGGTACCCTAAGTCCCGAGCTCGCTTCGCTCACTCTTGCACCCTTAGTCAAATTGCTGAATACCGCCTACCAAGGTAGCGACGAAGCCCCGCTTTTTTTTTGTTAACTTTTCATGAACATTTTGTAAGTTTAATTTCATATAATAAACAAAAACACTACAGTTCATCTATTTTATAACTTTGCCCAAGATAGGGTGGGCATTATTCATAATGGCCGGGAAAAGTTATTAATTATGCTGTTTTAATCACATTGCCCAGTTGAGTCGGGCATTATGAATACAGACCGGCCATTATTATTAATAGTGCCCGGACTTATCAAATTGCCCGTAACATTTGCACTACTTCTTTACACTGGGTTGATGTTCATGTCAGAGTATACATTTGTTACTAATGGCACTCTGACAGTGCTGAGAAGATATTTAATAGCACTTAACATCAACTGCAACACTACAGCCGCTACAGGTTTAGCTTTAGTCTTCCTAAGTTCGAATAAAAGTGGTACAAGTGAAACTAAAGTTAAAGGAAAATGGGGCCCAAAACCCTTTGCTATCTTCCGTATCGATAGGCGTCAGGGTAGTTTGCTCTGGCGTGTTTGATTCTGATGTGGTTGATCCTGATGTTGTCGGCTCTGTTGTACTTGTCTCTGGTATGTTTGGCTCTTGTGTGCTTGTCTCATCAGTGCTCGTCTCTAGTGTGCTCGTCTCTTGTGTGCTCGTCTCATCAGTGCTCGTCTCTTGTGTGCTCGTCTCATCAGTGCTCGTCTCTTGTGTGGTTGTTTCGTCTTCGTAGAGTCTGCAATCGTTTTCATCCATATCTGGCGGTATGTAGAGGAATGAATCGACCAATACTATGGAATTTTTAGACGCAAACCCCATAATCGATATCTGAAACAAAGAGAGTTGTTGGTAGTTCAACTTATGTAAAAAAGTTATCGTTCCCAACTTCGGATAGTTTCGCCTGCTCTCCCATTCAGAGCCACAGCAATAGTTATTTATGATACTAGTGCGGTAAGTTGGTTTTTACAAACGAGTAGACGAATGTAAGCCCGAGATGAAGTCGAGGGCTTACCATAGTCACGAGTTTGCAAATACCAATTTCCGCACGTGTGTCATACAATGTTTTTCAACACATTTGCGAGAAAACAGTACAATATGTAATTAAACAAACTTTATTTAGAAGTTTCTAATATGAAAATGGCGCGAATTTGCAAATGGCGCCACATGCACGTGGTGAAAAATGGAACGACCTCTTTCGTCTCATTTACTCTTTAGTATTAAAATGAGACAACGTATTGAGCAAAAGCGCTTCCAAGGAGGTTCGATCAGTCAGGTTGTTTATTCTCATAATGTGAAACTCTTTGGTGGAGTTCTTATTTTTTTTATGAAAATTAAAAAAAAAAACCGTAAAGAAAACGCACGGTGCTATACAAAGGGCGTGCCGTAAAATAGGTACTTAGGTGAGAGTACCTATTTTACCGCACGTTCCGTTGTATGGTGCGTAATTTTTAACTTTCGAACAATGTAGGTACAGGCTTCGTAAACGCATTTTTCGAGCAAATGTGTTGTAAATACATTTATCTACTCGCATATCGTTAAATTCAAAATACAAAACTCAAAACGAGTTTATAATGATGTACTTTACACACAGTATATCGAAATGAAATTAAAAAATTAAATTATGACACTATTTTTCTAACAAAATAATGTTATAATAATTTTTTTTTTTCATTACGATACAGATTACAGATCATAGATACATCCATTTGATTTTTTATCTGTGGCTGCGCGCGCTGTGGCCCATGCGCGGTGATAACGGGAATTATGGCGCCATAATACTGTGTCAATCTTTATCATTTATTTGATAAATTCGTGTTCAATGAAAGTAGATAAAGTAGTGTATGAAACTGTATATAACTAGGTATTATACACTCGTGTGATACTTTTAAAAAACTCGCTTCGCTCGTTTTTTAAACTCACACTCGTGTATAATACCCCTCATTATGTACCAGTTTCATAAACTAGTATTATACAATCAACGCTTAGTTTGGGGCTCATCGAGTATGGCACATTGTATTGTTACGTTCTGATGAATACTTTTTGTGTCATCTATCCCCCTTCGTGTGTAATATTTTTTTGCTTATTTTTGCTCGTTTGATAACGGTATATTTGTTGAATATTTAGTTATTATAATATTTACTTTCAACTTTTTGCCGTTTTCATGGATAATGGTACGGAAACCTTCGTGCGAGAGTCCGATTTATTGTAACTTACTTGTTTATTCAGCGCCGGGGTGCCTCTCCGTTGCCTCGAGAAGTCGAGGCGCGGCGGGAAGAGGTCCGGCGCGATCTCAGGGCAGTATGGAGGGGACGACTGTCGCAACCGACGCGACGGCCGGGCACGCCGCAATCGCGGCGGTAAGACCCCTCTTTGAGGAGTGGCTGGATAGGAGTCACGGCGTCCTAACCTACCGCATGACGCTGATCCTCACCGGACACGGAAGTTTCGGGAGGTACCTGTGTCTGAAGAGAAAGGAGGAAACGCCTGGGTGTCACCACTGCGAAGATCGCCCGGAGGACACAGTAGAGCATACGGTGCAAGACTGCCCCGCTTGGGCAGAGCACCGACGTGTCCTCGCGGCGGCCATAGGCGGAGACCTCTCGCGCCCGGCATTGGTCGCGGCCATGCTGCGGGGCGAGATGGAGTGGGAAGCGGTCGCCTCCTTCTGCGAAGCAGTCATGCTCGCGAAGGAGGAGGCGGGCCGCGTGAGAGAGAGGACAGTGTCCTCCCTCCGCCCCACCGCGGTGGTGGACGCCCACGGCGACAGACGTCGCAAGACGATCTCCGGCCACCGTAGGTGCAGGCATGCGGGCGGCGAGTAAAGGGCAACTCGCTGCCCGACCATGGACCATGCCCGGGTCGACGGCGCGTTGTGTTCCACGCGCGCCTCAAAGAGCGTCAGCATAATGACGGGGCCCCCTCTCTAGAGGGCCGAAGCCTGCCGGGGTCGCGGGACTTATCTCATTACCGTGACCCCGGAACATAAAGGGCTATTGAAGGACACCGTGGATTTTAGTCAGTACAAGTCTGACAGTCCCTCCCGCCCTGCCCGGGGTGGGAGGACTCATTTGATAATTTTACCACGCAAAAAAAAAAAGAAAAAAAAAGACCTGATCTAACCTGAAGTATCACAAAGATTCCGTAATATAACCAACGATCACGGTTACGGATTAGAAGTCAGAAAACCGGATCCGGCGGATCAAAATACAACTTTAACGGATCCTATTTTTGTGTTTCTTATAGTTTGTTAACAACCCCCATCGAACCTATTTGCCTCTATTTGCAGCTGACAGAAAAACTCTGATTAATTCCTCCCGACCCGTATTTTCTCTTAATTAAAGCCGTCGTAATAATTATCTTCGTCAATATTGGCTTACGTAAGTTAAAATTCACAATACGTCATTCTTAGCCTTAGGCTCTTAGGTATAATTTATTTTTCAACACATTTGCTCGAAAAATGCGTTTACGAAGCCTGTATACATTGTTCGAATGTTAAAAATTACGCACCATACAACGGAACGTGCGGTAAAATAGGTACTCTCACTAAGTACCTATTTTACGGCACGCCCCGTTGTATAGCACCGTGCGTTTTCTTTACGGTTTTTTTTTTAATTTCCATTAAAAAAAATAAGAACTCCACCAAAGAGTTTCACATTATGAGAATAAACAACCTGACTGATCGAACCTCCTTGGAAGCGCTTTTGCTCAATACGTTGTCTCATTTTTCCCACGTTTTTTTTAATACTAAAGAGTAAATGAGACGAAAGAATATGTTTGCGCCATTTGCAAGTTCGCGCCAATTTCATATTAGAATCTTCTAAATAAAGTTTGTTTAATTACATATTGTACTGTTTTCTCGCAAATGTGTTGAAAAACATTGTATGACACACGTGCGGAAATTGGTGTTTACAAACTCGTGACTATGGTAAGCCCTCGACTTCATCTCGGGCTTACATTCGTCTACTCGTTTGTAAAAACCAACTTACCGCACTAGTATCATAAATAACTATTAACATAGTTCTGACGTCAGTACGTTACCAATCCCTACTCCGGAATTTAATTAATTGATAAAAAATACGGGTCCATTATTTGTCAAAAGTTAGTTTCAATATTTTTTTTTTCTTTTTCTTTGTGCATCTTGCAATCAGTCCTCCGACTATGAGCAGATTTGTTGAGTGAAAGTTTTTCAGGTGGAGAAGTTTCTCATTAGAAACGCCTTCCATATTTGAATATTGACTCAATTATTGTCGCCGAGATCCAGGGTCCTGCGTCTTTTCAGTCGATTCATGCAATCGGGTAGAGTAAGTTGGACAGCCAACTGGTTCGGATGGTTCTCTAGTCTACTTTTGTATTTCTTGGAGAACTTGCTTATGTCGTCCTTTACAGTAGGAATTTTTAGGTATTCGTGAACCTCTGAGTTCTTTATGAACCAGGGTGCGTTACATATTTGTTTCAAGATGTAGTTTTGAGCTTTTTGAATTTTGTTAATGTTAGAAACGCAAGTGGCTCCCCACAATTGAATACCATAAGTCTAGACTAGTTTCAAGACAGATTCGTATATTAGGAGCTTATTGTCAATGGACAGTTTGGAGTTTCTTCCCAGTAGCCAATAAAGACCTCTATATTTCAGGTTTATTTCATTCCTTTTGTGTTCAAAGTGTTTCTGCCATGTCAGTCGACGATTCAGGTGCATCCCTAGATATTTAACGGAGTCGCTTTGAGGTAACTGTCTGTCTCCCAATCTTACTGGAGGACATGTTCTTCTTCGCAGGGTAAATGTGACCTGGGGGGGTATTACAAAGTCTTAAAACCAGGCTTATTCCAGTGAGTGAACGAGATGGCGCTAGACGACTTGTATAGCTCTGTCACTTTCACTCGCCGGAACAAGCCTGGTTTTAAGACGTTGTAATACCCCCCCTGAACGGATTTGATAACGTTTGTTAAGCCATACGTTTATATCATCGAGACTACGCTGAAGTATTTCAGAGGCTAGCTCTCCCTGTCTGCTAGAAGCCAACAGTGCCGTGTCGTCTGCATAGGTGGCGATAGTGACTCCAGGTGTTTGCGGTAAGTCTGCAGTAAATGTGATGTACAGAACTGGTCCAAGTACCGAGCCTTGCGGAACGCCAGCAAGTATTTCGTGGAATGGTGATGTGCATTCAAACTCTTTAACTTGAAATATTCTACCGAAGAGATAGGATTCCAAGATTGGGTAGAAGGTATGTGGCAAAAGTATGGATGGATTTTTAACAAAACGACCCAGACAAAGATACGATCATGTCAGCGTGCTATGGAGAGAAGTGTTCTAGGTATTAAACTTATAGATAAAAAAAGGAGCACCGAAATACGAGAGATAACGAAAGTGATAGACGCGAAAAACCATGCACAGCGCCTAAAGTGGAAATGGGCCGGCCACATAGCACGCTTAACAGATAACAGATGGACAAAACGGGCCACAATGTGGAAAGGTCCAGAAGGGAAAAGAGCAAGAGGGAGACCAATGGACCGCTGGGCTGACGATATCCAGAAAACCACAGGCTCGAATTGGATTGATATAGCAAAAGACAGGAAACAGTGGAAAAAGTTGGAGGAGGCCTATACCCGAGATGGGGCCATAACTTAAAAAAAAAAAAAAAAAAAAAAAAAAAAAAAAAAAAAAAATATTCTGTTCTATCTATTGTTACTACATACTCCAAACATAATTATTGTAAAAAATGTTTAATCTTGTTCTCAAAATTGAATGTAAGTTATGGTTGAAATAAAGGCTTTTTTATTTTTATTATTTTTATTATGTGGCAAAAGTAATTTAATTTTGTAAAGCAGGCCCTTATGCCACACCCTATCAAAGGCCTGTTGTACATCCAAGAATGCTGTAGAGTAATACTCTTTACGCTCAAGGCTATCACTTATTACTCTGCACACTCTGTGAATTTGCTCGGTGGTTGCATGATCGGGTCTAAATCCGAATTGGTGCCCTGGAGTTACTGAGTTTTCGTCCACTGCGTAGGAGAGTCGACGCAAAAGCACTTTCTCTAGCACCTTAGACATTACTGGCAAGAGGCAATTAATATATTTAGCAGCATTATTTTATACAGATTCTTTGTGCTCCAAAATTGTGAATGCGAGAACATTGTAGGTCGTGTAAATTCCCAGATGCACATTTTATATTTTTCGACTTTGAAATAAAATATTTGTAGTGAATATCTTAAGCAACGCTCTAAATATATTTGAAATTTATTTTTGATGTTATCATGCCAATCCGTTGGATCCGAGCGGATTGAAGCTTAGGCCGGACTGCAAACCCTCATCTCTGTATTACGTTCCTTTGGGATAATTTACAAGTTACAGCGTAAGAACCGATAACAACAGAAAATTAATACTAACGAAACAAACTACTAAAATACTATACTTACATATACATAGCCTTCATAAATGCCCTCCCTTCCTAAGGGGTTCGTTTTGATAGTATAACATCCGTTCTCAAAGAATGGCGTGGCCGTAAGAAAAAAACTTCCTAAAAATTCTTCTTCTGTCGTTTCCGCAAAAACAATAACATGGTTTTTGGTGATGACGCTCTGACCTCTTTCTAAATAAACGTTCATTTCAATTATACCATTATGATGCATTGTAAAATTGAATGACGACACACAGCAATAATACATCGGGTGTGGGCGTAATGAATGTAGTACTTTGATCATTTTCAGCACTGAAGTCAATATCACTGTATTTATTTTCAATCCAAGGCGGGTGATCGAGACAATCATAAGCTCATGTGTCAACCAATCTTCGTAGTTTTGTTCAAACGTGTACCTCACACAATTATCACTGACTGCGTAAGACACCGACATTAATAATATTGACACTACCTATGCGAACCATTTCGATACAACACAATATGCAACCTGGAGGATTTTTTTCAAAAACTGTATTTTATCGAGCTCTAAACTGAATAACACTGTCGTAAAGTATAATTATATAGATAAACAGTAAGGATTAATTAAACATTAATTGGCACTAGCTTATAAAACTTAACAGGGGATTTTCAATATCAGGGTGTATAAATAACTAGCTTTTGCCCGTGGCTTTGCTCGTGTTGGTTTAGATCACGATCACGTGCCGCGTGTGGTCGACCGCTCAAATAAAAGAAGAGCTAAATAAGTAAAAAAGAGTGTGTTTCACCACCTATTCAATCCAACTATTTTTTGGCAGGTAGGTACAATCGGCTTCCTAAGTCAAATGGAACTACATTCATAACTTTGGTTGTGGATGATGTCAACTTAAATTTGGTCAAAGGTGATGCAAAATTTTGATCTTTATTTTTTATGTTGCTGTGCGATTTAATAATAATAAGCGCCCTGAGCAGCTTGTGGTGAGCTGTTGAGCAGGTGTGATCTGATCTCCCGTGAGATACCTTGTTCCTCATCTCAGACTTGTCTCTGTTGGCCGATGGAAGCGAACACAGGCGATGAACATCTCCCACCTCTTTATTGGCTGGCTAGAATGGAGATTCGTAAGAGCAACCCTGATCAGAGAAAGGAAAGTATTCTAGTAAGTGTTCGTAGGGATCTTGACCATACTTCCGATTTCCTGGACGGTTCTGACAACCATGAAATACCTCTCCACTCCTCAAGCACATCAGGAAATGTTACTTCCTTGTTGCTACGTCACCTAGTGCTAGCGATATGTATGAGTACCCATTTTGAGTGTGCAGGTCATCCCCTGTCATCTTATCTATGAATTAAAAACACTGATTGGGCAGGTGCTTTAATTCCTCTAAAGGTCACAATAACCACCCTGTTAACACCCGATATTAATGTTCTATCTTAAAATTCTCGATCCGTTTTCTTCGACAGCTGCTTCTGATTGGACATTTTTCAGACTCGGATAGTCAAGATAACAACCGAGATAGATTTTTAATATCCGGCCTAAACCGACCAAACGCGATATCTCTAGCTTTTATTTACATATTCCACATTAGTCCAACCCCAACCAGGGATTGTCCTTGGCTACCTACGCTTGCATAGTGCGTACAAAGATAAGCATCGGTTGATACTTCATTTCACTTAAAATTATATCATTGATGAACCTCTGCAAGCTGGCTCCGGCTCCTGAGATGCCCTTCAAAAGTCCGTGACCACATGACCCAAAGATATGTGAGAGAGACACTTTAATGATGATGAGAGACTTTAATTATAATTTTTTAATGACTAATTCAATAGCCCATATCGTTGGTCTATTAGTGACCAACGCAAATACTGTGCTTGAGGTCCCGGGTTTGATTCACAGGACGGGCAGAGTGTGATTAGGCTTGGCTTTTTTTTTTGCGTGTTAAAATCATCAAATGAGTCCTCCCGCCCAGGGTGGGGCGGGAAGGACTGTCAGACTTGTACTGACTAAAATCCACGGTGTTCCTTCAATAGCCCTTTATGTATCAGGGTCACGGTTACCGAGTGAGACAATCCCGCGACCCCGGCAGGCTCCGGCCCTCTTAGGGGACGCCGTCAGTTTGCTGACAGCTCTTTGAGGCGCGCGTGGAACACAACGCGCCGTCGACCCGGGCATGTTCCATGATCGGACGGCGAGTCACCCATTACTCGCCGCCCGCATGCCCGCGCCTTCGGTGGCCGGAGATCGTCTTGCGATGTCCGTTGCCGTGGGCGTCTCCCGCGGCGATTAGGCTTGGCTTGGCCTTTCCAATAGCAGCTACAGAGTCTGGAATTTCCTCAGTTGATAGCAATAGACTGATCCCCTATTACATCTGAGTTAAACTTAACTGGCGAAATATGAATGTACTAACAGGTACACCTCTGACTAACCTTCCGGGGATTACAGGCGGTTTTGCTTTGCTTTCAATTGCTCCGGTTGCACGCCTTTTGTAACAGTTGAAACATTCAGTGGCAATGTTATATTAAAATCGATTCTTTATTTTTTTCCGAGTATGTAACAATAATGGAAGCGAAGAAAAGCTGTAAATGCTATTAAATGAGACACATATTAAATTGGCTATGGAAACAATCTGATGTTCTTTTAAAAGTGCTGTCTCCAGAGCGCATGGCTAAGATGAAATAATGCAATTGAATAAACAAACAAAATAAAACTCTTTATTGAAACTCAAACACATTTCACAAGTTGATTGTTTACGTAAATAGTTACAATGGTAACAAAGCTGTGTAAAAAGATTACTGTGTTTCATATTCCAAAACTAAAAAAAACATTACGACGACGTTTAAAAAGAACAATGAGAAATATTTTAAAAGCATAATATTTAATAAATAAAACAGTAATTAAATTAATAGAAGAAAAAACATACTAAAATTGTAGAATAAAAAACATTCTATGTAAGTGCTTTGGGAGTGTAACGAGTGTAGTGCGTGTCTGTGGGGTGTTAGTGTAGAGTGTAATTGTGGAAATACGTCACGAGCACACTGTACACTACTGTTCATGTCAGAATTAAATAGACGTACCTATATAAATAGTATATAATTATAGTTATTTTTTGTCACTTCTGGAAAGACCATCATTATCAGCTACAACACTACAGCCGCTACTGGTTTAACTTTAGCCTTCTTAGGTTCGAATAAAAGTGGTAAAATTGAAGCTAAAGTTAAAGGAAAATGGTGCCCAAAAACCTTTGTTGTCGTCCGTATCAACAGGCGCCAAGGTAGTTGGCTCTGGTGTGCTTGGTTCTGGTGTGCTTGGCTCTGGTGTGCTTGGCTCTGGTGTGCTTGGCTGTAGTGTGGTTATTTCTTTTTCGTAGAGTCGGCAATCGTCTTCATCCATATTTGGCGGTATGTAGCGGAATGAATCGACCAATACAGTGGAATTTGAAGACATCCAACCAACAATGGATATCTGAAACAAAGAGATATGTTAGCAGTTTTATAGAGGTAATGGAAACCAAGGGGCCAGATAAAAGAAACAGTAACGAATATACAGTGTGTCCGGGAACGAGTTAGCGATACTTGAAGGGGATATTATAGATTCATTTTCATCGACAAAACTGCTTTAAAAAAAATTCTTACTCCAACACCTCGCGAATGGCGGCCATTTTACTTTTTTGATTTTTCAAACTGTGGTATGGCAAATATCTTTAAATCCAAGAGACCTACAAACATGCCAACGACTTTATTGCAAAGTTAAATGTTAAGGCTTTTCAAAAACTTGCGAAAGTTTTCTAAATAATATGTAAAAAGAACCAAAAAACGTGGCCAAACACGAAATTGTACACAAAAATTACTGAATATTTTCACATTTTATACTCTAGCACGAAAAGTACCCCTGTATTTTGCTTAGGTTTTTGCATTAAATTAAAAGTATTTGAGTTAGGCTACAAAATGGTATCAAAATTATTTCTCTACGTCAAGTACTTTAGGAGTTATTCTTACTTGAACATAACCCTTCCTTAGCGAATGTACCCCAATATTATAGGTGTCTCATTCTTTGGGCGAGCTAAATCGTTTCATTGTAAATTTATGAGCTGGCATTATTAACCACCATGTAAATGATCCCAACTAATCACCCATAAACTGAAATGGCACATTTTTTTAATTTATTCAAAGAAACCGATTTCATAAAGTAAAAAAAAAATATTATTTCAGTTTAATGGTGATTCGTTGGGATCATTTACATGGTGGTTAATAAGGCCAGCTCATAAATTTACGTTGAAACGGTTTAGCTCGCCCAAAGAATGCAGCTTCTGTAACATTGGTGGTACATGCGCTAAGGAAGGGTTATGTTCAAGGGAGAATAACTCCTAAAATACTTAACGAAGAGTGATAATTTTGATATAATTTTAAAGCCTGACTCAAATACTTTTAATTTAATGCAAAAACCTAAGCAAAATACAGGGGTACTTTTCGTGCTAGAGTATAAAATGTGAAAATATTCAGTAATTTTTGTGTACAATTTCGTGTTTGCCCACGTTTTTTGGTTCTTTTTGCATTTTATTTAGAAAACTTTCGCAAGTTTTTGAAAGCCTTAACATTTAACTTTGCAATAAAGTCATTTGCATGTATGTAGGTCTCTTGGATTCAAAGATATTTGCATTTTATTGCACATACCCCAGTTCGACAAATCAAAAAATTAAAATGGCCGCCATTCGCGAAGTGTTGGAGTAAGAATTTTTTTAAAGCAGTTTTGTCGATGAAAATGAGTCTATAATAATCCCTTCAAGTATCGCTAACTCGTGTCCGGACACACTGTATATTATATATTGTACCTTTGTCTTACTATTAACATACTGTTCCGACATTCGTTCCAAATAACGTTTCATACTTAGGTAACTAGTGTTTTTCATTCTAAGTGAATAAAATGTATTTTGTTTTTGAGAAATAAATGTCTAGTTAATTTACAACTACAAATAAACTTAACCGTTTCTGAATTTTTAAACTCTGTACCTAAAGTCATCAAATCGGTTCAGCGATTTCAGTGTAAAAGCTTAGGATTAATGTATGATTAAGAAAAAAAAGAAGTGTTACGACTACTAGAAGCTCCGCAGCAACGCCGTGGCCAATGTAGCAGCAGGACTGCTGATACCTACCTACCTACATGTAAATTAACAAGTAAATCGGCAGCAAAAAATAAATCCGTATTGGATCTTGTTATCCAAGTTAAAAACAATGGGTTATTCCCAAAGTATGTACCTACTCCACATTCAAACATCTGCTTAAACAAGCACACCGATTGCGATGTCTACACACCTAAATAAGATCATAGGCTTCATATTTTTCCTATAATCTTTAGGAAAAGAGCCATTATTCTTGTCTATTCACTTGAACAACCCTGAAACATATCCCACTTCCCACTATATATAATATACTAGATGAAAACCCGGCTTCTCTCGGGTAAAACGTGACTCATAATACACATCTAGGTACAAAATTACAAAATCTAGCTGTGCCCGCGACTTCGTTCGCGTGGATGTCGGAGGATACCAATACAAATCATTGTTGGAGGCTACCGATACAAATAATCATTTTTATTTATGCTTTTTTTTATCGTCATAAAATCGTCAAATGAGTTCTCCCACCCAGAGAAGGGAAGGAGGGACTGTCAGATTTGTACTGACTGAATTTCTCGGTGTCCTGCAATAGCCCTTTACGTTCCGGGGTCACGGTAACTCATAAGTCCCACGACCGCGGCAGGCTTTGGCCCTCAAAGAGGGGCCCCGTCATTGTGATGACACTCTTTGAGGCGCGCGTGGAACACAACGGGCCGTCGACCCGGGCATGGTCCATGATCAGACAGCGATTCGCCCATTACTCGCCGCCCGCACATGTTGGCCGGAGATCGTTCTGCGACGTCCGGACGGACGCGTCCGTCAACGTGGGCGTCTACCACTGCGGCTGGGTCGTGAGGTGCATGCTGTCCTCTCCCTTGCGCCTCCAACTTTCTCCTTCGCTAGCATGACTGCTGCGCAAAAAGAGGCGACCGCTTCCCACTGTCTCGCCCCGCAGCGTGGCTTCGACCAATGCCGGGCGCGAGAGGTCGCCGCCTATCGCCGTCGTGAGGACATGGCGATGCTTCGCCCAAGCGGGACAGTCCTGCACCGTATGCTCCACTGTGTCCTCCGGGCGATCCTCCCAGTGGTGACACCCAGGCGTTTCCTCCTTCCCCGTCTGACACAGGTACCTCCCGAAACTTCCATGTCTGGTGAGGACCTGCGTCAGGCGACAGGTCAGGACGCCGTAACGCTTATCCAGCCACTCCTCAGAGACGGGTCTTACCGCCGCCATCGCGGCGTGCCCGGACCTTGGTTGCGATAGTCGCTCCCTCCATACCGCCCTGAGATCTCTTCCCGCCACACTAAACTTGTCGAGGCAGCGGGAATTCGCCGTACCAACAGTTCATGGAACAAACGACTGTTGGTAAAACGTTTCAGACTCCTAATAATTATGTATTACTAGCTTCCGCCCGCGACTCCGTCCGCGCGGATGTCGGTCTTCGCGTGGATGGTTTATTTCTCAATTTTGAGTAACTCTGACAATGACATCTTATAAATATCCATTGGACCCAAATACGGCTAAGCCTATAATAATTAAGGAGATCCCTCTATTGAGCTACTGCTGTTGAGCTCGCGTTCTGTAGTAAGTATTTTTTTCATAGTAATTCCGACCTTGAATTTACAAATAACTGATCGGAACAGTAATCAAAAAGGTCGCGCTGAAAAGCACGGTTTAAAATTACACGCATACAATATTAATTCCACGGACGACCGCTCGCCACACTGGACACGTCCGCTCGCATCAAAATTCAGAATTTATATGCATCGCGCGGCGCGGAACGCGGCTCCTTATATAGGAGTTGGGGAGGCGTGGCCCGCGTGTGCCGCAAACGGTTCAAGCCAAATCCGACTTTCGGCACTACAGGTTATGGCGCTGAATCCACTGCGGGTAATGCAATGTGTGTTCGCGGTTCTACAGAACAACGTCTATGAATAAAACTGAAAAATAAGATTTTTTTTCTACGTATTTTTCCAGGATAAAAGTATCCCATTTTATGCCCAGGATAATAAGGTATAATTATACCAAGTTTCATCGAAATCGAACCGTTAGTTTTCACGTGATGCCTGCATATACAGACAGACAGACAAATTTTTTTTTAATCACATATTTGGGTTTGGTATCGATCCAGCAACACCCCCCGCTATTTATTTTTTCAATATTTTCAATGTACAGAATTTACCCTTCTACAGATTTATTATATGTATAGATAAAGAGGAAAGATTTGTATTTTTGTGTGTGTGTATGTTTTTAATGTTTATGTTAGTTTGTAATGAATAAACTCAAAAACTACTGTGCCGACTTTAAACAATTTTTCACCATTAGAAAGCCACGTTCACCCTGCACCCGTGTCATAGGGTGTATTAACCGTATAGTTCGGTACCGGGTCCGAAACGGCCGCGACAAGTAAACCTACGCTGGCTCAATAGTGGGTCCGAAATGGGCAGACGTTGTAGTCGACATACGACATCCTCATTAAAAAATAAAAAAATATAATATTCTCTGCGTTAAATCCTATGAGTGCGCATTAATTAAGAATGTTAAATAAAAATCTGATTTGTTCACGCCATTAAAACTTCTACATTTACAATGCATTTTCTTAATCTACCATTACAAAATCCAAAAGTGTAAATACGATTTACGCCATTTTGATGGCAGTGCTGGGTTGGGCTAAAAATCATAAAAAATGTGGTTTCCGGATGTCCAAGGTATCACTATAGAAGGGATGAATAACTCGTCATTTAGTATTGTAACGAATTCATACGTACCTAATTCAACATAAATTAGCAGTGGTAATGAAGAATTTGATATCCGAACTCGAAGTTTCGCGCCACTTGTGTTTGTTTACATTTTTATTTTTCACTTGGATCACACACACACGCTTATACTCAATAACAATTACGATAAATATCATGCCAAATTTTATAAATTACGTAAAAAAGCCCAGATCTTAGCTTAATTATCTAATACAGGGCCAAAAACACGAATTTTTCATTACCACTACTCATTGTTGTTTATAAAATTCGCCAAAAGGCAGGCAAAGGAACAGAGCCATACAGCCTAGTCTTGTTTGAATTTTCCAATGAATTTTCCTTGTATTTTTGAAGATCTAAGCCAAGTCTGATTTGTCCAATTTCAAAAGGCCAACGCCATGTCTGTTTTGTTTTTTCCAAATAAGGACAAAGCCATGTCTAATTTATTCAAAGTTTAAAGGCTTAGAAGCCATGTCTCATATCAGTCATATCCAATATTTTTCCATTATAGGTATTAATTTGTTTGTCGTATCCGTAGTCATAGAAAATAATCAAATTTCTATAGCACTTCTTAATATATATTTATATAAGGGTATGTAGGTGTTAGTATTCCGTAAAATATCATTGAGGGCACGCGGGACACTCTCAGATTCTCCATAAATATTAATTAAATCTTCAATCAACATTAATCTTTCTATTGTAAAAGCAGGGCAAGTGAAAATTATGTGTTCTGCGGTTTGGTCACACTCAGAGTTACAATGATTGCAAGATGGTGATGAGATAATTTTCATTCGTGCGAGATGTGCATTTAAACGATAATGTCCAAATCTGAGTCGGCATATTGTGGAATAAAATTTTCTGTTGATGAAGTCCTTGTTACGAGAAAACCAGGGAGTTGATAAGATTTCTGGATTTATTGATGCATACCATATGCCTTTTCCACCTTCCAAAATACTTGCCCAATAAGACTTCCATTCTTCTTTTAATTTCTTTCTTAGTATTGAATAAAAATTTGTGTAAGGTATGGCAACTTCAGATAAACATAAACTGTCAATGTCAGTATCAACGATAGTTTTGGCTAAGAAATCGACATTTTCGTTTCCTGTGACACCGATATGTGAAGGAGTCCACAAGAATTTAATTTCAATATTCTCTTCATGTAATTTCCACCATAAATTCTTGATTTCATAAATAATGAAAGAAGTTTTAGCGTCTAAAGTTCTAAACTGTAATGCCTTCAGAACACTCATGCTGTCCGAGACCAACAACCACTTCAATGATACAGCTGGATTTTCCACAATAAAATGAAGTGCAGCCACAATTGCATAGCATTCTGCAGTGTATATGCTAGCTGGTGTAGGAAGTGGAAAACCACGACCAAATTTAAGATGTGGTACGTAGAATGCGCAAGATACTTTGTCTCTTTTTTTTGAACCATCAGTGTATATGTGGCGAAATTCAGAATATCTGGATAGTAGCTCATATACTTCCTCTTTACTACTCAGAGTTTCGTCAATATTGATGCACATGTTACCAAATTTACTGTCATAAGCACCATTATAACAAGGCAAAGTATTAATTGATTTGTGGATAGTATATTGCTGATCATATTGTATAATTTCAGAAAAATTATGAAGTATATATGGAGCGGATTCACTAATAGGTAAAAGGCTATTATAATATGACAACATTTTCCGAAAGAGGGGATGATTTGACAAAGAAATAATATTAAATAGAAATCTGAATTTGAGGTATTTAAATCTTAATATAAGAGGAGGTATAAGGCATTCAGCCTGTAAAGACACAATAGGAGTTGTTCTCATAGCCCCAGTAATGAGCCTCAAATTTTTGTTCTGAATAACATCTAACTTGTCCACTAATCTTTTATTTGAAGCAAAACAAAGGAAGCCATATTCAAAGTGACTCCTTACTATTGATTTATAGCATCAAAAGAATTTTTGGATCAGCTCCCCAACTTGTACCAGCCAGAGCCTTTAAAGCATTAAATGCCCTAGAAGCTCTGTCTGCAATGGAATTGACATACTTAGTCCAAGATAGATTATTTGTAAAAATTATGCCTAAAAACTTCACACAACTTTCAATACGTAAAATAGAGTTATCATAGAGTAATCTTACATTAAATGGACAGATTTTGTTAAAAACAACAACTTTGCTCTTCTCTGTGCTGATATCTAAATTTAAATATGAAAAATATGAATGGAGTTTTCCCAATGATTCATTTAAAGTTGACACTAAATCTCTTATGTTAGACCCGGAAGCATAAATTACTAAATCATCTGCATATTGTAAATTGGATACTTTAGATCCTAAAATAATATTTAATTTATGAATGTATAAAATAAAAATAAGAGGACTTAATATCCCTCCTTGACATACACCCTTAAAACTAAGTCTTGGACCTAAAATTGTGGTGTTATTATTAACTTTAACAAATACTTTTCTGCCATGTAAGAAATTGAACACCCATTGAACTATTTTTTCAGGAATACCGAGAGACCTCAGTTCTACAGACAAAATGTGATGATTAACATTATTGAATGCACCTACAATATCAAAAAATACACCAATCAAAACATTATTTTTCTTAATAGAATTGAAAATATCCAATTGAAGGTGAGTAATACTTTCCCTTGAAGACTTTCCGCGCCTAAAACCAAATTGATTTGATGGTAAAAGACAATTGCTTTCTATATAAAATTCTAGCCTACTCTTTATAAGTTGCTCAAATATTTTACTCATACAAGAAGTAAGAGCAATTGGTCTGTAAGAATCTGCTTTGTGTGACTTTTTGCCAGGTTTCAAAATAGGCACTAAACAATCAACTTTCCAATCATCTGGAATAAGGGATGAGGACCATAGGCTGTTAAAAATGTTCAATGTAATTTCTCTACATGTAGAATTCATATGTTTAAGAGCTTTATATGGAATAGAATCTAAGCCACATGTTGTATCTTTTCTAGAATTAATAGCAGAATTAAATTCATTTAAAGTAAAAGGCCTACAAAGATAATCAAAGACAGTTGTATCACTACATGAATGGGAACTCAGCAGTGATTCAACTGTGTCTGGAGTGTATTTTGATAAAAAATTCATTAGCCCAACTCGAGTCAATGACAGATGTATTATTGTGTATAAATGTTTTATTAAATTTTTTCATATAATACCAAATTCTAGATATTGGTGTAGAGTGATTAAAAGATTCACATAAATGTTTCCAGCTAAGCTGTCTTTCAGTTTTTAAAATGATTTTTTTAACAGCCTGTAACCTTTTAAATTTTAAATAATTTGATTCTGAAGGATCAGCTTTAAAGGTCAAATAAGCATTCTTACAATTTAAAACAGCTTCACTACATTTACTATTCCACCAAGGCAAAGGTGGTCTTCTATTAAATCTGGTAATTGTCTGTGAAGATTGATTGTTGAAAACCTGATTATAAGGGAGAGACATATGCATAGCTTGTTTAATTAATTTTACTAAATCAGTATAGCATTGCAAGGGATTAGAGTAATTGAAATTATAAGTATCCATAAGAAAAGCTATTGTAATATTATATTTAGACCAGTCAACTAGTTTTAAATTAATTTTATTTGTGAATGTTGTTTCTTGGAAGCTGTCATTAAAAACTGTGATATTTGTGATTACAGGAAAGTGATAACTCCCAAGAGAGTCATCGTCAAACACTTGCCAATTGCATGCTGAAGCTAATGAAGGAGATACTAAAGTGAGATCAAGTGCACTTTGCTTCCATCTGTGAGAACCTACAGTAGTCATCTGACCATCATTCAAGATAACAAGATTATTATCATCAATACTTGCAAGAATATTAGAGCCTCGTGAATCTGATGCAGAGCACCCCCACATGGTGTTATGTGCATTGAAGTCACCTGCAATTAATACAGGCTCTGGAAGACTTTGGATTAATTTATCTAATTTAGATTTAGTAAAATTAATTGGTGGGTTAGGAGGACTGTAAACACTGGCTAATGTTAACTGTTTATTACCATAAGTAATTTGAACTGCAATATTTTGAATAGAATCATCAGAAAAGGTATCAATAATACGAAAATGAATCTTATTATGTAGAAGTATAGCTACACCATTGTGATCATTACCTGAGTCAAGTCTTATAATATTATATCCTATTATCCTAAAGTTGTGTTGTGACTTGAGCCAAGTTTCACAGACAAGAGCAATGTGTATATTATTCTCATACAGAAACTGTGTAAATAAGAAACGATTACTAATTAAACTCTGTGCATTCCATTGAAGTACATTTAACTGGTCAATAAAAAATTAAAAAAAATTATTTTGCTTTAAGTGTATCTATGAGAACATCTTTTATTAGCTGGGAAGATATTGTTTTTTCTCGAGCTTTATTAAGAGTAATTCTTTTAGTGATAGAATTTAAAATAATATTTAAGATATCATCACTATTCAATAGTGACAATAAAACATCAGTTGAGTTCTTTTTCTTAAGTTCAGGAAAATTGTCTTTGTTAAATAGATCAGCAAAAATACCTTTGTTAAGTGCTGCTTGATTTTCTTTTATTTTCTGTTTTTTAATTGGACATTGACCAGAGATGCTTATATGATTTCCTTTACAATGTGTGCATACAGCCTTTTCAACTGGAGTACTGCAGTCTTTGTATGTGTGATTTCCACTGCATATGGAGCATTTCACAGAATTTTTACAATATTTAGCAAGGTGGCCATACCTGAGACAGTTGTAACATTGTTTCACAGGTGGAATATATTGTTTGACAGCAAATCGCCATCCATTCAGTTCTATGTAGTCGGGCAGCGCATTCGACGCGAACGTGATTGCTACTGTCCCTGTCGGCTGCAAGCTGCTGCTTCCTGTGTCAGATCGTATTTTTTTCATTATGCGTTTAACACATATTATTTTTCTATAGGTAGATACTAGCTTGTAAATCTTGAAATTAGAAATGTTCGTGGGGACATTAGTAATGACCCCTGTCACCTCTGTACCTGCTGCTGGGATCGACGCTTTAAGATAATAATCGTTCAGAAAAGTTTTATTGTTTAAAAAAGCATTCGCTAAAGTGGGTTTCTCGAAATGCACACCTATTTTATATTTATTAATAGTCTGTAGAAACTTTATGCCCTTATTAAATCTTTTGAATTGAGTCGACAGAGACATCATGTCCCGCGTACCTATAGATCTTTTCTCATCACTGGATTCTACGAATACTATATAATCAGTTAGAATAGAGTCTTCCGGATATCTTCTGTTATAATCTGAAATATAATATGGTTTATATTTCCTTTCATCATTAAAATCTTCATTTTCACTTGACTCCAGCCTCAGAAGTATCATTTTCATCAGCCCATGTACTATCTCCTCCCGTATCTTCCTTCGTCTTTTTCTTTTTCCGTTTTCCCATGACGAAAAAGTTGAGAAAAAGTAGTAAATTAAGTAGGGGAGAGCGGGGCTGAAAGTGCCGATTTTGACAAATCCTTTTATGATTCGGATAAAACAAGTACTATGTCTGAAAGTAGTGGCTCATCCTAAGCCAAATTTAGTCTATAATAAGAATTTACCAACAGATTTTGCAGATTTTAAATAGTTTTTAAGAAGAAGTGATTTTCTTATACAGCGGCGGCAAGGCACTACCAACCCCGCTTTGGGGCAAATTGTTCCGTAGCTGAGGTCAGTTGTGCCGTTGATAATGCTAAGTGTTTTACATGAATGAAAATTAATTTAGAATTTAAAAGACATTAATTTTATAATAATATATTTATACCTTATACTTTATTCGATGAATCAACAGTTTTTAAAATTTAGTTGCTTATAATACTAAGTATTATAATAAAATAAACAAATTACCTTTACTTATGTAATTATTTCAAACATAAAAACATATTTTTAATCAATAGTTTGTACTTATTTTTATGCGAATGAATGAGATCAGTTATTAAAATATCAGTCTCTAAGGACAATATCACAAAAAATAATAAAGTTTCTCTTAAATTATAAAGAAACAGAGTTCTTTTCAGAGTTATTATCATAATCAGCAGTCTCTTCAGTCTTTTTAAGAAATCAAAAAATATATCAAAACTAGTTATTCTCTAGATGACTGATCAGAATAGCAATTAGGACATATAAATGCTAGGCTTTCATTATCTTCAATACATTGCAAATGGGCCCAATTCTTACACTCTCTGCATTCAATCCACTTTTCTCCAGGGGCAGAGTTAGAATAGGTATCACAACATAATGATACAGTACCATTCTTGTTCATCATCAGAACTGTCGTCATCTTGCAAAACTCTTCTCTTAGCGGGATTCTTAGTCAGTGTTTTTGTTTGTTTACCTTTTCCCTTTCCTTTTCCCTTCCCTTTTCCCTTAACCTTCTTTCTAGTTTCACTTTCTTTCTTCTTCTTTTTATTAGCCTGTTCTTCGGCTTTATATATATATATAAGATGTACTTCGACAGTAATGCCTCTTGCTCCTCATTAAACACTAGTCTTGGTTTGTATCCAACCGCAGGAGTAAGTCCACTTTTTATTTTTTTGACATAGCGTTGTAGTGTTGTGTGACAAATTTCTAATTCACGTGCAACAGTTTTTAATTTAACCACTCTGCACGACAACATTTTGACACATGACACATCAGCTGAATCGACCGGGTGATTCGAAATTTAAGACGACACTCAAGATTTTTTGTACATTTTCAGCATCCGATTTTCAATCAAAATTATATTGCTACAGCTATTTCATACGATAAGTTTGTGAACAATATCTCTAAGAACGTGTTGAGGTCACTAAAACTGCGTGATTCTATTGTAGAATGTGTCTAACATACAAAATGCTACATCATTCCAAAAACTAGATAATTTAGATGTGCTGAAAATATGTACATAAACAAGCTTCCCACGTGATAAAAAACGGTTATACAGTGAAATAAATAAAGTAACTTACTACATGCATTATTACATTTGCCAGTGTTCATACATAATTTCATAATAATAACGAAACAAAGTCTTGATAAAAATTACCAAAAACTATGTTGCAACATGACACTTCTTAGTGCTGCCGTAATCCCAATGTTCATTATAACGATTAAAAAGGTTCATTCAGCCTAATCGATACTCGCAATATAATCGAACATGGAAAAAAAAGTAAAACAAGACATAGAGCATGGACCGATTTATCTGCTTATTTGACTATAGTTAGCTTAGTCCATGCAATACATCTATGAAACTGAACCTGAAGATTCTTTTTTATAATATTTTGAGTATTATTTCGTTTGATGATTTTTTTATTACACAATAAATTATTTAATTTTTAATTCATGATTTCGATGGAAATAAATATCGGTATTTCAATGGAGGCCAAACGTGTGTGTGTCTTCTAAATTTAAATTCAACCATATAGTTTTACCCATACTGTGTCTTCGGTAATTAATTTCAATTTATCTGATTATTTCACTATAAAAAACGAATCTAAAAAACGTGGAAAGACAAACACCGGGTACGGATCAAATGCTGGAGTAAGAGATGGGAGTACTTCCAAATGATTCCTTGCAGTAATAAACAAATTGAATTTCCAACTGGGCGTGAATGGCTAAATTAGAATCTATGAGGAATAGCGAAAAATACTGAAAGAAGTCTCGTGGCTGATTTTGATAAAAAATAAAATTACAGCATAAAAATTAAATTGACATATTCATTTCCAGCAATCAAACCATCAATGTTATGTGAAGTAACTAGCACTCCGCCCGCGACTTCGTCTGCGCGTGTTTCTAACTTCGAACTCAATGAAATTAAAGCCCGGAAATGGAAATCTAAAAATGGTCTAGTAGTCCGATGTTCACCCCGCTAGGGGTTGATTTTTGAAATATAAATAAATACGCATCCTTTATACGATTGAGAGATTATTTATGACCAGTTTTGAGTTTATCGAAGCAAGCAGTAAAATCCCTCCCTTAAAAGTTAATCACCCCTTTTCACCAACCAAAAGGGTGATTTTCGAAAAACCGAAAAACACGTGTTTGATTATTTTTGTTATAATTTCAATAAACTGAGTTTCAAATTTTTCGGTTAGCGCGTTATAATTTTCCCATACTTACAAACTTTAACATCGTCTAGATTACCAATGGAGGGTAGTTTTAAAAAACTAATAATGCCCATCTTTTTTATTTATTTATACTCATATTCGTACCAAGTTTCAAGCTTCTAAACCTAAGGGATAAGATTTTACATCCAAAGATTTTCACCCCTTTTCACCCCCTTTTAGGTGGTTTTTCGCAAAATCCCTTCTTAGTGCTCACCTACATAATAAATTGCAACTACCGACCAAAATTCAGGTTATACATTTAGCAGTTAAATATCCTCCCCTTTAAACTTGAATACCCCTTTTCACTAACTTGGGGGGTGATTTTCGAAAAATCCAGAAACATATTTAATTATTTCTGATCTAGTATATAAATACTGATTTTTGCATTGATCAACTCACGCGTTATGATTTTTCCAAACAAACTTTAACAATGCCTAGATTAGCAATGGAGGGTAGTTTTAAAAAAATAATAGAGCCAGTCTTTTTTATTTATTTGTGTTGTTATACGTGGCAAGTTTCAAATTTATAAACCCAAGGAATAAGATTTTTCATACAAACGTTTTCACCCCTTTTCACCCCCTTAGAGGAGGATTTTCGCAAAATCCCGTCTTATTGCTTCCCTACATGGTAGACTGCAACTGCTGTCTAAAATTCAAGTCACTGCGTTTAGCGGTTTCGGCTGTAGTCGAGTCTTAATAAAAAACCCTGTTCTTTTATATATATAGATTACATGCGACAAACGTATGGCAAAAGGTTTTTTAAAATTCAAACTTTAGTGAATGGCCATAGCTCACTACATCGTGTTCTCATTTCAAATTTTTACAATCACCTCGCGGTACAAATACATAACGAAATTTTTGAAATTCGAACTTTAAGTAAATTGGCGCGAATTTTGATCTGCGTACGATGACTAAATTATTGATTAATACTTGACCGAATTTGATCCTTAACAACGACCCTATCGAATAGTGTATAGTGTGTTCTTATTTTAATTTACAACCTCGATTCCTGAGAAGCAAATTGATTTTACAAAAACCTAAAGACGCAGACTTAATTTTTGTGATTGTAGTTGCGGGCTTGCGAACGACGAGTATTGGGTAACTCACCGTCCGATCAAGGACTAGGCCTGAGACGAATGCGCGTCGTGTTCCAAGCGACCTTCAAGGAACTATCAGCGAACTGACGAGGCCATAATAGTGCCAAACGCGTGCCGGGCTCACGGAATTGTATTGAAACCATTGAAAGGGTACTGCGGTCATGGAACGCAAAAGGCATGTAAAGGAACAGGGTATTTTTAGTTAGTAATAGTCTCTGACTTCTCCTTCCGCTCCACCCAGGAAGAGAATCATCCAAAGATTTTAAACTATAACAGTGTGTTTTACTGAAGTTAAGTCGCGACAGCATCACATCTAAAGTATCCTTAACAAATACCTAAATAAAAATATTATTATACTGGTGTCGATACTGACGAATCGTCAGTATTGATCTGTATGCATGCCAGCACAGGTCAACTTACCCAAATCTGTCAAAATTTACCAATCGAACATTAACCTTCCACTATTGTGATAAGGTTGAAAATCTATTGAAGAAATTTGACAGATTGAGGTAGGTTGATGTGCCGGCATCAACCTACCTCAATCTGACAAACTTTAATAGATTTTCAACCTTATCACAATATTGGAAGGTCAATGTTCGATTGGTAAAATTTGACAGATTGGGGTAGGTTGATCTGCCTGGCGTCTGTACATTAAAAAATAGCTAATAAATTAAAATGTTATTATTTTGAATAGCGAGTACATCAGCGAGCGCATTCCTAATTCAAATTTTGGAATTAATAAATTGGCGCGCATTCAAACATTTATTACTGACATTGTTCCTTTGTCTATTTTTGTTTTTTGGTAATTACAATGCACGTAAAATTATTATAAAGCTTTAAAAAAGAATAGAATGGATAATAATTGTATTCTAAACTTAAAACGAATTTATTTTAATTTTTATGAATCGATTTCTTAAATTCCTTATTTATTTCACTCGAGTTGACAAAAAATTCAATTACGAAATCGATTAGAATACTCGCTTTCACACATCATTACGATTAAAAAAAAAACACATGGTTGTCGATTACGAATACAAATTGAGTAGTGGTAATGAAAAATTCGTGTTTTTGGCCCTATATTAGAGAATTAAGCTAAGATCTGGGCTCTTTTACGTTATTTATAAAATTTGACATGATATTTATCGTAATTGTTATTGAGTATAAGCGTGTGTGTGTGTGATCCAAGTGAAAAATAAAAATGTAAACAAACACAAGTGGCGCGAAACTTCGAGTTCAGATATCAAATTCTTCATTACCACTGCTAATTTATGTTGAATTACGTATGAATTCGTTACAATACTAAATGACGAGTTATTCATCCCTTCTATAATGATACCTTGGATATCCGGAAACCACATTTTTTATGATTTTTAGCCCAACCCAGCACGGCCATCAAAATGGCGTAAATCGTATTTACACTTTTGGATTTTGTAATGGTAAATTAAGAAAATGCGTTGTAAATGTAGAAGTTTTAATGGCGTGAACAAATCAGATTTTTATTTAACATTCTTAATTAATGCGCACTCATACGATTTAACGCAGAGAATATTATATATTTTTATTTTTTAATGAGGATGTCGTATGACTACAACGTCTGCCCATTTCGGACCCACTACTGAGCCAGCGTAGGTTTACTTGTCGCGGCCGTTTCGGACCCAGTACCGAACTATACGGTTAAGTCCATCCTTGATGACTGCATCAGCAGCCCTTTGTAAAAGATCCTGAGATGTAGTTCCCCTTTGAGTTTTTCGCTTGTATGTCCTCATTCTGTCAAGACAAGAAAGAAGTATTTTCTTTCTTTCATAAGTGCTCACGTAAACATAAACAATATTGAAACAATAAAGGTTGCTTAGGGGTTGGTTGTGCCGCGGCACAAGCAGCCCCACAAGAACGGCACATTTTACCCCGCATATGAGAGTGTGATATTTTGTCTCACATTTAAAAATCACTGTGCTCAAAGCATTAAAATTACACTGCATAACAATCTAGGATAAATAACAAACATTTTACTAAAACTCTCATATTAATAGCACGAAAAATACTTGCTTGCGACCAAAAAGTATCGAAACGAAAATATTTACTTACGTGGCACTGGAGGACCTTCAAATACACTGCCACTCGGTCCGCGTCGCTGACGGAACTAAAATGACAGCCACGTGTGCCCGACTATTAGGCATCACGCGACAAAATACGATCGTATATCTATCTCTTTCTGTTTTCGAGATATTCGCGTCGGCACAATTTACCCCCGGCACTTTCAGCCCCGCTCTCCCCTAATTGGTCCAAGTTAAATAAAATATTTAAAAAAAAAGGCGCCTATCCAATTCGGGGTTCCCGCGCTTTTTTCTCAAAGTTTTCTTACCACTACTCAATTTGTATTCGTAATCGACAACCATGTTATTTTTTTTAATCGTAATGATGTGTGAAAGCGAGTATTCTAATCGATTCCATAATTGATTTTTTTGTCAACTCGAGTGAAATAAATAAGGAATTTAAGAAATCGATTCATAAAAATTAAAATAAATTCGTTTTAAGCTTATTGTATTCTAAGCTTAATTTATTATCCATTGTATTCTTTTTTAAAGCTATAAAATAATTTTACGTGCATTGTAATTGCCAAAAAACAAAAATAGACAAAGGAACAATGTCAGTAATAAATGTTTGAATGCGCGCCAATTTATTAATTCCAATATTTGAATTAGGAATGCGCTCGCTGATGTACTTACTCGCTATTCAAAATAATAACATTTTAATTTATTAGCTATTTTTTAATGTACAGACGCCAGGCAGATCAACCTTCCCCAATCTGTCAAATTTTACCAATCGAACATTGACCTTCCAATATTGTGATAAGGTTGAAAATCTATTAAAGTTTGTCAGATTGGATGCCAGCACATCAACCTACCTCAATCTGTCAAATTTCTTCAATAGATTTTCAACCTTATCATAATAGTGGAAGGTTAATGTTCGATTGGTAAATTTTGACAGATTTGGGTAAGTTGACCTGCGCTGGCATGCATACAGATCAATACTGACGATTCGTCAGTATCGACACCAGTATAATAATATTTTTATTTAGGTATTTGTTAAGGATACTTTAGATGTGATGCTGTCGCGACTTAACTTCAGTAAAACACACTGTTATAGTTTAAAATCTTTTGATGATTCTCTTCCTGGGTGCAGCCGAAGGAGAAGTCAGAGACTATTACTAACTAAAAATACCTTGTTCCTTTACATGCCTTTTGCGTTCCAGGACCGCAGTACCCTTTCAATGGTTTCAATACAATTCCGTGAGCCCGGCACGCGTTTGGCACTATTATGGCCTCGTCAGTTCGCTGATAGTTCCTTGAAGGTCGCTTGGAACACGACGCGCATTCGTCTCAGGCCTAGTCCTTGATCGGACGGTGAGTTACCCAATACTCGTCGTTCGCAAGCCCGCAACTACAATCGCAAAAATTAAGTCTGCGTCTTTAGATTTTTGTAAAATCAATTTGCTTGTCAGGAATCGAGGTTGTAAATTAAAATAAGAACACACTATACACTATTCGATAGGGTCGTTGTTAAGGATCAAATTCGGTGAAGTATTAATCAATAATTTAGTCATCGTACGCAGATCAAAATTCGCGCCAATTTACTTAAAGTTCGAATTTCAAA
Source organism: Agrotis exclamationis (assembly GCA_950005045.1). Classification (NCBI taxonomy): domain Eukaryota; kingdom Metazoa; phylum Arthropoda; class Insecta; order Lepidoptera; family Noctuidae; genus Agrotis; species Agrotis exclamationis. The sequence goes on along the minus strand of OX465433.1, from coordinate 5,085,712 downwards.
AATTTCGTTATGTATTTGTACCGCGAGGTGATTATAAAAATTTGAAATGAGAACACGATGTAGTGAGCTATGGCCATTAACTAAAGTTTGAATTTTAAAAAACCTTTTGCCATACGTTTGTCGTATGTAATTACTTCACTAAACATTGATGGTTTGATTGCTGGAAATTAATATGTCAATTTAATTTTTATGCTGTAATTTTATTTTTTATCAAAATCAGCCACGAGACTTCTTTCAGTATTTTTCGCTATTCCTCATAGATTCTAATTTAGCCATTCACGCCCAGTTGGAAATTCAATTTGTTTGTTACTGCATGGAATCTTTTGGAAGTACTCCCATCTCTTACTCCAGCATTTGATCCGTACCCGGTGTTTGTCTTTCCACGTTTTTTAGATTCGTTTTTATAGTGAAATAATCAGATAAATTGAAATTAATTACCGAAGACACAGTATAGGTAAAATTATATGGTTGAATTTAAATTCAAAATGAAAAAATCAAAAAAGAAAAACACACACACGTTTGGCCTCCATTGAAATACCGATATTTATTTCCATCTAAATCATGAATTAAAAATTAAATAATTTATTGTGTAATAAAAAAATCATCAAACGAAAAATAATACTCAAAATATTATAAAAAATAATCTTCAGATTCAGTTTCATAGATGTATTGCATGGACTAAGCTAACTATAGTCAAATAAGCAGATAAATCGGTCCATGCTCTATGTCTTGTTTTACTTTTTTTTCCATGTTCGATTATATTGCGAGTATCGATTAGGCTGAATGAACCTTTTTAATCGTTATAATGAACATTGGGATTACGGCAGCACTAAGAAGTGTCATGTTGCAACATAGTTTTTGGTAATTTTTATCAAGACTTTGTTTCGTTATTATTATGAAATTATGTATGAACACTGGCAAATGTAATAATGCATGTAGTAAGTTACTTTATTTATTTCACTGTATAACCGTTTTTTATCACGTGGGAAGCTTGTTTATGTACTATATTTTCAGCACATCTAAATTATCTAGTTTTTGGAATGATGTAGCATTTTGAATGTTACACACATTTTACAGTAGAATCACGCAGTTTTAGTGACCTCAACACGTTCTTAGAGATATTGTTCACAAACTTATCGTATGAAATAGCTGTAGCAATATAATTTTGATTGAAAATCGGATGCTGAAAATGTACAAAAAATCTTGAGTGTCGTCTTAAATTTCGAATCACCCGGTCGACTCAGCTGATGTGTCATGTGTCAAAATGTTGTCGTGCAGAGTGGTTAAGGAGGTTTAGTAACTACTTAAAACACCACATGACACTGGCATGCTAACAACAGTGCTATCGACTCGGTTGCCAAAAAGAAAGAAATAAAAACTTTTTTTTTTTTTTTTTTTTTAATTTTTTGGCATTAGTAGACTTTATGCCATTTTCAAGTAAAAATTTGGGAAACAGGAAATTAAAGAACGGAACGGAAAGAATTCTAATGCTAGAAAATACGAATCAGTTAAGTCAATAATAAATCTAGATACAATAAAATACATAAACTAAAGTTTAATATCATTTTTATACAGAAAAGAGGCGATTATATCATAATATATTATTGGATTATGTATTAAACAAATCATACGAGTGGGGAAAGGGGTTTTTATATTAATAAGAGAATCAAGGAAATCAGAACGGTCATGACGAGAACATGAAAAAAAAATATGATCCAAAGTACCAACATCTTCCCCACATTCACACATGCAATCCTCTATAATACGGAGTTTGGCCAGATGGTAAGGAGTACATACATGACCCAGACGCATACGAATGATTTGACTAGCAATCAATTTGGAACACTTAACCTTGAAAAACCACGGCTTATTAGGAACATGAGGTTGTATAAAGTAATAATATTTTGCTTTGGTTTGAGTACTCTCTTCCCATAAAATACTCCAGTCATTGCGAAGGTATGACTTGGGTAAATTCATGATATCATGAGAAAAATTTGTATAAGGGAAAGTGTCTCCATCATTGACAGCCTCCTTGGCTAAACCATCCGCTTTGTCATTTCCCTTTATGCCACAATGGCTAGGAACCCAAACAAAATGTACAGATTGCCCCCTCAACTTTAATTTATATAGTAAATTTTTAATATCAAATACAACAGGATAGAAAGCCTTCATTTTAAATGGGAACTTCTCAATTGCCTGCAATGCACTCTTTGAGTCAGAAAATATAACAGTATTTTGTAACTTAGCTATCAAAACATATTCCAATGCCTTAAATAGACCAAAGCACTCCCCAGTAAAAACTGAAGACTCAGGAGGAAGTTTAATTTTTTGAATAAGTTTATACTGAGCATGATAAACTCCTACACCTACACAACTATCCAGCGCTTTAGAAGAATCTGTAAATATTAAGTGCCAGTCTTTCCATTTATCATCAATATTACTATTGAATTTAGAATTCGCTCCAGAATCAGTTTTGGCGATACCCATATCATATGTTATTTCAGGCGCTAAAAGTAAAGAGTCAAAATCGTTATCATTAAATATTGCTAGCTTTGGTGCATTATGTACTGGCGATTCAAGTAACTTAAACTTCCTGTAACTAGTAATTATACAAGGAACAGATTTGCATCTCCAATACTTGGAGCTTTCAATCAAAGAATTTAGTTTATCTAGTTTACTGATCAATGGATGGTTGGAGAATTGCATGATTTTAAATACAAACCTATCAGCTAAGAATTGTCTTCTTAAATATAAAGGGGGATCACCACACTCTACTTGCAACGCATTCAAAGGACTCGAAAGCATTGCACCCGAAATGATTCTGAGAGCTTTAGATTGAATATTATCTAACTTTTTGAACTCCGTTTTACTACCACCTAATAAAAAGGTACCATAATCCAAAATACTACGAATTATAGAATTGTATAACAATTTCTGGTTATAAGGGTGAGCACCCCACCACACACCCGAGAGGCATCTCATGATGTTCAACTGCTTTTCACATCTGTCCACTATGTAACTTAAATGGGATTTACCTGTCATTTTCTTATCCAAAATTAAACCCAAGAATTTAGCTTCTTCCCCAACAGCTAAAGTATGATTGTTATAGAAAACTTTAGGTGGCGGAAAATCCCGTTTTCTAGAAAAAACTACTACAGAACTTTTGTTAGGTGATAAATCCATCCCATTATCATCCAGCCATACCTTTATAGTAACGTGAGGGATTCTGTTAATGAATTACATGCAGTTGGGATAGACGTGTTTATTGAATAGATAAGTAGGTCATCAGCATATTGTAAGACACTAACAGTACCATTTAAAGACGCTTCAAGATCATGTGTATAAATGTTGTAAAGTAACGGGCTAAGTACAGACCCCTGAGGCAATCCCTTATAAACTGTACGTGAAAGTCTTGAACCTTGATTTGTTATAACAAATATAAAGCGAACAGATAAGATATTAATAATAAAGTTAACTAAAATTGACGGCACCTGCAATTTCATTAATTTATTTTTGAGTACTTCTATGATTACATTGTCATAAGCTGCAGAAACATCTAAAAATGCAGCAACCACTGATAAATTATTAGAAAAGGCCAAATTAATGTCTGTGGTAAAGATACTTAAACTGTCTATGGTACTTTTAGATTTACGAAAGCCATATTGAGAAATCGAAAGCAAATTATTTCTTTCGACATACCATTCAAGACGGTTCTTAACCAGGTGTTCTGCAATTTTAGCAATAACCAAAGACAAGGCTATAGGACGATAAGCTGCAGGATCATCTGGAGATTTTTTAGGCTTTAGTATAGGGACTATTTCCTGAGTTCGCCAAGAAGTAGGAATGTTCCCAGAAATCATTATGGAATTAATTATTTCTAAATAATATACGAGTGAGGAATCGCCCATATTTGAAAAGAAAGCGTAAGGTATTCCATCTTCTCCAGGACAAGAATCTTTAACACTTGACAGTACCCCTTTAAGCTCGTATAAAGAAAAGGGTGAACTTAAACTATTCGATTCTTTTATGCCAGGATATAATGCGTAACAGGGCATCAAAGAATTTTTTTCAGGAGCTGTTGCAGGGGCCAATTTATCAAGAAAATCATCAGCTAAAACAGGAGACAACTGAACACCACAACGGTTTTGATTATAAGCATTCCTAAAACGCTTAATGTTACTCCAGACCTCTGAAGGGCAAGTTCTAGGACAAAGAGAGGCACAAAATGATCTCCATCCCTCAAATTTCCTTTCTTTCAAAAAAACTCTAGTCTCATTAACTATATCATTAAGTTTATTTAAATTTTCTTCCGACATATCCTCACCATACTCTCTTTCCGCTTCCTTTCTTCTTCGTACTGCATCTGAACATTCAGAATTCCACCAAGGTGGCATAGGTAAATAGTTTGAGCGGGACCTTTTTACAGGGAAAATCTCATCCGCTATTTCAAGTTTAGTGTTAGTGGTACTCACGTCCTTTGTGTCGTCAGCAGTGATGAAGGTTCAAAGCCCAGTCGGAATAATGCACAAACACTGTTGTCTTAGACTGTTCTTTATTACTAAAGTTGTGATGGCGAACACTGACACAAGGATAGTTTTACAGACAGTTCTACTCACTAAACACTATACACAGCAAGGCACAAGCGGATGAAAGCAGAAGAATAGCAGAAGGACGCGATAGCATAAAGGTCTAGCGATTATTAAATTCGGAAGGTGGAAGAATATAAGCGCCGGTAAGGCTAGCAACGCGGGCTTCGCAAGCGGAGGCGGTAACTAGACTGGTTGACCGGCGAACGAATGTATGGCGCGCGTGTGCGCCGATTACGTCACTCGCCGTGGTATGTGTCCACGGTTCGTAATACGGAATCACAAGCTGATATTTATTAATATTTATAGTTTTGAGGAGTATTGATGAATGTGTGGCGATTGTGTCGGTTATGTTATTTTGTATGTATATATGTGCGTGTATGTATGTATGTGTGTGTTTGTGTGTGTAACGATATAGACGCATGTGGGAGCAGCCCACATCACTCCCCCCCAGTGGCCTAGCTAGGGGTGATAATAGTGCGGGAATCGGACTCGTCGTCCGGAGCGTGTGGTCTTGACGTCGGTAGTCAGTGGGAGTGGGGGTGGTAAAGTTGGTTTTAGTATAGGGGCTGGGTTTGTTGGTATGCATGTTGGACTTGGGTTCTCGATGATGCCGTCTCTGTCGTCACCGTTATTAAGTATGAACGCAGGTTTTAAACGGTCAATCGTAACTGTCACGGGTTTACCTTTGATAAGTATTTTGAAGACCTTATCCTTTTTCTCCATTACCTTGTGTGGACCAGTGTAGGCTGGTTGAAAGGGGGCGCGTGACGCATCGTCCCGTAAGAATACGTGTTTTGCGGTGGCCAGCTCTTTGAACACAAATACCTTGTGGTTGACGTGGCGGGAAGCTGGTACTGGTTTCAGTTTTTCGGCGAATGAGTTTAAGCGCGTCGAGAAATCTGTTAAGTCTGATGTAATGGGCGCGCTAGGATTAAAGAATTCGCCGGGGAGCCTTAATGGCTCGCCGTATAGCAATTCTGCTGATGAGGCTTGCAGGTCCTCCTTAATAGTACAGCGGATACCAAGTAGTACCAACGGTAAGATTTCTACCCAGTTGGTATCTGCGTGACACGAAATTGATCCTTTCAACTGTCTGTGAAAGCGTTCTACCAGTCCATTGCATGCCGGGTGATATGCGGTTGTGCGCTTGTGATTAAAGCCGACAGCTTTTGCTAGGTGTTGAAACAGTGCGGACTCGAATTGCCGTCCGCGATCTGTTACAAAATCTGTCGGCACGCCAAATCGGGATATCCAGCCTGTAATTAATGCTTTGGCTACAGTTTCTGCTGTGATGTCGGGAATTGGCATGACCTCTGGCCATCGTGTGAAACGATCTATTGCTGTTAGGCAGTATTTGTTTCCTTGAGACACTGGTAAAGGACCTATAAGGTCGATATGTACGACCTTGAAGCGGGCGCGGGGTAAGTCGAAAGTGCCCAATGGTGCGGACACGTGTCGACTAATTTTTGCCGTTGGCAGGATGAACATGCTCTTGCCCACATTCTACAGTCCTTCCTCATTCCTGGCCAAACAAATCTTTCCGCTACCAACTTGGCTGTAGCGGCGGGTCCCGGATGACTCAGGGAGTGCAGACTGGCAAAGACCTGCTGTCGGAAGGGTTTACAGATGAAAGGTCGTGGTGTTGCTGTACTGACGTCACAATACAAGGGTTTTTGACTTTCTGGGCAATCCATCTTCCGCAGGCGAAGAGACGAGTCCCCTACAAGATATTGTGCCAGTTCCTGATCGTTTTCTTGAGCTGAACTGAGATCGGCGAGGCGAATGGGGGAACTTAGTTCATCAACACGCGACAGTGTATCGGCCACGACATTGTTTTTACCCGAGATATGTCTGATATCGGTCGTGAACTGACTGATATAGTCCAGCTGCCGGAATTGTCTGGGGGAACAGTTCTGTTTTCGCTCGTGAAAAGCGTAACTAATCGGTTTGTGGTCTGTATAAACCGTGAAATGCCTTGCTTCGAGCATGTGTCGAAAATATTGTATGGCTTCGTAGATTGCTAGGAGTTCACGATCGTACGGTGAGTATTTCATCTGACACGGACTTAGTTTACGGGAAAAGAATGCGAGCGGCTCCCATCCGCCTTTGTTGTACTGTTGCAGCACCGCGCCAATAGCGGAGTCCGAAGCGTCGGTCACTAACGCTAGTTTGGCTCGGCAGTTCGGGTGGGCTAGTAACGCTGCCTTGGTGAGGCTTTGTTTGGTGTTCTCGAAAGCTTTTAGAGCATCGTCGGTCAGATTGATAGGTGTGGAGCCTTTCACTGTTCCTGTAAGTAAGGCGTTAAGGGGCGCTTGAATTTTGGCGGCTTTGGGTAAGAATCGCCTATAAAAGTTAGCCATTCCTAAGAATCGCCTGAGTGCCCGGACATTTTTGGGTGGGGGAAAGTTGCGAATGGCCTGTACCTTCTCGTCTAGTGGCTTGGTACCGTTCTGCGATATCCGATAACCTAAGAAAGTTACCTCGGATGCACCAAATACGCACTTAGACACGTTAATGACCATACCATAGTCTCGGAGTCTGTTGAATATCTGACGTAGGTGATGTTCGTGTTGCTCCTCGTCTCTGCTGTATATTAAAAAATCGTCTAAATAGCAGTAGACAAAGTCCAACCCGCGTGTCATTTCATCTACGAATCGTTGGAAAGTTTGCCCTGCGTTACGGAGGCCGAAAGTCATAAATGGGAATTCGTACATACCGAAGGGTGTCGTGATAGCTGTCTTGGGGATATCCTCGTGACACACTGGTATTTGGTTGTACGCTTTTACTAAATCAATAGTGCTGAAAACGCGGCAACCTGAAATGTTGTGTGTAAAATCGTGTATATGTCGGGTTGGGTACATGTCTGGTATAGTGCGGGCATTGAGTTTTCTATAGTCGCCGCATGGGCGCCACCCGTTGTCCTTTTTTAGCGCGAGGTGCAATGGGGACGACCATGGGCTGTCGGATGGCCTAGCTGTGCCGTTAGCCAGCATCGCTTCGAATTCGGCTCGTGCTATTTGCAGTTTGTCCGGGGCTAGACGCCTGGGAGAGCATGATACGGGTGGACCCGGCGTGGTGCGGATATGGTGTTGTGTATTGTGAGGTATCAAGCGTTGTGTTCCAGGCGGTCGTGTTATTTCTTGAAATTCCCGTGAAAGCATTAAATGGTAACGCGTATTACCTGATGGTACCTTTACTGAATGGATGTTGCCTGTGTTGCTAGCCCGTGATGCTGGTGCTGTTAACGTAGTTGTGCTATCTATAAGTTTATGGTTTTTGCAGTCTACGATCAAGTTATAATAACACAAAAAATCTACACCTATAATAGGTTTCGTAACGTTTGCTACAACAAATCGCCATGGGTAACTACGTCGGAGTCCGAGGTTCAAATTGAGGTGCGCGTAGCCATATGTACTGATGGTGGTCCCGTTGGCCGCGGTGAGCTGGAAGTTGGTAGGTGCACGTTGCTCTCGTAGCTGTGTTCTGGGGTAAACACATAAATCGCTCCCTGTGTCGACCAAAAATGTAGTGTTCGTGGTATGGTCCGTTACGAAGAGGCGACCGGGTGCGGCTGGGCAATCGTCTGTCGCCATTACTGATGATTGCCCGTGGTGTTTCCCGATTCCTTGTAATCGCACGGTTTCTGGCATTTGCGTGCTCTCGGTCCGAATTCCTCATGATACCAGCATATGGGATAGTCTCGATAGCTTGACGCTGAACGGTTTGCATTCCGCGATGTTGAACGACGACGGCGCTGTTGCTCTGTACGTTCCCTGCGGCGTGGCTGGCGGGTGTGCTCGTCGAGTTTGATGGCCAGGCGCTCCACCATCCGCTTTAGCTCGGCGATTTCACCGGAGGTGTTGCTGCTGGGTCCTGGTACGGTGGCGGGCGCTGTTGCTGCGGCCACGTTTGTTGGTGCTGACACCTCTTGGATACGGTCCGCTAGTTCGGCCAGCTGTTCCAGGGTTAGGGATGACTGGGATGCTACCACGGTCTGAATACTATGTGGCAGTCGGTTGCTCCAAATTGTTTGAAGGAATTCTTCTGGCACGCTTGGGCCCGCCAAATCTTGCAGATGTCGCAGGAACTGGGATGGCTTTCTGTCTCCCAGCTCTTCGTGAGTAAGTAGTTGGCGGACTTTTTTTTCGTGAGAGGCGGTGAGTCGCTTAATTAGCTCCGTCTTGATTTTATCATAACGGTTCTGGGCCGGTGGGTTGATGATAATGTCTTTTACAGACTTGGCGTGTACGATGTCTAGGTTCGCAATGACATTGTAAAACTTGACAGAGTCTTCGGTGATTCCATAATTCTCAAATTGACCTTCAACAAGCGCGAACCATAGCTCGGGATCGTCTGGTGAGAATGCCGGGACTTTAAAATTTAATTTTCTAAAATAATCGGATGATTGTCGTTCCGCGTCAATGGAAACGCGCATTTTTTTGGGGCGTCGCATAGTGATACCGCGTTGTGAGGTCGCTGTTTTCGCCGATTCACTGCTATCGCTTTCAGGTTGACTCATCCTGGTGTTCTACTCGGGGTCACCAATTTAGTGTTAGTGGTACTCACGTCCTTTGTGTCGTCAGCAGTGATGAAGGTTCAAAGCCCAGTCGGAATAATGCACAAACACTGTTGTCTTAGACTGTTCTTTATTACTAAAGTTGTGATGGCGAACACTGACACAAGGATAGTTTTACAGACAGTTCTACTCACTAAACACTATACACAGCAAGGCACAAGCGGATGAAAGCAGAAGAATAGCAGAAGGACGCGATAGCATAAAGGTCTAGCGATTATTAAATTCGGAAGGTGGAAGAATATAAGCGCCGGTAAGGCTAGCAACGCGGGCTTCGCAAGCGGAGGCGGTAACTAGACTGGTTGACCGGCGAACGAATGTATGGCGCGCGTGTGCGCCGATTACGTCACTCGCCGTGGTATGTGTCCACGGTTCGTAATACGGAATCACAAGCTGATATTTATTAATATTTATAGTTTTGAGGAGTATTGATGAATGTGTGGCGATTGTGTCGGTTATGTTATTTTGTATGTATATATGTGCGTGTATGTACGTATGTGTGTGTTTGTGTGTGTAACGATATAGACGCATGTGGGAGCAGCCCACACAAGCATGCAAAGGGCTAAGGCTCGAGAGCAATCATCTTCTCCTCCATGACATATTTCAGGTAACTGTGACACTTTGACATCAAGGGTCTGTTTAAATTTTTCCCAATCAGCTCTACCTAATCTGTACATTAATCGAGGGGGACGTTTTTCACTGATAGGGTATTTGTCAGGGGATGCTATTATTAGGGGAAAATGATCACTGCCTAGTGTAGAAGAAGAGAAGACAGACCAAGTGAGTGATAAGGCCAAACTAGGGGAACAAATCGACAAGTCCACAGCACTCGGCAATTCATTGGGCTTGGTACGTCTGGTCGGTGTCCCAGTATTTAATACACATAAATTATTGTCATCTAATATTTGTATCAAACGTACACCATCACTTTTATTTACACCGCATCCCCAAGACTGATGATGACAATTAAAATCTCCCATTATCAAGACAGGGCTTTGCAATGAACAAAAAATATCACTCATCTCTTGTAGAGCAGCAGAAGAAGGCTTTGGAATATATACAGAGGCATAAGTTACATTATTTACACGTATAGCAACGAAGTCAACTAAAGAATATTGATTCGGTAATATAATTTGGGAATATGCAACATTGTTTTTGACTAAAATGGCAACACCACCGTAGCCATCAATTCTGTCATTACGAATGCAAACATAACCTGGAATATTAAATATTCGACCGTGTTTAAGCCAAGTTTCACTCAATGCAACAATAAGTGGTTTATATTTGTTAACTAAATAGAAAAGATCAGTTTTTTTATTAGTCACTGACCTGACGTTCCATTGAATAATTAAATCCATAATCGTTTTTGTCTGTCAGTAATTTACAAATTAGGTCAGCGTTGTTCGGTTTTATGTACTTTTTATTTTGCAACATCTTAATAAGACTATTAATTAGATCCATAATCTGTTCATGATCTTCTTTTTGTTCAGGTTTATTCTGTAGTGCACACCCATTCCTGAGACTTTGTGAACTGGACTCATTTATTATCGCATTGTGCGCTGCTCTGTCATATCCAGACGCAGATGTAGGAGGCAAACGTGGTTTTTTAAATACTGTTTTTTTGTATGAAATTGTCCTAGGATTATTATTGGCATTATCATTAGTGTGAAAGTATGCGGATTTGGAATCTGATTGAGAAATTTTACTACCTGAAACAACTTTGTCTGCATATGACAGAGAGGAAGATGGATGCAACTTACTAGCCTCTAAATAGGAAATACATGAATGAGCCATAGTGTTTTTGATGTCTCTTTGCCTCTTAAACTCAGGGCATGCTTTATTTATAGCAAAGTGAAAACCGGAACAATTTATACAAGATGCACAGTCCTCCGTAATGCTACAAGATTCAGCAGAATGATTTTGTCCACATTTAAAACATCTTGGCTCTGCAGCCCTACATTGTAACTTTGTATGTCCATACCTACAACATCTGAAACACTGAATGGTGGGGTACACATATGTGTCAACATTTAATGCATTATAGCACATGAATACTCTCCGTGGTAGAACCTGCCCATCAAAAGTAATAACAATAGACTCTGAAGGTTTCCAAACTGGACTGCCGTTAATCTGTACTTTATAATTTAACCTCCGAAGTTTAATGATCTTTCCACACCCAATTGGTGTAGAAATATTTGCTTCAATTTCTTCCAATGACCACTCTGAAGGAACACCACGCACAATACCCATCCTAGTAACATTGAATGTCGGGATAAAGGCTTTAAACTTGTTAATACTTAATAAGTTAGAATTTAAAAAGTCATTAGCATCAATGAATGTAGAAAAAGCAACTGCACACTTGTTACGGCCGATCCTTTTAATGCTTCCAGTAATTATATTTTTAAATCCACCCCGTTTCATGAAGTTGCCAAAAGTAATAGGATGCAACACGGTTCCATTATTTGGAGAGTCAATAATGCGTTGTACATGGATTATATATGGAGATATATCTGTATGTATGTACTCCTTCCTACCAACCGGCTCAAAAGTTGCTTGACTAGGGTTTAACTGTGTCATCTGTGAATTAGACTGAAGATGGGATGTTTCTTGGTGATCAATATTAGGAATATTTTCAAGTACAGTCTCTTGGGGATTGCAACTACAATCTGTAATAACGAGTTCATTCTGGGCATGGCCATTTTTACTACGTTTTCGTATTCTGCAGCTTTTACAAATTCTCCTGCGTTTGCGAGCAGATTTTTCGCTGCTATCAGTGGCCACTGAACCATCAGTGTCCATACCACTTTTATCTAAAACATTATCATTTTGTGACATTACAGTCACATAATTAGCGACATCCACGGGGGGATTTAGGCCGCCACCTAAATCCCCCAGCAAGTTATTAGGGGGATCGTTCATGCGACCCGGACTTAGGGACTAACCATACGAAAAAAATATATATGCAAAACTTACCAAAAAATCAGCTACAAACACTACAATACAAATATATACAATTATTATACAAAATTATATACAAAGATTAGACTCAACTGATCAGTTTTACAATAAAAATTAAAATTCAAAAATTTTAAACAACCGCGCGCAACCGAAGTCAATAAAAACTTCTCAACATGATCCGGGGTGCGTTTAAGTACGACGGCGAAATCGCCGGATAAAAATTAAACTAGCGAGTGTTTGCTGAACGGAGTCATAGGTTTCTGTCAATGTTAGCTGTCAAATTCAATTGACAGCTCAGTTTATCAAACAAATAACAATTCAATTCAACTTAACAGTCCGAATATTATATTGTAATCTCCGTAAAATTAGGATTTAACTTGTGATCTCGATATTATTACACAGTAAAAATGAACCGGAACATGAAAAATCAATTTGCCGGTGTAATATTAATTATATCCATGATCCACAAATAATATTCACCGAGACGATGAATTAGGTACTCTCTAAAATAAAAAATTTCGTTTTTACGACGCGAATCGAGCATTAACAACAAAACTCAATGTCAATCAATGTCAATCTGACAGCAGGATAAAATTTAGCGAGGTAAAAAGGTCGCTAAAATTTATCCTAGTCAGGCGAAAACTTATACTACCGGACGACCGTGAACGGGGCAGATTAAATTTTAGTCAGTTTAATTTTTCACCTCGCGGTGTGCTTGAACGGGGTGTTTGACGTTTAGTCGGTATAAATTTTAACCTGGATAATCGACTTAAACGCACCCCTGATGTCAGTGACGTTTCGCGTCAGTGGCCAATATGGCGGATGCGATCTGTCTAGTCAGAACCATTAGAATTTTACAAAATACTCAATCATCCGAATTTTGCGGATATATGTTGTCGACTCGAAATCTTTATTTTTTAATGTTTTATTATTCAGGTAAGCTTTCGATCGAGCCTACCGTACCTATATGTTACTGTAAAAGCTCGAACCACGGTAAATCTTAAGATTTTATAGTAAAACCTAAGATTTGCCGATTATGAACGGTAAATGTCCATAAAAGTTTGCGATTCAAACTTTTACCGTAATTCACTTGGTAAATCTTAGGATTTACGTTAAAGGAACGGTAAATGTCGAAAAAAATCATGTTACTCGTTCAGCGCATCGACGTGTACTCGTGGGTAGTCAGCCGCCTAGAACTAGGTTTAGACGGTTACAACTAGGTCTAACCTCGGGACTTGCTGGCAACCCGTCTTGGACAATTTAGGTTAGAAGACGCCATCCTCTTCGTGGTTATTTTTTTTTCAAACCACGCAGAAGTAGGAGCCCCGCGGAGCAAGGCTCCGTCGACTTGCTCCTGTGAAGGAAGGATAAAACCTAGGTGTAACCGCACTTCCGTCTTTAACCGTAACAATTGATTAATCATTGTTTTAATCCTAAAACCAACATTTACCAGTCCACAGTTGGTAAAACCTAGCATGTACTGAATTGGAATGGTAAAAGTCCGAAAAGTCGTCCTTTTATAGTAAATACTTACATTTACCAACTCATGTCGGTAAATCTTAGGTTTTATTTTACTGGAAAATCTTAACATTTACCGTAGTTCGAGCTTTTACAGTAACATATATAATAATTTATGTGTATATGTCACCGGAAAATAACTAGAACCGCCAATTTATAAAACTAGGAAATTTATAAACTGTCGTAGAATTCTAAACGAGAGATAAATTGTATTATTTTACGGCCAAATTTTCGCAAATTTATCAATTTGCGACGTCTCGTGGTAAATTTATAAACTTACGGATATCCATTCGTAAGATTCTAAACGGTTCGACCAATCACAGAAGAGCTTTTAATTTTACGCTTCTTTAAACTACGGCAAATAACACACTGCTCTCTGATTGGTCGATGCTAACAGTAGCAATGCTCGTGTCCCTATAAAAATAATGTATTTTATTTTATTTGACAATGCCTGTCTTACTCAGATGTTAGGTTATGTTAGGTTACATTGTGACCTTATGAACGCGAGCGAAGCGAGCGACTGTTGATTAGGTAAGCGTTTCAACATTTAAACATAAATAATATTTTTTGGCGAACAATGGCGGTGGAGAGAAACGAGAAGGAACACGTGAATTATTCAACCAATCAGAGCGCCTTATTGCTTACTTATTATATTACGCGTGACTTCGGTAAGTTTATCAATTTACGAAAATGTGGCCGTAAAATAATACAATTTATCTCTCGTTTAGAATCCTACGAAAGTTTATAAATTTCCTATATAAATTTACGGTTCTTGTTGTTTTCCGGTGACGTATATATATTTTCTATAGTGTGTTAGTGTATATGTCACCGGAAAATAACAAGAACCGTTTTATAAACTTTCGTAGGATTCTAAACGAGAAATAAATTGTATTATTTTACGGCCACATTTTCGTAAATTGATAAACTTACCGAAGTCACGCGTAAAATAATAAGTAAGCAATAACGCGCTCTGATCCCCGTCATTATGCTGACGCTCTTTGAGGCGCGCGTGGAACACAACGCGCCGTCGACCCGGACATGGTCCATGGCCGGGCGGCGAGTTGCCCTTTACTCGCCGCCGGCATGCCCGCGCCTACGGTGGCCGGAGATCGTCTTGCGACGTCCGTCGCCGTGGGCGTCCACTGCTGCAAGGCTTAGATAAATTGTAATGACCAAAAAATAATTGAAGATGAATGAATGACAGAATGAAAATTCTAAATACGATTTTTAAAAAATTTAAATCAATAAATAGATCTAAAAGTAAAGAGGTTTGAGGCAACAGAAGAGTTTGAATACCTCTCTGTTACAGTACCCGGGGTGGCCGGTTAAAAAAAAATACGACAAAGTTGAATTTTTTAAATGTGGTGTCAATTAAAGGATTTAAAAAATTTTGAAGTGAAAGCTGTACAAGTATGAGATGATAAGGGATTGAGAATAAAAAATAATAATAATAATAAATAAACTTATCTAAAATAAAACAAATGGAAAGGTGAGTGAAAATTTAGAGGGTGAAAATGGTATGTAAAATATGTATGAACAAAGTAATAATTCCTTCCTTTCAAAGTTACTTTCAAATTGACAAACATACATCAATCAAAAAAAAATGTCCTAACAACATACATCAATAAAAAAAAAAATCGTTGATTTCCAATCAACGATTATCAGACCCAGGCATAACAGAGACAAATTAATATTAGTAAGAATATTCTCATGGAATCATCACTTAATTGTGTAGGCTTTATACAGTCACAACCCGCTGTTATAAGTTATAGCTTAAGGCTTCTTTAACGTGTCGCTAAACCCGCACGGTGATAGTATTATACAAGCGTTATAGTTAATAAGAAGAAAGAAAGAAAGAAAGAAAATTACATTTATTGGACAGACACGGGGCATACACAATAATAAATATGCAAAAAGTAGAATTAACAAGTGTTTTTTTTATATAAAAATAAAATAACCTAAATCCACTTGTTACACAATATTGTTTGCCCCACGGCTGCTCCAAACAGGCCCAGTTCAGCATAAATGTCAGGCAACTAAGTGCCTGACGCTGGTTTTCAACTGGACCTGGTTGAGAAGTGGGTACGCCGAACCAGTTTTGTGTGTGTAGACTGCCTAATACTTATATAAATACATATGTATAAATAGATAATTATATGTGTCAACAATTTATTAGGAAATAATACATAATTATAAAATAAATCATTATTGAGTATAAAATAATAATAAGCAGGTACCTACAAAAACAATATGCCGGTGCATTTCAAATTGTAAACCGTGCAGTTACCCGCCGACAATGCGCTGCAAGCAGCGGCGCGCAGCGGACGATTGCACGCTTGACACGTAACATTTTTTTAAAAATGATAGAATTGAATAAAAGGAAATGACGATAAAAGTTGACAAATTAGATGACATTGAAATTAAAAATAATAACTTGAAAGTAGTGAGTGCTAAGGTAAGTGTATTTTATATTATGTAGTTTATAACATTATTTTGATTAGGATAGATTATTGTGGTATAACGTAAAAAATTCAAACTGCAAACGGAATACAAGGAACGAAAACATATGTGGGTATATTTATGGATTTGTACCTAACGAGTTTTTTTTTTTTCTTTTCAGTGCTAAAACTATGATGGCACCGAAGCCTCATTGATTCATTTATAATACAGTGACTAGGAATTTTCTGCCAGTTTTGAAAGAGTGGCAGTTGCAGCAAGACACTTTTTGTGAGTAGAAGATGCATTTATGTTTGATGGGCAGCATCTATAGACGTGACGTGATTGGATGAGCTGTAAATTATGTTTTTTTTTTTTTTTTTTTGGTAGGTTTTCTATACGCGATGGCACTCAGTCTCAAGACGCCAAACAAGCCTGGGTCGGAAGAGGCAGCTGTAGAAGCCAGCTTCGCCGTGCAAGCGACAGCAGTCATCACTGGCTTTTCAAGGGCAGCGAATAATACTTACATGGCCTTCATAACTACCCTCGCGCTTTAGAAGTATTGTGAGAGTGTGCCATCCGCCCTTGAAGTTTGACGAACTAGCATAAATTAAATCAGTTCCCAAGAAATATCCATCTACCGGTACAGCCAAAACTTCAATATAGTCCCACAACATCTCGTCTTTTTCCATATAAAAGTTGACTTCAATTTTACCATTATATTGCATTGTAAAAATGAATGACGACACACAACTAACTTCATCGGGTGTGGGCCTAATAAATGTAGTACTTTGATCGTTTTCAGCACTCAAGTCTATATTACTGTATTTGTCTTCAATCCAAAACGGCAAAGTTTGTATACATGCAATGTCCCGCCACTCATGTGTCAACCATTCCTCGTAGTTTTGTTCAAAAGTGTACCTCACACAATTATCACTGACTGCGTAAGACACCGACATTAATAATATTAACACTATGCGAACCATTTCGTTTCGACACATGCAACCTAGAGGAAAATATCCGAAAACTGTCTCATAATCAATGCGTTTTTCGAAATTTATACCTACCGAATAAGGCCCTTCGTACACAACGCGACGTAAGTCTCCGACACCTTGGGTGGTACCTGAACAATGAAGACCAAAAAGAGGCTTCTCTTTGAATTAGGTTGTATAGTTTTTTATTTTTTTTATTTGTGTATGATGATAAAAATGTAAGTTTTCTGCCTCGAGGAGTGTCTGCGTTAGCCGCCGTCTTGGATTGAAGAACAAATTTGGGATTTGTTCTTTTTCACATAATGCTTCAACAGTTTACTTTATGACAAAAATATGTAAGAGAAGTTTAAAGTCAATAAAATTACACAATAAATGCTGTTTGTAAGTATTAAGTAAGTACGTCTTATGGATACAAAGTTTCAAGAGGAAGAACATTCAACATTTATTTAAAATCGTGTACACTTTTGACGAGTATCGCAGTATACGCAGACACTCCTCCAGGTTGAAAACTTACATTTTTCATGAGTAGCAAGTACATAAACAACACAAATAAACTACACCAACTTTCGTATGAAAAACTCCTCGTAGATTACTAGGGGATCAAAGAAATGATGATCTTGCCACGCGCTGTCTTCAATACTTAAAAAAATAAGTTCGAAAAAATAAGGTCGAAAATCGCTTGAAGGTCGGAAAACATTTGCTTAACGATAACCAAATGTTTTCCGACCTTCACTTGTATTACCAACTGATTCCCACCAGTAACATAAATCGGTAAAAAACGAGACAACCATTTTAATTCGGTCGCATTGAACATTGTGGTGTCGCGACAATTATTTTTGTTGAGTGTATACAATAACTTCGTTCCATCCGGGTGTCCCTTGACACCTCTCAAGATTTTTTTTTTCTAAACTAATAAATAGACCTTGCTTTTGGCATCGCCGAGGAAAAGGTATAAAACACCAATAAATTAATTTTAAGTTGCCGGTTTTTGTATTTGCTTTTATATGCTTGTTGTGGGTGATAAAAGTCTACAAGATCGAAGAACCAAGGACACAGAATAAGTCCACTGAATTCACCTAGGTGATATCACCCAGGTGAATTATTATTTAAGTGTTTTCCGTGGTGAATAATAATTGAGGACACCAAAAAGTTCACGTTGTTCACTCAGGTGATATCACCCAGATGAACAAAGTGGAATAAACCGGCGCGCCTCGATACAAAAATTAACAAGTTATTGAAGAGTTACGTTGTGTGCAAAGGGCCTAAATATAATTAAATAGATAAACACTTACGGATTAACAATAATTATTGATTGGACACTTCCGATAACGTTAAAAATGGGAGAGTTTTTTTTTTATCAGGACTTAAATTAAAGCAGATATTGCCCGCGTTTATTTAGAGTTAATTTGATAATTATCAATTCGCTGACACGTGACGCTAACAATTATATTATCATAAGAAGTATTACTGTTGTTTTGTCAGGAACAGAACTTCTTTTTGGAATGAGAAGATGAAGCAGGTGACTGCTTCCTCTATCCCTCGCTTCGTAACATGCCTGAAACAGAGCCGGACGTGAGATTGCTCCACCCAAGCCGGGCAGACCTCCACCGTGTTTTCCTGACGGTGCACATAGTGGTGACACTAAGGCGTATCTTCCCGCTGAAGGAACCGGACCTGACTCATGCGGAAGGTGTGGACGTCGTGACGCTTAATCAAACACTCCTCAAAGGGGGGTCTCACTGCCGCGATTGTGGGGTGCCCGGGCACCCCTCAATCCTTCTCACAATCCTCTTCAGTCAGTATTACTTCAATATTACAAAAACAGTTATTTTTATTTTATTAGGTAGTATACTTATTAACGATCATGATGCATGATGGGCACAACACGCACACACTTAATAAAATAACATGCTTTTCGGAGTTCAGCAGTTAAGAAGAGCACACGGCTACTCTCTGGCTCCATCATGAGATCCTGGACACCATCTAGTAGATCTGTAGTACTTTTCAAGACAAATCTAATAAACCTGAACCAGGCACGTATCCAGACTTTTGGTTCGGGGGGGGGGGGGGGACAAACATTGAAATAACCATGTGAACTGTGTGAAAATCGCTGTAATCACTGTACTATAATTTTCACTGTACTATATACTATAATTATATAAGTATTTTTCTGTTTCTGCTGGCAGCCATTACGTCTAGTACCATATCAGGATCTGGCGCAAAATAATAATAAAAGTTTGTGCATGGGCAAGCCGTATTCGGCGGTATAAGCGGCGGGTTGATCGATACTCGCAGAATCGCATGTTCCAGCGCGATGAGAGGTGCGTATACAGAGCTTGGGAGCGACTTGAACAAAACATGGCTGACGTGTGCCGCCCGGATGATAACGCTACGAGTACATTCTGGCGCAACATCTGGTCGGTACCTGTCAGTCATACTGAGGCTGACTGGATGCGTGATGTCAAGCGGGTGTGTGAGACTATTCCAGAAATGGAACCAATATCCATTACGCCATTAGATGTAGCAAGAGCAGTCCGTTCGTTACCGAATTGGAAATCCCCGGGACCGGACGGACTGCACAACTTTTGGCTAAAATGGTTTAATAGTTCACACACTTGTTTGGCATCTCAATTCCAGTCTTCCTTAGAGTCTGGGTCGCTACCACAGTTTCTGACAACTGGGGTTACCCACCTTCTCTATAAAACCGGTAGTACTGCGGAACCCAAGAATTATAGACCGATCACATGTTTGTCGACGGTCTATAAACTTCTTACATCCATTTTGAGAGTGAAAATTAGTACACACATAGATAATAATTCTATTATGTCTGCCTCTCAAAATGGATGTAGAAACGGGTCCCGTGGTACGAAGGAGTTACTCCTCATTGACATGGCTATAAGCCAACAGGTTCACCGATCTCGCAAGGATCTGTCTGCATGCTGGATAGATTATAAAAAGGCCTACGACTCGGTGCCACATACATGGCTCATGAGGGTGTTGGAGTTGTACAAGATAGATGCAACTCTACGCACCTTTCTTGAGTCATGTATGAGGCACTGGAGAACAGTCCTTCGTTATCCAGGGTGCCGACAGATCCAGGCGAGCGATGAACCTGTATGGATCAAGCGGGGAATATTCCAGGGCGACAGTTTGAGTCCACTTTGGTTCTGCTTAGCCCTGAATCCTCTAAGCACATTGCTGGAGGATTCAGGTCTAGGCTATCGGTTGAGGAGAGATGGTCAGGTCATATCTCACCTTCTATACATGGATGATCTGAAACTCTTTGCCCCCAGCAAATTGCAACTGATGGAGCTACTGAAAGTAACTGAAACTTTTAGTAATGCCATCAGGATGGAATTTGGTGTGGACAAATGTGCAGTCATGCATGTAAAGCAAGGGGAGATTATGGAATCTGAAGGGATTCAGCTTTCAGATTCCATACACCTTAGGTCACTCTCCTCATCCGAAACCTACAAGTATTTGGGTATGTCGGAAGCGCTAGGCATTAATGTGCCAGACGTGAAACAATCGTTGAGGGAGCGCTTCTTTGGACGCCTCAAAAAGGTTTTAAATAGCCTTCTTTCGGGCGGAAATAAGGTGCGCGCCTTCAACGGTTGGGTCATGCCGGTCTTGATGTACTCTTTCGGCATACTCAAATGGACTCAAACTGAACTCGACGCCTTAGATAGACGAGTTCGTACGCTGTTGACTGCAAACCGGATGCATCACCCACGATCATCGGTGATGAGACTGTACATCCCGCGGAAGTGCGGGGGTCGAGGCTTTTTAAATGCCAAGACCCTCCACAACCACGAGGTGTGCAGTCTCAGAGAATATTTTTTGAAAATGGAAGTGGGTATGCACCGAGATGTGGTCACAGTGGACAAGGGACTCACCCCGCTGTCCATGGCTAAAGAGAACTGGCACAAACCTGTGATACTTAGTACCGAGGACCGCAGGGAGGTACGGCAAAGCAAGGAGCTACACGGACGCTTCTACCGAGCCCTTCATGGGCCCGATGTAGATTTTCTAGCGTCCGTGTCCTGGCTACGTTTTAGTGACCTCTTCGGGGAAACTGAAGGTTTTGTCTGTGCGATTATGGACGAAGTTATCTTGACGAACAACTACCGGAGACATATTATAAAGGATGGGACGATTGACGTGTGTCGGGCATGCCATCGTCCAGGTGAGTCCATTCGACATATTATCTCTGGTTGTTCTCGTCTTGCTAACGGCGAGTACTTGCACAGGCACAACCTAGTAGCCAGAATCATCCACCAGCAACTTGCGTTGAAATACAAACTTGTGGAATCTGAGGTACCGTATTACAAGTATGTGCCCGACCCAGTTCTCGAGAAAGACCATGTCACGTTGTACTGGGATCTGCCTATCATTACTGACAGGACTATTGTCGCCAATAAGCCTGACATAGTAGTGATAGACAGATCAGCGCGCCGCGCAATGATAATCGATGTTACCATCCCACATGACGAGAACCTCGTAAAAGCTGAGAAAGATAAACAAATCAAATATCTCGACCTGGCGCGCGAGGTTGTCGACATGTGGAATGTGAACTCGGCTATTATTGTGCCGATTGTCGTTACTGCCAATGGCCTTATGGCAAAGAGCCTCGAGGAACACCTTTCGAGGCTCTCCTTAGGGGGTTGGATCAAGGGCCTGATTCAGAAGGCAGTACTCCTTGATACGGCTCGCATTGTGAGGAGGTTCCTGTCTCTGGAGCGCTAACCACCGGTAGCTTGGACCCTGCTCCCACACCGGCGGATCTCTATTTTTTTTTATATTTTTAAATGTTTTATATCGTTTTGTTTTTTATTTAAAATATTTAAAAATGTACCTAATTATATGTAAGTTTAATGAATAAAGGAAATAATAATAATATTCCACAACTATCACACAACGCCATCTAGTCCCAAGCTAAGCAGAGCTTGTGTTATGGGTACTAGACGACTGATAAACATACTTATATATTTCTAAATACATACATATTATAGATAAATAACACCCAGACACAGAACAAATGATCGTGCTCATCACACAAACATTTGTCCTGGGTGGGAATCGAACCCACGACCTCCGGCATAGCAGTCAGGGTCACTAACCACTAGACCAACAGGCCTGTCAATAAAAAGCGGAATGAATAGACAATAGAGCGAGACCAGTAAGCCTCTCGCCCGCTATTCTATTCCTTAGGAAGGATTTTATTCTCTTTAACCATGAAAATGACCGCTCCACAGATGCCGGTGAAACAGGAAGGGTGGCCAGAATATGTATTAGCCTGTTAATTGTAGGAAAGAAAACTTCGTCACACGTGTCTAAAATTTCCTTAATTTCGACTTGTTTCTTATCTGTGTTTTTCCACTTGGCACACCACATACTGTACTCTGCTTTTATTAGTGATTCTCCAACACTTTCTTCCCAATAAATTTTCATATTTTCTAATTCACTTATCTTCCTCTCATCCACATTTTTCGGAAGAATAATTTCTAAAGAAGAAAACAGCTCTCTTTGATTCGCAAATCTATCATTCATGCCAGATATCAAATCGTCCAAGCAGGGTATAAAAATAGTTCTTCTGAAGTATTCTGCAGCAGTATCGCTGGGAGGGTTGCTTCGTGCAGTTTGGTGGGCAGTAACTCGAGGACGCTGAATTTCTATTTGCAAGACATCTTCCGCTATTTTGCAGCATGCGTTATATATTTCTCAGAATACCGGGTTAACATCGTCACGTATCCCTTTTAGTTTTCCGATTTTCCGATAAGGATATATAATCGGAAAAGGTTTTTAGAGAAATCAAGAAACTACTCTTTTCCATCGCAGCTATGTGTGTAGACGCAGTTCGGGCGACAGTTCTGTTTGTGTAGGGTAGTTCTCTTAATGTAATGACAATAGGTTCGAGTAACTCACCAAATATATTTATAGAGTCGTGACGTTCTATAAATCTAGTGTGACTCACACATGCCGACCAGTCTTTTTTTCTTACTTTCTGTTGTGAGCTTTTCCACATTTTCCTTGAACTGTTTCCCGGCCATTGCATTGTTGCGAAGTAAATTGCAGACTTCCTTCACAACGCCTATTGAATTTCTCACCTCGGGAACTGAAAGAGCTTTTGAAAGAACTAGGTTCAGACGATGTGCCGAGCAATGTACGTATTCGGCCTTAGGAAATTCTTTTCTGATTCTCGTCTGCAGACCACTGATGTGTCCTCCCATGGTAGCAGCTCCGTCATACCCCTGACCAACTAGTTTATCGAGATTCAAACCAATCTCATGACATTTCTTTAAAATTTCTGCACGTATATTTTCGGCACTTAGGTCGTGTATTTCAATGAAACTGAGAAAGTCCTCCCTCAAAATACCTTTATAAACGTATCTCGCACACAAAGACAATTGCTCAGTTCCACTCACATCTAAAGTTTCATCGCCAAGAATCGCGAAACACTCTGAAGTATTTATTTGTGTCACAACTTTTTTCTGAATTATCTTTCCGCAAGTATCTATAATTTCATTTTGAACAATAGGGCTAAAATACGTTGCATTTTTAGGGGTTTTAATGATATGATCTTTCAGGATATTATCATAGGTTGCTCGATATCGTAGCAGAGCCCTGAATTTTCCATCTTTACCAAGTGGCTTTTCTAAAGTCAATGGTCTACTGTCTTTGTCTCCACGAAGCGGCAACTGTTGCTTTCCACAGAAGATGATAGTTTCGATTATAGGTTTTAGTGCTGTTCTATTTCTTTCCTTTTCTTTGAGCCTTTGATCATTAAGCTGCGATGCAACGTCTATAGCTGCTGAATCCATTACGCGTAAATAAAAAATAAACTGGTCTATTGCACTATACTGTCACTATTGCAGAGGTATTTCACTTTTCTTCTCGCTTGTCGCTCTCGAAATGAACTGACATGCAGGTTCCCGGACTCCCGCCGTATTTATACCTACTACATTTTCGTATTCTGGAACACTGTGGAATATTGCGCCATCTACTACCTGGTAGAATAATCAGATCAAGATCTATCTATATTTTTATTTTACCTACTTATTGAAAGAACACGCAAGCGAATAAATAAACAGATGGCTTAAAACGTTTTTTTTTTCAGTCAGATTTGGGGGGGGATATATCCCAACTATCCCTCCCTCTGTATACGTGCCTGACCTGAACACGAATGTTGGGACATTATCAAGATCTGTACTTGTCTTGACAAGACAAACCTAACGAGCCTAAACACGACGGGGTCGGTGGGGGACTACATACAAACATTTACATCTTAACCTCATTATCAGCTTTAGTACCCTCGCAAACCATGAATGCGACACCAATGATGAATCATTCAAAAATGATTGCAGCCGCCATGTTGGATTTTGATTTTAACCTCACTATCGGCTTTAGCTAACTAGAAAACCATGAAAACGACATCCATGATGAACAATTCGAAAATTATCGAAGCCGCCATTTTGGATTTTGATTTTGACCTCACTATCAGCTTTAGCATCCTCAAAAACCATGAAAACGACATCCATGATGCAAACTTTGAATTTTTTGCAGTCGCCATCTTGGATTTTCTTTTTGACCTCACCATCGGCTTTAGCACCCTCGAAAACCATGAAAACGACCCCCATGATGAACAATTCGATAATTATCGCAGCCGCCATCTTGGATTTTCATTTTGACCTCACCATCGGCTTTAGCACCCTCGAAAACCATGAAAACGACTCCCATGATGAACAATTCGAAAATTATCGAAGCCGCCATCTTGGATTCTCATTTTGAACTCGCCATCGGTTTTAGCATCCTCGAAAACCATGAAAACGACTCCCATGATGAACAATTCGAAAATTATCGCAGCCGCCATCTTGGATTTTGATTTTAACCTCACTATCGGCTTTAGCTCCCTAGAAAACCATGAAAACGACATCCATGATGAAAACTTTGATTTTTTTTAAAAAAAGTACAATGTAAAAACTACGACAAAAACTATTATTTTACAAAGTTTATTTTCAATTCCTGATTTTGTACGTACACGCCACTATTTGCCTAGTATTTTTTTTTTTTGATAAAAAGCGACTTGCTCTCATATCGAAATCCTGCCGACGAGACTGAGCTTGGCAATTCGATCTCAAACCTAGGCCGGCTACAATACGCCGCCATAGTAAAATGTACGGAGATTTTGGGCCTAAAAATTCAGTTATCTTCCGAATTTTTTACGCAAAACAAAAACAATGTTTTGAAAAACAGAAAAATGCAAACGGTTCACTGTTCTTTGTTCTTTTTATTTATGTATAATATTAATTATTTGTGTCTGCTTATTTATGCCAAAGTTAACACAAAACGGCAGTGCTTTTTGCGCGTTTTTAGTGATTTTCAATTTTTTTTTAACAATTTCAGCCCCGTTTATCCTCAATCCGATTTTTGTAGACCCCGGTGAAACTCATAAGCTACCCAGATCTTTTTTTTCGTGGTTATTATTTTAAGTTTTATATATAAACTTGTGACAATGCCATAACACTATTTTCTATTACTGACCCTTAAGTAGAGTAAAAACCTTGGATGGTAGTGTAGCAATTTGTAAGCTCGACCAAAGGAAACTATTTAATAACCCGCATGACAAAATATCATCTTTAGCAGAAATGCAAGGCTGAAATGAAGTAATTGACACTCTCACTTGACAATCGGTTTTCCATGTCCCAATTTTCCCACCACGAATTTTCTAATATGCTAAGAACCCTCTCGATTAAGTCATCAATATTCCCTTTCAGTGCGCTTTCATTTGAGACCCCAGTCGAGAATATTTTCAGACATTCGGTTATTCTACCCCACGTTCACCACCACAATTTTTAAACGGCTCAACCGATTTTCAATAAACACGTCTTTGAACACTCGCACGTAACTCACCATTATACAAAAAAAGAAAAACTAATTTTAAATCGCTTCATCAGATCGGGCTCTATGATGCCAAAGACAGACAGACAGACACGTCAAACTTATAACACCCCTCTTTTTCCGTCAAAAAGAAACACCATGCAAAATTTTGACTACTGGTACTTGTAGTAACAACGTTTCATACAAACTATCAACCCCAAAACCCAATCCAATCCCCTTAGAGCAGAATTTCAAAAAAAATCCCGTTTTACTGAGCACCTAGCACCTACCTACGTCCTGAAAAGAACCCCTCCAAAAACGGATAAAATAACCTACATAATAACTTTTCTTTCGGAAGTCGGTGGCTTTGTTTTTAACTTGATTGACTTTTTTGCCACCGACTTCCGAAAGAAAAGTTATTAAGTAGGTTATTTTAACTTTTTTTGTGGTTGCCTTTGAAGTCGATTACTTTTTTGAAAAAGTTTTTATTTTACCCTTTTTAGGGTTCCGTAGCCAAATGGCAAAAACGGAACCCTTATAGATTCGTCATGTCTGTCTGTCTGTCTGTCTGTCTGTCTGTCCGTCCGTATGTCACAGCCACTTTTTGTCGAAAGTATAAGAGCTATCCTGTTGAAACTTGGTAGGTAGATGTATTATGTGAACCGCATTAGGATTTTCACACAAAAATAAAAACAAAACAAATTTTGGGGGTGCCCCCCATACTTAGAATTGAAACTCAAAAAATTTTTTTCACCAAACCCATACGTGTGGGGTATCTGTGGATAGGTCTTTAAAAATGATATTGAGGCTACTAATATCATTTTTTTCTAAACTGAACAGTTTGCACGAGAGACACTTCCAAAGTGGTAAAATGTGTGTCCCCCCTGTAACTTCTAAAATAAGAGAATGATAAAACTAAAAAATATATATAATATAGACCTCAACAAAAACTTCCAACGAAAATTGGTTTGGATGAGATACAGTTAGCAGTTTTTGAGATATAGTACTTTTCCAAAAACCGCAAATATAACTTTGCCATTCATACAAACGCTATGAAAAACAAAGTTATTTTTACTGTTTGTGTATATTACTAATCTCAATATAATTATATCCCTAATCTATGCTTGCTACTACGGAAACCTTCATGGGCGAGTCCAACTCGCACTTGGCCGGTTTTTTTTTAGTTTAAATATAGAACCCAAATTCCTGTCGAATACATAATTTTCTTACAAGTGTTCTAGAATTTTTTAATCCGTAGCACCGTTAATAACATCGCCCATAGATAGATAGAATATACTTTATTGTACACCAAAATTGTTACACAACTATTATAAACATTACTAATTCTATGGTTACAATGGCGGTCTTATCGCTAATAGCGATATCTTCCAGACAACCTTTGGATGGACTGTACAAACTTAAATTAAAAAGGTGGAAGTACCCACTGGCGCACTGTATTTCTAAATACACTCGAGAGCAATAAATCCGGGTCACTTAAAGAATGTTAAAAATCTCGGAAACTAAAAATGATAGGTTAATGCAATAAATTGTATTTAAATAGACAATGTAATACTCCTTAAATGAAAGAAAAAAAAATATGAGTCACCATACATTTTATTAACACAAAATTACATAAAGAAAAAAACTGCTGATCTCTCCTTAAAACAAAAATAGGAAACATGAAATTTTTGAACTTTATTACGATTTTCTTGAATTTTAATACTTCGTATTGCCTCCTCGTGCTTCCATTACTGCGTTTACGCGGTTTGGCATGCTGTACACCAAGTTCCTTATACGATTTTGGGGAATATTCTCCCATTCCTCTGAGAGCAATTTTGAGCTAACGAAGCGTGATTGGGGGAGGGTTTCGTTGTTTTACGCATCTGCCTAGCTCGTCCCAAGCATGCTCGATCGGGTTGATATCCGGGCTGCGCGCTGGCCACTCCATACGAGTAATGTTCATCTCTTGAAGGTAGTCATTCACAATCCTACCTGTATGAGGTCGGGCATTGTCATGCATAAATATAGCATCCTCACCTAAATTGACCATAAATGGACCAATGTGATCATTGAGAATTTCTTCCACATATCTTACGCTAGTTAAAGAGCCGTTTTCTATGATCACCAGCTCTGTGCGACTTTCAGAAGAAATTCCGGCCCACACAAGTACAGACCCACCACCGTAGGCTACTTTTTCTTCGATGCATGCTTGCTTGCAAGGGCGGATCCAGCTTATGTTTCAGGGGGGGGTCACCATGTTGCAGACAGCTTGTCTCCGTAGTCTTGTTCGGATAGATATAACTATACTTTTTTTTATCGTGGTCATCAAACGAGTCCTCCCACCCCGGGCAGGGCGGGAGGGACTGTCAGACTCGTACTGACTAAAATCCACGGTGTCCTTCAATAGCCCATTACGTTCCGAAGTCACGGTAATTCATAAGTCCCGCGACCCCGGCAGGCTATGGCCCTCTAGAGGGGGGCCCCGTCATTATGCTCACATTTTTTGAGGTGCGCGTGGAACACAATGCGCCTTCGACCCGGGCATGGTCCACGGTAGGACAGCGAATCATACTCGCCGCCCGCATGCCCGCGCCTACGGTGGCCGGAAATCATCTGCCGTTGTCCGTCGCCGTGGGCATCTACCAGTGAGGCTGGGGTGGAGCGAGGACGCTGTCCTCTCCCTCAAGCGGCCCGCCTCCTCCTTCGCAAGCATGGCAGTTTCGCAGGAGGCGACCGCTTCCCACTCCGTCTCGCCCCGCAGCATGGCCTCGCACAATGCTGGGTGCGAGAGGTCTCCGCCGTCGTGAGGACACGGCGGTGCTCTGCCTAAGCGGGACAGTCTTGCACCGTTTGCTTCACCATGTTCTCTGGGCGATCTTCCCAGTGGTGGACACTCCGGTGTTTCTTCCCTCCTTATCTGACACAGGTACCTCGCAAAACTTCCGTGTCTGATGAGGACCTGCGTCATGCGGTAGGTCAGGACGCCGTGACGCCACTCCTCAAAGAGCGGTCCTACCGCCGCGATTGCGGCGTGCCCAGAGCTCGGTTGCGACAATCGTTCCCTCCAAACTGCCCTTAGATCACGCCAGAGCTCTTCCCGCCACACAGCAGGGATTCACCCCGGGCGGCGCTGCGCCTCCACGCGCCACTCATATTAGACGCGCTGGAGGGCAGTCGCCTCCAGATGCCAGGGCAGCGATCCGGCAAGGAGGTTGGCCGATTCGCCGGCGATCAGATATGTTGTTTGTCAAATTTTCACGTTGAAACCGCTAAACGGATAAGATTTCATAGGGGTCGATTGCATTGGTCCTCCATTGCAGCGAAATTACCTGGTCGCGGTCAGAGTCACCGGAAAAATCTAGTAAATAATGCTACCTATTTGTAAACAATAGTTACTGTATATTTTACCTATTATGCAAGGCTGCAATGTTGTTTTTTGCCTAGCGGCTTGCTATTTGAATTGAATCCTGAGCGTAGCGAAGTTTTCAAAGGTACGAGATGCAGAATAACTTTGCTGCTGGACGCAATACACAACTTTTCACCTCACTACAGCGAGGAAATGCAGTGGGGCCGGCTCGCCTGTCAGTGTAGAAAATAATTGAATAGAAGACGTGTTCAAATTTTGAAAACACTTTTTCAAAATTTGAACACGTCATGACCCCCATGACCCCCCCCCCCCTGGATCCGCCGTTGCTTGCTTGAATCTTTCCCCTGGTCTTCGATACACTCTGTGTCTTCCATCGTGCTTGTAGAGCATAAATTTTGATTCGTCGGAGAACATAACTTTTGACCAATCTTCAATACTCCAATTTACGTGGCTCTGGGCATATCTTAGTCTTGAAATACGATGCCCACGCTCCAGTTTAGGGCCGTTTGCAGGTCTAAGGGGTTTTAAGTTAGATTCAGCAAGCCGACGTCTTACTGTCCATGCACTTGGGTTACTTCCTCCGAGGCGTCGAAACTGATTGGTGAGTTCAGTTCCTGTGAGAAAGCGATTTCGAAGCATGGTGTTCACCAAGTATCGGTCTTCTCGTGCTGTGGTACACCTGGTTCTGCCCGTTCCTGGTCTGCGTAGGTTAGAACCAGTTTCTTCGTAACGTCGGAGAACTCTTTGTACTGTTGACAGCGACACACCGACAGTCCTGGCTGTATCGCGCTGACTCCGGCCGGTTTCCAGCATTGTAAGTATTCTGGTGCATTCTTCAGGCGTAAGCGACATAATTTCAGCTTGAATAATGAATATAGAGCACTATCAACATGGTTTATGTATCCACATAAATGACAGATTACAAACAAAAGCAAAACCAAATGCTGTAATTTCGTAGTTCCATCTTCGAAAGTGGCCCTTTTTCAAATTTGATTTTTTTATGATATAACTTTACAATAACTAAGAAGTTTTAATACCTTCATTTAAGGAGTATTACATTGTCTATTAAATACAATTTATTGCATTAACCTAGCATTTTTAGTTTCCGAGATTTTTAGGATTCTTTAAGTGACCCGGATTCATTGCTCTCGAGTGTAATTTATTTAGGAACATATGGATGTCATATAAATAACAATATTTAAATAATTATCTAAATATATATCTAGTTCAATAAATAACATATATACCGACATAATTTATTTGATATAACGATCTGTTAATATAATAAACGATTGACATAATTTTATAATGACTATTTTTTATAACCTCTGCCTCTGTCACTTAATACTAAAGAACACGTTATAAACACATTATTATATACAGGGTGTTAGGGACATCGACGCACAAACGGATACCATGGGTCCAGGACATGATTCTGGACGGGTAAGTAATATATGATATAACTACAAAATCTCTAATATTTACAACAACTGATTATATAATTTTATTTGATATAACGATCTGTTAATATAATAAACGATTGACATAATTTTATAATGACTCATTTTTATAAGCATAACAATCAATGAGTATAAAATCGTTTTGCATACCACTCAAAAGATAAAACTTAGTTGGTCTATTTTTTTTTTTCTTCCTGGTAAGTAATCTAACTCTGATGTACTTAATAATACTACCACCTGCCATGAATGCTCGACGGAGCCCCGCTTCGCAGGACTCCTATTTCTGCGTACAGGGTTTAAAGTAACCTAACACGAAGGAGATGGCGGGGTCTTTCAGACCCCGCCATCCCCTTTAACCTAACCTGGCCGTGTCGGGGTGCCCCAAGTCCCGAGCTCGCTTCGCTCGCTCTTCGCTCGCTCTTCTTTTTTCTTCGCTCGGTCAAATAACTGATTACTACCTGTCATGCTGGCTCGACGGAGCCTCTGGCTGGCTAAACGTTAAATTATGTGTTTCAAACGTTATCATAGTGATTTTCGCTTATATAAACGTTATATCAAATAAAATTATATGAAATGAGTTTTAAAGTAAAGTCTCCTGCGGACACACGCGATTAATCGCGCTGCGACAACGAGCCAAGCTAATTTCCACTCTAAAAATACTGCGAATGGCCCGCGACATGTCGCCCCGCGCGATTAATCGCGTGTGTCTGCAGAAGGCTTAACACAAACATTATGTGTTAAGAAATTATATCAATCTTTGGTATATCTCACGTTGATTATATCATGTGAACGTTATTGAAATGAAAATATATCAAATAACTTTACCTATATGAAATGAGACGCACCCAATTCCACAAACGTATTGCTTGGACTGTAAAAGACTGATCAAAATATTTGGTGGAATGAGCAGGCATTAAAAGTCTCAGATTCTCCGATGACCTCAAGTGTCTTAAATGTATGTCATGTAGGAACTTAAAACGTTCTTTGAGATAGAAAGGCGTTGAAGGATTAAAGAGGATATTGTACAATAATGATAAAATATGCGTATTCCGGCGAAGACGGATAGGCAGCCACTTGAGCTTAACGCGAAACTCTGAAACATGATCAGTGCAGCCTATGGGAGAAATATTCGCAGACGTCGTATGGAGCCCTCCGTGTCCAATACAATAACGCCTTCAGAAAACTGATGGGGTTGCCATGGCGTTGTAGTGCATCAGGGATGTTTGCGGCGGCTGGGGTAGACTGTTTTACACCATAATGTGGAAACGCGCAGCATCTTTGGTCGCTCGGGTCATGGCTAGCCCTAACAGGGTTCTGAGGATGATTGCTGGCAGAGTGGATTGTCCATATAGGTATAACTCACTGCTGTCAGTTACATGTTTCTCCGTATCGTGTTGTTTACTAACACTAGATTTTAAGAACAATGTTACTAACCCCTTAATATGAGTTTATAGCTCGAATTGAAGAATTTGAATTTGATCATACTTGCGCAAACCAAATATGAATCTGATACAAAAATTTTGGAGTCTCTCAAGTTTATCTAGCTGCACTTCAGTGAGATTTGGGTTACTGGCATCAGCATAGTAGAGGATCGGGAGCAGAAGGGATTGTACTAGCCAAGTTTTAGTGGCAGTTGGTAACAAATTACGCAAACTGCGTAAAGACCCCGCAGATGGAAACGATTTGCGACTCACTTCCTGCAATTGAGGAGCTATAGTATTTATGTATACTTACATACATTATCATCCTATTTATCATCCTATTAAATCATCCTTTTATTGATATTTTTCTTGTGACACTCATGTCAAATGTCAAACTGTCAGTTTAGCTGTCTGTCTAGCTTAGTCTATAATGCTACTTTTTGGTTTATATAATTTAGTTTATTTTTATCAAATTGATTTCGCTGAAATATTGTATTTAATTCTAATTTAATTTTTATATTATGATTGTACTAAATAACTTAATTCTAAATTTTACTTATGTTTACGCACACGAAGGAGGTCTGATATGGTCGGGTACCACTACATTTGAAGAAACTAATATTTGAAAATAGAAAAGAAGACTGATTTTGAAAACTAGCAGATGGGTATAAAAGCAGAGGCCGTTGGCAGAAGAGGGTTTTTCGATATCAGACTTCTGTCCAGTGAACAGTCTCACCTCAGCCCTTTGTGGAGTCGGTTTCTATAGCAGTCTGTTGAGCAGTGAACACTCGTATGTGCAGAGGAGACTCTATCTTAGTCTTTGTGCAGACGTCAGTCTACCTTAGCCTTCTTGGCAGAATACTGTAACTTGCTTGAGTCTATCTCAGCATTTGTGGAGTCGGCAGCGGCGTTCTGACTCGGCCCTTTGTGCATTGTGTATTTTTTAACCGACTTCAAAAAAAGGAGGAGGTTCTCAATTCGGTCGGTATGTTTTTTTTTTTATGTATGTACTCATCGATTACTCCGAGGTTTCTGGTCCGATTAGTGTAATTCTTTTTTCGTTCGATGCAGTTGGATGCAGTATACTTGCAGTTTGGTCCCATAAAAATTTCATCCAATTTGGTTCAGTGCTTTTTATTTTGTGAGCATTTTTATTGATGGATGATGTGATGATCTTTACTTTTTTGAGTATTTGTTACGCGATTACTCCGCCAATTGTGGACCGATTTAAGTAATTCTTTTTTTTTGTACGAGGAATAGTTCACTTTAGAGAACACTGCAAGTTT
This sequence comes from Agrotis exclamationis, assembly GCA_950005045.1. Classification (NCBI taxonomy): domain Eukaryota; kingdom Metazoa; phylum Arthropoda; class Insecta; order Lepidoptera; family Noctuidae; genus Agrotis; species Agrotis exclamationis. The sequence goes on along the minus strand of OX465433.1, from coordinate 5,052,235 downwards.
CATCAAAATCGGTTCAGCAGTTTTTGATAGGAAATTTTATTAGCTTATTGTGTACATGAGCGATGTTAATACCGGTGCTAAGGATTACCAAATTCTAGTGCACATGTAAGAAAATGATGTATTTGACAAGAATTTGGGTTGAATATTTAAACTAAAAAGAGTAAAATAAAAAAACTTTAAAAAAAAATATTCTAAAATATTTTATCTTGTAATTAAACTGTTACAGAGCCCAGGACAATTCTTTGTCAATGTGAATTCCTAGGTCTTTCACTGAATCGCTATAAGGAATTGTAGCTCCATCGACAACTATCTGGGGTAGCGTTGTCCAGTTAAATCTTGATCGCAGCCTAGAGCTGCCGACAACAATGACTTGAGCCTCTGCAGGGTTAACCTTTAAACCATGAGCCGAACTCCATTCAGAAATACGAGCTAAGTCTTTATTCACCACATTCACCGCCTCAAACAAAACATCCACGGGAGCTTTTTTTTTTAGCATGGCAAAATCATCATAATAATATATAATCATCATCATTTGTATAATAACGCCACCATGTCGGTCAGAGTACAGGAGCAGAGCACGAAGGCGATTCCATTGAGAAGAGGCGTAAGACAGGGGGACGTTATCTCCCCTAAACTGTTTACTGCCGCAATGGAAGACGCCTTCAAACTCCTGGAATGGCAAGGACTTGGCATCAACATCAACGGCGAATACATCACTCACCTTCGGTTTGCCGACGACATCGTAGTCATGGCAAAGTCGATGGAGGAACTCAGCATGATGCTCGATGGCCTCGACCGAGTTTCACAACGGGTGGGCTTGAAAATGAACATGGACAAGACGAAAATTATGTCAAATTCCAATGTTGTACCCACCCCAGTCTCTGTTGGAAACTCGGTACTCGAAGTTGTTGACTCATATATCTATTTAGGACAAGTAGTTCAATTAGGTAGGTCCAACTTCGAGAAAGAGGTCAACCGCCGAATCCAACTCGGTTGGGCAGCGTTCGGGAAGCTACGCAATGTCTTTTCGTCCGACATACCTCAGTGCCTCAAGACGAAAGTCTTCAATCAATGTGTGTTACCAGTGATGACTTACGGCACCGAAACGTGGTCTTTCACTATCGGCCTCATCTCAAAGCTCAAAGTCGCTCAGCGAGCTATGGAGAGGGCTATGCTCGGTGTTTCTCTACGTGAACGAATCCGAAATGAGGAGATCCGTAGACGAACTAAAGTCACCGATATAGCCCACCGGATTAGCAAGCTGAAGTGGCAATGGGCAGGCCATATTGCTCGCAGAGCAGATGGCCGATGGGGTCGAAAAGTGCTAGAGTGGAGACCACGGACTAGCAAGCGCAGCGTAGGACGTCCACCAACGAGGTGGACAGACGACCTTGTAAAGGTCGCCGGAAGACGCTGGATGCAGGTCGCTTCCAACCGGTATATGTGGAGATCTAAAGGGGAGGCCTATGTTCAGCAGTGGACGTCCTATGGCTGAGATGATGATGATGATGAAAATCATCAAATGAGTCCTCCCATCCAGGGCAGGGCGGGAGGGACTGTCAGACTTGTACTGACTAAATTCCACGGTGTCCTTCATTAGCCCTTTACGTTCCAGGGTCACGGTAATGGTATAAATCCCGCGTCCCCGGCAGGCTTTGGCCCTCTCGAGGGGGGATCCCCTCATCCCGTCATCTGGCTGACGCTCTTTGAAGCGCGCGTGGAACAACGCGCCGTCGACCCGGGCATGGTCCATGAATGGGCGGCGAGTTGCCCATGACTCGCCGCCCGCATGCCCGCGCCTACGGTGGCCGGAGTTCCTCTTGCGACGTCCGACGCCATGGGCGTCTACCACTGCGGCTGGGGCGGAGGGAGGATGCTGTCTTCTCTCTCTCACGGCCCGCCTCCTCCTTGGGATCTACGGGAGCTTGGGAATGAATTTGCAAATCGTCAGCGTAAAGGTGGTAGGATGAAAGTAGTTCATTAGAGATAAAATTTATGAATATAGCGAAAAGAAGAGGAGATAAAACGCCTCCCTGCGGTACGCCGGCAAAGTATTGCACCAAGAAGATGAGGCACCATAAATACAAATACGCTGTCGGCGGCCACACAGGTAACTACGAAACCAATCAATTGCCGTTGGAGATATGTTAAGAGAGCGAAGTATGGCCGAGTAGGACATCAAAATCGACGGTGTTAAAAGCATTACTGAAATACAATAAAGAAAGGACCGTCAAATTCCCATTGTCCATACCCGATCGGATGTCGTCCGTAATGTTAACAAGCGCTGTGGTAGTACTATGCCCTGAACGAAACCCGGATTGATAGGGATTAAGGAGTCGGTTTTAACACAGGAAAGCACTAAGCTGATTATGGTTAAGGCGTTCTTGGACTTTGGAAAGGAACGGTAAAATAGAGATAGGACGGAATTCAGAAAAGGAAACCGGATTACCCTTCTTAGGGAGAGGAGTGTATACAATAAGCTAAATAACCTCCTTTTTTTGAAGTTGGTAAAAATTCCCTATCGTTTTTTTTTTTTCATTCTAAAGCCTCATTTAGACGGAGCAAGAACTCGCATGCGAGTTTCACTACATTGCGGTATTTGTTTGATCAACTGGATTCGTTGTACCTATAAAGTCCGCAATGTAAGGCGCGGGCCACATAGAAAAGACGTAAGACGAGGACGCGTCGCGGACGGGAAAATGTATGAGAGTCGCGCCTGCGCTCCGTCTCTTCTGTGTGTTTTACGTCACGACGCTTCTATAAATTTCGTATGAAAGAGATGCCGAAGAGACATAATGTCTCCACCCCGTCTGCGTCTTATGTCTTTTCAATGTGGCCCGCGCCTAACGCAACTCGCGTGCGAGTTCTTGCATCGTCTATTCGAGGCTTTAGTGAATAAATTGTATACTGTTTTTGAGAAATAAATGTCTTAAACTATAATTTCCAACTGATGAAAGTACTGTTGCAGACTTGCAGATTCAAGTACTTTCGTGATGGCCAAATTGACAAAACGTAATTATGGTGTCGTTCGGAAATGCCGTAAAATTCCAAATAAGTTTTGAATTGAATTTAGTTTGTAATGCGTTTTTATAACTTTTTTAACCCCCGACGGAAAAAGAGGGGTGTTATAAGTTTGACGTGTCTGTCTGTCTGTCTGTCTGTCTGTGTGTCTGTCTGTCTGTGGCACCATAGAGCCCGAACGGATGAAGCGATTTCAATTTAGTTTTTTTTTTTTGTATTAAAGGTAATTTACGGGCGAGTGTTCTTAGACATGTTTGATGAAAATCGGTTGAGCCGTTTAAAAGTTATGGGGGTGAAAGTGGGGAAGGGTAACCGAAGGTTTGCAAATAAACTCGAGTGGGGTTTTAAATGAAAGCGCACTGAATGGGAATATTGATGATTTAATCGAGAGTGTTCTTAGCATGGTTTGATGAGAAAATTGGTGCTGGGGAAATTGGGAAATGGAAATCCGATGGTCAAGTGAGAGTGTCAATTACCTACTACAATCTCAGTCTTTGTAATTCTGTTAAAGATGATTTGTCAATGTGCTGTAACCGCTTAACATAAAATGATATAAAATAAGTATGTACCTACCTATAAAAAGTATAAAATAAAAAATAAATGAAAAATTTAAAAAACCCCCGACAAAAAACCAAGTTCCCTTTAAAAAGTAATAAATAATAAAAACAAATAAAACAATACGTCGCGTTGGGGGACCGAAAAAAAATCGTAGATAATAAATTATTTGAAGCGGTCCCCCAACGCGACGTATTGTTTTATTTGTTTTTATTATTTACTAGCTTTTCCCAGCGGCTTCGCTCGCCCCCCCCTCCTATTGCCTATGTCACTCAGGACCAAAGCAGCTTTCAACTGGTGAAAGAATTTTTGAAATCGGACCAGTAGTTTTTGAGTTTATCCATTACAAACAAAAATACAAAGTTTTCCTCTTTATAATATTAGTGTAGATGATGATAAAACCGTTGGAACTTTGACTTTCAATAACTCCGTTACCGTACAGCGTACATGATGGATTTTATATGTATATTCAGACCACAAACTTTCAAGCATTAGTCTTGTGATTTGGCGAATGCAAGACGGATCGGAAATTGGGGTCGCTTAAACTCAAACGGCATATCGTTTGGGATCCTAGAAATAAGAACTTCCTCACCTTTGAATTTCCTTTGAGTATCGTCGCGTCACATTGTTCTTCAATTTATTTACCACCAAACGCGTTCTGTTGCACAGTTTTGGTTGGTTTATGTTTCAAAGCATGATTACTACGAAGCCAACCTTTGTTCGTAAATTGTGCGCTGGTAAGCCAGGCATATCCAAGGGGTTTTAATTCAATTGGAAAGTTGGTGGCTAAACGCAACTGACATTTTTTTTTAGTGTGGTGAAATCATCATGTGAGTCCTCCCACCCAGGGCAGAGCGGGAGGGACTGTCAGACTCGAACTGATTAAAATCCACGGTGTCCTTCAATAGCCCTTTACGTTCCGGGGTCACGGTAAATCGTAAGTCCCGCGACCCCGGCAGGCTTTGGCCCCCTAAAGGGTGACCCCTTCATAATGCTACTCTTAGAGGCGCGCGTGGAACACAACGCGCCGTCGACCCGGGCATGGTCCTAGGTCGGACAGCGAGTCACCCATTACTCGCCACCCGCATGCCCGAGCCTACGGTGGCTGGAGATCGTCTGGCAACGTCCGTCACCGTAGGCGTCTACCACTGCGGCTGGGGTGGAGGGAGGACGCTGTCCTCTCCCTCACGCGGCGCACCTCCTCCTTTCATAGCATAACTGCTTCGCAGAAGGAGGCGACCGCTTCCCACTCCATTTCGCATGGCCTCGACCAATGCCGGGCGCGAGAGGTCTCCGCCTGTCGCCGTTGTGAGGATACGGCGGTGCTCTGCCCAAGCTGAGCAGGCCTGTACGTACCGAATGCTCCACCGTGTCCTCCGGGCGATCCTCGCGGTGGTGACACCCAGGCGTTTTTTCGTTGTATGTTTGCATTGAATTTATGCAGTCCTACTTAGTACACTATTTGGGTATTCAGTATTCACCGAAATACTTTTTTAGCATTGAAGACCGGTGGGCGCCGGGCGGCATAAACATTATTCTTCATGTTTTCCTAGTACTTTTTGTTAAGATCCCTTATTCAATTTCGGCACCAATACCTTCTTCGTGATCATGTTACTACGTTTTATGTCACGTCTCCACGGAAACAGGATACAACTTAGATCGTCTTGGTGGCGACATGGCATTGATAATTATGATAATATCGGCACAATAAGTTTAGAAACTCAATACAAACACATCAACCGGTCAATTGATGTTTTGATTGATTTTTTCGTGTTGCTGTCATTCCATGTCAACCACGTTTTGTCACGTCACACGGCAACGGGATAAAACAAAAAAAAAAAACAAAAAAAAGGTAAAAAGTATCCTATATGTTTCTCCTGGTTCTAAGCTACCTCCCCACCAATTTTCAGCCAAATCGGTTCAGCCGTTCTTGAGTTATAAATAGTGTAACTAACACGACTTTCTTTTACATATACAGGGTGGAATTTTGTAATGCCACCTGGAGGGAAAGTACTCTTAATACTGCAGATAGAAAATTTTACTCAAAGGAAACATTCCTTTATTTTTGAATAGAAAGCAAACTGCATTCAAAGATTCCAAGAGAATGGAGCCCATTTCGAGCAACTAATTAGTTAGTTAACCATTTTTTGTAAATAATTAAATTAATTTAGAGATTTAGATTTTTTTGTTAGAGAGATTTCATCCTTATAATTGACCCTAACGATCGATGCAATAAAAGTACAGGGTATATTTTTTTCAGATTTTAGCCGGTTCGATTCCCGGGTGTGGGAGAAGAGAATTTTCGAAAATCTTTGAATGCATTTTGCTTTCTATTGAAAAATAAAGGAATGTTTCCTTTGAGTAAAATTTTCTATCTGCAGTATTAAGAGTACTTTCCCTCCAGGTGGCATTACAAAATTCCACCCTGTATAGATTGATTTTTTCGTGTTGCTGTCATTCCATGTCAACCACGTTTTGTCACGTCCCACGGCAACGGGATAAAACAAAAAAAAAAAAAAAAAAACAAAAAAAAAGGTAAAAAGTATCCTATATGTTTCTCCTGGTTCTAAGCTACCTCCCCACCAATTTTCAGCCAAATCGGTTCAGCCGTTCTTGAGTTATAAATAGTGTAACTAACACGACTTTCTTTTATATATATAAGATTACTTTTTAAAGAGAACTTGGTTTTTTGTCGGGGGTTTTTTAAATTTTTAATTTTTTTTAAGTACTCACAACAGACAAGAAATACCTACTATAGCGTAACTTTCTAATAAAATACAATACTTACATATCCTTCATAACTGCCTTCGCGTTTTAAAGGTATTGTGAGAGTGTGCCATCGGCTCTTGAAGTTTGACCAACCGGCGACATTTGAATCAAATCCCAAGGGATCTCCTTCAACCGTTAGAGCAAAAACCTCAATAATGTTAGAGAGCCTCTCTTCATTGTCCATATAAATGTTCACTTAAATTTTATCATTATATTGCATTGTAAAAATGAATGACGCCACACAACTATAGCTAGCGGGTGTGGGCCTAATAAATATAGTACTTTGATCATTTTCAGCACTTAAGTCAATATTACTGTATTTGTCTTCAATCCAAAATGGCCAAGTGTCGTGACATGCAATGTGCCGCCAATCATTTATGTCAAGCATTCCTCGTAGTTTTGTTCAAACGTGTACCTCACACAATTATCACTGACTGCGTAAGATATCGACATTAAAAATATTAACACTATGTGAATCATTTCGTTACGACACATGCAATCTGGAGGAAATTTTTCGAAAATTGTTTTTGATCCTGATTTGGATAATACTATCGTAAAACATATTTATTTAGGTACCTAAACAGTATGGATTAATGAAACATAAATTGACGATAACGTCAAAACTTAACAGGGGATTTTTACTATCAGTAGTATCAGTAATTATAATTAACTAGCTTTTGCCCGCGGCTTCGTTCGAGTTAATTTATAGTTTAAAAATCAAGTCATTGGCATATAGCGCCATCTATTATCTTGAAAATGCTATTGTTGTTTTCCTCGGGAACAGTACCTACTTTTTTCGGGATGACTCCTGCGTAGTGGAAACATTTTTAACCGACTTCAAAAAAAGGAGGAGGTTCTCAATTCGTCGGAATCTTTTTTTTTTATTTTTTATTATGTATGTTCCCCGATTTCTCGAAGACGCCTGGACCGATTTGGAAAATTTTTCTTTTGTTTGAAAGGGTATACTTTCCAATTGGTCCCATGATCATCAGATCAGGATCTGATGATGGAATCCCAGGGAAATCGAGGGCAACCTTCAAATTTTATAGGCACATAGTACCATTTTCATATATTTTCTAAAGCTGTTCAAGTATTTGCATCTGATAATCATCATCTCAGGTGGATGAGCTGATGATGGAAGGTACAACTCCTCAACGGCTTGGAGTAGGCATCGACTGATTTAGTTTGTGTTCGCATATCTCTGGAACTACAAGTCCGATTTAAGTAATTCTTTTTTTGTTGTACTAAGTATTGTTTAACTTACGGAATACTGCAAGTTTCATCAAAATCGGTTCAGTAGTTTTTGAGATAGGGAATTTTATTAGCTTATTGTGCACTTGAGCGATGTTGTTACCGGTGCTACGGATTACAAAATTTTAGTGCACATACATGTAAGAGAATGATTTATTTGACAAGAATTTGAGTTGAATATTTAAACTAAAAAGAGTAAAATAAAAAACTTTAAAAAAAAATGTAACCGCCTTCAAAAACAACCACAAAAAACCGGCCAAGTGCGAGTTGGACTCGCCCATGAAGGGTTCCGTAGCAGCAAGCATAGATTAGAGATATAATTATATTGAGATTAGTAAGTAATATACACAAACAATAAAAATAACTTTGTTTTTCATAGTATTTGTATGAATGGCAAAGTTATATTTGCGGTTTTTGAAAATGTACTATATCTCAAAAACTGCTAACTGTATCTGTTCCAAACCAATTTTCGTTGGTAGTTTTGGTTGAGGTCTACATTATATATTTTTTTTAGTATTATCATTCTCTTATTTTAGAAGTTACGGGGGGGGGGACACACTTTTTACCACTTTGGAAGTGTCTCTCGCGCAAACTGTTCAGTTTAGAAAAAAATGATGTTAGTAACCTCAATATCATTTTTAAAGACCTATTCATAGATACCCCACACGTATGGGTTTGGTGAAAATTTTTTTTTTGAGTTTCAATTCTAAGTATGGGGGGCACCCCCAAAATTTGTTTTGTTTTGATTTTTGTGTGAAAATCCTAATGCGGTTCACATAATACATCTTTCTACCAAGTTTCAACAGGATAGCTCTTATACTTTCGACAAAAAGTGGCTGTGACATACACGGACAGACAGACAGACAGACAGACAGACAGACAGACATGACGAATCTATAAGGGTTCCGTTTTTGCCATTTGGCTACGGAACCCTAAAAAAGGGTAAAATAACCTACAAAATAACTTTCTTTCAGAAGTCGGTGGCAAAAAAAACAATGAAATGAAAAAAAAATAAAGGCACCGACTTCTGAAAGAAAAGTTATTTTGTAGGTTATTTAACCCTTTTTTTGTGGTTGTTTTTGAAGGCGGTTACATTTTTTTTTTAAGTTTTTTATAAAACTTGATTATTTTCATAAAATTAAACATTTGAATATCAATTGATTTGGTTCGGAAATCAATTGTTGTAAATTTACTTTTTCTACTATTATTGTATACTAGCTGTGCCCGCGACTTCGTTCGCGTGGATGTCGGAACTTAACAATCTATATTTTTAGTGCTAAGCGGTGTTGGAGGATACTGATACAATCTATATATGTAAAAGCGAAAGGTCACTCACTCATAGGACACGAAATCTCGGAAACTACCAGTGGTAGGGGTTCAAAATTTTGCATAGGGTTTCTTTTTATTACGTAGGCGCTCGCTAAGACGGGATTTTGCGAAACTCCACCCCTAAGGGGTTGTTTTTGGGGTTGACAGTTTGTATGAAACTTTGTTGCTACAAGTACTAGGAGTTTTAAATTTTGCATGCGGATTCTTTTTAGGAAGTAGGTGCTACTTACGAAAGGGGTTTTTCGAAATTCGACCCCTAAGGGGTTGTTTTTGGTGTTGACAGTTTATTTGAAACTTCGTTATTATAAGTGCTGGGAGTCTCAAATTTTGCATGGAGGTTCGGTTTAGGACGTAGATGCTCACTAAGACGGAATATTGTGAAATTCAACCCCTAAGGGGTTGTTTTTGGGGTTGATAGATAAAGGTCTCAAACTTTGCATGGGGGTTCCTTTAAGGACGTAGGAGCTCACTAAGACGGGATGTTGCGAAATTCGACCCCTAAGGGGTTGTTTTTTGTGTTGATAGTCTGTATGAAACTTCGTTACTACGAGTGTTAGGAGTCTCAAATTTTGCATGGGGGTTTGTTTTAGGACGTAGATGCTCACTAAGACGGGATATTGTGAAATTCGACCCCTAAGGGGTTGTTTTTGGGGTTGATAGATAAAGGTCTCAAACTTTGCATGGGGGTTCCTTTAAGGACGTAGGAGCTCACTAAGACGGGATGTTGCGAAATTCGCCCCTAAGGCTTTGTTTTTTTGTGTTAATAGTTTGTATGAAACTTTGCACTATAAGTGCTAGGAGTCTGTAATTTAGCATGGGCGTTCTTTTTGGGGATTTTGGTGCTCACTAAGACGGGATGTAGCGAAATTCAATCCCTAAGGGGTTGTTTTTGGGGTTGACAATTTGTATGAAAGTACATTACTACAAGTGCTAGGAGTTTGAAATTTAGCAAGGGCGTTCAGTTTAGGACGTAGGTGCTCACTAAGGCGGGATTTTGCGACATTCGATCCCTAAGGGGTTGTTTTAAATGTTGAGTTTGAATGAAACTTCGTTATTACAAGTGCTAGGGTCTCAAATTTTGCATGGGTATTCTTTTAAGGATGTAGGTGCTCACTAAGACGGGATGTAGCGAAATTCAATCCCTAAGGGGTTGTTTTTGGGGTTGACAATTTGTATGAAAGTACATTACTACAAGTGCTAGGAGTTTGAAATTTAGCAAGGGCGTTCAGTTTAGGACGTAGGTGCTCACTAAGGCGGGATTTTGCGACATTCGATCCCTAAGGGGTTGTTTTAAATGTTGAGTTTGAATGAAACTTCGTTATTACAAGTGCTAGGGTCTCAAATTTTGCATGGGTATTCTTTTAAGGATGTAGGTGCTCACTAAGATGGGATGTTGAAAATTCAAACACAGAGGGGTTGTTTTTGGGGTTGATAGTTTGTATTTAAGTACATTACTACGAGTGTTAGGAGTTTGAAATTTAACGTGGTGGTTCTTTTTAGGTCTGTTGGTGCTCACTAAGACGGGATGTTGCGAATTTCGACCCCCAAGGGGTTGTTTTTGGAGTTGATATTTAGGAATCAAAAATTTTGCATAGGGATTTCTTTTTGGGACGTAGGTAATTGCTAAAACGGGATTTTGCGAAATTCGATCCCTAAGGGGTTGTTTTTGGAGTTGATAGTTTGTATGAAATAGTAGGTAAGGGTTTCGAATTTTGCTTTTTAGGACGTAAGTGCTCACTAAGACGGCATTTTGCGAAATTCAATCACCGAGGGGTTGTTTTGGAGTTGACAGAATTAAAAATTTTAATGGATATTGATTGAGATTTTCCAAAAATATCCCATAAAGAGGGTGGCCGGGAGTAAAAATTCAGAGACAAAGTTCGAAATTTGCGCGTACGAAGTCGTGGGCGAAATGCTAGTCTTTTATATAAGCTATAGTCCCCGCCAAATAAGTCTGGAATAAAGGTCATTGATCCTAATAATGCATCGTTCGAATTTCATACCACCATCGTTGAAACAAAATAAAATATAAGGTCAAGATCGCGTCTTACCACGATGCGTTGCTTTTGGTCGTTCTACATTTTTTCGAATGGTTTTGAAATATTGCAAAATACGGGGGTCAACGTATCTTATTTTATTTTATTCTATACTTATCTGGCGGAACTATAGTGCTTATTTAATATTAACAATATTGTGAACAAATTAACATAGCTGTGAACCATCATTCTGGAGCGTACATAAATATCCTGTCCTATCCTGTCCCGTCCTGTTCCGTCCTATCCCGTCCTGTTCCGTCCTATCCCGTCATATTCCGTCCTGTCCCGTCCTGTCCCGTCCTGAACCGTCTTGTCCCGTCCTGTCCCGTCCTGTCCCGTCCTGTCCCGTCCCGTCCCGTCCCGTCCCGTCCCGTACAGACAAACAGACAAAAATTTCAAAAATGATGGAAATGGGTTCTGTTACTTATATTTTCACACGCTGGCTATTTTTTGTTTCAATTTCTTCAATGTACAAAAATGAATTTTCTACAGATTTATTATATGTATAGACTAAAGCCTATGTAACACATGCAACTCACATGCAATTAATTAAAGACTCTAAATAGTTTGATCGCCAAATCTCTATTATATAAAAATCAATTGCTGTTCGTTAGTCTCGCTAAAACTCAAGAACGGCTGGACCGATTTGGCTAATTTTGGTCTTGAATTATTTCTGGAAGTCCAGGGAAGGTTTAAAAGGTGAGGCGGTACGAAGTTTGCCCGGTCAGCTAGTATATAAATATGTGTTCCGTTTTATTGTCTTGGCTATTTAATAATAAGCCCACAGGGTAGCTAGTGGCGTGCTGTTCTCCCGTGAGATACCTTGTCCCTCATCTCAGACTCGCCTATGTTGGTCGGTTGACGTGAACACAGGCGAGGAACAGCTCCCAGCTCTTTATTGGCTGGATAAAGTGGAGATTCGTAAGAGCAACCCTCATCGGAGAAAGGGGAGTATTCCAGTGAGTGTTTGTAGGGATCTTAACCATACTTCAAAGTTCCTGGGCGGTTCTGAGAACCATGAACGACATCTCCACTCCTCAAGGACATCAGGAAATGTTACTTCCTTACCGCTAAGTCACCTAGTCCTAGCGATATGTTTGGGTACCCATTTATTAAGTGTGCAAGTCATCCCCTGTTATCTTATCTATGAATTAAAAACACTGATTAAGTGGCTTATTCGTCAACTGTCGCGTAATTAAGTCGCGCGAGTTGGCACATTCGGATATTACCTATTTTTGTTGTCGTCAACGAGTCAGTGGGTCGTCTTAGGGGTGGAGTTGTTTTGAGATAGATGTAATCAATAAAATGTACTAGGACTGCATAAATTCAAGGTGGTATTTTCATTTTAACAGTTCTGTCCCTACATACTAGTTTTGGGCATGGTATTTAGGTGGTATTTAAATCATTAAATGAAGATACTTCATAGTAGACAGGTATTTTACACTATTTCTACAAAAAATGCAATTAATATAAACTACAACATATTATATTATAACAAGGTGTTTGTCCTGTGACTTTGCCCCACGCTTGGGATTTCTCGTATATCGTGGGTACGTTTTCAAACATTCAAACTCAAATAGTACAGCGCCTTATACTATATAGTAGATTTCTACAGTGTGTCCGGACACGAGTTAGCGATACTTGAAGGGAATATTATAGACTCATTTTCATCGACAAAACTGCTTTTAAAAAAATTCTTACTCCAACACCTCGCGAATGGCGGCCATTTTAGTTTTTTGATTTGTCGAACTGGGGTACGTACAATAAAATGCAAATATCTTTGAATCCAAGAGACCTACATACATGCAAATGACTTTATTGCAAAGCTAAATGTTAAGGCTTTTCAAAAACTTTCAAAAGTTTTCTAAATAATATGTAGAAAGAACCAAAAAACGTGGGAAAAAATGAATTTGTACACAAAAATTACAGAATATTTTCACATTTCATACTCTAGCTCGAAAAGTACCCCTGAATTTTGCTTAGGTTTTTGCATTAAGTTAAAAGTATTTGAGTCAGGCTATAAAATAATATCAAAATTATCACTCTACGTTAAGTATTTTAGGAGTTATTCTCACTTGAACATAACCCTTCCTTAGCGCATGTACCACCAATGTTACAGAAGCTGCATTCTTTGGGCGAGCTAAATCGTTTCAACGTGAATTTATAAGCTGGCATTATTAACCACCATGTAAATGATCCCAACGAATCACCATTAAACTGAAATAATATTTTTTTTGTTTACTCTATGAAAAAAAATCTTTGAATAAATTCAAAAAATGGGCCATTTCAGTTTGTGGGTGATTCGTTGGGATCATTTACATGGTGGTTAATAATGACAGGTCATAAATTTACACTGAAACGATTAAGCTCGCCCGAAGAATGCGACACCTGTATTATTGGGTACATTCGCTAAGGAAGGGTTATGTTCAAGTAAGAATAACTCCTAAAGTACTTGACGTAGAGAAATAATTTTGATACCATTTTATAGCCTAACTCAAATACTTTTAACTTAATGCAAACACCTAAGCAAAATACAGGGGTACTTTTCGTGCTAGAGTATAAAATGTGAAAATATTCAGTAATTTTTGTGTACAATTTCATTTTTGCCCACGTTTTTTGGTTCTTTCTACATATTATTTAGAAAACTTTTGAAAGTTTTTGAAAAGCCTTAACATTTAGCTTTGCAATAAAGTCATTTGCATGTATGTAGGTCTCTTGGATTCAAAGATATTTGCATTTTATTGTACGTACCCCAGTTCGACAAATCAAAAAACTAAAATGGCCGCCATTCGCGAGGTGTTGGAGTAAGAATTTTTTTAAAAGCAGTTTTGTCGATGAAAATGAATCTATAATATCCCCTTCAAGTATCGCTAACTCGTGTCCGGACACACTGTATATTGAATATACAGGGTGTCCGGAAACGAGTTAGCGATACTTGAAGGGGATATTATAGATTCATTTTCATCGACAAAACTGCTTTTAAAAAAATTCTTTTCCAGCACCTCGCGAATGGCGGCCATTTTAGTTTTTTGATTTGTCGAACTAGGGTATGCACAATAAAATGCAAATATCTTTGAATCCAAGAGACCTACATACATGCAAATGACTTTATTGCAACGTTAAATGTTAAGGCTTTTCAAAAACTTGCGAAAGTTTTCTAAATAATATGTAAAAAGAACCAAAAAACGTGGGTAAACACGAAATTGTACACAAAAATTACTGAATATTTTCACATTTTATACTCTAGCACGAAAAGTACCCCTGTATTTTGCTTAGGTGTTTGTATTAAATTAAAAGTATTTGAGTTAGGCTATAAAATGGTATCAAAATTATCACTCTACGTCAAGTACTTTAGGAGTTATTCTTACTTGAACATAACCCTTCCTTAGCGAATGTACCCCAATATTACAAGTGTCGCATTCTTTGGGCGAGCTAAATTGTTTCAGTGTAAATTTATGAGCTGGCATTATTAACCACCATGTAAATGATCCCAACGAATCACCCATAAACTGAAATGGCCCATTTTTTGAATTTATTCAAAGAATTTTTTTCATAAAGTAAACAAAAAATGTATTATTTCAGTTTAATGGTGATTCGTTGGGATCATTTACATGGTGGTTAATAATGCCAGCTCATAAATTCACGTTGAAACGGTTTAGCTCGCCCAAAGAATGCAGCTTCTGTAACATTGGTGGTACATGCGCTAAGGAAGGGTTATATTCAAGTGAGAATAACTCCTATAATACTTAACGTAGAGTGATAATTTTGATAAAATTTTATAGCCTGACTCAAATACTTTTAATTTGATGCAAAAACTTAAGCAAAATACAGGGGTACTTTTCGAGCTAAAGTATAAAATGTGAAAAAATTCAGTAATTTTTGTGTACAATTTCATGTTTGCCCACGTTTTTTGGTAATTTCTACATATTATTTAGAAAACTTTTGCAAGTTTTTGAAAAGCCTTAACATTTAACTTTGCAATAAAGTCATTTGCATGTAAGTAGGTCTCTTGGATTTAAAGATATTTGCATTTTATTGTGCATACCCCAGTTCGACAAATCAAAAAACTAAAATGGCCGCCATTCGCGAGGTGTTGGAGTAAGAATTTTTTTAAAAGCAGTTTTGTCGATGAAAATGAGTCTATAATATTCCCTTCAAGTATCGCTAACTCGTGTCCGGACACACTGTATAATAACTCTTTTATAGATGACTGTACTATTTGTCGCTCGATCGCGAGTTGACGACAGCAAAAATAGGTAAAATCGAAATGTGCCAACTCGCGCGAGCGCGCGAGTTAATTACGCGCGAGTTGGCGAATAAGTCGATTTAGGTTTGACTTAGGGGCTATAGTTACTGTTATTCTACAGTTAAAGATAACCACTCCATTAACGGATATTAATGTTCTTTCTTAACTCAAATCCCGATCCGTTTTCTTTGACTGGCGAAATATGGATGTAGTAACAGGTACACCTCTGACTAACCTTCCGGGGATTACAGGCGGTTTTGCTTTGTTAATTCAATTGCTCCGGTTGCACGCCTTTTATAACAGTTGAATCATTCACTGGCCATCATCATAATCATCATCATAATCAGCCTTTAAATGTTCCCACTGCTGGGACACAGGCCTCCTCTCTGTGAGAGGGAGTGGGCCACAATCCACCACGCGGGCCCAGTGCTGGTTGGTGGATGTCACATGTCTTCGAATTTTTAATTATAGGTCATACCAGTTTCCTCACGATGTTTTCCTTCACCGTTTTGAGAGCAGTGGTGATGAAATAAATTACACAAAGTAATGCGTCTGGCTGGATTCGAGCCCAAGACCTACAACTCCTAAGTCGGGGCCGATACCACTGGGCCACCACTGCTGTCAGTGGCAATATTATATTGAACAATAATGGAAGCGAAGAAAAGCTATAAATGCTAATAAATGAGACACATATTAAATTGGTTATTGAAACAATCTGATGTTCTTTTTTTAAAAGTGCTGTCTCCAGAGCGCATGGCTAAGATGAAATAATGCAATTGAATAAACAAACAAAATAAAACTCTGAAACTCAAATACATTTTACAAGTTGATTGTTTACGGAAATACGAGTAGTTATATTGTGTTACATAAAATATTTTCTCCCTATGAGTTAAGGATCAAGCTAGAAGGAAACAACACATTAAATTCAAACACTGTTTAATAATAAATAGATTGACTGCCATGCGACATTAATTATTGACACTTAGTTCCAGAATGAATCTTATTACATAATTATTAAATGTAAATCCCTCTAGCTATTAATAATATTTAAACCTAGCTAGCCAGTTTAAACTTCAACAGAAAGAGCTGGGGCGTGGGGAGTTGGAGATACCCGAGTACTGTTCCGAGGGAACGTTACGATCAAGTAAAAAATAAAATTAAGTGTTAAACTAACCGAACCTTCCAAGTAATATGTATCTATTATATTAGTTTAGTTAATGGGCGCCAGGGACTTGGAGAGTCCCGGATCCTGGTGCTGAAGATGTCCACAATGCTTCCGGATGAAGGTAGAACGAGCCCAAGACCCTCAAAGTAAAATTCGGTTAAGTACCGACATTAAAACCGGGTACAAAATAAACCAGTTTTATAAGGTCCGGTTTCCACCGAAACCGTACTACGATAAAAAATAAAAGTTAAGAGGTAGGAAAAAAAAACCGTCTCGCACGGCGCGATCGCCGGGCAGGCTCCGCCAGCCGTGCAGCCGTCCCCGCAGGAAGCTTCAGGCGTGCTCCAGGAACGGGTTCCGCGTCTGGGCTCCAGACACCCTTCTGGTTCCCAGCGGCGGAACGAGCTTCTCTGGGGCCTGTCAATTAGCTCAGGAGAAAGACACCTCGGCGGCTATGGATGAGGTTGAAAAGCCGGTCGCTGGTCGAAGCCACAACCCAGGAATGCGCATTAAGAATCCTTTACAACTGGGAACCAGAACTTGTGTTTCACTTCAGCGTGTTCAGAGGCGAATCACGCGACGCTTCCTCTCCCGACCACGAATGTCCTGCACCGGATATCAAGCTGGAGTTCGGGTGCCCATCACAAGCCACTTTCCCCGATTTCCAAGGAGATTATTGATTACCCGGTCAACAAGAAGAAACACCACAGCACTACAAATTCACCTTAAAACTGTCCAACGACACTTCTAAAAGTCGGCAACACATTATACCCAACGATATCCAATACTATTCCATTCTCCATTATCGTTCTCTTCCAATTATTGATTTAATAACAGCTTTTATTGGGGTAATGGTCCTATTTATAATTTGGGTAAAAACAAAATCATAACCTGTCAACACAATTATCAGAGACAAAATACGCCAACGTTCACAGATTAAAAATGTGACGCGGCTAAGGAATGTTCGAGAAAAAAGTCCATATTGAAAAAACCAAATCATTTCCGTTTAAGGATATTTTATTTTATTATTAATTTCTTTTACTAAAAACTGAGAATTATTAAAGAATGGGTCAAACGATATTATTTAATAGGTTTTTGAACAATATGCTTTAATATCGATTATTTTATAATAGTTAATCGGCGATCACCAGATGGCGCCTTAACCTGTCAAAACTGACGTGTGACCTATCTGTCATGTGGAAAGTAAACAAGTAACCTATGTTTTGGAACCAATGAATATAGTGAAACAGTTTAAAAGGTTTTAGAAAAGAGATTTAATGCTGAGAAGTGAAACTAACGATTCAAAGGAATGTTACGCCAATGAATGCAGGTATATGTTTTACTTTTATATAAACGCAGCCGCGAGATATCAACCTTTGCCAGGACTAGAAAAAAATATTGTAACAATTGGTAACAAAATTGTGTAAAAAGATGACTATGTTCCATATTCCAAAATCAAAAAACAGTACGTCGCGTCGTCCTTTAAAAAGAACAATAAGAAATATTAAAAACAAAATAGAAATAAAAGTGTTGTAATCTACACTTAATATTATAAAGAGGAAAACTTTGTATTATTGTTTGTTTGTTTGTAATGGATAAACTCAAAAACTACTGGACCGATTTCAAAAATTCTTTCACCAGTTGAAAGCTGCTTTGGTCCTGAGTGACATAGGCAATAATGGGCGAGCGAAGCCGCTAGGAAAAGCTAGTATTTAATAAATAAAAAATACAGGAAAATATTAAAATTGTAAAATAATAAAATATATTCTGTGTAAGTGTTTTGGGAGTGTAGTGCGTGTCTGTGGGGTGTTAGTATAGAGTGTGATTGTGGAAGCACGTCACGAGCACACTGTACACTACTGTTCATTTATACATAAATAGTCTATAAT
Source organism: Agrotis exclamationis (assembly GCA_950005045.1). NCBI lineage: Eukaryota > Metazoa > Arthropoda > Insecta > Lepidoptera > Noctuidae > Agrotis > Agrotis exclamationis. Next base: position 5,033,974 of record OX465433.1, on the reverse strand, counting down.
TATAGTTTTTTTTGGTAATTTCTGGATAGAATTTTCATTTATCAGCAGCTACAACACTTCAGCCGCTACTGGTTTAACGTTAGCCTTCCTAGGTTCGAACAAAAGTGGTAAAATTGAAGCTAAAGTTAAAGGAAAATGGAGCCCAAATCTTTTATTGTCGTCCGTCTCAACAGGCGTCAGGGTAGTTGGCTCTGGTGTGCTTGGTTCTGGTGAGCTTGGCTAAAGTGTGGTTATTTCGTCTTCGTAGAGTCGGCAATCGTCTTCATCCATATTTGGTGGTATGTAGCGGAATGAATCGACCAACACAGTGGCATTTGAAGACGCCCGACCATGAATGGATATCTGAAACAAAGAAATTTGTTAGCAGTGTTATACAGATAATGGAAACCAAGGGGCCAGATAAAAAAGAAACAGAAATGAATATTATTGTACCTTTGTCTTACTATTAACATACCGTTCCGATACTCGTTTCAAAGAACGTTATTCTAAATGAATAAATTTTATTCTGTTTTTGAGTAAATATTGTACTGGAAACGAGTTTTTTTCAATTTAGTTTGTAACACGTTTTTATATCCGCACTTTTAGGGCGGATTCGACCAAGTCCGAGTATATACACGAGTAACTATACCAGAAATAGCCAATTCCATTTTATTCCCCTAATAAATCAACAGTCGTTTTTCCATGCAATCCAACGTATAGCTATTCTGGGATTAGTAACGCACGAATAGCGGAGTGAATGCCAACATGATGTAAACGAATGTAACACCCGGCAAGAAGCATACACATGTTAATTCAGATATGTCGTATTATAACGAGAAAAAGTAGCTATCAATGTCAAATTAGTTTTGAAAACAAAACTTTTAAGTTTACTAGTTTAATAAATCAAATATTAGGGACTTTATAAAGTGAGTGTCGTTATGCGTAAACGTAGGCCCAAATCACAATAAGCTGCCGTCTGAAAAAGAAGTTTTGTTAAGCCTTGTAGAGATAACGTCTACATTTTAAAATAATACAAAACAAAAAAATGGCTCTAGGTATGGCAAATTATTGCTGACCAATATAATAGCTGTACAACACACTGTTCTCGGTCAGGGCAACATTTGAAAGTTCATTAGGTGCGTCCACACAGAGCGCGTAGTTTCGCGAGTCATTTGCTGCGCGAGGAAACTGACAAGCGAGGCTGCTCACTCTGTGTGGACGCGTCTAAGGGCGTTGGGCCCTACCAGAAAACCAGCGCTGTGACAATTAAATATCGCAGCACATGCTGAGGTAGGAGCCTTTTGGCCTCACGCAGGACTAAATTGTTTTTTTTTTATGTTTTTGTGGTTTTACCTTTTGTTTTTTTGTTTTATGTAATTTTATTTTGTTTTTATTCATATAATTTTGTTTGTTCTGTCCTGTGTGTTCCAAATAAATCTCTTTTCTTTCTTTCTAATGTTTTTCGACCGAGGCACGAAACATTATACGCGAGCAAAACAAAAGCCGACACTGGATGGCTCGGGGGCTCGGGGGCTCGGTCGTTCGACCGCGGCAGCGCTATCACTTGCCTCGCCCGAGACACGTCCACACTAATCGAGCTACTTCGCGCGGCAAATGCTTCGCGAGGCTGCGCGCTCTGTGTGGACGCACCTAATGAGAGAGCATAAAAAAGACGGCAAGAAAGGATGCATCAACAAGCAGGTAGCATTTAACTCTAAACAACTTTAAACAATGGGACGCCATTTTTATATTCTTGGTATAAGCTCCTTATTCCATCCTGAATGGTGGTATAGTCACTACTTATTCCCGAATATACTCGTTTTTCCTGAAATTAAAGTTGGTTAAAATGTGAAATAGTTTTATTCTCGAGTTAAGTAGCGATTTACTCTAGAATTAAATTTATTCAGGTTTGGTCGTATCCGCCCTTAAGTGCTAAAAACAAATAATACCCACTATAGCGTTACTTTCTAATAAAATACAATACTTACGTAGCCTTCATAACTGCCTTCGCGTTTGAGAGGTATTGTGAGAGTGTGCCATCCGCTCTTGAAGTTGGCGTCATAATAAACACCTCCCAAAAAGGATCCTTCTGTCGTTTCCGCAAAAACTTCAATAAAGTTCCACGCGTCGCCTTCCAAATAAAAGTTCACTTCAATTATACCATTATAGCGCATAGTAAATTTGAATGACGACACACAACTCATTGCATTTAGTGTGGGCCTAATAAATGTAGTACTTTGTTCATTTTCAGCACTCAAATCAATATTACTGTATTTGTCTTCAATCCAAAACGGCGTATTATGAAGAAGACAAAAAATGTTCCGTAAATCATGTGTCAACCATTCCTCGTAGTTTTGTTCAAACGTGTACCTCACACAATGATCAGTGACTGCGTAAGACACCGACATCAATAATATTAACAATATGCGAACCATTTCGTTACGGCACATGTAATTTTTTTTTTTTTTTTATCGTGGTAAAATCATCAAATGAGTCCTCCCACCCCGGGCAGGGCGGGAGGGACTGTCAGACTTGTACTGACTAAAATCCACGGTGTCCTTCAATAGCCCTTTATATTCCGGGGTCACGGTAATGAGATAAGGCCCGCGACCCCGGCAGGCTTCGGCCCTCTAGAAGGCCCCGTCATCTTGCTGACGCTCTTTGAGGCGCGCGTGGAACACAACGCGCCGTCGACCCGGGCATGGTCCATGGTCGGGCAGCGAGTTGCCCTTTACTCGCCGCCCGCATGCCCGCGCCTACGGTGGCCGGAGATCGTCTTGCGACGTCCGTCGCCGTGGGTGTAAACCACTGCGGGTGGGGCGGAGGGAGGACATTGTCCTCTCCCTCACGCGGCCCGCCTCCTCCTTCGCGAGCATGACTGCTTCGCAGAAGGAGGCGACCGCTTCCCACTCCGTCTCGCCCCGCAGCATGGCCGCAACCAATGCCGGGCGCGAGAGGTCTCCGCCTATCGCCGCCGTGAGGACACGTCGGTGCTCTGCCCAAGCTGGGCAGTCTTGCACCGTATGCTCTACTGTGTCCTCCGGGCGATCTTCGCAGTGGTGACACCCAGGCGTTTCCTCCTTTCTCCTTAGACACAGGTACCTCCCGAAACTTCCGTGTCCGGTGAGGACCTGCGTCATGCGGTAGGTCAGGACGCCGTGACTCCTATCCAGCCACTCCTCAAAGAGGGGTCTTACCGCCGCGATTGCGGCGTGCCCGGCCGTCGGTTGCGACAATCGTCCCCTCCATACTGCCCTGAGATCGCGCCGGACCTCTTCCCGCCGCGCCTCGACTTGTCGGGGCAGCGGGAATTCTCCCCGGCGCTGCGCCTCCACGCGCCGCTCATAGACGCGCTGGAGGGCAGTCGCCTCCAGATCCCAGGGCAGTAATCCGGCAAGCAGGTTGGCCGATTCGCCGGCGATCGTGCGGTATCCCCGGATCATTCGGATAGCCATGACCCTCTGGCATGCGACCAACTTTAGTGGTCGCGTCCGGATGCTCAGGGCCCACACTGGGGCCCCGTAGAGGGCCATGGACCGCACGACACCGGCGTACAGCCTACGGCAGGAGGCGTTTGGCCCGCTGAGATTAGGCAGGAGTCGCCTGAGGGCGGCTGCTGCCCGGTTCAGCTTTGGGGCCAAACTCAGGAAATGCTCCCTGAAGTTCCGTCGAAGAACTGAAGTCGTGCGGTGTTCCACAGGGTTCGGTCTTGGGGCCGCACCTGTGGAACATACCATGGATACGACTGGGTGCTGCGCGGCGACCTCCCTGACGGCGTCAGCGTAATATGTTACGCTGACGACACGCTCGTCCTGGCGGAGGGAGAGTCGCACCAGGCGGCGGCCGACCTGGCGACGCAAGCGGTTGCGACAGTCGTCGATAGGATCCGGCAGCTGGGACTCGAAGTGGCGCTGCACAAAACGGAGGCCATGTGTTTTCATGGCCGCGTTAACGCGCCACGGTCCGAGTCCCACATAACGGTGGAGGGGGTTCGCATCGGCGTCGGGAGGACGATGAAGTACCTGGGACTCGTCCTCGACAGACGGTACATGTAACTTGGAGGAAATATTCCGAAAACTGTATTTTAATCACTGCGTATTCCGAAATTTATACCGAACTAGTGGCCCGTCCCAGCTTCGCACGGGTATATTAAGAACCGCTCGTCCGATTTTGTGCAAACTTCACATAAAGCATCTACTAAATAGTTCGAACAAAGCCTAAACATTTGGTTTGGATAGGTGAGCCCGTTCTTGAGTTATAACATTACAACGAAAAGTGGCATTGATTTTCATATGTTAGATAACGCCATCACACAAATGACGCAAATCTCCGATACCTTACAACTTAAGTATCTGTATCTCGTCTGCCCATCTAGCCCTCGGTCTGCCTCTCGTTCTGGTACCTTGAAGTCCCGTCCATTTCCACCTATTATGTGTATCTGGCCACGTGACCTGCCCATTTTCACTTTCGACGTAGAGAAAAACTTAGGGCGTCTGATAATATAATGGTTTTCTTGCGGATGTCAGTATTTCTCACCCTGTCTTTTAATTTTAAACCCAGGTAGCTTCTCTCCATTCTTCTTTGAGACACTTCAATATAAAGTCCACCTTAAAATGGATAAATATAAAACGTCACTTCGATACCAAAATAACAAGATATTGGAGACTTGCGTCGCGTTGTGTGCGAAGGGCCTAAATATAATTAAATTGATAAACAGTACGGATTAATAATAACTGATGATTCAACACTTCCGATAGCGTTAAAAATCGGGGAGTTTTTTTTATCAGGGCTTGCACTAAAGTAGGTATTGCCCGCGTCTATATACCTAGGGTTATTTGATAAATCAATTTGCGGACACGTGACACTAACAATTATTTATCATTCGAACTATTATTGTTGTTTCCATGAAGCAGGTGACTGCTTCCTCTTCTCACTTCGTTACATGCCTGAAACAGAGCCGGACGTGAGATTGCTCCACCTAAGCCGGGCAGACCTCTACCGTGTCTTCCTGACGGTGCACATAGTGGTGACACGGCGTATCTTCCCGCTGAAGGAACCGACCTACCTCATGCGGAAAGAGAGGACGCCGTGACGCCACATCAGCCACTCCTCAAAGAGGGGTCTTACCGCCGCGATTGTGGGATACCCGATGAACACAGCGGTATTCATTTGAATAACTTGAATGCTTTCGTAGATTTCGTACTTTACTATAACACTACATTGTGCATTTTATAAAAGACGCAATCATGAGACTTAACCAGAAAATATAAGTACATATTCCATAGTGCAAACCAGCGGTTGGAGCCTCATTTTATTTAAAAAAACCGGCCAAGTGCGAGTTGGACTCGCCCATGAAGGGTTCCGTAGTAGCAAGCATAGATAAGGGATATAATTATATTGAGATTAGTAAGTAATATACACAAACAATAAAAATAACTTTGTTTTTCATAGTGTTTGTATGAATGGTATATTTGCGGTTTTTGAAAACTGGACTATATCTCAAAAGCTGCTAACTGTATCTCATCCAAACCAATTTTCGTTGGAAGTTTTTGTTGAGGTCTACATTATATATTTTTTTTTTAGTTTTATCATTCTCTTGTTTTAGAAGTTATAGGGGGGACACACATTTTACCACTTTGGAAGTGTCTCTCGTGCAAACTTTTCTATTTAGAAAAAAATGATATTAGTAACCTCAATATCATTTTTAAAGACCTATCCATAGATACCCCACACGTATGGGTTTGGTGAAAAAAAATTTTTGAGTTTCAATTCTAAGTATAGGGGGCACCAATGATATATAAACTATAGATACGTTGTCCGCACTCTAAAATGGCAACAAAAAATGAAGTAAATTGGCCACACTGCGCGTAGTGGCGTCTCCCTCCCGCCGTACGGTGTCATAATTTTCTTTCTCTTTCTTCACGCGTATAAGTAGTTCTAGTATTGTCGCCGTTTTTAAGCGCCGCGATGTTTGTCCATGGCGTGTCTATATATAATACGTCATTGGGGGGCACCCCCAAAATTTGTTTTGTTTTTATTTTTGTGTGAAAATCCTAATGCGGTTAACATAATACATCTACCTACCAAGTTTCAACAGGATAGCTCTTATACTTTCGACAAAAAGTGGCTGTGACATACGGATGGACAGACAGACAGACAGACAGACAGACAGCCAAACAGACAGACAGACATGACGAATCTATAAGGGTTCCGTTTTTCCCATTTGGCTACGGAACCCTAAAAACGCCTAATGGGCCTCTGCAAGCTGGTTTCGGCTCCTCGCACGTCCTCGAATAGTCCAGGACCCCATGATACCGACATGTTTAGAGACATTTTAATAATGATGAGGATTAAAATTTTTTTAATGATTAATTCACTTTGGTCTAGTGACATAGTCAGCAGCTCGACTGCTGTGCATGATGTCTCGAGGTCGATTCACTGGTCGGGCAAAGTTTGACTGTTTTTTTTTTTATCTGGAATTTATCAATAGCAGCCACGGAGTCTGGAATTACCTACCCCAGTTGATAGAAATAGACTGATCCTCTATTAAATCGGAATTAACATTATAATTAATTTTCTATGCAACATGAAACGCTGTTCCCATATTGATAGAGAAAAAAATGCAAATAAATAAACAAAACAATTTTTTTATTAGAGCAAAACACATTTCACAAGTTGACTTTGTACGTAAATAGTTACACTGGTAACAAAATTGTGAAAAAAGGAGACTGTGTTGTAAGTTTCATAAATATAAATACAATAGGCTGTTTTAAAAAGAACAAAAATTAAAAAAAAACAAATTAATAAAATAAAATCGTTAATAAAAACTATAAAAAAAAAACATGAAAATAGCAAAATTTTAAATATGTAAGTGCTCTATGTAGTGCACAATTATGAGAGTGTTGCATATAAGAGTAGTGCATGTCTGTGGGGTGTAAGTGTAGAGTGTACTTGTGCACCCACCTCACGAGCACACTGCACGCTACGTGTACTAGATGTGCATGCAGTGATAAAACAGATCGGGTTTAGTTCATGTCAGAGTATTCATTTGTTACTGATGGCACTCTGACAGTGCTGAGAAGATCTTTAAAAGCACTTTCATCAACTGCAACACTACAGCCGCAGGTTTAATAATAATATTCTACAACTATCACACAACGCCATCTAGTCCCAAGCTAAGCAGAGCTTGTGTTATGGGTACTAGACAACTGATAAACATACTTATATATTTCTAAATACATACATATTATAGATAAATTACACCCAGACACAGAACAAATGATCGTGCTCATCACACAAACATTTGTCCTGGGTGGGAATCGAACCCACGACCTCCGGCATAGCAGTCAGGGTCACTAACCACTAGACCAACAGGCCTGTCAGCTTTGGTCTTCCTATGTTCTAATAAAAGTGGTAAAATTGAAACTAAAGTTAAAGGTAAATGGAGCCCAAAACCCTTTGCTATCTTCCGTATCGACAGGCTTCAGGGTAGTTGGCTCTGGCGTGTTTGATTCTGATGTGGTTGATCCTGATATTGTCGGCTCTGTTGTACTCGTCTCATCTGTGCTTGTCTCTTGTGTGCTCGTCTCGTCAGTACTCGGCTCTTGTGTGGTTGTTTCGTCTTCGTAAAGTCTGCAATCGTTTTCATCCATATTTGGCGGTAAATAGCGGAAGGAATCGACCAATACTTTGGTATTTGGAGACGCATACCCCATAATGGATATCTGAAACAAAGAGAGTTGTTGGCATTCAAACAAGCTAAAGGTGGGTTGAAGGCACGGTTGGCGCAGTGGCTGAGCGATTGGACTGCTGTGGGGTACATATTTGAATATCGAAGGTTAAAATATCTATGCTCAAAATATCGATGTTCAAAACATCGAAAATTTAAATATCGATTGTAACAAAATATCGAAAAATCTACGCTTAAGACGTCGAATATTGAAATCTCATAAATATCATACATCAATAAGTTCATAATATCTACGTTAAAAATACCTACTAGTTGAAATATCGGACAGAAACCTGATAAAAAGTCGGACTCGCTTTTGCATCCTTAGTCAAATTGCTGATTACCACCTATAGGTGGTAAACCAAACATTGCCAAAGTCGATATAGTTGAATGAATGAAGTTAGTCACATAAAATTTATTCAACAAGTTTAGACTGTAGCTAGAATATACTACGAGTATACATTTTACCGGAACAGGCATGGACAAAGATGAAGAATTTATGAAAAAAAAAAATACATGTGGCACTCGGAGATTACCGCAGTGAATCTATTGCATAATTTTTTTTATTTGAAAGAAAAAGATCGCCTACCGCGTATATTTAACGAGAATATAATTTATTTAAAATGTTTGTAGTGCAAAATTGTAATAAAGAACTTTTTTGTTGTAGGAGAATTTTATAAGTAGGTTTATAATAAAACTATAGAAAAGTAATTTTCAACACATTTGTTCGAAAAATGCATTTAAAAAGCCTGTATACATTGTTCGAAAGTTAAAAAACCAGCCAAGTGCGAGTTGGACTCGCCCATGAAGAGTTCCGTAGTAGCAAGCATAGATTAGGGATATAATTATATGAGATTAGTAAGTAATATATACAAACAATAAAAATAACTTTGTTTTTCATAGTGTTTGTATGAATGGCAAAGTTATATTTGCGGTTTTTGAAAATGTACTATATCTTAAAAACTGCTAACTGTATCTCATCCAAACCAATTTTCGTTGGAAGTTTTTGTTGAGGTCTTCATTATATATTTTTTTTAGTTTTATCATTCTCTTACTTTAGAAGTTACAGGGGGGGACACACATTTTACCACTTTGGAAGTGTCTCTCGTGCAAACTGTTCAGTTTAGAAAAGAAATATATTAGTAACCTCAATATAATTTTTAAAGACCTATCCATATATACCCCACACGTATGGGTTTGGTGAAAAAAAAAATTTTGAGTTTCAATCCTAAGTATGGGGGCCACCCCCAAAATTTGTTTTGTTTTTATTTTTGTCTGAAAATCCTAATGCGGTTTACATAATACATATACCTACCAAGTTTCAACAGGATAGCTCTTATACTTTCGACAAAAAATGGCTGTGACATACGGACGGACAGACAGACAGACATGACGAATCTATAAGGGTTCCGTTTTCGCCATTTGGCTACGGAACCCTAAAAATTACGCACCATACAACGGAACGTGCGGTAAAATAGGTACTCTCACCTAAGTACCTATTTTACGGCACGTTCCGTTGTATAGCACCGTGCGTTTTCTTTACGGTTTTTTTTTTAATTTCCATAAAGAAAAAATAAGAATTCCACCAAAGAGTTTCACAATAGGAGAATAAACAGCCTGACTGATCGAACCTCCTTGGAAGCGCTTTTGCTCAATACTAAACTGTGTCAATACGTACGTTGTCTCACTTTAATACTAAAGAGTAAATGAGACGAAATATGTAGTTCTAATTTTCACCACGTTCATGTGGCGCCATTTGCAAATTCGCGCCATTTTCATATTAGAAACTTCAAAAATTGTTGCGACTTTCCCACTGTTAAATAAAGTTTGTTTAACAACGTCTTATCGGATGAGTATGCCCTCGAATGCGGTGTGAGGTAGGGAGGCCTGCCCTCTCCAAGGCGATTCAACTTGTATGTTAATCAACTGATAGATGGGCTCAGTAACAGCCGGGTCGGTTGTCATATTGATAACATCTTTGTTAATAACATCAGTTATTCTGACGACATGGTGGTGCTGAGCCCATCGCTCAGTGGTTTAAGAAAACTGCTCGATATCTGTGAGTCATACGCTGAGGCTCACGGTCTAAGGTACAACGAGAAGAAGAGCGTGTGCATGGTCATTAGAGGCAAAAATAAGCAACCAGAGCATGTACCACCTGTCTATCTGAACGGAGTGCCTTTGGAACGTGTTGCTCAGTTCAAGTAACTAGGGCACATTGTGACAGAGACCCTGAATGACGATGCGGATATCGAGCGGGAACGGAGGGCGTTGTCGGTGCGTGCTAACATGTTGGTTCATAGATTCGCAAGGTGTACAGCAGACGTAAAAGTAACACTTTTCAGAGCCTACTGCCAAAACTTTTATGCCAGCGCTTTATGGTTCAAGTACACTCAGCGGGCCTACAACGCTCTTCGCATACAGTACAATAACGCCTTTAGGATTCTGTTGAGGCTCCCTCGATTCTGCAGCGCATCGGGCATGTTTGCGGACGCAAGAGTTGATGACTTTTATGCCATTATGCGTAAGAAAACAGCTTCTCAGATGCGAAGGATTCGTGGGAGCGCCAACGGAATCCTAAGAATGATCTCTGAAAGACCAGAGTCTGCAGTGCTGGGTAGGCTTATTCGGCTACATGTGAATAGAGAACACTGATTTTATTTCTTGATATAGTAATTGAAAGAATGATAATATGGATTTGTATTTTTTGACATTACCTATGGTATTATTTTTGTATTGTGTTTGTGATTAATGACTAACATAGTTTTTAAGACCTTTGTAACTAACAATATATGGACAAAATTAAGTCTGAATTAAATAAATAATAATAATAAAGTTTGTTTAATTACATATTGTACTGTTTTCTCGCAAATGTGTTGGAAAAACATTGTATGACACACGTGCAGAAATTGGTATTTACAAACTCGTGACTATGGTAAGCCCTCGACTTCATCTCGGGCTTACATTCGTCTACTCGTTTGTAAAAACCAACTTACTGCATTAGTATCATAAATAACTATTAATTGTTTGTGTATATTACTTACTAATCTCAATATAATTATATCCCTAATCTATGCTTGCTACTACGGAATACTTCATGGGCGAGTCCAACTCCCGGTTTCTTTTTTAATTTTGCAGCTGTCAGTTGAAAGCGATTTTCCCTAGGGCTGCAATGCATAATTTACACCCATGCTCATCAGGCATGTAATGACCTACTTTCAGAGAATGAGTAAATAAAATCAAATCCTATTCCATTATTTATCAACATCCTAATTTTTTTGAGACAATCTTAAATATTTATATACTTGAATTACATCTAAATTAAAAACAATACAATAATACATTCATCATTTCAGCCTATTGCAGTCCACTGCTGGACATAAGCCTCTCCCAGGGAGCGCCACAGCGCACGATCTCCAGCTTTTTTCATCCAGCCACTGCCAGCCACCTTCTTCAGGTCATCGGTCCATCTTGCCGGGGGGCGTCCCACCCTACGCTTACCTACACGCGGTCTCCATTCGAGAACCTTCCTACTCCACCTATCGTCGGTTCTGCGGCCGACATGACCAGCCCACTGCCACTTCAGCTTGCTACAGATTTGGACAATATCTGTAACTTTGGTCTTATGCCGTAAGACCTCATTCCGGATTTTATCCCTTAGTGAGACCCCAAGCATAGACCTTTCCATAGCACGCTGCGTGACATGAAGTCGGTGGGCCAGCTTGACTGACATGTTCCACGTTTCGGCTCCGTAGGTTAGGACTGGAAGGACGCACTGATTGAACACCCGGCTTTTCAGGCACTGCGGCAGTGGCGACGTGAGGATATGACGCATTTTCCCAAATGCTGCCCAGCCAAGCTGCACTCTTCTGGCAATTTCTCGCTCGAAGTTGTCTCTACCTAGCTGTAATACCTGTCCGAGATAGATGTATTCTTGGACAACTTCGAGTGTTATGCCTTCGACGGAAATTGGTTCTGGGATGACATGGTCATTGAACATGACCTTGGTCTTGTCCAGGTTCATCCCAAGACCCACACGTCTCGAGTCAGCATTGAGACTGTTCAGCATTTTTTGCAGGTCTTCTATGTATAACTATGTCGTCGGCAAAACGAAGGTGCGTTAGGTATTCACCGTTGACATTGATGCCCAGTCCGTTCCAGTCCAGCGTCTTGAACAAATCCTCCAGCGCGTTGGTAAACAGTTTAGGGGATATAACATCTCCCTGTCTCACACCTCTTAGCAGCTGGATGGGTTTTGTTCGGTGGTTTTGTACTTAGACCGACATCGACGCCATGCTATATGTATAGGCTCCTTAGCACCTTTATGTACCGCCAATCGACTTGGCATCGCTGTAAGGATTCCAGAACAGCCCAGGTTTCGACGGAATCGAAGGCTTTTTCGTAGTCCACAAAGGCTAGACACAGCGGCTGGCTATACTCCTCTGTCTTCTGTATAACCTGCCGCACTGTGTGTATGTGGTCTACGGTACTATAGCCTTTGCGAAACCCAGCCTGCTCCGGCGGCTGGAAAGCGTCAAATCTAGCGGAAAGCCGATTTGTGACGACCCTCGAAAACAGCTTGTAGACGTGACTCAGGAGCGTGATTGGTCTGTAGTTTTTGAGGAGATTTTTGTCTCCTTTCTTGAAAAACAATGTCACCACGCCCCTGCTCCACGCCTCCGGGGTAGTCCCACTGGCTATGACGAAGTTGAACAACCTCCTAAGCTCTCCGAGCACAGGTTGGCCCGCAGTTTTTAGAAGCTCGGAGGTAATTCCGTCTTCGCCGGGAGCCTTCCCATTGCTAAGCTGCCCAAGGGCCGTCTCAATCTCATCTATTTCTACGTCTGGGAGATCGTCTGTGTAGTGGCGTGTAAGCGTGGCTCTTAGGTCATTTGCGTCGGGCTGTGGCTGCGGGGAATGCGAGGCGTAGAGTTGGCCATAGAAGTCTTCGATTTCGGCCAGAATCTCTGGAACCGATGCAACAATTCTGCCATCCGAGGTTTTCAACTTTGTCAGATGACTCCTCTCGAGTCTTTTAGTGAAGACCTTCGACCCACGATTCTGCTTAATCGCCTCCTCTATGAGGCGAGTATTCAATTTACGAAGGTCACGTCTCACTAAACTCCGTATCTTTTTATGCAGGGATCGGGTGTCTGACAAAGTTTCATCTGGCCTTTCTCGTCGTTGCTTCATCAGTTCCAGAGTCTCGCTCGAAAGTTTAGACCTATGGCCCGCTGCCTTCCCCTTAAAGTGCCTATTTCCCACTTCGCGTATGACTTCTATCACGCTCTCTAGGTCCTTGTCCACGTCCTCTGTAGTTTCCAAAGCGGCAAACCGATTTCGGAGTTCCAATTGGAAGGCTTTGGCACCTTGGCCGGTCTGGTCCAGTGTTGGACGGAGAACTGACCTCATCATGCGGCTTCTCTCAAGCCTAACATTGATATTTAGGGTGCCTCTTACTAGTCGGTGGTCACTGCCGGTGTTGAACCTGTTCACCACAGAGACATCCCTAAATATATGCTTCTTGTCCATCATGATGAAGTCTATCTCGTTCTTCGTCCTACCGTCGGGGCTTAGCCAAGTCCACTTTCTCTGGGGTTTCTTCTGGAAGAAACTATTCATGCAGAAGAGCCCCTCCATGCTCAGAAAGTTGACCAGCATTTGCCCCCTGTGGTTCCTGGTTCCAAAGCCGTGTGGTCCGACACACGATTCGTCGCGTTGCTGTACTCCTACTTTGGCGTTGAAGTCACCCATGACAACGGTGAAGTGGGTCTTGGTTTTACAATGCATGGCTTTGGATATATCCTCATACATGGCCTCCACCACATCATCCGAGTGTCCCGTCGAAATTCGTCAATAATAATACATTAATTAAACCTAAATACTTACCAAATAAAAAACCATGACATAAAATCAATTCAGTAAATTACTACCCTTAGCACGAGTTTTCAGTATTTGAGACGTAAACTGGAACTTTGACAATTTCAAATTGACAATTTTCAAGGAAAAAATTAGTTCCTTCTTTGCACACCAGAGGCGCTGTTCCATTTTTTCATACAAGAAACGCTGTAAATACTGGAAAGTCGCTGTAAAGTAAAAAAAACCGGCCAAGTGCGAGTTGGACTCGCCCATGAAGGGTTCCGTAGCAGCAAGCATAGATTAGAGATATAATTATATTGAGATTAGTAAGTAATATACACAAACAATAAAAATAACTTTGTTTTTCATAGTATTTGTATGAATGGCAAAGTTATATTTGCGGTTTTTGAAAATGTACTATATCTCAAAAACTGCTAACTGTATCTCATCCAAACCAATTTTCGTTGGTAGTTTTGGTTGAGGTCTACATTATATTTTTTTTTTAGTTTTATCATTCTCTTATTTTAGAAGTTACGGGGGGGGGGACACACTTTTTACCACTTTGGAAGTGTCTCTCGCGCAAACTGTTCAGTTTAGAAAAAAATGATGTAAGTAACCTCAATATCATTTTTAAAGACCTATTCATAGATACCCCACACGTATGGGTTTGGTGAAAATTTTTTTTTTGAGTTTCAATTCTAAGTATGGGGGGCACCCCCAAAATTTGTTTTGTTTTGATTTTTGTGTGAAAATCCTAATGCGGTTCACATAATACATCTTTCTACCAAGTTTCAAAAGGATAGCTCTTATACTTTCGACAAAAAGTGGCTGTGACATACACGGACAGACAGACAGACAGACAGACATGACGAATCTATAAGGGTTCCGTTTTTGCCATTTGGCTACGGAACCCTAAAAAGAACCTATATATATACTACTACTATACTGCATTTAAAAACTAAAATTAAAAGTAAAACATTTACAAAAATGACTACATTAAAAATTTATGGTGGAAAACTACAGTCATATTTTTACTAAAAAGTCAAAACTAAATTATTTACTCCTGAATATGTATAGCAATTTTTTATCCGCAATTATTATTTTATCATATTAATGGATGTTATTATGTTCCTGTATTCTAAGTGTTTCGTTTTAGCTCAATGTGGAGTCGTTGTCACCCTTTTTAACCGACTTCAAAATAAAAAACCGGCCAAGTGCGAGTTGGACTCGCCCATGAAGGGTTCCGTAGTAGCAAGCATAGATTGGGATATAATTATATTGAGATTAGTAAGTAATATACACAAACAACAAAAATAACTTTGTTTTTCATAGTGTTTGTATGAATGGCAAAGTTATATTTGCGGTTTTTTAAAATGTACTATATCTCAAAAACTGCTAACTGTATCTCATCCAAACCAATTTTCGTTGGAAGTTTTTGTTGAGGTCTACATTATATATTTTTTTTTAGTTTTATCATTCTCTTATTTTAGAAGTTACGGGGGGGGGGACCAACTTTTTACCACTTTGGAAGTGTCTCTCGCGCAAACTGTTCAGTTTAGAAAAAAATGATATTAGTAACCTCAATATCATTTTTGAAGACCTATCCATAGATACCCCACACGTATGTGTTTGGTGAAAAAAAATTTTTTTAGTTTCAATTCCAAGTATGGGGGGCACCCCCAAAATTTGTTTTGTTTTTATTTTTGTGCGAAAATCCTAATGCGGTTCACATAATACATCTACTTACCAAGTTTCAACAGGATAGCTCATATACTTTGGACAAAAAGTGGCTGTGACATACACGGACAGACAGACAGACAGACAGACAGACAGACAGACAGACATGACGAATCTATAAGGGTTCCGTTTTTGCCATTTGGCTACGGAACCCTAAAAAGTGAAAACTCGTGCTAAGGGTAGAGCATCGAAAAACTCATCCTCAACGCTGTCAGCTGGTAATGTGCCCAAGAGACTGGCGGCGTTGCCTCTTTGTATGGCTATACTTAGCCTCTGACCAAGGTAAAAGCCAGCTCTTGGGTCACGGGAAGCGTCAACAAGTCTTTTCGAAATGTCTCTGAAGAGGCTGTGAGCACTCGGACCCCATGGCCCTATAGTTTCAACCCCAAACGGCTCAAAAATATAGTTCCTACTTAGGTTACTATATTTACGCCGCTTGAGGTTTTCAGCAACCGCAGCAGCAGCGCCAGCAGAGCACGATGAACTTGGAAGATGGATGGGATGGCGCAAGAGTATCGACACAGGTTGCGTCCCACACTAGAGGCCTACCCATCTTCCAAGGAAACAAAGACATACCGTCCGGTCTTTTGCCATCGTCGCGTGCCAAGCCGTTAATTAACGCACTAAATATATTTTCAATTTATTTTTGGTGTTATCACGCCAATTTAACGACCTCACCCACCTACAAGGTGGGTTAATCCAATCCGCCGGATCCAGCCGGATTGAAGCTTAGGCCGGACTGCAAACCCTAATCTCTGTATTACGTTCCTTTGGGATAATTTTCGAGTTACAGCAGCAGAACCGCTTACAACAGATAATAAATACTAGCCTATCAAACTACTAAAATACTATACTTACATAGCCTTCATAAATATCCGCCTTTACGAAGGGATTCGTTTTGATAGTATACCATCCGTTCTCAAAGAATGCCGTGGCCGTAATAAAAGAACTTCCTAAAAATTCTTTTTCTGTCGTTTCCGCCATAACAATAACATGGTTTTGGTTGATGACGCTCTCGCCTCTTTCTAAATAAACTTTCGTTTCAATTATACCATTATGGTGCATTGTAAAATTGAATGACGACACACAACTAAATACATCGGGTGTGGGCGTAATGAATGTAGTACTTTGATCATTTTCAGCACTCAAGTTAATATCACTGTATTTATTTTCAATCCAAGGCGGGTGATCGAGACAATCAAAAGCTCCCCACTCATGTGTCAACCATTCCTCGTAGTTTTTTTCAAATGTGTATGTCACACATTGATCACTGACTGCGTAAGACACCGACATTACTAATATTAACACTATGTGAATCATTTTGTTACGACACATGCAACCTGGAGGAAATTTTTCGTAAACTGTATTTCAGTTACTTTATCTTATCGAAATCCGTTAATATGTATACCTAAGCCATACGACGAAATCATATCAAATAATAGAATAATATTTAATGCATTCATAATTTATATTGATAAGATATTTAATATTAATTTATATTATACAAGCAAAATTATATTTCATTAATCGGAACTGTATAGTTCCGATTAATGAAATATAATTTGACGATAACGTGGAACTAAACAGAGAATTTGCATTTTCAGGAATCATGATAAAATCCGTGCCAAACACTCAATAAATAACGTCAAAAATAATGTCTTCAGTCGGTACAGTCTAGGAAATCACTGGTTATACGTACAACCGGCGCGGCTTGGACTGTTGACGTTTCTTAATTTTAAAAAAAGGAGGAGGTTCTCAATTCGACATGTATATATGTTATAGGCAATGTGTATAATCCGGCATTGTATAGAATGCCTAGGCTTTATATATATTGCCTAAAACGTTCAGGCAATGTATATAATACGATTCATTTCATACATTGCCTAGGTATTGTATAAAATGCCCAAAGCGCACCAGGCAATGTGTATAATGAACGACCACGAGAAGGAGACACGTGTGTGCGGTGTGGGACTAGTGCCGGCCCGCCTCTTGCAAGCCACTTCCGGTTGGGGTGAGGTGTTCGCTCCCGTTACCTCTTAGAAAGAGAGCGTTGTCCGCTCTCCTTCGACGCCCGGTGCGTCTGCTGCGGGATGGGAGAGCACTGGAGATCTCCCTCTCCCTTTCCGCCGCTTCCTTCTGCGAGATGACATCCTCGCAGAAGGAAATCACTGCGTCCCAGGACTCTGCCTCTTCGACCATTGACTTAACAATGACCGGCAGTGACAGGTCGCTCCCCACTTTTGCAGTGAGAGCACGCTCTTGCATCCTAGGTCAACTAAGTCACTGATTACTACCTACCAAGGTGGCTCGACGGAGCCCCGCTTTGCGGGGCTCCTACTTCTGGGTGATTTAGAAAAAAATAACCACGACCATCCCCTTCTAACCTAACCTGTCCGTGTCGGGGTGCCCCAGAGTCCCGAACTCGCTTCGCTCGCTCTTGCATCCTAGGTCGAAAAACTGATTACTACTTATCAAGGTGGCTCGACGGAGCCACCGCTTCTCAGATGAGAAGAGATAAAATGTAAATGTTTATCCGAAGGCAACTGCTATGTGAGAAACGCTCTCTACGCAAAAACTCGTATATACTTAGGCATACAAACCAATAGAACACATGTCTTATCGCTGTCTGCTAATGGAATTTGAAATTAGGATTAGCTCTCAAAAGATCAGTACCTATCTAACTAAATCATAGAGAAGAAAAATTGATTACATACATACATTGCCTGTACTTCAACTGGCATTCTATACAATGCCTAAGTATTTTATACATTTCCTAGGTAAAGTGTAAAATAGTTTAAAAATTGAACATCATTTCATACATTGCCTGAACGACCCCGGCATTCTATACATTTCCTAGGTATTGTATAGAATGCCTGCATTGTACACATTGCCTATAACATATAGGTATATGTCGAAAGGATAACCGTCTCCATCGTCATTATTGGCACACAATGTAGGTCCTCTTTGCTGTGGGCGTCATCGGTGGGTAGTGTTGGATAAAGAAAGCAGTCTTTTACACTTGATAATCATCATGGTTAATTTTTCCTATTTAGCACTGCACTATATCGAATAACGAATAATAAAAAAATCTAAAAACCCACGTTTTTAAATGTCCTAAAAAGAAGAAAATAACCCTACGGGGCTGAGAGAGGGGCCACTCAAAACGTGGGGGCGTATATTATATAAGGGATTATTTATGGGATATACATATTTACATGACGTGAGATCGTAGGTGTAACTTGCAAAGATACGCCCCCACGTTTTGAGTGGCCCCTCTCTCAGCCCCGTAGGGTTATTTTCTTCTTTTTAGGATATTTAAAAACGTGGGTTTTTAGATTTTTAAATCTATTATTTATTTTATTATTTTTATCATTGTTCATCGGGTTTGAAGCTACCCTGAAAATTTCAGCCTGCTAGCTTATCGGGAAGTGCCTCAAAGCCTGTCCGCCATCTTGAACGTCCGCCATTTTGGATTAATAGCCTAGCCTAGCATAAGCCACATGACTATTTTTTTCGTATTCCTGACAGCAAACCCTTTCATTTGATACCCATATCACGGGGGTGGATTTCAAACAGCCAGTCTACCATCTTGGACGTGCGCCATATTGGATTTAAGTCACGTGACTATTTTTTTCGTACTCCTGATAGCAAACCCTTTCATTTGATATCCATATCACAGGGGTGCATTTCAAATAGCCTGTCTGCCATCTTGGACGTCCGCCATATTGGATTTAAGTCCCGTGACTATTTTTTTCGTATTCCTGACAGCAAACCCTTTCATTTGGTACCCATATCATGGGGGTGGGTTTCAAAAGCCAGTCCGCCATCATGGGGAGGCCGCCATATTGGATTTGTTATGACGTTTCTTAGCTAGTCATGTATTGTCATCAGAACTCAAAGCGTGTACAAAATTTCAGCCTGCTAGCTTATCGGGAAGTGTCTCAAAATTGAGTTGCAAAAGTCCAACCGGAACGACAAACAAACAAGAAAAGTGAGTATAAAAAAAAAAAGAAAAGTGAGTGTATAAAAACGTGGTAAAAAAAAAAAAAAAAAAAAAAACGTGGGAAAAACTGACTGTACGTATCTCAGATCGCGGGATGGTTCAGTGACCCGCTCGCGCCGGCTGCCAACAGTGAAGTGCCGTTGACCGTCGCTAGCGCGCCTCACTCTAACTCCATCGAGCGCCACCGGATGGCGCTGGCGTTCCGAATACGTCTCGATTCCGACAAGTAGAAAACTAATTTCTGTATTTTTTTCAAAATTTTAGGTTCAGTAATTTCGGAGATAAGGGGGGGGGGTAATGGTCAAATTTCGTCTATTTTCTTGAATAACTTGGAAACCATTTATTTTAAAAATACAAAAAAAAATACAATTAAGTTTGTCTCAACAATACCTTTCATTTGATATGTCACACGATGCAGTTTTCAATTTTTTTTTTTTAATTTTCCCCTTCCCCCACAAAAATTACCTCCCATATACAGATATGGACTTCTTATAGGTTTTCCTATAATTTATAAGTAGAAAACTAATTTCTGTATTTTTTTCAAAATTTTAGGTTCAGTAGTTTCGGAGATAAGGGGGGGGGAATGGTCAAATTTCGTCTATTTTCTTAATAACTTGGAAACCATTGATTTAAAAATTACAAAAAAAAATACAACTAAGTTTGTCTCAACAATACCTTTCATTTGATATGTCACACGATGCAGTTTTCAATTTCTTTTTAAAATTTTCCCCTTCCCCCCCAAAAATTACCTCCCATATACAGATATGGACTTCAGGTTTTCCTATAATTTATAAATGGAAAACTAATTTCTGTATTTTTTTTTCAAAATTTTAGGTTCAGTAGTTTCGGAGATAAGGAGGGGGGAATGGTCAAATTTCGTCTATTTTCTTGAATAACTTGGAAACCATTTATTTTAAAATTACAAAAAAAAATACAACTAAGTTTGTCTCAACAATACCTCTCATTTTATATGTCACACGATCCAGTTTTCAATTATTTTTTTTAATTTTCCCCTTCCCCCCCAAAAATTACCTCCCATATACAGATATGGACTTCTTATAGGTTATCCTATAATCTATAAGTAGAAAACTAATCCCTGTATTTTTTTCAAAAATTTAGGTTTCGGAGATAAGGGGGGGGGGGGGGAATGGTCAAATTTCGTCTATGTTTTTTGAATAACTTGGAAACTATTTATTTTAAAACTACAAAAAAAATACATTTAAGATTGTCTCAACAATACCTTTCATTTGATATGTCACACGATGCAGTTTTCAATTTTTTTTTTTAATTTTCCCCTTCCCCCCCCAAAAATTACCTCCCATATACAGATATGGACTTCTTATAGGTTTTCCTATAATCTAGTAGAAAACTAATTTCTGTATTTTTTCAAAATGTTAGGTTCAGTAGTTTCGGAGATAAGGGGGGAGGGGGAATGGTCAAATTTCATCTATTTTCTTGAATAACTTGGAAACTATTTATTTTGAAATTACAAAAAAATACATTTAAAATTGTCTCAACAAGACCTTTCATTTGATGTGTCACACGATGCAGATTTCAAAACCCTTTTTTTTTGCTATCAAAATCAAAATCAAAATATTTTATTTTACATGGGCCACAATGGGCACTTATAAAACGTCGAGGGAAAAAAAAAAATTGGCACGGTTCGGGTTGGTCGCTTCCATGGAGAAGAACCGGCAAGAAACTCCATGGTTACTCTTTTAAAATATTTGCTTTTACAATGTTATTGTTACAGATTGGTATACATAAACACGAGAGAACATCGTAGGCACGATAAGAAGAGGCTCTTACCAAAATCTAAACAAAAAATAATAATAATAAAATAAAAAAGTATATAATAATATATACGTAATAAACTAGACGAAAAAGATAAAATGGGCATCGGGGAATTTACACAACCAACAATGTTCTCGCATTCACAATTCTGGAGTAAAAAGAAGCTTTATATAAAAAAAGAAGCTATAGTAGCCAAAGGTAGGTAATGACTGTAAATTAAAATATTGTAAGATAAAATAAAAAAGGTAAAAAGAGACAAAACATACACATAAACAACAGAAAAAAAAAGTATACAAGTAAAAATAAAAATAAAAGGTAGTACCGTGATTCAGAGCAGTTAATAGACAATAATACCTAATTTATAATAAAACTGTTGAAGAACCGGGGAAGCCGCATGAGTAGAAGGAACTATTGCCAAATATCTTTGTCTTCAACGTAGTCCTTAATTTTGTAATATGCTTTTTTAATAAGGACACGTTTAATGTGGGTTTTAAACTTTCCGTCAGTTAGTTCTATGACTGACTTGGGCAATTTATTATAAAAACGTATGCTGTTTATAACGAACGACTTACTTGTCTTTGCTAGTCTGAATCTGGGTATCACAATTTCGTGTTTACTCCGTGTATTAATATTATGGAAATCGCTTCTAATCTTAAAATTTCCTAGGTTTTTACGTACGTATATACTCTCTAATATGTAAAGTGACGGCAGTGTTAATATTTCGATTTCTTTAAATTTTTCTCTAAGTGACTCACGGGGACCCATTTTATATATCGCACGGATTGCCCTCTTTTGTAATATAAAAACTGAATCTACGTCTGCTGCTGATCCCCACAGCAGAATGCCATACGACATAATACTATGAAAGTAGGCAAAGTATACTAACCCAGCTGTGGCCGTATCAGTTAGCTGCCTTATTTTCCTTACCGCGTACGCAGCGGAGCTTAATCTGCTCAAAAGAGTTCTAATGTGGGTGCCCCACTGTAATTTCGAATCAATCGTAATACCCAAGAACACAGTTTCCGCAATAGTATCAAGTTTTTTGCCATCAAGTTTTAAATTGGGGTACGTTCCAACTTGGGGTACGTTTGGCAAAGAGAACTTCAGACATTTTGTTTTGTTCGCATTCAGTAATAGATTGTTAGCTGCGAACCATTTCGAGAGAACAGCTAGACTTTCATTTACGTGTAAGACATCCGTATCTTTTCTATCTACTTTAAAAATAAGCGATGTGTCATCGGCAAACAATATTATATTCGATAAGTTAGCCATCATGTACGGAAGATCATTAATATAAACTAGAAAAAGAAAAGGGTCGAGAATTGACCCTTGAGGCACGCCCATCTTCACTAAAGACCCAGAGGACGTCGCCCCACTTACATTTACTTTTTGCTGCCTGTTGGATAAATAGGAAAGAACAAGGCCAGCAGCTTGTCCACGAATTCCGTAATGGTGTAATTTACAAATGAGTGTATTGTGGTCGACGCAGTCGAACGCTTTTGAGAGGTCACAGAAAATGCCAATGGCATCCTGGGACCTCTCCCAGGATTCCAAAATGTGACTGATGAGTTTTACACCAGCGTCAGTCGTCGACCTACCTCTTGTGAACCTGAACTGCTGACTATGTAGAATCCAATTTGAGTTAAAGTGAGACAGCATCTGGTTCAACATGATTTTTTCATAAATTTTACTCAATGCTGGAAGCACAGATATGGGCCTGTAATTCGCGGGATCATTCTTACATCCCGCTTTAAAAATTGGCACTACTTTGCTATGTTTCATTAAATCAGGAAATTTGCCGCTGTCCAAACATTGATTAAATATGTCTGTTAGAACAGGAGCTATTGTAACAAGAATTTCGCCTTGACTGATATTCCCCAAAGATCTTCAGTATTTTTTATATTGAGACTTTTGTATGCATTTATAATGGTAGATATAGATTTAAATTCAAAGGATGGTATGTCTTTAGTAAAATGTTTTATTAGAAGTTCTTCAGCTAAAATAGATGAAGAGGGGAGAGATTTCGTAACGTGTAACGGGATGTCAGTAAAGAAGTGTTCTAGTGTCTCAGCAACTTCTTGCTTATCAGAAATGATTTTATCGTCTACTTTTAAGGACAATTCATTCTGATCTCGCTGTTGTGTCTTTCCAGTTTCTCTGTTTATTACCTGCCATACAGTTTTAATTTTATTATTTGAAATGCTAATTTTATTGCTAATTATTTTAGACTTTGCTTGAGCACAGACTTTTTTGAAAATTTTCGAATAGTTTCTAACATAATTGTGAAAGGATTTATCTGAAGACAATGATTTTTCATTATATAAATTATACAAAACATCTCTGCTTTTTCTTATTCCCGCAGTGGCCCATTCACTAAACGTAGACTTTTTATTGATCTTAACTTTTTTTACAGGGCAGGTTTTATTGAATTCTTGGCAGACTGTTGAAAATAATATGCCATAGTTAATATTGGGGTCTTGTGAATCAAAACTGGCGGTTGAAAGGTGACTAAGAACATTATTATTAAAAGAATTTAATTTATTTTTTGGAAGAGGTCTTATTTTAATTGTTTTATTTAAAAAAATCTTTTTGTTTGACTCAAAAGATACAAGTTGGCCAGTATGGTCAGACCTAACGCCACTAATTAGATAAGAGTCTTTCACTTTACAATTTGTATATACATTATCTATGCAAGAAGCTGAAGTAGCGGTTATTCTAGTAGCTTCATTAAATAAACAAGTTAAGTTGAATGATTTGAATAATGAGAGAAGCTTACTTTTTTCTGGTGAATTATGCAACAGATCTATATTCAGGTCACCACAAACAAATACTACTTTATTATCTCTAAAAAGTTTACATATCTCCTCCATTGTTATTAAGAACAATGACAAGTTGGCTGCTGGTGGTCTATAGACACATAAGATAATATGTGTCTATAGACCACCAGCAGCCAATTTCCCCTTCCCCCCCAAAAATTACCTCCCACATACAGATTTCATCTATTCACGTCACACCTCTGTGCTTGGGTCACAGAAATTGATATGTCTACCTTTCAAGCCAATCGGTCTAGTAGATTCGGAGATAATTGACTGTAAGCGACAGACAGACGGACACACGAGTGATTCTATAAGGGTTCCGTTTTTGTATTCGGACGTGCAGAACCCTAAAAATATGACGGGCGACCGATAGGGCCAAACCTTCAAACTCCTTTGCATTTTATTTAACTATTTTTTTAAGTTAATAAAGTCAATGCCCGTCAAAAAAAGTGAAAGTAATTTTAAGGCCTCAGGACTTTGGAACCCAGAACTTCATCAATACCCAAATAGACCACAATATTGACACACGCGTGGCTAGGTAAACATCAGCTTATGGCGCAACGCTAGGCGCCGTAGGGCTTCGCTAAAGACATTAGGGGCGACCTCGCATGGCCACGGGCAAGCGACGTGGATTCGCTATGATTTCCACTAATGAATAACCTTTATTTGTCTGTGATTAGGAAAGTAGAAAGTGGTTTTCTAAGACTTGCTTGATTGCTCTTTTTTATGCTTGATTGGTTTCGTTTTTGTTGGTGGTAAAAAGAAAATTCTAATATTGAGTTTAAAACTGTTCTTGTATTTTTAAGCGTTAAAGCCTTTTAGACAGGTATCAGTTTAGCCAGAATACGGCTCATTTTTAGGGTTCCGTAGCCAAATGGCAAAAACGGAACCCTTATAGATTCGTCATGTCTGTCTGTCTGTCCGTCCGTATCGTCACAGCCACTTTTCTTCGAAAGTATGAGAGCTATCCTGTTGAAACTTGGTAAGTAAGTGTATTATGTGAACCGCATTAGGATTTTTACACAAAAATAAAACAAATTTTGGGGGTACCCCCCATACTTAGAATAGAAACTTAATTTTTTTTTTTCACCAAACTCATACGTATATGGGGTATCTATGGATAGGTCTTTAAAAATTATATTGAGGTTACTAAGACCCTTTTTTTCTAAACCGAACAGTTTGCGCGAGAGACACTTCCAAAGTGGTAAAATGTGTGTCCCCCCTATAACTTCTAAAACAAGAGAATGATAAAACTAAAAAAAATATATAATGTAGACCTCAACAAAAACTTCCAACGAAAATTGGTTTGGATGAGATACAGTTAGTTAGTTAGTTAGTTTGAGATATAGTACATTTTCGAAAACCGCAAATATAACTTTGCCATTCATACAAACACTATGAAAAACAAAGTTATTTTTGTTGTTTGTACATTACTTACTAATTTCAATATAATTATATCCCTAATCTATGCTTGCTACTACGGAACCCTTCATGGGCGAGTCCAACTCGCACTTGGCCGGTTTTTTTTTGTGGTAAAATCATCAAATGAGTCCCCCCAACCAGAGCGGGACAGGAGGGACTGTCAGACTTGTACTGACTAAAATCCACGGTGTCCTTCAATAGCCCTTTACGTTTCAGGGTCACGGCTACCTGATGAGACAGTCTCGCGCCCCAGAATACGGCCCTAGCAGGAGTTTGCACGTTTTTGTGTCTTAAAGTCTTTAAAACTTGAAGGTATATTTGATGGAAAAAAATAGTTCCATGTTCGTACACTAGATGGCATGACATGGCGAAGTCTTGAAAATTTCAAGTATGAAGTACAGTCAAATACGTAGAATTCATGCAAAGGCCTCTGATGTTACTAATAACATAGGTAAGTAGGGGTTATTCGTTTTTAACAAAGTACTTGATTACATATTTCACCACAGGCATTTTTCCTTTCAAATTCAATTAAGTCTGAATTCCGACTAAGGTATTTTGAAGTCTCATTACTTGTTCTTGTATCTTACAGTAGAGCTGAAAAGAAAGTTGGTAGATTCGTTGAAGCGGAACCCTAAAAACTACTACACTAACTGAAACAATTTTTTTTTTAAAAAGAACCGTCTTCAAGTCAAACACAAAAAAAAAATCAAAATAATTTTTCTTTCGGAAGTCGATGGTTTTGTTTTTTCACCCTAAAAACTACTACTCTAACTGAAACAATTTTTTTTTAAAAAGAACCGACTTCAAATCAAACACAAAAAAAAAATTAAATAATTTTTCTTTCGGAAGTCGATGGCTTTGTTTTTTATTTCATTGACTATTGTGCCACTTCCGAAAGAAAAGTTTTTTTTTTTTTGTGTTTGATTTGAAGTCGGTTCTTTTTTAAAAAAAGTTTTTTTTACCCTTTTTAGTTCAGATATTCAACAAAAATCTTCGTATAATCGGCGTCTTTAGAAATCTTTAATCCAAGTCAGCAACAAAAACGGATCTATGCGGTCAATGTCACGAGATATCCATGATTGTTATATAGGTACTTAAACCTTTCCTAGAATGTAACAAATACTTTTGTGAAAACCGCATCAAAATCGGTTCAGCCAAACGCGAGATAATCGCGACCAAACATATTGTATACAATCGACTTTGAAAATCTACAACCCAAGTAGGCAAAAAATTCTCTATCTCAAAAATTACTGAACCGATTTTGATGAAACTTGCAGTGTACCCTAAGTTGGATAATACCTAGTACAACAAAAACATAATTACTTAAATCGGACTTGTAGTTCCGGAGATATGCGAACACAAACATAAAAACATACATACATACATAATTGATTGATTGATTTCGTAGTTACCTGTGTGGTCACCGACAACGTATTTGCATTGAAGGCTCGTCGTCTTCTTGGTGCGATACCTCTGCCGGTGTACCACAGGGGGGCGTTTTATCTCCTCTTCTTTTCGCTATATTTATAAATTCAATTTCTAATCATCTTCTTTCATCCTACCACCTATATGCTGACGATTTGCAAATATATTCACAAGCTCCCTTAGACGAATTGTCGGAGGCGGTAAATATGATAAATAAGGATTTAGCACGTATTTCCGGTTGGAGTAATGCCCATGGCTTAAAAGTTAACCCGGTGAAGACACAAGTCATTGTTGTTGGCAGCCCGAGACTGCGTTCGAGAATCAACTGGTTGCAGCTTCCCCAAATTGTTTTTGAAGGTTCAGTTATTCCTTATAGTGACAAGGTTAAAGACCTGGGTATTTACATTGACAAAGACTTCTCTTGGGGCCCACAGTTGCAAGAAGTGAGTCGCAAATTATTCGCATCTGCAGGATCTTTGCGAAGATTGCGCAATTTTCTTCCAACTGCCACTAAAACTGCGCTCGCCCAATCACTCCTTCTCCCAATCCTTGATTATGCCGATGCCAGCTATCCAGATCTCACAGAAATGCAGTTGAATAAGCTTGAGTGACTTCAAAACTTTTGTATAAGGTTCATATTTGGTTTGCGCAAATATGACCATATTTCAGAATTTCGCAATAAACTCAAGTGGTTACCTATCCGCCTTCGCCGAAATACGCACGTTTTAACACTGCTTTACAGTATTCTTTATAATCCCTTAACTCCCTTTTATCTCAAAGAGCGTTTTAAATTTTTACACGATGCACACTCTAGGACTTTGAGATCATCAGAAAATTTGATGCTAATGATGCCTGCGCACTCCACAAAGTTTTATGACGATTCCTTCACGGTCCAGGCTGTCCGTTTGTGGAACGCATTGCCATTATCAGTCAGACAAGCACAGTCGCTGATTTCTTTTAAAAAATCAGTTATAAATCATTTCCTTTCGCTTTAATGTATATTTTGTTTATGTATTTATTTATTGTATGTATTTGTAAATGTATTTTATATTTTATGTCTATTGTATTTGTATGTAATTCGTTCTTTTGGCGCATTAATTGTGCATGTATGTGCTGTGCACCACTAACTACCCTCTTTTTAATTTATGTTATTTTAGTCCATTCAGAGGTTGTCTGGAAGATATCGCTATCAGCGATAAGACCGCCGTTGTACCCTTAAGATTAACAATACTGTAAAACGCTGTTTGTAATTTTGGTGTACAATAAAGTATATTCTATTCTATTCTATTCTATTCTATTCTATTCTATTCTATTCTATTCTATTCTATTCTATTCTATTCTATTCTATTCTATTCTATTCTATTCTATTCTATTCTATTCTATTCTATTCTATTCTATTCTATTCTATTCTATTCTATTCTATTCTATTCTATTCTATTCTATTCTATTCTATTCTATTCTATTCTATTCTATTCTATTCTATTCTATTCTATTCTATTCTATTCTATTCTATTCTATTCTATTCTATTCTATTCTATTCTATACATACACTTTTGAAATTTGGCACAGTTGATCAGACGCTGATATAGACTAACTTATATGATGAAAACTGGGCAGTACTGGAAATATTACATACATACGGGTCGAATAGATAACCTCCTTTTTTTGAAGTCGGAAAAAAAGCATTTTAAATATTATACGGAATAGCCGAAATCTCTAGAATTGGCTAAAGGGTTACTCATATTTGTTTATTCATGAGATGAATCGAATACGTATGGTTTGTAGGAATAGCAGTATCATTATTTTCTTTTTAAGGCGATTCGCACACCGGCTTGCATCGTGCAACAAGGCTCGTGGCGAAACATTTTTTTTTTTTTTTCGTGGTAAAATCATCAAATGAGTCCTCCCAGCCCCGGGCAGGGCGGGAGGACAAACATTGCCCTTACTACCTATTAACTTGTCCTGTGTCGTGGGTGCGTTTACAAATATAGAAACTCACATACACAAACACTCAGACCCGGAAAAACTATTTGTAGGTCATACAAATATTTGTCCCGTGCGGGAATCGAACCCGTGACACGCAGAGATGGAGAGGGAGAGGGAGAGGGAGAGGGAGAGGGAGAGGGAAAGGGAGAGGGAGAGGGAAAGGGAGAGGGAGAGGGAGAGGGAGAGGGAGATGGAGATGGAGATGGAGAGGGAGAGGGAGAGGGAGAGGGAGGAGGAGGAGGAGGAGAACGTTTCTTGACGTTTCACTTGATTGACGTGGCTGACCATAGCCTAATTAGTACAGTAATAAAAAGGTATAATAAATAATTATAATTGCATAAGTTGATAAAAAATGCTATGCAATAGCAGGCTTTACCGTGGCAGTCACCGAGTGCCACAGGTTTTTTTTTTCAACTCTGAAGCCTCCACTCTGGAGTCTTCAATTGATTTTCAACAGGTGTGTTGGTAGTGAAGCCAATCTATTAAGCTGGTTTTACTTTAACGCGTTTCGGCAGCGCCGTTGAGCGCGCGCGTTCTGGCTTGTATGGGGTAGTAGTTGCGTTCAAAAGTCGCGCGCTTGAGCAGTTAAATAAACGCGCGCTGTTCGCCGGCGCTGCCGAAGCGCGCGCCTTTCGTGCGCTTTATACGTTTCAGTGTGACGCCATTGGGACGCGGCGTAAGATATTTGTTTACTGACTGTCTCATTTCACAGTGCAAAAGCTGTTCAATCGCGCGCTGCCCAGATTCGTGACTATACATAAAACATTCCACGTACTCATCTTATATAGCACCAAATTCCATAAAAAGGGAAAATCTTAGTAATTTCCTTTAATGCTCGCATATATAATGAACAGCCATTCCCCGCCATGGAATAAAACGAAAGCCTCATATTATGAGATGACGCATCGTTTCAGGAATTCAGCATCTGTCTACGCGATTAACATGAAGATGTGATAAATTCACTATGGTACGTACTTTCAGTGGATGAATATTTTATTCCCTAACTTTCTCTTCCTTGCCTATAGCCTAGAACAACACCTAAGGAGGCTCTCGTTAGGCCGGCTGTTAGATCAAGTGCTTGATTTAGAAAGGAGTTCTTCTGGTCTGGACACTGCGCATATTGTTAAGAGGTTCTTTTCTCTAGAGCCCTGACAACCGGCCGGTAGCTTGGACCCTGTTCCCGATGCTGTTGGGCTACTGTCTATACTAATAGTATAAACGTATTATAGAGAGCAGTGCAGTGGTGGCCCAGTGGAGAGCAGTGGTGGCCCAGTGAAGAGCAGTGGTGGCCCAGTGGTATCGGCCTCGACTTACGAGTAGTAGGTCGTCGGTTCGAACCCCGTCAAGCGCATTACTTTGTGTAATATACTAGTCAAAACAAAATAAGGGCCACTTTTTAAATTACACTTTAAACAAGTATTGCTCTTATTCTGGGTACATAATAAATACTAAATATCTTGCTATGGTTCCTGTCAAGTATGAATATTGTTTCTACTGCATAATTGGAAATTCATAACGTTTTTTAAATTAGATATTTGAGACTACTTAGAATTTACGGTATGGTGTTTTTTAATTTTCAAACTTCTAACGGAGTTTTCTTCGACTAATACAGCAGGCAGGCTATAATGATCTTTCAATCTCATAATGTCATGTATTCGGAGACATATGGACGCAAAAACAGCCACTTGGGGTGTCACCTTAATCCAGGGGGCCCGTAGCCAGAAGAGGTAGGTTTAATGGTGGAATATTCCCAACGAATGGTTCAAAATGCTTGAAACTGGTCTTAAAAGACGGGTAATATCACCAGACGCCGTGATCAAGGAAGAAAGTAAGTAAGTAAAGCCCAAGAAGACCATTAAGTATGTTTAACCGCGCAAATAGAGCGAAAATCTACTGCGCGGACCGTACAAACTCCATTGCGTCGAGCTACAGGCACCCCTATAATTGACTACACTATTCCGAATCGACTCCATAAAGACTAACAATACTCAAGAAGATGCTTGGTTCGCCTCCAGTTAACTGCAGCGTATGGTGCAAATCGTGAAACATTTACGAAGGAAAAAATTTATTGAACTGTTTTGACTTGGCTTCATTGCTTTTTATTGATGACTGGTGGGTTATTTTTTTTCAATAAAAACTGATTCATAAGATTTTAGAGAAGATCTAAACAACAGGTTAAAGAACCTTGCACTCTTAAAACAGACTGTTCTGGCGAGTTCTGAGTTATGCTCTGGGGCGGTTATCTCTATCACGCAAAACTGAGCTCGCACTTCTTAACGAGGGTGCTGTAACGCCTCAAAATTGCGTAGAGAATGTGGTGCAACTCCACATTATCCCATTCGCACAGCAAGGAATACCTGAGTTCTTTTTGAAGCAGGATAATGCTCGAGCGAACACGACGCGACTAACAGTGCACACATTCCCTTACGCCCGAATTACGATGTTACAATGGACACTCGGGATTTTTACCTGAGTTCTATTGAGCATTTAAGAGATGAGTTAAAGAAGAGTGAAAAGGAAAGTAAAATCCATCCATACGCAGCTGGATATCATAAATTTTCTGAAAACTTGCTGGTAGAGTATCCCAAAAGAAAATGTTCGGTATTTAATCCAGCACATTCCACCTCCCATAAAATGAGCAGAACAGAGTTAAAAGAGAAGCTTAAAAGAACACTTTGGAACATTAAAGACGTTATTTTTTAGATTTTTTTATGTTTTATGTGACTTGATACATTCTTGCATTTCCTCATTTTTCATTCATTTTGGTTTATTTTAACGATTTATTGGAATACATATTCAATTTTTGTGTATTTCCATCTAAAACCATTAATATTAATCAGATTCAGTCATTATAAAAGTAATATTTAAACATTATTTAATAAATCGATAAAAACCAGGTGGCCCTTATTTTGTTTTGAGTAGTATATATTTCGATACCACTGCTCTCAAAACGGTGAAGGAAAACATCGTGAGGAAACCGGCATGTCCTAAAACCAAAAATTCGAAGACATGTGACATCTACCAATCCGCACTGGGCCCGCGTGGTAGATTACGGCCCACTCCCTCTCACAGAGAGGAGGCCTGTGTCCCAGTAGTGGGAACATGTACAGGCTGATGATGATTATATTATTACGTCAACTTTAAGGCGTTTGTGGTGCGTGTACCAACATGCTACCTGCATCAGGTGATGGAAGAAAGTTTTTGGCCACAGGATGTGATATTGGACAAGTGCCACCAGAACGCTCAGACTTGTGCAAATTAGTGATACTAAAACACAATGGTAATAAAATATTATGTATACTTAGGTTAAGGTATTTATCTATGGGTTTTTGTTACCTGAAAATAAATGGTTTATTATTATTATAAAGAGGAAAAATTTGATTGTTTGTTTGTTTGTATTGAATAGGCTCCGAAACTATTGGACCTATTTGAAAAATACTTTTTGTGCTGGATAGTCCATTTATCGAGGAAGGCTATAGACTTATAACACCACGCTACCATAAGATCAACAGGAACCGAGCAGCGCGGGTAAAACCGCGGTGAAAAGCTAGTTGTTTATATTTTTTAAAGTTTTTTTTTTATGAAAACATTTAAACATGAACCGTTGTACCACAAAAAGTTAAACATCTACAAAAAGTGTAACTTCAAAACGGCATATGACTTTAATATAAGGGACGTCGTTTTGAACGTTTCCAACGTAACAGGGATCGTTTGAACGTTTTAGTTATCTTGAAGACGCGGGTTCAAATCCCGCTCGCAGCTGAATTTTTGTTTCCTCAAAAATCATCTTTACGTATAAAAATTCCATCCACGCAGACCAATGTGTAATTTAATTTGTAGAAATAATAAAGGGTTGAAAGTGCCAGACGTCGATTTGTGTGGGCAAAACATTAGGTGCAGTCTACACAATATCGTCGGGCACATTCAACTTTGATGACGGCAAACGCTTATGAGCACCACGCATTAGAACTATTATTATAATATTTTGTTGCAGCGAAATGTTACCTTTCAATAATTCAACATTGGTTCTACTTAATTCATCCCATTATAAGAGAAGAAAATTTTATACTCTAACTGTATGGAAGATTCAGTATTCATCGGCCGCGAGATTGCTGATGACAGTATTATACGGATTATCCCCAAATTTGATGAAGATAGGTCCTTCGCAATTCATAAAACAAATCTCTAGATTATAGCTGGGCTTTATAAAGACAGGAAAAGCTCATTTATGTATGCTCTTCTAACCTGGGAACAAAATTAGAGTAAACACTTGGACGGAATTGGTTTTATTTTTAAATTGTCATCAACATCGTGTTTTTGACTTAATCCCAATTAATTTGGGCTTGGTGCCAGTACTTGTATTGTAGTGCTATGATTGTTTATGATACGT
Source organism: Agrotis exclamationis (assembly GCA_950005045.1). Taxonomy (NCBI): domain Eukaryota; kingdom Metazoa; phylum Arthropoda; class Insecta; order Lepidoptera; family Noctuidae; genus Agrotis; species Agrotis exclamationis. Next base: position 5,000,834 of record OX465433.1, on the reverse strand, counting down.
CATACTCTTGTTTACTTCCGTTCTTTATAGCTACATCATCCGTCATAAAATTCTTTATAGGAGCCGACCTTTATTTCTATTCAATAGCTATTTGACTTCCCAAACTTTCCATACTTATAACTTTTCTCATAATCGGCCCTTATTCCTACGCATCACATGTTCTATTCCTATTACCCTGAAAACCAATTTCAACTCTCAACTTTTCTGCTGACTCTCATTAAGGTACCAGGTTAACATGACAGCATTAGAGCTCGTTCAGCCAAAAGCTTTTAATTGCCTCGCGGTTGTAATGAAAAGCGTTGAGGTCGGTCCCGATTCAACCCACATTGGGATCTACGAACACAACATATCAAAGGTAGCAGCGGTTCTGAACTCGGGTGATTCGATTATAGTCCCGGAGCGGCCGCTCGCCGCATTATTATGTAACATCCGCAATAATCCCGACCTGCCTGTCTCCTGTCCTAACTAATGTACTTCTGCAATTGAAAAATGACGCAGTTTTATAGAGTAGCGCTGTTTGTAGAGATGGGCGGCGGTGGCGAGCCGCGAGCCGCTGCGGACATGATGAGTGGTGCTGTGTGACTGTCCGGACGTGATCGATGACAGAGCGGACGCGCACTCATACTTGTATAATTACAATCGAGTGCTTACTTATATAATAGTACGAATTAATTAAAATCAAATGACATGCCAATAAAGCTGCAATCATAGTGAATTGAACTGAAGTGCGTAGACGTCAGTTATGCTCTGTGCTTATAATGGCGACAGCTCCGGTGAGAGGCGTCGCTTTTAATTGGAATTAATAACCGATAAGTAATTTCGTGGTGTCGGGGGTTTGTTTACCGGGGCGGGCGGCGCGCGGGGCGGGCGGCCAGGGCGGCGGCGTCAGCTGGGTGCGCGCGCAGGTCGATAGCGCGAGAGCGCGCAGGCGCGGCGCTATCGAGCCCACACGGGCCGCCGCCACCGCGCGCCGCACACGTGATGCATGCGGGCACCTAGCGGCCTCACGCGCGCGGGCCTCATGGGCACCGTGCTGAGCTTCAGCCCGCGCGAGCGGCGCCCGGCGCCCGCCGCGCCGCCGCCCGACCGCGCCGCGCTCGCCTACTCCTACGAGCGCCTCAACAACGCCAAGAACCGCGAGAACCGCGAGCTGCCGCGCGACGAGCGCCGCGCCACGCTCGACGACGCCGCCAAGATAATATCCGAGAAGACTGCGCTCGAGAAGAACTTGAAGAAGCACTCGTTGTTCATCAACGCGCTTTCGTGGAAGCGGTTTTCAACAGCGAATAATAATAAGAAGAAGCTGGAATGCAAGAGCAAGAGCGTGGCGACGTTCAGGCCGCCGCTGACGGACAACGCGCCGCTGGACCGCAACAAGAACGCGCACGTGCCGGGCGGGTACGCGCGACCAGCGCCCGCGCCCGCGCCTCCGGACACCGCGCGCGCCAACGCGCTCAACAACAATGTGCTGTGCTACGACAAGCTGCCGAGCGCGGCCCCGCCCGCGGTGGCGCCGCGCAAGACCGTCATCCAGGCGTCCACCTCGGAGCTGCTCAAGTGCCTGGGCCTGTTCCTGCACACGCGCTGCCACCGCCTGCGCGACTTCCAGGCAGGGGACGCGGTCATGTGGCTGCGGACTGTGGACCGCTCGCTGCTGCTGCAAGGATGGCAGGTAAACATAAAAACATGACCATCTTCATCCAAACACAGGTTTAGCAACATGTACCAAATGGAAACAGTAGACCCTGTTAATGCAATGAACTGAACAGGTTTACCAACAACATGAACCAAATGGCAATAAGGCAGGCAACAAGAGTCGAGATCGACAATGGCCGTCAGTTACACAATGATTCAGCCGTGCATTACAATATTGCGGAACTTTGTCCCCAACGAAATCAATGCCAACTCTGCACACACACAGCTCAGATTTCTTGTGATACATTTCTTTCGTTTAGAATTTGTATTTGTTTGATGTTTTTCATGTTACAAAATACATGGAAATCTTCTTCTATGTTCATGACATGGTTGGAGTGGCCCTGATGGTTTCCAATTTAGTGAATATTAATCACATATCACTACTGTCTGCGATTCAAAAATTAGTTAGCACCATAAAGAGCCATGTTTGTAACGCCATTTAGTTACAATTTCTCGTTGTCATGAAAATTAAACGTAATCATGGACTTTGATAATTGACCCTAAAATGTCACACAGTTTCAATAATTCCTACCGTAAATAATTGTGAACTTGGAAAACAATCCCATACATTTTTAAAGCAGTAATTACTGGCCTTCGACTAAATACCAAGGCTATTAACTACTCACTTAAACCAACGCTAAAAAAACATTGTATTCAATGTTTCACTTTCAATTTTCCTTTTCGACAATCGATTCCACAGCCTCAATGAATATTTAATGAGACAGACGCCATATAATGAATACATTTAGACCTTTTATGGGCAACTAAATTAATTAAGAGAAATTCTTTTTTATGTTATTTAAATCATAATTTAGCAAATCTGTAATAAAGATTCCACATCGTCAACATACGGACTCCATTTTATAGAAAACATAAACAATTATTTATCCTTGCAAGTGGCCCGTTCTACGCAATATGCTAAAAGCCGCATCTAATATTCATCGAAACATCCCAGTACACTTTATCTAGTAGTCCGAATCATACACAAACAGTTGTAGACGCTCCATTCAGTATAAATGGGGGACCAAAGTACACGTCAGGCGAAAAATCGATATAGAACATTATGGCATCAAGAATTTTATACCCGTGCCTCGTTTCTTTTGCGATTTGAGCTTTGTTTAGAGTGAGACGGCGATATCCATTCAGTGTTGCCGTGTTACTCTGTTCACTATGGTAGACGGATTTTGAAATTGGAGTTTGAGCAATTAGAAGTGTTGTAAGGGGTACGTTCATTACTTTGATTTCACCAAGGACCTTTAGTACTTAATAGTGCCATGGATTTTACAAATCTTGTTTGAAATGTTTTGAGATATTTTGACATTTGAGAAATTTTGTTTTTTTTTCTATAGGCTTACTTGAATTGTTACATTTAGGGTAGGTAATTCAAAACGAAATTCATCTGAAAGTTCGCTCATTGTTGCTTCCATTTTTTCAAAAAATTAATCGAACAAAAAACCTTGATTCTTATAATAAAACTTAAGATAGGTAGGTACATAAAAAAAAAAAAACCTTCGAACTGTATTTACTATTAATATTTTTCGTACATACAGCAACAATTTAGTGATAAAATGGGGAAATTCACAGCGATACTGTCTGAAAGGGAAATCAAGGCAGCCATCAATAAACCCGCACGCCCGCACGGATGGTATGTGGCCGCCATGTTGCCATTTCCGGGAAGAGGTGGAATGTTATGACTCTTGTACAGTCATCATGAGCAGCATAGCGCCGTAGAAATGGATTTTGTCGACGACGGAAGAACAGACAAAATGATAGAACGTAGAAATATTATTACCATTTTAAGAATGGCAATGTTTAAAATATAGAAAAGAAATGTTTAAAATGTTTATATTCTTCAATGGTCTACCAATCGCGTCATACTTGTGCACAAACCAGTCGATTTGAATAGAAATAACGATGAAAGTTTCTCTTTTCTTGGTAGAATAGAGTTAAAACTGGTCATGCTACGCATGCAGCTTCAAAGAAATCTCACCTCCTTTGGTAGTGATGTCAACACCAAAAGGGGTGAGTTTTCTCTGAAGCCTTACCATACGTATTGAAAAAACTATAGAGTTATTTACGAACATTACATCTCGCTTATAATCCCCTAAGGGCTCGGCAGAGTTGCTAAAGTTACTAACATGTACACTACGAGATTTGAAAAAAATAATTAATTACCGTTAAATGTAATATCAGCATGTCATTATAAATCAGGGGACGAATAATAATTCCGTTCCATTTTTAAATCTGAAGTACCAATGGGTGCGTTTAGCCGATACAAAATCTGGACAGTATATGCTGAACAGTCAGCTATGCTGACTATAATCGGCTGAAACCATGCTGAGGTCAGACGAGAGTGTAGTTAGCAATTGAGATTGTCAATGTCAAACTACCGGATAGTTGTCAGTGTTAACCGGCTATAAGGCTACACACGGTTAAGATACCTACTATAATATTTTATCTTAAGATACCATATCGCTCGCCTTACATTTCAATGGACCATCACCCACGACGAAGATAGAATATATTTCATATTTTCGTATCTTAAGATAGAGAGCGATATAAGAATTTATTATCGTAAGATAACATCTTAAAATAAAATATTATAGTATCTTAGCCGTGTGTAGCGCCCTTTTATATTTACCAAGTATCTATCCAATCTGAATATAGCCACTTATCATTTCTCAGCCTCCTCAGACTGTGCTGTTATGCAGTCGCCATTTTTCTTTTAGTGCTGACAAGATTTTGTATCGGCTAAACGCACCCATTGACTGCAATGTTTTTTTTTAAATCGTTGCCACTCCCCAACCCCTCTTCGTCACACTAGGATTTCTCCTTTATTGTGGGTGCGATTACAAACATAGAAACTCACATACACAAACACCCAGACCCATAGTGCCGTCATGTTTATGTGACATATATGTATGTCATATTTATGTGACCCATTATGTGTACATATTTTTTCTATTTGAGCAAGCCAGCCAGGGCAGGGCAGGAGGGACTGAAAGACTTGTACTGACTAGAATCCACGATGTCCTTCAGTAGCCCTTTATGTTCCGGGGTCACGGTAATTCGTTAGTCCCGCGACTCCGGCAGGCTTCGACCCTCTAAGGGGGATTTGAACCTACAATCTTCGGATTCAGTAGATATATCAACAGCAAGCGACAATATTTAACTATAACTAAAACTACAAAAATATATTTACAACTTTATGCGCGGGGATATACAGTTGAAAATGTACCTATTAGTGAGTGCTGAGCATGCCGTTTGACTATAGGCCTTGATGCTCTTACCAACCGAGCATCCGATGCTTAGATAATAATAGTACCTACCTCTGGTCCGTGATATGACGGCGAGCTACCCATTACTCGCTGTCCAAAAACCCTGACAAGAAACCTTGGAGTAATCGATGTACATGCATAAAAAAACTAACTGAATTGTGAATTTCCTCCTTTGTGAAGTCGGTTAAAAAAATAACGCATTTCTACCTTTTCTATATAAAGAAAATATAATTACGTACCACGTTGATGATACTATTTCATGCCAGGCGTAGCATTTCCGTATCGATCGGTATTTATTCGACTGACAACAACATACTGTGGCATTATGACAACCAGATTACGATCGCGTGCTGGTAATACCTTTATAGATGACAACCAGGCAATAAGTCGATAAGTTGTCGACTTTGGGAAAATTGTTGGGTATGAAAAGAAAATTATAGTAAATTATTCAATTTTCCATCGACAGATGTTTAAAATCTTGATAGCACGATTGGTACAGTGACTGAGCGATTGGACTGCTGCGCTGATGTTTCGGGTTCGATTCCCGCACGGAGCAAATATTTGTATGATTTAAGAGTAGTGTCCGTTCCGAGTCTGGGCGTTTGTGAGAGTTTATATTTTTATAAACGCACCCACGTCGTAGGAGAAGTTTCTAGAGAAGGGAAATGATTTAAAAAGAACGAAAATTACAATTAATCTAAAATTACAATTACAAAAACCGAGTAGGTATCAATCACTCTAAAAACTCGCTCTTATAACATGATACTTTAACATAAAAATGTTAATAGACTTGAGCAATGAGCATTCACTTGTGAAAGAACATCGAGCATTTGCCGTCTTTAATTAAGACGATGTGAAAACGAACAAAATCAAGCATAGAGCCAAACATGACTACGAACATTTTTACGATCTTTGTTAAAGAATTATACTTCTTGACAGTTGGTCCGGCAGAAAGCTCACCAGAACGTTCGTTAGGTCGCAGGACTATCGAGTAACCGTGGCTCCGGAACGTAAGGGGCTGTTGAAGGACACCGTGGATTTTAGTCAGTACAAGTCTGACAGTCCCTCCCGTCCTGCCCTGGGTGGGAGGACTCATTTGATGATTTTGCTACGTAAAAAAAAAGAATGTTAGTTACAATTTAGCATTTAACGTTCGCCACTTGCATCCATCGACTGCCCGCGACTCTCACGATGTCGTCGGTCCACCTAGTGGGAGGCCTGCCTACGCTGCGTCTTCCGGTCCGTGGTCGCCATGAGAGAACTTTTCTTCCCCATCGGTCAGACGCACTTGTGCCTGTACTATTAGACACACTTCTGCATAATCACAAAGTAACATTTTATAATGATACACGAACTGTATGATTATATTGGCGCAGTGGCTGAGAAATCGACTTCTGCGGGTGTTGCGAGTTCGATCCTTGCATGAAACAAAAATATGTATGATTTACAATTTTTTGTTTCATGTTTCGTCTGTGTTTCCGAACGCATATACATGGTGATTTGTAATTCGATGCGGTCCTTGAAATGGGTGATACTAGACCTTATTTGCAACAATTTAACCCCGACAACATGGGGTCTAAACTGACTGGTTTTGGAGATATCGAACTTTAAAGGTTTTTCGAAAAATTTCTACCTCTCCATCATTAAGTGCTTATTGTTAGAAAGTAACGATGGTCACCACTTAGAATTTATACTTTTCTGATAGAATATGAACGACTGAATCTAATGAATACAAGTTTGTTATAAAACTAATCATATCTTGGGAAATTAAGTGTCATAAAGTTTCTGTTTTGAAGTTTTCTGAAAACTTCCCTTGTCTTTCAAAGCATATTTAAAAAAATAAATGTTTGACACTTGGTTTACAAATTACAGGAAAAACTTTCTTGTCTCATTACCTTTCTAAAATGGTGCCACAGTACCCACTTTTAGTTAGTGTCTGACCAGAAAATTAGGGTTGTTACTGACAAGGTAGTAAATAAACGACAATTGGTTGTAAAGTTTTTTCGACCCAACATTTTTTTTTCTGTGGTTTTTGTCCAAACTGTTATCTGATATGGGGTGCTAAGACAGGAAACCTCCACGTGCGCCCGTGGACTGGAGTTCCCTCTCGGATACGTCTGTGGGGAAGACCAGTTTTTCGGGCGGTTGCACCCTGGGATGCGGGCAAAAACACTTCCTTAGGCACTGTGTGCTTTAGGGGTCTCTTTGCCCCCTTTGATTAGCAGAGGGCACAGCGGCGGAGCGAAGCCCGGGTCGGTGGCGCGTCGTGTCGTGTTTCGCGCGTGCCTTCAGAGAGTTGTCAGCAAACTGACGGGGCCCTTTATGGGGCCAAATGCCTGCTGGGGTCGCGGATTTTTCTTAACACAGGATACCGTGGTCCCGGAACGTAAAGGGCATCCGAAGGAACATGTGTGGATTTTAGTCAGTAAGAGTCTGACAGTCCCTTCCGCCCCACCCAGGGCGGGAGGACTCATTTGATGATTTTACCACCAAAAAAAATAAAACTGTTATCTGATATTAGCTTTTTGAGTCAATGCGCTAAATCCTGGTCGATGACATCAGGCAAAATCGCTCTTTATCTGGAGAATTTTACCTATGGACGAGATAGTCATTGTATTATGCCAGATAGATATGCCAGATAGTCATAGTCACAAGGCGCATTGACTCAAAAAGCTAATATCAGATAGCAGTTTGGACAAAAACCACAGAAAAAAAATGTTGGGTCGAAAAAACATTGCAACCAAAAAAAAAAACCTTGTCAGTAACAACCCTAATTTTCTGGTCAGACACTAACTAAAAGTGGGTACTGTGGCACCATTTCAGAAAGGTAATGAGACAAGAAAGTTTTTCCTGTAATTTGTAAACCAAGTGTCATACATTTATTTTTTTAAATATGCTTTGAAAGACAAGGGAAGTTTCAGAAAACTTCAAAATAGAAACTTTATGACACTTAATTTCCCAAGATATGATTAGTTTTATAACAAACTTGTATTCATTAGATTCAGTCGTTCATATTCTATCAGAAAAGTATAAATTCTAAGTGGTGACCATCGTTACTTTCTAACAATAAGCACTTAATGATGGAGAGGTAGAAATTTTTCGAAAAACCTTTCAAGTTCGATATCTACAAAACCAGTCAGTTTAGACCCCATGTTGTCAGGGTTAAATTGTTGCAAATAAGGTCTAGTATCACCCATTTCAAGGACCGCATCGAATAACAAATCACCCTGTATACAACCCTAACTTCAAAGTTAGAGTGAACAAGCTTCTTCTGGGTAAGCTCGCTCCATCGTCGACCTTGTCTTAGTCATTCCTGACCTAGACTAAGGTCAAGAGCAAACCCATTAAGTACACATAAAAAAAATAGTTATTTCGGGTCTGGGTATTTGTGAATTTCTATATTTGTGAACGCATCCACGATACAAGAAGAGATTCCTATGTGGAATAACTTATTAAAAAAAAAAACTTTACTATCATGTCATTAGGTTTCGCCCACGTGCGTCTCACGGGATCGTATTGCCAGGAAAAAAGGATCTTACTCGTATTTATAAATTCACGCTATAAATAGCCGCGTGTCAATATATTTTTAACCGATTTCAAAAAGGAGTAGGGTCTCAATTCGTTTGGAATGGAACCTGGACGGTACTAATTACTACAAAATTCTAGTGCATATGTAATAAACTTATGTAATTGACAAAAATTGGCGTTGAATATTTGAACTAAAAAAACTAACCGACTTCAAAAACCGCGACAAAAAAGTCAAAAAAAAAACTTTTCTTTCAGAAGTCGGTGGCAAAACCAAAAAAAAAAAACGTCCACCGCTTTTTAACCGACTTCAAAAAAAGGAGGAGGTTCTCAATTCGGTCGGTATGTTTTTTTTTTTTTTATGTATGTACACCGATTACTCCGAGGTTTCTGGTCCGATTAGTGTAATTCTTTTTTCGTTCGATGCAGTATACTTGCAGTTTGGTCCCATAAAAAATTCATCCAATTTGGTTCAGTACTTTTTATTTTGTGAGCATTTTTATTGATGGATGATGTGATGATTTTTACTTTTTTGAGTGTTTGTTACGCGATTACTCCGCCAATTGTGGACCGATTTTCAAAATTCTTTTTTTGTTGTACGAGGAATAGTTCACTTTAGGGAACACTGCAAGTTTCATCAAAATCGGTTCAGCAGTTTTTGATAGGGAATTTTATTAGCTTATTGTGTACATGAGCGATGTTAATACCAGTGCTAAGGATTACCAAATTCTAGTGCACATGTAAGAAAATGATGTATTTGACAAGAATTTGGGTTGAATATTTAAACTAAAAAGAGTAAAATAAAAAACTTAAAAAAAAAAATTTAACCGCCTTCAAAAACAACCACAAAAAAGGGTAAAATAACCTACAAAATAACTTGTCTTTCGGAAGTCGGTGGCATGTCGGTGGCATAAAACACAACGAAATAAAAAAAACAAAGCCACCTACTTCCGAAAGAAAAGTTATTTTGTAGGTTATTTTACCCTTTTTACCCGACTGCGCGACGCAAAGGAGGGTAATGTGTTTATCAGTCTATGTATGTATGTATGTATATATGTATGTATGTATGTATGTATGTATGTATGTTTGTTTCTATGTGGCGTTCTAGAGACCAAACGCGTAGGCCGATTTTGATAATTCTTACGGCAATCGATTCGTCTTAACCTTGCGAGTGTCACTAAAAACATGACAGTAATCAAAATTCACCACAGCGACAACCCGACGCCATATTGTCAAAATGATAAAAATAAAAGTCGATGAACTATGTCAAGTGGGGTATCGTTGAATAGGTATTTTAAAATCATCTGTAGGTTTCTTTTATCATTTTTAATTTTAAGTAATAGTTTAGGATATATAACGATTTAAAGTTGTTTAACAAAACAATCATTCTCGCTAATTTTCTTACTTATTGATTTAAGTTTTTATTTCAAGTATAAACGATATACAATATTCAAATATAAACGATAAATAATATAAACAATATACAAAAAAAACAGTGAACAATGAATCGTAACTAAAAAGTATAAAATAAAAAAATAATTTGAAGAAAAACAAAAAACCAGACTGCGTAAAAACTAATTTTGAAAAATACGTGAAAAGTTAACTTAAATAAAAACTAAAAAGAAAGAAACAAGCCCAACAGAACAGCAGGAAGAAGCAGAACAGAACGACTCACAGTCGGGGCCCTTTGGGAAGATTTGTTTGGTAAAATTTGAATGGGCCCCGACTGTGAGTCGTTCTGTTCTGCTTCTTCCTGCTGTTCTGTTGGGCTTGTTTCTTTCTTTTTAGTTTTTATTTAAGTTAACTTTTCACGTATTTTTCAAAATTAGTTTTTACGCAGTAGGGTTTTTTGTTTTTCTTTAAATTATTTTTTTTGTGGTTGTTTTTGAAGGCGGTTAAATTTTTTTTTTGTTAAACAAACATCAATTTCATACTCAAAAACTTTCTATAATAGTAGTAATAGATAACGTTATAAATAGTTTGATCCGATACATGACAGGACCAAAGACCAAAGCAGATAAGAAATACAATAATCTGTGAAGTGCTTGCCTTTTTCTCAGCTTCTTTTGTGGCAATTTCCGACCTCATGAAACTTCGTCTTGTTTATTTATAAAACTAGACTCAATCTAAATAAGAATCTAGTAACCTAAATAAGAATCTAGTAATAACCTAAAAAAAAAAAAAAAAAAAAGTATACACTTAAAGTGTATACTTTTTTTTTTTTTTTTTTTTAGGTTGGCAAAAACATCAAATGAGTCCTCCCGCCCTTACTGTCAGACTCTTACTGACTAAAATCCACCCGTGTTCCGTCGGATGCCCTTTACGTTCCGGGGCCACGGTATCCTGGATTAGGAAAAATCCGCTACCCCGGCAGGCATTTGGCCCCATAAGGGGCCCCGTCGGTGACGCGTGAAACATGACGCGCCACCGACCCGGGCTTGGTCCTTGGTCAGACGGCGAGCATACCCATTACTCACCGTCCGCAAGCCCGCTCCGCCGCTGTGCCCTCTGCTGTTCAGAGGGACACGCGTTGGAGCGTCCACCCGACAGGCTATTTGCATACGGGCAAAGAAACCCCTTAGGCACACAGTGCCTAAGGAGAGTTTTTGCCCGCATCCCAGGGTGCACCGGCCCGAAAAACTGGTCTTCCCCCCGGACGTATCCGAGAGGGAACTCCAGTCCACGGGCGCACGTGGAGGTTTCCTGTCTTAGCACCCCTTTAAGTGTATACTTAGAAAAAAAAACTTTGGTTTGAATTTATATTCCAAGTACGGCGAGTAATGGGTGACTCGCTGTCCGATCATAGAACATGGATGGGTCGACGGCGTTTCGTGTCCCACGGGCGTCTCAAAGAGCTGTCAGCGATCTGACGGGGCCCCCGTAGACGGCCAAAGCCTGCCGGGGACACAGGACTGTCTCATCAGGTAACCGTGACCCTGGTACATAAAGGGCTATTGAAAGATCACCGTTGATTTTGGTCAGTACGAGTCTGACAGTCCCTCCCGTCCCGCCCTGGGCGAAAGGACTCATTTGATGATTTTACCACCATAAAAAAAGTAAAAGTGGTATGGCAGACTAGATTTATGTAAAAAAAAAAAGTTAAAATTGTTAGTATTGTGGGCTGTATTTTATCTTCAAATACACGTATGATGCCAGGGCTGATTGTTAGTTAGTTATATTTATATACCATGCAATAGGGGTGAGCCAACTAGTCATAACGGAATTCTATAAATCGAGAAAAAATGTAATCTTTGCAAGAAGACTACAGTTAGATATAACTGTCTACTCTGAATAAAGGTATAGCCTCCATCCGGGGCGGGCGGCATAGTCCGGGAAAACCGGAACCGTAACGATCGTAGACAACTGCTACGAGCTACGAATGCTACGAGCTACGAATGCTACGCTCATTACGTAGCGCTCTGTAGTACGTAGCACCCTCTACGAGTGATATGTTTTGTTGTTAGCTATTTTTGTTGGTTATTTGTATTTTAGAGAGGCTTTATTGTTGGTATTGTTATTTTTATTGTAAATATCATTATAAAAGTAATACTATCCTATTAAGAATTATAAATGCGAAAGTTTGTTTTTATGTATGATCCGTTTTCACGTCCTAACGATTGGATCAATTTTGATGAATTTTAGTAGGTACAGAAGAGAGAGAGAGACGGTGACAGGTTATTTAAGCAGCAGCTATAGTTGGTGCCAGTTAAAATGTCAATAGCGGACATTGACCTTTACCTAATAAGTCCTCGTATAATGACATAAGATCAGAATTAGCATTTTCCTGTGATATGATAGTGTTTACTTGTGAGTCTTAAAGATAAAAATAATATAAAATCTTAGGTATAGGTGAAATATTTTTACCATTTTGATATCTTATGAATATACTTAGATACTTATATCCTTACAATATACTTACTAATTTATTCGGTATTTTATAAAAATGCTAATTCTGATCTTATGTCATTATGCGAGGACTTATTAGGTAGGGGTCAATGTCCGCTATTGACATCTTAACTGGCACCAACTATAGTAAGTTTTTTAGGTTCTTAAAAATTTTTGTTCCGATCTGGATGCAATTTTGTATAATGCTTGAATAATAATATAGTGTGGGGCAATGTTTTTTTTTTTAATAAAATATAGCGTTCGAAAATATTAACTACCATCACAGTTCAAAGGAGAAAACACTTTGCTTCAGTGAGATAAGATCTATTTCATGAGTCTGGAATTCATTATACTTATTTAAAATTTAAATGGTAAGAGCAAAATCACATTTAGGAAAGAAAAGGCGTAAGGGGCACACTTAACACATATACATACACAAAACACAGAAACTTTGAAAGAAACCTCTCAAATAACCACTGCCAGCACGATAAAACCACAGTCTAATTCGGAAAACTGGAAGCTAACAAAATGGTGAATCAAGTTCAAAATTCGGCCCAAGCAAAAAAGTTTTCGTATTCAGATTTAAGTATCAACTTAACCTAAATTCTGTGGGGCAATCTAGGCCTCTTCAAGGCTCTGACACGGTTTGATTTAGATCAAGTCTCAAACCAGGTCGTTGTTTTAATTAGGCATGAAAGTGGTCCGCTTTTTCGGCAAAAGGTGATGTTGTTTTGCAAGTTTTAACCCGTTGTATTTTAGTATGATGAGTTCTTTTTGTGGATGGGTAAATATAAAGGATATAACCAAGATAAATATAAATATAAATGACAGGCCTGTTGGTCTAGTGGTTAGTGACCCTGACTGCTATGCCGGAGGTCGTGGGTTCGATTCCCACCCAGGACAAATGTTTGTGTGATGAGCACGATCATTTGTTCTGTGTCTGGGTGTAATTTATCTATAACATGTATGTATTTAGAAATATATAAGTATGTTTATCAGTTGTCTAGTACCCATAACACAAGCTCTGCTTAGCTTGGGACTAAATGGCGTCGTGTGATAGTTGTGGAATATTATTATTATTATTAATAGTGCGTTAGCGACATGTAAGACGGCAATAAAGAATTCATTTTTAGGGTTCCGTAGCCAAATGGCAAAAACGGAACCCTTATAGATTCGTCATGTCTGTCTGTCTGTCCGTGTATGTCACAGCCACTTTTTGTCGAAAGTATAAGAGCTATCCTGTTGAAACTTGGTAGAAAGATGTATTACGTGAACCGCATTAGGATTTTCACACAAAAATCAAAACAAAACAAATTTTGGGGGTGCCCCCCATACTTAGAATTGAAACTCAAAAAAAATTTTTTCACCAAACCCATACGTGTGGGGTATCTATGAATAGGTCTTTAAAAATGATATTGAGGTTACTAACATCATTTTTTTCTAAACTGAACAGTTTGCGCGAGAGACACTTCCAAAGTGGTAAAAAGTGTGTCCCCCCCCCCGTAACTTCTAAAATAAGAGAATGATAAAACTAAAAAAAATATATAATGTAGACCTCAATCAAAACTACCAACGAAAATTGGTTTGGATGAGATACAGTTAGCAGTTTTTGAGATATAGTATATTTTCAAAAACCGCAAATATAACTTTGCCATTCATACAAATACTATGAAAAACAAAGTTATTTTTATTGTTTGTGTATATTACTTACTAATCTCAATATAATTATATCTCTAATCTATGCTTGCTGCTACGGAACCCTTCATGGGCGAGTCCAACTCGCACTTGGCCGGTTTTTTTATTAATAGAATATTTCCTACCCAAGAAACTTACAAGTAAAAAGTCAAAAATCGACAGTTGTTGCGATCTTACACAGAAGTAAGGGTGAGTACCAGTTATATCACAGGATTCCTTCTTATTTAGTAAGTAAATCGTCAAGGTCAGATACCTATATATAATAAAATTTAAAATCTGTTTAGACCGAAATCCGACCCCAAATATATTATGTAGGAGCCCCCCTTAGAGAGCCAAAGCCTGCCGGGGTCGCAGGACTGTCTCATCAGGTAACCGTAGCCCCGGAACGTAAAGGGCTATTGAAGGACACCGTGGACTTTAGTCAGTACGAGTCTGACAGTCCCTTCTGTCCTGCCCTGGGTGGGAAGACCCATTTGATGATTTTACCACGTACAAATAAAATATAATTTAAGGGTAGGTAGATCATAACAATCTGAAAACTGAATGTGTGCCGAAATGGCACACATTCAGTCATTTTCTCCGCCATTTTGGCGTAAATGCCCTTTGTCAATTATTTAGGACTCGTGGTCAAAGTGTGTCCAATTTGTCCACACTCGCCGTTCGCTTCAAAGAATTGGATTCGATTTGTTTCCCATTTTTCAAGAGAGAATCCAATTTTGGGGGCGTTAAACTGAAAGGTCGGGGTTTCAAATTCCACCTCTATTTGACTTTTAGGGTGAAGTTCAGTGGTTTTAAATTACTGTTTTGTTGTACTGGAGTTCTATTTAAAAGTTTATTAAAATATTATCAAAGTAACTTTATCTGTTCTAAGTATTTTTGGCATGATGTAACTCAAAATAAATATTATTTTGGACATTCTATTGTAATGTTGTTTTAAAGAGATTGTGGTACTACTAAACGTAATTTTAAAACACAATCGTACTAGCCGCAAGAATGGCTTCGCAAAAACAAGAGAAGCTTATAAAAAAAAAGAAAGCAACATTTTCATTCATGCGCAACTTGTCGAATAAAAATATAGCTTGTCGGTATAAAGTATACCGATAAGCTATATTTTTATTCGACAAGTTTTAGCCAAGCCGATCGAGCCATTCTCAAGTGATGCTCTATTATTGATGGCAGTTGATTTTTAACCGACTTCAAAAAAAGGAGGAGGTTCTCAATTCGGTCGGTTTTTTTATGTATGTACACCGATTACTCCGAGGTTTCTAGTCCGATTAGTGTAATTCTTCTTTCGTTCGATGCAGTATACTTTCCCATTGGTCCCATAAAATTTCATCCAATTTGGTTCAGTACTTTTTATTTTGTGAGCATTTTTATTGATGGATGATGTGATGATTTTTACTTTTTGAGTGTTTGTTACGCGATTACTCCGCCAATTGTGGACCGATTTTCAAAATTATTTTTTTTGTTGTACGAGTAATAGTTCACTTTAGGGAAAACTACAAGTTTCATCAAAATCGGTTCAGCAGTTTTTGATAGGGAATTTTATTAGCTTATTGTGCTTATGAGCGATGTTAATACCGGTGCCAAGGATTACCAAATACTAGTGCACATGTAAGAAAATGATGTATTTGACAAGAATTTGGGTTGAATATTTAAACTAAAAAGAGTAAAATAAGAAACTTAAAAAAAAAATTAACCGCCTTCAAAAACAACCACAAAAAAGGGTAAAGTAACCTACAAAATAACTTTTCTTTCGGAAGTCGGTGGCATAAAAGACAACGAAATAAAAAAAAACAAAGCCACCGACTTCCGAAAGAAAAGTTATTTTGTAGGTTATTTTTACCCTTTTGTTGTGGTTGTTTTTGAAGGGGGTTTAATTTCTTTTTAAAGTTTTTTTCATCTATAAGTACATAGAATTTAACAGAATTTGTTTACAAAATCCATTATAGAATTTCCAGATTCCTATAGTAGGCGACTGATAATTAAAGCCAAAACAATGGATAAAATTATCACTTTCGTTCGATTCCTATATAACGTAAAACGAGTAAAAATCTAAGGAAAAAAATTAAATATAAGAAGCATCACGCACGTATGCTTTCTAGCATATTCATAAAAAGTGGATTCACGAAAAACGTCACATTTTGTTTTGAACGCGGAAACTGGACATTTATATTCGTCATCATCATCATCAGCCTATAAATGTTCCCACTGCTGGGACACAGGCCTCCTCTCTGTGAGAGGGAGTGGGCCGTAATCTACCACGCGGGCCCAGTGCGTACTTTACTTACTTCTACTCGTAAGTCGAGGCCGATACCACTGGGCCACCACTTATATTATTATATTATAATTATTATTGCTTGTGGGTTGGTTTACAAGCAATTCCCAAGCTGTTTCTAAACTTATCACATCTATTGAACAGAATGTTTGAGTTTCTTGCCTCAAAACTTGAACAGCTGCTGACGAATATTGATGGAGGTTGTCTTAAGCTGGGTACTCACTTAGCAGTGTTGCATGTAATGTATCAGATACGGTATCAAGTGAGTACACGTAGGCACGAGCCCGCTGCGAGCCGCTCGCTGTAAGTTGGCAGTGCTACCATCACTCGGCGGGTCATACAAACACAAAGGCGGCTCGCAGTGTGCTCGGACGAGCCGTACCCACTTGCAAGTTGATACAGTATCTGAAACGTTACATGCAACACTGCTAAGTGAGTACCCAGCTTTAGATTATAAAATGTCCAGATTCCGCGTTCAAAACAAAACATAACGTTTTTCATGAAGCCACTTTCTTATATTTGTGTGAGTAAGCGCCACACATTAATTTAAATGTTTTTCTTGGATGTTCACTTGTTTTACGTACGAATCGAACGAAGGCGATAATTTTTCTTCCTTTGTTTTGGCTTCAATTATTCTCAGTCGCCTACTAGGAATTGTTTCTAAACTTGTTCAAAATACTGTTACAATTATGACGTCATTGCTACCAATTCCTCTGAATTATTACAACAACGCCCTCCCGTGTTCGAATGTAAATACCGAAGTTCGTTTCCGTGATTGGTTGTTGTCATGGCAACGTTCATTAAAGTTTATGGCGGCCATTTTATGATGATGGCCGAACGACTGTATCACCAAAGTTAACAGAGCTGTGTTTTAATGTGTTTAAGCTTAGATATGATAGAATTATTTGTGGATAACAACTTTTTAAATCTTCATTTCGAAATCCAATGGATTTCCCAATCCAAATGGATTTTTTATCAAGATATCAATAATATCAAGTCGTTGTCAAAATTACGAGGTAGCCTACCACGACGTCTTAAAGCGAGAGTAATTCCACTGTCGGAAAGAGACAGAGCTATACAAGTCGTCTGGCGTCATCTCGTTCCCACTCTGGAATTACTCTCACTTAAGACGTCATAACATTTTATCAATTTTAAAATACCTTTTCATTACTCATACTCTGAAAGTAGGCCATTACATGTCTTATTAGCCGTTTGAAAGTTATCCATTGCCGGCCTAGGCAAAATCGCTTTCAACTGACAGCTGCCAAATTTAAGAAAAAAAAACTAGTTCCATTTTGACATTTCTATTGAACCATGTTGTACTTAACTTTTTATACAACCACTAAATTACAGCACGATTTAAAATTAAATAACATAAAGATAAGTAATATTACGGCTTTAATATATTTAGTTTCAATTATTTCTCTAACATAACATAGCTTTCGCCAAAATCTTTCGACGAACATGAAAAATACTAACTGTATAGCTGGACGACCACAGAAAAAAAAACAAAATAAGCGGGATGGCGCCAATCCGATCAACACTCATTTTTTCTTGAGCTAATATTTATGTTTTTATTTTTACTTTCTTCGTATTCGTAATGAAAAGCACTGTGTTTACCTCGGGTAAATTACTTATTAAGGGTCAGTTCAGACCGAGACGCGAAGCGACGCGACGATACGTGAAGAGGCCTGTCATTTCACGCTGCGCCGCGCTACGCCTCGCGGCGCCGCGATGCGCCTCGCTGCGCCGCGAGACGCATCGCAACGTCGCGAGGCGCATCCAGACGCCGCGCGGTGCAGCAGAACGTGTCTAGAGTTCCCACGTGCTCCCGCCCCGCCCCGCGTCCTCCCGCAGTCCCATTTGTAAATGGCGGCCTCAGCTACATAGTCCAGGGGCTAGAGGTAGTTGAGTATGCAACATCCGAGTGACTGCAACTATGGCCGAAGTCATAAACATAATATTATTAAGCGCTTTATCTGTCCCGCAAAAAGCTGTGATCTGATTTTTCTATGAATTATTACGGAAATAATCATTAAAATGATTTTAAATCATGTACTCAATACATTCCGTTTACGATTAAGAGAAGAGGGCGAAAAAAAATGAACCAAAAATTGACCGGCAAGTTCTACATTGTTATTCTTTGACCTTTTCCTAACTTAAATCGGTTGGCGAAATTCGTTACTCACAATTATGCATACTCAGTCAGATGTAATATCCCCTAAACTGTTTACCAACGCGCTGGAGGATTTGTTCAAGACGCTGGACTGGAACGGACTGGGCATCAATGTCAACGGTGAATACCTAACGCACCTTCGTTTTGCCGACGACATAGTTATTATGGCGGAATCGCTGCAAGACCTGCAAAAAATGCTGAACAGTCTCAATGCTGCCTCGAGACGTGTGGGTCTTGGGATGAACCTGGACAAGACTAAGGTCATGTTCAATGACCATGTCATCCCAGAACCAATTTCCGTCGAAGGCATAACACTCGAAGTTGTCCAAGAATACATCTACTTCGGACAGGTATTACAGCTAGGTAGAGACAACTTCGAGCGAGAAATTGCCAGAAGAGTGCAGCTGGGCTGGGCAGCATTTGGGAAAATGCGTCATATCCTCACGTCGCCACTGCCGCAGTGCCTGAAAAGCCGGGTGTTCAATCAGTGCGTCCTTCCAGTCCTAACCTACGGAGCCGAAACGTGGAACATGACAGTCAAGCTGGCCCACCGACTTCATGTCACGCAGCGTGCTATGGAAAGGTCTATGCTTGGGGTCTCACTAAGGGATAAAATCCGGAATGAGGTCTTACGGCATAAGACCAAAGTTACAGATATTGTCCAAATCTGTAGCAAGCTGAAGTGGCAGTGGGCTGGTCATGTCTGCCGCAGAACCGACGATAGGTGGAGTAGGAAGGTTCTCGAATGGAGACCGCGTGTAGGTAAGCGTAGGGTGGGACGCCCCCCGGCAAGATGGACCGATGACCTGAAGAAGGTGGCTGGCAGTGGCTGGATGAAAAAACCGGCCAAGTGCGAGTGGGACTCGCGTGAAGAGGGTTCCGTACGATGTTACCTATCACGTTTTTTTTTAAATCTAACCCAAATTGGTACGCACAATATTGAGTGATTTACCATGTTATTTTAATATCATGGACTTCTTATAAGTTTTCCTATAATCTATAAGTAGAAAACTAATTTCTGTATTTAAAAAAAAAATAGGTTCAGTAGTTTCGGAGATAAGGGGGGGAATGGTCTTTGGTCTATTTTCTTGAATAACTTGGAAATTATTTATTTTAAAATTACAAAAAAAAATATATTTAAGATTGTCTCAACAAGACCTTTCATTTGATATGTCACACGATGCAGTTTTCAATTTTTTTTTTTAATTTTCCCCTTCCCCCCCAAAAATTACCTCCCATATACAGATATGGACTTCTTATAGGTTATCCTATAATCTATAAGTAGAAAACTAATTCCTGTATTTTTTTCAAAATTTTAGTTTCAGTAGTTTCGGAGATAAGGGGGGGGGAATGGTCAAATTTCGTCTATTTTCTTGAATAACTTGGAAACTATTTATTTTAAAATTACAATAAAAATATATTTAAGATTGTCTCAACAACACCTTTCATTTGGTATGTCACACGATGCAGATTTCAATTATTTTTTTTTTAATTTTCCCCTTCCCCCCAAAAATTACCTCCGATATACAGATATGGACTTCTTATAGGTTTTCCTATAATCTATAAGTAGAAAACTAATTACTGTATTTTTTTCAAAATTTTAGGTTCAGTAGTTTCGGAGATAAGCGGGGAGGGGGAATGGTCAAATTTCGTCTATTTTCTTGAATAACTTTGAAACTATTTATTTTAAAATTACAAAAAAAATGCATTTAAGATTGTCTCAACAAGACATTTCATATGATATGTCACACGATGCAGTTTTCAAAACTTTTTTTTTTTCATTTTCCCCTTCCCCCCCAAAAATTACCTCCCACATACAGATTTCATCTATTCACGTCACACCTCTGTGCTTGGGTCACAGGAATTGATATGTGTCCCAAATTTCAACCCAATCGGTCTAGTAGATTCGGAAATAATTGACTGTAAGCAACAGACAGACGGACACACGAGTGATCCTATAAGGGTTCCGTTTTTGTATTCGGACGTACGGAACCCTAAAAAGCTGGAGATCGTGCGCTGTGGCGCTCCCTGGGAGAGGCCTATGTCCAGCAGTGGACTGCAATAGGCTGAAATGATGATGATGAGTCACCTCTAGCTCCCGGTCTTCACCTCGCATCGTGGAGCGGCCGCGAGCGGCATCAAGCGGCGCAGCGCTGCGTCGTGAGGCATTGAGAGGCGCAGCGCAGGACCGCTGCTTTGAGATGCGTCGCGCTGCGCCGCAAGGCGTCGCGCGGCGCATCGCTGCGCATCTCAACGTATTCTAAATTCTCACAACGAAATGTATATCTTTTGGTGTAGAAAATAAAGTCGTATTTTGAATGGCTCTTAAAAGAGTGCGCGCATCGTCGCGTCGCTTCGCGTCTCGGTCTGAACTGGCCCTTAGTCCCTCGAACTATTAGCGCCCTCACTACGTTTCGGGCGCCAAACCTCGTCTCGGGCCTGAAATAAGTAAACTTTCACTTCTCGGATAACAATGTATTATTTATATAAAAGCTTCGTCCTGCAGGCAGGCCAAAAATAAACAAAGTTTTTTATAAGTAATTCGATTTTTTTGCCTAATGCGTATCGTAAGCCACGACTTCTAAACCAACTGTAGAGATAAACCTTTTTTATAATCGCCATGGCCATGCTTAGGACGATAGAAATCATTCTACATTCTGTCATTTTTCTATTCTTCCGTCGACAAAATCCCTTTCCACAGTTCTATAATATACAGGGTGGTCCAGGCCAAATGGATAAAAAAAAATTTCCCGCCAGGAAAATTAAAAAAAAAAAATTAAGATTTTTTTTAATTTTTAATAAGAGTTTACGAAAAATCTGTCGATTTCAAGGAAAGTAATTATTCTTGCATTGATATGAAAATAAATGCACTTCAAATTTGCAGATCAGTCTGATTTTATTTCTTTCTGAGAGAGTGCAATGTCTAAGTAAGTACCTAAAAGAAAAATATAATATAATTTTTCATTCTAAAAGTAGGTTAATAAAAATCATAAAAAAACATTAAAAGTGGTGATATTTCAAAAATTACAAAAAAAAATTATATCTTGTACACGGGTGACAAGCGTTTTTTTTTCATGGTGGGTACAAATAGGTCCCTAAATAAACAACATAAAAAAAAAATATCCGTTTAGCCTGGACCACCCTGTTTATACGCAATAACGATTTTTGAGGAAAAAAAAAATGCTGTGAGTGGGACTTCTGCAAAGTGTAAAACGTTCAAAAAAACTAGGGAATGAAAGATTCAGCTTCATGTGTGTTAGAATGGCCTAATTGGTAAGACGTCTGGAGTACGTATCCAGAAGACACGGGTTCGAGTCCCACTCGCAGCTGAATTTTTCTTTCCTCAAAAATCCGTTTCTACAGTGTCATGATACATGCCCGTGACGGTATGATCAAACCTTATAGCACAAGACCTTTTTTCGAAAATTGCCTGAACTTGATTACCAGAATCGCATTAAATCGTATTTTTATGGCAAAACTTTGATGTTAAAAGCAAAGGTCGGTGATTTACGACCATTGAACACTGTTTCGTTTTGCGCAAATAGTATTTTACTATACATCAAGGTTAATGATTAAGCTGAAGTTTTAACAAGAAAACTTAGTGTGTTTCGCGAATAGCTAATGACTGAATAAATCTTAGTAGGCTGTCAATTTTTTTCTTTTGTTATTCAAAATTTACGAAGATACGTCGTACTTATTATTATTAAATTTGATTATTTATTGACGACATACAATTATTACTTTATCTTTTTTCAAGTACCTAACCATATTTTGATTCAACATAATTTCTCACGTATAAGTATACAAATAATGTCTGCAAAAATCTTCGTCCCCATTAATAATTGCGTGTTGAGTGCTAAAATAATATGTTTATCGTTAGACACGTTTTAAGTATACGCGTTGGTACTTACATGATTCGTGACGAAGTGTTATTTGCACGAAATTAAACGACGTTAGAAAATGGGACAGAGCGACTGAAATGTACTTGTCTACAATACCTACATGTATATTTTATCATCCCTCGCCTATTTTTTTCTGAATTGAATCACAATGTCTTAGGTTTTGGTCTGCAAAAACTTAAAGAAGAGGTAACTTAAACAATAAAATTAATCTCCATGTGGGGTCGGAACCCAACTCCCTCTGAATGGTAGCCATTTTTTTAACCTAACCCTTAGTTTATACAGAGCGAAACCGGACACTCTGTACACTAATACCGAAAAGATATAATCTATCGTTAAATTAAAAAAAAAGCCATTTTCCTCAAGATAATTATTGGTTCATTCACGGTTTTGAGAGCTGTAGTGATGAAATAAATTCCATGAAAAATTCGCCTGTCTGGGTTAACTCATAAATCGAGGCCATTACCCAAACACTATACAAGGCCATATTGCAAATGGTCATTTTTATGGTAGGACAGTCGTTAAAGTACCCTTAAAAATGTTCACAATCTCTGTCGTAAGTGACCTTATGTGGCGAAAGGTGGCAATTACTACTGGACGATGAAAAACTACGTAGGCGATGAAATATGTAGGTACCAATCTGACTATTTTCGGTGAATCGATATTGCTACGGATTTTCGTAGACTCGTAGCCATTCGTAGCACTGACCGGACAATTTTTCGTAGCCGTAGCGCCTACGCGGCCGTGATACTAGCATTTTATGTGTAATCAAATCATTTTTGTAGATTACGAGCGAGATTTGACTTACGAGATTGTTGATTAGGTGCGTCCACACAGAGCGCGCAGCCTCGCGAGGCATTTGCTGCGCGAGTAAAATGACAAGCGAGGCTGTTCACTCGGTTTGTTTTTCGACCGAGGCACGAAACAAGATACGCGAGCAAAACAAAAGGTGACACTGGATGGATCGGGTGCTCGGTCGTTCGACCGCGGCAGCGCTGTCACATGCCTCGCCCGAGACACGTCCACACCAACCGAGCTGCTTCGCGCTGAAAATGCCTCGCGAGGCTGCGCGCTCTGTGGGGACGCACCTATTGGTTTTAATAGGGTAGTTTCCAGGGTCAAAATAATTAAGTACATTCTATTTAGTCCGTATTTTAGATTATAAAAAAATATTGGACACGTATTTTTTCTTTTTTCGATTAAACAAAAAATAACAAAGATATAACCCATTAAAGTTACGTGTGACGTCACCCCGCGCGAAAAAATGCCACGCGGAGTGACGTTTTTTCGCATTGTTTTACAGTCAAACACAAAATTGGTTTTAATAACAGCTGTTGTCCGTAACTTCACTCCTGCTTTCGTCGGAAATCTATTGGAGAACGTTTTTAACTCGGGCTTGTAAAGCGTCTGAAAAGTGAAAGAATTATTCGAATCGAATTAGTAGTTTAGAAGATTACCCACTGCATTTAAACTTTCAAATATACAAAACTCTGTATGATATTATTAAAGATATACTAGCACTTTGAACTCGTTCCCATTTCATCCACGAAGATTTTGTTTCCCGTATATTTTGAAAACTTTGGGGTTGTTAATTAAGGTGATAAATCCATACATCCACAAAGTTGCAAGTATACCGGATGAGAAATTGACGACATATTTAAATAATTTTCATTAGAAGATTAATTTATTCACTTTTTCTTTATACAAGGTGTTAAAAAATCAACTGCAGGAATTTCGTGTGTGTACTCGGTATCAAAAACCAAGTACATTCCAAAAAAAAATTTTTTTTTCGAGCATTTTTCCAAAAAAAAATTTTTTTTACAAGCATTTTTTTTTCCCGTATTAATGAATTTGATTGCTCTTTGAGGTCGTTCACCCGTGTGTAGCGTTCACTGCTGATTCCAAGTTTCCCATCACATTTTGCAGACTTTGGACTGGCAATGTACCTACTTGGTTTTTGATACCGAGTACGCACACGAAATTCCTGCAGTTGATTTTTAACACCCTATATTTTCAGCCCCATGAGGGGATGAATTTCTTAAAATCCGTACTTAGTGCACATTTGATCAGGAACGTTTGTAATGCAAAATTTTATGCTTCTAGACCTTGCAGCTTTAATTGTGCATTGATCAATGAATTAGCCAGTCATTTTCTCTTCTTTTATTACAGACTATTTCTTCTACAAAGATTTTTTTAACCAACTAATAATAGGATTAAACCGGAAAAGGCATAATTACAGCTCATACTGAAAACTTAATAACTAGCTCTGCTTACCTAACCCTGAAACTTGTAAGGCATCGACATTGCTCGAGCGAATCGATACCGAGCGATGAGTCACAGCGCAGACATAAATGCTCCACCTCGACGCCCACTGGGCTTGACTTGTGAAGTCAAAACAAAGGTGAACCTTACTGACTGTTTACTCTTTTCATATTAATTGATGGTAGCTTTTGTCCGCAACTTCGTATGCGTCGAATTAAGAATTAGAATACCTACACATATCAAAATCAAATTATTATTATAGGGTACATCTATCTTTTCATTTTTTATATTAATCCTAGAGGGTGAGAGCCTGGAGATCTGTCATACCTACAGGTCCCGTACCCACTATAGACTCCAGCTCTCACAAAGGTTGTAACCTGATTTAACCTAAACCATGAACCAAATTTGTAACTTTGAGAGAAATAAATAAATATTGTAAATATTGTATCTAAAGAAAACACACAACAGAATTTTTCTTGATAAAGTTCAATCTAAAAACATGCTAATAAGCTGATATAATTTTTTTTTCAATTTTATGGAAAAACAATTGAACTAAGTATTTTATTGTTTTACATTCTAAATCTATTTTAAATAAAGATTCTAAATAGAAGAAGAAATCAAAATGTAATCTACGTGATTGCAAACTTTTGTTTGATTTTTCGGTAAAATGGAGCCTTAATTTTTTATTAGACTAGTAATTAGTAAAAACTGCCTTCGTTTCCATTCGGCAGTTTTTCAAAAACATTCAGAGAAACAGATACAAAAACACTGTTGCTTTGGCATCTGTTTGCTCTTCTCAAAACATCGTCATCTTTAAAAAATAAACCCTAACTCCACTGAAAAAAAACATGCTTCATTTTATTCCTAATGCCATTTTTTTCTCGTTTCCAGGATGTGGCGTTCATAAACCCTGCGAACGTGGTGTTCGTGTACATGTTGGTCCGCGAGCTGGTGGACGGCGAGCGGATAGGGCGCCCGCAGGAACTGCAGGCCGTGGTCCTCACCTGCCTCTACCTCTCCTACTCCTACATGGGCAACGAGATCTCTTACCCGCTCAAACCATTCCTAGTCGAAGACTCTAAAGATAAGTTCTGGGACCGCTGCCTCCTCATCGTGGATCGGCTGTCTTTCAACATGTTGAGGATCAACTCGGAGCCAGGATTCTTCACCGAAGTGTTCACGGAGCTTAAGGCGTGTGGGACTGCCGTCGAGAGCCCGCCCCCTGCGCCTGCGCAGCCCGCCCCCGCGCCCCCCCTCGCCATTAGCGCCGCCTGACACACGGAGGTCGCCGTCCTCCGGTTGGCGCTCACAGACCGCCCCAGTCGTGTTTGATGTCGGCTCCTGACAGTCCAAGATCTTGGTCAATCGTCCAGGTATCAGCGTTTCAAGTAGCAGCAAGTTTATTGAATCGTTTAGTGTTCGCAGTCGTGTTTGAGTGTGGGGACAGTCTGCATACTTAAATAGTCCATGTTCTAAATATGTCCCAAGTTAGTCAAGCTTACAATATAGAGTTGTATTGCGTCGCTGGTATCTTTAACTACTTTTAAGCCTGAATAGAATTTCGTTACGTCCGTGACCTAGCGACTTCTAGCAGTACCAGCTTGGATTTGTTTATTATGAGTCAAGAACTCAAAAGTTTATTATTATCTAGTGATTTGTTATAATATCTTTGTAACTACATAAGGAGTCCACCTAAATTATTACTCATTAGTTTTAATCATTACTTCCTTTCATGAATTCCATGGTGTGATTGCTCAAAAACGCTGACTTAAATAGGTACTAATTAAAAAAAGAAAAATTGCTACGATTGACCAAGATTTAAAATGTCATTGCAATAGATAGACGTGTGAAAGATATTAAATGTACGAATTATGTGTGTACCTTCATAATTCAGTATCGTGACTTTGAATTGATTCGAAGGATTGTGATATCTAGTGGAAAACACTTTGTTAAAAGACATTTTAGGGATCCGCAACATCTGGTAGCATGATATTTGTGACTGGGACTGACAGAATACGCCGTCTGTTGGAGCAGTCAGCTTGGAGAGGGAACGGCAAGAAGAAATTATCAAGCTTTAGAGCCCTCGAGCATATAAATAATGTTGACTTCGGTGGCCAGTAATTTTGACTTTGGTGACCAACGTCTGATAGTGCACGCGTACTCCCGAGTGAGCGGTTTGTATGGCCAGACATGGCCGCTTAAGTGCGAGTGCACTCTAAGATACCGAAAGACCTTGGTGAACTAATGCTCGTCAAAGACCGACGGTCTATTTTATAATGCACGAGGTTTCTAAACTGCAGCATGAAGACTGTTGATGTGTTATTTAACTGAGGACAAACACACATTCACAGTTATATTTCTAATTCAAAGTCAACGGCAGAGACCGAGAACGCAACGAGCGCCTCTCGCCGGTCGTCGTTCAGTTGTTGACGTGCATCTCTTGTCTGTGGTGTTTGATGTGACACGTCGTAGATGATGCACTCTCTTGTCTGTTCGTATGTTTACGTAGGTAATTGTCTGGTAATGTTATTTTCTCGGGCCGCTGGACCAAGCGGTGTTTTAGTCCAATAGAACAGCGGTTAGATAGTAAGTTAAGAGTTTCGTAACGTAGTGAAATGAACGTATTGCCATATAGTTAGATGATATTAGAGAAATGTCTGGCAGGCGGGAGGATGCAATATAAGCGGGAACTCCGTCGTAATGTAATCCGGTGAACCCTTCTATGAAGTGTACGTATTTAAATAAAATGGCCGGCTCAAAGCGGGACGACTCGATTGTTATTGAGGCAATAGGTCAAATTTTGCGAAGGATTAAGCATTTTGTACAGTAAAATCGAATAAAATAATACATCTAAGTCTTAACCGTTAGCATAGTTTAGACAAATGGACGGCAGGCTCAGGTCTGGGTGGCACTCGGTCCGTAACACCATAGACAATGTTTATCCTTTCACATAACACATTCTATTCATCAATGTTTTTCGTAGATTCGTATTTAGGGTCAGGTTTGATGTTAGTTACTATGAAAGCCCAAATAATCCGGCTTAAATTTAACTCTCTGGGGGAATCTGGTTCACCAATGGTCAGCCTAATACAACACAGTTAAGAATAATGGCCAAAAAACAACCGGCCACACCGAGTGCCGTAGTTAAGATAAATTGTTTAGTCAAGTGAGCGTCTAAGGGTGATGAAGTGTAATTAATAATAATAAATAAATAAATGAAAAAAAAATGAATCTCTTAATACGTTCCAGTCATTTAACGAATAGGTCAAAGTAGTGTCTGTGATTTATTGAATCTTAGCTTTGTGTTTAGTTGTTGTTATTTTTTTTTTGTTACCTCTTTTATTTTTAACAATGTATTGTTACCATATTTATTACTTATTGTATAAGGTATTATTATGATTAATTTATTTTGTTTGGATATATCCTTGAATCTGAGAAGCACGATATGATGCCGTCTGTATGATATACAAAGTAAAACATTGAAATAATCACTAGTATATTAAATATTTGGATTGAATTGCTTTTTGAGAATTGATGAGATATTTGAAATTGATATTATTGTTGTTTTATTTTAAGTAACCTATTTGTTTTATATTTAGCGTACTTACAAGTAGATGACACGTTAATTTAAATAAATTGATCTCGATTTTAGTGATGGGTAAGGTTTTCGCCATGGCAACATTCCAATTACTAGGTAAAACATAAGTCAGGTATTTATGGTCTTGCGACCGATACAATTCACTATCGAATTTCGAAGATCTCTCCTAAGTATAAAATAGTGTAACTTTGGTAATTCGACGTGTGCATGTAACATTATTCTGAAGGTATACCTGGTCATATACCTGTTTAAACATTATTCATGTAACTCACGTTTGTTAATTAATCTATTGTAAATATACCCAATTATTAAAAAAAAAACTTTCGTATATATAAATCTGGTGTTTTATTTAAATTGTTTTAATCCCTTCGTTTATTCGAACAATGAAAACAGAGTTGGTAAAATGATAGACCAATGGTCACCCTTATTGTAAGTATGAGTAGCTAGAATAGGATGTCTTCTTAAACAGAGAACAATCCACACTAATATTTAAATGCGAAAGTAACTCTGTCTGTCTGTCTCGCTTTCCTGCTAAAACTACTGAACCGATTGAAATGAAATTTGGTACACAGATAGTTTAGAGCCTGGGAAAGGACATATGCTACTTTCATTGCGGAAAGGGGTTGAAAGGAGGGATGGTCAACCTGATGAGCACTCTCTGTTGACGTATAAAAATTTAAGATCTGGAACACCTGATGTGGAACTCCAAGAGCCCAGCTACACTTTAACTTAATATAGGTATAGGAACGACGTCTTAGCACGAGTTATTCAGCCTGATGAGCATTCTCTGTTGACGTATAAAAATTGAAGACCGGTAACACCTGTTGTGGAATTCCAATGGAATGGAATTCCATTCCGCGCTACACTAATAACATATAATTATGTATAGGAATGACGTCTTAGCAGAAGCTGTTAAATCTGATAAGCACTGTCTGTTGACTTATAAAAGTCGAAGACCTGGAACACCTGTTGTCATCAGCCTATAAATGTTCCCACTGCTGAGACACAGGCCTCCTCTCTGTGAGAGGGAGTGGGCCGTACCGTACATCCACCACGCGGTCCCAGTACTTGGTAGATGTCACATGTCTTCGAATTTGATGGTACTAGGCTACTAGAACATGCCGGTTTCCTCACGATGTTTTACTTCACCGTTTTGAGAGCAGTGGTGATGAAATAAATTTTATTACACAAAGTAATGCGCCAGGCTGGAATCGAACCCACGACCTACAACTCGTAAGTCGGTATATGTTAGGTACTGTAGAAGTCTACCACTGCTACATACTCGTAATGCTAGAGTTCCTTGCTACCACTCATGACCTATTTTTATAGTGGTAAAATCATCAAATGAGTCCTCCCACCCAGGGCAGAGCGGGAGGGACAGTCAGACTCGTACTGACTAAAATCCACGGTGTCCTTCACTAGCCCTTTACGTTCCAGGATCACGGAAATTCGGCAAGTCCCGCGACCACCACTCATGACCTGCGGAAAGTTCTTAAGACTCCATTTTTTTAATACAATTTGAAGTAATGACATAGACACTAGCGCCGCGGGCCGCGTCAGAAGGAATTCAGTCGAGGCGCGGACTCAACATGATTGCTAGGTATTGACTGAATACAATTTGAGTTTTGGCTCTAATATGTCTTGAAAAAGTTTCTCCTGTGTTGTGGGTGCATTTACAAACATAGAAGAAACACACATACACAAACACCCAGACCCGGAACAATTAATTGTAGGTCATACAAATATTTGTTCCGTGCGGGGATTGAACCTGCGACATGCTGCACAGCATTCGATCGCTCGACTACTACGCCAACCGTGTCGACAATCTTTGGTAGTTCTGGTGAATGAAAGTATGAAAACTTGTTTTACATTTAATTTTCTCATTACAAACAAACATATAAAAGAACAGATGTAAGTTTATGTATACTTTAAGACTAAATGAATTGAATGCTAAAAACTACCAAAATGGTAGAAAATATTGTAAATCTCAAAAGCCAGGAATCCCAGCAAAAAAAATTGCTGTTGTGTTTATGATTTTTGACGGTTGCTGTCAAATGTAGACTGTCAGTTCTGTCTGACACCAAAACAAACAGTGAACAAAGTTTTGAATTTTTCTGTTTTGTAAAATGATATAAATTTTACGGATGCAAAACAGCTAAAAAATCAAATTTCTAGATATCAAGTAATACAAGAGAGCAGCTAATTTATTATTTTCAGCTTGGTTTTTCGTTTGTTGTAAGTTTTACCGGCAAAATGGGTGATTATCCAGATCCAGATGAAGAATATGAGCTCATGTACGCTGATGAACTGGAAATGCTTAAAGAAGATGATGGTGATATAGGTAACGTAGATATTTGTGCCCTTTAGTCTTTACAAGCTGTAAAAAAGTTAGTAAGTTTTGTTTTAGGTTAGTTTTTCTAACTAAACCTATTGAAAATTTAGCTGAAAGATACTTATAGAGTTGACTTCCCGTTTTATCAGATGCAGATCATCGACATCATCGCTTACCATTAGGTGGGATAGTGATCAAACGCGAATCTAACGATGAATATAAAAAAATACAAGATGAATACTTACATAAATTAGTTGCTTATCCATCCAACAACTGTGTAAAACCATTGAAGACGACCCACTGACCCATTCTCCTTATTATGTTTAGAAACAAAGTAAAAATTCTAAGTACCTACTTAATAGAAAGTATTCCAATTTTCAGAACCAAACATAGTTAAAAAGAAGGTTCTACCAGCTAAACGCAGTCTGGACTTCTCAAGTCCCATAGCCAAGAAACCAGACCCAAAAAGCATGAACCACAAACCACCAGCAACCACCATACCCAACTCAATAACCACTGAAAGTACAGACATCTCGCTGACTCCAAACCTTCAACCTTTAGAAGAATTTACACCGGTCTCAAGTAAAAGAACGGCAGATGAGCTCTTCGGGGATATTGGAGATATAGACTTCAATGAAGTAGAGTTGCCAAGTAAGAGACAGAAGACTGATGAAGAGAATGACATGGAATTGATTGAGAAGATCCTGGAAGGGAGACGGTTGAAGCAGAGCCTGTTGGAACCCAGTGGTAAGAGGCTTGGTGGCAGATCTGGGTATAGGGCTAAGGATAATTTGTCTCTGAATATACCAAGGTAACTTTTTTTTTAAATAATACAGTGCTCACACTCGGAATTTCTCCTTTAATTTGAAGATAAAATCTACCACAGAAAGTTAAACATCTGTTGAGTGAAAAAGTGTTACTGAAAAACAACCCTTATATCAATGTCAAATGCCATTTTGAAGTTGACAGTTTTTTAGGCAAGTGTTCAACCGTTCTTCTTCTTCTTCCTGCCCTTATCCCATTTTACTTGGGGTCGGCACAACACGTTTTTTTCTTCCATTCTCCCTATCCTATCAGACGTCACAGTATCATTTACTCCTTTTTCATTCATATCATTCCTTAGACAATCCATCCATCTTTTCTTTGGCCTTCCTCTTCCTCTCCATCCATCAACATTCATACTCATCACTCTTAGTCACGTGAGTCTCATCCCTCCTCATCACATGTCCATACCAAGACAGACGATTCCCTTTCATTTTTTCAAGTGTTCAACAGTTGTTTAACTTTTTTCTGGTAAGACCGTAAATGAGGTATTAATATTCCCTGATGTATTTTAGTTGTAATTTAATTTAAATAAGCTCAGAAGACTTACAGAACTTGTATCTGTCCCTAGTTTTGTTTAAAATTATGTGTATTACTTATTATTATTATATTATTGATTCTAGAACATTTTCATACATAAAGTTTATGGTTTTAATTTACTAAACTTGGAGATGAAAATTAAATACTACTTATATCGAATTTTAGATCTTTCTACATCTTGCTTCTTAATACATTACAGATGGGCATTCCTTCCGCTCACAAATGCAGATGGAGATCGAGTGTATGTGAGGCTAGAGTCTGAAGATTCCTGGGAGAATTCCCTAGACACGGGTGCGGAGCAGATGTCTTTACATGCTAGTTATGCCAGCACATGGGTGGAAGCTCGGAAGATTGTAAGTAAAACTTATTTCATATTTTCAATAAAAATTGATGAGGCAGGCGGTAAATAGACAGGTCAAAGACTGCAGTTCCTACAATGTTATAAGCACCTATTAAAATTGAGTGTGTATAGGGTACACCAATGCTCGGATACTAACCACAGTTTTATTAGGTTATCATGTGAAAATCCCAAGTAAGAGATTTATTAGCTATTGAGGTATTATCTTTTGTGACTCAACACTAAAGACTAGGGATGCCACAAATAGAGCTTTTTTTTTTTCAAAAAGCCAAGTCTCTCAGACGATATGACGAATATTTGTCGCTATTTTGCCATGATTTGGTATTCAGCCGAATATCTAATATACGCCGAGTATCCAATAGTAGCTGAGTATTTTTGATAATGAAAACTAATAACCAAAATGTATGTCTGTCAGTCAATAAAAAATTTGAATCACTTAGGTACATTCCAAAATCAATTTATAACTTATAGAACCAAAGAAGGAAGAAAAAAAATACATTTATTTGGCGCAAAGGAACCACGATAAACACGCAACATTACAAATAAAATAAACATAAAAAAGAAAAAATAAATAAATCTAAAACCAAAATAAACAGTTGCAGTTTTTGTGTATAATATAACAGTTTATTAAAATATTCAATCTTGCTTATTTTTTCAGTTAGAAGAAAAACAGCAGCGTCTGATATCAGAAGAAGCTGCTTCTCAACCCTTACCTGACATGGATGCAGATGTCAACAACAATATGCTATGGGTAGACAAATACCGGCCACAGTCCTACTTAGACCTGTTGTCTGACGAGCCAGTGAACAGGGCCCTGCTGCATTGGCTGCATTTGTGGGATAAGGTAAGAAAGGAAGTATTTCAGTGTGCAAATGAAGATAAATATGAAAATTCCTTTGGATATTAGTTTTTATAAGTATTATTATTAGCTACTAGGTGTTTCCTGCTGATTCTCGCCTGCTGCTCGGCTCTTATTGGCGGCTATAACCTTCCTCGATAAATGTGCCTTTTTTGCTTAAAGAAGGCAGTCGAGTTGTATCACTTTTCTGTAAGGGTACAGAAATATTTGTATGACCTACAAGTGGTTTTGGGTCTGGGTATTTGTGTATGTGTGTTTGTATGTTTGTAAACGCACCCACGACTCATGAGAAATTCCTAGTGAGGGGCAACTTCAAAAAAAAAACCCACGATAATCAGCCTCCTAACCACAGAATGCCTATAAACATCCACAGATAGTCTTCAAAAAAGAAGTAAAGACGAAGGAACCGCAACAACGAACCACTTTCAGTAAGAAAGCTGGCCAGTTCCAGCTGACCAACAAGTGGAAGGGCAAGAAGGAGGAAGAACCAGAGATGGATGAGGATGGACGGCCGCACCACAAGGTGGCGCTGTTGTGTGGGCCACCCGGGGTCGGGAAGACCACGCTGGCTCATCTGTTGGCGAGGATAGCTGGTATGTTTGATGACCTAAATTGAGTTCCACTGGGGGACTTTTTTTTTGGATTGTTGTAAGTTCGCCACAAAATTAAATCCCCACGAAAAAAAGAATGTATAAATTAGCCAAAAGTTTTTGTTTTTTTTTAATTATTGTAAATTCGCCCCATTTTTTTTCCGCACGGATAGCAGAACAATTAAATAATAAAAAATCCAGCACAAAACGAGGACACAATGTGGAATCTGAACAGAAAGTACTAGGAGACACAAGATGCAAGCAATACTTTTTTTCGTGGGGAATTAATTTTGTGGCGAACTTATAATAACCCTTTTTTTGAGATGGTGAATCATCAAATAAGTCATTCCTTGCTAGTCAGACTTACTGACTAAATATCCACACTATTCACTTGGTTGCTTTTTGCGTTTCTTGACCATCATCATCATCATCTCAGCCATAGGACGTCCACTGCTGAACAAAGGCCTCCCCTTTAGATCTCCACATATACCGGTTGGAAGCGACCTACATCCAGCGTCTTCCGGCGACCTTTACAAGGTCGTATGTCCATCTAGTTGGTGGACGTTCTACGCTGCGCTTGCTAGTCCACGGTCTCCACTCTAGTACTTTTCGACCCCATCGGCCATCTGCTCTGCGAGCAATATGGCCTGCCCATTGCCACTTCAGCTTGCTAATCCGCTTGCTCTTGACCATGGTGCCCTTTTAAGACTAGTCCTGCTATCCACTGCAGGGTTATGAACTCTCATTATTTTGTCCTTTCGATTCTTCCTTGTACATTTTTTTTTAACCACGTTATACCTACCTCACTTGGTACCCCACTACTGGGCAAAAGCCGGCTCTAGTCATTAATTTTAACAGTAGTTTTCATAATTTGTGCAATTTTTTTTCAGGTTACAGACCTGTGGAATTGAATGCTTCGGACGAGCGCAGTACGGAAGCTTTCCGCAATGCACTACAGAGTGCCACACTCATGAGATCTGTCCTCGACGCAGAGAAACGACCCAACTGCTTGATATTAGGTCTGTATTTGGGTATCCTTCAGTAGCCACAAGCTAAATAATTACAGCTACAAGATCCGGCCCTGTCAAACGACAATCCGCCACTTGCATGGTTGCCCGTGACTGTCCCGATGTGGCCATCAACCTAGTAAGAGGCCTGTCCACTACCGTCCAATGTCTTTGCGTTCTTTCGGTGCGAGCTCGCCACGACAACTTATCGTCCCCATTTGGGGACTTCTTTTTCTGCCCATGGCCACGTAAACTTGCAAAAAACACACAAAACATTGTTAAGATTACTTATTGGAGACGTTAGGGTAATTCGAAAAAAAAAAATTACGTGTTTAAAAAATAAAAATTCATTATCTTTTCTCTTTGCATACAAACATGAGGATCATAATAAAATTATGGATCAAGGTATGTAGTTCATTGCTCATCCAATGGGGTAGTCCATTGATAATTATCAACGGATTAGCCTATTGGCTAATTAGTCAATTACATTGTTAAAAAATATTTGAACCGTATTTTTTTATTTGTTATACAAGTAAAAAAAAATGCGACGCTTGAAGTGCCTCGCCGTGGTGTAATTTTTAGTGCGTTCCGACGTTTCGAGCCTTGCTCACTCCCGAGTTTTAATATGATCTATCTTTGTCAATATTTAATGAAAAACCAAAATAAGTGTTCACTATTTTTTCAATATTATAACTGACGGTCTAAATAAAATTTGCCACTTTTATTGATACCTGCTACAACCTAGTCTAGTCTATCAATAAATTGTCTCGTAATTACAGACGAGATAGACGGGGCCCCACTCCCAACAGTGGAGCTGCTAGTACGATGGTGCACGGCCACGGCGACAGAAGGCAAGAAGAAATCAAAGCAGCAGCCGCTGAAGAGGCCCGTCATTGCCATCTGTAATGACTTATATGCTACCTCACTGAGGCCTTTGAGGTAAACTTTCATCAATATAATAATCATAGGCAACTACGAGGTTATTAGGTCAACCTACTCCAAAATGTCAAATTTTACCAATCGAACATTAACCTTCCAATATGGTAAAAAAAATTATTAAAGAAATTTTGACAGATTGAGGTAGGTAGGTTGATGTGCATGCATGAATATTCTTGGCGGACTGTAGACCGGTTAGTCGGTGTCAGTACAGTAGATTATTGGTTCAGGGACCACTAGTGACAAAATCACGCGGTGCTTTTCAATTCCCTTTTAGTCAGTATTTGCACAGTTCGTCACGTTTAGTAAAATTTGACTCTATTTAAAGCGAGAGGTTATCCTCACTTCGCGCTGCGTCGGAATCATAGCTCCGCATTGCTTGTGGCTCAACACCGCTCGGTAGTGTTAGGGCAATCGTAGAACTATCTAAACAGGTAAGTAGTAGAAATTGCAAATCGCACGAATCGCGTCTTGAGTAAGGCCCGGTATCCACCAAAGCGGAGAGGAGAGGAGATGTGTTTGAATAACCAATCAGATTTCCACCGAAAGTAAGCAGAGAGGAGATGTGGATTTCTGATTGGTTATTCAAACACATCTCGTCTCCTCTCCGCTTTGGTGGATACCGGGCCTTAGGGAGCTTGCACATGACGCGATTTCCAATTTCTACTAACTTAAAATGTAATTCGTCCTTGCTACTACGATATTATAATGATGCAATTCGACTGACTTACGCTGTCGTGGCGAGCGCGTTTTGTTTTTCATTTACCCTTATAAAACCGCACGTTTGTCGTAGTGGTAAGGATGATTTCACTTGTAGTTGCAAGCCTCTTAGGCCGCAAATTCTGAACAACGGGGCTTGCAGCGGAGCGTGCAGCGTGGCGTTCAGCGTGCACGCTACTAGTCTTGGCTAGAGCGTGCGTTCGAGCGGGGCGTCCAAGTTCGCTGAACAATAGGAGGCCGCCATTTAAGAGCAAGTGTCATCTCGTCAAAGGACCGATATTTTTTCGAGCTATATTTTTTGATGATTGAACATTCAATGCCGTTTGTATATAACAAACGGCATTGAAAGTTCAATCATCAAAGCACTTTATAGACATTCTCCTAAAGAATCCCTTTGTTCAATTGTTTTACTTTTAGTTTTTCTTGTATTTTCTTCTAATAATACGTCAATATCTTCCCATTTCATATTTTATTTATGAACACACCACTTCTTTTACTGGTAAATCTTGACACACTGAACAAAATAATAATCACTTGTAAACGTTCGTTAAAACGCCGAAACACTGGTCACGCCGCTCCGCTGCACGCTCTCAACGCTGCTACGAAGATACCTAGAGTGAAATCCATACGTTCAGTAGACCAGCGTGCACGCTCGAAACAACGCGCCGCTACACGCCCCGCCGTTGCGAATTTGCGGCATTAGGGTGTTAACTTGACTATTTAAATTCCAGGCCCGTAGCCCTGATAGTGCAAGTAGGCGGCGTGTCCATCAGTCGCCTATCCTCCCGCCTGGCTCTAGTGTGTGGTCGCGAGGGCCTGTCAGTGAGCGCGCACGTGCTGCACGCGCTGGCGGGCCGCGTGCAGGGAGACGTGCGGGCTGCCATACAGGTGCTCAGCTTCATCAAGGCGAGGGCTAAGGCGAGGGTGAGCAACACATCAACCATTGCTATAGTCCCTGATCGTGGCGTGTCCATCAGTCGCCTATCCTCCCGCCTGGCTCTAGTGTGTGGTCGCGAGGGCCTGTCAGTGAGCGCGCACGTGCTGCACGCGCTGGCGGGCCGCGTGCAGGGAGACGTGCGGGCTGCCATACAGGTGCTCAGCTTCATCAAGGCGAGGGCTAAGGCGAGGGTGAGCAACACATCAACCATTGCTATAGTCCCTGATCGTGGCGTGTCCATCAGTCGCCTATCCTCCCGCCTGGCTCTAGTGTGTGGTCGCGAGGGCCTGTCAGTGAGCGCGCACGTGCTGCACGCGCTGGCGGGCCGCGTGCAGGGAGACGTGCGGGCTGCCATACAGGTGCTCAGCTTCATCAAGGCGAGGGCTAAGGCGAGGGTGAGCAACACATCAACCATTGCTATAGTCCCTGATCGTGGCGTGTCCATCAGTCGCCTATCCTCCCGCCTGGCTCTAGTGTGTGGTCGCGAGGGCCTGTCAGTGAGCGCGCACGTGCTGCACGCGCTGGCGGGCCGCGTGCAGGGAGACGTGCGGGCTGCCATACAGGTGCTCAGCTTCATCAAGGCGAGGGCTAAGGCGAGGGTGAGCAACACATCAACCATTGCTATAGTCCCTGATCGTGGCGTGTCCATCAGTCGCCTATCCTCCCGCCTGGCTCTAGTGTGTGGTCGCGAGGGCCTGTCAGTGAGCGCGCACGTGCTGCACGCGCTGGCGGGCCGCGTGCAGGGAGACGTGCGGGCTGCCATACAGGTGCTCAGCTTCATCAAGGCGAGGGCTAAGGCGAGGGTGAGCAACACATCAACCATTGCTATAGTCCCTGATCGTGGCGTGTCCATCAGTCGCCTATCCTCCCGCCTGGCTCTAGTGTGTGGTCGCGAGGGCCTGTCAGTGAGCGCGCACGTGCTGCACGCGCTGGCGGGCCGCGTGCAGGGAGACGTGCGGGCTGCCATACAGGTGCTCAGCTTCATCAAGGCGAGGGCTAAGGCGAGGGTGAGCAACACATCAACCATTGCTATAGTCCCTGATCGTGGCGTGTCCATCAGTCGCCTATCCTCCCGCCTGGCTCTAGTGTGTGGTCGCGAGGGCCTGTCAGTGAGCGCGCACGTGCTGCACGCGCTGGCGGGCCGCGTGCAGGGAGACGTGCGGGCTGCCATACAGGTGCTCAGCTTCATCAAGGCGAGGGCTAAGGCGAGGGTGAGCAACACATCAACCATTGCTATAGTCCCTGATCGTGGCGTGTCCATCAGTCGCCTATCCTCCCGCCTGGCTCTAGTGTGTGGTCGCGAGGGCCTGTCAGTGAGCGCGCACGTGCTGCACGCGCTGGCGGGCCGCGTGCAGGGAGACGTGCGGGCTGCCATACAGGTGCTCAGCTTCATCAAGGCGAGGGCTAAGGCGAGGGTGAGCAACACATCAACCATTGCTATAGTCCCTGATCGTGGCGTGTCCATCAGACTAGCGCTGAGCGCTCGCAGCGGCTCGCTAACTAAAGAGTGAGAACATCGCAGGCTCGTGCTCGGGAATCTAGCGCTGAACATGTGCAGCGCCTAGCAACAGAAACACAGCGGGCAGTTACAGTCAGTATGTAATAAAAAACAAAATCCTCTTGGCAGTCAGGAAATAAATCATAGCACTCAGTACTGGGCATGCGGGCGGCGAGTAAAGGGCAACTCGCTGCCCGAACATGGACCATACCCGGGTCGACGGCGCGTTGTATTCCACGCGCGCGTCAAAGAGCGTCAGCAAGATGACGGGGCCCCCCTCTAGAGGGCCAAAGCCTGCCGGGGTCGCGGGACTTATCTCATTACCGTGACCCCGGAACATAAAGGGCTATTGAAGGACACCGTGGATTTTAGTCAGTACAAGTCTGACAGTCCCTCCCGCCCTGCCCGGGGTGGGAGGACTCATTTGATAATTTTACCTCGCAAAAGAAAAGCACCCAGTACTAACTGAACCACACTCATAATTTCATCACAAGTTTAAAAAATGTTTACCGCCCATCAAAGTGGGCACGGGTCAGCTAGTTAACTTATATTTGGATGTATCTTTCCAGTTAAGCATGGAAGACGTGGAGAACGTAGCGATCGGTACTAAGGATTGTCACAAGAGTATCATGCAGGCGCTACAAGCAATCTTCACGACCAATGACAAGGAACCTGGAGCTGTTCTCAAGACTATACAAGCTGCTGGGGAATATGATAGGTGAGTTACAAAGACAGATACGTCCACTATTTAAAACCAACCAGTCGTGGTGACCTTTTTGTCAAGGAGACTTTTTTCCCATACAAAAGCTTCGTAAAACAATTTAGTGACGTTAGATAAAGGCGGTACGAAGTTTGTCAGCTGTATGTTGCAGTATGCTGTTCATGTACGTTTACCGATTTTTCCATTTATGGACCCATTTTCAAGATCATTTGTTTTAGTCTAGC
Organism: Agrotis exclamationis; assembly: GCA_950005045.1. NCBI lineage: Eukaryota > Metazoa > Arthropoda > Insecta > Lepidoptera > Noctuidae > Agrotis > Agrotis exclamationis. The sequence continues at coordinate 4,960,999 of OX465433.1, read as the reverse complement.
TGCCTATAGTAATCATTAATGCCGCATAACCAGAAAGTTGGCAACGTCGCAAATGGCTGTCAAATATTTACAAGTTTTAATTAATTTGGCAAATTTACTGTATGTAAATAAGAAATATTGCTCTGCAGTGCACTAAAAAATAGATATAAGAATGCAATTAAAACACTGAATTTGATGTTGTAACCGTTTCAGGTGTAAAAAATGCATCTGACAAGTTTCAAATACATTTTTTACATCTAAAACTATACATATATTTGGTGTTAAGATATAAATTATTGCATTCCCTTATCAATTTTCTAGTGCACTACAGAGCCATATTTCTTATTTCCAAACAGTAACATTGCTAAATTAATTAAAACTTGTTAATATTTGACAACTATGTGCGACATTGCTAACTTTCAGAATATGCGCTCTTAACTCCGTGTAGAAAAAAAAAGTTTCATAAAATCCTGGTGCCCGGTCCTATTGGAAGTCTAAAGGGGAGGCCTATGTTCAGCAGTGGACGTCTTACGGCTGATATGATGATGATGATGAAATCCTGGAACGGTCAACGAAATTCCTTGACTTTGTTGCTCATTTTAATCTACAATTTCACCAAAGAAAATTTACCGTTATCATTTTAGTTTGTGAAAAATTGCTTGTTAATGCCATCATAACACCAAACCATATCCCTCCACAGACTAGCAGACGGAATATTCGAGAACTACCTCATAGCGCGAGTGGACGGCCGCCTCCTTATCGCCGTCGAGACCCTGTCGTGGCTGGTGCTGCAGGACATCATCACCAGCTGGACGCTCCGTCACCAGAACTACTCGCTGTACGGCGCACTGCCGCTGTGTCTGTCCAGGTGTCACGCCGCGCTCGCGTCCAGGACACCACACAGGATGAAGTTCCCTTGGCAGGCACAGGAGGTGAGCTCTTTGAAGAATTAAGAAATTATTTGCATGAATGCCTAAAAAAAATAATGTTATTTACAGTACTGCTTGTGTCTTACGAGGATAACATGAAGGTCTGGAGTCATCATTATCATCAGTCAAAAGACTGCTGAACAAAGGCCTCTCCCTTAGAGCGCCTTTACACTAACGTTTGTCCAGCGTAGGCGTTTGATAAACGTATGCGCAGCACAGACGCCGCGACAGCGCGGCGCATACGTCGCTTTGTTGCGGCGTTTCCTTTGGAGTCAATTGAATGCTGCGCTAACGCGGCACAGATGTCACACAGAAACGGAACGGCGTTTGTGACGTCCCATGATGCGATTCGTGCGATTTGCAATTTTTACAAACAAAAAATTAAAATCGACCTTGCTACTACGATATAATGATGCAATTCTATTGAATTGACGTCATCGTGGCGAGCGTGTTTTGTTTTTCATCTACCCGTAGACAATCGCACGCTTTGTGCCATATGTCGTAGTAGTAAGGATGATTTTCGCTTGTAGTTGGAATCTGTCGAAACGCGTCGCTTCGCGTTATGGGGAAGCTGCCTTAGACCACCACGCCGAACGACAATTCGCCACTTTCATCACACAGTTGCTCGCGAATTTCACCATGTCGTCAATCCAGCTAGTGAGAGGTCTGCCTACGCAAGGTCTTCCGGTTCGTAATCGCGGGTCCAATATCAATTTAACTTGCAAATTGTAAGAGCTATTTGATGACTGGTTGTCCGACAATTATTTAAAGATCTAAATTGAAAAAGTGTAAAATTGTTAGCAATTAAAACACGTATAATTTCCACTAGCACTTACGTGGGTAATTGGGTATACTGCAACTTTGCAATTTTATTGCGTTTGAGTTCAATGAGGGCTATAGCGTGTGAATTTGCCGCTAGAGGTGCTAGTGTAGCGTGAGGTCCCGAAATGTTTGTTTATTGGCGGGCTGCACGGTTTTATTTTATTTAGTTTACTTTCTGAGGTACTACGAAATATTTAATGAAATATTATTCTTATTACGGCAAATACAAGTTACGGGTCAATGAATATCAGTGCTTTAAAAGCGGAACTAAAAAAAAGAGGTGCAAAGTTAAGCGGACTGAAAGACCAGTTAATTCAGATTTAGTTGTTTACTGTGTACAAGCATATTTAATTATTTAATGTTTTGACGCCACAGTCTAGAATAATAACAATCTGACAGCCATACAGGACCTCACTCGCCAATGGCGCCATCTGGTGAGCACAAAAACGGTAGCCCTCATTAAAATGTTACGAATATAGAAAAATAAAGTAAAATTTTGGACGCCCACGTCATTATTAACCTTGATTGTATCTTCCACAGATGTACCGTAAGAAAGTGGAGCTAGAAAGCATAGTATCATCAGTGCTACGTGGCAGTTCACCTGCAGTGTGCAGCAGTCGATTGGCACTGCAGTTGGATGTACTGCCACTGCTGCCCTATCTACTAGCGCCGCAGTTAAGAACTGCTAATGTGCAGGTACGTAACAATATTTATCATCCTAAATTAAAGCAGCAATTAAGAGCGCTTATTCCAAAAGTTGGCAACGTCGGCGTCGCAAACAGTTGTCAAATGTTAACAAGTTTTAATTAATTTAGCAATGTTACTGTATGGAAATAAGAAATATGGTAGTGCACTAAAACATTGACATAGGAATGCAATTAAAACACTAAATTTGATGTTGTAACCGTTTCAGGTGTAAAAAATGCATTTGAAAAGTTTCCAAATACTTTTTTTACATCTAAAACTATATATTTGGGGTTACGATATTAATTATTGTATTCCCTAATCATTTTTTATTGCACTACAGAGCCATATTTCTTATATTCATACAGTAAATTTACCAAATTAATTAAAATTTGTAAATATATGACAGCTATTTGCCAACTTTCTGGTTATGAGCCCTTAAGCCAGTTACAAGCCCTTTTGAATTGTCTAACAAATTATAATCAGCTTATAATGCTACACCTTCTTGCGATCTTCTGTAGTGAGTACTACTGGTTAGCGTAGTCTTCTTTAGGCATGGACAGCGGGTTGAGTCCGTGTTCCACTGTGACCACATCTCGGTGCATACCCACTTCCATTTTCAAAAAAATATTCACTAAGATTGCACACCTCGCGATTGTGGAGGGCATTTAAAAAGCCTCGACTCCACTGCTGAGACACAAACCTTCTCTCTGTGAGGGAAAGTGGGTTGTAAACCACAACACAGGCCCAGTGCGGGTTGGTAGATATCACATTTCTTTGTTGTTTTTTAGGGTTCCGTAGCCAAATGGCAAAAACGGAACCCTTATAGATTCGTCATGTCTGTCTGTCTGTCCGTGTATGTCACAGCCACTTTTTGTCGAAAGTATAAGAGCTATCCTGTTGAAACTTGGTAGAAAGATGTATTATGTGAACCGCATTAGGATTTTCACACAAAAATCAAAACAAAACAAATTTTGGGGGTGCCCCCCATACTTAGAATTGAAACTCAAAAAAATTTTTTTCACCAAGCCCGTACGTGTGGGATATCTATGAATAGGTCTTTAAAAATGATATTGAGGTTACTAACATCATTTTTTTCTAAACTGAACAGTTTGCGCGAGAGACACTTCCAAAGTGGTAAAAAGTGTGCCCCCCCCCCCCCCCCGTAACTTCTAAAATAAGAGAATGATAAAACTAAAAAAAATATATAATGTAGACCTCAACCAAAACTACCAACGAAAATTGGTTTGGATGAGATACAGTTAGCAGTTTTTGAGATATAGTACATTTTCAAAAGCCGCAAATATAACTTTGCCATTCATACAAATACTATGAAAAACAAAGTTATTTTTATTGTTTGTGTATATTACTTACTAATCTCAATATAATTATATCTCTAATCTATGCTTGCTGCTACGGAACCCTTCATGGGCGAGTCCAACTCGCACTTGGCCGGTTTTTGGACTCTAGGATATAGCGGCTTCCTCATGACGTTTTGCTTCTTATCATACGGTGTCTTAAAAATGGACACTGGCGGGCAGGTTGGTTCACAGATTTAACGTCAGGCATAGTGCTGTGGAGCCGGTATCCAAAGTACTTTTTAGGGTTCCGTAGCCAAATGGCAAAAACGGAACCCTTATAGATTCGTCATGTCTGTCTGTCTGTCCGTGTATGTCACAGCCACTTTTTGTCGAAAGTATAAGAGCTATCCTGTTGAAACTTGGTAGAAAGATGTATTATGTGAACCGCATTAGGATTTTCACACAAAAAACAAAACAAATTTTGGGGGTGCCCCCCATACTTAGAATTGAAACTCAAAAAAAAATTTTTCACCAAACCCATACGTGTGGGATATCTATGAATAGGTCTTTAAAAATGATATTGAGGTTACTAACATCATTTTTTTCTAAACTGAACAGTTTGCGCCAGAGACACTTCCAAAGTGGTAAAAAGTGTGTCCCCCCCCCGTAACTTCTAAAATAAGAGAATGATAAAACTAAAAAAAATATATAATGTAGACCTCAACCAAAACTAACAACGAAAATTGGTTTGGATGAGATACAGTTAGCAGTTTTTGAGATATAGTACATTTTCAAAAACCGCAAATATAACTTTGCCATTCATACAAATACTATGAAAAACAAAGTTATTTTTATTGTTTGTGTATATTACTTACTAATCTCAATATAATTATATCTCTAATCTATGCTTGCTGCTACGGAACCCTTCATGGGCGAGTCCAACTCGCACTTGGCCGGTTTTTTTTACATGGTAAAATCATCAATGAGTCCTCCCACCCCAGGGCGGGACAAAAGGGACTGTCAGACTTGTACTGACTAAAATCCACGGTAATCTAAAATAGCCCTTTACGTTTCAGGGTCACGGTTACATGATGAGAAAGTCCCGCGACCCCAGCAGGCTTTGGCCCTCTATGGGGGGCCAGATAGATGACAGCTCTTTGAGGCTGAGCATGGTTCATGATAGGACGGCGGGTCACCCTTTACTCGCCGATCGCCTGCTCTTCATAACATACGGTACCTTAAAAATGGACAAACGATGATTCTAGTTCGAATATGTCTTTCTCTAAGCGAAACAGAGGCGGGTTGCTAGTTAGTTAATAAACACGCTATTTTAATATAATATTCCATTTCACAGCTATGCAGCGAGAGTGAACGCAAGTCATTACGAACATGCGCGGGCGCAATGTGTGACTACGGACTACAGTACATACAACAGCGCACCCCGGATGGACTGTATGCCTTCGTGCTCGAACCACCCATTTATAGGATTGCGTTCTACGGTTAGTATACACACAGATCTCTTTCTACGGTCTTAATGCAACAAATTACACCGGTAAACAAATAGAAAAAAAATTCGCATGGGTTTTACTTATTATATTCTGATTAAATACAGGGTGTAAGAGACATCGACGCACAAACGGATACCATGGGTTTTTTTTTTAATTTTTTTATATGTTTAATAGTGAGCCGCGCTTAAAGTACTACAGGTACTGTGGTACTGGATACAGTATTTAGGTATACGATGACCTTTCATTATAAACATTTAAGAAGACACCATTTCTAGTTTTATTTACATTGCTACTTTTAGTGAAAGTAGTGAATTAATTACTTTTTTTATTAAAAGTGTCATTGGGTTAGGTAAGATTAGCGATTATGAACAGTCTAAAGTAAAAAAAAAACTCCAAAAAAAAATTTTTTTTATTTAGAAAATTACGAAAAAACCGACGAAAAATTCCAACACGGGGGGGTCCAGAATCATGCCCTGGACCCATGGTATCCGTTTGTGCGTCGATGTCTCTTACACCCTGTATAAACATAATAAACATATACAGGGTGAATTGTTCAACTGGACGTGGATGGCTATTTCCGAAACTATGAGGAATATCGAAATACGTTGAAAGGAGTCTCGAGGCCGATTTTGACGAAAACTAAATCTGCATCATTGGATTTTAGAAAATTCAATAATATTGGCCAGGTATCAAACCCGCTAATTTATAAATGTTCTGTATTATTACACCTTTCTATAGTGTTGCTAATAAGGATCATATTCTGGGAAGTAATCATATACGGCAAACTTGTGACAATCGGCGTTTGTGTATGTGAGTTTATGTTTGTAAAAGCACGACACGAGAGAAAATCTTAGAGTAGGGTAACAAAAAAAGGGAAAGTATTCAAAACTGTTGAACATGTCCAAATCTTAAAAAAAAAATGACAGTCTATAAAATAATAAGTAATAACTGTTTTTTTTTAAATCATCAAATGAGTCCTGAGCCCTGGGTGGGGCGGAAGGGACTGTCAGACTCTTACTGACTAAAATCCACCTGTGTTCCTTCGGATGCCCTTTACGTTCCGGGGCCACGGTATCCTGGATTAAGAAAATTCCGCGACCCCAGCAGGCATTTGGCCCCATAAGGGCCCCGTCGGTGACGTGTGAAACACGACGCACCCGGGCTTGGTCCTTGGTCGGACGGCAAGCTTACCCATTACTCACCGTCCGCAAGCCCGCTCCGCCACTGTGCCCTCTGCTATTCAGAGGGACACGCGTTGGAGCGTCCACCCTTACTTACTACCCTTACTCTCCTTAGGCACACAGTGCCTAAGGAGAGTTTTTGCCCGCATCCCAGGGCGCACCGGCCCGAAAAACTGGTCTTCCCCCCGGACGTATCCGAGAGGGAACTCCAGTCCACGGGCGCACGTGGAGGTTTCCTGTCTTAGCACCCCAGTAATAACTGTTTCCATTGTTTTTGCCATTTGATGTCATTTCCTATAAAAATCTTTTAATTTACTAAATATTGATACTGACACGTGGAAAATCGAAAAGCCTCCGTTTTAAAACGATCTTGATGCAGTACCTTCGTAGGTATTGTTGTTTTTTTACAAAAACCTTTTTGTTATGATCTTTCTTAAATTTTATAACTTGTCCACATAATTATGTTATAAATTAAACAGGTACTGAAGAGAAGGTGCGTCCTCCACCGGCGATCAGACAAGCGATAGCTCGGGAACAACAGCTTGAAATTATCAGACGAGCAGAGGAAATGGTGAGATATCAATACTGATTTTATACTGGTTAATAAATTAAGAATACAAAGGTTATTTAATTAATATAAAAAGGATTTGAATGTATATCTATTTTTCTGAATAAATTCGACCCTCCCTCTTAGCCTATAACCGTCTAATGGGCCTACCACACGCACAAACTTCACCTCAGATCTGCCTGCGCAAGCTTTTCGCATGAAAAAACAATACACGGTCGGCAACACTGAACACTGAACGCCCAACCACACACATAGGTAAGCAACCACACACGCAGGCCGGGCTTGTGCAGGCAAAACTGTGGGGAAGCTTGTGCGTGTGGTAGGTACTATCGCCCAATGTATATACTGACCCCCGTAAAGACTATTTCTGCTTGCAGAGTTATAACTTTCACTTCCTAGGCCCTTTGTTTTGACCATTCATCCTCTTCATAAAAAAGGGTCATCCATTTCATAAAAAAGGTGGCCAGTTCACAGATGTGGGATACTGCGCACGCGATTTTGTTTTAAAAGTGAGCAGAGATTACATTGTTCGATGGTACATAAGTACCAAAATCGGTAAAGCTGATTTTGGTTTTTATAAACAAACTTACTCACTATCGCCTTTAAAATACATACAGCATTTAATTTAGTTAGATTTTATTAATTTACTTAAATTGACAAACATAAACACCATTATTGCCTACTTTAGAACATTTATAAGGTAAAGGAAAAGTAAACAAAAAATTAAAACCTTATTTACTATCCACTACGATCACGTAGCCTTCGTAGCCGCTACGTCTGCTACGCCGTAGTAGCAGACGCGTGGCCGCTACGACTGCTACGCCGTAGCACTGAATGGCGCTGATCTCCGCTACGGTAGCTACGCCGTAGCTAACTCGTAGGTCAAACTTGCACTAATCTCCGCTACGTTAGCTATGTCGTAGCTAACTCGTAGCCCTAACTTGCGCTAATCTCCGCTACATTAGCTACGCCGTAGTCATCGCGTAGGACAAACTTGCGCTAATCTCCGCTACGTCAGCTACGCCGTAGCAAACTCGTAGACCTCACCACACGTCTTTTATATTTTCTTAGGCGAACAGAGTACCCGCTAGAAGTAATGCCACCAGTACTCCAGCCAAATCGGTAGGTGATAAGAAGGAGCCATCGACCAGTAGACAGCAAGAGAAGGAGGCGCCTCTACCGAACCACTTGCAAAGGTTGCAGCCGAAAGCAGTTAAGAAAAATACTCCGCAAGTAAGTGAATATTTTGTGAAAAAGGAGGTTTGTGGAGGTTCTCAATTCATCAATCTTTTTTTTATTTTGCTTTAGGTGCTGATTGTGTTTTCGCCTAAAATGTTCTAATTTACTAAAGCAGGGGTCACCAATTAGTTTCGTTAGGGGTCCGTTTTAAGCCAGGAAATTACCATCGCGATCCGCAGAATATTTTGAAAAAAAAATACTGTTAAACAAATATAATTACGGAAAATATACCTACAATAATAAAAAAGGTATTTTTTTACATTTTAATGAGAAAATGTTGTGTTTTATTGCGTGTTTCATAAGAAACTTCCGAATGTTTGTGTTTTAAAAACTGTGTTTTCTTGGAAATCGATTATAAGATCGTACTCTGTGGTGTGAAAGCAGCGGTGGTCCAGTGGTATCGGCCTCGACTTACGAGTTGTAGGTCGTGAGTTCGAACCCCGTCAGGCGCATTACTTTGTGTAATTTATTTCAACACCACTGCTCTCAAAACGGTGAAGGAAAACATCGTGAGGAAACCGGTATGTCCTAGAACCAAAAATTCGAAGACATGTGACATCTACCAATCCGCACTGGGCCCGCGTGGTAGATTATGGCCCACTCCCTCTCTCAGAGAGAAGGCCTGTGTCCCAGCAATGGGAACATTTAAAGGCTGATGATGATGATGATGACTCTGTAGTGTAAGTCGCTATGTTCTCGCGGACCGCACAATATGGGTCGGTGGTCCGGATACGGACCGCGGTCCGCCATTTGTTGACCCCTGTACTAAAGGAAGCTCATATTATGTATACTTCAAATGAACTGTTAAACGCGTTTTAAATAACAGTTAACAACAAGTGATGAGTATGAATGTTGATGGATGGAGAGGACGAGGAAGGCCAAAGAAAAGATGGATGGATTGTCTAAGGAATGATATGAAAGAAAAAGGAGTAAATGATACTGTGACGTCTGATAGGGGAGAATGGAAAACGTGTTGCGCCGACCACAAGTAGAATGGGATAAGGGCAGGAAGAAGAAGAAATAACAGTTAACAATTTTTATTACCACATTAATCAACTATATAAAAATAAGTCGGGTTTTCCTTCCTGACGCTATAACTCCAGAACGCACGAACCGATTTCCACGGTTTTGCATTCGTCGGAAAGGTCTCGGGCTCCGTGAGGTTTATAGCAAAGAAAATTCAGTAAAAAAAATTTCTTCTCCTTTTAATCACCAAACGAAATGTTACATAAAACGAAGCCATTTGGTGGCGAAACGGAGTTCGCCGGGTTTGCCAGTGGCTTATAAATACATGGATGAAACGCTAAAATTTTAACTTTAATAATACCTTATCCTCTCTATCCAATTAAAAAAGCAATCAAAAAAAAACCGCCACACAAATTCATATCACACGAATCAAAATATCATCTCCGTCCACAATACCTCAACTAACAGGGTTCCGCAGAGAAAGAACTCGTTAGTCCGTGAATAGCGCCAACAGATGAAGTTTACTCGTCTGATGGAATATATTAGCGGCTTGTGTACGGAACACTCACGCTAGGATTTGATACTGCTTTTTAATTGCAAGAATTTTGTGGTGCCCCGTAGAATGTTCTAGGTCCATTTTTTTGTAAAGGATCGGTGTAAAAGACTTGGTAGATATTATATTTTTAAATCCGCGGTCCTGGGACTGCGTAAACAGGGTAACGCGACCTTCTTTTTTTCATGGTAAAATCATCAAATGAGTCCTCGCACCCAGGGCAGGGTGGGAGGGACTGTCAGACTTGTACCTACTAAAATCCACGGTGTCCTTCATTAGCCCTTTACGTTCCAGGGTCACGGTAATGGTATAAGTCCCGCGACCCCGGCAGGCTTTGGCCCTCTAGAGGGGGCCCCCGTCACCTTGCTGACGCTCTTTGAGGCGCGCGTGGAACACAACGCGCCGTCGACCCGGGCATGGGGCATGGTACATGGTCGGGCGGCGAGTTGCCTATTACTCACATGCCCGCGCCTACGGTGGCCGGAGATCATCTTGCGACGTCCGTTGCCGTGGGCGTCTACCACTGCGGCTGGGGCGGAGGGAGGACGCTGTCCTCTCTCTCTCGCGGCCCGCCTCCTCCGCAACGGAAGACATATTGGGGCTTTTCCTTCAGCCTTGTAATTCCACTCACGGTGGGAGTGCGCTATTGTTTATATGTTTTGCCTGTTTTTATGTCCATAACCAGTGTAAACAAATCTATACATATAATAAATCTGTAGAAGGGTCAATTCTGTACATTGAAAATATTGAAAAAATAAATAGCGGGGGGTGTTGCTGGATCGATACCAAACCCAAATATGTGATTAAAAAAATTTTTGTCTGTCTGTCTGTCTGTCTGTATGTGCAGGCATCACGTGAAAACTAACGGTTCGATTTCGATGAAACTTGGTATAATTATACCTTATTATCCTGGGCATAAAATAGGATACTTTTTATCCTGGAAAAATACATAGAAAAAAAATCTTATTTTTCAGTTTTATTCATAGACGTTGTTCTGTAGAACCGCGAACACACGTTGCATTACCCGCAGTGAATTCAGCGCCGTAACCTGTAGCGCCGAAAGTCGGATTTGGCTTGAACCGTTTGCGGCACACGCGGGCCACGCCTCCCCGACTCCTATATAAGGAGCCGCGTTCTGCGCCGCGCGATGCATATAAATTCTGAATTTTAATGCGAGCGGACGTGTCCAGTGTGGCGAGCGGTCGTCCGTGGAATTAATATTGTATGCGTGTCATTTTAAACCGTGCTTTTCAGCGCGACCTTTTTGATTACTGTTCCGATCAGTTATTTGTAAATACAAGGCCAGAATTACTATGAAAAAAATACTTACTACAGAACGCAAGCTCAACAGCAGTAGCTCAATAGAGGGATCTCCTTAATTATTATAGGCTTAGCCGTATTTGGGTCCAATAGATATTTATAAGATGTCATTGTCAGAGTTACTCAAAATGGAGAAATAAACCATCTACGCGAAGACCGACATCCGCGCGGACGGAGTCACGGGCGGAAGCTAGTGTTGGTAATAAAACCATAAAATATATAGACAATTTTTAGACCTACCTATCTTAATTATGTGTAAGAAAGAGTGTCCATGGAATTTGTTGCCGATTCTTCTCCATAGACATCTACGCATTGGAATGAGCACCTACAGCACTTTCACAGTTTTTATGTCTTGTGACTGGGACTGTAGCACCATAACTATTTTTGAACTGTTTTTTTTTGCCTTTTGACAATACAAAAGTGCCTGTAACTGGCCTACTTGAAATAAATGCTTTGATTTTGATTTTAGGAGTTTCATTCAAATAACTTTCCAATGGCTAGATTCATTTAAGGAATCCACAGACATGTCCGGTTAATCACCTCACAACCTCCTCTAGGTTAACCTGCGAGAGGCAATTCACAAAAAAAAACTTTTTGAGTCTCTTTATAAACCACATAATGACCTACTATTATAACAAAATGGAAGTCGTATCTCGTAACAGAACATTGTCTATCACAAGTAATAGGCACGATGTGAAAGCACTCCGCGAATCTCTCCTAATTAAAACTGTGTTTGCTTAATCCGCATCGCGTATTGTGAGAGCGTGAAAGCGCTTCAGAGCAACTGTCATAGATTATACGGAGGGGAAGAAGAGACGTAATTATGTTCTACTTTTTCAAATAGCTTGAAAAAATTAACTAACAAACTAAAAGGGTTCAGATTGTCTAAAATGTTGCTGTACTATGCATGGAACACCCCTACAATACACAATATACTATCGGATTGGAAATTATAAAGATTCAGAATAATTATGGACATATTTAAAAAAATTAAACGTTAGTTTTCGTTTAATAGTTTTGATTTTAACTAAAGGTACAGCTCGGATCAAACAAAAGGTTATTTTGAATCAATACCTACAAGAGGTTTATGGCCCCAAAGATTTAGAAAGTTGAAAATGGATTTAAAACTCGAAACTAAAATATTTCAAAAAAATAAGCAAATACTAAATTCCTAAATTGAACTCAAAACCTACTACTGTAAGGATAAAAATATGTAATACCTCGTTAGACGTATAAACTAAATCACTGTACTTAAATGCAGTTATGTGTCCGTCAGTGTACGAGTATTTCCTCAGTGAGGACACCTATAATTCCCCACTTAAACACTGTCACATCTGCGTCACGTCATCACGTCTAAACACGTTCGTAGCGCGAAGTCACGTAATCACAGCAATCTCGCAGCGAGGGCTCGCACAAAAAGAAATAATTAACCCATCCGCGTCGCTGCACTTGTCACGTCAACTCGCTGCTTTTAATGTTTCTCACTGTCACGCTGCGCTTGGTAACACGACAGGTGTTACTGTGTGTTTGTAGGTATGTTTTAAAAGTTATAATTGCTTTCTTACTTTTTTCATGAGTTATTCAATAATAGTAGTTTCATTAGTTAAAAGTATTGTCACGTCATGTTACTACATGCTTGTTGGTAGTTATTACTTTATCAGTATATTTGGTTACAGCTGAGCAACTGTGTATTGTCACGCTACACGTGGTTAGTGTTATTGAGAAAAACGTATAATTACGGCGCTTAGGTATGGTTTCACTGAAGTATGTATTTTGATTGAGTTGTAAAAGAAATAATTAACCCATCCGCGTCGCTGCACTTGTCACGTCAACTCGCTGCTTTTAATGTTTCTCACTATCACGCTGCGCTTGGTAACACGACAGGTGTTACTGTGTGTTTGTTGGTATGTTTTAAAAGTTTTTAAAAATAATTGTCTTCCTAATTTCATTAGTTAATCAAAAGTATTGTCACGTCTCGTTACTTTAATTACTATTTTTGAGATATTGCTTTATTGTAAAAGAAGTATTAATTGCAGTTTTAAGTAACTGTATAAGGTCACGCTGCGCTGGGTTAGTTTTTAATGTTGTCCGCTGTCACGCTACGAAGAAGATACTAAAACGTTTTTTATCGTGATTGTTAGGATGTAACTTTAATTTAAAATTAATAATTATCAGGTTTTTTTTGTGCTGCTTAGATTGATTTAGTGAAACGCCTGGTATCCAATCCAATGCCTGGTCATTACATAAAGGCGCTCCCTCAACGCGATCATTCACCTGTAATGTAACATAAAGTGCGCAATTTGATGCTATTTAGTATTTTGTCACATCAACTCACACACATTTTTTGTAAAAAAAAAATGTACCGCTAACCAATCGAAAAAAAGATTTGGTACTCAAATAAATAGTACTAAATGGAAAAAATGTTTTGATGTGAACCAAAAGTTACGACGTAAAATTAAAAATATGAGGCAAAGTTAACGTCAAAACTTTTTAGATATTTTAAAATAAAATATCCCTTTCCCAAAGATAGTCAAGTTGTTTTTCCTAATTATAAATCTTCCATTATTTAAAAAGCCCGTCAGAAAAGAAGGCGTAAATCAAAAATTTTGCTTAAAGGCTTCAATGTCAAAACTGAAAAGTTATCATTTTTTAAATGTTTGGCTTTAGAACCAGCGATTTCCGAAAAAAGCGGGTATATCTATCATTTAGTTAATATATAGTATAGGTTAATTGGCTACACCAAAGTCAGGAAATGTGTTAGTATGATCAATTTAAACATAAATAAAACTGAAATTCAATTTCAGTAGAAACTATCTTAATAACATAGTTTTTTTTAACTGTGATAATATGCGGCATTGCATCAGTAACTTTAGTAAGTACTTTATTTTTTTAGCGTGGTAAAATCATCAAATGAGTCCTCCCACCCAGGGCAGGGCGAGAGGGACTGTCAGACTTGTACTGACTAAAATCCACGGTGTCCTTCATTAGCCCTTTACGTTCCAGGGTCACGGTAGTGAGATAAGTCCCGCGACCCCGGCAGGCTTTGGCCCTCTAGAGGGGGGCCCCGTTATCTTGCTGACGTTCTTTGAGGCGCGCGTGGAACACAACGCGCCGTCGACCCGGGCATGGTCCATGGTCGGGCGGCGAGTTGCCCATTACTGGCCGCCCGCATGCCCGCGCCTACGGTGGCCGGAGATCGTCTTTCGACGTCCGTCGCCGTGGCGCCTACCACTGAACTTTAGTACTAATGATAAACTATGGTACGTCATCTTGAACCTGTTGGTTTTTCATCAAGCGTCGTATCTTTCTCACCCTGAATCTGAATAAGCTCGATGGATGAACTGACAAACCGATATTGCGTCCAAGCCAATCTACTGAATAATTTATTTATATTCGCTGACAGACAACGCACAGCTTAAACCCCTCATTCTAGAAACTTGAACTTTTGTGAATGCGTTCCTGGGACTTTTGAATTGCATTAAATAGGATTTGAAAGCTTGTATGCTAATTCATCACTTTTACTGATGGGCTATTCCATACGCAAGAAGTCGCGTCCTTACTACCCCCACAATAATTCCCATTAAAGTCTCAAGTCAGTTCCGTCAATATGCCCGCCGGACCGGCAACCCTCCCGCGCCCCCTCTCCGTAAATACAATAACTAATCACAATAAAAGGGTTGCGGCTGTCTCTATTAAAAACTGGCTAAGAATATCATAAGGGGTGGTAAGGGGTAGCGCACACTCGTTGATGTCTTTATTTCAACGGGGTTCAATGACTTTGGGGTATGCGACTAGCGGGCCGTCCTGGCTTCGAATTCGCTGGGTGCGAAGTACTAGGTGGGGGTAGTACTATTCGATCGCAGCGCTCATGGTGGCGAAAAGTAGGACTAATGTTGGATATCTGTAATCTGTGTAAACACAATTATTGAAATATTTTACTCACCACATTCAATTTGAATGGCCAAAAATGATTTGACAATAGGTACTTGTGACTTTGTCCACCCAAAATAACAGTAATTATAGAAATTTACATTTAAATACAATAATAATTTTTAAATTCAAAATCACAATGCCGCCTTTATAATCACAACGTCAGAACGGTCATTACCAACAAAAGTTCTGGACGGTAGGTGGCGCTAAAGTCGTGCACGGTGTCAATAGGTGCAATTTTAAAATAAAATATAGCCTTTAACACTCAAGGTTAATGTAGTTTTTTTTTTGGTGAAAGAATTTTCAAAATCGGGTCACCAATTCCAACACTACTTCCTAAAAAATACTTACAAACTTGGCTTCTTAATAATATTTGTATAAGATAGATAATTTGACAGTTTTTTTTTAACTATGATAATAAACGGAACACCAATTTTTTGAGTTATTATGAAGCTTGTTGTCATTTGACCACTTTGGTGGCAGTGCAGTTTAAAAGAGATAAAAGATTAAAAATAATATAGTTTCACCTGATACATGTTTCAGTGGTCGATTCCTTGCTCTCGTAGTGCACTATCTATTGCTTAACTTTTTTTCACTCGTAACATAAAGTTTTTTCAGAGGGTCCCAAATACTCAAAATAATTGGTGGAAATAAAGATAACGAGTTTATTTTAAGCGAGTGAGGAGCAAAATATTAAAAATAGGAGCAAGTAGGAGCAGTGGTGACTTACGAGTAGTAGGTCGTGGGTTCGAACCCCGTCAGGCGCATTACTTTGTGTAATTTATTTCAACACCACTGCTCTCAAAACGGTGAAGGAAAACATCGTGAGGAAACCGGCATGTCCTAGAACCAAAAATTCGAAGACATGTGACATCTACCAATCCGTACTGGGCCCGCGTGGTAGATTATGGCCCACTCCCTCTCACAAAGAGGAGGCCTGTGTCCCAGCAGTGGGAAAATTTATAGGCTGATGATGATAAAAAATAAGTGAGCGAGTTTCTCTTATTTTCTTTCGTTAGCAAGTGGTTTATTTTTCAAAAATAATTCGATTACCGACTCTGTCTAGTGTGCGCTCCTCTTTATTATTACGATTTTTCGTCCAGTTTTCCTCTCGCTAATGGCGTTGCGATGCCGGCGGCCGTCGATTCATTCCGTTCATTGCGTCACTTGCCATCCCTTCTGCTTTCATTATTTATTTATCATGCTGTTATGTCGTGTCATCACCCCTTAGCTTTGAAGATTGGGTATATTCATGATCTTTAACCACAGAGGCAGTAGTTCCATTTTATTTGATGAATGTGGTAGCCACTTCATATGAAATTAAAAAAAAAACTGACATGCTTTAGAATTCCTGAATAATTTTTATTCTATCTTTCGGACTAATGAAAATCATTATTTTAAACGCAATTAAATATGTATTATTTAGATACAATAGATTAAAATTAACAATAAAATAAACTAAATACTAACTTATTAAGCCTACAAATAGACACTATAAACAATAAAATAATAAATTAATTAAACCTAAATATTAACAACGCTGTCAGCTGTCAATGTGCCCAAGAGACTGGCGGGGTTACCTCATTGTATGGCTATACTTAGCCTCTGACCAGGTTAAAAGCCAGCTCTTGGGTCACGGGAAGCGTCAACCAGTCTTTTCGAAATGTCTCTGAAGAGGCTGTGGGCACTCGGACCCCATGGCCCTATAGTTTCAACCCCAAATGGCTCAGAAATATAGTTACTACTCAGGTTACAGGATATTTACGCCGCTTGAGGTTCTCAGCAACCGCAGCAGCAGCGCCAGCAGAGCACGGTGAACTTGGAAGATGAGACTTAAAATTTTTTGCCTATTCCAGTTCCGCAATAATAAAAGAGTATCCAGTAGTGCCGCAAAAGTGGTTAGAAGTGATAGTTAGCAATTAGTGTGGCACTGCGGACAGACGCGGGCACTTAGCCGCCGCGGCGCCTAATGTTACTCGTATCGCGGTATTTATTGCTGTGTTCTATGTGAACATGGGTTTAACTGCGCTGAAGTTGGTATTTTGGTAGTTTAGATACCTCAGTAAATTGCGGGACTCTATGGGGTCGCAGGACTATCCTAGAAGGATACCGTGGCTCTGGAACGTAAAGGGCAACCGGAGGAACAGGGTGGAATTGTAGTCAATAAGAGTTTGATAGTGCCTTCCGCATTGTAATATCCCTTTGTGCCTGTTGGCCTTGTTTTGTTCTGTCTCCTACTTGACAGTGGAAACATATTTTTTTCTACTCCTCCACTATTCTTTTCTGATTAATTTCGTTGCAGGATCCAAGACAGGTAAATTCATTTTCCTGGACAGGTCGAGGTTCATTGTCTCGACGCTTTTCTGGTGGTTGCCACTGTTGATTCTGGCTTTCAGGAGTTGCAGTGGTTTGTGAATAGTGCTGTGGGTTTTTCCCAAAAAAAAGTCCCTTCAGCACCACACAAAGACTCATTTAATTATTTTACCAATCAAATAAACGTATGGAAGAAGAAAACTGGCTGCGTCGATTCCAAAATAAATCGGTAAGAAGGCAAGGAGACTGATAATGGTGATGCTTGCTGAGCTTCAAAAAGTGCTCATTTTATGTAGTAAAACACCAGGTGATAAAGAAGAAAAAAAAGAGAAAGAAAGAAGGCTAAACCCCTGTGACAAGCATTTAACAATAATTTACTTAATCTTTCAGAACATAGAAACTTGTCCGTTTTAATAGAATTCGTCCTTTATAAAATAAAGTCAGATAATAACACAGCTTACACGAAAAAGCCCAATAAAAATTGACTTATTGATATTTCTATGATGATTATCTAAATTCTACATCAAACTCTACTTACCCCTTTAATCGAACATCTTAACAGTAAATATAAAAACAAAACCCGAGAAAAAAATACAAAAACCCCATTCGGCGAGTTTATTAGCATCTATTAGAGCAAGCTCCAGCCTTCCCATTACACTGGCGTGCACAAAAATGTGTAACGCCCACCTAATAAATTTACCGGCAGTTAAGTCGCGCACGCGACCCAAAGTGGATGGTTAGTTGGAACCGTTGAGTGCTTTGTACGGATTTTATGTTCCGCGATTAGAGGCATTTGATGCGATACACTGTAGTAATGGCTGGGTCAATTAAATGGACTTGTTGTGTAGATTTTCGTGTTGCACTGTTGTTGGTTTTGGTTTTGAATGGATTTTTTGTTTTTTGTATGGTGTAGGATAATTTGTTGTGTTTTATGGTCACTTTTAATTGGTCAGTAAGCTATAAAAGTATTCAAATGAAATTGTATGACAAAATCTCTCTATTTATTAAATTTAATAAAAAAAAGAATGTCCACAATTTCCTTTCATAAAATCCGTTTGCAATAACTTCGAAGGTATTTCAAACACCTTCATCATTATCTAGCCTTTTCTCAACTATGTTGGGTTCGACTTCCAATCTTGTAACTGAATATCGTCTATTCCCATTTGTCCCCTTGAACTAGGGTTGCCAACTTTTATTAGAAGAAATAGAGTATATCCGATTTCAAAGGAGGTAAATAAAGAGTACGGACTTCCAAAAAAGAGTATTATTTATTTAATATTTTTAAAAAGGTATTTTTTTGTACTTTTTACAGCACATAACAATTTTTCATTGTTTTTAAAAGAATTGTACCTACTTCAAACATTCTAACTCTTTTATAAAGATCAAGAGCTCATTTTTAATCCATTTCAATGAAGCTCTGTTTCTCTCTTCCCGCCACTTCACATTTATGATCGAAAAGGCTCTCTAGTAAACGCTGAAGTGGTGAGAACAGAGATGTATAATACATAGCTTATAATTTTTTTAAACAAATTCGTCAGGACTATTTTAAAAAAATGCTATTTTTCTGCAATGAAAAGTCCACGCGTAAAATCTGTGTTATTTAAAAATTCACCTTGGAGTTCTTTTAAAATTATAACTACTGAATATAAACTGTCCACGTGTTAGTCTTCGTAAATTAAGTTTTCCTTCTATAATTTGTTCTAAATTATTAAATTCAATATTAGGTCTTGAAGATATTTTATTTAGTGAAGAAAGCCAGTTATTACTACGAAATAAAATCAAACCATTTTTGTAAATAAATCAAACTGTGACGTCATGACATTGGCATAATGGCATTAGTGGCTGCATTCAGAAACGTCTGAATGTGGCTTGGGGAATAATAATTGGGGATACCTACCAACATTTTAACAGTAAATGGTCGACTTTTTTGTTAATGATCATGGTTTTGCATAATATTACACGACTGGCACTAAGTAGTATACTAAACATTGTGTAAAAAAGAGTATTTTAGCGTACTCTATTAGTCTTATAGATTATAGAGTACCCCTACATGATATAGAGTACAATACTCTATTTTAGAGTGCGATTGGCAACCCTACCTTGAACTGGCTTTGTCACCACTGGGGACAAACGTGAAAAAAAATATCCCCGATTGTCCCCACTGGAGACAAACGGGAAGAAAAATTTCCATTAAGTACCTATTTAACCGACCTCAAAAAAAAAAGTAGGTTCTCAGTTCGACCTGTATGTATGTATGTATGTTTGTCCGCGATTATCTTGCGTTTGGCTGAACGGATTTTGATGCGGTTTTCAGGAAAGGTTTCATTACATTCTGGAGAAGGTTTTAGTATATAATTAACACTAATAGATATACCATGATGTTGCCCGCGTGGATCCGTTTTTGCTTGCTTGGATTGTAGATTTTCAAAGACGCCGATTATATGAAGATTTTTTTGTTGAATATTTAACTAAAAAGGGATAAATAAAAAAACTTTTTGAAAAAAAAAGGGAACCGACTTCAAAACCAAACACAAAAAACTGTAAAATAACTTTTCTTTCGGAAGTCGGTGGCCATAGTCAATGAAATAAAAAACAAAGCCACCGACTTCCGAAAGAAAAGTTATTTTACAGTTTTTTGTGTTTGGTTTTGAAGGCTGTTCCCTTTTTTTCAAAAAGTTTTTTTACATGAAGCGATTGCCTATCTGACCTCAACAATGAACCCAGTATGGGTGATATGATATCCATTGGCAAGACTGGTTGTCAGACTTTCCAGCTACAAACACATTACCAATCCATAATAACCTAAAACACATTTCCTTCCCAACTAAAACAGAAAAGAAAAAAATCTTGTTACATTACGTCTGATAACTAATGCCAGACATTAAGCACTCGGCTCGCTCGTAATAAAAGCAATAACACTCCGAATAGGAAAGAGTGCCTCTATAATGCGTCGGGTAAACGAATATGTGGGGAAATTGCTCGGGAGCTCGCCTAGATGCGATTGAGAGAGGCCGGATACGGGCAATCATCAATCTACCCCCTACATCGTAAATCACGCGTACAATGGACGAGGGAAGTTCTTAAGAAGAAAAACTATAGGTTTATATCCTTCCGGGGCTCGGCCAATCGGAAGCCGGCGCGCTCACCCCCCTGCAACCCGCGAGAAGGGTTAGCGTGGATTGTGTTAAGGGGAGATTCGGTGTAATTGGTCAGTGATGAGCGTTGTGGAGAGTTTTTGGTTTAAAGTTGTCGAAATGTTCAATATTTTCAAGTCCGAAGTAATAAAAATGCAGCATCTGTAGCATGATTTTGGAACGATGTAGAGGCTCGTTTGAATTAGTGTCTGTAAAGCTAGTCAGTTAAATGATAACAATTTAAGATTAAGTTAACCTTAGTAACATATATAACAACACGATTTTATGACAGATTTAACAGATTTGCCAAAAATTAATTTATAATTAACTTAATACTCTATATCTACTTACACTTAAAAGAAATTAGTCCAATTTCAGAATAGATCAATACTTGACCATCTTACTAACGAATCTAGGATACAAAAACACCATATTCCAGTCACAATTCTTACAAAACAAACCACCCAAACGAAATATCCAACTTTTTTACATATAAAACAGTTCCTCGATCCACCCAAGTGCCTTATTCCGGGGTCGTTTACAGCGCCCCCATCACCCCCTTTCTCGATCCCAACTTATTTAGTTAGGGGTGAGATTTTTCCACGTCCGGCGGTCGTGGCCAAACCGTCCGTCATCCGCGAGGATTACTGGTAATCTTCCGTAGGCGATAGCGTAATGACTGCTGATGTGACGGCTTCTTTCCAATTATTTATATTGATAAGGTCGTGGTTTTGCTTGGTTGTAGGTTTTTTGGTTTATTTGGGATATTGGATTATTATTTTGTAATAGGTTTGTTTCGTATCTTCTTCACTCTACTACGGGGATCTCTAAACTTGAGAACTTGAAGTAGAAAGCGCAGCCGTGATCGTTTAGACATTTTTTTTTTTTTTTAGGTTGGCAAAATCATCAAATGAGTCCTCCCGCCCTGGGTGGGGCGGAAGGGACTGTCAGACTCTTACTGACTAAAATCCACCCGTGTTCCTTCGGATGTCCTTTACGTTCCGGGGCCACGGTATCCTGGATTAAGAAAAAATCCGCGACCCCGGCAGGCATTTGGCCCCATAACATGGCCCCGTCGGTGAAGCGTGAAACACGACGCGCCACCGACCCGGGCTTGGTACCTGGTCGGACAGCGAGCTTACCCATTACTCACCGTCCGCAAGCCCGCTCCGCCGCTGTGCCCTCTGCTATTCAGAGGGACACGCGTTGGAGCGTCCACCCGACAGGCTATTTGCATACGGGCACACAGTGCCTAAGGAAGAGTTTTTGCCCGCATCCCAGGGTGCACCGGCCCGAATAACTGGTCTTCCCCCCGGACGTATCCGAGAGGGAACTCCAGTCCACGGACGCACGTGGAGGTTTCCTGTCTTAGCACCCCGTGATCGTTTAGACATGGAGGGTTTTTGATTTATTTGGGACATTACATTATTATTTTGTAAAAGGTTTATTTCGTGTCTTTTTTACTCGACTACGGCGACGTCAAAAAGAAGGGTAATGATTTTTGGAGAATTTGAAGGAGGTGACGCATAGCTGTGATCTTTAAAATAAATGGAGGGAGGTTCTGGGTCAACAGCGGAACAGACTCCGTACTATATATTTTATCGTGTCATAATTGCCATTTGGATATTTTCTAAATCCCTATGGATTAGGCAAACAGTACTGTTTAAGGAATTATACTACTTTTCAACTATTAAGCAATTGTAGTCAGTGCCTAATATCCCTATTAGGCACTGACTCTCTCTCTCGCTCTCAAAATGAGATAGGCAATACTGGTATCACCTGTAACCGATTGGACTGAATGCTGATTTCATCTTAGTTATGAAAAGGTAGATATATGATTATGATGAAATTGCAGACAGCAAAGCTACTATGCATTTTCCGAATATAAACCTCCAAAATCAATAATGCAATTTGTTTTATTACTATCATGTAAAAAACTACAGTTCAAATAACATAAACCCAATCACCTCTAATGACGTCACCGAATTAGATTTCCCCAAAGCATATAACATTTGAATACAATTTACTTTTTCGAACGAATTCATTTGCGGCTGGCAACACGTTGGAAAATTTGAATTTAGAACGCGTTCGGGGAGCGCGGGCCGCAGCGGCAAATTGTGAATTAGACCGCCGCGGGCGCACCGCACCACCGCTTGTTAGCTAGTTTTTACGCTGGCAACCCCTTTGTCAGGGAAATTGCATCAATGCCGTATTGCACTGTGTAGTCGGTTATTTAGACCGCGCGGAAAGATTGCCATGATATTCCTTTTTATTGCGGTTTCCAAATTCGTAATTTTTTGTGGTTTTGTTTTTTTGGAATATTTTATTTTTATTTCTTGGTTGTTTTGTATAATGTTATCTATAGCTACATTGATTTACTTATCCCAAAAACTAGAACGGTATAATCGTAAACTACTGAAAATACGACGACATAAGGTGGCGTCTACCAGGCTGGGCTCGCGTGGTAGACAGCCCACCGTCTCTAGTAAAGAGAAGAACTATGTGTCAACAGTGAAAACATTAATATTAATACATTTTTTTATGCTTTCCCACTGCTGGGCAAAGGCCTCCCCCAATAACTTCCAAGAGCTAATGCTGTGCACCCTCACACAAATATTTCATAAACAATAAAGAAAAAGGTTACAAAATCATCATAAAGAGCACAGATTTTCGGTCGCGAGACTAACGAATTACCGTGACCTCAGAACGTAAAGGGCTATTGAAGGACACCGTGGATTTTAGTCAGTACAAGTCTGACAGTCCCTAGGACTAAAGATAGAAATAAAATAATTTTATTTTTTTACAGAAAAGCATGCAAATCACGTAAAAAAAACAGATATATATATATAGATCTAAACTTAAAAAGTAAACAAAAACAAATTTCGACAGCTGCATGCCATGACTGTAAAAATAAAGGTCTCACTCAGCATAACGCTGTGCTGTGAGAGACCCACAGCACAACACTGGTTGTCAGTGGCCACCGGAATCTGGAGGACTCATTTGATGATGTTACCACGATAAAAAAAAAATAACAGATTTATTTTCATTTTTTTTCATAACTCATTACCATTGTAACGCCTATCAATTGCGACAATGCCACTAATTGCCCCGAGGGTAGTGGGCCGTTCGTTTAGAACATTCAAATGATATAATATACACGCCCTGAGAGGGAGAGCTGGTCTCCTGTCGCGAAGTAATCATACTGCTAATGATCCATGAGCTTTATTATACAGATTCATTAACAGATGGTTGTAAAAAAAATCGGTTTTGATTTGTATTATGGTGCAGTGAAAAATTCTAGTCTTTCCTACATTCGTTACAAGTCTGTAAAAAATCATTATGGTATTTTTTTCTAAACAAACATTTTGGAATTCCTACATAAGTACAGTAAGAGGTATCAAAATAGACTTTCAAGACATGGAATTCGGCACATATTAAAAAAAAAACACTTTAATTAAGAGGCATTAACACATAGTACGAGTAGCTTGAAATTTAAGAAAACCTTAAGCTCGTCAAATTTTTCTAGAAACCATATAATAGATGCTGGCTTATCAATGTTTTGCTGTCTAATAATTCTTACTAATTGGATATTTTCTATGCTATACAGATATTTAGGTGTTAAACTAATCCATTATCTGTTAATAAGTACCTTTTACCACGCTCAACTCATAAAACTCAACTGAAAATCGTCGTAAAGCGAAATTTCCAGATTAATTACGAGAAACACACTCATTCATTATCCTCCTAAATTATTTATGAACATCATAAATAACACTGTAATTTTCATTTCACTCCGCATTACAAGGATTACGTTCCATTTTCCCCTTTCTATTATTGTAACTAATCTTGTCACTAAACCCTAGTCCGATTATCTGAACGCAGCATTAATGCGGTTCGAAATTTAAACACGCGTATAATTTTCAAAAGTGGAATGCCATATGTGTTGCCAGAGGCGAAATTTTTTTTTGGCGCCACGAAGTCGCACCCGTTCGGAAACGCGCTACTGACACCCGTTAAACGAGCATTAAGAACACAAATGTATTCAGAGTGGGGTGAGCGTATAATAAACGGTTTTATTGGCTTTATCCCGTTGTGTCTGAGCCTGAGCCAACATTGTTACTCGGTTTCTTTTTCGGTAAAGTAATTTGAATATTTTATTAGAGAATTTTTGGCTGATAAAGCGGGTGAGTTCGGATATTTTTTTATTACTACTTTTTTTGTTGGAAGCTAGACAATACTTAATTTTTTTATGTCATCAAAATAATGCCTAGGGTACATTACATTCGCGAGACGATCTCCGGCCACCGTAGGCGCGGGCATGCGGGCGGCGAGTAATGAGCAACTCGCCACCCGACCATGGACCATGCCCGGGTCGACGGCGCGTTGTGTTCCACGCGCGCCTCATAGAGTGTCAGCATGATGACGGGGCCCCCCTCTAGAGGGCCAAAGCCTGCCGGGGTCGCGAGACTTATCTCATTACCGTGACCCCGGAACATAAAGGGCTATTGAAGGACACCGTGGATTTTAGTCAGTACGAGTCTGACAGTCCCTCTCGCCCTGCCCTGGGTGGGAGGACTCATTTGATGAATTTACCACGAAAAAAAAGGGTACATTACATTATAGAGTTTCTTTGATATTTACTGATTCATTGTTTTACAAAACAAAACGATTTTTTGTGTGATATTACCTCAGTATTTAATAATTTATGTGCAAAGAATTATTAAGAAAGAATTCAAATAAAATCATTTATTTCAAGTAGTCCAGTCACAAACACTTTTGAATTGTCAAAAAACGAAATAAGGAAATATTACAAAAAAATATGGTGCTACATTCCCAGTCACAAGACATAATAACTGTGAAAGTACTGTAGGTAAAGAAAGTTTCCTTCATATCTTTGCTTTAACAATTTTAATACTTCAATGCCCAATTTTGCCTAACATTAACCCTTTAACTGCCCACATAACTATCTAACCCAGAACAAACACTACCCACCCACCTTAGGCTAAAAAAAACACATTAAAACCGCACATTTGTCTACAAAGCTGTGCGGTAATCATCTTTTGTGCGTAGTGCAAACATGTGGCATATTGCGGAGCCCTATCTGATTAGCCAAACAATTTGCGGAGAACCCCCTGTCCTGCCGCGGCTTTGAGTCAGTGTACCCGCGAGCTAAATGACTTGGCGCAGCATGTAAAGGGTTAATCGCTATGTTTGCGAATGGACCTACTTTATATGTATGTGTTTTTTTTTTTCTTTTATATGCACAGATTGAAGTCTGGTGAAGGTGTTGAATTTTTGTATTGTTTGCCAAGTACTAGTTTTAACTGTTTTCGTTAATTTTCAATCCTAATCATGCTACCAAAGAAAGAAAGAAAGAAAGAAATAAAATTTATTTGTTACAGTCGTCAGGGCACACCACCAGACCAGAGGACTTTCGTCTTTTTTTTTTGCGTGGTAAAACATCAAATGAGTCCTCCCACCCGGGGCAGGGCGGGAGGGACTGTCAGGCTCGTACTGACTAAAATCCACGGTGTCCTTCAATAGCCCTTTCTGTTCCGGGGTCACGGTAATGAGATAAGTCCCGCGACCCCGGCAGGCTTTGGCCCTCTAGAGGGGGGCCCCGTCATCATGCTGACACTCTTTGAGGCGCGCGTGGAACACAACGCGCCGTCGACCCGGGCATGGTCCATGGTCGAGCGGCGAGTTGCCCTTTACTCGCCGCCCGCATGCCCGCGCCTACGGTGGCCGGAGATCGTCTGCCGAGAGGATTTTCGTCTTAGTGTAATTACGAAACCACATAAATATATAAACTCACGCCTTCTTCCCATAGAGGTAGGCAGAAACTACAGAACGCCACCTGCTACGATCCTTTCACCTCATCAACATTCATACATCTGGTCATACAAGTACGCGGATTACGAGTTCTACGCACCCGACCCCCGACCTTTGTGAAACACTTCACCAATAAGTTTTCTTAGAACGTCCGGAAATTACGAAACCAATTAAGATTTTGTTTATTTACAATTCAACGTACAATTATGGTACTTGAGGTGGACTGAATAGCTATTACTACCAGTCAATCTTTTTAGTCATACCCCCTTATTAATAAACGTGGACCAAAGTTACGCCAAGGTTAATCTTCGGATTAACCATACATTTTTTAAGGATTAATCTTGGCGTAACTTTAGTCCACGTTTAATAATAAGGGGGATAAGGTTTAGCATTAAAAGTCAAAAAATGAAAACAACTTTATTTTAAGTGAACAAAAATAATAACTTGACATAAAAATAGTTTTTCTCAGAAACTAAAGAGCATCAAGAATCTAGTTTGTCAGTAAAACCTTATTCCACGTGGAACGGTTTTCTTGGAACTATCTCCCTCGAGACGAAGCTATGAAATAATTTACTTGTGCAGGAACAAAACTCATTAGCATCCATAGTCTTTGAAACTAAAGACAGGTAGACTACACGTGTATGGTCGCGGGACTAATGAATTACCGTGACCCTGGAACGTAAAAGGCTATTGAAGGACACCGTGGATTTAAGTCAGTACAAATCTGACAGTCCCTCCTGCCCGAGCGTGGAACGTAAAACAGAAACACACTTGGTAGAAATCACAGTTAATAGAAATCTCTATTCCTAGACAGCACGTTTCGCCGAAAACTTTTTTGATAGAAGACATTGTTGGTAGATAACTCGGTCCATAGAAAACACTGTTGACAGAGATCTCCGTTCATAGATAGCACTTCTTGCCGTAAACTTCTTTCATAGAAATCACTGTTTCCAGATGTCTTGGTTCACAGAAAGCATTTTTGAAGAAAAAACTATGCCCGAGCGCATACACACTTTACAAAACAAGGTTTATTTCGGTTGAAAAAAAAAATTACAGATTTTTCTTGCAGAGCTTCAAACCTACGACGCTATGTTACACGCTTAACTCTTCTTAATTTTCCTGTCAATTTGTTGAAAATATAATTTTGGCTTGGTAAAGATATTTAATTTACTACACTACACTTCACTTATTACTGCTTTCGTATTTTACAATAATTATTACGACTCTGGGTTCAGTTAAAATATTCAGTCATAATTTGTAAATCACCGCAACGATCACAAAAAAGGAACGGTTTGTTATTATGTCACCTTGTGTCATCCGCACCGTCCTACGACGCAATCAATGTCAATAAAATTATCAATTTTTGGAAACCGTTTTAATGTGGTAGATCTAAAAGTGCTGCGTATTACAAATTAGCAAACGTTTCCTACGCAATTAGTTTTGTCTTTCTTACTATCGAGAAGCTTAAAGAAAATATTTTTTTTTTTAAAATGAGTTCCTGCAAGTTAGTAGAATCAAAACGTGGAGCAAGCGTTCTTATAGTAGATGGCTATTCATATCACGTAAACAAAAAAGTAAATGATACATTTTACTGGAGGTGCACACGGAGTAATGCTAAAGGTTGTGGTGCTACTGTAAAAACTTTACTTATCGGTAATGAACATTCAATCATCCATCAAAAAAACGCACATGGCCATTTGCCAGAGCCAGAGAAGCGAATACAAATGGAATATCAATCAAAAATAAGGAATATAGCAAAAACATCTATGGATTCTCCAGCGCAAATTGTAAACCGCTGTCTCCAGGATGTTCCTACTACGAGTGCTACCCACTTGCCTAACAAAGCGGCTGCCCGAATGATTGTGCACCGCATTAGGAATAAAGGCCAACCTAAAATCCCTAATACGATAAATTTCGACATACCGGACTATCTGTCGAAAATTGGAGGAGAGCAATTTTTAATTGGACAATATATTACAGAAAATGAGAGTGTGATCGTATTTTGCACAAGAAGTAATTTTAAACGACTTATCAATACAAAATGTTGGGTAATGGATGGCACGTTCGCTACATGTCCAGCGCCATTCACCCAAATATACACGATACATGCTTCAATAGGTACAGAAAGCGGCACAAAGAAGTTTGTACCACTAGTGTTTGCATTATTATCACATAAGACGGAAAAATGTTATACAATTTTGTTGGAAATATTGAAAAGATATGCTGTTAATACATTTCAGAGTAATCTGTCTCCTCAAAACATTTTAACCGATTTTGAAATAGCGGCTATCACTGCCGTTAAGCAGCAATTTCCAGAGTGTGTTCAACGACTGTGTTTATTTCATCTTACGCAGAGCATTTGGCGGCACGTACAGAGCGAGGGTTTGGCTAAGAAGTACGGTAATGATTTTTCTTTTGCGCATAAAATTAGGTATTTATTTGCATTGGCATTCCTAGATCCTGACGAGATACCTGAAGCTTTTCAGCTCGTTAAAGATGTAATATTACCAGAGGAAGCCGCAGGACTAGCGAAGTGGTTCGATAAATTTTATGTCTCTGGGGCGAAAAACACAAATAATATCAATAATAAAAAAATAACAAGTAAAAAAAAGCCACTATTCCCACCAAGTATGTGGTCAGTGTTTGATCGCACATATGACATTCCCAAGACCCAAAACGTCTTGGAATCTTGGCATGAACGGTGGACTACACTTCTTAATCGAAAGACATGGAATGTGTATAAAACAATAACTGAATTCGCTAAAGAGATGAAATACACAGACTGCGAAATTGAGCGGATCAATGCGTCGGAGCCTATGCCGAAGTATCGCCGACCTTCACAAATTGCATACGAGAACAGAATGCAAAAGCACTTGTCTCAAAGGAGTGAGATGGATATATTAACGTTTTTAGGAGGATTAGCTCAAATTTTACACATGAAAAATAGTTTATAATGTTATTCATATAAAATCTGTACTTATAACATTATAAAAAATAGGAGAGTTTGTTTCTTTGTTTGGTTGAACGCGCGAATCTCAGGAAGTACTGATTCGAATTGTTTTTTTTTGGATGGTCCATTTATCGAGGAAGGGTATAGGAGTATAGGCTATATCTCAAACTCTCCAGCTTTATAATCTGATATATAAAATGTGTCACAGTGTTAGTTACCATACTCCTCTGAAACGGCTTGACCGAGTTTTAATTAATTTTATATGCATATTCAGTAGGTCTGAGAATCGGCTACTATATATTTTTCATATCCGTAAGTGATAAGGGTTATCCACCCCTAACATTTTTTTTTAACAAGAATTAATTTTTATGGCAAATCAACGTTTGCCGGGTCAGCTAGTTTTGATTGAGAGCTTCCGTCGCATGATTGAGTTGGAGAAGCGCCACGGTGGCGACGCCCTCACCTTCCGCTTGACGCAAGTCCTGGTGAGGACAGTGTCCGGTGGGACACTGTTGTTGTTATTGCGGAACGGGGAGCAATCGGAACGCGTGAGGGAAAGAAGACCAAGTATTTTTTTTTGTTTAAAACATTGTTTCTAGTTTATGCCAAAGAGTTGGTTTTATTTTTCCATTTCATGTGTTGTTTTAGTTATGTTTTGCATCATTTTTTATTAAAATGGGATGATAAATATGATAACGTGTTTTTATTATGGGCTTCTGCCAGAACCAGAAAAAATAAATTTTTATTTTAGTAATATAATTTATTAAGTTTTTTCTTCAAAGATGCTTTCTGTGAACCAAGACATCTGGAAACAGTGATTTCTATGAAAGAAGTTTACGGCAAGAAGTGCTATCTATGAACGGAGATCTCTGTCAACAGTGTTTTCTATGGACCGAGTTATCTACCAACAATGTCTTCTATCAAAAAAGTTTTCGGCGAAACGTGCTGTCTAGGAATAGAGATTTCTATTAACTGTGATTTCTACCAAGTGTGTTTCTGTTTTACGTTCCACGCTCCTCCTGCCCTGCCCTGGGTGGGAGGACGAAACAATTTTTACTATGTTCCGTCGGTGCGCTAGAATTCCAGTTCCTTCTAAGTGAGCTCGCTCTATCTTAGGGCTCCCACACATAAACACGATACGACGTCACGTCGTGGAAATCTACGACACAACGTCGTAACGTGTCGATGCACGATACAACGTTGTGACTCACGATGCAATCCTGCGCAGTTGTTATTCGAAATTCAAAGATGACGGATGGTATTGAAGTCGATCATTTAATTACCCTAGTCGAGCAGCGTCCCGTACTATGGAACAGAATGCGTCTAGAGCGGTCCATTTTTCGGAATGAACTAAAACACCACCCCACTGTAACGATGCTCATCGTAGATTTCTACCGTCGTATCGTGTTTATGTGTGGGAGCCCTTAAGCCTCATCTTTGCCTTTCGGTTAGATTAATGCCAAGAGCAATTACATTAAAACAAAAATCGTCATTTGGCGCTGTGGCTGAGCGATCGACTGCTGCGTAGCGTGTCGCGGTTTCGATCCCCGCACGGAACAAATATTTGTATGATCTACAAGTAGTTGTTCCGGGTCTGGGTGTTTGTGTATGTGAGTTTCTATGTTTGTAAACGCACTCACAGTACAGGAAGAAATTCCTAGTGTGCGGCAACGTTTAAATTTTAAAAAAAAATCGAATACCCGGCTAGTTCCACAAAATTCTCGCTTTTAATATCCCACAAAATTTCCTTCTACATTTTCTTAAATTTACGTCTTAATCCAAGTTATTGACGTTGATAGGCGATCGATCACGCTCCCTCGGGAGTATCAATACAATTTTAAGTTTAACAAATCGTTCGAGGCTGAATGTAATTTGCGTGAGAGCATTGCCTTGCCTTCGTTTATTATGTATTTACGAACGCTGCGAATGCTCTGGTATATTTAAGCGTTTTTTTGGGAATTGAAGTGTAGGAATCGTTTAGTTATTAGTTAGATAAGGAAATTCGTGGTTTAAAGTAGTGAATAGTTGTTAAATCTTATTTGATTAAGGGCACCTCTTCATTAAAGGTGCTGAAGAAATACATAGTAAATAAAAAGCCATGTTTCTAAACAAAAATTGAGGTTACGTGAAAGCGAATAGGACTTGGCTTGCGTGGTGAATCGTGTGTCCTAGCTTTCAAAGATAATCATGTAATTATGTTGAGCTGCTTATTAGAAATATTTGGCTTAGATCTCTTCAACTGACAAGATATGAAATTAGTCTTTCCCACATTAACAGACTAAAATACGATTATTAATTCCAGTCAGTAAAATGACATTTCCAGTGTTCAGGTTTGTTTCGTTTTGTTTGTATCAGTGACAGTTGCACTTGTCATTTTACTGACTCGAATTAATCTGAGGAATTAATAATCAAACTCGCCACATGACACTGGCAGAGTAGTCAAGCAACTCGTTGCCAAAGGAGAAAGAAAAAAAATCAAACTTTATACTTTTTTTAAAGAAAAAAGCAAACAAAACTTGACAAGTAATACTATTCATCGGCAAAATAAAGAATTACTTAAGAAATATAAAATATATTTACCCAAAACCTCACACAACAAACACCCTTAACAAAATCATTTAAAAAGACAAAACCAAACAAAAACAGATTGTTTAACAAACAACAAAGTATTGTACAAAGTGGAACATTACTCCCCAAACGACAGGAACCTCTCCTGAATACTTTATGGACTTAAAGGCTATTTAGCTGGCCTGTCAACTGTTACTTTTATTGTCTTGTCCCTCCCACTATGAAATAAAACCTCTATTGTAACTATATCAATAAGGCTTTATGTAGAACAAAGAGAAAATGATGTATTTTTGTTGTGGACATTAGTAGGCTTAGTTGTTATGTAATGTTTGGTGATTGGCTGTTGATTTATTTAGGTACCTATCTACCTACCGGCGACAGGGAAGCGACTATTTTCTCCCATCTGTATAATGTTCCCACTGCTGGGACACAGGCATCCTCTCTGTAACAGTGAGTCGGCTGTAATTCACGCGAGCTCAGTGCAAGTTGATAGATGTCACATGTCTTCGAATGTTTGGTTCTAGGACAAAACGGTGGGTCAAAACAGTCTACCCTCTTTCTTACTCGTGTTTTCGCCCGATGCTGCTACCGTGTTGGTAGCCGTATTTTCACACAGACCAGCGACATCTCTTTCTCACTCTCTCTACTTCAAAGCAAAGCCCTTTGTCAGTGGCACTCGCTGAGACTAGCGCTCTCAGAGACTCGCTTACTCGTATATGCATACCAAAAAAAATTAACCGTGAGTGCGAGTAATCGCCCGCTTCAGTCGCTCATAGCTCAGCGATAAAACGTTCCTAGTTCCTATTTCGACTTGATTTGTGTTAATAGTTCGGCAGCGAGCAAGTGCCTTTGCGCAACGCACAGCATTGCAAAAATGCTCCTACATCAGTTTCTTATGTTATCCATAGGATGTCGCCTGATCTTTTGTTTTCTATACTGACTTTTCTAGTTTTTTTTTCATAATAAAAGTAAAAATATAACTTATAACGGTGCATCCACACCGCCGGTAACATTTGTGGAGCAATAAAAGGCAATACGGTAACATTCGGTAACTTTTGTGGCTCCTTGTTACTATTTGTTGGTTGTTACTCATCCACACCGCAGTAACATCCGACAACAAATGTTGCCGTGTTACTGTATGTCGAGTAACGTTGCTCGACAATCGGTAACATTGTTAGATAATGAGGGTAACATTGTTACCGAATGTTGAGCAACGTTACTCGACTTACAGTAACACGTCAACACTTAGTAACATTAAATAACATTTTGTTGGCTGATGTTACCGAGTAACATTTGGAAACGTTGAGCTACAAATGTTACCGGCGGTGTGGATGCACCGTAAAAAAATATTGCCTTGTCAACGGTGAATTAATATATTGAACCTTACCATCAATATAATAGCCTACTTATTTGCAAAAGTAGGTGACAAGGAATCATAGATTCATACCATTAGGTAAGTACCTATGCTACCACCCACACAGTCCAAACTATTCCTGTATATGTAGTCCATTAAATAAATATCGAATAGGTTAGCGTTAGATGGGCTCACGATGTATGCCCGCCATTACGAAATAAATGGCCAATTTGTATATAAATGTATATATGCCAACGTGAAATATTGTATTGGGATATAGTGGGCGTATTATAGGTATATTATGTAATAGGTTTATTATACAAAAGTTAAAGGAAGACTTTGTATAATAGACTACAGTCCCATGTCCAAAATGGATGGGTCATATGAACCACCAGGTGACGTATATAGGACGATATAAGAGCATAAAATAATAAGATTCAGCACTATGCCGTCACTTATAAGCTGTCCAACTGAGTGCTGGTGAGAATTCAAAAGTGCAGGTAGAGCGAGTACATTTTGGTCATATATTTTTGTACGGCATTTTTACAATCTATAAATCCATGAAAAATAATAAGAAAGCGCGCAGTGCCGTAAAAAAATGGTGCGTCACGAAGTCGGTATTTTTTTTTCTGACAATTTCCAGGGTAAAGGTCATTTGATTCTGTACGGCATCAGTTTCATACTGTTTCAATACAGCTTCTAATGTCCTATATACGTCACCTGGTGGTTCATATGACCCATCCATTTTGGACATGGGACTGTAGTCTATAAGATCTGCCTCAAGCGGGAAGAAGAGAAAGAAGATTTCTGCCTTCTGACTTGAAGTTGTCTGGTCTGGATATGATGCCGTCGGAAGCTTTGAAGGTAGCATGGCATTTGTGGGAATGCGGACGGTGAGTAATGGGTGACTCGTCTTCCGATCATGGACCCCGGTCGACGACGCGTCGTGTTCCGCTGTCAAATAGCTGTCAGCAATCAGACGGGGCCCCCGTTAGAGGGCCAAACGGAGGGCTTGTAAAGTAATGCCAATTATTGTCAGGCCAACAATCGGCACCGTCAACGGTTAAAAAATTAAATGGTTGGTTAATACAACTCTTTCAGTTCGCGATATATTTAAAAGCATTGTTATAATATCCAAGTATGCTAAGTAAATTCAAATTTGTACTTACTCGTATGTAGATCTTTGGCGGTTGGTGACTTAATAAAATTTCAAAAGTGTTTACCAATTTAAACCTCTGATAAAAAGATCCATCCAGCACGTAAGTACTTCCATGTTTTTGGGTGAAAAAATCATTAAAAATGATAGGAATTATTCCACCTTGTGGGCAGCGGAAAGGACTGACAGACTGTCACTGACTACAAATCCACCATGTTCCCTTGGTTCCCTTTTGCGTTCCAGGACAGCGGACAGTGTTAGTCCCGCGACCCCTGATACCGTGGTATCAGGGGTCGCGGGACTAACAAGCTACCGTGACCCCGGAACGTAAAGGGCTATTGAAGGACATGCCGTGGATTATAGTCAGTACAAGTCTGACAGTCCCTCCTGCCCTGCCCTGGGTGGAAGGACTCATTTGATGACGATACCACGCAAAAAAAAAGGGCCACGGTATCCTGTTTCGGCACTCTGGCGACTAAGTACTTCCTGGATATAACAAACAATCCCATAATACCAAAAAAGAACTAACAAGCAATCATACCATAAAGCCTTTCAAACTCTTTTCTATCTCATATCGCCGGCAGTCGTAAACACAACCTCTTCTTTATCCGCGCTCTATTTACGATACAGAACAAATAAGTATCGGAGGAGGGGCGAGAGAGGACAGGGAAACAATGAGAAATGACCGGCGGAAAATTGCGCGGATTGTGAACGCAATCCGAGTGGGGACGGCGCGATCGCTGCTTAAGGAAATGTGCAGGGTCGGAGTGGATGGCACCGGTTTTTTTAAATATGGTCTGTTTTATGGTAAGACTGGCACCGTGTTTTCACGCCCGCTATTTGTCTCCTTTTGGCCGTAGCATGATGTTATATAGCCCATAGCCTCTATAAATAGACTTACCAACACAATTTTTTTGAATTCGAACCAAACATGCAACCAAGAAACAATCAATTTTGACTGAACAGGCCAGTCAAAATTGATTGTTTCTTGGTCTTGTCTAGTGGTTAGTGATTTGGTCTAGTGGTTAGTGACCCTGACTATGCTATGCCGGAGGTCGTGGGTTCGATTCCCACCCAGGACAAATGTTTGTGTGATGAGCACGATCATTTGTTCTGTGTCTGGGTGTAATTTATCTATAATATGTATGTATTTAGAAATATTTAAGTATGTTTATCAGTTGTCTAGTACCCATAACACAAGCTCTGCTTAGCTTGGGACTAGATGGCGTTGAGTGATAGTTGTGGAATATATTATATATTATTTATTATATTATTATAATCTCTTTAGCTTTTTTTATATTAGAACAGCTTTCTGACCGAATCTATTCTTAGGTGTGCCAACCATTTTGGTGAAGAATAAATAAACCTATAGTCATCACTACACTTACGATCACAGACTTACATAATGAATGAGTTAAGATTTCCTGACGAAGTTTGCCTTAATGTCCAAGACAAAATTATATGATGTAAAAAGGGCTTTTTTTTTTATCGTGGTAAAATCATCAAATGAGTCCTCCCACCCCGGGCAGGGCGGGAGGGACTGTCAGACTTGTACTGACTAAAATCCACGGTGTCCTTCGATAGCCCTTTATGTTCCGGGGTCACGGTAATGAGATAAGTCCCGCGACCCCGGCAGGCTTTGGCCCTCTAGTGAGGGGGCCCCGTCATTATGCTGACGCTCTTTGAGGTGCGCGTGGAACACAACGCGCCGTCGACCCGGGCATGGTCCATGGTCGGGCAGCGAGTTGCCCTTTACTCGCCGCCCGCATGCCCGCGCCTACGGTGGCCGGAGATCGTCTTGCGACGTCCGTCGCCGTGGGCGTCCACCACTGCGGTTGGGGCGGAGGGAGGACACTGTCCTCTCTCTCACGCGGCCCGCCTCCTCCTTCGCGAGCATTACTGCTTCGCAGAAGGAGGCGAATGTAAAAAGGGCTTGACGGAGTTTTAAACAATATCCTCGTGCATAGAAGATCTAGAAGGTGACGGCTTAAGAATTTGGCCCTCAAGATTCTACTTAGCCAGGAAGTTCTGGAAATTTCTACTTGAAATGCTTGTAACAGTAACATTCATGCATGTCTGATTTAAAAGAATCTATGATGACTATTGGACCCCGACAAAAATAATTTCATCTTGATGACGCGTCGGGAAATCTCAGATATTCTCGGTTACGTCTTGTAGCCCGATGTTCTTCCCCTAATTTTTCCAAATCCTCAACTAATAAACAGCAGAATAACCCCTCAATTACGTAATCCACGTTTCATGATTGGATTCAATCCGTGCTACACTAACGGCAAGGCCCAGTGCACGTCTGTAGTCTAGCCCGAGGCGACCCTGTGTTGGCGCGCACTCTATTTTCCTATTTGCGCGGCAGATTGGCTCTGATTGTATTGTTTGCGGCGGGGCGGGGCATTGATACCCCGGGCCTTCGCCCCCCTCACTCACTTCACCCCCTCCCGCCCCACAGGGTGCAGCCGAGTGGAAAAATGTTATCTACAACGTGAAATATCGCATGTTTGCGATAAATATTTGATAGGAGAATGGATTTTTAAATTTGTTTCGTGCGGACATTAGTTTTGCGGTCGGTTCTCCGGAGGTTCGTGCGATTAAGGTTGCGGTTTGTTGTGTGTGGTTCTATGTATGTAGGTGATGCACGAGTATACTTAGGTATTCTTTATCCTAATTTCCATAGTCAAAGACAAATCATTTATTTCGATTAGGCCATCAAAAAGGCACTTTTAAACGTCGAATAAGTTAGCATAGTAAATTATAGAGTCTATTTGCTAATTCGATTCTAAAAGATGATATAATTCTACACATATTTAAGTATTTGAACGTCAATTTTAATAATAAAAAGAAACTTGAGAGGTGTCAAGGGACACCCAGATGGAACGAAGTTACTGTATACACTCAACAAAAAACTTGGGAAAAATAATCGTCGCGACACCACACTGTTCAATACGAAATAGAAAGACGAAACGAAAATATCTGGCTTGCTTTCTATAAGAGAGAGAGAGAGAGCGACAGAGAAACATGCGCACGCCGCACGGCTTACAATAGCTTACTGTAGCAAAAAGTGTCGTTACAAGTTTTCGTCTTAATTTTTCCCCCTTTCGCAACGCGCGATAAGGAACTTCGTTCCAAATATTTCTTGAACATATTTTTCCTTAAAAAAGTCCTCAACCTCAACAAACACCTATCGTAAAAAAATCCTTTTCCCATCAAAACGATATAAAGTAATCAAAAACAATACGCCTCCCTCTAGCCACGGTAATTGACAATATCGGCACATCTGTAACTACCTCCTGTATAAGGGTAACACCTCCTGTATAAGGTGACACCGCCGGTAACTTTTATGAGTGCGAAATTGTGTTTATGCGACGTCGGAGTGCGATTTACCGCCGCCCGCGCCGCGTATACCGCGTAATCGGAAATATTGCACGAGAACGAAGTTAGGCTGTGGTGTGAGTTATAGGAGATAGCGGATTAAAATAAGAATCTGTCAGAACTTTCTTAAGGACACCCAAGTTCTTCTGGTAGCCCAAAGACTTGAAGAACTTGCTCTATGCTAGTCGAGACTTTTCTGTAAATGAGTGATAAATTATGTCATGCAAACACCTCGGAAAGTACGTTAGCTATCATTCGTAAATCGTTGACAGACTTTACGGGCGTAGTCAGAAACCAGAAAGTATTGATAACCAGTCTTATGACATAACGTAAACAAACAAACGTGAGTTAACCATAAGTTGTCGTGCTTAGAAAGGCAGTCACACCATGGAAAACAGCTAAAGATTCTATATATTTGTCAGACTGGACGACGACCGCAGAAAAAATAAGACCGGTGATGACGATGATAAAGCTTATAGATGCACAATTGCATTATATTTCATCACTTCGCTATTACAACGTTTTACCACATGTCTTAAGTCTTAAGAACACTTAAGCATCTAGTCTCTAGTTAACGCTCCCGCTTATGACTTACACCCCACAGTGCGACCGCGGCCGCATCTGGCGATATTGTCGATAGTTTTACTATGACTCCGTAACAAACTAGTAATTGGTTTGTATTGCCAGTTGATAGGCGATACCTTTTGTAATATCGTAGTTTGTGACTGTAAATGTGTTTGTTATTTTTTTTAAGCACTCTCCGTTATTGAATGCTTGTTGACCACGTTAAATTTTAATGGTTTTTTCTTATGATATTATGTTAAACAAAATGACAATTTTATGCATTGGGAGACTAAAGGTTGAAGAAGAAGAAAAAGAAGCATTACTGACGCGTACACTAGATACGCTACGAATCACTGCTACGAAGTTTCGTTGCGCTACGAAGACACTAGATACGCTACGAATCACTGCTACGAAGTTTATAGAGCTACGAAGACACACACTAGATACGCTGCGAATCACTGCTACGAAGTTCCGTTACGCTACGAAGACACTAGATACGCTACGAATCACTGCTACGAAGTTTCATAGCGCTACGAAGACACACACTAGATACGCTACGAATCACTCTACGAAGTTTCGTTGCGCTACGAAGACACTAGATACGCTACGAATCACTGCTACGAAGTTTCATAGCGCTACGAAGACACACAATAGATCAGATACGCTACGAATCACTGCTACGAAGTTTCGTTACGCTACGAAGACACTAGATACGCTACGAATCACTGCTACGAAGTTTCGTTACGCTACGAAGACACTAGATACGCTACGAATCACTGCTACGAAGTTTCGTTACGCTACGAAGACACTAGATACGCTACGAATCACTGCTACGAAGTTTCGTTACGCTACGAAGACACTAGATACGCTACGAATCACTGCTACGAAGTTTCATAGCGCTACGAAGACACACACTAGATACGCTACGAATCACTCTACGAAGTTTCGTTGCGCTACGAAGACACTAGATACGCTACGAATCACTGCTACGAAGTTTCATAGCGCTACGAAGACACACAATAGATCAGATACGCTACGAATCACTGCTACGAAGTTTCGTTACGCTACGAAGACACTAGATACGCTACGAATCACTGCTACGAAGTTTCGTTACGCTACGAACACAGCTATCCTGTGGTAGACCACAACTTCAATACAAAGATTTACTTCAAAAACGTTCTTCTCTCAAGCCTAAACTCGTTGAGTCATCTCGTAAGGTCATTTCGTCAGTTTCAACGTTAGATACAAGTGTGTTGTTTACGCGGACGACGTCGTTAACGAGGCTGCGGCGAGACGGCGACGATACGTCATTATCTCAGTGCTTATGTACTTGGAGACAGACGCTAAACTACTACTTACAAATGGTAGCTTAACAGTTGTATTGCTTAAAACTTACAAAGTGAACTATGTAACACATGGAATGCAATAAAACCATTTTTTTTTATCGTGGTATAATCATCAAATGGGTTCTCCCACCTAGGGTGGGGTGGGAGGGACTGTCAGACTTGTACTGACTAAAATTCACGGCGATCCTTCAATAGCCCTTTACGTACCAGGCTCACAGTTACCAGGTGAGACAGTCCCGCAACCCCGGCAGGCTTTGCCCCTCTTAGGGGGCCCCGTCAGATTGCTGACAGCTCTTTAAGGCGCGCGTGGAACACAACGCGCCGTCGACCCGGACATGATCCATGGTCGGGCGGCAAGTCACCCATAGCTCACCGCCCGCATGCCCGCGCCTACGGTGGCCGGAGATCGTCTTGCGACGTTCGTTGCCGTGGGCGTCTCCCGCGGCGGCTGGATCATGAGGTGAACGCTGTCCTCTCCCTCACGCATCCCGCCTCCTTTGCTAGCATGTAGGCTTCGCAGAAGGAGGCGACCGCTTCCCATTTCGTCTCGCCCCGCAGCATGGCCTCGACCAGTGCCGGGCGCGAGAGCTTTCGATAGCCCTTTACGTTCCAGGATCACGGTTACTTGTTGAGACCGTCCCGCGACCACGCAATACCAATACTTGTTATATGTGTTACATTGCTGTTTTTAGGATCGTAACAGGTGGGGCTTTGTAAAAGAATCCTGTCGATCATATCAACACACAAAATAAATAACTCCTTCAAAACTACACCAAAACAAGACGTGTTGTCACTAATTGTAGTGCAGCACATAACACTATGTGCAACAAAATGCGGTTTTACTTTTTTAATTGCCGCTGAAGAGTGTCACCCGCGTAATGATGACTGTTAGAACAAGACAAAGGTGTAGGAAGGTAAAGAAACGTGTGTTTGTGTGTGTGACTGTGAACGTGTGAGTGAGAGAGAGATAAGTGTCGTTAGTGTCTTTGTGGCAACAGTTGTTTTTTACTTGTTACTAACTGGAGAATCTTATGATGATATAGTAGTGGATGATAGATGCGACTTTGTCTAAAGCCGCTTTTTCATCGCGAGAGAGACTTCGTTGACATGATTGTTTACGTTTCCACCAGGAATGAAGTCGTCATTTCCTGGTGGAAACGCAAACCATCATATATATGTCGTTTGATTCCCAAAGCGAACTTGATTTTACTGTTTTCACGCGCTGAGTCATTTCCACTCGACTCTTTGCGTTGTAAAATAGTTAGTAGTAGTTCAGTCTTTAATTGGTCCGCTCCGCTCGCGGTGGAAACCGGGCCTAAAAGTGGGATGTGTGTGTGAGACGCATGGCCATTGCATCAATGGTGCACCATCATATGTATCAAGTGTAGTCCTAACAATACACTACTTTTGTTTCAGGTACACAAGGACTTCTTCGGTCGAATTGTTCCTCTCTCACAAGTACAAAGAAATGGTATGTTTTCTGTTTTCTTGTTGATCAATCCCCTGTGAATTTACGTCTAGCAATTAGATTTGCAATTCAAGAACAGTGGTGGTCCAGTGCTTACGGCTCCGACTTACGGGGCTCATTAATTTGTGTATTTTATTTCATCACCACTGCTCTCAAAGAAGGTAAATGATAACAGCGTGAGGAAACCGGCATGTTTTAGAACAAAATAAATTTGAAGACATGTTGTGACATGTACAGACAACACATGAACCTACCGCAATCTATCAAATTTCTTTAATAGATTTTCAACCTTATCACAACTGAGGAAGGTTAATGTTCGATTGGTAAAATTTGACAGATTCGGGTAGGTTTGAATTCTAGGCCAGTGAATGGTATGAAAAGTATTCTTTAAAAAATACAGCCGCAAAAGCCCATTTTTGAGTTTGGTCTGTAGATGGGTTTATTCCGTGCCTCGGAAAGCACGTAAAGCCGTTGGTCCCGGGTTTCATTTGTAGATCTTTGACAGTCGTTTTTTTTTCCTACTCCTCCACCATTCTTTTCTGATTAATTTCGTTGCAGGATCCAAGACAGATAAATTCATTCTCCGGGACACGTCGAGCTTCATTGTCTCGGCACTTTTCTGGTGGTTGCCACTGTTTATTCTGGCTTTCAGGAGTTGCAGTGGTTTGGGAATAGTGTGGTGGGTTTGTCCCATTAAAAAAAATCGTTATTGGTCAGTACCTCTAAAAGTCTGACAACCAGTCTTACCATGGGGCGTATTACCCAGTTGTGGAGGTCCGATAGGCAGTCGATCCATGTAAAATACTGATATTCAGCTGCATCTGGTTCAACTGGAAGCTGACCCCAATATGTTAGGCAGATGATGATGTAGCTTTTTTTTTTTTTTTTAGGGTGGCAAAATCATCAAATGAGTCCTCCCGCCCTGGGTGGGGCGGAAGGGATTGTCAGACTCTTACTGACTAAAATCCACCCGTGTTCCGTCGGATGCCCTTTACGTTCCGGGGCCGGTATCCTGGATTAAGAAAAATCCGCGACCCCGGCAGGCATTTGGCCCCATAAGGGGCCCCGTCGGTGACGCGTGAAACACGACGCGCCACCGACCCGGGCTTGGTCCTTGGTCGGACGGCGAGCATACCCATTACTCACCGTCCGCAAGCCCGCTCCGCCGCTGTGCCCTCTGCTGTTCAGAGGGACACGCGTTGGAGCGTCCACCCGACAGGCTATTTGCATACGGGCAAAGAAACCCCTTAGGCACACAGTGCCTAAGGAGAGTTTTTGCCCGCATCCCAGGGTGCACCGGCCCGAAAAACTGGTCTTCCCCCCGGACTTATCCGAGAGGGAACTCCAGTCCACGGGCGCACGTGGAGGTTTCCTGTCTTAGCACCCCATGATGATGTAGCTTAGCATTTTTACCCAATACCAAAAAGGTTACATTCAGCACAACATAACCTTTTCTAACATTAAAACAATTCAACCCACACCATCACCCACAAACACAACCAACCCTTTTAATACCACTTCCCACCGCTTATCACATAAAGTTAATCACACGTTCCTCTATTATTTTCAATTACTACCCCGTTACACCCCCGGTTCTGCTCAAAGGGTTGTTAATATTCGTTTGGCCGACATCCGAACACTGGCGCACCTGAACCTCGGGATGTAATAATGGCTGCCGAGCCGATTGTCTGACATTGTGATATTAGTACGGTAATCGCGTCACGGATGGAGGAATTTTAATAGATTGAGAATTGTGTTTTAGTTGAATAAGGTTGGGGTACAATAGGGGGATTTTTATTATAATCTATCTATAATAATGTTTCGTATTTAGATGTTTATTATTATTATATATTTTTCAAAAATTCATTAGTAGAAAGCTGCATTGGTCCTGTGACAGGCTATAAAAAGGGGTGTGGGGGGAGTGAGCGGGCGATACCGCCGGCAGTAGCTAGTGTGTTTTAATTATATGACGTTAAAATGTAGAATTAAACGTTGTTGAGCACGACTGCGATTGCTTAGTTAGTAAAAGTTTCAAGTCCTGCTCGCAATCGAATTTTTCTTTCCACGAAAAGCTTAAAATTTATTCATTTAAAGGATAAGCTCGTGTAATTTTTCGAGTTTGCCAAAGTTTTTTTAGGATCTTGCACTAGAAGACGCCAGCATAATGATTATGGAACACACCCCCATTGCTGATGCAATGTCAGGCATACACGACCCATGAAAATTTGACGGAAATCTGGATCGTGTTTGACTGGCTAGAAAGTACTATTTAAACCCCAAATCCCAATCAAAACACAAGCTCCTTCCATTGTGTATTCATCCTAAAGTGGATCTTACACTCCCTCCTTCACCCCCACACCCCGTTACACCCCCTCGCCGTCACAATTCTCATTAAGGTGACTGTTTAATAATCTCAACGCGATTTATAATGGGATTGAGTTGAAATTCGCCGGAGAACTCCCCAAAGCTATATTATTGTTTCTACAACTGAGTAATGTCGGCGGTATCCCAGTAGTTCCATTGTCTAGTTCCATAAATCAAATGAGTCCTCCCACCCAGGGCAGTGCGGGAGGGACTGTCAGACTCGTACTGACTAAAATCCACGGTGTCCTTCAATAGCTCTTTACGTTCCAGGGTCCGGTAATTCGGTAAGTCCCGCGACACAGGCATGCTTTGGCTCTCTAAGAAAAAAAAGTACTAGGCTGGCATAAGCTTAAGATGATGTTTTTAAATAATTATTTAGGGTATGTATCTAAACTACTTAATGGAACTAATAGAATAAGGTGAAAAGATATTCTAGTTCCATGAAACTACTGGGAGATAAAAAACGACGGGTTGCACTCCGGGAGTGCCGGTAGAAGTGATTTTTTTTATTACTGTGTTATATTTTAAAACTGGAGTAGTACAGATATGAAATTAACGAATTTTGTTACATCTTGTTGGTGTCGTACAGGTGTCAAATCACAAATGTTCTCACATATGCTCGATAGATGGCGTTGCACGATTAAAATGCAATCTATCATTTGCCTCTTCGTCTTACGAATTTTCATTCTACGTCGTTCACGCTAAGAGCGATAGATGGTGCTTATTTAAATTACGTCTTACGCTTTTTCGATCAGGGTCACGTGACCCTGACGCGAGTTTTAATTTTTTTACCCGTTACGAAAAAGTATACGCCAAGAAGTTTTCACTTCAAAAACCGTTGTTCCATAATGGAACTACTGGTATACCGCCGTACTGTCGGTGAATTTGATTTTATATTATATCTATTCAAATTTTCGTACTGTATTAATATTAATTTTCGAGTCGAGTTTTAGACACTGATTTAGATTTTAGAGTTTGTCTGTAGACTTTAAATTGTTTTGAGTATTTAATTTTAATTATTTAACTTTTATTAGAGTAGTTGTCTGTTTATATATAAATCTAGCTTGTACACGTGAATTCGTTTGCGTAAAATTTCT
This sequence comes from Agrotis exclamationis, assembly GCA_950005045.1. Taxonomy (NCBI): domain Eukaryota; kingdom Metazoa; phylum Arthropoda; class Insecta; order Lepidoptera; family Noctuidae; genus Agrotis; species Agrotis exclamationis. The sequence goes on along the minus strand of OX465433.1, from coordinate 4,916,489 downwards.
AGCCCCGAACCACCGCGTTGCATCGGATCGCCCACTCGCGCAATTACTTTTTCCGAATTGCGTGACGAAAATTATGATTGCTCGGTTAATATGCAGGATTTGAATTTTAGTTCGAGTCCCGCTCGCTGTCATTTTTTTTTATCTTAAAACAAATGCGACGCAGGCGCTAGGCGTATAAATATTTATATTTTAGCAAATTCCTCTTCAAATTATTACAATAACAGATATTCATCAACATTAAAGCACTTTAAAAATTACCTAACACCCATATTCAAGACTCAAAAATAATTATTTCTCCATAATACCTAATAATTTTATTGTTCTACAAATACGAAACAGGAAAATAACTCACAGCTGACTTCGTATTTAATTCATTGTATGCGCTACGAAAGTCTACGTGCATCCGTAGCGGGTGCTACGAGCTGCTACGGAATCTGCTACGCGGCTACAACTCGCTACGATTTATTGTAGCAACGTAAACATCTTAATCTTAACGGGGTCTGGCTGTGTTTTAAGCTGATTTAGTAGTATTACTTTGATATGGATTTTGTCTTTTTTCTTTTTTTATATATTTTTTTCCTATTATTCTTGCAATGTTATTTATTAAACAGTTTTCAGCGCTGTCACATTTCTAATTATATAGCTGCTAAGTGAGCTGTGTGAGTTCTATTTGCGACAAAGCTATCATTCACCAGATACCTATTGTCTCTTTTTTTACTTTAATGTACACTGGCAGTTGGAAGTATATCATGTTCACTCTAATGTCTCGCTGACGGTGGCGCGTGTGTTAGATCATTTAGTTCCCTTCAAAATGGTTAAGCTGAATGGTGCTGATACACATTTTTTTAGAGTTCTGTACCCAAACGGTAAAACGGGACCCTATTTAGTCTTCGCTGTTCGTCTGTCTGTCTGTATGTCACCAGGCTGTCTCATGAACCGTTATAGTTAGGCAGTTGAAATTTTCACAGATTTTATATTTCTGTTGCCGCTACATTAACAAATACTAAAAACAGAATGAAATCAATATTCGTGGGGGCTCCCATACAACAAACGTGATAATTTTTTTGCCGTTTTTGAGTATTATATTTTTTAGATAATAATATGGAACCCCTAGTGTGCGAGCAATTGGCCGGTGTTTTTAAATCGTTGCTGCACCCTGATAATTTCTTCTTTATCGTGGGTGTGTTAACAAGCATATAAACTCACTTACACAAATGCCCAGACCTGTAACAACATTTTGTAGGTCCGTCAAGTATTTGTTCCGTGCGGGAATCGAACCCGCGATATGTAGCGCAGCAATAGATCGCTCATCCACTGCTGTCCTATAAGAAACTCCATAATTTTCCCACATAAAAAAATACTGATATCCTACTGCATCTGGTTCAATTGGAAGTCGACCCCGATATAGTTGGGTAATGGCTAGGCAGATGGTCGCGGGACTTACTGAATTACCGTGACCCTGGAACGTAAAGGGCTATTGAAGGATCACCGTGGACATTAGTAAGTACGATTCCGACAATCCCTCGACCCCACCCTGGGTGGGAGAACTCATTTGATGTAAACCAAGATAAAAAAGCCAGAGATTGATAATTTTTTTCTTCAAACAAGAATACTGAGAAGTAGAATAAAGAAAGAAAAGAGATTTATTGGGACACACAGGACACAACAAACAAAAATTACATGAATAAAAACAAACAAATTGATAAAAGAATAACAAAAAGTAACCCACATAAAACAAAAATAAAAACCAATTTAGTCCTGTGCGAGGCCAAAAGGCTCCTTCCTACCTCAGCATGTGCTGCGACATTTGTCACAGCGCTGGTTTTCAGGTAGGGCCCAGGGCTGATATGTAAGAATCTCCATATTTTACCCAAATTTAATATCTCCATTTTCCTCCACCATTCTTACTAACCGTACAATACAATACGAAGTTATAATGAGTCGCTGTAAGCTAATTGTTCGCTGTGTGCGACGGCGCGTGGGATCGACTCGCTGTTTGATTTGTGCCCACTTTGTATTATATTGTTATAACGTTGTAGACTCAGTTGTAAATTTTAACCAGTTATGTTGATTGAGAGGTAATTAGTTTGGCTCGTTTAGTTTTTAGATAGAATAGGAATATGTTTTATTGGTAACGGTTATTTTTTCCATTCATTTATGTAAGTACTAGCGGACCGCCCCGTGCTTCGCTACGTGTTACAAAAAATGTGAATGTACGTCAGGATTGAGGAGCCACATCAGATTTTTAAAATCTGATTTCACAATTATTTAGCAGCAATGTAGCTGATTTTGCAGCACAAATTCTAGATTTAGCAGCAAAATATATCACTAGTTATATTAATGCAAAAGTGGCTCCTCAATCTAAACGTTTGAATTGAGGAGCCACCTTGGATCTCTGTAAGTAGTTGAAACTTTTGCAGCATTTAGCAGCAATTGTGCATATTATCGTCTAAAAATTTGGCTACTGTAGCGCTAAAATCAAAGAAAATACAATAGTTTTAGTGTGGCTCCTCAATCTAGACGCAAGAGCTAAAATTATATTGGATGTGAGCGATCAATTAATATATTCAACATAATGATCATTTAGCAGGTGTTGTGTTTGTTTTTGCAGTTTAGGAATAAAATGGTAAAACAGAGTACATTTTTTAGATGAACGTAATTTTTTTGGCTCCTCAATCCTGACGTTCTAATTGTATATTTTGACTGTAGCCACCTGAGTTCTCAACGGAATCTAAAGCCAGATATTATACTAACATATAGCAGAAATGTCTGCTAAAGATATCTGCACAATTCAGCAATGTACATATTTTAGATTCTGAGAAAACAATACTTAACTATTTTCTTGTAAATTAAGTGTGTAGGGTGACCATGTTATACTCGTATTAATGAAACCAGTAAGTAAATTATTAAATGTTTCTTTTCATAACAGGTTATATCTATCGTACCTATGGATGTGCCGTTAACAGCAATATTGCCCAAAATGGGAATATAAGTAAGTGGCAATATTGCCGGAGTGGAAATATTTGGGAATATTGCTTAGTTATAAACCAAATTACGTACGGAAACTTAAAACTGTTGTACAACACTTAAAGTTAGCATTTACAGGCAATCATCTACATTATATACAATAAAATATGGTTTTGGGTAAAATTGCCAGTAATGCCATCATTTTGGAAATATTCCCGGTATTTTACCGGCAATATTGCCCGTGTCTACTCTATCGTGTGCGCCACACGATAGAGTGTGTCAACCTACCCGAATCTGTCAGATTTAGCCAATCAAACATTAACCTTCCACTGTTGTGATAAGGTTGAAAATCTATTTTAGAAATCTGACAGTGTGGCAATTTTACCCAAAATCATATTTTATTGTATACTAGCTGACCCGGCAAACGTTGTTTTGCCATATAAATAATTTAAAAAAATTTAGGGGTGGATACCCCTAACATTTAGGGGGATGAAAAATAGATGTTGGCCGATTCTCATAGATACCGGATAAGCACAAAAAATTTCATCAAAATCGGTCAAGCCGTTTCGGAGGAGTATGGCGTCGGAAACTGTGACACGAGAATTTTAAATCACCCTGTATATTAGATAATGTAGATGATTGCCTGTAAATGCTAATTTTAAGTGTTGTAGGTACATCAGTTTTAAGTTTCCGTACGTAATTTGGTTTATAACTAAGCAATATTCCCAAATATTTCCACTCCGGCAATGTTGCCACTTACTTATATTCCCATTTTGGGCAATATTGCTGGTAACGGCACATCCATAGGTACGATAGATATAACCTGTACCCTTAGCACGAGTTTTCACTCTTTTACTTTACAGCGTCTTTCCAGTATTTACAGCGTTTTTTGTATGAAAAAATGGAACAGCGCCTCTGGTGTGCGAAGAAGGAACTAATTTTTTCCTTGAAAATTGTCAATTTGAAGTTGTCAAAGTTCCAGTTTACTTTACGTCTCAAATACTGAAAACTCGTGCTCAGGGTACAGTTATGAAAAGAAACATTTAATAATTTACTTACTGGTTTCATTAATACGAGTATAACATGGTCACCCTACACACTTAATTTACAAGAAAATAGTTAAGTATTGTTTTCTCAGAATCCAAAATAATAATATGTACATTGCTGAATTGTGCAGATATCTTTAGCAGACATTTCTGCTAAATGTTAGTGTATCTGGCTTTAGATTCCGTTGAGAACTCAGGTGGCTTCAGTCAAAAATATACAATTAGAACGTCAGGATTGAGGAGCCAAAGAAAATACGTTCATCTAAAAAATTTACTCTGTTTTACCATTTTATTCCTAAACTGCAAAAACAAACACAACACCTGCTAAATGATCACTAAGTTGAATATATTAATTGATCGCTTACATCCAATGTAATTTCAGCTCTTGCGTCTAGATTGAGGAGCCACACTAAAACTATTGTATTTTCTTTGATTTTAGCGCTACAGTAGCCAAATTTTTAGACGATAATATGCACAATTGCTGCTAAATGTTGCAAAAGTTTCAACAATGTGCATCTATTACTTACCGAGATCCAAGGTGGCTCCTCAATTCAAACGTTTAGATTGAGGAGCCACTTTTGCATTAATATAACTAGTGATTTATTTTGCTGCTAAATCTAGAATTTGTGATGCAAAATCAGCTACATTGCTGCTAAATAATGGTGAAATCAGATTTTAGAAATCTGATGTACATAAAATGTGATAATGAAGAACCACTCGACCGATTTTGTGCAAACTTCACATAAATAATCTACTAAATATTCTTTGAATAAATTCACAAAATGGATCATTTCAGTTTATGGGTGATTCGTTAGGATCATTTACATGGTGGTTAATAATGCCAGCTCATAAATTCACGTTGAAACGGTTTAGCTCGCCCAAAGAATGCAGCTTCTGTAACATTGGTGGTACATGCGCTAAGGAAGGGTTATGTTCAAGTGAGAATAACTCCTAAAATACTTAACGTAGAGTGACAATTTTGATATAATTTTATAGCCTGACTCAAATACCTCTAATTTAATGCAAAAACCTAAGCAAAATACAGGGGTAGTTTTCGAGCTAGAGTATAAAATGTGAAAATATTCAGTAATTTTTGTGTACAATTTCATGTTTGCCCACGTTTTTTGGTTCTTTCTACATATTATTTAGAAAACTTTTGCAAGTTTTTGAAAAGCCTTAACATTTAACTTTGCAATAAAGTCATTTGCATGTATGTAGGTCTCTTGGATTCAAAGATATTTGCATTTTGTTGTACATATCCCAGTTCGACAAATCAAAAAACTAAAATGGCCGCCATTCGCGAGGTGTTGGAGTAAGAATTTTTTTAAAAGCAGTTTTGTCGATGAAAATGAGTCTATAATATTCCCTTCAAGTATCGCTAACTCGTGTCCGGACACACTGTATATCTACCGTAACAAAAAATATTTCAATTTTTTAAAGTGATCGCTAACTTTTTTGATGCGTGTATAGTATCAAAAAGTAATTTACTTACATACATAAGAGGTACAGTCCAACATCATAATAGAAAATTATATGTACCTATAATGTCGTCGGCGACCGTTGAATTAAACCACATCGCCATATCCCGTACACTTCATACCCAGTAAAAAAATTGGGTCGATCGACGAAAACAAGATATTTGTGTCGTAAAATACTCCCGCTCACTGAATACAAAACGAGGCAATAACCACGAAGCCCCGTTCGGCGGGGCTCCTACTTCTGGGTGGCTTAAAAAATAACCACATACATAGCTTACCCTAACTTGTCCTAGACGGAGTGCGGTCAGTGGATTCGAGACGGGACACTGTTGAGAAAAAATACGTTGTTCTTGTGGATCCGCCCGATTTTTTACCACTAAGTGAAGTGCTATCGCTATGTGACTAATTCAAGGATACCCTACGACATAATATATGATATTTGACTGCCCCATACAACCATATAAGTATGGCACGGTTGCTGCAGTGGTTAAGGTGATGACAAGAGCTAATGTACCTCTCGCTCGCACGTTTCGACATTTTGAAAGATATAAAATCACTGATCCCATTTTTGAAAAATTGCAATCAACTATTTTTTGTGCAATCACATTGCACAGTTTAGTAAAAAAAAAACATTTTAATCGATACAAGTTTACCTACTCAAAAATTTGCTTAAGTACTAAAACTAGTAAAGCAAACTTTTGAGTAGGTAAACTTGTATCGATTAAAATGTTTTTTTTTTACTAAACTGTGCAATGTGATTGCACAAAAAATAGTTGATTGCAATTTTTCAAAAATGGGATCAGTGATTTTATATCTTTCAAAATGTCGAAACGTGCGAGCGAGAGGTACATTAGCTCTTGTCATCGCCTTAAGCGATGGTAAGGCGTCTGGAGTACTTATCCAAAAGATGCGGGTTCGAGTCGCACTCGCAGCTGATTTTTTCTTTCCTCAAAAATCTTTACAGGAGAAATTCTTAGAGGGCAACGTTTTTTTAAGAAAAAAAAAACGAATATGTCTTTTCAGTAACTTTCCAGTTTGATTGTCTGTGTACAGTCACGAGCAATAACATGTTTACACTTAACAAAATTCAAAAGCAATTTACTCGTGAAATACTGGTTTCCAATTTGAAATAAGACCGTAATAGCATGGCTTCCAAAATAGAAGTCTAATAAATAGTCAAAAGTTTAATCAATATTATAGCAGAACATCGCTTTTGAATACTGCTTAGTGTATACTGCTCGTGACTGTACACACCCCTTAAATACGACCACACATCTGACACACTGTATACTTACATAATAGGTTCCAACATTAAATGAATCTCTTTGTAAGTTAGCATATAATGTGTAGGTGCGGGGGAGGCGTCTCGCCACAGTAATTAACAACGGCAAATACCGCCATTGTGTCTGAATACCGCCCCCGCCGCGCCGCTACTGTCGCGAAATAAATGTCTCTTTGTTACCTTATGTATATCGTATATAACCTTATTTGGTTATGTATTTCATTTTATACCTACATAGTTTTAAAACCAGTATTATGTTAGTGCACATTTTTATTTTGTACCTCCTAAATAGTTGAGGAGCTCGTGGCTAAATAATTACAGTCGCAACGGCCGATATTCTGGGTTAAGCCGCGCTTGCCGAGGTTGGCCTGTGGATGGGTGACCATCTGTCATAGCGAGTTTCCGCCGTGCCTCGGAAAGCACGTAAAACCGTTGGTCCGGGCTGTTATTTGTAGATCTTTGACAGTCGTTACATTAGACAGAAGCTCTAAAGTCTGACATCCAGTCTTACCATGTGGTATCGTATTACCCAGATACTGGGTTGTGGAGGTCCGATAGGCAGTTTTTTTTTGGTTCATTTTTTTTACCTGGTTGTGGGTGCGTTTACAAACATATACTCACATACACAAACACCCAGACACGAAACAACTGTTTGTATATCATAAAAATATTTGTACTGTGCGGGGCTCGACCCCCGACCACCCGCGCAGCAGTCGTCGTGCCGTCAAAAATTAATAAAAAACATTTTATGTACTAATATTTTGAGTTGTTCTGTACAGATCCAGTTGCCGACGTGATATCCTCGAGCAGCGTGTTCTACCACTACCAGGAAGGTTTCAACAACGCAGTGCGGAGGAATGTGCGTGTGAGAGATATACTGTAAAATCTATACACTGAGAGCTTGTGAAGATTTGAACTAAGATAAGTACGTAAAAGTACGGTATAAATATATTTATGATCAACCCAATATGTGTGCTGTGATCGAAGTTCATTAGGTGCGTCCCCACAGAGCGCGCAGACTCGCGAGGCATTTTCCGCGCGAAGCAGCTCGGTTGGTGTGGACGTGTCTCGGACGAGGCAAGTGACAGCGCTGCCACGAGTGTTCGACCGAGCGCCCGAGCCATCCAGTGTCGGCTTTTGTTTTGCTCGCGTATATTGTTTCATGCCTCGGTTGAAAAACAATAGACGCGTCCACACAAAGTGAGCAGCCTCACTTGTCAGTTTCCTCGCGCAGCAAATGCCACGCGAGACTGCGCGCTCTGTGTGGACGCACCGAAAAATGTATTAATTATCATCTTTCGTGTGTAAAGTGTATAATTGGTTTTGTGAAGCAACTTTTTAAAATTAAAATTAACCGCCTTGCCACAAATAGATAAACATCTGTTGAACGCTTGTCTAAAAAAAGTGTAACTGCAAAACGACCCTTATTAACGAGAAATGTCATTTTGACGTTGACAGTTTTTTTTAGACAAGTGTTCAACAGATGTTTATCTTTCTTGTTTTAGCTTAATTTATGCAACAGTTTAAAATGTCTATTTACAAGGCAACTAAACACTAAAATGATTCTGAAAATAAATAAATAATAACAATAATACACAGTACTTAAATGAGCAGTAAATTGTAAACTTGTATCGTTTGTTTGCCACCTGAGATAATAACTTTGCGTATAAATCTCTAATGTTGCCAGTTATTGTCTTTGTTTTACACATTAGCTAATGCAGATTTTCACTGATAAAGTTCCACTTATTATTGGGAAATACGCACGGTAAGATTTTACTTTCGAACACTTTGGTAATATAGCAAACGTAAAAGAAGAGAACATTTATTCTTTTCTTTGTTAACCAATGTTAAAAAGAAAATTATTGATTTAGAACAGAATGCATTATTTACATGGTAATCAATAAATAATTGAGTAAAAAAAATGCCACGATAGTTACATGAATATTGAATTCAACGGATTTATTGTCGTACTACAAGCCTTGTTGTAACAATCAGTGAAGCAAACAATAATTGTAATATCAATAAATAAATACATTTTCACGAAAATCTCAAATATCATTATCAACTCAATTCTTCTTCTTCTTCCTGCCTGCCTTCTTCACGTCACAGTATCATTTACTCCTTTTTCTTTCATATCATTCCTTAGACAATCCATCCATCTTTTCTTTGGTCGTCCTCTTCCTCTCCATCCATCAGCATTCATACTCATCACTTTCTTAGTCACATGGGTGTCATCCCTCCTCATCACATGTCCATACCATTGTCAACTCAATTACTCATACAATATTTATAGGAACATCATCAAACTCTAAACATTTGAACAACTTTTCATTTGCATCTAAAACATAAATCCATTCTTATTCTCACTTATCATCGCACTTTTTTTTTTTTTTTTGCGTGGCAAAATCATCAAATGAGTCCTCCCACCCCGGGCAGGGCGGGAGGGACTGTCAGACTTGTACTGACTAAAATCCACGGTGTCCTTCAATAGCCCTTTATGTTCCGGGGTCACGGTAATGGTATAAGTCCCGCGACCCCGGCAGGCTTTGGCCCTCTAGAGAGGGGGCCCCGTCATTATGCTGACGCTCTTTGAGGCGCGCGTGGAACACAACGCGCCGTCGACCCGGGCATGGTCCATGGTCGGGCAGCGAGTTGCCCTTTACTCGCCGCCCGCATGCCCACTTATCATCGCACTTAGCGAATATTCACAAAGTCTTTAAAACATTCGCCATAAAAGACATTCTATTAAAAACTTCTTTCATAAATACATCAGGAACATAATTTACGATTCTTGTTACCTTTCCGTTGTCAAATACAAGTGATTAAGTATCAAAGTTTGAGTACAACTTAAAGTTGTCAACTCAGAAAATATGGAGTAATCCTGGTTGTGAGTTGGTGTGCTAGTATAATTAATGTGAGAGTATTCTTCGTGTTCTGAAAGACTTTTCGATTTAATCTGTTGGCAGGGCCGGCTTTACTAATGGGCACACTGTGCAGTTGCCCAGGGCCTCACATTCCTTGGGGCCCCCAAATTCATGTGAGCTTCATAGTACACACATAGAAAATCTCTAACTTATTCTAGTAAGGCATACAATTTGCGAGCTCGCTGTGCTTTTGTGTTCTACATTCTCTCATGATTCTCATGCAATTTGAGTCGATGTTTATTTAGATCTTTGTATTAACACTTACAAGAAAATCTAACGTGGTCTGTGGGGCCCCATTGTCCTGAAGTGCCTAAGGCCTCTAGAAGGTTGAAGGCGACCGTGTCTGTTCAGGTGGTGTCTGACCTATTATCCTAAAGTGACCAGCGCCTCTAACAGGTTAAAGACGGCCCTGTCTTCTGGAAAACTTGATGTTTCCACATTCTCTCATGATTCTCATGCAATTTGAGTCGATGTTTAGTTAGATCTTTGTATTAACACTTACAACAAAATCTAACGTGGTCTGTGGGGCCCCATTGTCCTGAAGTGCCTAAGGCCTCTACAAGGTTGAAGGCGACCGTGTCTGTTCAGGTGTTGTCGAGCCCTATTATCCTAAAGTGACCAGGGCCTCTAACAGGTTAAAGACGGCCCTGTCTTCTGGAAAACTTGATGTGATTGTTTTATGTAAGTGATAACAATAGCCAATAGAATATTTTACAGTACATTAACTGATGTTATAAATTGATGTGATTCTTTAAAACTACTATTCTATTCTAAGTAGGTAGAAATGAGAACTGAACAATAATTATGTCTTTGTTAGATCGTGTTTTTATTTATGTAGCCATTATTTTACTTAGGTACAAGTGTAGCTTTGTTACGAAATAATCAATAAGTACTCGAAATTGTCCGATTGTAATAATTATAATCATCTTGCATCTAAAATAAAAAACCGATCTAATTCTGTCTAAGACCATGTAGGTAATGTTTGTGTCTATGCCTCTGAGGCATGTGTTAAACTAGTACGAAATTATGTAAATAATTTGTGATTGTATATTAACTGTAAGTAAGAAAAACAGCTTGTGTGAAATTAAAATAAATGATTAGAAATCAATTCTTTTGTTTCTTGAACATTTTGAAGACGAGTTAATTCCGTCTTTACATAGCATTTTATGATATCCAAACTCATTAGGGTTTTTCGATGCTAATTTCGTTGTTCCAACCCAAACATTATACCTACCGAATTTTACGAATGATAAGCGATTGCTTGACTTTTAGAAGTCTTGCTTGTATAATTTGTACAATATCTCATTTCATTTTCAATGGTTTTGAGTCACTTTTACTTTTGATTCACTCTGTTTACGTGAAGTGCATCCATTGACGCCGGCAACGTCGCACTGAGCTCAAGGTTTGTGAATCAACCACATTTGAGCGCTTCACTTTCGGAGCGCCTATAACGTATCTACACCTTTTTACTTATAATATCATTGTGCATTGCAATCAAATTCCACGTCAATTAGCAACATTGCTAACTGACGTTTATAGATCACCCGCATCTTTTAAGATTTAAACAACGACAATTGGAGAACTTTATCATACACACATACATAAACTCACACCTTTTTGCCCATGGGCGTAGGCAGAAACCACAGAGTGCCAGCTGCTATGATCCTTATATAACCCTTTCGCCTCGAACTTGACTTTACCGACATGTAAAAAAAAGGAAAATTCTAAACGGTATTTTCTTCAGCTCAGCTCCTCAACTGCCCATGGACAAGACTAGGCACGTATAAAAAATACTTAGCTTCACTTAAAGCTACTGTCTACATTCTTCGAAATCGTATCAGGTGATTAGCGAAACTCCGTTTAAGAAAACTGCGTTGCCGTGCAGCCCTCTTCGGTCGAGTGCGGTGCGACCATGATTAAACCTTTAGATCTTTCTGAATGGGACATCCGAATTTGTGGTTTTCACAGTTAAATGTTCTAAAAATTCCTTCGTAATGTTGATTTAGTCGTTTTTCTGCTACGACACAAATACTATGTGTATAAGCGCAACTGCTGAGCAAGTGGTTTTAGGTTCTATTCCCAGGTCGGAAAAGTATTAATCAGAAACTCCTCAGAAGCAATTTAAAATGTGGAGGAACTACAAAAAAGTACATTGGTGCTTCCGGAGATTACAGGCATGGTGTAATGTCGCGGGACTGCCTAAACAGGTGACGTGGCTCTGGTACATAAAGGGCTATTCAGTGCAAGTCTAACAGTCCCTTTCGCCTTCACCAAGGGCGGGAGGACTCGCTTGATAATTTTGCCACGTAAAAAAGGCATGGTGTTATTTCATGTGTATTTGGACTTTTCTACAGACACGGTGATTTTTCCTCAATTCCGTGGACAATATTTTTTTTAACATTATGACAAATTGTACCTATATAACCAAAATAAAATGCATTTTTTTTTAAACAAAATGGTGCTAATTAGCCAGTAATTGCTATAAGTAGTAGTTTATGAAATAAATCGATTTACATTTTGAGTGCCATGGAATTGAGAAATGTGACCACAGAATTTAGAATTACACATTTGTTTGATTTCCAGGTTACAAAAAGGTAACAAAATAAAACCAACCAAAATATCATTACGTAATATTATATTTCGCAATAATTAAAACAACTAATGGTACATTTCTAGTGGTATATAACTATTATGTATAACGCATGTACACGCCCGCGCCGGCAATTCCACGGATTGTGCATAGTGCAGTGTTGACCGTCTCTTCTTTATGTACAAACTTGGCGCGGGCTGGCTTATGTATAAGTTTATATTATGTACTATTATGTGTATGGAAATGATAGGAAAATGGAATGTGGCAAGATATTTGAGGAATGCTTTTCATGTTTTTACACTAGTTTTTCAAATGGGGATTTATTTTTAAAGAATAAATAAGTTATCCACAGCAATAAGGTAATCAAGAAAACCGCGTTCAAATGTTTTGAAAATCGGAAGACTGTGCGAAAAAAAGGGTCAGTTGATCAGTAGGCAAATATTATTATTACTTAGTTAAAATGAGTATGTCACGCCTTTAAAATGGTGTTGCATTAAAAAAAAAACAAATGAATGATAAAAAATTAAAATCAGAATGACACAATTATTGCCATTTAAAAATTAAATTGAGATAAGAATTTGTGTGATATCGTATTATAATAGCTTAATTAAATAACAAATGTTTTCCATATTTTTGTGTGTCTTTAACAATACTTAACTAAACTTTATTAAACTGTGATAGCTATATACAATTTTGTGATCTACGTACGTACGAACATCGAACTTTTATATCTAAATAGTTATAATATTTATTTACAATTTTCTTAAAATTAAAATAATGTAAAAAATAAATATTCACAACAGTACCCTGAGCACGAGTTTTCACTCTTTTACTTTACAGCGTTTTTCCAGTATTTACAGCGTTTCTTGTATGAAAAAATGGAACAGCGCCTCTGGTGTGCGAAGAAGAAACTAATTTTTTCCTTGAAAATTGTCAATTTGAAGTTGTCAAAGTTCCAGTTTACTTTACGTCACAAATACTGAAAACTCGTGCTCAGGGTACAGTTGGTCGAATACTGTTAGCGGTGATGTAAATTACTTACAAATTAAAAATAGATTTTCCGGTAAAAAAACATTGATTTAGAAAAATCTCATACTTAATAAGGTATATAATTTCATAATAAAAATAAATCAACAGTAGATATTATCTAAATAAATATTCAATCGATAATTTGTTTTATGTAGGTAAAACAAAATGGCACAAGTCGTTGGCACAAATGTTTATATATATATATATATATATATGTATTGGCTTTATAATAATACTGTAGGTTATAAATACTATGGTTACTTTGTATTATGGCACATGAATTCACAAGTAACACAGTTAGGTACTTATACGAGTATGCCGCTTGATGACGCTAAACTTATAAAATATGGTTGCTTCCAACTTGAGTCCACTATCATAAACTTTCAACAATTTCCTTGACATTTTCATCTAAGTACCTCGGAAGCTGATGGTGACAATAGGTTCGACAAGTAATAACATGATTTTATTTTGCAGGGTAACGTTGGTGTTCTACTAAATTGTATAAAATCTTGGTTCTTCTAACCGTACAGACAGATGTGTTGCTGGGGAGTTTGTTCCGCCACTTCTTCTTCCCAGCCAAAACACTAGGAAGTGTCGAAGGGGGGGCGCTTTGGGGGACTGTCTTATGTAAAAAAAATGACCTTCAAAAAGTGCTGATAAATCAGCCTAATTTGAATAAATGACTTTTGATTTTGAATGTGTTATTAGGGTCTAAAGAAGCTGTGTAGTACAGATAGACCAATACTCGTCGATGCAGGCAAAATAGATCCACGTTATTTTATCCCATGTATATTATGTGCGAGCGCATAAGGTAACAAACCAACCGGCAAACCTACTACCTAAGTCTCAACACTAGTTGGTATAGATTTCTTTATACAAGTTTTACCTGCACCGACCTGTATCGACCTGTCTGTACCGAAATTTCTACTATAAAGGTATCTTTAAGAAGCATTTAAAATGGTAACAAAAACATTGACTGACTGACACAGTCAACCACCAAATAAAGTTCTTAGTAAATTAAAATGAGCATAATTATAAAATCACGCTTATATTTCCTCTTACTTTTTTTGCAATGTGTTTGATACCACACTCTCTATTAAATCCACAGTGAATTTCACCATTATTATCCCTATCCATCTTCTACTCATGATGTTTAGGCGGGTCATGCGCCTGCGACGTTGGTGGGTTGTCGTGAGGCAGTAATGGTAGCGGTGGTAGAGGTAACGGCATTGGCAGAGGCAGCAGTGCCCGGGATTGAAAGCTGGCAAGTTGGTGAAGGAGGGCCGCTGAATGTTCATGCGCCTTACGACGGAGCTCCGCTACACTGGAGGAGCGAGCCTCTTCCTTTGGGCAGCAGGGACAGGGGGTGCCCCAACCTGAGGGAAACAGAGGTGTGGTTAGCATAAATTTGGATACATTTTAATTAATAACACTGCTTTCTAAGGTTCCTCGGAAAAATATCACCCAGGTGAATTGAAGACACCAAAGTTGTTCACTTTGTTCACCTCGGAAGCTGGTGTTGGCCTCAGTGGACCTGGCTATGTACAGGGTAGCCAGGACCTACAAAATACCGGGAAATCATTGGTATAAACTCAGTACTTAATAAATAAATTTAATAATAGAGTTTACTATCATACTTCCCACATCTATTTCACTTGTTACTTATTTACATAATTATACTTCAAATCAAATTTTATCAAAAGAATAAATTGAAAGTTCTGTTTTATTCGCTGGTTTCTAATCAATATGAATCCCGCAGATCTTTTGATTCTTTTTTAAATAAGTAAGTACTCTTTATTTGCAATTTTCGAAATTTTGTTTTTGTTCGAAGTTTTGTTCAAAATAGTTTTCATAACCTAATTCTGCTGTTTGCATACTTGTTTTAAGACAGACACCGATCAGAAGCTATTTGGTAGAAATAACAGACATTCTCTTAAAGACTACGACGAGCTTACAACAGATTTCCAACTTTATTGTCATACACCATAAAGTTGAAAATCTATTAAAAACAAACCGTAGTTTGCGGCGCTGGGTCCATAGAGCACTACAGGCATTTTCTTAGTATCTTACCTTTTAGCGGGAAGAACGGTTGCAAATGGTTGAGGTGTTGCGAGAGATGCGACAGATGCGGCGGCAGGAACAGAGGTGGTGGGGGCGCCGGTGGAGGCTCGCCCGCGCCTCCCGGGGACGTGCGGAATGCGCCCGTACTACGACAAGAGGAGACGGTTACGTTAGTTACATGTTATGATGAAATACAGTTATAGATTATTATATCATGGTATACAACGGACATAAAGGTCTATTTTTTAACTTGGTAAAATCATCAAAATGAGTTCACTCAGGGCAGGGCAGGAGGGACAGTCAAACTTGTACTGACTAAAATCCGTGATGTCCTTCAATAGCCATTTACGTTCCGGAGTCACGGTTACTCGTTGGTCCCACGACCCCGGGGCATAAAGTTCTAAAGCGGCCCGTACACGATCTTGCCACTGTGAGCGGTGACATAGCGCGGGGCGGCGAGATTAGAAATGTTTGAAACATGCCACAAGGCGCCGCCAGTTACGAATTCGCTTACTTCTAAGTAATTAATATCTTATTCACGTCGCCCGCTGCTCCGCTCAACGGTAAGGCTGCGTTCCCACTGAGGCGGAGCGGAGTGCGATTCACCAATCACAAGGCTTGAAATCCACTTTATCCTATCTCACACTTCTCCACTCAAGCAATGTGATTGATGAATCGCACTCCGCTCCACCTCAGTGGAAACGCAGCCTAAGGGTCAGTTCAGCGCGCTGCGTTTTAATAGCCACTCAAAATCTAACTTTATTTACTACATGAAAAGATACACATTTGCAGTATCGTTGCATCACGTCGCGTCTCGGTGTGAACTGACCGTAAGTCGTCAAGGGGCTGTTAAGTGACATAATACCACCGACAATCATGTTGAAACGTATTCATTTAACATTTTCCATTAATTTACGTCGATCGACAATCTTTTTACTGTTCCATCATATTTTATTACTTTTTTTATTTTTTATAGAATCTCACTTTGTCTATGCTCTCAAGTGTGCTCTGTTATTGCCCTTCTTAACTAATCATCACAAAATAATAACAATATAATGTCGGTAAGATCAGTTACACAAATAACAATTTTCTCACATCCAAAAACATTATGACCTGGCTAAGGTTTAAAAATTACAAGGCTGGGCAAAGATCTCCCCCATATCTTTCCATTGTCTTTTTGAGTGTTAATAAAAATATAGGTATCTATATAATTAACTAGTTCTTACTTACTAGCGAGAATTTAGCACAAAAAAACTAGTTAACATCAAAAACATAAATTGAAAACAAAAATTAAATTACCTACTCAACTTTGAAAAAAAAACACGATAGAACACATGTGCAATTTGATCAAAAGCGTACCAAAAATTCACTTAAAAATCAACCTTTTTGAATTTCCATACGTCTAGATAGATAAAATGTTTTATTTAAATAAGTTTTACATTGAAAGTGTGTGCGCTATCGATGTGAGAGGGCGGGCTTTGATCTCGCAAACGAAATTTGTGGGCAGTCGAGCGCGGCCGATTTGAGACGAGAGCGGGGTTACTCGACGCCTTCCGAATACTTGTAAGAACATGAGTAATACGATTGATTCAATGGTATTCTAATTTCGACTTAATTTCTGATAAACTAAAAATGATTTTGATATTACCCATCGTTCTTCTGTCCTTTTTAATGCCGAATGCAAAGTGGAGTGCTCGTAACGGGACTGAGGGATCTCCGACCAACTATTTGTAGTAAAACGACATGGCGGGCCAAACTGTTTAGTTTAGTTTCCTAGACCATCCAGAAATAGGAGCCCCGCGGGGCCCCGTTCAGCAGCATGCCTTCTTTCATACTTTTATAATAGTCGTCACGTCTTTTTGGCCATATCATCTTTCACACAGTCAGTTTATCCATTTTGATCAAAGCAAATAGTGAGAGAAAACATAGAGAAGAAACTGGCATGTCCTAGTAACTTCGGAGATATGTGACATTTACACTGGGTGTAATTTATCTATAATATTTATGTATTTAGAAATATATAAGTATGTTTATTAGTTGTCTAGTACCCATAACACAAGCTCTGCTTAGCTTGGGACTAGATGGCGTTGTGTGATAGTTGTGGAACATTATTATTATTATTTATTATTATTTAAAAAATTGTAAAATCATCAAATGAGTCCTCCCCCCACCCAGGGCAGAGCGGGAGGGACTGTCAGAATTGTACTGACTAATATCCACGGTGTCCTTTAATAGCCCTTCACGTTCCGGGGTCACGGTTATTGGTTAGTCCCGCGACCCCGGCATGCTTTGGCGCTCTAACGGGGGCCCCGTCATATCCACACTGGGCCCTTGTGGAATTTTGGTTACAAGACTTTGATAACATCAATTAGCGTGATATGTGGGTAGGTATATTGGTTAGGATTGGTGTTAACAATTCGAAAGCTTCCTTTGTGACACAGTAGCGCTCCAGGTTTCATTGCCGAGTCTCTGTATATGCCAGTTACAAAGAATATCTGATCTGATGGAACCTACATTTTGTCAATCTATGACGATCTGCCTACAATCTAAACCTCCTCAGCTGTTCATGCATTATTGAGTGGGAAACTAAACGAAGATATTTTAATTATGCTCGTTCACCAACACCACAGGACACCTAACTATCAACCTCGAATATTTTAACAAAACAAAAGTACCTAAACTAATACACAGTGCAAAAGTAGCCACCATACAAAATTACTTTACAGAATTTGATCCTTATTAGCGACACCATCAAATGGAGTAATAATATAGGGTGTGTTTTCTTCCAAAATCAACGGGCTCGAATTCTGACCAGAATTATTGATTTTTCTAAAATCTTATGATGCAGTTTAATTTTTGTCAAAATCGACCTCAAGCCTCTTTTTAGCATTTTTCGATATGCTTCATAGTTTCGGATATAGCCATTTACGCCCAGTTAGAAAATTCACCCTGTATATTACACATATTATATGGTTTTTTACTCAAAAATAGTCAATGTACAGGCGCGCGAAACTCATCATAATGAACATCAGTTCTTTTCTATCTTCATAATTTTACACTTGTAGGTATATTAAGCAGGTATTGTACATCAATTAAATACAAAACTAAAACACATTGCACCATGTTGCTTACAGAAACTATTGCAAAATTCAGCGCTAAGCGGCGCCAGCGTCGAGGGGAGGTGGGGCAGACAGAGACAATGAAATGAACGCTGGGCCGAGGTGTCGCGTCGCTCCCGCATTCCCTCAGTGCATACTTGATGTACCGCGACGGAGGGCGGGACGAGTCATAGGCGGAGGCGGGAGCGGGAAATAGAATAGAAAGATCCTGGTTGACTGGTTTAAAGCCGAAAGCAAAAGATGCCTTAGCATCTGTGATTTGGGGTGCTAAGACAGGAAACCTCCACGTGCGCCCGTGGACTGGAGTTCCCTCTCGGAAACGTCCGGGGGGAAGACCAGTTTTTCGGGCCGGATGCGGGCAAAAACACTTAGGCACTGTGTGCCTAAGGGGTCTCTTTGCCCGTATGCGAATAGCCTGTCGTGTGGACGCTCCAACGCGTGTCCCTCTGATTAGCAGAGGGCACAGTGGCGGAGCGGGCTTGCGGACGGTGAGTAATGGGTAGCTCGCCTTCCGACCAAGGACCAAGCCCGGGTCGGTGGCGCGTCGTGTCGTGTTTCGCGCGTGCCTTCTACTTTAGTTTAAATTGGCTTAAGATTTCATTTTCATGCTCAAGCTTATCCAATGGCAATCTTCTTTTTGCAGCCAAGAACACTCAACTACGGCATTAATTTACGATCAATCTTAGAGAGAAACCGAACAAATCAACGTTGAAGTGCTAAGTTATCCCCATACTGTCCACGATAACACATCATACACCTCGATTCGTTTGGGCGACGCAACTCGACTCCATTACGGACTATTATTTTTTATTGCATGCACATATTTCATAGTTCTATCTATGCACATAATAATCTATATTATATCTTGACCAGTTTAGTAAGTCTGCTACAAAAGTTTCAACAACTGTCACAATGTTCCATAAAAATCAAAGTAACCAACCATAATCGCTCCCCGCTCCCGCTCATAACTCGCACATCACCCCACAAATTCCCTCTGGCACTCGTTCAATGGAATCAAAGGATTTGCGTTCATTACCGCCTCTAATAATTGATGTGCGCCCGCGACACTAACGCTTTTAGTGCCGGCCTGTCGGCTACTTGTTTGTGCCATACATCGGTATTGGCACTTCATTTTATCGGGAGATGGGCTTTTTGGGGCAGATTTTTTGGTTCCCACTTCCCACATTACAATTGTTTTTAAGCATCAGAGAAAACGCACCCCTATTGTTAGTGAGATCATTATCTAAAGGGGGTGTGATTTCTTTGAAGCTGACTGTACAACATTGCATTTTATATTACCTAACTAGCGTGAAGTTCCGTCATTATCCCTCGCAAACGTCATATTAGGATGAAAAATATCCTATGGGTTGCAAGTTATTAACTATCCGTGTATTCATCAAAATCCGTTTAGTAGTTTTGTGTGAAAGAGTGACAAAAATCGATCCATGCATCCTCGCAGCCGGGGTCGCGGGACTGTCTCATCACATAGCCGTGACCCCGGAACGTAAAGGGTTATTGAAGGATCACTGTAGATTTAAGTCAGTACAAGTCTGACAGTCCCTCCCGTCCCGCTCTGAGTGAAAGGACTCATTTGATGATTCTAACATACAAAAAAAAACCAGTCTCGCAAACTTTCGTATTTAAAATTATTAGATTAAAAGTAAGATAAGACTAACTGCAATTTTTTACTAGGTATTTATTGACCCATTAGAGAAGGCTGGATTGCTGACCATTTTCGTTAATTACAGTTATACACGTGCTTGTTATAAAAGTTTAAAATAAAACATCAAACAAAACTACTACATTTTTGAATCACCCATACGCACTTTACTTACATTTCAAATTCAAAAAATCAAGTACTACACCCAACAGACACAACCAATCACCCCACAATTTTATTTAAACAACCCTTACACCCCGAGTCACCCCAAGAAAATCTTTTTCGTCCACAAACTCTTCGATATCAATGATTCTCCTTGCAAGCCAATTCTATTATGTACATCGGGGGTCAAGTTGGGATTGTCTAACGAAGCGCGACTCTATTAATTGATTTTAGAGGGGTCCGGGGAGGTAGGGGACATTTGGAAAATGTCCTCCTTGACTATATGAATATTCAACTAGAGTAGAGGCTTGGTTGTAACAAAGAGAATTAATATTACAGCTAATAGCGTTAATGTTTTGATTAAGACACGGCTGCTGAAATTGAGTGGCATGTAATATTCATAAACGATGTTAAGTAGTTATTTGTAGATGGAGGCTCTGATGTGGAGGCTGTTTCGGTGTGATTATAGTTTGGATTATGTTGTAACTAGCTTTCCTCCGTACTGAGCATTATAAGGAAAGCTTCATTCATCTGACGCAGTCAGGCCAAGCAGTCCTGCTATCAGCATACTGATTTGGATATTTTTTTTACCTCAAACCGTTATTTTATCTTGTAAATATTCAGTAACAGAGTAATATGTTTTTTTAGTAAAAGTGCTTTTATATTGTTTTTAAATAGATTTATATCACTAATCTCAAGAATTGAGTTTGGTAGATGGTTATATGTATATGCGTGGAGCCATACACAATATACTTTTATTTAATAAGGCTGTTTTATTGCTTGGTAAACATATATTATACTTGTATCTTTTACTCTGAAACTTGCTAAAGAGGGATGTATTTTTTTTGACAATTTTAATATTAAAATTCTTACCGTCTTACCACAAGAAAGTTAAACATCTGTTAAACACTTGTCTAAAAATAGTGTCACTGCAAAACGACCCTTATTAATATCAACGTGAAATGTCGTTTTGACGTTGACAGCTTTTTAGACAAGCGTTCAACCGATGTTTAAATTTTTTATAGTAAAATGGTTAGTATTTTATCATTGTCTAATATAACCTACACCAAAGACACCTAGCTAATATGCAGGAACAACTCCTGTAATCTATATAATATAGTGTTGTGTTGTGTGACGGCGCGCGGTCGCCACGGTAATGACGCCGTTCAATTATTCATGCAATTAACTGATTATAGCAACACTCCAGCCTCCCCCCCCCTCCCTGCCTTTCCTCCCCGCAGCCTCCCCCCTCAGCTATCCGTAAGTAAATAGGTAACTAGTAGATGTAGTGATGTGTAGGTGTTATCATGTAGGTTTTGTGATAATCTTCGTTCTAAAGGCGTTTTTGCTAGCTTTGATCAGCATAGATTACACTTTTTACAGCTTTGATCAGCATAGATTACACTTTTTACGTTTCGCTGACTTTAAAGTAAACGGGTTTAACGTTAATGGGAAAAATAGTTCACCGTTCGAACACTTAAGGCGCTTTTTCATTTCTAGAAAATACTTCAAGAACGCTGTAGGTGAAATACGAAAATCTTGTGCTAACGTCTCAGTAAACTGACGGGGCCCCCTAAGAGGGCCAAAGCCTGCCGGGGTCGCGGGACTGTCTCATCTGGTTACCGTGACCCTGGTACGTTAATTACTCAGTAAACAATACTCATGAAAACTATACCAACCAAAGGCGGGACGGGCCAATAGTTACACAATATATTTTTAGACAAAAAATATTCCGACCTATCCTGAAGTTCAAGACACAGACTTCAACAAGAACAACTTGATTTTTCTATCAGGTTACAAGAATACTGACTACATTCAAAACATTCACATGGCAGTTACAACGTTGAAGATTGATGCATAACATTTGTTATCTAACTTTATTCATAACAAATTATAATATAATGAGCGCCCCCCCTTTCCTTAGAGTGCCAAAGCCTGCCGGGGTCGCAGGACTAACGAATACCGTGATCCCGGAACGTAAAGGGCTGTTGAAGGACACCGTGGATTTTAGTCAGTACAAGTCTGACAGTACCTCCTACCCTGCCCTGGGTGGGAGGACTCATTTCATGATTTTACCACGCAAAAAAATATAATAAATGTTACACTCGTTTATAAAATGTTCTTGTGCTACACTTTGTTGTATAACGTTATGTAACTCTTTAACACTGCAGCCGCAAAATCTTTGAAAACCTAAACTCAACAACTCCCAACCCTAAAAGATCCCTAACTCAACAAAATCTACCAAAATATACACTCGTGAACCTAACAACAGGATCAGATACCCGTCGCCAACCTGTAACACATAATTACTGTAAATTTATCGCCCTGCATTATTAATTTTCATTTGTGCAGCAGTAGGCGAGGTAAGTGTGTATTCAGTTAGCGACGCAGGGCCGTAGCTAGGGTTGAATGGTTGGGCCGTGACGGCTTGCGGACGGCGAGTAAAGGGTAAGAGTGTGAGAATGGGCTCGCCATCCGACCATGTCCGGGACGACGCGGCACAGTGTGCTACGCGCGCCTCAAAGAGCTTTCAGTAATCTAAAGGGGCCCCCGTAGAGGGTTAAACGCCTGCTTAGGTCGCGAGACTTTAACAGGTTCCCTGTCCACAGACCATATATGGTCTGTAAACGGAAAGCACTACAAGTTCACAGACCATATGTGGTCTGTGCGTCTATACAATTTTGAAGGTTTTTAGAGCCGTGGACGTGGAGAGAACGGCGTTTATCTGATGTGGACGTGACAGGACATATCATATAGAAACCAAAAAGGGTTGGGACATAGAGAACGGACGTAAAATTTTCGGGATATCGGGATCTGAAAAAAATAACCTAAATATAAGAAAACGGAATCTAACTTTACTAAATGTTATTGCTTTTTCATTTACTTTTAGCTAAATCAACAATGGATAGGTAGAAAAAATAAACAAAATATCTCATTTTCCCGCAAAAACTCGAAATTCAAAAGCAGTAAACACAAAATAACAAAAACTTTCGATTTCTTTTGTTTTCTTCAACAACCGGCCGGCAGAAAACAGTATAAACAATGCTCTCATTGGTCACTTAGGTACCTAACTTCACATAATATAATCAAATAATGATGTTAAATGATGATTTGTCACTGTCATTTCTAATTTGACACTGACAATATGCACAGACCGCATATGGTCTGTGGACTCATCAGAAAATTTTTAGTCAATTTCGTTCTAGAGAGTCCACAGACCATATGTGGTATGCTTGAAAAAAATACTTTTCTAATATGTCTATAATATTTTGAAACAAATAGGTATATACCTAAACCCCTAAAATACTGTTTTTTTACAAAAACACAACTGGACGTGTGAGGGACTTCAACTCCAAAACTTGGACAGGGAACCTGTTAAAACAGGTAACCGAAAACTCTGGAACGCAAAGGGAAAATGAAGAAACATGGTGGATTTTAGGCAGTACGAGTCTGGCAGCCCGTTTTGCACCACCCAGGCTTGCACACCGATGGTTATTGAGATGGTTAGACTAGATGGTTAGACCGGGAGTAAATAATTGTAACAAATGGAAAAGATGTTGTCGCTACTGTAGCTGTATTTGTTATTTTTGCCGTCGACCACATCTTCCTTTATCATCATAGTAGTCAAACTCGAGACACATCCTAAATAAAAAATATTGTGTATTAAAAACAGAATAATATTTGTCAATTTAAGGCAGGGCATAGCCCCATGGTGCCCCTCCTAGCTACGGCCCTGTAGCGAGCTCAACTATATTTGTATCAGTTATTCATGGCGGCGTGTCAGGCATTTCATGAGGCTGAATATCAGAAGCATAGACAATCAAATGATTGAGAATAGAGGATTAGGGACACGGCGCTTGTGTGATGACGTTTTTGGCCATCATAGTACGATTTGTGATCGTTCCATGTTATTTATAAAAAACCGGCCAAGTGCGAGTTGGACTCGCCCATGAAGGGTTCCGTAGTAGCAAGCATAGATTAGGGATATAATTGTATTGAGATTAGTAAGTAATATACACAAACAACAAAAATAACTTTGTTTTCCATAGTGTTTGTATGAATGGCAAAGTTATATTTGCGGTTTTTTAAAATGTACTATATCTCAAAAACTGCTAACTGTATCTCATCCAAACCAATTTTCGTTGGAAGTTTTTGTTGAGGTCTACATTATATATTTTTTTTAGTTTTATCATTCTTTTATTTTAGAAGTTACGGGGGGGGGGACCAACTTTTTACCACTTTGGAAGTGTCTCTCGCGCAAACTGGTCAGTTTAGAAAAAAATGATATTAGTAACCTCAATATCATTTTTGAAGACCTATCCATAGATACCCCACACGTATGTGTTTGGTGAAAAAAAAATTTTTGAGTTTCAATTCCAAGTATGGGGGGCACCCCCAAAATTTGTTTTGTTTTTATTTTTGTGCGAAAATCCTAATGCGGTTCACATAATACATCTACTTACCAAGTTTCAACAGGATAGCTCATATACTTTGGACAAAAAGTGGCTGTGACATACACGGACAGACAGACAGACAGACAGACAGACAGACAGACATGACGAATCTATAAGGGTTCCGTTTTTGCCATTTGGCTACGGAACCCTAAAAAGGAATTAAAGTAGAGTTCAACATGTATCTATTTGTGTAGGTTAGATTAGATATACGGCACGGGTCGCGGGACTAACGAATTACCGTGACCCCGGAACGTAAAGAGCTATTGAAGGACACCGTGGATTTTAGTCAGTACAAGTCTGACAGTCCCTTCTGCCCTGCCCTGGGTGGGAGAACTCATTTGATGATTTTGACACGCTAAAAACAATATACTGCACAAAAAACTATTCGAGAAACCTTATTTCAAATGACACGATAATTTAACGATAAAGGTAACTGAAAACTTAAAAACTAAGATAAATAGACACAAAAGAATTTGATACTAATAGCTACAAAGGCTTACTTTTCGTAGTGCGTAGTCTACACGTGCTACGTTATTTGCTACGCCAGCGTAGCAACAGTATAACAACCTTTAAATTAAAAAATAAATAAGTAAGCCTTATTCGCATTTACAAAACAGAGTAACCACACAAGTCGTATACAATTAAATTAGCTAATTTACAACGTTATTCGCAAAAGGAAAATATTAAAGCGTCCTAACACTCAATTTATGTATATCTTGGAGCAAAATTTAATTCTTGTGCGAAGGTGGGAGGCGGTCCGTGGAGAGGGGTCTAATTGCCAATTTTCTCTTTACGCCATTTTTTTCAGCTTTTAAAGAGAAAAATTCGTTAATGCATATTTAATAGCCGTAATCGTCTCTCCCTCTCAAGATATTACAAGCCACCGACTCCCTCTTAAATACAGTGGTATGTTTTTTAAATTATATAAAATTTGTTTATTTAGTCATTTATAATCTTTTCTGAGAACAATGGTCAGTTTGTTTTGTTTTTTGATAGGTGTTTTTCTTGGCTTAATTGTACATTAAAGAAGTTAGGTATAACATGATCTTAAAACATAATAAGGCGCTGAATATTGAATACCTCTCATCTTTCGCCAGATAACAGATGTACAGACACTATTACCATTGTTGAGTAAAGTCAGGTAAATTAATTTATCAAAAAAAAAATATGGCATCCTACGTCGATTTTCAGCGTTATAGCAAAAGTTTGCGTCCACAGAGAACGAGCGAGAAACGGGTCGAGAAACAATTGCGCGTCCAAACAGAGCAAGCTGCTTCGCGAGGCATTTGCCGCGCGAAGCAAATGACTCGCGAAGCTGCTCGCTCTGTGTGGACACACCTATTCAATTGTCAAATAATAACAGCAGTAATATGATCTTTTTTGGGTTGTAGAATCATCAAATTTGGCCTCTCTTTTAATTTAACCCACTTCATTTACGTGGTAAAATCATCCAATGGGTCCAATCCTACCTTGGGTAGAGCACAACGACTGTCAGACTCGTACTGACTAAAATCCACAGTTTTTCTTCAATAGCACTTTATTTTCCAGGGTCACGGTAGCCTGACTTATTTATTTAGGATCTCCAACAAAAGATATACACAGATCGTTGACACAGGACAACACAAAGTATTTAGTTGGTGTACACCTTCACTTACAGGAGACCACAACATGCTCTATAAGATTAACAACTAAGCTAACAAAAATTAAAATAGAATATTAAATGTTTGACAATCTAAACACAAGTACAAACAGACACAATAAGACAGCCCCGAGAATCAAATGTGGTCTCTCACCCTAGGTAGAGCGGAATGGACTGTCAGACATAATAAAAATCTATCCTATCCCTTTAGTTTCCCTTTGCGTTCCAGGGTCCCAGTTATTTTTACATACAGATCATCTGATAAGCGATTAATTCAAGTCAGCAATCGACTTGCCAGTAGAGACTTGCTAGAGCAGTGGTGGCCCAGTGGTATCGGCCTCGACTTACGAGTAGTAGGTCGTGGGTTCGAACCCCGTCAGGCGCATTACTTTGTGTAATTTATTTCAACACCACTGCTCTCAAAACGGTGAAGGAGAACATCGTGAGGAAACCGGCAAGTCCTAGAACCAAAAATTCGAAGACATGTGACATCTACCAATCCGCACTGGGCCCGCGTGGTGGATTACGGCCCATTCCCTCTCACAGAGAGGAGGCCTGTGTCCCAGCAATGGGAACATTTATAGGCTGATGATGATGAATCGACTCCCCTGACTATTAATTTTCATTGCTTTACTTGTAATTCATAGCACATTTTTATCAACACGTTTTTGAAACGGGTTAAAATCAATATCGGTACTTCATACCTATATCGCGTCACCAACTATATTCATCATCATCATCATCATCATCTCAGCCATAGGACGTCCACTGCTGAACATAGGCCTCCCCTTTAGATCTCCACATATACCGGTTAGAAGCGACCTGCATCCAGTGTCTTCCGGTGACCAACTATATTATGCTCTTAATACTCTCATTATAATAATAATGATGATCATCGGAATCACCCGCTGAATAACATTAAGTGTGCACAGCGGGGTTTTAAGAGGTATCAATATCCCGTATCAATCACCCCACTTGGGTTGAATACTTGTGAGTATTTTACTGTACTGATTGAACTCAAATACACATTCGATATTAAATCTGATTGCTTTTATTGGCTGCAAATACATCATTATTTGATTGCCGGCTAGTTTTTGTTTTAAAGTATTCAATCATTTGTCTATAAAAACAAAATACATTCAATGTAGGTATAATAAAGTACATTATTTTCTTCTATTTCAAAATTCATTTTCTAACCCGAAAATTGACTTTAACACCTCTTGAACGCCAATGTTTTCAGTGCATGTGGAATACCTCTCACTTGCGAAATTCACCCGTTTCCAACTTTATGTACAAACTTAGTATGATCATAGATTTTTGAACAAGCTAGTAATCGTGAAATAAGATAGAGTAATCTAATATTAGTTGAAAAGAGGAATAAAACCAAGACTAGCAGCTGTTGCCTGCGGCTTGGCATTTTAATTTTGACGAAAATGCGGAATGTATGTTCCGCTTTCTCATTAAGTGCATCCACACAGAGCGCGCAGCCTCGCGAGGCATTTACTGCGCGAGGAAACTGACAAGCAAGGCTGCTCACTCTGTGTGGACGCGTCTATTGTTTTTCGACCGAGGCACGAAACAATATACGCGAGCAAAACAAGAGCCGACACTGGATGGCTCGGGCGCTCGGTCGCTCGACCGCGGCAGCGCTGTCACTTGCCTCGCCCGAGACACGTCCACACCAACCGAGCTGCTTCGCGCGGAAAATGCCTCGCGAGGCTGCGCGCACTGTGGGGACGCACCTATTTGTAATATTATATAGGGAACTTGGATAAACATTGAACACACATTTTCCTATCCAGAATTTGTAGTTTTCATAGAACCTTCAGCTCAAAGATCACGATTGCTTCCCAATAATCTAGAAACATAACCCATGCCTGACGTCCACCCATCCCTTACAAACTATCTCTCAAGGGGTCCCTGCACGGGTCCCCGATCATTTTCTTTGAGTCCTCCATAATCCCGCGTCTCCTCATGTATAATGCGCGCATATAAATTTCAATTTTAAACCGGCCGGGTTCAAGTTTCACCCATTTGCGGAATTACGTATAGGGTAGACCGGGGTAATCTGGTAATGCGTTTGAGACGCGACCTTATAAAATAAACAAGCTTTCTTTTGCACTCGTCTTGAATTTTGCGCACTTTTTTATTATTATTTTTGGCGGTAGGTACGCTGTATTATGTAGAATGCCTGAGTTGCAGTAAGGAGATTCGAGCACTCACATAAATTAGACTGAACTTCTGGAATAAACAGCTTTGTTTCAAATTATGAATGTTTTTTCTCGCTTGGCGTTTATACAATTTTGATTTTTTTTTATACAATTCAAAAGCTTCTGATTATAAAAACAAAAGCAGTCTACCCTATTCGGTACGGCTATCTATCTAGCCCAAAACTCCTATCTTTCGAATATCCTACCTTTCAATCTAGAATCAACTCTTTACATTCACAAAATTTCATTGAAATTGGTTGTTGGTTTCTGAGATAGCGTGCACAAACTACATTATAACTTATACATAATGTTTTTTATATTAAAACAAACTTTTCTAACAGACAGTTTAAACAACAGTTTCCTAATCAATTACCATAACAATTAAAAATATTGAAATAAATCATAAACGTAATACAACATTATTTTTAGTTTAATTATGTGAAACCTGAATATAGTTTATTCAGAATTAGTAACCGATTCGATTCCAATATTTTTTACACTATGTTATATTTATTTCAAAAATATTTTAATTTTTAATTACCAGTTTATTACAATACAATCACCGTACGATTAGGTACCTATTGCCAAACTACTATCACGAAAGTATAACACAGGAGACGCGGTTTAGGCGGGTGTACCGCGAAATGAGCATGTTTTTGAACGGACAACGTAGGTAATATACAAGCTTATAACTTTGTGATTTTAATGATACGGTTTTAAAATGTTGTACATAGATTCTTTACACAAAAATTCTAGACAGGTGTATCGGGTTTCGCATAAAGAAAAAATAATGTTGTATTTAGCAAATAAATCGCAAAAAAATGTTTTAAGATCAGACAAACAGTAACTAATTATTTAACCCTCATTTTATAATTAAACAAATAAGTACTTGTACAAGTGTATCTAATGCTAACTGACGGATCATCAACCCCACTTGATTGCAACAGTTGAACAACCACAGTCAACCCTAAACCGCTCGGGGTTATATTAGAAGTCGATAACAACCCTAATACGAGGGGGTTGAGAGAGTAACATAAAAAATATAGCGGCTTTGTTCGGGTGATTGAAGCAGGCGGGTTGTTGAAATGTTGGTTAATCTATTCTTTTTGTTGTTTTTGGTTGGTTAAAATAGTTTTTTAGTATATAAAATTTATATGGCGAAATGACCAAGAAATCTCATGAGGGCTGGTTTGAATCGCCCTGAGAAAAGAGCTAATGGAAAGGTTTTTTTTTTAACTTTGGCCAACTCCTGTGCCGTGTGTTTCGGTGGAGCAATTGAGGAATGCCTTTGCACAGCTGTGGTACAGTACAGGATAAGCTAAAAAAACATATAAATATGTTAATTTGATACTAAAATTTACTATTTAGAGATAATCAAGCTTTATATGTTCACACTAATAGCAAATAAGAAAAAAATAACAGAGTTACAAAGGCTCACTCATTTCTAAAAAAACCTCTTCCTGCATACATGCTTCCATTATTAATGAAAACTTAAATCAATGGACTATCTCTACTCTCAAAATATCCAGTATTCCCCATCAAATCCATTCAGCCATCAATAGGCAGTAATCCGTCAGAAACAAATAATAACATTTACCAAAATCCACCGCCGCTAATGTAGCCGCGTCTCCCCGCGGACTTTAAACTGCTTACTGCTGGTTTAAAAATCCCCAACCTCCCCAATAGAGCTTACAAGCCGTTCGGTAAGAGCTCCTTTACAACAATACTTACGTGATTTTAAAAATGTTTTTTTTTTGTATTATTTATTTATTGAATTTTGAGATAGGTAAGATGAATAATTTTAAAGGGATTTTTCTGAACTGACTTATCAGATAACCGTGGATCGGAAAGGGATATTGAAGGACACCGTGGATTATAGTCAGTGCAAATCTGACAGTCCCTCCCGTCCTGCCCTGGGTGGGAGGACTCATTTGATGATTTTAGCATAAAAAAGGGAAATAATTAAAACCAAGCCAGAAATTTTTTTAGAAAACATGCGACGTTGTACCTATTCTGCGATATAATAAAAAAAAACTTATCGAATTAAGAACCATAAGGATGTGTCACACGGCTGTGTTTTTAGTCCAGAATGCCTGACAACTAATGCCCGAAACTGAGGCATTATCATAAGTTTTCCGTTTTTTTACTTTGCCACTAACGAGAAACTATTTTTCCATCAAATTAACGTCAAAGTCCCCGTTTTCTTTACGTCACAAAAATATGGAAACTCTTGATTATCGTCCTCAGGTTTAATTTAACGTTACACATTGCACTTGTCATAAAGTTACTGCCACAGATCTTAAAACTCAAACACCGACACCGGATCAAATAAACCATAACTAATAAAACACCAAACATATTAATCTAATAGAGGGTTATTCTCAACCTCTCAAGTTCAACCAAATTGTGGGGCTATTCTCATAAAACGGAATCGAAACACATTCGTTCATATTACGCAGATGAATTGAGACAGCATTTGTCGTCCGACTCATAATTCTCATAAATTTCAATGAGACCATCGCGAGTTATCAAATTAGAAAAATTAAAAGTGATAAATAAAGTCCAATTAAGCGTTATTGCGTAAAAAAGGCATAAATTAATGCGTTAGTCGTGCGTTCCGGCGGGAAAACATGTGACGTATGACAAGTGACGTAGTGATGTGACTGAGCGTAACGTTGCGTGATTTTTTGCGAATTGTTTTGTGATTCGATAGTTTGGTTTATTTAGGTTATTCATTCACAGGGAATCATGCGAGTCTGCTGGAAGAGATTACCCTCTTTTATCTGTTCATATTTATAAGTTTTTAGACTGACATGGTCACTATTATAAATATTGGGGTTTAAAACGGGATATTTAAAAAATAAACATGGTAAATATCCCGTTTTAAACCCTAATGTTCATATTTTCTGTATATGGGTTTTGTGTCTACATAAATTAATAAAACGTTTATAAAAAGAGATTTTGAAAAAAAAATCTCGTTATTGGCCTTATTTTTGGGTTGAAAAATCATTAAAATGAGCCGGAAACCGTGTAGTGAAAAGGAAGAGACTGTCAAAAAAAACCTGTTTTTTTAGTTGCCTTGGTAACATTTCAATACTGTCGTTGTTGGCCTACCATAACGAACGAGATGGCGCTAGACGACTTGCATACCTCTGTCTCTTTCCCACAGCCTAACTACTCACGCTTTATGACGTCATGCTAGCCCACCATTCTTGGATTCTGACCTTAACTAATTTTCACAATAAATCATCATGCACCTTTCCGTCATGCATCTACATATTCTACATAGTTTCGCGAACAAGTACAAATACATACGTACTTCAATGACCATAGTCACTGCTCTAGTACTCACATAATTATTGCGAATACAACATGCACGTAATAAATAAAGTGAACATTACTCAGGGCGGTCGTAAAATTAGGTTTAATAAAATGCACATCTAGCCACTTAGAAACTAACGCCATTATGATTCGCGAGCTAACGTCGTCAGTGATGTGTTGTACGATTGTTATTAGACATGCCATTCAAGCAAAATATGTTAAGAGATTAATGTTCTTGAATTAATTTCATTATTTTGACAAGTAGTCTAGGTTAGTGACTATTAAAATTTACTAATGTCAATATGCAATACACTGGTTCAGCGTTTTTTAATTTATGTAATGATCCATATGGTTTAATGCTATGAGTGATCAAACGAGGTCTCAAGTAATAGTACATTTAAGCTATGAGATTTCCTATTAAACGCTATATAGAAATACATTTCATAAAAACCTTCTTTATAACTCTAGAACAAACAGACCTCTAAACCTAATGCATTTCGGTTGTTAGACTTTTTAGATTAATAAAAAAAAAACATTTTGCAGGTCTAAATTCAAAAATATCGATAGTAGGAATGTCGTTTTTCCCATCACTATTAGTCCATCACACGTGTTCTCTAATTACGCGCTTAAATTGTATTAATTAATGCGCGACTGAAAGGGTTCCGTCAGAATTAAATGGCATTTTAGCTGCTACGGAACCCGCCGCCATTGTTCTCACTGGATATGAGGGTCATTAGCATAATTTTAACTTTATTTGTTAATTATACTTGATATGATATCGTGTTAATGTGAATTTGAAATTAATTTTGTGAGGCGTTCGTATAGTTTAGTCGCTTAATGTTATTAATTCAATTAAAATGGTCCATGGTCGGACAGAGAGTCGCCTATTACTCGCCGCCCGCATGCCCGCGCCTACGGTGGCCGGAGATCGTCTGGTGTCGTCCGTCGAATCTAAAAGCGTTGCAATTTAAAAAAAAACGTACATGATGAATTTAGAATATACCAGGACAGTGATGATGATATTAATCTTTAATTTGCCAAAAATAAACACCTAAGTCAGTAAATAAACCTTTAACATAACCATTCACTACAAAACGTAACTACCAACTAAATTCACAAACTACAATATAAACCCAACCCGATTTATTCAAGGAGTGGAATATATAAAACTGAATTGCATAACATAAAACTTGAATTATACGGGGAGGAGGAAACTCGAAGCGATACTAACATCAAAAGGGGCTATTATGAAAAATCGTAACACGTTTACTGGGCGGACTGTGCTACATTATTCATGAGTGAAATTGCTCCTTCCCCGCTACCTGTGAACGGAACTGTTATTTATACTCGTTCCGGATAATAACTGTTATTGGGGTGTAAGCCCCGCCCTCGAGTACTCGATGTGCTAAAGTTAGGTTATGTGGTTGTTATTTATTGTTTATAGGTTTATAAAACGTTTTTAAATTGTTTCTAAGTTAGGTTTAGAAAATGCAAAGCTATGATGTTTTCCGTAGTCTTAAAGTTTTAACTAATCTAGATAAGGTTTTGAGACTAATTGCTCACTGATTTTTATCAAAAACCAGGTGGCCTACCATGAACTCTTAACGCGATCGAGTTTAGGCTGTGGGAAAGAGATGGCGCTAGATGAGTTGTATAGCTCTGTCTCTTTCCCACAACATAAACTGGATCGCGTTTAGAGCTCGTGGTAAGGCCACTGTTTTTTCTAGAGTTTCCAAAATTGTCTCAAATGAATCGTTGCAATGAAAGGGAATGAATGCCAACTACAAAGTAGAATGGTCATTTCTACTCTTTTTTTGACCAAATGTTCTCTCCAGATTAAACTACAATATTCCTCTAATCCACCAGCTTTCCTAGTCTCGTCTTCCTATCTTCCCGTTTTCCCATCTTCCCGTGATCCCGTTTTCCCGTCATAAGCAATCGAGTCACGCCCCGCTGCGACTGTCGCCATCCTAACCTGCTTACCGCGCAAACACTCGTGATTGCTAACGATACCGACGCGACGATACGGGAAATTTAATCTAACATTTTTCTCTAAGGGAGGATTAGCTGGCTTTGTGACGAGGTTTCTGTATTTCTTTAGGATTGGCCTTAAGCCAAAAGATTGTTTATAACATAACAATATCCTTGTAATATCTCAAGGGTTATACTGTGTGCATTTTTGAAGTGAAAACTTCTTTAGCGGCGTTGTACACTTTCTGTTATGGGTAAAAAATGTTAAACTCGCGTCAGGATCACGTGACCCTGATCGGAAATCCGTAGGACGAACACGTGACCGGATAGTGAAACAAACGATAGCCGGTATAATGTGGAGGCGACCAATTGGTCGGCATTCAATTGTCAAAACTATTGTTATAAAAATGACCACAGTTCATCTAATAGCTTGCATTTTAATCGTACAACTCCATCAATCGAGCATATATGAAAACATTTGTGATTCACAACGTTAATATTCAAGTTTTCACTTCTACCGGCACTCCGGGAGTGCAACCCGTCGTTTTTTGGCTGTGTTTTTACATCATCAAATGAGTCCTCCCACACTAGGTGGAACAGAAGCGACTGTCAGCCTCGTACTGACTTAAAACCACCGTGCTCCTTTACATTCCAATGTCATGATGACTTGAGGCAGTCCTGTGACCCCGGCAGGATTGGGCCATAAAGGGGCCCCGTTAGCTTGCTGACAGCTCTTTAGACTGCCGAAAAATCCTCTTTAGTCTGTGACAAAGTAACATTCAGTCAGGACAAGTGAAAAATGTACGTACTTATCCTGACTTAATGTTACTTTGAATCGCTTTGAAAAAATAACTTGCTACTCGCTAGTTGCTTGTCAGTTTGTCCGACTATGTTCGGTATTTGCTGTACGTGTTGATCATGTTATATGTTGATGATGTTATACGAGGGTTAAACCAGTTGACATTACAAGCTAAAATGAATTTATTAAATGGCTCTAGTTGTACAATGAGTTAATTGATAGTTACATAAGAACGATGTGAATGCCACGCTACAACATCATTTTTCAATCTGTTAGTAGATACTATATGATATTTATTTCTTTAACGTTGTTATAATGACATAATAAGTTAGGTACAAAACTAAACAAGATCGGTGTTTCTTCTTTCTTGTATGAAACTATTGAGAAAATGTAAGAAATACTAAGATACCAGTTTCTTTAAGTTTAAGCATGATTTTGGCCAAGTCAGTTTGTTTCTAAGATGATCGGACCACTACGATTAGAGTACACGAAAAGTCTTTCTTGACATTAAAATTCTCCGGCGATCAATATCCATGATCCGATTATCCGAATGGTAAAACGCGAGCGACACAAACAGCGCGTTGATTATAAAAGTGGAGCATAACACGATGAGCCCAGCACCCAGGCACGGGCGCCGCGCTGCCGACGCTCACCGTAAGCAAAAACTCAATTATCATATTTTATACCTCATAATACTTACGAAAAGATATTCAATTATATAATTTTTCCTCTGAAAAGGGAATCCCTTTTCATTTCTCATTTGGATTTTTCTCTTAAGCAATTACGAGGCAGCCCGGGGGAGCGAGAGATTGGCTCCGCGAATACATTTGCACGCCGGACGAGCCCGCTCTAATTTATCTTTTAACAAGGAATGGAATGTTATGTTAACTTATGCGCCGAGCACAGACCGCGTTAGCTCTGTTTTCGTTTAATAAAAGTGTGTTTCGCGGATGATTTTATGAGTTTCGGCGAGTTATGAATTTGTTTGTGCGCGGAATAGAAATGAGCTCATTTCGAGCTCCCCGCCCGTGCGTTGTGTGGAAATTATTTATCTATTATTTATACAACAGCTTTATGTATAAATAAATGATAAACCTAAACCAATCTCAAGATATTCCATTAGATTAGCATAGCTCTGTGGAACTCCAAACATAATTTGCGAGGAAGGACATTATGTTTGTAACAAACGAAGTTCTCGCTCGGCAAGTCGGCCAAGCGGCTCGGCTCAATTCGATTCCGACAAGCGGCGGATCGGATTCGGGCGAAACTCGTAATCGTATCGCGCGGCCGGGAACACAAATTATTCGTGCGCCGAAACTGGCTAACTTCGTCAACCCTATAAAGGAGGTAAAGAACAAAGCGGGACCACAATTGGCCGTGGATCCTCTACCTGAGTCGATGGAAGTTTTAAAAATGGCGGCTCTTTGAGAGCAAACTCGATAAGGGCACGCCCGCGGGACGCGTAAATACAATTTGCAAGGAATCGCTCGTGCCTTTGACGTGAGTCGCGACTTACAAGGCACTTGTTTGCCTGCTCACTCCTCTGTGTTACGTGTACTATCTGTCTGCGACTATAAGTGAAAAATCTAATGTAACCCCGATGAATATTTAGCGTGCTCTACAAACTAAACTAATGCGATATCAAGACAATTTGTTTATTTAGTTTGAGAAGTCTGGCGTGCAGACGATGTTGAATCTTGACTTGACTACATAATGTTTTTTTTTAATTTTTTTTTATTTTAGCTCTTTATGAGTAGTAGTTTATCATCTGATCTTGTTATTCGAAGCAGTATTCCAGGGTACCCAACTCTTTAGAATATTATAAACGCTTTCCTCCTCATTAGATTTTTTGAATAACTTTGATGAATATTTGTACTTTATTATTGAACTTAACATAATTATCTTACACCAAATCTCTTAATGATCATCAGAAATAGTATTGTGAGGCAACATTGTCTAGAGAAAATAAAAAATGATATCAACTTCTATGAAATGAAGCACAACTTCACAAATCGAGGGTAGTTTTAATTCGTTATTCGGCGCCACAATTAATTAGGAGCGACTTCGACTTCAAACGGATATGATGTAGACTTCATTTGATTGATGCGATATTAATATTGTTATTTGATTGAGACTCGGAATGAGATAATTAATGGCTTCTTAACAACTTTTGCGTAACTTTATGATTCAATATGGAAATAAGATTTTGTCTACAACTAAGAAATCGATATGATTAGTTTACTGTTTTAAACATGCTCATGTACCGTTTAGTTAAAGTCATGTAAGTATTTTTAATATCGATATCCGTTTTTTTTTCAAGTTTCTTTGGAAACTAATTTTCCATTGAAATAGATCTTTTCTACTAATACCTATATGAGTACTAGGTTAGGTATCTACTTATTCCATGGTCACTTAATTGGGCCACAAATAAAGCCTAGTAATGTCTAGCTGGAGTAATCTGCATATCTAGGATTTAACTATCTAAAAAATTGTTGACAGTGCGATTTTTAAATACAACATTTTCAGATCATATATAAGTTAAATAGGCTATTTATTTATAACCAGATTCGCCAGCAAACTAAAAAGCTTTTAAAATTTGCAAGTCGAAGTGGCAATAGCAAGCCACATCGTTCCAATAGCAGGACATCTTTTGGCTGATGATGATAAGGCCATAAATAAAGGGGATTATCCACAGCTATAACTTATTAAAAATAAAACATAAAATATGTCCTCACCAAAATATTTAGACAAACATCCATCATAAACAACCCTTTAATACCTACACCTAACCCTATACAACCCGTAGGTATTCCCGTTACCATGACAACCGTTTACCCTCCCCCTCAACCACGTACACAATACAAAATCCCACCTTATCCTTTGTCGCACAAAGTGTAAATTCGTGTAAAAGGGAAAGGGTAAAAAGAGTTTGGTACAACAAATGAAGGTAAAGTCGTTAGGTCCTCGTGTCGGTGTCGTCTCGTCTAGTTAGGGTCAGTTTAGTTTAACGTTCTGCCAATATTTAGTTTACGAGTTAACTGTGGATTGGTGCCTTTTAACTGTTTGTAGTTAGTGCTGTGGAATCTTGTTGGAATTGAGAAGTAACAAACCATTTATTTAAGTACTTCCAAATTCTGAAAATCACTGTTAACAGATTGAGAAATATGAGATTAATAACAGTTAAAACAACGGTTAAAAATAATAATTTCTATCACAGTTGAACCAATCTAACGTTGAGTAAATTACTTAATCAATAGTAAAGTAAAGCCAGACATTTTAACGAATGGTTCTTAAAATGCTTAGTTAAAATGTTGCATACTTTTTAACAATAGATCAAACAAGTGAATCTCACCAAAAGTCATTAAAACCTTAAAGTTATAACTTTTGTTTATTTCATTTATATTTTTTTAAATTTAATTTACATTAGTTTAATTATTTTAACACCTCAGAACATTTATGGTATTATGGTATCATGAAATTAATGAAAAAGACGGTTTGATTTATAAATAAGTACTAAAATGATTGAACTTCTTTTCTAACTGTTATAAAATAAATTTTCTCTGTTTACAGAGAAAATTTATTTTATAACAGAAAAGAAGTTCGGTATAGGAAGGTTTTAACCTTCCTATACCGACTCTTCATTTAACATCCAACAGATCAATCCCTGAAAAACATAATAAGTACAAAAGGGTTAAAGAATAATAAAAAACAGTGTTTAATTACCCTTGTACCATTTTACCCGCATATGGTCAGTGAAGGGTTAGGTCACCGTTCAATCTCAACCCGTCGCTGATCAGTGGGCTATTTGATTTATTTTTTTATTTTATAGCCACTTGAGGCTATGGCTCT
This sequence comes from Agrotis exclamationis, assembly GCA_950005045.1. NCBI lineage: Eukaryota > Metazoa > Arthropoda > Insecta > Lepidoptera > Noctuidae > Agrotis > Agrotis exclamationis. The sequence goes on along the minus strand of OX465433.1, from coordinate 4,877,928 downwards.
ATGAGTCTATGTGATTGCATGCAGGCGTAGCTAATGTGTGTAAAAGGGGTATTTTATGTTCCATTGAATTATTGTACAATTGGTGTTTTTGGGGAAAATTTAAATTTAAAATTTATGTGTTTTGATTCTTCTTAATTTAAATGTTATGATCAAGCGGTCATACATAAAAAATACATGAGGTTTTAAAGATAATCATTTTTTTTTCTGTCGAAGTAGTATGTTTAAGACATTTTTGTAAATGAACTAAGAAATTTTCGTGATTAAGACCATCAATAATTACTAATTCGGAGGCCCTAACAGTTTTTTATAGTTTGTAATAATTTACGTATAATGCTATTGTCTTGAGGTATGCTAGTTGGAATGTTGGGACAATGACTGGAAGAGCTAGAGAGTTAGCAGATGTAATGAAAAGAAGAAGAATAAATGTGGCGTGCTTGCAAGAAACTAAATGGAAGGGTACGAAAGCGAGGGAAATTGGGGAGGGATACAAGTTCTTCTACTGTGGAAGTGATGGAAAAAGGAATGGCGTGGGAATAGTGTTAGATAGTAATTTGAAAGAAAGTGTGATGGATGTTAAAAGAATTAATGATAGATTGATAGCTGTGAAAGTCATGTTAGGGAATGTTGTACTGAACGTGATTAGTGTGTATGCTCCACAAGTAGGATGTGAGGAAAGAGTGAAAGAGAAGTTTTGGGAGGATTTTGATACAGTTTTAATGACCATCCCGGTGCATGAGGAATTAATTATTGGAGGTGATTTTAATGGGCATGTGGGAAGAATGAAAGGAAGTTATGAAAGAGTACACGGGGGATGGGGTTTCGGGAATTTAAACAATGAGGGGGAAACTATGTTGCAATCAGCTACTGCATTTGATCTAGCAGTAGCTAACACCTGGTTCCAAAAAGCCGATGGACACCTAGTAACATATAAGAGTGGGGCACATAGTACACAAATAGATTACTTCCTTGTTAGACGCAACAACATAAAGCACGTCAAGGACTGCAAAGTGCTACCGGGTGAAGATTTGGTCTCACAACATCGTCTCCTGGTTATGGAAGTAGCCTTACAAATAAGGCTTATAAAACATAAACAGCGTCCCCCTCCTAAAATAAAATGGTATATGCTAGAGAAGAATGATTGTGCTGGAGAATTAAGAGAGCGAGTGGTAAATAAAATCATTGAGATGGGTGATATGAACGACAAGGGCGTAAATGAATGTTGGAATGAGATAGCTCAGTGTATTAGGAGCGCAGCAAAAGATATCTTGGGAGAGACGAAAGGAAGGGGTACGATAGATAGGGATACATGGTGGTGGTCGACAGAGGTACAGAATGCTTTGAGGGAAAAAAAGAAGAAATTTAAGGAATGGCAGAGCATTGGAAATGAGCATGTTAGTTTGAAAGCTGAAAGAAAGAGTGAGTATGATGCTCTTAAGAAAAAAGCCAAAAGAGCTGTGGCTATAGCGAAAGCAAATGCCCAAAAAAAGCTCTATGACACCTTGGATACTCCAGCAGGCCAAAAACAACTATACCGGCTTGCTAGAGCTAGGGAGAGAAAGGCGAAGGATGTTTGTCAGGTAAAGTGCATAAAAGACGATGCTGGAATGATTCTGACGGAAGATGAGAAAATTAAGAATAGGTGGAAGGGTTACTTTGAAAGACTGATGAATGAAGAGAATGACTGGAGTGGTGTGCTTGAAAGTAAACCAGTAAATAAGGGATTAGTAAGAAGAATAAGTGTGGATGAAGTGAGGAATGCGGTAAGTGGAATGAAGAATGGTAAGGCATTAGGACCGGACGGAATACCTGTTGAAGTGTGGAAAATATTGCGGATGGATGGTTGGACGTGGTTAGCTTTATTCTTCAATAAGCTATTGCTGGAAGAAGCCATACCTGACGAATGGTGTAATAGTTCGCTAGTGCCCATTTTTAAAAACAAAGGTGATGTGCTGGAATGCAATAATTATAGAGGAATAAAGCTAATATCACACAGTATGAAAGTTTGGGAGAAAGTTATTGAAAGGCGACTGAGAGAGGAGAGCGAAATTTCACAGAACCAATTCGGTTTTATGCCTGGTCGGGGTACGACGGATGCCATCTTCGCTATCCGCCAACTGTGCGAGAAATACAGAGGTGCGCATAAAAACTTGCATATGGTGTTCGTCGACCTGGAAAAGGCATACGACCGGGTGCCCCGTGAGGTTCTGTGGTGGGCCCTTAAGGAGAAAAGCGTACCTGGAAAGTATGTACAGTTGATCCGTGCAATGTATAGTCGATGCAGTACCCAAGTCCGGTCTACAGCGGGCACTACCGGCAGCTTCAATGTAGCGGTTGGCTTGCACCAAGGGTCGGCTCTCAGCCCGTACCTCTTCCTGATGATAATGGATGCTCTGACGTCGGACATCCAGGAAGAGGCCCCATGGTGCATGCTGTTTGCCGATGACATTGTGCTGATTGCCGAGAGCGGCCTTGAGGTCCAGAACAGATTGGAGGTGTGGTGGCAAAGACTGGAGAACGTTGGCCTGAAATTGAGCAGAACCAAAACAGAGTATTTGTTTTGCGATTTTGGCGGTCTCTCCAGTCCTGTGCCCATTACTCTTGCAGGAACGCCCATACCAGTCTGTTCCGACTTTCGGTACCTCGGGTCGCTTGTCCAAGGAGATGGCGATGTAGACCGGGACATAACGCACCGGATCAACTCGGGATGGATGAAATGGCGACAGGTCACCGGAACAACTTGCGACCCACGGATGCCCCTCAAGTTAAAGGGGAAAATATACAAATCCGTGATTAGACCTGTCGTATTGTATGGATCGGAATGCTGGGCTCTGAAAAAGATGGATGAGAAACGATTGCATGTAGCGGAGATGAGGATGTTGAGATGGATGTGTGGAGTAACAAGAATGGATAAAGTAAGGAATGAGTTTATAAGGGGAAGTTTGAAAGTGGCGCCTGTTACAGAAAAAATGAAAGGGAATCGTCTATCTTGGTATGGACATGTGATGAGGAGGGATGACACCCATGTGACTAAGAAAGTGATGAGTATGAATGTTGATGGATGGAGAGGAAGAGGAAGGCCAAAGAAAAGATGGATGGATTGTCTAAGGAATGATATGAAAGAAAAAGGAGTAAATGATACTGTGACGTCTGATAGGGGAGAATGGAAGAAGAAAACGTGTTGCGCCGACCCCAAGTAGAATGGGATAAGGGCAGGAAGAAGAAGAAGAGAAGAAGCTATTGTCAAACAGACAGGCGAAGCGAAAGCGAAGACAACGCGAAGCGAAGCGTTTTTGTTTGTAATGTATGGAATTGTTTGAAGCCTATCACATAGACTATCGGACCGCTTTCGCTTTTCTATATGACAGGATTCGGAACGCATTCGCTTCGCCTGTCTGTTTGACAATAGCTTAAACGATTACATCCTAAAGGTCAATATCATTTACAAAAACAAAACTGACAAACAAAAACATGTACAAAACAGTTTTTTCTGCCTATTCATTAGCATTAAAAAGGCGACTTCACGCTGTCGGGCAGATCGCTGCGGCACGCGCGTGTTATCGCAAAATATTGTCAATTGCCCGCAGCGCACAGCGGGAGGGAGGTTCATTGTGTACCGTTCGGTAGCAGTGGTTAGTGTGAAAACTAAAAAGTTCCAACATTTTAAAACAACACAAAAAAAAAACTCGGAGCACAACATAGAAGGGCTATGAGTTTGTATACATGATTTAAGAGGTAGTACACGTGAAAATACCAATTGGATAATCTAAACAGTTATTGTTTTGATCAATAAAAGATTATGTAATGGTAAGTAAAGAGAAACATTCACCATTAAATGTTAAATCTTTCAGCGATACACATCAAGATAACTCTATTAAGACAGCATCAATACAACATAAAATGAGTCATTAAACGTAATTCAGTCTTTGCAACAAAATCAAGATCCAATTACGGTACATTTAGCTTCAATAGTCCACTTGAGCACACGCTCGAGTCGCGTGCCGTTCGTGCGTTTTGTTTATCCACCAGATTCGACTCAATTTAGCGTTAAGTGATCGCCTATTGCGACTGTAGGGACACACCCTCGGCTTTCCGCTTTTTTAATCGCGTCGCGACGGGTCGCCGCGATTTATTACGGACAGTGTGAATGTGGCCTATTGTCCGAGCGATTTTTGTTGCTTGATTGAGATCAGTTCCGCTATTAAAGCGATGTTTGTGTGACATTTTTATTTTTATAGTTTCGTTTTAGGTGGCGGTCGTATGGAAGCGTTGATTTATAAACGATGTCATGATGTATGGGCTATTAGTGTTAATAGTTTTTTAAAACACTTCCAATAAGTTTATGTTTTAGTATTTTCTGTTGATCTTTGGATTATTGTTTAGTGAAATTTAATATTTATTTTGTTAGTAGGTTGCTCAAACACTTTAAATACACGTGTTCTTACAAACAAGATGAGGTTGAAGAAAGTCGAAACAAACTTAAAGGTCACTCTTTTAAAGTCCAGACATTATTTCGATCCAGATATTTAGCATCATCTAAATTAAGCATAAGCATTCTAAATACATTCTATCTAGATTTATTGGAATGTCTACTAAGTGAATAATTTAATATTGAGTGAATAATAAATGAAATAGGAATGGATTACAAACCGGATATCGAACAGAGTAGCGAAGCATTGGAGAGGTGTCTGCCCATTTGCAAGGTTAGGCGAATGTCCGCTGATAAAGAAAGAAAGGAAATTATAGAGTTTCTTTTATCCTACATTTAATATTAACTAGGAAAGATCACATATGGGCTGGACAAATATTTGAATGTTAGAGGTTAACACAACAAAATTTAAAGTTTCAGCTTTTCGCAGTGAGTTTTCTCCAATACTTAATTTTTTTTTTTTTGCTTTAAAGATTCTTAGAATATATGTGTATAAAAAATCTTTTTATATTCATTTCTCATTTAGAAGAACGTTTCAATCTTTTGTAATGTTTATGCTCATTATTTTTTGAGCAGTGTAATTCATCATCTGCCTAGCCTTTTCCCAAGTACGAGTATATTGGAATCGTCTTCCAGATTAGAGCCTGATGCAGCTGAATATCAGTATATTTACAGCAGTGTAAATAAAATATGTAATTTTAATTGACAACGTATTTTATCAAATGTGCAGTAAATGTGGAGTAATGATCCAATTTCAAGTAATGTATCAACATAATCAATTTTATGTGAAACTTAATTTTTAAGGCATAATTCGTCAATTTATAATTACTTTTTGTATCTTGTCTTTTTTAATATATGTTTATAAACAGATTCAACATAACATTATTATGAACCAATGTTTATAACACCAAAAAATCGAAACAAAACCCTTTAAACAGATGACTATGCCACCAAAAATAGCCGACTAAACTCTCCACAAACGGGTTGAGTCAACGCAGAACAATAGACCGACTCACAGTACTCATGTTCATTAATGGTATTAATTAATGTTTAATTGAGCCAAATAGAGTATCAATTTAGCGGACGGCAATTGGATCATGCATCCCGGCACATTACGTACTTGTGGGTAGGTAGAAGTGTGTGTTAAATGGAGTTTAGTGATGGATTGTAGGTTGTTCGTGGTGTCGGATTTATTTGGGTTTTAAATTATTTTCAGATGAATTTTGATTTACGATTATGTTAATTTGATAAGGGCTTGGGTTTCCTATCTTTTGAAAATGTAAAATAACAGTACCTTTGAATAGAGTACTTATATTCACTGTAGGTAAGCCAAAAACTATTATTAAGTGTTCTTAATAACATACTTATAAACAATTATTGACATTTCGGAATATGATGGATGCTTTTGGAGGTTGCAAACTTATAGCCCAGTTCTGGACAAATTCAATTATGGAATGCGTGGAAAGTATGGAAAAAATAAAGGCTGGTCGGAAGGACTGTAAGACTTAAGCCGGCTAGGCTCAAGCCAGCGCGAAGCTCCGTCATGCCTCGTTCATTCTATCAAGCGTCTCTATATCTTGTAACATTGTACATAAAGTTTATAATGTCTTAGCGTTAATCTGATCGTCGCGTCGCTGTAGGTATGACTTCAGCCTTAGTGAACACACAACATCGCGAGCGGAGTGCGTCTCATCGTTTAATTACGACGTTAATTGCTCGAATTGACTTAAACAGACATGCGATTAGCTGCGCGCCAATCTACAACACTGTGGGCGAACCTTTGTAATTGAACCTTGTATGTAAGTAGGTACTGCAAAGTGCAAGGACAATCATGGTGTTGCGTGACTTGAGAATTATGGATGAATTGTAATTGGTAGTTATGTAAAACTTTGGTAAATACTATGATCCGGTACAGCAAATAAACTACGAGAGAGCCGTGATCCTGGAACGTAAAGGGCTATTGAAGGAACACCATGGAATTTAGTCAGTACTAGTCTTATCTAAGGGTCACCGGAACAACTTGCGACCCACGGATGCCCCTCAAGTTAAAGGGGAAAATATACAAATCCGTGATTAGACCTGTCGTATTGTATGGATCGGAATGCTGGGCTGTGAAAAAGATGGATGAGAAACGATTGCATGTAGCGGAGATGAGGATGTTGAGATGGATGTGTGGAGTGACAAGAATGGATAAAGTAAGGAATGAGTTTATAAGGGGAAGTTTGAAAGTGGCGCCTGTTACAGAAAAAATGAAAGGGAATCGTCTATCTTGGTATGGACATGTGATGAGGAGGGATGACACCCATGTGACTAAGAAAGTGATGAGTATGAATGTTGATGGATGGAGAGGAAGAGGAAGGCCAAAGAAAAGATGGATGGATTGTCTAAGGAATGATATGAAAGAAAAAGGAGTAAATGATACTGTGACGTCTGATAGGGGAGAATGGAAGAAGAAAACGTGTTGCGCCGACCCCAAATAGAATGGGATAAGGGCAGGAAGAAGAAGAAGAGTCTTATCTAAGGGACTTTACTCATAGCGCGATGCGACGCAATTCGACCGATTCCAACTACAAGTGAAAATCAACCTTGCCACTAAGAAATAATCATGCAATTCGATTGTCTTGACGTCGTCGTGGCGATCGTGTTTTGTTTTTCATCCACCCGTAGATAACAACGTGTTTTATGTCATATGTTGTAGTGGTAAGGTTGATTCTCATTTGTAGTTGGAATCGGTCGAGTAAAGTCCCTAACAGTCGCTCCTCCCGTCTCGCTCTGGGTGGGTAGCCCAAAATGTTGCTTCTACAAATTTTGAATGTTGATGCACGTTATCGTAAAATTTTATATAAAAACTGAAGATTTTCAAGAATGTGTTAAATACCAAACTAATTTCCATTTTATTTGAAACTTTACTGGCGTATGATGTTCTATGCACTTTGATTTAGCCTTTCTTCTATCGACAAACAGGAAAACCAGTGTTCGGGCTTGAGCAGTAGATTATAACAAAACACAACAACAATAGGCGAACACACACAAACAGACAAAGCGATTTGTCGCTCGACATAGGATTAAACAAGGCGTGAATTAGTGAGCTCGTCGACAGAGAGCGTGTAACGTATTTATGTCGAATTGTCGCCTACAATAGCATTGTGCGCTGTCATGTCGCGGGATTTGATGCTGGGATAATACTGTTAATGAATTTAAGGATATTTTGGAGTTGATAATAGTCGATGGTAGGTATTATAGATTATGGTGGAGGTCGGAAAAGGGCATAGAGAAAGAAAATTTGCAATAAATGCATGTATTTCAAAATCAGATCAGTAAAGCGACTGTGGAGGTCAGACTTAAGCCGTTCCATGTGAATGGTGGTCCATTGGTATAGGCCTCCTTACGCATACAGCCAGGCGAATTACTTTGCGTAATTTATTTCATCACCACTGCTCTCAAAACGATGAAGGAAAACATCGTAGAAAACCGGCCAAGTGCGAGTTGGACTCGCCCATGAAGGGTTCCGTAGCAGCAAGCATAGATTAGAGATATAATTATATTGAGATTAGTAAGTAATATACACAAACAATAAAATTAACTTTGTTTTTCATAGTATTTCTATGAATGGCAAAGTTATATTTGCGGTTTTTGAAAATGTACTATATCTCAAAAACTGCTAACTGTGTCTCATCCAAACCAATTTTCGTTGGTAGTTTTGGTTGAGGTCTACATTATATATTTTTTTTTAGTTTTATCATTCTCTTATTTTAGAAGTTACGGGGGGGGGGACACACTTTTTACCACTTTGGAAGTGTCTCTCGCGCAAACTGTTCAGTTTAGAAAAAAATGATGTTAGTAACCTCAATATCATTTTTAAAGACCTATTCATAGATACCCCACACGTATGGGTTTGGTGAAAAAATTTTTTTTGTGTTTCAATTCTAAGTATGGGGGGCACCCCCAAAATTTGTTTTGTTTTGATTTTTGTGTGAAAATCCTAATGCGGTTCACATAATACATCTTTCTACCAAGTTTCAACAGGATAGCTCTTATACTTTCGACAAAAAGTGGCTGTGACATACACGGACAGACAGACAGACATGACGAATCTATAAGGGTTCCGTTTTTGCCATTTGGCTACGGAACCCTAAAAATCGGCATGTCCTAGATGTCACATGTCTTCGAAATGTTGGTTATATTTTGAAGACATGTGACATCTACTAATGTACTCGTAGAATGGGCTCGCATAGTGGATTTGGATTATGGCCCACTCCCTCTGTCAGAGTGGAGGCCTGTGTCCCAGAAGTAGGAACATTACTTATAGGTTGATATGATGGTTTTAAATATTGGTATTCAGTTGTATTTATCTAGTTAGACAAGTAGCAAACCAAAGGTATCTAGTTATACAAGAAGCAAACCCAACTATGTTGGGAAAGAATAGTATTAAGAAAAGCTTAAATTATTTCTGATTTGGAAGCAATAATTATGAAGAAAATATCAAATTAAAGAAATCGAAAAACACAACTCTTTCCAATCAGTATCAAACCCGGATTGCTGACAGCGAACCCTTCTACCGCCGGTGTCGGGTACAAGCGACCGATGTAAATCTATTTGTCATATTAATGTGGACAATTACAGCGAATGCGGGCGGCAACCCTTGCGCGCGAAACCGCCGCGGGGTTCATTACACCGCCCAATTGTACCACAGTACGATGTGAGCACGGGTTCAAAGGGAGATCAGAAGCACCGTTTCTTTTTAGGGTTTTTTGCAGTTGTAGTCTTGCGGTAGCATTATTTTGTTTTAAAAGTGGACATTTAGTTGAGTTTCTCTGGTTTGATAGCTCTAGCAATGGTGTTTTAACTTGTTACTTTTACTTATTGATCGAATTGATTTGTTAAGCAATCTGTTGTGGATATAGATACTTTTTTTAGAGATGAGTCAGATTGTCTTTATTAAAAAGAAAAACTCTTTTATGTCATTACAGAAAAAATAGACGTTAGAAATAAAAATCGCTGCAAATTAAAGTTTATAGTTATTTTTCCCGACCCCAATCATAACACAACCATTAATTACTCAACAATAAATAAATTAAGAAAAACTTTTGCTTTGTTGAAAAGTTAGCACACAGACGCAGCATGTACTTAATAGGAAATAATAATTTTGCTTTCATACTATCGTAGCGATAACAATTTTCCGAAGAATTATTTATGTCAATTAAAATTCAGAAAAAGTTTTCAAACGAATTTTAACCCTAAATTGCATAATGCTTCTCTAAAAAACACAAGTTAACCTTCTGTTCGTAGTCTACTCGTGGCTGAACACACTGATGGCGTTTTAATCGCATCTAATTAGATTTGACGACGATATCGTTTCAAAAAAATAATATAATAAAAGCGAGCTTAATTACTTTTGTCATTGTTCTGTTGGATTAATTTGGTTTGTTTGTGTGGTCGCAAATATTATGGCATGTATGAGTCATGTTATTTTGACATTACTCACCGACCGACTTAGTTTACCAGAATGCAAATGGGTAAATAAATAGCTTTGAATTATGAAGCTTTTCTTTGCATTGAAACATACCTTATCTCTCCGGTCTTATTGTTTTTATTTTGCTCTACAATTCTTAGATAGCACAACTATTAAAAGTTAGGTAACGGTCATCATAAAAAAAAATAAGAATACAGTAAACATTTTTTTGATTTGAGAACTATACTATTTTAATTCCATACCTTTTTATAACCAAATAGTACATTCAGACACCAATACACATAATTTCAGCTTTCATTGTCATAATTGAATACAAGTAAGAGCTCAATTGATTCGGCGTCTTTCGTGATCGTTCGGCTTCAGTCGGCTACGGTCGGAGACGGCCGACGTTGATACAATTATTATGATAATTCATCGCGCGTGTGAAACTGTTGTGTAATTGAACGTGCTCGGGAACCGAGAGTGTCAAATGTGGATGTGGTATGTTTTGTACCCGCGAGCATTACTTAAAGGGTTAGAAAGATATTTTTGCATGGATTTTTCGATTTTTAAGTCTAAAATTGCTCCAATTCAAAGGCTTAAATATATATTTTTAAGAATACAATGTCAAAATCTGGCATGTTACATTTTAAAATCAGTTACTGTAAAAAGTGTCTAGTAAGCTTACTCGTAGAAAACTACGAGTAACTACATGTTACTTTCTTTGCAGAAAAGTGGCAATTGTGCATGTACAGTTTTATTTTCGTCCCATATTAAAATAAAAAGGATACCTATTTGTTTTTTTTCTGTTTTGTTTTGAAACTAGATATTATTTTGACTAGATATTATTTTGACTAGATATTATCTGTCTATGTTAACAAAACTTTACTTCATACCTCCGTGTCACACTGCCTCCACAAAACAATTGCTCGCGCGCGCACGCGCCGACCGCCATTCGTTCGATATTCAAACAACAGCCGTTACAGCGCTAGCGCAGACAGAATGTATGGTTATTAGGGTTACAGTCCCAAAGGTCACTGACACTTTGACTGCGTTATTTAAGAAGTGCCTAAATTAGGTGGTGGAGGAGAAAGGACTCAATTGATGGTGTAATTGATATATTAGGTAAGGTGACTGATTGAAAGTGATAAGTTTTAATTCTCAACTAACTTCTGATTGAGCTGGGCAGGCAAAGCTCATGATTGGTGCCTTGGAACAGCGACATGAGGTCTCGGCAGTCCTCGAGGGAGATTTGCTAAATCAATGCATATTTACAAAGATAATAACGCATCAAAATTCGAGAGTGGGGATCCTGAGGTCAGAAGCAAGTAAAAGCTACTTGATAGTGACGTATGGCAATTCTTTCGCCAATATTGGTTTACATAACAGAAGAATAAATACATTTCAATTTTTTTTTAGATTTTGTCAGTAGAATACCCTGTAAGGCGCGGGCCACATAGAAAAGACGTAAGACGAGGACGCGTCGCGGACGGACGAAAATGTATGTGAGTCGCGCCCGCGACGCGTCTCTTCTGTGTGTTCACGTTCGCGACGCTTTTATACATTTTGTATGAAAGAGACGCCGAAGAGACATATGTCTCCGCCCCGTCTTTACGTCTTTTCTATGTGGCCCGCGCCTTATACTACTGGAAGATAAAAACGAGATAAAACTATCCATAAACATATTTAACAATCAAATTCGTTCGCTCATTCAAATCACTTACAAATTCTCCTCGAAAGCCTTACGGAACTTAGGTCCACTTCCGGCCGGACCGGATGCCGTCTAATGCGATATGTAGCGTCGAGCCCGGCTTATAGCGCCGACATGTAGAGTTATCGCACTCTCACACTCTGCTATACATAGAGCTGATTTTTGGTAAGATTAGATAACTTGGGGGAGTTTGTTTGATATAAAACTTATAATAATGTTTTTATCATTAAAAAATATCCTCATAAATCACTCTGGGCTATAGGCCTCATTAGTAACCTCAAGATAGCCATGATCGGAGTCTCTCTGCGCGATCGACCAAAGTTAAATAGACCAACGAATTAGAAAGTTGAAATGGCAGTGGGCAGGCCATACATAGTCTCCGCCATATAACTCTGGAGTAAAGGTCATTGATCCTAATAATGCATCGTTCGAATTTCATAATACCATTGTTCGAATTTTAAAATAAAGTATAACGTCAAGGTCGCCTCTTATCACGATACATTTGTTTTGATTGTGTTACGATACTTTCTTTATATTTTTTCGAATAGTTTTGAAAAATTTGAATATATTGGTACACGGGGGTCAACGAATTTTATTCCACACTTATCTGGCGGAAACTATAGCACGCAAAACTGATGGCCGATGGGCCCGTAAGGTTCTCGAATGGAGATTACGCACCGGCAAGCGTAGCACAGCATCTTATGAAGACCACAAGATCACTCTTCCAACCGGTCCTATTGGAAGTCTATAGGGAAGGCCTATGTTCAGCAGTGGACTTCGATGAAATCACTTTGTGTATTATTGAAAACTACATTAAAATCCATTGCGTATTTTGAAAGATCGAAGCATACAGACAGAGGGAAGCGACATCGTTTTATTGTGAAATTAAATATAGGAAAATAAATGTAGATTTTGGGCTAATGAAGTTCATATTGTCTTACTATTCTTACCTCTTACTAATATAGTAAATGCAAAAGTTTAAAAGGATGGATGAATGTTTGTTAATCTTCCACCCAAAAACTGCTGAACAGATTTGGATTTTGCTACAGACATAGTTTATAACTTAAAAAAGCATAATTACTAATAATTCTACAATTCAATTGATCTGTAAATCAAGAGTTAAATTCATCAGTACGACAAGTTTAAAATTAAACTCGTCTCAAAAGTATAACGAACCAATAATAAAGTTAATCAATACTTAACTAATTACGCTTGAACTTTCAAGTTAATTTCTCAAGTGAAACAGAGTTAACCCGAGATCATTATTATTGACAATTAAACTTGCTGTGATTTGATTAAACTCAATCTTGGGAGTTTGACGGGATCGAGCACAAACTTGCGAAATGTGGTGCAAGTTACTGGAGGGTGGGAAATTTGTTAATAAATTTTTCAAAATGTCAAGAAACCGATTTTTTACTGTCTATGAACCGAATTCTTGATCTTGTGGTTAAAAAAGGAGGAGGTTCTCAATTCGATCGGTATGTTTTTTTAAATTAATGTATTTACACGATTACTCCAAGGTTTCTGGTCCGATTTATGTGGTTTTTTCTTTGTTCGATGCAGTATAATTTGTTGTTTAGTTACATGAAAAAATCATTCAATTTAGTTCAGTAGTTTTACATTTTTTGCTGACAACTTAATATACAGGGTGTAAGAGACATCGACACACAAACGGATACCATGGGTCCAGGACATGATTCTGGACCCCCCCCCGTCTTGGTTTTTTTTTTTACTTTAGACTGATCATAATCGTTATTCTTACCTAACCCAATGAGATATTAATTCACTACTTTCACTAAAAGTAGCAATGTACTCGTAAATAAAACTAGAAATGGTGTCTTCTTAGATGTTTATAATGAAAGGTCATCGTATACCTAAATACTGTGCCCAGTACCACAGTACCTGTAGTACTTTAAGCGCGGCTCACTATTAAAAAAAAAAAAAAAACATTAAAAAATTAAAAAATAGGAAAAAACCGACGAAAAATTCCAACACGGGGCGTCCAGAATCATGTCCTGGACCCATGGTATCCGTTTGTGCGTCGATGTCTCTTACACCCTGTATGGACTATCTTGGTATGATTATAAAGAAATTGTATTTTATTTATTTATTTAATTTGGTCACATGAGATCGCGCCCACCTCATCGAATAGTTAAGTAGACTGTATTGCTTAGCTATACACCGTGACTTTTTAGTCGTCTTACAAAAGTCGTCCACTTAATGTATCCGACCTAAAATACCTCCAGGCGAGTTTAATTTTTTTTTAATCATTAATAATAATTTTTATTTTTAATAAATAGGTACATTAGAAATATGAAACACCCTGTTAAAATGTTTACGTATCAATCTGTAGAGTATACCTACCCAGCGCAATAGTCGGGTAGATCATTCCATTTCCATTTTCTATGAGACAAGGGTGTTTCTAACTACGCCTTGTGTCATAATAACCAATTAAAGTTTTATTATTAAATTTTTCAAATCTCTTAAATACATATTTTTTTATTATAAACGTGTTCTAGTCATTGGATACATGAACTGGGCTGCTTTTGTAAGACGACTAAAAAGTCACGGTGTATAATACTCTTCTCTTCCATCTTTGAACCGGCAAAACAAATAGAGTAATCAATAACAAAATACGTTCAATTCAATCGACCTCTGATTGAGGCGTCTCTGATACGTATTACTCTGTGGCCTACATACCGAATACAACAAATTAATTTAAATGGAGGCCGTTGAATCAATGTCAATCAGCTACTGATGCTGTGTTACTGATTTTGATATCAATGCACTTTATTTGGGAGTGTTTTGAGAATAATATGTGTAGTTTCATTTTGTTTCGGCTTATTATATATTATGTATAATCGAACTAGTAGCCCGTCCTAGCTTCGCACGGGTATATTAAGAACCGCTCGTCCGATTTTGTGCAAACTTCACATAAAGCATCTACTAAATAGTTCGAACAAAGCCTAAACATTTGGTTTGGATAGGTGAGCCCGTTCTTGAGTTATAACATTACAACGAAAAGTGGCATTGATTTTTTTTATATATTAGAAGACAAACCACAGAGAAACGAATTATCTGGTAAGTGAGTGCAGTCTATAAGTAAGTGAGTTATAAGTGATCGGTACGGTAGGCGGGGTGGCTGATCGATTGGCTGCTGCGCTGTGTCGCGGATTCGATTCCCGCACACCCGCACTGATAAGTTATTCCGGGTCTGGGGCTTGCGAGTTTAAATGTATGTTTGCGAACGCAAGGAGAAACTCAGCTATTGTCAAACAGACAGGCGAAGCGAATGCGATCCGAATCTTGTCATATAAAAAAGCGAAAGCGGTCCGATAGTCTATGTGACAGGCTTCAAACAATTCCATACATTACAAACAAAAACGCCTCGCTTCGCGTTCGCTTCGCCTGTCTGTTTGACAATAGCATTAGTCTATTAATTTCATTAAAAAACAACCAAGGAAATAAACACAAGTAATTAAAATCGCATTTTTAACGTAATCTGCATAGAACTTGTTAAATAAACATAACAAAATTTGACAGGCCTGTTGGTCTAGTGGTTAGTGACCCTGACTGCTATGCCGTAGGTCCTGGGTTCGATTCCTACCCAGGACAAATGTTTGTGTGATGAGCACGATCATTTGTTCTGTGTCTGGGTGTAATTTATCTATAATATGTATGTATTTAGAAATATATATAAGTATGTTTATCAGTTGTCTAGTACCCATAACACAAGCTCTGCTTAGCTTGGGACTAGATGGCGTTGTGTGATAGTTGTGGAATATTATTATTATTATAATAACATCCTGGGCTTTCGGATTATTGCAACAATTATGACGCTAACTTTTAAAAAAGTGCCAGTATTTTTAAACTAACATTAAACTATAAACTCCAAAACCAATATAACACCAACGATCATTAATTTCATAACTAACAGAGTATGTAACCTACACGTTCGTAAACACTGGAGTATGGCAACACAAAAGCAATATAATTACGCTTGATTAGCGCGGGGCGGGCAGCGCGCTCTTAATTCAGTAATTGCCTTCATAAACTCAACTCGTCATAAGACCACCGAAGATGAGTGGAAGGATATAGAGAAGGTCTACTTTTTTTTAGCGTGGTAAAATCATCAAATCCACTCACGTCTTTCTTGAGCCACTCTGTTCCATGTGACGCCTGCCACTTGCCTGATGTCATCATCCCACTTTTTTTGTGGTCTCCCTCTTTTCCTTTTTCCTTCTCTTGGATACCATTGCGTCACATTTTTGCTCCATTTATCTCTTCCTCTTATCATGTGCCCGGCCCATCGCCACTTCAGTCTTCTAATTTTGTATGTTATGTCTGTAACCTTTGTTTTGCTTCTTATTACACAGTTTCTCAGTCGGTCCGATTTTTTCACATTGATCATGCTTCTTTCCATTGCATGCTGGCATGTTGCAAGTTTGTTAGTCAGGTTTTGTGACAAGGTCCATGTTTGATTGCCGTACATGAGAACTGGTAATATGCAGGTGTTAAAAAGTTTGCTTTTTGTATTAATATGCAGATTTTTATCCTTCATAATCTCTTTTAAAGCCCAGTACCTTTTCCAGCTATTGGTTATTCTTCTTTCAACTTCTTTGCGCATGGGGTTATCATTCGTTATTAGTTGTCCCAGATAAACATATTCTTCCGTATACTCGATTTGGTTACTCCCTAAATTTATAGCTGTTCTCTCTCCGTTGGTCATCACCCTAGTTTTTTCTGGGTTCAGTTGTAGCCCCACCTTCTTGCTCTCCATTGCCAAATCGTTTATCATTTTTGTTAAATCTTCGGGAGTTTTTGCAAATAGCACAATGTCATCCGCGAATCTCAGATGAGTTAGTGAACGACCATCTACGTTGATACCGAGATTTTCCCAATGGAGACATCTGAATATTGACTCAAGCACCGCCGAGAATAATTTTGGTGACAGAGGATCTCCTTGTCGTACGCCTTTGCCGATTTTGAAACATTCGCCTTTCTTTTCCAGTTGTATTCTCGCTGTACTCTTGTTGTAAACGTTTTTAATTAAGCGGATATACTTATTGTCAATTCCTTGTTCTTTTAATGACTCCCATATCTTTGAGTGAAATAAAAAATCGAACGCCTTGCTGTAGTCGGAGTTGAGTGGAAAAGGTTGGAGGAGGCCTTTGCCGACTGGCAAACAGATCTTCAAAAAATAAGAAAACCTCAAATAAAAGACTAGATTAAGGATAACAGTAGTATTAAGCTTTGCATGTATTTCTCTTTTTATGTAATTTTGATCTGAATAAAAAGGCTATATATATAAAATCATCAAATGAGTCCTCCCACCCAGGGTAGGGTGGGAAGGACTGTCAGACTTGTACTGACTAAAATCCACGGTGTCCGTCAATAGCCATTTACGTTCTGGGGTCACGGTTGCTGTTTAGTCCCGTGACCCCGGCTGCATGGCTTTGGCCCTCTAAAGGGGGCCCCTCAGAGAAGGTCTACTTGGAATAAAGCCTCGAGCAGACACACACGATTAATCGCGCGGGGCGACTTGTCGCGATCCATTCGCAGTACATTTAGAGTGGAAATTAGCTTAGCTCGTTGTCGCAGCGCGATTAATCGCGTCTGTTCGAGCCTTAACTTCGTTAGGAAAAAAATATTAAGTAATGGGTCAAGTGTGTGCTTTTTTTTTTGTCAGGTGGTAAAAACATCAAATGCGTCCTCCCGCCCTGGGTGGACCGGCAGGGAGTTTCAGACGCGTACTGACATAAAATCTAGGGTGCTCTTTCAATAGCCCTTTACGTTCCAAAGCCACGGTTAACCGTTTGAACAGTTCCGCGACCCGAAGTGATTGTCTTCTGCAGCAGTTTTTTCTAAGAGTTTTATATTTATAAGAGTCTAATGTTTTTGTTTTGAAATATTTAAAGATTCCACCTAAACCAAGAAAAAAATGTCTGTATTTAGGTGAAAGACACAGAGTAGACTCAATCTTTCTTGTGGGACCGGACTAAACAGGCCATTACATAGAAAGGCCTGTTTAGAGCACTCACAATCCCGAACGAACACTTATGAATGCCGACTAAGAAAACTAGGAACTTAAGTCATCATCTGCCTAGCCTGTCTAGCTTCCAGTCGAACCAGAAGCAGCTGAATATCAGTATTTAACATGGAGCAACTGCCTATCGGACCTCCACAACCCAGTAACGGGTAATACGATACCCCATGGTAAGACTGGTTGTCAGACTTTTAGAGCTTCTGACTAATAGTAACGACTGTCAAAGATCTACAAATGACAGCCGGGGCCAACGGCTTTACGTGCTTTCCGAAGCACGGAGAAAACTCGCTATGACAGATGGTCACCCATCCACAGACCAACCTCGGCAAGCGCGGCTTAACCCGGACGATCGACCTGTGCGGCTGTAATTATTTAGCCACGAGCTCTTTAAGTAATTATAAAAAATAGAACTTATTTTCCTCATGCTCGTTACAGACAGCAAGCTCTGAGCATGCTTATTGTCCTAAAACTTTCGTGAGCGTACCTTCTGCATAGTTTTACTTCGTGGTAGATGACACACGCTAGTGTACACTTGTTGTCATCACTTGTAACTTTTGTGTATTTAAATAAAGCATTACGTAGATTAGTTCATTAAAGCGGACAGCGGTTGAGCTAACATTATAGTCGTATTAATTACAAGGAAATTGTGGACTATGATTACGTACGTACTTTAATGTTTCATGAAAAAAGGGTATGTACTCGTAAAATTAAATGGCTAAGTATGGAACCAGCCTAATTGGTTAATTAGGTCTGATTGTTATGATTCGAGTGGAAGTGTGGAACTAAGAACTAAAGATGGACCTCAAACACGAAGAGTAACTAAGAAAAGCTTTTGTCAGAATGTAACAATTAAACATAAACGATGTATCCAAAATTGTTTGACAGGCCTGTTGGTCTAGTGGTTAGTGACCCTGACTGCTATGCCGGAGGTCGTGGGTTCGATTCCCACCCAGGACAAATGTTTGTGTGATGAGCACGATCATTTGTTCTGTGTCTGGGTGTAATTTATCTATAATATGTATGTTTTTAGAAATATATAAGTATGTTTATCAGTTGTTTAGTACCCATAACACAAGCTCTGCTTAGCTTGGGACTAGATGGCGTTGTGTGATAGTTGTGGAATATTATTATATTATTATTGTTTAATAATGGTTTGGTATAAAAGAGTTCCATGGAGTTTCTTGGCTATTCTTCTCCATAGGGATCAACAACTTGAAATTGGTATGCGCAGAACTTTCATAAGTTACAAAATGTCTTGTGACTACTATTTTAAGAAGCTTAATTTTTTTTTTTGACATTATAAAAGTGCTGCAATGTTTAAATTGCAATAAATTATTATTTTTTGAGTTTTTTTCTAACTTGACTAATTTTGAATATTCCAATGTTTCTCCATTTTCAAAAACGTAATGTATTTGGATAATAATCAGCTTCAAAGTGCATTCAACCGCTGTCATTATAAGAAAACATTGACGCTTATTCAAATAAGTTTTATGTAGGAGTACTTACTGGTCAAAGGGTGAGAAGATGTGGTGCGACGGGCGCTGGTCCATGGCGCCGTCTCTGGAGCTGGCACTACCTACTGATGGAGCGGGAGACGGACAGCTGGCTTCAGACCTGAGGGTTAGAGCACCAGGGTTTTAGTCATCATTAAGCTTAAAAAATTTTGGTTCCGAACAATGGCCTAGGCACAGCATGGGTTAACAAGAACTTTTAAACCGAGTAGTCTTTTGTCTTTCTTTAAAAGACCATTTCAGATACCTGCATGATTATTGTATGACTTTTTTTTTAGCGTGGTAAAATCATCAAATGAGTCCTCCCACCCCGGGCAGGGCGGGAGGGACTGTCAGACTTGTACTGACTAAAATCCACGGTATCCTTCAATATTTTATTTTATGTTCCGGGGTCACGGTAATGAGATAAGTCCCGCGACCAGATAAGTTCCGCAACCATTGACCAATATAATGTCAGGACTTTAAAGGAGACTGGGATCTCTATGTTTGTTTCGCATGTTTCTTCTCATAGTAGCTTGGTACAAAACACTGGCCTCATCTAGATTTAAAGTAAATGTTATTTAACAAAATTGTCATGTATATGGTGTGCATGGTAGACTCGTACAGGCTTGGCATGATTGATGAACCGTACAAGAGGCAGAAAATAAGTTATCCTCACACAGCTTGACGTTTCAAAGCATAACATAATGGGAACTAATTTGCCCCGGCAAATTCCCACTATTAAATCAAGAAGAGATAGATGACAGTATTAACCCACCAGATACAACATACCTACATGCGTCTCATTGAAGGAATCTCCACCATTAGGCTAGTTGCCCTAAAAAATGTAATTAGTCCGTCTTTTAGATTATTCAAAAATAAAGGACACGTATTTTTTTATTTGTAAATTACACTAAAAATGACAAAGATATAGCCTGTTAAAGTTACGTGTGACGTCACGCCGCGTGGCATTTTTTCGCGCGGGGTGACGTCACACGTAACTTTAATGGGCTATATCTTTGTTATTTTTAGTTTAATCGAAAAAAGAAAAAATACGTGTCCAATATTTTTTTATAATCTAAAATACGGACTAAATAGAATGTAATTATTTTGACCCTGGAAACTACCCTTTTTAACACCCGGTTCCTCATACCACTACCTACACAGTGTCACTTCTGTGCAAGATCCAAGAACATTTGCTAAGTCCATCATCCTTACCTCTCATGTCTCGGCGATCTATTGGGCGATCTGTTCGGCGATCGGAGCGGGGAACGTCGGGGCGAGCCGGGGGTGACTGGCGGGGAGGCGCGGGGGGAGCCCGCTGTCCCAGACACTGGTGACGCCTCCGCTGATCCTCGGGACATGCCGCATTCTGATGAGCCCTGAAGGAAGAGATATAGATGAGTAAGTACACATTCTGATGAGCCCTGGAGGAAGAGATATAGATGAGTAAGAACACATTCTGATGAGCCCTGAAGGAAGAGATATAGATGAGTAAGTACACATTCTGATGAGCCCTGGAGGAAGAGATATAGATTAGTAAGTACACATTCTGATGAGCCCTGAAGGAGGAGATATAGATGAGTTGGTAGATTTTCATGACGAGGTGCCGTACCATGACGTGTTAAAGCGTAAGTAGTTTAGCTGTGGGAACGAGATGGCGCTAGACTTGTATAGCGCTGTAGCTTTCCCAAAGCGCAACTACTACCGTCATGGTAGGCCACCTGAAATTAATAGTTAGCTTTTAACAGACTTAAAAATAGAGTTTGTCCGCGATTATCTCGCGTTTGGCTGAATCGATTTTGATGCGATTTTCAGAAAAATGTTTGTTACATTCTGGAAAAGGTGTTGGTATACAATTATAATGGATATCCCGTGACATCGTCCCCAGGAATCCTGCGTTCTTGGGTGGTACATTTCCAAAGGTACTGATTTATTCAAAGATCGATTTTTGTTGAATATCGAAACTAAAAAGAGTAAAATAAAAAAGAACCAACTTTAAAAATTACTTTTGTGAAAAGTTTTTAGTCATATTAATAACAACAGTTGTTGTTACTTAATAAAGCTTATTCATTCATTCATTCGTTGTTACTTATTTGGTTCTAGCAAACATGTCGTTAATAACACAAAGTATTGCACCCAGGTTTGAACCTAGAACCCGAAAGTCGTGACCATTAACACTAGGCTACTGTTACATAAGCTGCACCAATTCGTAAAAGTTCATTGTTTTTCAAGCTGATTTAATCCCCTCATTCCTCAACATAAAAAGATACAAGCCAACGTAACAAATCAGCAAGTTTATCACCGTCACAACAAACAAACACCCTCTGTTATCGCACCTTATCATCGGCGGGGTCCCTCTTAGTCAGCACGTCGCCCTCCCGCTTCCGCTGCTCCTCTTTCAACCGCTCCGCTTTCCTCCACTTCGCTCGCCGGTTTTGGAACCACACCTGTGGACAAAGAAATCATATTAATTATGTTACTTTTATAAGTTAGATGTGAAGTTAAAGTTGACTTATTAATCTTATTATTTAGTTAAAAAATGAAAACACAGCTATATATGTTTTACTAGTGGCCCGTCCCAGCTTCGCACGGGTATATTAAGAACCGCTCGTCCGATTTTGTGCAAACTTCACATCA
The DNA here is from genome assembly GCA_950005045.1 of Agrotis exclamationis. Classification (NCBI taxonomy): domain Eukaryota; kingdom Metazoa; phylum Arthropoda; class Insecta; order Lepidoptera; family Noctuidae; genus Agrotis; species Agrotis exclamationis. The sequence continues at coordinate 4,856,163 of OX465433.1, read as the reverse complement.
AAAATCATCAAAGCATCTTCTAAATATTTCGAACAAAGCCTAAACATTTGGTTTGGATAGGTGAGCCCGTTCTTGAGTTATAACATTACAACGAAAAGTGGCATTGATTTTTATATATTAGATTTATTCGATGTTAGGTACGTACTAATGTAAGTTTTAAGGCCCAATCCTTTACCACTTCCACGAGATATTTTGAGGCACTGCAGAACAGTACTAATTGCATTTTCGGAGCCGAAATAGTTTGATTTCACGTTGTTTTACCTACCTATATTTGATTATTATAGTCGTGTTCTTTACTTAAGAGCCGTAGGCCCGAGTTCACCAACTACAACGTAATCATTGATTACGTAACCGCCCCGTTAACATTTAACAGTTGCTTAAACGAACCGCGTTTTTTTAATGTTCACCATCCATTTGTAAGGAACGGTTAATAAAACAAGCATTTTTTGAACGAATGGGTCGTAAATGATTGAATGGTATAACATTACTTGATGGTCATGTATCTGCATATGTTTGCTTTTACGCGACTGACATCCAAAAATGGCACCGTATCATGAGATGAAGTGCCTACTTTGTCAACGATTCCACATCTGCGAGCGAGCCACCTTTTTATGAATAGGATGAACCTTTTTTTATATATATAAATGGGATGAATGGGCAAAACAAAAGGAAAAAACCAAGAAAGTGAAAGTTAAAACGCTGCATGCGGGAATTTATTTACTATTAATCCAAATTACTGTCAATTCAATCAAGCAATTCTAAGGCAAAAATATTTCTATAAACAGAATCTTGTACCGAAAGCTTTCTCGTCATCTTCCTCGAAATAATTGCGCTGTACTTCAATTAAACGGGGTGCGCGTAAAATTCGCTCAATAGCTTCTTAATTCATCTAACACATTATTCTCTTCAAAAATGTTGTTCGAAGCGTCTTGCATTTTATTTTTTTCTCTTCAAAACGAATGAAATAACGTTGGGGAGCAAATAACCAATGGTTAAACTATGTCAGCGACTTCGTTTAAGTAAATCAGGCGGTTAACAGTCTTAAACTATGGTTATTGCTTGGTGAACAGCATAATATTGTTAAACAGGCGTTTAAGGTTTAAACATCGGTTAAAAAATTAAACATCCGTTGGTGAACTCGGGTTGTATGAAATTAATAACAAGATATTCTTCTTGTTAGGTAATAAGCTCTTCTTATAAGTAAGTAGAAATGATAACATATTTTTTACAAAAAGTTCATCATTTATAAACCTAATATAAATTTATTCCCATCATAAATATTGCTTAACAGAATTTATAGGCCATCCCAGTAATCCTCAATAGGCGAGCTGTCAACACGGAACCCAGTAACAGCACATCATTACCACCCTATTTTATACCCGTTATAACTCCAAGATAACAGATCATCCAACCACTCTTATAAGGGAAACCAACTACCAACAAGACCTTTACACCAGAACAATTTATTTGCTACGAGAGGTCTTGCTAATCTGGTCTTAAGTTAATACTAGCCAATTTAACAAGATCCCCGCTGTCAAACAAATTGTTAGCTACAGTAGATCTGGTTATGCTGGGGCTCGTAAGCCGGTTAACAAAATACGTCAGGGCCACATTTGCACTGCAATTTTCGCAATTTAGTTTTAATAAGCTTCGTTGGGTGAGTGCTGCGAAATCTAGGGGAGAATGGGGATTCGTGGTTGCGGCAGTAGGCAGAAACGTCTGATATTTAGAGCTTAAAATATTTTTATACTATGGCGTACCTTATTTATAAATGGCTCGAACAACCAATCCAATTTTTTTTTCTGTCCCTCCATCCCATCGCTGGGCAAAAGCCTCCTCTCCAAAGTCTTTTCAAGAGCTTTTTTCCCGAACCTCGAACTAATCTCACGAGGTCTTTTATAAGTACAGACGCCAGCACATCAACCTACCACAATCTGCCAAATTTCTTCAATAGATTTTCAACTTACTTTTACTTTAATACTAGAAGGTTAATGTTCGATTGGTAAAATCTGACAGTTTCGGGTAGGTTGACCTGCTGGCGTCTGTACCTATGAATAACTTTAAAATCTACAGACTTCCTAAAACCCTTTCCTTTTATAATAGCTCGAAGCCGAGCAAGAAAACGTTAAAATAAGGTTAGAATGTTGATGACCATTAGCGCGGTCTCCTAACACAGGCTTTATTTGCTTAAAGGGAGACCCCAAACACGACCACCCACATATGTAACAAATAACTTAATAAATATTTTTTGTATTTGTATTTGTATTTTGTATTAATTGACTGGATTACGTACAATGATTTTCGTTTATTTGCCTCCATTAAACAAAAAAAAAAATTACATTATAAGCCATAGGTATCAGAAATATCTAAAGAGCACAATAATTATTTCAATTGCCGCATCAAGAGGAGAAAACTTTTACAATTGGACAAAGAAAAACCAAATTTAAATCAATCCACTGTCGCTTCTCCACATTTAATCTTTGCTCTCTAAGAGCACCACAGTCCCTTAACACCAGTAAGCTAATTTCGTTAAAATAATAATCTGCCCATAATCCCGACCCGCCCTAATAGTTTTTATCTCTTACGAGGGTTGAATTAATATTTGAACGTGTCGGACACCCTTGTTCTGCCACCCCCGTCAAGTTATTGTTATTTGGGAAAATGTTCACTGTGGTATTTTTTACCGACTTCAAAAAAAGGAGGTTATCAATTCGACCCGTATGTATGTAATATTATCAGAACTGCCCAGTTTTCATATATGTTAGTCTATATCAGCGTCTGAACAAATGTGCCAAATTTCATAAGTGTATGTATGTATGTTTTTATGATTGTGCACGCATATCTCCGGAACTACGAGTTCGATTTAAGTAATTCTTTTTTGTTGTACTAGGTATTGTTCAACTTAGGGTACACTGCAAGTTTCATCAAAATCGGTTCAGTAGTTTTAGAGATATGGATTTTTTTACCGACTTCAAAAAAAAGGAGGTTTTATGTTGTGACGGATTACAAGATTAGTGCATATGTAAGAAAATTTTGTATTTTACAAGAATTTGGGTTGAATATTTAATAAATAAACTAAAAAGGGTAAAATAAAAACTTTTTCAAAAAAGTAACCGACTTCAAAAGCAACAACAAAACAAAAAAGGGTGAAATAACCTAATTAATAACTTCTTTCGGAAGTCGGTGGCTAAAAATCAATGAAATAAAAAATAAAGCCACCGACATCCGAAAGAAGTTATTAATTAGGTTATTTCACCCTTTTTTGTTTTGTTGTTGTTTTTGAAGTCGGTTACTTTTTTTAAAAAGTTTTTGGTTATTAATTTTCTTGGAAAATTGAGGTTCTTAAATAGTAGTATTGGTGGTTTTATGTAAGTGTAAAATCTATATCTATAGAAATATACTATAATTGACTTTGTTTGGTTAAACGAGCTAATCACAGGAAGTACTAGTCCAAATTAAAAAAAATCTTTATGTGTTAGATAGACCATTCATCGAGGAAGGCTATAAGCTATATAACATTACGCTACGGCCAATAGGAGCCGACCAGCGGGGGTGAAACCACGGGAAACAGCTAGTAAAAGAATATAAAATTATTGTCTTAATTTGAGGTGGAAAATTATGATTCATCCTTATTCATAGTTGTTCCTCATCAGTAGTCGTATGTTACAAGAAAGACTGGTAAACTTAGTTTTTTGTTTACTTTCGTTGTTTTAAAGTTCATAGCCACTACATATCTCAACAAACTTCCACGAACCATTCAAAAATATTCCATGAACAACAACATGCCATTAAATACTCCTATTACAGAAAATTGTAGTTGTCATGATTCACAAATCAATGCGCCCCACTAACATTACCATTACCTACTGTAGCCCAAAAACAGATGTCGCTTGTCCCAAACCAGTGTAGACTGACCCTTGCGTCGCTTAGAGGGAAGGCTACCTAAAACTACCCAATAAGAGACCGAAGCGATAATATTGTACTAACTGTGTAAAAACTGACTTAAAAGTTCCCTGTGACTCTGGTACCCAAAGAACATGGCTGTGCGGTCACGCAGCGATTGCAGGCATAATAATATTATATTTTTAAAACTAGTCCTACATCATAACGATATTAGAGTTCTCTGTGAGTTATGAATATATAGATCAATTTGACAAGAAATGTTGCACTCAGCCCATTATGACACTAAGCGGAGGAATTTATACATATAGCCATTTTCTTTAAAAAAATTTTAGACAAAAAATTTGCGAATGTAAAACGTTAGTATTGGCCAAAGTCAAGCCAACCTAACGCAACATAATACACAAATTATCAGCTTATCTTGCATCAAAAACTGTCTTTCAAACTAAAGTAATGACTTAACGCTGCGCTAAGTGATCGAGTACACGACAGATTGGCAAGTTGTTCGAATTAGTAGCGTATGACGGTGCGGGGCGCCGCCATTACTGTGTTTTAATAAAAGCGAGACACGACCGTCAGTGTGTGCCGGGTCTTATATTTTAAGGGTGTGTGTAATTTTAGCTAGCATTAAGTGTAGTTATATCGAAATGCATTGATCCATATAATTTCTCCCGTTCGATGAAGTAATTGTAATTGGCTTTAAATAGTTAACGCTGATTAATTCTTAATCAGAATCTGTTTTAAATTTGTTTGGATGTGTTTAAGTACCTATTTTAACTATTAATTAAAGAAAAAACAGATGATTTTTTTTTTATAATGAACTCAATTAATATGAGGTCGTGAGATGACTCCGTATGGCAAAACTTCTTATGAGTTTAATTTTAAGCGGTTTAGAAAAATATATCTCTAAATTGGCTCGATAATGAAATGATAAGTAAAGTGATTGAGGTTAAAGTTATAAACAATTTTGAACATAATTTCAAACTAATTTTATGCCATTCCACATATAACCATTACTAAACGACATCCACATAATCTAAGTATCTACACCATTAAATTCCAACATTATTTATCTAACAAAGAAAACACATAAAAATAAATAGGTACTGCAAAGAAATGGAAATCTTTTATGCTTCACGATCAAATTCACCATAACACAAAATTGTTATGCGCATTTTTACCATCACCGTTAAAAAACATCGACATATTAAAACATGAACCAAAAACAAACCACCGTACCGTATAATCACTTAACGTAAACCTCCCCTTAACACACGAGCTGTCACTTAGAACGAGTCGCGAAAACATTCCCCGCTACTTAAACAGTTTCGCCGCGGTTTCTTAACATATTTCCATGAGTCTTTAACGTTAACTTTCACGTTAACTCCTCGTATGAAGTGTTTTAAAACATTACTCGTGGTGACGCAATTAAGGGGTAGTAACTTTTAAGTAGGTGATGCATGCGAGTTTTGCGCTAAGTGGCGAGTTGAAATTAAAACTTTTTGCGTTTGAAATTAAATTCTGTTTCAACTCCATGTCTGCTTTGAAATGTTTGCTAACTAGAGGAATTAACGTTGAAATATAATTTCGGTTTATGATGTGTGGTTTCTTTTTGAATAAAAGAGAATAATACCTATAAAATTTGTTCGTTATAATTTAGTTGCAAAAATATTTTATTTTGTGTAATTAGGAAGAGATGATCCAGAGATTGATACCTTGCGTTCTCATGCATGAGATTCTGAGTTCAAATCGGGACAACTACCAATTTGTCTTTTCATTGATGTGCATTTGATAAGATTATCTACACTAATAATATTATAAAGAGGAAAACTTTGTATTTTTGTTTGTTTGTAATGTATAAACTCAAAAAGTATTGGTCCGATTTCAAAAATTCTTTCACCAGTTGAAAGCTGCTTTGGTCCTGAGTGACATAGGCAATAGGGGGGGGGGGGGGGAAGCCGCTGGGAAAAGCTAGTCTCATATAAGTACTTATCACTGACATCGCTGAAAAATTTTTTTGAGCAAGCGTAGTGATCATGGTCATGCCTTCTCTTTATGATTGGAGGACTTTACCCAAAAGTGGGACAGCCACAGACTGGCATTATAGTTTTTTTTTAAACGTCCCACAATCTAGAAAATTCTTCCTATATCATGGGTGCGTATACAAACATAGAAACTCACATACATAAACACCCAGACCTGGATCAACTACTTGCAGATCATACAAATATTTGTTCTGTGCGGGAATTGAACCCACGACACGCAGCGCAAGTGCGCAGCAATCGATCCCACGGCCTCTGCACCAACCATGTCGTATTAGAATATAGCAACAAAAAAACTAAACTAAGGCCCGGTATCCACCAAAGCGGAGAGGAGAGGAGATGTGTTTGAATAACCAATCAGATTTCCACCGAAACTAAGCGGAGAGGAAATGCGCTTTGGTGGATACCGGGCCTAAGAAAACAACCCTGTACACCGTTATCACTTGTAACTCATTATTACTTAAATATCATCAACACTTCAAACACAACTTACAATACCAATTCACAAGTTCCCATTGTAACAAACAAAAGAAGTGATTACTCTAACCGCCCTAAAGCGTAGTTCACACAAACAATATTTGTTATTATTTAACGCAAGCGCACTCAATGTGCCGTGTAAAGGACGGCAAACAATTCACGTTTTGGTAACAGAAGGTAATTACCGCACCCCTAGTGTGCACACCCCTTAATGAGAGGAACCCTGCCTGATATTATTGACCCCTGTTTATTATATGATGAACGGATATTCGAAAGATGTTACAGGATAGATTACTTTGTAAAGTAACTCGTTTGAAATACTATCAATAGTTTTACAAGCCTTTCAAAGTTATTTTTTTTTGTAGGTAGGACAATAGCAAACACTTTAACCCTCCCTGGAATTAAAGTGTCAGACATTTTTTTTTGGGACAAACCTACCACTATTCCCAAACCATTGCAACTCCTGAGAGCCAGAATCAACAGTGGCAACCACCAGAAAAGCGCCGAGACAATGAAGCTCGACGTGTCCCGGAGAATGAATTTAACTGTCTTGGATCTTGCAACGAAATTAATCAGAAAAGAATAGTGGAGGAGTAGGAAAAAAATGTCAGGCATATTGATTAAAACCCATCCTGTTCCCTAAAGGGGTTTGCAACTTTTTGGCATCAAATTTTTTTTTCTTTCGCCAGTAATGAAATTTTGGTCATTAGTAGACCACAACCTAAGAAGTCCGTAAAAAATAATAAAAAAATTCTAAACCGTAACCAACCAGAGATATGGCAGTTTGTATTTTGTTCTAATCTGGAGTTATTTTTTGTAGGAATCCATAGATTTTTTGACGTACTTATAGCTTTTGCCCGCGGCTTTGCCCACCCCAACCGCCTTTATGTATAGCCCATAACCGTGTCTAGAGACCCATCTATCTCTGTATCAAAATTCATCAACATCGGTTGAGCCGTTTTGACGTAAAAACGGAACAGACTTAATTTCGTATTTGTAATACTAGTAGGTTAACGAGGAATAATGATTGGTTTGTTTATTATGATTGTTAAGAAGATCTTATCTTTTAACCGACTTCAAAAAAGTAGGAGGTTCACAATTCGTCGGAACTTTTTTTAATGTATGTTCCCTTATTTCTCAATGACGCCTGGGCCGATTTGGGTAATTTTTCTTTTGTTTGAAAGGGTATCTTAACAGATGGTCCTATGGTTACTAAGGTCACGACGGAATCTTGGAGAAACTCTTCAATAAATGACAGCAAGTCATCTGCGATTGCTGCTATCGCATATCTATGCATTGTTTACGTAAACACCCAACATAATATTACGCCTGTACCCACTAAAAAGGGTAAAACAAAATCGTCTTGTTTCTAACGTTGAAAACACAAAAAGTGAGTTCTTCCTCCCTGGGTGGAGCAGAAGAGACTGTCAGACTCGTACGGACTAAAATCCACCATGACTTCCATTTCCGATCCAAGTGGAATATGACCCGTCGCGTCGACTCACCCATTACTCGCCGTCCGCATGCCCGCGCCTAGTAGCCGGAAATCGCTTCACATCGTTCAACACCCCAGGCGTCTCCCGCTGCGGCTGGGGTGGAGTCTGTCCTCTCCCTCACGCATTTCGCCTCTTCCTTCACTAGCATAACTGCTTCGAAGAAGAAGGTGGCTGCTTCTCATTTCATCTCACCCCGCAGCATGGCCTCAACCAATGCCAGGCGGGAGAGGTCGCCACCACCTACCTACCGCCTCCGTAAGTAACTAAGGACATAGCGTAGCTCTGTGCAAGCGGGGCAGATCTCCAACGTGCTACGGTCAGAGTCCCAAATAACAGTGGGAGGGTTTGATATCGGCGTCGGGTTGATGAAGTACCTAGGACTCGTCCTCGACAGCCGGTGGAAATTCAGGGAGCATTTCCTGCGTTTGGCCCCCAAGCTGAACCGAGCAGCGGCCGCCTTCAAGCAGCTCCTGCCCAATCTCGGCGGGCCAAACACCTCCTGCCGGAGGATGTAGGTACGCCGTTGTCATGCGGTCCATGGCCCTCTACGGGGCTCCCGTGTTGGCCCTGTGCATGCGCACGCGACCGGAAAAACTGGCGGCGTGCAGAGGGTCATAGCCATTTGGATGATCCGGGTATACCACACGATCGCCGGCAAATCGGCCAATCTAATTGCCGGATTGCCACCTTGGGATCTGGAGGCGAAGGCTCTCTGGTGCGTTTACGAGTGGCGCGTGGAGGCGCAACGCCGCCCGGGGCGGATCCCCGCCACTAGGGAAAGCAGAAACGTCTGGGTGTCACTACTGCGAGAATCGCTCGGAGGACACGTGGGGCATACGGTGCAGTACTGCCCCGCTTTGGCGGAGTACCGCCCTGTCCTCAAGGAAGCGATAGGTGGCGACATCTCGCGCCCGGCCTTATTGCGAGGCGAGGAGGCGGGCGCCGTGAGGGGGAGCGCAGCCTGAATCTCACAACCCAGCCGGACAGTATCGGAAGTGGCGAAGCGACTTTCGGCCACCGTACGACAGCGGACGGCGAGTAATGCGCGACTCGCCGTCTGATCATGGACCATGCCCGGGTCGACGGCGAGTCTTGTTCCACGCGCGCCTCAAAGAGCTGTCAGCAATCTGACGGGGCCCCCCTCAGAGGGCCGTCATCATGCTGACACCCTTTGAGGCGCGCATGGAACACAACGCGCCGTCGACCCGGGCATGATCCATGGTCGGACAGCGAGTCGCCCATTACTACGCGCTTACGGTGACCGGAGATCGTCTTGCAACGTCCGTCGCCGTGGGTGTCTACCACTGCGGCTGGGGTGGAGGGAGGACGCTGTCCTCTCCCTCACGCGGCGCGCCTCCTCCTTCGCGAGCATTTCTGCTTCGCAGAAGGAGGCGACCGCTTCCCACTCCGTCTCGCCCCGCAGCATGGCCTCGACCAATGCCAGGCGCGAGAGGTCTCCGCTTGTCGCCGCCCTGAGGACACGGCAGTGCTCTGCCCAAGCGGGGCAGTCCTGCACCGTATGCTCCACCGTGTCCTCCGGGTGATCCTCGCAGTGGTGACACCCAGACGTTTCCTCCATTCTCCTCAGACACAGGTACCTCCCGAAACAGCCGTGTCCGGTGAGGACCTGCGCCAGGCGGAAGGTTAGGACGCCGTGACGCCTATCCAGCCACTCCTCGAAGAGGGGTCTTACCGCCGCGATTGCGGCGTGCCCGGACCTCGGTTGCGACAGTCGTCCCCTCCATACTGCCCTGAGATCGCGCCGGAGCTCTTCCCGCCTAGTGGGCACAGACATAGTATATTTTTTTCAGATTGCGTAAATAATGCTTAGATATCCGTTGATTTGCTGTAATTTTTATAGAGAGTTCCCTTGATTTATTCAATATCCCGTCATCATAAATCCTAACCGGATTACCATGGGATCATCTGTGATGTAAATGTTTTTAAACAAAAGAAGAATTTTCCAAATCTGTCCAGGCGTCAACGAAAAATCGGGGAACATAAATAACAAAAGGTTACGACGAATTGGGAACCTCCTCCTTTTTTTCGAAGTAGGTTGAGAAACAAAATCCAAGTGTAAAATATCATTTCTGTAGGGAATCGGTGACTTTGTTTCTTATTTCCTTGATTTTTTTGCCGCCGACTTCCAAAAGAAGAGTTATTTTACATTTATTTTGTATTGTTTTTAGAAGCCGGTTATATTTTGCTCTTTTTAGTAGGTACAGGTGCTGTCATTATTGAAGTGAAGAGTTCCCACAATTTTGTCCAAGATCGTATCATGAGATCCTGACCAAGTAAACATGGGACGTTATTGAAGAGATTTCTCGTCTTCTCCAAGATTCCGTCATGACCTAGTAACCATGGGACCATCTGTTAAGATACCCTTATTTTTTTGCGTGGTAAAATCATCAAATGAGTCCTCCCGCCCAGGGCGGGGCGGGACTGTCAGACTTGTACTGACTAAAATCCACGGTGATCCTTCAATAGCCCTTTACGTACCAGGGTCACGGTTACCAGGTGAGACAGTCCCGCGACCCCGGCAGGCTTTGGCCCTCTTAGATGGCCCTGTCAGATTGCTGACTCTTAGGGGGCCCTGTCAGATTGCTGACTCTTAGGGGGCCCCGTCAGATTGCTCTCTCTTAGGGGGCCCTGTCAGATTGCTGACTCTTAGGGGGCCCCGTCAGATTGCTCTCTCTTAGGGGGCCCTGTCAGATTGCTCACTCTTAGGGGGCCCCGTCAGATTGCTGACTCTTAGGGGGCCCTGTCAGATTGCTGACTCTTAGGGGGCCCCGTGAGATTTCCCATTCTTAGGGGGCCTGTCAGATTGCTGACTCTTAGGGGGCCCCGTGAGATTGCTCACTCTTAGGGGGCCCTGTCAGATTGCTCACTCTAAGGGGGGCCTGTCAGATTGCTGACTCTTAGGGGTCCTGTCAGATTGCTTACTCTTATGAGGGCCCTGTCAGATTGCTCACACTTAGGGGGGCCCTATCAGATTGCTCACTCTTATGGGGGCCCTGTCAGATTGCTCACTCTTAGGGGGACCCTGTCAGATTGCTCACTCTTAGGGGGCCCTGTCAGATTGCTTACTCTTAGGGGCCCTGTCAGATTGCTCACTCTTAGGGGGCCCTGTCAGATTGCTCACTCTTAGGAGGCCCTGCCAGATTGCTCACTCTTAGGGGGCCCTGTCAGATTGCTCACTCTTAGTAGGGCTCTGTCAGATTGCTCACTCTTATAGGGCCCTGTCAGATTGCTCACTCTTAGTAGAGCCCTGTCAGACTGCTCACTCTTAGGGGGCCCTGTCAGCTTGCTCACTCTTAGGGGCGCCCTGTCAGATAGCTCACTCTTAGGGGGGCCCTGTCAGATTGCTCACTCTTAGGGGGGCCCTGTCAGATTGCTGACTCTTTTGGGGCCCTGTCAGATTGCTCACTCTTAGGAGGCCCTGTCAGATTGCTCACTCTTATGGGGGCCCTGTCAGATTGCTGACTCTCAGGGGGGCCCGTCAGATTGCTGACTGTTAAGATACCCCTTTAAACAAAAGAAGAATTACCCAAATCGCTCCAGGCGTCATTGAGAAATCTGGGAACATACATAAAAAAATGTTCTGACGAATTGTGAACCTCCTTCTTTTTTGAAGTTGGTTAAAAGATAAGATCTTCTTAACATTATTATAAATAAACCACTCATTATTCCTCGTTAACCTACTAGTATAACAAATACGAAATTAAGTCTATAGGTCTACTCCGTTTTTACGCCAAAACGGCTGAACCGATGTTGATGAATTTTGACACAGAGATAGATGGGTCTCTAGACACGGTTATGGGCTATACATAAAGGCGGTTGGGGTGGGCAAAGCCGCGGGCAAAAGCAAGTACGTCAAAAAATCTATGGATTCCTACAAAAAATAACTCCAGATTAGAACAAAATTCAAACCGCCATATCTCTGGTTGGTTACGGTTTAGAAACTTATTTTTTTTTTCTATGAACTTCTTAGGTAGTAGTCTAATCGTGCCCAAAGTTTCATCGCTGGCGAAAGAAAAAAAAATTGATGCCAAGGTCCGTACTAAAAGTTGCAAACCCCTTTATAAACATTTCAGGGCCATGGTAATAAATTGCGGTAGACATTGGCCGTGTCAGGCCCCGTCAATACTGCTAGGCATAAGCCTCATGTCGAGGTCGTGTGACTAACGAATTACCGTGACCCCGGAACGTAAAGGCCTATTGAAGGGCACCGTGGATTTTAGTCAGTACAAGTCTGACAGTCTCTTCTGCCCTGCCCTGGGTGGGAGGACACATTTGATGATATTACCGCGTAAAAAAAAGTTGTGAGCCTCTCTTTTTCTGTGACTTCTGTGCCACCCATGTAGATTTTTCCCCAATAGGTGCGTCCCCACAGAGCGCGCAGCCTCGCGAGGAATTTTCCGCGCGCGGCAGCTCCTCGGTTGGTGTGGACGTGTCTCGGGCGAGGCAAGTGACAGCGCTGCCGCGGTCGAGCGACCGAGTGCCCGAGCCATCCAGTGTCGGCTTTTGTTTTGCTCGCGTATATTGTTCCTCGGTCGAAAAACAATAGACGCGTCCACACAGAGTGAGCAGCTTCACTCGTCAGTTTCCTCGCGCAGCAAATGCCTCGCGAGGCACCTATTTTATATCAAGAGGCATCAAAAACAAAATTATTAAACACCATAATCCTAAGTTAAAACAAATTAATCCCATATACATTAAAATTAACATAATAATTTAGTAAAGTATTCCCAAAACTGATTACATCCAATCTACTTACCTACAAACTGATGTTTCATGTGGTACGGTGTTAAGTTTTTCATCACATGATTAGGGGCAAATTGCCCCCCTTTTCCACCCTCGGGGGATCCGACAAATCTACCGTTATCCCCACTAAGACCCGAGGAGGTTTCTTAGCTCGCGGTTCAACGATGTGTTAAGATTTTGAGGTGGTATTTTAAACTTATTCTGTCTTACCACAAGAAAGATAAACATTTGTTGAGCACTTGCCTAAAAAAACTGTGAGCTTCAAAACGACATTTCACCTTGACATAAGAGTCGTTTTGCAGTTACACTTTTTTAGACAAGCATTCAACATTTATCTTTTTGTTACTACAAAAAGATAAATGTTGAATGCTTGTCACCTTACTAGGTGGATTATGTGAACATTGAAGATTAATATAGACTGTTGAAGAATTTCTATCTTTTGACCGATGTAAAACATAAAGACGTTGATCGGCAAAATCCGCGATTTGGTCCAGACTCATATTTCATGGCGAAAAGTTAAGAATCTTTATGGCTGACTAATTATATTTATCAATTATAATGACAGCCACTCTGTTAAATTAAATCATTGGCAGAGAATTGACTCAAAACAATAAATAAACTATCACAAGGAAACCGTGTACTTAGAACCAAAAATTCGACTGACTACGTGACTGACACAAACCTTGCAATGGGCGCTTGTGAATGGTTGTGGTCCAGTAAATTTCACAACTCGTGCATCCCAACACTAGAAAAACCTAATTGCACTACACAAACAAAAAAAAAATACATGTGGCACTCGGAGACTGCCGCGGAGAAGCTATTGCATAACATTTTTTTTTATTTTAAAAGAATAAAATCGCCTACCGTGTTTATATAACGAGAATATAATTTATTTAAAATGTTTGTGGTGCACTGTTGTAATAAATAACTGTTTTGTTGTAGGAGAATTTTATAAGTAGGTTTCATGGTGATAACTCCTTTTGTAGCTGGCCGTTTAGAATCAGTAAGAAAAAGTAAATTGTTTTTATGACGGATATTTTTATGATTGCCGAAGTCTCCTGAACTGAAACGATGTTAGACGATGCGCGGTGTCAGGTATTTTCCTAAGGTTTTTTCGTTACACTAGCCATACACCATGCTGCCTATCGTCCAATCGGCATGACGCTGCCGACTGGATCAAATTGGCAGTTCGTCCATATACACCATACTGCCTATCGTCCAATCGGCATGACGATCGATTTGATCAAACTTCAAATCGGCAGCAGTGATGCCAACTTAGCAACTTCATAGCTCTTAGCAACTTCATAGCTAGATCTAGCTATAAAGTTGCTAAGTTGGCATCACTGCTGCCGATTTGAAGTTTGATCATGCCGATTTGATCCAATCGGAAAGATCAAATCGGCATGATCAAATCGGAATGATCAAGCCTATCAAATTTAACTGTCATGCCAATTTGATAGATTCCACGCCCACACACGGTCAATTCTAACTGATCCAATCGGCAGCGTCATGCCGATTGGACGATAGGCAGTATGGTGCATGGCTACCATTAGGTTTTTGGATTTTTTTTTGAATCGGTCGCCGCGCCGCGCCACGCTAAGCCCGCGATAAAAGTTATGCAATAGCTTAAAACGTTGCCACACACAAAATCACAGCAAACCTGTGCTGCCACTCGCAAAAAAAAAAACAAATCCTCCGCACCTAATTCCATTTTAAAAATATCGCCTCCATGTTTAATCCGTTTCGCGGTCCAACCGCTGCGTAATTAGATTCCATCGCAGAGTGGTGTAATTCGCGCAAAATGGAAGACGTATCGCAGATAACATGTTTACAAGAAATTATCTGAGGGATCAAATATCGGTTGGATTAGCTTGCAGTCGTAGATATGTCTAGTTGGGACTTTGTGACGGTATTCCTTGGAAGTTTAGTTTGTTAAGTAATTTTGTAGTTTGTGCTTTGATAAGAGGGATATTAGAAATTCAAACGATTTTCGTATTAAAGATTCTTTTCATTGTAACTAATTATTTATTAAATTCTTTTTCATTGAAGTGCTAACTGGTTAGGAAAACTCACAAAGTTTTTTTTTACGGGTAAAATCATCAAATGCAAAGTCCTCCCACCCAGTGCGGGACGGGAGGGACTGTCAGACTTGTACTGACAAAAATCCACGCCGATCCTTCCATAGCCCTTTACTTTCCAGGGTCACGGTTACCTGATGAGACAGTCCCGGGACCACTAGGTACGCTAACCGTGCCGTCAATTGTAAGTAAATAAGTATATGACGAGCCGTCAATTGTAAGTAAATAAGTATATATGACGAATCTGCTAATTACCAAGCTACACTTAAACTTTGCCCAAGTCCAATTATTCTCATTGTCAAAACTGTATCACACGACAAATATTTGTCAATGCTAATTTGTTCTGTATGACACGCGCGCACGCACCGAAGGGGTTGACTAAAAGGGCTACAGCTCTTTCAGTTTTGTTGCAAGCTGATAGTAACCTTGTTTCAACAAGAATAAAGATCACAATGAATTGAAGGTCACAATGAGGGTTACACACTTATGTCTAGTGCCGTCACACGAGGATAGTGTTGCGACAAATTGTATTAATTCTTCATTTCGTGTTATGACAAATGATATTAAAACTGTAAGTTGGATCTTCAAAGGGTTGTTTATGTCAAGAAAACACAGTTTTAAAATACAAACATGCAGAAGTTTCTAGATTTAATATCAAACACGCAATAAAACATTACACTTTTCTCATTGAAATGTGAAAAAATGGCTTTGTTATGTTCCCTAATTACATTAATTACATTTGTTTAACATTTATTTTTTTTTCTACAAAATTTACTGAAGTTAGTACCAAACTTAAGTAAAAATTATTCACATTAAGTGAATAGCGAAAAACGACAAAATAAACTAAGAATACATTGCTTCAAAATAAATAACCTTTCCCTATTTATATCTAGCTTTAGGCTCACCTTGATCAGAAGTGAAAATAGAAGTAGCTGTCTCTGTTCTATTGCTATTGGCTCTTATAATAACTTTAGGATTGATCCGAACTCACCAAATTTAGAAAGCAGAAGAGAATTTTGAGAATAATACCTATATTATACAAGATTATTTTTTGTTAACCATAATATGTACTTTCAGTCTGTGAAAGGTTGTAAATATTTTACAAATAATCCTGTGTACATAATTACATATGTTGTAATTCATCTACATTCGGGAAAATAAGTAAAATTAAAGGTAGACTACGTAATAAAGTCATGTCATGTCAAATCAATATATTTTGTAAAATAGCAATATTGCAGACAGCATGCATAATATTTAACAACTGCAATAGATAATCCTGTGAAAGATTTTTCGCAAAAAATATCTTACTCCATTTTTTGCGAAATATCTTGTCTTACTGAGCTTGAAGAATATGTTGTATTGCTTCTCATAAAAAAAAAAGTTAAAATGAAATAGAAAGCAAGCCAAGCGTCAATTAAATCCAGCTTCCAATTGTTTTTGTAAAATGTGACAGATTTCATTTTCACCCCTGATTTGATTTGAGTGGGAAAGTGATTGATAAAGTAGATAGGTACAACAAGCTAAGTGCGTGTCGCGTGAAGTCGTGGCTCGAGTGACAACAAAAAGAAAATGAAGATGAGTGGAAACATAGGGAGGTATGTTTTGAGCGGAGCCACTGCGGAAATCAGACAGTAGTTGCAGTATTGTACCTGTCTTGCCGGGGTCGCGAGACCGTCTGTATAGGACACCCTGGAACGCAAAAGGCAAGGAATAAACAGGGTGGGTCATGGCGAGAGAACTCATTAGATGATTTCAACACCTAAAAACAAAAATTATTTTATAATGTCACGCTAAGAAGCCTGTACATAGACTATTGGGTATTGTTTTCGAGTTTTATACGAGTAATTAACTTTTATGTTACTGTAGTATATTGTTTTTGATGTATTTCCGGTAGATATAAAATCAAAAACCTAGTTGTTTCTTTAGGAGAAATCTTACATGCAAGTATGTGTATGTATAGTCTCAGAACTGGTTAAAATACTATCCCCTTGGACATAGTATAAAGACGGGAAGTAAGTTATCTTCATACAAACTCACCGCTCGCGGCTTGTATGTGTGCGTTATAGTATCTATGCGTCGCCGCACGCACACTTAACAAAATAAGAATCAGAAAAAAAGTGAGAATCCCCTCTTTATACTATGCCTTGGATAGAAAGTTTGGGAGAACTTTGGGCTTCTTTCACCCGTGTAATAAATTATCTAACATGCCATAGAAAGCCTATGTTCCAACTTTTTTATATACTGTTCAAAGATGTCATTCAAAATGGATCAAAACGACGCTACAGTGCGTAACATTGTGTCGTATTTCTTTTATAATTTTTACGTAGACAAGTGTTCGATATGACGCGTCGCGTCGTTAACTTGGGTCGCACGCCGATAGGGTTGCACCGTACGCCCCCTACGCCCACGGGGTTGTTGTGACTAATTGCCTTTATTATGAACACAACACTATTTTAGGTACGTTTTTTATTGTTGTATCTGTAATAGGATATGGGTGATTAATTTCATTCTTCTTCTTCGTGTCGCTAGCACGACGGTATTTTTATTTTGTTGTTAGTTTTTAATATATTTTTTCTTTAAATATGAAATTGATTTAATTAAAAATTCGTGATTTAGTTAAATTATTTTTACTATTTATGATTGTAGTTTCAATGATCATACTTATAAGTTAATTTGATATTCGTATATTTACAATAAAATAAATCGATCTCAAACACATTTTCCCAAACTAAAAAAAAACCTTTGTATGTGGATTATTGACAGCTCTTGAACGCGACTCCAACCCAGCGGGTAGCAGGGGGTTAGAGGTTCTAATCGTGGCAATCACAAATCAAGTTTGGGGGCAGTAGGAAAAGAGTGTAAAGTTCCTCGAGACTCCAATGAAAAGGAAGATGCCCTCGACCAGACTGATATTGTGTCTGGTGGGCTTTTTGCCCAACAGTCATTGTCAGAATTTTCTATGTGTTCCAAACTCGCGAATAACTTATTAATTGCAAGTTAAAGTCACCTTCCCAAAAAGTCGCTAGTGTTCTTTTTGCTATAACGACTAAACAGTTACGTTAGGTATAGCCGTAACAAATCACTTAACAAACTTTTCCCAGTTAAGTATACATAAAAGAAAAGCAAATTAAAAAACTTTACACAATAAACATAATCAATTTCAACAATTCACTCGACCACTCAAACTAGAAACAAATAATAATTAAGTACTTGTTGCTGGCAACCCTGTTCACAAAGTACTTCGAGTACCATTATAAAGCTGTGTTGTTTACACGCTTGGCAACCCTATTGTTTTGCAACACGAGTGCTCCTACACGTCACGGGGGGGTTATAATTTTTTTTGAGTGATTCTTTTTTGTTTTTTAATTTTTTGAATTCGGATCTGTCATTTTTTGTTTTGAGTGAGTGGGAGACGATTTGTCAATTGTTTTGTTTGTATGATTATTAAATGTTTTAATTACCTTGATGAATTAATAGACCAAGATCCCAGACCGTCGTAAGTCATTTTAGCAAAGCTGACATTTTGAGGGTTTGTAGTCTACTATACCTAAAGTTAAGACAGTATGCGTACTTACTAACTCCAAAGCGGGCCCTTGCACAGGTAGCGCGACCAAAAGGTGGATAAAAACCTTACTCAACTACGTCATTTAGCAAGCCCACATTTTACATGTTACTCATGATACTATATAAGACCTTTTGTAAGCTGCCAGACCAATCCGATGGGCCAATCATTCTCCTAGACGCCTTGAAGTCCTTCCCTTAAACTTGAATACAACACCAACTTGAGGGGCTATTTTCGAAAAATCCAAAAACACGTGTTTGATTATTTTTGATCTAGTAGGTAAATGCTGATTTTCGAATTGATGGGCCCGCGCGTTATATTTTCCTATACAAATTTCAACATCGTCTAGATCACCAATGGCGGGTATTAAAAAAAAAATAATGATGTCAATCTTTTTTATTTACTTATTTTCATATTCGAGGTAATTTTCAAACCTAAGGAATAAGATTTTTCATACAAAAGTTTTCACCCCAAATGGCTTTCGCAAAATCCCTTCTTACTGCCCACCTACATAGTAAACTGCAATTACTGTCCAAAATTTAAACTTCTGCGTTTAGCGGTTTTGCCTGCAGGAGAGTCTTCTCAGACGGTGATTCTCCAGTAGCTCTTTACGTTCCAGGGTCACGGTTACCTAATGAGACAGTCTCGCGACCCCGGCAGGCTTTGGCTCTCAACGTCAAATTGCTCATTGAGGCGCGCGTGGAACACGACGCGCAGTCGCGCGTCGACCCGGGCATAGTCCATGATCAGACGGTGAGTCACTTCACTGACTGTTCACATCTAGGTATATTGAAAACTGTCTAAATAACAAGTAATTTCTAGTTACTAGCTCTATTCGCTACTCGTCGATGGCGACACAGGTGCCAAATACTTTTCCCTGAACACCAAAAGTAGTGCCATACCTACCTAATTCCGAAAAACCGCCATTAAAAATAGCACAATATCCCAATCACTTATCGACTACAACTGTTAAGGCTCGTACATTCCGCTTGGCGCCGCTCGTTCTCACCCGCCTCTCTGTAATCCAATATGGCGGACAGCTGCTCCCAAAAGCTTCCTTTTTATATTTTTCGGGCGAATTATCACCGACACTCTGCAGCCGGACGAGGATGCGAATCAAATTGAAAGCCGACTCAATTATATTACCAAGCTCTTTTAGGGCTGTCGAAGATTCCGTGGTCAGGTCTGATGTGTGTCTATGGGATGGTTTATAAATAATTTGTCAGGGTTTGAAGTTGTCCAGGATTGCTAGGCTGCTAATTTAATTGATGATAATGTCTGATTGAAGATTAAATTCTTTTTAGTACAAGATTTACATAAATAATGTCTCTTTTAAAATACTTATGGAGTGTTTCAAATGTTACTATGATTTCATGGTCTAAAAACCATTGAATATCCATCTCTTTGTCGAGTACATTAGAGTTTTAATTTATTAAACTCCTAATCAATTCCGAACCATTCCGATTCATCTAGCAAATTCCTATACCAAATCCCCGAGTCCTCTTCAGACGCGACACCCCTTAATCCCAGTAGCACGTGCCAGAGGTATGAGCGGGGGTGAGGCACGCGGGCGCGGGGTAACAGCCTCATACCGTAATACCATTCCGAGATGAGCGACTTAAACGCGTTACAGACCACCATTTCTACCTGACCTGCACCTCCCCCCGCGCTACTCAAATAACCAGAGATATTCTAACAAACCAATGAAGTATTGGAGTCCAATCTAGCGTGGACGTCCACGTTCAATTCTGAACTGTTTTGGTGGTTTTGCCAACGAACTAGAGTAGAGTGGGTTTTGACAATGGTAGTTAACTAATGGAAGTGGATGTTCGATGCGGACAAATGAAATTGGATATTGTCTTACGTGGTTGATGGCTGGTGGTTACGTCGATTGGCCGTGTTACGGAGGAGACCGGTCAATGCTGACGTTTGACGTTTGACTGTAATTACGTTGGTAACTTTAGAGTTGGCGGCAGTTACAGTTATGAGAGAGTACTATAATTAAATGGAGTACATTTTGGTGTTATCAAAGATGCAGTTATGAAGAAGGGTTAAATTACTCGTAAGTCCGGTGTTACGCATTTCAATTAAACCACTAAGTACGGTAAAAATTCTTTAGAAGCTTACCACAGTACCAATGTCTTTACCTATTGACACAAAAATTAACATTATGATTTATCCCGCTGAATCCCAGTTAAAAATGGGAATTTTTAGCTATTCCCGAGTCCTATTTTCTATTCCTGTTTTAATCCCATGCTTTGACAAAATGTGTAGTTTTCAGAAGAAAAGTGAGACCCACAGTTAACCATTCAAAGAAAATAGTAAACTTATAATTGATGAAATAAAACTCATTATCTTTACTATGCAGTAAGAAATCAAGTTTAGTAATTTGTAATCAAAGCCCAGAAATTCAGGGCAATTCACGTCGTACTGATACAAATCGTCCATAGATATTTTATATGCACATCTTAGAAACATAAAACCAGGTACCCACCAAACACTTAACAGGCATTATGATTCAGCAGGTATGTGCAATAAAATTGTATATCCCAAGTGACAGGCTGCCACTAAATTGTAGCCGTGGCTTCCGCAACGACGGAATTGGGCAATTTTTATTTGGGCATAAATAAAATACGAACGTACCGCCGGGCAATTTGACTAAAACAGGTGCGGTGCCTCACGGAGAGGCAACGGGGCGATTAGGTACCGAAGCGGTTATGTAAACTGCTGAAGTCATTTTGAAAATGGGTTGAACATGGGATCTAGATTTTATTGAAGTTTTAGGATAGGTAAATTCTAGATAGGAGTGGCAAAACAGTTGCTACTTTGAGACCTATGAAAAACCATTGTTCATTTTTTTTTCGTGTAACCCTATCTTAATTTAGTTGCAGCTGAACTAGAGAATTTAGGCAAAATAGCATTCTATAAACAGTAATGACCAAAAAAAGTAAAATAATGGCAGTGGTGGCCCAGTGGTATCGGTCCCGACTTACGAGTTGTAGGTCGTGGGTTCGAACCCCGCCAGGCGCATTACTTTGTGTTATTTATTTCATCACCACTGCTCTCAAAATGGGTGAAGGAAAACATCGTGAGGAAACTGGCATGTCCTAGAACCAAACATTCGAAGACATGTGACATTTACCAACCCGCACTGAGCCCGCGTGGTGGATTATGGCCCACTCCCTCTCACAGAGAGGAGGCATGTGTCCTAGCAGTGGGAACATTATAGGCTGATGATGAATGACAAAAAATATATCAATCAAATCCAAGCAATCATTTGGTCACGGGACTTTCTCATCAGGTTACCGTGACCCTAGAACGTTAAATGCTATTGAAGGAACCCCGTGGATTTAGTCAGTACAAGTCAGACAATCCCTCCCGTCTCGCCTCATTCTGGGATCGCGTCTGGGTTGACTCGTTTGATGATTTTACCACAATGAAAAAGGCAATAATTTTCAGAGCATTAACAGGTGTATTTACTGGATCCCCTTTTTCGTTTTATGTTGAAATGTGGTATCGAAGTTAATCAAACCGCCAGAGAACTTAAAATGTACCTACATGTGCAATGTAAAAAACATACTGATACTTGCCCGGGTTTGAACTCACATTCGCATGAGAAGTGTTACTCATTGTGACATCACAACTACCTCTATTCCACTATCAAATTAAATAGTTCCATAAGAGAATGAAGGCATAACCTTCATTCATTCGGATCAATTTCCAAAAAGGCTTTTTTACCCAATAGTACCCTCGTTCACGTCCGGGTTACGAAGCACTCGCATTATATTCGGTCGCCAGTTCAATATCATTCACTCACCGGTCTTCGCTATGCACGCTAGCGAAAAAATAAATCGAAAAATGAATTTCGGTCTGCAAACTCTACACCGTGTTCTTCACGTTATCCATAAACTTTAGCAAATACTTCTATGGCTTTTACAAATCAAATCCAACAAAGGAAGTAGTACTTAAAAAGGCTTCGTTACAAAGATATTTGTAATTTCATTTAATGAAATTTAATTGAGCTATGCAGTGAGAAAGTATCTTAATTTGAAATCTATCAAATACTATTTGCATTTCATTTGTTTCAGCCCGCCAAATGTTATGAATGACGTTGCCAATTCGGATAAAGAGGCATGCATATCGGGTTATTTACGTCTAGGTATTTAGTTTGTATGAAAATTAACAAAAAATAAAAAATAAGAATTTATTAATGTGTCCATAATGAAAAATGCTTACTTCCGTGGTTTGAACATCTGGTCGAAGTTTATGTATATCGTCCGGAACACGGTGTATATTCGATCTAAATTGATTTTTCTAGCGAAGTTTTGTATGTATAGATTGTAGTGAAGTTAAGTTGGCTATTAAAGTTATTTACTGGCAATCTACTTTTCAATTCTTATGCTTACAAACGTGCAACTTTAAAAATAAACTTGGAATTTCACTAGGAAGTTATCATGTATCGTAATGCGTATCCATCATTAATAATTTTTTCACCATTTATATTTTTTTTCAACAATATTTTAATTAAATTTTATTACCAGTTAATTACAATACATTCACCGTACGGTTATGTACCTATTGCCAAACTATTATCACGAGTGTATAACACAGGAGACGCGGTTTACGCGGGTGTACCGCGAAATGAGCATGTTTATGAACGGACAACCAGGTAATGTACAAGCTTATAACTTTGTGATTTTTATGATACGGTTTTAAAATTGTGTGCATAGATTCTTTACACAAAAATACTAGACAGGTGTATCGGGTTTCGCATAAACAAAAAATAATGTTGTATAATACAACATTTAAACTCGCATACACAAACACCCAGACCCAGTAAAACTACTTGTACGTCATATAAATATTTGTTCGGAACCGAACCCAAGACATGCTGCGCAGCAACACTGCTGGGCTTACGAGGCTGGCCATCTCAAAACAGCACTATGCCCCTGAAACGCAAAAATCATGTGAAATAACACGATAATTTTTATTCAGTAAGTTTGACCCTTCCGCTCTAGGTGCGGGAGGATTCCCTTGATGAATTTAACCGCCAAAAAACAATGGGAGCTATTTTTTTTATTGGGACAAACCCACCACACTATTCCTAAACCACTGCAACTCCTGAGAGCCAGAATCAACAGTGGCAACCACCAGAAAAGCGCCGAGACAATGAAGCTCGACGTGTCCCGGAGAATGAATTTACCTGTCTTGGATCCTGCACGAAATTAATCAGAAAAGAATAGTGGAGGAGTAGGAAAAATATGTTTCCACTTCCCTCCATGCAAGCAGGAGACAGAACAAAGCAAGGCCAATAGGCACAAAGGGACATTACAACTGGGAGAAGCCCAGTTGCCTTGCACCACGGGTAAAAATGACTACTAATATTAATGGGTCTTAAATTGTGAGCTGCTATATTTGATTCCAATAATAGGTATGGCAAAAACGCTTGAACGCACGGAAGTTTGTTCGAGTTTCCACAAGGTCCGTATAATAAATGACTCCAGATGTAGTCTGAACAGTATCCAACATACTCGTAATATTACGTTGATTACGATGGGAGCTAGTCAAACCAAAAATAAATAAACATTCAATCACAATCTTAACCACCATTTGCATTCACGATAAAAGCATATGACGTAAAAATTTAACCTCTCACATGCGATGTTTTATGCAATAACTTGATGTTTTACGAGACAGGCGACTTTGAACGTAACATTCAAGTTGACTGGTTAAGCTAGGGACTTATTGGGAAAGGATATTTAGAGGGTTTACAAGTATCGTTCCAAATTATGTTTAATTAGTTCTTCAATTATTAACAAATAATCAAACTAATTGAGGAAACTTTACGTTTTATTATTATTATTTGTATATCTTAAGATCTCGGGATCAAGGGGTCCCGGGGTTTTTAACGGCACGCCAGGAGCCGAAGCCATCTTGCAGAGGCCCACTACGCATTTAAAATGAAATGAGACCCCAACCGGCGGTTATCCCTGTATGAACTATGCGAGCACATCCAAGGACAACCCCCGGAAGGAGTTGGGCTATTGCGGACTATGGAAACAAAAGACAGGGTCATGGCGTTTGGTGGGTTTGGTGGACTGGTTATATATAACTATGGAAAATTAATATTATTATTGTCAGCCTATTGTCGTCCACTGCTGAACGTAAGCCTCCCCCAAAGAGCGCCAACCATTCCGTTCCTGGGCAGCCTGCATCCATCCACTGCCACCCACATTCTTTAAATCATCGACCCATCTTGCAGCAGGGCGTCCTACACTACGTTTGCCGATTCGCGGCGCCATGTTTGCTCCATCTACCGTCTGTACTTACCTACTTCATTTATATTCTCTAAAAATCGAATTTAAATTAAAAAGAAAGTAGCTGTTATCAGCAGCGCTACAATTCAAAAATTATCCCACGGGAGCGTTATACCAGGATAACAAGTGTTATTTGTGTTAATCTACATTATACACTATCTGTATACCCATCATAAAAAATGCGATCAATACTCTCCAGTCGAAGCATAAGCATACCTTTGCGCACTCGCCTGCTTCATTGCTATATTTGGCCAATAGTAATATATGGGTGTGACGCTTGGACCATCAAAGAGGACCTCCAAAAACGATTGGAAGCCTTCGAAATGTGGACATCCCGGCGCATGCTTTCTATTAGCTGGACTCAAAAAATTACGAGTACTAACGTTGAAGTACTGAAGCGAGAAGGTCAAACGCGCAACTTAATGCAGACCATCAAGAAAAGAAAAGTGGCTTACCTTGGTCATGTCCCGATCAAATGAAGCTGCACGTACGTGGGGTCAGAAAAACAAAAAATGGAGGCGTAATTATCAGTACCGAGACTCAGGATGATGCTGATAAATTGAAGAACGCAGTACAGCTTTCCACATCTGGACTCACCGCTGATGAACCCAACAAGCGCAAACCCCGGATCGTGGTTGTGGGTGTCCCGTCTTCATTGACTGAAAGTGAGGTCTTCAAGTGCATTTTTGAACAAAATGTAGAAGACAAGTTACCAGAGATGACCTTGGAATCATTCTTAGCCACGACAAAACTAAGTCACAAATCTGGGAAGAGAGACGCCGCGACCTGCAATTACATTATTGAAGTCACAGCTAAAGTCCGTAAAATGCTAATGTCTCAATTACGAATTTTCATAAATTGGTCATCCTGTCCTGTTAGAGACTTTACTTTAGTGACAAGGTGTTATAAATGCCAACAATACGGCCATGCAGCAAAATATTGTAAAGAGGTGAACTCTACGTGCGGTCACTGTGGTGAAACAGGTCACATAATGTCCGAATGCGAGAAGAAATCTAAGTTAGATTTCTTCCCTAAATGCGCGACTTGTTTACGCTTTAAAAAACCAAGTAACCACAAAACGGGAGACGCTGAATGTCCTGCTCGGAAAATAGCAGAGATCAGATTTATAAATTCTATCGATTATGAAGGCACCTAATGCTTCATACCGAAAAGACAAACATTCGTTTTCGTTTCTTGCTGACTCAACTTGTGTGCGTTCGGTGACTTTGTTGGTGTATGCATATTGCACAATTATGTTATTATGAGGTTTTTACAATTTTTATGTTAATCGAGTGACTGCTGACACTGCGTAATTTATATGTAATTGGCATAGTTTGTATCTACTATAATATTATTTATGTTTTAGTTTGTGTTCTAATTAATATGTAATTATAGACCTTAAGTAAGTTAGATATGTTATGATAAATAAGCTATATTTTGTTCCAGTATTCTAAAAATCATTCTGATGTTAATTAATATTGTTAAGAGAGCCAATTTGTCCAAGTAGTCCAACTATTATTAGAACACACGCCTGTGATACAGGTTTAATGTACCTAGTACAGGCATCGAACTTTTTTAGGCCTATCATTATTTTCAAAGGTTTATTTGTATTTTGACTAATGTTTATTTTAATAAAATATTTGATTTGAAAATATTTGATTTGATGTCTTTAGAAATGACCGGTACGAACTGCTGCAACTCATAATGATGGGCAAAATTCCGGGAAACCAGGAGTTGGCCGAAGAAAAAAGTCCTGGCTCCGCAACGTTCGGGAATGGGTCGGAATCAAGAGTGCTGCAGAGCTGTTCCACCTCGCCAGGGATAAAGAGAGATTTTTAAGTCTGATGACCAACCTCCAGTGATTGGAGAGGAACGCGAAGAAGAAGAAGTATACCCATCCAAATTCGTTCAGTAGTTTTTGTGTGACAGAGTAAGAAATCCATCCATCCATACTCACAAACTTTCACATTTATAATAGTAGCAAGAAAAGTAAGGGTACATTAACATATCCCTAAGTATGTCCCTCGTTTAACAAGTAACACAGTCTAAGACATACGACGTTCCTGAACGATATGAGGCAGGCGACGTTTCTGAACGTTATTGAAGTCGACAGGTTAGACGTGGTGCGGTGGCGACGCGCGTAAATTCTACATTTTATGTAGAACTTCAGGGTTGACGGGGAATATGATTTTGTAAGGTTAAGGAGAGTGGCTGGTATGTTTAAATGTGTTTGTGCGGAATTGGTGGTAAGATAAGTGTTATGTGATTGTAATCTTATAAAGGATCACTTAAACTGCTAAGAAGTGAGAAGTGGCAAACAAACATGTCCTTTCTTTGGTATTATTCGTTGAGCTCCTTGAGTTATGAGTCGAGCTACACGATAACTGACAAATGCTTGCACTGACAGGACAGGTCTATCCAAATCTGTGTGGTTCTTTCCTTAAAATACCATTTCAGACACCTGTATGGTCCTCGTTTGGCTCGAAGAGTATCATGTATGGACTTTAAAAAAGACTGTGACCTCTGACTTTGTTTCGGATGTTTCTCCTTTATAACTGTCTGGAGAAGACGCGGGTTTAAAATCCACTCGCAGCTGATATTTCTTTCTTCAAAAATCATCTTTACGATGCGCGTCGTATGCGTTAATGCTGTTAAAAATAATTAATTTCCCAAATAACTGATTAATTATTGCGTAAATGCGAATAGTACAGATATATGTACGATTAATACAACTAAACCAGCTTAATATCACGCGATGTGTTAGGGATCTATTATTCATTCGTGAGTGTACGTGAAACCCGGTTACGAATCAACACCATCATTAATTACGATACAACTCAGTACATAGTTTAGTACCTAAATGATAAGGAATAATTAAATAGTTTTGTATCTAATCCAGGATGCTTGTAATTATCTGTTTGATGTTTTATTTCGTATTACTACCACATCAAATTATCACATTTATGATCGAATTTTTTCAAACAATCGTTGTTTCATTCCGCGGCTTCTTTTTTTTTAGTTAATTGTATTATCAATCTGAAGCCTACCATGATTTTTCACGTTTTTGTGATTTAAAGTAAACGAGAATTTTGAAGTTAATTTGAAGGAGAAAAATAGTTTTCATTTTTCATTTTCCGCACAATAAACGCCGTAAATGCTTTAAGTACGCTGTAAGTAAAATAGTCTTGTGATAAGCCCTCAGATAGGTATCTGTGCAGGGAACGATATAATATACGATTTTCAGTAAGAGACATTATTATTAAAATGTAGTGAAGCAGAAGATATTGTTATCATCATAGAAAAAAGCTTTTGCAAGATATGCCGCGACGACTTTCAGCTGTTTCAGAGCTCCACTTACTAACAACCAAAACGACACACGTGGCCTATTTTCAGTTTTAAGGAGAGGCCTAACCTAACAGTTAATAACTTATGGCTGCCAATTTCAGCATCAGTGACTTACTTTGGCTTACTTTTTGTCAATGTTCAATACAATTTAAATTGTAGTCGATACGCTTTTTTTTTTAGCGTGGTAAATTCACCAAATGAGTCATCCCACCCCGGGCAGGGCGGGATGGACTGTAAGACTTGTACTGACTAAAATCCACGGTGTCCTTCGATAGCCCTTTATGTTCCGGGGTCACGGTAATGAGATAAGTCCCGCGACCCCGGCAGGCTTTGGCCCTCTAGAGGGAGGCCTTGTCATTATGCTGACGCTCTTTGAGGCGCGCGTGGAACACAACGCGCCGGCGGCGTCGACCCGGGCATGGTCCATGGTCGGGCAGCGAGTTGCCCTTTACTCGCCGCCCGCATGCCCGCGCCTAGGGTGGCCGGAGATAGTCTTGCAACGTCCGTCGCCGTGGGCGTCCACCGCCGCGGTAGTCGATACGCTTAGAAAAGTATGAAGTGTTTAAGAAGTAGGACTGACCTGTACTCTAGCCTCAGTGAGGTTAATTTTCAGGGCGAGATCTTCTCTCGTGAACACGTCGGGGTAGTGCGTCTGCGCAAACGCAGTCTCCAGCTCCTCCAACTGTAATATACGTAGCGTTAATTTGTAAGTCATCATATCATTGGCGTCTTCCTAGCCTTATCCTATTTTACTTAGGGCCGTGCCCAACAATAAATCTATCTCTGGTATTGTTTTACTCGAAATAGAAACACTATTACTATCTTCTTCTCTTGTTTTGCCTTACTCGAGATAGCAATACTTTCTATCTATCTCTGATTGATTATTATATTCATCTCTTTCCTACACCAATGTTAAATTTATGCCTTTCGCACGACAAGGAAGTCTATCCTTTTCTTAGCCGCACTGTAAGTAAGTCGTATACAAGGTGTTTAGACCTGGTATTGCACTCAACAGAGAGCAGGAGTGGCCCAGTGGTATCGACCTCGACTTACGAGTAGTAGGTCGTGGGTTCGAACCCCGTCAGGCGCATTACTTTGTGTAATTTATTTCAACACCACTGCTCTCAAAACGGTGCAGGAAAACATCGTGAGGAAACTGGCATGTCCTAGAACCAAAAATTCAAAGACATGTCACACACATCTACCAATCCGCACTGGGCCCGCGTGGTAGATTTCGGCCCACTCCCTCTCACAGAGAGGAGGCCTGTATCCCAGCAGTGGGAACATTTATAGGCTGATGACGATTGCACTCATCGTGTTAAATGATCGTCAACTAGTCAAATAAGTACAATATTACCTGTTGCAGTGTGAAGGTGGTGCGGTTGCGTCGCTGTTTCCGACGAACGAACGTGTCATCGTGTATCGCCGGGTGATACGAGTAGCTTGTATCTGTAACAAATACATTAAAGCTGAAGAAAAAAAATTTTTTTTAGGGTTCCGTAGTCAAATGGCAAAAACGGAACCCTTATAGATTCGTCATGTCTGTCTATCTGTCCGTCCGCTATGTCACAGCCACTTTTTGTCGAAAGTATAAGAGCTATCCTGTTGAAACTTGGTAGGTAAATGTATTATGTGAACCGGATTAGGATTTACACAAACATAAAAATAAAACAAATTTTGGGGGTGCCCCCCATACTTAGAATAGAAACTCAAAAATTTTTTTTTCACCAAACTCATACGTGTGGGGTATCTATGGATAGGTCTTTAAAAATTATGTTGAGGTTACTAATATAATTTTTTTCTAAACTGAACAGTTTGCGCGAGACACACTTCCAAAGTGGTAAAATGTGTCCCCCCCCCTGTAACTTCTAAAATAAGAGAATAATCAGACTGAAAAAATATACATAATATAATGTAGACCTTAACAAAAACTTCCAACAAAAATTGGTTTGGATAAGATACAGTTAGCAGATTTTGAGATATAGTACATTTTCAAAAACCGCAAATACATATAACTTTGCCATTCATACAAACACTATGAAAAACAGAGTTATTCTTATTGTTTGTGTATATTACTTACTAATCTCAATATAATTATATCCCTTATCTATGCTTGCTACTACGGAACCCTTCATGGGACAGTCCAACTCGCACTTGGCCGGTTTTTTTTGTTTGTTTATCTACCTTATTTCAGGAATACTGGTTAGAATGAAAAACTCTTGCTCTGCGTGCTCCAACTAAAGCAAGTTTTTGTTTCACTGTACAATAACTTCATCAGTTGGAGCACGGGACCCAAATCCAAATTAATAGGTAGTCTCCGTGCTAACTAAGTGGAGCAAGGGTCTGCCCCCCGATTTTTATAAGGACGCTCTTATCTTAATATATTTATTATAATCTATTTATCAGACTTATCACATTAATAAACGAATAACAAACCCAAATACTTATCCAGACTACTAATACAATTTAACCTTTTTACAACAATTAAGATCCCAACACACTGTCTTCCCCGGACATTTGCCTAGACAATCGCTAGTGGTGCCAGGAAGTGCCGGACCATTACGTCGGAGTGCCAGATAGCCTCCCCAGCATTTATTATAGCTATCTGAACGCATGTCCGCGGGAATTGATGAGGTGGAGACACTGTGGGGTGACTAGGATTTAAGTAGAATCGTGGATAATGTTGATGTTTATTTTAGTATTAATTAGGATTTTATTCAACCCACGACACAGGAGAAATTCCTAGTTTGGGGCAACGTTTTCAACAAAAAAAAAGAAATAAAAACATAAGAATTATATTAAAAAATACTTAAAATAATGATTCTTGAAATCTAATGTTTGAATGCATACAGTAACGTTACGAGAACAACACATAATTGATAGGTATATGCTCCATATGAACACAAATTTTAACGACAATCCGAAAACTGCGTGCTACGCAAGCGCTACGAACTTCGTAGCACGTCTACGGTTTTCGTAGAATCGTGCTACGCAGTCTACAATACTACGCAGATTTTCGGTTAAACATATTTTAGAATATCGGCTCGTTTCTAAGGAACCAATCTCATCTGTCTTACTTGATTGTTATTCTTCTAGTTGTTTTCAATGGGAACACCCAAATACTCCGAAATATTTTATTCCGAATTTCGGTATTCCGATTTTCAAAACTCCGAATATCATAATACCTAAAAATTACAATATCTATTATTAAGAATCACGAAATTTATTTAACCGAAAGTCGTATATCCGATTTCTTAGTTTTCCGATTTTCACATAGTCGAAAAATGTAATGCTCGATGAGTTCTCATTCCGAAAAACGAAATTCCGATTTTCAATATTCCGAATAAACTGATTTTTTCGGAATAATGAAAATCGGAATTTCGTTTCTAATTCTACAAAGTCAGTGCCAGAAACGAATTGCTGCAAAACCGGCTCCACGTTGTTTTGTCTACCGTACTCTTAGAGAGTTATTTAAGCCTGTGTAGGCGCGGAGTGGTGAGTGTTTGCCTTCAGGATTGTTATTGTTATTAGGAGAACTTAGGATCCATGAGCGAGCGAAGCGAGCTCGGGACTTGGGGCACCCCGACTCGGACAGGTTAGGTTCGAAGGGGATGGCGGGGTCTGAAAGACCCCGCCATCCCCTTCATGTTAGGTTACTTTAAACCTTGTTCACAGAAATAGGAGCCCCGCGAAGCGGGGCTCCGTCGATCTACCTTTGTAGGTGGTAGTCAACAAATTGACCAAGGATGCAAGAGCGAGCGAAGCGAGCTCGGAACTGGGGGCACCCCGACTCGGACAGGTTAGGTTAGAAGGGGATGGCGGGGTCTGAAAGACCCCGCCATCCCCTTCGTGTTAGGTTACTTTAAACCTTGCTCACAGAAATAGGAGCCCCGCGAAGCGGGGCTCCGTCGATCTACCTTGGTAGGTGGTAGTCAACAAATTGACCAAGGATGCAAGAGCGAGCGTAGCGAGCTCGGGACTGGGGGCACCCCGACTCGGACAGGTTAGGTTCGAAGGGGATGGCGGGGTCTGAAAGACCCCGCCATCCCCTTCGTGTTAGGTTACTTTAAACCTTGCTCACAGAAATAGGAGCCCCGCAAAGCGGGGCTCCGTCGATCTACCTTGGTGGTAATCAACAAATTGATCAAGGATGTAAGAGCGAGCGAAGCGAGCTCGGGATTGGGGACACCCCGACTCGGACAGGTTAGGTTCGAGTTAGGTTAAGCTAACGGAAATAGGAGCCCCGCAAAGCGGGGCTCCGTTGAACCACCTTAGTGGTGATATAACTCAGGAATTCAGGATGCGACAGCTTTCGTTCTTCTCACAGGGATTTTTTGTAATATTATGAATGAAAATACGTAACTCAAAAATAAATTATTTTAATTACTCAAAAAAAATTATAAAAGAAATTATTATCATTGAAAAGAAAATATTCTTATTCAAAAGAAATTCTTTTATTGAAAAGTTAAGAGGCATTTTGACAAGGCGTTTTAAAAGCATACTTTTCTCTGATAAGCGATTAAATTTTCGGAATTCTAATTATTCGGAATTTTAATAATCGGAATTTTAACCATCGGAATTCGTGTTTTTGATGTTTCGGAAAATTATTAATTCGGAATTTTTGATATTCGGTCTATTGAAACTCGGTATTTTGAAAATAGTAATTATAAATGTTAGGAATATTGATATTTCGGAATTATGAAAATAGGAATAATGATCAATCGGAGTTGTTATATTAGGAATTTTGAACCATTCGGAATGATGAAAATCGGTATTTTGAAATTCGTATTTATGAATTTCGGAATAAAGTTTTTCGTATTATCGTAGTGTACCCGTTTTCAATACCTACTTGGTTTGATGCTTAAAAAAGCATTTTTATTTTTATAATAGAGACTAAAAAAATAAAAATAAAATGTTTTATAACATAAATTAATTGCAATTTCGATAAACAGTTTCCAAATTCCTGGTCACCCTAAAGTGACGCAATATATCGGGTGATAATGCTAGGGCTGGCCACCCCAAAGTTTCTATTATTCTTAGGGTAATGTCGTTGAGGACATTACTAGACGAGAATTGTCCCTAATAGCTCTATTACTGGCGATGACTTTACTTTTATTTGTCCGTGATAATAGATTTCGATTAATTATGCGTGTAGTTTAGTTTAGCTACCGGTTTTTTGTGTTATATTTTATTATTGTTTTACTTAAGCAAGTCGATATTTTTCATCGAATTTTTCGTTAAAATAATGTTGAACAATTAGGTATTTGAATTTAGAATTATTATTATTTTTGTTTAATTAGTAAGTCCACCACAAATAAGAACATTAATAGAAGAGAAAAATCTAAATTCTTTTTTGATAATTAATTATGACCAATTTAAAAGTAAAAAAAAATTGAACAAAATCGACGTGAACACAAACGTGCCCCAATTGTTCGACTCGGTTGTGACGTCACTATGACAAAGAATTTCCTTAGCACTGTGTCAACTGGCTTCTACAATAACAATTTCAAAGTTGGAACACGTACTATCGATGTATAGAAATTGCCATAATGACGTCACACCACCCCGTCGGGCACTGTCGACGTGTTTTCGGCTCGGAGTTCAATTAATGATTTTGAATTTAATCAGAGCAAAAAAAAAACTGTTTTTTAGAAAATAAATATATGATCTTTCCATTAAAGACAAAATAAATTAACTGAAAGGACCAATTGTCTTAAAAAAATCAGGATTCCTTAGTACGCGCGACTGTCTAATCCGCAGCCCTGGCACGTAAGGGTTTATTATATGGATCAGGAAGGAACATCGTGGATTTTAACTATATTTTAATCATGGTTAGGAGTCTGAAAGTCCCTTTCGCTCCGCCCTGGGCGGGAGCACTCAATTTATGATTTTTTTAATGAAAAAAAGCATTCTAAGCAAGACAGTCTACGACCAATAAAAGAAGCAGCATAATAATTTTAAGCAAACAAACAAGCTAGAATTCAAATAGAAAAACACAATTCTGAATACCACTCAACCTGTACGAACCACGGAAATCAATTCAATGATAATAATTTTTAGCTCGCATTAAACTTATGTCGCGCAACTTCAAAGCAAGGCACCGACGATCTAATGGACCGGATTAATTGGTCCAATTTGTACCGTTGCGATTCACTCAGCGAATTTAATTTGTTATTCGCTTATAGTCGCGAATTTGTGATGTCACACACATTTGTGACTGTTTTATTTTTGATGAAGTGGATTATTTTTATGACAGGCCTGTTGGTCTAGTGGTTAGTGAACCTGACTGCTATGCCGGAGGTCGTGGGTTCGATTCCCACCCTGGACAAATGTTTGTGTGATGAGCACGATCATTTGTTCTGTGTCTGGGTGTAATTTATCTATAATATTTATGTATTTAGAAATATATTAGTATGTTAATCAGTTGTCTAGTACCCATAATACAACTAAATGGCGTTGTGTGATAGTTGTGGAATATTATTATCTTGCTGTGAGTCAACAAAATTGGAATAGCATTTTTTACAGATTATAAAGACACGGCTCCTGACTTTCTTTTACAGAAATACTGAAATCACTGTTCGCAGACGCTATGTTATTAAGAATTTAACCGGTCTAAAGATTTGTGAATAAAAATTAACGATTTCTTTAATGAAAACTTATAACATTTGTAAGCTAATTTTTGACATACACATAAACGAAGTCGTGTTAACGTAAATATTTATTTTATAAGTTTTTTTTTTGTTATAGTGAGAACAGAAATCATCATCTGTGAAAGTTTCAACCATCTAACTATCACGGTTCGTGAGAGACAGGCTGGTGACAGACGGACATACAGAGAATCAGACAGACGTCGTCTTTTATTATCGTGGTAAAATCATCAAATGAGTCCTCCCACCCAGGGCAGGGCTGGAGGGACTGTCAGACTTGTACTGACTAAAATCCACGGTGTCCTTCAATAGCCCTTTGCATTCCAGGGTCACGGTAATACGGGAAGTCTCGCGACTCCGGCAGGCTTTGGCCCTCTAAAGGGCCCCGTCATTGTGCTGACACTCTTCGAGGCCCGCGTGGTACACAACGCGCCGTCAACCCGGGCATGGTCTATGGTACGACAGCGAGTCGCCCATTAATCGCCGCCCGCATGCCCGCGCCTATAACGGTGGCCGGAGATCGTCTACCGACGTCCGACCCCACGGGCGTCTACCACCGCGACCCTTTGGGTACCCCAGCACCTTTTTATGAAATTGCGAGTTGTGAATTTAGCAACATAAATGCTCCACTTCTTGCTTCAGATGACTGATACTTTAAAACATACAATATCCTAATAGTGTCAATTAATTGTCCCAATTTGTATCGTTGCGACTCACTCAACAAATTAACTGTTATTCGCTTACAGTCACAGTGTGTGCTCGGCTTTATTTTATAAAAATAAATTGTGTTTGTTTTGTGAGTTATCTTTTTAGTTGATGAACTAAAGTAATTAATTGCTTGAGTAGCTTGTTAATATTTGCAATCGTAGAGTTAATTAATGTATATTTTTTAGATCGCAACTTTGAAAAACATATTTTAAAACATAACACTTTTAATATCAAATGGGTTAAGCACAGGTGTGCGTATAATACCCACACATTACGCCAGTTGCTTAAATAACATGTTATAGAAGGCGAGCTAATTAAATTAAAAAGGTTTTTATTTTTTAATCATTCTACGTAAGATAATAAAGGTTTTAAGTAACTGTCTTTGTTTTTTGTATTTTTTTTCGTTTATTCATTATTATGAATTGGCTCACGTGTAACATAATCTTTATTCCCTTTTTATCATTTATACAAAAGCGTTTTTATTGGTATTAAAAAGCAACCAAAACCACTAACAATTAAACTTGTGCTGTCAAAAGTCCATCTCAATATAATTATTTACAATTACTTATTCAGATCTAAGCTTAATATATGAATACCCAATTTACCAAAATCATTATTTAATTATATCGTAATTAAAATACACAATTACAAACAAGACAGCGCCCTCTACTTCCAGATTACACAGATTATAAATATTTTCATTAATTCAATGTGAATAATTGAGCGCCCATCAACTTCGGTGTAGAAAAATCCCTCCGCAACGGAAATTAAAAAGTGTTTCACATCCGCCGGAAGCGGGTCCGGTCTGAGCTTGAGTGCAGCGGAAAAAGTTGGACGAAACCTGGTGGATTAACTAGCTTTCACGTTAAATGGAACGCTGTGCTAATAGTAATTCGATATTTATAAGTTTTATTATTGTTTGAGGAAAAAGTTTTATTTACACTTGCTATTAAGCTTTGCATTCATTAACCGACTTAAAAAAATGTATGTATGTTTGTACGTATGTATGTTTGTCCGCGATAATCTCGCGTTTGGCTGAACGGATTTTGATACGGTTTTCAGGAAAGTGTTCGTTACATTCTGGAGAAGGTTTTAGTATATAACACTAATAGAATCCCGTGACGTTGCCTGCGTGGATCCGTTTTTTGCTTATTTGGATTGTAGATTTTCAGAAAGGATTGCCTGTTTGTCCGCAATTATCTCGCGTTTGGCTGAACCGATTTTGATGCAGTTTTCAGAAACGTGTTCATTATTTTCTGGGGAAGGTTTTAGTATACATATGACAATAATGGATATCTCGTGAAGTTGCCCGCATAGATCCGTTTTTGTTGCTTACTAGGATTGTAGATTTTCAAAGACGCCGATTATATGAAGATTTTTGTTGAATATCTAAACTAAAAAGGGAAAACAAATAGAAAATGAAAAAAAAGGAACCGACTTCAAAACCAAACACAAAAAACTGTAAAATAACTTTTCTTTCGGAAGTCGGTGACCAAAGTCAATGAAATAAAATACAAATCTACCGACTTCCGAAAGAAAAGTTATTTTACAGTTTTTTGTGTTTGGTTTTGAAGTCGGTTCCCTTTTCAAAGAATAATATGACTGGGAGCAGGATTTGCACCTGTGACCTCCGGATTTAGAAGATCTGACACTCTTCCCAACTGAACCACCCCGTCTTGCTTGCACACTCAATTTCACTTTCATAATATTAGTTAGGATTTAGAATACATGAAAATATTATTTTTTAACAAAACAGGTAACCTTAGTTTTTGAAATGCAAATAGAAAATTACTTTTCATACGAACGCGGCAACGCCAAACTAGTAAAACTTAATATGTATAACATACTGTGTGTATAATATTACATTATTTACATATAAAATGTTATGAAAAGCTAACTTAATAGTACTGTGAAACGAGAAATTAAGTGGCTTTCATTTCATGTGAAATGAAATACATTCGTATCTGGCTTGAAATTATTTTATTACTAACTGTTGCCAGCTAATTTTGAATCGTAACTTTAATCGTAATTTTAACTTTAAAAAACTCGACAGATAATGTTCGTGCTAGGAATGTTAATGTCTATTTTTCATCTTTAAAAATCATTGAATATTTCCACCCGTCCTCTGTGGCGTTAGCTGACCTAACTTCTTTTTTATTTACGAGGTGCGTTTAAAATCATCAAATGAGTCCTCCCACCCAGGGCAGGGTAGGAGGGACTGTCTGACTTGTACTGACTAAAATCCACAGTGTCCTTCAATAGCCCTTTACGTTCCGGGGCCACGGTATTCGTTAGTCCCGCGACCAGATAATATTCGTGCTAGGAATTTTAAACTCATTTTTTTCATCTTTTAAAATCATTAAATATTTCCACCTGTCCTGGATGGAGTTAACGCAGCTAACTGGGGAAATCACGTCTCCAAGCAACGTCCCTGCTTGGCCTTTAGAGAAAATAGGCGTAATTTTTTTTTATTAAATACCTTTGGTTACTTAGCAGCAATTACATGCTTGTTCACTTTACGTAATAAAAATGTAACCCTTTCAGCGCGTCAGCTAATTAAACACACATTCTCATACACCGTAGAATTAATAAAGGTAATCGTCGACCGCATCGCACAGCGTCGCATCGCGTCGCGTCGGTGTGATTGCGCGCTAATGAGCCCCCGCCCCGACATCGCGCTGGAAATTGCCTTATACATTTTTAATAGATTCGTTTAAGCCGCTTTTTTATCCACTAGCTTTTTTATCCTCAGCGCTTTAAAACTCCCCCTCCACTTCACCCCCTTTAAACACCCCCACCTTAAGCACCCGCCAGTTGGTAGGTAAGTAAATACACCCGCAATACGTTAATAGATTTTAAAAATTAATACTTTTACGCAATTACTGACGGACAGACTGTCATTTTCGAGGACCCTAATGAAATAACGCTACTTCCATAACTCTGTTAAGGCTCCTTTGATCGTCGTTGTGCTAAGTAAAAAATTGTAACGCTGAGGGAGTAATCAAAAGTGACATGATACTTATTAAGTTAGTCGAAATAACCGTGTTAAAGCGACCGGCGGCGCGACTCAAAAACTATTTTATGAATAATAGATGGCGCCGGCGGCGACCAATCCCCGGGGAGCACCGCCCACCGGCGCCCCCTGCCGGCGCCACTTCACCCCGCGCGCACCCCCGCCGTAACCCCGCGACACCCCCGGCCTGCCTTCTCTATTCATTAGCACATTACCACCCCTTAGGCACGCGAGTCAGTTGGGGTAAGAAACTGATTTTTTGCCTTTTTGAAGGTTTTTTCTAACCCCTTCGCCGATTCTATAAGAACTTTGGTGAGTTTCATCTTAAGTGCTGTTAAAAGAAAGTACGATTTCTTAATTATCTTTCTTGACTTTATTACTGCAATAAAATTAGAAACTAATGTTTTTAATGAAATTAAATTAATTGATAAAATAAGAAAAAAAAACAACTAAACGCTTCATTAGAAAGGGGCATGACATTCATAAATTATGACAAATCTTGAACTTCAACCTGGTTGATACTGACCTTTATGACCATAAAAAACTATTTCAAAGTCAGTCATTTAAAAGAATATCGAAATTTAAAATCTAAAAAAATCCTCATTTGATCATAGACAACAACATTATCATGGAAATGTTACATGGATTTAAAAAGCACTAAATTTCACAGAACACAAATAAAATACCACAATAAAAAAAAAAACGAAATCCTGCAATCTCCAACCAGTCTCAAAAACCGTTATCGAATCGAGAGAAACATAACGAAGTTGTAAATCGGTAACGAGACAAGAGCTTTAACTAAGAATAACGCTATTAGGCCGGGAGCCGGCCCGCTAACTGAGTTACACAAGTTTGTGCCGATAAGTGAAATCGACGCGACTCCTGGACTATGCGGTTATACTGCCACTTGAAACTTTCAATTTTAAGTCGATTTATGGACTATAAACAGTGAGGTTTAATGTTCTGCTCTTAGTTAGTTTATGGTGGAAATTATTCAATTAATTATGTAGGAAGTTGAAGTTAGTTGAATGTCATTATTAATGTCAATAATAGCAGTTCATCAGACGCTTTATAGGATAATGTCACACCGAGACGCGACGCTGCGCGCACATTTCAATAGAGCAACATAAAATCTAACTTTATTTACTTACTATTCGAAAAGATACAAATTTCCAGTATCTTCGCGTCACGGTGTGAACTAACTAACTTTTTAAATGACTTAAAAAAAGGAAGATAAAAAATATATGTGGCACTCGGAGACTGCCGCGGTGAAGCTATTGCATAACATGTTATTATTTTAACAGAGTAAAATCGCCTACCGCGTATATTTAACGAGAATATAATTTATTTAAAATATTTGTGGTGCACTACTGTAATAAGGAACTTCTTTGTTGTAGGAGAATTTTACAAGTAAGTTTCATTGTGAAAACTCCTTTTGTAGCTGGCCGTTTAGAATCAGTAAGAAAAAGTAAATTGTTTTTATGGCGGATATTTTTATAATTGCCGAAGTCTCCCGAACTGAAACGATGTTAGACGATGCTTGGTGTCAAGTATTTTCCTTAGGTTTTTTCGTTAGGTTTTTGTAAATTATTTGATTCGGTCGCCGTGCCGCGCCTCAGAGTCCGCGATAAAAGCTATGCAATAGCTTAAAATTATTATTTATGGAAAAGAAATTATAACCCTGAATAAACCTCTAATCTACTTGTGAGAAGTAATGAGTTTAATCCCCACAACATTGCACTGTTTACAGATCGTGGATATTATGTTTATCAATAGTCCAGGCATAATCATGGCCCGGGACAGTGAGAATATCACAAGAGGTTACCGCAGCCTAGAATGCATGGCAACTGAACGATGAAGGTGCCTTTTCGTCAGTACTAAGTAATATGCCAGTCCCCCCCCTCTCCACTCTGAGTGAGGCCATAGTTGATGAATTCTCACCACAAAAGAAAGGGAGGTAGGTATTCAATAGGTCACCTGGCACCTGTGAAAAATTTTGACAGGAACCTTATGTGCAGTAGCTCAGGTGCCATTGTCAGCAGATGCCCTTCGTGCCCTCAAGAAAGGCAGAAGCGTGGGCAAGTAACAGTCTTGGTTGCTGCTAGGCTCCATTCCCTTCAAGGAAGATTGGATTTCTATTTCTTCCTGTATCGTGGGTGCATTTAAAAACATTGAAACTCACATACACAAACACGTACTATCAACAAATTTGAATTATGACCCACCATAAGCTTATTTTACTAGACATTCAAACACAATTAGGTCTATATTCGCAGCAGTTCATCGCTCAGCTTCTCGTGCCGTCAGTATGTATACTTGACTGCCGTAGACTGCTGAGAGTAAAGGAGCAAAGAGTGCACCGTAACTGCGCACATACTTGTGCACTAGAAAATGTCCCGCGGCCAATTTTAACGGAGATTAGCCAACTAATCTCCGTTAAGATTGGCCGCTGTGACCAAAATCGGTCAGGAGGACTATTAATTATGTTACTTACAAGGGTGTGATGCTGTGAAGGGGTACTCCAAGGTAGGCAGACGATGCTGGTGCGGCGGCAAGCTCGGCGGGCAGTGGTAGCAGAAGAGGCCGCGCCCGCCACCGCCACCGCTCGCCAGCTGAAACAAATTAAATTAAAAGGTAAGTATTTTTATTTTTTATGTTCCAAAACCGGCATTCTGGACGTCCGCAAGAAGGCTGCCAGGCTGAAGTGGTACTGGGCGGGTCACGTCAGCCGCATGAACGTTGACCGCTGGGCGAAGGCCTCCACACAGTGGATGCCTGGAGATGGACGGCGCCGCCGCCGCCGCGAGGCCGGCCCAGAAAGAGGTGGCGAGACGAGCTGGACTCATACTGTGAGGGCTGGTTCGAAGTGGCGCTGGACAAGGATACTTGGAAAGACTTGGGGGAGGCCTTTGCCCAGCCGTGGTAGGATGACAAAAAAAATATCGTGGAAATTTCCACCCAGAGTGAGACGGAAGGTACTGTCAGACTCATACTGACTAAAACCCACGGTGTTCCTTCAATAGCCCTTTACGTTCCGGGGTTACGGTTACCTAATGAGACAGTCCCGAAACTCCGGCCACCTTTAGAGAATTATTGTCGTCCATTTTGTGTTCTGTAACCATGAGAATAATTTTGAACTATAATATCTAATCGACATTAATTAATATAATCTGATTGAGAGAAAATTCGAAAACGAACGTATTAATAGCAATTTTCGACTCTCCTCCCAATAAAAGAGAGTGATTTAAATGTTAATAACTGAAATAATATATTTAATTTATTAGATACGTCTAGTGATATCAATAGGAAATCAATCTATCCTCATTCAAGATGCACGACAGAACGTGCAGAATGTCATAGAAAGTCTCACAATCAGAAACGCCGACAATCGCGTCGCAATCAGGACAATATCGCACAAGCGATTACAACGATCTAATACTATCGGCATTAACATAGAAATGACACCGCGTAATAATAAGGCGACGAATCCAATCCTTCTGCGTATGCGCAATGAATTTAAAGTTAGGGTGGGCACACACTTAAAGGCACGGCTGAGATGCCGCGTGATCAATTGACGCGCGGTGTGAATTCAATAGAGTGCAGTTCACCGATTGTTGTGACCCGCGTGATTACACGTAAGTACAGATTATTATCAGTGTGAAGATGCCTATAACATTGAATTTATAAAAGGCTATATTAGACGAATCAAAATTTCATATATTACTATTTCCAGTAAAAATACTTTATTGCAAAACCTCATTCCACAGTAATCAACCACGCGTGGACTCTCTAAAGCGCTCAACTACGAGTATCACAGCAATAACGAAAGTTTCACCTAAGCGATGCTAACACAAAATAAATCAAGCACACCATTTGCCAACCACCTGCGCGTTTGCAAACACACGACACGCGCGCTATACGATGTGCGCGCACCTTTAAAACCGCATGCAATTGTCAAGTGATTGAGACGGCATTCGCTTGTGATCATAAGCCGTTACTTAACCCTCGCGTCGCGATCTGATTGTGTATTAAGTGCGAATTGTGTCAGATGAACAGGTGAAAACGGAATGTTTTAATGGTCGGCGCGTCTTGTGGCACGTAGGTGAGGTGCGGGATGCTTACTCTGTGATTAATTTGAGGACTTAGTCTAGAATGCAATGATTTACGGTTTATCACATTGAAGAAAAAGGAATGCATTTTGTCTCAGAAGAAGAATACTTAACTAACGCTACTGCATTTCCCAGATCTCTCTCTGTGAGGATAAGTAGATCTGGGACTTAATATATTTAACAGAAACAGTGTTTCGTTATTTTAACAAGAAATGCTTGTTTAGCGCCAAAATGAAACTGTAGTACCTATATTACTAGATAAAAGGTACTCGAGTGCATGTAGTCATTTCCAGAAGAGAAAAATCGTAAGACGTCGATAATTTAAACAGACAATTTTCAAACTTGACGTACAGACAAGGGTAGTTTCCAGGGTCAAAATAATTACATTCTATTTAGTCCGTATTTTAGATTATAAAAAAATATTGGCCACGTATTTTTTCTTTTTTCGATTAAACAAAAAATAACAAAGATATAGCCCATTATAGTTACGTGTGACGTCACCCCGCGCAAATAAATGCCACGCGGCGTGACGTCACACGTAACTTTAATAGGCTATTTATATCTTTGTCATTTTTAGTCTAATTTACAAATAAAAAAATACGTGTCCCTTATTTTTGAATAATCTAAAAGACAGACTAATTTCATTTTTTAGGGCAACTAGCCTATTAAACACCTTATCCTATACAAAAACATGTTTATGATGCGACATCGCATCGTGTGTAGGCTTGTGTTTTGGCCCTCACACACATTCATTTAGTTCTCATAAATAACACAACGTTATTTGACAGACAGCAATCTGTCTTCAGTCATGTAAGATATTATGAGAAATGGCCCACCATCGGTCACACTTGTGTAAACGACCATTACAGTGATGTATCATCATTTTGTATTTAAACGGATATGATTATGTATCAAAATATTTGGACTTGATAGTCAATTAAAACAAATCAAACTTTATTATGAATTTTGTATTCTTTAAATATAAATTTGAACAAAAATAATCCAAGTAAAAATTTCGTTTAGCCTCAATCAAATACCGTTTAATAAATGAGGACTTATAATTTAAAGGTAGCGGTCATTTACGTGCTAAAATCATCAAATCAGTCCTGAACCCAGGGCAAGAAAGGAGGGACTGTCAGACTCGTACTGACTAAAATGCACGGTGTCCTTCAATAGGATGGGGGTTACGGTTACCGATGATAAGACAGTTCCGCGGCCCCGGGAGTCCTGGTATGGACATGTGATAAGAAGGGATGATATGCGCTGTGGCCAAAAGTACGCTAGGTATAAATGTGGGTGGATGGAGAGGATGAAGAAGACCAATGAAAAGATGGATGGATTGTAAAAGGTATGGTTTAAAGAAAAATAAGTAAATGATACCATAATCTTTGACAGGAGAGAATGTAAAGACAAAACGTGTTGCGCCAACCCCAAGTAGAATGAGATGGCAACAAGATGATGAGGATACATACAGCCAGTATTTACGAGGTGCCAGCACGAGTGAGTGACATACTCGTGCGCTGATTTTTCAATTAAAAATACGGGAATATATTGGTACATAGAATACCTATTTTGATATGGGAAATGAACAATATTTTCAATTTTAAAATCGAAGAGAACAGTAGAATTTGTAATGTCGAATTTCGTCAACTCATATTCGAGCCTCAGATTCACCATATTTTTTTCGAGCTATAATACATAAAATTCGCTTAGAAAAGATTAATAAATATTTAAAACACTTATGTTGATCTATGAAAATTGTGTGTCGAAAACCTATAGCAACTAATTATAAAAAAAAAAAAAAAAAAAAACAAAAAAAAAGGGAACTTATTATTTGTTTAAAATATTGGTCATAAAAAAAATCCCCAGTCGAAAGTTTTTTTTACTAACAATTTGCAAGAGCGCGAGCGCACAGTGGGACAGCAGTAAGGACGTGCTGGCCATAAATCAATTAATTTCGATGAATAAATTGCTAGTCGCGATGCATCGTGTGACATTGCGACCGTTGCTGCAGGTTGGTAGATGTGTCATCAAATGCAGAGGTGGGATAAATTTTAGTACTAACTGCTTTTCTTTTCTAATAGTCTTGCGTTTGAACATCATCTTGCTTGATCAAAAGTAATAATTTGGTTGACGGTGAAGCAAGCTAAAAAGTAAACACTCTTGAGTTGAAGACCCAAAGTTTTCACTATCATCAGTAAACTAAACACAGACTCTGGCAGAGAATTTCAGTCCTTAGCTGTTAAAAACTTTAGACAGAACGAAACTGAATGCAATATAAACCGGGCAATTTCAATTGCTGCCAGTATCAATATCCCATAGCAATATTGATTGTTGATAACCTAGAAAAATGTGTGGTTACTCTTGGTAAAAGCAAATTCATAGTACAGAGTTATAAAAGGATGAAAATAATATTCTACAAATTGCATGATAGAAGTAC
Organism: Agrotis exclamationis; assembly: GCA_950005045.1. Lineage (NCBI taxonomy): Eukaryota > Metazoa > Arthropoda > Insecta > Lepidoptera > Noctuidae > Agrotis > Agrotis exclamationis. The sequence continues at coordinate 4,811,265 of OX465433.1, read as the reverse complement.
CAACCAACTAGAAAAAAAACAAAAAACAACAAATAGAAAAAATACGTAGTTTAAAATTTAACAAAAAAGAGTAAAGTTGAAAGATGACATGCACAAGTAACATTTAATTCAAATATTACCTTGTTATAAATAATCATGATGTCATAATGTTATTCGGTAGTTACGTCATTTTTTTCTGACGCTATGTTGCTTTATTTTCCACTTGTTGCTTCACTTTTTACCGTTAAAAAGAACAATTTTAAATATGGAATAGTCAACCTGGATAGAGTATAATTAATTGATTACCTATGGTATACTTGTTTAGTTAAATTAATTAAATCTTTATTTAATAATATAATCCGCACACTAACATAAGTTTATTTGCGAGAGGAAAATGGCAATGAAATTCAATTGCACATAGTGGTATAAGTAGAGACCCACGTGTAGAGCCGTCGGTATAAATGACATTAATGGAGCAATGAATCGACTAAACGATGCGCGGGCGCATTCGATGCTGCGACTGACGTCAGCACACTGTGCTCGCGGCGCTAATCCTTTGGACAAAATAATATATGGTAATTTTTCTCAAGAGTAACTCATGGCTAATGTAATGTAATGTAACTAATGGAAAAGTAGAGAAGAAAAAACTTTAACCCATAATAAATTGAAATAAGGGCTGGAATAAACAATCTGAATAATTTGGTGTAACTTTCAAATTAGTAAAGTCATAACAAAGTATGGATCTGTTAGAAATAATACAATTAGAGCTCGTCGTCAAAACACATTTTTTTTTTTGTGATAATATTGCTCAATAAAAAAAAACTTGAATTTCTTCTACTTATTACAAACACCGAAATATTAAAAGTTTACAAATTACCATTATAATTACCAAAAACTTTAATCCCTTCGAATTACTATTAAATAAATTAATAATTATTTAATATTAATTCGAAGGGATTCATAATTTACAACAGAAACCATCAAAAGTTCAACTAACACAAGGTTAACAGGAACCCATTACCGTTTTAACAATGTTATATTTAACTAATTCTGTTAACACTAAAATTCGACCAAACTGACGCTTACTTATAATACATTAATAACCTTTTTCACTAATCCTACAAGACACCTAAATGAGTGCCTAAATAGAATGGTATCATGGGATTTTCAATTCACGGTTTACCATCGAGAGTTGAAATTCCAACAAGAAAATTTTCGGCGACCATAAATGAAGTTCCTGTGATAATCTGGGTGGGATTATAAAACATCGGACGGCCAATCTACTCAACGGTTACACCTTTTCATTAAGGGATAACATGGTTGAATGACTACTCTAAGTTTTACGTAAAACAGGACTCTTTTGCGAGAAAATCATGAATTTTGAAGAATGTTCTGTTTATGAAAAAAATAAGTTAGTAAGTAAATTATAGAAAAACGTATTAAATTACACATTCTGCAAAGGAAAAAAGGAAACCGTTGATGAAGTAAAGAGAAAGAAAAAAGAAAGACAATTGTGTTTATTTGCATTAAAATTCCTAACGCTGACGCTGATTTTCAGCTGCAGCCCACAGTTTCAGAACTTAACCTTCCATAAATTACTCCAAAGTTGACTTCGTATTGAGATCTGAGATCAGGCTTCACTCGCCAGAACATCGGTAATAACGTGAGTCCTGGCCATAGTCTATGAGTAAGCTGAATTTAATCGAATACCATTCACTTCTCAAAAAACGAATATTAGCCAGACATTCATCATTATCTTCTTTCCCTTATCCCATTCTACTTGCGGTCGTCGTACATTGCAGACGTCATACAATCTATCCAAATTTTCTTTGGCCTTACTCTTCCTCACTATCCTCAATTCATACTCATCATGTTCTTAATATCTATATTAAACTTGAATAATTTTTTGTCCACATCGTTTGCCATACTGGCGCACAATGCCGGTGCGTGTATTGGCTCGTCCTGTCTGCGCGCGTGGGGTCCTGATACACTAATCCTATTTATATTGTCGTGTCATTACCGTATTACACCCACCGCCCGCCGCATCCGTGCTGCAACCGTAACCTTCGTATTATTTGTGCAATTTTTTTTTAAGAAAAAAAAACTAGTCGTTATGTTCATTATTCTAACAAATTTTATTTAATACGTGTAGTACTTAAATTAGGTACCTTCAACAAAATTCCATACAATTTATTAATGACCTTTTAATTATTAACAAACTTATTAAAAAAAAAACCATCCATAACTTTCCTTCTATTTGTCCGAGATTTGAAAAAAAAATTCAATGTCCGATCTTTAATTTTTTTTTTTGATAATAGAAAGTATGCGATCAAATTGTTACATTTATCCGAGTTTATTCATTCTGAAAACTAAACTTTTCCATTTTTTCTAAAATAAATACTGAAATTAAGCTTACATTTTGATATAAGTAATTACAAAACACGTTATTTTTTAAGGGAGAAAACAAATATTAAGATTCCAAAAAAAACTGAAAAAGTTGCACTTGGCAAAACAGTAAAATCATGTTGTTTGCAACAACCAGTGATTTACGCCTAGGTCATAAGTAAACTGACTATATCCTGAATACTCTATTGTCGCATTAACAAACAAGAAAACGACCTGTCGAGATTTATAAACGGTGCATTATTTAATAATAGACTGATTCTGAATCACGATAAACTAAATATCTCACTTCCAGTTTAGTTTAGCTCAGCACTGACATAAAAAAAAATAAAGTGTCAGTTTTTTTTTTTAATTGTCTTTGCCCTTTTCACACAAGTAAAAATCACATCCAGCCACTTACGTCGAGGCTTCCGGCGACTGGGACCGCAATAAAGTGACACCGCGGTCCCAGTTGCCGGATGCATTTAATTTTAATATTTGTATTCCGCCGACTGGGACCGATCCATAAATTGAACCAGAACGGTACAGTCAACTTGTGTGATTTTATGGGTAGTAGAAGAAATTGGTAACATGTAGGGTTTTCAGCAAATTAGTTGCATGCATGTTTTCGAGGAGAACCGACGACGTTAAAAGGTGGTTCATCATCGCAACTGTTTTACCCCGACTCTTCATTTGTAGATAGTCATGATAGCTTCTCGAACTACCTGGTGTGTCACGTGGAAGTGCTAAAAAAGCCAGACTAATTTTCTGCGCCTTCTTCATCACTAACAACAGCTGCATCAAGTTGTACCACTATCATGCTGATCACCGTGTCCAATCAGTTCAAACTTCTGCGTCCATTATAAACTCGAAAGCTTCCTCAAGCTTTAGGAAGTCATTTAGAGCATATAAACAACATTTAGTCGACATCTTCAATGATCAACCAAGTCCTGAGAACATATTTTTTTGAGTACACATTCGCCCATTGTACACGAGCGTGTACACCAACATTGTCAAGCACTTTTTGCTAAGTTATATGACAATTTTTTTTATTATTTTTGTTTATTATAATAACTAACAATATTAACTAGCATTAGAATGTAAAATTCCATCAAATTACGGCTCTAATTTAATTAATCTGAAATAATTAACAATTGATGTCAGCTACTTTAAAAACTTTCAAGAAAACGTTGTCATCCTGACATTTATTTCTCGTGACCCGCAAATTTTCTATTTATTTTATAACTCCTTGGGACATGTATATTTAGTTTAAAGAAACAATTTAATTTGATATTTGTGGATTATTTTTTAAATTAATTTTAAAGAAGTGTACACACTTGTGTACGGTGGGCGGTAATGGGTTAAAATTAAATGCATCCGGCAACTGGGACCGCGGTGTCACTTTATTGCGGTCCCAGTCGCCGGAAGCCTCGACGTAAGAGGCTTCCGGCGACTGGGACCGCAATAAACTGATACCGCGGTCCCAGTTGCCGGATGCATTTAATTTTAATATTTGTATTCCGTCGACTGGGACCGTTCCATGAATTGAACCAGAACGGTACGGTCAGACGAAAAATGTCTATGGATGTCTAGTTCAATACAAACCAGGAAAAGTAATAGGCTAGCATAGGTTCAAAGGAATAGGTTACCTGAAATTGTCTTGTATCGATTCAGAAATATTTAAATAAATACCACCTCGAACTTATGCTAGCCTAGTACTTTTGCTGGTTAGTCATTGAAAAAGGCAAATTCAGGTAATCTCCTACTTAGAATTATTTAAATACCGTATACTGGACTCATGCTAGCCTAGTACTTTCTTCTTGGACAATAGGGATTTTTTTCTCCTAAAAACTCCCTGGCGAGAAACGGGAAAAATATTCCCTTTTGTCACCAGTGAGACAATTAGAAGCTCACAAAAAGTACTAGGCTAGCATGAGTTCAAGATGGGTCTGTATTTAAATAATTCTAAGTAGAAAGTTTCCTTAAATTATTCAAAGAGAACTTATTCAAAGAGGTATTTTTTTAAATATTTCTGAATTGATACGAGACAATTTCAGGTAACCTATTCCTTTGAACCTATGCTAGCCTATTACTTTTCCTGGTTTGTATTTGGAATAGGTTATTCCTGCCGAGAATTATATTAATACAGACCACTTTGAACCTGTTACTTTTTTTGAACAAGACAATTTCCACAGACATTTTTCGTCTGACTGTACCGTTCTGGTTCAATTTATGGATCGGTCCCAGTCGGCGGAATACAAATATTAAAATTAAATGCATCCGGCGACTGGGACCGCAATAAAGTGACACCGCGGTCCCAGTTGCCGGATGCATTTAATTTTAATATTTGTATTCCGCCGACTGGGACCGATCCATAAATTGAACCAGAACGGTACAGTCAGACGAAAAATGTCTGTGGAAATTGTCTTGTTCAAAAAAAGTAACAGGTTCAAAGTGGTCTGTATTAATATAATTCTCGGCAGGAATAACCTATTCCAAATACAAACCAGGAAAAGTAATAGGCTAGCATAGGTTCAAAGGAATAGGTTACCTGAAATTGTCTCGTATCAATTCAGAAATATTTAAAAAAATACCTCTTTGAATAAGTTCTCTTTGAATAATTTAAGGAAACTTTCTACTTAGAATTATTTAAATACAGACCCATCTTGAACTCATGCTAGCCTAGTACTTTTTGTGAGCTTCTAATTGTCTCACTGGTGACAAAAGGGAATATTTTTCCCGTTTCTCGCCAGGGAGTTTTTAGGAGAAAAAAATCCCTATTGTCCAAGAAGAAAGTACTAGGCTAGCATGAGTCCAGTATACGGTATTTAAATAATTCTAAGTAGGAGATTACCTGAATTTGCCTTTTTCAATGACTAACCAGCAAAAGTACTAGGCTAGCATAAGTTCGAGGTGGTATTTATTTAAATATTTCTGAATCGATACAAGACAATTTCAGGTAACCTATTCCTTTGAACCTATGCTAGCCTATTACTTTTCCTGGTTTGTATTGAACTAGACATCCATAGACATTTTTCGTCTGACCGTACCGTTCTGGTTCAATTCATGGAACGGTCCCAGTCGACGGAATACAAATATTAAAATTAAATGCATCCGGCAACTGGGACCGCGGTATCAGTTTATTGCGGTCCCAGTCGCCGGAAGCCTCTTACGTCATCAAAAGAATAGAATTTTAAATAAAACCAAAGGAATTAGCATTCGAATTTCAAAAGGGTGTTTTGTTTTTTTTTTTTGTTGTGGCAAAAGCACTTCATTTCGAATTCCCGTCTTGTCGAGGTGAGATTATCGTCACTCGCACAACACGGGAGGAGGGAAGAGGGCCCGGGCCCATTGTGAGTTGCCGCCAAATGTGGGAACTGATGATCTCGTAAACCTTTTCATGTTTATTATATTAAGAGCTTATTTTGAATCTAAGACACGGATAATAGAAGACCTTGATATTGTTGAAGTTGTTTAGATTTCTGGACGCTTTTTATGAAGTAAAGACTTGACAGGGGTTGCCTCTAGTTGCCAAATGATATTACTATCAACGCTAACGTTTACCTGAAAAATAAGTTGCACATTCACTAACATTTTCTTTCTGATCTGGGGTCACGACAATGCGCCGCCCGCCAAGTCTAGCATAACACGGCCGTACCATCCTTTTCTCGAAGCAGTTCAGACCACTTTCGACTCCTTGTTTAATATATCTAGTCTGCTATAATTAAGAACCTAAAATCCGATAGTGCCACCGGATGGGACAAAATTCCCGTAAAATTCTTAAAGGCGGCACAACAAGTTATTTCGCCAATTATCTCCCACCTAGTTAACCTCTGCTTTGAACAAGGAGTATTTCCAACTGCCCTGAAACAAGCTGTAATAACACCTGTGTATAAGAGTGGGGACAGAGCTGACCCGTCGAACTACAGGCCGATATCGGTCCTCCCTTCCTTGTCTAAAATAATCGAACGATTAATAAACCAACGCTTGCTTAGATACCTATCGAAAAATGAAATAATATCACCCTCACAATACGGCTTTAGACAAGGCAAGTCTACAGAAGATGCAGTCATGGCACTAGCTTCTACTGTTGCTGAAAAGGTCGATAGTGGTAATAAGTGCCTAGCAGTCTTTTTAGACCTCAAAAAGGCCTTCGACACAGTCTCTGTTCCCACTCTTCTACACAGGTTAGAAGCCATTGGCGTGAGAGGTGCCCCACTCAGGTTGTTTCAGGATTATCTGAGCGAGAGAAGATATGTGGTGAAGATAGGATCGGTCACTAGTTCTCAAGAAATCGTGACATACGGGGTAGGACAAGGAAGTGTGCTAGGCCCAACATTGTTCCTTGTGTATATTAACAGTTTATGTAATTTGTCTATAGAAAACGCTCACATATTCTCTTACGCCGACGATACCGCAATAGTATTCTCAGAAAAATCATGGGACAGTGTCGGCCGTACCGCCGAGCGTGGATTGTCTGTGATAGCTACCTGGCTCGATCGTAACCTACTGACATTGAATGTCTCAAAGACTAACTATATCTGCTTCTCCATCTACAATCGTTCTCAACCATCACAAGACTTCCAGATTAAAATACATACATGTTCCGACTCTTCTAACAACACCTGCACTTGTTTGAAAATAAACAGGGTCAATAACACTAAATACCTTGGTGTTATGCTGGACCAAAGATTATCATGGCACTCGCATTTAGAACTAATAATGTGTAGAGTTAGAAAACTAATATGGACCTTCAAACTGCTTCGAAATGTGGCCACTAAAAATCTAATCAGGCAAATCTACGTGTCTTTGGGCCAATCAATGTTAATATACTGTTTGCCAATCTGGGGTGGTGCGACAAAAACAAAATTTTTGGAACTGGAGAGGGCGCAGAGGGCTTTACTGAAGGTCATGTTCTTCAAACCGATGAGATTCCCCACTGAAACCCTGTACCTAACCTCGAATCTTTTGTCGGTTAGGAAATTATACATACTACAGACTGTTTTGAAGAAACATAAATCACTCCCGTTTGTCCTTTCGAGGACACAATCTAGGAGGAAAAATACTGTCGCACCAGAAATACGAGTCAGAACTGCCTTTGCCAAAAGACAATTTACAAAACAATCATCACACATATACAATATTCTAAATAAGGAACTAAACATTTATGCCATGACAAACTATGACTGCAAAAAAACGCTCTATCAATGGCTGACAAACAAAACCTATGAAGAAATCGAAACAATTCTGAATGCAATCACATAATTCGAGAGATACATTGACACAAACAAACACACACGCCAACCCATCCACCCACACCCACACCTACACCAACACACACACACCCCCACACACTCACACTTTTGCGCAATTTTTAATTTTAACTTTAATTTGTATTTTGAGTTTAATTTGAATTTGGTATTTTATTCTTATTTTAATTTTAATGTTGATTTTAATTTTGATTCGATTTTAATATTGATTTAAATTTGATTTTTATTGTGATTTTAATTTTAATTTTGATGTTGATTTCAATTTTGATTTTGGTTTTAGTTTTGATTTGATTTTAACATTAATTTAATTCAGGATTAAATTTTTATTGTGATTTTAATTCTGATATTGATTCTAATTTCGATATTAATTTAAATTGTAATTATTTATTTATTTTGATCTTTATTTTGATGTTGGTTTTTTGTTTTGAATTTCTTTTCCTAAATTTTCTCATATATTGTTTCTGTAAACTGGAAGAGCGGAAATACCTAATACAAGCAATTCTTTGCTTAAAAGGTACTTCCTATATTTGTACTGTTTTTTATATATATGTGGAATAAATAAACTTATTATTATTATCTAGTGTTTAAAAAATGTAAATGTTTGCAAACCGCGTGGAATATGTGAAAAAAACTATAGGTAATGTGTATTTTAAAATTTTTTTTTAATGGGCGCGCCAAAGTTCACCTAAAATTTAAACTCCGATCATTGGAAACCCGAAAATTGTACTCCTAACGTTTATAATCCTAATGATCACAACTCCTAATTGCTCTGTCACTAATGTTCATAATTCCGAATCATTCGACTTCATAATGTCAGTAGCAATAAACATCTATTATACTATTATTTGTTTTCCTATATTTTCTCAACATAACCATCTTTTACACTATTATTCAAAGTCATATATTTTTTGTTCAGATATAAAAGGATGCAAGAGCGAGCGAAGCGAGATCGGGACTTGGGGCACCCCGACTCGGACAGGTTAGGTTCGAAGGGGATAAAAGACCTGAAAGACCCCGCCATCCCCTTCGTGTTAGGTTACTTTAAACCTTGCAAACAGAAACAGGAGCCCCGCTTCGCGGGGCTCCGTTTAGCTACCTTGGTAGGTGGTAGTCGGCAATTTGACTAAGGATGCAAGGGCGAGCGTATATTACTGATTACCACCTACCAAAGTAGCTCGACGCAAGTTTAGGGATAAAAGCGTTATGAAAGAAAACCGTAGAAGTTTAAATATATTTTCAATAATGATATTATTAATAACAATTTTCGGAAACATGAGTGTTATGAACATCGCCGGTAGCACTACAAAAAGTATGAATGAATACTTTAGGATGAAAATTTTTAGGAAGAGTGATCATTCGGATTACAAATCGTTAGGAAAACAATTTCGGGTTAACGACTTTAGTTGAGCCAATATGGACCCCTTTTTAGTAGGTACTGCCCATGTTTGCAAAATAAATATTTATTTTATTCAATTAAGTAAAAATATTTATATCAATAATAAAGTTTATAAAATATACCTAGCCAAATATATTCAACTTTCTTTTCCAAACCTAAAATTACTAATAATTTAACTATCAAAGTAGTAAAACCTAATTAACTTTCAAACCTAATTAATTAACAATCAAATATTTGTTACTAACGATAATTAGACTGTTTTACTAACATTGCAAATATCTTTATGTACCTAGAAAAAATAATTATGTCCGCGTAGCTATATAAAAATAAACCTCTGAAACCTTGAAAATGTCGCACGTAAGCGTTAATTTTGACCTAGTTTATTTCAAATCAAGCAATTTGCTAATTGCTTGATTGTTTAGATTAGTTTTTAATATAGTTTTTAACAGTCGATAAAGATATATTTTCATATTTATCTAGTTCACATAATTTACTGTCCCATTTAAATTACGATGAAGTGATGACCTGAAACACAGGTTTTTTATAAACTTAGTTCAGGCAGGTCGCTACATATAATTTAAATGCCTACTTATGTCAATTTTTTTGTACATGTGATTAATGTAATTTAGCTATACACTAGTTTTAATGTAGGCACTATTTCTATTATAGTTATATTAACTTTCTGTGTCGTTCTATACACATCTTTTTGTAAAATGTTTTATGAATAAATATTATCTTATCTTATCTTATCTTATCTAAAGTAGTAAAACCAAAGCCGAATCAATTAGTCTACTCGAAGGACTTAAACATTTTTATCCCACCTTCAAATCCACCCAAGCATCATTTTAAAAGCACTCGATACGAGAACCGTTTCAATGTAAACATAACTCCAGTTCAATATCGCGTGCAAACACAATTTGCTCCGAAATCCTATTTGTACCGTTTAATTCGAAATCGACTACGATTTAATCAATTATTGAGTAATTAAGTATCGGTATACCTTTAGCTGTTAATGTATTAATTAGTCTTTACTGAAATGTGTTTGTGTTATTGAAAATGTGGGGATTATGCACGATGTTTGTTGAAGAATTTTCGTTGGCTGTTTTTCGTTCTATGATTTGATTTAACAGGTGCGTCCCCACAGAGTGCGCAGCCTCGCGAGGAATTTTCCGCGCGAAGCAGCTCGGTTGGTGTGGACGTGTCTCGGGCGAGGCAAGTGACAGCGCCCGAACCATCCAGTGTTGGCTTTTCTTTTGCTCGCGTATATTGTTTCGTGCCTCGGTCGAAAAAACAATAGACGCGTCCACACAGAGTGAGCAGCCTCGCTTGTCAGTTTCCTCGCGCAGCAAATGCCTCGCGAGGCTGCGCGCTCTGTGTGGACGCACCTATAATTATTACCGAGCGACCGCGGCAAGGGTGACACTGTGATGGCACCATATTGTGACGTCATAAACGCTTTTCATATACATTTCAACGCCCTTATCATATTGAAATAACATTATCGAGATAATAACGAATTTAACAAATAAAAGTATTTTAGTTTGATTATTAATTCGAGTCAGTAAAATGACAAGTGCAACTGTCACTGATACATACAAAATGAAACAAACCAGGAACATTGGAAATGTCATTTTACTGACTCGAATTAATAATCGTATTTTAAACCTCAAATGACAGTTGAAAGATGGAGGTCTATGTCATTTTTACTCTTATCGTGGTTGAGTATTGTGCAACAGTATCCAATAGCAGCTCGAAAGAACAGATATTTTAAGTTTCAGGAACTTAAATATGCGGTCAACGGAACCCACGGGTTCAGTAGCGAGCAACTCCAGTTGACCATAGCCCCGTACATTTTAAGGTCCATTTACACGATGCAAGAAATTGAATATTCGTGTTGCATACAAATTGACTACACTGCAGTATTTGTTTAAGCAACTGAATTCGTTGTCCATCAATAGTCCGCAATGTAGTCAAAATTTTTGCATCGTCGAAATGAGGCTTTACTTTTCTATCGCTGTTATTGCTGAATAAATGCCATTTTGTGAAGGTATTCTGTCCACAGTCGAATAAAAATACTTATATCAATTTTTCTATTACGTAGAGTAAATTATGCCGAGTTCTACGTTAAATGTTAATGAGTCAAATTTTAGTGAATTGGAATCGCGATGTTCATCGAAGTACACATTATTGAATTTTACTGAAATTCATCTCCGCCCAGGGTTGCCACAACTGTGGCGTGTAAAGTAAAGTTAATTATAAAAACATATAAACTATGTTTTTAAGGTTTTCCAACTCAACAAATGATAGGAAAATCTTTATAACTTTAAGCAAACATATTCCATCAAAATAATATTAAAATAACTGATGTTTTTCTTATAAGTTTAAGCACGAGATTTCTAGGGTCATGCAGTTTTTTAGGAAAATGTCTTAAGAGGTTGTGTTCGTGGCTCTGGAAAGCTCAGAGAAGGGTTGTTATAAGTCAGTACAAGTCTGATAGTGTCCTTTCCTCTCTACTCCAAACAAAGTGGAGAAGAGAGAGGGACGTCGCATTTGATGGCATTCCACCCCCAAAATAGAAAAGCCACGCAGAATTACAATGATTGAAAAAGAATATAGTAGCAAAATATTTTTCCATGGAAAAAACGTATACACAAGTCACAAATTACCATACTTATCATATTCAAACGATCAATAAATGTATAAAAACACAATAAACAACCAACAACAGACGGACATGAAAAAAAATTAATAAAAAATTCAATTCAATTGAAACAAATTATTTTACGATTCAAACCCGCTTCCCGCTAACTAACAATCAATAATATTTAATCACAGTGCCACTGGCTCGTTCATTTGATATCGAACTTTTACCAATTGTAATGGAGATCAATTGACTGGTTTGAATTAACTATTAATAGTGGGCAATGGTTCAATCGGGGCGCGACAATCCAATCGATAGAAAAAAATCATAATAATGATCTACATGCGTAGCATGACACGGTAGAAACCGGTTTTTGTCTACGGAAGAATAGACAAAATAACAGAATGTAGAAAGATTTCTATCGTCCTATACATGATTAAAAGAAAATAAAATGTTTCTTTTCATCAGTCTACCGGGTCGTGCCATACTTGGGCAAAGCAAATGTCTATTTTATGATTATGTAGAAATAGCCTTGTCTACCCCTGGTAGAATAGAGATAGAATTAGTCAGGCTACTCGAGCTGATTATGTAGTGAAGGGTTTTTTTTTGTATAAGAATATTTTAAATCGATGCACCAATTTTTGAGTGTTTCCATTACAAACAGAAAAACAAACAAAATCTTTATTATATAGTTTTTATAAGTTAAACAGTATAAGTTACATTTTTTATAAATTCTCCAAAAAACATTTGATACCTTTGAACCCCATTTAATCAGCACATCTAACAAAATGTTAATTCCTGATGAGAGCAGCCCTACGGCACCCTGTCACTCATCATTTTCGTAACCAGCTCTATCTGGCCTTTAATCTGTTTAAGCGACGATACACACTCGCTGCTACGTACTTATGATTCAATTTTGTGTTTTTTTGGAACGTTATATGCTCCTTTGTTTTTATTTAGCGGTAGATTCGCGTGTCACTACTATGTTGCTTGATGGTGACCGATGAAGTGGTCGACGGTGAAGCTCGCTCGTTTAGAAGTAACCTATTCACTCTTGGTTTTAAGGTCCTAACGTTGTAGCTGTCAGAAAACAAAGACCCTTACAAGGAGTTTCGTTAGTGTGCGCACAATAAAAGTAGTAGCAAAACGCTTTTTAGGGTTCCGTAGCCAAATGGCAAAAACGGAACCCTTATAGATTCATTATGTCTGTCTGTCTGTCCGTCTGTCTTTCTGTCCGTCCGTATGTCACAGCCACTTTTCTTCGAAAGTAAGCTATCCTGTTGAAACTTGGTAAGTAGATGTACTTTGTGAACCGCATTAGGATTTTTACACAAAAATAAAAACAAAACAAATTTTGGGGGTACACCTCATACCTACTTACTTAGAATTGAAACTCAATTTTTTTTTTCACCAAACCCATACGGTATCTATGGATAGGTCTTTTAAAATGATATAATTGAGGTTACTAATATCATTTTATTTTAAACGGAACAGTTTGCGCGAGAGACACTTCCAAAGTGGTAAAATGTTTCCCCCCCTGTAACTTCTAAAATAAGAGAATGATAAAACTAAAAAAATATATGATGTAGACCTCAACAAAAACTTCTAACGAAAATTGGTTTGGATGAGATATAGTTAGCAGTTTTTGAGATATAGGTCATTTTCAAAAACCGCAAATATTGTTTGTGTACATTACTTACTAAAATACGATTATTAATTCGAGTCAGTAAAATGACATTTCCAATGTTCCTGGTTTGTTTCATTTTGTATGTATCAGTGACAGTTGCACTTGTCATTTTACTGACTCGAATTAATAATCAAACTATAGTCTCAATATAATTATACCCCTAATCTATGCTTGGTACTACGGAACCCTTCATGGGCGAGACAACTCTCGCACTTGGCCGGTTTTTACGTAAGGGTGGGATGCCCACCATGTACCGATAGCGCTTTGGCATAATTATGTCTATGGTCTGGTTATTACTCGTTTTAGCAGTTGCCTCCTTCTTATACGAAGCAGTAATTCTAGTGAAGGCGGAATGCGTGAGGGAGAGGCAATCCTCCGCATCACGCCTCAGACGCCGCGTTAAATTGACACAAGCAATAACCAAGGAAAATGTGGAATTTACTAGAAATAATGGGACCATTCAAGACTCGGTATTGGGTGGCTTAAAATTTGAAAAAGGAGTGGATCTAAGTGAGAGATAAAACATAAGTAAAGAGAGAAATATGACTGTGAATGAAACATTTGCCAGATAAATTTTAGATACACTATGAACCATACAAAATCTAACAAGAATCGCATTCAACTAGACAAAACAAATGATATAAGAAGTATTTTTAGGAAAAGTTTCTAAGTAATTTTCCTTTTAAAAAATATTGAGAATAACTTCTATACCATATAAATATTCCTACATCTTGACTCAACCAAGCCAATTTCTATAACTAACAAATTATGGAAGCTTGGTTTGTGTCAAATAACAATCGGATTTTCATTGATAGCAACCCTAACCATCAGACTTGAAGTGCGAAAGTTGTAGCAAACCTACTTCCCGCGAGTGCCTGAAAACTTTCTCCGCATTGCATTAGAATAGAAATAATTATTTGATAGAGTTCTGAAATTATGTTCAAACTGGGATAACAATTTATTCAATTATTTACTTATAATATATTCAGTATAAATCGAACAGGAACCACTTTAACGATGATTTTTGAGGAAAAAAAATGAGCTGTGATGTGCGTGGGATTTTTTACATTATTACGCTACCGCAACTAACACTCAGAAGCTGAATCTTCTATTCCCTCGTTTGAACGTTTTACTAGTTACTATTGGACTGGGCATGCCGCAATCGCGGCGGTAAGACCCCTCTTTGAGGAGTGGCTGGAAAGGCGTCACAGCCGCGTCCTGACCTACCGCATGACGCAGGTCCTCACCGGACACGGAAGTTTCGGGAGGTACCTGTGTCGGATAGGGAGGGAAGAAACGCCCGGGTGTCACCATTGCGAAGATCGCCCGGAGGACACAGTGGAGCATACTGTGCAGGACTGCCCCGCTTGGGCAGAGCACCGCCGTGTTCTCACGGCAGCGATAGGCGGAGACCTCTCGCGTTGGCATTGGTCGAGGCCATGCTGCGGGGCGAGACGGAGTGGGAAGCAGCCGCCTCCTTCTGCGAAGCAGTGATCCTCGCGAAGGAGGAGGCGGGCCGTGAGAGAGAGAGGACAGCGTCCTCCCTCAGCCCCAGCCGCAGTGATAGACCCCCACGGCGTCGGACGTCGCAAGACGATCTCCGGCTATAAAATGTACTCTGTGATCTCCGGCCACCGTAGGCGCGGGCATGCGAGCGGCGAGTAATGGGCAACTCGCCTTTCGACCATGGACCATGCCCGGGTCGACGGCGGCTTGTGTTCCACGTTCGCCTCAAAGAGCATCAGCAAGATGACGGGGCCAAAGCCTGCCGGGGTCGCGGGACTTATACCATTACCGTGACCCTGGAACGTAAAGGGCTAATGAAGGACACCGTGGATTTTAGTCAGTACAAGTCTGACAGTCCCTCCCGCTCTGCCCTGGGTGGGAAGACTCATTTGATAATTTTAATACCTACGTAAAAAAAAAAGTTACTCTTGGACTAGTTTCTAACTACTTCCAAACATCACGTTGACATTACAGCCAAATCAATGTTGTATAAGATAGCGTCGTCAAGGAAATCTTTATTCCATATTGCCATTATGTGCCTGATTGTATTACGAGTAATATCTGATTTAAATCGTGTTCAATTGTATTTTTATGTTTTTAAACGCAATAACGCATGCGCCACGCATCGTAAAGATGATTTTTGAGGAAAGAAAAATTCAGTTCAAAAATTCATAAGTACTCGTAGATGAGCAGTGGTGGCCCAGTGGTATCGGCCTCGACTTACTAGTTGTAGGTCGTGGTTTCGAACCCCGTCAGGCGCAATACTTTGTGTAATTTATTTCAACACCACTGCTCTCAAAACGGTGAAGGAAAACATCGTGAGGAAACCGGCATGTCCTAGAACCAAAAATTTGAAGACATGTGACATCTACCAATCCGCATTGGGCCCGCTTGGTAGATGCCCACTCCCTCTCTCAGAGAGAAGGCCTGTGTCCCAGCAGTGGGAACATTTATAGGCTGATGATGATGATGACTCGTAGAGTAGTTTGGAGTAGTTATCCAGAAGACGCGGGTTCGAATCCCACTTGCAACTGAATTTTTCTTTCCTTAAAAATCATCTTTGCATTTTTATTTATGATCTGTTACTTTTCCTAGTTGTTTTAAATTGGTCACAACTCTACTGTACTGAATTATCTTCGTAAAACTGTCAAAGATCTACAAATCGTCACCCATCCACAGACTAACCTTGCCTAGGTTAGTCTGTGGATGGGTGACGGTGAAGCGCGACTTAACCTTGAAGAAGTACCTATTGGCCGTTATTTTGAGCACCGACATTCTCTTTAATCTAAACCAATATTGTAAAGGTGAAGAGTTTGTTTGATGGTTGAACGCGCTAATGTCAGGAACTATTGATTCGAATTTGTTTTTGTTTAAGAAAGCGCTTTAATCGAGGAATACTATAGGGTATACAACATCGCACTGCGATCAATAGGAGCCGAGCAGTGGGGTCCAACCACATTGAAAACACAAGCTTGTAGTATAAATAACTTTTAAGATGACTTGGAAGCTTTCGATCCTCAATCATCAGTCTCCATAACCAAACCAATATCCTGTTACCTTCCTAAGAACCCCGTATTACTGCGAATAATTCGTCCGTCCGTAGTACCCTTTGGTCGAGCAATTACGTACAATTATCGGGAGGACGCGGCGACGCTACTCAATTGGCGTCGATACCGCTATATCGAATAAACGCAGCTTACTGCTGGCCATTTGTACGGTTTTTTTTTCTCTTTTTTTACGGTTATCGACCCTGTAATGTAAGATAGATTGCTTACTTTAGAAATTTTGTGAGACTTAGCTTTCTCTTGCATTAGCTAAGTCAAGAGTGAATAGGTTACATAATAGCATAATATGCATAATTTTCCCACTGCTGGGACACAGGCCTCTCCGTGAGAGGGATACAGCTGTAATCCACCACGGACCCAATTAGTAGATGTCACATGTCTTCGAATTTTTGGTTCTAGGACATAACGGTTTCCTCACGATGATTACATTCACCGTTTTGAGAGCAGCACTGCAGCAGTGTTATTCTGTAGCTTTCACGAGCTCACTTCACGCAAGTGAGCGCACTAACGAACCCATTTTTTTTTAAGAAATCATTCCGGATTCTCTACGTGACACAGTTCAAATGTCGAACGTGATGTAAAGAACTGTTATGTTGTGTCCTTCGAAGAATGATTTACTTTAAAAAAACAAAGCCTTCGATTATGCGCTCGCTTGGGTGAAGTTGCTCGTAAACGTTACAGAATGCCACTACAGTGGTAGTAGTGCTCCTAGCTGGGTTCGAACAGTAAGTATCATTATGTGGAGACCGCGGACTGGCAAGCGCAGCGTAGGACGTCCACCAACGAGATGGACAGACGACCTTATAAAGGTCGCTGGAAGACGCTGGATCCAGGTCGCTTCCAACCGGTATATGTGGAGATCTAAAGGGGAGGCCTATGTTCAGCAGTGGACGTCCTATGGCTGAGATGATGATGATGATGTGAACTACTTTTTAGTCGCAAAAAACTTCACTGCGTAACCAATAACACTTCAATTAGAAACATATTGCTTAGCATTTACCCATCAACTTTGAATACAAACAGGTATTCCACCAACTCAAAACACAAAGTTAAAACAACCAAAGTCCAACTAAGTTTAGCCAAATGGCTCCTAAACTGTAAACTAAACTCAGTTAGTCAATCTGACTAACAGACTAACAGTTAGAGTAAATCTGAAAATTGACTGGAAACTAATGATGGCTAACAGGCTAAATGGTTGGAGTCGATCGGGGTAGGTATAGTGATCTGTTGGCCGACAGGCTCTCAATACAATTACAGCTGATTATGGACCATTAGAGCGGGCTGCGCTAACTGATACAGTTGTTCCATAGTTATATTGGTAGCTATTTACGTGTAGTATATATTTGCAAACGTTTCTTCAGCTGTTCATGGTCTTTTGCACCTTTAAGGTAGGGACAAACTGAACCCACGTACGCAACGTATGCAACGCGTTATTAAATCTAAACGGTTGAATTTGTATGCCTAGAAACACACTTATCAGTGACAGTATTGCGTATGATAAGTGTGTTTCTAGGCATACAAATTCAACCGTTTACATTTAATAACGCGTTGCATACGTTGCGTACGTAGGCTCAGTTTGTCCCTACATTTATAACCTAAATGTATACCCAAAAAAATGTGGTTCATTTACACATTTCAGTTCATAAATGTGTAACAGCCATCAAAAAGATGATTTTTGAGGAAAGAAAAATTTAGCTGCGAGTGTGCTTTCCTCAAAAATCATCTTACGATGCGTGTCGCATACGTTAATGCGTTTAAAAATAATATAACAGCGATCAAGTTTAGGTTTTTTATAGCGGTATCTTGTTACTTTTTGTGAAATGTATTTTTTTTTTCAAAACTTAGGCATGTTGTAGTTGAAAAATACAAGCAAATAAGTTATTACTTTACTACTACACGTTATTACAGATAAAATTCGCTTAAATTATTTGTAATCTCTTGCGTTACCGCGTGGTTCAAAAGTTTGTTTAACTTAATTGTCTGTAAAATAATGTCATACTAAAAAAGCTCATCTTTAATTTATTAAAATCGTAATCACACACACCACGCTTAGAAAGACAATGAGATAGATTAAAATGTCACAATTGATAGTTTAATCAATCATAAAACTGAGAAAAATCCTGAATCTTTTCTTATAGGAAAATACATATATGTCTGTTCTAACAGGAAATCATATATTCAAATTGCAATTATAAGTATCAATTGCACACATTTTAAACCGACTTGCAAAAGGAGGAGGATCTCAATTCAGATGTTTATATATATATTTCTTTTATGTTTGTTCGGGCATAACTCCGTCGGTTACCAACCGATTTGAAAAATTCTTTTTTTGTTGGAAAGGGTAGGTATACTACCCGAATGGTCCCATTAAAATTTTATCGAAATTGGACTAGCACTTTTTGAAAAATCAACAAAAAAGTTCAAAATAACATACAAAAAAACTTTTCTTTCGAAAGTCGTTGACAAAAAGTCAATGAAATAAAAAAGAAAGTCACCGACATTCGAAAGAAAAGTTTTTTTGTAGGTTATTTTGAACTTCTTTGTGGGAAGTCGGTTACATTTTTTTTTTTAGTTTTTTTGGTCCTAAATCCATATATTCTAAGAAATCTCCTTTGAATATTCACATCTTACTTTCGTAGACATTTCGTAGCACTTTGCTACGCAGATTTGAAAACAACCACATACTTATTTGTTTCTTCTATTTCAATGCACCTGCTTTCAAAGTCTGATTTCCATAACCAATAACTTGATTGTAGGTACAGGACAAGGTGGCCTACCATGACATCTTGAAACGAGAGTAGTTAAATTGTGGGAACGAGATGGCGCTAGGCGACTTGTATAAAAAATGAGTTCCTCCTTCGTACACTAGAAAAATAACTAAGGTAACACCGAAATCCTGTACTAAGGCCTCTGATTACTGGGCATGCGGACGGCGAGTAATGCTGTCCGATCATGGATCATGACCGCCTCAAAGAGCTGTCAGCAATCTGACGGGGCGCCCATAGAGGGCCAAGCGCCTGCCGCGGTCGCGGGACTGTCTTGTCACGTAAACTTGACCCTGGAACGTAAAAGGCTGTAGAAGGAACACCGAGGTTTTAGTCGGTACAAGTCTTTGCGGGATAAAATCCGGAACATGGATATTCGGCGAAGAACCAGAGTCACCGACATAGCTCATAAAATTTGCAAGTTGAAGTGGCAATGGGCAGGCTACATCGCTCGTAAAACTGACAACCGATGGGGAAGAAAAGTTCTCGAGTGGCGACCACGGACCGGAAGACGCAGCGTAGACAGGCGACCACTAGGTGGACCGACGACATCGTGAGGGTCGCGGGCAACCGATGGATGCAAGTGGCGAATTGTCGTTCGGCGTGGCGGTCTAAGGGGGAGGCCTATGTTCAGCAGTGGACGTCTTCCGGCTGATGATGATGATGAAGTACGACAGTCCTTTCTCAGGGTGGGAGGACTTATTAGGTGATTTTACCACGTAATGACTTCTAGAACTGTGACATTTTCAAAATCGATCTCTAGACGTTTCAATCAGCCATTTCTACATATCTCTGTACAGTTACATATCTCATAGCGCCACAATAATTGCCCCGGGCGCCGTCCACGATTGCATATCAATACAATGCTCATATTTGCTAGTAATTGAGCTTATTGCTCGAGGAGAACGTTATTGGCTTTTATTGTGTTAGCAGGCATCTGATTGAGACGAGCGTCTTGCATCGCTGTGACGTCGGTACGTGACAATTGATTATATTGATTGTTTTTATTGTTTTATGCACGCATAGGGTTTGTTATATGGATTTTTTTAAGGCCTGTTGAACTTTTAGATTGTGAGTTTGGGGAATATTTTATAGTAGTTTATGAAACTGGTACATAATGAGGGGCATTATACACGAGTGTGAGTTTAAAAAACGAGCGAAGCGAGTTTTTTAAAAGTATCACACGAGTGTATAATACCTAGTTATGTACAGTTTCATACACTACTTTATCTACTTTCATTGAACACGAATTTATCAAATAAAAGATAAAGATTGACACAGTATTATGGCGCCAAAATTCCAGTTATCACCGCGCATGGGCCACAGCGCGCGCAGCCACAGATAAAAAATCAAATGGATGTATCTATGATCTGTAATCTGTATCGTAATGAAAAAAAAATTTATTATAACATTATTTTGTTAGAGAAATAGTGTCATAATTTAATTTTTTAATTTCATTTCGATATACTGTGTGTAAAGTACGTCATTATAAACTCGTTTTGAGTTTTGTATTTTGAATTTAACGATATGAGAGTAGATAAAAATGTTAACGTGTCTCTCCTATAACATTGAATTTGCCAGTGCCAGCAGACATTGGACACAGAAATTGGAGTCATATGTTTATACGCAATATACGCCTGCCTGCGTTGAGACTTCACAAAAAAAGGGTAAAGCGTTCAAAAAAACAAGGGAATGAAAAATTCAGCTTCGAAATTAGTGGTTGCGATAGCCTAATTGGTAAGGCGTCTGGAGTACTTATATCCAGAAGACGCAGGTTCGAGCCCCGCTCGCATCTGAATTTTTCTTTCCTCAAAATATTGAAAGCCTTTCAGAAATTGGAGTGTCTAAGAAGGTTTCCGCTGCCCTGAAACGCAAAGGGCATTTGAAGGAATAGGGTAGATTTTAAGTCAATAAGAGTCTGACAGTCCCTTCCGCTCCTTCTAGGGTGGAAGGACTCATTTGACGATTTTATTACGCCAAAAAAAAGTCATAGGACCCTTAAAAATAACTTCAGTAATTGTTCTATGGAAATGTCCATGTCCATGTCCGTAATAGGTAAGTGTGTCCACTCTTGACCATGTTCTAAAGCCCGATTTACACTTTAAAGTGTAAATCGGGCTTAAGTGTCAAATAAATCTCATTTGGCGATTTAAGTATGGAAAATCTGACAAATAATCATTATAATTTCTGATAAACTACACTCGCGAGCAAAAGTATGAAATCACTTACTCCGATTTGGTGCAATCTTGAATACTTAATAACTAGTTAAACTAGTTAAGAATAATAAAATTCATTTAAATCACGCCATTATTTAAGTAGCTATCCCGTACCAATTAGAAGTAAGTGATTCCATATTTTTGCTCGCTAGTGTAGTAACAATAATCAATAAAACAATAAAGTTCTAAGATGAAAAAAACAGGGTTGAAAAATCAGCGTAAAATGAATGCATTAAATGTGTATTGATTTCACGCCATTTGATTTTTTTTTTATCGTGGTAAAATCATCAAATGAGTCCTCCCACCCCGGGCAGGGCGGGAGGGACTGTCAGACTTGTACTGACTAAAATCCACGGTGTCCTTCAATAGCCCTTTTTATTCCGGGGTCACGGTAATGAGATAAGTCCCGCGACCCCGGCAGGCTTTGGCCCTCTAGAGGGGGGCCCCGTCATCTTGCTGACGCTCTTTGAGGCGCGCGTGGAACACAACGCGCCGTCGACCCGGGCATGGTCCATGGTCGGGCAGCGAGTTGCCCTTTACTCGCCGCCCGCATGCCCTCACGCCTTTTGATTAAGTTATAATTCTCTTATTTTATGAGTGATAAACTTGGACTTTGCACTTCGGTTATATATACAAGAAAGAACTTTGGACAATAATCCTTCCGAAAAATCGAGAATGACAACATTGAAAATTATTATTATTAACAAAAAAATCTTTAGACACTTTGGACAGATAAAATATTAAGTAAATTGGTCTTAAAGAAAGAAAATTTCTTTTTATTTAAAATTTGTCTAGTCTATCCAAAGGTCCAATCCAAATCCATGGAAAATATGAACGAGAAGACCGCCGTTATACCCATAGAGTTAGCAATATTGTAAAATAACTAATATAGAATATTTGATGCATAATAAAATATATCATATCTATTAGTTCTGTTATAAAATCAAATTTTAGACAAAAGCATTAAATCAATGTTAGAATCTCAGTGCGATGATTAGTGAAAAATTGGAAAATTACAAAATTTATTTTTTTCGACGGTAAAAGGATTCGCATCACTACAAACAGACAAGTAGAACTTTGAGAAAATTATTGTTTTCCCTTTATGAACGTTCTTTAATAAAATGAAGTTTAAAAAAAATGGTGAGTTTACTATTATTAATAAAAATAACATTAAACAATTTAAAAATTTCTAAAAGATTTTTTTGTAAATTCTGGACAGTCTAGATCAGTTGCTTCAACCAACAGCTGTTTATTTGGATCAATCAGATAGATACCTTATACATTTCCAGGACCTTTAGTTATGTACTATAATATGTAGGCAGTTAGGCACAGTACCGGCGTTAGGGTAAGGCGCGGTTAGGCGACCGCCCAGGGCGCCGAATACGAAGGGGCGCCGCAGGCCCACTTTCTCGTAAATATCCCAATTTCTTTCATCCCATTTTTAGGGGATAAACCCAAAACCCGTCTAAAGAAAACACAAAACTTACATAATTCAAGGAACGTTTGTGCAAAATTACATGCTTTTCGTCACTCATTTGAGTAAAACGCCATTGCTTCCGACAAACTATATACGCCAAATAACGGAAAGTTCTTGGGCTTAGTTCAACTGCTAGCCAAATTTGATCCAGTTATGCAGGAGCACTTACGATTAGCTATGAAGGGTGAAGTTTCAGATCACTACTGCGGAAAAGACATTCAAAATGAATTAATACAGCTGATGATGGGTGAAAAAGTGAAGTCGGAAATTATATTACGCGCAAAGAAATCGAAATATTATTCCATTAAAGCTGATTGTACTCCAGACATTAGTCATGTGGAACAACTTTCACTAACAAAACGATTTGTTGATTTATCATCAGATGACGGTAAAATAACAGTAAAAGAGCATTTCATAGAATTTATACCTATCAATTAGTCAACTGGTGAAAGACTGACTGAAGTTATCATTGATTTTTTAAAGAAATATGGACTGGAATTAAACAATTGTAGCTCCGTTGTCATAACCCTGACAGGGTTATGACAACGGAGCTAACATGAAATGAAAAAATATTGGGGTTCAAAGGAGAATTCTGGATATAAATCCCTTAGCTGTTTATGTACCGTGTGGCTACCTTAGCTACAATCTCGTACTCTGAGATGCCGCTAAGTCATCCGTAAAATCAGTCACTTTGTTTGGGATACTTCAGAGGTTGTTTACATTATTTTCAGCTTCTGTTCATCGATGGAAAATTCTAACCGATGCCTTGGGGTTATCCTATCCTACTAATATTATAAACGTGAAAGTTTGTTTGGATGGATGTATGTTTGTTCCTCTTTCACGCAAAAACTACTGAATGGATTTGGTTGAAATTCGGTACATAGATAGTTTATAACCTGGATTAACACATAGGATAGTTTTTATCCCTATTTTATGTTCCTACGGGATGATTTTTGAGTTGTAGCGGGTGAAACCGCTGGCAACAGCTAGTATACTATAAAAAAGCTTAGTGACACACGTTGGGAAGCAAGAATAAGCAGTGTTAAAGCAGTCCGTTATCAAATTAGTGCCATCCATGACGCTTTAATTACTTTAGCTATTGAGACTCAGAAAACTGATGTTCAGGTTTCGCATGAGACTACTACTCTAGCCGATCAGTTAATAGATTTTAGCTTCATAGTGTCATTGGTCGTTTGGTATGACATACTTTTTCAAATTAATGTCGTTAGTAAATCTCTGCAATCAACAGACTTAGATCTCGGTAAAGGCATAGAAATGTTGAAAAATTGCTGCATTTTTTTGGAAGAATATAGAAATACAGGCTTCAAAAGCGCCGTTTTAACGGCGAAGGAATTGGCTGAAGAACTGGAGATTGAACCTGAGTTTAGAGCCACGACAAGAATTCGATATGTTAAACGTCTAGCTGGTGAATCTGCTCGCGATGAACCTATAATTGTTCCGGAAAAAAAAATTGAGGTTGAATTTTTCAACTGTCTTTTAGACACTGCTATAATTTCATTCCATGAAAGATTTGCACAGCTCAACGAGTAGGTATTCAGAATATTGGTCTTTTTTGTACAATATGAAAAAGATTCCGGAAAAACCTGACCATCTAAAACTCTGTGGAGATCTCCAATTAAAATTAACTGTAGACTCTAAATCCGATATAGATGGGTGTATGTTATGTGATGAGCTTATAAGCCTGAAATCTTTTTTGCCAGATCAGAATGTGGCTACCCCTGTTTTTGTTTTAAATTTTATAAAAGATCGCGACGCACAAGAAATTTATCCAAATGTATGGATAGCTCTGAGAATATTATTAACAATACCTGTAACGGTTGCTAGTGGGGAGAGGAGTTTTTCAAAGCTTAAGCTGATAAAAACTTATCTGCGATCGACAATATCGCAATCTAGACTCACAAACTTGGCAACTTTGTCAATCGAAAGTGAAATTGCAGGAAATCTCGATTTCTCGAATTTAATAAAAGAGTTCGCCGATAGAAAGGCCAGAAAGGTACAATTTTATTAGTTTTTATTTTTTTAATAAATGGTTATTTCTTTTAATAAATGGTAATTTCTTTAAATCCTTTTCCTTTTTTCATATGGGTTTGTATTGCAGTTAGGGGGCGCCGTAGAAAATCTCGCCTGGGGCGCTGGTAGTGCTAAAACCGGCCCTGGTTAGGCACTTATTTACTTTGCTTTCTAGAAATTCTCTACCTGAAACTTTCACAAGTTGTGAGTTTCAGCGAAGCAGTAGCGTAGACGTCGCTGAAAAGCGGTCCGTGTAAGTTATTAGTAGAAAAAAAAACTTTACAGTCTTATATTTTGCATTCTTTATTCTGTTACGTAATTATTTATCCACTTATTTGTTTAAAAAATGTATTTCATATTAATTTGACAGACAAAATAAAGAAATAGATAAATAATTAATAAAGCGCGGCTTCCGTGTCCTATTTTCTTCCAATTATATTATAAGAAGTTTTAAATACTCGCGTAGTAGTTAATTAATTGAAAAGACGACCTCCGTCGGAAAGAAAAGTTTGAAAACTAAACACTAACTTGTATAACACAACAGAAATAAATCAAAACCTTTAATTACCTTATTAGCGTCCGAAAATATGTTGTCCAATTGTGGGCGGGAACTTTTCCCGCCGAACTCCGCGTGCGAAAAAGCGCGGTCACCGCGCTGTCACTGACATCACGTTCGGAAACACGTACGAGCACTCGCGAGCCGCGTCACGTCGCGACTGCCGCCACTGCGCCGCGGGTACTGCCAACTGCGAGTAATCGCTCTGAAACCGCCCTCGGCAAACAAAACCCCACCCGCCATAAAGAGCATTTTAGCACGCGCGCCTCCCCGCTCCCGCGCCCTGATTTAATAGCGAGCGCGGGCACTGATTCACTTAACCGAACGCAACTACCGACTGCCTCTCTCTCGCTCCCGCTCAAACAGTAATCCACTACACGTCCTCTCTCCCTTTCGTACACGTTCGGAAATTCAACGGATGAAAGAGATGGCGCCGCGGTCGCGGACACTTCTTTCTTCCAACTCGATTTGCATGAGAGCGAGGGTCGCTCCGCAAACTTTATGTCCTCGTTTCGTAAATTATTTATACGTTTGGAAATACTTTTAACGGCATGCTCGGCTGCTGAAAAAGATTGCTTTAAAACGAGCCGAATTAAGTGAGTGACCGGTGTTACGGTGGGACGCGGCGACGCTAATCACTTTAATCTTGTTCACTCAAACGTTCATGATATTAGTTTCGTTGATTTTTCATGTGGAAATTTTCAACGTTTTTCGGCTTATTTATTTGTTGTTTTAAAGCTTGTTTATAGTGACAAACTTTTTAATTAATTTGACAACATTTAATGTTTATGTAAATTTAATGTTTCAAAACCTCTGCTAAAGTTTGTAAGAGTCTTCAACTTACTGCAAAGATTTAGTTTTAAATCGATCGATTCATATTACGATGGATCGTATGTATCGCAAGAGCTGCTAATTCAGGACCATTCAGTTCAGCTCTATCTCTGGAGATACATGGATATTCCATCGTGGTGGAGGAAATGTGTTCTGTTCTTAGCGAGCCAACCATTATAGAGTTATCGCTCGTTGTCTTTCTCTCCATCATAACTCTGAACTCTTTCTAAATAAAGTAAACTTTTCTGTGGGGGTATTTTTCACAGGCAGCCTGCAAGAGTGGTAGTCCCTTCCCCTCCACCCATGGCGTCATAATATGATCATTTTACCAGGGCGAAAGTAAGGTACTATTATTCAAGAGCTCTTCAGCACATCAGTATAAAATTTGACTAAGTTCTGGGTTCCCTTTTTCCCTACTGCTCAACTGAGTTATGCCGTTTACATTCCCCAATGTTCAACTACAAGCTGCTCTACTTGAGCTCACCTCTGTACTAGTACAAAAAATTTCATTGACATTTATCATTTAATTAAACTCTTACACAGCTAACCTTGTTATGATTCTAAGATTTAAGGCTGAATTGAAACAAGCCGTGAAACGTCAAACGTAAGTACTGCGATCAATTCCGCTCTGCATGTATTAGGAAAATATGATGTAGTAAAATTCTTTAAAACTTTTTCCAAGGAAAATTCAATAAGAGCCCTTAATGAATGTTCCTTAGAAGCAACGTGAAGTTGTCTGATAACTGGTTAATAAACTATAGTTCAAATCCTCGCTTTTTAACCATTGGTTAACTCAGTCTTCTTACTGCTAACGAATCCACAATCAATTTCACGAAAGCGGATCTTCAAATTATCTAACGCAACGAGTTTTCCACTCAACCAGTTGGAAAGTTTCGTTCAGAAATAAAGCTCGTAATTTATCTATCAGGGTAGTTAGCTAACTACAGTCCTCTATCAGATAAATAACCCCTGATTAACTGTCACTGTCTTAATGACGATATGACATTTATCTATAATATGTATGTATTTAGAAATATTTAAGTATGTTTATCAGTTGTCTAGTACCCATAACACAAGCTCTGCTTAGCTTGGGACTAGATGGCGTTGTGTGATAGTTGTGGAATATTATTATTATTTATTATTATTATTTTATATTTCACACATGCTATTTTTTTAAATAAAACCCCCACTACATTATTTCTAAATAATTGCAACTCCTGAAATTCATCATCAACAGTAGCAACCACCAGTTTTATTGTGGTCGTTTTAATGAATCAAGTCTTGTCTTGGATCCCGCAACAAAATTAATCAGAGAAGACAAGAGTAGTATGAAAAAAAAACAAAACAAAATCATGTTATCTTAAAAAAATGATCATTATCAAAAACCTAAACTAAAGTTAGTGCAAAATTTCAGGTTTGGGGGAATTACAATTAATTAATATCAGTTGCAAGATTTAACCCATACATACTAGTTAACAAAGCAGAAATCAAATCTTGTAAAATAAGGATGATACTGTTATGCCGCTTTTACCGGTGGCGGTGCTTACGTCAAAAACCTATAACTAGGTATTGTAACAACTTTGTACTTATTTTCTTTTCGTCTATCAGGTAAAACAACTGCGTAAGGACTGTATAGTTAGTTGGTAGTATTTGGAGCACAGCTAAGCTATCCAATTAGTCGTCATTGTGTTAGAATGCGGCCAAACTTACTTCTAATGCCGTCCGTGACCCCTTTACTAAACTCTGGGATCGGTTGGTGTTCGGTTACTGGGTCCTACTATTTGTTACTTGGGTTGGTGTATCAGAATATGGACGTTTTTCATGGGTTATATGAATCTGAGGATAGCAAGCATAGCCCTCATTATCATGCTGTACAAATATTTAATAGACTGCCAGCGGATTTAAAAAAATGTTGTAAACTACCTCTTTTAAGGCCAAACTCAGAGCATTTCTCTTGGATAGAAACTTGTAATCAATAGACGAACTGTAATTTAAATTTTAATAATCCAATTTGTATTATTTTTATCTTGTGGGACAAGTTTTTAATATTTTTTTTTTTATTTTAGGTCACCATGATCAGCCTATAAATGTTCCCACTGCTGGGACACAGGCCTCCTCTCTGAGAGAGGGAGTAGGCCATAATCCACCACGCGGGCCCAGTGCGGGTTGGTGGATATCACATGTCTTTGAATTTTTGGTTCTAGGACATGCCGGTTTCCTCACGATGTTTTCCTTCACCGTTTTGAGAGCAGTGGTGATGAAATAAATTACACAAAGTAATGCGCCTGTCTGGATTTGAACCCACGACCTACAACTTGTAAGTCGGGGCCGATACCACTGGGCCACCACTGCTCTCATTTGATTTATTTTAGTTGCATTTTGATTATTATTTTTTCTATTTTGGTGGAATAATTCAGGTATATTAAGGCATGTACCCATTTTGTAGTTCTTTTAAAGTGTTTTCTTATGTTTTTTATGCAAGTTTTTATTATAGTTGCAGCATTGCATGTTTAATTTAGAATTTATATTAATGTTTTGTATTTATGATGTATGGTATGTAATGTATCGAATACAATGTAAATTGTTCCTGATAAATAAATAAATAAACATAATAATTATATCTACTTACGTTTTATTTTCAATTCAATTTTGAGAGTCGGTAAGAACTCCACAAAAATTTATTAGGGTATATC
Organism: Agrotis exclamationis; assembly: GCA_950005045.1. Taxonomy (NCBI): domain Eukaryota; kingdom Metazoa; phylum Arthropoda; class Insecta; order Lepidoptera; family Noctuidae; genus Agrotis; species Agrotis exclamationis. The sequence goes on along the minus strand of OX465433.1, from coordinate 4,782,270 downwards.
CTTGGTCGCGGGACTTATCTCATTACCGTGACCCCGGAACATAAAGGGCTATTGAAGGACACCGTGGATTTTAGTCAGTACAAGTCTGACAGTCCCTCCCGCACTGCCCGGGGTGGGAGGACTCATTTGATGATTTTACCACGCAAAAAAAAAAAGGGTATATCCAGTTTTTGAGTTCTGTAAGCGGTCAATAAAGTTCTGTAAGCGGTCAATAAAAAATATCGCGTATATTCTTGTTCTGATAGTCTGATTCAGCTTTAAAAACTTTTGTCTCGATTTTCAACAAATATTAAGTACTTCCAAAAATGCGCGAGACAACCTTTTTAACAGTCTCTGCATTTAAAGAGTAGTTTAATGAAGTTGAAAGAATTTTTGCACCAATCTTAACTTGGCAGTTAGTGATACCTTAAATATTTGACGTAGAAAGTCGCACGACTCTTCTCTTATGTAGGTATGTGTAAAGCGCTACTACAGGTAAAAATAAAACAAATCAAAACCTTGAAAATATCACAATGTGGAATTTCTGGACACAATATTCGTCGGTACATGTATCTTGTACTGCCGAGTTAAGTTCGAAAACTCTTAGTAGCCCCCTGTTTTCCTGTAATTGGTATAACATCTAATTTACTCATTTGCACCGATATTCGTTACGAGCAAATAAAATTATTTTCATTTCTAACACGAACAAGTAACTACGTGGTTTCTTTCACATAATAAATAAAAAAACAACAACTAAATAATACCTACTCAGACATTTAATGCTCTTTACGTAAACCTTCCAAAGTTTATAAAGAAACAATAAGACAACAATATTATTATCAAATATTCTTGGACGATCCAAAATAAGTATCTTAATACTTTATAAGCAATCGTTTCTGCGTCTGATTCTTTAATCAGAGCTCTGATTCAAAATTTACTTGTCTTGTATACTCTTGCGCAAACTTAACTTTGCGGTTAGCTGAGAGAAAATCACGGGATTTTGAGCCTTAAGGTTGAAGGGATAGTTGGTAAGATTGCAAGCGTGAAGATTTGAGCGGTAAACAAATCTTATGCGAGGTGTAAGTGACAATAAAACGGGAGCTTAGCTCTCGGGGCCGTCTTCAAGTTGAACGGCGGCGGGAGGAGGGGGGAGAGAGCGGGGCGCCGGGGAGGAGCAACTATCGCCGTCTCACTCTTCCCGCGAGTCGCACTCATCCGTTTTATTTCTTGTTTGTCCGAAGCGCCTTCCCAGTTCGCTACATAATTTATTTTAAGCGGTACATTTAAAAAATTGGCTGAGCCGCGATCCGCTGGCTTCGTGGCTCGTACGAGTTTAGCTGGCGTGGGGTGGTGTTACCAAATGAAAATAATATGGTAAATGATTTTATTTGAATTGGCGTTTTGGCGTAATCGCCCGGGACAAGTAATGGGCCGTAGAAAGTCCCGGCCCATTGTCCGCGCTAGCTTCATTTACTCTCTGAATTTATTTAGGTTCCTTGGGTTTTATCGTCGGGCCCATACATATTCAGTGTCTTTGTATCCTGTCTGGTGGATGAGAACTATGTTTGTTTGACACCCACAGCTTTTTATTGGTTTGATGTGATTTATAGATTTTGTTTTTATTGTTTTGTTTTTTTTTTGTGGTTTTTGGGTTGTGTCGTTTACTTTCTAAATGCCCCTGTATCTAGTCTACGGAAAAAGATAGTTAGTTAGTGAGTTTTATTATACTTCTTCAAGTAGATCTAAGAAATAACCAATGTAGTTGAAAACAATAAAAAATCGATCTAAGTAGTACTCGTACCTAAGTCATTTACAATTTAAATGAAAAATAAATGCATAACTATGTTACGATTTCGTAATAATGTTATTATGATGAAAACATTACCTATATTATATAATTAGATAGATATCATCATCATCATCTCAGCCATAGGACGTCCACTGCTGAACATAGGCCTCCCCTTTAGATCTCCACATATACCGGTTGGAAGCGACCTGCATCCAGCGTCTTCCTGCGACCTTTATAAGGTCGTCCACCTTGTTGGCGGACGTCCTACGCTGATTAGATAGATATAGACATAATTTATAGGCTGATGATGATGAAAACTTAATTTTATCCTGTGGTAAGTTTCCGCACCCGCGTAGCTACTGTCGTAGCACATGTGCTACGACGGATGTCTACGGTGCTACGCAAGCGGTTAGCATGACCCAAAAATGTATTTTACAAACGGTGAAATCCGTGGTGAAAATAAGATACAGTGATCGGCATGGATCTTGAGCGCTGACCTTCATCTGCGCAGGAGTGAATTATTAGGTCCCTTTGGTGGATGAAGTGAGGAACGGGGGCGGGGAAAGTGTAGTGATTGGCCCGCGTAGCGTGCCGTAGCGCATCGCGTCATAGCCGCCACTCGGGATTCGTTCTTTTGTGCGTTTTATTTGTTTTATTGTGCGTTCTATTTGTCGATGAGTTTACGATGCGCAAAACGATCACCACTCTTACGCCGAGCGCTCAAGAACCGTGCCGGTATCTGTAACATAGTTTCATTATACATAGTACAACTTTTAAATAGGTACACAAATGTCGGTATGTCAGTATACGCTGATTTCCTAAATCGTGCAATCGATAATGATAAAATTTTGTGTATTTGTATAGTTGGTTCTAGCTTCGAGAATAAGAAAATTTTCATACCCGTTTCTTGGTGCTTTTAAACATTAATTTTAATCAATTCTTAAAAATCGTTCCCGGAACAATTGCACCCGCTCTTCTTGATTCTAAAAATAATGTTTCTGTTGCTTGTGGATTGAAAAAATCAGATAATGGGGGGGATTAGACAAGGATATTTTTTTTACTGGTCTGCTATGTCTCACTCTTGAACAAAGATCTCTCCCATTCCTTCCACTTTCTGAAGGTGTGCCTCTTCACGTCATTAAAATATCTTTACTTTAATTAGGTCTTATAGCGGATGGTCGGATACTCCCTGCTCGCAGAGGCAAAGGTATTCCGGCTCGGCGTTACTCGCCAGCCTAAATAGCGTGTTTCCGAACGCGCCCATAGACACTAGAGTTTGTCTATGGTCGCACTGACCAATAGTGGCCACGGTCACTTCAAGGTCAACATTATCTGATCACTGATTGGTCAGTTTGAATTCTGTTTAAAATATGTAAGAACCAATCAGGTTTAAGAGTTCTTTGCACATTAGTCTTAAGTTAGTTGTGTAAGAGAGTAGTTTATGAAAGCAAATGGCGCGCTTGTACTTTCTTATAATAAAAGTTTGATCGTGTAACAAAGCTCTTTAACTGAACCTGACCCACCCCGACTACATTTTGGCGCTCAACGTGTGTTTTGTAATAATAAAAACAAGGGGTCGGTGTCTTTGTGCGCGAATCGAACTTTTTCTCGTCGCGGGTTCAAGAAGTTTTTGGAAACTTGGTACGACCGACACTACAATCGACAGGGACTGCCGTTGTTAGCTGTTTTGCGTTCAGCTTGGTTTATTTTGCTGGCTGAGAGAGCCACGAGCCGTTGGTATCAAAATTCCACCAACGTGTTTGCAAAATGCCGCGAAGACGCAAGTCGTTACAAGCAGCCGACGAGTCAATTCTCGAAGAATCAGAGCCATCAGGCAATATTTCAATGACTCAGGAAGCGCTTACTACATTGCTTACTACTCTTCAGCAGTCGCAAGCCGAATTTTGCAATCAACTCTTACGTGAAGTACGTTCGTCGACGCCGCACGTGTCGGCAGACGCAAGTACATGTGCCGCCAACGCCGCAATGGGCGTCATGAGGTCTACAACAGCCAATTTCTCCAAGTGCACATCAAAGTTCAGCGGAAATCCAGAAGAATCCGTGGAAAACTTCATAGATGCAATAGAAGTTTATAAATCATGCCTAAATATAAGCGACGCTAACGCGCTCTTAGGTATGTCTATGCTGCTGACTTCGTCGGCGGGAACATGGTGGCAAGGCGTCAAGAGTACGACGAAAACGTGGGATGAAGCCATCACGAGGCTACGAAGTGCCTACGGGGAACGCCGCCCACCGTTTCGTATTTACGTCGAGTTATTCTCCCTCTCACAAGGTAAAGAAAATACGGACTTATTCATTGCTAAGGTCCGAGCCTTGTTAGCCAAGTTACCACATGAAGACCTATGTGAACGGGTCGAGTTGGATATGGCATTTGGGTTATTAGATCGCCGCATTCGGAAGCGAATCGACAGAGCCGAAGTTTCGACGTTCGACGAGTTGCTAAAGAAAGCACGAGCCGTAGAAGACTCTCTAAACGAGTCACGGGCTCAGAAACCGTCATCAAGCCGCGAAGAGGGCTCTCGCGCTGCCGCTGCCGCTGCCGCCGCAGCCGAGCCTGCGCGCGCCTCCACGTCGGATCATTCTTCTCGCTCTTCCGCTGCAGCCGTCGGTAGTCGCACGAGCGACTCAACGACGAAGAAGGCAGGGAATTCGAAATTATTCTGTGTTTACTGCAAACGTAACGGTCACACCAAAGAAAAGTGTGAAAAGTTAGTAAATAGTGATAAAAATATCTCCAAAAGTGAAGACTCAAAAGGCATTAAGTGTTACGGTTGTGGTGCCGCGAATGTAATAAAGTCGAAGTGCGCGAAGTGTAATAGTAATACTGGGAAAAATAGTGAACATTCCGCGTTCTGTTCCCTTAGTTCGGCACGTGATTATTGTGCATCCACCGTCCGCGTTAAATCGAGTCGTACGCGCCCTTCGCGTAGCGGCAAACGCGACGAAACCAGCGCGCCGCCACCGCAAGCGCCTACCCCGCCACTGCGAGGTAGCGTGATGTTTGCCGGCAAGGCGAGCGCGCGCGCTCCTTCGTGCACCGAGTCTACGTCTTCTAACGATGTTGGAGGTAACCCCGCATATGTCACTGGGGGTTTTGTTAATAATAAAAGTTCTTGTAATTTAACTGATAATGATAACGTCACTATGGAGACTTACTATTCTGATAATAGTGTTCCTTATAGTCAATGTTTACATAAACAAGTACGTTGTTATTCGCAGAGTTTATGTTCCAATTTAAATGATCATTGTGGTTCACAAGCGATGTTTTTCGTTAATAACGATGTTAATGTTATTTCTGTGCCTTTAAATGATAGTTTTTGTATTGATAACAGAGTATGTAATACTTCTATGACTCAGAGTAGTCATTTTGGAAATTGTTATTGTGTAAATAAGGAAAATGTTTGTTTATGTACTGAAACATGTGTTTGTACTAAATCTACGATGTGTGTTTGTGCCACTTGCGACCAGGGGGAGTTCGCGTCGCCGTCAAAGTCGAATAATGATAATAGCGGTTTACGGTCGGTAATGTTCAATGGTTGTCAATCATTATCTGGTAATTCCGAAGGATCAAAATCTAGCGCTCGCGATTTTATGCCTAATTCCAGATCTGTTTGTGATTTTAATCCATTTTATAACAGCACCAACGACTCTCAACATATTTCCGATTTAGCAAGTGGCCGTCAACATTTTTCCGTGGAAAACGGTGGTCGTCAACATTTTTCCGTGGAAAACGGTGGTTGTCAACATTTTTCCGTAAATTCCAGTGGTTCTCAACATTTTTCCGAAAACACAAACGATGTTAATTATTGTTTTAAAAATGTTGATTGTCAACAATTGTGTGGAATTACCAGTGGTTCACAACATTTTTCCGGTAATCGTAATGAGGTTAAATCTTTTTGTCGGCCCGTGCTAAAGATTAGTATTTTAGGTAAAAACGGTACCGCGATGGTAGATTCGGCAGCTAAATGCTGTGTTGCTGGCCATACGCTATACGCTCTCCTAAAGGCCAAAGATTATCCTATGTCCTCGCGCATGGAAAATGTAAAACTCGCAGATGGTAAAAGTAGGCTATTGAATGTACTTGCTACCGAGGTAAATGTAACTCTTGAAGGTAGAACCAGGCTCGTCAGTTTTTTAATTTTTCCGGACGCGGACAGTAATGAAAGTCTGTTAGGTATAGATTTTTTGATTAATTTTAATATTAGTATAGATTTTGGTAATGCAAAATGGCACTTTGCTGATAGCTCTGAGCAGTTTAATCTTCTTTTTGAAAAACCAGCACACCACGTTAAGAGTGTGCCTATAAGTAGCGTACTTAGGGACGAGGAAGCGTCACAGCTTAGCGATGAGCAGCGCAAGGTTCTTGCCGATTTTCTGTCTGAAAACCAGGACGTTTTTGAATTAAGAGGCGAACCAACTACGTTTGCAGAGCACGTCATCGATACCGGTGACCACGCTCCGATCGCAGTTCCTCCGTATCGGTTAACTCCAGCTAAAAGACAGCTTATGCAGTCTGAAATAGAAAAGATGTTAGCTGATGATATAATAGAAGAGTGCGAATCAGCATGGGGTTCTCCCGCTTTGTTAGTGCCTAAGAAGAACGGTCAAGTTCGTTTTTGCGTAGATTACCGAAAGCTTAACGCAGTTACGAAAACTGATGTGTATCCGATGCCGCTTATAGACGAATTAGTGCAGTCTACCAAGCGCAATTGCATCATGAGTACACTAGATATGCGTAGTGGATTTTGGAACGTGTCTGTCCGCGAATGTGACAGAGACAAAACGGCCTTTTTAACGCCTTTCGGTACTTACCGTTTCAAAAGGATGCCGTTTGGTCTGAAGAACGCTCCGTCCACTTTTCAGCGTCTCATTGATAAGCTGCGCACAGGCGCCTCACTTAAGAATGTGACACTATTAGCTTATCAAGACGATTTGCTCGTTATATCGGAGAGTTTCGATCAGCATGTGGCTGATTTACGTGCAGTTTTTGAGAGGTTGCGTATGTTTAATTTACGCGCCAACCGTGATAAGTGTGTTTTCGCTCGCAAAGAAGTGAAATATTTGGGCCATGTCATTACTCAGGATGGGGTTTCGCCTGATCATGACAAAGTTCGCGCAGTGGCGGACATGAAGGCACCAAGCACTCTACGGCATCTCAAAACTTTTCTTCAGACATGTTCGTGGTTTAGAAAGTTTATTTTGAACTTTTCAGAGGTTGCTGAACCTTTAACTCGTCTTTTGAAGAAGAATCAGACTTGGGTATGGGGCCCTGAACAAAATCAGGCGTTTCAGGAGCTAAAAAAACGCTTAACGTCTGCGCCCATACTTGTCCAAGCTGATTACTCCAAACCATTTGTCTTGCGTACAGATGCGAGTAGTTACGCTCTCGGTGCAGTACTCCTGCAAGGTGAGGGAAAGGATGAAAGGCCTATTGAGTACGCAAGCCGCCTTTTAAACCCAGCCGAGCGTAATTACAGCACTACCGAGAGGGAAGCTCTTGCGGTAGTGTGGTCAGTTGATCGGTTCAGAGGTTATATTGAAGGTCAACAAGTTATAATAGGTAGTGACCATCAGCCTCTGAAATGGTTGTTGAGTTTGAAGTCGCCGTCTGGTAGATTAGTTCGGTGGGCACTGAAGTTACAGGAGTTCAATATTCAGTTCGAATACACTCCAGGCAGAGCCAACGTTGTCGCCGATACGTTAAGTCGTCCTACCTGCGAAGAAGACAATAAAGGTCAGTGTGGTATTTGTTCAGTCATTGTTGACTTACCCACTAGAACTCCCACTGATCTGCGACATGCTCAATTAGATGACCCAGAATTAAAGAAAATAATCAGTGGTCTTGAAAGTAATGACGCATTAGAAGAAAAACGCTGGTCCGAGCGAGGTTACTTTATGCAGCAAGGAGTTCTTTATAGGTACAATCCTGATGTCGATGTTGAGGAACCACAGCTTGTTGTTCCTGTGAGTTTACGACTCGACATTTTGAAGGAATGCCATGACACTCCTATTGCTGGGCATCAAGGTATTGATAGAACTTTACACAAGCTATCACAGCGGTTTTTCTTCCCTGGAATGAGACGGTATGTCGCCGACTTTATTAAGTTTTGCGCGACGTGCCAGCGCTACAAGTCGTCGAACTTGAAACCTTCAGGCCTTTTACAGACCCCAGTTTTACATCAAAGGGGAGAGGTCTTGGCGATCGACTTGTTTGGCCCGCTCCCTCCTGGAGAGCAGGGGGAGAAATACATTTTATTAGTCGAGGACACAGCTACTCGGTGGGTCGAGCTTTTTGCTCTTGTTGATGCCACTTCAGAAGCCTGTGCCCGTACACTAATCGAGGAGTACTTCCTCAGGTATGGCCTGCCGCGCCGTATTGTCTCGGACAATGGGGTACAATTTGTCTCAGCCGTTATGCAACAGTGCATGTTTATTTTGGGAATTAAACAGGATTTATTACCTTTATATCATCCGGAGGCAAACCCGGCCGAACGGAAAAACAGAGATCTTAAGGTACAGCTGGCTCAGTTGGTCGACACTGAACATTCTTCTTGGCCGAAACATTTACCATCGGTTCGTTTTTCAATGAATTCGGCTATGTGTCATACAACAGGTGTTTCACCAGCTTTTCTGACCTTCGCTAGAGATCTCCGTTCACCCATTGACGTTCATTTTGATATTAGGGCTGTTTTACAGAAAGATAATTTTGTTCCACAAATCACACCTTACCTTAAGAAGTTTGTAGACTCTTTAGTTTCTATTAGGGATAAGGTAGAAAAAGAACAGGACAGACGTAAAAACTATGCTGACAAGGGTCGCAAACCTGAAGAATTTGATGTCGGTGATCAGGTTTTAGTAAAGTCGCACGTATTGAGTAATGCTGGTAAAGGATTGTCGGCTAAGTTTGTGCCAAAAAGGGATGGTCCTTACAGGATCCTTAAAAAAGCTAGTCCTACCAGTTATTTAGTTTCTGAACTTAGTGCTCCCGACAATGTCTTAGGTAGGTTCCACGCGTCCCAACTCACGAGATTTGTCAATAGAGATGACGCGCCTCCTCTTCCGATTATGCCAAAGCGTAACCGAGGCCGGCCTCGTCATATTCAGCCTGTTTCTGACGTTCTTGAGCGGGTTCCTGAGCGAGGACGCTTTCATGAACCCGAGGGGGAGTGTATAGCGGATGGTCGGATACTCCCTGCTCGCAGAGGCAAAGGTATTCCGGCTCGGCGTTACTCGCCAGCCTAAATAGCGTGTTTCCGAACGCGCCCATAGACACTAGAGTTTGTCTATGGTCGCACTGACCAATAGTGGCCACGGTCACTTCAAGGTCAACATTATCTGATCACTGATTGGTCAGTTTGAATTCTGTTTAAAATATGTAAGAACCAATCAGGTTTAAGAGTTCTTTGCACATTAGTCTTAAGTTAGTTGTGTAAGAGAGTAGTTTATGAAAGCAAATGGCGCGCTTGTACTTTCTTATAATAAAAGTTTGATCGTGTAACAAAGCTCTTTAACTGAACCTGACCCACCCCGACTACAGTCTTCAATATCACGAAAATTTCAGGAGGAGTTGTCTCAAAATACAGCACAGAAATGTTCATCGGGGAGTCATCATCATCATCATCAGCCTATAAATGTTCCCACTGCTGGGATACAGGCCTCCTCTCTGTAAGAGGGAGTGGGCCGTAATCTACCACGCGGGCCCAGTGCGGATTGGTAGATGTCACATGTCTTCGAATTTTTGGTTCTAGGACATGCCGGTTTCCTCACGATGTTTTCCTTCACCGTTTTGAGAGCAGTGGTGTTGAAATAAATTACACAAAGTATAATGCGCCTGACGGGGTTCGAACCCACGACCTACAACTCGTAAGTCGAGGCCGATACCACTGGGCCTCCACACATCGGGGAGTATTGGGGACCATTGATCCAAACCATAGACGATAGACTTATCATATCAAAAAAGGTTGCGATTACTTTTTAGATTTTTTTTTTATTACGGTAGATTGTACTGATTATGATTCATTCTTCTTTTTAGATTCTTTATTTAAAAATGTAGAATTAGAATATTAAACAACAGTTGTTTTCAATAAAAAAAACAGCTAAAATGCTACTGTACCCTTAGCACGAGTTTTCACTCTTTTACTTTACAGCGTCTTTTCAGTATATACAACGTTTCTTGTATGAAAAAATGGAACAGCGCCTCTGGTGTACGAAGAAGGAACTAATTTTTTCCTTGAAAATTGTCAATTTGAAATTGTCAAAGTTCCAGTTTACTTTACGTCTCAAATACTGAAAACTCGTGCTAACGTAAAGTAAACTGGAACTTTTTGATGTGTGTCGTACACCATAACAATTACAGAATAGACATTCTACATACATTCCCGTCAACCACTGGTCAATAAAATAAAAAAAACCGTGTGAAATCACTCACCATATTTTTATGACCATCATCAATCACCCCGCACACTCCTCCACCATCCGAAAACAATTACCACAATGTCATAGAAAGAAAGAAAGAATGACTTCGCAAAACACATAATCTTTCTATAATACTGGGGTAATTATATCTGTCTATTGTGAGTACTACCCCTAATGTTGGAGTTTTTTTTTTACCCCTCGACTTTCCCCGTGATTTATTGAAGAAAGCTTTTAAACCCTTGCGGTGTCCATTGTGTCTGTATTTCCATTATATTCTGGATTACTGGTCGCGATTTGCTCTATTAATTTGATGTTTTTGAGTAATAGTTCGATTTGTTTGGCGTGCTTTATGAAGTTTGAAGGTTGGGGGGTTAAATGTCATTGGTACAAAAAACGGTAATTTTAAGGTAATGGTGACTTTGTTCTGGACTCTAGACTCTTAAAGAAATAATTATACTGTAGGTAGTGTTTCGACTGAAAGAAATATATAAAATACGCCACTGAGCCCGGTCTTAAGCTTTCCTCATCGATTGTATGCCGGCCGCCTTTTGCAGGTGGAGCGATCTGGGGTATACAAGTCTTTTTTTTTAGCGTGGTAAAATCATCAAATGAGTCCTCCCACCCAGGGTGGGAGGGACTGTCGAGTTGAACTGACTAAAATCCACGGTGTCCTTTACTAGCCCTTTACGTTCCGGGGTCACGGTAATTCATTAGTCCCGTGACCCCGGCAGGCTTTGGCCCTCCATAGAGGGGCCCTGTCATAATGCTGACACTCTTTGAGGCGCGCGTGGGACACAACTCGCCGTCGACCATGGTCCATGTCCATGGTCGGAAAGCGAGTCGCCTAATACCCACCGCCCGCATGCCCGCGCCTACGGTGGCCGGAGATCGTCTTGCGACGTCCGTCGCCGTAGGCGTCTACCACTGCGGCTGGGGTGGAGGGAGGACGCTGTCCTTTCCCTCACGCGGCGCGCCTCCTCCTTCGCGAACATGACTGCTTCGTAGAAGGAGGCAACCGCTTCCCACTCCGTCTCGCCCCGTGGCATGGCCTCTACCAATGCTGGGCGCGAGAAGTCTCCATCCATCGCCGTCGTCAGGACACGGCGGCGGCGGTGCTCTGCCCAAGCGGGCAGTCCTGCAATTGGTAAGGCGAATCATCCGCTCCAGATCCAACTCCGAAAATGACAACGATCCTCAAAAATGAGGGACTGACTACAGCAGAGAACCTAAGCGATCCACTGATACATTCACTTCAATCTCAGACTGCGGACCACGGCGCTCGTGCTGTTTTTCTGCTGGTAAAGCTTGCCCCGTGCACGTCACCCTATGCATGGAAGCACCCTGGTGCCGCAAAGACTGAAAAGCCGAAACAGTTTTTTAAAGTGTGTTTCACACTGCTTGCCCTGCCGACTGTTCGTTACAGGAATTGATGGTTTCTGAGAGCGCTAAACTCGTTGTCCAATTCTGGACCGATTCATGTGGATTGTCAATATTGTCATCGACCTGATAATAAGAATCTCAGCCTAGTTTGAATAGACATAAAAGTCTAGCTTGAGTGCAAAAATTAATCAATTTCTCTTTGTGGAACTCAAGATTCATCTCCCTGGGAAACCCACTGCCTCGCCCACACATTAAGAATGCTCAATTTTAACTAACTGTTGTATGCATGTTGCAAATAAGAAACGAAATAAGAATACAAGTGGGTTATAAGTTGGGCCAAAGCCTGCCCCTAACCGTGACCCTGGAACGTAAAGGGCTATTGAAGGATCACTGTTTACTTTAGTCAGAACAATTCTGGCAGTCTCTCCCGTCCCTATATATATTCGTTGGATATATGGGCCGTATATAAAACCCCTAAATAAAAAAATAACAGTTTTTTGGAGGAATTCTCACAGCAGTTGATGAGAAGAAAAAGAACCTTAGTGTTAGGCGATTTCAACTATGATCTGCTTAATCCGAACCGATGTGTTAATGATTATACAAAAGTACTATTAGAAAGTGGTCAATTAATCCTAAACAAAATTGATGAAAAATTCAGTACCCGTGATGCGCCCACAAAGAAATCGATACTTGATCATGTCTCATCCAATCTGAAGAACCACAAATTTCATGTTGCTGTTGTAGAATCCCCAATGTCAGACCACAAGCAAATCTATGTCGAGGTTGGCAAATACTCACCAGAACCAAAAAAGAAAATCAAGTACTATACCTTAGACTACACAGCACTTTATCAAACAGTAGAAAATATTATTACGGATGTTCCTGATGATAACTTTAAAATCCTATAACACAAAATGCAGTGAATGAAAATAAAATACCAAAATTTAAAATACAAAATAAGCTTAAATCAGACTGGATCAATAAAGACATAATTAGATTGATAGCTAACAGAAATCAGGTATGGTGTGCTTACAAGAAAAATCCTAATGACGATTCGATAAGAAACAATTTCATCACCCTACGAAACACCGTGCTGGAACAAATTCAATGTGCTAAAAATTCTTACTACTATAAAACTTTCAAAAACTGTGAAAGAAAACCTTTAAAGATGTGGAAATTAATCGGGAACCTGGCTGGAAATAAGTCGAAATCATGCTCCGCTCCCTCAAAACTAGATACGCCCATCGGTCCAATTACAGACTGCACAGAAATATGCAACTATCTAAACACCTTTTTTGCTACTATAGGATCTAATTTAGCAAACAAAATTACAAGTCACAAAAACCAACCAGTGCATACTCACCCAAGAGCACAAACAACTATATCTAAAACTAATGAACTACTAAACTTAAACCCAACCACTGAAGCAGAAGTCAGTAAGATCATAGACAATCTCAATCCAAATACTAGCACAGGCTTAGACGGGATTAGTTGTAAAGCCATAAAAAGCGTAAAAAATCTAATACTTGCCAAACTTACGAAGAACATCAACTATTGCTTACAAAATGGCCTTTTCCCCGATTCTCTGAAAATAGCGAAAGTCAGTCCAATCTTTAAGTCTGGAAAAAAATCTGACCCAAGTAATTATCGGCCTATATCTGTGCTCCCAATCATGTCTAAAATATTTGAAAAAATTATCCATAAGCGTATAGATGATTTCCTTAAAACTATAAACTTCTTCTCCAACAAACAATATAGCTTTCACGCAAGATACAATACCTTAGCAGCAACAATAGACCTTGTCACGAACCTGAAAAACAATATTGATGAAAAGTGTACAGCACTGGGTATATTTATTGATCTGAAAAAGGCATTCGATACAATTAGTCATGATCTCCTTCTTCAAAAGCTTCATGAAATCGGCATCAGGGATACTGCACACATCATGATCCAATCGTATCTCTCTAACAGACAACAAATCATTCGGATTGGTGATGTGCAAAGTGAATGCGAAACCCTAACTTACGGCGTACCGCAGGGATCCATTCTTGGTCTCCTGCTGTTTATTATATACGTGAATGATATGCATAACCTAAATCTGGCCGGTGACATAATATTATACGCTGATGACACAAGCCTATTTTTATTTGGAAGTAATATCATAGAGATTACCCAAAAAAGCGCAACAAGACTTGGATATCCTTTCTGGGTGGTTTCAAGACAATTTGTTAACAGTGAATACCTCTAAAACAAATTATATTGTATTCAGTGCTATGAACAAAAAAATTGGAAGTCACCCAAAGTTGTATATAAATAACGAACCTCTAACCGAAGTTAATTCGGAAAAGTATCTTGGTCTCCATCTAGATAAACATCTGACCTGGCAGCCACACTTGGATAAATTAAGATCGAAACTATCTTCTGTCATGGGTGCGCTTCGTGGGATCGTTCGCTGTCTACCAACCTCCGTTAGGTATATTATTTACAATTCTATGGTAAAACCTCACCTTGAATACCTAATAGAGGTATGGGGTACTGCAGCTAAAACGCACTTAAAGCCAATAGAAGTATGTCAAAACAAAATAATAAAACTATTATTTCACTACAACTACCTAACACCGACAGAAAAACTTTACAAAGAAACTAAATTGATGACACTATCACAGATATATATACTCGTCAAAACAAAATAAGGGCCACTTTTTAAATTGCACTTTAAACAAGTATTGCTCTTATTCTGGGTACATAATAAATACTAAATATCTTGTTATGGTTTCCTTAAAGTATTAATATTGTTTCTACTGCATAATTGGAAATTCATAACTTTTTTTAAATTAGATATTTGAGATTACTTAGAATTTACGGTATGGTGTTTTTTAGTTTTCAAACTTCTAACGGAGTTTTCTTTGACTAATTCAGCAAGCAGGCTATAATGATCTTTCAGTCTCATAATGTCATAATAATAATAATAATAATAATAATAATAATAAATAGTTTATTTCGTTATCATTTCGGGTACAGGATATTGGGGATAGAACCACCCAGGAAGCATGTAGAATGCTTGTGTTGGGTGAATCTGCTCCTCCCTAAGAATAGCAAAGATATTTCTATAACTCTCGAGTGTGCGTGTGTGTGTTGTATATGTGTGAGTGTGCGTGTGTGTGTTGTATATGTGTGAGTGTGCGTGTGTGTGTTGTATATGTATGAGTGTGCGTGTGTGTGTGTGTGCATGTTGAATATGTGTCTTATTTTATGGGTATGTGTGTGTAGTTGTATCATGGTCAGTGTTAATTTTAATTGTATTCGAAGATTTCTAGCCCTACGATGCAGTATCTTGGGAACGGTAAGTATACCACTAGAAGTCGTGAACAATGTCTAGTGTTCGTATTTAAATAATAAGTTTTCTGTTTCACAGTATCCCAGCGGTTCAAGTTCTTGGATAATTGTTTTTTTACATTCACGGAGTTGAAGGTTATGTATTGTACATTTATGGTGAAGCTTATTATAAAGGTAAGCAGAGTGAGCTTCAAATTGACGCCTAGCAAAAAGAGTTCTACAGGAAGGAGTAGTAGCTACATTAGATTTCCTCCTTCCTGTTTGGGCTTTATGTACGTATGGTAGGGTTTTATGTAGTTTAAGTACTGTGTTAATTATATAAAGTTTTCTAAGTGACAGTAATTTATAATTTTGATAAAGCTCGTCAGTAGGAAATCTAAATGGCTTAAAGAACATTGTTTTTATTAAGCATCTCTGGGCTCTTTCTGCTTCCAGGAATTTTATTTTAGTGGCACCACCCCAAATGGGGATACAATAACTCATAGCTGATTGTGCCAATGCAACATAAGTTCGCTTTAGGAGATCTGGAGAGGTGACATGTCTTAACTTTTTAAAGATCCATATAAGTTTGCGAATCCTATCATTTATAGCTTCAATTTGAGGGTGCCAGGAGAGACGGTGGTCCAGGATTATTCCAAGGTACTTAGTAGATTTAACACGTCCAATCTCTTCGCACCCACATTGCATGGTATTAGTGAAGTCACAAGTATGTATCTTCAATGACAGATTTGGGGGCGGGAGTGTACGCTTATTAATAGCAAAGCAGATGTGATTAGTTTTGGCAATATTTAGTGTAAGAAGAGAAGATTTGAGCCAGTTTGCAACCTTGTGGAGACCACTCTCAGCAGCTTCAAAAACAGAGGTCCAGGAAGTCCCATTAAATACAATGGCAGTGTCATCCGCATATGAGAATATTTGCCCTCTCTCAACCTCGAGATTAGTTAATTCGTTAAGGTATATTAGGAATAACGTAGGGCCTAAGACGCTTCCCTGGGGCACGCCGTACTCAATCTTAGTGTCAGAACTAATGAAACTGTCAATTTTTACGCTCTGGGTACGGTCTTTTAGATAATCAGTTAAGAGTTTCAGTGGCATACCCCTAATGCCTACATTCTCCATCTTTTTTACAAGAGTGGGGACAGAAACAGTGTCGAAAGCTTTTTTCAGATCCAAGAAGACGGCCAGACATTTCTCTCCACGGTCTAAATACCGAGTTACCAAGGAGGACAATCCTGAGATGGCGTCCTCTGTGGATTTTGCTTTTCTGAATCCGAACTGAGAATTGGATAGGATATTAAATTTTTCTAGATAAGTAATTAGACGTGAGTTGATTAGCCTTTCAATAATTTTAGAGATAACTGACAGGACAGAAATAGGTCGATAGTTATTGATATCTCGTTTGTCACCACTCTTGTAGACGGGTGTAACAATGGATTTCTTAAGCAAGCTCGGGAATATACCTTTGACGAAGCAGAGGTTAGCAAGATGGCTGATAATGGGAACAACGAGGGGTTTGACCATTTTTATGAATTTGGTATGGATACCGTCCCAACCCGGAGCACTGTCAGTTTTCAAGTTTGATATAACAGTGTCGACTTCCCATGGGTCAGTCTCCCGAAGTACGAATGAAGATAATTGTGTTTTTGTAGTAGGTAGTGAGTCACCAACTGGCTGTGAGGATCCACTGAGATTGCTTTCTGCGAGCTGTTTACCGACACTAGCGAAAAAATTATTAACACTGTTTACTGATTCTGTAGGAGAACTTCGAGTATTGAGTAGTTCACAGCTTCCAGTTTTAGTTGTATTAAGGTGCGTTATTTGCTTGATAGATTTCCATAGTGCTTTAGAGTTTTTCATATTAGTTTTTAGTAGTTCAGATTCGTATTTGCGCTTTAATTTTTTGATTAATTTGTTGCAATAGTTACGGTATCTAGTAAATGTAATTTTTAATATTACATTATACGGATCAGATCTTAATTTTTGTTGCATTCTGTTTCTGTTCCTTATGCAGCGCAACAATCCACTGGTGATCCAGGGCTTAATAATGCGTTGTTTGCAAGATATCCTCGTTACCTTAACGCTCTCATCTAACGATGATTTAAGTTTATTAATCAAATGTTCGATCACATAGTTAGGGTCGTCACTAAATAATAAGTTAGATAGATTTTTGTTTATAAGCTTTTCAGCAGCCGATTCAAAGTCAATGAAGTTCTTAATAGTTGGAGAATGATATTTAGTTTTTATCTTAGATATGCTCATAAAGACCGAGGCGTGATCAGTAACACTGGTGTTTAAAACTGCAATACTAGCTGATAGCTTGGTTTTATCAATCTTTAAAATGAAATGGTCAAGACAGCTATTTTCTCGCGTGGGAATTATATGCCCAGGTAGAAGACCATGTGAGGACAGCATATTAAGGTAAGAGGACCGATTACTATATTCGTAAGATGACTCGTTGTCTTTAGTAGCCAGGTTAATATTAATGTCACCAGATATTATAATATTGCGGCTGCGTTTAATCGTGTCTAATAAGGTATTAAGCGAAGTAATGAAGTTAGACGCGTTCTGATTTGAAGGCGACCGGTATATTCCCAGTATAGTACTCTCACATATGTTTACCTGTATACACGACGCGTTATCTAAGTTATGTTCCTTAAAAACTGGATTAAGATTAGATTTGGCGTAAATGACCACCCCATCATTTTGATTGGAGTTATACGTGGTAGCATGATGAACATAGTTAATTAATGAGGGGACTGGTTTGTTAGTGCTGAGGCGACATTCGGTAAGTATAATAACGTCAATTTCTGAATTAAAATCCGAGAGTGTGGCTTCAAAGTTATCAAAGTTACAATAAATACTTCTTATATTTTGTTGAATTAAAGTAAGATCAGTTTTCTTATAGTTTATGTGTTTGTTTAGATCGACTACGTCACACGTAACCGACTTTGCAACCACGATGCCGTCTAATTCATTTAAGTTTCGAAGGTTGTCAGCCATTTAATAGTAGGGGATCAGAATGAGTTTCATTTTGTGAGAGAGTGGTCACTTGTAGCTTAAGTAAGTAAGAGCAAGTAATGTTAGGGGTGAAGTTAGTTTTGCTTAGGGCTAATGTGTGTGAATTAAAATGGGTTATAAAAGTGTGTGTTGAGTAAGTGAATAGGTTGTAGTGAGTTCGACTGGTTTTGAATGTACTGGAAAGTATGAAGAGTGTGTTTATGCTATGAATGTTTACAGTGTGGCTCAATTCAAGAGTTAGAGATACCAGTGTACAAAAAATATGGGCATTATTATAAGTACAGTATACAACCATATTACAACCATAGTCTAGAGATAACATTATACAAAAAATATAGGCACTATAGTAAGTACAGTATAGAATTGATATTATACAAAAAATATGGGCACTATTATGGGTACAGTCTAAAGTTATAATTATACAAAAAACATGAACAACAATTTTAGTACAGACTATAAATAATTCTAGTCATGCATTATTGAAAAGCTGTTTGATTTGAGCTTCATTAGTGATGGATATTATTGGAGAGTTTTCGTTCTTTCTAACGTATACATTTCCATATGCCGTCCAACAGAATGTAAAAGTAGTAGATTTTATAAGATCCCGCGCGAGAAAATACAATCGCGAGGCTTTGGGTGTCAATTGCTCGGACACGAAGACAGCAGTCTCTTCGGTAACAACAAATCCCAGGTGTTTTGCGCGAAGTTTTTCTTTGTTCTTTATGTTATAGGCCTTACATTTCTGCAATACATCGGATTTTAGCAAGGTTGAAGTCAGTTCTACAACAATAGGATCATTAGAGACAGTCGCTTTTTGCACACGAACTCTGTATATGTCCTTGATATCCGACTTCGTTATACTGGCACCAACAGTTGTGGCTAGGCTGGTAGTATATTTAATCAGATCATCTTTAGTCTCTTTTTCTAATTTAGGCACATTTTTAATTTCGATGTTGGCTTTTCTGTAGATTTTTTGCATATTTTCAATTTTTTCCTCAAGGACAAAAATATTTTTCGCGTCCTCTTTCTTTTGCTGTTCCATATTCTCAATCTTCTTTTTCAATTCTGCGTTCTCCTTTTGCAAGTACTCAATAGATGTTTCAATCTTTGCATTGGTTTCTTGAATTTTCATCAATGTGGGGTTTATGTTACTAAATTCCTGTCTCTGAGCGGCAAGTAGGGAGGCAAACATACTCCGCATTTCGTCCTTGAATGCGCAAAAATCATCTAAGACAGTGCTGGGAGACGAGAGTCTTAGGTCAGTATGACTATGCTCATCTTTCCTCTTTTTAGCGCGGTTAGACACAAAATTTGGAGGGGTAACATTTGGTTCACACGTTGCTTGGTCGACCAGGTTTGATTCAGATAAGGACTTATTCATATTTGTACCAGGCAACCACAGAAATGTAGGAGTTAATACGAAACGTTGTAAGAGTTGATGCGAAAATTACTTTGTGAATAAATAATCTTTGGTTGCAATAAACTTTCCCCAGGTACTAGGAGGACATAGGTTCGATAGTTGCTAAGTTTGACAATATTTTGTATTTGCGATGTCCAGCCAGTGAATGATGTAGGTAGTTCTCCGTTCAACATAAACACTAAGCAGTGGTTAGTCGGTGGCGCGACAAATTCGAATTCCCTTCAAATAGGATAGTTTCAACAGGTCATTCTGTCTTCAGGTACTAGGAGATCATGGCGCGTTGACAAGCAAGTCTAATATTGTAGTTACCGGCAGTGTGAATGGTGTCTTCGCGCACGGGAACACTGTCGTATGCAAATTGAGATACCAGGATCACATAGGTTTGTGGTGGTTTATTTATTTATGGCGCGAAGTTCAAATAGTTCTCAGGATATTTATCCAATTAATCTGTCCAAAAGTACTAGGAAAACATAGCACGTCGTAGTGTTTAGTAGTCCAATACATTTAAGTTTCAATAATGAGACAGACAATGAATCATTCCGTTTTTATAAGTGTTTTAGCTTAAGAAATGTACCAGGACCACATAACATAAATATTATACAGATCAGCCGTTTGACAGCAGGAGTTAATCGTTGTTGACAGTACAGGATAGTTTCTTCTGTGCAAAACATCCAGTTTCACTGTTTCAAGTACCAGGGTCGCATAAACTGTAGTGGTTGTTGTTTATGTTAATTGACGAGATTCCACAGTAGAACACCAAAGGCAAAGTTGAATCAGCAATACAAGGAACACATGATCGACTTGGTGTTGGTTCGGTCAGCGTGTTAAGAGCGGTGTGGGCACTGAGCAGGTACAGTCGAGCGAGATGGGTTGATTGTATTCGCTCGCTCGCAGATAGGTACAACAGGTAACTCACACGTCCAAGAGGTGAGACGGCGCGATGACAGGGCGGGGCGGGCGCGCTGGTGGTGGCGATAATAAGTTGTGCTCCTCGCTACTTATGCACTCCTATTTTTTGGCACTGATTTTATTAATTTGAATTGTAATTTATTGAATTATAGAATAAACAAACGTGAACTCAGAGACGTCTACTCGTAGTCGAGGTCCGAGGGGAGAGGATGTATTCGGAGACATATGGACGCAAAAACAGCCACTTGGGGTGTCACCTTAATCCAGGGGGCCCGTAGCCAGAAGAGGTAGGTTTAATGGTGGAATATTCCCAACGAGTGGTTCAAAATGCCTGAAACTGGTCTTAAAAGACGGGTAATATCACCAGACGCCGTGATCAAGGAAGAAAGTAAGTAAGTAAAGCCCAAGAAGACCATTAAGTATGTTTAACCGCGCAAATAGAGCGAAAATCTACTGCGCGGACCGTACAAACTCCATTGCGTCTAACTACAGGCACCCCTATAATTGACTACACTATTCCGAATCGACTCCATAAAGACTAACAATACTCAAGAAGATGCTTGGTTCGCCTCCAGTTAACTGCAGCGTATGGTGCAAATCGTGAAACATTTGCGAAAGAGAAAATTTATCGAACTGTTTTGACTGGGCTTCATTGCTTTTTATTTATGACTGGTGGGTTATTTTTTTGAATAAAAACTGATTCATAAGAGTGTAGAGAAGATCTAAACAACAGGTTTCAGATCCTTGCACTCTTAAAACAGACTGTTCTGGCGAGTTCTGAGTTATACTCTGGGGCGGTTATCTCTATCACGCAAAACTGAGCTCGCACTTCTTAACGAGGGTGCTGTAACTCCTCAAATTTGCGTAGAGAATGTGGTGCAACTCCACATTATCCCATTCGCACAGCAAGGAATACTTGAGTTCTTCTTGAAGCAGGATAATGCTCGAGCGAACACGACGCAACTAACAGTGCACACATTCCCTTACGCTTGAATTACGATGTTACAGTGGACACTCAGGATTTTTACCTGAGTTCTATTGAGCATTTAAGAGATGAGTTAAAGAAGAGTGAAAAAGAAAGTAAAATTCCCATCAACACGCAGCTGGATCTCATAAATTGTCTGAGAACTTGCTGGTAGAGTATTCCAAAAGAAAATGTTCGGTATTTAATCCAGACAATTCCACCTCCCATAAAATGAGCAGAACAGAGAGAACAGAGTTAAAAGAAGCTTAAAAGAACACTTTGGAACATTAAAAATGTTATTTTTTCGATTTTTTTATGTTTTATGTAACTTGATACATTCCTGCAATTCCTCACTTTTCATTCAATTTGGTTTATTTTACCGATTTATTGGAATACATATTTAATTTTTATGTATTTCCATCTAAAACCATTAATATTAATCAGATTCAGTCATTGTTACTAGTAATATTTAAACATTATTTAATAAATCGATAAAAACCAGGTGGCCCTTATTTTGTTTTGAGTAGTATAGATATAATACATGCATATTAGTACATAAACTTTTAAATAGCAATATACAGTCTAAAATAACATTTACGAGAAAAGGACAAACACAAAAACGCATTACTAGACGAAAAAACCATATTTGCTTAAGACCACCACGAACTAAATACGGAAGAAAAAATATACTATATCACAGATAATATAATACTAGCGTACAGATACCCCATCCCATACAAAGAAACGTGACCGCCGTAACTACGTCATTTCTTCGGCATATTCGGCCAATTTTCTAAAGTGGCTGAGCCCGGCTTGTTTCACTCAAGTCGCGGCTAGATGGTGCTAGCAGCGTTGACTCGCTACCTTGTGGGTCGCGGCTAGTTACACAAACACCAATAGATGGCGTTAAAACCATTCTGTACTTTTGCACTACATAGCCCCGTGACCTTGAAGCTTACGTCGTCAGTCACTCGGCAGTAATAAATTCACGTTCTTTCATGCATGCCTACTTTGCGATAGCGCATGATTTCTTGAGCGTGGTAATGGTACAGCTACATGTTTTTCGGCAGACTTGGTTATTTGTTAGGTTCGGCTTCAAACGTCAACGCAAATTATTATAATTAATAACAAGTAGGTAGGTAGTTCAGTCAATTAGAATAAAATTATAATATCGAAATACCTAGCTCTTGAAATGATTAGGTATTTGCTGACTTTACAGAGTCAGTTTCGAGTGTGTAGAAAACATTTTGCTGTTATTACTTAATAAGCAATATTTAGCTGTCTGCACACCGAAACCGCCGCGCCCCGGCCCAACGCACAGTGGATCGACTCCATACAAGCGAGCGGACATAGGATTATTAAAATATGATTTCATGATTTTTGAAAAACTAATGATGCCAATGTATTCCTCTCGATAATCTAAAATTAAAGTATGGTTTTTTCGATTAAACCCCTATTTTAGGAGTAATTTGAGAAGTAAAACTGATTTCAATGTATGGAAACATCATCATCATCAGCCTATAAATGTTCCCACTGCTGGGACACAGGTCTCCTCTCTGTGAGAGGGAGTGGGCCGTAATCTACCACGCGGGCCTAGTGCGGATTGGTAGATGTCACATGTCTTCGAATTTTTGGTTCTAGGACATGCTGGTTTCCTCACGATGTTTTCCTTCACCGTTTTGAGAGCAGTGGTGTTAAAATAAATTACACAAAGTAATGCACCTGGCGGGGTTCGAACCCACGACCTACAATTCGTAAGTCGAGACCGATACCACTGGGCCACCACTATTTCATGGAAACATTTATTAAAAAATGTTTTCTGGCGATTCCCGCCCATTCCCGGGTTCTGACGCTAAGATTATAGATTGGCATAATATTTAGAAGATTTCGTCCGAACATACTTGGTACCCCTGAGCACGCCCCTTGGAGACGTGGGACAAAAAGATTTTTTTTTAACTTTTTTATCAAAAATTCGATGCCAATATGCTGTCAACCTAAATACTAGGTGGCATCTAAACTTAGTGGTTTTGATACTCTAGAGGGCGTTACTTTTCTATTGATTTTCTGTTCTCTTCATTGCACCGCATCGTGAGTTCAAGGACAAAAGTTTTATTTGTGTGAGTGAGCTACAAACATCTCACTGCACACAGCGTGACACATCGAATGCGATGAGATTATGAATTGTATTTTAATACAGCAAGTGCCGACCCCAAATAGAATGGGATAAGGGCAGGAAGAAGAAGAAGAAGTGTATCATTCAACTTTTCTCGCGTTTTTTTACAATTTGAAGGTCACTTTCAGTTTAAATGTTGATCGTAATATGATTCGCGGCTTTAACAGCTATTTTAAATACCTACGAAAGTTTGTGAGAATTGGTGGATGTTTGTTACGTTATTTTCGAACTTATAATGGCAATGTTTTTTTTTTTTTTTTTTAGGGTGGCAAAATCATCAAATGAGTCCTCCCGCCCTGGGTGGGGCGGGAGGGACTGTCAGACTCTTACTGACTAAAATCCACCCGTGTTCCGTCGGATGCCCTTTACGTTCCGGGGCCACGGTATCCTGGATTAAGAAAAATCCGCGACCCCGGCAGGCATTTGGCCCCATAAGGGGCCCCGTCGGTGACGCGTGAAACACGACGCGCCACCGACCCGGGCTTGGTCCTTGGTCGGACGGCGAGCATACCGATTACTCACCGTCCGCAAGCCCGCTCCGCCGCTGTGCCCTCTGCTGTTCAGAGGGACACGCGTTGGAGCGTCCACCCGACAGGCTATTTGCATACGGGCAAAGAAACCCCTTAGGCACACAGTGCCTAAGGAGAGTTTTTGCACGCATCCCAGGGCGCACCAGCCCGAAAAACTGGTCTTCCCCCCGGACGTATCCGAGAGGGAACTCCAGTCCACGGGCGCACGTGGAGGTTTCCTGTCTTAGCACCCCATAATGGCAATGTTATGAAATAATTAGGTACATTGACTTAAATAAAAACATTGGATGATTTTTTCCATTGATCATTTTTGTAAATATTTCATTACTAGCGGCACTAGAAATGAAACGTATTATTTATATAAAAAATTATACGTCGGCCTAGAATTCGAATTAATTTCAAATAATGCCCGAAACTAAAAAAAATACACTTGTTTAAAACAATTTTTGAACTATTTATTTTATAAAAAACAAGTTAAAAAAAAACCTGAAATGTGGTAAAATTCAGTACCTAAAAATATATTTTGATTCTTTCTGTATTTTGTATTTATTGTTTAAATATGTATAAAAAACATTATCTCACTACCTGCTTGATTACTGTTTTGTAAAATTGTATAGTTCCAGGCTCAAAAGGCAGATAGGTACTTAGAATACGTGAGTGAAGCCACGAAAGTAAATAGGTACAAAATCAAAAGCGAATTCAAACTCGCGTAAATAATTATGCCGTCTCGTGTCTTATTTAACTTTTATTCTAATATTATTATTCCGCTCAAATACTTCTTTAGTACCTTTAAAGCTAAAACACGTTTCCTATTTGAAATATTAGGTAGTCCAATAATTGAGAACAATTTAATGAACAAAAAAATATGGGATTTACAACATTGACAGTATTTCTCAATATCTGGCAACCATACACACACACAGCTGTTGCACGGTGTGCGTTTGTGTGTCGGTCCCTCTTATCTGCCGCGCACACATAAATAAAAAGTGGTTTCAGCTTGTTTGTCGCGTAGGTACGTTCTATCTGTCTGTTTCTTTGATCTGAGGTTCCAGATTTAATAAAATAAAATAGAAATGTATTTTTTTTTTATATTTCTTTGTTAGTAATATATTTATAAATTAATACCGATTTTTGATACACTTAATGTGAAAAATTTAGTAAAACGCCATCTATTGCAATTAGCTCTAAACAAGATAGCTGCATCGAACGACTTTATCATTCTATGAGTTCGAATCATGTTCGAATGGAAGTTAAAGTTTTCAATTATCTTTTTTTGTCGAAATTACGTGATTTATGAGTGTAAATAGATAAACCAGCCTTGAGCAACGAAATTTTAATATTTACTTATCTTACTTAAGCCAAAATCTGCCGTTTAACGCAATTTAATAGTTGTAAACTTTGTTAGAGTAACCTATACTGCCATCTATGATTTTTTTTTTAAACTAATTATAATCCTTTAGAGATGAGACCCCATGACTATATGAAGGAGCAGAGCTATATAATAAATTACCTAATGACATTAAAGAAATCCAGTCCTTTACTTTATATAAAAAAAAAACATAAAACACCACATCTTAAAAGATTTTTCCAGATTTTAATTAGAAAAATAATAATAACATAACTTATGAATGAAAAATAGAATCAGTAATTGCTATTGACTTGCCTTTGAGAGAACAATATGTAATAGTTCACTAAGTTTTTCCATTTACCCACAAAATTATTTGATATGTGAATACTTATTGGTTTGTTTACCTACAAGTTCTTCAAGTAATTATTTTATTTAGTTTTAAATTTCGCTTGTATTTCTCATATTAAGTGAATTGTATTCTTTTTGAGAAATAAATGTCTTAAACCGTAAGAATGCTCAATTTTAACTAACTGTTGTATGCATGTTGCAAATAAGAAACGAAATAAGAATACAAGTGGGTTATAAGTTGGGCCAAAGCCTGCCCCTAACCGTGACCCTGGAACGTAAAGGGCTATTGAAGGATCACTGTTTACTTTAGTCAGAACAATTCTGGCAGTCTCTCCCGTCCCGCCCTGGGTGGGAGGACTCATTTGAAGATTTTACGGATGGAGCATTTGGTTATAATATCAGTATTACGAGACTGAGGCCACCGATACACTACCTATAATATTAAATATTATTATCGTTCACGTAGAAGTTTGATTTTTTCTGTGCTCCAACGAATTGCAGACTTGATTATTTGATATTAACTTCAGCTTGATACCTCTTGACAGACGGACAACAAAGTGAGCTTAAAAGGATTCCGTTTTTTTCTTATGACGCACGGGACACTTTTTTTTTAGCGTGGTAACGTCATCAAATGAGTCCACCCACCCCGGGCAGGGCGGGAGGGACTGTCAGACTTGTACTGACTAAAATCCACGGTGTCCTTCAATAGCCCTTTATGTTCCGGGGTCACGGTGATGAGATAAGTCCCGCGACCCCGGCAGACTTTGGCCCTCTAGAGGGGGGGCCCCGTCATTATGCTAACTCTTTGAGGCGCGCGTAGAACACAACGCGCCGTCGACCCGGGCATGGTCCATGGTCGGACAGCGAGTTGCCCTTTACTCGCCACCCGCATGCCCGAGGCACGGGACCCTAAAAAGGGTGTTTAAAAATCGAAATAATTAAATGGTTAACTGCTTTAAGCCTCGTTTGGAAATTGTTGTAATCTTTTATTTTTTTCCAGTATAAGGGACTGTAGCAGAATACCAATATTTTACTGAAGAAACTGCTGATTGACTCAGTAACTGGGTAATATTCATTATTCTCTAGTCTTACTTCTACTGAAACAAAACATTTAAAAACTTTAGATTTCAGTCGCATGGAAATAGACCTCACATTTTCCAGGCTCTAATAAAAAATAATGTGACAAATTCACCGATATCACCCAGACCTGGAGCAACTACTAGGTAAGTCATAGAAACAAATATTTCGACTGTGACTAACGAACACTATCGAAAGTGCAAATCGAGTTGTAGTTACTCGATTTGCACTTTCGATAGTGTTCGTTAGTCACAGTCGAATTGGAGTTACAAGGATGATATGTCAAGAAAGGCGGTGGTGCTGACATGACGAGAAACAGAGAAGTATGGAAGAAGGAGACCCCAAAATAATTGATATGGGCAAGAGAATGATGATGATGAGATATCTTCAAACCACCACTGCGCCTGCCTTGATTAAGAATGAGTCAGGTCTCTAACTCAGGGTTTGCGGGCGGCGAATAATGAGTAACTTGCCATGCGATCAAAGACCCTGGTCCTTGATCGCATGATAAGCTAAACCTCCCGGGGACTACTATGTAATTCCGTTAACGAAGACACACGAACGTAACTACGATTTTGTTTGATGCGAAACTTCGTTTTTTTTTTTTTCAAAAAATCTCTTTGCTTATCTGATAGTCAGTATATTAAATGGGCTTTCAAAATCTGCAATAAACAAAAAATGGCGATTTTGCAGTTTCGATAGTGTTCGTAACAAGTAGCGTAGCGACATCTATCTCGATTCACAGAAACTAAAAATCCTGCATCGGGTCACGAGCAGTCTGTGTGCCCACCAATCGGTAGACCCAACTTATCGACTGCCAACAAGTAGACCAAAATACCCATTAATCGGCCAAGTAATTATATGAAATTAAAACTTGCCTCATTTTTATTTTGGTTTAATACAAATCGGATGTTCCTGTACTAGTGGTGATTACATTTAATTTAAGAGTAGGTAATATAATTTCAACTTGTAACAGATAATTACATTTTAATAGAATGATCAGCATAATCAATCGGCCAAATATCGCAGTCGGCCCAACGGCCCATCTCTACTGGCGACAGAATAATTATTGTGTGTTTCACATTTCGCTCTCATTATTATGAATATACAAAGGATCGCAGGTTGTGTAGTTTCTGCCGACCCCCACAGGAAAACAGGAAAAAGCGTGAGACTAAGTCAAATACAAACTTAGTAAGAATGACACGAAGCGCCATCTATCGCAAACTTTTCGGTCTGACGTTTTGCGAGTCCAACGCATCGAATGGTAGCGATGATGCGATTGATGTGTTGTCATCATTTTGTTTCGAAAACGATACCGCGGGGCTCCTATTTCTGTAAGCAAGGTTTAAAGTAATACCATGTTCGTTTTATTTTTTATAGGATGTTATATTTTTTTGTAGGATGTTGTAATTAAATGTATAAAATGAAAAAACAAATGCAGTACTGGCTCCACCTTAGTTCTGACTTTGACACTATCAACCATTTTCCTATTATTTAATCTGTATTTACATTTTAAATTTTACAAACTATAAAATAAATAATGCAGGATTTTTTGCTTATAATATTTTTTTTATTGTGTGATCATTTTTAAATTCTTTGAAATATACTAAATGGTAAGTTATTAAAATGACTAAACTCCGTTCACCGGTCAATACATTTGTCTTATGTTATCTGTATACTGAAGCTGAATCTAACGCCATCTAGCTAATTAAAGTTGTAACTGGATGCTCTTCTCAGTAAAACAGTTTATACGTTTACCATCTTATATACATAACTCAAGAAAATAAGCATGACTTAGTTTTTAAAACTTATTCATAATTATTGTTATAATTTTTACCTTTATTATTTTAAACCAATTATGAACTTTCGCTCAATTAATTCTACATAACTTCATCAATTCATAGTTACCGCCAATCTGCAGCGGCGTTTCAGCCATTTTGTGAACCCCGCGACAGGAAGTGAGTGTTATAGGTGCTACGCAGGCGCAAATTGACCTTTCGGTTGAAGAACCCGTCGGTCACATGTGAGTGTCGATAAATATCTTAGTTTTATCGTGAATCCTTAATAAATAGTTGTAGTTATTGTTTTCGTAAGTATTTTCTATGGTGAATATAAATTTGTGCATATACGGCGTCACCGCGTTGTGGATTTTGTGTAGTTTATGAAAATGTAATGTGCCGCGGCGCCGGCACGTTTGTCAAATCGCTATTTTTTTTCGTTATCTCCGGATTCGCAATAAAGATCAAGTTCACATTCTTTTGCGTTCTTGCGTGTTTAATTTGGTGTAGAGGTGATAAAACGGTTTGTGGTTTGATTATTTTGTGTGTTAGTCCAGATTAAGACATGGTCAAGATGTCTCTCGTGAACCACATGTTCGGGCACCACACCATCCACTCCGTGTCGTCACCACGGCCGTGCGTCAGGATTGGTTCCATTCAGTAACTTTTGTTTTTGCAACATACCTTTATGTTATCGTCATAATTCGTCACCTTATGGTGGATGTCAAGTACATCCTCCCACAAAGGTTTTTCGCACCGCTGTAGGTGGGGTTAGGTCATGTCAAAATTTTCAAAAACATACCTATAACAGTCTAGACAGCTTCCACCCTATAGTGTAGTGTGTGTTGTGTATAGGTTATATTTATAGCAGTGTGCCTATGTATGACTTGACAGATTTTGTGCTGGAACTACAGTTTTAAAGTTGCCTAGATATAGCGTAAGTTATTTATTTTTCTTGTGTTTGTAGTTGATTTCACTTGATTTCTCTCTGTTGGACTTTTACCCATAAAAAGTTCATGTTGAAATGTATTTTCAGAAACCTAGTTCCTAGTGATCACTTCACTGGCTCCCTTTATCATTAGTGACTGTCAACAACATGTTGAGGCAGCTAAGAGAATGTCTGTTACTATGTTGCTCTGTGATAACATAATTTAATATGTTAACCTTAGCATTGAAGAAATTGTATTACAAAAATGTCAGTAGCCCAGACCTTTCATTCATTTGATAGCATACAAGTTACATTGTGTACATGTTTTGTTTGAATTATTTCAACAATTTAACTATATTTTTACTGCCATTTATAGTTTCTTTGTTCATGCAGGTTCTGAACAATCTAGTTTCTATATTAGATCTCTGAATGAGTTCTTAAAACAACAAATTTTTCTTACATAGACGCTAAATGTATTGAAAGAAATGTGGAAAGATCATTCCATGGTCACAGTCTTAGTTTGAATGAACTACGCTAAAATGAAAACATTCTGTTGAACATTATAATCATTGGCATATCAGAAACACATTGATATATAGCCTAAATTCTTGTATTTGAATGAAATAATTTCAATAAGTGAATGTTGATCAAGAACTTTCACTCTGAATACAAATCACTTTTAATAAACCAGCAATGTCATTACATTTCAGACATTCTAATATCCCAAAGGATTGTCATTCTTTTTATCCCCTTCACAGTGAAGCCTGTGTCCCAACTATGAGAACATTTATAGCCTGATGATGATGATAATGACGTCATATTCTGCTGTGTCAGATAGGCAGTTACTCCAAGATATTAGTTCTCAACAGTGCCCAGTTAGATGCCAAATACAATTTGATCAAATCTAGTTAAAGAAAATTCTCTTACCTGTGGTTCTACAGAAGTCACAGTCATTCTCATACAAATATGACGGCTACAAGACAGATTCTCTAACATAATGATGTGCAAAATTTACTATTCAGTACCTAGTTTATGTATTTGGTACTTGATTTTTTTTCCTTTTTTGGTTTTCCAGGCCAAAACAGGAAGAAGGAAGGGTAGGCAATTCGGCAAACTGTCATTTGTAAATTTACATTTAAAAATTGCTGATTATCATCCTACTTTAGATAAGTGTATGTAATATTATGACAAGTTTTAAAAATTGAAAAATTTTGAGTGCTAATTTCTTGAATATTTATGTTAATATGGACTAACACTTGTCATATTTACATATTGTAGTCATTTGAAGCTAAATATCCTCTTTAGTGCCATTTTTTCTCGATAATGGGATCCTATCTAAAGTTTTAGTTAAGAAATATTAATTACATAAAGTAAGATAGTCTTTTTAGGTATTAAATATAGTGTTGTTTTGCTTCAATTAAAATTATGTATTTGTTAAAAACAAGTATTCTGAAAGTCATCACCTTTCACCAGTAGGTATGTCAAAGATAAGACTTCATAATCTTCCAAGTTTGACAACATGTAAGAGATAGATTTTATTACCAAATTTCATCTCATACTTGTACTGTGTAAATTTATTTATTTACTTTATTTTACAAAAACCTTACAGACTAATAACAAAGTTGAATCATTCTTTATGTTTGTGGACAGTTGCTAATTATAAGCTTCCACATATATGTTAGTAATTAGCAAATCTCAACTAATATTATGCAGTAACATAAACAGAAAAAGAAAAAACAAACAAGAAAAGAAACATGACAAAAACAGAGCCAGGAGATTGTGTCAATATTGTGCCAAGCAGTGTGACATTAAAATAGAACTATTGCCTATTGTCACCAAAATAGTCCTTACTTAGGATGTTTCTAATTTTAAGTGCGCTGGTGTTGAATAAATCAATTTCCAATTGTGATGGTAAATTATTAAAGGCTTTTACAGTGCGTATGCAGAAGGCGTTCCGCCTGTAATTAGTAGAAGCAGTTGGTGCTTGTAGTAGTGGTCGCAAATTGCACCCAGTTACTGGGTTTTGGAGGTCAGATAACCAGTTGCCTCATGTATAGCATTAGCATATTAAGCCTATAATGTTCCCACTGCTGGGACACAGGCCTCTTCTCTGCGAGAGGGAGTGGGCTATTATCCTCCACACTTTTACATTCAATTCTACTGCAACCAGAGACCTGCAAATTTAAAGTTGATGATCTCACCACCAACACATTTTAATTAATCTCATTTTTAATGAGTCATAACTTCCTGAGCCCATAGAGTCGCGAACTCAGTCTCTTATACCTAGTTCGTGCTGAGGGTACTCAGACATCATATACCAGGCCCGACTATGCGTCTCATTTCACAACTGTGATCTGGGATCACCGTACAAGGCCACATGTCTAAAAAGGAGCTGATAAATAGCTAATAAAAAAGAGAGATAGCACTGAGATATTTCAATATTGACATGAGCAACAAGCTGGAAATCCAGTTCCACCTTTTTTGAAACTGATGTTAGCTGGGCACCTGGTGCAAATCTAGTTTTGTTAGTGTTTTAATGTTAGTTAGACCTTACAGTCTGAAATAAAGTCAAATAAAATTTAATTTTATTAAAATTCAAACAATTCATATAAATATCTAATTGACAGTGAAAATGGTCATAATAATGCTTTAGACATCACTAGTCTAACCTAAAAAATCTCAGATGTTTGCACAAATCAGCTGTTATCAGTTAATTTTATTAAAATTGAAACAATTCATATAAATATCTAATTGACAGTGAAAATGGTCATAATAATGCTTTAGACATCACTAGTCTAACCTAAAAAATCTCAGATGTTTGCACAGATCAGCTGTTATCAGTTATCACTAAAACATGTAATCATTTATTTATTACATTAACCCGTTATTTATCACTGCCTTCGCGTCATCTACTGATTGGCGAAAGCAATGTTCTTTCGCAAAATTTTCACTTTTCACATCATGTACAAGAGTTCGTTGACGTACAGGTCAATAACCCGCGTGCTAATTTTTTCGTCGCTGTGTGAATCATGGTCGAGATTTAATGCCAAGGTTCCATTGGTTAGCATAGCTTCTATATTGTCTATGGTCATCTCATCTGTTGAGAATTATTGTCAAGTTCAGTGTTGTCCTGAAATATTAAAGGATCTTTACGTGTCTTTAGATTGGACTTTTGGAAGACCATACAATTAATAATTGCTTGGTTGATCTTGTTTTCTACTGTGAAAGATACAAGTAATTTATTTGTCTTTTGAACTAGATGATGAAACGTGTTCGGAATTTAATACGTCGAAACAATAATTGTCTATTAGTCACGTATTTACAATATTGACAGTATAAACTTATCTTCTATTTTGTCACTTTACCAGATCACTCCTGACCGTATCTAAAACTCGGCACACACCACAATGGCTGACATCGAGGACACACACTTCGAGACCGGGGACTCCGGTGCCTCGGCAACCTTCCCCATGCAATGTTCGGCCCTGCGCAAGAACGGTTTCGTCATGCTCAAGGGTCGCCCCTGCAAAATTGTCGAGATGTCTACTTCTAAAACCGGAAAGCACGGCCACGCTAAAGTTCACTTGGTTGGAATCGATATTTTTAACGGCAAGAAGTGAGTAACCTCGTTATTATTTTTATTTTTTTACATTTTACTGTTTTTCAGCAAACATCGTAGGTACAAACCTAGCATCTCTCAAGGTCATTTTAAGTGGCAAAGAGCAACTAAGACTCTTTATGCTTCTAAATAACAATGTAAACCTAAAATCATTCTCTATTAAATAGTTCAAAGTCAATCAATTTCATTAGCAAAGCACTTATTCCCATTACAATCTTGCTATTATCACATTACACTTGACCACTAACCACTATCAAGTAGGCAAGGTCTTATCAATCATGCTTACATTGATAAGTGCTGTCAAAAGCGCCAGCCGAGCCCATAGAGTCGCGAACTCGGTCCCTTATACTTAGTTCGTGCTGAGGTTACTCGGAAATCATATACCAGGCCCGACTATGCGTCTCATTTCACAATTGTGATCTGGGATCACCGTACAAGGCCACAAAAAAAAATCGTGTTTATAACCCTTCATCATCATCAGCCGGAAGACGTCCACTGCTGAACAAAGGCCTCCCCCTTAGACCGCCACGCCGAACAACAATTCGCCACTTGCATCCATCGGTTGCCCGCGACCCTCACGATGTCGTCCACCTAGTGGGAGGCCTGCCTACGCTGCGTCTTCCGGTCCGTGGTCGCCACTCGAGAACTTTTCTGACCCTTGCTTGCCCCTAATTTTTAATTGCCTGTTATATTGATAGGTATTTTTCCTCTCTGGCAGGTTAATCGTCGATATTTTGGCACAAAAATATCAACAGCATATTGTTTCTATCAAAAAAATGTCATCCTACGCAATTTATAAGTATTTCTATGTCTAGCCGAATATTCAATAGCAAATATAGTGCATAACACATTGGTAACGGTAATAAAATAAAACGGTTAAAATTACTAAGAAGTTTTAAAGAGAAAGTTAGCAACACGTGGTTTTTCGGGTCACATGACTGCCAAAAGCCACGTGTGCCAATGCCAAGAACATCGATAATAATGTGTCGACGAAATTGCCAGCATCATAGAGCTCTTATAAAGATGTTTTAAAAAGAAAAAAAGTATTCATCCTCCTTTGTAAAAAATAATGTTCAAAAGCCCTCGCAATATTGAGAAAATCCCTCCAATGAAACGAGATGCCTCTAATTAGCTACTGAAGTCTTAGCAGTAATTCTTTGAGCCGTGTTGTTTCGTAAAAAACCACGAGCTTCCATTTTTAAATCTTGCTCAATTTGTTCTCGTAATAGAGCTGAGATTTTCCGTTCCCGCTTTTTCTTACTCCATTTTAGTATTTATGTATTAAGAAAATCTTTTGAATGTAATTACGGTGTTTTGTTGCTATCTAATATCCTATTCCCATAATATTTTATTTGTACTATTTTCCTCTTTGCGACTATTTTTGTCCATCGCTATTGATTTCTTCAGCAATCTCGGATATATTGGAACAGCTACATCTGTTGACCTTTCACTTGATAATACTTATTAATACATGACATTTCGGA
This sequence comes from Agrotis exclamationis, assembly GCA_950005045.1. Classification (NCBI taxonomy): domain Eukaryota; kingdom Metazoa; phylum Arthropoda; class Insecta; order Lepidoptera; family Noctuidae; genus Agrotis; species Agrotis exclamationis. The sequence continues at coordinate 4,747,754 of OX465433.1, read as the reverse complement.
TTAAATACAAGTGTATTTTTCATTGTTACCAATTGCCAATGTACTCGAAAATATGCTCAAAGATTATTGTACTAAAGTCTGAAGTCGGTTAAAAATCCGGATCTTACGAAAGGGACAAAAAATATAACTACACTTTGGATCTAGATCAGTAGTTCCCAAACTTATTTTTCTCGTGGACCACTTTCAAAATTTTACTGGTTTCGGTGGACCCCCGTGCTGCTACATTTCTACCACATTCTTAAAGTCGCCAAAAAATAAAAATTGTGTCGCTTCTGAGTTCTGTCCCTATATTCCGATAGGTAAAATAAAAACGAAAAATGGTACATTTTATAACACTTTATTAATTCAAAGAATAGAATTACAAGAAAAAATAATAAGGTTCAGGTCATATTTTTTTTTTATGTTTGATGGGTTTGCTCTTGACCTCAGTCTAGGTCAGGAGTGACTAAGACAAGGTCGACGATGGAGCGAGCTTACCCAGGACACAGATTAACAATACCCAGGAGAAGCCTGTTCACTCTAACTTTGAAAAGATTAGGGTTGTATGTAATGGGAAGGATGTAAGTATTTGATGGAGTGTCAGCAAACGCTCACAAAAATAATGTTTAGCTTTATTTTTGTGAGCAATACCTAACCGCAAATACCCCCGCTCTGTGATTTTTAATTTGCTCCTTTTTTGTTAAGAAGTTTGTAACGGCACTCAAACTCCTTTCGACAAGGTATGACTAGGGAAAAGCTATTAAAATTTTGACTGTGTATCTAGTTGATTTTAATAATCGAATGTAATATCGAATACGCAAGTTTGGACAAGTAACAGTCGCTTGCCTTATTAAAATATTATCTGCTTAGTTAGGTACTTAAAACAATGTAGGTAGGCCCTTATAAAAACTATACTTACATTTTTGCTCTTTACTATCAAAAGCAGATAAATTTTCGTGGACCCCTTTAACATCTTATGGACCCCCATTTTTTGTTCACGCCTACGTAGACCCCAGCAAGTCTCCCGTGGACCCCTGGGGGTCCACCTGGACCACTTTGGGAATCACTGATCTAGATCATAAATTATGAATTCATTACACATTTTAAGCAATGTTACGCCGAGCTCAGACACAGTTGAATCACTGTTTTCACAAGGATTATGAGCTGTTTATTCAGAGATTCTTTAGCAAAATCTTAGATCATACTTGGTTAAACAAGATTTTTCGATGACTTGTATTTTTAGAGAACACAAAGTACTTTTTCATAAAATAAGGTCAAGATATCATTCCTGTCACAAAAGCTATAAATTTAATTTTTAAACTGGAATAAGATGCTTCACTTTCTGTTCATTATATCCTCCAAGCTTTTCCCCATAGTTTAACTCCCTCCGCTTGACTCAGCTTAGTGGTCATAGCGTAACTATCTAACAAAAAGATTTTATTTCAATTCGTTCGAGTTCGTGACATCAGCGCGTTCAACCAATCTCTTCAGCTTTATAATAATAAGTATACCTACATTTCGCCTATTCACACCCGAAACAAAATGAACTTGGAATTAAACAAAAATAAATTAACATTCACTCAATTGTACTGACAGACATCAAAATAACATCACCTGCATATCACATTTTCATAAACCGTTTCCCTTCACCAGATACGAGGATATCTGCCCATCTACCCACAACATGGACGTGCCGCACGTAAAGCGTGAGGACTACCAGCTGACTGACATCTCTGACGACGGCTACCTTACCCTTATGGCTGACAACGGCGATCTCCGTGAGGACCTCAAGATCCCCGACGGTGACCTTGGTACCCAGTTGCGTTCCGACTTCGATAGCGGCAAAGAGCTGTTGGTGAGTTGACTTCAAACTTTTTTTTGTATGCTACGCATCAAGTTATACAAAACCAGTTTATCGTGGTTTCGCTTTGTTTGGTCTTTCCGCATAATTAGCGATCAGCTTATACTGGTTTTGTATAGCTTGAAACACATCAAGCTACACAGCCGTATCTACAGTCCGCGTTACGATGTGGTTACCCCTAGTGCCGAAAACAGGGATTGCCAAAGGTGCCCAGACAGGGCGCGAAAATGGCCAGAAAAGGACCACAATTGGCGCAACTAAGACTTCGTTAAAGAAGCTCGCACTGGGCGTATAAAAGGCTATTTACGGCACTGGTTACCACCTTTGGAAGCACCTACGTTCATTACTGAGGTAACCAATTGATGAAGCCCACTGTACCACAGAGCCATTTAATGCAAAAGGCAACCAAAAATACAGGGTAGTTTTTAATCAGTACGAGCCTGACAGTCCTTTTTGCTTCACCCAGGACGCGAGGCGTCATTTCACCCTAAATAGGCCTCCTTGGCAGTAGGGTAAAAAGGACACTATCATCACAACTTTAAAACGGAATTATGAACCTTTATTTTCTATGTTTAGCGTGTTTTGATGAAAGAAATTAAAAATGTTTATCTTCAAAAATATTGCTTTTTTTTACACCTTTCACGCAAAACACATCAAGCTACCGCCAAATAAAACGAAATAATACTTGTTTTATCAAAATACGTAATTTGCTAACTAATAAACTCTCATTATGTTTAATTTTTTTGGCTGACCTCGCAATTGGCCCACCGGTTTTAATTATGAATAGATTTGAAGTTAAGTTGCTTATAAGGAAAAGTAATTTCACAAAGTCCTTTCATGAAACATTTTCACCGCATCTGAAGTGGATTGACATCTGATACTTGACCTTTTTCGACCCTTTGTGCGTTTCCTTTTCAGTTTTTGCTAATAAGGCTCTTTCCTCGGTGAAATAAGCAGTTTTTCGTACATTTATTGTAAGAAAAACATTTACTATTGTAGTGTTTGTAAATTTTCTAAATGTTTTGTCATTAGACATTATAGGTATTAGACATTATAGGTACCCTTTTTTGAGGGATAATCATCAAATGAGTCTTCCTGTCCTTGGTGGAGCAGACTTACTGACTAAAATCCAACCTTTTTCTTCAGTTGCTCTTTGCGTTCCTGGGTCACGGTTACCTGTGTAGATTACTACACGTTCCCGCAATTAGACATACCTTGAAGTCGTTACAGCGAACATTCTTGTACTTAACTGAAAATAACTCCATTTATAATACTTATCATATGTAGCGAATTGATGGGTTTATTAGCATTTTATGGCATTATTACGCCTGAACATGACAATCTGTAGAGTTATTAGTTCATGAATGATATTTCGCAAATCTTAATCCGGATTAAATTCCACATTGTCATACAGATAATCAGTCCTTCCTTTAATGTTTGTTTCAAATCGATTAGGTTTAACTCGTAGAAGTCTCCTGATTAATTATTATCTTGTAGTTGTGTAAAATCAATCCTTATTGGCGACGTAAGGCTGATGGATGCCAAGCTTCAGAGCTTGAATAATCGCTGCAAGGGTGCCTGCTTGTCGGTCGTCGGATCTCTACGATCTTATCCCACTGGCCCTTTTCTACCGTCGGATATCTCGACGTACTGCCAATTACCATCCATAATTAGTTACCATTCCACCGATTCGCACTAAGCTCTTTCAATCTTTCTTCATTACGCGTCTGTATCTCTATCTATGTTCCCGAAAGCATACAAACCGAATCTCCAAAATTAGATTGCACAGGTTTCTTCTGGGTAAGTTCGCTGCATTGTAGGCTTTATCTTGCCTTTGACCTAGGCTAGCGTCAAAAGCAAAATAGTCCAAAAGAAAAACAGCTTAAAATAAACCCTTCTTAAGAATTTAGATAGATCTCAAATACTCGACAAGACGCGTTAATCTTCTAAGAACAAACGTGACGGCTATGTTATTGACTCTGAACAATGTACCACGTGGCGCACGCCCATTAGTAAATACATAAATATCTGTCTGATTTCTGAGATCATAACATACTGACGTAGCATAATCTTTAGCACGTACTTGAAAGTCTGTTTGTTGTATTATCACGTAATAGATAACCTCAATATGATGAGGTTGATTTATAATATTCTAAACTTGGGTATTCTTATTGTGTTCTTTACTATGAAGTCTGATATTACCTAATCAGTTAATCAGCTCATGTGCTATCCTTTCGGTTCGCGTCTATTCTCTAAAATGCTATCTTTTGCCGTTTGAAAGCAGTTCTCTTTTTTAATTTATGAAAGGTTCGTGTTTGACCACCATTTTGCCTGATAGTAAGCAATAATAATATGCCACAACTATCACAAAACGCCGTCTAGTCCCAAGCTAAGCAGAGCTTGTGTTATGGGTACTAGACAACTGATAAACTTACTTATATATTTCTAAATACATAAATATTATAGATAAATTACACCCAGACACAGAACAAATGATCGTGCTCATCATACAAACATTTGTCCTGGGTGGGAATCGAACCCACGACCTCCGGCATAGCAGTCAGGGTCACTAACCACTAGACCAACAGGCCTGTCAAATGTCAATGATGTGGTCGACGTTGAAGCACGCAAGGGTGCAACACTTACAGAAATATAATAAGAGTAGAAACACATTTAGAGAAGTTAAAAAATTTACTGATTCAGTGTCTGGCAGTTTCTTCTTCAATCTTTTTCTGATTTATTTCTTCTTCAGAAATAACTAATTTCATCATTGACACTCGAAACACGAGTTTCCTTGCCAAATGTAGAAACTTTACTGGTAGAGACAATAGGTGTCGAGAAGCCACGCTACCCCCAAATTTCTAAAGCGATACTAGTCTTTTAAACTATGAAGATAAAGCTCATAATATTTTCACACTGTCAATACACGCCGCTGTCGTTCCCATGTAATCCTTACTGTCGAGTATAGAGTCTCTGACATGTTCATATAACTTGTTGGTGCTAAATCCACTCGTACATTAAATCTCTGCCCCATACCTGGGTTAGTATTTATTGCTAGCTATATGGACAGTTGGGTCTTGAGTACAGTGTAATTCTTCGCCTGTAAATATATAGTATGTTGCTTCTGCGGGCGGGTCTAAAAAAACCACATTAGTAACCTCACAAAACGCATTGCGGTAAAATTAAAAAAAAAAAATAGTAAAATAAAATTTACAGGCCTGTTGGTCTAGTGGTTAGTGACCCTGACTGCTATGCCGGAGGTCGTGGGTTCGATTCCCACCCAGGACAAATGTTTGTGTGATGAGCACGATCATTTGTTCTATGTCTGGGTGTAATTTATCTATAAAATGTATGTATTTAGAAATATGTATGTTTATCAGTTGTCTAGTACCCATAACACAAGCCCTGCTTAGTTTGGGACTAGATGGCGTTGTGTGATAGTTGTGGAATATTATTATTATTAAAAAAATAAATTCGTAAAATTCAGAACGAATTTTATCGCGATTCTGTAAGCAACAATGCTAAAGTGGCGTTCTTAGATGAACGGTTCATTATGATCAGACTAATAATAATTACAAAAACAACAAAAAAAATAACCGGCCAAGTGCGAGATGGATTCGCACACGAAGAGTTCCGTACCATCATCTATAGAAACGGCAAAAAAATCATGTTTGAAAAATCCATCAACGGACGGCCTTTAGTAATGGGGTCCCGTTAATTTACCCTTTGGGTATAAATGCAACCCTACTACCTAGATTATAAAATACTGTTGGTGTAATATGACACTATTTTTATTCTACCCAACCACGTGTCGACAACGTGGTTGGAGGTTGGAGAGCAGCCAACCTACATCCTACACTAGAGCATGTTAAAAATGCTGGAGTAATTTCCAATCACCCTTAGAGCAGGAAATCACCTTGTCCGTATTGTCTTACATGATGATCAAAAGGTTTACCAGAATACCTAAAAATTAAAAGTCAAAAGCAGATACAATGTTAATTGCGGTAGAATAGTTTCCTGTCTATCATTGTCTTTTTTTGAATCATGGTATAATGATAAAATGCGTCCTCCCACCCAGGGCGGGACGGGAGGGACTGTCAGACTTGTACTAACTGAAATCCACTGTGATCCTTCAATAGCTCTTTACGTTCCTGTCACGGTTACCCGGTGAGACAGTACCGCGACCCCTTCTATCATCTATTCTATTTGAGCATTAGAATAAAATATTCTTCATTATGAATTTTATAATATGATTCATTGTCATTTAAAACAACTGTGTGCTTATGTATTCAGATTGTACAATAAATATAATTTACTTTAATTTTATTATAATTTACTGGAACTGGAATTAAACAATGACAAGACCAATGTCAAGCAAATGTAGATCCTTCGATAAATTGACTTGCAAAATACTCTTTCAGTATTTACCTAGAGGTTACCGCAGCCCCGGGACGCTAAGGGAAGTTGATGTTACAGAATTATTATTTATCAATTTTGGAGCGCTGCGCAGCGTGTCGCGGGTTCGATTCCCGCATGGAACAAATGACCTTAAATAGTTGTTCCGGGTTTGTGTATGTGAGTTTTTTTTATGTTTGTAAACGCACCCACAACACAATAGATATTCCTAGTGTGGGGCAACATTTTTTTAAAATTGTTGTTCAATATGCAACCGTGCATATAGCTCTTTAAATATCTACATAGTCAAGCCTTCGCATTCATATCGATCACCGTAATCAATTATTCAGTACATTTTGAATACTAAACGCTAAAGTCAGGGCAGTGTCACTTATCGTAAAGAATCGATAATAGTTTCCTTATTTTACAAATGATAGGTAATGATAAAATTATTCTATTTGCGTTTTCACGTTATTATTTATTACATTCGTTATGTGTGATTTTATTGGAGCTGGAGTATTAATAATAACAGCCACACAAACCAATCTCAAAGGTTAAGTCACACCTGCAGAGATTGGTATGTGGATGATCTATATATTTCTGAGGCACGGAGGGAATCTATCAATTTCCTCCGTGCCTCAGAAAGCACGTAAAGCCGTTGGTCCCGGCTGTCATTTGTAATTCTTTGACTGTTGTTACTTTTGTTTTCATTTGTAACTAGTGGCCCGTCCCAGCTTTGCACGGGTATATTAAGAACCGCTCGTCCGATTTTGTGCAAACTTCACATAAAGCATCTACTAAATAGTTCGAACAAAGCCTAAACATTTGGTTTGGATAGGTGTGGCCATTCTTGAGTTATAACATTACAACGAAAAGTGGCATTGATTTTTATATATTAGATTCTTTGACTGTTGTTACTGTTGTTAGGCCACATCGCTCGTAGAACTGACAACCGACGAGAAGAAAAGTTCTCGAGTGGCGACCACGGACCGGAAGACGCAGCGTAGGTAGGCGACCACTAGGTGGACCGACGACATCGTGAGGGTCGCGGGCAACCGTGCGATGCAAGTGGTGAATTATCGTTCGGCGTGGCGGTCTAAGGGGGAGGCCTATGTTCAGCAGTGGACGTCTTCCGGCTGATGATGACTGTTGTTAAGCTTTAAAGTCTGATAAGCAGTCTTACCAAGGGTCGATCATATTACCCAGTTACTGGGTTGTAGAGTTCAGATAGGCAGTCGCTCCATGTTAAATACTGATATGCAACTGGGAGCCGACCCCAACATAGCTGGACAAAGGCTAAGCAGATGATTCTATTTGCGGTTTCATGTGCTGTTCCCCGTGGTTGCACTCCCCGCTGCTCGGCTCTTGTTGGTCGTAACGTGAATGTTATACAGGGTGTAAGAGACATCGACGCACAAACTAATACCATGGGTCCAGGACATGATTCTGGACCCCCTCCGTGTTGGAATATCCGTCGGGTTTTTCCTAATTTTTTTTTTAATTTTTAGAGTTTTTTTTTTACTTTAGACTGTTCATAATCGTTATTCTTACCTAACCCAATGAGATTTTTAATAAAAAAGTAATTAATGCACTACTTTCACTAAAAGTAGCAATGTAAATAAAACTAGAAATGGTGTCTTCTTAGATGCTTTTAATGAAAGGTCATCGTATACCTAATTACTGTGTCTCGTACCACAGTACCTGTAGTACCTTAAGCGCGGCTTGCTATAAAAAAAAATAGGAAAAAACCGAACAGAACGAAAAATTCCAACAAGGGGGGGGGTCCAGAATCATGTCCTGGTGGTGGTATCCGTATGTGCGTCGATGTCTCTTACACCCTGTATAGTCTATAGCCTTCCTCGATAAACGGACTATCCAACGCAATATTTTTTTTTGTAATTCTAATCAGTAATTCGAACCAGTAGTTCCTGTGATTAGTGCGTTCAACCAACGAATCAACTCAGATTCTTAATATTTTCACTTAAATATTTTTAGTATTAGTAAAGATTCTAATCCATTATCAGTTTCATACATGCTTTACGTAATCTGTGAATTCTGTGATTAATGATTATGAATAGAGTTAGGTTTTTCCCTTTCAATCCAAGCAATACTTTTCCTGTTGATGATAAAGCTTATGGGCGTTGGTGTAAAGCTAGGTCAGTTATTTCTTCCTTTGGCGAATTTTGTAAATTACGTATTTCGAAAGCGGTCTGTGATTATCACGGTATGATACTATTTTGTAAGTGCATACAAATGTACCGAAACCGGTCAGTTGTTTGTAAATGTCAAGTATTCCCAATTTCCCCAATATCCCACTGTTTTTCTCGCTTAGCCTTGTTCATCCAAAAGTTTATTGTTTATTTATTCAAAAAAATAGGGATTAGACTGCCCATTGTGTAACCCTTCTAAGGTGTAAATGGTTTTATTTGTAATTTGTATGGTTTAAATAATAAAGAGTTCTCTATTCCATGACATGACTAATGTGTTAATTTATCTTGTTTCAGTGCACTGTGCTGAAGTCTTGCGGTGAGGAGTGTGTGATCGCAGTCAAGGCAAACACAGCTCTCGATAAATAAACCAACTCAGCATTTATAGGGATATACATACATATAATTTTTTTACAATCAACAGCTCTTACATAAATGTAAAACATAATACTATGTATAATTTAACATAAAATATTATGGTGTGACGTGGTGCTGGCTTGTCGCCGTCCACTCCACATCCGGGGGCATCTCGACGATTTGGCATTGGTCTCGTGGTCTGTAAGCCGTACCAATGATGCGGTCCCATTGTTATAAGGATAACATTCTAGAGATAATGTGTCAATTTTCAATCGTATCGTGTGGGGTCTTTAGTATCTGTAATAAAAACTCGACGTCATTTTCACCCTCTCACTCACTAGTGAGACCACAGGGTTGTGGCTTCCGAGTTTTGATTACAGCAAATTGGTTGCCGACCAGCATTACATGTACAGCGCGTGATTATTGCACACGGATACGTTAATGTAATGAATTACACGGGCGTGGGACGCTGATGCATTAATTTATTTATACTTAAGTGTAATAGTGTGCCCCCGAGTGGAGTGCGACGTCGGCAGGCGGCCGCGTGCGACCGGCCGGAACTTCACGTTTGTTTTTGTTTTGTTTGTTCTCTTTTCGCTTACAACGTCTACTAAACGTTAAAGTTACGTTGCGCTCCGCGACCCGCCGAAGGTTTGTTGATCGACATCGGTGATAAAATTTCTCGTGGTGGATATTAAAAGTTTATAACGGTAAATAACCCGAAAAAAGAGATGGACGCAAACTTGAAGTTATTACCATATTTTAATGCTAAATTAATGAATACATAAAAAATCGAGAAAATGCGCAAAAAAATAGAAATAAAGAAAATTATTGAATGTGGTGTGTGATTGATTAGTCCTCTAGGCGACACGCACGTGGCGCCCCCTTCATGTGTAACACTTGCCATCTGTTCAAATACCTCCACAGAGTTGTGGTGTGCATTCCATGGCGTGCAGTGTACTGCTCCTCTCGTTAACCCGTGACGTGCTAAATCAATGAAGACTGACTGACTTGAGAATGTCTCCTGGTTATGAATATCTTCAGGCAAGACTGACGATGCATTTTGTAGAAGAAATAGTTGATTTTATAATGTAAATTTGTGCTCACTCGGCCTTTCCTTGCTCTCTTTGTTTGCTCATTTGAACACATGAGATGTTACACATTATCGAGTGGCTTAAGATTGCCTAAATTCCATGTTTTAAATGTAGTGATTCGCGACGGCCACTCTCTAGCAAGTGTTGCCTTCAAGGGCTAGATAGGGTACCATTCATTTGTATGTTAGTGGACTTATCAATATTCTTTTAACATCAGATTGTCAAAGACGATATGATATACGAAAATTAATGTAAGAATGTAAGGTAAGGCCCTATAGGAGAGATATTTTTTTATGCATTCAAAATTCGTACATCGCAGGTTGTAGACTAAAGTTTAGGCTGTTATAGACAACAGTTTACGTTCTCTGTACATTTTTTTTTTTTGCGAAATTGCATAATCGTTATTGTTGGTAAAGTTTTTATACTAAGCAGCTTGTAATCAGGTTTTTATTTTATAAAAAACCTAAAGTATAAATGTAAAGACATCGGGAGGTGTAAAATAAAATACTTTAGTAAAAAGGTAACTTTTCTTTCTGTAAAGATAAGCTGTTGTATCCCAATGGAACCTTGAATCGATGTATTCCTTCCTTGTTGGATATGTCTTGTAATATCCGAAGCTTAGAATAGCGTTTGCGGATTTAATGTGAATTTATTCATACCCGTTAGAATTAATTAATTGGTGCACCTATAAGTTATTATTAGGAATTGATTCTCTTGCACACATGGTCTGTTGCTTACATTAGAGCAGTACTCGGTAGATTCTGTGAAGCGAGCTATATCACTGGACCCGGCATTATGTTGTTAGCTTTCTGTTTCACTGAAGAGTCGCACGACTCTGTGCCACTCCTGTGTATAGCTTGTGTGTCAAACATATTGCGCTGTGCGAGACGGTCGACTGCCAGGTCGTTATCATTAGACCTTGTGAAGAAGAGATGGTTTAAAATTGTAATGATCCAATATAATCTGCGGATTTTAATTTAGGAAACTTAAAATTATTTTTTATATTGGGGCGTAGGACAGGTTGAATAACTAATGTGACGGTATTTAGTGCTAAAGTTCTGTATATACGTAAGATTGGATAGATCGATGGATAATGGACACTAGTTAAAATATATCAGTAATCCTCTCTTGATGCAGTTCTGTGTTTGTCATGTTGTGTGAACAAACAGTACCGAATTTATCGCAACGGCCAATAAATAAATGTAAAGCAGTAATAAGTACCTATTTAACAGTCTGTCGAATTAAATCTGTACAAAATGAAATATCGTGAGTTGTGATTCATAGCACCCTTTTTGTAGATTGTATTTAGTTTTTTTTTTATTTACTTTATTAAGTTCCTTGTTATTTTATTTTACACCCTTACATTGTTTACTTTAGAATATTACAATCGTCAAACTGCGATTTGTAGCTACTAACCTATATGGGCCGATATAATTAACGTTACTTTTCAAAATCAAATAGAATTTATCGACGGAATTGCAACTTTCAACTACAGTTTTGATACCTAGTGAGAAGTAAAGTCGACCGTGCTTCTTTGGTATAAACTTGAGGTACGAAATGTACGAATTCGTAGCAGACTGCAAGCTGCAGTATCAGACGTGTCGCTGCGATAACGACTGGTTTCTATGTATTTCTATAAAATATCCTTTCACAGCTAGCGACACGACCGATGGCAGGATCAGACCCAGATTTTCTACTTAATACTCAAGCAAATAAAGTTGAAAATCTATTGAAGACTACTGAGCGTTAACGAGCGGAACAAACGAAAATGCTCTGTAATTTTAATGGATTTTCGACTTTATACGGTAGGGTATAAAGTTGAAAATGTGTTTATTACTTACCGTTTGTTTAGGGGGTCAGTAGTGCCAAGCGCCCACGATACTGGAGCGACCACAGCGACATGTAGGTGCTGCTGTTTGCGGTCGACTACGAACTACCTTTAGCGACAGCACGCCCGACTATCCTAAGTGTCTAAACACACTATGCCGAAGTTCGGCGCAATTACGCCTGCAATGCTATTTGAATTACTGACGACACACTATGCCGAAATTACGTCGCGTCATAGCGTACGGCGTAACTTCGGTCGGGCGTAAGTTCGGCGGGAAGTTATTCTGTGACCACACATTATACGCGACCGAAGTTCGGTTCGATTACCGACGAAGATCAAGGGGCGGGGAGCAGCAGGGAGCCACCCGCGCCGAATTTCCGCCGCGTAAGTTCGGCACTGGTGTGTCATATCAGCCGAATACGTCGGAACGTGAAATCAGCCGCCGAACTTCCGTCGCGTAACTTCGGCATACCTAAGTAGTGTGTTTAGGCACTTAACAACGATTTTCGTGAATATGTCGTCTTACCTCTGACGTACGGTTGGCTTATTATTAAAGAAACCAAAAACTGGTTCATCAATCTGCTATGCCCTCGACTTAGAAACCAGCCAAGAACTAGGTGAAATTATTTAAATCTACAGCTGCCATGTGCTGCTGCTGCTGCAGTGATATCTGCTCAGTGCAGGAGTAAAGTCAAACTTTGAAGTCTGGCACATAGACCCCTCTTATCAACTGCGCCACATTTAGTCATCGAGGTACCTCCCGCATTCAGACGAACCCAGGCATGTTTCATTTGCCGGCTGAGGGGTAGGCCTGTAACAAGCAGCAGCCTTGAAATGCGTAGGTATGCGAAACAGGATGTCGTAAGTTTAAAATGTGATTTGGTTACCGGTTTTCGTTTTTAGGGTCAGCGCAGACAGAACGGAGCGCAGCGGAGAGGATTTTACTAACGCACTTGAAAATAAACTTAAAATTATTACAATAAAGTGCCTAAATGCTTGAACCTGACAATAATGCTCGCGCTTCCTCGAAGATACGTGGGAATTTATTTATGCACTTTATTGTAATAATTTTAAAGTTTATTTTCAAGTGCGTAATAAAATCCTCTCCGCTGCGCTCCGTTGTCTGCGCTGACCCTTATCAAACTACTTCAAAAAAAATCCTAACTCAACACTGAACTCTCCACTGACTGATGATGGCCATATTCAGTTTTTGAAACGTCCGAAAAGAAGACCAAATTATAAACTGCATATTGATGACTGTTTCAGTTTTGTGTCCTCACGCCTTCAGTGAACCGAAGGGACTCCACCGAAATACACCGTATTCCTTGCCTTTTTTTTACGTGGTACCGTCGTACAATCATCAAAATAAATAAGGTCTCCCACCTAGGGCGGAACAGGCTGACAGACTGGTAATTACTAAAATCCACGGTGTTCCTTCAATGGCCCTTTACGTTCTGAGTCACGGTTACCTGATAAGACACGACCCGGGCAGTCGCTATCATGTCTGGATTCTTGAAAGTAGTGTTGTAAACGTAAAACATTGCTGTATATTGTCAGACGTTTATTTAAACTTCATGCACAGAGTACATAGGCGGACTTTAATGCCTGAGGCATTTTCTGCTGGTCTAACTTCGGGTGATGCGGAGAAAAGTATTTATGAAAATATATAAATATTATCTATACATATAATAAATCTGTAGAAGGGTCAATTCTGTACATTGAAAATATTGAAAAAATAAATAGCGGAGGGTGTTGCTGGATCGATACCAAACCCAAATATGTGATTAAAAAAATTTTTGTCTGTCTGTCTGTATAAGCAGGCATCACGTGAAAACTAGTGGTTCGATTTCGATGAAACTTGGTATAATTATACCTTATTATCCTTTTTTTTTTTTTCGTTGTAAAATCATCAAAATGAGTCCTCCCAGCCCCGGGCAGGGCGGGAGGGACTGTCAGACTTGTACTGACTAAAATCCACGGTGTCCTTCGGTAGCCCTTTTGCGTACCGGAGTCGCGGTATACGTATGTCCCGCGACCCCGGCAAGGCTATGGCCCTCTAAAGGGGGGCCCGTCATTGTGCTGACGCTCTTTGAGGCGCGCGTGGAACACAACGCGCCGTCGACCCGGGCATGGTCCATGGTCGGACAGCGAGTTGCCCTTTACTCGCCGCTCGCATGCCCGCGCCTACGGTGGCCGGAGATCGTCCCGCGACATCCGTCGCCGTGGGCGTCTACCACTGCGGCTGAGGGAGGACGCTGTCCTCTCCCTCGCGCGGCCCGCCTCCTCCTTCGCGAGCATGACTGCTTCGCAGAAGGAGGCGACCGCTTCCCACTCCGTCTCGCCCCGCAGCATGACCTCGACCAATGCCGGGCGCGAGAGGTCTCCGCCTATCGCCGTCGAGAGGACACGGCGGTGCTCTGCCCAAGCGGGGCAGTCCTGCACCGTATGCTCCACCGTGTCCTCCGGGCGGTCCTCGCAGTGGTGACACCCGGGCGTTTCCTCCTTCTTACACCTTATTATCCTGGGCATAAAATGGGATACTTTTTATCCTGGAAAAATACGCAGAAAAAAAATCTTATTTTTCAGTTTTATTCATAGACGTTGTTCTGTAGAACCGCGAACACACGTTGCATTACCCGCAGTGGATTCAGCGCCGTAAGCTGTAGCGCCGAAAGTCGGATTTGGCTTGAACCGTTTGCGGCACACGCGGGCCACGCCTCCCCGACTCCTATATAAGGAGCCGCGTTCCGCGCCGCGCGATTGCAATAATCCGACCCAGCCTGACCCTAGCTGCCCTCCCTCAATGACCACACTAAGCCTAGGCCCGAACCCCATAATGAACTCTTAGTTGTAGGCCCTGGCTGGGGGCCTTAAAGTAATTTTTGGCCACCACAGGATTGTCCGGTTAAATGTTTTTATAAACGTCTATTGACGCGACAATGAACAGTATCCCCCGTTAGTGTAGCACTAGTGTTACACCCTGTGTGCCAAAAGTTTCAAGAACGTTAATAACTGGTAAGTAGTGGATACGCTAAAAGGGATCTCCTAATAATATTACAAACAAAACCTTTTTTTATAGTTGGTTATAATTCCTCATCATCCGAAGACTCATCTGAAGATATTTCTATTACTAGGAATGGATCTTCAATATCAAACACTTGACATTCAAAGCTATCTCCTAATTCGTCAAACATATTTTGAACATCCACTGGTTCGGTTTTGATACGATCTTCTATTTTAACGGAAGTACCTTCTGTACTAATACTAGAATCACAGTTTTGTTTAATACCATCAGCAGAATCATTTATATTGCATGGTTGATTATTTGTTGTAAGGTTTTCATTTTCAATATTACTAATTCTACCACCAGAAGTCACATCACCTTTTTTGCTTGTCTCATTATTGAAACCAACTGTTGTATCCGTAACTGTTAATTCTGTTTTAATATTAAATTTTTCCTCATTGTCTGAAATGTCGGATTCTTCACTTTCTATGTCTGAATCTTCGTTACTATCATACATTATTAGTCGATCCCTTATTGAAGGCGGATTTTCATTCAGGTAGTTCTCAAGTTTTTGTGGTGGTGCTGGAGAATTTAGTAAGTAGGTCATAAGTATATTTGAACTGTCTGGAGCTGTAACCACTGTTGGAGTTACTTGTAAATTACTTACAAATATATTATTGGTATTCGAACTTGGTCCTTCATTGATGTAGTTACTAGTGCTATTAGGCGGAGCATTAACATTATTTGGTAATATTGAAACATTATCAACGGCCTTTCTTGAACTCTCTCCTGCCGAAGGAATATTTTGTTCACTTTCAGAGCCTGAATCACTAGAATTTTCATCAGAATGAAATTCCGCCGCGTACTTATTTGGGTTTTGCTCCATAGCCACGTATCTGTAAATGTTATAATTCAAAATGAATGTGAATATTAAAATTTTCTTAAAAATCTAATAAAATCATCAAAAGAGAGTTAAAGTTTCAGCATAGATAATCAACAAGTGAAGTCTTAAAACACTAGGCTACCTTGAGGGACACTTTTGGGAAATATTGGTCTATAAAGTAATATTGTAAGCCTTTACAAAAGTAAGTTAAATTATGGAAAGTGACATGTAAGCCGAGGATCACCCGTAGGACACGGTGGATCATATGGTGCAGGACTGACCCGCTTGGGCAGAGCACCGCCGTGTCCTCACGACGGCGATAGGCGAACACCTCTTGCGCCCGGCATTCATTGGTCGAGACCATGCTGCGGGGCGACACGGAATGGGAAGCGGTCGCCTCCTGCGAAACAGTCATGCTAGCGAAGGAGGAGGCGGGCCACGTGAGGGAGCGGACAGCGTCCTCCCTTCACCCTAGCCGCAGTGGTAGACGCCCATGGCGACAGACATCGCTAGACGATCTCCGGCCACTGTAGGCGCGGGGATGCGGGCGGCGAGTAACGGGCGACTCGCTGTCCGACATGGACCATGCCTGGGTCGATGGCGCATTGTGTTCCACGCAGGCCTCAAAGAGCAAAATGACGGGGCCCCTCTAGAGGGCCAAAGCCTGCCGAAGTCGCGGGACTTACGAAATACCGTGACCCCGGAACGTAAAGGGCTATTGAAGGACACCGTGGATGTGACATGTAAGCATCTGTAGAGGAGAACGTACAAGTCAACATTTATGGAATATGGGCAAGCACAAAGTAATGTTTATCATTTATAAAGTTGCACTTGCATCTTCACATTTTATAGTTTCAAACGCGTTATGACGAGTTATGAAACATTTAATAAAGAGTCACTTTTAGAGTGACAGTATATTTGACTATGTTGCACTATAAGTTGTTTTATTAACGTAAAATATATTGAAAGTTGTTGTATTAATGTGAAATTGACATAATTTCATCAATTTGTTATTTTAAATTACAACAATTATATTTGTACGCCTCTGGGCAAAACATAGAGGAACTACCCATTTATAACACCTATGTATATGTAACTTGACCTATGTTCACAAATAAAGATTTCTGATTCTGATTCTCACCTGTCTAAAATCTCTTCTTCTTTTTTCAGAGCAATTCGTTTATTCTCTTCCAATTTAGCCAACAGAATTGGATCTTTTTCAGCAGGGTCGTCGGTTTCTTCTTCGTTGCGTATCAGACTCAAGAGATCCTTGTACTCTCGCTGCTGTCGCCGTTTGCGCAACGCCTGTCCGCATTGACGGAATAATGCTATGGCTGTAACATATATTTTCATGATTTATAAATTGGAACCTGTCACCACGATCTTTAGAATCAAAATCATGTGAAGCACAAAAAAAAAACAATATAATAGATAGGGTATTTTTTTTTCCTTAGTCTGTACTGTCCCACTGCTGAGCAAAGGCCTCCCCCAATTCCTTCCAGGAATTCTTTTCCTGGGCCGCTTCGAACCAGCCCACATGGTAAGCATCCAGGTCCTCTCGCCACCTTTTTCTGGGCCGGGCTCGGCGGCGCCGTCCATCTCCCGGCACCCATAGTGTGGAGATCTTTGCCCAGCGGTCCTTCTGCATGCGAGACATGACCCGCCCAATCCCACTTCAGCCTAGCAGCTTTCTTGCCAACATCTATTATGCCAGTTTTGGAATGCAGCGTAGTGTTTCGCACCTTGTCTTCTCTTTTTTTTACATCTAGAATGCTGCGTTCCATTGCCCGTTGGCAAACTCCAAGGCGGGACTTTTGAGATTCGGTGAGTATGTGACTGAAAAAATCTAACTAGTCCGCCAGTTAGATTATCAAAAAATATTTGACACGTATTGTTTTTTACGTAAACCAAAATTACGAAGGTAAGACACTTTTAAAGTTGGCAAAACTTCACAAGCAAGTACAGCTTTGACTTGCTTCTGAGGTCACAAGCCCCCACTCCTTTTTTGATGCGTTATATCTTTGTAAATATGTATTAAAAAATATATATGTATGAAAAATACGTGTCGGTTTTTTTTGTTCAAAATTCTAGTTGTCGGACTAATTAAATTTGCAATTTATCGATACATAGCCTATTGAAGGTAGTTGTAATGTTTTTATTCCTACCTTCTTGCATAATCGTCATTCTATCCCAGTAAAGATTATCAGCCAGATCCGCAGCTACCACACATTTTAATACTTCGGGAAAGCTAGGGAATGGTACTTCTCCTCTTGAATTTATCGACCTATTCAATAAATCCTCCAGCCTCCTAGCAGGTCCAGGTGGATGACCTTCTGTGACTTGCAGTCGAATCTGTCGCTTTTTCACTAAGGCTTGGCTGTCTCCTTTTAATTGACAAATCTTTTTGTAGGATTGCACAATATCTTCTTTGTACCTAAAATACCAAAAGTTGAATTTAAGTTTGCCGTAATCCCATCTGTGAGGAGCACTTGGGGGGGACATTAGGCCCCGTTAGTTTTCTACCATTGATTTTTTTTTTGGTTTAGTAGTTTTTAAGTTACAAACATTCAAATCTCTCTTTATATTATGAGTTTTGATAAGAGAAGATAATGATGAAAAATTAGTGGATCCATTCTTTTGGGTGATATTTGAAGCTTAAAAGACAATCATCATCTCAGCCATAGGACGTCCACTGCTGAAGAAAGGCCTCCCCTTTAGATCTCCACATATACCGGTTGGAAGCGACCTGCATCCAGCGTCTTCCGGCGACCTTTGTAAGGTCGTCTGTCCATCTCGTTGGTGGACGTCCTACGCTGCGCTTGCTAGTCCGCGGTCTCCACTCTAGCACTTTTCGACCCCATCGGCCATCTGCTCTGTGAGCAATATGGCCTGCCCATTGCCACTTCAGCTTGCTAATCCGGTGGGCTATATCGGTGACTTTAGTTCGTCTACGGATCTCCTCATTTCAGATTCGATCACGTAGAGAAACACCGAGCATAGCCCTCTCCATAGCTCGCTGAGCGACTTTGTGCTTTGAGATGAGGCCGATAGTGAAAGACCACGTTTCGGTGCCGTAAGTCATCACTGGTAACACACATTGGTTGAAGACTTTCGTTTTGAGGCATTGAGGACGAAAAGACATTGCGTAGCTTCCCGAACGCTGCCCAACCGAGTTGGATTCGGCGGTTGACCTCTTTCTCGAAGTTGGACCTACCTAATTGGACTACTTGTCCTAAATAGATATATGAGTTAACAACTTCGAGTACCGAGTTTCCAACAGAGACTGGGGTGGGCACAACATTGGCATTTGACATAATTTTCGTCTTGTACATGTTCATTTTCAAGCCCACCCGTTGTGAAACTCGGTTGATGCCATCAAGCATCATGCTGAGTTCCTCCATCGACTTTGCCATGACTACGATGTCGTCGGCAAACCGAAGGTGAGTGATGTATTCGCCGTTGATGTTGATGCCAAAACCTTGCCATTCCAGTAGTGTGAAGGCGTCGTCCATTGCGGCAGTAAACAGTTTCGGGGAGATAACGTCCCCCTGTCTTACGCCTCTTCTCAATGGAATCGCCTTCGTGCTCTGCTCCTGTACTCGGACCGACATGGTGGCGTTATTATACAAACACTTCAACACCTCGATGTACCGATAGTCAATACGGCATCGCTGGAGTGACTCAAGTAACGCCCATGTTTCCACCGAATCGAAGGCTTTCTCATAGTCCACAAACGCTAAGCATAATGGCAAGTTATACTCTTCGGTCTTCTGTATAACTTGCCGCAGCGTATGGAAGTGGTCTATCGTACTATAGCCTCTTCGGAAACCGGCTTGTTCGGGAGGCTGGAAATGGTTATCACCGTTTTTGAAGAAAAACACCACCTCACCCCTGCTCCACGTTTGAGGCGTTTTGCCCTCGGACAGGACGGAATTAAAGAGTTTCTGGAGGACTTTAAGTACCGGTGTTCCACCCGGCCTCAGAAGCTCTGAAGTGATTCCGTCCTCGCCCGGCGCCTTGTTGTTCTTAAGCTGCTTCAGGGCCATCCTAATCTATATAATGTCGGGACAGCTTGGCTCTTGGATCTCCTACCAAGCTGTCAACGGGCTTTGCGACCGAAGTGTATAACTGTCCATAGAACCTCTCGATCTCGCCTAAAACCTCTGCTTTGGTCGACGCTATGCTGCCATCCTCCCGTTTCAGCTTTGTCATCTGGCTTTGCCCAATAGACTTGTCCTTTGCGAACACTTTGGAGCCTTGGTTTCGCTGTATGGTGTCTTTAACACGATTCGTATTAAAGAGACGCAGATCATGTCGCAAGGACTTAGATATAAGTCTATTGAGCTGCCTATATGACATTATTAAAAGACAAATCGTAGCTTTTTTAGTCAAAACTAATTAATCTATACTGATTGCGCTAACCTCAAGGTTTGAATTTGAAAAATTAATTTTGTTTTTAAACTTTGTAGGCGGGGGAACAGCTAGTTATTTATAAAATTTAACTCACTTTGCACAGATGTAGTATGCTGACCCATGATAAGTTTCGGATGTAACTTCTGTTTCTTCTAATATATCAATACATTTTTTTAAATCAGCAATACGCATCTCAAGTTCAGCGATTGTATTTTGTGTTCTTTTATTCTGTTCAACTTCTTTTACAGGATTACAAACTTCCATTACAGGTTCAGAAACTACCGCTACAGGTACAGGACCTACCACTACAGGTCTAGGACCTACCGTTTCAGGTCCACAACCTACAGTTATATGTCCAGGAAGTACCGTCACAGGTTTAATAACTTGCATTTCAGGTTGAACAGGTCTGTTTGGTACAAGCGCTAGACAGGTTTGTGGTATCAAAAGGTCATAATCCGTTACTTTATTTGATGATCCACCATTTTTGGCAGTGTCTTCTGTGTCTTGTAGCAATTTATTTTGTGTGTTAGTATCTGTTGCCTGTGGCTCTGTATTTTCTTTGTAAGAAAAAGCTCCTATTATCACAGGGTTGCCGTTTGCAGCATAATTTCTTATTATTGGTTGTGTTCTTATAAATTGTTTGCTCAATTCTGATTCTGGTAGCACTTTATTTTGTGTGTTAGTAACTGTTGCCTGTGGCTCTGTATTTTCTTTGTAAGAAAAAGCTTCTATTATCACAGGGTTCCCGTTTGCAGCATAATTTGTTATAATTGGTTGTGTTCTTATAAATTGTTTGCTCAATTCTGATTCTTGTAGCCCTTTATTTTGTGTGTTAGTATCTGTTGCCTGTGGCTCTGTATTTTCTTTGTAAGAAAAAGCTCCTATTATCACAGGGTTCCCGTTTGCAGCACAATTTGTTATTATTGGTTGTGTTCTTATAAATTGTTTGCTCAATTCTGATTCTTGTAGCAGTTTATTTTGTGTGTTAGTAGCTGTTGCCTGTGGCTCTGTATTTTCTTTGTAAGAAAAAGCACCTATTATCACAGGATTCCCGTTTGCAGCATAATTTGTTATTATTGGTTGTGTTCTTATAAATTGTTTGCTCAATTCTGATTCTAATAGAACTTTATTTTGTGTGTGAGTATCTGTTGCCTGTGGCTCTGTATTTTCTTTGTAAGAAAAAGCTTCTATTATGACAGGGTTCCCGTTTGCAGCATAATATTTTATTATTGGTTGTGTTCTGTTATATTGTTTGCTCAATTCTGACTCCAGTAGCATTCTATTTTGTGTGTTAGTAACTTTTGCCTGTGGCTCTGTATTTTCTTTATAAGAAAAAGCATCTATTATCACAGGGTTCCCGTTTTCAGCATAATTTGTTATTATTGGTTGTGTTATTTTATATTGTTTTCTCAATTCTGGTTCTATTTCTACTCCTATCAGTTTACCTTGACGGTCATAAATTTTTGATACTATTGGTGTTAAATTAACATTTCCTGCTGTTGCTGGTACTGCTGTATAAGCATTTCCCATTGCTGGTACAAGTAATGTATTTCTTTTATTTAATTCTACTGGAATTGTTTTTTGAGTGTTTGCCAATAGATTTTGTTGTAATGTTGATTTTGTTACTATATTGTTTTTGTAAATATTCTCTTCCAATGTTGGTTGTACCATTCTATTTTCATTATGAGAATCTTTTTGTGTAACTTGATTTTCTTGTGCCAAGTTATTTTCATTATGAGAATCTTTTTGTGTTACTTGATTTTCTTGTGCCAAGTTATTTTCATTATGAGAATCTTTTTGTGTTACTTGAATTTCTTGTACCAATTTATTTTCATTATGAGAATCTTTTTGTATTACTTGATTTTCTGGTTCCATTTTATTTTCACTATGAGAATCTTTTTGTATTATTTGATGTTCTTGTGACAATTTATTTTCATTAAGAGAATCTTTTTGTGTTATTTGATTTTCTTGTATCATTTTATTTTCATTGGGAGAGTCTTTTTGTAATGCTTGTATTTCTTTGTTACAATCTTCTAATCTAACTTTTAGGACTTTATTAAACTCTTGGGGTACTTTTAATGGTTCTTTTTGTAATGTATTTGGAATACCATTTTTCTGGTCTGTTTTGTCTATAAAAATGATGTCATTTTTTGGATCATCTTCAGCTTCACCTTGTGATTCTGTCTCAGAATCATCTAATTCTATAACATCAGTCTTTTCTGTTTGTGTTACAATTACACAAGATCTTGTCTCAATTGGGGCTCTAGTCGGTGTGACTTTTTTTTTCTTTGCACCCCTTTTTTTTCCTTTACCACCTTTTTTCCGTTTTTTTTTAGTGATGTAATTTTTTCGATTAATTTCAGGTATTGGTGTAATTTCCACATTGCTATTTTTATTTTGATCCATTGCTTCACTAGTACTGGTTAAGCCTGTAATGTTAAAAATGACATAATTAAAATGTGAAAAGAATTAATCCATTGCATTCCAAGGTTGAGGTTAATCTTTAGAGCAACTCCGCATAATAATAAAATATGTAGCATTTTATTTATTCAATTAATTAATTGTAATTCATCTACAATTGTAAGGTAATCACAACAAACCTGTATAATCCGTTTCAAAGGTATTTTTCTTCACATTAGTTGCCAGAGTAACAAATGGCACTTTTCTTCTTAACCCTCCTGATTTTAATTCCTCACATAATGTTTTGATATGCAGAAACTTGTGATCCGGGTCTTTCATCAACAGCTTGTATGTCTTTTTCAGCATTGTTCTGAATTCATCCGACTCCTTAAATCGATTGTTTGCATCTCTATACAATGGCAGCAGTGTTTTCTGTACAACTCTATGCATTCCCGTAGCATTTTCCATAGTTGTAACTCTCGTTACAATCTTATCCAATAGCCTATTATTTTCAAGATTAGTAACAAATGATTTATCTATTTTATTATACGGTACTTTTGTAGTTGTTTCTTTTCTAGTTGTTGTTGGAGCATCATCATCTAGAACAATTGTATCTTCTGCTGATATATTTTGTGAGCTAACTGTTTTATCATTGTTAAGTTTATCATCGTCTTCATCATCTATGACAAAAGGTTCCTGAAAGAGATAATATACTTTTAGAGATCTATTTCTCATGCATGTGGAAAACTGTATTGTCGAAATCTAAATATTTTATTATGCCTATGACTCAATGGCTAATGGGTACTTATAAATGTGTATTTTGACTTAGTTTTTAGCTGTAATGTGTGGCAGTTTGTTTTGGTTTAATTAAATATAAATTTACAAATTGCTATGCTTATTGAACTAAACTCATCATTTTTGCATTAATGCAAGTACATTAATCAACCAGAATCTGTCAAATTTCTGTAATAGATTTTTAAATTTATCAGAATGGCAGAAGGTCGATTGAGAAAATTTGACAGATTCTGGTAGATTGATGTGCTGGGGTCTGTACTACACCCCTAGAACATTCATTTCATAAGTGTCAATCTTACTAAAGACTGCCATTTCCTGCACCTTGACGCTTATCTTGTTTTATGTGAACATTGTGTCATTTGTTTATTATTTTACTAAGTATTTTGGATGGGCTTGTAAGGACACAGCAACCTAAATAATGTAACTCAATTACTCGCAAGTCATGTGTGATTTTCATTAGTTTAAATCCAATAAAGCATGGGATTTAAACAGCTGAAACTCAAACACAATTGCAAAATAAAGTCGTGCTTTTAAACATGGGTTCCAGTAAGTGGAATATCATACCTTTAATTGCTGAACTTGCAGGTCACCTACCATCACAACGTCATCGTCGTCTATTGTTATGGGCTCTGCCATTATATAAATAACAATTAAAAACCTGATACAACAAAAACTTTGATTTTACTATTCGGATTTCCAATAGCCGTAAAAATTTTTCGTGGTTTGACAGTTTGACACCACTGTCAACAACTGTCAATTTTTTCCTTCGCCCTTTTTGGGGACTTTTTTTTTTTTTTTGGTATTATTCTTTCCTTCCAATCGGAAAAGGCAAAGGGCTTAAGCCCATACAGCCTGGTCTTATTTCAGTTCTAATCTTCAATATTAATAATAGAGGCCAATAATGGCCTTGTCTTCCGTACGATGATATCATTTCTTCATTAACCGGTATATTTTTATGTCATATCCGTGTTGTAGTTTCAAATCAGGTAGAGGTCTATTCCGGTCATGCTTTTTCAAATAACTTCAATAGTATTCTTGACGAAATCATAAATGGGATAAAATGTTTTAGTGTTCTTGAGCAAATCCTGAATAGAGCGCGGGACATCCAGGGCTTCTTTGTAAATTTCCAATAAGTTGTCAATGAGTACCAGTCTTTGTATATTAAATTGAGGGCAATCAAAAAATATATGATTCAGAGTTTGAATTTCAGAATTGCAATGTGTACATATTGGGGAAGGTATAATATTTAGTCTAAATAAATGTTCATTAAATCTGCCATGGCCCAATCTCAGGCGACAAATTGTTGTATAAAAATTTCTTTGTATATATTTTCCTTTAGTAAACCATGGTCTTTTGATGTCCGAGTTAATATAACGATACCATTTTCCTTTTATTTTTACTGTTTCTTCCCAATGGGTTATCCATTGGCGTTTGATGTTTTTCATGATGAGGGTCTTACAATCTGAAGGTGGTAACTTAATATTTTTAATGGGTATTTGACTAATATTGGGATTTTTAACTATGGAGCTGGCAAGTTTATCGGCAAGTTCGTTACCCGAAACGTCAATATGAGATGGTGTCCAAATAAATCGTATTTCTCTGTCTTGATTAAGCCTAAGCCTGCTATATTTCTGCCTAATGTTGTAAATGATATAATTTGTGCTACCGCTGTATGAAGGATTTGATAAAGCCATTAAAACACTCATGCTGTCCGAAATTATCAACCATTTCTTGAAACTGAGGTTAGTTGTTTCTATATATTCTAAGGCTGCATAAATGGCCTGGGCTTCTGCTGTATAAATACTTGCATTCGATGGTAGTCTGAAGCCATGTCCCAATTTAGTGACAGGATCATAGTATGCCATGGAGACATTATCATTATATTTTGAACCATCTGTATAAATTTGCCTATAATCTGTATGCTCATCCAGTTTATTGTAAACGGCATATTTATCAGTCAGTGTCCTGTCTACGTCAATGTTCAAGCCACAAAACTTGCTTTCATAAGTTCCCTCATAGCAGGGCAAAGTACAACTATTAAAAATATTATGTTCACTCATAGATGACAAAATGTCTTGGATGTTGTGTGTTAAAAAGTTATTAGAATTAATCTTTAACAGTTTCGAAAGAAGGGGATTTCCAGTTTCGGACAACAATCTTATGATTAGATTGTATTTTAAATGTAAAAATCTGATATTAAGTGGACACAAGTTACACTCAATTTGCATTGAATTAATAGGTGATGATTTAAAGGCTCCCAATATTAATCTTAAATTTATGTTTTGAATCTTTTCAAGTTTATCTACTAATTTAGAATTTATGCAGTAACAGAAAAAACTATAGTCAAAATGACTCCTTACTAGAGCTTTGTATAAAGTTATTAGAATCTTGGGATCGGCACCCCACTGACTGCCAACCAAAGATCTCAAAGTATTTGTAGCTCGTAAAGCTCGTTCTGCTATGCAATCAACATATTTATACCATGACAAATTATGTGTAAATATTACTCCTAAAAATTTTGCTTGTGACTGAATTGATATCAAATTATTGTCATACTGTAGCTTAACTGCAGACACTTTCTTCTTTGAGAATACAACTATCTTACTTTTAGCAGTGCTAACTTCTAAATTTAAATATTGAAAGTAACTGTGTAATTGTTTTAGTGCAAAATTTAATTTTTTATTTGTGTATGAGATGTTATCACCACTGCAATAAATAGCCAAATCATCAGCAAACTGTAAATTGCTGACTTTTGATCCTAATATTTCATTTAGTCTATGAATATAAAGTATATATAGTAAAGGACTTAAAATGCCCCCTTGACAAACACCTTTGTTTGACAATCTGGGTCCAAAAATGTTATTGGATCTCATTTTTATATATACTTCTCTATCACTAATGAACTCATAAATCCATTTGACACATTTTTCAGGTATTCCCAAGGAAGAAAGAGTTGTACATAAAACTGAATGATTAATGTTGTTAAATGCACCTACAATATCGAAGAAAACACATACAAGATGTTTATTATTGTTAATGGCAGTATCAATATCATGGAAGAGATGTCCTATGCTTTCTCTTGCTGAACAACCACGGCGAAACCCAAATTGATTTCTTGGAAGAATATGATTACATTCTATATAAAACTCAAGACGTTGTTTTATTAATTGCTCAAAAAGTTTACCTGCACAGGATGTTAGAGCTATTGGACGATAAGAATCTGCATCATTTGGATCTTTTCCTGCTTTAAGAATTGGAACCAAGCAGTCTTGCTTCCATTCTTTTGGAATTATTGTTTGTTCCCAAAGTAAGTTTAAAATGTTTAAAAATTTTATGAGACAAAATGTGTTCATTTTTTTAAACATTTTGTATGAAATGCAATCTAAACCAAAGGTGGTATCTTTACGTGATTTGATGGCTGCTTTTAACTCATCTATGGTAAATGGATCAATAATGTAACTATTGGTGGGATTTACAGAGGTATTAGTTAATTGTATGGGGTGTGAGACAAAGTCGGGTGTATATTTTCTTAAAAAGTTATTTATCCAAAATGTTTCACTATTATTATTGAAATTGTTATTTCTTTTGTAGGATTTATTAAATTTACGCATAGTTTGCCAGATTTTTGAAATAGGAGTGGATCTATTTATTTCTGAACAATACTTCTTCCAACTATCCAATCTCTCTAATTTAATTATAAGTTTCTTCTCAGCCTGATTCTTTTTAAAATTTATGTAATTTGACTCGCTTGGATCTTGTTTAAATGCAATAAATGCTTCTTTACTTTTTTTCACTGCATTAGCACACTTTTCATTCCACCATGGAAGAGGAGGATAGCGGTATTTAGATTTGGTCCCTGCCTGCTTCAAACTATTGGTATTTAAATTTTGAGCCTGATTTCTAAACATTGATTGATTTACAGCTTTTTGCACAATATGGCAATATTCATAGTATGACTGTAAAGGATCATCATAATTAATAATAAATTCTTTAATCAAATTGTCTACTATTATTGTGTAATTTTCCCAATTTACGAGTCGTAAATTTGGTCTTTTGAGTTCTGATAAGTTTTCTTGAGAAAAGTTAGAAGGAAAGTCATGTATTGAATCTGTAACAGTATTGAATATTATGTCTGTTATTGTGGGTAGATGATAACTTCCCAGAGGATCATTATGAACTCTCCAGTTACAGTTAAGGGCGACAGATGGACTAACTATAGTTAAATCTAAACCATTTGGTCTCCAGATATTTGTACCGACTGTTGTTGGTTGTGTGTCGTTTAATAACACTAAATTACATTCATTTACAGCATCGAGGACATCTCTTCCACGTGGATTGACAGATTGGCAACCCCACATGGTGTGATGAGCATTAAAGTCACCTGCTATTAAACATGGCTTAGGTAATGAATTAATGAGGTTTAAAAACTTAGTTTTGCTAAAAGTAGGGCTACAATTTGGCGGAATATAAAGACTGGCTATTGATAGTGATCTATTATTAAATGTTATTTTGATTGCAATATTCTGTAGTGAGTCATCAGAATATGTCGTTAATCTATTATATTGAATGCTATTACGAATGACAATGGCAACACCATTATAATTATTGCCACAATCATTGCGTTCTATGGAGTATCCTTTAATATTTAAGTGTTGTATAGGCTTAAGCCATGTTTCGCAAATTAGAGCTATGTCAATATTATTTTCATATAGAAATTGAGTAAAAATATGTCTATTACATAACAAGCTTTGAGCATTCCACTGTACTAACTTTAATTTGTCTGTGAATTTGAAATAATGTTCTTTGTGTCACTGGGGTTAAAAAAATCACTCAAAACATCTAAAACGTTTTTGGAAGATATTGGAGTATCTTGTGTCTTATTTAATGTTATCATCTTGATAATACTTTGCACTAAAAGGTTAAGTGCCTTGTCGTTAGATTTTAATAAAGTGAAGAGATCTAGAGGCTTTTTAGGGCCCAGAGATGGGAAAGTTCCATGATTGAATATGTCAGCAAATGATGGTGGCTTAACTTTTTGTCTATTTTCTTGAATTTTTTTCTGTTTTACTGGACACTGAGCTGAAATGCTGATATGATTGCCATCACAATGGAAGCATTTGGCATGTTCAATGAGTGTTTTACAAACTTTAAATGAGTGATCTTCTTTACAGATGGAGCAGCGTTCAGAGTTCTTGCAAAACTTTGCTAAATGGCCATACCTGAGACACCGGAAACATTGTTTGACAGGTGGAACATACGCTGAGATGTTGTGCCGCCAACCTTCCAAATCCACGTAGTCTGGAAGAACAGACGTCGCGAAGGTGATGGCTACTATTTGCAGCGGCTGTTGAATGAAATTATCATCAATTTTAGTCCGTTTTGTGAATCTTCGAACAGATATTATTTTCTTGTAACTTGACAGCATTGTGAAGATTTTTTTATTTGTCAGATTGGTAGGCACATTTTTAATTATACCAGTAATTTCCGTGCTTTGTGCTGGTATATTAGCTTTAAACTGATAATCCTTTAAAAAGGTAACATTGTTTAAAAAGGCATTAGCAAGGCTGGCTTTTTCAAAATATATAGCTATTTTAAACTTGTTCATACATCTAAGGTATTTGACCCCTTTATTAAACCTTTTGATGCAACTGGATATGGACATGAGATCTCGTGTTCCTAAAGGTTTATCAGCATTAGAAGACTCAACAAATACCACAAATTCTGCAGCACCGGAATCCTCGGGATATCTTCTTTTGTAGTCTGTAACTAGATATGGTTTATACGTATCTGCTACTTCAATCTCGGACTCTGACGACGTCGACTCTATTTCAGATTTTTCACCCTCTCCATCCTTCTTTGGTTTTTTTCTTTTTCGCACCTTCCCCATTGTAATTTATAGATTTAATAAAGGATTTGATGAATTATTACTTGTTTTCACTGCCAAAAACTCTATTAATAAAGGTTTAATCACTTAAATTAAACAAAGTTTTCAAAAATCCCGCCTGGTTAACTCAGTAGTTTCCCGCGCTTTTTTTTTCATTTCACAGACTACATTTGACACCATCCATCATCACATTCATGATTTTTTTTTTTTTTTTTTTGGGGACTGTCATTCGCGTAGAAAGAGAAAAAGTATAGAACTCGCGTAGAAAGAGAAAAAGTATAGAACTCGGGATAATTCCTTCTCTTTCCCTCAAGAAAGAAAAACAAGTCGCATAAGAAGAAAAGGAACAGAGCATAGCTATCGCCATCTCTCAGCGCGTAGCCAGTTTTTTCAAGGCCAGCCACAACATTTCGCGGATTTTAGGGATACCAGATTCGGGCAATATATTTCCTGGACAATTCGGTCTGTACGATAATATATGAAAATTGATAATTATTTTTTAACAAACACTCTACATGTTATACAGGATACAGGAATTTGAATCCGTAATAAGAGATTTAAAAATAAATTGGTTGGAGACTTCAGCTCTTTCTCGATGTGTTTTTTTTTTTGTCCGCGAAAATGAGTGAGATAATATGTATTGATGTTTCCCCTATTCATAGTTCATAGGTAATTCCTCGATCGACGGACCCGATAGGAAAGTCCCTATATCGCTCAATATAAAAATCGAAATAAGAATGGGGATGGCAACTGGGGAACTAATGGCGCTAGTATAGCTTGTTCCAAGCATCGTCATTGGCTCTAATCTTATAGGTACTTCAAAATAGTACTACGTCATTGGTCGGATTAGGACTTGCTATGGGGGCGCCATCTACAATTCTTTTGACCTGCCTTCCCCATTACTGATATTACTACAAGAGTATTGATTAGAGTTTACAATGGCCATTTTAAAAAGATCTAGTCTGGAAATGAAATATTAGGTCGAAACAATTTGAAATAATGAGGGCATTATTTCAATTTAATTCGAACTAAAAAGAACAAAAAAAAAAAAACACTTAAAAAAAACTGTTTTTTTTTTCAACCCTGATATATTCCTAACATTCAAGGGTTGGGGTCACATCATACTGTACCTTGCATAATGTTGACTTAGTATGGCTTAGCAGGTTTCACAAACTTACGCCATTAAATTCTTCTCTGTACTTAATTAGGCAGATTAAGGGAAAAAGTCACATGCAATGATGTTTTCCTTCACCGAAAGGCAATATATGGATAAACAGGTTATCCTTTTGACATATTGTTACCCCTATCGACCATTACCGATCACGCGTGATAATAATGTACCCGCTAGTCGGGTAAAAAGTTTGCAGTATGACAACACTCCCCATTCGTGACGTCAACATTCTCTATCTCATGTGGCTACGCCAAACAACAATCTAGGGTTTCTATAACTAAGGTCATTCGTATGGAAGATTGACGTTAAATTTTCGTTCAAAACAGTATGTTCAAGAGATCTATGCTTTTTTTTTTTAGTTTGGTAAAATCTGAAATCATCAAATGAGTCCTCCCACGCAGGGCAGAGAGGGAGGGACTGTCAGACTTGTACTGACAAAATCCACGGGGTCCTTCAACAATAGCCCTTTACGTTCCAGGGTCACGGTAATTTGATAAGTCCCGCGACCCCAGCAGGCTTTGGCCCTCTAAAGGGGGGGGGGGGCGTCATCATGCATTCATGCTGACGCTCTTTGAGGCGCGTGGAATACAACGCGCCGTCAACCCGGGCATGGTCCATGGTCGACCATGCCCGGGTTGACGGCGCATTCCGCTGCCCTTATCCCCTAGGTACCTTATCCCTTTCTTGCATACAAACCTTGTTGTGACTTCGTTTAAAAACTATGTAAAGATTATGTGTGAAGTTGCTCCATCTTATCGGGAGCACTCGTTTACGTTATAGATTCGAGCATTACAGCAGCGAGAGAGGGAAATATAATATAACAGTGCGCACCATGTAATAAACAATATGATTGTAATAAAGAGGTAATACCTTGATGCAACTTGTAGACAATACGCTCCACTTGTAATTAAATTGTGTCCGGGCCGCAAGCATATTAATGTTTCATTCCATAATGCTGCGGCCATACATTGGGTATATTTGCACCAATGTTACCAACACACCAATGTGTGGATCAGTCTTGGATACAATGTGAACATTACGTCCAGTCACAATCGAATGTTGGGCATTCGATTGTGACTGGACGCAATGTTCAGCCGACCCGTGTCGAGTCGGTTTTTTTTATGTAAGTTCAAAGGCGAGGGGTATGAAGGGGGGAGTGCGCGCGGGCATCTTGGACTAAATGCCGCTCACGCGCCACACATTGGTCTGTCTGTTCATTCGTCGCCAGTAGTGCTGTTGTTCGTACGTGTTACAGTACGTAAAACAGTTAAAATGTATTTCTCTGGGTCGGAATAGACTTTTTTATTTATTTGTCTAGTAATAATAATATAACTTACTTTATTCCTGAAGAGTGCACACACCACCGCCTTTTTTTTTCGTTGTTTTCTTGTACAATGCAAATAATAAGCATAATAATTATGTACGTAAACCATATGCATAAGCTGCTAGTGCAAATAAGTTTTCATCCATTGTCTTGTCGCTCCGCGACTACAACTGAGACAGGTCCAATGCTTGGTCTATTTCCAGTATTTGGCTACAAAGTACATATTGAAGCCAATGTGTGGTGCAGTAGTTGGGTTCAATACTGGTCATTTAAAATTTGAGTCCAGCTTGGACGCAAAGTTGAATCCAATGTGTGGCCGCAGCATTACACGCGAATACTGCTGGTGAGATGGCACCATATGGTGGTTTGCAAAAGGGTATAAGGAAAGGTAAATAAAAACCCTAAATGCGGATAAATATATATTTAGAGAGGCCAATTAAAACCTATTGTTATTATGTGAAATAAATTGCAACATTAAATTGGCTTGTTGCATTGCCTTAACATTATTAATAATGTACGCTGTATCTCTTATATAGAACCTTACAAGTTAAAAATACATTTCTTTATGAACTACAATCAAAGAAAATACTAAGCAATGAAATGCAACTGTTACCGAGATGGATGATACTGGAGCGAATTTTATTCCAAAATCTATACATAATGAGACATTTTTTACATAGTTTACATGCTTACAAGTCCAATAATATCTATGAAGAAAAAATATATAAATATAAGGACTATTTTGTTCAAAGCACCATACTGGCCGCATTGATTTATTTCTAAATTCAATACACTATTTTATTGATAGACGAGAAATATATTTTTTATTATATTAAATTATCCTTCATAAGTTTCCACAATTTCGTAAGTTCACATTTTTCGTGAGCGATCCTTAATTAACACAATTTACCCAATATATCCACCTCATCTGAAAATAAAACATCCAAGTATTAATATTCAAATAATACAAGGAGTAAAGCCACGGCCACACAGCAGTGACACATTTGTGAGGAGAAATCATTGCTGTGTGGCCCCGCAACGCACTGTGTGCTCGCGCCATTAGTCAAGGTTCACCAATAAGCGATGGACACACACAGTATCCATAAAGCTGCGAGACTAAAGTTGGGACTGGGTAACATTTTAAGATTTTCATTGCAATTCACATTAAGATTCTGCAAAACTGGGTTTTTAGACCCCCTGAGCCGTATTAACGCAAGAACACTTAATTCATCCATCATCGGTATTACGACAAATATCCCATCACTTAGCTTACTGTGTGTCAACACATTTGGTTTTCTGCCAGATACCCTTACTTTTTATATTTTGAAGGTGGTAAAAGGATCACGGTTACCTGTTGAGACAATCCCGCGACCTTTAGACAGACTGGCGAACTCTTAGACAGTACTGCAACCCCTTAGACAGTACCGCGACCCCTTAGAAGTCTCGCAACCCCTTAGAAGTCACGCAACCCCTTAGAAGTCACGCAACCCCTTAGACAGTACCGCGACCCCTCGCAACCCCTTAGAAGTCACGCAACCCCTTAGACAGTACCGCGACCCCTTAGAAGTCTCGCAACCCCTTAGAAGTCACGCAACCCCTTAGACAGTACCGCGACCCCTTAGAAGTCTCGCAACCCCTTAGACAGTACCGCGACCCCTTAGAACTTCTAAGTTAGAAGTCTCGTAACCCCTTACAAGTCACGCAATCCCATAGACAGTACCGCGACCCCCTTGCTTCAGATTATAAAGTGAATGAAAGGTAACTCACGTAAACAGGGCGTTGCACACTGGCAGGCGTCTACTCATTCATCCCGAGCGACGTGCCTGCGTTGTAGCGCTACAGCCAGATCATGCTGCAGAGCCGCCTTGCGACGCACAACTTCAGCTGGCACCACTGATCGGAGGCCGTTGACTATGTCCTTCGTTTTACCTGGATAGAAAGCAATGGTGTGTATACAGTATGTGCGAAGTCGGTTGTGTTGTGGGTTACTATTACTATTGACAGAGACGTGAACTAGTGTGCGCAAAGAATGATGGCTCGTGGAGTGGTACTAAATTTATTTAATTCAACTTGCTGTCATGACATGACACTACCGCCGTGTTAGGGCCAGACCACATAGTGCAGTGTGGTGCCGCAGCGGCGCCGCTCAGAGTTGTTTATACGGCTTTTTATTGTAGACTGGGCATGCCAAGCCAAGCCTGTTGCGGTGCCGCAGCGGCGCCGTAAAAACATTGCGACGCCGCACTGCTCGGGTGGCCCCCAGTCCCCAGTGCGATGCGGAGATATGCGGTGCGGTGTGGTTCTACACCGTTTGGCCTAGCCCTAACTAGGTACACCTGCGGTGTAACGTACGTCAAGTTTAATATGCACCAAAATCTCTAAGTACTTTTTTTATGTGTTATTTAATTATTAATGAAAACCAAGGCGAAAATGTTTGTCAAAATATCTAGTTGGCAAGAATTTGCAGATCCCTAGGAACATATGACTTGTGATAGCTCGGTTGGAAAGAGCTTCTGATAAACTGAATCAGATAGTGATCCTGCTTGTAATCGAATTTCTCTTTCCACAAATTAAAGGCGACAGTCATATTTGACAAATTGCATGTAGCGGAGATGAGGATGTTGAGATGGATGTGTGGAGTGACAAGAATGGATAAAGTAAGGAATGAGTTTATAAGGGGAAGTTTGAAAGTGGCGCCGGTTACAGAAAAAATGGAAGGGAATCGTCTATCTTGGTATGGACATGTGATGAGGAGGGATGACACCCATGTGACTAAGAGAGTGATGAGTATGAACGTTGATGGATGGAGAGGAAGAGGAAGGCCAAAGAAAAGATGGATGGATTGTCTAAGGAATGATATGAAAGAAAAAGGAGTAAATGATACTGTGACGTCTGATAGGGGAGAATGGAAGAAAAAAACGTGTTGCGCCGACCACAAGTAGAATGGGATAAGGGCAGGAAGTAGAAGAAGTCATATTTGACAAATGTGTAGAAGTCGGTAGATGTTCCGATTACATTTATGCATTAATCTACTGATCAAAGATAGTACAGATAAGGTATAATTATATCCTTTTAAGGGCTGATTTTTCAATAGTCAGATAACTTTTATCGGAGGAATAAAAATGGCGGTTTGACAGCTTTTCTATAGAAAATATGTCAAACCGTTATTTTTATCCCTCAGATAAAAGTTATCTGACTATTGAAAAATCAGCCCTAAAAAGGATATAATTATACCTTATCTGTACTATCTCAGTCCTTTTATGAAAAGGTTATCTAAAAGGCAACAAAAAATAATGTATGATATTAGCATTATACTTTGATGTTCATTTCTTTGATGTTTATTCTTTGATGTTCACATATTAGCATTATTGTTTGAATTTCAGTGCAATTTGCTGTCTACCCATGGACCATTTCTTTCAGTGTGAGAAAAGCAAAAGGATTAATTACCAAAATAGATATCATTGAGCGTGTTCCTGATCTTATTCTCCATATCCTCGACCATGCGGCCGATGTTCACGATGTGCGGCGTCACGTCGCTCACTGCTGAGTCCTGTTCTGCCTAGAATAGACAACAAAGATAATTATAACAGACTGCCATAGATAAGGTAGACATAAAGAGGTGTATATGAAGGAAAGAGGATGATATCAGAAGTACTAGTTTATGCCCAAAGTGTTGGTTGTTGAAGAAGTAAGATAATTGTCTCAGAGATTATACTGCCGAGATAAAAAGTAATTTAAATAGGGTTGAATATTTGAACTAAAAAGGGTTAATATAAAAAAAAAAAAAACTAACCGCCTTCAAAAACAACCACAAAAGTGTAAAATAACTTTCTTTCAGAAGTCAGTGGCAAAAATGAATTTAAAAACAAAGTCATCTACTTCCGAATGAAAGTTATTTGAGACTTTTTTATGAAGGGTTTTTGAAATTGGTTAATTTATTTTTTTCTAAAATAAAAGTGTTTAACTTGTATACCTGTCTAGTAAGACTGCCACCAAGGTTCATAGTTCCGCTGCTTTCCTTATTCGTTTGCAGCCACAGCATGGCCGTGGATGTGAGTTTGTAGTGAGCATTGCGACCAGAGCTCTTCTCAATCACTTCAACGACGTGGATGGAGTCCCAGCATCCTTTGATCTTTTGGGAGCCATCTCCAGCTTTCTTTATCAATATAACACCTGTAATATAATACATTTAATTATTATGTATGGTTATAAATATGTATATTGTCAGTGATCTGAGCTTCTTACTGTTTTTTTAGAAAACCACTAGGGGTATGAGAAAAAAGATAGCCGATTCTCAGACATACTGAATATGCATAAAAAAATTCATAAAATCAGTCAAGCTATTTCAGAGGAATATGGTAACTAACACTTTCACACAAGAATTTTATATATCAGATTGAAGTATGTGATCCCCAAAAAATTAGGCAGATGTGCACCTAAGACTACACCCACATTTTACCAATTGATATAGTCTCAAAACAAAAATTCGGCATAATAGTCCCAATAGTAATGAAACAGAAATACGTGTTTTTGATATGCCTAGCTGGTTGGCTGGAATTAATAAGCCCAGATCAGCTAAAAATTAATGATGTTGGCTTACAAAATAAACATCAACTAATATAAACTAGTTACTGGACAGTATTAATTCATCACTGTTCTGGCTATATTCCAATTTATTTGTATGTAACTATGCATCTTTTTTTTATACTTTCATGATGTTTGTCATTTCAGTAGTTACATTTAACTTTAAGTCCTATCTAAGAATAAGATATAAATAAACAAAACACATTCCATTGATGCATTTTCACTATTAGATTATCCGGTTCAGACACTAAAGTGGATCATACAAAATTTAACAAGTGGAGTGGAATAAAGTGCTATCTATAATAAACCATGGCAGGTAATAAAATATAACATGACTCTCATGGGAATGTATTTTGATGACTGTAATAATTATCGCCTTTTTCCTGTACATAACCTATATTTGTTATCAAAGACAGAACAAACCAGCAAATCCATGATCCATGTCCCACAGGTACACGGAGCTCACACCTCCTTCGAAGTACATTTCTCTGTACTGATCAAAGGCGTGATTAGCGTCGATTTCTAGTTTCCTGAGTCTCTCTGAAGGCATTGACCCATCTTCTAGAGGAGGGTCGTATGTATTTGACCACGGCGATCTGTAAGAGTCCCCGTCGCGGTTGTAGTCGCACAGCAAGTAATCCTTCCCCGTGCTGCGGTCCTGAGCAATCTTTAGAGGCTGGTCCACCGACGATAGCAGGTCATCACACATACTAGGCACCAGATCTATCAAATCTGTCAAGTTTTTCTCAATCTGCTGCGGAGGCAGCCTCCGCATCAAGTCTAACGCACAATCCATTTGTTGGTCAGTCTGCAATCACGATAAAACATAACATAGATTTATTAAATTCCGTTAATTTTGGTGCATTAGTCATCATAACAAATAGTGTTACAGAACGTTCAAGCACTTCTAGTAAACAATAACTCGACTTACCATGATGAAACAAGAATATAAAAAATGCAAATAAATATGTAAAATGAATTACAAGTGTTTACAATGTTTAAATTGTTTTAATCCAAATATTAAGAAATCCCAGCCCGAAATTGATAACTTGACGTAATTTGACATGAAGGGTTCACGTTCAGAAATTTTATTTAGGTTAGTATTTCACTGTGAAGTTTCTGTTAATTTCTGAACGATCTTTTTTCTGATATTCTCGATTCCCCAACAGTTTTACTAATCAGGCGAAATAATCGCTATAAATAATGAATAATACATTGATACAGTCAATCTCATTGCGGTAACCACAGACCTTGCATTGAAAATTGTATATTTGCAAAAGCGTAATAGTTTTGAATATGGTATATTTTAAACACTCGAAGATTGAACATGTTTGCTTTAAAGGTGCCGGAAACAGCTGGCACGTCACTATAAACTTTACAATGGAATGTTGCCTGAGTAGTGAGACGCCGGTATACCTATTTCACTCTCTCTCGTTGAAATTCGTATAGGAAGAAAGAAAGCGTCATCTTCAAAGAAAACATGTAACTGTTTCCTGTTGAATGTCAGTTTGTGAATAATGTTGTGTGTGTCAAAGTTTTGTTGTTATTACATTTAATTTCGATAATTACCGTGTATTACATAAATTAAGACTTTTATCAATGGAATTGTGATCCATTTTTGTGTGAGCATTGAAGGACATAGTTACGTGAAGTGTGAATACTCGTAAAGGTTTGCATTGTGTACTTAATTACACTTTATTCAAATGATTCACGTTATGGGAATGTTATCACAGTTATTATTATGAAGGTTGTATTAAACGCGCCTAAACGGGATGTTTGTGTGGCGAAGCCGCAATTACATTTTGTCAGTAAGGTATAAAGTGGTGCAGAGATTGCAAATAAGTTAATCCCATTTGCACTAGGTTATGGCCAAGTTGTGGCCTCTAGAAACCCTATGATCGTTGCTGCTGCATTTCTTTGTCACCTCACATGTTTTTAGTATATCTCTGGACTTTTTGAGAGAAACATAGTCAGAAAACTATTGAAAAGTTTGAATTGATCTGTTAATAACCTTATAGTTAGGAAACAATAGGGCTTTGTTGTAGTAATATGGTATTGTATTCAAATTTTTAGCTGCACCTACTTTGTGATGTTCCTGACATGGACATATAAGTGTGTTGAGTTTAAATTAAATCAAAATCCATTTATTGTCTTATTGGTTCAGTATTTATAAGCAGAACTGCTAAGCATTGGGTTCTGGGTTTGATTCACAGGCAAAGTGTTGACAGATTGTTCAATAGGAATTTCAGTTTCATGAGTTGTCATTGGTGCTCTCATTGGTTGAGAGTTCATACAACCTTGGAGCGGGCCAATGAGAGTGCCAAACGCAGTTGATATTGAGGATCGAGTATTGTAATGACAACTTGTGGTATGGGTACAGAATAGCAGCGTTGGGTCTGCATTTATGCGTGATTCATGGTAATAGGCTGACTCCAATTATATGACACAAAAACATAGCTGAACAAATGTCAGTGTTCAATGGATATACCTTAAACTAACCCCTTGATGAAATACAGGTATGATGTTATGTTATAAGCCTTAATCTGTTAAAAGGACACTGGCTCTGGAACAAAAAGAACACCTAAAAGAATAGGGTTGTTTTTAGTTGGTACGAGTCTAACAGCCCATTTAGCTCCACATTCACTCCAAGTACTCTGCATGCGAAGGACTCTTTTGATGATTTCAGGAGCCCAAAAAAAACTAATTTCTATGTAATAAGTCAGGATACGAAATATGACTTGCACTTAAAATCGTTTATCATCAAGTGTTGATGAAGCTGCAACCTTGAAGTGTCAGCATAAGATGAATGTAGTTGATGATAAATTGATTTTAAAATTATGGAGTTTATGAAGGTTGTCACTCACACATAGTTTTTAAAACATAACCAAAATGAAGTCATTAAATTACACTAATAAAATACAGATGAATTACTTAAAACATATCTTAATTGGTAACTCAGTCAAAAATTAGCTCAAACAATTTTATTTCTATTTCCAATTAGCAACCTACCCTGTTTTCGCACAGGTGAAAAGAAAATGTAGCTATGTCACTCGGGAATAATGTGGGTATCTACTGGTAAACGAATTTTCCAAATTGGGTCAGTCATTCTAGACATTAAATCCTACAATCTTACAAACATCGCCACTTTACAATATTAGCGAAATTTATTCGTTATATAATTTTATTATATTATAATATAATATTATTTGAAACTTCAACACATTTATATTTAAATAAATCCATTTATGTGCCTTTAAGTTGCCAGAAACTAGATAATTTAGTAAGAAAATTGAAATTCCATTTGTTACTATAGCTACCCGAGGTCAATTCTCATTTACTAAGGGGCAAGCTTATTGCCAATACATAAAGCAATTTCTAAGACAGATTATTCTGAGACTGAAACCTTGTAGTAGTAGTTTATAGCTAGATTATGTTAGACCGTTTACGCAAACAATTTATTTTAAAACTTAGTACTTAGTTTCATAACTTTGTTCTAAATATTAGCTTGACATAAGTAAGGTGTTAATTTTCAGTAGTTATCATTATTATGGTACGAAGACTTCCTAGTTCATAGGTGCTAATAAATAGTAATAAAGTAATAATTTGTTTAGAAAGTGTTATGGAAAAGTAAATAAATTGGGATTTAAATGTTATCCTCAACTGCGTTCTTTTAGATAACAACAAACCAGATGGAAAACTTTATCATCAATGTTCATCAGAATCATTGTTATTGTAATTTTATCTTATACCTTTCACAAAACTTGTTACAAAGTGATTTGCTTAAATATTTTTCAATTATTTCTATAAAATGGGTTTTAACAGCAATAGCACTAGCCTGGAAGTTACCACCAGTTGAAATCCAGCTACAATAATTGATCAATTTGCCAGATGTAATGTTCT
The DNA here is from genome assembly GCA_950005045.1 of Agrotis exclamationis. Lineage (NCBI taxonomy): Eukaryota > Metazoa > Arthropoda > Insecta > Lepidoptera > Noctuidae > Agrotis > Agrotis exclamationis. Next base: position 4,707,675 of record OX465433.1, on the reverse strand, counting down.
TCAACTCATCCAATGTTCTGTACAGGACATAGTTCTCACCCAGGCTGTATCGTAACACCATATTCTCTGTCATCTGCCTCTTATCTGTCAAAATTGTTGTAATATTTTGTCATAATCAATTAAAAGTCATCTATTTTCATAAGACTCTTCACAGCACTTTTTGAACATGAGCCTCAAAGCCACAGCTGTGCCACATCACCATTTCATCCGTCTTCCACATACGGTCTGTCCCAGCCTCCTTAAATACGCCGGGTCCTAGTTGGACCCACACTATGCTTGCCGCTACACACTCTATGACTCATCTGCTCCACTGGCCAGCAACACATCTTAGAATAGAATAGAATAGAATATACTTTATTGTACACCAAAATTTTAAAAACTACGGCTTACAATATTCTTACTGTTAATGTAAAAGTAATATGCTTATAAATCTTTTCTCTTTTCCAGATATAGCATTTAAAGAAGAGTGAAATAAGCCTGTCATGATGCCAACCCAACTGGTGAATCAGGATAACCACCAGAATGACGTGCGAGTGAAGACGGTGTACAATGGTGATGTGATGATCACCTACATCAACCATAACATCAACTTTGAGGAGTTCACGCAGGAGATGGTGGCGATATGCCGCTTTATGCCTGATCAGGTAAGTGTGACCTTTTTTTTTATCAAATCCTTTTTTTTTTAAACCTTGCACACTAGGAATTTTTCCTTAGTCGTGGGTGCGTTTACAAACATACAAACTCACCTACACGACACCCAGACCCGGAACAACTATTTGTAGGTCATACAAATATTTGTTCCATGCGGGAATAGAACTCTGCCATTGTGCCAGCCGTGCCGTCAATAATTGTACTAGCCAACAAATGTTAATAAGCCCATGCAGAATTTTCATCTCAATGAAATGAGATAAATAAGGCAGATTAAGCTCTGTATGAAAATTCTTTTCCTTTTTTTTTTTGGTGATGGTAAATGTTAAAAATGGTTTCTGGGACTGTTAGATTCTTATTGACAAAAACTTAAATAATAGGTCGGAGTCCAGTGCCACGGTGCCCTTTTTAAACAGCCCCGCAACCCTCGCAGGCGTTTAGCCCTATGGTGGTTCCGTCAGTTTGCTGACAGTTCTATGAGCCGCGCGTAGAACATGAGGAACGCGGTCCTTGATCGGGCGCGGAGTAATGGGTAGTTCACCCACTAACTCTTAACTCATCAGATCAGCTATAGGACGTCTACTGCTGAAAATAGATTTCCATAGATTTCCAATAGGACCGCTAGGAAATGTCTTGCATCCAGCGCGATCCTGTGATTTTCATCACATCGTCTGTCCACCTTGCAGGTGGAAGTCCCACGCTGCGCTTGCCGGTGCGTAGTCTCCATTCGAGAACCTTACGGCCCCATCGGCCATCAGTTCTACGTGCTTTGTGATGGCCTGCCTACTGCCTGTTCAACTTGCTAATTCGCTGGGCTATGTCCGATCTTTAGCTCGTCTACGAATCTCTTCATTTCCGATTCGATAACGCAGAGAGACTCCGAGCATAGTCCTCTCCATAGCTCGTCGGGCTATCTTGAGCTTACTAATGAGGCCTATAGTAAGAGACCACGTTTCGGCGCCATAAGTCATCACAAATTTTGACTAAAAATGTTTTTATTCTAGGTGTTCACGATGAAGTGGGTGGACGAGGAAGGTGATCCGTGCACGATTTCGACGCAGTTGGAACTGGACGAGGCCCTGAGGCTGTACGAGATCAACCGAGACTCCGAGCTCACTGTTCATGGTGAGTCCTATGATAATAAGTTCATTACTTCATGCTGTAATTATGACGGCAAGAAGGAAATCTATTTTTGTGCGAATCAAAATATGTATAATAAAATCACGATGGTTTATGTAACGAACAAGGCTTATTTTAGTTTTGATCGACTTTCTCTTGAGAATCTCTTATTATTTACGGAGCAAAAATATAGATATTTAAAGATAATAATAAATGGCAGCAATGTTTGCTTGACTGTCGATTACGGTGTGCCTCTGAAAGCATGTCATGCAGCTGGTCCCGTCTCGTCATGCGATTTTTGACAGTCATATTACCGAAAGTAGAGTCTAAGTCCCGTATTGCAGATCCCGTGTTGCAAACTAGATAATAAAACCAATAAAATGGTTTGAATCTAGTTTTAATTTAAGTAATGCTTGAGTGTTGAGCGATGTTCTGTAATACGAAGTTTGACAAACATTTTTGCCAAAATTTATCGTATCGCCTGGTGACTGAACTGAAACTGATAAAAAAGCTAGTCACTCCAAGTAAAATACTGGTATTCAGCTTCATCCAGTTGGTTTAGAAGCTTATCCTAATAACAAAAAGGATTGTAAGAATGGAATCTCTTTCATTCTTATAAGACTTATAAACACAGGTACCATGATACGTGTGTGTAAAAACCCTTTTCTACGTTAAATCCGACAATATTGCCATTAGCAGATAACGCTTTGTTTACTCACCTTAAAATTCTGATAGCCTAAACAAACATACCCACATCCAAATCTCACGTAGGTAAACTCATTTGATTGGTTGAAAAGCAAACGCAAACAGCCAATCAAATCAAACGACAGTACATTTAAATTAATTAGGGTTTTACTAACCAACGATTTGGGATTACTTATCTTTAAGTCTGAAATCTTCAAGCGTAAAGCGCTTTTATGAAATGAAATAAAAAAGCGGTTGATTAATTACATCGCTTTTAGTTTAAGTACGGACACTTTGTCAGCGTCTGTCCCAGGGTTTTATGGCCTTAGTAGTTCTCGCTTCGCTTGATAGATGGCGCTGTCACCACAGAATTGTTTATATCGTCCGACATTTAATATCTTTCAAGGAGTTTTTAAGCTTTTGAAATCAGAAGTTATGAATTAGCTAACATAAAAATTAGCTTGTGTAAAAGTTGTATCTTCATAACAGATTAAGTTTTGTATCTTCAATTAGGTACTCAGCTTTGGCTTCAAATCTCCGTCTCCATTTCCACGCCCCGCAAGGGACAAATTATACCCAATCTGTCAATTTTTTTCCATTCCAACATGAACTTTATCCTTTCATGATAAAATTGGAAATCGTTTAAATAAAGACAGTTTGTAGTAAATAGATGTGCGTGGCGTCTGTACAGTACTTACATACAAAAAATATATGGTTCTTACTCGTCTTTATAGGAAAGTTAAAAAATAGTCATCTTGGGCTTTTATTTTACTGATTTGTAGATTTGTCCACCACCTTCTTTCCTCATATTCTGTATTATGCTTACAATACTGCAATTTATTTATCTAACAATGTTACCACAATTATCAGAAGCCGTTGCTTTAAACAAGTTAGGCAGAAAGCCAAAACCTAATTATACAAAACAGCGCCAAATCACTAATCATTTCAAATAACCGACATGCGTTATAAGCATAATATACATAACATATTGCATCATTGGTCATTTGGTCCACTAACACTGTATTCCAATCAACGACCATTTATATCTAGACTCCTAATCACAGACGACCGATGTCTGTCAACACATTAGGAAAAAAAGTCTTATAACCGTCGTGACTCGACCACTCCTGTGAGTCCCCTCGTCGCACTGACCTTGAGTTAGCCAATCAGAACGCAGTACCCCGTCCCGTTAGCCAATCAGAACGCAGTACCCCGTCCCCCTCGCTTACGTCGTCGACTTGGCAGAATAATTTTCGTTAGTCAGATCGTGCATGAGGCGTCTAGATGTAAATGGTCGTTGATTCCAATAAACTAGCTGAACCTTGTGGTTTCACCTCTGCTGAACTGAGTTCGATTCTTGTGTCAGGCAAAGTGTTACTGAGTTTTTCTATTAGGAATTTCTCAGTAGTAGCCACGGTGTCTGGATTTGTGCCCAGCTGATGGCAATAGGGTCGCTCCCTATGTGGGTTTACTATTAGGAGCTTAATCCTTCAGGGATTACATGCGTGATGGTGTGTGTATGTGATGGGGTATGTCATATTTTGTCGCAATAACTTTTTCAAGGTGGAGGTGCTCCTCTGGGTGGAGAGGAAGACTCTTAGGTACTGAAACTAAAAATCCACCCTCATTTTTTCGTTGCCCTTTGCTTACCAGGCCCTTTTGAGACAGTCTCGCAACAATCTTTGATATTTTGAATACGAAGTAAACTGAAGTCAGGATCAATCATGATATATGTAGTTTTTTCAACGCTGTCATAACAGCCTTTATTCTTTTACTTCTGTGGTCCATTAAGGCCCACTTGATCCTATAGTTACAATAAACCTGATAGGGTCACCCACACAACCTCTGCATGGAAACAGAATCGGGCACAGTTCCAACCATTGTATCTCTGTAGCTTAATTGTCTTAGTTTCCTGACTATTTATTATCATGTTTTGTCGTGATAACTTAATCTTTGATCCTTTGAAGATGTATAAATGGCTTACCACTGCAAGCCAGAAGCAGATATAAATGTTGATGTTGTCCAAACCAGTTAACCATATTTATTTACTTTCCTGTGAACATGTTGCTGTTCTCAGTAGTAATCGGGGTGCCTGAAACTGTCCGCTGTGTATGTCAATAGATTCGACCCCTTTTTTTTCGCGGGAGGGACTGTTGGCCCTCTAGAGGGGGGCTCCGTCATCATGCTTATGCTCTTTGAGGCGCACAACGCGCTGTCAACCCGGGTATGGTCCATCGTCGGACAGCGAGTTGCCCTTTATTCGCCGCCCGCATGCCCGCGCCTACGGTGGCCGGAGATCGTCTGCCGACGTTCGACGCCGTGGGCCTCTACGGCTGGGGTGGAGGGAGGACGCTATCCTCTCCCTCACGCGGCCCGCCTCCTCCTTCGCGAGCATGACTGCAGAAGGAGGCGATCGCTTCCCACTCGGGAGGGACTGTTAGACTAGGATTGTACTAAATCTCCGCTTCTCTTCAGAGGTGCAATTTTATTGGTTAATATTTTCTCCGTTTACCGCCCCGTCGCCTTGTCCGCTTCTAACGACAGGCAACCTGACCCTTTGGGCATTATAGGCGTGATTTTATTTAGTCTTTAACCGACAAAAAAGGGGGAGATTCTCAATTCCACATATTTTTTTTAAATAAAATTTCAAAACAGACTTTACCTTGTTGTAACCGCTCTATCTTACTAAAATATCCGGTTATCCTTCGTTAAAATTACTCTGTTGTTTCGCTCGAATTATTTCAATAACACAACGCATGTGTAGTAGTTAGAAAATAATAGGATAATAACTCTACTAGCAGTAAATTATTATTTTAGTGCGGTCGTAAACATTACACGTTACGGCTTAATTAAATACTTAAGTTATTAAAACTTATTGTTATTACCTACAAAGTTACATCATCGCCATAATATATTTTGCAATATAGTAGAAAAGCTATAGTCAATTTATTACCATTTTTATAATAAACTACACTTCTGTTTTATATCATGAAAACTCAAAGAAAACACAAAGTTTGTCCGTCGTTTCATTTATTATCATAAATGAATAATTTACTCGGTAAATAATTTACCGTCGTATGTCCGAGCGGGAACGTGTCTCGTTTGTTGAATACAAAACGTTGCGCGGGGGTTTATCGGGCGAATTGTGCCGATGACGATTCAGTAGCGTTCACTTATCGTGACATTTCGCACAATGTTTACCCGGCCGGGTGTACTTTTGCTATAAAATTCTTATCTACCCGCATTGCGAATCCGGGCGGCGACCATTTCCATATTCAGATTGGCGTTACGTCGACAGCGATATTTCTCATTTTTTTGCCGTCCGCCGCAGCGATCAGACGTATCCAGTCACGTTCTGAGGATTCGGAAATGTGATAGCTTTGTTTCGCTTTCTGTTCCTTGACAATACATTTTCAGGCACGAAATAGAATTTTGAAGTGCAAATTCGAAAGCAACACTGCTTTATTTTCAGTTATTACACCTGCAAAATGATTTAGAGGTGACTTTACAACGAAACTCAGAATATGAAATATATTTCGGATGCAAATGCAAATGCAGTATTATAAATGGGAGTTCTGTCTCCTACAATTCATTAGCCAGACTCGTAATTAATACAGCGAGCGGGGCGACTTAGTTTCCACACATAATCGTGGCTAACAATCATACATTTATGTCGCTGCGGACTTGGAGGTGCACCCTGGCTTGAGTCCGAGGCACACGTCCCGGGAGGATTTAGTGAGGCGTCCGTGTAACTTGGCGTACGCTCCAAACCGTCTGTAAATAAAACGGAAGCGACCCAAACTTGTATGCAAACAGGGGTGGAGGAACTTGCTCTAATAAAGTACAAACATTGCGGGAAATTTTGGCGCCCAACGTGGGCCACGGCTTGTTCGTTCCACCGCCTGTATTCGGTGCGCAATTAGGGATATTTTAATTAACTTTGAGAGCGTTATGAACCACAATTCAGAATCCTATTCTGTTAATTGAATACGTGGTGGGCCCTCGAATGGGATTGCTGTTGTTTCCTAACGGCTATTCGTTTAATGCGTCCGCCTGCCGTTAATTGATATTTCTGACGATTGGAGGTGTGCCTGATAAGGCCCTGTTACATTTATTGCGGAATCAAACACGTCAACAATTACTGAGGTTATTTTCAGAGACAGTCAACCAGTCTTACCAAGGGGTACTTATCATATTTCTCTTTAGTGTTAGTGTTCATTTGTGCATCCGGCTGACTCCTGACATAGTTGGCAGATGATGATAATTTTCGCTTGAAAAACATCTCAAAAAGGTCCAAATTAAAGGGCTTTGTTAACAGTCGTCCTCAAAATGGGATGTAAGATAACAAAATGATGTTTTCGGCACAGGTGAGGTAACCGCAGGGTCACAAGATGGCGCAAACTTCCACCCTAATTAATGTATCCCAGTGTAATTTCGCGCCGAGCAACTTTCCTGTACCGCTATATTAAATTCATAGTTTGATAGTGGCATTCTACGAAGTTTGTCTTTACTCACAAGTTGTGTTGTGCTGGTGTGGCGTACTTATTAACGTATTAGTGATTAAACACGTATTTAATTGATAAGCTTGTATTATATTGAACATTCTTTAGTGTTTTGTTTTCTATAACAATGGTAGAGCATGTTTTCGATATGAAAATATTCGTGGCATATGTTTTGCTTGCAAATCCGACGTCCCCGAGGGAGATTCGGGGGAATTCCGAAAGAGTTCAGGAAAACTGTTCGGTTTTTTGTAAGAAAAACCCACAACAGTGCCAGTTGTAAAGTTAAAGGTTCGGGATAAAACGTTGGTAATCATATTCTTGTTTTCGATGCCAGTAACTACCTACTAAATGAACAGCCAATGAGATGTCCCACCATAAATTAAATCTTATTTGCTTCAATCAATCAATACTCAACCGTCCACTTCTGGATAGAATTTCATTATCACTTGATTTGTTTTTTTAAACGGTTTTACTTACCTACCCTGTTTTCAAAGGCTGAGGGATTGTTTGAAAGAGTTACCACTGCCCTGTTCCGCAAAAAGAAATTAAATGAACAGGGTGGTTTTAGTCAGTAATAATATGACACTCCCTTCCACTCCACGTGAAGCTGGTTAAGTCATTGATAGCATCTTTAAAAAAATTAGGAGAATAAAGAGAATGGATGAATTGGCAACCCCCGTGATACAGGCTCAGCCCAGTTAGGGGACCACTGTCTTATTTGGAAAGTCAAAATAAAACTTACAGAAACAACTTTTTTTTTCTCTTTATTATTATTGGGGGTTTATATCCACATGGATATATCAACCCCATCGTACCTTATACTTAACTTAATACTATCAAAATGAAGGAGAATCATTAACTCGATCTAAATTACAGAGACTATGTGGTCCTTACCAGACCACACACAACTTTTGTTATAAAGAAAATGCTTGCAAGTTGTTCAGAGGCGTAGCGTGCCTTGGCGGGGCCCCGTATAAAACTTTATTTGGGGGCCCTTAAGTAGGGTAAAGATTTCATCAGTCCAGAGTTCGGAATTAGGTAGAGTTATTTTAATACTTGCATCAAAATGTTGATCTTAATATGGATCTTCCCGGCATTTCTAATAGACAATCTCGTGCTTATAACAGTACCTATTAGGTACATATAAATGATAAAACACCAGAGATAGATTAGACAAATTGTGTAAAAGTAAATAATTATTTTATTCAATAAATCGTTAAGTTTTTAGTATTTTTTTACGCACGTTGGGGGCCCCTATAGCCCGGGGGCCCCGTATAATTGATACGGCAGATACGGCGGTAGCTACGCCCCTGAAGTTGTTACAATGGTTTAATAAATTATTGTTACTTATCTTATTGTTTTTGTGTGTGTAGAGGAAGAATTACGATTTCTTAGGAATAATTCTTCTGGGTTGTTCCAAACTATATATCTAAATTAAATGGTTCAAATTAATATAAAGCACTTAAACAATTTTTGTGGGCAATGAAGAGTGACATCATTACGAGTACATTGTTGGCCATTGTCTATTTCAATTTCAAATATTTAATTGGCCTTTGTTTGACGTTAGGACATTGTGTAATATGAAATATTAGGTAATGAGTCAATGTGTGTCCAAAATATAGGGCCTCGTCTATCTATTCGCTGGGTGCGAAGTCCTAGGTGGGGGTAGTACTATTCGATTGGAGCGCCCATGGTGGCGAAAAGTAAAACTAATGTGGGATTGTCTAAGAGCACATTCACCTTTGCCAACTATTAAAAACGCGCTAATCTCAGGAAATTCTGGTTCGATTTGAATAATTCTTTTTGTATTGGATAGTCCATTTATCGAGGAAGGCTATAGGCTATATAGCATCACGCTATGACCAATAGGAGCACAGCAGCAATGAAACATGTTGTCAAATCGGGAAATTCTTATTGAGAGCTTCCGTTGCGTGCGCTGCGTAAACGGTTTATATTACGCAAAAATTATGTATGACGGAATTTTTCCTCATGAAACGTTCTAAAATAAAGTCCGCGACAGCCTATATCTATCTTTTAAGGTTAACTCACCATAACCTTTTTTATGGAAATCAAATTGGTTTTAAAATAATACATTACTTGCGACGGTATTTTTATGACCATAATAATAAAATCCTTACCCAAAAAAATACGTTAATCATTACAAACATTTAATTTTGAACAAAATTTCCCTTGACATCATTTGATTTCAATGAATATCTGACGAGATATCGTAGTTTCTTCAACAGCAGGTGATGGGGAGCAGTCGGAATACGACGGCTCCGTCTCAGAGTTCATTGAACTCTGTCATCTGTCAATTTCGAATCAATTTGTCAGACATATCTGTACGTAATTTTTATAATCGCGTTATTCCGCCAGAAAAACATAGGTCACAGCAGTTGTTGTGTTGTAAACTGCAAGAATACTAGCAGAAATAGTAAATTTAAATTTTATTGATTCCCAAGCGGTTCTTGGAAAGATGAGCAATGCAGGAGATGGTTAGCTGCCGGGAAGAGAAAAAAGTAAATAATATCATAATCCTCATTTTAATCCTGTATTTAACATTTTTCTTATAGAATACATTTTGCCTATGTTTATTTAATTTTATTCAGAGCTGATGGATCGCCATGGAATCCAAAACCATGTGTTTTGTAAAGAAATCTGATTTCCATTAGAACGGTCAGAGCCGTCAACAGTGCAAACGCTAGGTGGCGCTAAAGTCGTGCACGGTGCCAATACCAAAATTCGCCGAAATCTGTTCTATCGTTTCGTCGTGAAGACGGAACATACATACAAGCAGACATATTCACTTTCAAAATAATATAAGTAGAATTCCACGGTTACCATGGCGTTCTTATCGCTAATAGCGATAAGACCACATGTTCCAGACAACCTTTTTATGAACTTAAAATAATAATTTCCTGTGTTAGTTTCATAACGAGTAGGTAGGTACTTGCTTTTGCACTAAGTATTATGATATTTTTGTTTGAAGGTTACCGCGTTCATCATTCGAAGAGTCTTAGGGTGCGCTTGAGTTTACTGATTCTGATCTGACCCGCACTGATTCGATCTTCTTTATTTCTCTGGCATGTCAGTATTTCAAAGGCCACTATACTACATATTTTCGGACTCAGAATGCAGGATAGGAACACAACTCTGGAACATAGTTATAGAACACAACTCCAAACACATAATCACTTCAGCTTGGACACTATGGACTATGGCCTATGGTCGCCTGCAACACTAGAGGTATTGCTTATGCGTTGCCGAACTTTCTGAGGTCACGCCCTTTTTGAGGGTGTGAAAAAGTTACAGCAAAATCTTACTTAGGCAGAGATTCTCCTCCAGTCATAGTCATAAATATTCTGTCTACACCTTAGTAGTTGTAATTAAGTTATCTAAAACAAGATTAATCTTACGACATTCTATGAATAAGCATTGATGTATTATCTAACTACCGCTTCTGCTTCAAAACATCACGTTCTACTATCCAATCATAAGATTATTTCAAAGGAGTTTCGTATCATCTTTATAACTTTAATCAAAACGACGATTATTAGTTAGCTTTGCGGTTGTAAAGCAGGGCCGCACCTAGGGCAGCGAGACGGTCAAAAGTATAGCATTGGAAAATAACATTTTAAAATTAAAATTAAAAGTAATGTAAGTAAGACATTAGGCGGTGTTGATTGGTTTGTGGAGAATTGCTTAAATGTTGCTGTTCTAGTTGTATTTTTTATCATTATTTTGTTTTTTCATTTTAATGTGCTAACGATACTTAAAGGTATTGTCCCATGATGCTCTCCCTAGCGAAGGCCCCGTTATAAAGGCTCCAAATACAACCAACTTCTGCACGTAAAAACTATTTTCAATTATTGGTTGATTCATTGAGAATTGCTCAGACGTCGCCATTAGTCTGGTTGTATTTTTTATATTATACTGCAATAAAAATAAATACTTAGCATAATATTTCATTAGGTAGGGCATTGGTATTTATTAAAAGTTTTGCATTGCCCCATAATCCCCCACCTAGCTCCGGCCCTGTTATAAAGGCTCCATATACTACCAACTTCTGCACTTAAAAACTGTTTTTATTGCCCTGGAAGCATCTAAACAGCTCCTGGAACTTCCAAGATGGTGGTTGACCTCGTTCGAGAACATATTTACATCAGATAATAAAAATGTTTATTACTGGGATGGATTTATGTCTTTATTACACTACGTCACGTCTACAATTTCCCGAAGTGTTAGGAAGAGATATTATCCCTAGTAGTATACTAATGTATCGTAGGTTATATTTAAGGAGCTCGTAGCTAAATAATAAGGAAAAAAAAAGTGTGGCACTCGGTGACTGCCGCATGCTTTCGTGCTAGTAATGAGCACGTCTTCTGTCCGTACCTTTATGAGCACGTCTGTCCGCACCTTTATGAGCACGTCTGTCCGTACCTTTATCATTGCCGAAGTCTCGACGTTAGACGATGCGTGCTGTCAGATGTGGTCAGGAAATTTCGTTAGGATTTTTCGTTACGTTTTTCGCGCGCGCCGAGCTCAGAGCCTGCGATAAAAGCTATGCAATAGCTTAAAAACTGTGTTTATTGGCATTAAAACTAATTAAAACTGAAAATAAAACAAAACAAATCTTGGAATGCCAAAAGGGCCAAAACAACCTGATCTTCCAGGGTTAGCCGCGCTCGCCTAGTTTGTCTGTAGATGGCGACCATTTACCAGACCGAGTCTCCTCCGTGCTGCGGAAAGCACGTAAAGACGTGATTCCCGGCTGTCATTTGTACATAAATGACAGTCGTAACTGTTAGTCAGAAGCTGGAAAGTCTGACAACATTCTTACCAGGTGGTATCGTGTCCATAGTCGTGGTACAGATACCGGCACGGTTCTTGAGCGCTCGGCGTAAGAGTGGGGATCGCTTTGCGCATCGTACACTTATCGACAAATGAAACGCTCAATAAAACAAGTAAAACGCACAAAACAACGAATCCCGAGTGGCGGCTGCTATGCGATGCGCTACGGCACCCTACACGGGCCAATCACTACAATTTCCCCGCCCCCTTCCTCACTTCATCTACCAAAGGGACCTAATAACTCACTTCTGCGCAGGTGAAAGTCAGCGCTCAAGATCCATGCCGGTATCTGTACTGGGTTATTGAAGTCAGATAGTCAGTCGCTCCATGTAAAATACTGATATTCAACTCCGGTTCGACTGGAACACAACCCCATTACTTGAACATAACCTTTACCCAAGTAAAGGTTATGTTCAAGTAATGGGGGCAAATATATAACCATATAACGGTCTCAAATTCAAACTGCTGCTAAGAAAAAAACTCCAGAAGATAAATCTCAATAAAACTTCGACCAAGGAATCGAATTCAGAAATCATGTTCAGAATTCAGGAGGTCACGATCGCTAGACCAACGAGACAACCAATAAAAAAAGTTTATTACCAAGATAGATTTATGTCTATGTTCATAATTATTAATAACATGGATCAAGGAAGAAGTGGGTGTAATTGGTCCAATAGACAAGACTCTATGTTCGGTCAAGTTTGACGTCGCGGGTTTAAATTGTACAGATGATTCAATTGAATTGGACTGTGGGATACAGAATGCTTAAAGGCAACGAGGATAAATTATGCTTGAAAGATTTGAATAATAAAATAGGCTATTTGACAGTATTAATATATCACAAATGTAATTAGTCCGGCATTTAGAGTTTTGAGAAATAACGGACACGTGTTTTTTCTTTTGTAAATTCAATGAACATTTACCAAGATATAACGCATCGAAACTCGAGAGTGGGGGCTGGTGACGTCAGAATTCAGTAGAAATTGTACTAAATTGTGACGTATTGCCAATTTTGAAAGCGTTGTATTTCCGTCAATTTTGGCAGTACAAAAAGAAAAAAATACGAGGCGAATATTTTTTGATAATCTTACTGACGGACTAAAGTTTTTTTTTTGTCAAATAGCCTATTGGATTAGCATGTGGATAACCCGAATCGATGTAGGTATGTTCGATCTTGCCGAAACCAGGAAATGTCAAATGATAATGATTTTTCCTTCTATTGTAGGCAACATGTGCCAGTACCGACAACGACCTAATTTTAAAATTTCGCGATGCGTCTTTCAGCACTTAATGTTCGAGAAAAACGATGAGACCAATACATAAACATGATGTCAAGTTATTAATGTAAGTCGGGCAACGTCCGCGAGTGCGCCGGCGCACCAGTCCCGTGACGTCATGCCAACGCCTGCGCCAATTCCAACTCATCATAAAAATTACGATCCGGTCTCTACTCGATATGATTACCAGCGACCAATCGCGATGCTCGCACGCACTATACTTATGAAGTTATGATCTACAAAACCTCCATACGGTACTGCAAATGTTATGAGGATAGCGTTAAGTTATGTAAATCTCGGATCAGTTCATCTCATTGTGGGCCGCGGGTGATTGTTCGCCGCGGGTGTCTGTTGTCGTTTGGACGGCGGAGTGGTGCGGAGGTCGCGCCGGCTAATTGACTCGGCCGCCGGCCGCAGCGGCCGCGGGAAACAGTGGCATTGTGAAAACCGGCGCGCGTACGCGTGTTTTTCGCGCGGCGACGCAACGCGCAATCTGTGCGCGATCTCCCAGACGGATAATATCGCATGCGCGCGCGCCGTACCGGTGACAATTTCGCATTTCGAAATCTCCGCGCGATTGCAACGAACGTTGTTCCGTTGCGCTGCCGGCCGTAGTATTTACGCGTTTAGTACTGTGGTTACGTGAAACTTGCGGCTAGAATGGAAGCGATGACCTCGCCGCCGATACCATCGTCCGGCTATAATGTTGACAGTTCGACCGTTGAGGTGGTTTTGTGTTTGTTTTTCGTCTGTCGATTACGGTTGGATGCAATTTTTTGTGTGATACAGTGTCCCGTTCGCCTCAGTTTTTCCTCGTCTCAACTTGTTCTTTGTTGATCCGTGTATGGCGGTGGCGCCCGAGATAACGTCGCGTGCGGCTGACCCACATCAAGCTCGGGTTTGCACAAGGTGTGTGCGGATATTTCGAAATTTCACCCGTGGACGTAGTGCCGGCCGGGCGTCGTTAAACACACGCCGATAACACCGACTCCTATTGTGCACGTGTTTGTTTGGTGCCTGTCAACTTGCTATGTGTTTCCGATTACAATCGTCCGTTTGCAAATTGGATCGATATCGAATTCCGTCGTGATCGGCTGTCTCGATCCGTATTATTGTGTTATCTCGGTAACGGCGAGCAATAAACAAAGGATTTCTCTATTATGTTATCTGGCTTACCGTTGTGGAGAAAACAGATATAGATACGACTGTGTGTACGAGACTTGAATAAAGCTGGACTCTTTGTCCGTCCCACAATATAAGAGTAATATAAGTTGACCTCACCGTGAGCGATAAAAGTACAAAAAATGATGACGACACGCTGAGACTGCGGACTTTGGATTAAATAAAACATGTCTGTAGTATTGTTCGCATTATCCAACTGGACACAAAGGATTAAACACCACTTTTGAACGTATGTTTTTCAACTTGGCGACACTTAACGAGAGAGCTTTTGCACATTAAATAGTCGGACACCCTCATAACTGTCTGTTTATTAGTAGAAATAACTCTGGCGATACGACTCCGAAATAGTCAGTTATTTGTTTGCCACTTACGCGCCAAATAATTTAAGTTGTAGGCTTTTTCCCAGCTTTGTTGTAACCTTAATGGAAGTTACTGATTATCCTAAATTAGTCTTGAATTATTGAGTGCGCTCTACCTTAAAACCTAAGAATTAACCGATATTGTGCCCCTCCCTATTGGAAATTTAGTAAATTGATTTACTCACCCCAAGATAGGATATCGGTGTCTCTGTTAGTTTAAGAGCTTTCTGTCATAAAAACATGCAGACTATCCACAAAGGACGTCTTCAGCTAATCGATTTACGACTTTATCCTCGATAGTATAAGGTTTAGTGTTATCTACGTACACAGTGATTTAACATATTGATAGGCCAATAGCCTCCCTTCTGAAGCCTTGATCTCTCTACTCGGAATATTTCGGTATGACTCACGAACTATGCTGTATATTTACATACGATACACAAATGCTACAATCATTGCTATTTGTTTATGCGATAACCAACAGTTTGTTGTTTGAAATAAAGTTGATAATTCCCTGATTATGGGATTAAGCTTGCAGTTCTATGTAAGTTATACGGCCAAACAAGTTTATGCAACGCGACATTGTAATCATATTATGCGAATTATTTGTTTTAACAGTCGAGATAAGGATTATTTTTTCCTGTGAGCGGACGTTATGATTATGAGTTTGAGTCTTATGTGCCATAAATTACAAACATAAATGTTATAAATGTAAAGCTATGTGATAACTTCCTGTTTTCTAAAGAATCTTTTACAATATCATTTTTCTAGAGATTTCAGTTTTTATCTCAGGTTAATCAGATAACGTATTATGGTTTTTGATACAAATATTAGTCTTCTTTTAGCTCTGTTGTGTTACAAAAAATACTACATTTTTCGTACTGTGAGCCATATTAGCCTAATTTTTTATGGTTCTGTACCCAAACACCCAAACATTAAAACGCGACCGGGAATATTACTAAAACTCCGCTGACTGTCTGTCTGTTTGTCCGTTTGTCACCGGGCTGTCTCATGAACCGTGATAGACACATTTGAAATTTTTACAGATGATAGGTATATTTCTATTGCCGCTTTAACAAAAAATATTAAAAAAACAGATTTAAAGGGGCTCCAAACATACGGAATCCTTCGCTCGCGAATCTAATTCCCATTTTTCCAGTTTTTTTTTTTACTACTTTCTTTGTATTATGTTTAATACTACTACATATTTAAAACCAGTCAAAGCAAGTTAATCGATCGAAAACTATCAAATCAAGTTACCTATAAGTATAAGTATTGGTTACATACGTTATACGTATGTTCGTTTTGCAACTGTAAGTGCACTTTCACTCAAGGCCGAAATAACCAATAAAATGAACCGGGCCACTGTGTAACCGGTTGCAGTAAAACAATCATACGAGAAGGCATTTGGTACAAAGATAGTTAAGTTGGTATTTTTGGTACCGTTATTGGGATTACGATAACATACCATAGCACTTGTACTTATGGTTTATAAATGTGATCATTTATAAGTATTTATAAATGAACTTGGTTCACAAAAAAAAAATAGAGTGAACCTATTGATCTCAATTCGCTGAAAATACAAGTTCTAGGCTACTAAGAAATGATTCATGGAAAGAAAACTTTAGTCAAAATTTCATTATTGAATCAGAAAAATGAAAGTATTAAAAAAAATCGATAGACTCACCTTTGTACATTAAACACTACAACGGTCTTTATTTGAGAACTAAGTTGATATGCGTTTTTCCTTATTCGGCTTCTCGGCTAATAATAATAATCAGATTTTGGACAAATTATATTGGAAATCACCATATTTAGCATTATTATTAATGCAACATCAATCACATTACCATAACAATTATTATTTTTCCCCAAATACATGTCATAAACACAAATTAATGTAATAATCAGTTTTCATAATACCAAGCTTATTAAAATTTCAATTAACCAGGTGCCAGGCGAATCCTTTCACGGTGCAACAATTTTAATTAAAATAATAGCCTTTTATTTATTTAAAGGTGTCATCAGCGTTGCTTTAAACGTGTCCATTTCAATTTATTCAGATCGCTGTTAATTGTACCCGTCCTATTAACAGTCACGAACTTAATTATGTATTTAAAAATGATACTGTTGGACGATTTTTGCTTTTATGAATATGAATATGGGATTTGATTATTTTTGTCACATAGGTATAATATTCCCAATGCTGGGAAATGCTGCCACTTCCCTGTGTAATCGAAACAAAGTGGGTGTGGGTGTGACATGTTTGAAAACTTTAAGTTCTAGAATAGCCTGTTTTCACGATTTAGTTACAGGATTATTATCATCAAAATCACCATACAACCCTCCAAGTTCATAAAGCTTCAGGAACAAAAAAATAACATAAAAAGTCATTCCTGAAGCTTTATGAACTTAGAGCGTTGTATTGATGATTTTGTTGATTATAATTCTGTAACTACATACGTCTTACAGTTGCGATCAATATTTTAATCAACATACAACCTAGCACTGGCCTGCAAATTGCAAAAAACCCAAGAAATTTTGAATTTCGCGGGCTGCCCTGGAGCATTCACCTTAACCATTTTGGGAGCAGTGTTGATGAAAACACATCCTCCTTAGCCAAACATTTTCTCGTAATTTTGAATAACATAATAATAATTATTATTATTAAAGACAAGTCATTCGCCTCGACAACTAGATCAAAAAAAATGTAGTGATGTCAAGTGTCCACGGCTAGACTTTATCCTCCAAAACTAAATTCTCAGTATTAAAATAATAAACCAAAAGTCGTCTAAGTCGGACATACAAAAACCATCTATCAACATAATCTCAATGACAACATCGCGGTACGCACTCGACCGCAACGTTCAATCACCTCTCAACCTGATTTATTACAAAACCTCTTTACAACAATCCAAGGACAATACAACAGTGTTAGCATAGTGGTAACGGCAAAGAATTACGAGTAGTGTAGGTCGTGGGTTCGAACACAGGCAGGCGGTTCTTTTGTGTCATTTCTTTCATCAGTATCACGGCTCTCAAAACCTTGAAGGATTGTGAGCATACCGTCATGTCTTTGAACCAAAGGAAAACATGACTTCTGCTAACTCCTACTAGGATTACAGCCCGCTCTCTCATAGAGAGGAGTTCCATATCCCAGCAATGTGAAAATTATAGGATTTTTTTTTACTTTTATTACCAACGTGTTTTAACAATACATAATTTTATTACTAGCTGACCCGGCAAACGTTGTTTTGCCATATAAATAATTTTTGTCTAAAAAATAAAAAAAAAAATAGGGGTGAACTACCCCTAACATTTAGGGGGATGAAAAATAGATGTTGGCCGATTCTCATAGATACCGGATAAGCACAAAAAATTTCATCAAAATCGGTCAAGCCGTTTCGGAGGAGTATGGCAACGAAAACTGTGACACGAGAATTTTATATATTAGATTATAAACCACATATACAAGTTGATTGACTAAAGTAACTCTTTTGTTTATACCAAGGAAAAAACGTACTTAACTTACTGTAAACATTGCACTATAGCTTAGTTCTGCCTCACTTCTTAATACGCGTGCGATCACGTGTCACTTTCCCGCTAATGTTAATTCATGAATGTTGGAGCGAGATGGAGGTAAGTACAGAATCTAGACTTGATCGAGAGAAAGTACGTATTGTACGGGAGTAAGTTATTTATGTGGGTAAATTGTTGTCCCACGCGGTAACTTGATTATTATTTGATGTGAAAATCTTATTAGACTGATCAAAATTAAACAAGCGTATCTAGTGTGTGACATTTTGATCAGTGTTTGCAATGAGTTACTAACTGCTGGAGAAAATTTGAAAAGACCCGCTTTATTCCCCATTTTCTTGACAGTCAGGTAAAAATTACTTTAAAAATCAGACAGGTTTTTAAAACAAGTTAGCAAACTATTGCTAGATATAGGTTTGACTACCGATTTCTTAAAGTAACGTATCGACATTTTTTGGTGTGTATACTTACTGAATAATTGTGTGTGTACTTAAGTGTGTACTTAGTGAATAATTTCTGGACGTAAGTCTTTTTCGTCCAGCTTTTACGGCAAAAAAATAAAAATAAATTTTGAATATTTAATAGTAGTGGTTCCCCGTGGTTTCAAGCCCGTTGCTCGGCTCCTGTTGGTTGTAGCGTGATGTTGTATAGTCTATAGCCTTCCCCGATAAATGGGCTATCTAACACAAAAAGTATTTTTCAATTCGAACCAGCATTTCCTGAGATTAGCGCGTTCAAACAAACAAAATTCTCCAGCTTTATAATATTAGTGTAGATTTCAAAGCCAAAATGCCTACCAAAACAAAACGGTACCATATGCGATACCCACGCCGCAGTGGTAGACGCCCACGGCGACGGACGTCGCAAGGCGATCTCCGGTCACCGTAGGCGCGGGCATGCGGGCGGCGAGTAATGGGCGACTCGCTGTCCGACCACGGACCATGCCCGGGTCGACGGCGCGTTGTGTTCCACGCGCGCCTCAAAGAGCGTCAGCATAATGACAGAGCCCCTCTCTAGAGGGCCAAAGCCTGCCAAGGTCGCGGGACACACGTATACCGCGACCCCGGTATAAAAAGGGCTACTGAAGGACACCGTGGATTTTAGTCAGTACAAGTCTGACAGTCCCTTCCGCCTTGCCCGGGGTGGGAGGACTCATTTGATGATTTTACCACGATAAAAAAAAAAAACCATATGCGGTAACACGAAAACAATAAGTTGAAACTCATTATAGGTAGTGGGTTGTTAGTCACGCTTCAAAGTACATTATGTAACTATTGATGTGGGTACTCGTAAACCGCATTTCTCTTTTAGTATAAAATATAATTAGTGGTTGATATTGGTCTTACATAAGCTGTACGAAAGAACATAGCCACACATTTACATCGGTTTCAACCCCGCTGCTCCGCTACTTCTGGTAAAGTTCCTTGATAAAGACACTGTCCAATGCAAAAATATTTTTTCAATTCGAACCAGTAGTTCCTGAGATCATCGCATCCAACCAAACTAACTCCAGCTTTATTAAAAATTAAAAAAATATTAAAAATTCTTTATTTCAGGTAATTACCCATATAGAATACATGACATATTTACATTAAATTATATTAATACATTAAATTGTTAAATTAAATTCATTAGGCTACAATTTATCAAATTAAATCAAATTACCAAATTATATAATATTAGGTTATTAAGTGAATAAATAAATATTAAATCAAGTTATACATCAATTGTATACGTATTGTATAAATTTTAAAGATTTTAAATTGGGTTTTCCTTCAGGAGTTTCTCAGTTACCGCATTTTTGGGGTGTATCATCAAATCAGTTCTCCCGCAGTGTGTGGTACAAAAGGAACTGTCATACACACATTTTACTGACTAGAAATCCACCCCTTCCTTTCACTTATCCTTTGCGTTCCAGGGTCGTCCTACGAGTCTGTATTTTTTATTTGTGAAGGGTTGATAGAATAAGCTTACCGATATTACATGGAAATAAAACATAACTGTCGACATATTGTTTAAGTACACTATTGTTTTGTCCTTCGGTTCTTACAGACATGATGTTATAGTTAACGTAACTGTTATTTCATCTTTGAAGAAAAAACTATAAATTATAACTATTTAATGTATTGTATTAGAAACCGCACAATAACAATGTTTTTAATGTCATTCGTGTGAACATTCACACAGTTCTATGTTATTATTTTATTTTAGATCTTGCATGGGCAGCGCATTGAACTTTTTGTTCGTTTCTTAGTTTTTTTTTGCAAAGTAAAAAATTAAGCGCTTGTACTGTATTTCTATGAAAATGATTTTATATTCATTTATATATGCTTAATATGCTAAAAATTAAATGAATATAAGTTTGATTATGAATATCTTTGTTCAGTACGTATTCTTTAATATTTGGGAAGTATCTGATTTTTAACTTCTTGTTAAATCTCACATAATTCAGTTTTCATTGTAAATAATTAAGTTGGGAAATATCGGTGAATTAATCAAACAAAACACACATAAGCGACTTTATTCTAATTTATAAGTAATTAGCTTGTAGTAATTTAATCAACTCGATTAAAGATTTAATAAATAGACATAGATAGATAATACTTAGCAACTAAGGTTTATGTACCTATCTTATGTACCTATCACTGTATGTACTTTTTACAACATGTATAAAAACTATAATGCTAGCAGGCTTTGTTATAATGTCGTAAATGTACTCCTACACAATCCATTTAGGGCAAGGTCATAATGACCATTAATCCACCAATACCATCGTATATGGGCTGTGTCAAATTTTTATGACCAGTTTTTTTGGCAGACCAGATTATAGAACCTCAATTTTACTCACCTAAAAAAGTTCTCTACACATCTTGAATTTACTCATAGACTAAACTCTGCATCAACCGCGGGTTTGGTACCATAAAAGGACAATGGGTGAAAGTGTCCCCACCCTCCAACAGACTTGTCACAGGTGTCATTCGAAGCGTCTGGACGAGGAGTTTTTTACTGTGTCGACTTTCTTCTAAGGAATGGGGTTTGCCTAGAATATCTGAATCGGAACAAGAGTTTTTCATATGTCTAAGGGGTATTTTTTGGGTCAGTGTCATCAAAAGAGTCCTCCTTTCCAGGGTTGAGCGAAAGGGACTGTCAGACTTACTGACTAAAAATTCACTCTGTTCCTTCGTGCGTTTCAGGATCAAGATGTTCTTTTAAGACTGTTCTGTAAGTTTACTGTCAGCTCCTTGGGGCAATAGGCTATTTGACTAAAAAAATCTAATCAATCCGTCAGTTAGATTATCAAATAATATTTGACCCGTATTTTTTCTTGTTTTACGCAAACCAGAATTGACGGAGATATGATGCTTTCAAAATTGCCAATACGTCACAATTTAGTACATTTTTTACTGAATCACGTCACGAGCCCCCACTCTCGAGTCTTGATGTCTTATATCTTGGTAAATATTCATTCATTTTACATAAGAAAAAATATGTGTCCGTTATTTTTCAAAACTCTAAATAACGGACTTATTAGATTTATAATTTATTGATACTGTCAAATAGCCTATTGTAAGAAGCAATACAGGAAAATTCGTACTCTAAAGAGAGTAATTAGGGGGTGAATATTGTTATAGAAGGTCGCTAGTTTTCCTTATGGTATATCCCATTGGACACGGCTTGTGTCCAATAGCAAAGTGCTCACTCAATACAGAGTACTCAATAATATTGATGACGTCACGTCCATCATAACACTTGCAGTTAATGTGACCATTTAACGCGACGCTGGACCAGTCTTTATTAGGGCGTCGACGCACCAGGCGGTCGTGACCGCGATTCCAACGGTTCCCGTTAAATAAACGCGCGAAAGTAATGCGCGATTTTCTGTGAACCGTTGCTAGGCGACGAGGAACGTGATAAATAAATCGACCGGCGAACAGAAAACTTGAAGCGTTGAGAAATTATTTTTAAATTGATTATTTGATACTTGTGAAAGATTTCTTATTGAACCTAACAGTATTAAACCGACAATGCACTCTTAAATTAAAATATTTCTTGCGGAAATATTTCAAAGAATCAATTGCGATTTGCACATAAGTGGACAAGAACAAAAGCTATTGAATTTGTCGCGGAATCGCTCCATGCATTCTAAACCTAAGACTTCGCGAGCATAATTGGACACAATTGAACGGGACCGTTGCTGATTTAGAACCAATATGGCCGCTTCAGTTGAAATAACAATGCCTATTTTAATATAAGGAACTATTATTGTCTCTCAGGCTCCACTTGAGCGTTTTAAAGGCGCCTGATTCTCAATTTTCTAACCGGTGTGTACCGGTTCAATTGACGTTTATGTTTGTTTAAATTACTGTAATTCTCGAGACCTTTTAATAGGTAGGGTCTTGGGCTTGTAGGTCAGGGGTTTGAAGCTAAGCTTACTTGCTAAGTTATTTCATCACCACTGCTTTTAAAATGGTGGTAGAAAACACCGTTATGTCCTAGATGCTGATATTCGACAATATGTGATCATCCACCAACCAAAATGCACTGGGCTGCGTGGTGGATTTCAGCCTAGAGAGGGGTCTCACGGAGAGATCTGGTGTTCAGCAATGTGAATGTTAAACGCTTTAATACTTTACTCAGGCATATTTTACGCATTTTGTCGTTTTATCATCGCACGATTTCATATAAATAAGAGAGCGTAAATGGAAGACAGTGCGTGCATCATACAAAATGTATCCATGCAACAGTTGTCCAATAGAAAATGTTCATGGTTTGTCTTTTGTTATTAATATCGTCACGTCACGTACGATTGCTTTGTTGGACATTATCGTATCTAAAAATTGCTTAAATAGTTCCTATTAATACAGTTGATTTGTGAATAGTTGCTTGCCCAAATCTCATAGCTGTTTAGACTTGCTTAATAATGGACTCTAGTGTCATTTCGTGGTGAAAAACTTTGGGTGTTTTCCCCATAGACTTCGGGTAATTCTTCATGTTTAGGATATTTTTTTTTTAACCGTACCCGGATCCGTAAAACCATGGAGAAGTCATGCATGGAAGCATTTACCCAGCAGTATGATGGCCCAACCTTACAGTATTAGTATTTTTACAAGTTTTTTTTTTTCAAATATATAACGTTCAATGTTACGGCCTTTACTTTATACGTACATTGGATACGTAATATAATATACATATAATATTACCATACATATATAAATAGTCAAATATGCATATTCTGAGTGCTCTAACCTCTGTACATAATTACTGTTTTGTTCAACCCAAACACAGTAAGTGCGTTTTCTCATAAAATTAGCGTTCGTCTCACCGCACTAGTGTTTATGTCTAGAATCTTAACATTTTAACATAATCGTGAGTAAATTAATACTAAGACAAATAGAGAGATATCTTGGGAACAAGTTGCAACATTGAATTTAGCTTATCTTGAACTCATTAGATAACTAATTGTTTGTTTGAAAATCATAAAAGCGAGAGTTACATGTGTTTTCAGATTGCATTTTTATTATGTTTTGAGAAAATTAGGTGACATTTTAATGTTAAGATCGTTCGAATTTTCATGTAGGTATCTTGGTAATATACCTACCATGACATTTGACCATTGCAAGAAAATGTGACTACATAATTATAGATAATTTATTACAACGCATTATTCGCTTTGTTTTATATAAAACAATTATCAAATTCATTCTACGTTACCTACATTATCGTTTAGTAAAGTTCATCTGCTTTAAATCTCAAAAATAACTAAATGAACCTCTGAATTGAATATTGTCAAAATATAGGCCAATTGCATCATTTCTTTCTAATACCAAATCTCTCGTTACTAATGTACGTTTTACAATTAACCTTACTGAATCAGTTGAAGTGACAATTATACTACACGAATCGGAACACTCCAGTTGTAAAATTACGTAAGTTGTTAATTTTCAATTTTGAAACGTGAACTAATAATTAGTGTAATTGTCAAGTTGGTACACTGATTTACCGTGATGTTCTTAGTGTGGTTTGTCAGTGTGGCAAGATTGTTTACGCCGTTGTAAGATTTGTTATCATGCATTTAGGTGAGTGAATTCTATGTGTGTAAAAAAGTGCTAGCTGCAAGAATTTGTGGCGATCTGTTGTTCAGGTGCTAGATAATTGATTTTACGGACTAAACAAGTGGTGCATTCTTTAATTTATAACTTGATCGTTTTTGTGTTATCTTTGGTTTTCAAAGCTCTATTGGTGTGTAATCAGCCTATACCATATTTACTACTGAGTGAGATACAGGCCTTCTCTCTGTGAGAGGGAGTAGGCTATAGCCCGTATTAGACAATGGGGACTCAGTACTGTGAGGTTCAAATCTTTGACTTGATGATATCCTCCCAACGTTTTTCTTTAACATTTTGAGAGCAATGCGCATAAAAAGCATAATTACAATTGTCCTTCATGCATATATTCTCATACAATAATATCAATTTATTGATACCAAGCAGTATTTACTAACAGAAACTACACTGTAGTTACAAATAACTAACTGCCAAGTAATCGTTAACCAATTCACCTTAACATAACTTCTACGGAGTGATAACCGGTTGATTCGCAGTTGTACATTCGATACTTCAATTAATTCTCTGTAGAAGTACATACGGTACTACTTATATGGATTGCTGATATCGCACCAACACTGGGCCACTGTGTAGGGTATTGCATGATTTTCTTTTTATAGAATATGATCTTGTGTAAGGAATTTACTTAAAAGTGCGTTTAAAAAACATTTAATTGAACATTAGGCTGAGATATACTTAATAGTATACATCCAAATTTCGCCAGATATTAGTAAATTTCTTTGTTAGTTTTACTTTAACACGATGAACAGTGAGATTTTTAAACATGACCTGCCCGAAAATTCGTGTTATTTTTTTACACGTACAACCCAGAAGTACTTTACTTAGGCATCCCTAATAAAAAAATATTTGGGAATAAATAAAATACGGAAACTAACGCAAAAATAACCCTAATAACAAGGAAACAACAAAATAGATTCATCACATTCTTCAACATGCAAATATATAATGTAGCTGCTGCAAAATGCAAGTTCCAGCTGTTATAAAAACGTAATTTGTCAAAAACACTGTTCGCCCAAACTTCGAGATCAAAGCATTGTTTACGATCGCGAAAATCGCACAAATATCGCGACGATTTATGATCGCCAGTCTGTAAGCACCCCGGCACTGGGCACATTTGACACATATACCTTTGCATTCCGAGTTAGAATTTATGGCGTTCGAATTTAAAATCGAATTTGATGTGAAAAATATATGGTGTATTGTATTGTGTCCATTTTTGCGCTACAAAGTAACTTAAAGGAATTTGGAAAATATCTATTGATTTTAAACAACGCATGGCTTGTGATGGGATTTTTTGATTTTTCAAATAACTTCTTTTTATAGAAAGCACAGACTAATGAAAAAAAAACCATTCTCCTTCATTATAGCCGCTTATTTTCGGTAGGAATGGAGACTCTTATGCAAATTTTGAAGTTTCTAGACCCAGTGGCTTATGCTAGGTTTTCGTATAATAAATTAATTCAAGATGTTTATAAAGTAGAGAAGAACATTTCATTCATAACACAGGTACCTCATTAAAACATCTCAAGTGGAACAAAACCAAATCGCTGTTCTATATTTAAAATTCAAGAACAAGGCTAGATTACCTACGATTTGAATAAAGAACAGTCTGATTCATTATGCCAATCACTCGGCAAAATACTCGAATGTGCCAAATCGATTAATATTCCGATTTAGCATATTCAGCCTATAATGTTCCCACTGCTGGGACATAGTCTCCTCTCTGAGAGATTCGAATTTGCGTTGTATAATAATGATAATCGACTAATCTCGATTCGGGGGAGACGCACTGTCCCCTCGGGAAGTCGAGATATCCAGGATATTGACTAATGCATATCATAACTTGCATGCATGTTTGTATGTATGCGTAGATTAGGCTGTTGACACACTCTGCGACTGGCCGGCTACTCGATGTTTCTTTTTGGATTGTTTCATAATGTTTGAATTTAGAAGGTATAAATAACAGTTTGAATGCTTGGCAGTTTGAAATCCGGGTGATATTATACTTTCTGGTCACAAAATGTTTTGAAAAATTGACAGATGTCAGGATGACATTGATGAAAACAAAAATTGATTTTGCTAGATACTCGTAAATTAGAAACGTGCGTAAGAGAAGACTTTATGTATTGACATTTTGTCTCTGACCTTCAAAGCGCATCTTTCTTATGACATAAGTACCTATGGATAGTATTGTAACAGCTGATAACTAATTAAAATAATCATGCGTGAAGTCGTTGACGCATAATGCATAGTCTACAAAGGCGCACATTGCAACACGACCTTGTGGTATGTTATAATAACTACTATTTTGCAACTGATAACAAAACGTATGATATATTATGTCGTGAGTCGTGACCATTCGTTTTTTAGTCGGTAGGTGTACGGACCGCCTAAGGGCAATGACGTAACTTACCTTGCCCGAAACCTTGAGTTTTTTTTAAACAGATTGCCAAAACGATTAACATCGTATTTAGAACTGTGTGAACGTGTAATAAGTGCTTATTATTGTCTGTGCGAATTTGAAAGGCAAATTCGTAAACCGACATCCACCATATTTGTTTGTAGTGACGTCATAGAAACGTCAAAAGAACTTTATTGTGACCACTAGAAGTATTAAGTTGACTTTATTCCATAAATTATGTAGATGTTTATCGGTATTTTTTTCTATGCAAATGCAAACGTACCTAAGTTGAATGGGAACATGAAAAAACAAACCAGTTTTGGTCATGCAATCGATCTTTTGTGTTATCAAGTAGATTTTTTGGCTTGTTTTTTAATTTGCATGATAAAACTATTAACTTCAGCTTTATATAACTACTCATAAATTAATGTAACGTTCGAGATAACACTGACAAAACATCAGTGTTATTTTATCGGCAATTTTACATCCGAAACAATATGCAAATATCCAACAATTTCCAATCAACGAAATATCTAAAAAACAACACAAATCGGCTTACGTGTCCCGAAACTTTTCCCGAAAACTAAAGCGTTGTCATCGCCGTAATCCCGCACGGGAAAAATAGTTGTTTAAAATTCTCGCATGCGAAACACGTCCGTTAAACAAGATTAGGGCAAAAAGCCGGTCGGTGGCCGTAAGCCGCTGCATAATGTAGGTGATGGTACACCTCTACTCGACAAGCGGTTCGGCTGTAGGGTTGCCAGTTCAACTTCGAAATTTCCCTGAAAAATTATAGGTACATTTTGCAACTTTTTCCCTATTTGAACAGGAAAAAATTGGGAAATATACAACTATATTTTTTATAATCAAATTATGCTCTCAGTACACCATCCTACTTTTTAACTGGTTGCGTTGCGTATTGACATTTTTGTCTGTCTGTATATCATACGTTGATTTCTTAGTTTTTATTCACTAAAGTTCCACAAGTAGGTACTGATTCATTTGCCTAAAAATAGGGACAAAATCGCCAATCTACAGACTCTGGTACTAGTACTGTAGGGTCGTTTGATACTCGACAGCGAGAGGGTTAGGTAAGGAATAGGAGAACTGTGTAGTGTTGTGGTCGGTTTCATGATCTGTTTAGGTTAGTGTTTGATTGTATAATGTTATACCTTGAGTTTAGATGGATAGAGCCTTAATTGCTTTGGCAAAGGTTTAAAACTTTGTTTAGCTTAAAATACTGTTCTAAAAATGAATGTTTGAAGCAATATAGGCATTTGATTTTTTCATAATAAATGTCTGGCATTGTGCTTTCCTAAATCTTTAACTTTGATGGATAAAATCCGAAACGAAGTAATCTGTCAGAGTACCAGAGTTGCTGACATAGCAGAAAGAATAAATAAGCTGAAGTGAAACCTCAACAAAAACTTCCAACGAAAATTGGTTTGGATGAGATATAGTTAGCAGTTTTTGAGATATATTACATTTTCAAAAACCGCAAATATAACTTTGCCATTCATACAAACACTATGAAAACAAAGTTATTTTTATTGTTTGTGTATATTACTTACTAATCTCAATATAATTATATCTCTAATCTATGCTTGCTGCTACGGAACCCTCCATGGGCGAGTCCAACTCGCACTTGGCCGGTTTTTTACGTATACGTTTACTAGGAACTTTGTTTTTTTATTTATAAAATAACTCTCGTATCAGTTAAACATTTATATGAATTCGTAAAAGCTCTCTCGTTTGTTTCGAAAAAATTGATCCGAAATCCTGTTTCATATAATTATTCTGCCATTCAAGGAATGTATGGTGTCATCACAACATTCTGCGAACTCACTTTTACTTTCTTATTTATCTTTTAAAATTAAATATCAATAACTTGTTACGAAAACAACACGTAACATTTCTACACTAGCTAGATAGACAATCCAAATTGTCTATAGATAATTATCTTTTGATTGTTTCAATGTCGATTTCATTTATTGGCACAAATTGGTGCTGTATCATGTCATCATATTTGAATACTTACGCCAAGGTTCTGGGTAATATCAATGTTGGCAATGTACGAATTCAATTTATATTAATTGTAGATTTTAGATGGGGAAATATACAAAATAGCATCACGCTTTGTTGTCCCTAGAGGGTAATGCTGACCACTGTCCAACCTCCTACCAAGTGTCTGTACACCAGTATCTATTACCACCATTTGGAGAGGTGTGTTTAAATCTAAGGGTTCTAGTGCTATCGACTAAACACAAATTCAGACCACAAAATAATTTATAGAAATGTATACTGTGTATTTTCCAGTAAACTAAATCAAACATTAATTTTATACGCAACATAGAAATCCAACTATAACATACAATGTCCAAAGTAATTTTGATATACTGCAAAGCCAAAGCCGCTCGCGCTGATAACTTTTACGTGGCTAGAAATGTTATCACAACGGTGTCGCCTCCAGTCACGGCTTTGTAACTAGGTGACAGATGTGGCTTGGCAACCAATCTCATAAAGACAATCCAACCGCCACAGATAAGCTAAGCTTCCCTTAACTCCAGACACTCAGTAAATCGTTCATAAAATAAATTACCAACCACATTTCTGCCCCTTAAACTCGAATCACATTTAAACCTTTTTTCGTACGCATTAAAAATCCCCGTAAAACCTTCATGAAGGCTCCGGATTGTTTCTCTGCTGATATTTTATTTATTCAGTCGTATCGTGCCCTCCAACGTCGCTCCCGGCGAAATATCACACAAACCCGGACCGCTCCAGAATATTCTATACGCTTGAATAATGTCTAGTTTTCCATAAAGAATGCATTTGCATACATGTACGTTGTTGTGTTGCAACAGGCAGTTCTCGAATGCGAAACGAACAAACATGACACCACTTTATTTTTCGTTTAGTGCGACACATCGGAAACAGTGAAATGAAAAAGGAATGCAGTGATGGAATATTTGACCAGTGTCGGTGCATTAAAAACAGTGAAAATGTTAGTGCTGTCGAATATATTTCGTGCGAGCCACCCCCAAAATCAGATAGTGCCGAGGGATCTGAGTTCCATGTCGACAGAAAAAAGTGTGGGACAAATGGAAAAGTCAAAAATAGTTTCACAAAATTCGTTAAGAATAAAACAACGAACGAAAACTCATGACAATATTAATGTCAGCCATGAGATGGGCGATGCTAACGATGTAAAAAGTGCTAGACGAGACAAGTGTCTGTCAAACAGCGTTGATGCCATCGTAACACATAATGATGCCAAAAGTAAAGTGATATGTAGTGCCAAAGGTTTATTAGAAACTAATTTAGACGATCTGTTTAATGATGTACAAAAACTGGATGGCTGGAACGTGGAGCCAAAGAGTTTAGGTGCCAGTGAACCGACATTAAGTTTTAGTGAGAATAATTCTAATTCTAAAGCTGTCAACCGCGAATCTCTCGTGTCAGAGGATGACACGGATGATGATACGGCGAGTGATAGTGATTGCACGGATGAAGTGGTTCGGGAGCAGAGGATATGTATGGGTGCTCGTCGCTTCGGCCACCTGCTGCGGAGGGTCATATCTAGAAATGGTAAGACAAACTTTTCAGGTCATAACATCTAAGCCAACAACTGTGACATCACTAAGTTGTCAAAATACTACAGATTATTTGTTTCCTTTTATTACAGTAGGCTTTATACAATTCATGAACTTATACGGAAGTAACTAACTGAAAGCCTTTTACACCAGAGCTATTTTTACCAAAGTATTTTTTGTTAGGATGCCTGAACCTTTTTTGATCACTTTGTCTAGACAAAGAAAGCCTTGCAAGATGAAATAAAACAAACAATTTCAAGAAGACACTGCCTTATAAAATAACGTCGAGGTCGGAAGCGTAGCGAATTGAGATGGTGTCGGTCATTTATTTGTTTTCAATTGTAGCAAATTGCTCCCGTTCTGATTGAGATGACCGTCGTAAAATCTTGTTATACGTTACAATTTTATCTTTTGTCATCTGCGCAGTTTCCGATTGGAACTAATGGAGGTTCTGTAAAATTCTGCAGAGATTTCAACTTTGATTTTTAACTCTTTTTGCGTCAATATTTTTGTAATTACGTTGGGCTTTGTCCGGATTTGTGTTATGCTCGGCTTTTGGTATTAATGTCTGTTCTAATGGTTTGGTTTTCGGATTTCCTTTGATTTGTGTTGGAATTATCCTTGTATTGCATTGTTGTATCTGTAAAATAAATACTGGTCTAGCAGATTTATCGAATGCAAATATTTGAATGCTTCCAATATTTTTCCGATTGCTTTATAGGTCCAGATCTAGCACCGCACAAATCTTAAGAGACAATAATAAGTCGACTTCTCCTGTTACTGAAGTAACATCGCTGTTTCAAGTTTCATTAATATTCCAAACACAACATAAGCTCCCCATAACCCTTCACTTTCCAAAAGTACTCCCCAATATCCAAAATTCCCCAAATATATACTTTCCACTCCACAACTTGCCAGCAAGGCAGCATCTAATCTTAAAACACATGTGGCCATTCAATCGGAACGTCGCAACGGCAATCAGGGTTCGATATCATCAATCCATTGCGTGGTTCGTTTGCTAATAGAGTCAACGAGATACGAGAGTACCGCCACTCCGAGAGTGCCTCATCAATTTAGCAAGTCGCGGTTAGGAGGGAGGAGGGAGCGAGGAGATAAAAGATTTTTGTGGAGTTGAGGGTAATTGTGAGATGGTAAAGGTGTTGAGTTTGATTTGCAATTGAATTTTGGTGGAGATAATGGTTATTTTTTTATTGGTTGACGATTTATATTCTGCCAAAGCAACGATTTAAAATAATATAAGACTATCAGCTTTCATTTTGGGGATTTTGGTTAGTTTAAAGCTGAAGGTTAGGACGATGATGTTGATGATGATTTGTTAAAGGAAAAGAGCTGTAATCATGACTCTATAAGTTACAGTTTTCTTAACGGTAAAATTTTATAGTCGAAAGTATGACCGACGCGATGGCCCAAGTGACTAATTTACGGAAAGACGAAGTAGAAAAATAGGCGTACTAATGCATCTCATAAAAACATTACCATTGTTATTCGCAGAAGTTTTCCACGAATGTAGTCTCAATTAATTGAAGGACATGATGCTCGCACATGACGAATCTTATACCTCGAACTACTAACTAGATGATGAGCTTTGTCACGACTCCAGTATATTTAGACCAATCATAACCTTAACTGGTATTGTTAGGTGTGATGCACACTTATTCAGTCGGCAAATTAGGTGGTCAGACGGCAAAAAATGAGCAATGTTCAAGCTCGGTCCATGCACACGGCAGCTTCCTGATATATGTAGTGCTGTATCTAACTACAGTCGATAGTGATTCATACAACAGGTGACCATAGATTTGTAGATCTGACCTACAAATGTAACAGCAGATTTTCTTAAAAAAACATTGACATATAAAAAGCGTAAGCCAAACTGGGTCGCGCACGCCGCAATCGCGGCGGTAAGACCCCTCTTTGAGGAGTGGTTGGATAGGAGTCACGGCGTCCTGACCTACCGCATGACGCAGGTCCTCACCGGACACGGAAGTTTCGAGAGGTACCTGTGTCTGAGGAGAAAGGAGGAAACGCCTGGGTGTCACCACTGCGAAGATCGCCCGGAGGACACAGTAGAGCATACGGTGCAAGACTGCCCCGCTTGGGCAGAGCACCGACGTGTCCTCACGGCGGCGATAGGCGGAGACCTCTCGCGCCCGGCATTGGTCGCGGCCATGCTTCGGGGCAAGACGGAGTGGGAAGCGGTCGCCTCCTTCTACGAAGCAGTCATGCTCGCGAAGGAGGAGGCGGGCCGCGTGAGAGAGAGGACAGTGTCCTCCCTCCGCCCCACCGGCTGTGGTGGACGCCCACGGCGACGGACGTCGCAAGACGATCTCCGGCCACCGTATAGGCGCGGGCATGCGGGCGGCGAGTAAAGGGCAACTCGCAGCCCGACCATGGACCATGCCCGGGTCGACGGCGCGTTGTGTTCCACGCGCGCCTCAAAGAGCGTCAGCATAATGACGGGGCCCCCTCTCTAGAGGGCCAAAGCCTGCCGGCGTCGCGGGACTTGTCTCATTACCGTGACCCCGGAACATAAAGGGCTATTGAAGGACACCGTGGATTTTAGTCAGTACAAGTCTGACAGTCCCTCCCGCCCTGCCCGGGGTGGGAGGACTCATTTGATGATTTTACCACGCAAAAAAAAAAAAGCCAAACTGGGTTGTAGAAATAAATCATAACTTGCTATTATTGCCATTAGAATTACCAAACGGGGTATCGGGAATCACAAATCGGTATGAACGCAAAGAATGTATAATATGTAGTTTTTTTTGTAATGTTGCCCCCTCTCTAGAAATTTCTCCTGTATTGTGGGTGTCTTTACAAACGTAGAAACTCACTAAAACCCAGACCCGGAACAACTGTCTGTAATTGTTTCGCTCAGCTATGTTATCAACATGACATATGTTATCGACAAATATCTCAAATCTTATATCGTATTTGCCGCCCCGAGCAAGTGTGTACCACGCCTTATGTTCTAGGCAGCCTATATCAGCTTCATAGTTAGCTTCGTGGATATTTATTCATCTTTTGTTTACTAAGCGAAGTCAATAGACACGAATCAATTTGATTGGAACGTTATTGCCCTCTCAGTTAACTCGAAAGATTGGTTATGGATTCAATCGGTTGAAAAAGCATTGCAATCAATTGCTTTGAAATAGCAGAACGTAGTTTAATATTTGTAGAGTTAATAATTATTTGAACTTACCATTTGGCCACAAGCTATGCGCTCAAACGATACGCGTGCGACAGCGATTGCTGGAAAAACAAATGAACATCGTCATGTCATCATAGCGCGACAATACATTTTTTATTTCAGTTTGGATTACTTTTTACTTTAGTAGGGTAGGCTAGAAATGACAAAGACAAAGTCAATGATCAATTGAGCTTACCCAGAGGAAGCCTGTACTCTCTAACTTTGAAGAAATTTGGGTTGTAGTCGTTCGGAAACACACACGCAGGTTCATTGTGCCCATTATATCTTCAGCCAATTGTCGTCCGCTGCTGGACGTACTCGTAAGCATCCTCCAAAGAACACCAACCATCTTGGTTGGTGTTCTTTGGAGGTTTCTCTAAGGTTCTGGGCTGTGGTCGCAGGACTTATTGTATACCATTACCGTGACCCTGGAACGTAAAGGGCTAATGAAGGGCACCGTGGATTTTAGTCAGTACAAGTCTGACAGTCCCTCCCGCCCTGCCCTGGGTGGGAGGACTCATTTGATGATTTTACCACGCAAAAAAAAAAAGGTTCTGGGCTGTACGCGCTTATCCACTACCAGCAACCTTTTTCAAACCATCGATCGATGGTTAATTACGCAAATAAAATGAACGGCACATGCACGTCTTGTCAAACGCGTATTGCGTGACAAGTTGCATCGCCCGAAGTCGTGACCGTGTCGTTAAAGTTAAAGCTATGGTTTAAAATGTATGATATTTTAAAAACTCCCATTGGTCTGTAGAAATATATCACGGACAGAAAATTCTTTCAGTGCAGGAATTAAAATAATAAGCTGAAGTGAGCTAGCGTTCAATTTGAAAAGATTTTTGTGCTAGTTTTGTAGAACGTATAAACTAACTAAAATTAAAACTCTGCTGGTTGGTGGAATCGTGCATTTTCTTCTTTCTCTCTTGCTTTTCCATTTTATGACGTGACGACATGGCGTATTCGTATTTTTATGAAATTGTGATTTGCGTTGAAATTGTATTTTTCAACTCTGAAGCAGAGTGTTATAAGTTTGACTGCTATGTGTATCTGTATGTGGGACCGTAGCTCTTAAACGGTTTTTTTTATTTGGTAGCAGGTTTTCTAGCGATGTTTCTTAGATGTTTTTAATAATAATTCGCCAATCAGGGGACAGGCACTGTATCTCCTTAACACAGGCAAAATTTTAGCCTATCCAAGAGAACAGTACTCCACCCGTATTTATTGTATGATAAATTAAACCTATCATATACTCAACCTTTGTAAACCTTGCAATCCAATTATGAAATAAACGATTTAATTGTATTATTATTATTATACTTAGACATGTTTGATCAAAATCGGCTCAGCATCGAGGCCATCAAGTTTTTTAAACTTTTTTTACCTATTTCTAATCTATTAACTTGTTTTAGATGTGACCCGTTGTGCGGATATTCCTTTAAAGATATTATATCATTGATTTGAAAAGTTTTGAATAACGCATAATAGATATTAATTACAGCGACCCTTTCACAGACGACTCAGTGTAGTACTCAGCGCTATATAGCGCGTGCGTGTACAAATTGTATAATCTTGTGGGAACGAGATGGCGCTAGACGACTTGTATACCTCTGTCTCTTTCACACAGTCGAACTACTCTCGCTATAAGACGGTAGGTCCCCTGACTTGATTGTCAAATTCTAAATTAACGTGAGCGAAACCGCAGCCAAAAGCTAGCTTATAATAAAGTTTCGTATGATAATGGCTGATACTATCATATTAGCAATTATCATAAGTAACTTTTGAATGGGTTTTGAAAGTTATTGAGAGTTCGTGTGCTCATTTATTTTCAAAGTTATTGAGCGAATCTCATTTAAATAGAAATGTGGTACATTTACGAGAGAGCAAAGTGTATGCAATTTTGCAAAGTGTTCTTCTCATTTTATGTATTTTATTTAGTATGCAACCGGGATTACTTCATTTACTTTTAAACATAACATTACGACTGTAATACCCGAAGGGTAAGGCAGAGGTGTACAAATACTGGCACGGATCTTGAGCGCTCGGCGTAAGAGTGGGGATCACTTTGCGCATCGTACATTTATCGACAAATGAAACGCACAATAAAACTCACAATAAAACAAATAAAACGCACAAAACAACGAATCCCGAGTGGCGGCTATGACGCGATGCGCTACGGCACGCTACGCGGGCCAATCACTACACTTTTCCCGCCCCCGTTCCTCACTTCATCTACCAAAGGGACCTAATAACTCACTTCTGCGCAGGTGAAGGTTAGCGCTCAAGATCCATGCCGGTAATTGTATCTAATATTATATTCATCGTCATCCGCCTAGCCTTTTCCCAACTATATTGGGGTCGGCCTCCAGTCGAACCAGATGCAGCTGAATATCAGTATTTTACATGGAGCGACTGCCTATCGGACCTCCACAGCCCAACTCCGTAGTATGTGACGTTCTGTGGTTTCTGCCTATACTTCCAAGTGAAAACGGTGGGAGTTTATTTAAAATAATGAGTTTCCTAATATAATAATAAAAAAAAAAACGTGTGGCACTCAGTGACTGCCGCGGTAAAGCTATTGCGTAGCATTTTTTATCAACTTATGCAATTATAATTATTTATTTATTATACCTATTTATTACTGTACTAATTAGGCTATGGTCAGCCACGTTAATCAAGTGAAACGTCAAGAAACATTCTCCTCCTCCTCCTCCTCCCTCTCCCTCAATAAAATTGCCCCTTGCTCAATAAAAGCATGCTTTCGTGCTAGTAATGAGCACGTCTGTCCGTACCTTTATGAGCACGTCTGTCCGTACCTTTATGATTGCCGAAGTCTCCCGAACTGAAACGACGTTAGACGATGCGTGCTGTCAGATGTGGTCAGGAAATTCCCTTAGGATTTTTCATTACGTTTTTCGCGCGCGCCGAGCTCAGAGCCTGCGATAAAAGCTATGCAATAGCTTAAAAAGTTGATAATCCGTTTTCCAAGAACGGAACTTCCAACCGGTCTTATCTGAACAACCATCTAAATTAAATCTATAGAAAAAAAAACCTTAAAGCGATTCGGACAATTTGCACGGTCTAGCAACCGTACACGTACCACCAGCCAAGTGGAACATACTTACTACTGCCGTATGTATCTATCAACAGAAGTAGATGCCCTCAAATCCGCTCACATGGCCTTCGTCTTTGTTTATGGCTAATTAACGCGTTTTAATTGTGTGTACCTTGTTTTGTGGGTAACTAGACTGAGTTTGGATAATACGGGTTCTTTTTTATCGTGGTAAAATTATCAAATGAGTCCTCTTACCCAGGGCGGGACGGGATGGACTGTCAGACTCGTACTGATTAAAATGCTTGGTGTCCTTCAAAAGTCTTTATGTTCCCAAGCCACGGTTACCTGATCAGTCTCGCGACCCCGGCAGACTTTACCTCTATGGGGGGGCCCGTCATATTGCTGACAGCTTTTTGAGGGGGCCCATGGTCCATGATCGGACGGTGAGACACCTATTACTCGCTGTCCACATGCCCATGCCAACAGTAGCCGGAAATCGCCTCGCGACCTCCTTTGCCGTGGGCGTCTCCCGCGGTAGCTGGGTCGTGAGGTGTACGCTGTCCTCTCTCTCACGCGTCCCGCGTAGCGTGGACAAAAAATTAGAGCGAAAATATGTAACTAAGACCCTCATGCTTTAAAGAAGCGTTTGGACCTCTAGACCAGTGTTTCCCAACCTGTGGTCCGCGGACCCCTGGGGGTCCGCGAGTATATGTATGGGGGTCCGCGGTGTCATCTCTGGACCATACATAAATGCTAATGTCTCGAAATCGCTACGCTTAGTTAGCAAGGCGAACGTGCGCCAACGTAGGGTGAGCGAGACTGAGTGAATGATGTGAGTTAAATTAGTGAAATAAGTGCGTGCGGGCGCCGGGCCGTGACTCTTCCCCCCTTATTTTATTAAGGGGGTCCGTGAAAACTGTGCTTGATTTCTTAGGGGTCCGTGGCTGAAAAAGGTTGGGAAACGCTGCTCTAGACCAATTAGGCAGTCCGTATTTTCTGATTTAGAATATAGCTGAATAGCAAAAAAGTTTCAGGAATGCGTGAGATAAATCGTCCATCTTTGCTTTATTTGTTTGAGTAAGAGACAGAACTGATTGATGATCCTAATGTAAGGCGTTGTCGTCTATCCATTACAACTGTTATACTTTGTACAATATGTCCGTCTAGAATTCCGAGATTTGAGTAAAAATTTGGTGCTGTTATGCTCTGTATAACTTTCCGAGACAATATTAAATTTAAATTCTGCGTCATGCTTCTGATTAAAATATGGACGGGAAGTCAGATAGGCACTCGTTCCATGTAAAATTTTGATATTTTTAGCAGCATCCAGTTCTAATAATAAAAATGACGAATTTAGCCATTAAGGTGATCACGATTACGGTTAAAAACTAAACTAAAAAAAAAAGAACGAAACTAGGTGTCTAAAAAGGTTGAAACTAGAATAT
The DNA here is from genome assembly GCA_950005045.1 of Agrotis exclamationis. Classification (NCBI taxonomy): domain Eukaryota; kingdom Metazoa; phylum Arthropoda; class Insecta; order Lepidoptera; family Noctuidae; genus Agrotis; species Agrotis exclamationis. The sequence goes on along the minus strand of OX465433.1, from coordinate 4,669,683 downwards.
AATTCAAAAAGAAAATCAATAATGGTAATTAAGAAGAATTAAGTAGAGCCGTAGTCGCACCCACCTCCAATTAAAACACATGTGGTGTGTTATAGTATACAATACACATAAAATCTAGCCTATGTTACCCAGCCTTTATTACGGATTCGTAATAATGGCTGGGTAACATAGGCTAGATTTTGAATGAAGTGTCAGTAAATTTACTGACACTTCATTAATTAAAATCGGTTTAGTAGTTCAGGCGCTACGGTGGAACATACAAACGTACATACATTCATACATAGGATGCCAAAATTCCCTGCTATCCTTATAATTATCCTACCCTTTAATTATCGTACTTTAAATGCTGACTCAAACAGTTGTTTGTTGGGAAACTATGATGATAGCTGTATTTATTTAACTAATAAATTATACTACAACATTGTAGAGTTCAAAGACATGTAAACAAGCTGTTTTCTCTAAACTACGGTAAAAACTTCAGTCAAAGCTTTAAAAAAAGTAAAAAACAAAACAACATCGCTATTTCCCATACTTATCCCCACTTTACTAAAAACAGTTTGAACAATTTTCAACTGAAAGAACAAAAAAAAACACCGTTAAACAATGTCCGTTATCTTAAGTACGCTGAAACGGGTAGTTCGGTAATTTTCAGCGAAGTTTTAACGTGCCGATATCACTATTTGTTGTGAACTAACGTTCAAGTCCCGGTATTGCCCGTTTAACTTGGAACATACGGTAACCGCTGTTTTGCGGTTAGTAGTTAGCTTTTAAAACGGTTTTAACTTTAATGTTTTGTTTTTTTTTTTGCGGTTTTTTGTTGAGTTTTATAAGTCTGAGGTCCAGTTGTTTGATCAGTAATTGAGGTATTTAATAAAATCTTGATAAATTTTTACGGTTTGTTAAAAAAACATATTTTTATTCCCCAGATAAAAGTTATCTGACTATATTAAAAAATCAGCCCTAACAAATATAGTTTATTTAACTAATGATGTTATATTAAAGGTCTTTCATTTATTTTGGAAAAGCTGTGAAAATATTGTATGTATGTATATAAATCTGAGCTTTATGTTCGAACACTTATACGAGTACCTTTCAGGTAAGTGCTAAATATTTTTACCGATTTGGAAGCTATAAGTTACAAACGCAGAGTACTTACTCGTATTCCATCTAACTACTTATATTTATTTCTACCTGGGCCGATGTGTTGGATTACGGATTACCACTCCCTCTCACAGAGAAGAGGCTATGTCCCAGCAGTGGAAACATTATAGGCTGAATATGGATGATGAATGAAAATATAAATTTTTACTTGAAAGCTTTTCCTCTTTTCTCACTCTACCGATTTTAAAACATTCTCTCTCTAGTCATATGCAATTCATAAATACAGAAAACGTTACCGACATCTGTTAAACATGCCATTTAAAGCAGAATTTCGGTCCACATTTATCCCAGTCTAGCTTTTCGAATTATTATGACTAGTTGTCGCCCGCCGCGTCATCTGCGAACTCCTCGCCTTTACAGAAATTCCTTTCAGCATTCGGATTTTAATAGCTCGGAAAATTTGAGCTAAAGATTAAAATGGTACAAAGCTATGCTTTGAAGAGTGATGGTGGTTCTTCATTATGCAAGTCGTCTTTTACTTTTGTGTCGGGTTTTTGGGTTTTGAGGGTGGAAATTACTGTGATGTTTTCTGTCTTTTGAAGGGTTTTTGGTGATATAGAATTAAAATTCCGAAAATGACTATTTACTTTGTTTACAGATAATATTAAATAAATATACCTATATATATTACAGAATATTATACAGGACGGAATTTTGTAATGCCACCTGGAGGGAAAGTACTCTTAATACTGCAGATAGAAAATTTTACTCAAAGGATACATTCCTTTATTTTTGAATAGAAAGCAAACTGCATTCAAAGATTCCAAGAGAATGGAGCCCATTTCGAGCAACTAATTAGTTCACCATTTTTTGTAAATAATTTATTTAAGATTTCCTTTCATTTATTTTATCATGTTTGTTAGAGAGGTTTCATCCTTATAATTGACCCTAACGATCGATGCAATAAAAGTACAGGGTATAATTTTTCAGATTTTAGTCGGTTTGATTCCCGGGTGTGGGAGAAGAGAATTTTCGAAAATCTTTGAATGCAGTTTGCTTTCTATTCAAAAATAAAGGAATGTTTTCTTTGAGTAAAATTTTCTATCTGCAGTATTAAGAGTACTTTCCCTCCAGGTGGCATTACAAAATTCCACCCTGTATACATTCGAACTGGTTTAAACAGAATTGGACGAGCAAATGGACATTAACTGAGCATGAAGTTCTCTACTGAGAAATTCGTGATAGAGGAATCCAATAGCACAAGATCCAAACTAGACATCAAACGCAGGATGGGTGCCATGCCAAGGTTTCCCTTTGAATTTTGAGGTTAGATTCATGCTCAGCAGTACAGATACCGGCATGGATCTTGAGCGCTGACCTTCACCTGCGCAGATGTGAGTTATTAGGTCCCTTTGGTAGATGAAGTAAGGAAGGCGCCGGGGAAAGTAGTGATAGGCCCGCGTAGCGTGCCGTAGCGCATCACGTCATAGCCGCCACTCGGGATTCGTTGTTTTGTGCGTTTTATTTGTTTTATTGTGCGTTTCATTTGTCGATAAGTGTACGATGCGCAAAGCGATCCCCACTCTTACGCCGAGCGCTCAAGAACCGTGCCGATATTTGTAGCTATGACGACGTCTAAGACCAGCGAGACGGTCCAGAAATGTTTAGTTTTATGAACACTTTATAAGTATTGGCTTTTCACGAAGTCGAAGCAAAGAACACTGCAAAGAAAATATTAATGGGAAATGACTTTCAGTGTGAAATCATCTTTATTTTAGACTAGGTTTTTCCTGCGGCTTCGCCAGCACGGAAGACGAAACGTGACCCTCGGGAACGTAATGTCGGGATAAAAGGTGTCCTATGTGTTATTCTAGCCTTATCAGATATTTAAAACTTATCTTTGCGCCAATCATAAAGATCCGGTTAGCCGTTCTGTCGTGATTGAATAACAAACCCATCTATCGAAACATCAAAACCTTCGCATTTATATTATTAGTTAGATTTGTTTCCCATACCATAAAGCTTTTAAGGAGGAGGCGGGCCGTGAGAGAGAGAGGACAGCGTCCTCCCTCCGCCCCACCCGCAATGGTAGACGCCCACGGCGTCGCCACCGTAGGCGCGGGCATGCGGGCGGCGAGTAAAGGGCAACTCGCCGCCCGACCATGGACCATGCCCGGGTCGACGGCGCGTTGTGTTCCACGCGCGCCTCAAAGAGCGTCAGCACGATGACGGGGCCCCGCCCAAGAGGGCCAAAGCCTGCCGGGGTCGCGGGACTTAATTTTAGTCAGTACAAGTCTGACAGTCCCTCCCGCCCTGCCCGGGGTGGGAGGACTCATTTGATGATTTTACCACGCTAAAAAAAAAAAAAAAATACCATAAAGCTTACAATATCCTCAAAGAACGAGACTGTTACCCGCAGACCACAAGTCCTAATTCATATAGCCAAACATTTGAATTACACGAAGTTTTTTACAATTCCTTTTTCTTATCAACCACCTTATTCAGGATTACAATATAACTTGGTAGCTCAGTGCCTGCTAAAGTGTAATATAATAGGGTAATCGCAAAAGTTAAAAACTCGTTAGTTGCGTTGGACACGAAGTTTTCCGGCTCTCGGCTTTTGCACGGTTGTATAGCGGCCATTTTACCTGTACGGTTGTATAGCGGCCATTTTACCTGTACGGGGAATTAAGACTGGTTGTGAGATAGACGATAGCGAAAAGCGTTTTTATCTTTATGTAAAGCAAGTTAGATTTTATTATTGCAGAAATTAGAAGAATTCAAAGAGTTATGTAGAATAAGCCGTGTGCATGCCTGAAGCGGTTTGTCATCGACAGAAATTATGAAGTTTTAGACTTTTTTCTAAACCGTCATTTTATTAAACCCCAGTAGTTAAGGGTTACATTTGTATAAAGTAGATTCAGTTACATCAAATTAGAACCCTTACAAATACGTAGTTGGCAAAAGTATATGCAGAAAAGCAATAAGAATATTCAACAATTGATAGTGCTTGCATGTTCCAACTTCCACCATATGTTGCAATGTTGATTCTGAATCCCTTTCTGAAATTCTAGGTTTTCTGACTATTTATCTTTCTCGCTCTGATTGTCAATTCCAAGCCTACTTTAAAATACCCACTGTAGAAAATAAGTTAAAATAACTAAAACCCGACTACGAAAAAATCGCGCACTAAAAAGTATAAAACAAGAACAATCCGTGTTACAGAAATTTTTAATTAATAGCCGTGGTCGTATGCCACCTAGCCAATAAAGATTGTGTGAAACAACCGCAGTTGGCATACGACCACGGCTATTAATTAAAAATTTCTGTAACACGGATTGTTCTTGTTTTATACTTTTTAGTGCGCGATTTTTTCGTAGTCGGGTTTTAGTTATTTTAACTTATTTTTTATTTACACTATTTTGGGGTTATTTGATATAATAAGCAAAGCAGCGAGTGAATTTAAAATGTACTCATTAAGCCTTTTCATTTGATACCCATGTTGACACTGTTAGAAACAGCCAAAGTAGCTAGTAAAAGCTATATAATGTATATATATTTGAAATGTGCTCATCAAGCCCTTTAATTTGATACCCATGTCGATACTGTGCGAAAATTTTTTTTTTTTCGGTTACGACTTTTCATCCCCTAGAGGGCGCCATATTGGATTTGGTGACACGTCACCTACCCTATAACCAGCGGACAACTGAGACGCTTCTAACGACACCTCATTTGTCAAGTAGTGATAAGTAGTTCAGAAGTTATGAGGGAACAGATGAACATACATACATACATACATACATACCGGTCAAAATCATAACCCTCCTTTTTGCTTCGCCGTAGTCGGGTAAAAAGTAAGGGCAATAGCTAAATGCGCTTTATAAAAAATCCCTCAGAAAACCGAAAAACTAGTTATCTAACGCCATTTATATTATAAGTACACTTTTATCTGACCGTACATTTGCATTTTAAATTAGAAAATTATGAAAATGGTGGGAATGAAAATGCATTTCATTATTTTCAAATCCTCATTTCTGTGTCAGTATAAGTAATGCATTTGCAGGTATGTTGTGAATCCATTTTCTCTTGGGATTACATTTTCATTTCTGGAATACCTGTTTTCAATATTGTGGCCTATTTTGCCATTGTTTGTCAATCCTATACGTATGCTATGATTAGCCGTCTTTAATTCCTTATTTTCTTCTAATATTTGGTTTCTTTTCACATTTCTAGATAGTATATCTGAATGGTAATGAAACAAGCCTTCATAATGAATCTTGATTGATTTTGAGCGATTGACTGCAGCGCAGCGTGTCGCGGGTTCGATTCCCGCACGGAACAAATATTTGTATGACCTACAAGTAGTTGTTCTGGGTCTGGGTGTTGGTGTATGTGTGTTTCTATGTTTGTAAACGCACCACTACACTAAAGAATTTCATAGTGGGGCGCAATGTTAAAAAAAATGGTTTAACGCACCACATTAGGACGACATTAGGCGTTTTGGGGTACAATTTATGTAACGTTAAAATTATCTGTGTTACTACTAGCTAGCTACTAGCACCTCAAATATTTTGATAGTTATGTTCGCTGTGTTATAATAACCGACAGAAAATCTGTTGTTCATACATTCCCTAGATTACACGTGTCTTATCTTCAAAAATTGAGCAAAACAAGTCTATATTGTATCTATTTGCCTCCTATTCCCTCCCAATACATCTTTGTCGGAAACACAGTACGTCGCCAAGACATTTGTACATCACTCCATCAGGTTAAAGCCCTCCCTTGAGGCCTGTATCAGAGGAACGTGGATAGTGTTGCCAGGCGTCCGGGTTAAGCCGGACAAAAGCGTCCGGAAAAAGCCGGACCCAAGCGTCCGGAAAAAGCCGGACACAGGCGTCCGTAAAAACCCGGAGACAGGTATCCGGGGAGACAGGGTTCAGCCTGGCTTTTTAAATGTTTTTTTTTTTTAATTTGTCATGACTTGGTTTCTGCTCAACTCGCCTCACCTTATATCGCAAGTGCAAGCTAGCGGAAGAGTGCCAGAAGCGGTCGCATCCGCCGCTTGCACAGCGAGGGGAACCTTGTTTCGTTAAACCAAACCGTGTATTAGTTTTAAAATATTGACGACATGGTTAGCGCAGTGGCTGAGCGATTGGACTACTGTGCAGCGTGTCGCGGGTTCGATTCCCGCACGGAACAAATATTTGTATGACCTACAAGTAGAGTTTCCGGGTCTGGGTATTTTTGCATGTGATTTTCTATGTGTAAACGCGAAAGATAGAGTTCACCCAAAAATCCGGATAAACTAACTGGTCTGTCCGGCTTTTCGCTTTTGTAACCTGGCAACCCTAAAACGTGGATACACGTGTTGTTACGTAAACCGATCGAGTCTATACCAAAATAGTCTTTTCCTGTAGTTTGTTGGCAAGGTGACGTGGTGTTGTTACTTCCAAATTTTTGGTATAAATATCTTGGACGGTTTTAGCACTGGTTTGAACGATCTTGGAGCGTTTATCTGGCCATAATAGTTATACATAGGTGGCAAATATTAAAGCCGATAGTACAGTCAACAAAAGAATATCCAGGCAGCAATTTGTTGAACCGGTTTCTGACGCTGTGATATAAATTTCAATAAGTCTGCGTATCAACCTCTCGTTGTATGTAGCATGCAATCAAAAGACACCTAAATATGGCGTATAGAACATTAAAAACTTGTTGAATAGATACTTATCTATTTTGCTGACTGTTGAAAGTTACTGGTACAATGTCAGGGTTTATATTTTAGTGGGAAAGTATATCAATTCATTACCAGATTTGTCTTACTTAGTTTTTCACTGGAACCTATTTAATTTGTTAAAAAATAGTCTGTCTGTGGAAATTTCTGCTTCTGTGAATGGTTGCCTTTAGTTTTGCCAGTCAAAGTCTTACTAAGGATAGATGAATAGATATTATCTTACTGTATTATCCTGGTGTTTAATTCCCGTGAGACGATTTTCGATTACCGTAAAGGGTAGGTACCTACGTTGCTGGCAAATGTTAGTACAACATTGGATTTTACTATTCAATTTATTTAATGATAATGACTTAAAAATCACTTAGCATAAGGATACCTCAATCAGGGATCCTTCACTCTGGGAGAGGGAGTGGGCTATAATTCACCACGCGTGCTCATCTGTCACATGTCTTCGAATTTTTGTTCTACGATATGCAGGTTTTCTTCATGTTTTCCTTCACCATTATTGAGAGCAATGGTGATGAAACAAATTACAAAAGATAATGCGGCTTGGCTTGGACCCACGACCAACAACTCGTATCTTCTTCTTCTTCCTGCCCTTATTCCATTCTACTTGGGGTCGGCGCAACACGTTTTCTACTTCCATTCTCCCCTATCAGACGTCACAGTATCATTTACTCCTTTTTCTTTCATATCATTCCTTAGACAATCCATCCATCTTTTCTTTGGCCTTCCTCTTCCTCTCCATCCATCAACATTCATACTCATCACTTTCTTAGTCACATGGGTGTCATCCCTCCTCATCACATGGCCATACCAAGATAGACGATTCCCTTTCATTTTTTCTGTAACAACAACTCGCATGTCAAGACAAATTACCACTGGGCCACCAATGCAAAAGCACTTTTAGTTAACATTAGTTACTGTAATCTTTATTCATAGTCCAGACCACAGTAAGATTATATGTATGCTCAAATGCTCATATTCCTTTCAAGCCGGAAGCATGAACAGTCACTAAGTTCATGCAACCACTGTTACATTCAGAAGTGAAATAGAGCTGCGCCATTCGTTAGTGTAAACCCTAGAACATTGTAAATAAACGTAAGAAATAAGCGAGCTCTTACAGTCTTAACATTTAGGTGAAATGTTTGTTTTGCTTGAAGTTGTGGCTTGGGGTTTGTATTTATAGTCTGGACTTTTATGTGGTGGGTGGAATATTTAAGGGTCGAGGTATTATAAAGTTTTTGGTAATTACTACAGTATGGCCGAACTTATCTTAAAGGGTACACTCGAATATACTTGTTCAAAAAGGAAACAATTAAAGGCTCATTTAGTGTCAGCGCAGTATAACTATTAAAAAGTGTTCAGTCTTTCGAAATATCTATTTCTTTTTAAACCGTTGCTCCATTCTAGGGGTTTCCCCTGTGTCTTGATAAATTTCAGAAAAAGTAGAATATCAAAAAAGAGTTCATATCGGATTACCCCAAAAATGGTTGAGGTGGTTCTTAATAAAAAAAACATGTTCACCGAAAGCTCAAGCAAAGATTATTGCCCAAAAAACATTTTGCAAAAAGATACATTCAGCCGAACTCCTATTTGGTTACCTTTTATGCCCACATATCAATAATCGTATCTCACTTACCTTCAAAAGACCCACAATTTACTTTAGGCCCATGTTTCTATGCCCGTTTTGCAATAAATATCGCCGATAATTCGATTTAAGCGGGCATTATTGGGTAAAATTCTCGCAAAATATCGCTGTAATATCGTCATAAAGCCATTTGTATGTTACGATATAATCCATGTCGTGTCGCATAACGATAATAGCAACAAAGACTACGTAAATGATGTTTCAAATCATTTGTGGTGCGAAAAATAAGAATATTTTAGTTGTGCGTCATTATTTTTAAGAGCTATCGCGTTTTGGTTCCGATATTATACAAACTGATTATTTCCTCAAACGTTGTTGGAATTAGTAAAATCATATCAAAAGTTGTTCTACCAAACAAGAGTGAACCTGTCTCATCATCATAATATCAGCCGTAGGATGTCCACTGTTGAACATAAGGCTCTACTATAGATTTCCAATAGCTCTGGTCGGAAGCAGCTTGTGTGTGATTCTGTGTCTTGATTAGAACGTCTGTTCACCTTGTATGTGTTACTTCTCGTTATATTACTTGTATTCTACCATACACCAACGCAAACATTTAAATCATGAAAAAAAAGATCGTATTAGAACTTGGAACCAACCATTAAAGAACGAAGAGAGAAAACACAGTCATTACATTTTATGTGGTTATAAACACCTGGTTTTAACTCGATTTCCAAAAGCATTGCACCGCAAAGTAGTTAATTACGTTTATTTACACTGCGGTAACACCGCAGCCACCAATATACTACAAAAGTCCCCTAAAGAAAATGGACGACTGCGCAAAGATTTTAATCGTTAGATTCACCAGAAAGGAGCGAATGTTTGTAAAGAATCTTCAGCATATGATAAGTTTCTGTGGCTTAGCTTAGCAGCAGCAGCCATTGCCTTGAGTTTATGTATAAATTCGCTCGTCCATATCAAGAAATTCATCGTCGTTGTTGTTTGTGAAACCGGCATGTCGTAGAAACAAAAATTCGAAGACATCTACCAGCTCGCATTGGACCCTCATGGTGAATTACAGCTCACCTCCTCTCACCTATGGTCTATGTCTCAGCACTGTGGCAATATCACGAGCTGATTATGATGATTGCTATGTCCTACTCGCTCATATTGAAAATAGATCTTTCGTTTCATACAGGACTTCACATTTCTCAGTGTTTACACTTTTTCGTGCGATAAGGGCACATCTAACTATTTAAACCTTAACGAGTGTGGCTTTAATCCGACACGTACAGCTAAGTGCAGCTTTCGATAATGACAATCCAATTAGTGTTATCCCTACTTAGAGATTCGGTTCTCGCGAATGGAAATGTACGTAGATGCTGGAGCCGGGGGTTGATTAGGAGTAAGTTAATGTTAGTTACAGTATTTTAGTGTTAGGGCGAGGACTAAAGCTGTCTTATTGATTTAGTGTTCGCAAATCTTCGTACTAAGCATGAGGAGTTCGATTCGATTGCCAGTTCAGGTCTAGTTTTAATTTTTTAATCAAAAAGCTTTAAGTAGTTAAAATCACCGAGTTCCCTCCCGTTATGACTGGAACTAAATGGTCTACAGACTCGTACTGACTAAAATCCGCCCTGTTCTTCAATTGTTGTGTTTTAGGGCCGCGGTAACTTTTTACATTTCTTCAAATCTGGCAAACATTTGGCAGTATCGGACCCTGTCAGTTATGCTTATAGATTTCATCTTGGGTAAGATATGGAACATAACTAAATAATTGATGGTGTTTGTTACACCTCTGCTTAACCATCTTTCGGCCGTCGAATCCAACAAATTTTCGATGAATTAAGTACCAAAAACGTTTCAATCGCCATTGATGCCAGTAATCCACAACGGATTCGACATGCTCGACCAATCGCGCCCCAGTTTCATCGCTACTCGCCTCTAACACTTGCTTATGCAAGCGTAAACGATACATACGAATCTAAACTACTGGTTCTTTTTAGGATTCTGTATCCAAACGGTAAAACGGAACCCTATTACAACTAATATCCAACCTGCACTGGGCCCACTTGGTGGAATATGGCCCACTCCCTCTCACAGAGAGGAGGCCTGTCGACTGTGAACTGGCAACCGGTCCTATCTCATTTTTTTGATGATTTCACTTTTTAATGCCATTTAATACTATTTAATACTCCACATCATCATCATTTTTAATGCTATTTAATACTCCACATCGTTGCAAGAAATCCTAACTCAAATACATTTAAATTTGACGCCAGAATTGACTTCATTCAACTTAAACGCGCAGTGAATGCGAGCATTTAATCGTCTATTGTCTTATCTCGATTTTAAATTGGAAGGAAGCATAATAAAGTTACTTTTGTTTATAATAACATATGCAATAAAATATTAAAAAAAAACTTCGTATTTTAATATAACAAACCAGATGCTGTATAAATGATGCTAATATGATTTTTCTTCATCCTGTAAAGTTGTCAAAATTGAGATAGTACCGGTTGCCAGCTCACAGTCGCTGTGTCTCAGCTGTGGGAACTTTATAGGGTGATGATTTATTATTACGACTCCGCTTTCCGTCTGTCACCGGCTTTATCTCATGAACCGTTAAAGTTTTCACAGATTTTGTATCTCTGTTACCGCTATAACAACAAATACAAAAAAAAAAACAGAATAAAATAAATATTTAAGGGGCTCTCATACAACAAACGTTTTTACTCGATATTGATAACGGTAAGAGGTAGTAGACGCTTGAAATAGTTGGAGAATATTTTATTCAATTTTAAGAATAAATAGTTATATTAAAGGGGTCTCCCATACAAGAAAAAAATACATGTGACACTCGGAGACTGCTGCGATGAAGCTATTGCATAACATTTTTTTATAAAGAATAAAATCGCCTACCGCGTGTATTTAATGAGAATAATTATAATTTATTTAAAATGTTTGTAGTGCACTATTGTAATAAAGAACTTCTTTGTTGTAGGAGAATTTCATAAGTAGGTTTCATTGTGAAAACTCCTTGTGTAGCCAGTAGCTGGCCGTTTAGAATCAGTAAGAAAAAGTAAATTGTTTATATGACGGATATTTTTATGATTGCCGAAGTCTCCCGAACTGAAACGATGTTAGACGATGCGTGGTGTCATGTATTTTCGTTAGGTTTCTGGAAATTTTTTGATTCGGTCGCCGCGCCGCGCCGCGCTCAGAGCCCGCGACAAAAGCTATGCAATAGCTTAAAAAAAAGAAATAAAAAAAAAAAACTAGAACACATATTTAAGGGGTCTCCCATACGTGAACGTGATTTTTTTTTCGTTTTTCTAGATAATAATAGTACGGAACCCTTCGTGTGCGTATGTCACTCGCATTTTTTTCCGGTTATTTTTTTTTCATACTGTCATGTTTTCACTGGCCAGCAATCCGGACATGCGTGACCGCTCAAAAGTGTAAGAGTTCCTTTGTGGACGCGCCTTTTGCCATCGATTCGGTCCATCAGCCAAATTGGCTATGTCATTCGGGTGTGTCGCGATACCTAATGAAGGCGAGTCTCGATGAAAGTGGAACTAATATGTGGGAATTGAATTTGGGTATATTTTCTGTATTAAATTAGACTGCTGTTGTTGGAGGATCAGTATAGTGGCCCAGTGGTGAATGACGTAGTCTCGTCACGGGGTTGTTCAAGTCAGGTGCATTCATCATCATTATCAACCTATAATGTTCCCACTGCTGGGACACAGGCCTCGTCTCTGTGAGAGGGAGTGGGCAATAATCCACCACACGGGCCCAGTGCGGGTTGGTAGATGTCACATGTCTTCGAATTTTTTGGTTCTAGGACATGCCGGTTTCCTCACGATGTTTTCCTTCACAGTTTTGAGAGCAATGGTGCATTATTTTCTGTAATTTAATCACAGCTGCTGACCTAACTGTCCCAGTTACGTCTCTATATTTTCCGGTGCATATCCGATATATCATTTATACAGGGGCATATCGTAGAAAAAGGCTCACTTGGTAGATTACAGCGTAGTCCCTCTCACAAAGAGAAGAGCATAGAAGTCATTGCCAATAGAACCTTAACATGTTCCATCTTATTTGATGAATTATTGTCGAATTTCGAGCACTAGGCGACTAATTGTTAATAATTATATCTCCTAACACCACCGACTACCTGAACCCTGTTCCCGATGCTAGTGGACTGCTATTTTTTGTGTTTTTATTTCTATTAAGAAAAATATTTAAAAAAGTAATCAATAAGTAAAAAAAAGAATAAATAGAAAAATAAGATCCCCTAACAAAATTCATGAACCTGTGTGCCATTCAAATACGTTCATTCGATGAGGCGTGAAAAAAGTAACTGATCACAGTTACAGTTACAATCGCATTCATAATACTGTATGGGTGAAATGAGGAAACTAGACGTTGAAGCGACGATTTGAAGCGCTGCAAATATCGATCATCTTTTTTCGAAGCAATTTTCTCGCTTCAGGGTATGCAAGAGTAATTTTAGAAGGTGAGCTATTTGCAGTTTCCTCCGTGCCTCGGAAAGCACGTAAAGCCGTTGGTCCCGGCTGTCATTTGAAGATCTTTGACAGCCGTTACTGTTAGTCAGAAGCTCTAAAGTCTGACAACCAGTCTTACCATGGGGTGTCGTATTACCCAGTTACTGGGTTGTGAAGGTCCGGCAGGCAGTCGATCCATGTAAAATACTGATATTCAGCTGCATCTGGTTCGACTGGAAGCCGACCCCAATATTGTTGGGAAAAGGCTAGACAGCTGATGAGATATTTGCAGTTGCGCATTGTCAAAATTAAATTAAAATATGTTGCTCTAGTAGATATATTTTGTAAAATTTGATCTTCGAAAGACCAAATTTTTAGAGTACCGAGCCCAAACCCATTTTACCCAATGGGACCTTATTACTAAGACTTCGGTGTCCGTTTGTCTGTCTGTCACCAGGCTCTATCTCATGAACCGCGGTAGTAAGACAATAGATTTTTTACAGATGATGAAACAATAAAATAAATACAACAAACGCGATTTTTATATAGATAATGGTAAGCAAAAAAGTCAAGTGCGTTTCGGAGTCGCAAACGAAGGGTTCGTTTGCGACTCCGAAACGCACTTGACTGGTTTTTAAATACAAAATACGGAATTATCGCGACTACCATAAAGTATGTTTTATTTAATTAAATTATAAATATCTCCCATGTGGCTAGACTCCTTAAATACGCCTTCAGTAATTATTTAATCATTCTTTGTCTAAATAAGCTATCCTCTCGATCCGGAAAATATTGTAGAGTACCTATAAAATTGCCATTTCCGAAAACCATTGTCCTTTTTCCGTAAATTATTCCGGATCATTTTGACAGCGGTCATAATGTTGACCTCGAATGAATTAGCATACTGTAATGAGAAATTAATTTTTACACCGTTTTTCATCCGCTGATGATTTTTTAAAGTGAAGCTTTAATTAATTTGGGATGGCAATCAGGTCTGTTTCGGGGTTTGGAAACGAGGTACGGTTGTGAGTGACTGATTTATTATTTATGTCGAAAAGATATTGAGCATTGTTTTAATATTTTGCTTACATTGTTTTTGTCAAATCGTGGCTTGCCATAGTTTCAAAAATCAATCTTCAAAACTTTCCAAAATCGGAAAGAATTTTTATTAATTAATACATTAATTTATAGCTTGCTAATTGCGAGTTAATGTATTGTTACTAGACAGCTAGGTATGGGATAAATTAAGTCTTCTGCCTAGCCTTTTCCCACATATTGGGGTCGGCTTCCAGTCAAACCGAATGCAGCTGAATATCAGTATTTTATGAGATAAATTATGTACTAATTATTAAATAAGTATGTAAGCACGATTAGTTTTGAAAAGATATTTTTTCCCATGGGTAAGAAATGTTTTCTTCAGAAAGTTTTCTTTGCCTATTAAATCCTGTCATCTCTCAGCTAATTACATAGCTTCCTGCATCTTAATAAATAAGAGTGGAATAAACTGGATGCGAATTAAAACAGATTAACGTTTATCCATTAAACCGGGATGGCGCGCTTTCAATTGAATGACTAGCATCCTGGCTGGACCGGTCCGGCAATCTGAACCAATAAATGAGAAAATATTCTGTTTGTTTGTCACGTCATTAACGCCCAAAATTAATACTTTTCAATCCAAATATCGTTCTCTTGTTTTTTATGGCTAATTCTGATTGGACATCTGAATGACTCGGATAGGCACATTCGGTCGTTTATTGGTTAGAGACGAAGATCCAACCGGGGATAGTTTATTAATTTCTAGTGTATGCCGAAGCATCATCATCATCATCAGCCGGAAGACGTCCACTGCTGAACATAGGCCTCCCCCTTAGACCGCCACGCCGAACAACAATTCGCTACTTGCATCCATCGGTTGCCCGCGACCCTCACGATGTCGTCGGTCCACCTAGTGGGAGGCCTGCCTACGCTGCGTCTTCTGGTCCGTGGTCGCCACTCGAGAACTTTTCTTCCCCATCGCATCGGTTGTTAGTTCTACGAGCGATGTGGCCTGCCCATTGCCACTTCAACTTGCAAATTTTATGAGCTATGTCGGTGACTCTGGTTCTTCGCCGAATATCCATGTTCCGGATTTTATCCCGCAAAGAAACTCCGAACATAGCTCTTTCCATCACTCGTTGAGTGACTCTTAGTCTCTCTATCTAAAAGGCCAGCAGTCAGAGACCACGTTTCAGAGCCATATGTCATCACTGATAACACATGTTTGCCGAAGCGACTGAAAGGATTTCGATGAAGGCGATACCGCGAGGAAACAGGCGTGACCTGCATTCCAAACTTCGAAGAAATGTCTTTTACCAACCCCATCAGGCTTTCGTGGCGGGTTACATCATTTACAGTCCATTTCCTCTTATAAACTGGCCTGTGTCCCAACAGTGGGATTATTAAAGGCTTCTTAAACCTATGCTTTAGCATACCACAAGACCCATGACCTGGGTTTCATAGGATACTTTTATATCCTGATGTTTCGATCCCGTGAAATAAATTCTGACTTTCATGCGAGTAAAGCCTTGGTAGAAGCTAGTATTTTTATATCAACGATTACCGTAACGAGCGGAACATCTTAATTAACTAACGCTTGTTTGTTTTTATTAAATTGCTAACCGTTTCACTGGACAGTTTTCTGATGACGATTTTCTGCAATTTTTTTGTGCAATGTCGGATGTTGTAACTGTTTTTACCGCTTCTGTGAGTGATGAATTGAGAAGTAACGGATACTTTTGTTAGATTTTTTGGTTTTTTCTACTCTGACGATATGATGGATGGTGGGCTACACATCAAGCTATACAAACCAGTTTGTCTTGGCCTCGCTTTGTATGATCTTTTCACACAATTAAAGGTCAGCTTTTACTGGTTTTGCACAGCTTGATGTGCAAAACCAGCAGCCGCAGCCGTGTGTACGTGATAGACTATCTAAGTAATATTATAATGTGAAAGTTTGGATAAATGGGTTTGTTACTCAATGACATCAGAATGGTCCAAGGGATTTTGATTATTGCCTCAGATATAGGAAATCTGCTCTGCTGATGGATATAAAAGGTACACCCTTAACGGATCAGAAAAGTGCCTGTTCTTTTCATCATTGCTTCATCATTGATAGATTTGCATCATTGTATTAATTGACCTTGATCACATCTGGGAACCTTTTAGTTACGAGATATTGAAGATTCGAGGTATTCCTCGAAGCGCTCCCGTTTTGAAACGCTCCCATCTAAGCGCTCCGAAGATTCAATCTTCAAATTCTACACACGTTTTTCATTAAATGCAAGTTTTCGAATGTTTTACTTCATTTTGAATACATCTATGTTCCCTATTATATTTAATGAATCCGCCAGTACAATATTTGTGCTTTACATTAAACCTTTGCCATATTTTAGGGTAGTTTGAGAGGACTGTCTTTACATCAACCCAGAGACCATCGTATTTAAAATTATTGTCTGGCCTTAATTTTCAGATATTTTATCAGATTATTGTCATACAATAATTAAGATAACCTAGCTTAAGGCAATAACGTTAAACAATATAAGTAAACTTAATTGAGATTTAAAATTTAAAAGGCAAATATTATAGCTAAGGTAATTAATCGCTACCACAATCAACTATCATAATTATTTAGTCCAGCATATGGTTCAAAATCGTTTCTCAACTATCCATATTTGTCTCCACGGTCTAATTTATAGCTTATAACGGAATGTGATTTATTGTTATGACAAACATTATTGGAGATATTAAGGCTTATGTGAGAAAAGTTAGGGCTAACGCACATTGTGACGGTGTTAAACGAGTTTGACAAATGTTTTCTTGGGTACCTATTAAGTTTGTTATTCTATGAAGGGTTGTCTGTGATTTGTTTTTCTAACAATATATGAGGCGATGATTTTTGTTATACATTATTAGGGTGGGTTCATACCTGACGGAACATCCGTCGTGTATTCTCGGTCGCGGAACGTCAAAGCAGACAAATGTACACAAAAACCATTGACCGTTCACACTCAACGGATGATCCGTTTGTGCGTCAAGTGTGAACGGTCAAGTGTTTTTCTATACCTACATTTGTCTGTTCTGGCGTTCCGCGACCGATGATCTGCGACGGATGTTCCATCAGATATGAACCCACCCTTATTATCCTATCTGTTAAGACTGGTTGTCAGACTTTCGAGCTTCTGACTATCAGTAACGACTGTCAAAAATCTACAAATTAATGTCAGCCGAGTAGTACTGACAGTTAAAACTATGTATAATATTTTAGCGCTGGACTATTTCAAAAATTTAAGGAAAATTGCAATTGTAGTCAATTTAGTAAATATTTTGCAAACATATTTAGTTTTTCATTACTCACAATGTAAAACATAATAAGATTGTCATTGTAATTCCCCAGTCTCAAAACTGATAGCTTAATATCATCACTGTCCCCTGCAACTGAGTTATTACTCTGTCCCACACCCACATACACACACACACCCACCTCACACACACTGCACACACACCACACTCACACAGATTGTGTGTGCACAATCTTCAAAGACCGGGCTGCATCTACGTCGTGCAAATAAATTAATCATGGTACTGTATTCTGGCACAATGTGAGAAAGCTATTGTTTGTTGTAGATTTTATTATATTTGTGATAAATCTAGTTGTGGATTTTGAATCGAAATTCGAATTCGGAATTACAATGAAATTAAGTTAAATGAAATTAAGTTTTTGAGATGATAAATGCATTGTTTTGATTTTTGAAATAGGGTCTAATATTTGAGTTGATGCACTGGGCCCTCGTGGTGGATTATGAACACCCGCTGACAGAGAGGTCTGTGTCACAGCCACAGCAGTGGAAACATTAATAGGCTGATGATAATTTGAGTTGATAAACTCAAGTTTCAAGTTGCTTAAGGGAATGATAACATGTCCACACGCCCATTTAGAACTACACACAGCCTAAAGATGTTTCCTGAAGATATTTCAGTTAATCGAAATGGTCTTTAGATGAAAGAAAGAGATTTGAGTGAACTTTGCCAGTTACTAGCACACATTTATCAGTAATTTTTTGATTTAACTCATCACTTAAGTAGCTCAACGAATTTACCAACAACATAAAGACATTAGATAAAGTACATCACAGTACGGTTCTAGAACATAAGACTTAATCTTTTTACATTCACTCCCCATCTCATTCAAACTCATTCATAACTAAGTAGAATGCATTCAATTCCACCGCACCTACATTGAATCCACAATGGCGCTTCGATCTTCGTAATTTCCTCGCTTCTCATCTCTGGAGACGCCTTTCATGCCAACCATTAAAGGACGTCTCTATAGTTATCTGGGGAAAGTGGTCCAATTGCTGGACTTGCAGTTAGGGTTACCAGGTCTTAATTCCGAAAAGCCGGATACACCAGTCAGTTTAAATGGGGCATTTGGGAGGAATGACCTGACTCCTGTATTTTTTTAAATCCACGTAGCACGACAGCCTCCCGGGGTCGCGGGACTGACCGAGTCTGAATTAGGTAACCGTGACACTGGAACGTAAAGGGCTACTGAATGATCACCGTGGATTTTTATCAGTACAAGTCTGACAGTCCCTCCCGTCTCGACGTTGATGGGAGGACTCATTTGATGATTTTACAATTTAAAAAAAGTTTATCACGATCAATCTTTTAAAACAAGCAGGGTTCGGTTCAACTAAACAGGGTTCCCCTTGCCGTGCAACAAGCGCAAGCGACAGCGGCTAGTGCTAGTTCGCTCGCTTGTGCTTTCTTGCGATATAAGTGTCTAAACACACTATGCCGAAGTTACGCGACCGAAGTTCGGCGGCTGATATCACGTTCCGACGTATTTGGCTGATATGACACACCATAAGTGCCGAACTTACGCGGCAGAAATTCGGCGCGGGCGGCTCCCTGCTGCTCCCCGCCCCTGGTTCTTCGTCGGTAATCGAACCGAACTTCGGTCGCGTATATGTGTGGTCACAGAATAAGTTGCCGCTGAACTTACGCCCGACCGAAGTCAGGCTGTACGCTATGACGCGACGTAATTTTGGCATAGTGTGTCGTCAGTAATTCAAATAGCATTGCAGGCGTAATTGTGCTGAACTTCGGTCGCGTAACTTTGGCATAGTGTGTTTAAACACTAAGGTGAGGCGGGCGGAGCGGAATCCAAGTCATGTCGTATCATATCAATTTCGTCGGCCACGCAACCAAAAAGCCTGTGTCCGGCTTTATCCAGACGTCTGGCAACGCTACTTGAAGTCCATTGTCCGTGCTGAAACCACTGCGTCCTTATATGGTGAACAGTTGAAATGTTGAATGAACGAATAGAATGAAATGCTTATATGGTAGTGAAAGTGCAAGTTCGGAGATTTAAAAGCTATCTGTAAGTTTTTAAGAACATGATGCGTTTTTGAATCATATTGTGACGTGACGGTTGACGGAAGAGAATGGAAGATGAGATTTTTTTCTTTATACTCACAAGTCCGTAGAAGACACAATGAAAACACGCTGATAAGGTGTAGAACTTAGATTATAGGATGTCCAGATTCCTAATATAATAGGCCACTAAGCATTGAAGCCAAAGATACGGTAGAAAAATTTTCCCAGTCGTTCGACTCCTACGTAAAACAAGTGAACATCTCTAAAGCCTCCTGCAGACACACGCGATTAATCGCGCTGCGACAACGAGCCAAGCTAATTTCCAGTCTAAAAATACTGCGAATGGACCGCGACATGTCGCCCCGCGCGATTAATCGCGTGTGTCTGCAGGAGGCTTAAGGAAAATATTTAAATGTGTGCGTGGCGTTCCGTTTTGTTTCGAACACGGAATATGGACACTTTATAATCTAAGGTATAGAGATTATGATCCAAATGATAAGGTATACATAGTAATAATAAAACTGTTCCGCTTTTAGAACACAAGGTAAAACCTGTTTCGTGGCGTATAAGGCTAACGAGCTCTAGGTAATTCAATATGCGTTATAATTAATGTTTTTTTTTGTATTAATAGGTTGTTTTCCAGCCATTCAAATATTACCTACTTTTAATAATAAGTAATAAAAATAATTTTAATAAATCTGTAAATAAGATATCACTCATTAACGTCATGTTTATAAAATGTTACATTGAGTCGACATTTCCTATTTGAGAAGAAAGGTCAAACAAACTCAAGGTTCAGTTTGCGGGGTCGCGGGACTGTCTAAGCAGGTAACGATGACCCTGGAACGTAAAGGGCTATTGAAGGAACACCGTCGAAATAAAAAAAAATTGGATTGCCATTTCTTCTTTTTTTTAAAAACATCATTAAATAGTATGAAACGAAGTTGTTTAAGTCTGTCTGTATGCGCATAACTTTCGAACGGCTGCACCAATTAGGATAATTCTTATTTTGTCGTGTTTTTTATTGTCAGAACAAGGCTTGGAAAATAAACCGGGAAGCCAGGCCGCATCGCTAGATGAACTAATATCAAAGACAGTTTCTATCTATGATTTTTTTTAATTAACATTTTCCTGCATCAAATAATAAACCCACCATTCTAACCTGGGCATGCGGACGATGGGTAATGGGTGACTCGCCGTCCAATCATGGACCATGCCCGGGTCGACGACGCGTCATGTTCCACGCGCGCCTCAAAGAGCTGTAAGCAATCTGACAGTCCCTCCCGTCCTACCCTGGGTGAGAGGACTCATATGACGATTTTACCACGAAAACTAATAGGTAAAAAAAAACCCATTCTAACTTACACAACCAACACAATTTAACAAGCCAACACTTCAACCAATGCTGCACCAATTAACTGTAAGTAAAAGTAGCTAGTCACGCTGATCAGCATTGTTCTAATGATGCTAAAACAATGGGAGAAAGCGAATCAAAGCGCTCTATTGATCGCGGTTTACGCAACGACGCTTCGGATGTCTTGTCAATATGTAGGTCGATTTGTATCATCGAATGGTAGTTAAAACATAATATAAGACAGTCAATTTACCCCGGGGTCGCGGAACTAACCAGCTACCGTGACCTCAGAACATAAAGGCATATTTAAGGACACCGTGGATTTTAGTCAGACAAGTCTAACAATCCCTCCCGCCCTGGGCGGGAGGACTCATTTGCTGATTTTACCACGCAAAAAAAAACCGGAGGGAGGATGATATGCCGGTTTCCTCATGATCTTTTTCTTCACCGTTTCGAGAACAGTGCGCAGTGGTGAGAAAAGTAATGCTCTTGACTGAGTTCGAACCCACGACTTACAACTTGTTAGTCGGGGCTGTTACCAGTCAGTTATCAGCCGAGGTCGGAATTAGGTAGTTATTTTAATACTTGCATCGAAATGTTGATATTAATATGGATCTTCCCAGGATTTCTAATACACAATCTTGTGTGGAAAACAGTATTACAAATAAATAATAAAAACATTAGAGATAGATTAGACAAATACATAGTGTAAAAGTAAATAACTTTTTGATTTTTCTGCTCTTTCAAAGTAATTCCGGCATGTGGGGCCTATCCAATTTATTCTTGCGCTGTATGAAATCAGTGTAAGTACATGAATAACTCTACCTAATTCCGACCTATGATTAGGTATCAGTTGGGCCACCACTGTTCTGGTTTAATAAACTTGCAAATATGAATCAAAATGTGATTGTGAATTTTGTTTTGGTAATAGTCACGTTTCCTGCCTTTAAAAGATTATCTTAAACATATGTAGGTATATGGAGCTGATGTCTATAAATATTTAAATGTTTTAACTCACGTCATGTGGTCGGTTTATTGTATGACAGACTACTAAAACTGTGGAAACTTCTTGTTATAAATCATTCAGTATTTATCACAGAACTTCTACAAGTTAGACGTCGTTGAATTATTTCGTTACATTGTGGGTAGTTCATTGTAATATTCCTGTTTGGACGTCTTCGTCAGACCACAGACTGACAGAAGCATGAAATGACAACGAAAGACCAATTTTTATAACATTCTACTTTTGTTTTCTATAAACTACATGCCACTGCTTCGCAAAATGATTGCATTAAGAGGAAACACCAAGGGCTAGAGAATTGAAAAATAGGTATTTGTAAAATCTACTGCTGTCGCGCTGTGCCCGAACCGAACCCCGCAGAGCGCGACAACTGCAGCTTGTACCGAAAATACCTATTAAATTAGCACAAAATCAACGATTCGTAGTCCCCTGCAATGAATACTACTCCAAAACTTAACCGATTTAACTATTTTTTTTCTTTAAAAAGTAAAGAAAGGCTTTGGCCGTGTTCCTTTCCGTTCCCATTTTCCTTTTTTCATATAATGTCGTCAATTTTTTTTTCTGGATATTTGAACACAGCGGAAAATCTGGCCAATTTTTTAGGGTTTTGAATGTTCATATCTCTTTTAATAATTATTTTATGGAAAAAAGGAAAACAGAGACATGGCCATAGAATTTTTGTAAAAACATTATTGCTCTACTGGCATTATCCAGGGAGGAAACAGGGGACTACGTTTGTATGGAAAAACGGCCCTTGTGTTTCCTCTTAATATCAATTGTAGTGATTTCTTCAAATATTGTTCACACGCTTGCTCATGACTGACTTACGAGAAGCGAAAATCATCCTTACTTATAAGACATACCTAAAGGTGCTGCGAATATAAACCGTGCGATTGTCTGTGGGTAGATAGAAAAATAATCAGGCGTGGCATGAGGACGTAAGTAAATCGAATGCATCATTATGTCGTAGTAATAAAGATGATTTTCACTTTTAGATGGTCGGCGTTGCAAATCAGTCAAATTGCGTCTAGACTCTTGAGTGAGCGCGTTAATCCCTATTTATTTTCAAAATTATGGCGAAAACCACATCATAATCTCTTGTGCTGTTTCACAACATTCTGGTTGAACAATTCCAGCAGAATATTTTTTTAAGCTATTGCATAGCTTTTAGCGCGGGCTCTGAGCACGGCGCGGGCGACGCAGCGACCGAATCAAAAAAATTCCAAAAACCTAACGAAAATACCTGACACCACGCATCGTCTAACATCGTTTCAGTTCGGGAGACTTCGGCAATCATTAAAAATTCGTCATAAAAACAATTTACTTTTTATTACTGACTGCTCTTTTTTACAGTAATGCACCATAAACATTTTAAATAAATTATATTGTCGTTAAATATACGCGGTAGGCGATTTTATTCTTTTAAAATAAAAAAAAACGTTATGCAATAGCTTCGCCGCGGCAGTCTCCAAGTGCTACATGTATTTTTTTTATCAGCCCATCTTGTCCCACTGCTGGGCGAAGGCCTCCCTCCACTCTTTCCACTTCTCACGGCTTTCTGCAACCGTGGTCCAGTCTTTCATGAAGCGGTCAAGTCATCTCGCCATCTTCGCTTGGATCGGAATCAATGAATTTTTAATTCACGTGTCTATGAAACAAGTTAATTACCTGTAAAATGCTATTTAACACTTCCATTTCTTTTATTTCAGGTAAGTACCAGAAACATTGCTGACGTCACTAATTCGACGTAGGTGTCACGTCGTTACATATAGGTAAGTACCTATCTACAGTTCCACATCCAATAGTCACATACTATTGGCACATCAATTACTGGAAGCCTGAGGGACCGTCGGTCAAATTAATTATTCTCCCTAATGAATTCATTTAATTTGTCAAGGGATCTCTCACGTTTATTTTTACTGCCTCGGGACGTACATTTCCTTTTAAGGGCGATGTAAAGAAGTAATTAAATAGTAATGGATACTCAAACTTGAATGTGGAGACTGGAGAGTGAGTTTATTTGGGACATAACTAGTAAGAAATTTGAACAGACAGTTTTACAGTCTTCATTTGTATAAAAAAAGCGAACTCGAGTTACGAGCTGACCACAGAAATATTAAAAACAGGTGAAGTGGCAAGGGGGCGTGTCGGTGAAGCCGTGGTGTTGAGCGTTTCGCTCAGCTATTGACTTGTACTACTTTATTCTTGTTTTCCTATATTACTCCGACTGTATTGGTTTTGCATTAAATACATTGCTCTTTTACAACCACCTCAGTCTATCACTGAGTGACTTGACAAGCAATGTAAAACTGACATAACGATACCTCACCAAGCCGTAATGTCGCATGGTGCGTCCGCTGTATTTGAGCGGGAGAGTCGTATCCGCCCCCCGTGTCGCGACAACACACAATGATAATTGTTTGTGTGAGTAAATTATACGGAAAAAGTATGCTGTAGTGTAAAGAATTAGGTTTATATTTAAATGACTGAGCCGAGGTCTCTGCTGTCTGAATGGCTTAGTGGTGAAAGCGATGGCCTTTTTAAGGGTTTTCTTCTATTTTCACTCGTGCAGAGCTAGTTCGACCAGCCTTTTCTCATAAACAGAGTAAAACTATTTACCATCACAGTCTAAATAAAATTACAGTATACAGTCAAAAGGCAGGTCACAGATCAAATATGCAGAAACGACATACGACTCGCATTTTTTATTATTTACTACACGGACGAAATAGGGACTGCAATAAATACACATACGTTATATTATAACGTACGTAATTTGATCGTCGATACTGCCGCTGCATACATTCTCAATTATTCACGGTTAGAAACGGCACAGTTGATAAACTAGCAGTACGATAAAGAAAATAGGAAAATGCATGGTTTTTTATTTTCAACAAATTTTGAAAAGGCAAGGTTGGCTTACATACTAAATGAGGCTTCAGAACATGCAGAGTTTCTTTTGTATTTAAAATATTAGTATGCAGATTATGATTATGATGAACAGTCATGAAGCTACCACATCAAAATTTGCGAAAGTTCTCATAGATAATTTAAAAACTGTCTCTTAAGTACGCCAAGATCAGAATGCGGAAGAAAAACATGATGAATGTTGCAGAGGTTTCCGACTTATGATCCCCTCAAAGCATAAATTACTTTTAAACAGCCGTTAAACCTCAAACTTTTTGACGACAATCAATTTTTATTGCGAAATGTCCTCTAATGCGGTTGACCCGAAGTTTTATCTATCTTTCGCTAAAAATGAGACGATGAAGAATTAAACTGTGACTACAGGATATAAGCTATAATAACCTTCATATTGGCCGAGTTTTTGATCAAAATGGTTAAATTGACAATTTATTCGCTAACGGCAACGTGCATAAAATTGAGAGGAGGAAGAAGGCCAAGTAAAAATGGATGATGATGATCAAAAACATAAAATTACCAATATTATATCTCACGAAATAATTGCAGAAGTAATTAATAATACTACTATACTAATAATAATGTTATAAAGAGGAAAGATTTGATTGTTTGTTTGTATTCAATAGGCTCTGAAACTACTGGACCGATTTCAAAAATTCTTTCACCTGTTAAAAGCTGCTATGGTCCGATTGACATAGGCAAGAAGGGGCGTGAGTGGGCGAAGTTGGCTGCAAAAGCTAGTCTTTATTAAAACAACGTAGTTAACAATATTGTAATTTTTTTTACACTTTAACAACATTAAATCCCCTTTACACGTCAGTACAGAATAACCTGCTCCAATTGCAAACGCGACACACTTCCTTATTCAAAAATAAATCGTCAAAGATCACGCCGTACTGGAGGATCGATCACGATCTATTTTAGTCTGTGACATTATATCGGAAAATATATCTTGGTAGACAGTTCGGACAGAAGGACTAGTCGATATGAGGTGTGGCCAGTAGCTTTATGACGTAGTTTTTTTCTCGGTAAAATCATCAAATATGTCCGCCCTGGGCGGGACGGAGGGACTGTTAGACTTGTACTGACTAAAATCCACGAAAATCTTTCAATAGCCCTTTACGTTCCGGGGTCACGGTTACCTGATAAGACAGTCGCGCGACCCTGGGTGGCCCCGTTAGGTTTATGACGTAGATAGTCTTAACTCTGATGATCTAGCAGTCTATGATAAATTATTTTGCTGTTAGCTATAAAACGTGGATATTAATTGTTGTGTTGACCAAAATTAACTTTCTATTCATCTTTTGAAGTCTCCTAAATTACTGAAGTTTATCGTCGACTCCTAATATTTCTCCTTCTCTTTTGCAATTTGCGACAGCTGGCCAATTGTGACTCCAATACTTATCGCCGCATGTTTTTGATCCAAAGTGTGTGTCCACACTGGAAGACTAGCGCGGCGACGGCGGCGGGTGCGGTGGCGGGCGCGGTGGCGGGCGCGATCGTGTCCACACTGCCGATCAAGCGTTTGTTTTTGTTGCGGCGACTTCAGGTGTTGCAAACCGGTGGTACCCAGTAGTTTCTATAAATATCGTTTAAAGTAATTCATATTTTTTTTATAGATTATTTAGGATTGTATACAACAAAATTATCAACCATTCTCCATTTTTCTACTCAAGTACGATAAAAATAATTTAAATATGTACACAAACATCCAACGGTAGTACTTTAGTGCATGTTCTGGTAACTAGATGGCGCTACTAAAAGACCGAAATGGTTTGATACACATTATGTCACCCGCCCGGTGTTGTGTGTTGTATCGGTTTTTGCCTAGCAACGCCTAGGCAAAATCGCTAGTAACCACCGCGCTTGGCTTCCCGCCTTAGTCACTTCAGTGTGGCCACAAGCGGCGATTTCATACGTTTAATATTTCCGCGCCCGCCGCCGCCATCGCGCTAGGCTCGTAGTGTGTTTGAGCATAAAGAGTTATTTTTCTTTGGCCATCATGACTCGGTTACGTTTTTCATCGTTCTGAAATGCAGTAAGTCATAATTCAGGGGCAAAAAATGTATGCAGGTTGCATACCTTGAATGTCTTTATATGACGGTCTGCAAAAATAATATGTAACATTATAGGTACTGTTAGAGTTAACAGTTGTTTGAAATCTACGAGTACTACAAACGCAGCATTAGCAGTGCAGTTATGTGTCCACCATAAGCATTAAACATAATCTCAGGACATAATTCCACAACTCGCACGCATGGTCCTTCTGCCCACAATTGTAATGCGTATATAATATGCAGCCACGTCTAACAGCCACCTGAACACGCTTTAATCAATCTGGATACGTCGGTACTTACGTACGTACGTAACTTGGAACATGAATTAACGTGTAAGGTCACTGTTAGGACCATGTCGGGATGTAGATATAGCCGTGTGGGATAGACAGGGCGATAATTAGAAACGGTATTAGACACATTGGAAGGATAGACATATACAAGTTTGGATGCCAGCAGTTTTTAAGCTATTGCATAGCTTTTATCGCAGGTAGGGTTGCCAGACGGTCGGGAATTGGCGGGATTCTCCCGAATTTTAGTATGTTCTCCCGACTCCCGACAAAGCAATTAATCTCCCGAAAAACAAGTTCGATAATTTTAAGTTCACATTTTCATCAAACGAAACTTGCAAACCACTTGGGCGCTTGGCGCAGAGCGAATTTAGTTGAAGAAAGGAGATTTCAGTAAGTAAGTAAAAATACTTGTATAATTAATGACAAGACAGTTTATGACTATAAACAATGAATTAAAACACGTTATAACAATCTATGATTTTACCTCCTGTTGTGTTTTGTGATGTTTTATTTTAAATACCTATGATAAATGTCTGTGTGTGCGTGAATCTAACATTAAGTAAATTAATAACTGTTTTCATTACTATGTGATACTTATACTTTTTTATTTATGTTATTGAGATAGCGACTATTAATTAAACATACCTAACTGACATATTTTATTATTTGGAAATAAACTAACAAGGTGCTTTAGCTCACGGGAATATACGAGACGGCCGGCCACCATGGCCTAGTGTTTAGAGGCCTTTTTTATAGACTTTACTCTTTAATTTTTCTGTAATTTTAAATGATATTGACACCGACCATTTGTACAGTGATTATTGTTCTTTAAAAGAAGTTTTTAGTTTAAATCGCCTTCCAGAAGAAAAAACGAAAATGACAAATGGGCATATTTTATAAGAAACTGCGTTGAAATTAAAAATTTAACCAAAATTGTATGTTTTATATTTTCAATTCCAGTAAGTAACGCTTACTGCGAACGCGTTTTTAGTATACTTAATAACTTATACTCAAAAGAAAGGAACCGAATGAGCATGGATTTAATAAAGGCGGAATTAATAATTCGTTTGAATATTGACGAAAATTGTTTAAAAAAGACCTTTTTGAATAGCGATAAAGCTCAAAAGTTGTTAAACGCGGTAAAAAAAAAATGACAAAAACTTATGGCAAGAACAAAAACAATAAACATGCTCATTCGGTTCTTATCTTATGTGTCACAAATACCTACAATGTTTTTTTTTCTTATATCTACAGTGCAATGCAAAAATATGTTTGTTTACTATTATGTTTAATTAATATTATTAACTTATTTTTTTATTTCTCCCGACCAAAGCCCTAAAATCCCGAAAAATCGGTTATTGATCCCGATAACAGGAAGAATCGATCTGGCAACCCTAATCGCAGGCTCTCAGCTCGGCGCGCGCGAAAAACGTAACGAAAAAACCTGACCACATTTGACAGCATGCATCGTCTAACGTCGTTTCAGTTCGGGAGACTTCGGCAATTATAAAGGTACGGACAGACGTGCTCATAAAGGTACGGACAGACGTTTTATTGAGGGAGAGGGAGAGGGGAGACGAGGAGAAGGTGAACGTTTCTTGACGTTTCACTTGATTGACGTGGCTGACCATAGACTAATTAGTACAGTAATAAATCTACTATATAAAATAGATTTAAAAAATCTAAAAACCCACGTTTTTAAATGTCCTAAAAAGAAGAAAATAACCCTACGGGGCTGAGAGAGGGGCCACTCAAAACGCGGGGGCGTATATTATATAAGGGATTATTTATGGGATATATTTACATGACGTGAGATCGTAGGTGTATCTTGCAAAGATACGCCCCCACGTTTTGAGTGGCCCCTCTCTCAGCCCCGTAGGGTTATTTTCTTCTTTTTAGGGCATTTAAAAACGTGGGTTTTTAGATTTTTTAAATCTATTAATTATTTTATTATTTTTATCATTGTTCATCGGGTTTGAAGATACCCTGAAAATTTCAGCCTGCTAGCTTATCGGGAAGTGCCTCAAAGCCTGTCCGCCATCTTGGACGTCCGCCATATTGGATTAATAGCCTAGCCTAGCATAAGCCACATGGCAATTTTTTTCGTATTCCTGACAGCAAACCCTTTCATTTGATACCCATATCACGGGGGTGGATTTCAAACAGCCAGTCTACCATCTTGGACGTCCGCCATATTGAATTTAAGTCACGTGACTATTTTTTTTCGTACTCCTGATAGCAAACCCTTTCATTTGATATCCATATCACAGGGGTGCATT
Source organism: Agrotis exclamationis (assembly GCA_950005045.1). Classification (NCBI taxonomy): domain Eukaryota; kingdom Metazoa; phylum Arthropoda; class Insecta; order Lepidoptera; family Noctuidae; genus Agrotis; species Agrotis exclamationis. The sequence goes on along the minus strand of OX465433.1, from coordinate 4,640,406 downwards.
TCAAATAGCCTGTCTGCCATCTTGGACGTCCGCCATATTGGATTTAAGTCCCGTGACTATTTTTTCGTATTCCTGACAGCAAACCCTTTCATTTGATACCCATATCATGGGGGTGGGTTTCAAACAGCCAGTCCGCCATCTTGGGGAGGCCGCCATATTGGATTTGTTACGACGTTTCTTAGCTAGTCATGTATTGTCATCAGAACTCAAAGCGTGTACAAAATTTCAGCCTGCTAGCTTATCGGGAAGTGCCTCAAAATTGAGTTGCAAAAGTCCAACCGGAACGACAAACAAACAAATAAACAAACAAGAAAAGTGAGTGTATAAAAACGTGGTAAAAACAAACAAACAAACATACAAACAAACAAACAAGAATTGTGAGTGTATAAAAACGTGGGAAAAACGTGGGAAAAATAAGTCGGCTTTTCCTTCCTGACGCTACAACTCCAGAACGCACGAACCGATTTCCACGGTTTTGCATTCGTTGGAAAGGTCTCGGGCTCCGTGAGGTTTATAGCAAAGAAAATTCAGGAAAAAAAAATTCATCTTCTTTTAATCACCAAACGAAATGTTGCGAAACGGAGTTCGCCGGGTTTGCTAGTAGGTATAATAAATAAATAATTAAAATTGCATAAGTTGATAAAAAATGCTATGCAATAGCTTTACCGCGGCAGTCACCGACTGCCACACGTTTTTTTTTTTGTATTCATCCGCTTTAATGCTCAAAAACTTCCCACAGGGACATATCCCGATATAATCGCAGCGATAGTATCTATGAAATAAGAATCGTTTATTCTAAACGTTGGTCATGATCTGTCAGCATAACTCATATCTTTGAAATCCGTTCAACCGATATAGTGTAAAGTGGTAAAACAGACTCTGCAGACAAGACTTACTTTCGCGTTTACGATGTCAGTATGAATTAATCTACTAATGAAAAAATATGGTCTTTATTAACCCCTGACAAAAATAACAGAGAACCACCTTTATTAAACTGTATTTTAAATAAAACTACCGACCATAAACCGAGTATAAAGTCTTTGAATAATGTGATCTTTTCCGTAGTAAAAATGCCATAAATCTACTTTCTAAGATAAACTCTGTGCCGTAGGACCGAAGTGTAAAACTTTGTTGAGTTCGAGCGCATTACGTTGGCGGCAGCGTCGGCACGAGACGCGTCGTGCATTTTTCACAGGCGTCCGAGATAGGGATGCACGATACTTACCTTTGTATCGATATAAATATATATTCTCAATGATAAGGAAAGCTCAAAACTGGGCTCTTTGGCGTACATTAGACGCCCATGTCTAGCAGCGGACAAACACAAGCTGATGATTATGTTGATGATACCGTTATCCGTCCCTGTAAAGAGTCTTGGCAATTTTATTGCACACTTCTTGTGTCCATCCTTAAATTGAGTGGTCATACAATTTATGAAAACTTGTTTTTTTTAATTAGTCTCAAAATTAACACTTTACATCAAAACATACAAAAGCTGGTGCCCCAATACGATCACCCATTGCCACTTGCTGTGATGGAATCTCATTCCGTTACCAGTGCTTTTATATCGATCTAAAACATCGAAATACCCATCATGTTGTATCGTCAATTTAAAGTATCGAATCGGATTGTGCATCACTACCCCGCGGCCATTTATTACTGCTCTTATACTAGCATAAATAGCCAGACAGTAGAACATTAAATATGAAACAGTTAATGCCAGTTTTTTGGACCTGAAGGTGTGAAGAAATACACTGTCTGAATCTGTTTGTTTTATATTATGTTTTGGTTTTATTTTCTTTCAACTTGTTTTAAATATAGTGCACCTGAAGATCACTTGTTTAACCCCTTTTGGGGATGAGGGACGTTTTGAAAAATACTTCCAAAGCTCACCATCTCTGTCTCTTGCTTTGCTTCTGATGACAGATTCTAGACAAAGAGTCTTATCCTATGCGTTTTCAGTCAGTTTTTAAGGTATTACATAGCTTTTATCGCGGGCTCTGGGTGCGACGCGGCGCGGCGACCGAATCAAGAAATTCCCATAAACCTTAGGAAAAATCCTAAGGAAATTGCCTGACAGCACGCATCGTCTTACGTCGTTTCAGTTCGGGAGACTACGGCAATTATAAAGGTACGGACAGACGTGCTCATTACTAGCAGGAAAGCATGCTTTTATTGAGCAAGGGCCAATTTTATTGAGGGAGAGGGAGGAGAACTTTTCGTGACGTTTCACTTGATTGACGTGGCTGACCATAGCCTAATCAGTACAGTAATAAATAAATAATTATATTTGCATAAGTTGATAAAAAATGCTATGCAATAGCTTTACCGCGGCAGTCCTCGAGTGTCACACGTTTTTTTTAATAATACGAACGAATTAGTTTTGGCAACATTCAATAGTTTCTTCTTTCTATAATCAAAAGTCCACCGCACGTTTTTGTCAATAAAACCATTTTTATAGAACTAGACGCAAAACTGATTGGTAACAAATGGATTCCCTACTTCAGCCAACGTAATCTTTTATTAATCTCTCAGCTTTTAGAGAATGGAGGATTGATCCAGCAAACTTCAGTTATAATAAATCAGAGTTTAATCGAAAAATCTCACACGTTTGTTCGCATTGAAACGAAACTCAATTTACGAAGTTATGACAGCCGTCGCTCCCGCGAGAAATTATATTGTTTATAAACTAAATGACCTTTGGAATCGTGACATTGCCTGAGAACAATATAATATTGTCTGTGGGTGTCATAAATCATTGGAATTTTTTGATTTTTTCCCTTCAATACGGTTACTTGTTTCATATCGCTTGACATTAGGGTAATTTCTTTTTAACATTGATGGAATTTTACCGTGGAACGTGTTTTTTCTCTCTTTTATCGTATTCAGACAACAAAGGGGAATGCCCAGCCTCCATAGTGCCCTAGGCCCAAACGGACATCAAATATTAGTCTAAAATTGGGGTGTTTTAGAATCTTAATAATAGAACCGTTTTTCCCCCGAAGGGTAAAAAACGGATATTTAGGTTTCAGCCGTAGCTTGAACCACATTTGAGAATAACGTTCCAATATTCGTCAACAACATCTCCTGTCTCGCTCTTCGACTACGTAAATCCATGATGTCACACTATACCTGTCTTTGTCTAGCACTTGACGGGCAGCGCGCGGTGGCTCTTTGGTTCAGTACCTTGCGCCGGCAAGGTGCTTAAGTGTGGTTCAAGCTACGGCTGAAACCTAAATATCCGTTTTTTACCCTTCGGGGGAAAAACGGTTCTATTTAGGTGTTCGAGCCTACGCTTGAACCACATTTGAGACGTGTTTATTATCTGCCGGCGCTGCCTGACTAGTCTTAATGTCTGATATCTCGATATGAGACTAGTGCTAAGCGTACTGTGACTCTTTGTTTTTGGTAAAGAAACAAAGTTGAAAGTTATAACAGTAATTTATTATTGTTTAAGAAAATTACTTACAAATTTTTCACAAAATAAATGAAATAAATAAACTGTGCAGGAAAACAAAAAAAAACAAACCCAAAATAATCTTCTTACAAAATCAACATAATAGAATTTCAATCATGATATTGCGATTATTAAGCTACACTATAGGTGCAAAGTTTTCGCTAACAATATTTGGATTGCAAGTAGGATTTGGTTTTATTTCTTTAAAATAATGTCTAAAGAAAGTTTCTTTGGATCGCCAATTTCCTCTTTTTAAAATTTCATCAATATTACACTGATTACTAATCCAACTGTTAGTCGCAACCACTGCTCTAAAGCTACCTGCTGATCCAGTTATACCTGCTTCTTTGAATAATGATTTTATCCAACCTGCAATCACAGTTCGAGAGGCGTTCTTCACTATTCCTCGTGTAGTAATGAACAAGCTTTCGTTACATGCTGCGTTACGCTGTATTTTTGAAATAGAAATGGTTTTCTTAACCCAAAAGATTAGATCCAATCGAACATCTGAATGTACTTCCCCTTTTTTCAACAACCAGCCTGTTTGTCTATATGATGTCGAATCAGTTTTAGAGCCAAACTTTGGCCATAAAATTATTTCGTTTCCATTATCTTCGAAATCACCGTTCCCTATTGATAGGAGAGTTAAATCATGGACTCTTCTGCCACTAGCTAACAGAAGGAGCACACAGGTGTGCCTTGATACTGCGAAAAGACTGTTGTCATCAAATTGATAAGACTGTAAAAAGTTCAGCAAGTCTTCTATTGTCCATGTAATAGGCTTTTTAACAGGCGGGTTTCCTGTGAAGATTGCTTTCAAGACATGCTTAACTATAGGATGAGAACTGAGCTCGGAAGATCTAACAGGGTTTCCAAAATTTGCTACAACCGACTTGTGAACAGCTATGGTCCTGGGCGCTAGCTTTATAACTGTATGAAGGTAGCACAGGTACCTAGCTAAATCCTGAGGACTGGGATTATCGATGGGGATGGCCTTTGTTTTAGCCCAACTACACCATCTTAACCAGATAGGTCTGTAAGTTTTTAGAGACGACTGCCTCCAGGATGACTCCAATAATTTCACTTCATCCTCGGACCAGTTTGCTATTTGCTTGGACCAGCCCGTACCAACCAAGCCGCCAATTCCAAGTGTTCTACTCCTTGAGGAGGATGATTCGTGCGGAGATCTATTAGGTTCTCCCGGAGGTTCGGAATCAAAAGGGGTGGTTTTTCTTTCATTCGGTCTAGTTCTGGTTTCCAGAAGACTCTGTTCCAATTGGGCGCTATTAGAATATACAGACCCTCCGACTTTTGTAAGTGGCGTAGTATTCGTGGGATTAATGCTGGTGGTGGAAATATCCAACCGAGATTGTATTTCCACTTCCTGCTGAAAGCATCGCAAAATTGGCTCTCTGTGTCGGTCGCATCCTCGCTGACATACTTTGGAAGAACTGCTGATTCCTTCGAGGCAAAAAGGTCTATCTCTGGTATTCCGTACTTCTGGAATATCCAAGAGAGGACTTTTCTGTTGAGGTGCCATTCCGGCAAAGCCTTCTCCCTCGACAGCCTGTCCGCTATTCCGTTGTATATTCCCGGAATGTATCGGGCTATCAGGTGACAATTCATCCGATCGCATAATTCGAGAATTTGTGTCGTGGCAATTAGCAACCGCGTTGATTTGGTGCCTCCCTGTTTGTTTATATAAGCCACTGTAGTCCGATTGTCCGACTGTACCATTATTGCCTTGTTGTAAATTTCGGGCCCTAGTCTTTGAAGGACTTCGTACACAGTCCACAATTCTTTTAGGTTGCTGTGCCATTTCCTTTGCGATGGAGTCCAATTGCCCCACAGGTGACGACTGTTTGCTATGGCACCCCAACCCCTCTCTGCTGCATCGGTAGTAACGAAGATTGATGGATTCGGATAATGGATCGGCGACATCTTGTATATGTTTTTTAGCCACCATTTCAGTTGTTCTCGAACCGAGTCTGGAATGGGATATTTCTGATGAGGTCGAGCTTGCGGTAGAAGGCGAGATGATTTCTGGATAGGACGACAATGAAGTCGCCCCAAAGGGACTGTGAACGAGGCAAAGCTTAGTCTTCCCAGTATTACTTTGGCATCGTGCCAACTCCATCGGACTTTCCTCTGGAGCTCCCGCATACATTTCTGTAGCTGTTGGATTTTTGTTGTCGATAAACCCTTGGTATTTCGACTTGTGTTCCAGGTAACGCCCAGATATTCTATGGTTGTCGATGCGATGGTTGATGATTTCGCTTGATTGATTTGCCATCCCAGGTTCTTTAAATATTCTGTAGCAAATGTCACTTGTTGCTCTAGAACTGTTGGGTTTTCGTGCATGAACAGAAAATCGTCGAGATACACTACTACCCGAAAGCCTTTCTGACGAAGTTGTTGTGCTACCCAGTTCGTAATTTTTGCAAAAGCTGAAGGGGCGCTTGCCAACCCGAAAGGGAGACATGTCATCTCGTAAATTTTGCCCTGGTACGAAAGTGATAAGTACCGACGATGATTGTGACTGACAGGCACGTGAAAATATGCCTGTGAAAGGTCGATTTTCATCATAAAGTCCCTTTCCCTCAGGTGTGATGGAATCTGTTGGTGGTTTAACAAACGAAACTTTGGAGGAAGGATGTATTCGTTTAGTCTTTTTAAATTGAAAATCGGACGGTTCTCTCCGTCTGTCTTTTTCCTCAGAAACATTGATGATAGGAATCCTGATTGATGTGTGCTGGTTTGTAAAGCTCGAGATTGTAACATTTTTCTTATTTCTGTTGCCATTTCTGCAGATGCCCGAGTTCGATATCGTCGGGTGTTTCTTTGGGAAAATTTTGTTATTGGAGGAATGCTCTTGAATGGAATTCTGTAGCCGTTCAATATTTTTAAAACATTTACTGGTGCTCCTTCCCATCGCTTCACAAAATTGGCTAGGCATCCTGCGGTGAAGGAGTCATTTTCGCCCCCCTCCGTCTTTTTTTCCCTGCTGCTGTTTGGGAGGGAATGGTTTTTGATGGTACACTTTTCCATCTCCCCCTCTGTTGTATTGCGGATTTCTTCTTGTGTTTTTGCGCGAGTCGCGAAAGCAATGGTTATTAGTTTGAGAGCTTTTAGGTTTCGCCACTTGAGTTATCGTTTTCTTGTTTGTATAGGGCTTTCTTTTGTTAGGAAATAATTTGTGCAGCCCTCCCAGCTCTTTTACTACTTCTGTGAGGGATTTATCTTCGAATAAGTGCGTCCCCGATGGCGGAATATCATGAAGAATATCCCGGACCGCTTTACTGGACGGTTTGTAGACATCCCTTCTTTGTTTTATTACTTCTGCACGCCGACCACACACGTATTGTAATAGGGCATCAGAATTCTTTCTAAATTCGGAATTTGCAGCTATGAAATCCCGGCCCACAATATTTTTAATGTCTGCTGGTAGACTCTCCAAGAGGTTTTGAAATATCATCCTCTGTTGGATTAGCCCATTTGTTATGGCTCCTAAAGTTAAATCGGATTTCTCCAGGACTTCTGCTGATTTCCAATTTGGAGTTAATTCTGCCAGAAGATTGTTTGTTTTGAGAGCAGTGAAAACCGGCGTTGCCTGAAACTGTTTTTGAATATCAGCGTATCTCACATTACACCAACTACTCTCACCTAATCTCTGGCAGCTCAAACCATGCTTTACAGCCAGAGGGTCTGCCCGTGCAATCTTAGGTTCTTGTTCTGTGGTAGCTGGTGTAAAATCAAAAGCGTTGATATTTGTATGCTTTTCTTCTAAGCTTGCCAGTTCTCTTTGTGCGTCGGAAATCTTTTTCCGCAGATCAGCTTCCTTGGTTTCCCTGGTGTCGGACCATTGGAGAGAGTGTCCACTTTCTCGAACCTCGTCGTCCTTATCGTCCTCAGATTGTGTACTGTCCGGAAGGGAGTCGTACGAATTATTGAGGTCTTCTTCACACGACTGGTGTATGTTCGGCGCCGCACTCCGCTGCTGGTTTTGTATAACTGTTTTTATGTTTTCATTTTGCTCTGACTGCATGCTAAGCATTTTGTTAAATAGTAACATTTGCTGATTCAGCACAGAAGCGAGTAAATGTTCGCTACTACCTTGTTCTGGTGCGGCTCGGGATTCTGAATGAATGGGCGAATTTGAGGCATTTGTATAAGATGAACGTTTCGCTTCATTATGCACTTCAGCGGAACATTCGATCGTCCGTTTCGTACCTGTATGTGGCACCCCTGTTATCGAGCTATCGCGCTCCAGTTCCCGCGAAGCCTCTCGTCTTTTTGCGAGTTTCGGTTTAAGCTCTCTTACGGTGTTCATAAAGACATCATAGGATGGTGAATGTATCTTCTCCATTATGTTGTGCGGAGCGTAGAGAAGAGCTCTTCCCAGTGGCCATCTTAGGATGGAAGCCCTTATTGCCCTGTATGATCGGTCCGACAAAGACGTTGAAGATGGTTTGAAAGCTCGAGCTAGATCTACTGTGGGGATCGCAAATCTAAGCTTCGCTTCTATTCCTGATGGAACTTGGCTGCTCCCAAACAAATCCTCATAGGTATAATTGTAGACCTTCCAATCCCTCCAATTACTTGGGAAGTTTTCGTCTAAGGATGCAATAATTGCCGACAAACTTTCTTCGTCTTCTCCGCAAGGTATTGAAGCCAGGGCTCCCATTGAGGTTAGCTCCGCCATGGTTCTGGAAGTAAATGTGTCCTTTGATAAGACAATTTAGTTCTGTCATGGGATAGTGCTGTTTTCTTGTGGGACAACAGTCGCCACACTCATAAAATAATGTCGCCTCAGTTGGCACGACAGTTGTCGCTTTAGTCGGGGCGACGACTTCCCGTTTGATGCAACAGTCGTCTCAAACGAGACGACGGCTCGTGTTGAGACAACACGTCGCCTTGAGTGAAACGACTGTCGTCTCGACCGAGGCGACACTCGATCCAGTGCTGACGACACTTGTTGTCTCAAATTGAGGCGACATGTCGTACCGCCCCCAGCTCGAGTATAAATCATACATACTTTTCGAAGTATGTTCACTCGTTCGTCGCTGGGCCTTGTGGCGCCGAGCGGTAAACTTATCGACGTTGGGCTCGGAAGCGCCGAACGGATAAATGCGTTTAAAATACTTACTTGGAGTGAGACGTGTTGACTTCACGAATATTGAAAGCGTACTGAACCAAAGAGCCACCGCGCGCTGCCCGTCAAGTGCTAGACAAAGACAGGTATAGTGTGACATCATGGATTTACGTAGTCGAAGAGCGAGACAGGAGATGTTGTTGACGAATATTGGAACGTTATTCTCAAATGTGGTTCAAGCGTAGGCTCGAACACCTAAATATAGGATATCTGAAAAATATATTCAACATGACGCCACTATTTAAGAAATGTTTAAAAAAAAGCAAATGTTTTGAGGTTAATTTTCTATGTGCAAAAGTGTGAGACTGTGAGATACAAGAAGTTTTCTTTTTTTAATACTTGACTATTGATAATGATAGTAGGGGAGAGTTTCTAATATACTTTTATCTAATTATAGGTAGTAGGGTATAAAAAACAATCAATCAACCCATCCATTTAATAATTACATTTTTTATGAGACTTTCTCTGTTTCTGATCTTAAAAGGTGGCTTCTTATCCGTCTAAAACAACGTCCACAAATAATGCAGCTGCTTTGACGTACAGATCCTTCCAGATCTTGTTGCGGAGCATGGCTAGCAGTTGCTACTAACTAACCAGCGGTTGCGTCAAACAAGATTATCTCTTGATACCTGAAACAATATAATATTATTATCGGTAAATAATTTAATTATGATGTAGGCAATAGCAAAATCATTTTATGAATTATGAATGTATATTTACCTGCCTTGGCATTTCGGTCCGGTTAAAACCTCAATTCACTCAATGGTCTTCAGTAATTGTAGAAAACGTTATACATCGGTATCCAAAATCTGAATCTAGTCCATAAAACAAGCCAGTAAAAGAAATTGAAGAAAAATCAAAACACATCCACATTGAGCGCAACATGACACAAGTGTCAGTCAGTGTCAGTTGGTGTCAGTATCTGAATAATTAAACTCAGTATTGTCACTATCACAAAAAATAATAAAAATCGATATACTTACCGATTACTTTTTAAATCACAGATTTTTGATTTTATAAATGCTTTTTTTCCGAATGCACATTAGTTTGTATTTTCATGTTTTATTTTAGTTAGTTTTTATTACAATACAAGAAAAACCAAATGGGTATGCCTGTGAGGTTATTGTATTTGTTTATTAATCGATTGATTAATGTAAATATTTTAAATGTCATTAGATGCTGGCAATATTTTACCAGCGTTAAAATCCAGAAAACTTCCGTTTTTCAATAGAGTTACTTTTTTTAACGAATTATTATAGATTGTAGTGGCGGTCGATTGGAAAAACGCAAATACCTATATTTTTATGGCAAAATTAATGCAAGTAGTATTTTTTCTCTAGTGTGCTGTCCACTGTGGGCCTAGAATGGGCATTGGCCTTTACATACTGAAGCCTGAAAGTCCGTGTTCACTTTCCAGTTCATCTGAAAATGAACCATTTATCAACTTGAGTTTTAGTTAAGACCACAAACCTTACAGCACTTTCTTTTTTTCAAAGAATACTTAACGTTTCATAAAAGAAAACAAACTTATCCCTTACGGTTTAGCCATTGTATTTCTCCATCAGATCTATTCTTAGACGAATCATTATAAATCGCCACTTAGTGTGCGTTTGCGTCACAAAACTGATATATTGTATTCTAGGTATTTGCATTGGTAATCCAGGACAAACGGTACATACAATAAGATCTAGTAGGTTGCGTATGAATGAGCAATAGATCGCATCTACGGAAGGCAGCTGGAACAGAAACGGTTTGTCCTGTTAATATTTGTGAAAAAATAGCAGTTATTATGCTGCAAAGTTTAACCAAAACAGATTTTAATGAACTACCTTATTTCTCTAAAGCGAAAGCTCGGAACAGCGTACAGTAAGTATGATCAAGGTGGTAAGAAATTTTCGGCCGCACTTGGTACCCAATTTTGACAACTAAATTGTACTAAGCGTCTGTCATTGTCCAAACTGCTGAAACCGGTAAAAATCGCAAAATAATTCGCACAAATTATTTCTAATCATAGTTATAGTCGTAGAAAGCAAAAGCAACAACTAGGAAATCTATCTCCGTTCTACTCCAAGGTTATGTCCATGAGTCCGACATAACAAAAGCTACTAGATAAACGGCAAGTTAACACTCATCATTGTGTAAAAGTGGCTGTTCGCACTTCCATAATTCACGCGGTGTTCTGCCGTTATTCAGACGAATTGAATATTCTAAGCTGAGCGAGCGGAGCGAATGTTACTGGTTGTTTATGGAAAGTATCATAAATATACATTTTGATGGCAGCCTGTGAGGTAGTTACGTAACATATTGACAATGGCTATAGTCTTTCATTTAGACAGTTTTGTTGCCGAACAGGGGAATGTTTCAAAGATGTAGATCAATGAATTATTTATGTTTGAATCTTTATTTTAAGTAATAGTTGTTTAGACGCAGTGTCCAATTAGCAAAATTTTCAGCAATCGCAAAATGTCCAATTCGTTAAGTATTTTACGAGTACAGGTCGATGGAGCCCCGCAGCGCGGGGCTCCTATATCTGTCCTCTAGGTTTAATGTAAGCTAACTAAACCAAACCTCGAGGTGCTCACGTCGACCGTGTTCTTGTCGTTCAAAAGCATCCAAGTCTTGGGCAAAAATTTACACTTAAAAAGTGTATAGTCAACAGTATCTCTGGTGTTGTTAGCGTCCATAAGCTACTGTGACCGCTTTCCACCATGCGGCCGTATAATTATTTGTCACCCTTATGGTATAAAATAATGATTGTGATAATTATTATCACATGTTGTGTTTCGTTATTGCATCTTTATACCTAAAGTAAATATCTTCTATACTCTCAATGCACAATGGTTGCTGGATAAAAATATGCACTTAATGGGTGCCTGAGAATGGACGACGCCTCCGATGCTGGCCCAAAAAGAGATGGCAGGACGATCTAGACGCGTACCTTGATGGCTGGCCCGAAGTGGCATTGGAAAAGTGCACTTATGATATGGGGAGGCCTTTGCCCAGCAATGGGACATAGACGTCTAATAAAAAAAAATGACGGGTTGCACTCCGGGAGTGCTGGTAGAAGTGAAAACTTGAATATTACCGTTGTGTATCACAAATGTTTTCATATATGCTCGATAGATGGCGTTGCACGATTAAAATGCAAGCTATCGTTTGTATCGCTATCCGGTCACGTGTTCGTCCTACGGATTTTAGATCAGGGTCACGTGTCTTGACGCGAGTTTATCATTTTTTGCCCATTACAAAAAAAAGCGTACAACGCCGCTTAAGAAGTTTTCACTTCGAAAATACTCAATAGCGCAGTGCCACTTTTGTCGGTCAGTCACTATCCCGTTCATTATGTAGTTAGCTTCGCATACATATTATGTAAACAACAATGTTAGTCCTAGATTACAAACTATGTACTGATGGCCTTGATAATGAATAGGCTCGTTTGTCCCGTGGGTGACATAACTGGATGGGGGGACTAAATAGGTATAACGACGTCCTGCCTCGAGTTAGCCATATTTCATGCTGTTATTACCAGACAATGGTGGTCCCTGCTCCCGGACTAGTTAACGTACTGTTGAGGATTGTCAAATCGTATGGAAACTTAAAATAGGAGAATGCTGTCGTGAACTTGAGTGAAAGATTGCATTTGGATCTATTTGAATCTTGAATTAGTTACCATAAATAAACTAGGCTTCAAGTTTGTAAACTCGCTACATCGTGGACTTTGTCTGTGTCACCTCTGATTTAGAGTCAAAAGCAAACTCATCTATAAATTAACAAATAAAAATAACAAAAATATTTCCAAATAGCTAACATAGAAAAATACGGTAGGTATAGGGGGTAGATAAATACGTCCACATCGCTGTCAACGGGAACAGTGCTCAGGACACTGGCAGCATTGCCATGTTGGTGCCATTCAACTGGTCCTTTGGCGTTCTCTGGTGAAACAAGTACGCTTGACATAAACGCTTAATGTTAAATAAACTAATCATAGTAGAAAGTACCTATTATGACTAGTTTATTTATGTCAGAGATGGTAAACCAAACTGTAACACACCAAAATTGCTAGTTTTATAAAAGATTCCTTCTAGGTGAAACAAAGCTAAGATTTCCACACAAAAACAGGTACCAATATTTACGGAATAAATTCTTTAAAGCCACTGTACTTTGAACAGTAGGCATTTCGTTTCTTGCGGTGATCCTTAGCGATAGGTAATCCCTTTGTGTACTTTTAAGGTCAGCGTACATGTGGCCAAGCGACAGCAGCATTTTTAGCTGTCAAACTATTATCAACATGATATGACCTGATGATGAGGACGTTCTCCATCTTCAGCCTATAATCTTCCCAGTGCTGTGACACAGGCCTCTGTGTGAAAGGGAATGGGCCATAATCTATCACGTGGGCTCAGTGCGAATTGGTAGATGTCACATGACTTCGGGATTTTCATTACTAAGACATACTAGTTTCCTCACGCTATTTTATTTCACAGTTTTAAGAGCAGTGCTAATGAAATAAATTATAATATTGTCCTCATTGAAACGAAATCCATAATCAATTAACACAAAGACAAATTCTTGGAGAGCATCAAAGCGATTGTACCCATTTTCAATGAGTACAGTGTTGATAATTTGACCATATGTGCGCTGTCCTTCAAAGGGGATTTTATGTTTTCTTTTAGAATATTCTAGAACTGTAGTCGTTTGTGTAGGCTTTCTTTTTATCTGGATTGTAGTTCGGTGACTGCTTGTTTGTTACTTAGGGAAGTTTTTCTCGAATTATACAGATGATTTTGTTTGGTCTGTAAGGTTTGCCAGATTGAAACTGTTTTTTTTTTTCAACTTATAATATTAGAATTGAAGTATAGATCTAAGACCAGCATGTCTTCTAGACACTTGCACTTTGGCACAAAAATGAAGTAACTCTGCCAAAGTTATCAAGCAAGGCCGGTTGTTAACTGCAGTTTAAACCCATATTTTCTCACGTGTCTTAAAATTTTAACTCAGTTTACATTCTTCAAATACAACGGCGTTTATATGTTTCGAGTTTTACCCAACCAAAGGAAATAGCGCACATTCCCACATTCTCTGTTTGCGTTCAATGAATTGAAACTTTTCATTTCTGTACCTAGTCGCTATCAAACTGAAAAGAGTATTGAAAAATATCCATTGTGCAATCAACGGAAGTTTCTGTTTATTCACAAACAATATTTGTTTTTGCTGTGGTAAAATATCAAATGTTTAATAGAAAAACTTTTATGAAAAATAATAAAATACCCTGAAAAATTTTGCTGCGCATTTTCACCGCTGTTTTTATTTATATTAAAATGCGTAATTGAAAAAAACGTTGGTCCTATCTCTGAAATTCTCGACTCATTCGTCAACTCGCGCGCAATTAACTCGCTCGATCGAGCGAGTTGGCACATTCCGATTTTAATTATTTTTGTTGTCGTCAACTCGCGACTGAGCGAAAATTTACAGTCGTCTACAAAAGTGTTTTTATAAATTTAACATTTAATTTAATTGAACCTACTTCACATGTTTAAGACATGAAACGTAAAGAGTAGGTTAATTGATTGTCAGGAGGTCGTCTTAGAGGTGAAATTCTGCTCGCGGTTCGAATCTTTCTTTCCAAAGAAAAGATTTTGTTAAGTTACCATTCGGCGAAATTACTCAATGATTTTATGTACGATGTTTTGAACATCGATATTTTAAGCGTAGATATTTTAATCTTCAATATTCAAATATGTACCCTAATAATTAGCCAAATGGTATACTCGTATTTTTTTGATATTGTTGATTTTACTTTGTTATATTTGTTTAGTTTAAGTCATGTTACATACTAGGTTATTAACCAAAATCTTTAAAAAATGTGATATTTTTGATAATCTTCAAAATGTAGGTAACATAATATGAGCAGTTTTTTATGTTGTAAATTATAAATACAGAATATATCTATTAAAAAAACTTTATCAAAAAAAATGTTACCTACTTCCCTCAAAAAAGTTCAAAATAACCTACAAAAAAAACTTTTCTTTCGAAAGTCGGTGGCTTTCTTTTTTATTTCATTGGCTTTTTTTCACTTACTTTCGAAAGAAAAGTTTTTTTGTAGGTCATTTTGAACTTTTTTGAACTTTTTTGATACTGGTGCCATTTTCGTTGTTTGGCAGGGCCTGTCCATACTGTATAAGTCTATGACTGCACCAAACTAAATGAAAATTTTATGGGACCAAATGGCAGATATACTATAACGAACAAAAAAAAATCATCGAAATCGGACCAGAAACCTCCGAGTAATCGGTGTAGACAATGTTGAAAACTTTTTAGGATTTTGTTGATTTTTCAAAAAGTGCTAGTCCGATTTCGGTAAAATTTTAATGGGACTATTCGGGAAGTATACCTCTTTCCAACAAAAAAAAAAACAAAGAATTTTTCAAATCGGTTAGTAAACGACGGAGTTATGCCCGAACAAACATTAAAGAAGACGGAAGACGCTGGATGCAGGTCGCTTCCAACCGGTATAATTATGTGGAGATCTAAAGGGGAGGCCTATGTTCAGCAGTGGACGTCCTATGGCTGAGATGATGATGATGATGATGAAACATTAAAAAAAAATATAAGTAAATAAACATCCGAATTGAGAACCTCCTCCTTTTGGAAGTCGGTTAAAAAACTACATTTCTTTTATTTCAAATTCAAACCGTACAACGCCATACTTATAAAGTAGGTTTCTATATTTAATTTATTATAACACTTTTATAGATGACTGTACCATTTTTCACTCTAGTCGCGAGTTGACGACAGCAAAAATAATTAAAATCGGAATGTGCCAACACGCTCGAGCGAGCGAGTTAATTGCGCGCGAGTTGACGAATAAGTCAAATTCTCGCTGTGAAGGTTTGAGAATTACCGACGTTAAGGGCGTAATGTAACGTGTTACACAGTTAGCATCCGGTGCTGATCGCGGGGCGTAATGTAACGTGTTACACTACTAGCGTCGGTTACTAACCCGCGTTACAAGGCGTAATGTAACGTGCCACATAGCGAGTGTCGGGTACTAACCGGCGGCGGTGGCGGCGTTACAAGGCGTAATGTAACTTGTTACACGACGAATATTGGGTACTGACCGGTGTTACGGTGCGTAATGTAACGTGTTATACAGCGAGCGTTCGTGCAGTCAGTACGGGAATTTAAGGCTCTCTGCGATACAGTATGGCCAATCAGTATCCAGCTTTATTTTCAACGATATTTTAAATGGAATTCAACTGTTGTCTAACTTCACTTGTTTTGTATGACATTTTAATTTCCTCTTGCTGGTATTTATTGAATAGCTTCAGTTGTGAAGCTTCTCGAACAATTTTTAGTTAGTATTATGGTCACAAATAAATAAGTCCAAACTTTGGAAATTATTTTCTATATCTTGAAAGCTGACTGCCTCGTTACTGCAGTCGCTAGTGCAATTGCTGGGCAAGAATTCTTGAGTGCAATTCCCAGGTCGGACAAAGTGTTATTGGGTTTTACATCAGGAAAAAACTCAATAGCAGCCACAGAGTTTGATATTGTGACCTGTAACTAAAATGGCAGTGTGCTCTTTTTTGTGATAAAAATTATCTAACGAGTCCTCCCGCCCTGTGTGGAATGGAAGTGGCTGCCAGGATCTGATAGACTAAAAATCCACCTTCAATGTCTCTTCGTGTTTCCGGATCACGGTAACCTATAGAAAAAGTCCTGTGAACGACGATAGGCTCGCTGATAAAACAGACACAGGGGATACAATTTAAACTCTAGTAACACCTAAAACCTACGTATCTGCTCATCCAAAAAAAAAAGCCTTTGTTTACTGAATCCTGAATAAAACACGAATGTAACATGTTGAGGTTTCTGTATGCATAACTATACGACACTCTGGAGACAGGCGCCGAAATTGAGAGGTTGTGGTCTTAGTACGCGCTGAAAGCGACAGACTTACTACAATCCATTTTAATAAAAAAAAGTAAGTGGCACTCGGGGACTGCCGCGGTAAAGCTATTTATTGCATAGCATTTTTTATCAACTTATTCAATTATAATTATTTATTTTATTATTATATTTATTACTGTACTAATTACGCTATGGTCAGCCACGTCAATCAAGTGAAACGTCAAGAAATGTTCTCCTCCTCCTCCCTCTCCCTCTCCCTCAATAAAATTGCCCCTTGCTCAATAAAAGCATGCTTTCGTGCTAGTAATGAGCACGTCTGTCCGTACCTTTATGAGCACGTCTGTCCGTACCTTTATGATTGCCGAAGTCTCCCGAACTGAAACGATGTTAGACGATGCGTGGTGTCAGGTAATTTAATTAGGCTTTTTCGTTAGGTTTTTGGGAATTCGGTCGCCGCACCGCGCCGCGCTCAGAGCCCACGATAAAAGCTATGCAATAGCTTAACAAGTTAGCTGAATTTCGGTTCATTTTATGCTTAACTAAATTAATGCATTGTTTTTTTCCTGAAGGTCAATCGAAGTCATAAACTCAAAAAAGGAGTCTATGATCAGAAAAGCTAATTCGCAACTCTTCTCCTGAAACAGTCGGGTAAAATTTTATATATTGAAGCGTTGTGGTGATCCTTTGGTTTGACTATATTGCATACGATTTCAATAATTTAGGTAATTAGAACTAGGGAGACTGATTTTAAACCTAGGCTTCTAAATGTTGAGAGCTAGCAAATCTAGCCCTTAAACCCCTACATTAAGTAATCCCTCAAATAAACCACCATCAAAACACTACATCGAGCTAAACAAACAAACATTACACTGACACCACCATAATTCTAAAGACAATTAAAGTTACTGAAATATGAGCCTGTATTTCAGAGGCGGGGTCGGCTAACCACCTCGTAGCTTCAGCCTTGCAGTACTATAAATACCCCTAGTAGCTCATATCTAGGGTACTATAAATACCCCTGGTAGCTGAAATCTAGGGCTCGAAGGATATGAGGGTCTTTAATTAAATTTTCAAAAGGTATATGGAGGTCATTCAAGCGGTGATGTACTGTAGCAAGTATAAGAGGATCTGACCCTAATCTGGTTTTGAAGACTGGGGGTCTAAAAAGGTCACTTTAGCAGAATCATAACATGAATTGCTATAAAATAAGTAAATGCGAAATTGCGAAAATATTGTATTGATATATCAAAGAATAGCAGTTCCCCGTCATTTCACCCTCTGCTCGGCTTCTATGGATCAAAGCGTGATGTCGATAAATTTGTCTAGGACTTGACCTATCCAATTTTATTTTATTTTAATTCGAATTGAAAAAGAAATATCTACTAACCTATCTTTTCAATTCGAACCAGTAGTTTCTGAGATAAGCGTATTCCATCAAACAAACTCTTCAGCTTTATAATATTAACTTGTGATAGCAATTCATACCTATTATTACCATGATTCTGATAAAGTGACCTTTTAAGACCCTCTGGTCTTTCGAAACGACATAGTTCGAAGGGATTGTGTGAATGATTTAAAATCCGATTCGTTTAAGTAAGTGAACTCAAAATAGAATCCTAGAATCGAGACGTAACTGTAAGGCTCTATTCACACGTACGGCAATACGGCACGACAATCGCAACGACGACGCGACGTTTGCGTACGCATATTTTGTATTGAAAATAAATGCTTTAAATTACTCGGACTGCATTTTGTCGTTGTGAACAGCTGCGTGGGTAATACTGACCGTATAGCAACGACGTCTTTGCGCAATACTCATTCATCATTAATTTTGTATTGTAGTGAAACGTTGTGTTGTGCGGTGTTTCATGTTCATCATGTTGCACCTACAAGGTTTTGTCTCTGCATCACCGTTGCATCATCATCAGCATTAAATCCTTATCTGTACAATGTTTTTACTTGTGCATAAAGGTTTAATAAACAAACAAACAAAACAAAACCACGTGGCAACCACAATACAACTGCTAAAAATTACTCTCGCGACTGTATTGGTACATAATCGCAGCTTGGCAGCATTTTGTCGCAGCGATATGTCGTTACGTTGCCGGACGTGTGAATGCACGCTAAGCTTATTTTTGTAATAAACTGTTTCCTAAAACTTCTATTTTATTCAACAAAATAATATGCGTATTCATAGATTATTTACATAGCTGTGTAAATCATAACCTGATTTAATTTAATTCTGTGAGCATAACATGATATTGTGTCAGCTTGACACATATCAACCTTATACAGTATTATAATTCTAATATCTGATATTCCCTTGAAAGCTAGACAGTTACATAAATGTTTATTCATTCATGTCTGTAAAATAATAACAAATATTGTGAAACTAAGCTTTATTAAAAGAACATAACCTTCAAAATCGTCTAGTTGGTGGATCAGACATGTCTTGAAATTTTTTCTACATACTTAACAATGTTTTCCTTCTCCGTTTTGAGAGCAGTGCTGATGAAATAATCTAGGTACTCAAAGTACCCGGGTCGACGGCGCGTTATGTTCCACGGATGCCCCTCAAGTTAAAGGGGAAAATATACAAATCCGTGATTAGACCTGTCGTATTGTATGGATCGGAATGCTGGGCTGTGAAAAAGATGGATGAGAAACGATTGCATGTAGCGGAGATGAGGATGTTGAGATGGATGTGTGGAGTGACAAGAATGGATAAAGTAAGGAATGAGTTTATAAGGGGAAGTTTGAAAGTGGCGCCTGTTACAGAAAAAATGAAAGGGAATCGTCTATCTTGGTATGGACATGTGATGAGGAGGGATGACACCCATGTGACTAAGAAAGTGATGAGTATGAATGTTGATGGATGGAGAGGAAGAGGAAGGCCAAAGAAAAGATGGATGGATTGTCTAAGGAATGATATGAAAGAAAAAGGAGTAAATGATACTGTGACGTCTGATAGGGGAGAATGGAAGAAGAAAACGTGTTGCGCCGACCCCAAGTAGAATGGGATAAGGGCAGGAAGAAGAAGATTTTTTAGCCTATGTCCCATCAGAAATTCAATCATCTGTGAAAATTTCAACTATCTAACTATCACGGTTCATGAGATACAACATGGTGACATACGTACAGTATTTAATGTGTACGGAACCCTAAAAAGCAATAAGAGTGCCGAAACATGTACCAATTCAGCTGGTTTACCTTCCACTGCCATTAGGATAACTCACTTACTTCAACGAATCTAACAAATTGAGAAACACACGTTTACTTTCCAAGTTCCTAAAAGTAAGAAAGTAGAGAAACAAAGTGTAGAACTTGTGTCGAAATGAGAAGAGTGTAAATTAATTTTGTTCGTTTTTAAGTGCGTTTTTCTTAAACACTTCTTTTGCTTAAAAACGTTTGACAACTCATCTCACAACAATTCCAGTCCCAGAACAAATACTCGTTAGGGGCCAAAACCTGCTGGGGTCGCGGGACTAACGAGTAACCGTGGGCCCGGATAGTAAAGGGCTGGTGAAGGACACCGTGGATTTCAGTCAGTACAAGACTGACAGTCCCTCCCGCCTTGCCCTGGGTGGGAGGACTCATTTGATGATTTTACCACATAAAAGGACATACAAATCTTATCCGGAAATGAAACTTATGAAACGTAGCACAGTTGATGAGAAATTCAAGCTGTGAATACATAGCAAACTACTGTCTTCTACGTGCACACATACACGGAACCACTCGAGCAGTCACATAGGGGTTCCGTTAGGTCAAGTCGCCAAGTATACAGCAGTCAGTGTAAAAATACTTTAATACTGTAGTAAAGTAAATAGCTACACCGTTACACTACCGCAACATAGCGGTAACTTAGCGGTGGAAAAACAACTTAAAAAACTTCTTTGCACAAAGCGACGATAAGCGGTAGTGTGCTAAACGCGAAGTATACTACCTCCATTGCACTTAGGATTAACGTACTTAAACATAGTTGTTATAGTGTTTAGCCCATACAAACAAATTCCCCCGTTTTCTCTCTGCAAAATAAAACAAGAACATCTTTTTACTATGTAATCTTTATTGATTTTTACCTTATTTACTGTTTTTATCAGTGTTGAGTGTATTTTGGTTCTTATTACGGCTTGTCGATTTCCTCGCCGTATAGATAGTTAACTTTTTGATGTAATACACACCAAGTAAAGTACCTGAATGGCACTATATTATAAATATCTTGGCAGTTGCATGCATCGTGTAAAATATGGCTACATTCAAATAAAGTTACACTGAAAGCCGTCCACAAATTAGTCATGAAAAAAGCAGGCTGTTTTTCAACTTTGCCTATCATAGTCCACTACTGGACATAAGGCTTCTCCCAGGCTGCGCCATATCACCCTGTCTTCTGCCTTCGGCATCCAGTCTGTCCCAGCCACCTTCTTCCTCGGTCCAACTAGCCGGCGGGAGTCCCACACTACGCTTTGTTTCCACTCTAGGATTCGTCTCTTCTGTCGCATTATTTTTAGTCCAATTACTAGCTGACCCGGCGAACTTCGTACCGCCTCGGAATCACTTTTATTACCTTTTAAACCTTCCCTGGACTTTCAAGAATAATTTAAAACCAAAATTTGCCAAATCGATCCAGACTTTCTCGAGTTTTAGCGAGTCTAACAAACAGCAATTGATTTTTACCCGACTGCGCCAGAAGGAGGGTTATGTTTTTATAATATAGAGATAGATATAAATTTAGGCCCTGCTAAAACTATAAGTGTCTATATCATAGAATAAACATAAACCTTCGCACCATTATATCAACGGCCAAGGTTCCCTTATTGTACCTAATTACGTCACGTCTTACATCTTGTGCCCAAGCAGGTCATTACTGGTCAATTGATTATTATTGACAATATAACTAGATTATCATATGTTCATAATGTGATTAGCTTAGGTTGCAATTTGGTTAATTGGGCCTATCAGTCATTATGGCGCATTAATTGTATTATTTGTTGATCTTGTATTTGTAGTACTGCTTAATGTTGTAAGCTAGAAACGGGTTTTGTCGACTGGAGAATATACAAAATGATTTCTATCGTCCTAACAGGGCAAGGTCTCCAAAATGTAGAAAATATTAATGTTTGTATTCAAATATCATACAATTTCTCAGCAAAGCAAATCGAATCGGTTTCTAATAATAAGCAGTCAAATCGGTGAATTTGTTGAAATTATAAATAGAGTCTACACGCTTCTTTCTGTTAAAACCTTATAGCAAAGCAAAAGATAACGTTATACACTCGAGAGCAATGAATCCGGGTCACTTAAAGAATGTTAAAAATCTCGGAAACTAAAAACGATAGGTTAATGCAATAAATTGTATTTAATAGACAATGTAATACTCCTTAAATGAAATTTAAAAAAAATGAGTCACCATACATTTTATTAACACAAAATTACATACAGAAAAAAACTGCTGATCTCTCCTTAAAACAAAAATAGGAAACATGAAATTTTTGAACTTTATTACGATTTTCTTGAATTTTAATACTTCGTATTGCAGTTAAGTTCCTTATACGATTTTGGGGAATATTCTCCCATTCCTCTGTGAGAGCAATTTTGAGCTCACGAAGCGTGATTGGGGGAGGGTTTCGTTGTTTTACGCATCTGCCTAGCTCGTCCCAAGCATGCTCGATCGGGTTGAGATCGGGCATTGTCATGCATAAATATAGCATCCTCACCTAAATGGACCATAAATGGACCAACGTGATCATTGAGGATTTCTTCCACATATTTTACGCTAGTTAAAGAGCCGTTTTCTATGATCACCAGCTCTGTGCGAATTTCAGAAGAAATTCCGGCCCACACAAGTACAGACCCACCACCGTAGGCTACTTTTTCTTCGATGCATGCTTGCTTGAATCTTTCCCCTGGTCTTCGATACACTCTGTGTCTTCCATCGTGCTTGTAGAGCATAAATTTTGATTCGTCGGAGAACATAACTTTTGACCAATCTTCAATACTCCAATTTACGTGGCTCTGGGCATATCTTAGTCTTGAAATACGATGCCCACGCTCCAGTTTAGGGCCGTTAGCACGTCTGTCCGTACCTTTATGATTGCCGAAGTCTCCCGAGCTGAAACGACGTTAGACGATGCGTGCTGTCAGATGTGATCAGGAAATTTCGTTACGTTTTTCGCGCGCGCCGAGCTCAGAGCCTGCGATAAAAGCTATGCAATAGCTTAAAAACTTTTTACTGTTATTTGCAGCCTCGTTACCCATTACCTCTCTCCCTCTTTCTCCCTTTACTATCCAAACCTGGCAAGACATAATTATTTTTTCAGGAGTTCAGCTCATATTCAATGATATTTAACGAATTCGTTAAAAAAAATATCACTCTGTCAATGTAATGTTATCTCGAACAAACAAATTGTATTTCAAAACATTTCGCCACTTTTACAATTGCGCCGTATCCCAGTAGTTCCATGGAACTAGAAAACTTTTTAGTAATTTCATTAGTTTCATTAAGTACATTTGTGGTAATTAAGTAATCCCACAAAACCGCAATGCAATACGATGCTACGTCGCATCGCAGGAACTTCCAATGCTAATTTCTGCGATGCGATTTCATGCGGCCTATTATAATAGGTAACTCAAATTACTTAATGGGATTACGTAGAAAAGCATTCTAGGATTTTTTTCTCCCAGTATTCCCATAAAAATATAAATAATAGTTCCATAAGCAGAGCAGTGGTGGCCCAGTGGTATCGGCCTCGACTTACGAGTTGTAGGTCGTGGGTTCGAACCCCGTCAGGCGCATTACTTTGTGTAATTTATTTCAACACCACTGCTCTCAAAACGGTGAAGGAAAACATCGTGAGGAAACCGGCATGTCCTGGAACCAAAAATTCGAAGACATGTGACATCTACCAATCCGCATTGGGCCCGCGTGGTAGATTATGGCCCACTCCCTCTCACAGAGAGGAGGCCTGTGTCCCAGCAGTGGGAACATTTATAGGCTGATGAATGAATGAATGAATGAATTCCCATAAGAGAAGACAATGGAACTACTGGGATACGGCTATAAATTGTGTCTCATTATATACGTGCAGGTTCCAATAAAAACCAAATGATCTTCATATTCTCCATTATTATCTAGATTTCTCCTTTGCCATGCAGCCATAGAATTTCTCCCTGGCGAAGTATTCAGCGGAAGCAGGTGAGAATCACTGGATGCCTCCGCGTTGAATCGACTATCTAATGAAGCCCCATTTGATTTTCACGTTCAATTTGACTCAGAAAAGGTTATGGGAGTTTTTTTTCTATAATATTCTTGTATTTCCGTGGGATAGAAAAGGAAAAAGAAAGAAAAATCTTTTATTTGATTAGTCAATAGGAGCACACAACTTATACAGACAAATCAAAAGTAAAATGCTATGGATGATAATTATGGGGTTATTTTGGAGGTGTTGCACATGTCCAAATAATTTGTTAATTAGTGTCTGATACTCATGACTAAAAGAAGAGAATAATTAGATATGTATGACTAATTGACATTTTCATTCTTTGTGACAAAATCTTCCATTAGAATTCATTAGATAGTCGAAATGTGTTTTTCGTTGTCACGGAAATTCGTTGTTCATCAAATTGGAATTTTCCGTGCTATATTAATTTCCACAAATGTCAAAGAATGACAGCTGTGACTACAGTAAATGAACAATGTGTGTCGTCAATTAGCTAAACAATAAATTTTAATGTATTTAACGCATTGAACACAGCATTATGCTATTTTTGGTACTTTGCCACTAGTTACCGATATTTGATCGCGTCGTATAATGGGCTTATCGATAAACTATCTTGGCAATGCTTCAAACCGATATGGATATATTTTGGAAGCATATTTTCGATAGATATCTTTTAGTTTATTAATGCACTTTAGAGATGGGTAACTAGCCGAAATTTCAATAGCTTAGCTAACCGGCTATTTGTGGTGTAATAGCCAGCTAGCTAGCCAGCTATTTGGCTACTTGGCTATTGAACAATAGCGTTTAGTAACTAGCGGCGCAACGAAGCGGCGCCGGTGTAGCTAGGTAGGACTTAAATAATGCAACATCAACTACCCGATCTGAATTCGATCCTAAATCAAAAAGAAATTATTTCCTCTCTGAGGTCACAATAACCAAAATACTAATTATCATTTTTTTATTTCTTTTAAACCTGACACTAACTAACCAGCTTTCTAATCATCGTATTTCTGTTCGTTCATTAAACGAACGAAATTACTAAGTATAATGCTCTTTCTTTGTCTAATCTATTTTGTCAATATTGTGAGAAAACGATCGACGATATCAATGAAGATCGTACACGCGTAGTGCAGTGAGCGCGCACACAGCTATCGGCTATTTTGGCTACTCTAGCTACCCGGCTACCGAATACCGGGACGGCTATAAAACGTAGCAGTTAGCTTTACTCCGTGGCGGCTACGCGGCTACGAGCGGCTACGCGGTTACGAGCGGCTACGCGGCTATATCATAACCTGTCAGTTATCTAGCCAACCAGTAGCCGATAG
Organism: Agrotis exclamationis; assembly: GCA_950005045.1. Taxonomy (NCBI): domain Eukaryota; kingdom Metazoa; phylum Arthropoda; class Insecta; order Lepidoptera; family Noctuidae; genus Agrotis; species Agrotis exclamationis. The sequence continues at coordinate 4,615,341 of OX465433.1, read as the reverse complement.
CTAGCTATCGTGTTGACGGATATCATAGCCGTGGCTATTTTGCTCATAGCCGGTATTTGGCTAGTTATGGCTATAGCTACCCATCGCTAATGCACTTAAGGTTCATTGTTGTTAGCCAAATTCACTTCATAATCGTGCGTATCAGCTCACTAGCTTAAAGACTTCGTTTTAGAATACCAGCTTAAGTCGCAGCCGGAGCTAAATGACGTTTGTCGTTAGCCCGTGTTCAAAGCTCGTTTGCCCTTAATAATACTGATAAAAATAAAATTGAATTACACGGATAAGGCCTCAAAAGCGCTGACGATTTCAAATAAAAAGTTACAACACTTTTTCTGTGCGATTTATTTTTTCAGTTATAAAATGTTTAGTGTAAAAATCTTTTTTATAAGCTCATCTACTGTGTAAAATGTCCCTACAATACAGTACAGAGAAAATTTAATTTTATATCCGCCCTTAACGCTGGTGTCCCGAATTTCTCGCGATTAAAATTTTACGAGCCGAAATAATATAATGAAAAGACTACGGGAGCGTCGGATGAATTGGGTGCCCACACTTTTGTCGTAAAACCGCCTTTATGTGGTCACAATTGGTAAAAGAATTTATTTGACCGACATGGCATTGTCATTGTACTTACATTTGGACTTGGACTTAGGAAGTACTCGTAGTTTAAGTTTTCAGTAGATTTTATAGGTTTACTAGCGACCCGTCCCGGCTTCGCACGGGTACAATCTCTACTATATTAGGAATAATTAGCAATAAATTAAAATTGGGACTATAATTTTGTAGATTTAAACTATCCTATCTCTCAAGTTGGATCGAACTGCACATGGTGTGCGAATTTTATTATAATCGGTTAAGTGGTTTAGGAGTCCATTGAAGACAAACATTGTGACACGAGATTTATATATATTAAGATGGATGTGATGTTACTTCACACATAATTTAGAAGTGTTCACGGTTTCTCCATGGGGGTAGCTGGAAACTACAGAGCGGTTAAGCCCCTGTTACAACCCTTTTATTTTTATTACAAACAATATTTTTGTCCATTCCATTAATGGCAATTATTGCTCCTCTGACTAAAATACTAATGTCTTCTTTCACACTAACATCGTGTTAAGTTACTATATTCTTCGAATTAAGTTCATTTGATCGGGACTCGATCCTCATCAAAATTTTATTAGATTTTTTCGTCAGAATTATCTGTATGGCAGCCACGAAGTCCGAATTTTCTTTATGCGAAAATCGCAAATATCGGACAAGTTACTTCATTATACGATCAACATACAGCACCAAATGAACACACAATTTTAAACCTTAACTAACGGGAGCACTATCGCTAACGATTTACGAACTCTACAATTCATGGAGTGCGAGCCATACTGACCGTATATTTTTGGGGTCAGAGTGCGACTATAAATTCGATGCAACTAATGCATGGCCCAGCCGTGCCAAGTGTGGGCCAACTTACAGCGCCATTATGAAATAGCTGACCGTTTGGTTCAGTTTTGATCAACTGGATGAAATAACCAATTGAGGTATGTAGGGTTAAGGAGAAGGCGGGCCGAGTGAGGGAGAGGACAGCGTCCTCCCTCCACCCCAGCCGCAGGGGTAGACGATCTCCGGCCACCGTAGGCGCGGGCATGCGGGCGGCGAGTAATGGGCGACTCGCTGTCCGACCATGGACCATGCCCGGTAGGACGGCGCGTTGTGTTCCACGCGCGCCTCAAAGAGCGTCAGCATGATGACGGGCCCCCCCCCTTTAGAGGACCAAAGCCTGCCGGGGTCGTGGGACTTATAAAATTACCGTGGGCTATTGAAGGCGAGTCTGATAGTCCCTTTTACTCCACCCAGGGCGGGAAGACTGATTTCATGATTTTACCTACTAAACAATATAAGGATGTTCCAGGGATCAATTTTGGGGTTTAATTGAAATGTTAAGTGATAGTTTTGTTAAGACATTGTCAAAATTACATTATAATTTGTCCGTGTATAGTATGAATGTTATTGCTTTTCCTGTACTGTTGTAATGAAAAAAAAACCTTTACAGTAGTGCCAAAAATTTCGCAATAATTTGCATTGGAAAATTATTTATTTGACAAAAACATTTACAGCATAACAAAATTAAAAAAAAAGTTTAAAATGAAAAGTCTAAATCCTTTGTCTACCGAATTAGCCTAATCACCGACCCTTAATTGCTCATCATTTACCTGAGTAGACCTGTGTACCAACAGTGGGAATAATTTAGATTTATAATGTTCAAAAATACCCAAACACATCTAAATAACAAAATTTACATTTTTATCATAACGAAATTCTTGTAGGAAAGTCATAACAATAAATAAAAATTGGCTCCGGTAGAGGGCGTTATTTAACAATTTGCTGGCGGTCGAATCATTTGTATTGCCATGTAATTTGGGGCGACCCTGATTGCACCCTTCCGGGCGACCACTCCTTATGTATTTTTTATTCTTTATTATTATTCTAAAATGTAGAAAGGGTGAAGTTGGCGTGAAGGAATAATGTAGTTACGATTTTGAGAATTTTCTGTGGTTCAAGCGTCAACTTTTTTTACCCGACTACGGCAAAGCCAAAAGGAGGGTTATGATTTTGACCGGTATGTATGTATGTATGTTTGTCTGTTCCCTCATAACTTCTAAACTCCTTATCACTACATGACAAATGAGGTGTCGTTAGAAGCGTCTCAGTTGTCCGCTGTCTAGGGGATGTAAAGTCGTAACCGGAAAAAAAAAATTTCGCACAGTATCGAAATGGGTATCAAATTAAAGGGCTTGATGAGCACATTTGAAATATATATACATTGTATAGCTTTTACTTTCTACTTAGCCCGTTTCTAACAGTATAACCCTAAAATGGTGTAAATAAAAAATAAGTTAAAAATAACTAAAACCCGACTACGAAAAAAACGCGCACTGAAAAGTATAAAACAAGAACAATATTCATTTGACCGATATTGTGCTAGCCGTGGTCGTATGCCACCTGCGGTTGTATCCCACAATCTTTATTGGTTAGGTGGCATACGACCACGGCTAGCACAATATCGGTCAAATGAATATTGTTCTTGTTTTATACTTTTCAGTGCGCGTGTTTTTCGTAGTCGGGTTTTAGTTATTTTTAACTTATTTTTTTACTCTTCTTGTCTAGAGCTAGTGTTACCCTCGTTAAAAAAGAAATGTTATTATCACTTAAAATAACGCCTGTAATCCCATATTTCGCCTGCGAAATATGGATGACGTTGTATCATCCATACATCGACATGTCGTGATTTCCGGAAGAAAAACAAGTAGTCATAACAAACAGTCGAATATGTGTCTATTTTTAGTTTTTACGTCCAAGATGCAACTTTTTCATAATATGAATTGCAATTAAATTCGGAAGACAGTCTTTTTCAGCCCTGATACATTTTCTGGTTTACCTCTATAGAAATGGTTACGTTTTACCAAAATCCATCAAATTAAGAAACCGTATTTTGTTGCCAGTTTTAGCATGATAGGTACTAAGAAATACCATAAATACCTAGGGTATAAAACCTAGCAAACCTTAAGGTGCTCTACCCAAGCTCTATGTAGCAAAGGTAGTCGCGGGGGTGAAGCAGCTGCGCGCGGGGCCAAATTGTAAGAAAAAAAATGTAAGAAATTTTGCAGTTTTAAATTAATATGTATTTAAACAATTACAGGTCTGAGTTCAAAAAAAATTAGATATGTCTTTAGTATATAAAATTTCTTCTGTTATAGTTACAAAAAATATAATGGTTACCGCTGAAAAAATTGAGAATTTCGAGACGATAAATTTTTTTCGTGGTCATATTGACCATTTTTAGGGTTCCGTACGTCCGAATACAAAAACGGAACCCTTATAGGATCACTCGTGTGTCCGTCTGTCTGTCGCTTACAGTCAATTATCTCCGAATCTACTAGACCGATTGGGTTGAAATTTGGTACACATATCAATTCCTGTGACCCAAGTACAGAGGTGTGACGTGAATAGATGAAATCTATATGTGGGAGGTAATTTTCGGGGGGGAAAGGGAAAATGATAAAAAAAAGTTTTGAAAACTGCATCGTGTGACATATCAAATGAAATGTCTTATTGAGACAATCTTAAATATATTTTTTTTGTAATTTTAAAATAAATAGTTTCCAAGTTATTCAAGAAAATAGACGAAATTTGACCATTCCCCCTCCCCTCTTATCTCCGAAACTACTGAACCTAAAATTTTGAAAAAAATACAGTAATTTGTTTTCTACTTATAGATTATAGGAAAATCTATAAGAAGTCCATATCTGTATATGGGAGGTAATTTTTGGGGGGGAAGGGGAAAATTAAAAAAAAATATTTGAAATCTACATCGTGTGACATACCGAATGAAAGGTCTTGTTGAGACAATCTTAAATATATTTTTATTGTAATTTTAAAATAAATAGTTTCCAAGTTATTCAAGAAAATAGACGAAATTTGACCATTCCCCCCCCCTTATCTCCGAAACTACTGAACCTAAAATTTTGAAAAAAATACAGAAATTAGTTCTCTACTTATAGATTATAGGATAACCTATAAGAAGTCCATATCTGTATAAGGGAGGTAATTTTTGGGGGGAGAAGGGGAAAATTTAAAAAAAAATATTTGAAAACTGCATCGTGTGACATATCAAATGAAAGGTATTGTTGAGACAAACTTAAAAGTATTTTTTTTGTAATTTTAAAATAAATGGTTTCCAAGTTATTCAAAAAAAATAGACGAAGCTTGACCATTCCCCCCCCCTTATCTCCGAAACTACTGAACCTAAAATTTTGAAAAAAATACAGGAATTAGTTTTCTACTTATAGATTATAGGATAACCTATAAGAAGTTCATATCTGTATATGGGAGGTAATTTTTGGGGGGGGAAGGGGAAAATTTAAAAAAAAATATTTGAAAAGTGCATCGTGTGACATATCAAATGAAAGGTATTGTTGAGACAAACTTAAAAGTATTTTTTTTGTAATTTTAAAATAAGTGGTTTCCAAGTTATTCAAAAAAAATAGACGAAGCTTGACCATTCCCCCCCCCTTATCTCCGAAACCACTGAACCTAAAATTTTGAAAAAAATACAGGAATTAGTTTTCTACTTATAGATTATAGGATAACCTATAAGAAGTCCATATCTGTATATGGGAGGTAATTTTTGGGGGGGAAGGGGAAAATTAAAAAAAAAATAATTGAAAACTGCATCGTGTGACATATCAAATTAAAAGTCTTGTTGAGACAATCTTAAATATATATTTTTTGTAATTTTAAAATAAATAGTTTACAAGTTATTCAAGAAAATAGACGAAATTTGATCATTCCCCCCCCCTTATCTCCGAAACTACTGAACCTAATTTAAAAAAAAAATACAGAATTTAGTTTTCTACTTATAGATTATAGGAAAACCTATAAGAAGTCCATGATATTAAAATAACATGGTAAATCACTCAATATTGTGCGTACCAATTTGGGTCAGATTTAAAAAAAAAACGTGATAGGTAACATCGTACGGAACCCTCTTCACGCGAGTCCAACTCGCACTTGGCCGGTTTTTTTTTTCGTAGTTTTAGATCACTTTTGTGAATTGTTTTTGTTAAAGTCTTTACTTTATACATTTGGCTATACACTGTATTTTTTTCTGGCTTGTGGCATGTATAGATACGGCTAACTTTGCGACGAAAAACTAGTCATTTGCAGAGTGTTCGCTATGGGCAGCGCCTTAACCTGTAAAACTGGCAGAACGAATAGTAATAATCGTTAAAACGTTCTTAAAACATATCAATAAAAACTAGATGCTTTTCTGATATTAGTTAGAATTATACTTTCACAAATAAATGCTTCAGAGTGGTCGGGTACGTAGTGTTTGCTATCTGCGTGCTTGTATAGGCCAGGCCCTGTAGCCATCTAACAAAACGATAAACGCAAACGCTGAAAAGGCTTTAATAGATTTTCAACTTTATGTGCTTGGGTATAACGTTGAAGATCTAGTGAAGATTGCTTATCGTTTTCGTTCTTTCCTGTCGCTAACGCTCAGAAATCTTAAATAGATTTTCAACTTTAGGCTGTAGGCTATAAAGTTGAAAATCTATTGGGGGAGTACCGAGCGTTTACGATTATCGTTTGCGACTTGTTGTGATTTGGCTAGGGGGGCAGATGTATGAAAGTGGATGAGGCGAAAAGAGTATGTAAAGATCGTAGCAAGTGACGCTCTGTTGTTTCAAAAAAAAAATGTGTGGATTTATAAATTACATTGTTTGGACAGGTTCATTCAAACCACATGAAGTGCTTTCCCTCAAGATATCCTGAGAAATAAGCCTGTATGGTCCTCATATGATGAGACCAAACCTATGATTTGATTAAATTTTGTTAATACAGGGGTTGATACTGAGATGAGACGCAAAGAACATGAAGATATTGTGCACTGACTCCAAATAAATTGGAATAGAGCCGAAAAATGTTGAAGATGAATAGAATTTTAAAATAAACATTGATCTCAGTGTTGGTTGAGAAACACTAAAATATCTACTTTAGTAAATAACTGTCGTTATCAAATCTATAATTTTGATGAATTATTTCGTAAATAATCATTTATTTACCCTTTTTTAACTCAATTTACAAACAGGCATGCCAACCCCACAAAATATCCAACCTATTCATTTGCACATACATAAAACCTCCTTATAACTACCCCAGTTATGTTACCAACATTACCACAATATGGGTCAGTGGTACTGCAGCAACTTTGTACTGAAACTTGTTTAAAACCTATCATCGGGGGCAAAACTTAGCACTTTTGGCTTGCACCCAGGTTTCTAATTACGCTGCTGTTGCGAAGAAATTGAAAACTTGAAAAATTTTTGGTGTCGTGAATTTCTTTTAGAACTTATTTTTCACATATTTGTGTTACATTTTTATGTATTTTAAGAATGAAATTTTCGGGACGAGAGGGATCGGGAGGGACTGTCAGACTCGTTCTGACTAAAATCCACGGTGTCCCTTCAATAGCCATTCACCGTCCAGGGTCACAGTTACCAATCGTAAAATATGGCGTTTATTCCCATCTGCCCCCTTTGAGCTTGCCACCGGGCTGGTGGTTGGCACTAATTGTTGGCGTTTACCACCGGGGTGGTGGTTGGCACTAATTGGTGGCGTTTACCACCCCGGTGGACAATGGTATCTATTTAGTTTCATCTGCCCCCTTCGTGTGGGATAATCTAGACAAAGCTAGTGACTATCAGTGTTTTGTAGTAGCGATGGATCAGATTAGTTGGATATCATGGGTCCTTTGCTCAGCAGTGGAACAGTGGGATCATTTGGCCCAAATGTGGCCACGTCAATTTGTTGGCAGCTCTTTGCAAAATCACCTTACAATATAAGTTTTTAGACTGACATGTACTAGAACTATTTTTTTAGATTAAAAACGGGATATTTACCATGTTTATTATTTGTTTTGAGTTTCCGATATTTCGGCACTGTTGCAAGCACCATGATCACGAAAGAACTGAAGTTATTGCGGGTGGATGTTTATGAGCAGACAAAACGGTCTACCCTTCTTCTCGTTCGTTTTTTGCGTTCGACACCACTACTATTGTCACTCGTCTCACTCACAATATGATTTTGTTCCCGACACACAAAACTCACTGTATCCGCTCGCGAAGTTGTTATCGTATTTTTTCGGTTTTTACACAACTCAAAACAAATAATAAACATGGTAAATATCCCGTTTTAAATCTAAAAAATAGTTCACCTTACAATGTTTTATTTAAGCTTAAACAGTATATATTTTGTATCCACTGCAGTAATTAACTTTACATAACAATATATAGATAAACTTGTTCCATCGTAACTGTTATATAAATCGCGTTTGAACAACAACGTAGTATCGTAAATAAAGTCGTAACTGCCGGTGTACCGCGCGTCAGTTATTTGACGCATTAAATTTTACGATGAAAATTAACGACTGAACATGTGTCAATGATTTTAGATGTGTCATCGTTGGATTTAGTACTTAGATTAGGAGCAGGATGAAATGGTGACGTGCTCCTGAAAATATATAATATGGTATTTGAACCGCTAATCAATAGACATACTTTTTAGGGTTCCGTAGTCAACACGGAACCCTTATAGTTTCGCCATGTCCGTCCGTCCGTCCGTCCGTCTGTCCGCAGCTTAGCTCAGAGACGCCTAGTACTAGAAAGCTGTAATTTGGTGTAAATATGCGGATTTTTTGTGTCAAAAAAGTGGTAAAATAAAATCTCGTAAAATATTTTTTTTTAGGGTACCTCCTGTACACGTAAAGTGGGGATGTTTTTTTTTTTCTCGCGTACCCCTTAGTGTGGGGTATCATTAAATAGGCCTTTAAAAAATATTGATAGTTTCCATTAACAATTTTTTGATAAACAGATTCGTTTGTGAAATATTAAGCTTTAAAGTGCTAATTTTTGCTCGACTCGAGTGTCCCCCCCCTCTACCAGCTAAACGGTTATGTTTGGGGGTGTGAAAAAATTCACAATAGTAGTATATATAACGAAGTTTAAAAGAAAATTATCATGACTAAGTAGGCTTTACAAGTTTACGAGTAATAGTCGACCAACTTATAAAACGTACTTGGATTACATATTTTCCTAAACAAAATGTATCGGAGAACAACTGCAAATGTAAGTTTGTCAACTTTATTTTTACAGCTATAATAGGTAGTGGAGTGGAGTGCAGTGGAGTGGAGTGGAGTGCAGTGGAGTGGAGTGCAGTGGAGTGGAGTGCAGTGGAGTGGAGTGGAAGGGAACGGAGCGGAGTGGAGTGGAAGGGAACGGAGCGGAGTGGAGTAGAGTGGAGCGGAGTGGAGTGGAGCGGAGTGGAGTGGAGTTGAGTGGAGTGGAGTGGAGCGGAGTGGAGCGGAGTGGAGCGGAGTGGAGCGGAGTGGAGCGGAGTGGAGCGGAGTGGAGAGGAGTGGAGCGGAGTGGAGAGGAGTGGAGCGGAGTGGAGAGGAGTGGAGCGGAGTGGAGAGGAGTGGAGCGGAGTGGAGAGGAGTGGAGCGGAGTGGAGCGGAGTGGAGCGGAGTGGAGCGGAGTGGAGCGGAGTGGAGCGGAGTGGAGCGGAGTGGAGCGGAGTGGAGCGGAGTGGAGCGGAGTGGAGCGGAGTGGAGCGGAGTGGAGCGGAGTGGAGCGGAGTGGAGTGGAGTGGAGTGGGGTGGTGTGGGGTGGAGGGTCGAAAATCGCTTGAACCCTTATAACAGGTTCAAGCGATTTTCGACGTCCCTTGACACCTCTCAAGTTTTTTTTTTTTAATATGTCATAAATCGTAAACCTTTCAAAGTTGGAACCAACTACAAGAACTTTTATATTATGTTACTTGCTGCTACGGAACCCTTTATGGGCGAGTCCGACTCGCTCTTGGCCGGTTTTTATAAATTTCTTCTTCTACTTTGCGCGTCGATAAATACGTACTGGTCGGATATTCAAATAGTATCCAACCAGTACGTAGTTACTTGTAGTTCTGTCATTTGCCTCGTTCAAATCCTGAAAGGTGCAGGTAATTCAGCAAGCTGGGCACTAAAGGAATTGTCAAAATGCGATAGATCTTGTATGGCAAAAGCGAACTGTGACGTCACTAATTAATTTATTCTACTATTAATTGTTTTCAGAGCTATAATTACTTTTTTTCGAAAGCTTAAATAAGGTGTTTTTTTTTTTTTGGAATGATTGGTCAATAGTGACTAATATCCAGAAATTGTTGGGATATTTTTGATCCTTCGCAAGCAACCAAACCATGCCATCATACATAACCAGCACACTACTACTAATTAACAAGGAAACAGAACAATTGTTTTAAGTTGATATAAAATGAAACATTGCGAGATAAGCCACGGTAAAGAATATTACGATAGTCTTAAACAATAGCATGCCGTCATAACTTCCACGTAGAAAACATGGGGAGAAAAGATAAACTCATTATATTTTTATATGCACTGTTCTTTGTCAAAACTACGTTTTCTCCGTTGTGTAAAAGTGAATGTGAGAGAGGTATACTATGCTTCTACGATAAATCTCAAACTGTGGCCATTTTTTTAACAATTGTTTTGACAATTGAAAACCGACCAATTGGTCGCCTCCACATTACCCGGATAAGAACAGAAAAGCCAATCACTGTCAACTGTCACTTAAATTATTATTTGTGGACTGGTCCTTTTGACGCAGCGCTAACGTCTATGTCATTACAACAAATTGCATTAAAAACACATTACCCTCCTTTGCGTCGCGCAGTCGGGTAAAAACGTAGTACCCACCACGAATTTTGGTGGCGCCGACATGACTATCTGTCAACGATGAGAACAGAAATGTCTATAATCTCCATTTGCCAAAAGTCAAATTGAAAATAACGTTTCACAAAAAAAAAGCGCAGATGCTTGAAAGTGTTAAAAGACCGTGCTTGATGTTACAATATCACATTTTTTATTGTAGAGCACTTTTTTTAAATAATGATATGATGAATACTTGGGGCAAAAAAAAAATACTAATAAGTTCTCCTGTGTCGTGGGAGCGTATAAACATATATTTTCACAAATACAAAATCACAAAGTTGCATCACCGTCACTGTTGTGGAAATAATTTTACCTATTACTTCTTGTAACAACTATGTCATATTCAAATGTAAGCCCAGTCGTTCCAATAGTTTGGTCACTAACTTTGTGCGATACATTGTAGTCTAAAACGTATCGCACAAAGTTAGTGACCAAACTATCGGACAACCGTATAGGGAGCAACTTTGTATCGCTCCCTTACAATTTGAGTAACTTTCTGTTGCGGACATTTTAGTTCGTATCACATGGAGTTGCAGCTTACTAAATTATTGTGAATGGGTTACAATATAGACAAATAACTTATGCTACATACTAAATAAGTCAATCAGTGAGAGAGAGAAATCGAGCATTACAATGTTACAATGCGCACCTTCACGCAGAGAAATGTATACGAGAACTTCTGGTTGCAACCGTGACAGCAAGACTCACTAGTTGACTTTACAACATTTCTAGTAATAAATTCTAAGTAAGTAGTAGAGATAACAAGGACTTAGTATTTATTACTAGAAATGTTGTAAAGTCAACTAGTGAGTCTTGCTGTCACAGTTGCAACCAGAAGTTCTCGTATAGGTAGCCAGACATTTCTCTGCGTGTTGTAATGTAACAATGTGTACTACCTTGATACAACTTGTAACATCAATGTGCTCCACTTGTAATTAAATGTGTCCAACGGGCTGCATACGTTACATTACACGCGAATGCACGTCAGTCAGTGAGGTAGTATTGTAATGTAATGCTCAAATTTGAATCTGAGATACCTAAGATACCGTGAAAAGACGTAAAGAAAGTAGACATTTAAATATAATTTTTGCAAGCGAAATGTGTAACCGCATACCCATTTCCTCGGTTTTCTCTTACATCTGCGTGGGTAGGATGTCCAATTGATATATGCGTTTCCTTATTCCCAAAGGCTGCGGAAATAAATCGTAATGATGTTGCAATGTGTACCTTATTTATAACACCTCAGAGAGTCATATGTCTTCTTTGGATTTTAAATGTGACATATTGCATGAGCTGAAAATAAAAGTACTATACAGGATGATTTAATAGTCACCATCCAAATTTTGATATATTAATCTTTGGCGAAAATCATTGAATACGTGTTTTTTCTTTTTGTATCACTCAATACAAAAATATTGAGATATCACGTCACAAAGTTATCTTTAAAAAGTTGATGAATCTGGACACCGGGCTGTGATGTGTCGCTCAGGTGTAGCGGGGCGGGGCGGGGGGTAAGCGGGGTGCGCTCTGCCCGTTTCATGCGCCGGCAAGTGTAGTATTATTAACGTTTAGCTTGGTGACCACGCAGAGCGGATAATTCTTATGAGAAAATGATTTAACATGAAAATTTTTCGTATCGATTTTTTTTTAAAAATGGGATTAGTGATTGATACCTAATGCCTAGAAAAATTTTGGACGGTGGTAAAAAAGTCTTCCTGTATTTTTTTTCTGCTAGAGGACTTATAGATTTCAGAAATCTATAGGAATACGATGAATTTATATAATAGATCTTTCTTATTAATCAGACTAGTAATAATTGACTTATAATTGCCTGAACGATAAGTTCGGCCCAGTGCTGGGCAAAGGCCTTTTCAATATCTTTCCAATTGCTCATTTCAAACGCTACTTTGGTCAAGCCATCACAGTGCGCATACGAAAAGTCCTTGATTTTTTGGATATCACCAATCAATATCTCATACGCTTGTTTTAACTTCAAAATTATAAGTTAAAAGTAATGCACCAAAACTTACAATTCCATTCAAAAATCACTAAAACAAGCTCTCTCATTAAATTATGCACACAACTAACAATATGGCAAGCAAAGCAAAGTTTCTTTCGGTCAGGCGCTGAGCCAACAGACAAGAAAAACATCAACATTCTACGACTGGCCAAGTTCTCGCACCAACTGTGCCTTCTTATCTTGGAGACTTGCAAGGGGCTAACTAGCTTACATTGCATGCTTAAAATTGTATTAGACTTACCTGTAGAGAGAAAATATTACAGTAAAAAAGTTTTTTATAGAAAGAAAGAAAAAAATATTTGCGAACATGACTTGATTCTCATCATCGTCAGCCAGAAGACGTCCACTGCTGAACATAGGCATACCCTTAGACCGAACAACAATTCGCCAATTGCATCCATCGGCTGCCCGCGACTCTCACGATGTCATCGGTCCACCTAGTGGGAGGCCTGCCTACGCTGCGTCTTCCCGCGCTGCGTCTTCTGACATTTGCAAAGAAAAAGAATTAGTGCTTAGATAAGTTCGCGTCTCGTGTCTTGCTGCTGCAATTGTTTGACAGATGTGGGATAGTCGAAACGCTGAGCCAAGAGATATATATGATGTTTAAGATCTCTGCATGAGTGAACGTCATGGGACTCTCGCTTTCTCTTTAAATACACATAATAATATGGTGTTTTGAAGATTATAGAAAAATATGTTTAAAAGATGGGCCCAATTTTACCCTTTTATCAACTCAATTGACATAAAAAATAACCCATAAAACATCAAACAAAACCATTTGAAGAGCATAACCGTTCATAATCATATAACATTCATTCACATAAGGCTTCGTGTACATAAATCACTCCAATGCATAGCGATCGCGATTCCCGTATCGGACGTACGCCCCTTCACAAAGGCCTGATCCAACGATCCGGCGATCCGACCTATTTGGATCTGTACCAGAATTCCGACCGACTGAAAAAAGAATGCCAATAGGAGAAATGGCGCCTATTCTCTCTCATAGCAGTTTATTGGAAGTTTTTTAAAATGAAGGCAGACGTGAATGGTACTAATATTTTGAATTCCTCGAATGGACGAGTGTTTTTTGGGTAGTTTTTTGCGATGAAAGGTTTTCGGAATGTAGTTTTGTTTAAAGAATTTCAAAGGGGATAAAGTTACTATTTTTTGGTATTTGCTATCAACCTTTTTAATTTTACATCATTGCTTTTTCGTGGCTAAATTATAACAGATATTCAAGGTTACGCCGCGCTTGCCTAGGTTGGTCTGAATGGGTGGTCATCTATTATAGCGACTTTTCTTCGTGCTTCGGAAAGAACATAACGTCGTTGGTCACGGCTGTCATATTTATGTCAGTGTTAAAAGTCGTTGTTTTTAGTCAGAAGCTCGAAAGTCTGACGACCAGTTACCGTATAACCCAGTTACTGGGTTGTGGAGGTGAGATCAGCAGTTGCTCCATGTAAAATAATATTCAGCTGAGTCTGGTCAGACGGGAAGCTGACCCCAAGGTAGTTGGGAAAGTCTAGGCATATGAATTGATGTTTCTTTTTAACTGAAAAACATAAAATGTGAATCTGGCGAAAACCAAGCTTGCTTCAAAAATGTGATAACCTACACACATCAAAAGTGTCTAGGGATCAAGCATTTTTATGCGGATTTCTTGAGATTGAGATGTGGCTTTGTAATAAATTTATGATTTTATAAATTTATATGGATCCTTTTTGGTGCATTTCATAATTTGAATCAGGAACTGTGAATCAAATTCGAGTAAAAGATGAAAATCAGCTGTCAATATTTTCCCTATAACATACAACGCATTGAAGACATTATTAGTGCTACTATTTCCCTACTACTGATTAAAACCAACGTTATTATGGAGCGGCGACGTCATTTAAGCAGGGAAGGAATGCTCAGAGCCGTGGGAATGATAGAAGCTGGTTCCCGGCAACGTACTGTGGCTTTAGCTCTGAATACAAGTCAGAGTGTTATCAGTCGACTTTGGACACGTTACCGAAGCACTGGTACCGTGGCTGAGCGCCATGGAGGACGGTATCGCTGCACCACACGGAGACAAGACCGATACATTCAAATCTTAACTCGAAGAGCTCCAACAATAACCGCCATGATGTTAGCCGTGAGGCTTCATCACTCTTCAGGGAACTTAATTAGCGACCAAACAGTCAGAAACCGCTTGCATGAAGTGAACCTTCATTCCCGAAGACCGCTACGGGTACCACCTATAGCAATGCACAATCGTAGGATTCGATATCAATGGGCTCTTGAACACAGAAATTGGGCAGAAGAACAATGGCGTTTCGTGTGCTTTTCTGATGAGTCTCGTTTCGGTATGAGACCGGATACAAGACGTATACGACACTGGAGAACCCCTGGACGCCAACAGCGATTAAAATCCTGCCAGGAAGTCCATCCTTATAGTGGTGGAACCATCATGGTATGGGCGGGTATTTGGATCGGCGGAAGAACTGAGTTGATTTGGATCAGAGGCAACCTCAACGCTCAAATTTATGCTGAGACGATTGTATCAGACGTCATCGTTCCTCTACAAGTGCAAATCGGTCCCTTATTTCAGTTAATGCATGATAATGCACGACCGCACACCGCAAGAGTTGTAAGACAGACTCTCGCCGCAGCTAACATCAATGTCCTGCCCTGGCCTGCTCAGTCGCCAGACTTGAATCCGATTGAGCATGCATGGGATATGCTACAGAGAAGAGCTCTGCCGAATATGGAGGGTATCCAGTCGCAAGAAGACCTTTTTTTGTTGTTGCAACGAACATGGGCGGCCATTCCACAGCGTGATTTGGATGAACTCTTTTTGAGTATGCCAAACCGATGTTCTTGTGTTGTTAGTGTTCGCGGTAGAAACACGGATTATTAATTGTTTAAGTTACCCAATAAAATTTTAAAGAAAACTGTTATTTCAGTCTTTTTTTCGAACTTTTGTGTTAGTGGTTCAAATGTCAAAAATCCCTTTATTAGGAAAATAGCAAATTTCTTTATTAATGCAAAGGTGACTTGGTTTATCGTTACTGTGACAAACGAAAACACTTTATTTGATGAATCCTTAAAGAAAATTTTAATTAATATCAATCAGGAGAAAAGTTATTGCAAAAATATATGTATGTTGATCCCTAGACACTTTTGATGTGTGTACATTGGCTTACTAGTCGACTAGTCATCAAGTAAGTGCGCATAAACACATATATTACTGGATTTTACTGCGTTTTCGATAAAATCGCTTGCTTTGTAATAGCAAAATGATTCATCATGAGCTGATAACCTATTTGTTTTGTATGACGTCAAGTGAACATAATTTTATTCCAAGAAATGACATGTTCCAGTTTTGTCCATGGTTTTCATTTAGTCTCCTTCCACCTTATTTTTAATTTATTTATGGACACACAGAGATATACACAGGGAAACATTTGAAAGAAAAGAAAAGTACGAAGGCACTGCTTATTTCTAAAAGAAATTTCTTCCAGCAGATCTGAGAGAGAGGAGTATTTAACTTTTGAGGTAGAAGATAAAGGGGTAAACGGCCGAGAATCTCAAAAACGCAAATCAGGAATTTTACTTAAACTAACAACGCCATCTATTGGCGAAATATTGAAGAAATTGTGATGAACACATTCATTTGTCATTTGTCCACACTATGTCATCATCATCTGCCAAGCCTTTTCCCAACTCTGTTAGGGTCGGCTTCCAGTCAAACTGAATGCAGCTAAATATTAGTATTTTTAACCGACAAAAAAAAGAAGGAGGTTCTCAATTTGACATGTACATTTTTTTACTTGGATCAACTGACAAAGTGACAACACCTCGATAACCCAGTTCCTGGACAATACTTAGTAAGACCGGTTAACCTACGCGATGTGATATTCATATAATACTAGTGGCCCGTCCCAGCTTCGCACGGGTATATTAAGAACCGCTCGTCCGATTTTGTGCAAACTTCGCATAAAGCATCTACTAAAAAAAGAATTAAAGTTCGAACAAAGTGAGCAAGTAAGCCCGTGCTTGAGTTATTTGTAGTTGATATTCAGTAAGTTCAACATAATGTTTTGGTCCAATTTCAACTATATCCATCTGTTTTCAGTGTTCATTAATTTTGTTAGGATGTCCTAGTTTTAGCACTTGATAGTAATTGAAGCTCTAATTTAGACTAGAACGTAGCTTATGCATACTGTATAGCTTTTCTCTTATTTGCTTAATAATGTAAATAAACCGAGTTTCTGTTTAAATATAAATGAAGCGAATTCAGCGCTAAAAGCAAACATTTCTACCACTTAGAGAATATAATGGTAATTACTTCAGTTGTAAAACTTAACCTAAATAGATGTGTAATACAGTATTTATCCCAATAGGCCGACTGGGGAATTAAAACTTATTAAGACAATGGGGTTAATTATGACATGGCCGCTTAGCGTCAAGCGACACTCCTGTTGTGACAGCAAATGCGGAGAAAACTAATGAAAGAAATTGCTTTGAGCATACCACAGTTACTGCGACTTAAGTGGGGACGCCTGCGCCTGCGCCTGCGCTGGGACATAGGACAAAGGCAGGAACATGATCTTATCTTTTCATTTTATATGGTCTTATGGTTTAAAACAGATTTAATATTTCCCTACAATCAAAACAAAATAATGGTTTCATATTTTATTCGTGTGACAATGGGGCCACCATTTGTTTTTAGAATTAATTCAGCTGCCTCTGGGAATGCCACAAACCTCTGACATGCCTTTGTTTTTATAACAGTTCTTTCTTGCATTTAATTATTTAGTCTCCTATACGATATTAGTTTGTCTACACCTCTAAGTTATACCTCCTTCGTCTTCTGATTTGTCCCTTAAACTACACAGTTCTTTCATCGATCAAAAAAGTTATTGTTAGCCGGCTCTAATTAAATAAAATAGTTCTTTCATATACTTTGGATGAAAAGGCGCTTTGTTGCTGATTTTTTTTTGTCTCCTTCACTTTTTAGGGTTCCGTACGTCCGAATACAAAATCGGAACCCTTATAGGATCACTCGTGTGTCCGTCTGTCTGTCGCTTACAGTCAATTATCTCCGAATCTACTAGACCGATTGGGTTGAAATTTGGTACACATATCAATTCCTGTGACCCAAGCACAGAGGTGTGACGTGAATAGATGAAATCTGTATGTGGGAGGTAATTTTTGGGGGGGAAGGGGAAAATGAAAAAAAAAGTTTTGAAAACTGCATCGTGTGACATATCAAATGAAATGCCTTTTTGAGACAATCTTAAATGTATTTTTTTTGTAATTTTAAAATAAATATTTTCCAAGTTATTCAAGAAAATAGACGAAATTTGACCATTCCCCCTCCCCTCTTATCTCCGAAACTACTGAACCTAAAATTTTGAAAAAAATACAGTAATTAGTTTTCTACTTATAGATTATAGAAAAACCTATAAGAAGTCCATATCTGTATATGGGAGGTAATTTTTGGGGGGGAAGGGGAAAATTAAAAAAAAAATATTTGAAATCTGCATCGTGTGACATACCAAATGAAAGGTCTTGTTGAGACAATCTTAAATATATTTTTATTGTAATTTTAAAAGAAATAGTTTCCAAGTTATTCAAGAAAATAGACGAAATTTGACCATTCCCCCCCCTTATCTCCGAAACTACTATACCTACAATTTTGAAAAAAATACAGAAATTAGTTTTCTACTTATAGATTATAGGATAACCTATAAGAAGTCCATATCTGTATACGGGAGGTAATTTTTGGGGGGGGAAGGGGAAAATTTAAAAAAAAATATTTGAAAACTGCATCGTGTGACATATCAAATGAAAGGTATTGTTGAGACAAACTTAAAAGTATTTTTTTGTAATTTTAAAATAAATGGTTTCCAAGTTATTAAAAAAAAATAGACGAAGCTTGACCATTCCCCCCCCCCTTATCTCCGAAACTACTGAATCTAAAAGTTTGAAAAAATACAGGAGTTAGTTTTCTACTTATAGATTATAGGATAACCTATAAGAAGTCCATATCTGTATATGGGAGGTAATTTTTGGGGGGGGAAGGGGAAAATTTTAAAAAAAATATTTGAAAAGTGCATCGTGTGACATATCAAATGAAAGGTATTGTTGAGACAAACTTAAAAGTATTTTTTTGTAATTTTAAAATAAATGGTTTTCAAGTTATTCAAAAAAAAACAGACGAAGCTTGACCATTCCCCCCCCCTTATCTCCGAAACTACTGGACCTAACATTTTGAAAAAAATACAGGAATTAGTTTTCTACTTATAGATTATAGGATAACCTATAAGAAGTCCATATCTGTATATGGGAGGTAATTTCTGGGGTGGAAGGGGAAAATTAAAAAAAAAATGAAAACTGCATCGTGTGACATATCAAATGAAAGGTCTTGTTGAGACAATCTTAAATATATTTTTTTTGTAATTTTAAAATTAATAGTTTCCAAGTTATTCAAGAAAATAGACGAGATTTGACCATTCCCCCGCCTTATCTCCGAAACTACTGAACCTAATTTTTTTTTTAAATACAGAATTTAGTTTTCTACTTATAGATTATAGGAAAACCTATAAGAAGTCCATATCTGTATATGTGAGGTAATTTTCGCTATAAGAAGTCCATGATATTAAAATAACATGGTAAATCACTCAATATTGTGCGTACCAATTTGGGTCAGATTTAAAAAAAAAACGTGGTAGGTAACATCGTACGGAACCCTCTTCACGCGAGTCCAACTCGCACTTGGCCGGTTTTTTTATTTGCCTCCTCCACCAAGTACTAATACCTCCTTCGTCTTCTGATTTGCTGCTTAATCTACACGCTTCCTTCATAAATCAAAAAAGTTTCCTCACTTCTGAAGTTGCATTACAAAACCATAAACCCATTCATATTTTCCGTCAGAAAGCAGCAGTAATTCAATACAGAGCACAAATATAAAGTGCGCGCCACAATATTCTTAGCACGCACGACTCACGAGTGGTCGCATCCCCACTACGTAGTGCCGTGAATTCCGTATTCACCTACATTTAGCCGGCGCTAGTTGGTAGTCTAACGACGGAGTGGTTTCATGTTGGAAGAGTTTTGGTTTGGACGTGGCATTTGTTGGTTGGATTTTTCTGAGGTGTGAATATTTATGGTATTATGGATTATATTCATATTATTATGTCTTTTTGATGAATTGAATGTTTGCAAGCACAATGTGTCAGTCAAAATAATTACACGTCATAACAAATTGCGATGGAAAGAGCTATGCTCGGAGTTTCTTTGCGAGTTATAATCCGGAACATGGATATCCGGCGAAGAACCAAAGTCACCGACATAGCTCATAAAATTTGCAAGTTGAAGTGGCAATGGGCAGGCCACATCGCTCGTAGAACTGACAACCGATGGGGAAGAAAAGTTCTCAAGTGGCGACCACGGACCGGAAGACGCAGCGTAGGTAGGCCTCCCACTAGGTGGACCGACGACATCGTGAGGGTCGCGGGCAACCGATGGATGCAAGTGGCGAATTGTCGTTCGGCGTGGCGGTCTAAGGGGGAGGCCTATGTTCAGCAGTGGACGTTTTCCGGCTGATGATGATGATGATGATGATGATGAACAAATTATGTTTTAAAACGGTCTGAATTGTATGTTGTAGTTCGTTGACTTTATTTTATGGTATTTCGGAGAGGAAACACCGAAACAACCTCAAGAGGTTTGTCTCTTTTTTTTTCTTTGAACATCGTTGAAAATCATGTTCCTCTGCGTATCTGTCAGGAATAATGCTTCTTACTTTACTTGGTACGAAATAACAAAATAATATCCAATGACAAACAAACCTGCAAAGGCAACAAATCCTACATCAGCGAAAACAATCGCACAAAATCATCCGTGATTAGCGTCAACAGCAATTTATTAGCGTAATCTTGTCCAACACAAGTACAAAGAAGTCATCCAATCAACAGTAACTGGTACCAAGATAACATCGGACTAAGAAACTCTGTATTTTATCCCCGTTGCCGCATTCACAAACAATTCGTAAATCAACTGAAAACGTATATTTCCTCGTCGAAAAGAAAAATGTTACGTTCGAGGGGAGCATCGGAACATGTACTTTAGGTGCTTCGGAAATACCTAGTTTGATATTCAAAAACCATTATTCTTTATGCGCACCTTTCGCGAGGCAATATTAACTTATATTGAAGATCGTAAGTTATGTAACAGCGCAGATTCGCAGCGCTTTTGTTCTCTTTAATATAGTGTTACAATGTTACTTTTACGAGCTTATCCGATAGCAACACAGTTTCGTATCCGTGACGTATGTAAATCCGTGACATAACGTTTTGATCATATCGTAAATTTTCGTTTGGAAACTTAGAGGAAAATCTGCCCACATTTCACCTAGCGCTATTTATTCGTATTCTCATTTCGGGACGTTAATTCGGCGCCGTTCACGAGTAAGACTTGAACTGGACATGTCGTATCGAAGTCGTTAACGCTCGGTTGGCCACAAGGAGGGTCGCTCGGACCGCATTTGTTTAAGTTCCCGTCTGTGAACTTCGGAAATAACAAGAAGTATCCTCGGTTTTACTGCATGAGATGTGAAGCAGCCGGTGCTTAATTATTTCTTACTTTATTTACTCCCAAGACAGATAAATTTATCGCTGCAGTTTTTCCGTTTTCCTGTAATTTACTGGGAATAGTTGCACTCATCTGTATTGTAGGGAGCGCCTTTAATCACCCTTAAACCCCTCTTCGCCATTCACCACCCAAAACTTGAGTACATTTTCTTATGCACTGTAGGGATTTATTTGCAGCAATTAGGTGTTGCTACTATCCATTTGGCTTAATAATTACCTCTGCGGTGATATTAATCGCGATGTGAGCGGGAATGTTCCGAAATTTTCTTGGCTCCAGTTTCGGAGATAATGGTACTCGAAAGTGGTAAAATATCGCTCGACACTCGCGACATATTATGACGGTAGATCATTGGTGGAACGTTTGGTGCAGAAAATAGGCGTTGCTTGGCAACCTGACAATTAATTGCTGATATTAACGTGGGTTTTGTTGTACGGCTTCTTTTGGCTTCCACTTTCGTGTTTGCTATAAAATATTTTGTTCTGAGCAAGATATTTGTCAGACACATCGTCATCATCATAGGCAGCTTAGATCCATCTACTGCTGAGTAAAGGTCCTCCTTTTTGTGCCATATTCCGGCCTGCGTGACCTCTCACCCTGATTTTACCCGCAATCTTCATAACGCCATCGACCAACCTGGCTGTTGGTCTGCCAACACTTTTCCTGCAGTCTCTTGGTAACTATTCAGTAAGGGCTCTACGACTATACATTTATTCACGCTTTTTTCCCCTTAGAAACGCCACATACTCCTTTTGTATCGTCCGTCTGGTTTTCTGCTTTTACATTAATACATACAGACTGTGATCTGCACTATTTCTCATTAGTTTCGAGTTCCAATAAGTCAAATTGCGTCCGTTAATCTGTCCCTAACATCACCAACTATGTTGAACCCGCAATGGCCACGCTTTCTCACCCACAAATTTGTCTCAGATTAAATATAATTGATTAAATCTATTAGTCCACAGCTCAAATTCAAATACTAATCTACCGTCAGAATGAAACCACCCATTTCTCTATTCGTCATCTTTATCAATGCCTTCAGATGGGATTGAAGAGCCTCCATTGAAATGAATTCATTAGTCAGAGAGTCGGCCGTAATATTTTAGCGGATGAATAGAAGAAATTATTTCGCATCGCCGCCGAGGGCATTCATCAAATCCGAATTGGATGTCATCACGTTCGAATCTGGTTCTTATTGCCTTGTGATAGGAACGTAGATAAATCGTAGAGATCTGGTTGTTTGTGTTAAGCTGATAACGTATGAGGTTTTGTTTCTAAGCCATATGTTTGTTTCGGCTGTATCTGTCTGTTTTCGCCTTTCGTTGAGATGTTGCGCACGGGAGCGTTAACTAGAGAGGGTCTTTATTTACCACAATCCTCTGTCTTGGGTGTTGGGTCTTAAACCGATGCGGAATCTTATATGAGGTGTTTATTGAATTTTATGCTCTATTGTTAGTCTGTTTTGAGAACTGTAGGTATCTAGAAGGTTTTTGCAATATTTTTAGTTTATTTTTTTCGCAATTACATACTTCTCTCGACGAGACAATTCGATGATATTCGCTTACATGCACTGATCTCGCGTTGTTAATTTATACTAGGGATGCATCGATATGCCTTTTCGCCGATACGATACCGATACTCTTATAAAAATATAGTCGATACTGATACGCTAATTGTGAATTTAAAAAATAAGATAAAAAATAATCACAAGTCAGATAATTATTTTTTTAATATAAAAAGTAGTGATATAGGTTTATATTAGAAAATTATAGTAAACTAGCTGACCCGGCAAACGTTGTTTTGCCATAAAAAATAGAAATTAAAAATTTTGTCTAAAAAATAAAAAAAAATTTAGGGGTGGACTACCCCCCCTAACATTTAGGGGGATGAAAAATAGATGTTGGCCGATTCTCATAGATACCGGATAAGCACAAAAAATTTCATCAAAATCGGTCAAGCCGTTTCGGAGGAGTATGGCAACGAAAACTGTGACACGAGAATTTTATATATTAGATTATTTTAGTAATTAAAATTAACATTAATAAGATTTTTGTTTAAAAACAAAGTAAAAATCAAATCTTAAATTTTTCGGAGAAAGGCGATTTCGCAAGTCTGTTTAGCAAAGGTTATCCCGGGCATAGTTCGTAGCTCGTTTGCAACGAAATAGCCGAGACAACACGCTTGCTTACACTACATTTTTAAATTAAAAAGTATCGTTGAATCGGTCATAAAAATAACGTTGATACCGATATATCGGCTAACCCGAAGTATCGCCGATATATCGGTATTGGATGCATCGCTTATTTATACCTTGCTTCGAGTTCACAGAAATTAAGCCCGTGTCATAGGAACAACAATTACAGCAATGGGATCAGTTGATAGTTGATGTCGATGGTCAAGTGATAAAGACAATTTTATTTTCAACTAGCTGTTGCCCGCGACGTCGTCCGCGTAGTATTTGAAATTTTTCCTGAATTTTCTTTGCTATAAACCTCACGGAGCCCGAGACCTTTCTAACGAATGCAAAACCGTGGAAATCGGATCGTGCGTTCTGGAGTTATAGCGTCAGGAAGGAAAACACGACTTATTTTTATATTTTCAATCATGCTCATCGATTTTTGAACCCCTACTCACATTATTCAACATTTCAACTCTGTACCAACACTAACCAAAAACATATTCAGCTTTACAACAGTCACGTCTGAAACTCGTAAATATACGGTAGTTTGGTCGCTCTCTTTACAAATGTATTCGTCCTTTATTACGACACATTGCGTTTCAGCCGCCGCGCCCGCGCTGTTAAAATTACATCAACAAAATTACTGTTGGCCAAATTGAAAGTTACGTCTTTTGGGCCGTGTCAAACAACACTAATAGGATTGGTGCTTACCGTTGTGTGAGTGGATGAAGTAGTTTATAGGAACTGCTGATCTATAGTATACACTTTCACTCAGGATTTGATAAGTCTCAGCTGTTTTCCATAAAGAATATAGATGAATTTAATCCCTTTTCTCGTAGAACTTAAAGAAAAGATTGAAGACGATGATGCAGGAAAATATATAAGATTTAACAGCAGTTTGAAATGTGTGTGTTGTGGATTCGGTAATGGCTGATGTAAGGTCGCTAAGAGTACTTGGAAAGATATTGTGGAGGCTTTTGCTTAGCAGACCTGGCAAAAAAATGTAGTGTCATTCATTAAAAAAAGGCGGTATCATAATGAATATTGTACATAAAATCTGTTATTTTCGGCTTTATTTATGTGAGTTACTAATTACCATTTGTTTTAACGTTTTAAATCCTATTCTTCGCAATTGCTACTTCACATAATAGTTTCCTTCAGTGTGTGAATGGCCTTGTTTTTTCGCATGTCGATACTCGGCGAAGTAATTATTTTCAGGGAAATACGAGTTCGGTTCAATTTCGACGGTTTTTTGCGGAAACCCATATTCATTTAGCCGCGTTATTGATTCGCTGTTGAGAGATTGAATAGGTGCATTTATTTTAATTGGAAAATGTGGATATTGCTTTAATTTATTGGCGGTGAAATATTTAATTACATTTTTTGTGGTTAAAAAAAGTTTATGGAGTATCCTCGCAAGTTTGGGTAGATCTTTACGTGATAAAATCAGCAAATGAGTCCTCCCAACCAGGGCGGGACAGGAGGGACTGTCAGATTCTTACTGACTAAAATCCACGGTGACCTTCAATAGCCATTTAAGTTCCGGGGTCTCGGTTACTGGATATGACAGTCCGGCGACCCCGGCAAGCTTTGGCCCTCTAAGAGGGGCCCCGTCAGGCTGTAGACAGTTCTTTGAGGCGCGCGTGTAATACGACGAGTCGTCGACCCGGGCATGGTCCATGATCGGGCGGCAAGTTACCCATTAATCGCCGTCCGCATACCTGCGTCTACTGTGGCCGGAAACGGTCTCGTGACGTCTGTTGCCGTGGGCATCAGTTAGCCATGTCAAACATATTTTTTAACTGTATACCTCAAATTCCGTAACAGCAATATCATCACTATATTCGCACCAGTGTTACTAGCTAGTAACGTAATATATAGTGTCACAATACTATTATAACCTCAATAGCTTACAACTCACATGACCGCATCGCCCTGCTCCATTTCATTTGGCACAAATAAGTTTATTCGTGTTAAAATAGTCTGTTTAACCAATAGTTTTAACTAGTATTGTCTAAATAGGAAGTATATTATTTCAGTGTGGTAACATTGCCTAACAGTGTTGCAATGTTACCAGTGTTATGGTCACTTTTCTCGTAGATAACGAAATAAGTAGACGATCTTTTAGATAGTACCTAGGGAGTAGGGTTAGTAAGAGTAAGATATAACCTTCGTTTTTAGGGTTCCGTAGCCAAATGGCAAAAACGGAACCCTTATAGATTCGTCATGTCTGTCTGTCTGTCTGTCCGTGTATGTCACAGCCACTTTTTGTCGAAAGTATAAGAGCTATCCTGTTGAAACTTGGTAGAAAGATGTATTATGTGAACCGCATTAGGATTTTCACACAAAAATCAAAACAAAACAAATTTTGGGGGTGCCCCCCATACTTAGAATTGAAACTCAAAAAAAATTTTTTCACCAAACCCATACGTGTGGGGTATCTATGAATAGGTCTTTAAAAATGATATTGAGGTTACTAACATCATTTTTTTCTAAACTGAACAGTTTGCGCGAGAGACACTTCCAAAGTGGTAAAAAGTGTGTCGTCGTCCCCCCCCCGTAACTTCTAAAATAAGAGAATGATAAAACTAAAAAAATATATAATGTAGACCTCAACCAAAACTACCAACGAAAATTGGTTTGGATGAGATACAGTTAGCAGTTTTTGAGATATAGTACATTTTCAAAAACGGCAAATATAACTTTGCCATTCATACAAATA
Organism: Agrotis exclamationis; assembly: GCA_950005045.1. Taxonomy (NCBI): domain Eukaryota; kingdom Metazoa; phylum Arthropoda; class Insecta; order Lepidoptera; family Noctuidae; genus Agrotis; species Agrotis exclamationis. Next base: position 4,589,462 of record OX465433.1, on the reverse strand, counting down.
CTATGAAAAACAAAGTTATTTTTATTGTTTGTGTATATTACTTACTAATCTCAATATAATTATATCTCTAATCTATGCTTGCTGCTACGGAACCCTTCATGGGCGAGTCCAACTCGCACATGGCCGGTTTTTTTTTAACTTTATTTCCTTGATCCATTAGTGTTTTATTACGTCATATATACCTACATGTTGTTCAAATCATACGGAAGAAAATGGCTGACCACCAATGGATGACCATCATTCCTATTCAATTCGACAGGCGTGAAGACGTAAGGCGCGGGCGCGTCGCGGACGTGCGAAAATGTATGAGAGTCGCGCCCGCGCCTCGTCTCTTCTGTATGTTTTACGTCGCGACGCTTCTATACATTTTGTATGAAAGAGACGCCGGAGAGACAAATGTCTCCTCCCCGTCTGCGTCTTACGTCTTTTCTATGTGGCCCGCGCCTAAGAGGAAACTCTACACTTATGGTACTAAGATTTAAACCCTTAGATTCATCTCACTAGACATTAGAACGAGCTCGTGGGTAAACAATAACAGCAGCACAGATCAATCTTCAAAGTTAAGCAACGCTTTTTGAGGTTATTTGACCATAGCTATCATAGCGAGTTTCCTTCGTGCCTCGGAAAGTACGTAAAGCCGTTGGTCCTGGCTGTCATTTGTAGATCTTTGATAGTCGTTACTGTTAGTCAGAAGCTGTAAAGTCTGACAACCAGTTGTCGCATTGCGCCACCTTCTAGAAGAGCAGGGGTAACAGGCCGTCCAACATGATGCTGCTAAACGCTATGCCGGGGTATGCCGTCGAATTTGGCGAAAAGCACGGAAGCGAGGCGGGGTTCTGACGTGGCCTCCACGAACGTCTTGCCGTGCGCTGCCTGTGGTGCCTCCCAAGGTGATGTCGTCCTCTGAGACGAAGCCGGACAGGCTACCGGAGTCGACGAAACTAGTAGCACTGATGCGGTATATGCTTGACTTGGAGCTGACGTACTTGATGTATAGCAATTTAAAAACAAGACTGAGGAAACTTTATTTAACTTTTACATGTAAATTAAAATAATAACATAATAATATCAGGAAAAGGAGAGATGCAGCGCATGCCGTGGTCAAAATCGTAGTGCAAAAAATAACTGAAGATGAATGAATGACAGAATGAAAATTCGAAATATGAATGTTTAAAAATTATTAAAACAATAAATAGATCTTAAAGAGGTTGAAGGAACAGAAGAGGATGAATACCTCTCTATTACACAGTCTTACTAAGGGGTATCGTATTATCCTGTTATTGGGTTGTGGGGGTTAGATAATCGTTGCTCTATTTAAAATTATTCAGCTGAAACTGTTACGACTCCAACATAGTTGGGAAAAGGCTAGGCAGACGGTCATGAGAGATTTTATATTTCTGTTTTTTTGAGTTGAATGATATTTGAATATTATTGTTGAGCTCATGGCATGCTTTACCGACATTAAATGAAATGAGATGATGATGTGGTCTCGCTTACTCATACTGAAAATACGTATCTATTGCACAATGCACGATTAGCTCTCATTCGCAATATTAACACTATTCCGCGCGACCTAACTTCTGTGAGAGCATCTAACGACTAAAAACATTGACACAGTCACACACACTATAGACAATGATAAATCTATCCCTCGTATTACAGTATTCCCCTACCATAGACGTGACGTTTATGTTAAGCAGGGTTCACACAATCAGGCCTCGCGTGACTAAAGCGCGCTGTTCATGCAGCGGCTGGCAAAAGGCGGCTATTCACAATCAGTTTAATTGGCGCATCGAACGTCGGTGTGAAACGCGTTTGGCGTGTTGTGGTGTACGGGTATTGGCAGCTTTGAATTTGAATTTGGAGCTTTCGAATGTTGGAAAAGGGTTTAGTGGTTTTTGAATATAAAACTAGGTATTGTTAAGGGTCAGTGCTGATGACTGTACTCTTAAAGTGGTGGTTATACGTATTATGCTGATGATATACGTTCGTATAACGAAATACTTAGAATAGTATCATATAATAATAACTTCTTAATTAATGTTATGTATGCGCGACCAAAATACTGAACCGACCATCCTGAAAAATTGCATGTACAAGGTGTAAAAAGACGGACATAAGATACCTTTACATCCTAAAAAAAGTACTTACTGTTCCCGTTAAAAACAACAATAACGTTCATATGATAAAAGGTGGCGCCACATGTACGATCCGAATTGACTGTCAAATTCTTAATTAGCGCGAACAAAGCCGAGCATAAAACATTAACATACGCATACGCCGTGCCTTATAGTGAGGGATCAAAAGTAATTTGGTTCATGAGGATCAGCACTTTTTGTTCGAAAAACCCTTCATTTTCTTGTGTTTTAGCAGCGAGAACCGAAAATCGAACAGTAACATTCGTCTTGATTGATCATTTTGCATTAGACACATAAGAAAGTCAATAAATCGTTTTCCCCTTTTTATATCACCTGTAAAAATCCTCAATTTATCACATATTTTCTTGCATAAACAACTTCATAAATAATCCCCAAGCGAAACATTGTCTACGTGAGTCTAATAATAGTTTGTTTTTTTTTTTTCAGGTAAGTACCTAACTGGCTACTGAATTGACTGGCGATTTGTTAAACTGCCTGTAACACGGATCAGATACGAAAGGTAAGTCTGAGGTAAGTTTTTGAGTTTGAATAAAAACAAACAACACTTCAAAATAGGTTCAACAGAATAGGATTTAAGAATATTCTGTCCATGGGAGGTTAATGTAAGTCTCTATTCTTACTATGGGGTATCGTTTTACCCAGTTACTGTGTTGTGGAGGTCCGATAGGCAGTCGCTCCATGTAAAATACTGATATTCAGCTGCTTCTGGTTCGACTGGAAGCCGACCCCAATATAGTTGGGAAAAGTCTAGGCAAATGATGATGTGAGTCTAATGTATACCAATGCACTCAAAGGTTGATAGGCAGGTAATGCCTTGCGGCATTAAGTTCGCCTTATGCACAAATAAATAAATAAAACGACGGGTTGCACTCCGGGAGTACCGGTAGAAGTGAAAACTTTTTTATTATTGTGTTATATTTTATTTAAAACTGGAGTGGTAAAGATATGAAATTAACGAATTTTGTTACATCTTTTTAGTGTCGTACAGGTGTCAAATCACAAATGTTTTCATATATGCTCGATAGATGGCATTGTAAGATTAAAATACAAGCTAGCGTTTGCCTATTCATTTTTACGTTTCTACGTGGTTCGCGCTAAGAGCGATAGATAGCGCTTATTTAAATTACGTCTTACGCTTTTTCGGTCAGAGTCACGTGACCCTGACGCGAGTTTTACATTTTTTACCCATTACAAAAAAGTACATTTCTGTGGTACTAAGTATAGTTGCATTGTGTAGGCACTTCTGCGATACGAATCTTTTTATGATTTGATAGCAACATAATAAAAACCTAACACATGTACGATTCCACTACATAAAATAACAGGTAGAAGGCACATTTTTATATCATACTTTTTTCAATGCCGAGTAACCTCAGACAGTTTAAAGCCCTCCCGGGTCTTCTAAATCCATTTCGGAAAGTAAAGTTTCAAAACTTCAACTCGAAGAACTTTCGAGATGAGCCGTTCGCTTTTATTTTCTTTAATTTCATATTCCCTCTAGAATTTTCAACTCTTCAGGTTTTACCAATTGGGATTATTATTTTTTTGAGATATTTTCATCTCTAGCTTATTTGGAGATAAACTCTTTTAAATCTGTAATGGATAAAGTTGGGGTTTGATCTGGGTTGAATTTCGAAGATTTAAATTGGAGCCATTGTTCATGACAGCTTTTGGCAGGAAGATGAAGTTACAAATATGCATTAATTATAACAAAAATAGTATTTTACAGTTCCTAGGTTAGACAGGCCTCTATACAACATTATTTTTAGTATATGTGAAACCTGAATATAGTTTGTTCAGAATCAGTAACTGATTCGATTCCAATAATTTTTAATCCATGTTATATTTTTAAATTAAATTTATTACCAGTTAATTACAATACAATCACCGTACGGTTAGGTAAACTATTATCACGAGTGTATAACACAGGAGACGCGGTTTACGCGGGTGTACCGCGAAATGAGCATGTTTTTGAACGGACAACCGGGTAATATACAAGCTTATAACTTTGTGATTTTTTATGATATGGTTTTAAAATGTTGGACATAGACTCTTTACACAAAAATAGACAGGTGTATCGGGTTTCGCATAAACAAAAAATAATGTTGTATAACAACGGACACACAACCAATCTCTTCAAATAAATTAATCCATCCAGCAAAAATCGGAAAAAAACACTAACTTAGCATAAAATACAAAAGGAAAATATGGCCAGTTGTTTACAAATAGTAAACCACTAAGATATAGTAAAGATATATCATCTCAGCAATATTCGGCCTCCGCTAAATGTGTTTATCTGTGATTTATCGTCAGCTATTTATTTCTTAGATGATACATTTCAGTTAATTTTGATCACAACTGAGAATAACATGCAATATACGGAGATTGTATTGTAGATAATATTGAAGCTTGTAATTGTTTACCTAATATTTTGTGAATTAATCTTTGTACTTTATTACTAGCCCACCGGCCTGGGGTGTGTGTGTGTGACTAAAGAGATTCTATTCCATTTTTGGTATATGGCAACCAAAGTTTATTAATAATTTATTCAATTAATTTGGCAACATCGGCCCACTGGTTAGTAAAATACTTATCAACTAAGGGTTAGTAGCTAACCTAGGTACAAAAGTTTTCAACCATGCCGCACGAGCAACCGGAAAGAGTGCTTTAAAATCGGTGCATCATGTTGTTAAGCTAGGATTTTCAAGATACTGTTGGTGCTACCCCTCATGCTGCTTATTAAGGATGCGATCTTCTTCCTCATAACGGCATTAAAGTCATCCGTTCGTGCTACAGCAAACATACTAGACGCTTTGCAGAATCGGGGCAACCTCAACAGTACACTGAAGCCATTATTGTATTGCACCCTAAGGGCATCTAGAGCTTTCTGCGTATAATGGACCCACAGACTGGCCGCGTTATTGTTATTACCGTTATTTTTACACCTTACCGTTTAAGGATTTCGGGCATGGTGTTATGTATTGTATTAGGCTTGAAGCTGACTCGTTATTTAGGTGCAAAAAATCTAGACGAATATGACGTTTAATTAGCAGAAAATAACGTCTCAAAATATTTATATTAAGACGTAACTGAGACGGTTGGATCCTTTAAACACTTTCTAATATTATCCAGTGATACAATAACAGTAAAACTGAAGAAGCGAAACATTTCAATATAATCACGAAACGTACCATAACATTAAAAATTGAAATGCGAACACAATCCCGCCCAATGAACAAGTTTTAACGAGACGTGCTCTACGCTTCGTACCGTTAATTGCAACTGAAACCTGTGGCCACAGAATATATAAGTACAGAAGCAGAAGCCCGATTCGGGTACCTACATGAATTCTCAGGTTTTGTGACTAAAGTTAAACGGGAAGTTTGACGTTAATTTGATGGATAAAATAGTTAATTATCTTTTTAATTTTTCATACGATAAACACTTTAAATACTTCTAAGCACGTTGTAAGTAAAAAGCAGTAATCTTGTGATAAGGCCTTAGAAAACAGGATGCGTACAACGAGAGAGAACGCACAAATACATGGGTGTACAATATCATGTAGCGCAAAATAGGAATTAACAACGCCATATGGTTCTTTCTCAATAGTGCCTCCTCTTCAACGTCATTCGAGTGCCAAAAAATGCTTGTTGTACTTTAGAAATGTGTCACGTACACGTTGTGACTGTCTTTTGTTTGATATTGGTGTAGGCACGCGTGTGTGCGTGCGTGCGTCTTTTTTCTTTCCTTGCATAGAGTAGGCCTTCCATTAACTATTTATTCTGTGCCTTTTATTTTATAACTTCACTGCATATAAGCACGGCGGCTTTAAACTCGGTTTTACGAGTGAAACGTCGCCAGTTCATATCTAGGGTTGTGAGATGAGAAATGTATGGCGTAGTGCACTATATGAAGAGCTTTTAAAATGCTTTTCCGGCTTCAGATGTAAGTTAGAGTACTTATATCATTGTTTAGTTTCAACAAGTTGGAGTTCAACAAAGGAGGGTGTGTGTATTACCATGGAATGGAATGGATGGACTGGAATGGAATGGAGTGGAGTGGTGTGGTGTGGAGTTGGGTGGAGTGGAGTGGAGTGGAGTGGGGGTTAAAAAAACAGGTGCAAGCGATTTTCGACCTTATTGACATTTATGCAAACACCGGATTTTAATGAAGGAGCAATGTTAGCGAACGAGAATGTGAGAAAAAATAAACCAAATTTGAAATGTCAATAAAGTCAAAAATCGCTTGAACCTGTTTTTTTTTTACTTGCTATCGTTAAGCAAATGTCTTCCGACCTTCACTTGTTTTACCGATTTGTCCAACTGATTCCCAGTAGGATAAATCGGTAAAAAACAAGACAACCATTTTAATTCGGTCGCATTGAACAGTGTGGTGTCGCGACGATTATTTTTGTTGAGTGTATACAGTAACTTCGTTCCATCCGGGTGTCCCTTGACACCTCAAGTTTTTTTTTTGACGTTTTAGGGACTGATTCTTTAGTTGTTGTTGTTGTTCATAATGATAGAGAATAACCTCCTCCAGAGATCTTTAGTTATTCTAAGCCAGCTTCTATTAGGACCAGCACTATACCCACTAAAACAATGCGTGTCACAAACTGTGTACGTCGAACACAAAGTTAACAATAGTTGTGCCCGCACTTGGGGACTGGTCAACTGCAACTCATTTAACTTGCTCGGCAGTGTACGGGGAAATGTATGGACTACGACAATTTAGCTATTAATAGTCTGTCTATTGTTAAAGCACTTCTATTTCCTATATTGTGTCTACAACTTAGATTTGATTTCAAGCAAGTATGAGTGCTATTTTGAACGAAGACAAGACCATTGTGAAAGTTATGATTTCTTTTCATTTTTTCTTTTTCATTTTTAACTAGCGAACCCAACAATATAAGAAGTATTATACATGTAAACCTTACTCGTCATTCTGTCTATTGATGAAAAGGACATAAAAAACTTTTTAGAGATATTAGCGAGAGACGACTGTATCTCATACTATGTAATAAATAAAGATATTATGTCTTGTGTATACGTTATTTGTTACAACAACAAGTCAAAAATCAAGACAGTTTTAATGAAAACAGTTGAAAGTTCTTCTATTGTTTATCATATCAAAGGTTGTGATATTTTTGCTTATATTCAGTACTAGCGGCCCGTCCCAGCTTCGCACGGGAATGTATCATACGTTACTCAGGGTGAATGTAGCTTTCTAGTGGTGATTTTTTTTTAATTCGCACAAGGATTTTTTGAGTTTATTCATTACAAACATACACACAATACAAATATTTCCTCTCCATAATGTAAAAGTAGATTTCAGTCTAAAATAATCGAAAACACCCTTAAATAACCTTAACTAATCCCCTCATTCACTAAAAGTAGTGAAGATAAATGGGAATAGTTGAAAAGTTAAAGATAGTTAGTGCGACACTCGACGGCTGGTCACTCGCGCCTCATTTAACTCGCCCGGAGGCGTAATGGTGGGTATGAGGCAGTTAACCATTGAATAACCGTGCTTGTATGGGCTTTAGGTGATAGTTAAGGTGTTTGAGTAAGGGCATAAAAGATGCGTGAGTTTCGGTTAAGGTGTCAAAGCAAAATAGTGAAACACACATACATTTTTTAATTGAAGAGAGTCGTAGAAAATGAAAAAACAATTCGGCGAAATAAAGTTTTGAACTGTCGAACGCTACAAAGTGTAGTAAAAATCAAATTATGTATTTCTAGTAATAGGTAACAAACACAGACAGAATTCATTTAAGTGTTAGTTAACTATCTAGTTTAATAAAAGTCATTCAAAGTTTAATACAATTAGAAACAAGTTGAAAGGCTGACAGGGAACTGAGGGATTTTTAGAAGCTTACCAACTAAAAATCCACCTTGTTCTCTTGGTTACCCTTTGCGTTACAGGGCTGTTGTACTTTTAAGACAGTCCTGTGACCCCAGCAAGCGTTTGGCCCCTATAGGGGCTCACCAGTTAGCATCTTAAGCAGGCACACTTCCCTAAAATCCCTCCCCTCCCCTACTAAATACATACACAAGCCCCCCCAGCTATCTTAACGCCAAGTGTGCACCTCGCCTCATAATTATGAAGCCCTAGACTTATATTAAAGCCGTTCATTAGGACCTAGAGGCGTGGGCCAATCTCTTATACAAATAACTGTTATGTACTGAGTGTATAGTTTTGGTCTAGACAACTAATCAACTTTTCGGGATTTAGGATTATATTATAAGTATGTAGTATGTTTGTTGTTCAGAAGTGGTTTTCTGATTTGTTGTGTTGGCGTAGGGCTTTTCATTAGCTTGTAAGCAGTGATAATTATTTTGATGATGATGACGGCACATACGTATTATGATAGGCTTATAATCTCTGAAGGGTTTTTTTTTATCGTGGTAAAATCATCAAATGAGTCCTCCCACCCAGGGCAGGGCAGGAGGGACTGTCAGACTTGTACTGACTAAAATCCATGGTGTCCTTCTTTAGCCCTTTACGTTCCAGGGTCACGGTACAGGTATAAGTCCCCCGACCCCGGCAGGCTTTGGACCTCTAAAGGGGGGGGGGGGGCGTCATCTTGCTGACGCTCTTTTAGGCGCGCGTGGAACACAACGCTCCGTTGACCCGGGCATGGTCCATGGTCGGGCAGCGAGTTGCCCTTTACTCATCGCCCGCATGCCCGCGCCTACGGTGGCCGGAGATCGTCTTGCGACGTCCTTCGCCGTGGGCGTCCAGACTCCAATTGGTCTTAGCGTGCTTTTAAAGCCTATAAGCCTTCCTCAATAAACGGACTACCTTGACCTTTAAACCAATTCACAGCTTTGTGGTAACCACAGCAGCTTTCGAAGAAAATCCCGTGAAAAACAAACAGTATAATATCACCAAATCAAATTCACACTAGCCACATTACAAGCTCCGCTGCTCACAATCCAACCGAGAACGGCGCACAAATATCATTATGACATTCATAATCCCATCACAATGGCCAGTGGGCGAGCCACTCAACTGAGCATATCCCGTTTATGCTCAATGCTCAACCCGCCAAATGAGCGCAAAAGTGGCGCTCAAATGCTGCAAATGCGCTTTGAGACCGCAATTGTTCTGTAATTATATTATCGGCCGAGATATGTGGATTATTTCATGTTGTGTGGTGGATTGTGTGAGGCAGAAATTATTTGTTTGTTGTGGTTTTTGTATGTGAAATATGACTATTTGTTTGACTTATTGTTTATCTCGGAAGATGATTATATTTGAAAGGAAGTATAACTTGGAGATGAAGAATAAATTGGGGAGGTTTTTCCTGGGAGAAATTAGACACCACATTATTAAAAAAATAATATTGTCAAGTTATATTCAATGATGCACAATATTCGCAAATGATTGGGTTGCGATACAGTGGTGCACATACAGTCAAAAATGTTGACCTAAAAATAATTTAAAATACTTTTAGAAAACAACCCCTAATCTCTCTCTCTTTCTTACAATTTCGTTCCATTTTTTTTAAACATTAAGAAACTAACTGAAAAATACAAATCCACCTTAAATTCCAAGAAATAATGAAAAACTTCATATATCTGGCGACTACATTTTCAGCAAAACCAATATCAACGATACAATATCTGAAAGCAAACACAATAATACCAGTACCAGCTTTGCAATATCGAGTCTCAATACTCGACTCAGTAACAGGTACTCTAAAACTTATCACTACGCTTCGCAGCTCAAGAAAATACTTGAAGTAAAATGTAGAAGTAAACAGCACACTCGTAGCGACCGTAGCACGTAGCCGCGTAGCGCGTAGCATTCGTAGCACGTCTACGAGCGCTTAGACCGGCCAATCGTTACGGAATTTCACTTGGAATACATTACGTTTAATATGTATTTATGTTTGTGTATGTTATTTTTATTAAGTGGTTTCGGTCAAGGGTTTAAGCTGTTTACGTGAGAGGCTAGATTTTGTTACATATTTGATATTGAGACCGAGTATCTCAATATTTGAATATAGTAGTCAGTTGGCAAAGGATGATTTTTCAACTCTGTCGGGCTTTTCAACGGATTTTTAAGCTATTGCATAGCTTTTATCGCAGGCTCAGAGCGCGGCGCGGCGACCGAATCAAGAAATTCTCAAAACCTAACGAAAATACCTGACACCACGCATCGTCTAACATCGTTTCAGTTCGGGAGACTTCGGCAATCTTAAAAATATCCGTCATAAAAACAATTTACTTTTTCTTACTGATTCTAAACGGCCAGCTACAAAAGGAGTTTTCACAATGAAACCTACTTATAAAATTTTCCTACAACAAAGAAGTTCTTTATTACAGTAGTGGACCACAAACATTTTAAATAAATTATATTCTCGTTAAATATACGCGGTAAGCGATTTTTTTCTTTTAAAATAAAAAAAAAATGCTAAGCTTCACCGCGGCAGTCTCCGAGTGCCACATGTATTTTTTTTTTAGTGATAGGTTCGCATTAAACCACTCTCCTCATGGTAAGCGAAGATGAGGTTGACGGTGAAGCACGCTTGCTTAGAAGTCACCTATTCCCTTTTGACTTAAAGACCCCAAGGCTCGGACGGGGCCCCCTAAGAGGGCCCGAGCCTGCCGGGGTCGCGGGATTGTCTCACTCGGTAACCGTGACCCTGGTACATAAAGGGCTATTGAAGGAACACCGTGGATTTTAGTCAGTACAAGTCTGATAGTCAGACTCATATGATGATGTTGCCACGCTAAAAAAAAAAAGAGGCTCGCCTCGTGCATACATAAAAGTATTGACAAAACGCTTTGTACGTAAGGGTGGACACCAAATGCCGACGGCGCGCAAGGTCGTATTGTCTTGTAATCGGATGAAAAAAAGGGCCAGGACAACTTAATTCGAGTTTCTTGAACCACTTAAAACGGGTTAGTAAATTAAATCGAAACAAAAAAAAATGTTCAGAAGTATCTTTAGCGCACCTATGGAGATCTCTTCAAAACAAATCACAATGAAAACAGTGGCGAACGAAACAGAAACGATTTAGTATCATAATAATCAACAAATAAAAAAAAATACATGTGGCACTCGGAGACTGCCGCGGTGAAGCTATTTCATAACATTTTATTTTTATTTTAAAAGAATAAAATTGCCTATTTAACGAGAATATAATTTATTTAAAATGTTTGTGGTGCACTATTGTAATAAAGAACTTCTTTGTTGTAGGAGAATTTTATAAGTAAGTTTTATTGTGAAAACTCCTTTTGTAGCTGGCCGTTTAGAATCAGTAAGAAAAAGTAAATTGTTTTTATGACGGATATTTTTATGATTGTCGAAGTCTCCCGAACTGAAAGGATGTTAGACGATGCGTGGTGTCAGGTATTTTCGTTAGGTTTTTGGAAGTTGTTTGAATCAGTCGTCGCGCCGCGCCGCGCTCAGAGCCCGCGATAAAAGCTATGCAATAGCTTAAAAATCTTCTAATTTTCCACTGGTTTAGGTCCACACCGTATAACGCCAATTTATCATTTTCTTTCTGCTTGAGTTTCTGTCTTTCCAAGAAACGCCAATTTCACCGCCTCAAAATCTTCGAATCGTAAACACAGGGACATTATCACGCGAATCTCTCTCTCGCGATAAATCAAAGGGTACACATTTAAATCGCGCAACAGGCGACGTTTAATTATCTCGATACCATCTAAAATTGGAGAGCAAGAGCTAACAGATATAAAGGTAAACTCACATATTTATTTATTAAAACTTTAAGGACGAGTAAAAATAAACTTTGTAAAACGGTTTTTTTTTAAATCGTGGTAAAATTATCAAATGACTCCTCCTGCCCTGTGTTAGTACCGCGACCTCGGACAACTTTAAAACTTGGATTGGCAAATTCAGTAACTGATTGATTACGGATCCAATTGCGACCAATATTTATACAGGGTGATCCAGGCCAAATGGATAAAATTTTTTTAGGTAGTCCGTTTATGGACCTATTTATACCCGCCAGGAAAATTAAAAAAAAGTTTTTTCTTTTTTTTTGAGATTTTTATTTTTAATTAGAGTTTACGATAAATCTGTCGATTTCAGGGAAAGTAATTATTCTTGCATTGATATGAAATTAAATGCACTTCAAATTTGCAGATCAATATGATTTTATTTCTTTCTGAGAGAGTGCAATGTCTAAGTAAGCACCTAAAATAAAAATATAATATAATTTTTCATTCTAAAAGTAAATAAAAACCATGAAAACATTAAAAGTTGTGATATTTCTAAAATTACAAAAAAAAAAACATATCTTGTAAGCGGGTGACAAGCGATTTTTTTCCTGGCGGGTACAAATAGTTCCCTAAACGGACTACCTTTTTTTTTTTTTAGTGTGGTAAAATCATCAAATGAGTCCTCCCACCCCGGCAGGTACTGACTAAAATCCACGGTGTCCTTCAATAGCCCTTTATGTCCCCGGGTCACGGTAATGAGATAAAAAATTTTTTATCCATTTAGCCTGGACCACCCTGTATATTATTAATTTACACAGTTCAAAATCTTTCTCTCCTTTTTCGCAAACCAATGTAATGAAAAATGTTCCCAATTTTACAGTACAGCCTCAATTTAAGATATCTCAGTAAAATCTTCGAATCGTAAACACAGACACGTTACCAGAAAAATAAATCAAACGGTACACATTTAAATCGTGCAACAGGCGCCATTTAATCACGATGCGATCTGAAACTGGAACAAACAAAAAAACAAATTCTCGAACATTTGCCTTCATCGCTTGCGTAGAACTCTTGGGTTCGCTCGCCTTAATACCCGTTTTTGTTAAACGTCGCTTATTTGGATGTTTTTGATAGTTTAATTTAATGGGTTGTTGGTTGATAGGCATGTTGATGGCGATGAGTTCGTTAATGTGTTTTGTGGGTAGGCAGGATTAAGTGGGTGTTTTTTTTTACTTTAAATACAGGGATTAATGTTTTACCTAATTGGGAGAGTCTGTTTAATTGGGAGATAGTGTTGTACAATGAGCTAAGTTGTCTTAAGTGTAGTCAGTGTATTCACCTTCTCAAAGTGGTAGAACGATTGTTTCAAGTGAAAAATATTGTCTAACCATTTTGCAGACTGTCATATTGTAAAATTGGCAGAGTAAGTTGTTATAATCTATCCTGAATAAGATCTAAATAATCCCTCAGTTTTTCAGATGCCAGCACGTCAAACAATCCAAAGCTATAAAATGTTCCCAATCCAACATAAACCTTGTTCTTTTGTGATAAAGTTAGAAATCTTCCAGATTAGAGTAGGTTGGTTTGTTTGCGTCTGTACAGAAATTATGTTCTTTATTAATTTACCGAAGATTAAGTCTTATATCGTTAGTTGCATTTTAAATGCATAAACTTTACTCCACTATGCAGAAAGCATATTGTGTTGTAGCAAATCTTCATGAGTGAAACCCCCAGGGTTAAACAGGTAACAAGATTTACATTGCTCTTCACTATGAAGATAGATTAACGTAGCTAGTGTATGCATTTTATATGCTTACGAGCTGTCCCGACAGACTGTTTCCTATCCTTTTAAGTAGTTGACATCAGCTCCATCTACCAGAATCAGTAAAGAGAGAATATTGAAGGCAAGACAGCGTATGTACGAATGAAGGGATCCTACGAGTATGTATTATTTCAGACTATATAATCCGTTCAGTCGTTTTAACGTGAAAAAGCAACAAATATCCATCCATCCTCACAAACTTTCGCATTTATTACAGTAGTAAAATAGTAAGATGGGTCAAAAAAATTACAAGTTCAGGAATTTATACTTTCCGCCAGATAAGTGTGGAATAAAATTCGTTGACCCCCGTGTACCAATGTATTCCAATATTTCAAAATTATTCGAAAAAATCTAAAGAAAGTGTCGTGACACGATCAAAACAAACGCTTCGTGGTAAGAGGCGATTCCGACCTAATATTTTATTTTGAAATTCGAACGATGGTATTATGAAATTCGAACGGTGCATTATTAGGATCAATGACCTTTATTCCAGATTTATTTGGCGGTGACTATAGTGCAGTAAGTTTCAGAGAAAACGAAAAGAAAAGTAGTGCTATTTCACTACTAAAGGGGGTGAACCTTAAGGCGCTCCCTCACCGCGAGCATTCACCTGTAATGTAACATAAAAGTGCGCAATTTGCTGCTCTATTGTCTTCGAATGTTCGAATCTGTAACGTTACATTACAGGTGAATGCTCGCGGTGAGGGAGCGCCATTATTGCACTATATGTACAGCCAGCAATAAAAAACACACTTAAATTCTTTATCGATTCATGTGTACATAGATGTAACATAAGTAAATAAGTTGTAACATGAAACCCGGTTAGGCCACGGCAACATATTAGGTATATTGGAAAACAAGCATCCAGTTAGTTGGTATTAGAAACTTTAAACAAATATAATTATTATGTTATACTAGTATGTAATTATTTTAATTAATATCAATATGTTATTCGATCATTTGTTTACGAAAATTAAACAACTTTTTATTAAAGGTGCACTAAGCACAAAGCTTATTGTTAAAGGCATCTCCATGAACGAATTCCCCAGGGGAATATACGTAACAAGGTTTACACTGCACTTCAGTTAGTCTAAAGATTAACGTTCTGCTTGCATTTTATATGCTAATACTGTAAGTGCTTTTACTAACTAATAAGTGCTGGATTTATTTTGGTTTAGAGTTTTAGTAAGATGTTAGAGTATTTTATTAGAACTGACTCTTTTGTAGAACTAACTGGAATACCGAGTTAATGATCGCGGAAGAGGGTAGAAATTATTGGGGGTTAAATGCGGAATAAACCATAATTTTCATCAGTATCGCTGCTTGGAAGTAATAGAACTTTAAATTCACTGATAGACAGTTGTTTAAATCTATACTTACTATTATAAAGGTGAAGAGTTGGTTTGTTAGGAACTACTGGTTCGAATTTAAAAAATATTTTTGAGTTGGATAGTCCATTTTTCGAGGAAAGCGATATAACACCAGGCTACGAAGAAAAGGAGCTGAGCAGCGGGGATGAATCCGCGGGGAACACTTAGTGCTGATTTGTAGGCACCCTCAAACCTCTGGGTCTAGAACTATGTTTGCAAAATAATTCTAAATGTTTTCTGAGTCTCTATGACTTAGGGGTAAATATGGGACAGCGAACGGGGGACTGTTTATACAGGGTAACTTGCCCTGGAACGCAATGGGCAACCTCGAACGAAAAGCCTCCTCAAATTGAAAGAAAACAAAAAACCATATGAAATAACAGAAATAAACTTCACAGTCCGAAATGGTATTACTGAAAAAACAAGCGGAAAAAGGTACTATTCCGATCTGAAAATAGCACATTCTGTTTGTGGTATTACACACATCAAAAGTGTCTAGGGATCAAGCATTTTTATGCGGATTTCTTGAGATTGAGATGTGGCTTTGTAATAAATTTATGATTTTATAAATTTATATGGATCCTTTTTGGTGCATTTCATAATTTGAATCAGGAACTGTGAATCAAATTCGAGTAAAAGATGAAAATCAGCTGTCAATATTTTCCCTATAAAAACATACAACGCATTGAAGACATTATTAGTGCTACTGTTTCCCTACTACTGATTAAAACCAACGTTATTATGGAGCGGCGACGTCATTTAAGCAGGGAAGAAATGCTCAGAGCCGTGGGAATGATAGAAGCTGGTTCCCGGCAACGTACTGTGGCTTTAGCTCTGAATACAAGTCAGAGTGTTATCAGTCGACTTTGGACACGTTACCGAAGCACTGGTACCGTGGCTGAGCGCCATGGAGGACGGTATCGCTGCACCACACGGAGACAAGACCGATACATTCAAATCTTAACTCGAAGAGCTCCAACAATAACCGCCATGATGTTAGCCGTGAGGCTTCATCATTCTTCAGGGAACTTAATTAGCGACCAAACAGTCAGAAACCGCTTGCATGAAGTGAACCTTCATTCCCGAAGACCGCTACGGGTACCGTAGGATTCGATATCAATGGGCTCTTGAACACAGAAATTGGGCAGAAGAACAATGGCGTTTCGTGTGCTTTTCTGATGAGTCTCGTTTCGGTATGAGACCGGATACAAGACGTATACGACACTGGAGAACCCCTGGACGCCAACAGCGATTAAAATCCTGCCAGGAAGTCCATCCTTATAGTGGTGGAACCATCATGGTATGGGCGGGTATTTGGATCGGCGGAAGAACTGAGTTGATTTGGATCAGAGGCAACCTCAACGCTCAAATTTATGCTGAGACGATTGTATCAGACGTCATCGTTCCTCTACAAGTGCAAATCGGTCCCTTATTTCAGTTAATGCATGATAATGCACGACCGCACACCGCAAGAGTTGTAAGACAGACTCTCGCCGCAGCTAACATCAATGTCCTGCCCTGGCCTGCTCAGTCGCCAGACTTGAATCCGATTGAGCATGCATGGGATATGCTACAGAGAAGAGCTCTGCCGAATATGGAGGGTATCCAGTCGCAAGAAGACCTTTTTTTGTTGTTGCAACGAACATGGGCGGCCATTCCACAGCGTGATTTGGATGAACTCATTTTGAGTATGCCAAACCGATGTTCTTGTGTTGTTAGTGTTCGCGGTAGAAACACGGATTATTAATTGTAGTTACCCAATAAAATTTTAAAGAAAACTGTTATTTCAGTCTTTTTTTCGAACTTTTGTGTTAGTGGTTCAAATGTCAAAAATCCCTTTATTAGGAAAATGGCAAATTTCTTTATTAATGCAAAGGTGACTTGGTTTATCGTTACTGTGACAAACGAAAACACTTTATTTGATGAATCCTTAAAGAAAATTTTAATTAATATCAATCAGGAGAAAAGTTATTGCAAAAATATATGTTGATCCCTAGACACTTTTGATGTGTGTATTTTCAATCCTGTGCGAAAAATACCTTTCTGAAAATAGCTTACCTGAAACCTGTTAGAATAAATGCGTCGTGCTGTGACGCGCCTACGTTTTTAGAAAAGTAAAGTTTATTTTGGAACGTCTATTTTTGATTTAGAAATTTTATAATTAGAACCGTATTTTGGGAAAAATGTGTAACTGTGTTAGTAGTGATTCCTGCTGGAGTCTATGTTTTCTCATAGCTTCCTTAAGTCAAGAGTGGTTCGGGCACGCCGCAATCGCGGCGGTAAGACCCCTCTTTGAGGAGTGGCTGGATAGGACTCACGGCATCCTGACCTACCGCATAACGCAGGTCCTCACCGGACACGGATGTTTCGGGAGGTACCTGTGTCTGATGAGAAAGGAGGAAACGCCTGGGTGTCACCACTGCGAAGATCGCCCGGAGGACACAGTAGGGCATACGGTGCAAGACTGCCCCGCTTGGGCAGAGTACCGACGTGTCTTCACGGCGGCGATAGGCGGAGACCTCTCGCGCCCGGCATTGGGCGAGGCCATGCTGCGGGGCGAGACGGAGTGGGAAGCGGTCGCCTTCTTCTGCGAAGCAGTCATGCTCGCGAAGGAGGAGGCGGGCCGCGTGAGGGAGAGGACAATGTCCTCCCTCCGCCCCACCCGCGGCGGGGGACGCCCCCGTAGGCGCGGGCATGCGGGCGGCGAGTAAAGGGCAACTCACTGCCCGACCATGGACCATGCCCGGGTCGACGGCGCGTTGTGGTCCACGCGCGCCTCAAAGAGCGTCAGCATAATGACGGGGCCCCCTCTAGAGGGCCGAAGCCTGCCGGGGTCGCGGGACTTATCTCATTACCGTGACCCCGGAACATAAAGGGCTATCGAAGGACACCGTGGATTTTAGTCAGTACAAGTCTGACAGTCCCTCCCGCCCTGCCCTGGGTGGGAGGACTCATTTGATGATTTTACCACGATAAAAAAAAAGGCAAGCGTGCTTCATCGTCAACCACATCATTGTTTAACATCAGGCGATATATTGGTCTAACGTGAAGGACGCTTGTATAGAAATAACCTATTCACTCTTGACTTAAAACCTCAAAGTTGTGGCCATCAGGACACATAAACTCTGGCAGGGAATTCTACTCCTTAACTGTGCGCAATGAAAGTATTGTTACGAGCTGGGTATTGGGATAAATTAATTAACACCAATTAAAACCAAATAAACTTTATTCGCACACGAATCACTAATTAAAACAAACACTTAACACTACTCAACAATTAAAAACTTATAAACTCACTTAATCACACGTAAAAATCACTTGAAGATCGCTTCCAGTTCACTTCGAGTTGCCTCGATCGTAGTCAAAACCAGACTGACTCAGGTCGGCGATCGGCGCCCCTTTTATACCTCGGCCGGACCCACTAGATGTTTCTAGAAGGTGGTCGAATGTTCTGGAAACATCCATAGACTTGGATATAAGTCCCATACCTTCTGGAACATTCCAGAACCATCTCGAAACATCTAGAACAGGGTAGAATTTTCTAGAAACTTCCAGACCAATCTTCGGTAGAATTGTCGAGAACCTTGTGGAACTTTCGAGAAGCTTATAGATAGGTCTCGCAATTCGATCGACGTAACACTGCCCCCTCCTTAGACATGCTCGTCCCGAGCATCGTCAGTCCCGTTATATCGCGCTAAACGGTCAACATGGACAATCTTGGGCGCGCCACGTGGACCCTTTTGAATCCGGTAGGTGACGTCGTTAATCTTGGTCACGACTCGGTATGGTCCATCCCATTTTGCTTGTAATTTAGGGGACTTCCCTTTGCTGCGCACTGGGTTATGCAACCACACAAGTGACCCCTCGTCGAAACCTCTATTGTTTGTCTTCCGGTCGTATCGGGTCTTCATCTTCTCAGACATTTGTTGGCCGGATTGTCTGATATGCTCATAAACATCATTCAACTTGTTACGCAAGTCATTTGCATAATCGGTTACACTGCGTGGAACATCAGGAGGGGATCCGGTGATCAAATCAGCAGGCAACCGTAATTCCCTTCCAAAGTTCGCGAAGGCTGGTGTCACAGCTGTACTTTCGTGAACTGCGCTACGATAGGACAGAAGAAATGGCTGTATGTGCTTGTCCCAATCTCTTTGCCTGCTTTCCACAACCTTTGCCAGATATCTCTCCAACGTTTGGTTGAAACGCTCCACCATTCCATCAGATTGTGGATGGTAGGAAGTCGTTCTGGTCTTGTGAGTACCCATCAGCCGACTAGTCTCCTGGAATACTTGTGATTCAAAATTCCTTCCTTGGTCGCTGTGTATTTCCAAGGGTACTCCAAAACGACAGAAGACCTCCTGAACCAATTTATCTGCGACTGTTGTAGCTTCCTGGTTAGGAATGGCGAAAACTTCCGGCCACTTTGTGAAGTAATCCATGACAACCATGAAGTATTTGTTCCCATTTTCACTTTCTGGAAATGGTCCTGCAACGTCTAGTGCTATCCGTTCCCACGGGGCTCCAACGTTGTATATCTGTAAAGCACCTCTGCTGCGTGTCTGGGGTCCTTTCACAGCCGCACAACTGGTACATTTCCGACACCAGTCCTCCACATCCTTCCGACAATGGATCCAGTAAAATCGCTCACGTATTTTCAGTAGAGTCCTTTTTACACCCATATGTCCACCTGAACATCCGTCGTGGTAGAGCCGTAATACATCCGGGACTTTGGCTCTAGGAACAACCATTTGTAAATGACAGTTGTCTCCTCGAGCGTTTTCCCATTTACGGCACAAGACTCCTTCCTGGATAACCAAGCTGTTCCATTGTGCCCAATAACTCTTAGTGATGGAACTCATTGCAGCTACATCACTCCACTTGGGTTTAGGAGCACCAGCTTTAATCCAATCGAAAATTGGTTTGATGTCTGCGTCATTTCGCTGAGCATGCTGTAGAGTTTCCTTCCATTCGTTACTGAGATCCGTTCTTAGCATTCTTACAGACACAACTTCCTTGGCCTCTTGCCTGTTACAGTGTTTACAGTCTTCAGGACAAGGTCTTCTAGACATTGCATCTGCGTTACCATGTGCCCTCCCACTACGATGTTCAGTTACGAAATCGAACTCTTGTAGTAGCTCAATCCACCTCGCCACCTGTCCCTCTGGATTCTTAAATTGCAATAGCCACTTTAATGCAGCATGGTCCGTTCGCAATAGGAATTTTCGTCCCAGCAGATACTTACTGAAGTGCTGCAAAGTCTTTACTACGGCAAGTAATTCCCTTCTCGTAACGCAGTAATTTCTTTCCGGTTTCGATAGAGATTTGCTGTAGTAAGCTATAACAACTTCCTGATTTCCTTTCCGTTGAGACAACACCCCACCAATTCCAGTGTTACTTGCGTCTGTGTCAACTATGAAGTCATTTTCAGTGTCAGGATAGTCAAGAATAGGTGAATTGCACAGACGTTTCTTTAATTCCTGGAATGCGATGTCACAGTTCTCGTCCCAACAGAATTGTCGCTTCTCCTCAGTAAGTTTGTGCAGGGGTTTTGCAATATCAGCAAAATTCTTGACAAACCGTCGATAGTAGGAGCATAGACCTAAAAATGCTCTGACCTCCGTCTTGTCTTTCGGAACTGGCCATTCCTTGACGGCGACGATTTTCTCCGGGTCTGTCTGAACACCTTCCTCCGAAACTATGTGTCCTAAAAAGTTCACTTGTCTCCTGAAAAATGAACACTTTTCCGGACTTAACTTAAGATTTGCCGTCCGGATTTTCGACAGCACTCTAATTAGGTTTTGAAGGTGATCTTCAAATGTTCGGCCCACGACGATGACGTCGTCCAAATAGACAAGACATGCGTCTCCGATCAATCCGGCAAGTACTTGCTCCATCAACCTTTCAAATGTCGCAGGAGCATTGCACAATCCGAACGGCATGACTTTAAATTGCCATAGCCCCTTTCCTGTTGAAAATGCAGTTTTCTCCTTGTCTTTAGGGTCTATTTCCACTTGCCAGTAGCCGCTTTTCAGGTCTAACGTTGTGAACCACCTCATTCCTGTCAGTGTATCCAATGTGTCATCGATCCTAGGCAGTGGGTAACTGTCTTTTTTCGTGACGTCGTTTAACCGTCGATAGTCCACACAAAACCGCGTGTTGCCGTTCTTTTTCTTCACCAGGACCACTGGAGAACACCACGGGCTAGATGAAGGCTCTATAAAACTGTTCTTCACCATGCGTTCAATCATTTCTTTCACTTCCTTTTCGCGTGCAACCGGCACCCTTCTTGGTCGTTGTCGGATTGGTAACTCATTGCCAGTATTAATTTTGTGCTGAACCAGCCCTGTTCTCCCTATGTCAGCATCATCTGTAGAGAACATGTCGGCATACTGGAGTAACATTTTCCTAGCCTTATCCATTTCTACTCCAGTTAGATCGCAATTTTTCAAAAGTGTTGACACGTCAAATTTCAAGCGAAGCACTTTTTCTGACGGTGCACATTCCATTAAGATCTCTTCTGTACCACATTTCAATACTCCTCGATCAACATCGATCTCACAACGATATTTCCGCATAAAGTCTAAGCCCAAGATGCAATCGTCTACTATGTCAGCCACGATGACATTATGCCAATACGCTTTGTGACCTAGTTTTAACTTAACCTCCTTCTTGCCTCGGACGGTTATGTGCTGACCGGTAGCTGTCAGTAATTGTATGCGGTCGTGGTTATTGAAGAAGTCCCCAAGGAACCGACTTGCTAGGTTTGAATTGACGACCGTGTGAGAAGCTCCTGTATCGAGTGTCAATTTGCATGGTTTTCCGTTGACTTCGCCTTTGATGATCAGACTGTTTCCGTCATGGGCCTGTGATATCGAGATCCTCGGGGCTCTTTCCATACCAGCCAGCACCCGCCCCTCAGTCCTGGCGTTTACTCGTTTCCCTGCTGTTGCTGGGCAGTCTTATCGGTCCCTCTTCCCTGCTGGGATTGATCTTCACTTGGAGTATTTCGCTTGGGACAGCTAGACCGAAGATGACCCTTTTCCCCACAAGTGTAGCACCTGGGACTGTACCCTTGTGGGCGGTCGCGTACAGTTGATTCTACAACTTCTCTGACACGATGTGTGCGATGATCTTGCCTCACTGCCTCTACTTCCAAAGCATGGGCCAAGGCGTCCTTTAATGTTTCGTGATGCCCAAGTCTTACAGCGGCTCTGACTTCCAGGTCACGTATTCCATCGACGAACGCCTGTACGAGATTGACATTGATCAGAGCAGGAGCAGACTGGTATGCCTTCCGGACCAACTTCTCAATTTCTAGGGCCCACTGTTGTAGAGTCTCGGCACTACGCTGAACACGATCCTTTAGCTTTGCGCGAAATACGTGCTCCAGGTGCGCGTCGCCGTACCTGGACTCCAACGCTTCCAGCAGCTGTTCATAAGTCACATCCTTGCCAAGAGCCTCAAGTACGGTCAGGGCCTGGTCTCGTAGGCCTAAGGTGAGCGCGGTCATTGCTTGCTCTTTCGTCCAACCATTCGCCTTCATAACGGCCTCAAACTGCATCCTGTAAGCCGACCATGAAGATGTTCCGTCGAATGGCGGCACCTTAAACCCTCGTGCTGAAGGTGCAGCAATCACTGGACACACAACCCCGTCTCCGAACCGAAGTTCACCCAAAGCCTTCTTCACCCCGGCAATTTGGACCTCAGCTTCAGAGATGCGACTCTCGTGCTGATTGACTTGCTCTTTCATCACCTTGAGCTCCTTGCCAAATGTTGAGTGCAGGTCCTTGATGAGGAACATTTGTTCTTCTTGGCGACGGGCCTGCTCCTCTTTATCTTCTTGAAGCTGCTTTTGTAGTAGCCGGGCCTGCTCATCCTGCCGGCGGGCCTGCTCCTCCTTATCTTTCTGTAGCTGCTCTTGCAGCAGGCGGGTCTGTTCTTCTTGGCGGCGGGCCTGCTCTTCCTGGCGGCGGGCCTGCTCCTCCTTGTCCTTCTGTAGCTGCTCTTGCAGCAGGCGGACCTGCTCCTCCTTGTCCTTCTGTAGCTGCTCTTGCAGCAGGCGGACCTGCTCCTCCTTGTCCTTCTGTAGCTGCTCTTGCAGCAAGCGGGCCTGTTCTTCTTGGCGGCGGGCCTGCTCCTCCTGCCGACGGGCCTGCTCCTCCTGCCGGCGGGCCTGCTCCTGCAGCAGCGCCATAAGCGCAGACAGGTCTGGAACCGCTGATGCTGAAGAGACTGCAGACGGACCAGCCACTGGTTCTATCGTAGGCTGAGCACCACCCGGCGTCTGTATCGGGGAACCTCCAAACCGCCTCTGGTCCATGTCTTGTTGACGTTGACTTCTGGTACGAATACCGTCCGTGTCGTCTTTTGGTAAAATTGGCATTTTATCCCTCACTTCTGACACCAAATGTTACGAGCTGGGTATTGGGATAAATTAATTAACACCAATTAAAACCAAATAAACTTTATTCGCACACGAATCACTAATTAAAACAAACACTTAACACTACTCAACAATTAAAAACTTATAAACTCACTTAATCACACGTAAAAATCACTTGAAGATCGCTTCCAGTTCACTTCGAGTTGCCTCGATCGTAGTCAAAACCAGACTGACTCAGGTCGGCGATCGGCGCCCCTTTTATACCTCGGCCGGACCCACTAGATGTTTCTAGAAGGTGGTCGAATGTTCTGGAAACATCCATAGACTTGGATATAAGTCCCATACCTTCTGGAACATTCCAGAACCATCTCGAAACATCTAGAACAGGGTAGAATTTTCTAGAAACTTCCAGACCAATCTTCGGTAGAATTGTCGAGAACCTTGTGGAACTTTCGAGAAGCTTATAGATAGGTCTCGCAATTCGATCGACGTAACAGTATTTTCAAAACGCCTTATGCCTAAGGGTGAGAGGGGCCGTACGTCTTGTACTTCGATGATGAAAACGGCTTCATCATCATATCAGCCGTAAGACGTCCACTGTTGAACATAGACCTCCCCTACAGACTTCCAATATGACCGGTTGGAAGCGGCGTACATCCAGCGTGATCTTCATAAGATCGTCTGTCCACGTTTTGGGTGGACGCCCTACGCTGCGCTTGTCGGTGCGTGGTCTCCATTCGAGAACCTTACGGCCCCATCGGCTATTAGTTCTGCGTGCTAAATGGCCTGCCCACTACCATTTTAACTTGCTAAGTCGGCAACTTTGTTTCGTCTACGAATCTTCTCATTTCTGAGTCGATCGCGCATCGTTTAGTGGAATTAAATCGTGCAGTTCCATCGCACAATCCCCGAAAGGTAACCGACAAAACATTATAACACATTTATGATTGTTCCTCTAATTTGGACATATCAAAGAACAAAATGAATGCGTGACAATTTAAAATTAAATCTACGATTAATATTAAAACTGCGATTTAAATTAAAACTTTTTTGATTATCTCCCATCAGGGATACGGATGTTGTCAATAAAAGTTGGTGTTATCATTCCCGTTATGATCTATGGTAAACTTTTTACGAGTTATACAAATTATGTTGCTTTTAATGTGTGTAGTTTTAATTGTTGTTGTCCACATGGCATGTTTACGTTTTGGTAACGTTTTGAAGATAAAGTTTTAATCATATCATTAAGCATGCGTTTAATTATGTAGATTGTAATTTAAACCTAGGAATAGGAACACAAACTTTTCTAATTTTGTCGTATTAAGGAAGTCGTTTATCAGGTAGATAATGTAAGTATGTGGACTTTTCAAAGATATAAACTTTTTTTTTTTTGTATAATGCGTTTGCTCTTGACCTTAGTCTAAGGTCAGGAGTGATTAATACAAGGTTGATGATGGAGCGAGCTTACCCAGAAGAAGCCTGTTCACTCTAACTTTCAAGAAATTAGGGTTGTATACGTTCGGAAACACATACGCAGGCAGAGAGTTCCACTCCTTCGCTGTCCGCATTATAAAAGACGTTTGGAAACGCTTAGTACGAATTGGTGGTATAGGAATAAGGTAAGGATGGTAATTTGCCGTGCGTCTAGATGTGCGATGATAGAAGGGGGCTGGTGGAATGAGGTCGTGGAGTTCTTGGGCACACTCTCCGAAGTACAATCTGTAGAAGACCGACAGGCATGATTTAGAGGGCCACAGCCTTGCCGGGGTCGCGGGACATACTTATACCGCGACTCCGGTACACAAAAGGGCTACCGAAGGACACCGTGGATTTTAGTCAGTACAAGTCTGACAGTCCCTCCCGCCCTGCCCGGGGCTGGGAGGACTCATTTGATGTTTTTACCACGAAAAAAAAAAAAGAAAAGAAAAGATGTGCGATGATAGAAGGGGGCTGGTGGGATGAGGTCGTGGAGAATGAAAACAATTTAAAACATATATGCTTTGTGGATAGCTTAAGTTAACTAAGGTACTTCATTTCAGCTTATTGCAGTCAACTGCTTGACATAGGGCTCCGCCAAGAAGCGCCACCGCGCGCGCTTTCCCGCTTTTCGTCCAGGCACTGCCAGCTATCTTCTTCAGCTCATCCGTCCATCCAATTACGCTTAGTCATCATCTATCAGGCCCGAATGCCCCTAACATGCCGATTCCTATCGGCTTTACTTTCGAAATATAGCAAATACTAATATCAATGATTTTCATTTATCATTTAGACAAATTAATTATTTACTAAGTTACATTGCTTGTGAAAATAACAATCAAAGAAAAACACTCAAACTAAAACTAAAAATCAAAAAAATAATAAACATTTACTTAAGAAAATAAAAATCAAAGAAATAAATAAACTCCATTTTTTTTCCGTGCAATTTCAACTCGCGCAAAACAGGCAAGCCGTAAGGCAAAACAGGAATCCTTCCTCTTGTAGCGATCGTGAGCTCGACGCTACGTAACACCGCTAAATTAAGGACGTTGGGAAGCCGAATGTCTCCGGCTTATTATAAGGACAGAGATATGAAATGCGTACGTCAGAACGAGATGGAATGATACTGGACTTCGTAGGTAATTCATTTAGATAGTATTATTTGGATGACAGATTCACATTAGTTTTGATTCGCGTTTATTTATAGTTTTCACCTGTCCATTTGCATTTGATTTGGTGTTATTGTTAAAATTGATAAGTTTTGCGTAGGTAGTTAATGCAGTAACAACAAGGTTATTTCAGTTCAATAGTATTGTTTGATAAGCGGTCACAGTAAAACAGTGTCATGTTAGTTTCGAAGTTTTCAACTAGATGGCGTTGTGCAATTACGTCACGATCCTGAATCGCGGTGTTAAGATCTGTAGGCGATTAGTATAAGCTTTTGAGAAAATATTTTTTAGTTTATTTGTAACTGTGCCCTATGTATATTATACTATGAATGAAAAAGGTTACTCGATTCGTCCGTGAGTGTAATAATCATTATTTATTGTTTTTTTCCCACGTTTTTATACACTCACTTTTCTTGTTTGTTTGTTTGTTTGTTTGTTTGTTTGTCGTTCCGGTTGGACTTTTGTTCCCACGTTTTTATACACTCACTTTTCTTGTTTGTTTGTTTGTTTGTTTGTTTGTTTGTCGTTCCGGTTGGACTTTTGCAACTCAATTTTGAGGCACTTCCCGATAAGCTAGCAGGCTGGAATTTTGTACACGCTTTGAGTTCTGATGACAATACATGACTAGCTAAGAAACGTCATAACAAATCCAATATGGCGGCCTCCCCAAGATGGCGGACTGGCTGTTTGAAACCCACCCCCATGATATGGGTATCAAATGAAAGGGTTTGCTGTCAGGAATATGAAAAAAATAGTCACGGGACTTAAATCCAATATGGCGGACGTCCAAGATGGCAGACAGGCTATTTGAAATGCACCCCTGTGATATGGATATCAAATGAAAGGGTTTGCTATCAGGAGTACGAAAAAAATTGTCACGTGACTTAAATCCAATATGGTGGACGTCCAAGATGGTAGACTGGCTGTTTGAAATCCACCCCCGTGATATGGGTATCAAATGAAAGGGTTTGCTGTCAGGAATACGAAAAAAATAGTCATGTGGCTTATGCTAGGCTAGGCTATTAATCCAATATGGCGGACGTCCAAGATGGCGGACTGGCTTTGAGGCACTTCCCGATAAGCTAGCAGGCTGAAATTTTCAGGGTAGCTTAAAACCCGATGAACAATGATAAAAATAATAAAATAATTAATAGATTTAAAAAATCTAAAAACCCACGTTTTTAAATGTCCTAAAAAGAAGAAAATAACCCTACGGGGCTGAGAGAGGGGCCACTCAAAACGTGGGGGCGTATCTTTGCAAGTTACACCTACGATCTCACGTCATGTAAATATATCCCATAAATAATCCCTTATATAATATACGCCCCCACGTTTTGAGTGGCCCCTCTCTCAGCCCCGTAGGGTTATTTTCTTCTTTTTAGGACATTTAAAAACGTGGGTTTTTAGATTTTTTAAATCTATTAATTATTTTTCTATGTTTGTTCGCGGGATAACTTCGTCATTAATGAACCGATTTTGATGTTTTTTTTTTTTTTTTGTTGAAATGAAGATAGTTCAAGTTCAAAAGTAAGGTTCATGATAAGGAAACCAGGGTTTGATAACGGAAACCAGAGAAATCGAGTAAAACTTTCGTAAATCGTAGGGGCGAGTAGTGGTTGTAAGTTTTTCAGTAAGTATTTCAAAGCACTACAATTTAATAAAGGTCTGGAGAATAATATCTGATGATAGAGCCGAGTGACAGTTGAGGAAACTCCTCAACGATTCACAGCAGCTACCTTGTGTTTGAGCTTGATTGATGTAAGAAAAATATGTATTTGACAAGAATTTGAGTTGAATATTTAAACTAAAAAGGCTAAAATTAGGCCAAAGCTATAGTTACTGGAATTCACGTTTTGGTCCGGCTTCACTTTCAAGAATATTTACCCTACGCCACTGTCATCTATCTAACTTTTACCCAATTATTTTTGGATTTCCTTCCAGTCTAACTAGATGCAGCTGAATATCAATAGTTTACATGGAACAACTGCCTATCTGACTTCCACAACCCAGTAACTGGGTAATACTGGTTAAAGATAACAGATAAAGATAAAGTGGAAAATTCATTATGGGGCCCATAATGAATTTTCCACTTTGTGACGTAGGTATAGTAAACTGGAACATTGACTTTTTGGATGAAAAAATTTGTTCCCCGTTTATACACTACGGACGATTTTTCATTTTTCCATAGAACAAACGCAGAAAATACTTCAAGTATGCTGTAGATGAAATACAGATATCTTGTGATAAGGCCTCAGTTTTCTAAACGAGACGCGATTCCTCAAAACAGAAGCCTTAAAAACAAATAAGTCAGACTTGTAGCGTGTTTCTATGTCGTAGCAATAAAAGTTTATAGGCAGGCTGGCAGGGTGACTGCCATAGCTTCGACATGATTGCGAATTTTGTGTGAATTCCATTCGTTTCAGTGGAAACTCGATTATCGTCGTGGCGATTTTTCAAGCTCTGATTGTATGACAATCTCGTCATAAACCGTTTAAGGCAAGAGTGTCAGATTAGACGCAAAATGAGAATTTCCCGGGCTGCCTCATCGTTATCTTCATCTGATTTATTATTGAGTTACGTTTTTTATGAACTAAGAATCTACTGTCACAGTAATCGTGCCTAGTTAAGAAAGCTATAAACAAAAACTCCCAAGTTTGGAGTAGTATTAAACCTCAGATTTGAAAGAAGATTGTCTCATAATTGGAAACTTCTCCGGGCTCTATTGCATAGACACCCAAACCCCACTTGGCGATCGCTGTGTGCAAACTTGCCGCAACCAATTTCCAGCCAAACGTCCCGGCACCAAATCCAATAGGAAACGTCATAATCATATGATAGGTGCGGCGCATTGCGCCCACCTGTCGCCGCGCGTGCGTCCCGCGGTGACGTCACGCCGCGAACCCGCCCGAGCGCCGCCGGGCTCGCACGAGCGCCGCCGACCCGCGGACCGCAACGGATTGATCCGAGCGAGCCTCCGCGACCCGCTAATCAAATGAGCCAATCGCTGTTTGTACGAAAATACGCCAACTTATACCACCCCAACCTACAAGAAACTTATTTGACTACGAAGCTCCCATATCCTCCCAAAAACATATTTTTCTACAAGGTAAAACATGGAGCGAGGAGCGCTTTCGGCGCGTGTCTCGCCACGGCTCCTTATCTAGTTCTTAATCCAAGATAAATATTACATCAATCGGGGGAGGAGAGCGCCTGGCACGCAGGCGCGGCCGCGGTCGGCCCAGTCCCGCTCCGGCCGCGCTGCCCGCCGCACTTCGCTCTCGCGGGCGCTCGACCCGGCGGCGACTCGCCCGCTGCCTGTTCTACGACCCCTACAAATACGAGTGTTGTACGCCTATCGGTTGTCACCGCCGCTGACGCCGGATCGAACCCGCCGAGTGTCCACTGTCGAGCCGCGAAGGTCGTCCACGTGCCCATCCCGTTGCGTAAGTCGGGAAAGCGAAAACTCGCCGAAAACGAACCTCTTCTCCTATTGACACGCGAGAAAAACAAACGTACTTGAATATCGATCACACCGTGTTTATCATTGCCATGGCGTGCGAATACGGGGCGCACTCCATGTGTGTTTATACCGCGCCCGAAGTAAATAGTGTATCGTATTGGATGTGTCGGCGAGGTTAGAAGTGGCTTTCTTTTTTAATGGGGTAATCCGGACCGCGCCCGCGGTCTTTTAACCCTATAGTACGCAAGTGCTGGTTGACCTTAAAACCGCGGCTGGGGGACGAAAGTTTCAACGTGATAGCTTGTTTGTTTATGTAGCCATAAAACTGCTGTATTAATGTTACTATGATAAAGATCTCACAGGAGATAACCAGCTAAACCACAAAAAAACTTTGTTTAGGCATATCTTAGAATAATTCTGTTGGCTCACGTTCATGTGTAGAATTTGCAATATTACTCAAATGGCGGTGTGTTTCGTTCCACAGTAGCATGCCACATAATTTATTTCTCTAGTAATCGTGGTTACAACGCATAAATATTTCAAACGTTGGCTGTGCCCCTAATACTTATATTTTATTCGCAGGCTAACGTAGTATTTGCGCTGTTGCTTCGTTTTTTCGAATTTACATTCGACTCAGGCTCTCAACTTTTTTTTAATCGCCTCTAATGACTTCTTCCCCTAATTAATGACCCTTGACAGTTCACAAATTAGAATTTTAGGAAAAATTCGTGCTTGCTTTTTGAATATGCATTTATCATTTGTAGTGTTAAAGGTTATATTATTATGCTAAATAATACTTAATGACACAAAAGAATAAGTAACAAATAATATAGGTAGTTCTTCTAAAATATTAACATTATAACTATAATGTCACGAAGCATAAAATAAATTCATGGTCAGCAAAGGTCAAACACGCCACCCAATAGATATTTCAACTAACATTTAAGTTCAAACTACAAGTATTATAATTATACAGAACCAAATATCGTAATCACAGATTATATTTTCGGGACAATTATACTTTTTCAAATCAATTTACTATTCATCTCTTTGATATCTTCTTTTTTTTTTCAAATTGATTTTGATTTGATTTGAAAACAAAATTTGCAAATGATTAAATTTTTAATTGTATCATCCCTTCGCTGGAATCCCTAAATATTCAGTCTCCTCTGACTTTTTTTCACTCGTGAATTCTTATTCAAGAAGCCGGCAAATTCATCTCAGATTTATTTTGCTGATTTAAATCTGTTTATTCAGTGTATATTGATTGTATGTATCGATGTATAATATTTTCTAGTAAATTGTTTTGTCTCTGCATCACGCTAAGGTAGACTGGTAGAAAATATCCGAAGCCATTAAGTCTGTTGTTAACCGTTGTACAATGCTTTTTGCTTGTGCCTAAAGTTTTTATAAATGCACAAAATCCATACAATACGCAGCTCGTATGTGCTTCTCTTATTTATATCTAGCAGAGCACAAAATAGCTTCGTAAGTCTCCATAAACTGGTCTGGCTTACTCATCTTTTCAATTTATTAGTAAAATAGTAAGAAGACAAGTTGTAGAAAGAAATAATATGTCATCATTGGTCATATGTGAACAATTCGGACTTGCCCGAACTTGCTCTTTCTTATCTTAGACTTTCCTACGAATTTGGCTTATTTTGTATCAACTGAACAACACTTGACTGAAGTTTCTAAAGCATTCCTAGAACCCACAACATATAAGGGGCATCCCAAATATATCTAAAACATTGAACGATCAGAAAACCTCTTCAATTTTCGAAGTCTCGAGTGTTTTGACCAAAACTTCCTTGAGAACCCCTTCTATTTTCAGATGGCCACAATGTTAATGTACTAAATTAACTTCTAACTTTAAAACTACCATCCTTTTACGTCCTGTAGAAGTCCCTGGATAACCTAGAAAACTTAACTAAGTAGCAACATTCGTCAAAGTAAAACTTTAGGGTCTAAGTTGAAAATTACGTAGGATTCATTTGAATTACTTTCATCCTTTCTTGTTCAAATTATGCCTGTATTTATGCTGTTGTCTACGCTTTAGGTATTGATGAGGTCCTCAGAAAGGTCAGGTGCGTAGTACTCGAAACATGCGCATTCATATAACTGGTCATACTTTGACCAGTCGCATGAATGTAGACGAGGCGGAGTATTTAAGGATCGTAGCAAGAATCGTTCTGTAGTTTTTGCTTATTCCCATGGCATGATGATTTTCCAAGAAGTTTAATGTATGTGCTTAAATCTGAGTTAAAAATCATGTTATAAAGAATTCTCATAAAACCAGCAAGTCATATATTCGCAGTTACTAACTGTGGCTCGTTGAAAAATTTAATGTTCTTGTAACTTAATTTTAACGGGAGTCTAGCACCGCTTTATTTCAACACTTAATCTAGACCAGTCCAGTTTTATGGCTGACGATAAATAATAATTTGTGCTGAAATTTTTAACATTTTTTTTAACTCGGCATCTATAGAGGTATTCGACATTGGGCACCCTCTGAAACGGCACATGAGCTAATTGCACCTGAGGTATTCCACATACGAAACCATATATAGTTTTTTTTTTTTTGCAGGTGCTCTTCTTGTAATAGAATTTGATCTATAATTTTTATTCACTTAAGGCACCCGCGAAAATTATGATAGGTGCCGTATATGGAAAATCTTAGGTGCCATTAGGTCAGGCGCCATTTTAGCGGGTGCCCAATGTGGAATATACCTCCTATACCCTCCCATTCTTGTTTATCCACAGTTTTCATAGTAAGAAGGCCGTTTACCGAGTAATACCTTATCATTTGAATATTTCTTAAGTAGGCCGCCTTGTAAACTGAAGAATAGGAAACAAACGGTTCACTTAATATGAGCTGCGGTCACGACAACTTTTAATAACGGAATAACGTAGATAGGCACTTTAGATTACTGGTTAAATCACTTTAAAGAAATCTTATAGTTGGCTCTACTGTTATTTATTAGAACTACAAAACATTAATATATTCTAGCTTTATTAAAAACATGTTTTTTTTAAGTACACCTAACATGTCACAAGTATTCGGTAAATGTTTGTAGAATCCCGCAATGTGCAGTTTCTCAGTTTGCTCAATGCAATGTACAGGCTTGTTTTAAAAATACCTGCGAACCTGATAGAAAATGTTTAAACCTTTAGGTTTAGAAGAAAGTGTTAAGTGCTCTGATTTCAAAGCAACACTTTGCTTATAGATGTTCCTTACATTTAGTGTAAAATAACAGCACAGCTATCTTGATCATAGCTTGTATCACTGACATGTCTGATCAAAGATACATGATCTTTAATATCACGCCCAGAAAATTGCATTTGCACTGCAGCCTTCTGACAGCTGTCACATTTGACATTACTGTAAGGACTGAAGTCTACAAATTGACGCATTTAAACGTAAGAGTGGATTAAACAAGAGCGGTAAGATTAGAGAAACCACGAGAGGCGTTCAGTCGTTGATGTGTGCCAGATCTCGGGCCATTGAGGCGAATGGATTTAGTCCCGCACAAAATTAAGCTTGCTACTCCCGGAAAACAGAATAAATTGCACGAGAAACGTTGGTATTTAATTAAGACGGCGGAAAATATTTTAACATCTTAAATTGACTGCTCAAGCAGACAATTGAAAATAAAAAGTCTTTGAAGACCAGATTTTTTCATGCCTTCATTGTGCTTTTATTCGGAGTAAATACAACATTGGAACTTTAATGAAAAGAAATAATTTAACGTTATTTTTCGCCTATAGTTTTTTTCACAATTGTCCTTAAACTGTGTATTTGGTCTGCCTAAAATATCTGAATGAAATGTGGTGCAAATATTGATACAGGTAAAAGGTTTGAATAAAATTCAGTAGCTATCTTAATTTTATGCATCGAAAGTAGCTGTTTTCTGTGTCACAGATACTCTTCATTAAATTACTTTTCTGGTATAAAAGTGTCAGTATTAGTATTTCAAAAAAGTTCTAACTAGACTTAATAGTTCCCAACACTGCCGTACCACGATATACCTTTTGTAAGTGACCTTTCACATTAAAAGTTGTGTTTTTAATGGTTAAACATTTCTCAGTGTTGAAATATGTAATTAAGTTTCAAGATTTATTACATTTATTTTTATTAGATTTTTGGTAATAGTTGGTACTTATTTTATGTCACACTCTTCGGCAAAGACCTCATTTCCATTGCGTTCAAAAAAAGGTTATTCAGATATCTAATTTATTTCTTGCAACATTTAACATCGAGCATTTACAGTTAG
Source organism: Agrotis exclamationis (assembly GCA_950005045.1). Classification (NCBI taxonomy): domain Eukaryota; kingdom Metazoa; phylum Arthropoda; class Insecta; order Lepidoptera; family Noctuidae; genus Agrotis; species Agrotis exclamationis. Next base: position 4,555,648 of record OX465433.1, on the reverse strand, counting down.
GGACTGATATAAATCTTGCACACCTTTCTTCTTCAATCTATTATATACGATATGCAAAATTTATTTAACTCGCTCCATTGTACTCCTGTAAAATATTTACGACTATTTTTCATAGAATATTTAAATCTTACTTTGAATAACGAGCACAAAACTCTATTTCGAGTACTTTTATTACTAACCTTTTTGTAATTTGTTGGGATTATTTCGGCTACACTCATTCATAATAATGATTATTTCTCCAAAATTACCCGGGACTAACCGTAGTCACAGTAAATTGTAGTCCACTCTAACATATTACGGTTCGGGTAATTTGTGTTCCTGATATCATTTTTCAGGCTTGTTTTTTTTAAGTCACTTTGATATTATGGTCTTCATTTCAGGTTTTGTCACTATAAATAAAGCTGTCATTTCTGAAAAAAAAATACTTTTACTTGGAAAACATCTCCTAAACTCCTAAGCAGGTGACCACTTGTAAAACTGCTGAACTGAGACAGTAATCATTTTCTTTCTCGGTGTTTTCCTCAGATCAAAAGGTAGACAGTGATAGACATTTTGTTTTCCTAAATTACGACAAAGATTGAATGCCGTATCTTGGAACTGTCTTATTTTGTGATAGCTTTTGTGGAAACATTTTTGAAAAATGGTTTGTTTCTAGTTCTTTTACTTTTCTGCAGATTATTTGAGACCAATAGTTTATTGTACTATTGGTGTCCATTGTGGGGCATATTGGCGCCCATTGTGGGACATATTGGCGCCCACTATGGGATATATTGGCGCCCACTGTAGGACATAGTGGTGCCCATTGATATAATAAACGTTTTTTTTTGTATCATGAAATGATATTTAACAGGCGTGGCAGTATAAATTTATCCTTTGAATTAACCTGTAACACTGCTGTATTTGGTTTGAGTAGTAAGAAAAGTATGGACTAGAATTTTACATTGATAAATGTAATAAAGTAAAAAAAAAATATCAAGCTTCGTTTTCACAATTTTTGCAAGAACACTTTTTAAAGATAAACATAATGTCTTTATTTTATCTCCCCAAAAACGTGAAAGGAAAGCAACTGGCGCACAAGTCATAAAGAATCAACTGAGCGTAACGCGTTCCGTTACTTTTCTGTTACTTATGGCGGCAGCAGGGGGTAGGCTTGCTTGGCATTGGCATTATTTATGTGCTATTGCAGCCGTTTAACTCTGCAATTAATCGCTTATATTGCCTTTCACCGGTGCCAACTCAGCGCTAGTGTATAAAGTTGTATTTTGAATTTGAATATTTTAAACTGGTGTTAGACAGGTAATATACTGTGTGTTTATAACATTTTGGATGGCAGGTACGAACTGCAAATCGTCACCTGCTTAGATCATTACTACTCTTTTCGCATCGACTATGTTCATACACTTCACAATGTAGTATTTAAAATACACTTACCCGTCCAAAAGCTTTTTAGTTAATGGAATTACAATTCGTACGAAAACAGAAAGAAAACATACTCAAAATTATACAGTAACCATAATTATCAGAAAAGTTTACAACCACCAACTATACCAAAACAAACCCTGAATGAACAAACAAAGAGCAACATAAACTCGATACAAATAGAATTACGCAGCCTTCCCATACAGATTATGTAGGAAGCCGCCTGGCTTAATAAATAGAGGGGGGACACAACAAATCCTTAGGAAATATAACTGTCATAGAGTTGCGACAGGTGCGGGGTGGGCGCGGGCGCCATAAAACTGTTGAATTAGTTACCTACTAATTCAACAGTTTTATGGCACAATTCGGATCGTAAACTACTCTAAAAGCTTCCGTCACTTTATTTCTACGGCTTTGCGAGTACACTCCGACCTTCTAAAGGTTTATGTTTGGTTGTGTGCGTTTTAATACTTTTAATCTTAGAAATTGAGGTTTTATTTTTGTAACTTAAGTTGAAATGTGTGTACATCGTTGATCTGCTGAGCACGAGGTCTTGTGTTCCGTAACGAAGTTATTTTTGTCGAGATTTTTTAATAACAGCTACAAAGTTAAGACTTGTAAACGGTTATTGGCAATAACCCCACCCCATATTACCATATTAAGTGGGACTTGATTAAAACTGGAGAAATATAGGTGTACTATAGTATAGCTCTATATGGATTTTAATAATATAAATTGAGGTTTTATTGGACTGTCTACTCATCATTTTGTGGATCAGACAAATGCCACAAGATTGAGGCAAAAGGTGAACCTTGTCGTAATCCGAGATAAATCAAAGATCAGAAATGACAATAAGTCAACTTGTGAAAGCTTTTTCTTTTGGATCTTTTTAATGGTTGTGAGATAATAAACAGTGACTTTTATTCGGACGTGACATAGATAAAATAATGGACGTATCTACGCTTTTTGTTTGTTTAATTTTACAAATAGATTTAAACATTTTGTTTGAAGTGAGTACTCAACTTGTACAAAATTGATATGAATATTTTAATCCCCTTTCAAAGGTATTAAAAAGCAAAAAGCCTTTTAGTTGAATATATTTACTGGTGAAAAATAAACTACGCAATCATTCATAAGGCTCAAACATTAACTAATAAACGAATTCATATCAAAAAGCCCTGAATGCATGTTTGTAAAAAAACATGTGAATACCATCCATTTTGTCGGTAATAAAATTTTTCACTGATTTTATTACTTGCATGTTCGTTATCCAATACGAATGTGAGTTGTTAAAACTTTACGCACAAAAATATTTTTGGGCCATGACCGTAGATATATATTTTTTTTAATTTAATTGCTTTGCTTCTCTGGCAGGAATACTATCCACGTTTCTGAATGTGATTGTATTGGGATCATTTCATCGGAAGACCCTTGTTATTGTTTTTTAAGAAATTCCGTAACGAAAATAAACATAACACTGTCACTGTCACATCTATCATGTCAGCGTGAATGAATAAAAGAATGAATGTTTTTTTTCTTGACGTTTTACTCGATTGACGTGGCTGACCATAGCCTAATTAGTAGAGTAACTTCCCATAGAGCAACGATGGGATAATATTCGCGTTAGGTGATATTTTTTTTCTTTTTCTCCATAAATAAAATAAATAAATAATTATAATTGCATAAGTTGATAAAAAATGCTATGCAATAGGTTTACCGCGGCAATCTCCAAGTGCCACACGTATTTTTTTTAATGTACGGTGTTACTGTTAATCTCGTTTTTCAGGTTAACGGTTTTTTTCTGTTGTGGTGTGTAACTTCAACAGAAGCAAAAGCCTCTCTTCCTGAATCTATATTTCGTTGTTGCCAAATATCTTAACACTAACAAGACTTTCAGTACCCAATACATGGCGATCAGCTTTGTAATGTCATTCCACACTTTACAAGCCTCTCTGTGTTGGACGTCTATAAATCCAACGGCTGAACTCAGTGCAAAGTTTAAAAGGCTGTCGGGCTTCACTAATAAATGCCCAAAGCACTCACTACAGGCCACCTGAAAATGTGAAAAAAGCCTCTTCTATCCAACTTTACCTCCAAAAGCTAAAATGAAATACCGGTGGGATATTACAATAACAAAAAAATACATTTGATTTCCAAAATAATATAAAATACCAGTATTATTTTCTCTGTCTGTCAGTTACCAGAAAATAAAATTGGAGAAACGCCGCATTTCGCCTTAGGGACTGTATACACATAAAGTTTGCGATTCGCATCGCGACATATTTACGGAAACGCTTCGTTACTCGGGTTCAAGTGTGTAGTTTGAGTCAGGAGTCGGATTTGTTGACGTATTTTGCAATTTTAAGTACCTATGCATGTGATAGTATCGACACGTAAATCATATTGCGGGTAGAAGTTCAGTATTTATTGAATAGGCTGTTTTTGGTCATGGATTTTGAGACAGGATAATCCCAACATTTTGAAAAATAAATGATAAAATTAAATACATTTTAGACGTAACCGTACCACGTATGAAAAAATAAAAACATGAAATCCACATCAAAATGTCATTGAAAACAACCGGGTTACACACACATACACGATAACCTGTTTTATTTTAGGTATAACATGTATAAATAGATATCGATGTAGACAGCTCGGTACATAATCCTCTTCAATAATTAATCATGTTCGAAACACATTCTTGGAAAATTATTTAATTAAAGAACATAGCCCATGAAAAAGTTGAAAAGTGAGGATATTAACGAAGTAAAAATACGAGTAATCTGCGAGTTTTCATACAATAATATACGAGTACGGAAAGTTTAATGTTCTAAAAGCAGCGTTGTAAGTCAAGACTCAGCATTTAATTACCGAACATGTAAGATATGAATCTCCAATATATCCCGGGGCGTAAAATTGTGTCCTTGAATACGACGAAACGTCAAAGAGCTCACTCATAATGGAATAAGTTCGCTTCGCTCTTAACGCGGAATTACGCAACAGTTTTTGCGGCCTGTTTTTAGCGCCAATGTGTAAAGATGCCTTTACAGACTGTCTGATTTAAATGGCGTGTAGTGTATTTCGTTATTTTTTATTTTATTTTTGTAAGTTTTACATATTTACGTTTGCAAAATGCTATTTCTTATTTGCGTTCAGATTTTAAGTCGGATAAAAAGCTTGTGTTAGAAAATAAAAACGAAATACGACGTGGCGACATTAGCAATGCAGATAAGTAGCAACGTTGCTGAATAAAACGGTTATAAGCACTTTTGTGGTTGCATTTGCAAAAAAAAACGTTTACCTTACAAAAAGTCTCTGTTGACTGCTTAACTACGGGAGAGGGTAGATTTAGATCTAATTTTCCTTTCATCCCTAAGTCCTATTCAGTATGTTTGCAGCTCCGAATATGTTAAGCTTTATAGATGACATTATGTCTGGACTTAATACTGTCTGGAATTATACCTACATGTCGTAAGCACCTCGCATAATATAATGCCGACTTACGTCAACATTTGTATACATAAGCAAAGTTAGTACCTATATGCAGCTTAAGGCGCCAGAAACTCCACCATGTATTTAAATACAATGTAGCATAACAACTATGTATCAGCTGAACGAAGATAATGCATACATTTGCATGCTAACTCTCAGCTAACAAATTAAATTCAAGCTCAAAATGCTAACTATGTACCCAAAAATACAAAACCCTTTTAACATAAACCCAGCGACATTTAACTTTTGTATAACGAAATAAGCATATCAGAATTACATCCACCGTTTTCGAGTTATAAATGTCAGCACAAACAATGTGACAGTGTTTTATGTGCAAAGATAACAAGGAGCGAATTTATTGTATACTCTGTTATGTTGCCAATGATCTGGCTCCTGCTTAATTTATAGTGTGTTGTTTAAAAGTGGCGCAGCCGAACCGCATGAACGCACCCCTCGTCTGAAGGGCCTCACACTGTCAGACTGTATCGCGGCGGTTTCCGACCCATGGAGCAATACACGTCGACACCCATCGACTGCTCTGACGTCACTACTGCACTTTAAATAGGTTAGCGTTTAATGAGGCGTGCTAAAGGCTAGCTCAGGTTAAGAAATTATTTAAAGCCATTTTTCACTAGCGAACCTTTTAATGTTCCAAAATGACTTGCTCTTTTCCGGTCTATCGGAATGTTTCACTAATTACCGACTCCGTCCTTTTAACGCAAATCAAACAAACATAAATCATTCGCCAGACACATTTGCCTATAAATTCACAGCCATCAATGTAAGTTCACCGCTTTAGGCGTCCGTTGTTTATCGTTATATATCAGCGGAGTTTCCATCTCATTTAGTAGGCCCCGAAACTGGCCCGAGTTGAATCAACCCGAATTAGTAGAGCCCGCCGAGCCTCGTCACCACGCCCGATCCTATCGGCGCAATGAGATATGAAATGAAACTCACTGGTTACAATATAAACAGGATTACACGATTACCTATCCGACGTTGACGCTGACGTGACTGTCAGTAGAGCAAGTCGCTTGTCACAATATTTAGGGATGTATCACGTGCGCGGTTGTGTGCGGTCACGAAGCTTTGTCTCGGTGGGCCCCGGGCGGCGACGTCAAAGGAGATTAGGTTCGTTTACACAATTGTCGCGTCCCCTCGACCGGGCGCCGGCGACCAGCTCACCGCGCGACCTCGCCCGCCACACGCTCGGATTACGCGACCCCGACTCTAATGCCTTCGTGTGCTGACGTGGACACTCCAACTGTGAACATACACCTTCTGTAGGTTCTTCGTTTCCGTGTTTATGGCTAGCGTTTGATTAATAAAAGTGTGAAAATAGTGAACGAAAATGGCGTGGGGTTACTGGTCGGCTTCATCGGTGCTCCCGGACCGTGGGCGGAGTCCTCGCCGCGCGGGCACGTCTGCGGTTCACGTGCACCCGAACCCTCCGACCGCGAGAGAGGTGATGGAGTCGCACGACGAGAGTATCATCCACACGGCGTCCACGTCACGCGACAGTCGCGACCATTCAGCGTCTCCGCACTCGTCATCGAACGGCGGCCACTCACACCATCAACACGAAGTGCGTCACGCGGTGCCAGCCAGTGCGCTCTTTGGCGAGAGTTATGGCGAACTATCTAGACGTCCATCTCTAGACCTTGGATCAGTGCGGAGTGCGTTAGCGTCATGTTCGGGTGGTGGGACACTAAGTGCGGGTTCGACGTTGACGCGCGGTGGTACGCTGGCGGACTACTTGCCACCGACGCCGTGCCCGCATCACCACCGCGTGTATGTGGATCATCACAAGCACTACGAGCAGCCGATACAGCCAGTGCACGTGGGCGTGGCTCATCACTCGCACTCGCACGCCTCCAGCAGACACCACACCGACGATGAAGATGACCTCGAACCGGCCTATGCTACAGGTATGTAAGGTTGTCGCAAAGTTTAGCCCCTCAAAGCGCAAACTGCTAAAAAGTTGTTCTCTCTACTCTAAGAAGAGCCCAAATTGCAAAGTCTTAAAAAGAGAGAGATGGTCTTGCATGAGATACGCCGTAGATGACGATCTGAACCCCTTGAAACTTGATATGTGAATTCCTCCCCCTTGATTGCTCGTTTGCAGTAAGGTAGCTCTTCGTTATGTTATCATTTTATTTTAGTATAACTTCCTATACTGCGACAGATCAACTCGTCACGATCATAAAACTGTATCTATTACCTCCGCAACGGCTGGCTACACTGACAGTTTTATAGCCTTCAATATTTTATGCACATTCGAATATAAAAGGCCGTAAGCCGTTCAGTTTAATTTTTTCATCTCCAAAGCCTCAATTAAAATCGATAACCGATCTCATCTGTTCGAACTTTGTATTGTGTTGCCAGCAATCAAAATACGAAATATTATCTGGGAGGGAGTTAGTCATTAATTCCCCACAGCTCTGGCATTGTATTACATTAATTATAAAAGTTTTGCCGTCTTATTTCGTTAATGTATTTGTAGCTATGGTGGCGACCTACTTTTCTGTGAGCGTTCATCGCGGCCGGTCAGTGTTTGCAACTTCGTAACATTACTTACACGTTTCAGTTGGGGAGGGATATCCAACTATAATATGTTGCTGGAACTTTCCCAGTTTTTCAACACAATTGGGTTGAAAAACTGGGAAAGTTACATGCAACATTGGCTTTCTCTGTAGACTGAAGAATTGTGGGGCTTTCCTTTGTACGTTATCTCTATCCAAATCTTCACCCTTTCAGCAAAAGAATTGACCATTCATTTGAAATGTTATGTTTTCAATACTCACTTGTTAACAACCATATTGAAATAGAATTATGTTATCACAACCGCATCCTAAACACGTTCACACCCGAAGTTAATAAATCTCAATCAAAATCCGTTTTGTTTGGCGGCAGCTTGTGATTGAACATCTTTAAGACACGGATAGGCATAAGCCATTGATTGGTTAAAGACGAATATTGTGATCAAGATTGCGGATTAGTACTGAGATACTTTATAAGACTGAAATACATCAAAAATTTTAGCGTTAAGCTTCTCGCGTGGAGTGGTTGTCCAGTGGTATCGGCCCCGACTTACCAGTTGTAACCCAGCCGGTGCATTATTTTGTGTAATTTATTTCATCACCATTGCGTCCATTGCTCTCAAAACGGTGAAAAAAAACATCGTCAGGAAACCGGCATGTTCTAGAACCAAAAATTCGAAGACATGTGACATCCTCCAAGCCGCACTGGCTCCGCGTGGTGGTTTATAGCCCACTCCCTCTCACAGAGAGGAGGCCCGAGTCCCAGCAGTTGGAACATTACAGGCTGGTGATGAAGATGATGATGCATTAAATCGCGCAATATAACGTGCCGCTTGATATAGTCCCGTCGCAAAACGCATCGTCAGAAAATGTATAGCTTTCCCCTAACTTTGACTCGTTATTACTGATGCTAATCAGTACCATGAGGTAGATTAACCTGTACATTCAGAGTGAGTGTTTTACATTAAAACGTCGCTGAGTGAATGTGTTTCGGATATGTGGTGTGTTTATGCATTTTCGAGGTTGTTACTTGATTTGTGAATCGATGTTTTTAGGGTTCTGTATGTCCGAATACAAAAACGGAACCCTTATAGGATCACTCGTGTGTCCGTCTGTCTGTCGCTTACAGTCAATTATCTCCGAATCTACTAGACCGATTAAGTTGAAATTTGGTACACATATCAATTCCTGTGACCCAAGCACAAAGGTGTGACGTGAATAGATGAAATCTGTATATGGGAGGTAATTTTTGGGGGGAAGGGGAAAATTAAAAAAAATATTGAAAACTGCATCGTGTGACTACATCAAATGAAAGGTCTTGTTGAAAAGATCTTAATGTAATTTTAAAATAAATAGTTTCCAAGTTATTCAAAAAAAAATTGACCATTCCTCCCCCCTTATCTCCGAAACTACTGAACCTAAAATATTGAAAAAAAATACAGAAATTAGTTTTCTACTTATACATTATAAGAAAACCTATAAGAAGTCCATGATACTAAAAAACATGGTAAATCACTCAATATTGTGCGTACCAATCTTCAATTATTCGTAAATTTCAATTCATCTAATTATTTGCGGTGAAAATTATAGGTAGGCAAAAAATAAATCGTACGGAACCCTCTTCACGCGAGTCCAACTCGCAGTTGGCCGGTTTTTTTTTTATCGTGGTAAAATCATCAAATGAGTCCTCCCACCCAGGGCAAGACGGTTGTCAGACTTGTACTAACTAAAATCCACAGTGTCCTTCGATAGCCCTTTATGTTCCGGAGCCACGGTTACCCGTTATTCCAGTGACCCCGGCAGGCTTTAAAGCCTTCAAGGGGGGCCACGTCAATTTGCTGACAGCTCTTTGAGGCGCGCGTGGAACACGACGCGTTGTCGATCCGAGCATGGTCCATGGTCGGACAGCGAGTCGCCCATTGGAATCGATGTTTTGCTTTGAATAAATCATATTATGATCTCTCCGTATTCATCGATGTCAACCGTGTGAACGGTAAAATCCATTTGTTAAATTTTGACATTTAGTTCTTCCATTGCTCCACGGATGTAGCTAATTATCTTTTTGTTGACAGCGGAAGTCCTTTGGACGCGGCGCTAGTGTATAAAATATGTCATTACCTACATCAAATTCCATCAAAAACGTAGTACCACTGTTTTTCCTCACTATCTTTTTTAACCGTGGTAAAATCATCAAATGAGTCCTCCCACCCACCCAGGGCGTGGCAGGAGGGACTGTCAGACTTGTACTGACTAAATTCCACAGTGTCCTTCAATAGCCCTTTACGTTCCGGGGTCAATTTGGAGTGGACTGTAAATTCTGTTCAGGAAAACGTTTCCATATTCTAATCCTTTCTAAAAATCTAACCGAAACAATTCAACTGACACAACGCGATTATGAAATTCAACTTCAAAACAATAACAAAACATTGTCACAAATCAACGAAACAAATCTTTCATAACGAATAAATTGTAACATTTAACAGCGAGGCTACACAAAACAATTTCTGATCAATATTGAAACAATACAACTGAAATGAATCGTAACTATGTATCTCTAACACAAAAGTTATTCAACAAACATATCGGTACACAACTATTCCTTTGTCAGTTTGCTAGCAGCGCCGTAACTAGGCATATCAGTATGCAAGGTACATAAAATACATAATATTAATAATGTATTTCATCATCTGCCGGTAGCAACGACCATTTATATCTAGACTCCTAATCACAGGCGACCGATGTCTGTCAACCACATTAGGCAAAAAAGTCTTAAGTTCGTATTAGTTTCGACCACTCCTGTGAGTCCCCTCTCGTCGCACTGACCTTGAGTTAGCCAATCAGAACGCAGTACCCCGTCCCCCTCGCTTACGTCGTACCTCAGCGACTTGGCAGAAAATGTTCGTTAGTCAGATCGTGCATGAGGCGTCTAGATATAAATGGTCGTTGGCCTAGCCTCTTCCCAACAATATTGGGGTCAGCTTCCAGTTGAACCAGATACAGCTGAATATCAGTATTTTATATGTAGCGACTGCCTATCGGACGTCCACAACCCAGTCACTGGGTAACACGATACCCCATGGTAAGTCTGGTTGTCAGACTTTTCTGACTGCGATTAACGACTGTCAAAGATCTAATAATGATAGCCGGGACCAACGGCTTTACGTGTTTTCCGAGGCACGGATCTACAGACCAACCTCGGGTAGCGCGGCTTGACTCGAAAAATCGGCCTGTGCGGCTGTAATTTAGCCACGAGCTCCTCTTCACATAAAATACATACTAATAATGAAACCTCGCGACAACGACCAGTCGACTACAACTTGTCCTTTTTGCCTCGTAAGATTAAATCAAGAAAAAGTTTTGTTGGTCAAATTTTCCGAGTACAGTCGATTGAAAAATTGTTAAAATTTTTCTAAATTGGTATTGAGAGTTACATTTAATTTTATATTGTGTCTTGTTACGTGTTTCGTATCGTTAATTTGAACCAATGGTACATCAAGGAATTGACATGTGATAAATATCTTTTTTGGGTATATTGAATATTTTTTTGTAAACGACATTTTATCAAAGGGGGACAAAAAATTGTTCTAAATTAGCACTCGCCTGTGTTCAAAGTTGATAGAATAGCTACGCATCGTCGACCTTACTTCGTAAGCCTACCCCTTTCCATCTTGTCTGCTACAAAGGCTCAATAAAAACGACTTTCAGATTTAACCCTGCGATAGCTAAATCGAGTAACTCAGTGAAATGCCAAAAATCGCGAAACATAAATATCAATGTTTTTTTAAGACTCTTATCAACTTGCACCATTGGCAGTAAATGTCACATAAAACTAAAAATAATGGCTGCTATTCGTCAAGCAAAAATATATGGGGTGCTAAGACAGGAAACCTCCACGTGCGCCCGTGGACTGGAGTTCCCTCTCGGATACGTCCGGGGGGAAGACCAGTTTTTCGGGCCGGTGCGCCCTGGGATGCGGGCAAAAACTCTCCTTAGGCACTGTGTGCCTAAGGGGTTTCTTTGCCCGTATGCAAATAGCCTGTCGGGTGGACGCTCCAACGCGTGTCCCTCTGAACAGCAGAGGGCACAGCGGCGGAGCGGGCTTGCGGACGGTGAGTAATGGGTATGCTCGCCGTCCGACCAAGGACCAAGCCCGGGTCGGTGGCGCGTCGTGTTTCACGCGTCACCGACGGGGCCCCTTATGGGGCCAAATGCCTGCCGGGGTCGCGGATTTTTCTTAATCCAGGATACCGTGGCCCCGGAACGTAAAGGGCATCCGACGGAACACGGGTGGATTTTAGTCAGTAAGAGTCTGACAGTCCCTCCCGCCCCACCCAGGGCGGGAGGACTCATTTGATGATTTTGCCACCCTAAAAAAAAAAAAAAAAAAAAAAAAAAAAAAAAGCAAAAATATATTCACAATCGCATATAAACAGCTAGGCCTGATGCATTTGCGAGCCGAGATATGAACGAAAGAGCGACTGACTGAATGAAAACGTCGAGAATGCTTTACAGCGAATGTAATTAAACGTCCCATTCACCTGGCGACGAATGTAACTCAACAAACGAGCAGAGTACGACCTACATTCACTCTTGGGTTCATTCATTCGTTCAACTACGCACAAATTACGGGAAAATAAAGTGTGTGCGTACTTAAGCGGAATGCATGCATTATTTTTTTTCATGCCTGAAGAGAACCGAGGGTTTTGTTGTGTAAGTTTCTCTAGAATTTTCCACATAAAAATATTTTTTATTTTATTTTTGTCTCTTCGTTTTTGCATGTCGCAATGTTTTTAAATGGAAACAAGTCAAGCTCTTGATTCGAGGCTTCACCTGCTTGTAAATAAAAATCTATCCAATGAGAATATAATACCGAGAGAAAAGTTAAGTTTAAATCTATGTAGATTATAAAGTATAAATATAAAAGTTTACCAAAGATCATCCATATCAGTATTTGCGAGAAAGAGTAAGAACACTCTGTACATCCATCCTCACTTTTCGCATTTATAACAGTAAGATCTTCAAAGTTGAACATTGACATCCGCCAGTTCCATACTTAGCACGACAAGAAATATTTCCAAATAATCAAGCTCCAGACGCCAATCAACCGGCCTGTCCCTTATTCAACCCCACTTTTCAACCCTCCACATATCAAACGAAGAAGCCGGTCAAGGTCGAGAGGCTTTTTATTGTTTCAGGTTCAGAATCAGTTATACAATAACCTCGTTCACGCTTGCCTGCCTCTAAATACACCCTGTATATAGTACAGTCGAGCACACCTTGTTTACCATTTCACTAAAGTGCCCTCAACATACGCGCCCAACCTTGAACTGAAAACTGAAAAGCCTTTTGTGCCTTCTCATTAGAATAAAAATAGTTATTTTTCATAAAGAGACGGTTTTTACTTACAAAAACATGTACAGAGTAATAACAGTGCCTATGGCGTGTTCGCGGCCATTCCCCATGGGCGATCTTTATGTTTTTAATTAGCATAAACATTTATCGTTCAATGTTGTACTGTAATGAACTATGGTTAATAGTTTCCCATTGGCTTTGTGTGTTGTGATCGTGACATGTTTACAAGGACATTTTTATTGTGTATTAATAAAGCTAAACGATTTTTATCGCGACTGTCCAAATGATGTAGAGAAAATAATTATTATAACTTTTAAAGAGGCCTGACTTTTTTGTAGTTATTTTGTGTAAAATATTTAATAATAATTTTATTTGACTCTTTATACACCGTGTTCTTCACGTTATCCATAAACTTTAGCAAATACTTCTATGGCTTTTACAAATCAAATCCAACAAAGGAAGTAGTACTTAAAAAGGCTTCGTTACAAAGATATTTGTAATTTCATTTAATGAAATTTAATTGAGCTATGCAGTGAGAAAGTATCTTAATTTGAAATCTATCAAATACTATTTGCATTTCATTTGTTTCAGCCCGCCAAATGTTATGAATGACGTTGCCAATTCGGATAAAGAGGCATGCATATCGGGTTATTTACGTCTAGGTATTTAGTTTGTATGAAAATTAACAAAAAATAAAAAATAAGAATTTATTAATGTGTCCATAATGAAAAATGCTTACTTCCGTGGTTTGAACATCTGGTCGAAGTTTATGTATATCGTCCGGAACACGGTGTATATATTTTTGGTAGCCTATTTTATGTACCAAAGCAGGGCAAGCCAAAGTCTCCTTAAAAATAAAAATCGTTTGTATGCCTTTTCAGCCCATATTTCTAATTATTATATTCTTCAACGAAATATATTCCTCATCAATATGTAAAAGACTGGATCATCAGCATCTATTGCTAATTTGTGGCTATTGAGGTCGATTGGAGCCAATGAGGATAATATATAGGCAATTTAGCGAATGACAATTGGCTCAATTAGGCCACCAATAAGCTGTCAAGTCTCGCAAAAGATTCTCATAACAATTCGGCATTAAGTTCATTATTGAAACATCGACGGAAAAACTCGCCAATTTTGCAACAAAATTGTTGAATTTCCAAGTAATTATTATTTCCGACCATAAAATGTCCAACTGATTGACCCGAACGAAACTTCCTCATACTATTTCAAACCTTCTGACTTTTACTTACGGTTGGAATTTAATTGTGAACTCTGTGTAAAAGGCTACCTAACTTTGGAAAATCTAATTTGGAACTTATGGGTTGGTTTGTGAACTGCATTTTCCATTGGGTTTTGTAACTTTTAAACTTGTTTAGTATTTAGAGCGAGCATTGAGTGGGTTGTACTCGGAAACAAGCTTCGAGCAAGAATATTTTGCTTTCGAAAAGTATTTCTGCTTCAAATTTAGTTAAACGTCCCTCCTTGACCCTCTCATCTGAGTTTTTTTTTCTCATTGGTAAGTTCATATTGCGAATTTATACTTTACTAGCTGATCCAGCGGCTTTGCCCGCGTCAGATCGAAAATAAACCCACGGTTACAGGATAAACAGTGTCCTCATGTGTTATTTAATAACTTATCTCTGAGCTAAATTACATCAGGATCCATTCAGTCGATCTGTCATTTAGATTTGTTTAAGTAGAAATTCCGTAACTCCAACAAATAGGAAACTTTAATTGTTACCAAAAGAAATTAAACAAGAAACTATAGAAAAGCAATTAGACTTAAAAGATACAACCACAGAATATAAGGTAATCTAAAACTCTTTAAATTAATCCCCGAAGCTGGCTATTACTTTAAACGAGTTAGGAAAACCCGGTGACTGGGAGAATAATCTCTCTTAGACTTGATGATATTTCGTATTCCGAGGGTAGTCGGTAATTTGTTAGGTCTGACCTTGAGTCTGTGACCTTTTCAAGTCGGTGTTCTAACTCGCATGAGGGCTGTACCTCTTTTTATAGGCTTCATTGACATTTATTTTACTATAGGGAAACAAACTAACATGTTTTTACAATTAGGTATGTAACATGACGGGGCCTTAGAGGGCCAAAGCCTGCCGGGGTCACGGGACTGTCTTATGAGGTAACCGCCCCGGAACGTAAAGGGCTATTAAAGGACACCGTGGATTTTAGTCAAAGTCTCACAGTTCCTCCCATCCTTCCTTGGGACGACTCATTTTATAATTTGACAAAAAAACGCTAACTATTCAGTCCTGTTGAAACCGAAATAGGGTACTATTATCGGGCCTTTGTTGAACTGGGCCTGTTTGTTGCAACTTCTTCCTTATCTAGCTTTCAGTTTTATTTCATGTGGTTGTCTTAAATTCTATGTAGTACCTGAGGAAAAGGCATGTACATTTTCATTATCTTCACTTTTATATTCACTTAGTCATTTCAACACCAATACTTATTCGCCAAAACATACCATACCTACGTCATTTAAGATGCTTTTTATTTCTTTAATAACATTTAGGGTTATAGTTTTCCAAAGGTTAGGTATAATAAAAATTTATACCTTTTCCGATAATACGTAGAGCCTAGCGATCGAATCATTACCGTTCGTAGATATACGGAGGAGTTGGAACGTTCATATCGAATATTCGATCGAATGGCCGTAAAACGCATTACAATTATGGTGATGCAATGTTCATGAACTTAGGTTTGAGGCTTGGGGTTGGGTTTACTTGTGTGATTATTGAGAGCAGTAGTGGCCCAGTGATATCGGTCCCGACTTACGAGTTTGTAGGTCGTGGGTTCGAACCCCGCCAGGCGCATTACTTTATGTACTTAATTTATTTCATTACCACTGCTCTCAAAACGGTGAAGGAAAATATAGAGAGGAAACCGGCATGTCCAAACCAAAAACTCGAAGATATGTGACATCTACCAATCCGCACTAGGCCCGCGTGGTGGATTATGGCCCACTCCCTCTCACAGAGGAAGCCTGTGTCCCAGCAGTGGGAATATTATAGGCTGATGATGATGATGATGTGTGATTATTTCTTTAACGAGGTGTTAGTCATTTTGTTCCCTACATCAATCAAGAATAATAATAATCCTCCTGACCGATTTCGGCCACAATGGCCAATCTCAACGGTGAATAGACATCTGCGCGGGACATAATTATTTTAATGCACAAGTGAGTGCGAAGACACAGGTACACTCTCTGTTCCATTACTCTCATAGTCCGATGGAACGGCAACTTCCAAACTCCTTGCTGCTAGTTACTGAGAAATTCTTATAGGAAAACCCAATAGCACTTTTTGCCCGACCCGGGAAGCTCATCAGTCGCGCTTGTGACCTCGAGACCAACGGAGCAGTTTGTAATACATTGTTATGGTTATCAAAATATCTTATTGAATAGATTAAAAAAAATATAAGTGCCTTAAAGTAGCAGTTCTATTTTTGAAAGTAAGCTCTGATTATTCTGTTAAAGACAAACACAGTCTTTATAAGTAAAGGTACGATTGGATTGAGAGCATTTTCATAAGTAGCGGTACTTGGATAAGTTGGTATCATTTTATTCATCATGGTAAAATCATCCAAATGAATCCTTCCACCCAGGGCGGGACGGGAGGGACTGTTAGACTCGTACTGACTAAAATCCACGGTGTCCTTCAATAGCCCTTTACGTTCCGGGGTCACGGTAATTCGTAAGTCCCACGACCCCGGAGTTGGTATCATTTGACATATTTTTCAAAGTCACGTACGCAAAACGTCTTTTTATTAATTTTTTGCTCAAAATTCTCGGCTCATAATACAAGATTTGCCTCTTGGCGACAAGGAAGAAGAAATTAAAAAAATAAAATACAACATGTCGAGATTAATTTCATATTCCAGTACTTTTCTTGGCAAACGTTTCACGATGACAGAAATGATAAAGCTTAGTGGAGACATTTTTCACGTAGAAAATAGAACGAAACAAAAAGAGTTTAAAACAGAACATCATAATTGCGGATCAACCCTAGCCTTTATTCAACTTTTACCAGAGTTCCTCCCCTTTAATACAGTGGGAAGGGTTGTGATTTTTCACAATTAACGGATTATAATTAAGGAGGGGTGGCCACGTTGTGTCTTTACGAGCCAATCCCTCCGCCCAATTCCCCGGAGTGTACGTGCACTGAATTCAAGCAAACCTCACCTTATACCGACCTCTGTTACCTTTAGCATTTTTCCCTTTTAAATAACCACGGGGTTAAGGTGAAATATTTTTACTTTTGTGGGTAGTAAAGTGCGAAGACGGCTGGAATCCGGATTCTGAAACGTTTTGAGATATTCAACAGGCCTCGGGTTGATGTTTATATTTGTTTCTTTATTTCTATGCCTTTGTAGTATTTTTTTGTTTTATGAAGGGTTGCCCAATTTTGTATGTCAAATATTTTATACACTCAAAACATTTTGTACAAGATCACGTAGTACGGAACCTGCAAAATATCTCCCAAAAATTCTTGTGTACTGAATTCTTCAAATAAAGGCATACGTCTTACAAATTACGAGTAAGCACCTCCTATTTGCCTTTGATCGTCCGCAGAAAACGTTTTCGCATTAACATCGGAATTTCTACCTTTCACCGATAATCTTCTTTCAGCAAATAACTTGCTTTAAAAGAATTTCCAATGATAATATTTTCTCTAGAGATGGAAGTCCGCCATTTCTGTCGGAGGGCTTTAAGAGTGCCACCTTACAATTTGCATATTCAAACCCTCTCGATGCGAGGGTGCCCCTCCGTGTTGGCGAATTTTTATGTCGACATCGCTGAAGAGATGTCGAGGGAATAAGATTTACATGAGGTTTTTTTTTCGGTGTGACTTGAGAAATGAAACGTCATTACGTTGACGTCAAATCGAAAAGGAAATGTGTATTAAAGATTGATGGGCTAGCTGTCTATGTTATAATTCGAATTGATGAAGTCTCTGTAATGTGTTTTTTTTGCTTGTAGATTGAATTTTCCTGTTACCAGTCAATGTTTTCAAGTTTTCACCAACAATTTTATTCTTGCTTTCAAATCGGCTGATATGAAATCAATCAATTTCTATCTTTTCTAGGTTTTCTTGATGACAGAAAATTAACTTCCGCACTTATATGGCGTAACTATCGATATCCTACATTTCACTATTGATATTTTTCTCAGCATCACTCACTCAGTTAAATAAACACGAATCTGAACCAAATTCAATGCAAACTGGAGCACTTGTAGCGAACGCCTAACTTTACCGCTCCCATGTTGACTCGCAAATAGTACCTATGTTTGTTCCCCGCTTCGATGGCATACAGAAACTAAGTGATGGATGACAAACCGATGGGTTATCAATATAGAATTATGTTTCATGTGAGAATTTAGTACACAGTTATACAATCAAAGCCTTTTGATGCTGCGTTGTTTGCTTTTGATTGATCACAGCATCTACTTATAAAAATATTTATAAAAAAAAACAAACAACTGGTGAAAGAATTTTTGAAATCGATCCAGTAGTTTTTGAACCGGTGTAGATATAAATATAAAATGCCGATGCCGTAAGCCGTTGGTCCCGGCTGTCACATGTAGATCTTTAACAGTCGTTACTATTAGTCAGAAATTCTAAAGGTCTGACAACCAGTCTTACCATGGGGTATCGTATTACTCAGCTACTGGATTGCAGAGGTCCGATAGGCAGTCGCTCCATGTAAAATACTGATATTCAGCTGCATCTGGTTCGACTGGAAGCAGAACCTAATATAGTAGGGAAAAGGCTAGGCTTCGTCGGCTTCGAACTGAACCAGATGCAGCTGAATATCAGTATTTTACATGGAGCGACTGCCTATCGGACATCCACAACCCAGTAACTGGGTCTTGCCCCATATAGTCAAAAAAAAACAGGGTGTTAGGGACATCGACGCACAAATGGATACCATGGGTCCAGGACATGATTCTGGAGTGGAGGGAAAAGTCCGACGAAAAATTCCAACACGGGGGGTTCCAGAATCATGTCCTGGACCCATGGTATCCGTTTGTGCGTCGATGTCCCTAACACCCTGTATATCTAGCTGAATGTAATTGTACTGACCTTCGGGGATTATAGGCGCGATGTTATGTTCATAAATAACTATGTCTATTTCAGACTGACAATAACAACTACGTATATGAAGATGATATAATATGCTCCTCTTGTAAGCCTGGTCTCCGAAAACAATTGCGGTATATGTATATGCGTCTGGTGGATACGACACACCACGTTACGTGAAACACATTGGAAATTCATATCCAATTTGTCAGGTGAAACTGTACGTCACTGTTCTCATGGTGATTAAATGTTATTAATAATGTATTTATGTGGATAAATGCTCTGTTTAATCATTGGTTTAATAACTTTATTGTGTTGCGTAATAGGTTTATTTTGTGATAATCGTCGTTGATTATTGGATTGCTTTGTAATTTTAGTCTTTTAGTATAGCAGGACTTTTATTGTCTTTTGAAAACATTAATTTTGAATAGTTTGAGAGCCACAACATACTAAAAGATCTTAAGCATTTTATAAACATTAACACATTGCAGATTAATTCAATTTCGTACATGTCATCATAATTTAAGCTACTCGAATTCGCCATCAATTTCATCTTCCATATTTAGCAACTTCAAAATTACAAAACCGATACCTGTTAAATAACCACCAATCATAGCGAAACCTCCGCTAACAAGCCCCATACGTCAGATTACCTGCTAATTACCAAATTAAAGTTCAGCCATCCACGTGATTGGTGAACCGATGCATCGGCCATTAGCAACGAAAACCCGGACTGTATAACCACGAAATAGAGAAGATCGGTGCCAAATAGCTAGTGAATATGGCACTATTATACTTGGTAGACGAACTAAAGTCACCGATATAGCCCACCGGATTAGCAAGTTGAAGTGACAATGGGCAGGCCATATTGCTCGCAGAGCAGATGGCCGATGGGGTCGAAAAGTGCTAGAGTGGAGACCGCGGACTAGCAAGCGCAGCGTAGGACGTCCACCAACAAGGTGGACAGACGACCTTATAAAGGTCGCCGGAAGACGCTGGATGCAGGTCGCTTCCAACCGGTATATGTGGAGATCTAAAGGGGAGGCCTATGTTCAGCAGTGGACGTCCTATGGCTGAGATGATGATACTTGGTCGATTGCCCGAATTCCATAAGCAATCGTCAATATCAATGAACGGGGCATGTTTTTATCAAGTACTAAGTTCCGTCATTTCGACGATACCTTACGCTAGATTTCCTTTTCTTTCACTTGTATCTATCAATGCTTTGCCAGTCGATACAATGAGTACTTTATTTCATGAAACGTAATCGTAGTCGATTACGTTTCATGAAATACATTTGGTGCCCGAAGTCTTTGTAGCACCCGATTACGGTTAAGTACCAAGTTTGATCCTGCCTTCGCATACAGTAAAGCTATTGTCAAACAGACAGTCGAAGCGAACGCGAAGTGAAGCGTTTTTGTTTGTAATGTATGAAATTGTTTGAAGCCTGTCACAGACTATAGGACCGCTTTCGCTTTTCTATATGACAGGATTCGGATCGCATTCGCTTCGCCTGTCTGACAATAGCTTAAGTGCAATCTCACACGCGACTGTCATTTTTTTGAAATCGCAATTTCCAATCAATTGCAAGTAACGAGTAAACTTCTTTGTACAGATGTCAGCACATAAAGCTACCACAATCTGTTTAATAGATTTCAACCTTATCACAATAGTAGAAGGTTAATGTTCGATTGGTATAATTTGACGCATTCGGATAGGTTGGTTGCCTTCACAGAAATGTTAAAAACAGGAGAAGTGGCGAGGGGGCGTGTCGGTGATCACGTGGTGCTAAGCGTTTCGCTCAGCTATTGACTTGCACTACTTTATTCTTGTTTTCCTATATTACTCCGACTGTATTGTTTTTGCATTAAATACATTGCTCTTTTACAACCACCTCAGTCTATCACTGAGTGACTGGACAAGCAATGTAAAACTGACATAACGATACCTCACCAAGTCGTAATGTCGCATGGTGCGTCCGTTGTATTTGAGCGGGAGAGTCGTATCTGTCCCCGTGTCGCGACAACACACGATAATAATTGTTTTAGTGTGAGTAAATTATACGGAAAAAGCACGCTGTAGTGTAAAAAATTAGGTTTATATTTAAATGACTGAGTTATCGATGGCGCGTGTGTACAATTGTCCGTAGTATTGTTTTGACAAAACTGTACGCAATATTAGCTTTATGGAGGGGCAATAGCGGCTTCACCGGATTTCTATACATTTTGAATTCCACGCCATATCTCCTTCTATAATATATCTATGGTTGCTTCTGTACGCTATACATGTCTATGTATGCGCGCGTTTTCGTTCATTATGTGGAGTGAACCTTCTTCTATTATCCTATATGTTGTAAACTACGCCCCGCGGCCATCAAATCACTACAAATCTAATTGATTACTAGTTTACATTAGGGTTGATAGCTAAATTGATTCAACTACAGTATAGTATATAAGAGTATAATTACACAGATGGCTTTTGAAATTATGTACTTTAGTAAACGAGTAAACCAATCGCCTAAATTACGTTCAATCGCTAAGTACACTCTGGTAATGTATATTGTTGTGTTATGTATGGTTCTGATATGAATAGGTGCGTCCACACAGAGCGCGCAGCCTCGCGAGGCATTTGCTGCGCGAGGAAACTGACAAGCGAGGCTGCTCACTCTGTGTGGACGCGTCTATTGTTTTTCGACCGAGGCACGAAACAATATACGCGAGCAAAACAAAAGCCGACACTGGATAGCTCGGGCGCTCGGTCGCTCGACCGCAGCAGCGCTGTCACTTGCCTCGCCCGTGACACGTCCACACCAACCGAGCTGCTTCGCGCGGAAAATTCCTCGCGAGGCTGCGCGCTCTGTGGGGACGCACCTTGGGTATACAATTTCAGTAATATTACTAAGTTATGATACAAGACTGATGCGTGATTGATTTTTTTGGGAAATGTTTAGTAGCAATATGCAGTGATTACGACCTGTGATCATTATGATCAAGAATTATTTATTGAAAAAGTAAATAATTAGCATTGAAAGTTATACTATACACATGGTTTCCTTATCAGTAAATACTTACCGCTTCTGGTTTTACTAAAATTTAAAGTATTTGAGTGAAGGGGACTGTCATACTTTCTGACTAAAAACCACCCTGTTACTTCACGTGTCCTTTGCGTTCCAGGACCGCGATCGCCTTTTAAGACAGTCATGAACCAATTTATAAAACCTTTTTATGAGAAATAAATATCTTATTAATAAACTGAATACGAAATGACTAATAAAAACGCATATACAGTCTCCGTACCTTCGCGGGTAGAAATCATTCAGTTTTAAACCAGTTGACAACATAACTATCCGAGTTCAGAAAGCCCTTATTTTACAAAATACAACTACACAATACAGTAAAGGTACACTCGATAACGAATGTCCATCGTTGCCGCGGACCGAAAACTGCCCAAACTAACCTAATTTGGTGCTAATACGCCCAGATCCAAACGTGTACGGTGTTCGCTGGGAATTTCATGCGGTTGGAAATTTTGTCGTTTCCAACATTTCGTTACACGTTTTTGAATTTGAATGAAAGCTGTATGACACTACTATATATCGCATATCGTATGGTTAAGTCTAAATTGAGTCACACTATCTTATCCCGGTGTCGCGGGACTGTCTCATCAGGTAACTGAGACCCTGAAACGTAAAGGGCTATGGAAGGATCCCCGTGGATTTTCAGTATAAGTCTGACAGTCCGTACTGTCTTCCCCTGGGAATGAGAATTCATTTGATGATTTTAACATTTAAAAAAAAAAGATCGAACTATCGTAAAAGTGCACCGTGGCTGTAGAACGCAAAGGGCAGTCGAAGGAACTGGGTAGATTTTTAGTTGGTTAAAGTCTGACAGTCCGCTCCATCCAGCTTGGAAGGGCTAATTTGATGATTTTGCCACCTCAAAAAATAGAGCAATTATATTATCATTCACAAGTCACAGATAGGATTCATTTTTGGCCACCAATCTATCTACAAATACTCAAACCTCTTCTTACGAAATATTTCTTCATTCTTCCGTGTGGACTATGGGAACGTGATACGGCTATCACACTGATCACCACATATCTTTTCAGTCACACTATTTACAGACTTATTTTTTCAAACGTGTAAATGAAGATAAAGTGAATTCGTATGTTAAAGATGCAAAAGCAACAGTTATCGACTAATCCATTAAAGGGTGGCACTTAAAACGTAATAAAAGTCCTCCAACAAACACAATACAGGCAACCCTAATTATTCACTGGAACAATCAAACACAACACTCACACACACACACAAACAATCCACAGGAACAATAATTCAGGGCTGTGATTACGATGCGAAATGGCCGGTGGGATATTAGACCCACTAACGTACATGTCGATGACTATTGTATGCGCATTGTGTAGGACATTCCGGTTATATTAACGAATGCCTGGCTGGCTTCCAATGTGGAGGTTACTGGTTCTGGCAGGTAAGATTGAGAGGCTTCAAGCAAGATAGCTGGAGTTAAGACATTTATTGTTAAGGACAAACGAGACATAGACAACGATAATTGTAGTTTAAGAAACTTTTTTTCTTATTTTGCTTAAATTCAAATGTTTATTGCTCAAGTACATAATCATATATTTCTAGATCTCAAGTTAATGCACAATCCATCTGTGTTGTACTAATTCAGGCACGCAAATTAAGATCAGCGCAACATTTACAACTGCAACAGCGTTCTTCTTCATTTTTTTCCTGTCAGACTTCATGATATTATTCACTCCTTTTTCGATCACATTCATAAAATCTATCCATTAATATTTTATAGCCTTCCTCTGAAACTCCATACAACATTAAAATCCATCACTATTGTAGAAACAATCGTTTCAAACCTCTACTTGAAATCGAAAAATTTTCAAAACGTTAATGTTAAACAATATTAAAAAAGAAAATATCGGGAACAAAGACTAGATATCGAAATCCAAAGAACTTCTTTCCATTAAGAAAACCTTCGGGATTCCGAAATACTTTTCCTTACATATTCTCCTTATATTGACAGCTAACTACACCCTAGAGGACTAAGAAAAGACGTTAGATGGTTCTAGAAGCTATAAATCGCATACGGAAACGGTAACACAAGTAGATTTATTATCTTCGAGAAGCTTCGCGAAGAACTCCCATTCCAGTTTTTGAAAGAAAAGAAAATCTTTTAATAGATACGAAGACGTAAACTCCAGAAGACTTCTAGCCAATTGATATAATTAGGAACTCATTAAACGCTCACGTTTTAAATTGGTCGCACGCTTCTAATGGGAGAACCAATTTGCAGAATTTAACCGAGATCACAGTAGTTAGATTACTGCCAGATAGGGATGATACCGACCCAGTTGCAGAGATTGCAGTAACTTGTAGATGAAATAAAGTAATCAAAACAAAAATGGTTGATGATGATGAGGTTTATCTACTAAAAGACTTTTTCAAAAAAGTAACCGACTTCAAAAACAACAACAAAACAAAAAAAAGGGTGAAATAACCTAATTAATAACTTCTTTCGGAAGTCGGTGGCTAAAAATCAATGAAATAAAAAAAATAAAGCCACCGACATCCGAAAGAAGTTATTAATTAGTTTATTTCACCCTTTTTTGTTTTGTTGTTGTTTTTGAAGTCGGTTACTTTTTTGAAAAAGTTTTTATTTTTACCTTTTTTAGTTTATTTATTAAATAGTCAACCCAAATTCTTGTAAAATACAAAATTTTCTTACATATGCACTAATCTTGTAATCCGTCACAACATAAAAAAATCCATATCTCTAAAAAACTACTGAACCGATTTTGATGAAACTTGCAGTGTACCCTAAGTTGAACAATACCTAGTACAACAAAAAAAGAATTACTTAAATCGAACTTGTAGTTCCGGAGATATGCGTGCACAAACATAAAAACATACATACATACATAAACACACTTGTGAAAGAACAAGGTCCAAAATTGTATGGACACCGTCCCCACCCTTGTAGCATCTTAAAACCTATGTTAATCGAAGGGCCCTAGTCATCTTATCATTTTATTGTACTATGGCGAAACTGAAATGTGCATCCGAAAAAAGTTACATTGACATGAAGGAACCGGAATCATCACAATATTATGTTCCCGATCACGATCGTTTTCTTCTTTAATTATTACTGTTGGATGATTTTGTTCGTTCGTGGCTAATTGAGGAGCTCGTGGCTAAATAATTATAGCCGCACAGGCCGATCATTCGGGTTAAGCCGCGCTTGCCGAGGTTGGTCTGTGGATGGGTGACCATCTCTAATAGCGAGTTTCCTCCGAGCTTCGGAAAGCACGTAAAGCCGTTGGTCAGGGCCATCATTTGTAGATCTTTGACAGTCGTTACTGTTAAGCCTCCTGCAGACACACGCGATTAATCGCGCGGGGCGACATGTCGCGGTCCATTTGCAGTACATTTAGAGTAGAAATTAGCTTGGCTCGATGTCGCAGCGCGATTAATCGCGTGTGTCTGTTCGAGTCTTTAGTCAGAAGCTCTAAAGTCTGATCGCCAGTCTTACAATGGGGTATCGTATTACCCAGTTACTGGGTTGCGGAGGTCCGATAGGCAGTCGCTCATGTAAAATACTGATATCCAGCTGCATCTGGTTCGACTGGAAGCCGGCCCCAATATATTTGGGAAGAAGCTAGGAAGGTGGTGCATGATTTCGTTCGGAGTTTTCAAACAACTCTGTGGAACTAGTGACTTCCGCACGGGAACAACTCACAGGGCAGAAAAAAGTTCAATGAAGAATTCTATTGAATATCGTTATTGTGAAGTTTTGACGGTTTTTTAGGAGTTTACATATACATATATATATTTAAATTACATTATTCGGTGTTTCAGTGTCTATTACAATATTGGCCCAGGCACTGGCTGGTCCAACGAAATTCTCTAAATGCCTTCCAACTCCATAGTACCACACGATACTGACAACATGCGCGCAGGCACCAACTGTCCTCATACCGTGAGCATGACTGCTTCGCAGAAGGAGGCAACCGCTTCCCACTCCGTCTTGCCCCGCAGCTTGGCCTCGACGGTCGCGAAAGGTCTCCGCCTATCGCCGTCGTGAGGACACGGTGGTGCTCTGCCCAAGTGGAGCAGTCCTGCATCGTATGCTCCACCGTGTCCTCAGGGCGATCCTCGCAGTGGTGACACCCAGGCGTTTCTTCCCTCCCTATCAGACACAGGAACCAGCCGAAACTTCCGTGTCCGGTGAGGACCTGCGTCAAGCGGAAGGTGAGGATGCCGCCCGTGGCGCCCCTCCACCTTCTTCTCAAAGAGGGGCCTTACCGCCGCGATTGCGGCGTGCCCGGAGTGATGAGTGTATGCCTGGGGCGGCGAATTGTACTAATACGTGATGGATCGTATCGGCTGATGCGATGAGGGGATTTGGGTGCTTATCAGCAGATTCAAAGAAATGCTTGGAAAGGGGAAAGGCGGTTCATGTACTGAAGAATTGTGAAGATTTTAAAATCTAAATGGAGACTATCGTTACGGACATAATACGGGGCTCCCGTCACTTTCCTGAGGAACCGGTTTTCGACAGTTGGCGCATGCTTGCATGCCATCAGTATCGTGTGGTATTCTGGGGTTGGAAGGCATTAAGGCGCGGGCCACATAGAAGAGACGTAAGAAGTGGACGGGCGAAAATGTATGAGAGTCGCGCCCGCACCCCGTCTCTTCTGTGTGTTTTACGTCGCGACGCTTCTATACATTTTGTATGAAAGAGACACCGAAGAGACATATGTCTCCGCCCCGTCTGCGTCTTATGTCTTTTCTATGGAGCCCGCGCCTTAGATAATTTCGTTGGGCCAGCCAGTGCCTGGGGCAATATTGTAATACTTAGACCGTGAAAACACCGAATAATGTATTTGTTGTGATAAAAAGTAAACGGTTTTGTTTGTAATTAAAAAGATGTTTTTATTTGAAAACTCCTAAAAACCCTTCAATGTTTACTTCACAATAACGATATTCAACAGTATTCTTCATTGAACTTTTTTCTGCCCTGTGAGTTGTTCCCGTGCGGAAGTCACTATTTAGTTCCAAAGAGTTGTTTGAAAACTCCGAACGAAATTATCCACCACTTTCCTAGCCTTTTCCCAACTATATTGGGGTCGGCTTTCAGTTGAACCAGATGCAGCTGGGTATCAGTATTTTACATAGAGCGACTGCCTATCGGACCTCCACAACCCAGCAACTGGGTAATACGATACCCCATGGTAAGACTGGTGGTCAGATTTTTAAGACCTGTATAATTCTGCACTCATGTTTTACAAAATAAATATCTTGTATCTTGTAGAGCTTCTGACTGTAAAAACTGTCAAAGTTCTACAAATGATGGCCAGGATCAACGGCTTTACGTAATTTCCGAGGCACGGAGGAAACTCGCTATGACAGATTGTTACCCATCCACAGACCGACCTCGGCAAGCGCGGCTTAACCCGAATGATCGACCTGTGCGGCTGTAATTATTTAGCCACGAGTTCCTCAATTAGCCACGAACGAACAAAATCTTTCCACGGTAATAATTCAAGAAGAAAACCATCGTGATCGGGAACATAATATTGCGACTGATTCCGGTTCCTTCATGTCGATATAACTTTTTTCGGATGCACATTTCAGTTTCGCCGTAGTACAATAAAATGATAAGATGGTTATGGCCCTTCGATTAACATAGGTTTTAAGATGCTACAAGGGTGGGGACGTTTTGGGTATTGTTCTTTGGCACATTTGTTCAGACGCTGATATATGTAGACTAACATATATGAAAACTGGGCAGTTCTGATAATATTACATACAATCGGGTCGAATTGATAACCTCCTTTTTTTGAAGTCGGTAAAAATGGAATGCTGGTACAAAGTTTCATCCATGTTTTTAACCGAATGTGAAACTTACAGAACTAGATCTATGTTTGTCAGCTCAAACGGTATAGAGAAACTAGTGTAAAATGTAGTTGCCAGATTTGATCAAAACTTGTGGAATTTGCTCTAGCTGCGAATAAATGGCATAAAGCACATGCAATAAAGAACAAGATAAAGTAACCTACCATGACGACTTCAAGCGAGAATAATTCCACTGTGACAAAGAGACAGAATTATACAAGTCTTCTAGCACCATTTCGTTCCCACACTGGAATTACTTTCATACACTCGTCATGGTAAGCCACCTGATATAGATAAAACAATTTGGGGAAATTAGTCAAAAATAAGAATTGGTCACAACAGTCAACAAAAAAGAAGACTAAGTAATAACAAAACACCCTTTCGCTTTTTCCAGCCATTGATGAAAAACAATCGAATCAACACCCGCGACTCTTAACCAATATTGCAGTTGACATCTCTATAGGATTCGCTTCGGCTTTATTCGTGCCTTTTCGGTTGTGCTATTGGACATTTGTTTTGAATATTTCGTACAATAAAATCCGGTTAACTGCGAGTAGTACAGTACTGCAGTGCTACCGAAGTGCGGGGTAGCCACAACTATATGGGAACTATATTTTCTGTCACCAAAATTTAGATTTGTCACCAAGTTGTATCACCTAATAAACAGATCTATCACCACGAAATATTTTCGCCCTCAGATAAACAAAAAGTGTTCCCAGGTATGAATTACCAAATTATATAATTATAATTATTTTCCTTGTAAGGTGGTAATTAGTAACAAAATAAACAAAATGTTGAAACGATGATGACAGCATGACAGGTAGTTATCAGTTATTTGACCTAGGCTGCAAGAGCGAGCGAAGCGAGCTCGGGACTTGGGGCACCCCGACACGGACAGGTTAGGTTCGAAGGGGAT
This sequence comes from Agrotis exclamationis, assembly GCA_950005045.1. NCBI lineage: Eukaryota > Metazoa > Arthropoda > Insecta > Lepidoptera > Noctuidae > Agrotis > Agrotis exclamationis. The sequence continues at coordinate 4,526,893 of OX465433.1, read as the reverse complement.
GGCGGGGTCTGAAAGACCCCGCCATCCCCTTCGTGTTAGGTTACTTTAAACCTTGCACGCAGAAATAGGAGCCCCGCGAAGCGGGGCTCCGTCGAGCCATTATGAGGACAAACCTATTATATTACATACAGAAATATTATTTGGTACTAGACCCTATTTCTTCAAGATTTCAGGTGATTTATTATGGAATTGATTTTATATTGTTTGGTGACTACAATTTAGTGACAAATCTACTATTTTGGGGACAAACTCTATTTTTTAGGAGACACAAAACTAATTAAATTGGTGATAGCTTAAATCATACCCCAACTATATCCTTGTAGCTGTGGCGGAGAGCTTCAGAATATCAGGCATTTTATGTAGAGGCTGATTAAATTCCAAGTGTGGAGCAACATTATTGAAGGACATGGGTTTTAGTCAGTACAAGTCTGACAGTCCCTCCTGCCCTGCCCTGGGAGGACTCGTTCGATGATTTTACCACGTAAAAAAAAGTGTGGTATTTTCTTGCTTCTTTGGCATGAGGTTGTACATTGCTATTTTGTATCAAAAGCTACTAACATTAGCATATACCTAAACTGTTTTCTAATGCTAACAAAACATGGATGCCAGCAAAAATGAGTCCTCCAGCCCTGGGTGAAGCAGAAAGATCTGTCAGACTAGTATTGACTAATCCACAGTGTTCCTTCAATAGCTTTTTGGAACGAAGTTCCTTGCCGCGCGTTGCGAACGGGGAATAGACGGAAAAAATTGTCACGACACTTTTACCGACTGCGCGACGCAAAGGAGGGTAATGTGTTTATTACCATGGAATGGACTGGAATGGAGTGGAGTGGAATGGAGACCTTTTTTTAACTTGCTATCGTTAAGCAAGTAAAAAAAACAGGCGATTTTCGACCTTATTGACATTTAAAATTTAGTTTGTTTTTTCTCACATTCTCGTTAGCTAACATTGCTCCTTCATTAAAATCCGGTGTTTGCAGAAATGTCAATAAGGTCGAAAATCGCTTGAAAAACAGGTTATGTTTTTTTAACTTGCTATCGTTAAGCAAATGTTTTCCGACCTTCACTTGTTTTACCGATTTGTCCAACTGATTCCCACCAGTAGGATAAATCGGTAAAAAAATCAAGACAACCATTTTAATTCGGTCGCATTGAACAGTGTGGTGTCGCGACGATTATTTTTGTTGAGTGTATACAGTAACTTCGTTCCATCCGGGTGTCCCTTGACACCTCTCAACTTTTTTATATCATTCCGTGGTACAATTTAGCTACGGAACCCCTAAACAAAAACGTTAGTCAATTCATGCCGTGGCAACGGCATAATTATTTACGTGTTTATTCATTAGCTTGTGATGATTGCTAGCTATGAATGTCGCAGGCTCAATTCTCGACAGTAATTGAAATCGACTTCAAATATGATTTGGATATCTGTTTTAGAGGTTCTGGTTAGGAACATCAGGTTGTGTCGATAGTGTTTGGTTGTTTCATTCATTTGATTGGTATAATTTCATTTTATTGGATGTTTTTGGGTTCTTAAGTTTCGTTTATGAATGACTCTATGTTTGTTCGTGGTAAATGTAACGGACATAATTGTGAAGATTTTTAAGCTATTGCATAGCTTTTATCGCAGGCGCTGAGCTCGGCGCGCGCGAAAAACGTAACGAAAAATCCTAAGGAAATTTTCTGACCACATCTGACAGCGCGCATCGTCTAACGTCGTTTCAGTTCGGGAGACTTCGGCAATCATAAAGGTACGGACAGACGTGCTCATTGCTAGCACGAAAGCATGCTTTTATTGAGCAAGGGGCAATTTTATTGAGGGAGAGGGAGGAGGAGAACGTTTCTTGACGTGGCTGACCATAGCCTACTTAGTACAGTAATAAATAGGTATAATAAATAAATAATTATAATTGCATACGTTGATAAAAAATGCTATGCAATAGCTTTACCGCGGCAGTCACCGAGTGCCACACGTTTTTTTCGTCATGATGGTTCATCAGGGCCTATAGCCAAAAGTCAAGCGACAATCGTTAACGCTCAGCAGTCGTTAATACATTTTCAACTTTAGCATAAAGTTGAAAATCTATTAAAGATTGCAGATCGTTTTCGTTTGTTTCATTCGCTATCGCTTAGCAGTCATTAATAGATTTTCAACTTTATGTGCTTGCCGTTTGGCTATAGGGCCAGGTATGGTCAAACTAGCTTAAATTCTTAAGCTGGAGTCACACTAACAGAAAATGCTTAATTAACACGACACGAACTTCGACGATCGCGATAAATGACGTCGCGGCGTCTCCTGTTAATGGCTCCCGCAGTAGAGATGATCTTTCATTTATTTCAAAGTACATATATTCTTAAAAAAACATTTTCATGTTTCAAACATGTTTGTATCTTGAAAAATCCTATCGATATTATTGTAACTAAATTCAAATGCCAATTCCTTTACACACACCCTTTGCTTCAGTTTTCCCTCTCTCGTTATTGTATATTGCTGTCACTTATTGACGTACGTTTTGTGTTCCGTATAATATTTATTTAACCAACCTTATTGATATAATTCTGCCCCACTTTGGCAGAGCACTGCCGTGCCCTCACGGAGGCGAAAGGCGGCGACCTCTCGCGCCCGGCATTGGTCGAGGCCATGCTGCGGGCCTAGAAAGAATGGGAAGCGGGCGCCTCCTTCTGCAAAACAGTCATACTAGCGAAGAAGGAGACGGAACGCGTGAGGAAGAGGACAGCGTCCACTTCACGACCCAGCCGCCGCAGTAGATGTCTACTGCAACTGCAACGGACGTCGTAGGGTGATTTCCGGCCACTGTAAGCGCGGTCATGCGGACGGCGAGTAACGGGCGACTGCTGTGCTATCATGGACATGCCCGGGCCGACGGAGCGTCGTGTTCCTCGCGCGCCTCAAAGAGCTGTCAGCAATATACAGTACGCCTCTGTTTAGAAGAAATTAATGAAAATCCAAATGTTTAATCCACAGCACTCACTCTTGCATCGGAGAGTAAAATAAAGCTGCTAATGACTAACAAAATAGGTTGTAAATCCCGTACATTAAAGGTGGCTAAGTGAAAGCAGATTATCGTTATCCTATTTAGTTATTCAGGGAGTTAAGAAAGTAGACTTTGTATCAACCTGAAAATGTTTACAGCCTTACTAAAAAAATTTAAACATCTGTTGAACACTTGTCTCACAATCTTTTTTTTCAACACAATGTATTTTGTTATGAAATAAATGACTTATGACTTGTCTAAAAAAAGTGTGACTGCAAAACGGACCTTATTTCAACGTCATAATCTGACATTTTTTTAGACAACTATTCAACAGACGTTTAAAAGTTTTTGTGGTATGACGGTTAGAGTTCATGTACACACGGCTACACATCAAGCTATGCAAAACCAGTTTGTCTTGAACTCCCTTTATAAGATCTTTCCGCACATTGAACGGTCAGCTTTGTATAGCTTGATGTGTATCTTGATGTGTAGCAGTTTTGTATAGCTTGATGTGTAGCCTTGTGTACCGCTACTTACTTATATGTTTAGTTTTAAGTTTTAAACCTGAATCTTAAATGGCGTCAATATGGCTAAAACATGTAGAGCCGACCTTAAGTAAAATGGTACAAAGGGCTGATTATAAACTAAACTTTAGATTTTAAAACGAGATATTAACCATGTTTTTTTTTTAATTAACTGAATTGGTGTTATTATTCTAATTTAATGTTCCCGCGGGATAATTTTCCAGTTTTACGCGAACGCAGTGACCATATTTGCAAAACATTTTTCCTTGAACATACTGTATGTCTTTATTCTTCAAAGGAATCAGTAAACAAACCGAAAAACCCTTTGAAGTATTTGCCTAAAATAATAAAGATTGGCGTGTATATCTGTTTACTTCGGTTTTCCCTATGTTATTATTATATTCGTAGAAAGGGGAACTAGGGGTATCATTGATCTCGACGTAGTTTGCATTATATGTCATTCGGAGCTGGCTCGCATGGAATATTGGTATAATAATGAATTTGGTTGGTTGTTCTGGGTCTGGGTGTTTGTGTATATGTGTAAACGCACCCAGGATACAGGTCAACTGTGAGGCGAAACTGTAGTGCACTAAGAACGGATTTTAGGAAAGTCATTTCCTGACTCTAGGCGCACACTAACAGCCTGCCGGGGTCGCGGGACTGTCTCATCAGGTAAGCGAGACCCTGGAACGTGAAGGGCTATTGAAGGATCACCGTGGATTTTTGTCAGTAGGTACTTACAAGTCTGACAGTACGGGTAGTAAGACTCATTTGATAAATAATTTTACCACGATAAAAAATGGCCACACTATTGGAAAATGCTGTTAATTATCGCGTTAATTTGCGTTTAATATGAACATTCAAAGACTATTATTGCAAAAATGAACGGGAAATCTCGACGAGTATAGCCCAGCTATAAAGTGGGTAAAAATGGAATAAACCTGTGTATGATAACGAATCTTTTTATCCGATTGACTTGTAACTTCGAATTTACACTTATCATCCAAATTCATTAAACAAGTGTTTCAAGATTTATGAAAATTCCGACCTCAATGGGTGATTGTACTGCGAGGATCGCCCGGAGGATACAGTAGAGCATGCGGACTAATTTGATGATTTAACCACGTAAAAATCCATTGAAAATTATAGAAGAAAATATGAAATCCTCTCGGACGAAGTCCACTATCCTTTATCCATTGACCACCAAACATTTTATTAAATAAAAAGACAACACACTTCGAAAGCTAAACTACCCTCCATTTGAAAGCACTCAAGACAACGAAGGCATTATAACATCGCCGTCGTCCGAGCTCAGAAAACAGTTCGCCTCCAATTTCCTGTAAACATTGACATTTATTTTTAAGCGGAGCTGAGATAGTTCGGCACAATGGCGGTGCAAGCAAGTCATGGAGCGGGGATAGTTAAGCTAATGTTTGAAGTTTTCCGGTAATAGTATACTCGTAGGTAGGTGGAATGGTGTAGTTTCTTAAAAGTTATGAGCTGCATCAATTTATTTCTTTTCATTTTAAGATGTGCTGCATTTTACTTCCATAACCTTTTCTGAACTATATTGGGGTTGGCTCCCAGTAGAACCGGTTAAACGCCAAAAGGGCCTTTTGCTCCCAACGTCAATATTTGTCAAAAAAAACTTAAACGCCACTGGGAACATTTGCCTCCAAGTTAACGGAAAAATAAACAGACGTCAAAATTTGACAATGCATCAGTTATGTCAGAATTGACATCTGCGGTGACCGAATTTAGCTGAATATCAATATTTTGCATTTTACTTCCCAATATGATTGATTTAACCAATAGTTTTTGGAAAGATACAAAAAGTGATGGGGCACAGTGGTAAAAAAACTTTTCTTTCACCGTTTTGAAAAAAAAAGTGAAATAAATAACACTAAAGAGTGTCAGCACCAACGGAACGTAAAGGGCTATTGTAGGACCCCGTGGATTTTAGTCAGTACAAGTCTGACAGTCCCTCCTGCCCTGCCCTGGGTGGGAGGACTCATTTGATGATTTTGCCACGCTAAAAAAAATGTATACAAGCTCTAAACTACTAAAGTGGTGAACTAATAAATTGGTTTTAAAAATTTTACTTAAACTCAACTGCTACAATATTAAACTTAACGTTGAACCAGGCTACTATAACGTGACTAACTTTATTGCGGCTAGAATTTTATTTAAACTTATCATTAGCAAAGTTTCTTTTAAATAAATTAGTTTAGACTTACTTTGCACCTGACAGGCAGTCATTAAAGTTTTATTTTAAAGTAGTTTCGCAAATTAACGCAAACTTTATTATGGAGTTTGTAACTTGAAGTGTATTATGCAGCGATGAAAAGTGTATAAAATTTTAATTTTGTAATTTAAACTTTTTACGGAACTCTAATTTCGCAACTAAGTTGAGGTTGGCTTCCAAAATGCAACTGAAAATACCAATTGTTGAATAATTGATAGTGACCTCAATATCTTAGGTTAATTAAACTCATTACTCTACTTTTTTAATAAGTAAATGCTTGCAGTGTTATTTATACGGTCGGCTTACTATAAAATACACACATCAAAAGTGTCTAGGGATCAAGCATTTTTATGCGGATTTCTTGAGATTGAGATGTGGCTTTGTAATAAATTTATGATTTTATAAATTTATATGGATCCTTTTTGGTGCATTTCATAATTTGAATCAGGAACTGTGAATCAAATTCGAGTAAAAGATGAAAATCAGCTGTCAATATTTTCCCTATAAAAACATACAACGCATTGAAGACATTATTAGTGCTACTGTTTCCCTACTACTGATTAAAACCAACGTTATTATGGAGCGGCGACGTCATTTAAGCAGGGAAGAAATGCTCAGAGCCGTGGGAATGATAGAAGCTGGTTCCCGGCAACGTACTGTGGCTTTAGCTCTGAATACAAGTCAGAGTGTTATCAGTCGACTTTGGACACGTTACCGAAGCACTGGTACCGTGGCTGAGCGCCATGGAGGACGGTATCGCTGCACCACACGGAGACAAGACCGATACATTCAAATCTTAACTCGAAGAGCTCCAACAATAACCGCCATGATGTTAGCCGTGAGGCTTCATCACTCTTCAGGGAACTTAATTAGCGACCAAACAGTCAGAAACCGCTTGCATGAAGTGAACCTTCATTCCCGAAGACCGCTACGGGTACCACCTATAGCAATGCACAATCGTAGGATTCGATATCAATGGGCTCTTGAACACAGAAATTGGGCAGAAGAACAATGGCGTTTCGTGTGCTTTTCTGATGAGTCTCGTTTCGGTATGAGACCGGATACAAGACGTATACGACACTGGAGAACCCCTGGACGCCAACAGCGATTAAAATCCTGCCAGGAAGTCCATCCTTATAGTGGTGGAACCATCATGGTATGGGCGGGTATTTGGATCGGCGGAAGAACTGAGTTTATTTGGATCAGAGGCAACCTCAACGCTCAAATTTATGCTGAGACGATTGTATCAGACGTCATCGTTCCTCTACAAGTGCAAATCGGTCCCTTATTTCAGTTAATGCATGATAATGCACGACCGCACACCGCAAGATTTGTAAGACAGACTCTCGCCGCAGCTAACATCAATGTCCTGCCCTGGCCTGCTCAGTCGCCAGACTTGAATCCGATTGAGCATGCATGGGATATGCTACAGAGAAGAGCTCTGCCGAATATGGAGGGTATCCAGTCGCAAGAAGACCTTTTTTTGTTGTTGCAATGAACATGGGCGGCCATTCCACAGCGTGATTTGGATGAACTCATTTTGAGTATGCCAAACCGATGTTCTTGTGTTGTTAGTGTTCGCGGTAGAAACACGGATTATTAATTGTTTAAGTTACCCAATAAAATTTTAAAGAAAACTGTTATTTCAGTCTTTTTTTCGAACTTTTGTGTTAGTGGTTCAAATGTCAAAAATCCCTTTATTAGGAAAATGGCAAATTTCTTTATTAATGCAAAGGTGACTTGGTTTATCGTACTGTGACAAACGAAAACACTTTATTTGATGAATCCTTAAAGAAAATTTTAATTAATATCAATCAGGAGAAAAGTTATTGCAAAAATATATGTTGATCCCTAGACACTTTTGATGTGTGTAGAGCTTCGTTTGAAGTAGATGCAATAATTGTCAATATAAAATTCTTGATGAATTCTTTAGCGTACAATACAAGCGAATTTCCAAATACATTCTCTCATCAAAACAACAATAAGCTTCTTGCAACTCATCTATAAACCAAGCAACCACAAATCACAGCCAAATCTCATTAGAAATTCATTCATCCATCCATCAAATATAAGCTCCATGTCCCAGGTTGGTGCGAATTACCTGTGTAGTCCTGCTGTCCTCACACATCGAGATAACGCCGTAGATTACGGTACCCATGTTCAACACCTGACGTCATATCCGTTCATCATTAATGATGTTGAGATACGTTGGGGACTATGGGAAGGTCAGCGGTGGTGGAAAATGTTTTGTATATTTTTTGGGTAAAGCTTTTGGGTAGTCATTTTAAAGGCGGTTTCAAGTTGGCCAAAAGTATGCCTAGTTTGTTAAATAATTTATCTTGTTGTAAATATGAAATGAGGAGATCCGAAGACGAACTAAAGTCACCGATATAGCCCACCGGATTAGCAAGCTGAAGTGGCAATGGGCAGGCCATATTGCTCGCAGAGCAGATGGTTGATGGGGTCGAAAAGTGCTAGAGTGGAGACCACGGACTAGCAAGTGCAGCGTAGGACGTCCACCAACGAGATGGACGGACGACCTTATAAAGGTCCCCGGAAGACGCTGGATGCAGGTCGCTTCCAACCGGTATATGTGGAGATCTAAAGGGGAGGCCTATGTTCAGCAGTGGACGTCTTATGGCTGAGATGATGGTGATGATGTAATATGAAAGCTTTCAGTTTACAGCTATTACAGTAGCAATAGCACACCTTACCATTTGAAAACTCCACGTATCATTGCACCTATTCCTTCGTAACGTATTCCTTCCCAAAATCATTCTTAATCATCAAAGTTAATGAACATCAAAGCCATTGCCATTATCATTATCCTTACCCAAATAGCCATTCAATATACTTACCTAAATCCCAACTCATAAGTTTAAAGTCAAATGCACTACTCAATTTTAATAAAGCCTTCTCCATAAGCCCCGTTATTCAAATGGAACAAGGGCCAGCCCTGTTTACATATAGCGTACGAGACCCGCAGTTAATAGGCGGGTAATTTGTTGTGTCCCAACACTAGAGATACCGGGTCCGATCGGTCTACGTCCTTCGCCACTTAGACCCTGTTAACTGGTGATATGGGCGATGTATAGCTGTATATGAGATGTTAGCTATCTCGCAGTTGTTAAACTAACTTGGTACGATGCTACTAGTATTGATGGCATGGAAAGAAGTAGAAAATGAGCTGTACTTTAAAAAATGTACATTGTTGTTGTGTTAAACTTCGGTCAAAGAAAACAGAGAGTCAAAAAGAGCGTTGGGTTGACGATATCGTCAAAGTTGCCGGTAATAGATGTATGAGCTACCGCACAGAACCGAGTAGCATGGCAGAAAAAGGGGGAGGCGTATACCCAGCAGTGGGTGATTTCGGGCTGACGTGATGATGATGATGATGGACAAAGGCGAAAAGAGGTAGGAAAAGTCTTTCTAAACTACTCTCTTTTATTTTTAAGCTATTGCACATAAAAACCTAAGGAAAATCCCTGACACCGTCGTCTAACGTCGTTTCAGTTCGGGAGACTTCGGCAATTATAAAGGTACGGACAGGCGTGCTCATAAAGGTATGGACCAATGGACAGACGTGCTCATTACTAGCAGGAAAGCAAGCTTTTATTGAGCAAGGAGCAATTTTATTGAGGGAGAGGGAGAGGGAGGCAACTTTTCTTGACATTTCACTTGATTGACGTGGCTGACCATAGCCTATTTAAAATTTAAATAATAAATATAATAAAAAAAATAATTATATTTGCATAAGTTGATAAAAAATGCTATGCAATAGCTTTACCGCGGCAGTCCTCGAGTGCCACACGTTTTATTAACGTGGTTGAATCATCAAATGAGTCCTGAACCCAGGGCAGAGCAGGAGGGACTGTCAGACTTGTTTTTACTAAAATTCACGGCAGCAGGACGTTTTGTCAATAAACTAACAAACTCTAGACACATTAAAAATAAGTTTGGCTTTTGCAATTTAAAAGATTGATAACGTTACGATCTGAACAAGTTCTTTGGGCAAGCATGACCAGAAATAGTCTATGCCCCAACAGTGAGACATAAAATAGGCTACAAAAAAGCATTATTAACAAACGTACAGTAATTAACATGGAGTCTGTTACTATACAATTTATTCCAGCAATTATACCTACCAACAAAGAAAAACTGCCATCTTCATCTCTTGTTTTCCGCTCATGAAAATATTAAAGATGCACTTTCTTTAAATAAGAAAAGAAATAGACATTTCAGAATCCCCAACGAACCATTAAAATTAAATTGCCACCTGTTAATAATTCCACAAACAATTTAACTTCAAACACATCAATAAAGAAACAAATTTAATGACAAACAGAACTTAAAAGGAACAGCGAGCTCAATACAAAACATCTCTTTCAAAGTCTTTTGATTTAGCACAAAGAGGCTGAAAGTGTTCTGAAAATGTTCCTTTATATCTCTAGACAGACGCGTTTCAAGAAAAATGTTCGTAAACTCAAACAAGTTAATATAACTTGAATTTGGTATAAGGATTTGCAAACATGGGGTATTGATACTATGTCAGGTTTTTATCGAGTGTGTACGAGAAAGTTTGGGTGGTACGGCGAAGTATTTTCCTATATTGAATGATGCGACGAAGCTACCTATATTCTTGGGTGAGTTTACAAGTGAAGGCTTTTTGTAGAGGTTCAGTCTCACATACTATTATTTATTACACCCGTCAGAAAAAAAACCGGCCAAGTGCGAGTTGGACTCGCCCATGAAGGGTTCCGTAGTAGCAAGCAAAGATTAGGGAAGTTACAGGGGGGGGGGGGACACATTTTACCACTTTGGAAGTGTCTCTCGTGCAAACTGTTTAGTTTAAAAAAAAATATATTAGTAACCTCAATATAATTTTTAAAGACCTATCCATAGATACCCTACACGTATGGGTTTGGTGAAAAAAAATTTTTTGAGTTTCAATCCTAAGTATGGGGGGCACCCCCAAAATTTGTTTTGTTTTTATTTTTGTGTGAACATCCTAATGCGGTTCACATAATACATCTACCTACCAAGTTTCAACAGGATAGCTCTTATACTTTCGACAAAAAGTGGCTGTGACATACGGACGGACAGACATGACGAATCTATAAGGGTTCCGTTTTTGCCATTTGGCTACGGAACCCTAAAAAAGTGTCTTTATGATAATGATGTAACATTTAATAGCACTCTGAAACATAACTCCAACGAACGTTTCTCCGCCAAACGATTCGCCGACACAACGATTCATTCATAGGCGATTCGACGACAAAATCTTTCACCGAAGAACGATTCGTCGACAAAGACATGGTTTGACATTATAATACTAGTAACTAAATCCGACATCAGGTGCACCCCGAGGTTCGGTTAGTTAGGTTCCTTTAAACCCTAAAGACAGAAATAGAAGCCCCGCGCAGCGGGGCTTCGTCTAAGTGGCTTCATTTATACAATACTTCATGAAACACAATACTCATGACTTAATCGTTCTGTCGGCGAAACGTTCATCGTGGAAAGGTTCTGTAGTCGAACCGTCCAGGAATGAATCGTTGTGTCGGCGAATTGTTCAGCGGAGAAACGTTTGTCGGTGTTATGTTTCAGAATCATTTAATAGAACTGAAAGTCTGCTGGTACAAATTCAACTCTGTGATATCTCACACAGTGTTATCATTACAACCTCACTTAATGATTACACACAATACAAAACAAAACTTTACTATCCCGACGACTCATAAATAAAGAATAGAAATATTAACTCTTAACACCATTTTACATAAGACTTAAAACCATATCTATTGTAACCTCAACTTCAGTCAAGCCAGGTTTTAACATGCAAATTAATTCAGCTCACTTAATACAATATCCCCTCGGGAGTTGAGTGGGCTAATAATTCTGAAGAAGACAAGTATAATTTAATTTTTAACTAAGAACTTGTACGGCTCCTCATGGTAATTTTTAAAAGAGAGCCGAGTTTAATCTCAAGGGAGGAATTAAGATAATTTTGCTTTCGAATCTCCGGCCATCTTGGATTCGTCATCTGTCGACGCTTCTAGCTGAATCAATTTTGATATTTGAAGGAAAAATTATGCAGGATATATTATGGAGATTTTTATTTTATTTTCTTCGCAGCTGTTATTCGAGTTTTAAATGTTTTCTTGGTTTATTTTAATTTACAGATGACCAATTTATTTTAAAATTTTGATTTCACTGATAGACAATGCACAGCCTAAATATCTGGTACTGAAAGTGGGGCTAAAAGCTATAATTGACCAAAGGAAGGAATAAGGAGCAACAAAAAAGTATACTGGGCTTATATTTATTCTGGTTGGTAAGAATACCAAACTGGAATAAAACCAGCATACCTTGGCTTCATTAATTTCTAACATTCCCCAAAAAGCAAAAGCATTACCAAAGTAAACTCTAAAACTATGTAAGAGATAAACGTCCATCTTTCCACCAAATAAAACGAATCGAAATCCGTAACTTAAACCAATTTATCTCAAGAAGACAGCGTTTAACTTGAATTTAAATCCAAGACTTGGTCGGAATGGTAGCAGACACTTCGCTACAAAAGTTGAATTTAACACCAGCTAACACTTACAGACGTTTAAAAAAACCGGCCAAGTGCGAGTTGGACTAACACATGAAGGGTTCCGTACCATTATCTATAAACACTGAAAAAGAAATCATATTTGTTCTATGGAGGTATTCCTCCATAGAACAAATATGATTTCTTTTTCAGTATCATAACTAAATAAATATTCTGTGAATATTTCTGAATGCATTGGACTGAACTAACTGAATTTTTATTATTGTCGTTATCAATATCGAGCAAAAACGAGGAAAAAAGCAAGAAACAATCATGTCTATTGGGTGGGAGCCACCTTAAATATTTATTTTATTCTGTTTTTTTGGTATTTGTTGCTATAGCGGTCACAGAAATACATCATTTGTAAAAATGTCAGCTGTCTTATCTATTAGGGTTTATAATATACAGCCTGGTAAAACGCGGAAAGACTGTCAGACAGACGCACGGACAGTGAAGTCTTAGTGACAGGATCCTGTTTTAATCTTTATGTACGGAACCCTAAACAAGTAAAATCTTTAATAGCGGGTGCCTCGAGCTCTAGAGCTCGACCGGCTTGCCAAGGAATGTCCTGGCCACGACTGAATGCTTTGTGAAATAAAGAAATAAGTCGCTTCCATTTGAATGCCGATGAATTCTTTGAAAGCATTTCTTCAAATGCTCTTCTATTTTAGTGTATTTGGATGATTTGTTATAACTATACCTACGTATTGTGCAGTAATAACTAAGTTTACAGATACGCCGTATCCATAATAATGGAACTACTGGATTTTTTTTCTTATAGTAGTTCCATGGAACTAAAATATCTTTTCACCTAATCCCATTAGTTACATTAAGTAGTCGCTCCGTGTGTAATACATACGCATAACAATTAAAGAACAATTACAAAATGGACGTCCACAGTAGATGATGTATTCAGCTGTATTTGATTGAACTGAAATCATAACCCAATCTAGTTGACAAGGCCCAGATGATGATGTTAGTTGAAAACTTATATTTATGCTTTGTGCGGTGTTTTGCTCGGTGAATTGCACTCAGTAACGAGACACATCCTGAACAAAACAGGCACAGACTTGCGTTTATTCTGGCCTCAAACACACACAGCAAAAAGTAAAATTTCCTTCACGTTATTCCAAAAGGTTTAAGTATCAGATAACATAAAGTACGGAAATACTTCAACATTCCCTTACCTCAACCCCTCCAGAAGTAAATTCAAAACATTTACACGCAAAACAACCGACTTCCAAGTATGCTTTGACAAATAACCTGAAAAAAAAACTCTTCAAAGTTGAACGAAAAAGTGGAAAAATTTGGAGCCGTACTAAGCACGATTCCACGAATGTTGTTAAAAAAGTCGGAAGTGAAAAAAATCGCATGATGGTTGAAAGTCTGGGAACTGCATACGGATAATTTGAGTAGGTCGGAGTTTCGTAGAAGCGGCCACACGCTACCTTCCCAAGTGCTAGTTTTAACGGTAATTGTCGGGTAAGTATAACAAATTTTGTTGTAACACACTTTGTAGTAGAGCTCGGTGCATTCGCGAAATTGTATGGGTTTTAATAGCAGTTGCCTGTTAGATGTGCTGCAAATTGGACTTTAAATTGGATTAGATTTTAGAAATTTCTACGGAAACTACTTTGTAGGTGTGTGTCAGAGGAAATGCTATTGCTTGTATGACCTTTTGGTGAACTGTGTCATGCTTAGTGGAAGTTTATTTTAAAATGACATTTCTATGAAGTAAATCAGTTTGATTTATTGACTAAAAATGTCTGCAATCAAAAGTGTAACATGTTACATGAAACATTTACCCGCTCAACGCCCCTACACTGAAAATCTTCATTATCTGCCGAGTCGGTCAGACTTCCCTGAAACCTACCATACCTAAAAACTCTTGGTCGCAGGACCGTCTTAACACCAAACCGTGATCCCGGAACGAAAAAATCTATTGAAGAATACCCTGGATTTTAGTCAGTACAAGTCTGATAGTCCCTTCCGCTCCACCAATGGGGGAACGAGTCATTTGATAATTTTTAGGTCTTTTTTTTATCGCAGCAAATTCCACGGTGTTCAATAGCCTTTATCGTTCCAGGGTTACAGTTACTTGATGGGACAGTCCCACGACTTTTTTTACTTATAAACCTTGAAACCCGGGACTGCACTTAAAAAGTGCAATATAACACAATGTCAATGTTTTACCCCACTTTTACTACATGGAACCCTGAGATAACCCAAAAGTGTCGTTTTAGTTATCTTATATTGGACGTGGACCTTTTTGTTGTAGACACGAATGGAAATGCGGAACACTTAATTTTTTGCCGACGTTAGTGTGTGTTCTTGTCTTGCGTTTTGTGTGTATTTTAAAACTAATAAAGAACCTTTTGTTATTAAGGAAAATGCCCATGGTTTATATTTTGGAAAATATTTGCACATTTTCATGCTTATTTTTCCTTTATCATCATTTAAAAGCTTTTTTCAGCGTTTTATTAAGTCCACCTGGTTTTTTAATAACAAAAGCAAATACTTTATAAGATGAAAACTGACGAAATTGGTATTGTATCTCAGTCCAAATCCTGATCCGTTTTCTTTTACGGATGGTTGTAAAGATGTACAATCATCTTTAAAATTTGAAGAGGCAAAGTCGATCGCTGAATGATTACCTGCTTACAAAGATTAAATTGGGATCAAGATAACGGCTGAGATAGATTAAATTAATTTCCAGCGTAAGACGTTATTTTAGAAGTAATAATCATAATTTATATTTCTCGTATTAATTCTTTTATTTTTTGTTCTAGGTAAGTCCACAAAGAAATTACTACCGGAAAAATCCGTGCGTGCGGAAACCAAAATAGATAGACAGCAAAAAAGGTAAGTCGTTTATCATCTAAAAATGCTCTCCTCGAAATAATGAAAATGTTGCCCCTTTTTTTTTCAATACGCACCGTAAACGTGGTTCATCCATCATAGTGAGAGAAGTGATGGGTCTGCATAATTGAGCCGATTCTGTAATCTTTACTGCAGATGCGCTAAATCGATTTTCACGCTTTATTACTTACCTACTAGTTTGAAAGTTTGAATGAAATTCCGATTTTAGTCCATGATATCTTGGTAACGCAGACTGTTAAATCCATTAAGAATAAAATACATGTGGCACTCGGAGACTGCCGCGGTGAAGCTATTGCATAACATTTTTTTTATTTTAAAAGAAAAAAATCGCTTACCGCGTATATTTAACGAAAATATAATTTATTTAAAATGTTTGTGGTGCACTACTGTAATAAAGAACTTCTTTATTGTAGGAGAAATTTATAAGTAGGTTTCATTGTGGAAACTCCTTTTATAGCTGGCCGTTTAGAATCAGTAAGAAAAAGTAAATTATTTTTATGACGGATTTTTTTATGATTGCCGAAGTCTCCCGAACTGAAACGTTGTTAGACGATGCGTGGTGTCAGGTATTTTCCTTAGGTTTTTGGAAATTTGATTCGGTCGCCGCGCCGCGCCGCGCTCGGAGTCCGCGATAAAAGCTATGCAATAGCTTAAAAAAAAACATCAAAAAACCGGAATGATAACCTAAAGCCGAAATGTCAAAGGCACCCCGGCAAGCGCTTGGCTCTAGGCCCTAATCCATGGGGATAACGCAAACTGACGGCAGTTTGCTCACAGCACCTTTAGGCACTCGTGGAACATGACGCGTCGCCCTAGCCTGCTCCTTGATTGGACGGCGAGCTACACATTACCCGCCGTCCCCCGCGCGTACGGAACACGGTAATCCTGGCCTGTTTCTCAGCAGAAGCAAGGTTATAGGCTGGCCATACTGGTTACGTTAGCTTAAATAATCCAATTTTAGTCGACGTTAGTGGCATAATGACTGTTCCAATTTAGTTAGTTGAACTTCATAACAAACAAATTCCATTTCCCCCCACTAAAATATGAATCGACTAATTCAGTTCTTCGTTTATTTAAATCGCATTTTCCGCGCCGGCGGGTTCGTTCCGTTGTTTCGGTTTTATCTTTTTTTTTACCGTTAAGTTTGTGTTCCGTGCCAGTAAGAGAGCTTGCTCACCAATTTCTACTAACTAAAAATGAAAATCGTCCTTGCCACTACGATATAGTGATGCAATTCGACTGACTTACGTCGCCGTGGCGAGCATCGATCATTCATCTACAAATAACGGTACGGTTCTTGAGCGCTCGGCGTAAGAGTGGGGATCGCTTTGCGCATTGTACACTTATCGACAAATGAAACGCACAATAAAACAAATAAAACGCACAAAACAACGAATCCCGAGTGGCGGCTATGACGCGATGCGCTACGCGGGCCAATCACTACACTTTCCCCGCCCCCGTTCCTCACTTCATCTACCAAAGGGACCTAATAACTTACTTCTGCGCAGGTGAAGGTCAGCGCTCAAGATCCATGCCGGTAACTGTACCCGTAGAAAACCGCAGGTTTTATGTCATTTATGTCGTAGTGGTAAGGATGATTTTCGTTTGTTGGAATCGGTTGAATTGCCTCGCAACGCGTCAAGAGCAAGCTACCTAAATCTTTGGAGCTGGCATTCTGGCCAGTATCCGTTCCTGGCAGTTTGCCCAGTAAGTCTCTGATTACATTCGAAGGGGATTCGATTTCATTCTTCGAATATAACACTTGAATGTTGTGAATGGATATTTCTCTATCGCCATTCTAGAATTGTGTGTCCAAGGGTGATGTTTTATATCGAATAGATAAATATTGTACAATGTACAATCGGAGTAAAATTAAAATGTCACACAGTGCAAGAACCCACAAACTGATTCATGCATATAGGTAGAACATACCCACTTTTAGCTCGTGTAAATGTGGCTTTATTTCCCCACTGTTTATTGGTGAATCTCGCTAAATGATCGGCCGGACCACATTTGTGGTTCCGCATACTATTAGTTCCACTATTTAGTTGTGTGGTTTCATTTGTTGCAAAAACCTGTTTCATTTTGTTCGGGAGTCCAATATTGTATTAAAAATTCATTAGTAGGTCACAGGAACACATGTTAATAAAGGGTACACTACGATAATACGAAAAACTTTATTCCGAAATTCATAAATACGAATTTCAAAATACCGATTTTCATAATTCCGAATGGTTCAAAATTCCTAATATAACAACTCCGATTGATCATTATTCCTATTTTCATAATTCCGAAATTTCAATATTCCTAACATTTATAAATTTTACTATTTTCAAAATACCGAGTTTCAATAGACCGAATATCAAAAATTCCGAATTAATAATTTTCCGAAACATCAAAAACACGAATTCCGATGGTTAAAATACCGATTATTAAAATTCCGAATAATTAGAATTCCGAAAATTTAATCGCTTATCAGAGAAAAGTATGCTTTTAAAACGCCTTGTCAAAATGCCTCTTAACATTTCAATAAAAGAATTTCTTTTGAACAAGAATATTTTCTTTTCAATGATAATAATTTCTTTTATAATTTTTTTTTGAGTAATTAAAATAATTTATTTTTGAGTTACGTATTTTCATTCATAATATTACAAAAAATCCCTGTGAGAAGAACGAAAGCTGTCAGAGTCGGGGTGCCCCAAGACACAATTTACTCGCTATCGCATCCTGAATTCCTGAGTTATATTACCACTAAGGTGGTTCAACTATTTCTTAGGTTCGAAGGGGATGGCGGGGTCTTTCAGACCCCGCCATCCCCTTCGAACCTAACCTGTCCGAGTCGGGGTGCCCCAAGTCCCGAGCTCGCTTCGCTCGCTCATGGATCCTAAGTTCTCCTAATAACAATAACAATCCTGAAGGCAAACAGTCAAAGTCCAGAGGATACGCCTCATCACTCCGCGCCTACACAGGGATGGCGGGGTCTTTCAGACCCCGCCATCCCCTTCGAACCTAACCTGTCCGAGTCGGGGTGCCCCCAGTCCCGAGCTCGCTTCGCTCGCTCTTGCATCCTAGGTCAATTTGTTGATTACCACCTACCAAGGTAGATCGACGGAGCCCCGCTTCGCGGGGCTCCTATTTATGTGAGCAAGGTTCAAAGTAACCTAACACGAAGGGGATGGCGGGGTCTATCAGACCCCGCCATCCCCTTCTAACCTAACCTGTCCGAGTCGGGGTGCCCCCAGTCCCGAGCTCGCTTCGCTCGCTCTTGCATCCTTGGTCAATTTGTTGACTACCACCTACAAAGGTAGATCGACAGAGCCCCGCTTCGCGGGGCTCCTATTTCTGTGAGCAAGGTTTAAAGTAACCTAACACGAAGGGGATGGCGGGGTCTTTCAGACCCCGCCATCCCCTTCGAACCTAACCTGTCCGAGTCGGGGTGCCCCAAGTCCCGAGCTCGCTTCGCTCGCTCATGGATCCTAAGTTCTCCTAATAACAATAACAATCCTGAAGGCAAACAGTCAAAGTCCAGAGGATAAGCCTCACCACTCCGCGCCTACACAGGCTTAAATAACTCTCTAAGAGTACGGTAGACAAAACTACGTGGAGCCGGTTTTGCAGCAATTCGTTTCTGGCACTGACTTTGTAACGAAATTCCGATTTTCATTATTCCGAAAAAATCAGTTTATTCGGAATATTGAAAATCGGAATTTCGTTTTTCGGAATGAGAACTCATCGAGCATTACATTTTTCGAATATGTGAAAATCGGAAAACTAAGAAATCGGATATACGACTTTCGGTTAAATAAATTTCGTGATTCTTAATAATAGATATTGTAATTTTTAGGTAATATGATATTCGGAGTTTTGAAAATCGGAATACCGAAATTCGGAATAAAATATTTCGGAGTATTTGGGTGTTCCCGTTAATAAATTAATTACCATTCTGATTAACGTTTTTAATCATTTCAATAAAACTACTTTTTTTTTTCTAATTCTGTTAAAAATAGCCCTTACTTTCGCCTCATTATGGTCATACACGCACATTGCTTGTGATTATCATAACCTCATATTATCACTATCGCAACTGCAAAAACAACTGAAAAAAGACTCAACCGCATGCTAAGCTGCATTTACAAGACTTGGGACAAGTGGACGGCACCCTTTGCCAAATTGCAGCTACAGCCTCGGTTTTTGTGCCACTCTGTACCTAATATGGACGCCTCCCGCAATAGGATTGCGGGATCCACTTAAAATAGAAACTATAGTAAACACAGTTTTTACTCGGCTACAAGTTTACAAGAGACATACCAATAAATATGTGTAATATATTTTTCAACACATTTGCCCGAAAAATGCATTTACAAAGCCTGTATACATTGTTTGAAAGTTAAAAATTACGCACCATAGAACGGAACGTGCGGTAAAATAAGTACTCTCACCTAAGTACGGTACGTGCGTTTTCTTTACGTTTTTTTTTTTTTATTTCGATAAAAGGAATATAAGAATTCCACCAAAGAGTTTCACATTATGAGAATAAACAACCTGACTGATCGTACCTCCTTGGAAGCGCTTTTGCTAATACGTTGTCTCACTTTAATACTAAAGAGTAAATGAGACGAAAGATGTAGTTCTAATTTTCACCACGTGCATGTGGCGCCATTTGCAAATTCGCGCCATTTTCATATTAGAAACTTCAAAAATTGTTGCGACTTTCCCACTGTTAAATAAAGTTTGTTTAATTACATTTATACTTCCAAGTAAAATAGTGCTATTCTGCTACATCCGGTTCGACTGGAAGCCGACCTCAACATAGTTGGGAAAAGGCAGGCAGATGATGAGAAAATTAAAACTGGTCAAAAGACTCGGTCTAAATATCTAAACGTCTTCCATTTCAATAACAAAATATTTGCCAGTCAGCAAACTAGTAGCAGAGCTCCCTAAAATTTCAACTGCCCAAAGGGGTACAAAATATTGCTATGACCAATTTGCCTGCCAAACATGGCAATATCGCCGATGGCGTCCATTCGTTGCAATGTTGTATTGGACATGTCCTACAGACAAAATGGATGACAATAGAGCCCGATGGTTAACGGTTATGAGCCGATATTTTGTGAACGGAATTACTTTTATACAAAGTTGAGTTGAAAGCATTTTTAGATAAGCTATTTTAGATTTCTGATGAATGAAAAGGTGCTTTTGATGATAAATGTAACTAAAATTAGCAAATAGGAGCAATTATTTTATTTAGTTTTAAATTCTGAGAAGTTCGAATTCTCAAAAAAAAAAAAACAATTAAAAAAAAACACAGTAATAGACAATCTTCTATGCTTAAGTTTACGCAATCATTATAATAAAGATCGCTAAGAAAATGTTTCGGAACTGAGTCTTATAGTGAAATTCCTAAAAAAAATCTTAGTAAAAGATTTAAAACGAAGAATTACCAATTTATCTCATTTCTGTTTCGGTCACTCGGCTCGCTCACTCATTATGCTGAAAATCATAGTCACCATCATTATCCCATGCAAACTCATCTTAGTATAAACAGATTTCCGCGCAACCAACAGCGATATAAGGTAATAACCACGTTGAAAGCAAATCTAACGGTTTAAATCTTAGAGGGTTCGTCCCCAACATCCTAGTAATAGGTAAGGCGACTCAACGAATTCGTGGCATTCAATCCAATCTCGTCGAGAGACGCATTACAAAGTCGCAGGTGTTTGCAATTATAGCAATTCTTGGGATGCTTCAAATCCTTTAAAACTAGACATTCTTCGTAAACCAAGATGGACGTAAAGCAATTTATTATCAATACTCAGAACAACACCTGCTAATGACGTATGTTAGTGACGGCAGCATTTAATTAGATTGAAAGATTAAAAGTGGGGAAGACTATACGTAACATTACGACTGGGTTCTGTATTTGGCTAAGTACGTTGTTCTCCCCCACCCCACCCTTATATAGCCTATAACCCGTCTCTTATATTCCTCCAAACCCTGTTCAATATAAACATGTGAAACGGAAAATACATATTTTTTTGGGTGTTACAATCATCAAATGAGCCCTGGGTGCAGCGGATGGGGCTGCCATATCTTTCTGTATAAAAATTCACCCTATTCTTTCAGCTACCCTTTGCGTTTTGGGGGCACGGTTACCTTAACAGATAGTACCGAAAAACCTCTATACCCCTTGAGCGAAAATCGAAAAAAGAATTCCATAATTACCAAACCCCGTCTTCAATTTAATCCCTCGTTCAATTTAAAGTAAACAGAATCGTGCAGAAGCGAGCTCGGTGCCAATTCTCGGGAATCGATACTCTTACCTGAAGAGAGATCGAGCACTCGAGTGTCGACACCAACTCGTAAACTCACACCTATTCTTTCAGCTACCCTTTGCGTTTTGGGGGCACGGTTACCTTAACAGATAGTACCGAAAAACCTCTATACCCCTTGAGCGAAAATCGAAAAAAGAATTCCATAATTACCAAACCCCGTCTTCAATTTAATCCCTCGTTCAATTTAAAGTAAACAGAATCGTGCAGAAGCGAGCTCGGTGCCAATTCTCGGGAATCGATACTCTTACCTGAAGAGAGATCGAGCACTCGAGTGTCGACACCAACTCGTAAACTCACACCTACTTATTTACCGACACGTGTCGAAGAAATTCTTTCTAGAATTTTCCTAGATATTTGGTGTTATATTGGAGGATATCTTGCTTGGGAAATTGTAGCAGCTTTGGAGGGTTCCAAGTTTTGATATGAGTTCTATTTTGGCATATGACATTTTTGTGAAAAACTACGATTTTTAGATATTATTTGGAGTCTTTTCTAAGGATCGAAATGTCGTTAGATTTAATTTAATTGTACTTATATGACTTGTTAAGAATGTCTTATGGTGGAAGAACGAGCTTGTTTGTAGCGTTATTTGTCATAAAAAATAAAATAAATCATGATCTGACAGGTTGTTAGGTTCGATTTGACGATTTAATCTGTGACTCTTCTTTTCGTATATTAGAACACAAATACGACCTGCGCCGGATCTGTGGCCACGGCAGTGGCCCCGCCAAGACGAGCCAAGCGAAGCGCAAGGGCACTGCCTACCTTTTCTCGAAGTGTTTCGTCGTTTTTTTGAACCCTCATAGAGTTGGTTACCGATGTACCAGATAGTTCATATTCTGAAACTGACATTACATTTTTACTGATATGTAGAATTTGTGAAGTTAGGATCGGTAGAGTTAGGCCGTGTAGATTCAGAAGTTTGGCTTAACATGAGATCTGATATCTTTTTCACAGGCTAAACATTATGTGCATTATGGCAACATTTTACATGAAATGTTTTTGGTGGGATTAGTATATTGCGTTCGAGCTAAGACCTAACGTTTTTCCGTACCGACACCAATCTGAACATATAGGCGTACAACACTGTGCTCTAGAAAGAGACAGAAAATAGATTGTCAAGGACAACGGAAAGTTAAATCTCCATTTGTGCGTCCTTGGCGCACTCATTTATTATTTTTCATTTATTGAATCTTTAATTTTTAAAGCTCATTCATCATATTTTCCAACTAAAGGACTACCACACCTGTTCATATAAAAATGAAGGCCCTTTAAAATTCCATTCTCCGAATTTTCAGCATAAATTGGCAAAAAACACCCCGTAAATATCTTCATTATGCCATTTTGCTCGTGCATATGTATTTATGATAATTATTATGAATTTTATTATCATGAGAGAGTGTATTTTAATGCCTTCACTAATGGAGTTTTCATTGACCATTAGTTTGTGGCTGGTGGAAAAACTACGCGAGTTTTTATCGTTAGCCAAAAAGGACATTAAACTGAATGAATATGGTGCTCGCTCGTTTTATATGGGATTACTGCTATCTGATCTGTGTTACTTTTTATGGAAACTAGATTGTGACAGTTCATGGCCTGTTTTCAAGTAGTTTATGCCAAAAGGGTATGATAAGTTAAAGGTTTTAAATGTTTCTTAAAGTACTCGGTGAGTGTTGTGAAGTAAACTAGAACCTTTTTATATTTTTCGTCAATTACTAAAAAGTTGAGACGAAACGATTTATAAAATTCTACGATGCTTATGGGTAAAACAAGTAGCCTTAGTACTTTTTGCTTAACTTTGTCTTAATAAATAAATAACGATTTTCTAAGCTTAGAAAACCAGCTTATAGAAATTGATTCTTTTCTCGTATGCACACCAAGTCAGAATACATTGTCAACCATTTAAGACGCATTTCCATATCTCCTTTGACATCATAATCCATTTACACTTTTCTCATTTTCATAAAAACGCTGAAGTTATCCTATTTTCCAATATTCAGCATTATTTCCGTTCGGGGTATCTTTCCGGTTAATTTAATATTATTTTACACTCAATTGCTCGGTTAAATTTTTCCATGGCGAATGAAAAGAGTTGAATAAATAATTTAGTTTGTGAGCTTATGAATGAAAAGGTGTTATGGTTGCGTCTGATTTATTTGATGTTTTTTTAAAGCTTAAATTATCTATGTTACTTTTGGTGGATATTACTGAAATTAATAAAATTGTATTTTTATTTTCCCGTTCAAGTGGTTTGTTGCTTTTGATGGTGTAACTGACGACTTTCTTATTGATTGAGAATAACAGATAGGTAGTGTAATGATTCTTCTAAAAGTTTTAATAAATTATTCGATTTCTAACCATAATCGATAGATGGCGCCAAGAGCTACACGAGCTTTACACATCCGTTGTATAAGAATTAATTAGTTATAATTTAGAGCTATAAGAATCTGAGTTTATTTTGTATAATCCGTAAATAAATATCATTATTTATATTAAAATGTTTAATCTGAAGATTAATATAACTTTTGTGTATTTGAATAAGTCAATTGATTGAATGTACTATTTACTTTGCTGTGATTGGTCGATGAATCAGCTGAGTGTTCACTGACTGTGGTAGTGAGGAACATTCGGCTGGTGGCTGTCTTTACCGAACTAGGCAGTCTTATTCGGTGTGTTGAACAGTGAACATTGTTCTACCAATCTGTGCTGTGCCTAATAACAGTTTTAATTACTTTATTTTTATAACTCGAATTTGATTATTGATTTAATATATATCTGAAGTTGTGTTGCTTGCCAAAGTGAATAAACGATTTGCAAAACCGAGATTGAAGTGTACGATTTCATCACAGTAGTAAGTAACACTGGTTCCTCAAATATTCTTTCTGGATTTGTTAAAGAAAATAAATAAAGATTAGATACGTCAACTACAAGAAAATTGCCGAGAGCGTCTGTTTCTTGTTACAGCAAATGCCCTTCAACTTGAATTTGGACGTCATGACCCATATGCCAAATTAGATAAATCCATAGAAACACCAGATGAGGTCCACGTCTTTGCCTGCGTCTATTCTCTTTGGCACAGTGGTCATAAAGAATAGAAGTTAATTTCCTTTCCCTTACTTTGAGACACGGGTGGTGGGTTCGTTTCCCGGGTGGAACATTTATAATGTAGGACCTACAGGCTGATACGATTGGCACAATGGCTTACAGGTAGACACGATTGAATGATTTGCCGCATGTAGCTGGTTCGTTCCTCGAGCAGAAAAAATATTTGTACAGTCGCGTTCATTAACATGTTGGCTCGTCTAGACTTCAAAAATATATGAACATTAAAATAATTCATAATATTGTGACAACTACAAGCATAATTAAATTGTGATCAAGTTTCAGATTCATTAATATGTGACAACTTTTTCTCAGTAACATGTATACAGCCAAAGGGACATTATTATATGAACAACTATGTAACAAAATTATGTAAGCACACATGAATACAATAATATCTAAACAAGTAAATGTAATTCAAATTCAACCTTATTACTCCAATAAAAAGATGATTTTACAAGCAATCTTAAAATTGCATGGTCAAGGAGTTTGCAACATTATTTAGGTATCACTGGCTAGTCAAATTCTCAAATTTTGCTTGTGGATCCCTTAAAAGAATCCACAAGCAAAATTTGAGACCTCTATTTATCAAAACCAAAAACAACCCCTTAGGGGTCGAATTTTGCAATATCCCGTCTAAGTGAGCATCTACCTCCTAAAAATATCCCCCATACAAAATTTGAGACTCCTAGCACTTATAATTACGAAGTTTCAAAAAAACTATCAACACCAAAAACATCCTCTTAGGGATAGAATTTCAGGAAATCCCGTCATAGGTAGCATCTACGTCCTAAAAAGAAACCCTATGCAAAATTTGAAACTTCTACCTCTCAACCCCAAAACAACCCTTTAGGGGTTGAATTTCGTAAAATCCTATCTTAGTGAGCATTAAAGTCCTAAACATAACCCCATGCAAAATTTGAAACTCCTAGTGCTTGTAGTAACAAAGTTTCATACAAACTATCAAGCCCAAACACAACCCCTTAGGGGTCGAATTTCGCAAAATCCCGCCTTAGTGAGTAATTACTTCCTAAAAAGAATCCCTATGCAAAATTTGAGACTCCTAACTATCAACCCTAAAAACAACCCCTCAGGGGTCGAATTTCCCAACATCACGTCGTAAGTACCAACTACGTCCTAAAAAGGACCCTCATGTAACAATTGAAACTCTTAGTACTTGTAGTAACAAAGTTTCATACAAACTATCCATGCCCCCAATCCCTTAGGGGTAAATTTCACAACATCCCGTCTTAGTGAGCATCTTTGACCTTAAAAGAATCCACAAGCAAAATTTGAGACCTCTATTTATCAAAACCAAAAACAACCCCTTAGGGATCGAATTTTGCAATATCCCGTCTAAGTGAGCATCTACCTCCTAAAAATATCCCCCATACAAAATTTGAGACTCCTAGCACTTATAATAACGAAGTTTCAAACAAACTATCAACACCAAAAACAACCCCTTAGGGGTCGAATTTCGGAAAACCCCATTCGTAAGTAGCACCTACTTCCTAAAAAGAACCCGCATGCAAATTTTGAAACTCCTAGTACCTGTAGTAACAAAGTTTCATACAAACTATCAACCCCAAAAACAACCCCTTAGGGGTGGAATTTCGCAAAATCCCGTCTTAGCGAGCGCCTACGTCATAAAAAGAACCCCTTTGCAAAATTTTAAACCCCTAGCACTGGTAGTTTCCGAGATTTCGTGTCCTATGAGTGAGTGACCTTTCGCTTTTATATATATAGATTGAACTGTTCACATGAGGACATATTTTTGATCTATAGATTCTGTAGAATTTATTGAGCTTACCAACGCTCAAAATATTTTGAATCATTGACATTGCCAACATATTATTGAACTCGACTGTACCAAGTTGCCAAGTAACTGATCTCTTGGTCTGGCTTTTTGTGCATGTGATTTTATGTATTTGGAAACGCACCCACTATACGGGAATAAACCTAGGCAACTATTATCGGGAATGTCTTAAGGGTTTACCGTAGCCCTGTACACAAAGGGCAATTTCAGGAGCGGGGTAATTTTTAGTCAGTCAATACTGACAGAGCCTTCCATGAAAGTTGACAGGACTCATGATGTAAGTTTGAAATGAGTGATTTCGACAAAGCGAACAGATAAACAGGTGGATTGCCTTTGCATTCATAAAACATGGGTTGATAACGTACACAACCCATTAACATATAACCCTAAAACTCTAACATAAAAACGACCTCTCGTAAACCTATTTATGACACACCAATCCATCAGAAATAACCGATAACACACTTTTACCAAACCACTCAGGTACAAACGAATTACTCGTAAAACTCTTCGGGAACTTTCGGGAACATTCGGTATTAGCTCGACTTACCTAAAGTTAGTTGTTTAGACTTAGCTAAGTGATAACTTGTTTAGTTCAAGGAGGTATAAGTAGTTGTAGTTTAGGTTTTAGTGTTTGTATTTTGGATTGTTTTGTCAGAAACCTGTTCGGTTTGGCAGTTTGTTGTCTTGGGCGTTGAAGTCTGTTTCTGTCGAGTGTATTCAAAAGTAGTTTGGCTAAATAATTACAGCCGCACAGGCCGATCTTCCGGGTTAAGCCGCGCTAGACGAGGTTGGTACTGTGGATGGGTGACCATCTGTCATAGCAAGTTCCCTCCGTGCCAGGGAAAGCACGGAAAGCAGTTAGTTTCGGCTATCATTTGTAGATCTTTGACAGTCGTTACTGTTATTCCGAAGCTCATAAGTCTGACAACCAGTCTTACCATGGGGTAAGGTATTCCCCAGTTACTAGGTTGTGGAGGTCCGATAGGCAGTCGCTCCATGTAAAATACTGATATACAGCTGCATCTGGTTCGACCTCTATATAATTGGGAAAAGGCTAGGCAGATGGGGTTATGGGACATCTCACCCACCCAAAAACTGGCCTGGCCTGTGGGCCAGATGTCCACTTTTTAAAATGTGCTTGGGTAGATTCGCTCGGACCACCATGGTGGTGACAATAATAATCATTATTTGGTGCTATGATTTACAGATTTATCAGATATTTAATTAAACGTCGGTTTTGCCGAAATATCCCTTTACTTTTTAATAGGAGACATCCTGACCCGTTCTATTAAACTGGTCTAGGTGAATCTTCCCACGCACAATTTAAAAGTGAACATCTGGCCCACAGTCGAGTTTTTGGGTGGGCGAGATGTCCCATAACTCGGCAGATGATGATGAGTTTGAAGTGGAACTTTCTTCAGTGTGGGTGTCCACTTCCAAGCGCACCACCCCAGGCACCACAGGCTACCTGAGAATTCTTACTGGCGGTGGTAATCCTCACCAGACCCCCTGGCTCGCGACAGCCATCAAGTATCCAGGTGACTATCGCAATACAAATCCATAGAGGTTCGTACCTGGGCACGCGTCAATGGATACCAAAGTCGTAAAGTATCGGAGACAAGGAACAGTTTTTAATGAGTTACGTTGGTACGCAGCAGTTCCAGTTCGTTCTGGAGTTTATGGGCTGGATTGAGACCAGTCATTGAGTTAAATTAGACTGATAGCAGTTTTTGAACGTCAAAACTTATTTTTGGACCATGACGATCAGTTGCAGTTCACACTAACCATCAGCTCTTAAAATATGTTAGTTCAGAAGTACTCAGTTACATACAAGTGCATTATTTCCTCACTCAGAAAGCCTTTTTTTTAACCGACTTCAAAAAAAGGAGGAGGTTCTCAATTCGTCGGAATCTTTTTTTTTTTTTTATGTATGTTCCCCGAGTTCTCGAAGACGCCTGGACCGATTTGGAAAATTTTTCTTTTGTTTAAAAGCGTATAATTTCCAATTGGTCCCATGATCATCAGGTCAGGATCTGATGATGGAATCCCAGGGAAATCGAGGGCAACCTTCAAATTTTATAGGCACATAGTACCATTTTCATATATTTTCTAAATCTGTTCAAGTATTTGCATCTGATAATCATCATCTCAGGTGGATGAGCTGATGATGGAAGGTACAACTCCTCAACGGCTTGGAGTAGGCATCGACTGATTTAGTTTGTGTTCGCATATCTCTGGAACTACAAGTCCGATTTAAGTAATTCTTTTTTTGTTGTACTAAGTATTGTTTAACTTACGGAATACTGCAAGTTTCATCAAAATCGGTTCAGTAGTTTTTGAGATAGGGAATTTTATTAGCATATTGTGCACTTGAGCGATGTTGTTACCGGTGCTACGGATTACAAAATTTTAGTGCACATACATGTAAGAGAATGATTTATTTGACAAGAATTTGAGTTGAATATTTAACTAAAAAGAGTAAAATAAAAAACTTTTTCAAAAAAAAAATGTAACCGCCTTCAAAAACAACCACAAAAAAGGGTAAAATAACCTACAAAATAACTTTTCTTTCAGAAGTCGGTGGCAAAAAAAAACAATGAAATGAAAAAAAAATAAAGGCACCGACTTCTGAAAGAAAAGTTATTTTGTAGGTTATTTTACCCTTTTTTGTGGTTGTTTTTGAAGGCGGTTACATTTTTTTTTATCATGGTACAATCGTCAAATGACTCCTCCCACCCAGGGCAGGGCAGGAGGGACTGTCAGACTTGTTCTGAAGAAAATCCACCGTGAAGGACAATAGCCCTTTACGTACCGAGGTCACAGTAGCTTGTTAGTCCCGCGACCCTGGCAGGCTTTGGCCCTCTATGGGGGCTCCGTAGCTTATTAGCTCTTTGAAGCGCCCGTGGAACACGACGCGCCGTCGACCCGGACATGGTCCATGATCAGACAGCGAGTCGCCCATTACTCGCCGTCTGCATGCCCGGCACTCAGAAAGCCTGGGTTTTATGTGACCATAATGATAAAAGGATTCTTTTCAGTATGCTACCCCTAACATATTATTATATCTACTCTCTTTAACTCAGCAAAATAATAATAATAACAGCACCTAAGATTCACGAACCCCACACTCCGATTTCCGCCTTTCTCCAACTTATGAGAAGAAGAAATAATATCCAATAAATTCATTTTTATTGCCGCGAGCATTCCAAATTGTAAGAAAAACGAAACAAAAGGAGGTAGGCATAAAATGAGGTGCTTCATTTAGTGAACTGGGGTAGGCTTCACAAAGAAGTGAATTTACCATGAAACATTTGTTGTGTACTTACCTGCCTTAATTTTTTTTCAGAAAAGAATATTAAAAAACTTAATTGGTTCATGAAATTATGACAAAGAATATTCACAAGGTTGCTTGAATTTTCGCCTTTGAATTAACCCTTTTATGAAGTGCTAGTAAGTAATTAACCTACTTGTTTTTAGGCCTATGTCTCATACCTAAATATTTACACTGTATCATAATAATCTAAATATTACGTGAAGCGAAAACTTCGTACCATTCGTAACACCATTTTACGAAAATTTTGCGAAGGAGTATGTTTGGCACAGTTTATATGGAGAGGAAGCCAATATTTTTGTATAATTTGCCTTTTTTTATCGTGGTAAAATCATCAGATGAGTTCTCCCGCCCAGGGCGGAACGGGAGGGACTGTCAAACTTGTACTGACTAAAATCCTCGGTGATCCTTCAATAGCCTTTTACGTTCCAAGGTCACGGTTACCTGATGAGACAGTCCCGCGACCCGGCAGGCTTTGGCCCTTTGAGAGGGGCCCCGTCAGTTTGCCGACAGCTCTTTAGGGCGCGCGTGGAACACGATGCGCCGTCGATCCGGGCATGATCCATGAACGGACGGTAAGTCACCTCTCAAATGTTGTACTGAAGTTAAGCATCAATTAACGATTTGTTATAGTCTCTTGACAATAGTACGTTAAAACCAACTTTACTCCACGTTTATCGATAGACACAAAGATTTTGATAGTTTTAAGGTATCAAAAGACTGGTTGCACTCTGGGAGGGCCGGTAGAAGTGAAAACTGTTTTATTACTGTGTTATATTTTGAAACTGGAGTGGTACAGATATAAAATTAACGAATTTTGTTACATCTTGTTAGTGTCGTACAGGTGTCAAATCACAAATGTTTTCATATATGCTCGATAGATGGCGTTGCACGATTAAAATTCAAGCTACCGTTTGCCTCTTCGTCTTACGAATTTTCGATCAGGGTCACGTGATCCTAACGCGAGTTTTAGCATTTTTTACTCATTACAATAAAGTGTACAACGCCGCTAAAGAAGTTTCCACTTCAAAAAAATGTTTTAAAGACTAAAACCTGCTTGCATTTGCCACTGGCCGAGTGATGTAAAGGCTAGATAACTGACATTTTGGGGCTATAGACTGAATACAAAGGGATTATGCCCATCAAGTCGAATCCCTGACAGTCTTGCTTGCCTCTCTTAGAAGATATACTATATGTGCATGATCTATTCGAATTTGATGCCATTCTCACTATTATTTAGACACTTTATTTCGGAATATTTATTTTATCGTCACAATTTATTAATCTGTTAATAACTGTGACGAAACACTAGTGTTGTATAAAATGTTACGATAAACATTTTTTGGATAAAGCAAGCTACATTAAATTCGTAATTTTGCCAAAAGAACATTACTTTCTAAGTTACAGCCATATCAGACCGACCTTTTCATTACACTCTCAACGATTCAGTCAAAAATACGCTAATTAGCTCAAACTTTAAGAAACTCCTACGTCTAATTATAAAACTTCCGTAGTTTCGGTACGGGATAAAATTTCCAAATATTTCATAAAGTTGATTTAAAGTAAGTGTCCCATTTTTAGGGTTCCGTAGTCAACAAGGAACCCTTATAGTTTCGCCTATGTCCGTCCGTCCGTCTGTCCGCAGCTTAGCTCAGAGACGCCCAGCACTAGAAAGCTGTAATTTGGTGTAAATATACGGATTTGTTGCGTCAAAAAAGTGGTAAAATAAAATCTCGTAAAATATTTTTTTTTAGGGTACCTCCTGTACACGTAAAGCGGGGATGTTTTTTTTTTTCTCGCGTACCCCTTAGTGTGGGGTATCATTAAATAGGCCTTTAAAAAATATTGGTAGTTTCCATCAACAATTTTTTGATAAAAAGATTCGTTTGTGAAATATTAAGCTTTAAAGTGCTAATTTTTGCCCTACTCGAGTGTCCCCCCCCTCTACCAGCTAAACGGTTATGTTTGGGGGTGTGAAAAAATTTACAATAGTAGTATATATAACGAAGTTTAAAAGAAAATTATCATGACTAAGTGGGCTTTACAAGTTTACGAGTAATAGTTGACCAACTTATAAAACGTACTGGGATAACATTTTCCTAAACAAAATGTATCGGAGAACAACTGCAAATGTAAGTTTGTCAACTTCATTTTTACAGCTATAATAGGTAGTGGAGTGGAGTGGAGTGCAGTGGAGTGGAGTGCAGTGGAGTGGAGTGCAGTGCAGTGGAGTGGAGTGGAGTGGAGTGGAGTGGAGTGGAGTGGAGTGGAGTGGAGTGGAGTGGAGTGGAGCGGAGTGGAGTGGAGTGGAGTGGAGCGGAGTGGAGTGGAGCGGAGTGGAGTGGAGTGGAAGGGAGTGGAGCGGAGCGAAGTGGAGCGGAGTGGAGTGGGGTAGTGTGGGGTGGAGGGTCGAAAATCGCTTGAACCTTTTTAACAGGTTCATAGCGATTTTCGACGTGCCTTGACACCTCTCAAGTTTTTTTTTTTAATACGTCATAAATCGTAAACCTTTCAAAGTTGGAACCAACTACAAGAACTTTTATAGTATGTTATTACTTGCTGCTACGGAACCCTTTATGGGCGAGTCCGACTCGCTCTTGGCCGGTTTTGTTAATTAAAGACCTCTTATTAAAAAGTACGGCTAGTAAAGAAATGTGAGCTCTTAAATTAGTTTCGTATTTTCTAGAACTATTCTGCAATTTTCGCTGTGTAAAATTTTATTACTTTACCTTTTACGGGTAATGGCACTTTATTAAATTCCTTTGCTGAAGTTAATATTGTGCTGGACAAAGTGACAGTATTTTTGAGGTATCGTATCTAGCAAAAAAGTAAAAGCTATTATTTACATTATTACTATATTTTTTAATAATATTTATCATTACTAGCCTGTATTGTCCCACGTGGTCACTTACCATAGGCCTGGTCCTCAAATTCAAGGTTGTTCAGCATGCAATGAAAAGAGATGCTCAGTGTTTCTCTGGTGGATAGAATTCGAAACGAAGTCATTCGCCATAGAACCAAAATAACCGATAATGCGCGTAGAATAAGGATGCTGAAGTGGAAGTGGGCCCACCACGTCTGTAGACGGACAGATGGTAGATGGAGCAGACATGTGTTAGAGTGGAGACGAATGGGCAAACGTAGTGTAGGACGCCCTGCTGTAAGATGGGTTGATGATTTGAAGAATGGGGCTGGCAGCGGATGGATCCGGACTACCCAGGACCGGGAGGGTTGGGATGTCCCACTGCTAAGAAAAGGCCTCCCCATATCATTCCAAGTACTCTTTTCAGGCCACATGAATAATAACCGCTGGGCAAAAATAACTATACAATGGATGCTTGAAGTTAGGTATATTAATTGACAAACCAAACAACAATACTACAAAATAACGAATTCCTACAGAATTCTCTTGTTATCTTAACAACAGAAATACAAGTCTCGTTGTACTGAAACGGTAACAATATTGTACTGGCCTACATACTCTTCGATCGTCTAAGTTAAAAACGTTTATGTGTGAAACTCGCACAATAGGGCGGAAATAAAGCGGCGGTTGGAGCTGGTGGGGGGAGATAGTGTTGTGCTTTGTACCTAGATAGAAAGTAAAAGTGTTTTAGTAACGTTGGGATTTCATTTCGATGTGCTTTAAGCACATACCGGGAACTTACCCTACCGGAATTAATTGTGCTTTAAATGACATTTTAAATAAGCTAGTTTTTTTCTTTGGCTTACACTAATTAATGATGAAATTAATTTCAGACCAAGAGGAGCTTGTGGGTAAATAATAACAGCCTCGCAGGCTGATCTTCGATCGATCTGTGGATGGGTGACCATCTTTCATAGCGAGTTTCCGTCGTGCCTCGGAAAGCACATAAAGCCGTTGCTCCCGGCTGTCATTTGTAGATCTTTGACAGTCGTTACTGTAAGTGAGAAGCTCTAAAGTCCGACAAGCAGTCTTACCACGGGTTCTGCTGGAAGCCGACTCCAATATAGTTAGGAAACGGCTAGGCAGATAATTACTTATTGCAGACCAAAAGCTAAACTAAATTAGTTTTGCTGGGACTGCAACCCGCATTACTGGTTTTGTAAACCTGTCATCCTGCTACTAGGCCTATTCCTCTCCCCATGACTTCCACTTAATTAAAAGTTCTGAATGACAATCGGTTCTCTGAAAAATAATCGATACTTGTATTATTATTCTACGAGTATGTTATGCTCACTATGATAAACACTAAGAAAAGCATTTGATGTGCTCAAAATCATTATCAAATTAAAAGAATAATTTGTAGTGATTTGATTTTAATTTTTTTACTGATGTTGCTGGCATCCATAGGCTACGATGACCGCTTTCCATCAAGTGGGCCGTATACTTGCATGTCGATATACCTACTGGTATCAATAAAAAAAACCGCATATCTATACAAAGATGACCACTTAAACTTTCTATGATAAAATCAACTACCCAACCCAAAAAGCATTCCAAGCCATCAGTTTTCAAACATTCCGTAAGCTACCTGCAATGGTTCGTGACGTTTAAGTTGCAAGCGATCGGAGCGTTCGGAGCGAAGTTCGCTCAATAGACCGGAAATAGAGCGGTGCAACGTTGCACAGAGCTAGTTTCACAACTTTTCACTGAAATAACCTTGTTGTTGTATTTTTCAGTGCTGTGAACAAAATGAAAGTAGGGCAACGAAGAGACATGTACACATTGTACACGTATGTTAAAGATCTGCTTGTGATTGATATTGTGCGCACAGCTCCTTAGCTGTGCGCACCTCTGTGTGTGTGTGTTGATGGGCTATTTGACAGTATCAACACACACACACACAATAAGTCCGTTATTTAGAGTTTTGAAAAATAACGGACACATATTTTTTCTTATGTAAAATCAATGAATATTTACCAAGATATAACACATCAAGACTCGAGAGTGGGGGTTCGTGACGTCAAAATTAAGTAAAAAATGTACTAAATTGTGACGTACTGGCAATTTTGAAAGCATCATATCTCCGTCAATTTTGGTTTGCGTAAAAAAAAGAAAAATACGGTTCAAATATTATTTGATAATCTAACTGACGGAATAATTAGATTTTTTTAGTCAAATGGCCTATTTCACTCCTTAGTGGAATTGCCTGCCGGAGTCTCGTGGTCTTTAAGTCAATAGTGAATATATTACTTCTAGGCAAACGTGCTTCACCGTCGGTTACATCATTATTTATTATCAGGTGAGGTAGGGGGTCAAAAATAAGCCCGGTGTAAAAACAAAAGATTGCCTTGTGCTTGCCTTTGATTGTGTTTGTGTATGTGAGTTTCAATGTTTCTAAACACACCCACAATACGTGAGAAATCCTTATAGTCCCCACCAGATAAGTCTAGAATAAAGGTCATTGATCCTAATAATGCATCGTTCGAATTTTATAATACCATCGTTCGAATTTCAAAATAAAATATAAGGTCAAGGTCGACTTCTATCACGATACGTTTGTTTTGATCGTGTTACGACACTTTCTTTACAGATTTTTTTATCGTTTTGAAATATTGTAAAACATTGGTACAAGGGGGTCAACGATTTTTATTCCAGTCTTATCTGGCGGAAACTATATGTAGTCTGATGGGAATCAAAACAAGCACAATAAATTTTAGGGATTTCTTTTAGGGATCTATAGTTCATCAATTTTGTTTTTGGACTCTAACATGTTTTTGGTGTATTCGCATCTCGGTACCCATTAATATTATATATTAAAAAAAAAAAAAGATTAAATGGGTGCCAATATGGGAAGATCAAAGGTAGAATGGATTTTATTTTTGTACGGAGTAAAGAAAAAAAATATTCAAAAACTCTTTTCTGAAGCAGAAAATGCTGTACGTTATTAATAAGTATTTAAAGTATGAGTGGAGTTTTCGAAACGCCACAGTAAAAGACTTAAAGCAACAAATTTAGATAACTGCCCAGTTGTTGTGGTTTCGTGTTTACTAACTTGACTCAAGTTTCTGATTCTGTACGATAACGGTATACTTTCTGGGAACCGCTCCTTTTTGAATGTTGTATTTGACCAATAACTTTATATTTACAGCAACTTTTTATACTATTTTACTGTTAAAACATAAAATTGATTAAATTGAAGTCCTTCGTAGAAAACAGCTACGTTCGGTAAAATACGATTGTAGAATAATATTATTGTTTAATTAAATGATACACTTAAATGCAAAAGCTAGATAAAGCTATTGCATAGCTTTTATCGCGGGCTCTGAGCGCGGCGCGGCGCGGCGACCGAATCAAAAAATTCCAAAAACCTAACGTAAATACCTGACACCACGCATCGTCTAACATCGTTTCAGTTCGGGAGACTTCGGCAATCATATAAATATCCGTCATAAAAACAATTTACTTTTTTTTACTGATTCTAAACGGCCAGCTACAAATGGAGTTTTCACAATGAAACCTACTTATAAAATTCTCCTACAACAAAGAAATTCTTTATTACAGTAGTGCACCACAAAAATTTTAAATAAATTATATTCTCGTTAAATATATTTTGTTCTTTTAAAATAAAAAAAATGTTATGCAAAAGCTTCACCGCGGCAGTCTCCGAGTGCCACATGTATTTTTTTTTTCTATTTAACTTGAAGGAAAAAGATTTTAGGAAATTATACCTATTTTTTATCTTTAGCAAAGTTAAAACAGTTTGCATTCATTCTACCAGCCCCTCTTTGCAAATAGGAATATTAATTCCCTCTGTCTTAAATCTCAAGTTCTCCATTGACCCACAGTGTCTGAACCAAACTTTTATTTGATCAAAACTCAGAATTATTTAAAAAAAAATCTGAAACCCGTCTTTAAAAAAAATTCTTGTGGCACTAGGAGACTGCAGCGGTGAAGCTATTGCATAACTTTTTTTTATTTTAAAAGAATAAAATCGCCTACCGCGTATATTTAACGAGAATATAACTTACTTAAAATTTTTGTGGTGCACTACTGTAATAAAGAACTTCTTTGTTGTAGGAGAATTTTACAAGTAGGTTTCATTGTGAAAACTCCTTTTGTAGCTGGCCGTTTAGAATCAGTAAGAAAAAGTAAATTGTTTTTATGACGGATATTTTTATGATTGCCCAAGTCTCACGAACTGAAACGATGTTAGACGATGCGTGGTGTGAGGTTTTTTCGCAAGGCTTTTGGAAATTTTTTGATTCGGTCGCCGCGCCGCGCCGCGCTCATAGCCCGCGATAAGAGCTATGCAATAGCTTAAAACTTTTATTCCATGAAAAGATACTTTAGGTTTGTCTGCAAAAATGAAAACGTCGCATTTTTTCTCTTTCATTTCAAGCTAGCACAGAAAAATAACAACTTGAAATCATGTTACTTATTTCACTTTTAATGTTGCAAGCGCTCTGAGAGAGAAAGTACTTTTGTTTGCGAAGCCTTTCAATGTTTGTGTTGTCGGTTATTTAAATATAACTTCAAAAGAAATAGAGAGAACATTTTGTGAAAGCCATTTTTATCTGTAAAATGAATTCATATTTTTTTGTGTGACTTTATCTAACCTTAGTAACTGGCTATGCATAGACAATGCGGTTTCATGCTAAGTGCCAAAATTGCGCTTGCCAAGCCTTTTGTGTCCGGGGTGCTAAGACAGGAAACCTCCACGTGCGCCCGTGGACTGGAGTTCCCTCTCGGATACGTCCGGGGGGAAGACCAGTTTTTCGGGCCGGTGCGCCCTGGGATGCGGGCAAAAACTCTTCTTAGGCACTGTGCCTAAGGGGTCTCTTTGCCCGTATGCGAATAGCCTGTCGGGTGGAGGCTCCAACGCGTGTCCCTCTGAATAGCAGAGGGCACAGCGGCGGAGCGGGCTTGCGGACGGTGATTAATGGGTATGCTCGCCGTCCGACCAAGGACCAAGCCCGGGTCGGTGGCGCGTCGTGTTTCACGCGTCACCGACGGGGCCCCTTATGGGGCCAAATGCCTGCTGGGGTCGCGGATTTTTCTTAATCCAGGATACCGTGGCCCCGGAACGTAAAGGGCATCCGAAGGAACACGGGTGGATTTTAGTCAGTAAGAGTCTGACAGTCCCTTCCGCCCCACCCAGGGCGGGAAGACTCATTTGATGATTTTGCCACCCCAAAAAAAAAAACAGCCTTTTGTGTCCAAAAAATAATCCAAATCTGTGCTTAAATTCTTTTCAATGCTAAAATCATAAAATAATTTATATCTTACCCAAGGCCACATCTCTAGCGTTAATATTTACCTACTGAAATTACCCAACAAAGAAGAAAAATATAAAATATGCGTAAAATCTTCACATAATTTATTCCATAAAAATATTTCGGTATAAATGACAGTCTATGGAACTTTATACTGGCTACGCTGCTACGTGATGGCGTAGCGCTACGTGCAGTCGTAGCTTCTCGCGTAGCGCGTAGCACTTTATTAAAAGTGGAATATTTTGTGTCTTTCGCATTGGACATTTACTTACCTACTACTTATTACTGTAGTGCCCGTTTTCAAATTTTAGCGATACATGAATTAATGCCTAGAGCGCTCAGTATTGAAGTGTTTTTAACCGACTTTAAAAAAGATGAGGTTCTCAATTCTTTCGATATTCTTTTTAATTAAAAAAAAATTTGAACACCGATTTCTCCGCGATTTCTGCGGTCTGGTTTATGCGATTCTTTTTAAGCTATTGCATAGCTTTTATCGCAGGCTCGACGCGCGCGCAAAACGTAACGCCAAATCCTAAGGAAATTTCCTGACCACATCTGACAGCACGCATCGTCTAACGTCCTTTCAGGTTCGGGAGACTTCGGCAATCATAAAGGTACGTACAGACGTGCTCATTACTAGCACGAAAGCATGCTTTTATTGAGCAAGGGGCAATTTTATTGAGGGAGAGAGAGAGGGAGAGGGAGGAGGAGGAGAACGTTTCTTGACGTTTCACTTGATTGACGTGGCTGACCATAGCCTAATTAGTACAGTAATAAATAGGTATAATAAATAAATAATTATAATTGCATAAGTTGATAAAAAAAATGCTAAGCAATAGCTTTACCGCGGCAGTCATCGAGTGCCACCGTTATTTTTTTGTTCTCATGCAGTATTCTTGTTCCTAAAGCACTGATTTAGGTATTGAGCAGTGTCAGTTAAACGAAAATTTCTCTATTAAAAAATGAGATCAGAGTTCACAAACCAGGGGGTCTACTCTCTTTCTCTGAAACGAAACTTCGCCAACGAACGAAATATAAACGTTGTTTCGTTATTGACCCTACTCTATTTTGATTTCGGACACGCAGGCGAAGTTCGGATTCATAGACAATTATCGTGAACGATTGGAATGAACAATTATGTTTGGGTCTTTTATTATGTCCTAAAAAGTAAATTACGGTTTTTAATTTAACTTATGTTATAAACTATTTTGCTTTATTTTTAAGTTTTACCTTTAACACTGGTTTATTAAAATATATTTCTAGTAATATTCATGCAGAAAATATAAATATACGGATCAAAATTCTATTTTCGGCGAAATTCACCGGGACACTATAAAACACCCTTTCACGGTCATTGTTACCCGACTAAATTGAAGCGTATTAAGTTCATGCCAACAATGGGTAGTAACATACGACAACCAAAATTAGCTGTATAGTCACACGCAATCTAATCCATGTCAACACATGATTTTTTGTTTGCATTCTCTAAAAAGTTTTCTGAAGTTTGTTTCTCAAGTATTGTGTCAGTAAATCATGTTTTCAAGTGCTTTTTTACACACTTCGCAATCGCGATACACATTCCGTCCGTCAGAAAGTTTCAAGTTGTACTTTATTAATAACGCAGTCTGCATTTTGGGTCTCCACAGACCACAAGTTTTATTTTGGATTTTAAAACTTTGTAAGCTGAGTTTGTAAGTATCATTTATGTACTATTTATTTGTTTTTCATTAAAAATATCATTATCAATTCTTCATATAAATCTATTAAACATCTTTTCAGTCTAAAATGGCTCCACATACGGGTTCTGCTACTCCAGAGCAAATCGACACCCTTCTCAAT
This sequence comes from Agrotis exclamationis, assembly GCA_950005045.1. Classification (NCBI taxonomy): domain Eukaryota; kingdom Metazoa; phylum Arthropoda; class Insecta; order Lepidoptera; family Noctuidae; genus Agrotis; species Agrotis exclamationis. The sequence goes on along the minus strand of OX465433.1, from coordinate 4,487,037 downwards.
TTTTTGGACGAGCATAGGGATCTAGCCCGTGGGAGATTGAGGAGTGTCGAAGGAAATGCCCGGGCAAAGAGGCTGTGGGAAGAATTGTGCAATATGCTTAATTCCATGGGCGGTTGCACAAAAACTATTCAGCAGTGGCAAAAGGTACTAAGTGTTTTATTAATTAACTAGTGACCCGCTCTGACTTTGCACGGGTGCAATGTATACATATAAACCTTCCTCTTGAATCACGATCTATTGCTGAAAATAACATTAAAACCCGTTGCATAGTTAAAAAGATGTAAGCGTACAGACAGTGGGAGCGACTTTGTTTCATAATAGGTAAAGATAACATAATAATATAGTGACATGAAAAGCTCATACTTGCTTCAATATTTTGCAGGTATGGTTTGATAGAAAACATTTAGCCAAGAAAGCTGCTGCTGATTCTCGGAGGTCGGCTTCAGCGACTGGAGGTGGTCCATCAACGGCACCACCACTCTCCCAATGGCAGTTAAAGATCCTCTCTATAATGGGAGAGAGGTTTGGTGACCGCCAAACTGGAGCCGTAGCGCCAGCCTTCAGTGAGGTATTATTTCTTTGAATTCTCAATTACAGTAGTAATAATAATCTTAGATGTATCACTTTTTTTTCTATTCTAGTTGTTTTATTAGGAAACAGTACCTACTTTTATGTATAATAATTTAAGGACCATTGTAAAGTCATCAAATCTTATTTTAATATTCCATGATTCTAATTATCTCATTATAGTATTAATCTGTTATTTTTTTTTCAGACCAATGAACCAATTCCATCCACCTCCAGTCACACAAGCCAACCTCCGAGCTTCTCACAGCCTCTTGATGTGCATGAGGAAGTTGTGGAGTATGTGGAACCCAGCCAGGAAGACAGACAGCTCTCGGAACCTGTGAGTCAACCCCTGACTTCCACACTTTGTAAGTACATATTTGTTACTGTGATATTTTTAGTATTTCTATCATAATTCTTAATGCATAACTACATTGCAGAATAACAATTTATTAATTGTTTATTGCAGGAAAACGAGGTTAGCTTGTAAATTATATCTATCCTGTGGAAATTTATTACACAAGATAGAAGTAGAAGTAAAGAATATACTAGAAGAAAAAAGCTATTATCACGTCTTAGTCTTTACTGTTATTTCTATATTTACTATCACACAGTAAAATGTGCCCTTTTACTGAACCCATTTCAAGTGTCACAGGCTACCTGTTTTTTTTATTGTAAGTACCCATTTAAATTGGAATGTTGTTTTGCAGCCTCACAACCTACACGCCGCAGAAGGAGACATTCTGCTGCTGCCTCTGATGTCAGAAGCAGATTATATGGATATGAAGAGGGGCGTGCAGAGAGGGAAACAAAAAGGAACACCGAGCTTGCAGGCATCAAGGCTGCCCTGTTACAGCTGTGTGGCCTTGTGCGAGAATGTTTAGATCGTATAAATTAAGATTTGTTAATTTTAATATATTAATTGTTACCTTTCTTTTTAATATTTTGTTTCTTATCTTGTATCTTTTCTTATATCTTGTTTAATATTATTCTTATCTTATATCTTGTTTAAGTAAATAAAACATTATTATAAGTTAAACAAAAAATTTTATTCTTTTAATATAAAGAAAAAGTAAAGAACAGTGAGAATATTATAAAGGAATAGGTAGGATAAAGTTCTACCTTCATCCTATCTATTCCTTTCTAACAGTTGCACTAATATAGCTCTTGCCCTTCTACCTGCCTGTAGAGCTTGAGCTGATGAAGTGGCTGATTGAGAGGAGGGAGGAGAGAGAACCTGCCTGTTTCTTTCAGCTTGGAGCTCATCTTCTGTCAACTCGGGAACATCAATACCACCCCTTATACATAAGTTATGTAAAACACAGCAGGCCAGTATAATTTTACCTGCTGTTTCAGGGCAGTAATGCAGTTCCCGAGCTGCTAAAAGACATCTCCATCGACCTTTTAATATGCCAAATGTGCGTTCTATGGTGGAGCGTGCACGCTTTTGGATAAAGTTGTACCTTCCTTCAGGAGAGTCTTCAACAGCATTATCTATAGGTGTCATCATATACTCCCTTTGAGCATAACCAGAATCACCTAAAATAAAAAGTATTACATTATGTGAGTTTGTGAGGATGTATGGATGTTTGTTACTCTTTCATGTAAAACTGAATACACTGGGATGAAACTTGGCGCACAGATAGACCTTAGATTACATCTATAGGATACTTTTGATCCCGGTATTACAGACAAAACGGCAGACAAGCTAGTAATATATATTTTAAAGACAATAAATTCCAACGTACCTAATAAATAAACTGTTTCATTCTGGAGACCCTCCATGTGGCTTCTTATGTCACACTCTCTCCAAATGTAAGCATCATGTGTTGCTCCACCAAATGAAGCATCCACATTTGTTATATAGCAATCACTGTCGCATATCTGGAAAATAATGTCATTCAATGAATCATACATTAAAGAAGTAATTTAGGCATAGAGAGATTAATGAGAATCAACAACAGTAAATGTCACAATATAATCATTAATATTAAGTTCTTAAAGGTACTTACAACTTGGGTGTTAAGTGAATGAAAATGTTTTCTATTAAAATATTGTTCCTCATGCTCAGAAGGTCTAACAATTGCAATATGAGTGCAATCGATGCACCCAATCACCCCAGGAAGCCGATATTTCTGATAAAATCTGAAACATTAATTAAATACTTACTAAATATTCATTCAAAATAAAGTAAACTGAAATAAATAATAAAACTTATGTACATACTTCTGCTTAATAAGATTCCTTTCATTTATATCTTGCGGGAATTTTATGTACTTCCTTAGTATATGGGGTGCATTGAGGGCAGTTGTGACCTCCTGCAAACAACGAGAAACAGTCTGTTGTGCCATGGGCCCGTCCATGTTTTGCCCCACAGATCCTTGGTAACTACCTCGGGCATAAAAGTTCAAAGCCGTAAGGATCTGAAAAAGATGTGGATTGTGAACAGTGCTAGCTTCATTCTATTGAAGAGAATGATAGTAAAAAATATACAAAACCTTAACTGTAGGTTCGATTCCATGACGCCTTGCCTTTGGAGGTAATAACGGCACTATTTCCTGGCACAACTCTTCGAATAATTGCCGACTGAGTCTGTAATTTCCTACAAACTCTAAGTCGGGAATTTCATTAATATTAAGTTGATTGCGCAGGCGACGCCGGTTCCTTCTACGCTCTAAACGTTCTTCACGTAGAGCAGCCTCGATTAAGAGCATTCTTGTAGCCATTTCAAGCAAATATAAAACAAAATATACACTACCGAATGACTAACGAAAATCAAAAGGTAACACTTTTGGTTTCGTCAATTTGAGGTTAAAATTCCGAACAATCATTTGTCAAATTCAAATTTTCGTTCGTAACTTATAAGAATTAGAGTAGGTTTAGAGAATTTAAATGTCAAACAATGTTCGTTCGAAAGAAACTTCGTTGAAACTTCGGAACGAATTGAACTGTGGTAGGAAACACGCGAAATTCGATCGAAACTTCGTTTTTCGTTGAATAAGAGTAGACCCCCAGAATTTCCACGAAAAATATTAATGAGACCTTGATATCAACTTACATAACAACCAAATCGTTCCCATTTACAAAAGGTAGGCAGCATTCAAGTCCGACTGCCAGCATTATTCACCCGGCGACCTACCGAACAATGGGATCATTTACGAAATATTAAGGCATTACACGGAAAAGCTTCTAAAGAGCCCTCTTGTTTACTCAAAGAAATGTAAGGAGGTTGACGACAGAGGTTCTATCTGCTATCTGTACCATTGTGGTACCTCGGTACAGCTGCAAGAACTATTCAAAACATTTATCGGGCCAGCGACACCTGTTGACGGTGTATACACGGCCTTATCTGAGAGCATTGAGGCAGTAACGCTGTTGTGAACTCCACTTAAAAGTCTGATAACGTAAACGGGGGATGTCGGAGGCTTCTTGTGCCGGCTGTGTGGGGGCACTTCACGACTAAAGTGGCTTTGGTAATTGGCTTTTTTTTTACTTGATGTTGACTTGTCTATGGGTATGGTGATTTGGAATAAGTTAGAAAAAAATATGATTAAAAATAGTAATTGATTTGCTCAATGATAAAGTGTGATATTTTATTTTAAGATATAGATACAGGCTTGTCTAGTTTGGTGTCAATATAAAACATTTTTTTTAAATAAGTATTTAAAAAAAATACATGTGGCAGTCACTCAGTTGGTTTCATTGTGAAAACTCCTTTTGTAGCTGGCCGTTTAGAATCAGTAAGAAAAAGTAAATTGTTTTTATGACGGATATTTTTATGATTGCCCAAGTCTCCCGAACTCAAACGATGTTAGACGATGCGTGGTGTCAGGTATTTTCCTTAGGCTTTTTGTTTTTTTTTTTTTGATTCGGTCGCCGCGCCGCGCCGCGCTGAGAGCCCCCGATAAAAGCTATGCAATAGCTTAAAAAATTGTTATCAATTATTCAATTTCATTTTGTGTTCTAACAAATATTTAGGCACTACTGCCTTAAAAACTTGGCTGGCTTCTAGTACTATTTTAATTGCAATTGCAAATTAAATGTAATTGGAAACTTTAACATACCTACCTATCTCCCTTACTGCATATCCTCAAATATATCTAATGGACATGCGCCTAAAATAAGAGAATGTTTTATTTAATCCAAGAACGAAGCCTCTTTTAACAGTCCCAAAGGACCTGCCTCTTGATACGAAATGAATCCTGACAGGAAGTTGGCCGTGATGCGCAAACAGCCCTCTGATGCGGATTATTATCCTAATGAAAATTGAAAGTAAATGTGGATATTAAAAGAAGCCAGAGATACTCAGTCAGCTGCCTTTAAAAATGGACCTCCGGATTTCTTGATTTTCATGAATTTAGTTGTTATAAAGTACAACTAAAATTAGGTTAATATATATTATGTGTTTAGTTCAACTTGTATACACACGTAAATAGTCTGTATATTCAAATCATGACTTTCATTTCTTTAACAGTTTCTTATGGAAAGAAAAAGCAGTTAATTGGGTTGGTTAGTTTTAAGCTATTGTATAGCTTTTATCGCAGGCTCTGAGCTCGGCGCCTGCGAAAAACATAACGAAAAAACCTGACCACATCTGACAGCACGCATCGTCTAACGTCGTTTCAGTTCGGGAGACTTCGGCAATTATAAAGATACGGACAGACGTGCTCATAAAGGTACGGACAGACGTGCTCATTACTAGCACGAAAGCATGCTTTTATTGAGCAAGGGGCAATTTTATTGAGGGAGAGGGAGAGAGGAGAACGTTTCTTGACGTTTCACTTGATTGACGTGGCTGACCATAGCCTAATTAACACAGTAATAAATAGGTATAATAAATAAATAATTATAATTGCATAAGTTGATAAAAAATGCTTTGCAATAGCTTTACCGCGGCAGTCACCGAGTGCCACACGTTCTTTTTTTGTTTTGTGTTTCCAATATTTCGACACTATTGCAAGCACCATATGCATGATCACTGATGAATTAATCTAGAGATATTGAATACAGACTAAAATAAATTGAAGTAGGGCCTATTGTTCAATGTGATTCTTCTTATTTTGTTCTAGGACAACGTACTTTTGATATATTCACACCACTTGACAGCCCACTCTTATCACAGTTGACACCAAAACACTTCGGAAGCGACTTATTAATAGCGCAAATGAGTTTGCAAATTGCCCGTATCCATCCGCGGTGGGTCTAATTGTAGCGCCTCCGGCCTCGCCTTTGTCTACCACCGCTCTCGTTAATTCCTTTTTTTTGCCCCAAGATAGCTCTTCATTATTTGGTAAAAGAATATAAATTTGCGCCGGCCGCTCGCCGCTGAAATTAATAATAGAGAGTGGAGAGGACACTGGCAATTTATGACTCTATTATAGACGATAAATTCATATTATAAATGCGCTAAACGGTTCGCCGAACGTTCGTACGGTTCCTAATAAAGGATGATGTCCAAATTATTATTATTACAATACTTTATTTATAGCTGAATCAATTATTTTCGTTTCGTATTGTGGTGTTTTGTTCCAAATCATTAACGCGTTTCGACTGTTGATATTTGCGTGTTTGCTTACTGAGATAATAAAAAAATTGGGGAGGACTTAATGAAAATATATGTTTGTGTTTCATAAATGTAAATTGTTTGTTTTGCTCTCAAAAAGGTTCGTTGCCCTGCCTCACGTAGGACATAAATGACGAAAGGTAGTGTACAATAAGTACATTTCTCTCCTATACCAAAAAAACTTAGAGATGTCAAGGGACACCCGGATGGAACGAAGTAACTGTATACACTCAACAAAAATAATCGTCGCGATACTACACTGTTCAATGCGAAATAGAAATACGAAACGAAAATATCTGGCTTGCTTTCTATATACAGGGTGTCCAGTAATGAATGGATAACCTTGGAATGGCTCATAGTAGAACTAAAGGCTAATCAGAAAAAAATACAAAAAAAAATCAATACCGAGTATTTCCTAAGATATGTCACTTTTAAGAATATTGAAAATTTTTGGTACCCTACTTTACATTCTTGCACACCACGACCACAAATTGATGAATTCTATCATTTTTTTTATTGATAAAATAATCTACATTAACTGAGCTAATAGATGAGCAGTAAATAGTAACACTGCTACTAAACAGCTTTTTAAAAAATGAACTCGAATTAGTACTTTAGTGAAAAAATTGAGAAAAATTTTCATTGAGACAAAGTTTAAGCAACCATAGCATGAAAAAAACGTATGGCAATACACGTGACCAATAATTTTAAAATAATATGCACTTAATGCAGATTTCAAGAAGGTATCACTTATCATTGTACCTAATGTAAATAATGAATTATTGCCAATTGAGTTTGAAAGGAGAGAAAATTGCTGCTGAGAAAAGTTTGAAATATTCAGGTAGTCCAGGTAAACCCCACACATTTTAAGAATTTCACCGAAGTAAAAAAAAGTCTCATCTTCTAGACGCTTCGAATGACACCTATTTCAAATCTGTTGAATACCTTCACCCACCTTCACTCAGGTTAGGTTAGGTAAGCCAATTTCTCTCCTTTCAAACACAAATAGCAATTATTAATTATTTTCAATAGGTACAGTGATGAATAATACCATTTTGAAATCTGCATTAAGTGTATATCATGTAAAAATTAATGGTCACCTGGGTTGGCATACGTTTTTTTCGTCATTGTACCTATTGAAGATAATGAATAATTGCTATTTGTGTTTGAAAGGAGATAAATTTGCTAATCAACCTATGTGAAGGTATCCAACAGATTTGAAATAGGTGTCATTCGAAGCGTCTAGAAGATGAGACTTTTTTTTACTTCGGTGAAATTCTTAAAATGTGTGGGTTTTACCTGGAATACCTGAATATTTCAAACTTTTCTCAGCAGCAATTTTCTCTCCTTTCAAACTCAATTAGCAATAATTCATTATTTACATTAGGTATAATGATAAGTAATATCATTTCAAAATCTGCATTAAGTGCACATTATTTTAAAATTATTGGTCACGTGTATTGCCATACGTTTTTTTCATGCTATGGTTTCTTAAACTTTGTCATAACGAAATTTTTTCTCATTTTTTTCACTAAAGCACTAATTCGAGTTAATTTTTTGAAAAGCCGTGTATTAACAGTGTTACTATTTATTGCTCATCTATCAGCTCAGTTAATGTAGATTATTTTAACAGTAAAAAAATGATGGAATTCATCAATTTGTGGTCGTGGTGTGTAAGAATGTAAAGTAGGGTACCAAAAATTATCAATATTTTTAAAAGTGACATATCTTAGGTAATACTTGGTATTGATTTTTTTTCGTATTTTTTTCTGAATCGCCTTTAGTTCTACTATGACCCATTCCAAGGTTATCCATTCATTACTGGACACCCTGTATATAATTTCGTGTAAAAAGTGTCTTGACAAATTTTACCCTTAATTTTTTCCGTCTAGCCCCCTTTCGCAACACTCGATAAGGAACTTCGTTCCAATAATTACAGCCGCACAGGCCTATCTTCCGGGTTAAGCCGTGTTTGCCGAGGTTGGTCTGTAGATGGGTGACCATCTGTCATAACGAGTTTCCTCCGGGCCTCGGAAAGCATGGAAAGCATTTGATCCCGGCTGTCATTTACTCACTCATTTAGTCAGAAGCTCTAAAAGTCTGACAAGCAGTCTTAGTCTTAGTTCCGATAGGCAGTCGCTCCATATGAAATACTGATATTCAGCTACATCTGATTCGACTGGAAGCCGACCCCAATATAGTTGGGAAAAGGTTAAGCAGATGATGACCCTTCAGAAATTACAAACGTTATAGCATTCAGATTTAGATTTTCATCTTAAGATTAATTAAACCTACAGAACATACCGCAAAAATTACCATTGTTCTATTTCCAGCCTTCTCACTCCATTTATAACCTTCGTCTTTTTTCCACGCCTTGTCAAATCCACATCTTACAAGTACACAAGGCAGCAGTCCAGTCGACCTGTGCCTGACCTTACTTTCGTATTAAAAAAGTGCTCTCTCTCTGTATAATATTTTTAAAACAGTATAAATATAAAAGTTTTCTCGGCCGTTACACAGAAGCGAGGGACCTACACAACTACGTCACAAGTCATATGGCCATGAAAGATGGATTTTTTGGGACTGTCCTTTTTGTGAATTTTAATCCTTCTTAACTTTAAAGGGACATTTACGTAGTATACTTCTGATGTCCTAATTGTTAAAATAGGATACCTATCGTATACAATATGCCCGGTTACGGTCTGTAAAAACTTAAAAGGGAGGTAGCTTACTCAATTCTGTCAGTAAAATTAGTCTAAATATGGGGTCGGAACCCAACCCTCTCCGAATGTTAGCCATTTTAGTTTGTACAGACCGAAACCGGACACGATTGTATATTACAGTTTAAGACTCAGCTAAATAATTCCAAGTTTAATAAAATATCACATCGAAAAAAAAAACAGTTAATATCACTCCCTAAAAACCCAATATCAATTGCTGTAAAGCCCTGATGCCAATATTTTTTTCAACTCATTTTCCCAAGCGTCCAAAATCCCAGTTTAATTCCTAAAACATAGCCACACTCATCACACAACGAAAATAAATTTAGAAGCAGAAATGTGATTAAATTTTAAACTGTTACTTCCCTCTGAGGCTTGGAACGGACGATTCGTGAGCATAATACATGCCACATTTCAACCTTGATTTTCAGCGCAAAATAACGTGAAAATTTCGTGTTTAAACCTAAGTGAAATACCTGGGGACATTTTGATAAAAGTATCTTTAAAAGTGTGATTATTTTTGGTGACGAACAAGCGCTATGTTTTTTTATAAGTATAGCCTGTTTATTTTTTTAATACTTGTCGAAATTTACCTTATTATCGTGGTAAAATTATCAAATGAGTCCTACCACCCAAGAGGGGACGGGAGGGACTGTCAGACTTGTACTGACTAAAATCCACGGTGACCCTTCAATAGCCCTTTACGTTCCAAACTTACCTTATGTGATGAAATGTTTTAAAAATGATGCAAAAAATACCAATTACCAAAAATATGTACATAACATTATGCAATATAATAATGGTTTTCGGGTGTTGTTAGGGTTACCTAGGTACTGCAGTACGTCGGGCATGTTCGCTTGGGCGCGGGTTGATGACTTTTATGCCATCATGAGGAAGAAGGCAGCCTCGTTGCTAGGTAGAACTAGGACCAGCGCTAACAGCATCCTACAAACCATGGCCGGCAAGTACGATGCGCCGGTGCTTAGGCACTGGTTAGCATTGCTTGTGCGGCAGTAATGAATAGTTTTTAAGTGTTACTAACCCTTAGTAGATAAGTTATTACTAACCATTGGACCTTTGTTGTCATTAAATAAATTATTATTATAGAACATGTGATCCTCACCTAAACGGAGGTTTATTTGATCTTTTTTTTCGGGGTTAATAAGCCCAGACAACACACAAGACAGAAAGGAAGGTGAGATCTTTGCTAAGCAAAATGACAATTACTACTTATTTCACCGCACATAAGAAAATTCCAGGAAGTGTCAGAATGATTACGCAAAAACAAAACCTTTCCAAGCCAAAAATAACTTTCATCAAGCATTCCAAGAATTCACGAATAACTATAAAAAGAAAGCTAGAGAACACTTTACTGTACCAGTTGAAATTCGCGAAGAAATTATAAAGCGCTTGCATAGAAATTTGAGAACCCGAAGATCGTAAAATGCTGACAGAAATCGAAGGAATTGACTGAAGAATTAATGAGACAGCATTCTGCAGGTTTGCGAAGGAAGTGTGAGTTAAATCCGACCCTTATTGGTACGGAATGGGATACCTAATTAGCGGGCGATAATCGACCCAATTACCAAGGGCAAAGGGTTGAACCCCATAACGTAATGGGAAGGTTTAAGGAGCACCTTGTGAACTGTTAAATTTAAATATTGCCGACGTAAACGACGCTGTTGTGAACGTAATTAAAATATGTATTGTCCAATAGATTAAACTGCCCGGTATTGCTCGCTGGAATTGTTTGCTCGGTCAATGTTAGGTGGTAAACAAAAAACGGTAGGCTGTGTAATTTTTTTTGTGTGACTGAAAAAGTAATTTATTTAAAAAAAAAATAGAAAATTGCATCATTCATTCATTAATTAATAAAAACGGGAAGGTACAATTCGAATTCGAGAGCAGTGGTGGCCCAGTGGTATCGGCCTCGACTTACGAGTAAGTAGGTCGTGGGTTCGAACCTCGTCAGGCGCATTACTTTGTGTAATTTATATCAACAGCACTGCTCTCAAAACGGTGAAGGAAAACATCGTGAGGAAACCGGCATGTCCTAGAACCAAAAAAATCGAAGACATGTGACATCTACCAATCCGCACTGGGCCCGCGTGGTAGATTACGGCCCACTCCCTCTCACAGAGAGGAGGCCTGTGTCCCAGCAGTGGGAACATTTATAGGCTGATGATATTTAAATGCCTATTTCGGTGCAAAATATACGTGGTCTTCTTCATCTTAATGAGTCCTCCCACTCTGCGGGACGAGAGGGACTGTCAGACTCGTACTGACTAAAATCTACGCTGACCCTTCAATAGCCCTTTGCGTTCAAGGGTCACGTTTACCTGATGAGACATTCCCGCTACAAAAGATAATAAATAGGTGATGGTGAAAACCATACCTGAACATTTGATACCTTTTTGAGAAAGAAGAACTAAAAATGATAGATTAAATGTATCAAACATTTATTCATAAAAGTAAAGTTCATTATTTTTTAAACGTATCAAAAACTACATCGTTCATGACTGTTATAATTAAAAACCGGTGCAGCAAAGTGCGTTCACGCGTTGCCGTTATCGGCACGCCCTACCCTTTGGCAAAAACTGGTGTTCGATAGCCCTCAACTGCCACCCATCAAGTGGTTATAGCTCTTCAGCGGCCCGTCCTCTAATGGCCGTGTTTTTCACGCTGAAAGCCGATATACCGATGGAAAATATTGATAACTATTAAGGGCGATTTGTTGTTTAATTTTTTTGTAGAACAATTTATTCTACTAATATGTATGAAAGTTTGAGAGGATGTATGGATATAAAATGAAATAAAAAAATGAAATAATTTGTTTCTTTCAATGATACGAGTATAAAGCAAAGCCTAGCTGAAAAGACCAAAATGAATACATCATGTTATAAGATGTCTTTATCCAAAAGAAAACGTGACCCAAACTCGTCCATTGAATTCTAAATAAAATAATCCGCTCAAATGGTTCTTACTCACCAAAAGCATTTATGACATCTATTCCCTATTCACTACCCTCTAAGAAAATTTCCCCTAAGGCAGTCGTCCCGCCGCGGGCGATTAGCGAGTAGCGATTAGAGAAAGCAAGTGAAAACAAGTTGGCGAGCAGTTAGGCTAGTTTTGTCGCTGCATCCCTGAGCGAGTATAATATTTGAAGCTCTTATCGCTTAGCGATAAAACAATGAAGCGACCCATCCCATGTAGTGTGAACAGACACCAACAGACTATCTTTATGCGTCTCTTTTGTTTATACGGAATTTATATCATGTTGTGTGTTTCTTAAGTGAGATAAAAGCCGATAGTTAATCGCTTCTTCGCCGTCAGTGGGACAACTGCCTAATGAAGAACTTTTTGAGGGAAATCCTTTTAAGACATTGACAATCTATAGAGGTATAAGGTTGACCTAAATAAAGAATACGATGGGATTTTGTAAGAGGAAATGACGTCATTTCGGGAATCCATCGGAATCTCTAGATGATTAGATGTTGCAATGATAGGTACTATTGTTGTTCTTTTGTCGTAATTTGTATTCAATAATTGTTTATGAAAGTTTAGTTGTTGAACTGAGTTTTGTGTTGATCTTTGTTTTAAAAAAGTAAGGTTATCTCGTTAAGGCTGAATTACATAGATCCAGTGTCACTGATTTAGCACTGGAATGTGGTGTGATGAACAAACATGTTTCAATCCAGTATACAGCGTCCAGAATCCAGCTTTGTGTGTGTGTGTGTGTGGCTGAATCCAGCATGGAATCAACAACTGGATAAATATAAATCAGTCTTTAATCTAGTGAGCGTCACTGCTATTTGTGAAGTTTTGTACTTGATTTCAAAGTCGGGCAGTGTAAGAATTTTTGAATACCAGCTCAATATCTGGATTTGTTTCTAGTTGATAACTATAGACAACACCTAACTGACGTAAATATGTGGGTGTACGGTCAGCCAAGAAAGTGGTGTACCAGTTTTGATTTAGTTTCCCGGTCATCGAAAATTACAACAAGGTTCGTTATAAAAAGATATTACTGAAAGAGACAACATTATCATGACGTAAACCTATGTATTTAGTATTCATACGTCATATGTCACATATAAGTACATGACATTTTAACCTTTAGTATAAATGAAAAGGACATTCGTTTCTACAAAGCAATTGAAATGTTTCCAAACAAAAGTAATAAAAACTATTTAAATAGACAACCGAATTCCATTTGAAAAAGAAAACTGACAATTGACATTTTGTCAAATATATGCAAAAAATCGATATATTTTCCGTGTTATTTTTCAATCAACTGCATATAAAATCATCTCAATGCCTGCCAACTTGACCATTGCCGAAAGAGCACAAATAATTGCCCAATTTAATGAGGGAAGCAGTATCAGTGCGATATCCCGGAATTTGAATATATCGAGGCGTTCTGTCCGCTTTTGGATTCGTCGTGAAGGAGAGGAGGGAAGTTTGTTGGATCACAGAAGAAGTGGTCGCCGGCCTGCACTCTCCAATAACGATAGAGAATTCATGAGACGGGAATATGAAATCAATGGTTTTAAGCCCACAAAACATTTTGCGGAGATGTTCGATGTGAGTGCCCAAACAATAAGGAATCATCTACATTACATGGGGTTGCACCACAGGCATTACGCCAAGAAAATATATTTGACGGATGCTCACAGACTTGCTCGTCTGAACTTCGCCAGAGAGCACTTTTTTTTTTTTTTTTTTTTGCGTGGTAAAATCATCAAATGAGTCCTCCCACCCCGGGCAGGGCGGGAGGGACTGTCAGACTTGTACTGACTAAAATCCACGGTGTCCTTCGATAGCCCTTTATGTTCCGGGGTCACGGTAATGGTATAAGTCCCGCGACCCCGGCAGGCTTTGGCCCTCCAGAGGGGGGCCCCGTCATCTTGCTGACGCTCTTTGAGGCGCGCGTGGAACACAACGCGCCGTCGACCCGGGCATGGTCCATGGTCGGGCAGCGAGTTGCCCTTTACTCGCCGCCCGCATGCCCGCGCCTACGGTGGCCGGAGATCGTCTTGCGACGTCCGTCGCCGTGGGTGTCCACCACTGCGGGTGGGGCGGAGGGAGGACATTGTCCTCTCCCTCACGCGGCCCGCCTCCTCCTTCGCGAGCATGACTGCTTCGCAGAAGGAGGCGACCGCTTCCCACTCCGTCTCGCCCCGCAGCATGGCCGCAACCAATGCCGGGCGCGAGAGGTCTCCGCCTATCGCCGCCGTGAGGACACGTCGGTGCTCCGCCCAAGCTGGGCAGTCTTGCACCGTATGCTCTACTGTGTCCTCCGGGCGATCTTCGCAGTGGTGACACCCAGGCGTTTCCTCCTTTCTCCTTAGACACAGGTACCTCCCGAAACTTCCGTGTCCGGTGAGGACCTGCGTCATGCGGTAGGTCAGGACGCCGTGACTCCTATCCAGCCACTCCTCAAAGAGGGGTCTTACCGCCGCGATTGCGGCGTGCCCGGCCGTCGGTTGCGACAATCGTCCCCTCCATACTGCCCTGAGATCGCGCCGGACCTCTTCCCGCCGCGCCTCGACTTGTCGGGGCAGCGGGAATTCTCCCCGGCGCTGCGCCTCCACGCGCCACTCATAGACGCGCTGGAGGGCAGTCGCCTCCAGATCCCAGGGCAGTAATCCGGCAAGCAGGTTGGCCGATTCGCCGGCGATCGTGCGGTATCCCCGGATCATTCGGATAGCCATGACCCTCTGGCATGCGACCAACTTTAGTGGTCGCGTCCGGATGCTCAGGGCCCACACGGGGGCCCCGTAGAGGGCCATGGACCGTACGACACCGGCGTACAGCCTACGGCAGGAGGCGTTTGGCCCGCTGAGATTAGGCAGGAGTCGCCTGAGGGCGGCTGCTGCCCGGTTCAGCTTTGGGGCCAAACTCAGGAAATGCTCCCTGAAGTTCCACCGGCTGTCGAGGACGAGTCCCAGGTACTTCATCGTCCTCCCGACGCCGATGCGAACCCCCTCCACCGTTATGTGGGACTCAGACCGTGGCGCGTTAACGCGGCCATGAAAACACATGGCCTCCGTTTTGTGCAGCGCCACTTCGAGTCCCAGCTGCCGGATCCTTTCGACGACTGTCGCAACCGCTTGCGTCACCAGGTCGGCCGCCGCCTGGTGCGACTCTCCCTCCGCCAGGACGAGCGTATCGTCAGCGTAACATATTACGCTGACGCCGTCAGGGAGGTCGCCGCGCAGCACCCAATCGTATCCGATGTTCCACAGGGGCGGCCCCAAGACCGATCCCTGTGGAACACCGCACGATATCTCTCGCCGGTTCCACTCTCCCCGGTCGCCAGAGAGCACTTAGAGTTTGATTGGTCTAATACAGTGTTTTGTGATGAAAAAACGTTTAAATCCAGTCAGCATGGACGTCTTCACCTTTGGCGATATAATTCAACACGGTATAAAGATGATCATGTAATCCCAAATAGAGAATCAGGTCGAATTTCCGTAAATATTTGGGGCTGGATGAGTGCGGATGGTGTAGGAGAATTGTGTTCTCTACCTCCTCAAGCGACGGCTGTAAATTATATCGACGTTCTTCAGAATGCAATGCTACCGACAGTCCGTAATGTTTACCCGGAGAACGAAGTGCCACAATTTGATTTTGTTCAAGATAATTGTTCAATATAATGCGAGGATCGTAAGAGCCTGGTTTCGTTCACACACTGACGTAAGGGTAATTCAGTGGCCCTCAAGATCGCCGGACCTCAACCCGATAGAAAATCTTTGGGGCCTTATGGTCCAACGATGGTCGCATCAAAATGAAAGAACCAAACAAGCTCTTATTAGTCACTGTAATTATATTTGGGAGGAAATGCGGGGAACCGATATTTGCTCACGGCTTGTTGGTTCAATGAGGTCTCGTCTTTTAGAGGTTATAGAGGCCAACGGCGGTTACACCCGTTTCTAATTTTTAAAAATTTTCAATATCTTCTAAATATTACTATATATGCTATGTTTTTGTTTGTTATAAGTATTTTAAAATTGATTGTAGAAATTTAATAAAAGGATAAATCTATTTTTAGCTTGTTTTTTATTGATATTGTAATTACAAGTTTACAGAAATTGTAGGTTTGTGGATTCGCCTTGTGCCTTTACAATTTTATGTAACTTGTTGATTACAATTCTGAATTTGTAGATACAATTTTGTCATCAAAATCTACAGACCCCCGCCGTTGATTTTACGACGTCATTGGTTCCATCAAGTTCAAACTAAGAACAGCTGTCACGTTACAAACAGTAATAGTCGTTATCAATAATCAGATAAAGACAGCAATAGAAGTTGTCAGATCGATCTGCAAGCGAAACTAATCTTTATCACCTATGAATCTGCAAGCGATATTCAACCTTAGGGTGGTACACCACTTTCTTGGCCGACTGTTCTATGAATACATCTCTTACTTCGGGAATTACATGCATGATGTTTATAATAAATATTATGTCTATAAATTCTTACTTTGTTTTTCAAAGGCTCCGTTTGACAAGTCCTTAGTAAGTTTCTTAATGTTGAAACTTTTATTTCATCCAGAGGACACATATCCGCCATATTGCGATCCGCTCAACTAACTTTTTTAATCCTATCCTTACAAATACGTACAGTTTTCTGTAAACAATTTCAAAGATTGTCTTTATCTACTGTCCGGCTACTTTTATTTTCTTCTTAACTTTGTCTATCCGTTTGTTGTAGCTTAAATGTGAGTTGGATACAAGTTTTTTAATTTTCCCCAAACGTTTTCTTCGAAGATGAAACTCCTTTGAAAGTTTCGTAAATAGTTTTAGTGCTTGGCCACAAACCACCCACTCAAACGATAGCCACGCATGTTGTGACGACAAAAAAAAATGCTTACATTTCTTTTACAGTTAAATATGAACCTTGCATAACCTAAAGGCAAACTTGCTGTAATAAAAGTAAAGATCATTGTCATTTTGACTGTTATGTAATTGGCTGCAACCCAACACCCAACTTGGTTACAATATTATAGATGCAAAAACTGTAGAGCACACCGCAAGTCACTGCGACTTGCGAAGTGACCATACTCACGCGAAACAACTGACACACGAGCATATCGCAATGCAAGTCGCATCACTAGAGGTCGTGAACAGACCTTTACCGTTTGTTCTTGTGTAAGTTTTATTCTTTATGTCTCCTAATCATAAAATTTTGTTCGCGTATGGTTTCTTAAATGTTTGTTGTAGTTACTCGTTTCATTTTATGTTATTTTTTCTGGTTAGTAATGTGTGTAATTTTTATTTTCAGAGATTTATTTTGTGCTTCATTTACCGTGAATAGATTGTTCCTGTTCCAGCATACTACCGAAATCTCACAATCTCAATGTTACCAAAACAATATTCTGTTAATTCAACATTATTCATTGCTTTAATTTTATTATTTTACGAGTAGGTAGATATTTTTGTACCCTACGTAAAGCCTCCTGCAGACACACGCAGTATTTTTAGAGTTGAAATTAGCTTGACTCGTTGTCGCAGCGCGATTAATCGCGTGTGTCTGCAGGAGGCTTAAAGGGCTATTAAAGGACACCGTGGATATTAGTCAGTACAAGTGTGACGTATAGATACAAATAAACTAGATCGTGGCGCACGGAGATTCGGGCATTCGTTACTCAGGCGTCGGCCTAGATGGACGTGCGGCACGATCACATGGAAATCTAGTATTTGTTTTACTTACCCCTGTGACGCTGAACGGGGACGTCACAAGTGGCGACGAGTCTAAGGGTAAGTACCTGATCTATCATAATAATTATTATGGGAAGGAAAGAATAAGAAATGTGCGTAAACTCGCAGGTACATTGCAAAAAAAAAAAAAAAAACAGATCATTTAAATGAACCTTGCATACTTAATTAGTTACCTATTTTAGATTAAGATACATTACATTCTGTTTTGTTTATCTGGTAGACCGTACGATGATTATAATATATACAAATTGTAATGTACCCGGGGCACGAAGATGTTATTAAATCATATAATACGCATTCCAAAAGAATGATTAATTCCTCATTCCTATTCCATAATAATTCCAGTAGTAGGTTGATCGATAACCGGTACTAAAGAGTTTGTTACTTTTAAGCACTAAAAGTAAAAGATAAACCGTTATTTTGTTAAAATGTAATTGAAAATATTACATAAAAACAAGATACGGGTAATGTAGGACTACCTACATTGTTATATCACAATCTAAATACATAATTTGCTCGCATGTAAACAAAGTTTATACAAGCGTTAAGTCCTACTAAATGGAATACCCGCACAAAAAAAAAAAAAAAAATTGTTTCAACTAACATTTCTAAGATTGGAAAAGGTACCCACCCTAATCATAATATTAGATTTGACTGCCTCGGTCTAGCAGTTGCAAGCGTAACTGCTAAGCTTGGTGTCCCGGGTTTAATTCCCGGGTCGAGCAGTGTTGTTGACTATTCCATTGGGAATTCCACGTAATTTATACTCAGTGACGTATATATACTACTCAGTAGTGTCTGCGGGGTGGTATCCTGGAAACTAAAGTTTATTTATCTTGGCTAGTATCAACCGATTTTTCCGGTGGGTACTATCAAGATTTTGATTTCAAATTGTGTGGAAATTATATATGAAGCAGTAAACAGATTTGGGTGGTAGGTACCTACTTAAGTGAATCAAAGAAATCAATAGTAACAATGTGGTATTAGAGTAGTAAACTGACATGATAATGTCAGTTGGTACTAACGAAACGTGACAAAAAATCACAAAAGTGACAATAGTGTTACATTTAAGTATCATAGTAGTAAACTGACATGGGTTGTCAGTTGATACTAACAATATAATTCTAAGTAGTAAACTGGCATGATTTGTCAGTTGGTACTATTAATAAAATTCTAAGTAGTAAACTGACATGATTTGTCAGTTGGTACTAACAATAAAATTCTAAGTAGTAAACTGGCATGATTTGTCAGTTGGTACTATCAATAAAATTCTAAGTAGTAAACTGACATGATTTGTCAGTTGGTACTATCAATAAAATTCCAAGTAGTAAACTGACATGATTTGTCAGTTGGTACTATCAATAAAATTCTAAGTAGTAAACTGACATGATTTGTCAGTTGGTACTAACAATAAAATTCTAAGTAGTAAACTGATATGATTTGTCAGTTGGTACTAACAATAAAATTCTAAGTAGTAAACTGGCATGATTTGTCAGTTGGTACTATCAATAAAATTCTAAGTAGTAAACTGACATGATTTGTCAGTTGGTACTATCAATAAAATTCTAAGTAGTAAACTGACATGATTTGTCAGTTGGTACTATCAATAAAATTCTAAGTAGTAAACTGACATGATTTGTCAGTTGGTACTATCAATAAAATTCTAAGTAGTAAACTGATATGATTTGTCAGTTGGTACTATCAATAAAATTCTAAGTAGTAAACTGGCATGATTTGTCAGTTGGTACTATCAATAAAATTCTAAGTAGTAAACTGACATGATTTGTCAGTTGGTACTAACAATAAAATTCTAAGCAGTAAACTGATATGATTTGTCAGTTGGTACTATCAATAAAATTCTAAGTAGTAAACAGACATGATTTGTCAGTTGGTACTATCAATAAAATTCTAAGTAGTAAACTGACATGATTTGTCAGTTGGTACTAACAATAAAATTCTAAGTAGTATACTGATATGATTTGTCAGTTGGTACTATCAATAAAATTCTAAGTAGTAAACTGACATGATTTGTCAGTTGGTACTATCAATAAAATTCTAAGTAGTAAACTGACATGATTTGTCAGTTGGTACTAACAATAAAATTTTAAGTAGTAAACTGATATGATTTGTCAGTTGGTACTATCAATAAAATTCTAAGTAGTAAACTGACATGATTTGTCAGTTGGTACTAACAATAAATTCTAAGTAGTAGACTGGCATGATTTGTCAGTTGGTACTAACAACAAAATTCTAAGTAGTAAACTGACATGATTTGTCAGTTGGTACTATCAATAAAATTCTAAGTAGTAAACTGACATGATTTGTCAGTTGGTACTAACAATAAAATTCTAAGTAGTAAACTGATATGATTTGTCAGTTGGTACTATCAATAAAATTCTAAGTAGTAAACTGACATGATTTGTCAGTTGGTACTATCAATAAAATTCTAAGTAGTAAACTGACATGATTTGTCAGTTGGTACTAACAATAAAATTCTAAGTAGTAAACTGGCATGATTTGTCAGTTGGTACTAACAATAAAATTCTAAGTAGGTAGTAAACTGACATGATTTGTCAGTTGGTACTATCAATAAAATTCCAAGTAGTAAACTGACATGATTTGTCAGTTGGTACTATCAATAAAATTCTAAGTAGTAAACTGACATGATTTGTCAGTTGGTACTAACAATAAAATTCTAAGTAGTAAACTGACATGATTTGTCAGTTGATACTATCAATGAAATTCTAAGTAGTAAACTGGCATGATTTGTCTGTTGGTACTAACAATAAAATTTAATGTGAATCAAAAGATTCACAAATGTAACAATATAGTGTTACATAAATAGGTACCTAAGTAGTAATCTGACATAATTTGTCAGTTGGTACTAACAATAAAATTTAATCTGAATGGAATCACAAAAGTAACAGTATAATGTTACATTCATGTACTTAAGTAGTAAACTGACATAATTTGTCAGTTGGTACTAACAAAAAAAAAAAGTAGTAAACTGATTTGGATCTGTCGGTTGGTACTAAAAAGTAGGGTGTTGTTATAGGTCACCCAAAATGTCTCGTATTTCACCTCTTGAAGCGTTTAAAATATGGAAAAAAAAAGAAATATGCAAGACTTAATAACATAATTAAAAAATGTAAAAAAATACAAGAAACAACAAAATTACTTTACAAAAAATATTCAATTAAGGAAGGAGCGTGTTTCTCTTGTTAATAAATTAAGTATCTATCAGATAAACTTGGAAGATAGTATAAAAATTTATGAAATGGATACTCAGCACTTGCAGTCTGAAATACAGGTATTGAATCAGTCACTTAAATCTATTAACAAATAAATATAAAAGCTCTAAAAATCAAATCATAGAGCATAATATTCTTGCAACAAAGTGGACTTGCTGACTCTTAGCAACACTCGGTGTTCGGTTCCTGCCAGAGGGAATCCAGTCCAGTTTCCCTTCAGCTTGAGGCAACGGAGGACCCGTCCCAAGCTGTTAGGGCTCAGGACTGTATCACCAGCCAGGAAGTAATACCTGATATTGTACAAAACATTGACATACAGCCTGAGAATAATAGTAATAGTTTTATTTCTTATAATCGTGATGAGTGTCAGTCAGTAATGTTTTCTGACAATATAGGTAGAGGGTTTGGTAGTTTAATTAGTAATAAAATGAGTTATTGTACTCAAAATTATTAGAAGTCGAAATGTTTCTCGAAAAAACAATGTTTGTTGTTATCTGTTTTACTGAACATTGATTGAAGGACTATCAAATGCTCATTCATTATGAAAATTACAGTGTTGTTAGTTGTTTTTAATCGCAAAACTATGCTACGTGGAGGTTCCCTAACACTAATAAGCAATTATTTAAAATGTAATCAACGTAATGACATAGTAGGTCTCTCGGTTGAACATTGCATAGAACTGTGTTGAGCTGGATAAGCATGTAATAGTGTGTTTATAGACCCCCTCTTATTTGAATGGAAGATTTTCTGGCAAAGCTTTCAGTAACAAATAAAACAGCAATTATTTGTGGTGATTTAAATATCACTATTTTGGAAGAATATTGTAATAGTAGTAGGTACTACTAGGTTATTAAATCTTTCGATTTAACCAATATCTTTGCAGAACCTATTAGAGTAACTCCAACGTCTGCTACTTGTATTGATAATATTTTCTGCAGTTGTGATTATTTTGATAAAGCCATAGTTATTGTCTGCCATCTGATCACAGTGGACAGACGGTAACTTTTAGGTGTAGCACAATTGAGCAACAAGTTCAGATTCAATTTAGACCAATAACGACAAATAAATTGAATAGATTTAATAGTTCCTTAGACAACAAGTTAAGTGTGATGTGAATGAGTCCTAATATAGACGAAATGAATGCCAACCAATTGTACGAATATTTCTTTTCAATAGTTCACAGAGAATTAAATAAACATTTTAAAAAGAAAACAAAGAATAGTTGTCCGAAATTTATATCTAGTGACTGGGCAA
The DNA here is from genome assembly GCA_950005045.1 of Agrotis exclamationis. Classification (NCBI taxonomy): domain Eukaryota; kingdom Metazoa; phylum Arthropoda; class Insecta; order Lepidoptera; family Noctuidae; genus Agrotis; species Agrotis exclamationis. The sequence goes on along the minus strand of OX465433.1, from coordinate 4,464,959 downwards.
CTACAGGTATTAGGAAAAGTAGGGAAAGACTTTTTGAACTTTATGGCCAGTCGCTACCTATTCCAAAATTTGAGATAATACTATAGAATATTCCAGACAGAACTCTGGACCCACGGTGACCTTTTGTTAAGATGAAGTAAAATAATTATACCTATGAAATTGCGTCACCAGGTGCTACAAGCTGCTCATGAAGGGCATCCGGGTATTGTGGCGATGAAAGCGCGTCTACAGCAAAATTTGTTAAATGTTGCAAGGGTTGTATCTTGGTATCTGCGCCGTATGGTCCAATGTCAATGGCGGGTCGTGAGTTGCCCTCACAGGCTTGGGTAGATGTCGAAATTGATTTTTCACCTCACACGATCGGAAAAATTCTATTTCTCATTCAAAATCTGACCCAAAACTCCATTTTGCGTGCTAGGGCGCAAAGTGTCTTTCAAAATTCGAACACGCCTTGTATTCAATTATTTTCTACACTGACAGGTGAGCCGCCCCCACATTTCCTCGCTTAGTGAGGTGAAAAGGTGTGTGTTGCACTCGGCAGCAAAGTTATTCTGCGTCTCGAACCTTTGAAAGCTTCGCTACGCTCAGGATTCTATATTTGAACTTCTTGCTTCGCTCGCGGTTCAATCTTAGAGTATTTCGCTCGCTCAGTTTTCAATTCAAGTGCTCGCGCCAAAAAAAAAAAAAAAAATAAAAACAACTTTGCAGCCTTGCATAACTAATAACTATTTTTCCAGACTTGGTACATCAGTTAGTATCTCAGAGATAAAATACCATCCCAGGCAAAGATGCTAATCCTTTTATTTCAGAATTTAGGGACAAAGATAAAATAATGAAAGAAAAGGGGAAAGAGTATGAGGACAGAAAAGGAAAGCCGCAGATATGGAGATAGGAATGGGGAAGGCCGGTCAAAGCTAATTGTAGATGGCGCCACCATAGCATAAGAAATGACGAAACTGGACAAGAACTTAGAAGGAATATAATCCACCTCAAACGGGTGAAGGGACAAAGGAAAGTGTGCGAAGATACTAATTCTGAGTCCGAAAAAAACAAGCGAGTTTAAGTCATATATAGTGATTAGATTTTAGAAAAATGTAACTTAAATTCAAAATGCTCATATTTGTATAAAATCTGAATTCTGGACATGTTCGTTCATTTAACGTCTTCCTGTGATACGTTATGATGTGTTCTATCATGATAATTTACCTAATTGTACTCTGTAAAATGACTTTGTAAAAAACGAATATTTCAAAAGAGTAACCATGGAGTTTCTTGCCGGTTCTTCTCCATGGAATCTACCAACGCGAACCGTGCACGACAAATAATACAATCATTGTGATTTTGTTAAAAAAGGAGAGATGTGACGTATAGATACAAATAAACTAGATCGTGGCGCACGGAGATTCGGGCATTCGTTACTCAGGCGTCGGCCTAGATGGACGTGCGGCACGATCACATGGAAATCTAGTATTTGTTTTACTTACCCCTGTGACGCTGAACGGGGACGTCACAACAAGTTTGACAGTCCCTTCTTTCCCACCCTGAGTAGAAGGACTCATTTGATGACTTTACCACGTCAAAAAAAAACATGATGTTACCAATTTCTTGCATAAACTTTTTGTTACAGCTTTTTTTCACCGCTTACCACCCTTATAACCAAAACTTGTCCAGTTTTTGACAGTACTTCGGAAAGCAAATTGACGGAACACTAACACGACGTATTCAGCAAAAAACGTAGGTACTTCGTACATTTTCACAAAGCTATTCTTAATTATCACATATATAGCAATATATACCGCGGGATGATTCCACGCTTAACATTATGTAAAGTTTCACATTACATTAGGGCTTACTCCCACTCGACTAGACTAGACTCCATTCATAACTGTATGTGCCGAGATTATGAGCACGCTTTGTTTGAGCATTAGAACAGGTGGAGCGTTCTAGAACCTTTTACACCACTTTTATACAGCGTGTATCGGTAAAATATGTGTCATATTTTCACGTTTGTGTGTGGTAATCTAAATTGAGTTGAACTAGAACTAGCACCGTCATTGAAAGCGTCCATCAGTTTTGGTTATGATCATGCGTGGAACACAATAGTGCCCCATCGTTCACTAAGTTGCGGGACTGACTAAAAAGGGAACCGTGGCTCTGGAACGCAACAGGTAATCACAGGTAACAGCGTGGTTTTGAATCAGTAAAAAAAGGGCAGAGTCATCAATAAATCTCCATCTTACATCAATGTTAAGACCGTATACTTATAAGTCGTTTTTTTCGAAATGGCTGAACCAATTTTAATGAAAATTCACACGCGAATGCAGGATGCATAATATTAAACATTTATCACAAAATGTTTTCTCTACGCCCGCGATGATGTTACTTAGGACACTGTTTGATAGTCGCTACCATGGGTCAGAGCCCATTCGTCCACTAAAATTCGTACCCCAGCATAAAAGTTGTGGATTCGGCCCCTATATAGGTACCCATTGGTCTCCTGGTAGGGGACCAATTAATATTTTAATAAAAAATATTATTTTTAAGGTACCCATTCGTCCCCTCTAATATATATACAATATAAGTTAAAGATTCGGCACCTATTCAGGTGCCTATTGGTCCCCTGAGATAAAATTAGCTATATTTTACATAAGAAACGGTTAACATAGTACACTTGTGAACAGTTTATTAACGGAATTAATTTAATAAATAATAACAGATCATTGAAAAAAGAGCTATGATGAATGATAATCCGTTATGATAATAATATAACCTGTCGATAGGCTTACGATGTAAAATTGTCTCTCTACGAATGGCTTGTTAAAAAAACGGGTTACAAAAATAACAGATAAGGTGTTATGTTTATATCGACACCTGCAATTTAAAACATCGTAACTCACTTTTTAGCGAAATTGAGTTATAAACACAGCGTAACTAATAAAAAAATGCTCTATCGTTTGCGCTCACCCTCGTAACCCAATTCACTACCGTTATGATTTTAGCCAGCGTAAAAAAATTGTAACTAGTCATCCACTGACAGTGATAAAAAGGTATCTTTAGTTACATACACTTGTCCGTGGTAAGTTTTAATAATCTTACAAAACAATAATTGTAACTTAGGATGCAATTTTTTTCGGTAACATTTCTTACATAAAATATGAAATATTTCATCAACTTTCATTGTAAATTGAGTTACAATGTTGAATTATTCTTAAAAATATGATTATGTTTTCAAATAAAACATTGACTTGTCTTTTGCGAACACTTTGGAGCCATGGTTTCGCTGTATGGTCTCTTTAACACGATTCGTATTAAAGGGACGCAGATCGTATTGCAAGGACTTAGATATACGTCTGTTGAGCTGCCTATATGACTTCGCGTCAGACTGCAACTGTAGCAAGCGTCGTTCAGCCATGAGGTTTAAGGTTTGCTCGGTCAATTTCTGAGGTCTATCTTTACGGCAGTATCTAAAAAACTTAGGCCCTACCGTGCGGACAGTTTCCACTAGCCCGTCGTTGATCTCGTCCACTCAAGCTAAGTTCTCAAGGCAAGCAAAGCGATTAGAGAGCTCGAGTTGAAAGCTTTCGGGATTTTGAATGAGGGGCCGAGTAGGTCGGAGCGTAGACTTCATCAGGCTGGACCTTTCAAGTTTAACATTGATATTCAGCGAGCCTCTTACGATTCGTTGATCATTACCGGTTTTTACCCTATTAATCACAGAGACATCACTGAATATCCGTTTCTTGTCGGTCATGAAGAAGTCTATCTCGTTTCTTGTAAAACCATCGGGACTCAACCAGGTCCATTTCCTGTGAGGCGGCTTCTGGAAGAAAGAGTTCATCATGAAGAGTTCCTCTTTCTCCAGAACTGTCAGTGTGTGGTGTGTGGCCAGCCTCTGTCTCCCAGGGTTCCGTTGCCCATACCCAAATTGCCCCACTCTCAACTCATCACCGCTTTTTTTGCCCAACTTTGCGTTAAAGTCCCCCATAACAATAGTGAACTGGGTTTTGGAACTATGTATGGCCCTACTTACGTCCTCATACATAGTCTCCACTTCATTATCGGAGTGTGACGAGGTCGGTGCGTATACCTGAATGCCCTTCAGCGAATATCTTTTGGATATTCGCTGAAGGGCAAGGACAGTGTGTCGAGCAGGGTGGTATACCTAATACTCATATTAGGTATACCACCCTGCTCGACACACTGTTGATGGTTATGTTGTTTACGAGGGACTTGTGAACGAGAAACCCGACACCACCTTGGGACTGTTGGTCGCCCTCCCGGTAGTAGAGCAAGTTACCAGACTTCAGGGTTACGGTGTCCTTCCTCTCTCTACGGATTTCGCATAACCCTATAATGTCCAAGTGTAACTTGCTCAGCTCCTCTTCCAGCTCGCAGATCTTTTCGTCAGTCCTCAATGTGCGTATGTTGTGAGTTACCAGAACCAGTCGTCGTGGGGGTGGGTAGCCGGATCTCTTCCGGAGATTCTTCGCACCCCTTGCTCCGCCGTTACCTTGACCGCTACCCGCGCCAGGGATAGCGAAGCTGCCGGGGACTGGGGGCCTGGTTTCTGTGGTTTTAATCATTATTAGGGGGCAATTTGCCTCAAATCACCACGCTTGGCAGGCGGGTTGGCGATCGCAGTGAGGATGTGCAGTACACGGAGGACGCTGCTGCTCGACCTCCGGTTTGTCCCTTAGTAGCCTCATACGACACCCACGGGATGATTTGGGGAAACACAATTCTAAGCCGGCGCCCCACGGCGTAGCCGTAGTACTTCGTAAGCAAGCCATCGCTCTGTCACAATTTGTGACAGAGCGATGGCTTGCTTTATCCTCTTATTGTACTCGTATTTGGATTTGCTTTATTGTATTTGGATATAAGTGGAGGAAATTGTCTTTTGTGCCTCACTCACAAAAGACAATTTTTCCTCCTTTATCCAAATACATTAAAAGACTAATGGGAACTGTGTGTCCTCAAAAAGTTGATTAAAATATTTTAAAAATATGTTTACATTACTTTTCTTTGTAAAACTTACAAGCTTTGTGAACCTAATTGTAAAGGCTGATTAGCTTATGCTTAATTTCGATATTTTATAATTATAATAATAAAAACATTGCTAATTATTTCATTTTTTTATTTTTATTGTAACTCCAATAATAGGAAAATAAAAATATTGTGCATTGTAACTCAGACTTACAATTATTTTTTCGGTGAATATAGTTATAATTGTACTAATTTGCATTGTATGTCTGAGTTACAATAGTAATTTGGAAAATCGTTTTTCGTGAAATATCATTGTAAGTCACAAAAATATATGAAATACATAAGTAAACAACGTATTAGTCATACTGGAATGTAGATTATATCTTTTTACTTGTATTTACAAAGTTGGAGGTCCCTAGGACTTATAGGAACAGAGTAAGAATTTTTTAAATCTTTGATTCGCTCTACTGAAAAGTAGGGAAAAATGAGTTACGATGTTTTAAATTGCAGGTGTCGATATGTTATGGCTGTCTATTGGTGGTGGTGGTGGTGGTGACATATTGGTTCTTGAAAGTGACTGCGAATACGATGCTGTTCAATGTGTCTTTGGTCTTTTATTAAATGAAGTTCGCCTAACGAAATAAACAATACTGTTAATATTATAATAATAATATTTTTGACATATCGAATCGAATCGAATTATCTCATTTGAATCCTGGAATATGATTAGTATTATTATTGATGGTAATTCACTTTATGGTTCACACTTTTATATTTTTTTTCCAAATTAACGATATTGTATTACCTATAAAAAATATAATAAAAAAAAGAACCTATATATATACTACATTTAAAAACTAAAATTAAAAGTAAAATATTTACAAAAATGACTATATTAAAAATTTACGAGTATGATGGAACACTACAGTCATATTTTGACTAAAAAGTCAAAACTAAATTATTTACTCCTAAATCTGTATAGCAATTTTTTATCCGCAATTATTATTTTATCATATTAATGGATATTATTATGTTCTTGTATTCTAAGTGTTTCGTTCTAGCTCAATGTGGAGTCGTTGTCACCCTTTTTAACCGACTTCAAAAATAAAAGTAGGTTCTCAGTTCGACCTGTATGTATGTATGTTTGTTTGGCTGAACGGATTTTGTTGCGGTTTTCAGCAAAGTATTCATTACATTCTGGAGAAGGTTTTAGTATATAACACTAATAGATATCCCGTGACGTTGCCCGCGTGGATTCGTTTTTGCTTACTTGGATTGTAGATTTTTACACTGAAAAAAAATAAAACGAGACTTTCTACTGTCCTTATACAGTAAAAAAAAAAAACGGTTCCGGAAACTTATTTATACGTTAAAATAATTGATTACGGACAGTGCACTGAAATGGGCAAAAACAGTAAAGAGCTAAACAGTTATTTCAACTGTATGAATATTAAAGTCTACTAAAACGTAAAGAGCTAAACAGTTATTTCAACAGTATGAACATTAAAGTCAACTAAAACGTAAAGAGCTAAACAGTTATTTCAACTGTATGAACATTAAAGTCTACTGAAACAAACAGTTCCTTGTAAGTAACCGACAGTAAAATCTACTGTTATAGCTCAACTGTTTTTTTACTATCCAAAACGGTGAATATTACCGAAAAATCGGTTGGTATTACTGATTTTTTTGTTCAGTGCAGTGACCATTGCATGTTTTTCAGTGATTATCTCGCGTTTGGCTAAACCGATTTTGATGCGGTTTTCAGAAAAGTGTTCGTTACATTCTGGGGAAGGTTTAAATATATAACAATAATGGATATCTCATGAAATTGCCCGCGTTTTTATTGCTTACTAGGATTGTAGATTTTCAAAGTCGACGATTATAAAAACATTTTTGTTGAATATCTAAACTAAAAAGGTAAAAATAAAAAAAAAATTGAAAAAAAGAACTGACTTCAAAACCAAACAAAGAAGCTGTAAAATAACTTTTCTTTCGGAAGTCAGTGGCCATAGTCAATGAAATAAAAAACAAAGCCACCGACTTCCGAAAGAAAAGTTATTTTACAGTTTTTTTGTGTTTGGTTTTGAAGTCGGTTCCCTTTTTTTTCAAAAAGTTTTTTTAATGTACAAAAGTAATGAACGTTCTAACATTAATTCTGTTTTGCTAACATTAATTTTTATTTTACCCTTTTCTGCGCGACTGTACCAGGACTACCAAGCTGCAGTATACACATGTACATGTACTTATATTAGAAGAATGAATAAAAATAAATATTCTTCAGGGGACGAATGGGCCCCTCAAAAGTTCCAGGGGACGAGTGGGCACAGGGTGCGAATCTTAGGGGACGAATGGGCTCTGACCCGCTACCATTGCCTTAAATATTTCCATTGCCTTACATTTATAAGCTACAAAGATATGTTACTACATGAATGTACATTTTGCATTGTATCCTCGAGTTTTACGATGTATAATAGAACATTATGAATCGTAAAAAATGCGCATTTCGCTGAAGATTGTACTGTATCTGCATTTTATTCGTTTTTGACAACTTTAAGTTGCGTTATGTTAAAAATTCATTTTTACTTTAATGAAAATACTGTCGCACTTATTAAGCTGTCGTTTTATGATTTTATGTTTAAAATGGTAATTACAGTGATATATAATTTAAACCAATTCAATCAAGCTTCATTTAAATAAAAGGAGTATTTCCTGAAAAAAGATAAACCGCGTTAAAATAAACTGCTGTAGTATTTTACTATTATTGTAAATATTTTAACAAGCTTTATAAATTCGCAATAATAGAGCTCTCAGTTTAAAGGACCACTGGTTGAAATTGCTTTTACACATTTCACGAGCAGATATTAAAAGTAAAGATATTATAAATTACATGTATTTTGTAATTTGCTTTCGAGCTTAAAACTGCCTTATGCAGTCTGTGTTAATTTAAATGAAAGCGTTTAACTTTGCTCTAGTTGGCTCTAGTATGGGTAATGGTTTGGGGATATTTCGCCACCAATTTTAACACAATACAAAGTGCTTCAATGTTTTACATACCTTGTAGTAATAAGCAGATTATAGTGATTTTAATACAAGACTTATTATGCTCTAGCAACATATAGATACTTAGATGTACCCTTTCTACAAAATTGCTTAGAATTTGTTATTGAATGTTTGATTTTGCTCAAGTCAGACTGATAGAATAATCATTGCATCACCACCATAACCTTCTTTTGGCGCTATTGGGCCCTGTCAGTTTTTGATAGCTCCATGAAGCGCGCATGGATCACAACGCTCCGTCGACTCGGAAGTGGCCCTTGATTGGACGGTGAGTCTCCTCAGGCAATGAATATACTTACGCCGAACAATAGTTTCAAGTCAGAAGGTTACTAATATCATTTTATTTCTAAACTGAACAGTTTGCACGAGAGACACTTCCTAAGTGGTAAAATGTGTCCCCCCCCTGTAACTTCTAAAATAAGAGAATGATAAAACTAAAAAAAATACATGTAGACCTCAACAAAAACTTCCAACGAAAATTGGTTTGGATGAGATACAGTTAGCAGTTTTTGAGATATAGTACATTTTCAAAAACCGCAAATATAACTATGCCAATCATACAAACACTATGAAAAACAAAGTTATTTTTATTGTTTGTGTATATTACTTACTAATCTCAATATAATTATATCCCTAATCTATGCTTGCTACTACGGAAACCTTCATGGGCGAGTCCAACTCGCACTTGGCCGGTTTTTCTATCTCTATTAAGGCAACACTGATGAAATATTGGAAACTACCGTAAGCCTGAATATAACAATACTAAGACATGTCTCGTTATTGTAATGCTCGAGTTTGCTCGATCGAGTTGATGGACAGGCGCCTTAAGTTTGGTTCTAATATTAGACAAGTTTCGTGTGTCGCCGTATTGTTCTGTACGACAGCTGCTAAGAGCTGCCACCAAGTGCAATGATATTTGGTTGATTCCAATACATATTATTTGATAAAGTTGAGTTATATTGGTTTAGAGAACTTTGTAACATACATAAACTCACGACTTAGGAGTTAACTAATTCCGCAAAATATATCATCCGAGGATGAAACGTTAACCTTCAAAAAATTAAAGGGGTTGACTCATCCGCAAGTTCGGATGAGTCGCCGCAAAGCTAATATTGATGTGGTCATTTCATCCGAATAGACATAGTTACAAATAATTGTGTAAAATTACAGAAAATGAGAACACGATGTGGAATCTGAACAGAAAGTACCAGAACAAGATCATGAAGGTGTTGGTATCACCGAATTCAGAATTTCAAATTTTTGGTGAATACCCAACTCAAGCCCTTTTCGCATTGAAAGTTAATATGGGAATAAATGTATCTTATTTCTAATTTACGGTATTGTAATAATTTAAGGTATTGTAACATGTTAATCAAATCAGTCTATTGCAGTCTACTTATGTCATAAGCCTCTGCGATGTTAAACCTAGTGATGTGCCTAGCCCATTCAGGTTTTTTTTTTGTAAAATCCAGGACATTATAATCACTTTATTTTGTTCGTCCGGAAATCTTGTCACACATTACAAATAATTGTGGTTTGTCCCAAATCACTTTTGAAGTTATGCTTCGTCCCAAATTACAAGTACATACGAGTACTACAGTTGATGAAATAGCGTTATTATTCATTAATGAAAATTCAAATTGAAAAATAAATATATTTCTACCATAAAATAACGGTCACGTAAACTTACATTTATTTTCCTTTTCATATCTTTCCTATGCAATAGACCATCTGTGAACAACTTATGTCAGATTTCCATAACCTTTTAAAAGGTCCCTCAAATCCTCCCACATATTATTCACTCTATAATTCATACTTCTAACAAATCGGCAGGCTCTAAACCTTTTTTTAGGGTTACGTACCCAAAGCCTAAAACGGGACTGTACTAAGACTCCGCTGTTCGTCCGTTTGTCTCTGTCTATCCGTCTGACATGAATAGTGATATTTCAAGAATCATGATAGTAAGACAGTTCTTTTCACTGGTGATAATATATTATTATTTCTGTTGCCGCTAAAACAACAAATACTAAAAAAACAGAATGATATAAATATTTAAGGCAGCTCGCCAACAACAGACATGATTTTTTTGCCGTTTTTATACAGCATTATTTGAGAAACATTAACAACCTTTCATAGGCTGAAAGTACTTATGGTTTTAACAACTTTTACTATAAAATCAACCCTGAAAAATAAAAAAAACAAGTGTTTAATACAAAATGGAATATTTTTGAGTTGACAAATTATGAAATACCAGTTTTTTTGGTACGGAACCCTTTGTTCGCGAGTCTGACACGCACTTGTCCTTTTTTAAATAATCCTTTTGGTATCCCCGAACCCTATTGAGATCAATTCATCGATCCCTAAGTCATCAGCTATTAGGGAACGCCTCTTTGGTGTACGTTCGCAAAAAGTTGGGGTTTGCCGTCTGATTCGGCCAACGGGTTTTTGTTTAGCTTTTTCAGGCACTTGATATGAAATCTATAGGCATTATGTGGAACTACGGAGACAGCTGGTTGCCTAGATGAGAGTCTGTGACTAAAGTTGAGAGTTTTTGTGCAAAGGATCTTTGAGAGTTGTTTGGGGGTAGGAGGAACAGAGATGATGGTCAGGGGTGCCCGTTTGAAGCTGGCTGGCTGGCTGTGAACTCGTTGCTCGAAAGCTTGAGGAAGTGATGCAGGTGATGATGACGTCACGTTGCTCGAAGGTTGCGCTGACGTCCATTGCGGGGTCACCAGTTTGGGGGTAGGAGGAACAGAGTGGAAAGTTCCTCACTACCACGGTGAAAAGGAAGGTACCTTCCGACCAGATGGGTGTTGTGTCTGGTGGGCTTTCTACCCGACAATCATAGTCGGAATATTCTATGTCTTCTAAGTTCGCTGTCAACTTTAATTGCGCGATGTAGACATCTTACATCTTAATTTCTCCGTCGCTTCATAGGTGGCGCTAGTGTACTTTTTGTAGATGATTATGCACGCTACAGTTGTGTTTCGGCTAGGTTTTGTCGTGTCTGGTGTTCTGCAAAGCTAAGTAAGTATGATGTTTCCATCCACCAGTCTATAAATGTTCCCACTGCTGCGATGCAGGCTTCCTCTTTTCACTTTGTAATTTACTATGGATAAGAAATTGTTGAATGTTGTCTCAGGTCGCGTCACAATATGTACACACATCAAAAAAGTTTGTAATCAATAGCATAAGCTGATAATATTTTTTAAATTTTATGGATAAACAATTGATTTTTTTTAACTTTGCCCCACACTAGGAATTTCTCCTGTGTCTCAGTTTGCGATCAGTAAACGTAAAAAAGAGAACAGAAAACGAGATACAAAAACGTAATTCCATAACATCTGACACTCCGACTATAAAAATATTCACGACTTAGTAGGTATTTAATAAATAAAAACAAGACAAAACCGATACAAATTAACGACAGCACAAAAAAATTAAATAATAATAAAAAAAGATTTCTTACCAAGAGCAAAATTTACAACGACTTCTTAAATTAAGTGGTGCTCGGCAGAGTCGCGTAAGTCGCCCCTTAACCAGGAGTGTCTCTCAAACAGCTCACAAGTACCGTTCAAAATATTAACTTTTAAATATAGTAAGGTATAGTCGCGTTTAATTGTTGCTTCATTAATAGGGGGCACGTGTAACTCAATGGGCATGCAGACGGCGATTAATGGGCGACTCGCTGTCCGACCATGGACCAACCTGGGTCGACGGCGCGTCGTGTTCCACGCGAGCCTCAAAGAGCTGTCAGTAATATGTAAACGGGTTTTGTCGACGGAAGAAAAGACAAAATGACAGAACGTAGAAATATTTTTAGCGTTTTAAGCATGTTAATGTAAAAAATATAGAAAATAAACGTTCTATTCTTCAATAGTGTACGAATGGTGTCATATTTGTGCAAAAAACAGTCGATTTGTATAGAAATAACGATGAAATAACTTTGTCTATTCTTGGTAGAATAGAGATAGAATCGCCATGCTACGCGTGCTGGAGTAGTTTGGTTGCTGGAGCAGTTTGTGTATGTGGGTACGACTGTACGTGTCGTGTAAGCAGTCCGCGTATGGCAGAAATATTGTATACAAAATAAAACAGGATAATACCGACTATGTCCATGCGCCTAATGAACAATGAATAATGTCAAGCGATTCAACTTACTTCTACAAAATGTGCTATATCCTTGTTGTGCTCGTTTGCGCGATTTTTAGAAATTTTAATAGCAAATTGGCATAAAACTTAATCATAAAAATAATGCATTCGTTTCTTCTCCATTAATAGGTATTTAAACAAAGCTAGAATACTTTAATACCTCTCCTAAACCGGGTATTTAATAACATCTAATAGTCTACCTAGTAACTGCCCATAACTTTTATAATAACCGGGCAGTAATACCCCGTAAGTCCATCATCCCGTTATGAACAAAATTCAATTTTTATAACCCCCTCCTTAGAGCATTCCGCCCCTCCCTCCTTACAAGGTAAAAGTGTAGGGGTTATTTATTTTAATAAAAAACCGGTCAAGTGCACGTCTGGGTCTCACTCGAAAGATTCCGTACAACCGTACAATATATTTATCACACACGTGATATTTTTGAGTATGAGCAGAAATGCATGCATTTCAATTTAACCTATTTCAAAAACCGGATAACGTATTACAAATTCTAGTGCACAACTGCACATGTAAGAAAATTATGTATTTGACAAGAATTTGGGTTGAATATTTTAACAAGAAAACCACCACATAAAATTGTTAAATAACTTTTCTTTCGGAAGTCGGTGACATTTTTTGCATTCAATTATTTATTGTATGCGCGTATTACAATAAAATAATGAGCACGATAATAGACGGCTCTTGTAATGAAACCCCCTGTTAGTTACGGTACCCTAAAAACAGAACCGATTTAAACCATAATTACGTGGTTTTCATGCTACATAATTACAACAGTGTCATCAATCAGGACCTCGCTATGTTCGTGATTTAATGCTATGCATGTTTACGTGTTTATTTTATGTATAAACGGCCTTTTTTTAAATGAAAAATGTGTTTAAACCTGGCTTAAATGTTGACATGGGGAATAATACTGTGGGTGGATTTATATGGTTGCATTAGTGGTGCTAATAAAAAAGGCTAATTTAGATGTGCGTTCGCTCATTTCTCAATTTTGTTAAGTCTTTATTAACCGACGAAAAAAAAGGAGAAGGTTTTCAATTCAAGGCGTATATTTTTTGCATGTAATTAGATACACGTGGGCGAGACCACTAGTAAAGAGCTAGTTTGAATAGAAATGAGGTCACTGCCAAGATGACAGGTAAAAGTAGATTTAGACAGGGACGAATACATGCTGTGCTGAACCCTAATAACTTGAGATTAAGGCAAAGGAACTAATGATAATAACTCGATTTAAATATAGAGTTGAAACATTTTTTATAACTACAGCAGAAGTTTAATCCGTATAAAAGTCCATTTTTCCGTAGTTTAGTTTAATAAGATATCAAAAACCGACCTTTTTTTAACACAATATCCATAACTTTAACCTAAAACAAGAGTGTTAAAATCCTCGGCTTAAAACTTTCCCCTTTCCTGCCCTAAATCGCGGAGATTTATAAAACGGGCCGAAATGGAAAATTTTCAGTTTTTCCTCGATATATCGCGGTACATCGCCGAACATAAAGCCGTGGGCGATTGGAGTTTTTACGAGTAGCGGCCGTAACTCTTTGCTTTACGATTTGAGCGAAAAGGGTCCCCGTAATATCGGGACACTGGTGTGTTATCGAAATGTCTGGAATGACACTTGCTGTGGCTACAAAACGTTGTAGTTATGTTTTATTTATAAAGTAGAGGACACGGAGATACCGACAACAGCCAAAAAGGTCTAACTAGAGCCAAAAACCTGCTTGGCTGTTCTCCAGGAAAAAAAAAAACAAAATGGGTCAAATTGTTTCTGAGGGGAAGAATTCCGAATAAAGCTTGCATAGCTTTTATCGCGGGCTCTGAGCGCGGCGCGGGCGTGGCGATCGAATAAAAAAAATCCAAAAACCTAAGGAAAGAACCTGACACCACGCATCGTCTAACATCGTTTCAGTTCGGGACACTTCGGCAATCATAAAAATATCCGTCATAAAAACAATTTACTTTTTACAACTGATTCTAAACGGCCAGCTACAAAAGGAGTTTTCACAATGAAACCTACTTATAAAATTCTCCTACAGCAAAGAAGTTCTTTATTACAGTGCACCACAAACATTTTAAATAAATTATATTCTCGTTAAATATACGCGGTAGGCGATTTTATTCTTTTAAAATAAAATGTTATGTAATAGCTTCACCGCGGCAGTCTCCGAGTGCCACATGTATTTTTTTTTAAATACGTTGCCCCACATTAGGAATTTCTCCTGTATCGTGGGTGCGTTTACAAACATAGAAACTCACAATACACAAACACCCAGACCCGGAACAAATAATTGCAGATCATACAAATATTGGTTCCGTGCGGAGATCGAACCCGCGACATACAGCGCAGCAGATGCTCAGCCACTCAATCTGCAATCCTTAATTATTGCTTCTAAACAAACTTTTAATTTCTTTTGGATTTATTTTGGCTGTTTAAATTATTTAAAGCGATGGTGGCCTCTCAAAACCTTATTCTCCACAAAATATAACCAAATCTCCGCAGCCTAGTTCCCCGCGTACCACGCACACATCGGGCGAGCGAGCAAATAGGTAATTTACGGCCGCATCGCCGCCCTAACATGTAAGTGGTGTCGAGCCCGGCCCACTGCGCCGCCAATGTAATGCGCACTGCGGATGCCAATGCAAAACACTGCATTATCGTTCGTCGCCTATATTGCGGTTGATGTAGGTCGGTGTAATGGTTTTATTTGATTGTTTGTGATTGGTGGAAGTGGTTTACTCCCAATTAGGTTTTGATGTTGGCGTGTGCGCAGGTTTGGCGGAATGGCTGAGTAGTTTAACTATTATATCATATTATATTATCTGCCTATTGCCGTCCACTGCTGAACGTAAGCCTCCCCCAAAGAGCCGCTCCCAGCCAAATTCATCAAATCATCGACCAATCTTGCCACAGGGCGTCCTATAGAGGCGGGACGAGCGAGGGAGAGGACAGCGTCCACCCCTCACCCACGCCGCAGTGGTAGACGCCCACGCCGACGGACGTCGCAAGGCGATCTCCGGCCACCGTAGGCGCGGGCATGCGGGCGGCGAGTAATGGGCGACTCGCTGTCCGACCATGGCCAAGCCCGGGTCGAAGGCGCGTTGTGTTCCACACGCGCCTCAAAGAGCGTCAGCATAATGACGGGGCCCCCCTCTAGAGGGCCAAAGCCTGCCGGGGTCGCGGGACACACGTATACCGCGACACCGGTATACCAAGGGCTACTGAAGGACACCGTGGATTTTAGTCAGTACAAGTCTGACAGTCCCTCCCGCCTTGCCCTGGGTGGGAGGACTCATTTAATTTTGATGATTTTACCAAGAAAAAAAAGTTTTTTAAAAAAAATGTAACCGACTTCTAAAAAAAACAACCACTAAAAAGGGTAAAATAACCTACCAAAAAACTTTTTTTCGGAAGTCGGTGGCTTTGCTTTTTTATTTCATTGTTTTTTTTGCCACCGACTTCCGAAAAAAAGTTTTTTGGTAGGTTATTTTACCCTTTTTAGTGGTTGTTTTTTTTAGAAGTCGGTTACATTTTTTTTAAAAAACTTTTTTATTTTACCCTTTTTAGTTTAAATATTCAACCGAAATTCTTGTCAAAAACATAATTTTCTTACTTATGCACTAGAATTTTATTATCCTTAGCACTGGTTATAACATCGCCCATGTACACAATAAGCAAGAACACCAAAATAAATGATTTTTTTTGGGACCAAATGGCAGGTATCCTGCATCGAACAATAACCCATATGGGTCATTAGTATAAATCAGTGATTCCCAAAGTGGTCCAGGTGGACCCCCAGGGGTCCACGGGAGACTTGCTGGGGGTCTAAGTAGGCGTGAACAAAAAATGGGGGTCCATAAGATGTTAATGGGGGTCCACGTAAATTTATCTGCTTTCGATAGTAAAGAGCAAAAATGTAAGCATAGTTTTTATAAGGGCCTACCTACATTGTTTTAAGTACCTAACTAAGCAGATAATATTTTAATAAGGCAAGCGACTGTTACTTGTCCAAACTTGCGTATTCGATATTACCTTCGATCATTAAAATCAACTAGATAGACGGTCAAATATTTAATAGCTTTTCCCTCCTCATACCTTGTCGAAAGGAGTTTTAGTGCCGTTACAAACATCTTAACAAAAAAAGGAGCTAATTAAAAATCACACAGGATTTGCGGTTATTGCTCACTAAAATAAAGCCAAACATTGATCGTTTGCTGACACTCTATCAAATACTTACATCCTTCCTATTAGGTAATTAAAATTATGACCTGAACCTATATTACCTTATTAATTTTTTCTTGTAATTCTATTCTTTTAATTATTGTTATTGTTATAAAATGTACCATTTTTCGTTTTTATTTTACCTATCGGAATATAGGGACAGAACTCAGAAGCGACACAATTTTTATTTTTTGGCGACTTTATGAATGTGGTAGAAATGTAGCAGCAGGGGGTCCACCGAAACCAGTAAAATTTTGAAAGTGGTCCACGAGAAAAATAAGTTTGGGAACTACTGGTATAAATGAATTAAGTCCAAATACAAGATAGCTGCTGTAAACCGTTGAGGAGTTCCCTGAACTGTTCTTCGTCTTCATCATCAGAACCCTAATGACAGTTACAACCCATCTAGGTGTAAAGTTCTCATCAATATAAATGAATTAAGTCCAAACACAAGGTAGCTACTATAAACCGTTGAGGAATTCCCTGAAATGTCCTTCGTCTTCGTCATCAGACCCCTAATAACAGTTACAACTCATCTAGGTGTAAAGTTCTTATCAATACAAATTAATCAAGCTCAAACACAAAGTAGCTGCTGTGAATCGTTGAGGAGTTCCCTCGACTGTCTCTCGGCTCCATCATCAGATATACTCCAGACCTTTATTAAATTGTAGTGCTTGAAATACATAATGAAAAAAAATAATTTACTAAATCAGTCGACGCCTACTCCTTACTGTTAAGGAGTTGTTGAACCTTCCATCATCAGCTCAGCTACATGAGATGATGATTACTATACGCAAGTACTTAAATTACTTCATAATATTTGCGAAAAACGATGTGTGAGCCTATAAAATTTGAGGGTTGCCCTCGATTTCTCCAGGATCCAATCATCAGATATTGAAATGGTGACAATGGGACCACACGGGAAGCACCAGCTTTCAAATAAAAAAAGAATCATCAAAATCGGTTCACCCAGTCGCAAGTTATGAGGTAACAAACATAAAAAAAAAAAAAAAAAAATACAGTCGAATTGATAACCTCCTCCTTTTTGAAGTCGGTTAATAAAAAAGGGCGTCCTATACTATTCGCGATCGTGGAGGCCGCTCTAGCACATGTCTGCTCCATCTACCATCTCTCCGTCTACTGCCGTGACCGGCCCACTTCCAGCTGACTATTGCTCTGCGTGTATCAGGCTCGATTCCCCCACGGAACAAATATTTATATGAGTTGTTCCGAGTCTTGGTGTTTGCGTACACTTTAAGGTGCCGGTTGGCGCGCGAGACCGCAACAGGAGACAGCGACTGGAGACCGCGACACTAATTGTCATTACCTAATGTTAAGAAGTGTCGCGGTCTCCTGTCGCGGTCTCGCGTGCGAACCGGCACCTATACATTGCCTAATGTTAAGTAGTGTCGCGGTCTTCTGTCGCGGTCTCCCGTCGCTGTCTCGTGACGCGGTCTCGCGCGCGAACCGGCACCTTTACATATTAGTTTACATATTTGTAAACGCACCCACAATACAATACAGGAGACATTCCTAGAGTGGAGCAACGTTTTACAAAACCGTTGAAGTTTGGTAGGTTCCTATAGAACGTGCCGCAATAGGTGGTTTTCTATAGTCTGCCTACACCAAAAAAGGTTGAGTTTCTAAGGCAAAGGTTCTTCCTTCTACTTCTTCCACTTCTCTTGAACCCGCAAACTCTTCTTCTAGTTCACGAGGAACTTTTCCAAAAGACATAAAACACATTCCAGAAAGGTTTCCATTCTTATAAAAAACATAAATTCCCTACAATTCTCCATACAGTTTCCTTACAAAACTAGAAGTGTTATCTGTATCTACAGGGTGCATCGGTACAGACGTCACGTGCCGATAACGAGCGACACTCGGATCACAATACTACTATTCTGCGCCAGTACTGGCTGTAATCCTCAACTAGTTCCCTTGACTTGCGTGCCGAGCGATACTGGCCCTTATTTCATTTGCTATTCACTTTTTTCTGATTCTTTTTGCAAAGGTGGTTTGATACTCGGTAGGCAATGGCAATCTGATAAAAATTATAGGATCGCGCTGGATGCAAGCCGCTTCCAACCGGTCCTATTGGAAATCTATGGGGGAGGCCGGCAGCAGTGGACGTCCTACAGCTGATATTGTAACAGAGAGGTATCCAACCTCTTCTGTTCCTTCAACCTCTTTACTTTAAGATCTATTTATTGTTTTAATAATATTTAAAAATTCATGTTTCGAATTTACGTTCTGTCATTGCATCACCTTCAATTCTTTTCTAGTACTACAATTTTACCACCGCTCCAGCTGCACGTGCTACTGTATTGTTTTATTTTCATATTTTAAATAAATTACTTAAACAAATACCGCACATACCGCTTTTTAAACAAGTACCGCACCAACAGTACCTACTTTGCCATACACTACGGCTCCAGCAACCTTTCCGGCTTCCTCTCGGAGGACGATGATGTCACCGTGGGCGACATCATGGTGCGCGACATAAACCCTGAACCCATAGCCGGTCTCGCCTTCGTGGCCGCTAATTTCGACGGCATCCTCGGCATAGCGTAGCAGCATCTCGGTGGACGGCGTGAGACCCGTGTCCTACCTACTAGAAGGTGGCGTAACGCTACAATATGATGAATGAATCGGGATAAATAAATTCATATTATGACTCCAAAGTGATAATAAACTAGAGATATTGTAATGCTCTTTTTCTTGTTCAAATCTTACCTACGTAGATATACGTTTTCTTTTTTCAAAAATACAAAAGGTGGAAACTACAGAATGAAAAACTCGATCCAGACTGGGTCTGGGATCATTCTGTGGCCTTGCTTCTCATTTATACATCTCTTTCGGTTCTACATGTCTTAAAGCTAATAGGCTATCTAATAGTCCAGAATTTAGAGTTTTGAGAAATAACGGACACGTGTTTTTTCTTTTGTACATTCAATGAACATTTACCAAGATTTAACGCATCGAAATTCGAGAGTGGGGGCTGGTGACGTCAGTATTCAGTAGAAATTGTATTAAATTGTGACGTATTGCCAATTTTGAAAGCGTTGTATCTCCGTCAATTTTGGCAGTCGTACAAAAAGAAAAAATACGAGGCGAATATTTTTTGATAATCTTACTGACGGACTAAAGTTTTTTTTTTTGTCAAATAGCCTATTACAGATATTTATTTTATGAATTCTACCAGTTCTTAGAATAAGCTTAATTACCTTTGTGTACTAATAAAACCTATGTTTTTTTCAGGTAAGTCTCCATTCCATTCAGCTGCCAATCTACATTAAAGTAAGTTGTATAAGTATAACATAATAATTATTCCTGAAACACTCAACTGTCGGAACCACTTTCTACAACTCGTAAGTTTGATGTTTTCCACTCAGTTATCAATATTCTCAGTATAATATTAATAAGTAAATTGTCTTAAATTTGCAAGTATATTAAAGTTCTCTGCCATGTAAACTTGTTGTGAGTCCCCAATTACCTACAAGTTCCTATCGAAGTTTCAGACTACCCTCATAACTCGTATTCTTCGAACTATCTTCGGCAAAGTTCGGAACATTGCAATCTATGCAAGGGGCGTGGCTTAGAGATCCGAAATTGTGTTAATACCTGTTAAGAGCTAGAGATATTGAACTTTGTTTTGGAATGCAGTTATTGGCTTTTAGTATTAATACCTCTGGATTAGGCGGTGGTGAAACGGCTGGGGAGTGCGAAAATTCAATTGGTAGCGTAGAGTTGAGAGTTGAAAGCATTCCTTTGAGAAGCCAAATTGTTTATGAACTACAATTAAATTGTTTGTCTAATTGTTCTGGCAATATGAATCCATCTAATGCTTTTGATAATGATTTAATATATTATAACTTCAAGCATTTTTGTCACGGAGTTCCAAACAACTGAACGCCACATGATTTCACCCTTATTACATACTCCCTTCACCTCATCCACGTTCTCACATCTGGTGGCCAACAATGACGTCTTAAGGTGGATGCGATTGTAGGCGAGGAATGACTTTTTATGTTATTTTTTTGTTCCTGCAGCTTTATGAACTTAGAGGGTTGTATTGGTGATTTTGATGATAATAATTCTGTTACTACATACGTCTTACAGTCGCGATCAATATTTTAATCAACATACAACCTAGCACTGGCCTGTAAATTGCAAAAAACGCAAGTAATTTTGAATTTCGCGGGCTACCCTGGAGCATCCACCTTAAAGCATGAGTACTTAGTTCCAATGTGGGAAGGAGACAGAGCTATACAAGTTATCTGGCGCCATCTCGTTCCCACATTGGAATTACTCACGTTTTAAAACGTCATGGTAGGCCACCTGGGGGGATATTACAACTCCTTAAAACCATGCTTGTTTCGGCGAGTGAAAGTGACAGAGCTATACAAGTCATCTAGCGCCATTTCGTTCACTCACAGGAATAACCCTGGTTTTAAGACGTTGTAATACTCCCCCTGGACGTATACAAGAAGACCGATTTTGAGTAACACGCACCTGACCTTTCTGAACTTGACATTTCAAGAATTTCCATTATAAAAATCCATCGAATAAATCCGACGTATAAAACCCTATTTTTGGATCAATCAAACTACCTATCTAAAAGGAAATCTAAATCCGTACGACAGCTAAAACCTCACATCAAAGTCGGAATTGAAATGAGTTCCTAAAATACCACATTTCCCTTTAAATTTACATCTACACTTAACCCAGCGAAGTGTAAACGTCCTTTCATATTTACACTTCCAGTCCCAAATATCGAGCTAATGTGATTACGCGCGAATGTGTTTGCGTTAATTAATATGGCAGTTGTGTACACTGCAGTGCAGAAATAGATAAAGCCTTCACGTAATGACGGGGTGGGAATTGTCGCACGCTGTGTAAAAGAGCTCTGTTTAGGGAACTGTGCTACTGCTGGCGATTAGCGAGTAGAGATAGCAACTAACACGCGTTGGATGTTTGGAAGAGTTTTAACCGCGCTGGGTTGAACACTCAACGCGATCCATTATCAATTTGTATATCTTTAGTGTTTCGTACCCAAAGGGTGCCAAACGAATCCTATTAGGCTAAACTGTCAGTCTAATCGTCCGTTCGTCTGTATGTCATTTCAACTGTAATAGGTAGATACTTATTTTTCCCAAAGGATTTTCTTTAGGGCACTCTTTTTCAAGTCCGACTTGCAATTAACCGTTTTGTTTTGCAACGGGACGTACAGTATTTGTTACTCGTATAACTTAAGCTAAAAAAAATATCGCTTGAACTAGTCGCTTATCTACGGTGGGACACTTGCCTTAGATGCCATGAGAATTACGGGGACAGGAAAATGAAATTTTGCGTTGAATGTAATTTTTGCCACCGCGCAATTCCGTCAAGTTTTTGGAGAATTGTACTCCGGTAATGACGTGGTAACTGGCGTAGTGTGTCTAAAGAGACTCATTTACGAAGGGGCCAAAAAAAATGTGAATATTTACCACATTTTTTTGTAGAAGGAAAATCTCTCTGATCTTGACGCAAGCGTTACTCCTGAGCTCTAGAAGTTTCCAGACAAACTGAATGAGCTTTTAGGCCAGTAGACATTCTTTTCAATACAACCTGTATTCTGAATCCGTGCCCGGTTGATGGCAATTCGGTTATCCCTTAGCAAGCTTCGATATAACTAACCCCCGTTTGTTAGAGACATCACTATCAAAGACTTAAACATGACTGGTGAAATAAGGATACACTTCTGCTTAATCTTTTTCAGATTACAGGCGTCATGTTGTGTTACCTATGTTCAAAAATACTTATTCGGTGTATTGTCAAGAATTTCATGTCAAGAAGTAGCGAGTAGCTAGATAGATTAAAAAAAATACGTGTGACACTCGGGGACTGCCGCGGTTTGAATGCAAAAAAAAAGCATTTGAATGAATGAAGCAATTGCATAGCATTTTTTATCAACTTATGCAATTATAATTATTTATTTATTATATTTATAACTGTACTAATTAGGCTATGGTCAGCCACGTCAATCAAGTGAAACGTCAAGAAACGTTCTCCTCCTCCTCCCTCTCCATCTACCTCTCTCTCTCCCTCAATAAAATTGACCCTTGCTCAATAAAAGCATGCTTTCGTGCTAGTAATGAGCACGTCTGTCCGTACCTTTATGATTGCCGAAGTCTCAAGAACTGAAACGACGTTAGACGATGCGTGGTGTCAGGTATTTTCCTTAGGGTTTTTCCTTAGGTTTTTTCGTTAGATTTTTCGCGCCGCGCCGCGCTCAGAGCCTGCGATAAAAGCTATGCAATAGCTTAACAAACGGTCATAAAAATAATTACTAAAACTGCAGGATAGAAATTGATTACATCTGACAGCAAAGTGCTCTAGAAATTGTAAACAGATTAAAATATAAGAACAAGCATTTTCTATATATAGAAGTGCTTCTAAAGGCAGACAAATGGTTTGAACGCAAGAACTTTACTGAAAGTTGGAACAAGAGGCAACAGTAATTTATCAAGAATTAATGGTTTTATTAATGCAAAGATAAAATACTAACAAACTTGAAAGTGAATATTAATTTCTTGCTTGCATTTTCAATTTATCAATGTAGGTTACTAACGCAAGTTTCACAATTTTACTCTTTGAATAAAATTGTGAAACTTGTGTTTTATGGAATTTTTTCCGGATTTTCACATTTTTGTTTACTGTCTAACTCGACGTCTTTTCACAATAAGCTGTTATTTACTAAAAAAATAATAATAAGTCCATAGATTATAAGATTGACCCGTATTTTTTATTTTGTTATACGTAAACCAAAACTGACGAAGATACAACGCTTCTAAAATCACAAAAAATCACTCGGTCGGTACAATTTTACAAGCGTTATGACGTCACAAGCCCCCCACACCCGAATTTCAAAGCGTTTTATCGTTGTCAATATTAATTTACTTAAAAAAATAAAAATACGTGTTTACTCGTATTATTTTTCAATATTCTTCATCATCATCATCATCTCAGCCATAGGACGTCCACTGCTGAACATAGGCCTCCCCTTTAGATCTCCACATATACCGGTTGGAAGCGACCTGCATCCAGCGTCTTCCGGCGACCTTTACAAGGTCGTCTGTCCATCTCGTTGGTGGACGTCCTACGCTGCGCTTGCTCGTCCGCGGTCTCCACTCTAGCACTTTTCGACCCCATCGGCCATCTGCTCTGCGAGCAATATGGCCTGCCCATTGCCACTTCAGCTTGCTAATCCGGTGGGCTATATCGGTGACTTTAGTTCGTCTACGGATCTCCTCATTTCGGATTCGATCACGTAGAGAAACACCGAGCATAGCCCTCTCCATAGCTCGCTGAGCGACTTTGAGCTTTGAGATGAGGCCGATAGTGAAAGACCACGTTTCGGTGCCGTAAGTCATCACTGGTAACACACATTGATTGAAGACTTTCGTCTTGAGGCACTGAGGTATGTCGGACGAAAAGACATTGCGTAGCTTCCCGAACGCTGCCCAACCGAGTTGGATTCGGCGGTTGACCTCTTTCTCGAAGTTGGACCTACCTAATTGGACTACTTGTCCTAAATAGATATATGAGTCAACAACTTCGAGTACCGAGTTTCCAACAGAGACTGGGGTGGGCACACAACAATTTGACATAATTTTCGTCTTGTCCATGTTCATTTTCAAGCCCACCCGTTGTGAAACTCGGTCGAGGCCATCGAGCATCATGCTGAGTTCCTCCATCGACTTTGCCATGACTACGATGTCGTCGGCAAACCGAAGGTGAGTGATGTATTCGCCGTTGATGTTGATGCCAAGTCCTTGCCATTCCAGGAATTTGAATATTATTACAATATTCTTACTGACGAACTAAATAGATTTTCAATTTATTTATACAGTAAACTACTCTATTATATATGCCCCCAACGTTTGTGTAATTGCATTTCTTACCTGCTGTCAGTCCGCCATTTTAGTTTACCGCTTTCCATCCACAATTAAATAAATAACATGTGCATTGTCGGTACGCGTTGCTCATAAACTCTTAGCTTAGTAATAGTGTGACCTGGTTTCAAAGCCAGGCTTTGTTTCATACTGTGCGTGAATGTACGTGATAGAAAGAGATTAAGGCTCTCCGTCCACTGTGACGGCGAGCCTTGTAGCGATACTGCTACGCGTTCCAGTAACTCTATCGCGCGTTTGTCCGATATCTATCATGTGACTTGTTGGCAAGTAGGAACAATGTTATGTCTAATTATATTTTTTTCACTGGAGAATACTCATTCACTCAAACTCTAATCTAATCTGTAATAGGTTAGAAGCTTTTTCTGTCTATGACACGTTCCTTTTGTAAGCTTTTAACCGTCAATGCAATTTACGCAAATTTTCCTAGTTCTGTTTATTTTATTTTAACCTAAATATCAACATACACGTTATTCCCACAGCATTTGTACTATTTCAATTCAAATTCTTAACTTTTTTCTTCGACATCAAGGTAACGAAGTGTGGGGAAAAGAGAATTTTTTCTGGGCCCCATCGAGAATAACTAAAAAATGGAATCAAAGACTTAGGGAATGAATTTCAAAATACTGAATTAAAGTTATATCGTAACCGAGCACGACATTATCGCGATATTAGCGTAGAAGTCATATGTATACGGCCAGTGGACAGCCTCGTGACTCGCGGCTGCATTATATCGTTGCGATAAGTCACAGTGCGCGAGGGCCTTAAAAGCTCGCAGTAAACACAATAACACTTTCGCTAGATGTACACACGATAATAAAAGTGATTTTCTTAGAAAATTTAATAAAGCTTTAAAAGGTTTTGTTTAATGCAGTTGTGGAAAGGAAATAGGTTATAATAGCGGTTCTAATATTAGATAAAATTTCTTTGTAGTACTGATAGATAATGATTACACTTCCGATTAACCTAACCAACTGTAACCTCTAGAATTTTTATGCTATTGCATAGCTTTTATCGCAGGCTCTGAGCTCGGCGCGCGCGAAAAACGTAACGAAAAAACCTTGACCACATTTGACAGCACGCATCGTCTAACGTCGTTTCAGTTCGGGAGACTTCGGCAATTATAAAGGTACGGACAGATGTGCTCATAAAGGTACGGACAGACGTGCTCATTACTAGCACGAAAGCATGCTTTTATTGAGCAAGGGGCAATTTTATTGAGGGAGAGGGAGAGGGAGGAGGAGGAGAACGTTTCTTGAC
Organism: Agrotis exclamationis; assembly: GCA_950005045.1. NCBI lineage: Eukaryota > Metazoa > Arthropoda > Insecta > Lepidoptera > Noctuidae > Agrotis > Agrotis exclamationis. The sequence goes on along the minus strand of OX465433.1, from coordinate 4,439,312 downwards.
GTTTCACTTGATTGACGTGATGACCATAGCCTAATTAGTACAGTAATAAATAGGTATAATAAATAAATAATTAAAATTGCATAAGTTGATAAAAAATGCTATGCTTTACCGCGGCAGTCACCGAGTGCCACACGTTTTTTTTTTGTTTGTTACTGGGGAGTGATGAGAGGGATGACACCCATGTGACTAAGAAAGTGATGAGTATGAATGCTGATGGATGGAGAGGACGAGGAAGGCCAAAGAAAAGATGGATGGATTGTCTAAGGAATGATATGAAAGAAAAAGGAGTAAATGATACTGTGACGTCTGATAGGGGAGAATGGAAGAAGAAAACGTGTTGCGCCGACCCCAAGTAGAATGGGATAAGGGCAGGAAGAAGAAGAAGAAGAAGACTGGGGATTGTGCAAAAAGTTTTATGATAGAACTTTAAGGTCAGAAGAACAAAATCGAAATATACGATTTAGAACAGAATAGTTTGGACTAATCCATATTTTAAAACATTATTTACTTTAATAAACTATTTAAATATCTCCTGAAATGACCAGTTATAAAAATTCAATCGAAAATACAAAATGAATCGCATTATGGCACAAATACGAATAAATATTTATGAATAAATTGCGACGACCGCGACAGTCCGCTGAATACCTGAAAATGTCGCCCGATTCACTTTTAATGGGAACTATCTTTTGTGCTCTTTATAGTCAAGAGTCGGCAGTAAAAAGTTTGCTCGAATAAAGTATGTGCATATTGTGATGGCGTTTCTGAGGATATAATATAAAAATGTAGTAGAAATATAGGTAAATCTTTCTTGATAAACACATCATTTTTTGAGCTATATACACTAAATATTACAGTTAATAATCGCATAATACTGATAACAACATTGTCCTTCGAGCCGGATGAATTCTTAGATTAGAATTGTATAACGAAGGGTTTACGTCACTTTCTAAAACTGACATCACTCAAGGGATACTCATAGTATCAAAACATAAAGTGACATACGCATGAAAAAACATAAAAGTGAAATTTTTTATGCATTGCATAAAAACGTTAAAGCCTTGTATCTTACGATTTCTTTGCCAAAACATACTGTTTTTCTTCTCACGGAATATAAAAAGAACAAACATAACAAAGTCAAATAAAATATTTCACTGCCATTGCAAATGACGTACCCCTTTCACCCGCATCGATATTTGCAAACTTTATACGACAATAATACTTCGTCTTTAGGGAGAGTACGTATGTGACGCGATAAATAAGAGTTTTGTTCTCGAATGTAATCGTAAATTGTGCCACGTTTTATCGGAGCCGATAAGAAGCTCCTATAAGACATGGGAGGGCTGGGCTATAAGGCTGGGGCCGCAGTGCGAGCGTGACGGAGCGGGAGCGATCAAAATACGTCTTCATCACCGCTTTGATTACTTATAATTCGAAACGGGGCGATGAGTCGAGTTGTCGTAATCTGACGAAATACTTCTATGTGACTTTTATGACCAATAAGGGTCTTACTGATCGGCTCAAACCTATTCTGCGTAATTGATTGTGGATACACCCTAAATTGACAAAACGTAGAGAACGTTACGATTTTTCGATATTTGAAATGTTGGGACGACAAAGTAAAAGTTTTTCTTAATCATGAGTACAATAACCTTATAACCGGTTCTACTTTATACTTTCCCGCTTGTACAGAATGTTAAGCAGCTTTCAGTGTGAACCCGGGCTTATGGAATATAAAAATTTATAAAGATTGTTTTTTCGTGTGAACATCGCCTACTGTGATTTCGCTCAACCCTTGAGTTGCTTTCAGAAGTTGTGAACAGTAATAAAAGATAGCGCTCTTAATATTAATTCGTAGCGAAAACTGAATAAAATTTTGTTTTTACAAAGGCCGCTATAATTCGAAGTTAACACTTATGAAGTTTTTTATCACTTAGAAGAAAGCAATTAGGTATGGTCTGAGGTCCTAGTCTAGAATACATTATTTCAACAATAAAAAAATGGGTCTCTTATATTCTACCAATAATTCGCGGATGGCGAGTAATGAGTATCTCGCCGTTCGATCAAGGGTAATGCCCGTGTCGACGTCGCATCGTGTTTCTCGCCCGTCTCAAATAGCTGTCAGATAACTGACGAGTCCCCCGTAGAGCCAGACGCATGCCGGGGTCGCGGTACTGTCTAAGCAAGTTATTGTGACCCTGGAACGTAAAGCAGTTAAAAGAAAACGGTGGATTTTTAACCGACTTCAAAAAAAAGTAGGTTCTCAGTTCGACCTGTATGTATGTATGTTTGTCCGCGATTATCTCGCGTTTGGCTGAACGGATTTTGATGCGGTTTTCAGGAAGGTGTTCATTACATTCTGGAGAAGGTTTTAGTATATAACATTAATAGATACCCCGTGACGTTGCCCGCGTGGATCCGTTTTTGCTTTCTTGGATTGTAGATTTTCAGAGAGGATTGCATGTTTGTCCGCGATTATCTCGCGTTTGGCTGAACGGATTTTTTTGTTTGAATACCTAAACTAAAAAGGGAACCGACTTCAAAACCAAACACAAAAAAACTATAAAATAACTTTTCTTTCGGAAGACGGTGGCCATAGTCAATGAAATAAAAAACAAAGCCACCGACTTCCGAAAGAAAAGTTATTTTATAGTTTTTTTTTTGTGTTTGGTTTTTAGTCAGTACTATTCTGACAATCCCTGCCGTTCCACCCATGGTTGAAGAATTACGATGCGCTTTGAAAACGTCCTACATGTCTACCGCATTGACATTTTTTTTTTTCGTAAAATAACTATCACTGTCCACATTTGTACTTTGACCTTCATCTGGAGGACTATCAGCTAATAACCTTGAACATGACATCAATCAAAGCTGAACTTTACGGCTGAGATAATCTTTCCGTGACATTATGACTGTTAGCCGTGTCCAGTGGACATTAAGTCCAGATAATGTGTGTTGGACACGAGGGTCATAACTGGACAGTGTAGTTATGATGGCAGATGTTAACTGAATTAGTTGTAAAACTGTTTAGTACACACTGCTATAAATCTAACTACGAAAACATGTATAAGCTGACCGTTGATTTTGCGGAAAACTCATAAAAGTGACACCAAGACAAAATGGTAATGTAAAGCTTGATGTGTATTCGTGTGTAGATAGTTCAGAAATCATCACCTGCCTAGCCTTTTCCCAACTATATTGGGGTCCAGTCGAACCAGATGCAGCTGAATATCAGTATCTTACATGGAGCGACTACCTATCGGACCTCCACAATCCAGTAACTGGGTAATACGATACCCCATGGTAAGACTTCTGAAAAATTATACGAAAATGAAACTGCTTTACAAACTATTTCCTGTCCTCCCTTTCTTTTTTATGGGTGGTAAAGAAGGGACTTTTAGACTCGATACAACTATTACTCTTTGAGCTCCAGGAACACAGTAACCTGTCCAAACATTACTGCAAACCTGGTAGAAATTCCACAAGAATAGAAACTCAAACAAGAACCGTTAAAAAATACTAAAACTATAACAAAACAAACTAAAACTACGTAACACCTAAAAGCTTTTAGAATAGTTCGGGTTTTAGTTGTAAAAACAACAAGCTGTTAATTGGCGAACAGAACAAACCTTTATATTGGAAGTGTACAGAACTATTTTCAATGCTCATTACAAAGATACAATTTCGAATGTAAACTCGTGACGTCAGAAGCAAGTGAAAACTGTCCTCCCTTATGACGATAACGTATTGACAGTTTTTAAATCGTCGTATCTTCGTCAATTTTAGTTTACGTAACAAAAGAAAAAAATACATGTGGCACTCGGAGACTACCGCGGTGAAGCTATTGCAAAACATTTTTTTATTTTAAAAGATTAAAATCGCTTACCGCGTATATTTAACGAGAATATAATTTATTTAAAATTTTTGTGGTGCCCTACTGTAATAAAGAACTTCTTTGTTGTAGGAGAATTTTATAAGTAGGTTTCATTGTGAAAACTCCTTTTGTAGCTGGCCGTTTAGAATCAGTAAGAAAAAGTAAATTGTTTTTATGACGAATATTTTTATGTTTTCCGAAGTCTCCCGAACTGAAACGATGTTAGACGATGCGTGGTGTCAGGTATTTTCCTTAGGTTTTTGGAAATTTTTTGATTCGGTCCCCGCGCCCCGCCGTGCTCAGAGTCCGCTATGAAAGCTATACTATGCAATAGCTTAAAAACTGTCCTTCCTTGTGACGATGACGTATTGACAGTTTTAAAATCGTCGTATCTTGGTCAATTTTGATTTACGTAACGAAAGAAAAATACGTGTCAAATCTTTTTTGATAATCTAAGTGAAGTAAGAATTAATTCACAATGACGGGCCCCCCCCTTAGAGGGCCAAAGCCTGCCGGGGTCGCGGGACTAACGAATACCGTGACCCCGGAACGTAAAAGGCTTTTGAAGGACACCGTGGATTTTAGTCAGTACGAGTCTGACAGTCCCCCGGCCCTGCCCTGGGCGGGAGGACTCTTTTGACGATTTTACCACGCTAAAAAAAACTGACGGTCTAATTAGAATTTTTTCAGTTAAATGCCCTCTTGTCTCACATAACACTCAACAACAACAGTGTATCTATCTCCCACGTTGTCACAAACAGGATATTATGTTTGTTATAACAAAGTGCCGTGAACGCTACAGTTGAACCCTTTCTACAAGATTGATTTGTTCCAAGTTCTCGAGTTGGCGCGGCTGCTGTTCTCTCATCAATCAAACGAAGAATTACAGAACTATTGTATGAGCTCATGTATTGATACATTGTGTTAGTTTACATCGTGTTACGTAAATAAGAATAAGAGGGGAATAAAGATGAGAGCAGGGTTGGAAAAAAAAACAGTTTTTTTTTTATTTTTATAAAACAAACTGTTTTAAACAAGTGTTTTTTGTGTTTTTCTAGTTTCGGTCATTTTTCAAATTAATTCGACTATGGGTCGACGTCTTAACTTATAAATAAATTATATGTTTCATTTCTAGACTAGATCTTTTCAAATTCGGCGAGTAAAGGGCAACTCGCTGCCCGACCCCATGGTCGGGCCACCCGGGCATGGTCCATACCATGCCCGGGTCGACGGCGCGTTGTGTTCCACGCGCGCCTCAAAGAGCGTCAGCATAATGACGGGGCCCCCTCTCTAGAGGGCCAAAGCCTGCCGGGGTCGCGGGACTTATCTCATTACCGTGACCCCGGAACATAAAGGGCTATCGAAGGACACCGTGGATTTTAGTCAGTACAAGTCTGACAGTCCCTCCCGCCCTGCCCGGGGTGGGAGGACTCATTTGATGATTTTACCACGATAAAAAAAAAAAGATCTTTTCAAATTCGCTGTTTCTAATGAAATTTTGAAATTACAAAAAATTATCAATGGAAAAAAAACATCTACTTACCTACTGTTTTTTTTTTTATTTTTTGAAGTATTATTTCATTACAATGCCAATAAAAGTTAAAAAATGTGACATAGCAAGGGCATACACTCAAATGATTTAATGTCAAGCTATTAAGACTCCTGAATATTTATTTATTTTCATTTTACATGCATTCATCCGCCATGAAAAGTAGTTAGAACATGTAGTAAAAAACTGGCCAAGTGCGAGTCGGACTCGCGTGAAGAGGGTTCCGTACGATGTTACCTATCACGTTTTTTTTTTTAATCTGACCCAAATTGGTACGCAAAATATTGAGTGATTTACCATGTTATTTTAATATCATGGACTTCTTATAGGTTTTCCTATAATCTATAAGTAGAAAACTAATTTCTGTATTTTTTCAAAATTTTAGTTTCAGTAGTTTCGGAGATAAGGAGGGGGAATGGTCAATTTTCGTCTACTTTCTTGAATAACTTGGAGACTATTTATTTTAAAATTACAAAAAAAATACATTTAAGATCTTCTCAACAAGGCCTTTTATTTGATATGTCACACGATGCAGTTTTCAATTATTTTTTTTAATTTTTCACAAGACATTTGACTAGGCTCGGACAAGACAAAGGTTGTGAGCATTGGAAGATTGTCGCCAATACAATAAGGTTGAATATAGCATAGCGTCTCTCTTACGTAGGAGTTTGTTTATGTACGGTCAACAAAAGAGTAACGTATGCAGAGACCAGGTTTGCTATATGAATGCACTACTAGCTATTTTGCTCGCGGCTACGCTCGCGTTAGTTAAATTCAAAATTCGAATCGTACATGTGGCACCATGTGTTATCATAAATATGAACATTATCATTGTCGTTGGTCTGCTGGAAGAGATTTCTTAATGAAATAAGCAGTGCCTTTGTGCTCTTTTATCCAAATGTTATTTCTTGTTTTTGTGTGTTCTGTGTACATAAATAAATAAATAAAATAAATAATAAATAAATTATTTATTTATTTATTTACACTTTCATGTACAATTGTGGTACATAAGGCGGACTTAATGCCGCAAGGCATTATCTACCAGTCAACCTTTGGGTCAAAAGGAGAACCAGTTGGAATAGGTACAACACTACTGAAACAATTAAAAGTACTACATCTAACTATAGCTATTATTGTTGTTTTTTTCCCGGGAATAGTACTTTTTTGGAATGATAGGTACCCTGTGTCCGTGTTCAAGTACACCTGGCAACGCTTTTTTTTATTTAATTAACCTATATTATCTTCCTCATAACCATATTCCACTCTTCCTTTTGTGCAGTTTTCTCCGGCTAATCTATCAACGGTTAGGAGTTAGGATTTGGTTGTATGCTACATAAAGCCAATGAGTTTGGTACGCAGACAAATTTCACTTACACATTAGGAAACAGTATCAAAATTGCTGCCTGCATACTTATCTCTTTTGTTGACTGTACTAGGTGTGGTCTGGTAATGGACTGGGTATAAGTGGAATTTTACATAGTGTGTTTATTTTTTGTCATTAAATGGACTGATTTGGTCACAAGCCAAATAGACGTTCTACTTTCAGAATGAGGTTAATTTGGTTCAGCCTTAATGAAGTAATTTAGTCTTCTATTAGCTGGAGTTTTGTGCTTATCTAGGAATAGTATTCTGCAATTGTTTTTAATTGTTTGTCTTCTAAACGACCAATTGTGCCACATGATAAGATGAAATAAGCTACATAAAATTTGATATTATTTCAGTCACTGTTCAATAAGTCTTCGAATTCAATAAGTCTTCCCACCCAAGGCAGGGCAGGAGGGACTGTCAGACTTGTACTGACTAAAATCTGCGGTGTCCTTCAATGGCCTTTTACGTTCCAGGGTCACGGTAGCTCGTAAGTCCGACGACCCCGGCAGGCTTTGGCCCTCTAGAACTGTGCTCACAACCTTTTAAAACAAAACCTTGACATAATGAACACACTCCCCCACCCCACTGGCCGTCCAAATGACGTCGGTCCAGTATCAAACGTCGCCATCAGGAAACAATACACGTAGCCAGTGGCCATGCGGTACAGCTCTCGAGGAGATATGTCGCTGATAATATCGGATGTTCGAGGGTAGATATACATGTATTTGAAGACTGAAGACGCCATTCGATCTAGGAGATGCCAGGGTAGATATATCAGGGTTAATTGAATACTAACAGAAAACCTTTCTGAAGATTCAATCAACCCTGAAATATCAGAATGCTTCAGAAATATAGATGACTAACTTATGCCCGCGACTTCGTACGCGCATAACGTTTTTATCGTTCCTGTTGGAATTTCGGGATAAAAACTATCATATGTCCATTCCTGGCTCTCAAACTATCTCTTCGTACCGAATTTCATCCAAATCGGTTGAGTGGTTTAAGTGTGAAAAAGAGACAGACAGAGTTACTTTCGCATTTATAATATTAGTAGAGATAATGTGTACGTCTGATAGGGGAGAATGGCAGAAAAAACGTGTTACGCCGACCACAAGTAAACTGGGAGAAGGATAGGAAAATGACGATGATTTCAGAAATAAATAACACTTCAGAATACAACTAAATAAAAGAAAACGAGTGAGCGATCCTAACATATGCGACTACTGTAATCACTGTGATGTGTAACATCTGACACCTGGCCTTGGCAACAAGTAATACAACTTCGAATTCGACCTCAGGTCCGGCTTCCATTTTGACTTTTTTTTTTAGCGTGGTAAAATCATCAAATGAGTCCTCCCACCCCGGGCAGGGCGGGAGGGACTGTCAGACTTGTACTAACTAAAATCCACGGTGTCCTTCATAACCCTAATTTAATAGCCCTTTATGTTCCGGGGTCACGGTAATGAGATAAGTCCCGCGACCCCGGCAGGCTTTGGCCCTCTAGAGAGGGGGCCCCGTCATTATGCTGACGCTCTTTGAGGCGCGCGTGAAATACAACGCGCCGTCGACCCGGGCATGGTCTATGGTCGGGCGACTTTGGAAACAATACTTATCCACAGTCACACCTCAGCAAGACTTTGGTAAGCCATCCAAAGACCGATAACCCTGGCATCCAGGAGAATATTTACAAGCTACTTGTTTGTATAAACGTTGTAGATTGAGAAATAGGGGCTCATAATAGCTAATAAAGCTAGTCCATACATGTATCAAAAAGCCACATAATTATAACATTCTACCCCCAATTGACCCCTTCGGGTCTAATACTAACCCAATCAATTAACTAATGGCCAAATTCTAAACACTCACATGAACAAATAGGAACCCAAAATATACCCTATGTCGGCCTTTCTATGGACATCTCAAAATGTACCCAACATAGCCTTTGTATCGACATTGTTTCTATCTCCGGAATCCGGGTAACGCGTCGCTAGTCAAACATCAAACATTATGAATCAAATGTGTCCGGATTCTGACAACCGGACACTTGGAGAGCCGGACAACCGTACAAGCGTACATACTCGTACCAGACGTATCGTAGCTTATATTATTGTGTAGGGTAGTTTATAAAGTGTCACTTTCTATTTGGGTAATTTATGCCATATACTTATTTTCATTCTAACCCCAAATGATCCTTTGGGGTCTAACATTGCCCATTCTGTTATAATAAATGATATTTAGTCTGCAAATAGATTTTGGAGCAGTGGTGGCCCAGTGGTATCGGCTCCGACATACGAGTTGTAGGTCGTGGGTTCGAACCCAGCCAGGCGCATTACTTTGTGTAATTTATCTCAACACCACTGCTCTCAAAACGGTGAAGGAAAACATCATGAGGAAACCGGCATATCCTAGAACCAAAAATTCGAAGACATGTGACATCTACCAACCCGCACTGGGCCCGCTCCCTCTCACAGAGAGGAGGCCTGTGTCCCAGCAGTGGGAACATTATAAGCTGATGATGATGAAATAGATTTTAGTAATAATATTTTTAAACTAGATGAGGCCGGTGTTTCATACCTGTCTTCTCTGAGAAGAAACAGCCGAAACAAACTCAGAAGTCATAGTCTCTTTTAAAGTCCAGACATTATATTGGTTAAGTCATACGAGGACCATGCAGGTTTGTGTCTGAGATGGTGTTTAATTCTTTACTGACAAATGCTTGCACTAACTGGACAGGACTCCTGTCCAGTTAGTGCAAGCATTTGTCAGTTATCATGTAACTCGACTCATAACTCAAGGACATAAACATAAATAAACGGGATTTCTAAACAGAGAAACGAAACTTAGTATCAACACTGGTATCTTGAGAAGACGGGTAACAATAGTCAAATATCATGAATCAAACTTGTCCGGACACTTGAAAAGCCGGATAACCGGACGGGCTAGACGTCTGGTGACTTATATTATTGTGTAGGACAGGGGTTCCCAAACTTTTTCAGCTCGCGGCGTACATAGAGGTTTAGAATTTATTGCGACGCCCTAGCTAGTTGATACCAGGTGTATAATAAAACAATAATACCTGGTTCTGAACTCCACGACATCAGAGCACGTGAATCTGACTGTAAAAGAGATCAATGAGACTATCCTCTTCTTTCTGGTGGATATTTTATACATATAGAATCTTGATTCCACGCAATATCAATCCGGAGAATGGTCAACCCTCGCATCTCATGACTCCCCTCTACCCAAACTGTACTCTTGAGAGAGAGTACAGTTTGAGAACCCCTGATGTAGGGTACTTTATGAAGTTTCATTTTTAATTTGGAGTAGGTTAATTGAGGGATACTTTATTACTCGGTTTTGGAAGTTCTGAAAGTGGTTTTGGAATCTGTTGTAAATATTGGTTCTTGTATCATGACAACTTTATATTGACTATAATTATTTTCGCAAATTGTTTGAGTATTTGCTTGTACGTGTTCATCTGCACTAAAATCTTAATTAGGTCAAATAGTTTGCTTTTTTTGAGATTACCTCTATGAAAACACTGATTTTACTGATAATCTTAGCTTACTAGTATTGTAAATGATTAATTGAAATCCATCCATCGACACAAACTTGTTGTGTCGATGGATGGATTTCAATTAATCATTTACGTAAAATAACTGAACGGATTTGGAAGAAATTTTTTACACAGATAGTTCATAAATTAGATTAACACATAGCATGAAGCCTCTGGCAGCAGCTAGTCCTACATAAATAACAAAAACTTTTCTCTGGCATAGGTAATTGCCATATTCTATACGATATTAGTACCACAGGAAATTCTTCCAGATGAACAAAATCACAACAACAAATTCTATCGAACTATGTATTAAGATATATCATCATCATTCACCAAGTCTTTTTCTATGTTGGAGTCGGATTCCATTCTAACCAGATACAGCTTAAATACCAGCATTTTACATGGAGAGACTGATTTTCTGACCTCCATAACCCAGCTTACTAGGTAATACGATATATCATAAAGACGAAATCACAATAAATCACGTTATCAAAACTAAATTCAAACAACATTCCTAAAATATTAGTTCACAAATTCACAACGAGAGTACAATACATTAGGAAAATTAAATAACGGAACAGAAGTTCTGACTAAAAGCATTGCGCATAAATCATTTCTGAACGACGAACGAACATACCCGGGTTTGCAGTTCGTATGAAACGAAAACGGATGGGGAAATAAAAAAACTGGATATGTGAGCTTCCGAGGATCGGAGTGAGGGTTCCGTAGCATCGTATATACATCTCTTGAATTATTGGATTTTTAAAAGGAAATTTATGTTAAAGGCTCGAACAGACACACGCGATTAATCGCGCTGTGACAACGAGCCAAGCTAATTTCCACTCTAAATGTACTGCGAATGGACCGCGATAAGTCGCCCCGCGCGATTAATCGTGTGTGTCTGCTCGAGGCTTAACGTGCTTTGTCATCTTCAAGTTAAGCACTACAGGTACGTAAAGGACTATTGAAAGACACCGTGGATTTTAGTCAGTACAAGTCTGACAGTCCCTCCTGCCCTGCCCTGGGTGGGAGGACTCATTTGATGATCTTACCACGCTAAAATAAAAACATTAAGCAGTACAAATTGAAATGATGCATTGTGCTATTGCTTGAGCCTTAATAAAAACTTTGCCCCACACTAATAATAATTCTTCTGTCTTTCTATGCTTGTAAACGCACCCAATGGTACGTTTATAAACATAGACAAACACTCAGATCCGGAACAACTACAAGTTCCGTGCCAGGTTCGAACCCAAAACACGCTGCGCAGCCTTTGACCGGTCAACCTCTGAGCCAGCCGTGGATTGCTGGATTTTCATGACAATTTATGTTTATGTGTCAATCCAGTTCATAAAATATCTGTGTGCCAAATATCATCCAATCGCGTATAGAAGTTCTTGTATAAAAAAGATCAACAAACAGGATTGGCCCAAAACTTTGCTACTTTAGGCGCGGGCCACATAGAAAAGACGTAAGACGCAGACGGGGCGGAGACATAATTATGTCTCTTTGGCGTCTCTTTCATACAAAATGTATAGAAGCGTCGTCGCGAACGTGAACACACAGAAGAGACGCGTCGCGGGCGCGACTCTCATACATTTTCGTCCGTCCGCGACGCGTCCTCGTCTTACTTCTTTTCTATGTGGCCCGCGCCTTAGCTTTGCTCGCTGAAGCTAAATAGCTCCCATAATTGCACTTTTTAGGAAGTGAACCCGTAAAGTCCACACCAAACGTATTACCAACTACAGATCCAACATATTACTCGATATTCGTAATGGAACACGAGGAATGCTGAAGCTATTTCGCGGACGCTTTTCATATTCAAACAATGGAAATGGAATTTTTCTAATAAAAATTGTTTGTACCTCCGCTCTTTTGATGTATTTTAGCTGTTTTTATTCGGCCTAGAAAACAATGCTTTATGGCTTTAGAGAAACCAGGCTGAGTCGATCAGGCCCCTAGAGAGAATTTTCAATAACTAAATTACTTGTAGTTTACCGTATTCGATCTAAGCATATTGTTTTGGTGCACGCGATCTGATGCCGTAGTTAGGTATTCGAAGTTCGACGCTGAATTCCCAGTGGGGCAAGTAGAACTATTCTGTAGAGTATCTATCATCGCATAGATATGTTGAATAGTTTGTGTAGAAACTATTTTGATTGATAGTATTGTTCGTTTAATAAAAAAAAATAAGACATGTCTAAATAAATCGGGATAAGGGCGGCGGAATGATGATGTTTCCAGCAATGACTATCAGTCATAAGTTACAAAGATAATTCTTATAATCATTAAAATAATTTAGCGATAAATTCTTACTAGCAACAAACAAATGGCACTACGAGAGACTAATCAAAAAGTAATTTAATACCACTCAAAAGTTTATTTCAAGTTTTTGGCGGTATTAACTGTAAATCATCCGAAATTACGCGGCGTTGTAGGGGAACAGTGTATAAGACGGGGACACGAGGTATGATGGGAAATCACACACCTAAAGCGAACTTAACACAAAACTAACGTAGCACAAGCGCAAACAAGACGCCATTTCCGTTTGGCCGCTTGCAAATGACGTCCTGATGGCGCTTGCTCTACGTTAGTGTTGTGTTAAGTATGCCTAAAGAGTGTATGTCCCCATTATACTTCGCGATTATTAACGTCCCCGTCTTATACACTGTTCCCCTACCAAACACGAGAAATAAATAGATTTTAACGATTGTGCGTTTTAAACAACAATAAATATTGCTTCTCTGAATATTTATGTTACATTTCTTACTTTTTTTTTTCTAATATTCAGGGTTAATAGGTTTTTCGAGTCAACAACCCTATACATCTTTCGTTAGAAGCAAAATTAATGGGCATTTTTTCATTATTTATTCATTAATCGTGCCAGAATTTTATTGTATTTTGGTATAATTAAAAAAAAACACTTAATAGGTATTTTAATTAAAAACAAAAAAATAATAATAGAAAATTCTCATCAATCTCTCTCGGCTCAGCGCTAATCCCGAAAAAATGATAATCTCGTTGAGGTCCAACATTAATGTTGTAATTAAACTTTATTGTATTTTGTTTACACGCAGTTAGATACGAAATACCCTTTAATAATTAATAATATGGAACAAAGAATGTGTGGTGGTAATTACCCGGGCGGCATTACCGGCGAACCGGGCGGCATTACCCGCGACCAGGTGTGGGGTAACCTGGCTAATGAGCTCATAAATTGGAACCGGGGTCTCCGAGACCTGGGCGCGACATTTGAAGGTTAAGTTTCATTGTGTTTTAATGTGATTTGTGACATATTTTAGTGGTGAAGAGCCTTCCTGTGTTTTTTGATATGAGGAATTGTTATTGGTTGAGATTTTCAGTGTCAATTATTCCTTTAAAGTTAGTCCTTGATGTGAATTTGTAGAATTTCGACAGCAGTTACAGTTTGTCAGAAGCCATAATGTCTCATTAACAGTTTTAGCAAGAGGTATCGCTTTTCTCAATCACTAGGTTGTGGTTTGAGTTCAAAAAAAAATAAGTTGTTTTTTTTTAATTTGTAATGGATTGACACTGGTCCAGAGCAGGGGTGAAAGAGACAAAATCTACGATGAAGCTTACCCAGAAGAAGCCTTTTCACTCTAACTGTGAAGAGATACGGGTTGTATGCGTTCAGGAACTCAGACGCAGGTTATAAGTTCCACTCTTATGCCGACCGAATTATAAATCATGATCAGCCGGAAGACGTTCACTGCTATTATAATATTCATAGGCCTCCCCCCTTCGAGCGCTATGCCCAACGACAATTCGCCATTTGCATCCATTGTTGCAATTATAAATCAATATAAATAACAAAGACTTAAATTCGTAAAAGTCACAAGCTGCAATGTTACGATCCAGTGGCTTAGTGTGGCCAGTACTAGCGAGCACAGCGATTTCATTAAATAGCCGGGAGCTGCAAGTTGCATTATAATGCAAATGCAACGACACTGTACCGCCGGCGACTCGACGCCGGTCTCAGGAATTAGGTGGAGTCGCTGTAGAAGCGAGTGGCTGCGATTGGAATGGCACTAAAAGATTGTGGCTTGAAGTTTCTTAAAATTAGTCCGACTGGCCCTTTTGTACCCGACTGCACTACGAGGGTTATGTTTTTTTAAGTTGGAAAATCATCAAATGTCCACCCACTATGGTTGGAGCGGAATGGGCTATCAGACTTTAACAACTAAAAGGTAACCTATTTCTACAGTTACAATTTGCGTTTCAGGACTGCGGTGCTTTGCCCTGCGACTAGTCTGTATATTGCTGACGGCTATTCTAAATACAGGGGTACTTTTCGTGCTAGAGTATAAAATGTGAAAATATTCAGTAATTTTTGTGTACAATTTCGTGTTTGCCCACGTTTTTTGGTTCTTTTTACATGTTATTTAGAAAACTTTCGCAATTTTTTGAAAAGCCTTAACATTTAACTTTGCAATAGAGTCATTTGCATGTATGTAGGTCTCTTGGATTTAAAGATATTTGCATTTTATTGTACATACCACAGCTTGACAAATCAAAAAACTAAAATGGCCGCCATTCGCGAGGTGTTGGAGTAAGAATTTTTTTTAAAGCAGTTTTTTCGATGAAAATGAATCTATTATATCCCCTTCAAGTATCGCTAACTCGTGTCCGGACACACTGTATAATCGTGAACTAGTAACCATTGGGCTCTGCATCGGTGTTCAGCAAGCTACTTTTTTTTATCGTGGTAAAATCATCAAATGAGTCCTCCCAGGGCAGGGCAGGAGGAACTGTCAGACTTGTACTGACTAAAATCTACGGTGTCCTTCAATAGCCCTTTACGTTCCGGGGTGACGGTAGCTCGTTAGTCCCGCGACCCCAGCAGATTTTGGCTCTCTGACCAAACTTAGGGTATTTGAATTTCGTACTAACACATTAGAACTTTATGCCATCGAAACCTATTTTTCTTTAGATGTATATTCTATTAGAAAAAAAATTGCATGCTTGTTGCTGTCATCGCAAATCGGTAAACATAGAGTGGGAAGCCTTCACGCAAGGTGGAGCGACGATCTTCGCAAGGTGGTCGGAAGCTGTTAAGCTGGATGAGTAGTAGCCGGTGATCGAGTGAAATGTCGTGCGATTGGTGAGACCTATGTCCAGTATTGGACTCCTATAGGCTGATGATGATGATGATGATTTTGCTGTCGTTCAGACTGCTATGAAACTTATTTATTTTCATATATAACTAGCTGACCCGGCAAACGTTGTTTTGCCATAAATTAAAAATTTTGTCTAAAAAATAAAAAAT
The DNA here is from genome assembly GCA_950005045.1 of Agrotis exclamationis. Classification (NCBI taxonomy): domain Eukaryota; kingdom Metazoa; phylum Arthropoda; class Insecta; order Lepidoptera; family Noctuidae; genus Agrotis; species Agrotis exclamationis. Next base: position 4,423,675 of record OX465433.1, on the reverse strand, counting down.
AAATTTAGGGGTGGACTACCCCTCACATTTAGGGGGATGAAAAATAGATGTTGGCCGATTCTCATAGATACCAGATAAGCACAAAAAATTTCATCAAAATCGGTCAAGCCGTTTCGGAGGAGTATGGCAACGAAAACTGTGACACGAGAATTTTATATATTAGATGGAAAACAAACTGTGACATTATTTTGTACCTACCCTTTTGAAAAACCGCGTAATGTTGTGTCACACACATGTAACACATTACGATAACAAAAAAAGGCCTGGCCTTTTGCCAACTGTATTGGGTTTCGGCTTCCAGTGGAACCAGATGCAGCCGGATATCAGTATTTTATATGGAGCAACTGCCTATCGGAACTCCAAAACCCAGTAACTGGGAAATGCGATACACCATGGTAAGACTGGTTGTCAGACTTATGAGCTTCTGACTAACAAGTAACGACTATTAAAGAACTACAAATGATAACCAAGACCAACGGCTTTATGTGCTTTCTGAGGCACGGAGGAAACTGGCTTTGACAGATGGTGACCCATCCACAGACCAACTTCGGCAAGCGCGGCTTAACCCGGAAGATCGACCTGTGCGGCTGTAATTATTTAGCCACGAGATCCTCAACATGTTTATAAGTAAATCAATAAATAAATATGAAAACCAATATTATTTTCCGCCAACAAAATAGACAACCAAATAAAAATGAACAATAAACAGCAGACTCTAAATCAATCGCATTCTGGCACATATTTCTTTGTAGACCCCTCATTCGCTGTCAGGCTTACCGAACCCTATTCTGTGGGACCTCCGGTTCATATAAATCCGCGCCCTGGCCCCGCTTCACTGAGTTTCCTCTGACTTTTCACTGTTTGTTTTTATATCATATTAAAAACAAGTTTCGTTCGCGACGTTGCTCTTGTCTTTTCAGCATTTTATTCTTCATTAAAACCCCGTTCTTTATGCCTTAGTACCAAAATTTAAGTGGACTGGTGGCCACCGATGACGTCTTAAAGCGGGAGTAGTTCCAGTGAAAGAACGAGGTCGCGTTAGATGACTAGTATAGCTCTGTCTTTTTCCCTCAATAGAACTTCTCTGGCTTTAAGACATGTAGAACATGACGTCTTAAAGCCAGTAGCCAGGTGTAATGCATACTTAAATTTTGTAATTTACGTAGTGCAGCGTACTCGTAGTAGATAGGGCAGGTAGACGGTGGCTCTAGCCAAATTCATAAAGTCCGTCGTGTCTTTGGTCTTCCCCTACAGTCCACATCTATACTCAATACTTTCCAGTGCATCATCATCATATCATGACAACCGATTATCACTTTCATTAATTTATTTTTACACATAATTATTAAGCTGTTGCATAGCTTTTATCGCAGGCTCTGAGCTCGGCGCGCGCGAAAAACGTAACGAAAAATCCTAAGGAAATTTCCTGACCACATCTGACAGCACGCATCGTCTAACGTCGTTTCAGTTCGGGAGACTTCGGCAATCATAAAGGTACGGACAGACGTGCTCATAAAGGTACGGACAGACGTGCTCAATACTAGCACGAAAGCATGCTTTTATTGAGAAAGGGGCAATTTTATTGAGGTAGAGGGGCAAGGACAGGGAGGAGGAGGAGGAGGAGAACGTTTATTGACGTTTCACTTAATTGACGTGGCAGACCATAGCCTAATTAGTACAGTAATAAATAGGTATAATAAATAAATAAATAAATATAATTGCATAAGTTGATAAAAAATTCTATGCAATAGCTTTACCGCGGCAGTCACCGAGTGCCACACGTTTTCTATTTTTTAAATAAGCGTTGCCCTACTCTAGGAATTACTTCTGTGTCGTCGGTGCGTTTACAAACATTTAAAATCTCATACACAAACACCCAGACCGGGAATAACTACTGCCTTGTAGGTCAAACAAAAATTTGTAACCTGCGCCGTTTCTTTTGAGTTACTGATATTTCAGCATCATCACAACAGCTGTTATTGAATAGGTGCATCCCCACAGAGCGCGCAGCCTCGCGAGGCATTTTCCGCGCGAAGCAGCTCGGTTGGTGTGGACGTGTCTCGGGCGACGCAAGTGACAGCGCTGCCGCGGTCAAGCGACCGAGCGCCCGAGCCATCAAATGTCGGCTTTTGTTTTGCTCGCTTATTTTGTTTCGTGCCTCGGTCGAAAAACAATAGACGCGTCCATACAGAGTGAGCAGCCTCCCTTGTCAGTTTCCTCGCGCAGCAAATGCCTCGCGAGGCTGCGCGCTCTATGTGGACGCACCTATTAATTGATACTCGTATCATTAACCCTACCTCTGCCAAAGTAAATGTACCACTCTAAAGCTTTGGAACTGAACAACATATATATTATTTCAAATCCGTAACACTATTTTGTCTCATTAGCGCAAAATGAGGCTCAAAATTTGTTGTTATTACGTTTGAGTTCCATGTTAAATGTTCCTCATTAATAAACGACTCCTAATTAGCTTTGACGTCGATTTGTGCTGTTCCATTTGTTCTAAATTTAATATTAAATCCATAACAGTTACCCGGTACCCGGTTATCCGGGTTGGTGATTGTAATTATTAAAATGACTGCTGCACGCTTGGGGTTAGATTTAAAATTTTAATGAGTTTTATTTGTAATGAGTATTGTTTATTAGTTTATTTTAAAGCATAATGCAATACATAATTTTAAAAATAAAACACATTTCGATCGGAATTATCATCATCTGCGTAATCGGTTTCCAGTCTTGGCTCGAAATGGTTGCAACTTTGACAGGCCTGTTGGTCTAGTGGGTAGTGACCCTGACTGCTATGCCGGAGGTCGTGGGTTCGATTCCCACCCAGGACAAATGTTTGTGTGATGAGCACGATCATTTGTTCTGTGTCTGGGTGTAATTTATCTATAATATGTATGTATTTAGAAATATATAAGTATGTTTATCAGTTGTCTAGTACCCATAACACAAGCTCTGCTTAGATTGGGACTAGATGGCGTTGTGTGATAGTTGTGGAATATTATTATTATTATAAACTGAATACTGTTATTTAAGATGAATTAACTGCACAAGTATTTTTTTTATCTCCGCATACCTATTAACTCTGTTATACCTATTGCTTTTAAAATCACAGCTTTTATTTCAATGGGGTCGTGGACAAGTCTTAAAAGGTTACCGCGGCCCTGGAACGCAAAGGGCAACTGCCTGTTCTTTACAGGTTTTTAAGCTTATGCGGCCCTGGATCAGGCCATGTTACGAAGCGATGCGGGTTGGGATTTTTAAACTATTGTATAACTTTTATCGGGGACTCAGAGCGCGGCGCGGCGACCGAATCAAAAAATTCCCAAAAACCTAACGAAAATACCTAACACCACGCATCGTCTAACGTCATTTCAGTTCGGGAGACTTCGGCAATCATAAAGGTACGGACAGACGTGCTCATTACTAGCACGAAAGCATGCTTTTATTGGGCATGGGGCAATTTTATTGAGGGAGAGGGAGGAGAACGTTTCTTGACGTTTCACTTGATTGACGTGGCTGACCATAGCCTAATGAGTACAGCAATAAATATAATAAATAAATAATTATAATTGCATAAGTTGATAAAAAAATGCTGTGCAATAGCTTTACCGCGGCAGTCCCCGAGTGCCACACGTATTTTTTTTAGTTAGGCAAGTGTGACAGTCCTCCACACAGAACTGACTCAATGATATTTTTCCAATCTTAGAAAAAGTACCCGTAATTTATAAAAAAGTTGCCCCATACTAAGAATTTCTCCTGTATCGTGAAAATCCAAACAGATTATGAACCTAATTCTCCAACAATTAACTAGCAAAATTCAAATAAAGAACGTTAACAGAACGTCTTAACATTTCAACCCTGCTGTTTAAACCCCTGTGGAAACAAACAACCGGCCATCACCATGTTGTTTGCAGAATAAGTAATTCAATTTAAATACTCTTAAAACATCGAATCGATTGTAAGCTACTGCCGGTTGGGGCATGGAGTAGGGCTGTACAGAAGGATCACCCAATCTTTCTCCCGTTTTAAAAAGACAACTGATTACTGGTCTACTTCTGGTTTGTACAGTTTTTGCAAGGAACTTCTAGTTTTTTGTGCTTATCTATACCTACTAATATTATAAAGCTGAAGAGTTTGTTTGGTGAAATGCGCTAATCTCAGAAACTACTGGCCCGAATTTCAAAAATCTTTTTAACGTTTACGCTGCGGCCAAGCAGCGGGGCTGAAATCACGAGCAACAACTAGTTTAACATTAAAATGATGTGATGTTAGATATTTAAGACATGTCATATCCGTTTGCGCCGGCTGCGACACATAGATCAGAGCGTTTGCCAAATTGCGTTTTGTGGAGTTTGCTATTTCTTGAGCAGATCACGTATTATGAAAAAACTTACGAAGACCACTTTTTAATATATTAAAACATGGCTATGATAGATAAGAAGCCTTAGATAAAATAAAATCCAAAAGTGCTTAGAGCACACTTCTTTCACGGACTGCCTTCAAAAGGTTAGTTTCCGTACGCCATCTGTGTCGTGGTGCGAGGAACCATCTTACTACTAGACTCCTTTTGATTATTTCCTATTATTAACCTTACTGATCTGATCATTCACGCACGCCAGTAACAAGTAGGTACAATCGACAAAGTGGAATCATGACCCATTTTGACAATAAATTGTTTGAATCCTTCAAATTGACAAAGATCAAAGTCGTTTCCTTGGATATGTATGTTTACGCGAATGTGGCCCTAATTATATTTGAATGTCTGTAGAAAAATAAGCTTATGGTGGGTCATAATTCCACTTTATCGATTGTACTACGCATCTGAACTTTCCAAACCGTCACGAATTCCAGGAAGGTCAAAAAATTCAAATGCAACCCTTTTGTCGGTCTGTAAAACTTCGCAATAAGCTGTGGAATCATAAATATTATTCGTTACTCAAACTTGTTTGAAGCACAACCGCCCGTGTGTACAGCTTGTAAAGTTCTGAGGACTTATGAATTTGTTTTAGTTTAAAATGGAGACTCCTCAGACTTTGATGTTGAATTTAAATTATAACTATGTTTTTTGGATATTTTGAGAAATAATTCGTTAAATTCGTGAATTATTCGTTTGAAGGGATTTAAATATCTACCTATTGTTTTGTGGTGTTTTGGGAAGTTATGTCGTACTAGCTTATTTTAGCGGCTTCGCCCACATGGAGTTCGTTAATTGTCCCAGATTATTGTACCTCCGGGATAAAAAAAATACGTGTGGCACTCGGGCACTGCCGCGGTAAAGCTATTGCATAGCATTTTTATCAACTTATGCAATTATAATTATTTATCTACTATATATAAAAATAAGTCGGGTTTTCCTTCCTGACGCTATAACTCCAGAACGCACGAACCTATTTCCACGGGTTTGCATTCGTTGGAAAGGTCTCGGGCTCCGTGAGGTTTATAGCAAAGAAAATTCAGGAAAAAAAAATTTTTTCTTCTTTTAATCACCAAACGAAATGTTACATAAAACGAAGCCATCTGGTGGCGAAACGGAGTTCGCCGGGTTTGCTAGTTTATTATATTTATTACTGTACTAATTAGGCTATGGTCAGCCACGTCAATCAAGTGAAACGTCAAGAAACGTTCTCCTCCCTCTCCCTCTAGCCCTTATTACGTTCCAGGGCCACGGCGACATAAATTTACCCTTTTAAACTTAAATTCCTCACTTTTACTTCCCTCTTTCAAATAAATTAGAGACAAAAGTTAATTCCATCCATAATATGCACTATAACTTAGGTCCATCTTTCAGCTCTCCCGGCTAACTTCAGCGGGAAACTTTTTAAATATCACCCCACTGCAAGTGTTCAGGATCAAGGCGACTTTGACTGCCTTTAATACGAAAGGGAACTTCTTGAAACTATTTTATGAGCCGAAAGATATTAATTGGTTCTTTTACTAAGTTGAGCTTCTTTAGAAATTGGATAGTTATATTAATATATTTTTCAACACACTTGCTCGTAAAGTGAGCCTTATTATATCGTTCTTAGGGCCATAAACCGAACTATAACATACACGTGCATAATAATATTACACACTAGTGCATAATAGAATGATCCCTACAAAGTTAAGTTAGTACCTAACTGCAAATTATATGCGAGTAAACAGAGCATTTTCAATTTAACCGGGTAATACAGCTTTTTTTTTTGTAACAACAAAGAGGTTTTATGCCACCGAAAATCTATTTACATTTTTGAAATAAATAAATGTGTCCCTAATTAAGACGAAAAAACATTTATTATTTTCAAATTATTTTTAATTCACAATAATTTCTTATAAAATATTTGCATTTTATCACAAAAATTATCATTTTGAAGTAGGCTGTATGGCTGTAATTAATCACCTTACATTTGGCGCGTGCAAAAAAAAAAAAAAATTGCGCGCCATTTCCCAATTTTCCCATACTTTTCATATTTTGTTTGTATCGCATTTGTTGCTGTGTGGTAAATAATTGTAAAAATGTCAGGTTTTAGTACAGAAGATGAACAATTGATTGATTTAACCCCGCCAGAAATACTAAATGCAGCACAAAATGCAAACGAAAGCCTAATACCTGCAAAATCTAGAGAAAAGTAATAAGCTGCTTACGATAGTTTCCTGCAATGGAAGAGCAACAAAAAACCCAGTCATTTTCTGAAAATGTGTTTTTGGCGTATTTCTCTGAACTCGCCAATACATACAAACCTAGCTCCCTGTGGTGCATCTATTCCATGTTAAGAAGCATGGTTAAGCTCAAACATGGTGTTGATATCAAAACGTACTGTAACCTGATGGCATTTTTGAAGAGACGCTCGGATGGATATATTGGTCGGAAATCTAAAGTTTTGTCACCAGCCGACGTTGAAAAGTTTTTGAATGAGGCTCCGGATAGTCAGTATCTAGCAACAAAGGTACGTTTCATATTTTTAATCGAAACGAATCTACAATATACAAGTGTGTAACTTTAGCATAACTTCTTAGAACTAATTAATTGATTTCTTTGCAGGTTGCCTTAATATTCGGTGTTAGGTACTGGTGCTTGTAGACGACAAGAGCTGTACAATATTACAACAAAAGATGTAGAAATCCACGGAGATATGCTTCTTGTCAAAATTACCCAGACTAAAACCAAGATTCCACTATCTTTTACAATCCAAGGAACGTTTCGTGAAATAGTGAAAAAATACCAAGATCTCCATTCAACAAAAACAAAGAATGACCGCTTTTTCCAAAACTTTCAGAAAGGAAAATGTACTGCACAAACAATCGGTATTAACAAATTTGGTAATATGCCAAGAGAAATAGCGAAGTATTTAGGTTTGCCTGAGGCCGATTTTTACACTGGACACAGTTTCAGAAGAACGTCGGCTACAATGTTGACTGATTCGGGGGCTGATATACTAACTTTGAAGCGACATGGTGGATGGCGTTCTGACGCAGTCGCTGAATCGTACATAGAAGACTCAATTCATTACAAAGCAAAAATCAGTGACAAAATAACGCAAGCCATTAATTTGGAGCCAAAGGCAAAAAAGTTTTGCCCCGAACCACAACCATGTACTTACATCTACTAGCGTGAGTTATTTGGTGCCCTCTCCTTCCAGTAATTTGTATGATTTACCTTTGTCGCCGACATTTACTCAAGAAGTAAATGAAGGTACTAAAGAAGTGGCAAGTACCAATGTAACACAAACTGTGAAATTGCCATCAAAAACAATCCAATATCGAGTCGTATATCAAGTTTTAATAATTAAACGATTTATGCAATACATGTTTGTTTTTTCCTCGCAAGTGTGTTGAAAAACGTCGTATGATACACGTGTGTATTGATGATTACCGTCCTCGGCTCTCTTAAGACCCTCACCTGACGGCTCGGGTCTCAATGGCGCCTCAGCGGTAATCACCAACATTACACACTTGTACCATAATGTACTATTTCAACACACTTGCTCGTAAAGTGAGCCTTATTATATCGTTCTTAGGGCCATAAACCGAACTATAACATACACGTGCATAATAATATTACACACTAGTGCATAATAGAATGATCCCTACAAAGTTAAGTTAGTACCTAACTGCAAATTATATGCGATTAAACAGAGCATTTTCAATTTAACCGGGTAATACAGCATTTTATTTTTTTTTTGTAACAACGAAGAGGTTTTATGCCACCGAAAATCTATTTACATTTTTGAAATAAATAAATGTGTCCCTAATTAAGACGAAAAAACATTTATTATTATCAAATTATTTATAATTCACAATAATTTCTTATAAAATATTTGCATTTTATCACAAAAATTATCATTTTGAAGTAGGCTGTATGGCTGTAAACAACCACCTTACATTTGGCGCGTGCAAAAAAAAAAATTGCGCGCCATTTCCCAATTTTCCCATACTTTTCATATTTTGTTTGTATCGCATAAGCATTTGTTGCTGTGTGGTAAATAATTGTAAAAATGTCAGGTTTTAGTACAGAAGATGAACAATTGATTGATTTAACCCCGCCAGAAATACTAAATGCAGCACAAAATGCAAACGAAAAGTATTTAGCTGCTTACGATAGTTACCTGCAATGGAAGAGCAACAAAAAAACCCAGTCATTTTCTGAAACGATTTTCTGAGTCGCCGACATTTACACAAGCAGTAAATGAAGGTACTAAAGAAGTGGCAAGTACCAATGTAACACAAACTGTGAAATTGCCATCAAAAACAATCCAATATCGTTTTGAAAATTGTACATTCACCAATTGTTTTAATAATTAAACGATTTATGCAATACATGTTTGTTTTTTCCTCGCAAGTGTGTTGAAAAACGTCGTATGATACACGTGTGTATTGATGATTACCGTCCTCGGCTCTCTTAAGACCCTCACCTGACGGCTCGGGTCTCAATGGCGCCTCAGCGGTAATCACCAACATTACACACTTGTACCATAATGTACTATTATCTACTCTCATATCGTTAAATTCAAAATACAAAACTCAAAACGAGTTTATAATGACGTACTTTACACACAGTATATCGAAATGAAATTAAAAAATTAAATTATGGCACTATTTCTCTAACAAAATAATGTTATAATATTTTTTTTTTCATTACGATACAGATTACAGATCATAGATACATCCATTTGATTTTTTATCTGTGGCTGCGCGCGCTGTGGCCCATGCGCGGAGATAACGGGAATTTTGGCGCCATAATACCGTGTCAATCTTTATCTTTTATTTGATAAATTCGTGTTCAATGAAAGTAGATAAAGTAGTGTATGAAACTGTACATAACTAGGTATTATACCTACACTCGTGTGATACTTTTAAAAAACTTGCTTTGCTCGTTTTTTAAACTCACACTCGTGTATAATACCCCTCATTATGTACCAGTTTCATAAACTACTATTATAATTTTTGTAGTAGATTTAATATGCTGTTTTGGTATTTTTTCTACCTTTTGAACAATAGAAATTGGCTAAAAATAGTTCCAATAACAGTACAAGTCGGGATCATTTATCTTCTAAACAGGTTTTGAGGCTTTAAACTTATTAGTGCTGTGATTTTACTTCTCTAATAACTTAATTACATTCCACATCGTAACTTCTACCCACTAGAATTACTTAAAGGTGGGCTTACACTCGCAAATTAAAGTTGCAATGGGTTACCGGTACTACAATGCTAATTTTAGCAATTATTGCTGAAGATACCGAGGCAGTAATATAATTCAATTATAACAAGAAATTACATTGATTAATATAAAAAAATAGAGAGAGCAATTTTGAGAAATATTGCCAAAAAAATATACATTTATTCGGTTTAACTTAATTTTTCCACTACTTTTACTGGTCAATAATCTTCTAATATATAAAATTCTCGTGTCAGTGTTAGTTACCATACTCCTCTGAAACGGCTTGACCAATTTTTATGAAATTTTATATGCATATTCAGTAGCTTTGAGAATAGACGACTATCTATTTTTCATACCCCTAAGTGATAAGAGTTATCCAATATCCACCCCTAATATTTTATTTAATTTTTTGGACATCTTTTCATTATTTTATTATTGGGCACTAGAAATAATTTATATGGCAAAACAACGTTTTCCGGGTTAGCTAGTTGTTTATAAAATACTCCTTGCAAGCTGCGCTTTCGTTCATTGCGGAAGCCGCAAGCCCAGCTTGTAACTTAGTACCAGCTTAGAGCTCTCAAACTTACTGCCTTCAGATAAAGACCGGCTCCAGGCTAAGCCTACTTCTTGTGGATTTTCTCACAACTGCACTTGAGATAAGTTTGTGATAAGTGTGGGTTAAGTTACCTTTTGTATGTTACCTGGTGTTACAGTGTAAGGATATTCGAACCGATTTATTAAAGGTATGATGTAACTGCGGGTACTGGAAAGTAAGACGGACTGCGGATACCAGACTTGGGCAGATAAAGTGTTAAAGTATCTTATAAAGGCGTCTACATAGACCACAGTCGGATCGGTTTGGCCGTATTTTTAATTGCGTAATAAGGCGCGTGCCACATAGAAAAGACGTATAGACGAGGACGCGTCGCGGACGGGCGAAAATGTATGAGAATCGCGCCCGCGACGCGTCTCTTCTGTGTTCACGTTCGCGACGCTTCTATACATTTTGTATAAAAGAGACGCCGAAGAGACATATGTCTCCGCCCCGTCTGCGTCTTACATATTTTCTATGTGGCCTGCGCCTAATATCCACGTCAGTTTCCCTCAAATCATCAGATTCAGATACACAACATTAGAGTCTAATGTTATGTATTTTGAACTAAACTTGATTTCTGTAAATTATTAACCGACTTCAAAAAAAGCAGGAGGTTCTCAATTCGTCGGAATCTTTTTTTTTATATGTATGTTCCCCGATTTCTCGAAGACGCCTGGACCGATTTGGAAAATTTTTCTTTTGTTTGAAAGGGTATACTTCCCAAGTGGTCCCAAGATCATCAGGTCAGGATCTGATGATGGGATCCCAGGGAAATTGAGGGCAACCTTCAAATTTTATAGGCACATAGTACCATTTTCATATATTTTCTAAAGCTGTTTAAGTATTTGCATCTGATAATCATCATCTGAAGATAATTTTTGAGCAAGATTGATGAGCTGATGATGGAAGGTACAACTCCTCAACGGCTTGGAGTAGGCATCGGCTGATTTGGTTTGTGTTCGCATATCTCCAGAATTACAAATCCGATTTAAGTAATTCTTTTTTTGTTATACTAAGTATTGTTTAACTTACGGAATACTGCAAGTTTCATCAAAATCGGTTCAGTAGTTTTTGAGATAGGGAATTTTATTAGCTTATTGTGCACTTGAGCGATGTTGTTATCGGTGCTAGGGATTACAAAATTTTAGTGCACATACATGTAAGAAAATGATTTATTTGACAAGAATTTTAGTTGAATATTTAAACTAAAAAGAGTAAAATAAAAGACTTTTTCAAAAAAATGTAACCGCCTTCAAAAACAACCAAAAAAAGGGTAAAATAACTTACAAAATAACTTTTCTTTCAGAAGTCGGTGGCAAAAAAGACAATGAAATGAAAAAAAAAAAAAAAAACCGGCCAAGTGCGAGTTGGACTCGCCCATGAAGGGTTCCGTAGCAGCAAGCATAGATTAGAGATATAATTATATTGAGATTAGTAAGTAATATACACAAACAATAAAAATAACTTTGTTTTTCATAGTATTTGTATGAATGGCAAAGTTATATTTGCGGTTTTTGAAAATGTACTATATCTCAAAAACTGCTAACTGTATCTCATCCAAACCAATTTTCGTTGGTAGTTTTGGTTGAGGTCTACATTATATATTTTTTTTAGTTTTATCATTCTCTTATTTTAGAAGTTACGGGGGGGGGGGACACACTTTTTACCACTTTGGATGTGTCTCTCGCGCAAACTGTTCAGTTTAGAAAAAAATGATGTTAGTAACCTCAATATCATTTTTAAAGACCTATTCATAGATACCCCACACGTATGGGTTTGGTGAAAAAAAATTTTTTGAGTTTCAATTCTAAGTATGGGGGGCACCCCCAAAATTTGTTTTGTTTTGATTTTTGTGTGAAAATCCTAATGCGGTTCACATAATACATCTTTCTACCAAGTTTCAACAGGATAGCTCTTATACTTTCGACAAAAAGTGGCTGTGACATACACGGACAGACAGACAGACAGACATGACGAATCTATAAGGGTTCCGTTTTTGCCATTTGGCTACGGAACCCTAAAAAGGCACCGACTTCTGAAAGAAAAGTTATTTTGTAAGTTATTTTACCCTTTTTTGTGGTTGTTTTTGAAGGTGGTTACATTTTTTTGAAAAAGTTTTTTTTTTATAACCACTGCTCTCAAAATGTTATGTGCAACTTACAGTATAACGAAAAAAGAAAGAGTCTATGATAAGCTAAGTTAAGCTAAATCTACCATAAGCTTATTTTCTTACAGACATTCAAATACAATTTGGAAATTCGCATAAACATACATTTCCATGGTTTCAAACGATTAAACGTCTAAGCGGGTGGGTCATGATTCTCTGTCGATTGTACGGCAAAACAAATGTTGATACCAAGAGTTAAAAATCACCAATATCTAGGTCCCTTAAATAAACAGAAGCGGGGGTAATTCAACCAGCTTTTTTCATTTAACTGACGTGGTGACGCGGCGACATGAAAACAATTTCGCGGGGCCTTTGTATCGGCAAATTGACTGCGTTATTTATAAACCGATCGGGATCACTTTTAGAGATAAACTCTTGATGCGGGAGAATTGTGGAGCTTTTAAAATTGTTAAACAATTAACTTTTGACGTGGAGAAAGGGTGAAAGTGTCATTGTTACGGGGGTCACAGTTTTAAAAGATTTTTAAGCTATTGCATAGCTTTTATCCCGGGCTCTGATCGCGTTGCGGCGCGGCGACCGAATCAAAAAATACCTCGACACCACGCATCGTCTAACATCGTTTCAGTTCGGGAGACTTCGGCAATCATAAAAATATACGTCATAAAAACAATTTACTTTTTCTTACTGATTCTAAACGGCCAGCTGCAAAAGGATTTTTCACAATGAAACCTACTTATAAAATTCTCTTACAACAAAGAAGTTCTTTATTACAGTAGTGCACCACAAACATTTTAAATATATTCTCGTTAAATATATACGCGGTAGGCGATTTTATACTTTTATAAAAAACTTTTTCAAAAAAAATGTAACCGCCTTCAAAAACAACCACAAAAAAGGGTAAAATAACCTACAAAATAACTTTTCTTTCAGAAGTCGATGCCTTTGTTTTTTTTCATTTCATTGTTTTTTTGCCACCGACTTCTGAAAGAAAAGTTATTTTGTAGGTTATTTTACCCTTTTTAGGGTTCCGTAGCCAAATGGCAAAAACGGAACCCTTATAGATTCGTCATGTCTGTCTGTCTGTCTGTCTGTCTGTCTGTCTGTCTGTCCGTGTATGTCACAGCCACTTTTTGTCGAAAGTATAAGAGCTATCCTGTTGAAACTTGGTAGAAAGATGTATTATGTGAACCGCATTAGAATTTTCACACAAAAATCAAAACAAAACAAATATTGGGGGTGCCCCCCATACTTAGAATTGAAACTCAAAAAAAATTTTTTCACCAAACCCATACGTATGGGATATCTATGAATAGGTCTTTAAAAATGATATTGAGGTTACTAACATCATTTTTTTCTAAACTAAACAGTTTGCGCGAGAGACACTTTCAAAGTAGTAAAAAGTGTGTCCCCCCCCCCGTAACTTCTAAAATAAGAGAATGATAAAACTAAATAAAATATATAATGTAGACCTCAACCAAAACTACCAACGAAAATTGGTTTGGATGAGATACAGTTAGCAGTTTTTGAGATATAGTACATTTTCAAAAACCGCAAATATAACTTTGCCATTCATACAAATACTATGAAAAACAAAGTTATTTTTATTGTTTGTGTATATTACTTACTAATCTCAATATAATTATATCTCTAATCTATGCTTGCTGCTACGGAACCCTTCATGGGCGAGTCCAACTCGCACTTGGCCGGTTTTTTTTGTGGTTGTTTTTGAAGGCGGTTACATTTTTTTTGAAAAAGTTTTTTATTTTACTCTTTTTAGTTTAAATATTCAACTCAAATTCTTGTCAAATAAATCATTCTCTCTCAAGTGCACAATAAGCTAATAAAATTCCCTATCTCAAAAACTACTGAACCGATTTTGATGAAACTTGCAGTATTCCGTAAGTTGAACAATACTTAGTACAACAAAAAAGAATTACTTAAATCGGACATGTAGTTCCAGAGATATGCGAACACAAACTAAATCAGTCGATGCCTACTCCAAGCCGTTGAGGAGTTGTACCTTCCATCATCAGCTCATCCACCTGAGATGATGATTATCAGATGCAAATACTTGAACAGCTTTAGAAAATATATGAAAATGGTGCTACGTGCCTATAAAATTTGAAGGTTGCCCTCGATTTCCCTGGGATTCCATCATCAGATCCTGACCTGATGATCATGGGACCAATTGGAAAGTATACCCTTTCAAACAAAAGAAAAATTTTCCAAATCGGTCCAGCCGTCTTCGAGAAATCGGGTAACATACATAAAAAAAAAAAAAAAAAAGATTCCGACGAATTGAGAACCTCCTCCTTTTTTTGAAGTCGGTTAAAAATAAAAAAATGTTATGCAATAGCTTCACCGCGGCAGTCTCCGAGTGCCACATGTATTTTTATTGCAATAATTTGGCGGAAAATATTTATGCTCGACGCACAGACGCTACTTCAAAAACGTAACTTTAATTTTGAACCTCATTATGATGGCTCTCTAATTAAAACTCTTGGCAAAATTTTCCTCAAACTTCTAATTAGAACACCTCAGACGCTCTAAATATAAGTATAATTATAAAACAAGACACGTGTAATCTTAGACATTATAATTAAAACCATTCATATCTTGAGTCATAACAAAGATAAATAAGTAGCAAAGAAACAGCAATACGTCAGGTGCATAAGTAATAAGTCAGCCCACATATTAAGTTCTGCCCAAACTAATGCCAATCCAGCAGCGTATACGGCACGAGGTATTCCACTTAGGGCACCCACTGAAATGGCACCTGAGCTAATGGCACCTAAGCTTTTGCACATACGGCACCTATCATTTTTTTGCAGGTTCCTATGTGTAATAAAATACTAGATGAAAAACCATTTCACTTAGGGCACCTGCGAAATGTTTTGATAGGTGCCATATGTGGAATAGCTCAGGTTCCATTAGCCCAGGTGCCATTTCAGCGGGTGCCCAATGTGGAATACCTCTACGGCACAATTGGCGCAGTGGAAGCACGATTGACTGCAGCATGACAATCAATCAGGCTATAATAAATTAATTGCCATTATACAACATTATTTTTTGTTTATGCGAAACCCGATACACCTGTCTAGTATTTTTGTGTAAAGAATCTATGTACAAAATTTTAAAACCGTAAGTATCATAAAAAATCACAAAGTTATAAGCTTGTATAATACCCGGTTGTCCGTTCAAAAACATGCTCATTTCGCGGTACAGCCGCGTAAACCGCGTCTCCTGTGTTATACACTCGTGATAATAGTTTGGCAATAGGTACCTAACCGTACGGTGATCGTATTGTAATTAACTGGTAATAAAATTTAATTAAAATGTTTTTGAAAAAAAATATAACATGGTGTAAAAATTATTGGAATCGAATCAGTTACTGATTCTGAACAAATATTCAGGTTTCACATATACTAAAAATAATGTTGTATTTTCTTCTAATCCCCTAATAATTCCTTCGTATCCAATAATGCCTATTCATTTAATTATTGGCCAACTATCATCATCAGCCTATAAATTTGCCCACTATTAGGACACTGGCCTCCTGGAGAGGGCAGTAATCCCAAGCCCAAGGCGGGCTGGTAGATGTCCCATGTCTTCGAATTTTTGGTTCTCACGGAACAAATATTTTTACTATCTACAAGAGTTATTCCGGGTGTGGGTGTTTGTGTGTGTGAATTTAAATGTTTTTAAACGCACCTACGTCATAGAAGAAATTCCTAGTGTGGGGCAATGGACTAAATCCCTTTGCACTGATTGTATCAACCCAACTTGTTTGAAGGTCTTCTTTTTCTGTTGTTGGCACAACAGCACTTTATAATTTGGTGGTCAAACTTTGGTACCTCCACAGCTTCATTGGTGGCAGCAATCACTTTGAACTACTTGTGGTGGAGCACAGGGATAACAAATAGAGCATAATTCGTGATACAGCTGTATAGGAATGTTCAAAATATTCTTAATAATGTCTTTAATTCAAGAGCTAGGTTACTTCTAAGCAAGCGCCGAGCTTCAACGTAGACGACATCATTGCTTACCATCTAGCTTAGTGCAAAGATAGTGGATGAATGCGATGCCTATCGTTAAATAATAAAACAACAAAAAAAAAACTGGATCGCGTGTCTTTCCGTAATAAAAACAGGGAGGCAAACGTGATCCCGTTTCCCGTGCGGGATTCGCAGCAATTTAGCCAGAGCTTTATATGTACGGCCTAGCGCGTATGTAACTCATGATAAATGTTCACCCATCATTTCGTGATGTCTGCAGAGAACGCCTCCATCCTTGTTAACTGATTCATATATGTTTATTATTTTTTAGAGATGTATCTTACTGGTATTATAAATCGAGTTCTTGTGGGGTGGAGCCGCTGATAACAGCTATTATTGTTGTAAATTAAGGCGATGACAAGAGCTAATGTACCTCTCGCTCGCACGTTTCGACATTTTGAAAGATATAAAATCACTGATCCCATTTTTGAAAAATTGCAATCAACCATTTTGTGTGCAATCACATTGCACAGTTTAGTAAAAAAAAAAACATTTTAATCGATACAAGTTTACCTACTCAAAAGTTTGCTTTACTAGTTTTAGTACTTAAGCAAACTTTTGAGTAGGTAAACTTGTATCGATTAAAATGGTTTTTTTTTACTAAACTGTGCAATGTGATTGCACACAAAATGGTTGATTGCAATTTTTCAAAAATGGGATCAGTGATTTTATATCTTTCAAAATGTCGAAACGTGCGAGCGAGAGGTACATTAGCTCTTGTCATCGCCTTAAATACTCTTATTCTTGCAGATCTTACTCTTGCAGAAAGGCAAAATTAACTGCAACATTTTGTTGTATTTTATTCAGTCTTAACAAATCAATCTTTACTGTTACTGTTAATACGCAAGTTGACGATTAATTGCTGAGCGATTATAGTCTTTAATTACTAAGGCTCTTAAAAGCAAATGTTGAACTGATGTCCTTTTTAAAAGCCCTATATTAAACACACATGATAAAAGCGTGTTTTTTACTAGAAAAATACTTAATGACATCGCGTAGATGAGGCGTAATGATCGTAAAACATATAATTTACCCATTTAATACACCCTGCCGTCTTTTTAGAGTTCCGCAGTCAATTGGTGCCAACTGAACTTTTTAACTAAGGGTTGTTTCACAAGTATTGCAAAAACCAGCTTCGCTGTCTGTACGTTCCTCAATCACAGGGAAATATCTTTTGTATCGTTATCACTTATCACTTTAAATGTTCACAGAATGATTATTGCCTGCTGTGACCAGTATGACTATCAATAATAAAAAAATACATGTGGCACTCGGAGACTGCCGCGGTGAAGCTATTGCATAATATATTTTATTTTAAAAGAATTAAAGCACCTACCGCGTATATTTAATGAGAATATAATTTATTTAAAATGTTTGTGGTGCACTACTGAAATAAAGAACTTCTTTGTTGTAGGAGAATTTTATAAGTAGGTTTCATTGTGAAAACTCCTTTTGTAGCTGGCCGTTTAGAATCAGTAAGAAAAAGTAAATTGTTTTTATGACGGATATTTTTATGATTGCCGAAGTCTGCCGAACTGAAACGATGTTAGACGATGCGTGGTGTCAGGTATTTTCGTTAGGTTTTTGGTTTTTTTTTTTATTCGTTCGCAGCGCCGCGCCGCGCTCAAAGCCCGCGATAAAAGCTATGCAATAGCTTAAAAATTTAAAGGGAGTAAAGTCCTCATAAAAGTAACATATTTTTGTCAGTGTTTTTTGCTCGTTATAATTAGCTAGCTGCACCCTGTGCTCGGCTCCCATAAGTCATAACGTGATGTTATACGAGTATGTCCTATAGTCTTCCTTGGTAAATGGTCCATCCAACACAAAAATCTTTTCTCAATTCAAACCAGGAGGGCCTGTAGCCAAACGGCAAGCGACAATCGTTAACGTTCAGCAGTCGCTAATACATTTTCAACTTTATACCCCATCGCATAAAGTTGAAAATCTAGTAAAGACTGCTAAGCGATAGCGAACGAATCAAACGAAAACGATCTGTAATCTTTAATAGATTTTCAACTTTATGTAATGGGGTATAAAGTTGAAAAATTAGCGACTGCTGAACGTTAGCGATTGTCGATTGCCGTTTGGCTCTAGGGCCAGTAGTTTCTGAAATTAGCTCGTCAAGCAAACAAACAAACAAACACTCTTCAGCCTTATAAGATTCGAATTGATGTAAGGAACTCTCCGTGTGCAAGGTCGATTCTCACTTAGCCGATTTTTTCTGACGTCACTGCCCTAAAAAGCCAAGATTTATAGTATCCATCAGGCTGTCAAATATCGAATTTTAACAAATAATCGTGTAATAAGAGATGGATGCCATCCATCATTGCTTGCCCAAGTTCGGGCTATCACTCAAACTTCGCTTGTGTATAAATAGATGGAAAGTTTTCCTAGATCATATTTTAGGAGCTTTTGGGCAAGCGGTTTAAGCGCTTTCTGAAAGTCTAGCTGTTTTAAATCTTTTTTTTTTGAGGTTTATCAAATCTTGAAATAGGTCATCCCGCCTAGGGTGTAGCGGAATGGTAAGGTGCGTACAGACCATGTTACATAACATGTCATACAACATTGCTATATAACATGTTTCAGATAATGTGGACACTGCTTGTTATAAAACATGTTATAATAACATGTTATTGATATGTATAACAATTTTATAAATCTTAGTCACGTGTAACACTGAAGAACGGCAAGCGACAATGGTTATATTACATTGTTATTCTAAAGTGTACAATATTGTTTTATGTTGCAATATTGAATAACAAGGTTACATATTGTGGACGTGTTATAAAACACTGGTTATATAACATGTTACATGGTCTGTACGCACCTTTAGATTCTTACTTAAAATCGATCTTGTTCTCTCGATTGCCCTTTGTATTCCTGGGCCACGGAATCCTGTTTGGACAATCCCGCGACCTCGGCAGGCGTTTTGCCCTATAGAACAACTTCCTGTATCAGTAATTAGTTTTTATAAAAGTCACCCATTTTCAATGCATTTTATCTTTCGGTAACGCGAAGTGTCGATCAGATGTAAGCGAGGGATTTGGCTACAACATTTCCGGCCAGCTCAAAAACATTTTCAATATTTCCAGCCATCAAAAACATTTTAATGTAGTATAACTCGGTAATATATCTGAACCGGCCATGGCTTATAGGGCCGAGTCACACCGAAATGGCAGCGGCCGCCAGCGTCTCCGCTGGCAGCCGCTGGCGGCCTCGCGACCTTTTCAAGCTTTTCAAGCGATACTAGTCTTTTAAGTATGTAGTTAAAGATTAAAATTATTTCACACTGAAAGTGCTCGCTGCGTCGCTGGCGGGCGGCCTCGCGGCGCCGCTGGCAGCCGCGGGCGGCATCGCGACATTTTCAAGCGATACTGGTCTTTTAAGTATGTAGTTAAAGTTTAAAATTATTTCACACTGAAAGTGCTCGCTGTGTCGCTGGCGGGTGGCCTCGCGGCGCCGCTGGCAGCCGCGGGCGGCATCGCGACATTTTCAAGCGATACTGGTCTTTTAAGTATGTAGTTAAAGTTTAAAATTATTTCACACTGAAAGTGCTCGCTGTGTCGCTGGCGGGCGGCCTCGCGGCGCCGTTGGCAGCCGCGGGCGGCATCGCGACATTTTCAAGCGATACTGGTCTTTTAAGTATGTAGTTAAAGTTTAAAATTATTTCACACTGAAAGTGCTCGCTGTGTCGCTGGCGGGTGGCCTCGCGGCGCCGCTGGCAGCCGCGGGCGGCCTCGCCACATTTTCAAGCGATACTGGTCTTTTAAGTATGTAGTTAGAGTTTAAAATTATTTCACACTGAAAGTGCTCGCTGCGTCGCTGGCGGGTGGCCTCGCGGCGCCGCTGGCAGCCGCGGGCGGCCTCGCGACATTTTCAAGCGATACTGGTCTTTTAAGTATGTAGTTAAAGTTTAAAATTATTTCACACTGAAAGTGCTCGCCGCGCCGCTGCCATTCCGGTGTGACTCGGCCCATACGTTTTCGTCTAAGCCATCCTGGTTTAGACATGCCACAATTAAAATATTGTCATATATTGCATGGTCTACATGCAATATTATGACAATATTTTAATTGCATGCATGGTACACATTGCAGTAAAAATGTTGCCCGTTTCGACGGATCTATAAAGGAGACGCGTCCTCAGACCCCACGAACCGAAGTAAGAGTACAATGCTCTATTTCGAAAACTCCGAAAATATCACCAAAAACTGAGCGAACTCAGTTCGCTCCCCCTTGACAGATTCATTACTCCTCTGTCAAAACATTTGTTTAGACGAAAACAAATGGCCTCTTTGTACAGCCAACACTAACTTTGAACATTGTTTTAACTAATTTTGTGCGTATTTAATAAAAACTAGTCTTAACGATGAAAGAGGGCCATTTATATGATAGCTGTGTTTGAAGATTAGGCTAGGGTGGGGCTGAGAATTGTGATGCCAGTTTGACATGGCATTCTTGCATTATCATTTGTATGTTCTTAGTTATTAAGGTTCTAAATTGCTTCCACGAGTGGAGATCATAATAATCTGCTAATATTCCTACTGCTATGATACAAGCCGCCTCTTTGTGAGAGAAAGTGGACTTTAATCAACCTCACAGATCCAGTGCTGGTTGGTAGATGTCACATGTCTTCGAATGTTTGGTTCTAGGATATCCGGTTTCCTCGAGATTCCTTCACCGTTTTAGGAGCAGTAGTGTTGAAATAAATTACACAAAGTAGCAAGTATCTGAAGCAGTCATGCTCGCGAAGGAAGAGGCGGGCCGCGTGAGGGAGAGGACAATGTCCTCCCTCCGCCCCACCCGCGGTGGTGGACGCCCACGGCGACGGACGTCGCAAGACGATCTCCGGCCACCGTAGACGCGGGCATGTGGGCGGCGAGTAAAGGGCAACTCGCTACCCGACCATGGACCATGCCCGGGTCGACGGCGCGTTGTGTTCCACGCGCGCCTCAAAGAGCGTCAGCATAATGACGGGGCCCCCTCTCTAGAGGGCCAAAGCCTGCCGGGGTCGCGGGACTTACACTGATTTTAGTCAGTACAAGTCTGACAGTATGGGGTGGGAGGACTCATTTGATGATTTTACCACGCTAAAAAAAAAAGTAGCAAGTATCTGGCTCGATTCAAATATTTTTTGACGACTCTCGAAGTGGACACTGTTCAGCTAGTATTTACTATAATTAGTCCATGGAGAGTCAAATCAATTTATTATTAGCGGTCTGCTGGACTTCAGCTCTCTATCTATTTTAGGCGTTCAATTAATAATAATACCGCCAACCAAACCGCAAACAGTTCTCGTTAATTCTAAATTGTTATCTATCTGTTTGAAAACTGAAATAGTTTGCTATTAATCAGTGGAAGTTAGTATTGATACTGAAACCGATCAATCATTCTATGAATAGTTCGTAAAGTTGCAGTGAATTATTTGTTTCGTGGATTGATGAATGAGCTTTCAAAGTGACTCGCCCTTTTCACGACCTTAAGATGGTTAAATTTAGGCGACAATCTCCATCTCACAACCCAGCCACCCCGGAGACGCCCACGGCTACTGTAGTCATAGACTTAAGGTCGGCGAATAATGGATAGCTCACCGTAGGATCAAGAACCATGCTTGGGTCGACACAACGCGCGCCTCTGCAAACTTACGGAGCCTCCATCCATATGCCACACGCATACCGGTATCACGGTACTGTCTAAGCCAGGTTTCCGTAGCTCTCAAATGCAAATGACAGTCGAAGGAAAGGTGTGGACTTTTAGTCAGTACGAATCTGTCAGTCTCTTCCGCTCCAAACAGCGCAATTATTTGATGATTTTATCCCGCAATAAAGAGGTGGTCAAATTTAATTGTGGAATGGCAAACTAAAAGCGAACTTGCAACAACAATTTCAGTATATAATACAAAATCCGCGTACAGGTTTGCCTGTACACTTGAAATGTGCACCACCACATAGGTGGTTCCATGGTAGATACCTACCCATCATATGGAAGCAAGTTGAACTCACGGCCTACATCTCATAAATCGGAGCCACCACTTTACTCGTTACCACCACTGCTCCTATGGTTTTTGCTCTCAATCTCTGATTCTATCATCATCATCATCTGCCTAGCCTGCTAAGGGTCGGCGCCCAGTCGAAGCGCAGTCGGCTGAATATCAGTATTTTACATGGAACGGCCGTGTTTGGTCCTAATAACTAGGCAGTTCCTTCTTAATTCTAGACTAGTTGTTTATGGAAAACCATGAACATTTGTGGTTTAATGTAACGTGATAATATTATCTGTCCCAGTTCCCCATCTTATGGGTAAACAGAACCCTTAGTTTAAATAGTTATTGAGCCGCGTGGCCTCTCAGAATATTTCAATTATGCATTAAATAGAAATGGAATGTTTGCCCCGAAGTGCGATTGCCATGGAAACCCCTTTTCGTTTTTCCCTGTTTAACATTTATGAGTAATTTCGGTAAGGGTTATATGCAAAATATTGTATATTTGAGAGTAAATATTTAAGTTGATTTGGAGGAAATAACTGATACAAATTCTCTTATGGAACATTTTGCAAAAGCGTAATGATTTGTAGTAACTCAATTCAAATGTTGATATAGATCTCTAATAGAAGTACTAGTATTTTCTCATATGGGTAGGTATCTAAAAACCTCCATGAGAGTAAACGTAAAAATAGACGTTTATCCAAACTCTGTTTTTGAAGGTTTGCCTGTCTTAAAGACCTCATCCCAGAAACTTGACCCTCATATTTATAAACAAATACATGTGGCACTCGGAGACTGCCGCGGTGAAGCTATTGCATAACATTTTTTTTTTATTTTAAATGAAAAAAATCGCCTACCGCGTATATTTAACGAGAAAATAATTTATTTAAAATGCTTGTGGTGCACTATTGTAATAAAGAACTGTTTTGTTGTAGGAGAATTTTATAAGTAGGTTTCATTGTGAAAACTCCTTTTGTAGCTGGCCGTTTAGAATCAGTAAGAAAAAATATTTTTTTTTTACTGATGACGGATATTTTTACGATTGCCGAAGTCTCCCGAACTGAAACGACGTTAGATGATGCGTGGTGTCAGGTATTTTCGTTAGGTTTTTGGGAATTCGGTCGCCGCGCCGCGCTCAGAACCCGCTATAAAAGCTATGCAATAGCTTAACAGCTTGTAAGATATGGGGCAGGCCACAGGCAAAACAGGGTCATCAGCAGTGCATGCGATGCAGGTTTACCCAGCTTAGGCAGGTCGCCGCCGTGTCCTCACTGACGCTATAGGCGGCGGCGACCTCTCGCGTCTGGCCCGGGATCAGGCCATGTTAAAGCGAGGCGTGTTGGGATTTTTAATCAGTAAGTGTCTCAGTCTCTGCCCTTCCACCCAAAGTGGGGGGATTCATTTGCTTATATAAGTGCGCTCCCTCAACACAAGCATTCACCTGTAATGTAACGTTACAGATTCGAACATTCGAAGACAATAGAGCATCAAATTACGCACTTTTATGTTACATTAAAGGTGAATGCTCGCGGTGAGGGAGCGCCTTTAAACAACACCAAGAACAAAAAAAAGTTTATCAAACATATAATTATCTCAGTTCTACTCTATTAATTAAAGATACTTATTAATTAAATATAGTATCAGATTTCCTTTGTCCCACGTAAATCAGTGTATTATTAACATCAACTGTCCATAGCTGAGGTGGCACGCGACGTACAGACGTAAATAGTTCTATAAATATGTAAATGCAATGCTTTGTATGCTATTAATATACGACGCTATTATTATTAGTATTGTATTAATAGTGCATTGCTGATAGCTTCGAGGGCTTTGTAAAAACGGTATGTTTTTTAACCTTTCATAGCTTTCTTTTTATCTGAATGCCAAGAGTTTTTCCCACGTTTTTATACACTCACTTTTCTTGTTTGTTTGTTTATTTGTTCCGGTTGGACTTTTGCAACTCAATTTTCAGGCACTTCCCGATAAGCTAGCAGGCTGAAATTTTGCACACGCTCTAAGTTCTGATGACAATGCATGACTAGCTAAGAAACGTCATAACAAATCCAATATGGCGGCCTCCCCAAGATGGCAGACTGGCTGTTTGAAATCCACCCCTACGATATGGGTATCAAATGAAAGGGTTTGCTGTCAGGAATACGAAAAAAAATAGTCACGTGACTTAAATCCAATATGGCGGACGTCCAAGATGGCAGACAGGTTATTTGAAATGCACCCCTAAGATATGGATATCAAATGAAAGGGTTTGCTGTCAGGAGTACGAAAAAAATAGTCACGTAACTTAAATCCAATATGGCGGACGTCCAAGATGGCAGACTGGCTGTTTGAAATCCATCCCCATGTTATGGGTATCAAATGAAAGGGTTTGCTGTCAGAAATACGAAAAATATAGTCATGTGACTAAAATCCAATATGGCGGACAGGCTTTGAGGCACTTCCCGATAAGCTAGCAGGCTGAAATTTTCAGGGTAGCTTCAAACCCGATGAACAAAAATAAAAATAATAAAATAACTAATAGATTTAAAAAAATCTAAAAACCCACGTTTTTAAATGTCCTAAAAATAAGAAAATAACACTACGGGGCTGAGAGAGGGGCCACTCAAAACGTGGGGGCGTATCTTTGCAAGTTACACCCACGATCTATTACACGTCATGTAAATATATTCCATAAATAATCCCTTAAATAATATACGCCCCCACGTTTTGAGTGGCTCCTCTCTCAGCCCCTTAGTGTTATTTTCTTATTTTTAGGACATTTAAAAACGTGGGTTTTTAGATTTTAATCTATTTCATAGCTTTTATCGCGGGCTCTGAGCGCGGCGCGGCGATCGAATCATAAAAAATCCGAAAACCTAAGGAAAATACCTGACACCACGCATCGTCTAACATCGTTTCAGTTCGGGAGACTTCGGAAATCATAAAAATATCCGTCATAAAAACAATTTACTTTTTCTTACATTCTAAACGGCCAGCTACAAAAGGAGTTTTCACAATGAAACCTTCTTATAAAATTCTCCTTCAACAAAGAAGTTCTTTATTACAGTAGTGCACTACAAACATTTTCAATAAATTAAATTCTCGTTAAATATACGCGGTAGACGATTTCATTCTTTTAAAATAAAATAAAAATTATGCAATAGCTTCACCGCTGCAGTCTCCGAGTGCCACATGTTTTTTTTTTTGGGTGGATGTGATCGCCTCCTAGCGGTCCACTCTGGACAACACATATGGCACCAACGGCCTTATGGGGCCACCATATTCCTGTCGGAGTCCGACTCCAAGTATTTTGTACTTACTATGTTCCGTCGGTCGGTGCGTAGTAAGGTCCAGTTCCTTCTAGATAATCTCGTTCCATCTTAAGCCTCATCTTTATTTCTGGGCTAGGTTTAGACTTTAGACTAGGAGCGAGCCCATTTTTTTTTAAAGTTGCCATAATCCAAACGTTGCGCGTCGTAACCATAACAAAGAATCGTGGCGACTTTCTTTACACAAGACATTACTTTTGTTACTTTTAATAAAACACTGGCCGTAACTCACAAATTGATGTTCATCTCTTTTTGCCCAATCTCTATCTAAAATCAATGACCAACCACCTCGTTAGTAATTGTGACAGTGCACTATTATAAGCACATTAGTCATCAGATTTCGACTTGCGTGTTCAACATTCGCAAGCAATCGATGTGCGTTGCGTGTGCTATTGAACATTTAGCTCTTTGAGTAGAAGGTGCTCGATGTTGCATAAGGTTTGTTGGGGTTAGTGAATGTCCTATGTTTGTTTAGCGATTTATATTTGTGTTTGTATGTTTAAATGTTTGTAAAAACACGTAAGGTAAAGGAGAACAAGAGTGAGGTTAAATCTTTTAGGTTGAACCTTACGAAAAAGGTGGAAAACTCAAATAAAAGTACTCTCGCTCGGGGTGTCAGACTCGTACTGACAGAAACCCACACCGTTCCTTTATAATGTCTTAAATCTTTCCCGCAGCACTGGTGGCTTAATATGCCTCGTGGTTTTGTTGCATTCTACAACCTCAACTTTCTCGTTTCGTAGAAAAGAAACTTGATACCAATATCATATGACTGGAATACATTGGTCCTATCATTGATTTTTTGTTTCGTACCTGAAAAGGACAGCAATAGAATCACAGAAACACGTTATTTCATTCGTTCCAATAACCATTACTAACAAAAACCCTTATAAATACTCGGAATTATGTCTCGAACAATCTAAAGGTAATTCTAGTAGCTGGGCATCCATCAGCGTCGCTAATCACCTCGCCTCCTTTATTTGCTCATTAGCCGCATGGCCAAACGTTCGGTCACCATCGGCTATGTTCGGCAGTTTCCGGAAATGCGGCTTCTTTGACTCTGCTTCGGCATTAGCGTTCTGTGGTGCTATTGGTCGAATTGGAATTGCAAATCAGCTCAAAATGTCGTGCTGGTTACAAAGTACACAGCGTTTGATTCGAAAAGAGGTTGTTTCGATTCGATAAAGTTTCTGTTTTCGATTTGATCTGTATCTGGTAGATTTATTGTTGATGCATTTTTAATTGTTAGTGTTGGGCACTGATGATGTTTTAATTGTTTTTTCGATGAATGAAAAATCGAGGAAATTGAGATTACGAAGTAATTTTAAGTGTACAAATTAACTCTCTTTGAGAACTCCCCGCTACAATGCAATTTAAAGATGTAAATGTAACAAACATTAATGTTAACTAATTCTTTCCTTTTTTCTTTCAGGTAAGCAAATCTTCTGCTGACAAACTAGTATATACGGTGCCATAACGTATGTATATTATTGAAAAACTTGTTATATTAAAATTAATTAATCTATTATTTTGAAACAAAGAATATGCTGAAGTGGAAATGGGCAGGCCATATCTATAGAATGCGTGAGGATCGATAGGCCAGAATCGTAACGGAGTGGATACCAGTGGTTGCCAAGGTAGACCTAGAAAACGGCTCAGATGCATTTATCCGAAAAAAATATGTTTTCCCCTTCCGGGTGGTGGAAGGGGAAAAAATACTTTAATATTTTACGGTGCACAAAAATTCATACGCAACAATTTTATCTGAGACAATGCGTTATTGATAACACTGAACTGATCAACTATGATTTTATCAACACCGTTACCGTTACTTTATATCTCAATCTTGATAATATTATCTACATGTTTTGGAAGGTCACTCAAGCAAATGCGAGCTACCATGTCGTGACGTAAGCCAAGTTTGACAGCTTCGTGGATCTAGTGACCGAGAGTTACCGCTAAGTATGATGTCCTGGGTTCTATCCCAAGGTCGAACAAAGGGTTATTGGGCTGTTCCAGACAGAGGCTGTTGTGGATTTGCGCGATTGCTAAGTATATAGATCAGCCTCTTTTAAACATATTTTATTTTCATAAACTACAGACAAAAATCAACCGTTTATGAAATCTGCGAATTCATATCTCTGTTTTCATATAGTACGTCAATATTATGTTATATGCTTACACCAAGGCGAAGGTTTATTATAAACTTTGCCCCACACAAGGAATTTCTCCTGTATTGCGTGTGCGTTTACCAAAATATTAATTCACTTACGCAAACACCCAGACCTGAAACAACTACTTGTAGATGATACAAATATTTGTTCCGTGCGGGAATCGAACCCACGACGCGCAACGCAGCAGTCAATCGTTCATCCACTGTACAATGAACCAATAAAACAAGATGTACAGATTAAATTGAGAATTTTAAACAAGATTATTTTTCGTCGGTAAAAAAAAAGGTAAAAATTCCCCATGGCCGGTTTTCCCCTACAAGTATTTCGATTTATCTTAAACTTAGTAGATACAAAGTGAACAGACCTCTCGACTGTGTTGATTAGATTGATCGAAGCTTCTGGAAGGTGGCACGCTGATCTTGAGTCTATGAAGATTGATGAAGCGTTGCTACTTACGTATAGACAAGGATATGTTTAGCTTTCATCACTCGTCTCCATGAGCTTATATTGACGATCAGCTTATTAATTTCCATGTTACTGTAATGTCACGCCTGTATTTCTCATGTTCGAAAGCTGTTAGACTACTGGCACTTCGTGGTAATATCATCAAATGAGTCCTCCCACCCTGGGCGGGACTGGAGGGACTATCAGACTTGTACTGACTAAAATCCACGGTGATTCTTCAATAGCCCTTTACGTTCCAGGATCTCGGTTACCTGATGAGACAGTCTCGCGACCCCGGCAGGAGCTTTATACGCTACGTCGACGATATCTCGCGTTCTGGAACTGTGTTGTGTTTCTTCAATCGAAGCAAACAATACCTGCCATGCTATATTTCTATAGAATTCAAATTCTCTAAAACCTTCGAAAACACATTAGCATAAGCAGTAGACAAAAAACTCCAAATCAAACACACGTTTTCTCTCACAGGTGTTGCCATAATTCACTCTGAAAACTAATAAGCCACATAAACAAAGCTTCTCATTTCATAATTCACGCCGCAGAGCCGCGGACGGCTGTGTTGCCAGTGCAATAATAATAATACATTGCTCTCGGGGGACGGCGATATTAAATAGTTGCTCTGGGGAGCGCTCGCTCATTTACCTGGTTTATTGGGAATAGAGAATTGTAGATAAAGCGATTTTCAACCGTGGTGTAAGTTGTAAAAGTAAGTAGGCCTAAAAATAAGAGTATGTTGTGATTTCGGCATAGTTAATCAATCAATGAACTTTACTACTGCTTAGTATTAAACCGTTATTGGGATTAGTTTTCGCTTGGTCATTAAACCAACTAATAAATGCAGTATGAATGAATCGCCTATGAGTTGATATATATCAGTGTTGCCAGTGCAATAATAATAACATATTGCTCCCGGTAGACGCCCATACTAAATAGTTGCTCCAGGGATCTCTCGCTCATTTCAAAATGGAGCGTACTACTTACGATTTAAGCATTTGTGATAAAACATTGCCACAAAAGGATCAGTCCTTTGTTGCAATGAGTCGAAAAGCTGAGAGGAGACGCCCTAGATGAATGTTCACGAAAAGTATACTATTCAAAGAAAATTAATTCCAAGTAACGAAAGCGGAGAATTTGAGGAAGAAGAATAATGATGGAAACACCTTGTTCAGCTCCCCCAAAATCGTTTTTTTTTTACCAAAAATGCACTATTTCTTCCTTCATCCACTGCTGATTCAGTTCAAGAACCCTTATCCGAGTCGTAACGGTAATTTATACGGTATAAGAAAGTGTTTAAGAGTGTCTCCCTATTGAACTATACTTTTATCTCACCTGCGCTCCGTAGGGTGCGGGGGAATCCGGAATCAAGGATTAGGGATGTCACTTTTAAAGTAGTTAAGCCTTTTCTGTGAAAGGATTTAGCTGGTAGGTAAGTATTTTCTTTTTTTAACCGACTTCCAAATGGAGGCGGTTCTCAATTCGGATGTTTTTTTTTATGTTTGTTCGGGCATAACGCCGTCGTTTACCAACCGATTTGAAAAATTCTTTTTTTGTTGGAAAGGGTATACTTCCCGAATGGTCCCATTAAAATTTTATCGAAATCGGACTAGCACATTTTGAAAAATCAACAAAAACCTAAAAAGTTTTCAACATTGTCTACACCGATTACTCCGAGGTTTCTGGTCCGATTTCAATGATTCTTTTTTTGTTCGATACAGTAGGTATATATGCCATTTGGTCACATAAAATTTTCATTTAGTTTAGTGCAGTAGTTTTCATTTTTAGCTCATTGTGTAAGAGTAGGTACATTCATGGGCGATGTTATTACCGGTGCTACGGATTACAATATTTTAGTGTACATGTAAGAAAATAATGTATTTGACAACAATTTGGGTTGAATATTGAAACTAAAAAGGCTAACATAAAAAACTTTTTCAAAAAAAAATGTAACCGACTTCCCACAAAAAAGTTCAAAATAACCTACAAAAAAACTTTTCTTTCTAAAGTCGGTGACAAAAAGTCAATGAAATAAAAAAGAAAGTCACCGACTTTCGAAAGAAAAGTTTTTTTGTAGGTTATTTTGAACTTTTTTGTGGGAAGACGGTTACATTTTTTTTTGAAAAAGTTTTTTATGAATAAAGCTGCGAACTTATTATCGGACGCGTCCGTCAGCCGCGGCTGAGGGACGCGGCTTAGCAGTGTGCACGGTACACAAACATCCAGCCGGCCAGATTCTGTTCGGACGTCCGAGCGCTCAAGGGCGACTCAAGGTCACGTCCGCGTCTTACGACCGATGTTTGCACAGTGTAGTATTCAATGTACTGGCTAGATTTTAATAAGCCGCGTCCCTCAGCCGCGGCTGACGGACGCGTCAGATAATATGTTCGCACCTTAATGCAGCAAAATCACAGTTTTTTTCCTGTCTCAATAGAAAATTATTTCTAGGTAACGAAGTACTCGTATCTTTTCCATTTGTTATTGTTTTTCCTTTTAGCTGTGTGGTTAAATCAACCGGCACTGTTCCCACTTCTAGGAAATAGTTCTTTCTGTTTGAAGAAACACTTAGTGCGAATTCCTGCACTTTCAAAAGCACTACGAATTTCACAACCCTTACCGTGCAACTCTCACAAATCACCCACCAGGTGACAACCCTACAGCTGGCCTAGATTATCGTCGCCGGATAGAAGTTGCCGATTCTTTATTTGCCGATTTGTTAGACGTCCGTATCTGAGCGTCTGCTACGAATGGCTGCCCGCGAATCGGGGTTGAGGAATTATAATGCGGTTTTTTTGGGATTTTGTTATTAAACTACCCTTTTTTCGGTGAAATGAGATCGCTTTTCAGTATTTAGTATGGTGAGAGGATTTAAGCCTGATTTAAGATTTTGAAATATAGTGGTGCTTTTTTATTAAATTATTCCGTTTTGCCCTTCTACCTATTCCCTTTATTTGTGGAGCAAAGTGAAATACCTTAAACTTCGGTGCTCACCGTATTCAACTATCGATACGCACGCTCGGCTTACCTTGTTTTAGTCAGTAATAAGTCAAAAATGCAGTAAGTTATTGCATACCTGACACCACGCATTGTCTAACGTCGTTTCAGTTCGGGAGACTTTGGCAATCATAAAAATATCCGTCATAAAAACAATTTTCTTTTTCTTACTGATTCTAAACGGCCAGCCACAAAAGGAGTTTTCACAATGAAACCTACTTATAAAATTCTCCTACAACAAAGGAGTTCTTTATTACAGTTGTGCACCACAAACATAAGCGCAAAGGTAAGCGATATTTTCTTTAAAAGAAAATGTTATGCAATAGCTTCACCGCGGCAGTCACCGAGTGCCACATGTATTTTTTTTTATTTTGGAGCTAAACGAACATTATAAATCCTCTATTCTATGGCTTACGAACAAGATTAACCTTGGAAAACATAATTCATTAGGTATGGGGTTTATCTTTGTTAGGCTTATTTGTTTTTAATGGAATGGAATGGAAGAAGAAAACGTGTTGCGCCGACCCCAAGTAGAATGGATAAGGGCAGGAAGAAGAAGAAGGCTTAATTGTTTTTAAAGCTAAAGAAAAAAAGTCTCTCGATAACATAATATGCATTTTCTCACTGCTGCGACTGGATATTCAACTTTATCCAAACCATGCCCTTAGCTTTGAAGAGTTAAAAAAATGATCTCGATATCGCACCCCATTCCCCAAAAATCTTCCACGACGCTATAATACCCAATCACCCCCACGCCATCTTTAAAGATTACACCCACGATAAACAATAAAAAGAATTTAATATAACAAACAATAAACAAACAGGGCCTGTAAACATTGGCAACACCAGTAAATGGTTATAGCCATCACCATAGCGTTGGTGATTTGACTACGAGCTTTATGGTTTTAATTTACGCCCCCCATGGGGTATTATGTAAATGGGGTAATGGGAAACGATATGGGGCTCTTATTCTGTGATGCTATGTTGGGATGTAAGTGGTTTAGTTTAGGAGATTGAAAATGGCCGCTTTATTTTGAGGCGTGTTCGTAACTTCATTTTATTTTGTTCATTCATGATGTTTATTTTAACACTAGCTGTTGCCATCTTTTTGAACCGTCACAACTCGAAACCATATGAGTCCTTCCACTCTGTGTGGACCTAAGACTGTTAGATTTTTTTTTAATTGGGACTAATCCAAACAACAGTAGCAACCACTTTGATTATATAATGTCTAGATGGAGCGTCAAGTGCGCGCAAACGTGTCAAAAAGTCTCAGCCAACTATTGGCTCACAAGGGCTTACCCGCCGATCAGTGCAGATCGTGTCGCTTTTCTGTCACTACGTACGCGCGCCAAGTAAAAACAAATATCAGCGATAAAATGACGGTATGTGAAGCGGTATGTGCTATTAAATTGTGCTGGAATTATATAGGAATTGATAAAAAATACCAAACACATCACCTACCATCGGTAAGTAACCAAGAAACTACATATTTAGTTTTTGTTTTTATGATTATTTGATAATCATAAAAACAAAAACTAAATATGTAGTTTATAAGTGTTGCCAGTTTCTTTTTTTTACTCTCCCAACTTAACGTCATTTTTGTGGGTACATATTAGTTGGTTGTTTTATAGTTACGTATATACAATTTCGTTCGTGTACTTTTAAAAAAAACTGGCCAAGTGCGAATCGAACTCGCGTGCAAAGGGTGCCGAACTAAAACATTTTTTTTACAATCTTAATTTTTAAATCGTAGATAATAGCTTTTCCTGGTCAAGATATTTTTTTAATGTCTTTGATTTTTTAATGTCTTGAGATGGTCATTGACTTTGGAGGTTATTAACACGAACGATCGCTTTGTTGAATGTGTTTATTTGTAATTAAAATTCATCCCTTATATAATATATGTGATCTTTCATTTAAAATTTCCAAATACTGCTTAAAATATTATTTAAATATTGTAATACGTACTTATTTAATTAACTTAGTTGATTTAACTACAACATTCAACCACCCAACTCTAATTAAATTAATGTTTTTGATTTATTTAAAAAAGTAACAACTGAATAAAAAGACACTAAAACTGAATGCATATACACCTAAAACTTATGTTACATAATAAGTCTATTTTTTAATGTGATTTGTGGGAGAATTGTAGTAGCTGGTATTATTATTTACGCACACAGAGACATAGACGCATAGTGTAAAACGACGCCTGCACGCACTCATACTTGAAAATGTTGACTCGTTTTCTTCGATACGATTGTAGGGCGACGCTCCATCTAGACATTATATAATCAAAGAGCAACCAATAGAAAAGCGCCGAGACAATGAAGCTCGATGTGTCCCGGAGAATGAATTTACCTGTCTTGGATCCTGCAACGAAATTAATGAGAAAAGAATAGTGGAGGATTACGAAAAATGAGACTGTCAGATTAATACTGACTAAAATTCACCCTGTTCCTTCGGTTGCCTTTTACGTTCCAGTGTCTCGGTAAACTGATAAGACAGTCCCGCGACCCCTTCAAACGATACCGCGTTCCTTTGCTGTCAGTTCTTTGATGCGATAGTCGCATTGCCTAAAGTTGAGATAGCGGTATTTCTTTGCAAACAGCTGCTTTTATTAAAGACGTGTTCAATCATTTTGTAGTTGGCCTAGTTTTTTTATCTTTATTGTAGAGTTTATTTAACACTTAATATGCACCAGAAGGTAAACTACTTCTGTTGTAGATATAAAAGTACAGATAAACTAAACATATTATTTTATTGTATTGCTTATCTTTATTAACTCTTTTTCGCTTAGCTCCTTAATTAGTAAATCTATGTCTAAAGATGAAAACAAGTAGGTGAACATGTATTTTCTGTTTTAGTTTAGTTTATACATATAACAAACCGAAAAGCTTAGTATAATGCTGTTGAGTGAATAGATTACATTTAGGCTGGCGTGCTTCACCATCATACGAAATAGTGATCTAACACGAAAGTATCACTGAATATAAATAAAAAAAATACATGTGGCACTCGGAGACTGCCGCGGTGAAGCTATTGCATAACATTTATTATCAAAAAAATAAAATCGCCTACCGCGTATATTTAACGAGAATATAATTTATTTAAAAATTTTTGTGGTGCACAACTGTAATAAAGAACTTCTTTGTTGTAGGAGAATTTTATAAGTAGGTTTCATTGTGAAAACTCCTTTTGTAGCTGGCCGTTTAGAATCAGTAAAAAAAAGTAAATTGTTTTTATGACGGATATTTTTATGATTGCCGAAGTCTCCCGAACTGAAACGATGTTAGACGATGCGTGGTGTCAGGTATTTTCGTAGGTTTTTGGAAATTTTTTGATTCGGTCGCCGCGCCGCGCCGCGCTCAGAGCCCGCGATAAAAGCTATGCAATAGCTTAAAAACATTTAAGATATAACATAGAAGAGATAAGAGCTATTAATTTGTTTTTTTTTAAACGTTGCTCACACTAGGATGTTTGCTTTACGTTTCACAAACAGACATACCCGGAACAAGAGCTAGAGATGGGACTGGCTTTTTTTCAAATACCCATTGTAATAAACAACCATTTCTCAAATCAGTATACACCGTGACTTTTTAGTCGTCTTACAACGGCAGCCCAGTTCATGTATCCAATGACTAGAACACGTTTATAATAAAAAAATAGGTATTTAAGAGATTTGAAAATTAAAAAAAAAAATTAATTCATTATTATGACGCAAGGAGTAGTTAAAAACACCCTTGTCTCATAGAAAATGGAGATGGAATGATCTGCCCGACTATTGCGCTGGGTAGGTAGACTCTACAGCTTGATACGTAAACATTTTCATATTTCTAATGTACCTATTTATTAATAATAAAAATTATTTTTAACGATTAAAAAGAAAACTAAACTCGTCTAGATGTATTTTAGATCGGGGACATTACGTGGACCACTTTTGTAAGACGACTAAAAAGTCACGGTGTATATATCTAGCTGACCTCTATTCAAAAGTAATGCACCAATCACCGTTAGCCATTCCACTTTCAACCCTTACTCCACAATTCAACCCCTCGCAAATCAACTTCCAGCTCATCGCGCATTCTGACACTTCCTATCTCCGCCTCACAAATCAGATTGCAGGTGCCCGATCATTGATAAGCTAGAGACAAGCCAGGCTGGCCCACCGTGGCCTTGAACAGATATCGATGGAACTAGGCCACTGATATGTCCCACATATGCATGTTAATATTGTAAATGCGAATTTGAGTCTGTTTGTTTGTGTTGCTTTTATGCTTAAACCGCTGTGTCCGTTTTGATGAATTTTAGAAAGAAAGAAAGAAAAAGTTTTATTGGACTCACACAGGACAGAACAACATAAAATTTTTAAAAAAAGATGTAAAAATTAAACAAAGGAAACTTAGAAAATAATTAAAATAAAATAACCAATTTTGGTCCTGTACGAGGCCAAAAGGCCCCTATCTCAGCATGAGCTGTCACCTTTAGAAAAAAAAAAGTCACAGCGCTGGTTTTGGCACAAACATAGTGGGATCCTTTGCACGACTGCCCAAAAAGAGAGTGTTATTTTTTTTAGGAAATCTAAAAAAAATAACACTCTAAAAAAAATTGTTAGGAAATCATCCTGCTCTGGGTGGAAAAATATCCACCTTGTTCCTCCAGTTGCCTTTTGCATTCCAAGACCGCGGTGACTCTTTCGAACAAATTTTCGCAACCCATAGACGGTAATAGGCTCTTTTTTACGTGAAACTTGGAAGTGGAAGTAATAGGGGAATTAATTTTGTATGAAACTTCGTTATGTTTTACGATTTTCTTCAAACTTAACAGAAATATTGTTTAAGGATAAACAACCAGAATTGATTGACAGTAACAATATTAACACAAGTGAAGTCGCGGGCAAAAGCTAGTATGCACATACATCTGATCCAATATTTCGCGATCACTGTCATTTGCTGTTTTATTTTTGTTCGACCAAGTAGTTTGGCACATCTTTTTTTTTTCTTGTTTATTTTTCTGCTCTATGCCACCCTGTGTTTGTGTTCTGTAATTGAATTTATTGTGGACTCTAGTGATGTGTCAAGGTTTGCTCCTTCGTGTGTATCGATAATAGTGATGTTCCGTTTGAAATTGGTATTTTTAAGCTGCTCGCCTTATCTTCGGTCGTATGTGAAAGCAAATGTTGACGTAATTTTATCTCTTGCTTGTTTTGAGAGATTAGCTTAATCATCTTAATTTATATTGTGATCGTGGTTCTGTTGTGTTTCACCTTTTTCAATTATCCTTTTTATCTGAATTTTATGAAAACCCTTCTTTTATCTCTTATGAAGAGATTATTACATAACTTGCCACCCTTTTTTTTAGATAACAAACTCAAAAAATCACGTTTTAATCTCGAGGAGTAGGGCAAAAATGTGCTACAATGTGAAAACCCGTTATACCTCTCTTATACTCATATCGTGTACAAGTAATAAGTGCTTTTGAGGTCTTTAAGTCAAGAAGAACCTATTCAAGGATACTTCCAGGCAAGCGTGCCCACAACCACATCATCGCTTACTATCATGCGATATACTGGTCCAACGCGATCATATCGCTAAATAAAAAACAACCCTATTTCTCCTGTCATATTCCCCAATATCCATAACTTCAAATGGCATCAACAATACTATTCCATTTTTAAAACTAGAACATATAAACCATAGATAGTTTATAGTATAGGAATATTTGGCACAAGCACAAATCAGATAGTCAGTAGGTGACCGAGCGGATTGCTCACAACCGTCTGACGTACCGTACAAAACCGAGCTATTTTTATCCAACTACCCTCCGCTTTTAAATAAAATTCTATTACACGTTTTTGTTGCATGTTTGATATGGGTAACAATATGGCCTCCGTGGTTTGTTTGCATGGAAATAGAAAGCTGTTTTGTATGTTCTGAATAAAAACTAACTATTTTTAGAGCTGTGTTTTGTTTCTGTTTGCAAAATATGCTTGTAGTTTGTCGAAAAAACAAATTTAACAGAATAAAACGAACTGTTTTGAGAGTTGTGATGTTACTGTTTGCAAAATATGCTTTTAGTTTGCCAAAAAATCAAATTTTCCACAAATACAAAACTTAATCGCTGAAGAGGTGTTACTAACAGTACAACCACATTTTACCAGTTGTGTTTAAATGCCATGTAACAGGGGGCCGGCCTTATCATTATCATCAACTTTCTAATCCCATCTTACTTGGGGTCGTCGGCGCAACACATTTTCTTCTTTCATTCACCCCTGTCAGACGTCACGGTATCATTTACTCCTTTTTCTTTCAAAATCAAAATCAAATATTTTTATTTCACGTTGGCCCATGAGGGCACTTATAAAACGTCGACAACAGGTGCACGGTTCGGGTTGGTCGATTCCATGGAGAATCTCTTTCAAATCTTTCCACACGCGATCCAACTTTTCTTTGGCCTTCCTCTTCCTCTCCATTCAATAACCTATGTTGTTAGTTTGTCCTGGCAAAAATGATTGATTTTGACTGTACAAGTCTTGAATAAATTCTCTTTGTTTGATACAATTTTATGTCGATATTTTCAATCTTGATACCATTTGAAGTTACCAAACAAGAATTAATTAGGAAATTAAATGTCTCCCTTTACAAAAGATAATGTCCCACCTTTATCAATCACATGGAAAACTCCGAAATCATTCCAATTGTGGTTACCATTAAATTAAATTAAATATTTGATCTGTTCGGGTCTACCTCCTTTAATGTCTAATAAAACCCGTATCAAAAGTCCTCCTTTATAGGAACTCTTTTTTGGGGTCCCGCAAAATTCTCTGATAAGCCATTATTACTGTTTGCCATTATTACACCTGACTTTACGTGCTTATCTAAAGGAGGTTCCAACCGGAACTGTGTCCCATCCGCATAGTTTTGTTTGTACACACGACCTACATTGTTTCCTATTACCTGTGTGTAACCTCTTTTCAGCTTCCTTTTTAAAACAGAACCTAAGCACAAAGTTACCAACGAAAAAAAAAATGTTGGCTCATTTAAATAGTTTAAAAAGTTTTAAAAATTAAGAAAAAAAAATGGTGCACCAAAAAGACCAAGACTGTTTATTAGAACTCTTTAGTTTATTGTGCGCGCAAAAGGGCCCGGTGCAAAATAGGACGAAGAAAATAAAAGAAGGTAAGATAGCTCCATTTTCGAATTTCTATTTCGGAAACTTTCGGATTTACGATCTTACACGAACATATTTATTGTTATGGAAGTTTTTAAGTTCTTATTTTGAATTTATTGTTCGAATTTCCGGACATGCATAAACGTAGTGTTGTGAAATTTAATATCGAGTTATGGCATAAATTATTACAATGATGCTTTCGGAGTATCGATATGTTAACATGACATTTGGAAATTCGCAGGTTAATTGAAGTCGTGCTGGTGTCATTCGGTCTCAAATGTCATGTTACATTCGAATTGGGAGTGACAACGCATCGGGCACGTGCCATCTCGTTCAACGCTCCGATTCGACGGGTGCTGATATTATCACATATTTCATACGATTCCGTATTATCGTGGCAAAAATGGGCACGGGATTTCCTTATTTTCTTCTTTATTCTGCTTTCCGTGTCGTAAATTTTAGGATTGTTGCCAATATTTCTATGAAAATCGTGCGAAAGCATGTAGTAGCTAGTTTATGTAAATATCAAGATGACTTAACGTGTAGTAAGTTGATATTAGGACTCAGTGCGTGTTAATTTCTAATCAACATCGTTATCTTTCAGTGTCAGGTGTAGGAGTACACAAATTAGTAAATATTATATGACACAAGTACCGATATATCATGTGTGACCTACTTTCCGTAAGTACATTAACGGCTTATCACGATTTATTTACGTATAATATTGGCATTTCTCTGAGAACCCACAGTGTTAAAATTCGCAACGAGTATTTATTCTCGGAAATACGTAAAGTGCATTTACTCGACGATCTGACTGCGTTGTTTTAAAACAAAAATCTGAAATCTTTTTCATTTCAATAAATTATGGAATTTCAGTTTTATTTATGGTCTGAGAGGTGTAAAATACTTTTCATATTTATTTAGTTTCGGTAGTTTGCGTGAATTTCCTCACTATACACCGTGTTCTTCACGTTATCCATAAACTTTAGCAAATACTTCTATGGCTTTTACAAATCAAATCCAGCAAAGGAAGTAGTACTTAAAAAGGCTTCGTTACAAAGATATTTGTAATTTCATTTAATGAAATTTAATTGAGCTATGCAGTGAGAAAGTATCTTAATTTGAAATCTATCAAATGCTATTTGCATTTCATTTGTTTCAGCCCGCCAAATGTTATGAATGACGTTGCCAATTCGGATAAAGAGGCATGCATATCGGGTTATTTACGTCTAGGTATTTAGTTTGTATGAAAATTAACAAAAAATAAAAAATAAGAATTTATTAATGTGTCCATAATGAAAAATGCTTACTTCCGTGGTTTGAACATCTGGTCGAAGTTTATGTATATCGTCCGGAACACGGTGTATAGGGTGTTAAAAAATCAACTGCAGGAATTTCGTGTGCGTACTCGGTATCAAAAACCAAGTACATTCCAAAAAAAAAAAATCTTTTTTCGAGCATTTTTTTTTTTAGCAATCTTTTTTTTAAATTTTTAATTTTTTTTTTCAAGCATTTTTCTTTTGGCCTATTAGTATGGCCAATAAAATAAGTTATTTGTAAGTATTTCGATAAATTGCCAGTCCAAAGTCTGCAAAATGTGATGGGAAAGTTGGAATCAGTTGTGAACGCTACACACGGGTGAACGACCTCAAAGAGCAATCAAATTCATTAACATGGTCAAAAAAAATGCTTGAAAACAATTTTTTTTTTTTTGAAAAAAATGCTCGAAAAAACAATTATTTTTTTGGAATGTACTTGGTTTTTGATACCGAGTACGCACACGAAATTCCTGCAGTTGATTTTTTAACACCTTGTATACAGTAAAATCGGTGGTTTTGTATGAGAAACGTTTACCGATTCTATTGATTCCACAGATAACACCGTTGCGAAAATAATCACTTTTTCAATACATGGCCAACAAACAGGTACTATCAGCTGTTTCACCTAATTGTTGTGGGTGAGGCTTATCACTGCGATAGGCGAGACGCCGCTGACTTGATAACAGCTATACAGTCGCCGGTCGCGCGTCCACGAGTGTATCTACTCGCCGGTTTCGAAAAAAAACAAATAATCCGAAAAAAAATATTTGCACGGCAAACACGCGCCTAAACGGCAACACAACGGTCGAAATTGGAACAATATTTATACGGAACGCTAGTGATGTGACGATGTCAATTGATTATATCGATGAATTGACATAACGATGAAAATGAACACGTTTTGGAGTGAGTTTTTGACTGCGGCGGCGAGTCACCCTTTCCCGTCGATGCCTATTGATTTGCTGTCGCCTTTTGATCTACAATCAAATGAAGAGTGTTTGTATTTTATATTATACATTTAGTTTTACTTCTGTGTCCATTGTACGATAACGAGAGAAACCTTTGTTTGATAAAGCTCGTGTACTTTCACAATATATACGAATAGTTGCATGACCGTTGCACTAAAAAGATTAGTTCATGACGAATATCTAAATGGAAAATATACAGTATCTTTCTGTCCTTTGACGACCAGTGTTTTTAATAAATTGTTATCTAATTTAATCGATTGTTGTTGACATAAATTTTGTATACTATCATGATTTCGTGTTTAAAACACAGATACACTGCTTTGTATAACATAACATGACATCACGCTTGTGTGTCTAAAGGGTTAGGCAGGGATGTACTTTAGGATACCCATCATCATCAGTCTAAATTTGCTCACAGCTGTACCTTTACCTCTCCCAGTCTACGCCACTGAGTCTGCTCCTGGGCTTTGCACATCCAATGTCTGCCGGCAAGTCCACTGGCTGACTGGCCACATAACTCCACCTGACCGATGAGCGCACACACTGCGTTTGTCTAGTCGCGGTCTCTTCTCAAGGGTTGTGTGCTCTTTGAAAAATATGAGCCCAGCTCCATACTTCTCAGCTATCTTTAGGTCCCGTGTATTTCTTTATGTAGCAAACTATTTGATGATAAAAATCACATCTTCTGTCATTGGCAGCTTCAATCTAAATACTGCTGAGTATAAGCGTTGTATCTCACCGAAGGCTTACCCACGATCTGTTAAGTTTTATCGACTCACTATGTCTGTTGATCTGGTAACACTTCTATGACATTTCATGTCCATCCCCTTTCATCATAACACCACAAACAAAACAAAATAATCAATCACAGCTATCATAATCGACCATCAAGCTTGAACAATTCAAATTAGTGTAATTCCCCAATTAAAATAACTTGAACTGAATCAATCCTGTGAATAAATCACCCGGTTCTAAATCCTCTTACACTAGTGTTGTGCAAATAAACATTTCACTTGTGCAAATGTGCACGTATTCGTGAAATGCATGTGTAATTGTGTAATCCAATTTAGATGTTCCTGACATTGCCAAATTAGAATTTAGTATTTGTTTGTGCTGTTTTCGTTACTTTGTTTGGTATTTGAGAACCTAGTTGGCCAAATAGATAGGGTTGTTATGAGTTTTATCGATAAAATGTATACCTTATGTACCACAATTGTACGTGAAAGTTTAAATAAATAAATAAAATGCGTTTAGGTAGAATAAAGTACTTGATTTTTTATATTTAAGTATTTGTTTTGCCTAACCCTTCGCCAACTATTTTTGGGTTAGCTTCTTAATTATCTACTATGATGTGACTTTAGTGACTAATAATTTGTATCAAGCTAATAATCATAATTAAAAATTAAGCAATGTAATATGTAAGGATTGTAGCAGGTGTTCTAAATCTAAGTCGTCCTGTTGTTTCAGGCAGAAACAACAGGACGAATCTAGAATTATGTGTATATCAAACAATGTTTCCGTAAAAAATTACACGAAAATAAGATTGTATCAGATCAATAATTAGTAAAGAAAGGAAACAATTTCGATAGAGCCGTATCTTTCTCCTGACTAATTCAATTACTAGAATTATTATTCAAGTGTTTTGTTATTCAATATTACAAAGCAAAGAATGTGGGTATTTACTTACTAGATATACTCAATACAATGGGCGCTTTTACATTATACGATAACGGTAATGATACGACACTGGCATATCGTATGCTCTCGCTCATTTTCCCTAGAAATGAATGAAACTACCGATGTCGTCTCGTTGATGTGAAAACCCCCATTTGGTATTGGGTTACCCAGTATAGATGTACAAGTATATATTGGCCCATGGAAAACTTGAACTGACATCGCCGTCGCCATCATATTATTTTAATACATTTCATAGTTTCCTAACAGCATCCAAATTGAACCTCCCAAGGGTTAGCTTACTGACGGGGCCCTCTGTGGGGTGCAATGCCTACTGTAGTCGCAGGAATGTCTTAAAAGGGCACCGTGGCCCTGGGATGAAAAGGGCAACCGAAGGAACAGAATAGTTAGGGGTTTGGAGATAAGGTGTTTCTAGATTTCCAAGTAAAATAGGTACTTGTATTCAGTTTCATCTGGTAAAACTGGACGTCGACCCAAAAATATTTAGTAAAAAGCTAGGTAGATGACGAATATATGTGTAATTACATACAAACAAACCGATATTATCAGATTTTTATGCGAAGTGTCAAAGACAAAATGTCTGACAACCAGTCTTACCTTAGGCAGTCGCTCCATGAAAAATATTAATATTCCGCTGCATCCAGTTCGACTGGAAGCCGGCTCCAACATAGTTGCGAAAAGGTTACGCATATTTATTGATAGACTGATATGCACAGTTTCAAATGTAGCACTTAAACAATTTTACACAAAACAATCCCATTTATAAATTGAATTTGTGAAAAATAAATTCAACAATCAATTTGGTCAGCGTTTATGAAATTTGATTCATCTGACGACTAACGGATGTGGACTTCAATTAAATTGAACTGGCTTTGTTTGTTTTCATACACAAATATATTATGTAAAGCTTCATTTAGTATTTAAAGAGAATTACATCAATAAAGATTACCACACTCGTCATATTTAAAACAAGTTTAACAACTA
Source organism: Agrotis exclamationis (assembly GCA_950005045.1). NCBI lineage: Eukaryota > Metazoa > Arthropoda > Insecta > Lepidoptera > Noctuidae > Agrotis > Agrotis exclamationis. Next base: position 4,380,186 of record OX465433.1, on the reverse strand, counting down.
TATATAGAAAATATTTGTCTCTTTAATTTCGTCGGAACAATCATGACAAAGACCGACAGCAAAAACAACGAAGTTTGATCGGAGAAAAAAGTAGTCTTTGGAAATGATCTGTAATAAAAAAAAACTTCTATTCCCAATTCTAAACATCTCATCCGCTATTTTGAAAGCTATTTTACATTTAAACCTGTTAGAATCTCTTGCGTAAACAGTTCTCAACTATCGATAAGTTTGTTCAATACATGTCCCATCCCTAACTCACACACCTAGAACCTAGAACATTTAAATTACTCTAAAGGAGTGTTCTTACTCAAAGTTTTCAAGCTAATTAAAGCAGTCTGTCCTCAAATTAATGACAAACTCGTATTCGTAAGCACAGTAAGTTTGCGAAGATCGTGTGCGCTCTCTGACCAAAGGAGCACAACAGCGAACAAGTGTCCTAAACAAACTGTTGTTCACAACAAGAATGTTTCCCATCCCTAATTACGGACAGAGACGGTTCTATAATGTTGCCAAGTTATTTGTGTTTTTTAATTAAAACTGGTAATTTTCGTGTTTTCGTGGAGTTGCGTGTGCCAAGTTAAATAGAACTGCTTATTAGGACGAGGGAAAATAACAAAAATACTCATTTAATGTGAGTAAAGAGATAATGAAATAAAATTACAGTCGAATTAAGAACGTTTTTAATTTCATTTAAAGGTATTTGGGTTATAATTTCGATTTATAATTAACTTTCATTGTAACTAACTTTTAATCTAAATAAAAAGTGCTGAGTCTTTAAAAATGTTTATCCAATTTCCCAATCAATATATCTTTGATCACTCAACCTTAGAATTTCTTAATTAAATCTATATTTTAAACACAAAAGACCCACCAGATATATATTATTAAATCGGCATACACGAGTGCTTTCATTGTTTTTCATGACTGTAACAAAAGGACGCGTCCTTCGCTCGAAATATATTCCTTTTATATTCTCCATATCGGTAATAAACCGTTGCGCAAACTCGATGAGTTATCGCAAACGCTATCGCTCCGATTGCCTTTATCTTTGAATGCGAGATAATAGACGCCGTGACGCCTACGCAGCGCACCTGATCTCCACAACAAGCAACACCATATATCAGTGCTGTTTTCCACATAGATGAACACACTCAACTCCTCTTGTCTCGCCCCGTCTCTATCTTATCGAAACACAAGAAATATCGATACCTTTAGCGAAATCACGCGCGTCAATGAACATTTTCTATTGGATAGTGATGTACCTTATCTAATCTAAATGTAGTTATTGAAATACTATCTGTACGAATCGAACGTGTTTCAGTGTTTCATTTGAATTTGTAAATAATAATGTGATAATGTTTTGTGTTTTAGTGTGGTGTGTTTGTAAAGTGACCTGGTTTTATTGTGTGTAGTTAGTCGATATGAGGATGCCGTCCGTGTCGTGGACTCAGACTGTGGAGTGTATGCGTGAGTGCGCGTGGCAGACTTTATATTGCGGCTTGAGTGTTTGCGAAAGAATCGCCGCGGCTCAGAACGTGTTAACACTCCCATACCCAAGTTTAGATGTTGTGATATCAGCTCCTTCATATGCCGCACAACGTTAGTACCTTTTCAATTACATAGAAGTTTCAATTTCAAAATTTTGTTCACAGATATAATTGTGATTTCGATACCAAAACCGATATCAGTGCGATTCATCTGCATAACTTTATTGTGCTGCAACAAATGACGCGCACCGCAAAATTGTGAATATTAATGTGCAGCATTGTCATGTTACCGCAGCAGTTGACAAAACAGAAATGCGGGTAGTTTTATTACTAAATGTAGTTATACAAAACCGAACGATGTGTTTTGATTTAGTCGAGTTATACATTTATGGGTTTTGGTGTGCGTACATCACTATTGTGCTCTTTGATTTATTATTTTCAATTGTGTTGAACACAGATATAGATTCTACTGTGCCCTACGGTACGGTTTCACCCAACGTTACTGACTTTTACTCGGCTCCTAATTAATATATAAAAATATTAGTCTCATGAGTGTCTAAGCATGTTACCAAGACCTTGGTACGTAAAGAACAATTTAATTAACACGGTGGATTTAAGTAAGTGTCAAGAAAAAGGACGATATGTTAAATAACCTAGGCTAAAACCCTTTTTTTTTTCTTTAAAATCATCAACCGAGTCCTGCCACCTATGTTGGAGCGGGAGGAACTGTTAGAATCGTACTGACTAAAATCCACAGTGATCCCTCAATAGCCCTTTACATTTCAGGGTCATGGTCAGTCCCAAGGCCCGGCAGGGATAACCTATAACCTTGATCAGTAATTGGGCTATCAAATGCAAAAACCCTATCCTTTTTGCATTTGATTTATAGTTCCAGAGATTGGTACATTCAAACAAACTCTTCATCTTTATTATGTTGATAACAGTGGTGTTGAATAAATTACTAATGTAGAACAGTGAGTGCTCGCCACTTTATTAATATAATATTCTTATCATATTATGATTATGAAAACTAGTGTCGAGCAATGACTGCTCGACATTTTACTGAACTGGGCCCATTTGGCGCTTATCCATGTATTTTAATTTGGTTTATGTTGCGTTTTGTGTCTAATGTTTTTTCTTTCTTTCTATATCTATGAACTAGCAATCCGCCCGCGACATCGTCCGCGCGTTTAAAAAAATATAGATATTAAATATAGTCTATATATGTCAGTCAGGAATAATGTACCAGTATACTATTAAAAAGATTTTGAAATCAGTGCAGTAGTTCCAGAGATTGCTTCCTACAAAAAACTTTATCATTTAACCGACTTCAAAAAAAAAGTAGGTTCTCAGTTCGACCTGTATGTATGTTTGTCCGCGATTATCTCGCGTTGGCTGAACCGATTTTGATGCGGTTTTCAGGAATGTGTTCATTACATTCTGGAGAAGATTTTAGTATATGACAATAATAGATATCTTGTGAAGTTACCTGCATAGATCCATTTTTGTTGCTTACTAGGATTGTAGATTTTCAAAGACGGCGATTATAATAAGATTTTTGTTGAATATCTAAACTAAAAAGCTAAATAACTTTTCTTTCGGAAGTCGGTGGCCATAGTCAATGAAATAAAAAACATTGCCACCGACTTCCGAAAGAAAAGTTATTTTACACTTTTTTGTGTTTGTTTTTGAAGTCGGTACCCTTTTTTTTACAAAAAGTTTTTTTTTAATATTATTACTAGCTTTATTAATGTTAGGCTCATAGCCTATGTCATTCAGAACCAATGTAGCTTACTAATGCTGAAAGATTTTTTAAACCCGTTCAATAGTTCCAAAAATTACCCCCTAACATACAAACAAACAGATTTCACATATTTATAATATTATTATAGATTACTTGAAGTAAATAATCTCTATATCTGTTCACATTCCGTCTGTCTGACTTTGAAAACTCCAACCGTCTACATTTTCTTGGTTTCTGTGAACATATTCAGAGAAACTTCTTAATTTATTACTCCAAAAGCTTGAATTAAAAGCAATACCATAACATTTATATTCAAGCGACGTTTTTAGTGAAACAGTCGACGCAAATCCAGGTGCTCATGTATGTATATCACCGGGTGTGAACAATTATGGAAAAGTTATGTACGAACAAACTTTAAGGATTTATTGTCAACTTCACGTGTAGGTAAACATAGGATTTATAATGTTATCAGTAGTTTATTCTTTTATCATAATTATACACACAAGTCAATTTTCAAGGTTAAGCCGCGCTTGCCAAGGTCAACGGTGGATGGATGACCATCAATAACATACCTAGTTTCCTCCGTTCTTCGGAAACCACTTAAGCCAAGTGAGTCCTGGCTGCCATTTTTAGATCTTCGACAGGTTAAGTAAGGTTAAAGAACTTTCAAGGGGTAATAGTATAGAGGGCCAAAGCCTGCCGGGTCGCGGCACTTATCTCATTACCGTGACCCCGGAACATAAAGGGCTATTGAAGGACACCGTGGATTTTAGTCAGTACAAGTCTGACAGTCCCTCCCGCCCTGCCCGGGGTGGGAGGACTCATTTGATGATTTTACCACGATAAAAAAATAAAAACAGGGGTAATAGTATTAAGGCGCGGGACTGTTTAAACAGGGTACCGCGGGACTGTTTAAACAGGGTACCGCGGCCCTGTAACTTAAAGAGTAATTTAAGAAACAGGGTAGGTTTAGTCGGTACGATCCTCATATTGTAATACTGTATGAATGTAATATGATTTTATATTTATTAAAATTAACGTGGAATGGAGCGCAGTATTTTAGGTGTTAAATTAACAGATCACGTTCGAAACACTACACTGCGCTCCAAAACACAAATCATTGCCGTGGCTCAAAAGTCTGCCCAACTTAAATGGGACTGGGCAGGACATGTCTGCCGCATGCCGAACGAGATGTGGGCACGCAAAGCTCATGATTGGTGCCCTGAAACATCGACACGGGGCCGCGGTAGACCTCGAAGGAGATGGCGGGACGAACTGGATGATAATTTATTTAAAATGTTTGTGGTGCACTACTGTAATAAAGAACTTCTTTGTTGTAGGAGAATTATATAAGTAGGTTTCATTGTGAAAACTCCTTTTGTAGCTGGCCGTTTAGAATCAGTAATAAAAAGTAAATTGTTTTTATGACGGATATTTTTATGATTGCCGAAGTCTCCCGAACTGAAACAATGTTAGACGATGCGTGATGTCAGGTATTTTCGTTAGATTTTTCGTTAGGTTTTTGGAATTTTTTTGATTCGGTCGCCGCGCCGCGCCGCGCTCAGAGGCCGCGATAAAAGCTATGCAATAGCTTAAAAGTTAGGTAAACAAGCACATTTTTGCCAAAATATTGACCAACACATGTACTTTCACATTCAATTAAATGACATAAAATAACTCAATTAAAAAGTTTCAATTATCACCCACAACACAACCAAATATTAACAGGTCAATCTCATTGAAAATTAATTTAAATTGCCAACATTTTCGATTACGTGTCGCGTCGTTAGTTTTAACAACAGAATTCTACCTCATTCGTTAAATACACGGACGGTTAAACTGCTTTTTATCCGGTTCAAAATTAACCGGTTTATTTAACTGTTTAATTGTATGAAGCAATTGTTAGTTTAAAAGATATTTCAGTTTGATGGAAGTGAATTGGTGTTAATTGCAACTTTAATTATGGGGAGGCGTGTTAATTAATGCTGTTCTGTAAATGAATGGTTTCAGAGCTTGAGTTTTTTCATTGTTGCTTATTTTGCAAGAGTTAAAATTGCTACCAGTGCTGTGTGGCTCAATTTACCTTTTTTTTTTCGTGGTAAAATCATCAAATGAGTCCTCCCAGCCCAGGGCAGGGCGGGAGGGACTGTCAGACTTGTACTGACTAAAATCCACGGTGTCCTTCGGTAGCCCTTTTGTGTACCGGAGTCGCGGTATACGTATGTCCCGCGACCAGCTCAATTTACCTTGACATTTGTAGGCTTCTATCCCCAAAGGGGGAGACGGGGCCCTATTACTAACACTTCACTCCGTCTATCGCCACTCATACTGACTAAAAACCACTCTACCCTTCGGTTACCCTTTGCTTTGCAGGGCTTCAGGGCTGCAGGGCTGCAGGACCCCTGCCCGGTCCTATTTAGACTGTCCCGCGAAGTCTAAATGTTCACTTATATCCATCTAGACCTTTTTTTTAGCATGGTAAAATCATCAAATGAGTCTGAGGCGGGAGGTACTTTTTTTTTTGGGACAAACCCGTCACACTATTCCCAAACCACTGAAACACCTGAGAGCCAGAATCAACAGTGGCAACCACCAGAAAAGCGCCGAGACAATGAAGCTCGACGTGTCCCGAAGAATGAATTGAAAAAAAGGCGAGAGGTACTGTCAGACTTGTACTGATTAAAATCCACGGTATCCTTCATTAGTGCACGTTCCAGAGTCACGGTAATGGAATAAGTCCCGCGACCCAGGCAGGCTTTGGCCCTCTAGAGGGGGGCCCCGTCATCTTGCTGACGCTCTTTGAGGCGCGCGTGGAACACAACGCGCCGTCGACCCGGGCATGGTCCATGGTCGGGCGGCGAGTTGCCTATTACGCCACTCGCACGCCCGCGATCTACATCTAGACCTAAGATCTTAACAAACTTATCCAGTCGATAAACCGTAAAATGAAATTTAAAAATCCTTAAACATCTCCTATTAAGTTATAAGCCTTCCAATAACAAGTTTTGCGTCAAAACGTCGTTTTTAAACGGATTATAATGATCGGCTCTTGATGAGTTTTATCCTTATTTAATCTACCAATTTTCTTGCCAAGAAATGGCTTAATTTCTGAAGATATTTACACAGAAATGTAAGTATTAAAGTAATTGATTGAATCATGTATTATTACGAAAGAAATTTAAGAAAATTTATTTTTCTTGTGGTCATAAAATCTAAAAACTAAGCTTAATATCATTGATTTCTGTCTTCTATACGCATTGATATTTTAACTGCGTATAAAAATATAGACGAAAATAATAAAATTGATCATTTATGTAGATAATTTACATAAAACGCATATAAGAAAAAGTACTCCATATTTTATGTTGCGGCTTTGTCTGAAGTAATTAAATTGATATCGTTATCGCACATTTAAATAAAATGATTCTACTACTCCCTATCTATATCTAATTTATCACAATATCTACTAAATTCTAATCATAGATACAATACCGGCAAGGAATTTCGCATAGTTTGAATTGTCGTAGCTCGTAGCACTTCTCGTAGACGCCTACGAACGCTACGGCTACGATGTTTCGTAGCAGTCGCTACGAAATAGTTTGGGTCTGTTTAATTTTGTGAGTTATGAGGTGTTTTATTGGTTGTGTCTGTTTTATTAAAACGGCATTCTTGTTTATTATTCAAGCTATATTATATATTTTCCGCATGCTGTTAGTGTAGCAGGGAATTAGGATAAATTGACGTTTAAATTAGGTAGTTGGTGTTCATGCTTTATAATATATTTTTTTACAATAGTATATCTGTCGAAAAATGAGAATTGAGATATTTATTACTAGTTTTTGCCGTCGGTTTCACTCGCGTGGTAGTCAAAAATTATCCCAAGGTAATATAATATAGGCTATCCGGATGATCCGGGGATACCGCACGATCGCCGGCGAATCAGCCAACCTCCTTGCCGGATTACTGCCCTGGGATCTGGAGGCGACTGCCCTCCAGCGCGTCTATGAGTGGCGCGTGGAGGCGCAGCGCCGGGGTGTAACCCCGCTGCCCCGAGAAGTCGAGGCGCGGCGGGAAGAGCTCCGGTGCGATCTCAGGGCAGTATGGAGGGGACGACTGTCGCAACCGAGTTCCGGGCACGCCGCAATCGCGGCGGTAAGACCCCTCTTTGAGGAGTGGCTGGAAAGACGTCACGGCGTCCTGACTTACCGCATGACGCAGGTCCTCACCGGACACGGAAGTTTCGGGAGGTTCCTGTGTCTGATAAGGAGGGAAGAGACGCCCGGGTGTCACCACTGCGAAGATCGCCCGGAGGACACGGTGGAGCATACGGTGCAGGACTGCCCCGCTTGGTCAGAGCACCGCCGTGTCCTCTCGGCGGCGATAGGCGGAGACCTCTCGCGCCCGGCATTGGTCGAGGCCATGCTGCGGGGCGAGACGGAGTGGGAAGCGGTCGCCTCCTTCTGCGACGCAGTTATGCTCGTGAAGGAGGAGGCGAGCCGCGAGAGAGAGAGGACAGCGTCCTCCCTCCGCCCCAGCCGCAGTGGTAGACGCCCACGGCGTCGGACGTCGCGGGACGATCTCCGGCCACCGTAGGCGCGGGCATGCGGGCGGCGAGTAAAGGGCAACTCGCCGGCATGGTCCATGGTCGGGTGGCGAGTAGCCCTTTACTCGCCGCCCGACCATGGACCATGCCCGGGTCGACGGCGCGTTGTGTTCCACGCGCGCCTCAAGGAGTGTCAGCATGATGACGGGGCCCCCCTCTAGAGGGCCAAAGCCTGCCGGGGTCGCGGGACTTATCTCATTACCGTGACCCCGGGACATAACGGGCTATTGAAGGACACCGTGGATTTTAGTCAGTACAAGTCTGACAGTCCCTCCCGCCCTGCCCGGGGTGGGAGGACTCATTTGATGATTTTACCACGCTAAAAAAAAAAAAAAAAAAGGTAATATAATATTGGGATGCTAAGTGATAACCCATCCTATAGTAGCTGCGTGCCAAATTTTATCCAAATCCGCTTAGTTGTTTTGCATGTTAGAGTAACAAACATACATCCATTCATCCAAACAAACTTACATTTATAAGACAGACCAATTATTTGCTCATCAGGAGCATTCACCTGTAATGTAACGTTACAGATGTAAACATTACATCAGCGAGCGAGCAATATCATGCATTACAGCGAATTACAACGTGCGTTTATAATGATACAATAATGCCTTGATACAACTTGTAATATCAATCAATGCGCTGCACTTGTACTTGTTACATTACACGTGAATGTTCCTCAGTCACGGAGGTACTATTGTAATGTAATGTTCATAGTCAAACCTGGAATGTGACAGGCCTGTTGGTCTAGTGGTTAGTGACCCTGACTGCTATGCCGGAGGTCGTGGGTTCGATTCCTACCCAGGACAAATGTTTGTGTGATGAGCACGATCATTTGTTCTGTGTCTGGGTGTAATTTATCTATAATATTTATGTATTTAGAAATATGTAAGTATGTTTATCAGTTGTCTAGTACCCATAACAGAAGCTCTGCTTAGCTTGGGACTAGATGGCGTTGTGTGATAGTTGCGGAATATTATTATTATTAATTAAGACGGACCAATTATTTTCCATAGGTGTTCCCTCATCGGGAGCATTTACCTGTAATGTAACGTTACAGATGCGAACATTACATCAGCGAGCGAGCAATATCATGCATTGCAGCGAATTACAACGCGCGTTTATAATGATACAATAATGCCTTGATACAACTTGTAATATCAATCAATGCGCTGCACTTGTAATTAAATGTATCTGGCGGGCCACATACGTTACATTACACGTGAATGTTCATCAGTCACGAAGGTTCTATTGTAATTGTAATGTAATGCTCATAGTCTAACCTGGAATGTTACATTACACGTAAATGCTTGTGAAACTACTGAACCTAAAATTTTGAAAAAAATACAGAAATTAGTTTTCTACTTATAGATTATAGGAAAACCTACAAGAAGTCCATGATATTAAATTAACATGGTAAATCACTCAATATTGTGCGTATGGTAAATCACTCAATTTTGAAAACTGCATCGTGTGACATATCAAATGAAAGGTCTTGTTGAGAAGATCTTAAATGTAATTTTTTATAATATTAAAATAAATAGTTTCCAAGTTATTCAAGAAAATAGATGAAACTTGACTATTCCCCCCCCTTATCTCCGAAACTACTGAACAGAAAATTTTGAAAAAAATACAGAAATTACTTTTCTACTTATAGATTATAGGAAAACCTATAAGAAGTCCATGATATTAACATAACATGGTAGACCAATTATTTGCTATAGGTGCTCCCTCATCGGGAGCATTCACCTGTAATGTAACATTACAGATACGAACATTACATCAGCGAGCGAGCAATATTACAGCGAATTACAACGGGCGTTTATAATGATACAATAATGCCTTGATACAACTTGTAATATCAATCAATGCAATTAAATGTATCTGGCGGGCCACATACGTTACATTACACGTGGCCCGCCAGACTTGTGACAGGCCTGTTGGTCTAGTGGTTAGTGACCCTGACTGCTATGCCGGAGGTCGTAGGTTCGTTTCCCACCCAGGACAAATGTTTGTGTGATGAGCACGATCATTTGTTCTGTGTCTGGGTGTAATTTATCTATAATAATTATTTATGTATTTAGAAATATATAAGTATGTTTATCAGTTGTCTAATACCCTTAACACAAGCTCTGCTTAGCTTGGGACTAGATGGCGTTGTGTGATAGTTGTGGAAAAAAAAAATAACATTACACGTGAATGCTGGTCGTTCAAAACAGTGTCGTTTGAAATAGTGTTTAAAAAACCTTGTCGTTTAAAACAGTGCATCTAATAAAGGCACAACATAGAACACGAACAAAATAGTAACACTCGCTGAACTCCCACAGGCTTCGTTTCAGAACCGTTTTTCCTAAATGTTCAAAGTATTGGCGATACATCACGCCGGCTGCGCAGGGGAGCTTGCCAAATTGCCGGCCGGCACACCAACTTTGCTAATAACGTGATTTTGAGAACGGCTTGCTTATTTCACTATATTTTTTGTGGTTTTTTGAGTTTAAGGCTTGTTTTTGGATCATTATTCAAACTAACTAATCTATTTGAAAATAAACTCTACATTTTTTAACCAATACTTAAAAAAAATGGGATTTTATCAATAGTACGGTAGTTTAACTGATGACCAAAAAACTTGAGAGGTGTCAAGGGACACTCGGATGGAACGAAGTTACTGTATACACTCAACAAAAATAATCGTCGCGACACCACACTGTTCAATGCGACCGAATTAAACTCCACTTTGCGTCGCGCAGTCGGTAAAAAGTGTCGTGACAATTTTTTCCGCCTAGCCCCCTTTCACAACGCGCCATAAGGAACTTCGTTCCAATAACTGGCCCCAAGTCTACGTCCAAACGAACTGAGTGGAATTTTGAAATTAGCGCATATACGAGTATGTGTATTGCTGATTTGAATGGGTATAAACAATTTTGCTTCATTTTCTCAACTAGAGATAATCTTTGTTTAGTTTTACCCAGATCCCTCGCCACGCGTCCATGCTCAATTCTGGTAGAGACTGCAAAAACAGTTGTTTAATTATTTTCGGCAGCAAATAGTGAGTATATTAAAACATTTTATTTTGCGGAAAGTCTCGATACTTCCTGAAAAATTGTAAACGTCTAAATACTATATTCTAAAGAGCAAATAAAGAAATACAAAAAAATGGTCAACATGGTATTTTTCTACGACAACATCAAACCCAATACACGCAGGGCAGGTCCTAAATAATCAAAGTACCTAATTAGACCCCATGGTACACAGTGGTAACCAATTACCAACCAAGAGTTACCCAAAGAAAACTTGTTAAAAGTAAATCTATTAACTCAAAGAGTATTTAGGTGTCCCTAAGTGTTGCCACACACGGAAACGGAATCGTTCTGTTTTTATTGAAAAGTTTTTTCGGAGCTGATATTATTGGTTCTTCACGTGTGATTTGAGGGTTTGTTTACAAAAATGGTTTTATTGAAAATAAAAGTTTTTTTATTGTCTATTAATATAGTAGGGAGACAACTGTGGAAAGTATTTAATCAATTTTATTGTTGATATGATGCCTTTTCTCGTGAAAGTTTAATTAAACTGCAAACCCACATTGTGAAAAATATTTTAAGTTCACTTACCGTTTTTTGGACACTTCCAATAATAGTTACTATGATTCTCCTTTCTTTAGAAGACCACAATTTTATTAGAAAATGCTATACACATTAAATATTGAATGAGACATTATTAGAAAAAAAAATACTTAACGTTAGATAGATAGTATATATACTATCTAAACAGTTACCCGTGACCCTGAAACGCAAAGGGCAACGGAAAGAACAACTAACCGAAGGAATTATTTTTAGTCAGTAAGACTCTGACAGTCCCTCCCGTTCCACCCAGGGCGTGAAGACTTATTTAATGATTTTACTTTCCATAAAAAACCGGTTTTTTTGTATAGTTTCTATCTCAGCCGTTGTACCGTCAGCAAAGAAATCGATCTATTTATTTCCTCTACTATTACTCCTGATGTTATCAACGTGTGAAAAGCCTTAGCTACCTTGTTTTTCTGACGGTAAAAATAATAATAACGTAGCAGTTTTCTTATCTCGTATAAAAGTTTATATTGTAAGAACTCTTCCGGGATTTAAGACTGGGGAAACTATGGTTATAAATACTGGGATCAGTAACTAAAGAAAATATTGTTTGTCGTCCTTAAATAAACTATACTTTTGCTAGCTTTCGTTCAAAAACTAACATAGTTGGCATTTAAGCCAGTTCAGAAGAGAACTATGCTTTGTTTTCCGCAAGGAAATAAAAATAAACGTCAGTTGAAATTGGAGTCGGGTAAAACCAAGAATAATAATAATAATAATATTCCACAACTATCACACAACGCCATCTAGTCCCAAGCTAAGCAGAGCTTGTGTTATGGGTACTAGACAACTGATAAACATACTTATATATTTTTAAATACATACATATTATAGATAAATTACACCCAGACACAGAACAAATGATCGTGCTCATCACACAAACATTTGTCCTGGGTGGGAATCGAACCCACGACCTCCGGCATAGCAGTCAGGGTCACTAACCACTAGACCAACAGGCCAGTCAAATGTTTAAGAAATCTAATAATTGTATTTCCAAGAAAAGAGACAGTCCTTTGAAATGAACACTGTGAACAAAACTGCATAAAGTAAATAATATTATAATTTCTAAATTAATTCTATCAAAGAGATGTCCTTGCTCTAAGTTAATTAATTCTTGCACAGCAAAGGAATATTTCCAGCAGTATTTATACCAGTTTTCACTTAGGGACTTTTAAATGAACATTTTAAATACCAGTTTTCATTAACTACGTGACCCATACCAGTACTCGGCTCGCGTGGTAGATTACAGTCTGCAGTCCACTCTCTCTCACAAAGAGTAGGTTTGTGTCCCAGCAGTGGGAACATTATAGGCTAATTATGCTTGTGCTAAGAGAGCCTTTAATTTATTAATGTCTAAATATTATTGAATTCATGTAGGGGAACAGTGTATAAGACGGGGACACGAGGTATGATGGGAAATCACACACCTAAGGCAAACTTAACACAAAACTAACGTAGCACAAGCGCCAACAGGACGCCATTTGCGTCTGGCCGCTTGCAAATGATGTCTTGATGGCGCTTGCTCTACGTTAGTGTTGTGTTAAGTAGGCCTAAAGAGTGTATGTCCCCATTATACCTCGCGATTATTAACGTCTTATACACTGTTCCCCTATTTTGAACTTTAGCCGTTAAATCAAGCGTTCAAAATCCAATATGGCGCTTTTATAAGGGGACTTCAGCGGTGTTAGGCATACATAAAAACAAGCAACCTTTGGTCTTGTAAGAAAACCCTTTATACCTGTAAAATATAGTAGTATTACAATTTGGTAGTATACAATAAAGTTCACAAGAAATTGTGGTCTAACAAAGGGATACAGTCAAGAGATACACAGTCAATACAATACCTTTGTACGCCAGAATCAACCTTAGACACTCCAATTAGTAAGAAACAGACATAAAAACAGGTGACACTGTGTTGCCTTTGGTCTAGCTGAGAACCCAAGCATACAAGAAATGGTGGTATGTATGTCTAGGGGTACAAAACAAATCCATTCAGAGACACGAATCCGGCTCGAAGGACCATGTTTTTCAACATAACTGGCTACTGCCAGTAACTTCGCCCGCGTGTAACTCACGAATTATCCCATCGGAATGTCGTATTCCAGACTGCACCTAATTTCGGAGCCATCAATTTCATCAAGATCCGTTCAGCCCTTCTATCGTAATTGAGTACCAAACTGGATGGACGGAATCCATTTACACAGTATCCAAACTTTCGCAATTATAATACTAGTTAGATTTTTTCTACAACTGTACAATAGTGCAATATTTGTTGTATTATTTCACAAAATATAAATTATTTATTTTAATCGTTTGGCAAAAGCCCCATTGAAAAACACCAAATGTTACAATTCTTACTCGAAAAAACAATATTTTTCTCTCAATCCTTTTTTCCGAATACAAGTATTTACAGTAGCAACAACAGATTCAGTAATAACAGACAGGCTGCCACTGAAAGCTTTAATTTCAGCTTGTTTCAGTGTTTCAGTGGACGCACACGCTCTTCCGTTGTGTCTGTTACTTTTTATTTCATTTATTATTTACATTCGTTCTGTTTATTGTTTTATTTAAATGGGAAGTGGAAATATGTATGTTTATTAAGCTATTGCATAGCTTTTATCGCGGGCTCTAAGCGCGTATCGGCGCGGTGACCGAATTCCTAAAAACCTAAAGAAAATACCCGACACCACGCATCGTCTAACATCGTTTCAGTTTGGCAGACTTCGGCAATCATAAAAAAATCCGTCATTAAAAACAATTTACTTTTTATTACTGATTCTAAACGGCCAGCTACAAAAGGAGTTTTCACAATGAAACCTACTTATAAAATTCTCCTACAACAAAGCAGTTCTTTAAAATGTTTGTGGTGCACTATTGTAAAATAGTGCACCACAAACATTTTAAATAATTTATATTCTCGTTAAATATACGCGGTAGGCGATTTTTGTCTTTTAAAATAAAAAAAATGTTATGCAATAGCTTCGCCGCGGCAGTCTCCGAGGGCCACACATTTTTAATTTGTATGTGATTCGAATGCTTGATTTTGCTTGAAACTTTCATGAGGCTAATATGTATCGAATCTATCTAATCTGCTGCCGGCGACTTTTAAAACCCACTGAAAATACATCTCGGGATAAAAATTATCCCGTGTACCTGACCAAGATATTAATTCTGCTTTTTACTAAAATATTTATGTCTAATAAATCAAAACAGAAACTCCTTTTAGTATGTAAAATAATACTGCATAGTAATAATAATCATGTTAAGGCTTCGCAAGTTTAAAGTAACAAACTTATGCTATGACAATGTACGGCAAAGTTAGCGTAACGAGATGTGTAGCGGAAATGGCTTGGAAGCTTCCTATACTAGCTTGGTCATAGAGTAAATAAGTCCAGAAGAGTCATTCACGACGACCAAAGACAATAGGTGCAAGATATCTAATGATAGTCAATGAAGGGTCGGGTGCATAGTACTCGCAATCGCCGTAGGGGAACAGTGTATAAGACGGGGACGTTAATAATCGCGAGGTATAATGGGGACATACACTCTTTAGGCATACTTAACACAACTCTAACGTAGAATAAGCGCCATCAGGACGTCATTTGCAAGCGGCCAGACGCAAATGGCGTCCTGTTGGCGCTTGTGCTACGTTAGTTTTGTGTTAAGTTTGCCCTAAGTGTGTGATTTTCCATCATACCTCGTGTCCCCGTCTTATACACTGTTCCCCTACTTGTATGACCAGATGTATGAATGTGGATGAGGCGGGAGTATGAAAGGATGGATGGTGCTCTGTAGTTTCTGCCTACCTCCATGGGGAAAAGGGCGTGAGTTTATGAAGATATCTATGTATGAGAAGTTGTAAAACGGTTACTTAACCTCAGATTTTGTTTCACTATCAAAGTCCTCCGAGTACAGCGCGAAAGGGACTCTTACTGACTAAAAATCCATCCTGTTCCTTCAATAGCCTCTTGCGTTCTAGGTCCACGGGTACCTTAACAGACTTGATGATAGCCTTGTCTTGTGGCTGCTTTGCTCTCATTTATCCATCTCGTATATACGAGGCTGGACTGTATTCTGAACTTTGGCTGTCGAAATACGCGGTGATGTATTTATTAGCTTTGTTTTTATGATGGTATGATAATGTAACTGTTAGAGAGATCCCATCAAAACATGAATGTGAAATGAGAGCCAAGTACAAAATTTTGATGGTGGTTATTGACCTCAACGTCAAAAAAAGTGAGATCTAAATCATCATCATCATCATCAGCCGGAAGACGTCCACTGCTGAACATAGGCCACGGTCCCCTTAGACCGCCACGCCGAACGACAATTCGCCACTTGCATCCATCGGTTGCCCGCGACCCTCACGATGTCGTCGGTCCACCTAGTGGGAGGCCTGCCTACGCTGCGTCTTCCGGTCCGTGGTCGCCACTCGAGAACTTTTCTACCCCATCGGTTGTCAGTTCTACGAGCGATGTGGCCTGCCCATTGCTACTTCAACTTGCAAATTTTATGAGCTACGAGTATGTCGGTGACTCTGGTTCTGAGATCTAAATGGGTGCCACAATTTCCAGGACATGTACCTTTACAGTTCTGGAATTTGTAACAACTTATTTTTTATTATAACAACTTAAATAATACATTTAAGCCATGTGTGTTGAATGGGAACCCCCTTCAATACTAATTTTATTCTGTTTATTAGTATTTGTTGTTATAGCGGTTATAATTATCACGTTTGACAAGAAACAGCCTCGTGACGGACAGCGGAGTCATAGTTTAAAGTTTTACTTTTCGGTACGGAACCCTAAATGGGCTTGTTGTGAGGAGATTTTAATCGAAATAAAACCTTCGTGATATAAATATTTTCCAACTTCTCATAAATCTCACCGTGTTAGCCAAGTGCAGGCGCTTAAGCATAGTTTTAGAAAGATATTTCCGTTGAGTTGTGACTTAGTTTACCGGTCCAAGTTTAAGCCGTATTTCTAACTTAAGTAAAAGGCAGGGGCTTATAGTTTTAAGGTGAAAGGTTACGTTGTTTATTTTTACTTACGTATTGATGTTGAGAGGGTTGAAAAATAGATTTTGTGTTGAGAAAACTGAATTACAGGTTTAATGATTTTATCGTCTTAGTGTTGCCTGCGAGTTTCGTTTTTGCATGTTTTCTGACGTAAATTAAACGGAAACTGTGACGTTCCTTTGATGAAAAAAAATTGTTACCCGGTTGTAGAGACACTTTTTCATACAATAAAAGCCTTACATACTTCAAGTACACTACGTGAAATATAGAAATCTTGTACTAAAAGCCTCAACTCTTTCAGGCGATTCATTCAGTAACAAGTTTAAAAATAAAGTTGATTCAAAAATATTGGTAAAACTATTGAAGATTTTCGTAATAATACGACCTATTTTCAGAACTTATCCTATCATTATTTAATCCTTTGATTTTCGCGAGCCTATGCCGATGCCGAGTTTCGTACGAACACTTGAAGACTATTACTTCAAGTGTTCGTACGAAACTCTGCATTCCCCGTCATTGTAACTCTGGCACACACTTTTATCTTATTGCAATGACAAACTCCAGCTTCCACGTCCACGGCAATAAGTCACTATAGCTTTAAACACAGCAATTTCGGCCCTATTGTCCGAGAAAAACAATGGAACGCCAGCAGTAATTGTCCTGTACAAAGAAATCGAATTGAAGTGAAAACACCACAATACGAGCCTTGTCAAGTGGGTCCAGTATTGAGGGTGTTTTTCATTCTTTCTTTCTTTCTTTAACCAACGAGATTGGTTTGACGACGGCCAGACACTCTTGCCTTTGGCTCGGTTCTTGTTTTCTTTATTTGACTTTGCGAGCTCAATTTATTTACTTAAATTAAATTGCAGTAAGTACAAAGTGTTGGTTGAATTTTTTGCCGTTTCTCATTTGGTGAGGCTGAGTTTATTTTCAAAGCTTTGTCGGTTGATGTAATAAAGCTGACTGGGTTGCTTGTCGTGGGTTTGATTCGTGATGGGTGGCACGGAACAAATACCTTGTGTATTTCAACTAATATCTTGTTAAGAAAAAAAAACAATAGATTTTGTACTTCCTTATTTGCTGGTACTTACCTAATTAAAATATATTTTATATTAGTACACTTTTTTGTAAATACTTCAAAGTGTCGAATTTGAAAGTAAAAAAAAGTACCAATAAGTTAATTAAGAGGAAGTTACAATAAAAAATAAAACAGACAATATTTACAAGTATTTAATTAAAACTGCGATCGAGAAGTGTTTTAATTAAATTATTTTGTACAGACGTTTTTTTAAGGTAAACAAGCTTTTCGCCGTCACAGAGAAGAAAAACGTAACAGAATACGAAAAATATATTCCCTTAATATCCAATTTGGTTGGTTCAGCCAAAAAAAGACATACTCCTAAGTGATCCATCTAACTATAACAT
Organism: Agrotis exclamationis; assembly: GCA_950005045.1. Taxonomy (NCBI): domain Eukaryota; kingdom Metazoa; phylum Arthropoda; class Insecta; order Lepidoptera; family Noctuidae; genus Agrotis; species Agrotis exclamationis. The sequence goes on along the minus strand of OX465433.1, from coordinate 4,362,284 downwards.
AAGCCATTCCTTGTTTTTCCCCTATCCACAAAATATATAAATTTAAAGTCCCAATGTTCTCGCTTACTAAAACTTGGTGCAGTATTCCGAAGTTTCAAGTGTGTAGTGAGATACAAACTTTAATAATAAACTAGTGTTAACTTGTCTTCAAAGTTACCGCGGTGATTTATGAGAAGTGTGGCGGTGTTGTTTGAATATTTAGTTGTTGCGACGCTTGTGCGGTTGTTAAGACTGTTGTTAGATGTAAAATAGTAAGATTTTGGTCTATAAATTTGAAAATTTTGATAAATTTTTTTCGACCATACCCTCAGAACGGGCCGGTACCTACTAAATGTTACACTTTAGGGTTATGTACCTCAAAAAAAATTAAAGAAAAACAAAAAACCCGACTGCGTAAAAACTAATTTTGTAAAATAGGTACGTGAAAAAGTTAACTTAAATAAAAACTAAAAAGAAAGAAACAAGCCCAACAGAACTGCTTCTTCCTGCTGTTCTGTTGTGAATTTTGATTACTGTCATGTCTTTAGTGACACTCGCAAGGTTAAGACGAATCGCTTGTCGTAAGAATTATCAAAATCGGCCTACGCGTTTGGTCTCTAGAACGCCACATAGAAACAAACATACATACATAAGACTAGACATACATACTACATAGACTGATAAACACATTACCCTCCTTTGCGTCGCGCAGTCGGGTAAAAAATACGGACCAGTTATAGGATCGCTTTGTTGTCCGGAGTTAAACTGCTGGCTTCTGTACATTATTGTTAATAAACATTGAATCATCGATAACATGTAATGTCAATACTAGAAACATTATCTTATCTTTTGTTATCTGGAGTATTTCTAAACTTCTAAAACCGTTTTTCCGCTTTAAGGTTTTAAATAGTATGTAGGCTTAGAAATGTTTCTTGTACAGACGCCAGCAGGTCAACCAACCTCAATCCGTCAAATTTTACCAATCGAAAATTAACCTTCCACTATTGTGATAAGGTTGAAAATCTATTAAAGAAATTTGACAGATTGAAGTAGGTTGATGTGCTGGCGTCTGTACGTCATTTGTATCGTACTTTAAACGACTCGACCCGATTTCATGTTACCTACATGTTACATAGGTGAGCATTCCTGCCGGGGTCGCGGGACTATCGAATAACCGTGGTCCAAAAAAACCCTTAACAATCCGTTGCTTAGTTTTCAAGATCTGAACAGATCATAGAGACATATAGACAGCGGATAGCGAGTTTGTTTTATAGTATGTATTGATGTCTTCGTATGGACATTGGACAATGACACCATTAGAATTTCACATATCCCCCTTCTATCTCAGCAAGTAGTCCACATTATGACCGGAAGTCCACGTGACGTAACGTCCGGTGTCCGCGCGGCTGTCACCAACTTTACTCTCAGTGACGTGTCCGCTGCGGATACGCCGTCCATATCCGGATACTGTCATATAGAATACATGTCATACAAATAAGTATAACTGGACATAAAAAAAAATGTTGTCTCTGAAAATTTATCATCTGCCTAACGTTTTCCTAGCTATATTTGGGACGGCTTCCAGTCTAACCTAAATATCAGTATTTTACATGGAGCGACGGACTATCTGAGCTACACAACCCAATTAAGAATAGAATAAGAATAAGAATAAGAAACTTTTATTTGTAAACATAGGTAGTTACACTGTGTGTGAGATGTTACATAAAAGTGGTCAGATTCTCCATGTTTTGCCGTGAAGCGTACAAAATAATTATGTTAGAATGTAATAGTTTAAAATATAATTCTGATATTGTTGCATGCAATCATTGTAATATGAATACCTATAGTTTCAAGTCACAACAGTTGATAAAATAAATGGTCATGACATTAAAAATTAGAATTCTGTAATTGATGTCAATAACAATGAAAGCTTGGTCAAAAGTTAAATAGGTAATAAAACAATATCAAATCGTAGATTATGTCAAATTTAAACAGATGTCAGTAAAAAAAAAAAAAAAAATGTCAATGAGTAAAAAGTCAGTCTTATAAAATAACAAAATGCACAATCGGATGTCAAATTAATAAAATCGCAATAAGTTTAAGTATATAAAATAACAGAAAAATTAAAAATAAACCATTTTACAGACATGTCAATCATTCAGAAGTTACATTAATATTTTTTCATTCAAAAACTCATTAACATTATAATAGGATTTACTTACCAGAAAGTTCTTTAAATGTCTTTTGAACAGGTGAATATTTAAAATTTTAATTGAATCTGGTATATGGTCATAAATAATAGGTGCCATACAAAAAACACTATTATGCATCAGAGCTGTTTTGGACTGTCTCGAGCACAACATATTGACATGTCGTCGACTCCGGTTATTTCTGTCAGATAATTTGGGAAATAAATTCGGATTAGTTTTAACAAACACTGCAACTTCGAATATGTACAGACAGGGTAGCGTGAGAATTTTACATTTAACAAAAAAAGGTTTACATGTATCTGTACGTTTTAAACTAAACATTGCCCTGATGCACTTTTTTTGGGCTTTAAATATAAGTTCTCTATTGGATGAGTTTCCCCAAAAAATAACTCCATATCTCAACATTGAACCAGCCATGCCATGGTATGCTGTAACAATAGCGTCCGTTCCTACGACTGGCGCAAGTTTGTATAAGGCATAAGCGGACTTGCTAAGTCTCTTCGCCAAATCTATCGTATGTGCCTTCCAATCCAGTCTTTGATCTATGGTTAGCCCTAGGAATTTGGTTGTGTCAACTTGATTTATTTTATTGTTATCGTAAAGAATATCCAATGTCAAGTTTTTGCGTTGGGCAAATGTCATTAATTTGGTCTTGTCAATATTTATTTTAAGGTTATTAATTAGTACTGGGGTATACGATTTTTCTTAGTAAGATGGTTGTCAGAATCAGGCCATTGACTAACTGCAACGATTGTCAAAGATCTACAATTAATGACATTATCATCGGCCTATAAATGTTCCCACTGCTGGGACACAGGTGTCACTATGAGAGGGGGTGGTCCATAATCCACCACGCGGGCCCAGTGCGGGTTGGTGGATGTCACATGTCTTCGAATTTTTTGTTCTAGTACATGCCGGTTTCCTCACGATGTTTTCTTACACCGGTTAGAGAGCAGTTGTGATGAAATAAATTACACAAAGTGATGCGACCCATAACTCTTAAATCGGGACCGATACCACTGGGCCACCACCGCTCTTCAAATGACAGCCGGGGTGAACGGCTTAACGTGCTTTCCGAAAATTCGACATGTAATGAATGGTCCACCTATCCACGACCTTAGCAAGCGCAGCTTAACTTTAAAGATCAGCACGTCCAGCTGTTATCATTTTAGTATGGGCTCTTCCATAATATTGCGTTTAAATAGACCATAGAAATGCAAAGCCTGGTTGTAAAACCTCCTACAAAAAAAAAGCAAGAATAAAGACCAATCGAACGTCACACATGTCCAATTTGTACCTCGCAGGTAAGTCCTCGATGTACGAAGTTTTGACGACCATCGAAACACAAAAACATTCGAATAACCCTCTCTAGCTTTCACGCCACACTTCGAATTTCAAAAACATTAGACTTCGGGTTTTCGAACGAGGTGTCCGATTTTCGAACCAGCCAATACCGAGTAGGGAAATGGAATAAAGACTGTTTGGTACCGTCGGTTTTTAGGGTTACCAAAGTGAAATGGGACCCTATTAGTAAGGCTCCGCTGTCTGTCTGTCTGTCACAGGGCTGTATCTTTGGAACCTTAATAGCTAGACAATTGAAAATGTCACCGACTGATTACCTACCTGATGACCAACTATACTTTAGTTTTTACAACTACATAATCATCTTCATCCAATTAATTTTGGGGTCTTCCTCCTTTCTCCTCTGTCAGACAGTCTTTTATTCCTGATTCTTACAGATCATAACACTAATTCTAATATTACTATGACTACAAATAATAATATTGTTGGGGTCTCCGTACAAGAAACAAAAAAAGTGTTTTTTCGGCGAATTTTCGTGGTAAAATCATCAAAGGAGTCCTCCCACCCCGGGCAGGGCGGGAGGGACTGTCAGACTTGTACTGACTAAAATCCACGGTGTCCTTCAATAGCCCTTTATATTCCGGGGTAACGGTAATGAGATAAGTCCCGCGACCCCGGCAGGCTTCAGCCCTCTAGAGGGGGGCCCCGTCATCTTGCTGACGCTCTTTGAGGCGCGCGTGGAACACAACGCGCCGTCGACCCGGGCATGGTCCATGGTCGGGCAGCGAGTTGCCCTTTACTCGCCGCCCGCATGCCCGCGCCTACGGTGGCCGGAGATCGTCTTGCGACGTCCGTCGCCGTGGGTGTAAACCACTGCGGGTGGGGCGGAGGGAGGACATTGTCCTCTCCCTCACGCGGCCCGCCTCCTCCTTCGCGAGCATGACTGCTTCGCAGAAGGAGGCGACCGCTTCCCACTCCGTCTCGCCCCGCACTCCGTCTCGCCCCGCTTTTCGGCGAATTTAGCTCGATTTTATACAGGGTGGAATTTTGTAATGCCACCTGGAGGGAAAGTACTCTTAATACTGCAGATAGAAAATTTTACTCAAAGGAAACATTCCTTTATTTTTGAATAGAAAGCAAACTGCATTCAAAGCTTTTCGAAAATTCTCTTCTCCCACACCCGGGAATATAACCGGCTAAAATCTGAAAAAATTATACCCTGTACTTTTATTGCATCGATCGTTAGGGTCAATTATAAGGATGAAATCTCTCTAACAAACATGATAAATTAAATGAAAGGAAAACCAGGAAATCTTAAATTGATTTAATTATTTACAAAAAATGGTAAACTAAGTAATTAGTTGCTCGAAATGGGCTCCATTCTCTTGGAATCTTTGAATGCAGTTTGCTTTCTATTCAAAAATAAAGGAATGTTTCCTTTGAGTAAAATTTTCTATCTGCAGTATTAAGAGTACTTTCCCTCCAGGTGGCATTACAAAATTCCACCCTGTTTACTCGTAGGAACTGAACTACTAAAAATGTGACGTTTGAAATATTTTACAATGGTTTGCAATGGTACAGAACCTTTCGTTACAAGTCCAAAACGAACTTTCCTGTCTTTTTTTTTGGGAGTTTGAATAAAGCCGAACCTGTTTGGTGCCATCGGGTTTTTCAGCTCTTTATTTGACTGAAAACAAAGAGGCCTATTGTCGGATCGTTCGGGTAGCCTCTCTTTTATGACGACAATATTGGAACTCCATCGATAATGCCGGTTTGGGCCGATTGCGGATATGAAAGACTTTTGATAGCTGTATGAGTTTTGTAATAATTTTTGGAAGTATGTATTACAAAATTTTACTCATCATTTATTACTTCGCGAATGCAACAGATATTTAGAAGTCTTTAGAAACGATTTACTTTGATGTAAAATGTATGTTGTCAGCTACAACAACAACAACAACAACAACAGTTTACAAATCCATCAGTTGTTCTGAAAAATGGACAAATATTTTTTCTTTACTTAAATAAGTGATTGCAAAGAAAACAAGAATAATAATTCGAAAATTGAAGCTCATGACGACTGAATCAAGTAAAAACGTATTGCTAACTCTAAAAACGTCATGTCTTCCTCAATATCGGTTTACTCGGAAGGATTCATTTGATGATTTTCACACCCCAAAAAAGGATACTTTGTTGTTTATTTACAATGTTACACTGAACACATTTACAGTCTACTCTCTTTACGGTTATTCCCACATTACTCAGCGCAATTCCTCACAACGGCAACTAGAAAAACTACACACAATATCTCAGCTTGTGTTAATATTCTATTTTATTGCCTCAACTCGCCGCGCTGGCCGCTCGTATGTGCGATAAAATGTAAGTGCCAGACAACAAGTCACTTTATGTTGCCATAAATCTAAGGTCTATCTTGTAGGCAGACAATGGCCGAGTAGACTTGACTTGGGAAATGACCTGAGGGCTGGCTTGCTTGTTAGTTAGAGTTTATTAGATTAGTTTGTGAATTAAGGATAGACGTGTCTGTCTGGTGTAAAGGGTGAATTTTTCAAGTAAGGGATAGCCTATGAGAACGCCAGAGCTACGAGGAATAGCGAAAAATATTCAAAAGAATTTCAGTAATTAAAACTTTAACTGCAAACTAATGCTTAAAACCATTCAAGCTTACAACAACATAAAAGTAAAAGCTACATAATGTATTTATTTATGTTTGTACTTCTGTGTCAACTTTCATCAAAATCCATTCGGCCATTCTGGCATGAATGTGTAACATAATGTATTTATACAAACTTTCATTTGTAATAGCCATAGGTATTAGTAACAACAGAAAGGATTAAAAAAAAACGTTACTCTAGGAATTCTAGGGCATACAAAACACATACAAAACAACTCATCTTCAAGACAACTCACATCAAGTTCAGTACCTAAGAAACATAAAACAAATAGCCAGCGAGCAAACATCTAGACTCGAGAGAGTCCAGCAAATAATGCAGTTAGGCGCAATAGTGTCTGCGAAGAATCACAATGTCGCATCGTTGTCGCGTTGTGTCGCAGTGTCGCAAGTTACCATGTTGCTGTCAACAACTATAGTTGTTATCAACGTCCACTATAGCTTATTTCTGTATAAGGCTTTTGTTCTACCGCAGATACGAACGAGCGATTTACTATAAAATATTTTTCCGCCTACGAAAAGGACGATCACGCGTAGTTTCTGAATTAGTTAACTTTCTGCCAAACCGACTATACTTCGGATTGTCTATGCAGAAATTGGAATAGTAAAACATACCTTGAGTAAAGAAACTCATTAAATGGTTAAACTTACAACTATTGAACTAGGCCTAATAAATGACGACCCAGTAACGGCGTTAGGGTAAAGCGCGGTTAGGCGACCGCCCAGGGCGCCAGATATAAAAGGGCGCCACAGGTCTACTTAATTCCCGTAAATGCCCTTCAGCGAAAATATAAAAATCGTTATGGTGGCAAGATTAGAATGGAACTCAGTGTCAAATTCGGAGCACTGCATGCATACCAGTTTACGTTACCGAAAATCCTGGACCATAGAGAAAAACATTATCAATGTCTAAATAAAAAATGGTTGAATTTTGACAAAGTGGCAACTTTGTCAATCGAAATGAAGTTGCTGATAACCTCGACCTCGAAGGCTAGAAAAGTAAAATTTTACTAGTTTTAATACGAGTAAATGGTAATTTCATTATATCCTTTTCCTTATTTCATATGGGATTGAATTGCAGTTAGGGGGCGCCGTAGAAATCTCGCTGGTAGTACTAAAACCGGCACTGAGGGGACCGTCCTTAAACCTGTCCGTCGATTTCTGTCCGTTGACTGATGAGTTGCACTAGCACGAGGTCTCTCTCTCGAGCTAATGCTATAGAAATACAATAACAAACATATTATTATTTTCTAGTTACTAGCCCAAATCGCTTACCTACGGAGTTACCGCTAATGTTCTGCCTAAAGCAATGCAATTTCGTTTAAAAAATAAATAAACGAAAAACAGTAACGAGAAATGTTTTCTCTTTTTTTATTTCCGTGTAATTTCATGGTGTGTACTAATGGTATTGTCTGTTTGTTTCAGTTTTCCCCAATGTTCCCGCCGCGCCTGGCATGCCGTGCGCCGGCGAAGACAGTAAGTACTTATTTTAACTACTAGCTTAGCTACTCTGGCTAGCTCATTACTCGCCTCTAGTTGGGTCTAGTGAGTTGCAGCTTTACGTAAGCGTGTATTGGTTATCATTACCGTGACCCCGGGACATAAAGGGCTATTGAAGGACACCGTGGATTTTAGTCAGTACAAGTCTGACAGTCCCTCCCGCCCTGCCCGGGGTGGGAGGACTCATTTGATGATTTTACCACGAAAAAAAAAAAAAACGTGTATTGGTTTAAAGAAGGCATAAAGATGCACTAGTATTTTAGCTTTTTTTTTGCGTGGTAAAATTATCAAACGAGTCCTAACACTCTGGGTGGAGAAGGGACTGTCAGACTCGTACTGACTAAAGTCCACGGTGTTCCATCAATAGCCCTTTATGCTCCAGGGTCACAGTTACCTGTTTAGACAGTCCCACGACCCTGGATGCAGTAGTATCATAAAAAAATATCATAAGAATAAACTTCATTCGTGGGTCTGTTTTAAAGGGGCACCGTGGCCCTAGAACGTAAAAGGCAACCAATTCCTTTAGTAACTGGATTTTTAATTTATAAAAGTCTGACAGTCCCGTATGACGAGCAGTGGTGACCCAGTGGTATCGGTTTCGACTCACGAGTTGTAGGTCGTGGGTTCGAATCCCGCCAGGTGCATTACTTTGTGTAATTTATTTCATCACCACTGCTCTCAAAACGGTGAAGGAAAACATCGTGAGGAAACCGGCATGTCCTAGAACGAAAAATTCGAAGACCTACCTATGGTCTGTGGATGGGTGACCATCTGTCATAGCGAGTTTCCTCCGTGCCTCGGAAAGCACGTAAAGCCGTTGGTCCCGGCTATCATATGTTGATCTTTGACAGTCGTTACTATTAGTCAGAAGCTCTAAAAGTCTGACAACCAGTCTTACCATGGGGTATCGTATTACCCAGTTACTGGGTTATGGAGGTCCGATAGGCAGTCGCTCCATGTAAAATACTGATAGTCAGCTGCTTCTGGTTCGACTGGAAGCCGACCCCAATATAGTTGGGAAAAGGCTAGGCTACCAAACCATAACTCACAAATCGTACATAAAAGCTCGAAAGCGATATTTGTCAGCAGCCGCAGCGCTGCGGCATTAGCATGTGAATACGTCGAGATGACGCGCATTACGGATGCCGACGAAGTGCCGACGGCTGGTATACTATTCAGCCGTGTTTCGTACAATCACCATAATATTTGTACGTCGAACACGTGCGCTTTTTGCTGCTTTCAGCGCTTTAGAAGATTGAAATTGTATCTTAGAATTTAACATTTAGAAACTGACTTTGACTGTAATATTAAATTCAAGCAAATACGTTGGAAAAAAAAACAGATGAATATAACCAATCGTAAATATTACTTTCGTGCGGGAATCGAACCGTCAACACAAGTTGACATCAAAGTTTCTGAAAAGTAGTACACTCCTCATTATTACCTGCCTAACCGTTTCCCAACTACGCGGTGGTGGAATGCAACTAAATATCAGTATTTTATATGAAGCGACTGTCTACCTGGCCTCCACAACCCAGTAATACCATGTTCAATGTTAAGACTGGTTGTCAGACTTTCGAACTTCTGATTGTCTATAACGTCTGTCAAAGAACCACAAATGACAGCTGGGACTAAGGTGCTTTCTCAGTGCACTCCTAAAGCAGAATAAATGACTAATTCAATCTGATTTGCTCCCATCTAATCAAACGGAATACATAAGTCTAGAAAACTGTAAATACTCCTGAGCACTCCATGCTTTTACAAATCAGTACCTACTCGTTATTTGCTGAAGTCTCAAACGTTGATAGAGTATGTCAACAGCGTACATCCCTCAGGCCCCAGCAAATGTCCAGTTTACGCAATCCAGATGTCTGTAATTTCACCAGTATGTGCTATTTTCTGTAAACAAAGTTGCAGTTCCCATATTTGCCGTCTAATCATGTGATGCTTTGACGGTCGGATATGCTTCTGTCCCTTGCAAATGATTTCGGAATTTCTTGTTTATTTTAAAACTGTATTTGTGGAGGTTATTGTGTGTTTGCTTGGTGACTAGATTGGTATTAATTATCGTCCTTTTTGGAGACTGAAAGGTTTTAATCAATCTGATTTCGTTTTGTGTAAATTCTTGCACAAAGACCAAATTTATTATTATTAGCCTACGTTGTCCTACTGCAGGGCAAAGGCTTCCCTTCCCTCCTTCCATCTGTCGCGATGTAAAGTGATTGTAGGCCAACCCTTTAAAAATGAGTCTAACTCATCTCGCCATCTCCTTCTGGGCCTGCCGCGTTGACGTTTTCTGCCCGTTGAAAAAAAAACCAAACAAAAACAAAGACCAAATGCACTTTTTATTATATCAGCCTTTATCCCCACAGTATCTTTCTTGTAAGATTGAAAACACATTGAAATCCTTAAATCTACATTGTAAATCGCGTATTACGAAAAATTAACGTCTGTTTACATAAATGATCTTCTACTGACGATGATGCTAAACAAACTCAGTGTAAAAGGAACACCATAAATATGATAAAATTTTTGAACAAAAATAATTATGTAATTTGGTGATTGGCTGCACTGATGACCATCGACAAACACGTAGTAATGATAACTACCGGCACATGAATAATTTCGTAAAAAAAAGGATATCTGGTGTTCTTTAACACCGTGTCCGTTTCATTGCGTGTTCACCTACTCATTAGCTTTTATAAAAAAAAACGTCAATTTTCTCAATCTATTCTCTCTAACGCCTAACTGAAACACATTCAAATGTTCTAACTTCTAGTCGTATAACCAGCAAGTCCATACACATACTAGTGTCCGCTAGAGATACACAGTGAGGTAATATTTGCTAGAATCTCTCCGCGGACACCGGGCCCGTCCGGACAGGCGTCCTCTGTTCCCACATTTGCATACCAATGTCCGACTTGCATTACGAATGCCACGATTAAATTGGACTGCAGTTCTTTTAAATAGGATTTTGCGGTTTATAAAAGAGGATTTTTAACAATATTTTTTGTGTGGGAAATGTCTTTTTCTTCTTATATTATGTATTTTAGTAAACAAGCTTTTGCTCATAGTTTCGGTCGCCTCCAAATATAACCGTCTATAAGATCCAATCTATTACTGTATCAAAATTCAACGACATCGGTTCAGTGGTTTAGAAGTGAAATTGTAACAAATAAAGTCATTTTGGCATTTGTAATATTAGTTCGCATTTACAAGTTAATATTAGAGCTGTGTGAATTCGAGCAGAGGGTCTAAAATAACCACTTTAAGCAATATTCCTAATGGTTCACTTCGCAATGTCATTGGCTATTCTCCTATTATTCATTTACGAAGTGAATCATTAGGAATATTGCTTATTGCCCGTTATAGATCCACAGGACGCTAGTTTAATACCGAACATGTTACTTATTATAAATACCATTTCTGTGTACTTGATCGTTTATCAGTTATTTTACTTTGAAATGTTATCTCGGACATTCTTCTTCTTCAATAGAATCAATGATTCACTTGGATATTTTGAGATTATCTTCAATATCAAATGTTTTTATCACACATCAACTGTTTTAAAACTTAGACAAGTTATCGAATATTGTTAAAACTATGTCTAATTTTCGTTCAAACAAAGTCAGTCTAGTCCGCTTTATAACTTAATTGAAGTGCCAGCTACAATATCATTTTTAATGGTACCCATTCATTTTGTAGTTTTTTTTATTTCATTTGGAACTAAATGTCTAATTTACGGTAAATATCGAAAATTGCTTCAAATTTATACATACGAAAACTATTTTTCGGTCTTGCATATGGGGCGTTCAATATGTTGCACATTATTTTAGGCAATTTATTTGTATTAATTCGACGTTATACGTTATACGTCGAATTACAAGTAAATATGTATAATTCGATATCAGCCATTGATTTCGTCAAATTCACCAAAGAAGTTTAACTTTTTCCTCAAACGAACATAACTACAAGAACCATGTTTAAAAACAAAAATGATAACACTAATCTGAACGCGATTAACAACTTAACGTTTCGAAATATCAGAATTGCAGTTATTTGCTCAAAAATTCAATGAAATCGCTGTACTAGTAGTGTGATTCAATAATTTCGTGATACTCGATAAGATAGCTTGCGATAAGGAGATACGGTTCAGTATCGCTTCGACCGCGACTCGAGCAGTATCTAAAATCGCTAATATGAGACACTAAATAAATGTCCTGCTCTCTCGAAGTTGCCAAGCACCTGTTAAAAGGTATATTCGAATATATTTTTGGTAATAATCGATAATCAGGTCGTCTACTCTGTGGTTGTGTGGCCGCGAAAATAGCGGTCGTGAATATAACAATGATTATTCCATTTTAATTTAAAATTAAAATAATAACAGTACGAAACCGATTTTCTTCAATGAAAGTGTGAATGAAAGAGTGAGTGAACTATAGTGCGATTTGTGGAATGTGAATGATAGTGACGGTGAATTGGGGTCATTGACCTGCGATCGGCAATAACAATTGTTGAAACCCGCAGTAAACAGTCCATTAGCTCTCGTCCCCACTTTATCTTCCGTCTATTGAGAAAACAGTACCTACTAGCTAATGGTAATAAAAACTGTAAGAAGGGTTCCGTGAAACGGGTTCAGTATCGTACCCAGAAATGGATAATCCTATTCCTGGGTTCACTTTTCGGTACTGTGCGTCACGTTTCTACTACCTATTACAGTTCTAAAGATAAAGCCCTTTTACTTACGGAAAGACAATGGGCCCCTAATAACACGGCAGTAACAGTAACCGTTAGTACCCTTTGGTTCCCCAAACACGCTATTTTCGTGGCCATCCCCTAAATCGCAATTAGATCGCGTGTTCAAAGATTAATGGCTTCCTGAAGTGACATAGGTTTGGCCCATTTTGTGCTGAATGCCACTAGATACACTATCAATTTTGAATACACCTATTGTAAAGGTTTCTAATAAAGCACCTTTTGAAAAAAATATTGTCGTTGAAATGCATGATCATTTTTCACATTTCGCTTTTCTGTCAACGGTGTTTCATGGAACTTTTTAACCCCCGACGGAAAAAGAGGGGTGTTATAAGTTTTTAATATGAATTATTTAATTGTAGCTACTTCTAAAACTATTTTGGTGTTCTAGGTTTGATTCAATACTTAAGTATGCAAAAGCGTGTGGGTGTATCTTCAAAAAAATGTTGACCCATCGTAATTCTCGTGGTATAGCAGAGAGATACCTACCTAGAAAAAAATAAGAGTTGCATCGTACTATTATTCTAATTTTGATAATTAGGGCAACTTTTTCGAAGTCGGTTAAAAATACTATATTTTTTTAACAAAAACGATTAATAAATCGTACTACTAGAAACTCAGAATGTATTATTTTGTTTCCAGGAAGCATATACAGGAGAGGCGCGCGGCGGTGGCGGAAGCTATACCGCGTCAATGGACACATCTTCCAGGCTAAGAGATTTAACAGAGTGAGTATCATTAACCTCTTGACCTTATCCTAATATCAATATTTTCCAGTTGAATGGGACTCACATATTAGTACTCAAGTAGTATACCTTTTCTCTTTTACTTGTTACTAAATGATACGAGTAGGTACTTAATATTTTTTATTTATTTAGTGATTGGTGATCGAATCCGAAATGAGGAGATCCGTAGACGAACTAAAGTCACCGATATAGCCCACCGGATTAGCAAGCTGAAGTGGCAATGGGCAGGCCATATTGCTCGCAGAGCAGATGGCCGATGGGGTCGATAAGTGCTAGAGTGGAGACCGCGGACTAGCAAGCGCAGCGTAGGACGTCCACCAACGAGGTGGTGGAGACGACCTTATAAAGGTCGCTGGAAGACGCTGGATGCAGGTCGCTTCCAACCGGTATATGTAGAGATCTTAAGGGGAGGCCTACGTTCAGCAGTGGACGTCCTATGGCTGAGATGATGATGATGAGTGATTGGTGAACATTATCCATGTCATACAGGAAAGAGATGGTCCCACAAGATTTTTCACTCTTTCTAGATAGTATGACAGTTTTATTTGACATTTGGTGAATGCTCATGCGTTATGTCTATGAGCGCAAGACCGTTGGTATCAACGCGGCAGGCAACTGCACTGTTGCAGCAACAATACTGCGTGCTACCGAGTTCGAAATAACACCTTGAGCTGTGACTGCATCTTGCAGCTGTCTATTAAATCTTAACTTAAAATTCCTCTTTTCTTCCAGCGCGCCTTCTGTGCCTTCTGCCAGGACCGCATCTGGGGCCTGGGTCGGCAAGGCTTCAAGTGCATCCAGTGCAAGTTGCTGGTGCACAAGAAGTGCCACAAGCTCGTGCAGAAGCCATGCTCCAACGAACATGTGGACCCCATCGAGGTTAAGGACGATGCTAATGGAGAGAGCACCTTGGGACGAGCGTCTTCTGTCAGGTAAGATTGGACCCTTAATTAGCCATATTTAACAAATTGCGTATGCGTTGCATAGGATGCGTGACACCATAGCAATATAAATTTAGAAATTTCTCGTATATTGTAGATGATTTTACAAACATAGAAACTCGCATAATATACAAACACCCAGACTCGGAAGAAGTACTTGCAGTTCATACAAATAAAATAAAATATAATAATAAATAATAATATTCCACAACTATCACACAACGCCATCTAGTCCCAAGCTAAGCAGAGCTTGTGTTATGGGTACTAGACAACTGATAAACATACTTATATATTAATAAATACATAAATATTATAGATAAATTACACCCAGACACAGAACAAATGATCGTGCTCATCACACAAACATTTGTCCTGGGTGGGAATCGAACCCACGACCTCCGGCATAGCAGTCAGGGTCAGTAACCACTAGACCAACAGGCCTGTCTAAATTAAATATTTGTTCTGTGTGGGTATCGAACCCGTAACACGTTGCACATTAGTCGATAGCTCAACCACTGCGCCAAACGTGCTATCAAGTACAAATTACGAATAAGCTCGATACTTGATCATAACGGACATGTGTCTTTATAAAACTAACGTAAACTACAGCACTACATCTTTGAAGATGCGGCCAATTAAGTTTTAATTCATCCAGACAGATTTTAATGGTAGCTTTTTGTAAGTTATTTTAGGCAATTATGTTTAAGTTAGTTTCTATGAAATTTAAATATTTGCAGCTTGGCAAAAAACAGTAGAAAACCGGAAGTCGCCACTGTGCTCTCGCTACCAGCACTTTGAATGATTTTATTTTATTTATTTTCACTTACCTATTACGTTAGTTTTATGGCACAATAATAAATCTAACAAACCTGCGTCTTTGTTTACATCAAATATCAAATATTTTAAAACGTTGCCAGCAAATAAAAAGATTAGTTCTGTTACAAGACGTTCTGGCTGCTGCTGCTCCAAGCTGTACCTCCGATATTACAAGCGTGATACAAAATTAATTACATAATATTTCGCAATATCACTACTCGCAACGCGATATGCTTAGGTTAACGAGGTCACAAAGTACGTGTGTTCTTATTTATCCGGGATTCCCGTATAACTGAAAAAATGTATGACGTCTGGCTTATTTTAAGAGGAAACAGCACGGCCGTTTTTCCATACAAACGTAGTCCCCTGTTTTCTCCCTGGATAATGCCAGCAGAGCAATTATTTTTTTACAAAAAATCTATGACCACTATTAGCATGTCTCTATGTTTTCCTTTTTTCAATAAATTAATTATTAAAAGAGATATGAACATTCAAAATCCTAAAAAAAATGGCTAGATTTTTCGCTGTGTTCAAATATCCATAAAACAAATTTGACGAAATTATATAAAAAAAGGAAAACATAGGAACACGGCCAATGCCTTTCTTTATTTTTTAAAGAAAAAAGTAGTGAAATCGGTTAAGTTTTGGAGGAGTAATCAGGGGACTACGAATCGTTGATTTTGTGCCATTTAATAAGGTATTTTCGGTCCAAGCTGCTGTTGTCTCTATCGCGCTCTGCGGGGGAAGGCTTGGGGTTGCGCGATAGCAATAGATTTTACAAATACCTATTTTTCAATTCTCCAGCCCTTGCTGTTTCCTCTTAATCACGACTATGAGGTTCCTGTATTCGTTTCTCGAGTCGGACAAAATATTATTTGGTTTGTCTAACCGGAATTTAGCGGTTTTGGCGGTTTATAGCAAAAGGCCTGTATATTGATCTTAAACGCATGTATTTGGTCTTTTCTACCTTGTCCTTTTGGGTTTACAAACATGGTATTGTACCCATATTTTTGCCAGTGCAATAATTCGGTATCAAATCTAAGAGGTGATAAAGCTATGCACCATGTTTACCTATGTATTGATTGTGATAAGATATAAATACAGGAATAACAGCCTAATCTATTAAATATTATGTAATACAAGTACTGTATCAGTATGTAGGTCAGTACAAAAGAATGAAATCGTTAGATTCGGCAGGGCGCTTCAAAAGATATTCACTATGCTGGGGGGTCTACTCTCTATATCTGTCAACAAATATACATGCCCATACGAAAGTAACTTGAACTTGTATGAACTAGGGGAACAGTGTATAAGACGGGGACGTTAATAATCGCGAGGTATAATGGGGACATACACTCTTTAGGCATACTTAACACAACACTAATGTAGAGCAAGCGCCATCAGGACGTCATTTGCAAGCGGCCAGACGCATGGCGTCCTGTTGGCGCTTGTGCTACGTTAGTTTTGTGTTAAGTTTGCCTTAGGTGTGTGATTTCCCATCATACCTCGTGTCCCCGTCTTATACACTGTTCCCCTACAAGTAGTTGTTCCAGTTCTGAGTGTTTAGTTATGTGAGTTCAATGTTTGTAAAAGCACCCACGATACCGGAGAAATTGTGGGGCAAAATGTGTAGGTACCTACTTAAAAAAGAAAATAACGACACTTTTTCGCACGACATAATATGATGAGGGGCATATCTGTGGATTTCAATCTTTACTTCAAAATTGCAGTTAATAAAGCTATCTACATATTTCCTAGAATATACTTTTAATCAAGAAGATAAAAATAAATTTTCGAGATTAATTCGATATCTTAGGCGCCTACTGTGGGAACAAGTTAAATGATAGGCGCCATTTAGTTGGAAAACAATAATCATAGTACCTTTTAGGTATAGGTACTAGCTTAGGTTACCGCCTGATAGGTATTAAACTTCAACTTGATAAAATCTTTAGATCACTTAATTTGGGTAACTACCAAAAATGAAATACAGCCCATAAGCCCAACTCGCTGATAGTGTACCTCATCATTATCATCATTATCAGCCTTTAAATGTTCCCACTGCTGGGACACAGGCCTCCTCTCTGTGAGAGGGAGTGGGCCGTAATCTACCACGCGGGCCCAGTGCGGATTGGTAGATGTCACATGTCTTCGAATTTTTGGTTCTAGGACATTCCGGTTTCCTCACGATGTTTTCCTTCACCGTTTTGAGAGCAGTGGTGTTGAAATAAATTACCTACACAAAGTAATGCGCCTGACTGGGTTCGAACCCACGACCTACAACTCGAAGTCGAGGCCGATACCAGTGGGCCACCACTGCTCTCGTGTACCTAACTTTTTATTAATATATTTTTTAATCGGTAAAGTAGTTTCGAACTTATTCATTACAAACAAACATACATACACAAATCTTATCTTTTCTCTTTATTTTTAGACAACTTTGTACCCGTCTTAAATGATACCTAGATACACTCTGAACTACAAAGTTTACATTTCCCCACACTGATAAATCCAATAATAAAAATAAACTATTCACCTAAAATAACTTAACAACAAAATTATAATATCGGGGTTTTTACACAAATATATTTATACTTCTCTTATCTGTATTTTTTTCTTCACCTTAACCTTCCGGGCGATACGGACTAATAGCGTCCACAGAATATATTCGTTTATTTAAACATCATATTTTTGGGAGTATTGTAAGCACATTTTTTTTTTTTTTTTTTTTAGCGTGGTAAAATCATCAAATGAGTCCTCCCACCCCGGGCAGGGCGGGAGGGACTGTCAGACTTGTACTGACTAAAATCCACGGTGTCCTTCAATAGCCCGTTATGTCCCGGGGTCACGGTAATGAGATAAGTCCCGCGACCCCGGCAGGCTTTGGCCCTCTAGAGGGGGGGCCCCGTCATCATGCTGACACTCCTTGAGGCGCGCGTGGAACACAACGCGCCGTCGACCCGGATTGTAAGCACATAGCGCACAGTATAGAGCTGATTGCGTATCGAACTGCTTCGGGAATACAACGTATTTAGATTGTTAAAGAAATATTTTTTGTAGAATTTAATGTGAAAATTCTTGAGAATTTTGGGAGTCATTGAATAGTGTCTTTTTATTAGATCTTTCTATAAATTTATCGCTTTTTGTGTATTTGTGGCTGTGTTATTTTTCTAAACTGTGCTGTCCATTATGATGCGGTTTTCAACGACATTAAAAGTGTTTATACCGGAAGGTTAATGTGTATAAGAGAACCATATTTAACTTGCTTATACAAAAACTATAAAATAAAAAAAAAACAGTGCCAATAAAGAACAATAAATGGATCCGAAATGTATCATCTCCTAAAAACACTAAATTCAAAAATGAAGGACCTAATTCGTTTTCTACGAGTGCTAAAACAAAAGCATGTCAAGAAATTTCGAGAACTGTTTACAAGCTGTGTGGTGCCATGCAGATCTCGCGCGGAGGTGGAGCCCCCACTGCCGGAGACTCCGCCCGCGCCTGCGCCTGCGCCCCCGCGGCCTGACGAGCTGGAGCCCGGCTCCCAGAGACAGTACTCCCTCGACGACTTCGAACTCATCAGGGTTATTGGACGAGGATCTTATGCTAAGGTATGTGTTTATCAAATATGACCTGTAAACGTTCCCTTTTATTTTGGGCTTCATCGCTAGTAGAACTAATAATTAAGCGATGGTGAAGAAAACTTCCCGAATGGTGACTACGTACCAGAAGACGCAGTTTAGGTAGGCCTCCCACTAGGTTCCACTCGCTTCTCGCTCGTCACCCGTGTGACAGGTGCCAAAACATGTCTGTATTTGTACCACCTACATTATACATAGAATATACATACAATGGTTGGTTGTAATAACGATGCCTGTCATAGATATTGGTGATGACAATACTGTGGTAACACATGTGAGGAAAGTTTTGAGTGAATGTGTATGATACGGCTATAATGTATATTGGGAGAATATTGACAAGTCATTACAAGTACAATAATGTTTGAAAGATGACAACTTATATGATATAAAATGAAAATGAAATGAGATTGTATTTATTAATGCAAATGGGTTTTAAAAACACTTTTAGTCGCCTTTCCCACAAAATGAGGTCGGTGTCTCGTACCTGACTACTCTGAGAAGAAACAGCCAAAAAAAAACTCGGATGTCACAGACTCTTTTAAAGACTAGAAAATTGCAGAGAAACAGCCGAAACAAACTCAGAGATCACTTTCTCTTGTAAAGACCAAACATAATGCACCGATCATAAATACAAATAGGAAAAAAGAGAATCATCATTCATTATAATGTTTGTTAAAAACCAATTTGTCCATTGACATATTTCACCAATATTTTCTCGAGATCAAAGTACACTTTTAAAATCTATTCAAGTCCACTTTTAGACAGATGATCGATTCACTTCGTATTTAACTGACTCCTGTCTCGCTCTAGGTCCTGATGGTGGAACTGAAGCGCACAAAACGCGTGTACGCGATGAAGGTGATCAAGAAGGCGCTGGTGACGGACGACGAGGACATTGACTGGGTGCAGACGGAGAAGCATGTGTTCGAGACGGCCTCCAACCATCCCTTCCTCGTGGGGCTCCACTCTTGTTTCCAGACCCCGAGCAGACTGTTCTTTGTCATTGAGTTTGTTAGGGGAGGGGATCTCATGTAAGTATTCTTTAATAACTACACACATCAAAAGTGTCTAGGGATCAAGCATTTTTATGCGGATTTCTTGAGATTGAGATGTGGCTTTGTAATAAATTTATGATTTTATAAATTTATATGGATCCTTTTTGGTGCATTTCATAATTTGAATCAGGAACTGTGAATCAAATTCGAGTAAAAGATGAAAATCAGCTGTCAATATTTTCCCTATAAAAACATACAACGCATTGAAGACATTATTAGTGCTACTGTTTCCCTACTACTGATTAAAACCAACGTTATTATGAAGCGGCGACGTCATTTAAGCAGGGAAGAAATGCTCAGAGCCGTGGGAATGATAGAAGCTGGTTCCCGGCAACGTACTGTGGCTTTAGCTCTGAATACAAGTCAGAGTGTTATCAGTCGACTTTGGACACGTTACCGAAGCACTGGTACCGTGGCTGAGCGCCATGGAGGACGGTATCGCTGCACCACACGGACACAAGACCGATACATTCAAATCTTAACTCGAAGAGCTCCAACAATAACCGCCATGATGTTAGCCGTGAGGCTTCATCACTCTTCAGGGAACTTAATTAGCGACCAAACAGTCAGAAACCGCTTGCATGAAGTGAACCTTCATTCCCGAAGACCGCTACGGGTACCACCTATAGCAATGCACAATCGTAGGATTCGATATCAATGGGCTCTTGAACACAGAAATTGGGCAGAAGAACAATGGCGTTTCGTGTGCTTTTCTGATGAGTCTCGTTTCGGTATGAGACCGGATACAAGACGTATACGACACTGGAGAACCCCTGGACGCCAACAGCGATTAAAATCCTGCCAGGAAGTCCATCCTTATAGTGGTGGAACCATCATGGTATGGGCGGGTATTTGGATCGGCGGAAGAACTGAGTTGATTTGGATCAGAGGCAACCTCAACGCTCAAATTTATGCTGAGACGATTGTATCAGACGTCATCGTTCCTCTACATGTGCAAATCGGTCCCTTATTTCAGTTAATGCATGATAATGCACGACCGCACACCGCAAGAGTTGTAAGACAGACTCTCGCCGCAGCTAACATCAATGTCCTGCCCTGGCCTGCTCAGTCGCCAGACTTGAATCCGATTGAGCATGCATGGGATACGCTACAGAGAAGAGCTCTGCCGAAGGAGGGTATCCAGTCGCAAGAAGACCTTTTTTTGTTGTTGCAACGAACATGGGCGGCCATTCCACAGCGTGATTTGGATGAACTCATTTTGAGTATGCCAAACCGATGTTCTTGTGTTGTTAGTGTTCGCGGTAGAAACACGGATTATTAATTGTTTAAGTTACCCAATAAAATTTTAAAGAAAACTGTTATTTCAGTCTTTTTTTCGAACTTTTGTGTTAGTGGTTCAAATGTCAAAAATCCCTTTATTAGGAAAATGGCAAATTTCTTTATTAATGCAAAGGTGACTTGGTTTATCGTTACTGTGACAAACGAAAACACTTTATTTGATGAATCCTTAAAGAAAATTTTAATTAATATCAATCAGGAGAAAAGTTATTGCAAAAATATATGTTGATCCCTGGACACTTTTGATGTGTGTATTTGAACAGTATTTTTTTCCGGCAAGGATAAAAGCTGACCTAACACTACATAAATATATTGCAGGATAAATATTGCCCGAAGCGCCTTAACACGAGCCTTTGTCGGCGTCTGCGCTGTGCATACTTTTATCGAACGCTTACGCTGGACAAACACCAGTGTGAAGTGTGCTTACAAAACATTATTTTCGCTAACCACCCCTAACGACGAATTGGATATTTGACACTATTGACCAATAATTCCGAAATATAATTTGTCAAAAATCACTTTATTACCCGATTAACATTTGAAAATGGTAAAATTAAATTGATTGAAGCTGAAATTAATAAAATAGATGGTAAGATCATTGAGACTTGTTAGTAAACACACAGTTTGCTTTTGCTATCCAAAATCTACGAGAAAGTATCTCAATTAAATATTGATTTTATTACCTATTAGAAATATTTTCTTACGAATAATGATTTTACATCAATTTCCTCTAAATACTTATTCTTTTTCTGTAATTCCAGGTTCCACATGCAACGTCAGCGACGGTTGCCAGAAGAGCACGCACGGTTCTACGCGGCCGAGATATCGCTCGCGCTTCACTTCTTACACGAGCGCGGCGTCATCTACCGCGACTTGAAGCTGGACAACGTACTGTTGGACCACGAGGGACACATCAAACTCACTGACTACGGCATGTGCAAGGTAACAAAGAAACCACAATATTCTGAAAAATGAAGCAATTTTAACAACGTGATGAGTATTTGGATGTTCATAATGACTTGAGGAAAGCCTTCGATACAGTTACACAGTTATACATTTAATTAAATGGTCTTAATTAATATACCTAAAATTAATTGTTTGTAAGCTGAATAGTTTAATTTATGTCGCAAAACCCCTCATCTTATTTGACTGTAAGTGAATGAAAAATCTGTTTGCATTTATTTGTCTGATATTTAGGGGGTTCCACAAGGAGTACATCTCGGTCCTCTACTGTTTAACATATTTGGATTTATTCAACTCCTATTTATTTGCATTTCTAAAAACTAAAATGGTACAAAGGTGGACTTAATGCCTAATTTCCGGTTTCCTAATTCCAGGAAGGTGTACGACCGGGCGACACGACGTCGACATTCTGCGGTACACCGAACTACATCGCGCCGGAGATCCTCCGCGGTGAGGAGTACGGCTTCAGTGTGGACTGGTGGGCGCTCGGGGTGCTGACGTACGAGATGTTGGCCGGACGGTCGCCCTTCGATATCGCGCAGGCTGCTGACAACCCGGATCAGAATACTGAGGATTATTTGTTCCAGGTACGATAAAATAGTTTTTGATAATTTATTGGTATCTTGCTGCATCCAATTGGAAGCCGATGCTATTGGGTTCAAGGCGAGACAGATAATTTAAATTAGTTATTCTAATTATACTAATTTTATATGCAGGAAAAATATGTTTACTTATGATTTGTGTTACTGGTAAAACTTTTGAACGATATCTCACTGGATTTTTGTTTAAAACGTCACCAAAATTCAAACTGAAACAAACATTGTCATGCAAAAGCCAATGCACATGTTTCATAATATGAAGGTTAAGAATAGATTCCCGTGAAGTCTTCACGGCTCATCTAGTATTTTCAGTAGAGCACCTCTATTTATTTATCTATATAAATGCTTTAATAATCATGCGTGTGATTTCAGGTAATCCTAGAGAAGACGATCCGTATCCCTCGCTCGTTGTCGGTGAAGGCGGCGTCTGTTCTGAAGGGCTTCCTCAACAAGAACCCGGTGGAGCGGCTCGGCTGCGGCGAGAGTGGCTTCCTCGACATCGTCAGTCATCCCTTCTTCAAGAGCATCGAGTGGGAGATGGTCAGTTGAGAACTTTATTTACTAGATTCATTTTTATTTCTTAAAGAAAGATTGCTACTCGATTTATTTTAACAGTCATTTGTGCATTATAGCATTTACGCCCGCTATAACTCTAAAATTAAACCATGGCAAGATAAAATCGATATAAAAACTGTACTATCCGTTCATCCAGGTTATAAAATATCTTTGTACTAAATCCGTTTAGAAGTTTTTGCGTGAAAGAGTATCAAACACAATACCATTCTCATAATCTTTCGCGTGTAGAATACTGACACGATATTTCATTCTAAATTATTGTATCAGAAGGCCAATTCAGAAAAGTTGTGCACTCCCAAAATATCTCAAGAAACCATATATCCTATTGGCGCTGTCGGTTAAAAACAAATAGATATGATAGCTTTCTATATAATGTGATTCCACCTCTAAAACGATTAACAATTTTCAGTCTCAAAACTAAACTAAGCTAATAAACATTGGCACGTATTTAATAAAAACATTAAAAACAATCTGTGTTTATTTTCAGCTGGAACAAAAGCAAGTGGTACCTCCATTCAAGCCGCGACTGGAGGGCGAGAGGGACCTCGCCAACTTCCCTCCGGAGTTCACCGACGAACCTGTACACCTCACGCCTGATAACGAGTTAGTATCACGGACTAGAGACATGATCCACTAATCGAGCTTGCTTAAAGAAAGCAAAAAAGTATGTCGCAAAACTTTTATAATATTTTTGTATAAGACTCTGATACATATCTTTATCATATTTCCAGCACGGTGATCGCAGACATCGACCAGTCGGAATTCGAGGGCTTCGAGTACGTGAACCCATTGCTGATGTCCCTCGAGGACTGCGTGTGACAGCACGCCTGTCTGCTGCATCCTTACCACGAGCCCGCGCAGGTAACACACATCCTTACCACGAGCCCGCGCAGGTAACACACATCCTTACCACGAGCCCGCGCAGGTAACACACATCCTTACCACGAGCCCGCGCAGGTAACACACATCCTTACCACGAGCCCGCGCAGGTAACACACATCCTTACCACGTGCCCGCGCAGGTAACACACATCCTTACCACGAGCCCGCGCAGGTAACACACATCCTTACCACGAGCCCGCGCAGGTAACACACATCCTTACCACGAGCCCGCGCAGGTAACACACATCCTTACCACGAGCCCGCGCAGGTAACACACATCCTTACCACGAGCCCGCGCAGGTAACACACATCCTTACCACGAGCCCGCGCAGGTAACACACATCCTTACCACGAGCCCGCGCAGGTAACACACATCCTTACCACGAGCCCGCGCAGGTAACACACATCCTTACCACGAGCCCGCGCAGGTAACACACATCCTTACCACGAGCCCGCGCAGGTAACACACATCCTTACCACGAGCCCGCGCAGGTAACACACATCCTTACCACGAGCCCGCGCAGGTAACACACATCCTTACCACGAGCCCGCGCAGGTAACATACAGACTGCTTCGCCGTAATAACGCTGACAATTTTTGAGGCGCGCGTGGAACACAACGCGCTGTCGACCCGGGCATGGTCCATGGTCGGACAGCGAGTCGCCCATTACTCGCCGCCCGCATGCCAGTGCCTACGGTGGCCGGAGATCGTCTGCCGACGTCCGACGCCGTGGCCGACTACCACTGCGGCTGGGGTGGAGGGAGGACGCTATCCTCTCCCTCACGCGGCCCGCCTCCTCCTTCGCGAGCATGACTGCTTCGCAGTAGAAGGCGACCGCTTCCCACTCCGTCTCGCCCCTTGCTATGGCCGCAACCAATGCCGGGCGCGAGAGGTCTCCGCCTATCGCCGCCGTGAGGACACGTCGGTGCTCTGCCCAAGCTGGGCAGTCTTGCACCGTATGCTCTACTGTGTCCTCCGGGCGATCTTCGCAGTGGTGACACCCAGGCGTTTCCTCCTTTCTCCTTAGACACAGGTACCTCCCTCACTTCCGTGTCCGGTGAGGACCTGCGTCATGCGGTAGGTCAGGACGCCGTGACTTCTATTCAGCCACTCCTCAAAGAGGGGTCTTACCGCCGCGATTGCGACGTGCCCGAAATAGTATTGCATAGTTTGAAAATTTGAACTTTATATCTATGTAGATAAAAGTTACTTTATGGAAGAAGCAACATGATCCTATAAAGTTATCCTTTATTCCCCAGACATACGGCTACGGTGCAGAATCGTCGTCCTCAGACTACGACAGTGTGTGCTCAGAGCTGCCTCCTCGCAAGCCAACACTACTTCAGCACATGTTCTGTCTGCCGCTCAACTGACACAAGCGACACACGGACTAGCGACTCTGATCATCACTCTACTAAGTACGTAAGCCATTGACCATAGAGAATATTTGGAATTGATGGAATGTTGCCAGTTTAGCTTTGAGTTTTTTGAGGATAAGTTTTAAGGAAAATGTTAAAATTTAATGTTTATAAAAATGCAGTTGGTATTTATTAACCCAAAATGCTATTCAAATTCATTTCACATACTTAAACTTAAATTATTATTTTTTTTATTATTATTTTATATCATAGCAAGTACGATTTTCATTTTTAGTTAGACGAAATTGCAAATCGCACGATTGTATTTTTATTTGCTTAAAACAATAGGTATGTTACTTAATTATATTAAAAACTAAACTATTACACCAGTCAGCTGGTAATGTGCCCAAGATGGGTATTACCTCCTTTTAAGGCAATTTCTTTGGTTTTACCATCTACATTTTTATAAATATTAAGTTTTTGGTTTTCTCCTGTAAACTTTCCCTCAAAAATCTTCAAAAGTATTGGTAACTCACGATTGAAATGTCCTTTGGATCCTACCAAAAAATACTTTAAGTTCTATCTTATTTAGATAGAAATAAAATTATTTAAGACAGGGCCTCTCAAGGTCCTCGATTTCTCTCTAGGAGGGTCTCTAGGACCCTGGGACTTGGAGAACTAGGGGTCTCTAAAACCCTAGATCTTTCAGACAAAGGAATCTCCATACAAGACCATGAGTCTTTCAGACAAAGGGTCTCTTAGCCTCATAGTCTTTATGACCTAGGGTCTTTTTAGCCCTGGGTCTATCAGAACCCTCTTGCGTGCTCTGGCAGCGGACAGTGATTTGAGTAGCCAGGAGGTCGATTGGTCCTAGTCTTATCTTGATGAGATAGATCTTAACAGCCTTACTACAATAAAGTTAAACATTTGTTGAACACTTGTCTAAAAAAAGTATCGGCATTTGACATCGAAAGGGTGGTTTTGCAGTTACACTTTTTTAAGACAAGTGTTCAACAGATGTTTAACTTTTTGTGGTAAGGCGGTAAATGTTTGGTTGAGTTCGAAGAGACATTAAAACACTTTTTATAATGATTAATATCATCACGCCTCTACAACAAGAGGCTAGGTAGAAAAACAGTCAGACGATAAGAAAAAAAAAGCTGACTGTTCTCTTTTTGTAAAGATTTGTGTAAATAAAATATTATGTAAAAATGTATGAGAGATCTAAACTCGGCATAGTAAGCTTGCTTAAATTGATACCTACTCGTAAAATCAGTCGAAACGAGTAGATCCCAAATATAAAATAAATTATTCTGTTTGTGGCATTACTAAATTAGAATATAAAATTAGTTAAAATCTGGGTCTATATTGTATAATTATGTAAAAAATATAACGCACATAAAGTGCCAATTTATTGTAGCACAAGTATATTTTAGGTGTCAATGGCTTATGTACTGAAAATATTCGGATTTTAATGTAAAATTGTGAAGATATATTAAGATAATTGATCAGAATCGCTTGCAAAGGCACTGTTGCTTAAAATATGGACATTTTGTGGCATTGATAACTAATTCGTTATGCTGTATCCACCATTTGAAATTATTAATGTTATACTTAATTGTTTAAAGATAAACACACAGACAACTTAACGAGTATAAAAAATATAGAAAACAGTTTGAAAAACACATTACTGTAGTTGGTCCAGAATTAAAAATGATCAGAACACGATTTTGAGTATTATAAAGTATTATTTTGTGTATAGTATATACCAAAAAATCAGATAAAAATTATTATGTATGTATATAATTATGCCAATCATTTATTTTCCTTTCTTTATTATATAAACATTCCACCGTATATATTACTGACCAAGTATTTAAACCTTTAGATGTAGTACCCTTTCCGCATGAAAAAGTGTTAACATGGAGAAGATTGAGGTCTCAACATACTTAGTAAATGAAATGTAATATACGATTTATATATCATTGTCACAGAACACGTTTTTGATGCGGGAGGGTGAATCTAATGATTTAATTCTAAGTCATTAAACTGATAGATCTGATTTATTTATTGCTTAAAGGAATTGATTGTTGCAATACCACCATAAAATAGATAAAATATTCTTCTACAGCTTAAAAATATACATGATTTGATAAAATGAGGGCTAATAAGAATGCATGTGTAAAATAGCCAATGTTGGTGCTCGTAATATAAAGCGCGCGTCAGTGAAATATAATGCTTGGATACCTAGCTAGGGAGCAGCAAAACACACCATTTCCTATTATTAAAAATTTAGATCACTTATTATAATAAAAAAAACCCGGCTAGCGACGGGACATACGCTTCTGTACATAAATTTAAAAAAAAAAACAAATTATTCATACTATACGTGAAAATATTATAAGACTTAATATTTTTGAAACTATTGTAGTAGTCTATTCTATAAACCTTTCTAAGAGAGGTTGTGCGGTCGTGAGACATTGCCGAGCCGTCTTCCATAGCTAGCCTTGTCGACGACCGTGCTTTCTATCAAATCATTATGTTTTTTGAGCAATAAAATATATAAGTAGTAATATTATATTGTAATTATGCGAGACAGGTGAACTGCTCAATGAAGGCACGTAAGGAATTAAAAGTAGTTGAAGTTTTGATGGCCGACAGGTCTCAGGAACGTTTTAATAGCCCTTATCAAACGTTAGTGTATTCCCTAGATATCTAGAAATAAGCTAGATTCGTAGCTATGATACTACGCTTGGTGTGGCGCGTGGCATCTGATATTTTACATATACTATTTTTTTTTAATTTCCAGATTTATTTTAAAATTCTTCTATGACTTGTACAGCTGAAAAAATTAAATTTCGTTGAAATATATATGTTGAATTCTTGCAGTTGTAATATAGATTAAAACAGTGTGTACATAAAAATAAAAACAAACAGACTGCGCGCCATCTCAATGCTATAATAATACAATTAATGGCACAGAAAGTTACACTCTTCGATTATTTGCTGTACAATCATTCTTCAAACTGTTAACCTTCCGTGCCACTAACTGTAAGATATATTCCAATCCCTATTGTAGATTCTGTTGTCCTACATAGCTATCACCACTCGTTTAGGTAGCCAACGAATTTTAAAATATAAAAATATATATATATAATATTGAGCACTGAAACAAATTTAAAATCGTGTACATTATAAACAAATTAACATTGAAAAAAAAACTCGTAATATAATGAATTACAATCGGTTATATTATAACAAATTATTGTTAATGTAGAAGAAAAGACTTATTATATAAAAAACATATTATCGTATGGTAATGTGTCGTGTCGGTGCGCGTCGCAGGAGAGCTCAAGTGTCCACAAACTATTCTAAATAGTGCGTAGTACCTATCTATTAGACATTTTGCACCGATATTATAATAATGATAGTACACACGCGTCGGTCTTCGCTCGTACTTCGCGACGTGTTCCGATCGCTCGCTACGCTCTAGAACATCATCACAAGCGAGTGTCAGTGTCGCGGTCCTGGAGCACTCGATGGCCATACTTACGTATATCTGTGTTGTCGTTGCCCATTATATTGTATTTTATCAATGTGTTGCCGATATTAAATGATTATAAACTTTGTGCTGTTGTTTTGTCGCGGCGGTCTCGCTGTATAGGTTCATTTGTATAATTTATATTGTTAAGTATTTAATTATTGGTAAGACAGTATTGTGGTACTATTAACGCTTTAGATGTAATTAGTTAACATTCCATGTATCTGAGGACAGTTGTTGCCTCTGGACATCACAGCGAATAGTTTCATTATGTTCTCATGTTTTTATTATCGATTATAACGGCACGTTGTATTGTCAAACGTTAAGTTTGAACTCTTTTATGATAAATGTTTTATTACCAAAAATTTTGTAATACCTAATTATGTATAAAATCTTACTAACTGCATGACAAGTGACATTTTAACAATTATATTAGTTCATAAGAGGAATTGTTAAACGGTTACATTTCGCAAATTAGAACAAAATGTATCTTAGTTTTTAAGTATTTTTTAGTTTACGCATGTAATATTCCCCATTTGTGGTAAGGAATGATAAAACGTAGGTTTTACATAAGTTATGTTGATTTATTTGTATTTAATTTCGGCCGTATATACTTGTATTGTGAAACACCAATAAAAATGTACGTTACTTAAAGGTTTCATTGTGAATTACTTGGTGCGTGATTGAGACATACTGTCAAATTAGACTGGAGAAATTGGGATACTGTAACTATTCTATGCTTAACTGAAAATAAAGAAGATTAATCAGATAACGTGTTTTTATTAGCTACCAACAAGTTTGTGCTTTACAGCACACCTTAGGGCTCCCGCGGGAACCGATCAATTTACCGAATTTTGTTTGTTCGAATTTCATTACACCGAAAACTATTGACCGACATCTCTTTTGCTATATGCATTATTTGACATATTTTCAGTTCATCGAAGTATCATTAGCCATAAGTATTATTTTACCGAAGTATGTTCCGCCGATTAACAAAATAACTTTTTACTATTGACCGAAGCCTCTTTTAAACTTTTTTCAATTGCCAAATGATTTATTTGCCATAATTTCACCATACCGAAATAAAATTTTACCAAAAATTAAATTACTGTTATAAAAATTCAATATATTGTGCTACAAAACTTTGTGGCGGAAACGAAATGCTACAAAACCGACTTTACGTAGTCTTGTCTGCCCTACCCCTAGAGTGTAATTTAAAATCGCGTAGGCGCGGAGGGGTGGGGTGGCCCGCGAGCTGAGGAGCAGGTGGTTGGAACGGCCGCCGCCGCGGCTGAGGCTGGCCGGCGGAGCCGGCCAGTAAACCGAAGCTGCGGTGGTGAGCGTTCAAATCATCTGCGACGATAAGCTCGCGTGGGGCCACCCAAAACCCCGCAGCGCCGGAGCCATGACAGAAACAATGCTTGTTGCATGTTGCATGCTTGCTTGAATGCTACGTGTTTGCTGAATGTTGCATGCTGCGTGCTTGCTGCATGTTGCATGCTGCATGCTTGCTTGCATGCTGCATGCTTGCTTGAATGCTGCATGCTTACTTGCATGCTGCAGGCTTGCTTGCATGTTTTTGTGGTGCTTGTTTGCATGTTGCATATCTGTTTTTACGCTGTATGCAAGTGTACCACAATACAAACCTTTTTACAAACACAAGAACAACACAATAACAAAAGAGTATCAAGAATCACACAGAATCCGCAAAAAGATTCAGACACACGTGCTAGCCAGAACACCCCTAAAAGTGAAACGGGAACCGATCAATTTACCGAATTTTGTTTGTTCGAATTTCATTACACCGAAAACTATTGACCGACATCTCTTTTGCTATATGCATTATTTGACATATTTTCAGTTCATCGAAGTATCATTAGCCATAAGTATTATTTTACCGAAGTATGTTCCGCCGATTAACAAAATAACTTTTTACTATTGACCGAAGCCTCTTTTAAACTTTTTTCAATTGCCAAATGATTTATTTGCCATAATTTCACCATACCGAAATAAAATTTTACCAAAAATTAAATTACTGTTATAAAAATTCAATATATTGTGCTACAAAACTTTGTGGCGGAAACGAAATGCTACAAAACCGACTTTACGTAGTCTTGTCTGCCCTACCCCTAGAGTGTAATTTAAAATCGCGTAGGCGCGGAGGGGTGGGGTGGCCCGCGAGCTGAGGAGCAGGTGGTTGGAACGGCCGCCGCCGCGGCTGAGGCTGGCCGGCGGAGCCGGCCAGTAAACCGAAGCTGCGGTGGTGAGCGTTCAAATCATCTGCGACGATAAGCTCGCGTGGGGCCACCCAAAACCCCGCAGCGCCGGAGCCATGACAGAAACAATGCTTGTTGCATGTTGCATGCTTGCTTGAATGCTACGTGTTTGCTGAATGTTGCATGCTGCGTGCTTGCTGCATGTTGCATGCTGCATGCTTGCTTGCATGCTGCATGCTTGCTTGCATGCTGCATGCTTGCTTGAATGCTGCATGCTTACTTGCATGCTGCAGGCTTGCTTGCATGTTTTTGTGGTGCTTGTTTGCATGTTGCATATCTGTTTTTACGCTGTATGCAAGTGTACCACAATACAAACCTTTTTACAAACACAAGAACAACACAATAACAAAAGAGTATCAATAATCACACAGAATCCGCAAAAAGATTCAGACACACGTGCTAGCCAGAACACCCCTAAAGGTGAAACCGCACTGGGCGGAACTGCACTGCAGCGGAACTGCGCGACAAGACGCGTCAAAATATTCTTTGTATGAAATTATACGAGACATCACGCACTAAGCGGCAACGGAACTACACTGCAACCGAACTGCGTGGCAAAGAAAAGCGTCGTGTCGCGCAGTTCCGCTGCAGTGCAGTTCCGCCAAGTGCGGTTTCACCTTTATAGTCCAACTATGTAATTAACAGCAAATGTCAGTAGTGTAGTGGCGCCTGCTAAAAATGTAACAGCAATAATAAGTATGCACAAATTTCTAGGTGTTTGGTGAAATGAAAATATGGCAATTAAAACAGTGGTATAATGATGTTTGGAAACATAATACTTCGATCAACCGTCATTTCGAGTAAGTGTAACATCGGTAAAAAGTTTTTCGGCCAAATGAAGTGTTGGAGTAACGAAAAAAAACGAATAGATAATAGGTTAACTGAAACAGTGGCAAACGTGACTTCGATGAAATAAAAAAAAACCAAAGGATAATAGTTGAAAAGTTTTAGGTCAAATGAAATTCGGTCAAACATTTTTCGATCTTATGATAGGTAACCGGCTCCCGCACGTAAACACGATACGACGTCGCGTCGTGGAAATCTATGACACCGCGTCGTAAGGGCTCCCCACACATAAACACGATACGACGTCGCGTCGTGGAAATCTATGACACCGCGTCGTAAGGGCTGTCATACGACAGCCCTTACGACGCGGTTATACGACGATGCACGATATCGTGCATCGTCGTATCGTGCACGATATCGTGCATCGTCGTATCGTACGATGCACGATACGACGTTGTGACTCACGATGCAATCCTGTGCAGTTATTATTCGAAATTCAAAGATGACGGATGGTATTGAAGTCGATCATTTAATTACCCTAGCCGAGCAGCGTCCCGTACTATGGAACAGAATGCGTCTAGAGCGGTCCATTTTTCGGAATGTACTAAAACACCACCCCACTGTAACGATGCTCATCGTAGATTTCCACGACGCGACGTCGTATCGTGTTTATGTGTGGGAGCCCTTACATCGTCGTAGCTAGCCTGTATTTTTTACTGTCTACACACTCAAGCACGGATCCACCGTTGTGGGCACGATGGGCATGCTCACAACTGCTCACAACCCAACTAGATTTATAACATTTCAGGATCTATTGATTCACTCCTTTTTAATAAACTGGTTGCGGTCCAGAAAACTATAAAAAATAGTTGAAACCTAACATTCTTCGTCGTGGTACAGTTTTTCGGGCTCGCGCACTCTCTCTTCAAACCTGTGATCGTCTTAGGAATATACCAAATATTGCGCATTTCTGTTTTGTTCACTTGACCGTCAGTTGTCCATAAAAAATAGTGATTATTAGATTTGGTTCAGTGATCGAATAGGCGGAGACCTCTCGCGTCCGGCATTGGCCGAGGCCATGCTGCGGGGCGAGACGGAGTGGGAAGCGATCGCCTCCTTCTGCGAAGCCGTCATGCTCGCGAAGGAGGAGGCGGGCCGCGTGGTGGAGAGGACAGCGTCCTCCCTCCACCCCAGCCGCAGTGGTAGACGCCCACGGTGACGGACGTCGGCAGACGATCTCCGGTCATTCGGGCGGCAAGTAATGGGCGACTCGCTGTCCCACCATGGACCATGCCCGGGTCGACGGCGCGTTGTGTTCCACGCGCGCCTCAAAGAGTATCAGTATAATGACGGGGCCTCCCTCTAGAGGGCCAAAGCCTACCGGGGTCGATAATCGATAGTGAACATATCGACTCACGACTATTAGTTTTACACCATAGACTTCAAAAGATGGACTGCGCTTTCCCTAGTCAACTAACATAATTATAAAATTGGCCATACTCTAGAAGGAGAGCCAGTATACCTATCTCTTTCCTGTAACAGAAATATAAGCCCGCAGGCTGTGTGCAATCTGACGACTGACGCGGACGTCTATAGGACTGCGGGGTCGTGGGACTGTCTAATCAGTATACCGCAGTCCTGGAATACCAAACGGCGGCTGAGTGTTGAGGTGGAGGATGTCCTATACCGCACGCGTCCAGCCTCTTCCTTCGCAAGAGGTGACTGGTTCACATTCCCCCTCAAACCGCAGCATGGCCTCAGCCAACGACCATTTAAATCTAGACTCATAATCACAAGGCGACCGATGTCTGTCAACACATTAGGCAAAAAAGTCTTAAGTTCGTATTAGTTTCGACCACTCCTGTGAGTCCCCTCGTCGCACTGACCTTGAGTTAGCCAATCAGAACGCAGTACCCCGTCCTCCTCGCTTACGTCGTACCTCAGCGACTTGGCAGAAAATTTTCATTAGTCAGATCGTGAATGAGGCGTCTAGATATAAATGGTCGTTGGCCTCAGCTAATGCCGGGTGCGAACCATTGCCGCCGCCTACCATCTCCGTGAGGACACGGCGGGGCAAACTTCACAGTGTCCTCCTATCCGTGCAGGGGGGGTATTACAACCTCTTAAAACCAGGCTTATTCCAGTGAGTGAACGAGATGGCGCTAGATGACTTGTATAGCTCTGTCACTTTCACTCGCCGGAATAAGCCTGGTTTTAAGACGTTGTAATACCCCCCCTGTACTGATCCAACTCGCACATGGCGAATTTTCAGTTGGCTGTACCCATAACCTTTTTAAGGGCTGGATCCGCCCTGTACGCATTGACAACAGCATGTTTTATCTTTGCAGCACGTTTATGTCGTAGTAGTTAGGATCAATTATTATTACCTTTAGTTGATCAGCGACTCAAATCGATTGAATTGCATCGCAACGCGCATTAGCAAGCGTTTTAATGAAAACGGATCGTTTTCAGGCATTAGTGCAGTAAAGTATCAGAATCGGGTCATTTAGAAATAAGAATACACAGTTTGGGTTTTAAGAAAGAGCAAGAATAAATAAAAAACCAAAATCCATTACAAAATTATTTTATTTCAACATAATCGCACACTGGATACAATAACTCAATACGATCTCCTCATTTGAAACAATTTCAATTAAGAAAGCAACATATTGAACATTGATCTGTTTAATTAAAGGATCTTTAATTACACTGCCTTACAAAAGTATAATGTACCCTAAAATGAAGTGTGTGCTTAAAATCTGTAATCACATAACTAATTAAATGCTTCCGTACATTACATTCGTAAACTTAGCAAAAATACTGAGATTATATCAATAAAATTCATAAATAAATATTATAATTTTAATGCTGCACTGTTATTTTGGCGCGCCACCTTCTTCGTAACTATATATTCCAAGAAATCGACTTTCTCTAGAAAGAGAGAAAGATTAGCGATTTGATTGCTAATATTCACTTTTTCTCTTTCAAACTTTTCTGCCTCTATGCGGAAACGGTCAGGCCATATTCTATGTATGGCTATGGTCGAAACTAACGTCGCCATCGTGTTTTTTTCAATAGACAACTTTCATAGACAACTCTACAAATATTAACAATGCCTGTATTTCACGCGCCAAAACAGCTTTGTAGCAGTATAATAATACCGGTGCTTAATAAATTAATGAACTGTTTACGCCTCTATAATACTGAAATGCGAGATTCTACGACGAAATGGAATGTCATAGTTACACAATGAAATAAATGAATAACTTTGACACATTTTTTTTTTGGTAATCCACACGATATGGTGAGACGAATCTTGACAGTGACATTATAAATATTATACACTGTAAATATACGTTTAAGTACTTTTAAATATAAGAAAATTATTTGGGATTATCCAGGAAAGATAAGTCAGGCGACCTGATATTTCAAATTAAAAAGGGCAATGACATTCTTCCATCAATAAAATGTTGGAAACGACTTAAATATCTTTGATTCACATAAGTTACTGAAGTCGTTTATTTGTTAGTCTTTGTAGAAAAAAGAAAATGCTTTGAAAGCAATTTTCACTTCCCCTTAATTGTCTATTTGACCGAGTTACAATACAACCTCCAAAAAGTCAGTGCTAAAATTGAATTACCAAGGTATATGAAACAATTCGTTTTTTTTTCTAAAATCGCTGTTATAGGAGAATTACTGGTTTATAAGTATAGATGTATCATATACATCCGTATGTAATATATAAATAATAATAATTTGTCTAGTTTACCGTCCTACTTTAACAGTACGAACGTTGATCACACATTATCACAGAACTTAACCAAAATAATTGAAACTAAATAGTGTGCATGTGCTAAGTACAATAACTAAATAATACTATTCAGAGCAGAGAAATAATAAATAAATAATAGAAGATAAAAAAAACAGAATTTTCTAATAAATAAATAAATAATAGAAGCACCAAAAGCACTCTTTTTTTAAAATATTTGTTATAGATGTAATGGTGCGATTTCACCGAAATAGTGTGCGGCACATTTGTTCGCGCACTTCAGCGGTGCGCGTACTAAACTGGTATCGCGTTTAGCCTTTGTGTCCACCGGTAAGGTGTGGTGTAGCACATTTTGCGCGAACATTTTCACTGAACCAAGTATAGCAATGTACGCGCACAACGAGTCCACTGCTCAAGTGAGCGCGCACCAAAGTATACAAATTTGCGCGAACATTTTTAGAATTTTCGCATAATTTATTCGTGTTTGCTTGAGTGAGTACACTAGAGCGAACATTTGTGCCGCACAACGGTGGAATCGCGTCTTAATAATTATAATTTATATAGATCTTCATTTTTCCTAAAATTCTTAACGAGAATACTTTTTTTACATAAATACTTCACAATTATAGATCTCTTTTCCTATAATAAATTATGATCGATGGCAAATTCGATTTGATTTTAGAATCAGAGAAAATTTTGTCATTATCTACTTTAGAATAATGAAGTTTAAGTTTATTTTTGCCTGACGATTCGTATGTTCTAAATTAAATTATATTGTATTGAAATTTTAACTCTGCCGTCATGACATTGAGTTTGTATTTCTATACTTGATAACAATCTAAGATTCTGAAGTCAATTCTAACAGTATAGAGAAGTGATGAATATTGCTCGTGAATAGTTTTGTGCCGTGGTGCGAGTGTATATGATGGTGAATGGTGCATAATAGTGATGAATGGT
This sequence comes from Agrotis exclamationis, assembly GCA_950005045.1. Lineage (NCBI taxonomy): Eukaryota > Metazoa > Arthropoda > Insecta > Lepidoptera > Noctuidae > Agrotis > Agrotis exclamationis. Next base: position 4,325,647 of record OX465433.1, on the reverse strand, counting down.
GAATGATGGCGGGTGCTGGTGCTCACTGGTCACCGTTCTCGTGTGTTAACTTCTGCTTCTTGTTCGGCGGCGAGTTGAAGAGGACGCCATTGTGGAGGTCCTTCATTAGGAAGGGTACCTGGGTAAATGAAAATATGATTATATTTTCGACCTGGTTTTTACTGGATAAAAACCTGGTTAAAGCCCATCATTCAGTCATTTGCCAGGTTTTTATCAAGACAAAATAAGACGTACCACAAATTTTAGATTTTTTTCAGTTGCAAGTTGGTTGTTAAAAACATTTCTACATGTCAAATATTTTTATAGCTACATGTGGCCTGTGTCGTACCTGACTACTCTGAGAAGAAACATCTGAAACAAACTCAGAGGTCACAGTCTCTTTTAAAGTCCACACATTATACTGTTCAAGCCATACGAAGACTATGCAGGTATCTGAAATGGTCTTTTAAGGAAAGAACCACACAGTTTCGAGAGGACCTGTCCAGTCAGTCCAAGCATTTGTCAATTATCGTGAAGCTCGACACAGTGGCCGCACATTGCCACTTGGTGGATTACCACACACACAGAAATAAGCCTGTGTCCCAGCAGTGGGAACATTACACACTAATTATGGTCAGAGAAAAGTATACCTTATGCTCAAGTCCCAGATAGTTGTTAGGTGGCAGCGCGAGTGCAGCTCGCATGATGTTCTCGATGGAGGCGCGTTGTTTGAACAGAGCGTTGACTACGGGAGAGCGCGCCGGGACCAGCGGGGCCTTCAGCAGGTAGGCCAGGCTGGACAGGACGCAGTGCAGGCTCTGGTAGGCTAAGGGAGGAGATGTTATAGAGGTTAATATTAACGACTAAAAAAGTAAGTACATAAATAATAAATCGAAAAAAAAAATATTTTTTTTCGATACAAATTTCTCTTGCTTGGTACAGTGGTTGAGCGATCGACTGATGTGCAGGGTGTCACAGGTTCGCTCCCTGCACGGAACAAATATTTGTATGACCTACAAGTAGTTGTTCCGGGTCTGAGTATTTGCGTATGTTAGTTTCTATGTTTTAAACGCACCCACGGTATAAGAGAAATTTCTTGGGAATGTTATCATTGAAAATAAAAACGAAATTGCAAGCAGCAGCAAGGCCCACTCTATTTGACGGACTAGATTTTCCGAAAGCAAATTTCATTCCCTCTCACAGGGAGGAGACCTGTGTCCCAGCAGTGGGAACATTTACACAACGCCATCTAGTCCCAAGCTAAGCAGAGCTTGTGTTATGGGTACTAGACAACTGATAAACATACTTATATATTTCTAAATACATACATATTATAGACTAGCTTCCGCCCGCGACTCCGTCCGCGCGGATGTCGGTCTTCGCGTGGATGGTTTATTTCTCCATTTTGAGTAACTCTGACAATGACATCCTATAAATATCTATTGGACCCAAATACGGCTAAGCCTATAATAATTAAGGAGATCTATTGAGCTACTGCTGTTGAGCTCGCGTTCTGTAGTAAGTATTTTTTTCATAGTAATTCCGACCTTGTATTTACAAATAACTGATCGGAACAGTAATCAAAAAGGTCGCGCTGAAAAGCACGGGTTTTTGGTCCTCTAAACCAAAAATAACAGAATTGAATTACTGTTTAACTTTATGATAAAACTTAGTAGCCGAGTCTTGTGTAGCTATTCCATCCAATTAGGACGTAGCCCGCAAGTGCACTGCTAGTTAAGTCACACGGAAAAATAATAAAGTCGCGGTAGTCATTAACCCTCGGAGAATCTTAACACCGCGATTCAGAAATGCGCGTCATAGGCACAACGCCATCTAGTGGTGAGTGGTGGAACCTTTTTAGAAATCAATGGAGGCAGGCGTGGCGTAATGTTCTACTTGATAATAGGTGTCGCCAGTGGTTCCATAATAGGGTTTGTTACAGATTTTTTTTTTCTACGTATTTTTCCAGGATAAAAAGTATCCTATTTTATGCCCAGGATAATAAGGTATAATTATACCAAGTTTCATCGAAATCGAACCGTTGGTTTTCACGTGATGCCTGCATATACAGACAGACAGACAGACAAAAATTTTTTTAATCACATATTTGGGTTTGGTATCGATCCAGCAACACCCCCCGCTATTTATTTTTTCAATATTTTCAATGTACAGAATTGACCCTTCTACAGATTTATTATATGTATAGATAAATTACACCCAGACACAGAACAAATGATCGTGCTCATCACAAAAACATTTGTCCTGGGTGGGAATCGAACCCACGACCTCCGGCACAGCAGTCAGGGTCACTAACCACTCGACCAACAGGCCTGTCTGTTATAGGCTGATGATGAAATTTCCATTCCATTTCAAGCTAGGCGCATTACTTTGTGTAATTTATTTCGTCACCACTGCTCTCAAAACGGTGAAGGAAAATATCGTGAGGAAACCGGCATGTCCTAGAACCAAAAATTCGAAGACGTTTACCAACCAACCGCACTGGGCCCTCGTGGTGGATTATAGCCCACTCCCTCTCACAGAGAGGAGGCCCGTGTCCCAGCAGTGGAAACATTTATGGGCTGATGATGAAATTTCACACTTTACCGGGCGAAGATCGTTGTGCACCCTCCAACGCCTCGTATTGTCCTGAATTACGATACTACTTTGCCCAGCAATAGTCTTCTAATACTCACAGCGGTCAGCGTCCCGGAAGGAGAGCCTGGCGAACAGCTCAGCCAGCAGCACCAGGTCCAGGATGAGAGGCACCGCCAGCAGAGAGTCCTCGCATGTGTTGTGGACCACGATGGTGTTGGTGCCGTGCAGGAGGATCTCTGACGTGTACTCGTCCATGGCGCGTTTGGAGTCACCTGGATAGAAACGGTGGTTTATGAATTTAACCGTAAGGAACCCATGACGCGATTCGTGCGATATGCAATTTCTACTAATTAAAAATGAAAATCGACCTTGCCACTAAGAAATAATGATGCAATTCAATTGAGTTGACGTCGGCGCGGCGTGGCGATCGTGTTTTGTTTTTCATCTACGTAAATAACAGCGTGTTTTATGTCATATGTCGTAGAGGTAAGGTTGATTTTCACTTGTAGTTGGAATCGGTCGAATTGCAATCGCATCACGCCATGGGTAAACTTCCTTAGTCAGATTTATTGGTCATGTCTATCAAGTTCATCAAGGATTAATTTCATGTTCATCAAAGAATATGCTCAAATCGACGACACGTAGTATTCCAGACGCGTCTCGAGGAGCTATCAGTAATCTGATGAGGCCCCCTTAGGACCAAGCATCTGCCGGAGCCGCGGGGCCGTCTGTAAAAGTAACCGTAGCCCTGGAACGCAAAGGGCAACGGAAGGAACAGGATGTCCAGTCCCTTACGCTGGACACAGCAGGGCGAGAGGACTCATTTGATGATATTACCACCCAAAAAAAGGGAATGTATTCGCCAACCAGAAGAAAACTAGACATATACAAATATAGAGTACTCACCAACATAGGGCACATATTTGATGACGACCACGTGGTCGGGCTTCTCTCCCGGCTTGTACAGGATCTGGTTGGACTCCACCATGTCATCCACCACGTTGCTCTTTGTTATCTGCAAACATTATGTCATGTCACAAGGGCACAAATATGTAGTTTTTCCGGGTCTGGATATTGGTGTAAGTATGTGAGTTTAAATGTTTGTATTATATACAAGAGAAATAAATAGTGTGTTATTCCCAAACATTTCTTCAAGCTTTATGCAAAAAGTAGCCCACAAACCGGTCACCCAATCTTTGTTCCAAATTTCAGGGAATTTTTGAAAAATACTTTTTGAAACACCAACCTCCTTGGAGCGGAACTGTTTAGGAGCTGAGAGATTCTTGCCGTCATTGTTACCCAAATGATTGTAGCTCACGATTGATACCGGCTTCAAACCTATGAAAAAATAGTTTATTTATTTAACAGCGAATTTTTTGATACTGATGACTGATGGAGAAGAAAAGTTGATGAACTGGAAGACGCAGCATAGACCTTCCACTAGGTGCACAGAGGACATCTTGACAATCGAGGGTAACCGATGGATGCAAGTAGCGAATTGTCGTTCGGCGGCGTAGCGGTCCAAAGGCGTTTTTGCGGACGGCGAGTAATGGGTGACTCGCCGTCCAATCATGGACCATGCCAAGGTCGACGGCGCGTCGTGTAGCACAGGTGCCTCTAAGAGCTGTCAGCAATTTAAGCCCCCCCCCCCCCATAGAGGGCCAAACGCCTCTTAGGGTCGCGGGACTGTCTTTTGAGGAAACCGTGAACCTGAAATGTTAAGGGCTATTGAAGGAACACTGCGGATTTTAGTCAGTACGCGTTTGACAATCCCTTCGCTCCACTCATGGCATGGCTGGCCATTAGATGATTTCACCACACAAAAAAAGGGGGGGAGGCCTTTATTCAGCAGTGTACGTCTTCCGGCTGATGATGATGATGATGAACTTAATTGTGATGATGTTACTATCCCGTACTCACCAGCGGATACGAGGAAGTCTACGAGCACGGACTTGAGCTTGGTCTGCCCGGACTTGAAGTCGTCTCCCGCCACGAACACACCGCGTAATTCCGCTCGCTCCACCACACCAGCTACCAGAGTATTTTGTGGCGAACCGTTTATGTATATGCACTGGAAGTTGAAGAAAACATCCGTCTTACTACAGAATGTTAAACATCTGTTGAACAGTTGTCTAAAAAAAAGTGTAACTGCAAAAAGACCGTACGCTAAAAAAACTGCTAAAAGACATTAACGTCAAATGCCGTTTTGAAGTTGACAGTTCTTTGAGACAAGTGTTCAACCGATGTTTAATGTTTTCGTAGAAAGACGGCAATTATTTAATGATGTTTCAAAAACACCTGATCTTCTTCCTGCCCTTATCCCATTCTACTTGTGGTCGGCGCAACACGTTTTCTTCTTCCATTCTCCCCTATCAGACGTCATAGTATCATTTACTCCTTTTTCTTTCATATCATTCCTTAGACAATCCATCCATCTTTTCTTTGGCCTTCCTCTTCCTCTCCATCCATCAACATTCATACTCATCACTCTCTTAGTCACATGGGTTGATTTAATATAGGACTTCTAACAGAAGAAAGAAAGACTTTTAACAGAAAGCTAAATCCTCGGGGTTACTATGTAAAATAGTTTTTGAAGACTGAAAGTTAAATTCTGGGCTCCTGTTTATATTTCAAAAAGCTTTCCAATAACAAAAGTCTACATTTTAATACAAACTGAGAAATGAGTGATATTAAAGTAAAACTACTAGAATAAACGTAAGATTTTTCGAATGGGGTTTTAAGTTTTTTCTTATTTTTTTAAGCGAAAGTATTAAATCGATTGAAAAAAGTAGACAGACAGGCCGCTGGGTTGTAGATTACCACCACAAGATAACCAAATCCAATAAATACTCACATTCTCATCAACAGCAGCGAGCGCGAAGATGGTGGATGGTGATATCTCAGTGTTGTTGTCCCTCAGAGCTCGCTCCAAGTTCTCTGAGGTGTCGTGCACGCCCGGGAGGACCTCGCAGAACCTGAGATAGAAGAAATTAGACTTTATGGTCGTACTGTGGAGGAAAAACTATAGGCTTTTTATAATAAAGAAAGAAAGAAAATTGTGTTTATTGGCATTAAAACTATTTAAAACTAATCAAAATTATAACAACAGTAACATAAAATAAAGAACTGAAATAATCATTAAAAAAACTAACAATTTAATGCCAAAGGGCCTCAGCTCAGCATTATGCTAGATGGCAACACAGAGTTTGCCACCTGACGCTGATTTTCAGCTGCAGCCCACGAGTGTCATACGCTCGAAAACAAATACGTAAAGTAGATAATCGTAGGTGAGTCTACAGTCAGTACCAATCACATACGTTTTCACAAAAATATACAGTGCACAGTGTACCTACTCACAATTAACTGCCAGAGATAAACTAAGTGAGTAGCTAAAGTCTACTGTAACGTTGTGAATAATCAACGTTATCCTTTGACCTATAATCAATCCATTAGTCAACGTTTAACAAAATAGTTACAATGGAATGCAAGGAATGCCTACACATTCCTTTTCGTGTTATAGTCATACGCAATGTTCTTCGTCAACCGACTCAGAAAAAAACTCGTACTTGGGGGTATCGTAAAATTGTTTTATTTCGCGTCGAGACTAAAAGTCATTTATAGGCGGGTAGTTCTGAATTATTACAGAGTTTTGGTGTTGTAGTCGGAAGACGTCGTTCAACGTTAACCGGTTGATAATTAAAGTGAAGTACCTAATGTGCTCATGAGTATAAATAAGCTCGCACAGGACGTCAACGGGACTCATTTACGATTAAACTTTGTCGGCTGTTACACTGTCTCTCTTCATTAGAATCTTGTGACACCTTGCGTAACAGATTTGTTAAAAAATATTTTTTTTGTATTCAATATTTTATTTTAAATAAAATTAGTTAAGTGTTCGCCCCGGTTTAGGGTAAGTGCCAAAAGCAGTCCAAACAATTATTATAACCGCTAGCTCATATTTTGTTTTTTATATTGAGTAGGTACCTTCGGACTCAATTATTGTGTGTTCATATTTTTTCTTTGTCCGTTGGTTTTACTTATTTTTTTAAGCCTCGAGTATTTCATACGCTCGTAGGCCTTACTATGATTTTAAGTGTTAATGCTTCACGCTAATAGAACTATTGTTCCTGCCTTGTAAACTCCGATCTGATGACGACCAATGACCACAAACACCCTTAGTGCCGTACGTCCTAGCTTTCGCCTATGCTGTGAGGTCATCATCAGAGAGGATTAGCAGAGGACTTTTATTTACCGCTGGACGTTGATTCCAGGGAACAAGATTGGGAGTTAAATAACTCCATCTTCAACGTTCGTGAGTCCAGCTCTGACTCACCCCACCGAACGTCTGAGGCCTGCACACGCAGCTGACCTGCCACACACACTAAGCGGCACTCACACCAGACCTGCCGGCGCAACCACCATCTCGTCCCTGCGGTCACTCTCACCTCAGGGTCAACTCCTCGGCGTCGCGTCGCTCCACTTACGCGATAGTCAGGGCAGTACTAGTGCGCCTATTTTCGCGGAACAATAAATTATCAAGTGACGGCTGTGAACCACGACCTTAATAAATTATCTTGTTAACGTTGGTGAGTTTTTTTTTTTATTTTCAACTCACCTTCATACGTTACACTACAATAATAAAATTTTGTTAAAAAAGGAAAAAAAATATATGTATATATAAAATATTAATAATACAATACATCTAGTCATATGAAAATTAAGTACATTAGGGGTTGCTCAAATAGCTGATATGTTGGCTCGAATGTCTTCAAATTCTTTTTGGTGACTTAGTAAAAACAGCTTCAATTTCGACTTAATTGTCGAGGAACTTTTACTATATTTAATGGGAGGAGGGATATTGTTCCAACACTTACTAGCTGCGTACCGAAAACTGCCCCTAAAAGCCGCCGATTTATGCTGTGGGATGGAAAGCTGTTGCGAACATTTTCTTCCCTCACCAATTCTGTGCTTACTAGTCCAAGACAGTCTATCGAACAAGTAGGACGGAGTGTGAGTTCTGATAACTCCAAAGAGTAAGCTCGCCAAGTGTAGTTTACGTCTTGCTTTTATTTTTAAAATGCTGTGCTCGTTGGAAAAAGGTGTGACATGTCCTCTAAAAGGGACGTTAAAACAAAAAATATAGAAAGAAGAAGCCCGGCGGTCCTAAACTATTAAACTATTTTCTTGGAATATCATGCGACTGTTCCTTAATTACCCTGAGCTGATAAAATTCTAGTTTTTCTTAAATCAAATTAATGTTAGTGGAAAATGTGGAAATGCTACCTCATAAGAGGTAGAGGTGGGTCCCACCTCCACCCGGCCTCCATGATGCGCGTGCCATTGACCAATTCAGTAAGTCCCCCAAATACCACAGTTCTAAACGTAGCGTTATTTAAGCCTTATGTGATGCAAAACATTGCATGAGAGTTGTATTACATTACGGGCAATGAATTCAGTTAATAAAACAAATACCGCAATGTAGCCAAACTAGCCTGCCGGGGTCTCGGGCCAGAACGTAAAGCGCTACTGATGGATAACCGTGGATTTTAGTCAGTACAAGTCTGACAATCCCTCCTGGCCCCGCCCTGGGTAGCAGGATTACCTCATTTGATGATTTTACCACGATAAAAAAAATAGCCAAATTTAAACCGGCATGCAGGTTCTCGCATTGTCTGAATGAGGCTTTAGACTTAGTATTGTGATTTAACGTTAAAGTAACACATGACATACTTGGCAAAGATGAGAAAAAAGTGTAATATTTTTTATTCTAAGAGTGTCAAGATGTTAGCGTGCCCATTACCCAGCAAATAAAAAAAAATGCATTTAAATACGTTATATTTGCAATTTTGTATAGCTCTGCCTTGATGAAAGTCAGTCAGAGTATTAGACTCTGACTGACTTTCATCAAGGCATTGAACTTTGTCTATTTATAGAATTATTGTCACTTGTAAAAAATATAACTCGCCGAGACATGCGTTTTTGTGACGCGGTCAATAACGCTTGAACATAGATTGATTAATAAAATGCTGACGTCAGTACACAAAGTGGATTAACCTTTTTTAATCTTATTGTTAAAAATTTAAATGATTTATTGCAGTGACAGCCAATGCATAGCCAAAGTAGAAATAATTTCATGATTCTAATTTCCATTTGCTTATCAATCTAGAATCATGACATTTTTGAGAAGGGCTTAAGTTTATACTAAATGGCAAATTGCTTGCGTAGCGTAGCCCTAAAAGCTGCCACCATTGTTGGGACTTTTTTTTTTTTAGCGTGGTAAAATCATCAAATGAGTCCTCTCACCCCGGGCAGGGCGGGAGGGACTGTCAGACTTGTACTGACTAAAATCCACGGTGTCCTTCAGTAGCCCTTTATGTTCCGGTGTCACGGTAATGAGATAAGTCCCGCGACCCCGGCAGGCTTTGGCCCTCTAGAGAGGGGGCCCCGTCATCATGCTGACGCTCTTTGAGGCGCGCGTGGAACACAACGCGCCGTCGACCCGGGCATGGTCCATGGTCGGGCAGCGAGTTGCCCTTTACTCGCCGCCCGCCTACGGTGGCCGGAGATCGTCTTGCGACGTCCGTCGCCGTGGGCGTCCACCACCGCGGGACCATTTTTGGGACTTGGCAGACCTTGTATGCCGCTAGTCGAATGAGTTAGGCGGAAAGATTTTCAAGATGGAAAGAATGGCAGGCCCTGTCTTAGAAGTGCACGCAGATAAACGTATACGAGAACTTCTGGTTGCAACCGTGACAGCAAGACTTACTAGTTGACTTTACAACATTTCTAGTAATAAATACTAAGTCCTTGTTATCTCTACTACTCACTTATTATTTATTACTAGAAATGTAATAAAGTCAACTAGTGAGTCTTGTCACGGTTGCAACCAGAAGTTCTCGTATAGGTAGCCAGACATTTCTCTGCGTGTGGATCAATATGGGCTTGTAACAATACTAAGAGTACGTTATAGGGGATAAAAATTTGGATCGGCCTGCAGGCAAAGGGAAGGAACAGGGTGATTTTAAGCAATAATCTGACAGTCCCGAAGCGGAAGCGCTTCATCCAGAAGGAGATGACTCATTTGTGGAATTTCCAAACAAAACATATTATAGAAAAAGGGGTTTAAAATCTTATATAGATTTTATAGTTTGCACAGAGAGGAGGCCTGTCTTAGAAGTGGGAACATTATAGGCTGATTAGTGAGAGAGATGATGATGATAATTCCAACGGACATGGTTCTTATAATAGAAATTAAATATATGATTCTATAATATAGATGAAAAGTACAGTCACCTCTCAGTATTAGCAGTCCAAAGCACGATGACTTTGTCCAGTTTGTTCTTATCACGGAAGTCCTTGATGTCGGCGCGCACTTGCAGGTATTGCTCGTATCTAGTTCCACGGATCAGGTTGGTAGCTCTGTCGGCCTGAAAACAAAGCAGATATCTTAGTATTTCTAAAAAAAAATACATGTGGCACTCGGAGACTGCCGCGGTGAAGCTATTGCAGAATTTTTTTATTTATTTTAAAAGAATAAAATCACCTACCGCGTATATTAAACGAGAGTATAATTTATTTAAAATGTTTGTGGTGCACTACTGTAATAAAAAACTTCTTTGTTGTAGGAGAATTTTAAAGTAGGTTTCATTGTGAAAACTCCTTTTGTAGCTGGCCGTTTAGAATCAGTAAGAAAAAGTAAATTGTGGATATTTTTATGATTGCCGAAGTCTCCCGAACTGAAACGATGTTAGAGGATGCGTGGTGTCAGGTTTTTTCCTTAGATTTTTGGAATTTTTTTGATTCGGTCGCCGCGCCCGCCGCGCCCGCCGCACCGCGCTCAGAGCCCGCGATAAAAGCTATGCAATAGCTTAAAAGCAGTAAATAAACCATCCGAAAGATATGAGCTTTCATATCGGTGAAGGAAAATATTGTAAGGAATATCTACCAACACGGACTGTGCTAGCGTTCTATAATTTTAACTTATTTCAAGATGATGCAATATTTATTGGTATTATTTGAGTTATTCAACCTACTGTTTATTATTATCAGCTGCTAAAAGTTTATTATTTTTATTAAAATTCGCTGTAAATGCCAAAGCTACCAAAAAAACAGAAATGGCTACCGTTCATATACAGGGGTTGTCCCTCATGTGGAATAATTTTATTGATAGAATTGAACAAGCTACCTTCCCTTTATGTTTGTACAGACCGAAACCGGACACTTGGTATAGGCACCCATAAACAAATAATCAAATTGGAAAATGAACGCAGGACCTCACTCGCGCTTGAGACCACTCAACCAACGGGCAACCAGATAATTCAGTGCATTACAACGATTTTACGATTAGCAAATCTGAAGTTTAAAGCCAAGGACAAAGCATGGTGCCACATAATTCACGTTACAACAATTTCCCGTCGCCAAATCTTTACTACGTACAATATTACATTGTGAATAGCCAAACATTTTCCTCATACATATACGTAGGTACTTACTATGTATTGATAAGGAATCTATTGAACTTACCGCTGAACATTCATACTTGATTCAATTCAGGTTTAATATTTGATATTTGTTTAAAGATGACGTGGTAAAGGGGACTTTGTGCAGGATAGTTATGGTCGAAAATTGCTTACACGGTAACAACCAACGAAAAATTCTATCAATGCCGGATTCATCGTAATCTTAAACCATGTAAATTAATTCAGCATGGTTAGAGGTATGTGAGACAGGCCGCGACTCAGTTTAAAACTTCTATCGTGTTATATTTATCAATATGAACTACCGAATGATTATTTTCAGCAGATCCATGTATCCGTCTGGTACACTTTTAATAGCATAATGAGCCTGTATAATCAATGCAGGATAAAGATTAAGGGCCTTACTTATAAACATTGATTAGACGTTACTTATCTTAAATAGCTCTTAAGTCACTTGCCATCTCTATTCATTAAAATAGAAATGATAAGGACAGGTGATATTTAATCGGTAGCTAAGCAACACAAGTTTTTATAAGTAAGAGGGTAATTGCCTTACTTGCATTGAAACCTTAATTGATCTAGAATCATCTACTGGACCCTTTTTTTTAAAACATCAAAAGACTCCTCCCACCCAGGCCAGGGTGGGACGGGAGTGATTGTCAGACTTGTACTGACTAAAATCTACGATGATCTTTCAATAGCCCTTTACGTTCCAGGGTCACGGTTACCTGATAAGACAGCCCGCGACCCCGGCAGGCTTTGGCCCAAGGCGCCTCAAAAAGCTGTCAGCAAGCTAACGGGGCCCTGTTAGATTCCTGACAGCTTTTTGAGGTACGCGTGGAACACTAGGAGCCATCGTCGACCCGGGCATGATACATGATCGGACGGCGAGTCACCCATTACTCGCCGTCCGCATGACCGCGCATCTACTGGCCTTTGGTAAAGGTTTGTAAAACTCCGGAAACACACACATTTAAGTACCTAAAAGACCGCAGAAATTATAAAGCAATGCCAAAAAAGCTGATACATTGTAAGCATAAAATCTATTCCACGCGTCGTCTATCAAATTATCCACATAAAAGAGACTATCTATTCAAGGCTGATGATCGATCGGATACTATTTTCGGCGCTTTCTATCGCAATAATCTGAGTGTCCATAGTAACATGGGATTTTTGGCAAACCCTTACCGCAGAGGTGCCAATTACTGGGTTATAAGTGGCGAGGATTATTATCTAGTAATTATGTATATTATTTATTGGAAAGTGGATGTAATTATTATTGTCTACACTTCTACAGTACTATCAAAAAAGAAAAAAAAATTGTAAGTATGGATTTGGGGATAAATATCCGAAAGTATGCTCCGATTTCGAAATGTTTTTCACCGATTGATAGGTACATTATAACCAAGTGTCCTAGGTTTGCTTTTTCGACACGGACGAAGTTGCGGTCAGAAACTAAATAGGTAAACCATAATGAACATGCGCTTCACATAGTGAACTTTTTAATAAAGCGTTTTATTTTTTTAATTTCATGAACTTTGAAATTATTTTTTTCAAGTTATCTCATTACCGTGACCCCGGAACGTAAAGGGCTATTGAAGGACACCGTGGATTTTAGTCAGTACAAGTCTGACAGTCCCTCCCGCCCTGCCCGGGGTGGGAGGACTCATTTGATGATTTTACCACGCTAAAAAAAAAGTTAGTAAGCTGGTTTATTTTTTCTGAATTATTAAAGCATTTTATTGAGAAAATAACTGGATTTACTAACTTATCTTTCAGTGTCTAGCGTAATCCATATCGTAGAACAGACAGCCGATGGAAATTCAAAAATTCAAAACCAGAAGTCAACATCTACAAAAGGCCTTGATATCATGGGATGCCCCATGATTTTAAAAAGACAAGATAGGGCATTGTGTCGCGATTTGGGAGAGGCATATATCCAGCAGTGTAGTGTGATAGGCCTAGTAGTTGCCTCATGGTTATAATTTCTAGTAGAGTATATTTTGAAACTAAAACAACACTAGGCGGGGTATTTTTCAAATATCGAATAATCAGAACCCGCGATCTGACACTGTTTTATAAACAGAACGTCGAAGGCAATGGAACATTTTATTATTCCTCTGTGGGCCATTCATAGACAATCGATCTTTGTAAACATACTGGCCACTTTATGATCAACAGGCGCCTCAGACGCCACGTGTTTTGGAAAAAAAAATCTAGACAATAGTGTATACTACTGTCCTTTCATTGTTGTTATAGATGACCTTTATTTTAGTTCACATAGGGTTTATATCGTAAGTATAATTACTTGGACAGAACTTACACGTGTCTCGAGCTTGACACATGTCTTGGTTGCTTGGCTCATTATAATCTATCAATGGTGTGTTTATAAATATTGAGCTCGTGTAAAAGCTCTTTTGAATAATAGCCATAACTTAATTTATAAACAAGCCAATTGCTTTAGCAAAGCTCTTATTTATAAAATTAATGACTAATTTGTTGTTTTGGAAAGTTGACACGTGTAAGCCAAAGACATTTTTTTTTTTTCGTTATTTTCGCCTCTTCGGGACAGGCAAAGGGAGCTGAGCCCATACAGCCAATAAGCCAAAGACAGATGACAAGTAATAGAGAAGTATGTAAAAAGAGAGTGTAGAGCAGTGGTGGCCAAGTGGTGTCGGTTATGCATTCAATAGGGTAATGTGAGTGTACAATATGGCCTTGTGTACACCCACATTTCGATATTTTATTAAATATCTTAATGACAAAAGCATACGGCCGACCAGATAGATAGTGGTCACCGTTTCCTAAGGACGTCTTCAACACCAGAGAGGTAAATTAACCTTTTTGTAGAGCCCCATTTAAGTCATAAGTACACCACTGACCATAGATTATTACAGTACCTTTATTTGGTGGAAAGTGAGAAATAAAAGCAGCAATTTCATAACAGATCGAACTAAAGATGTCCAAACAATAAATCTATCCTAATATTATAAAGCTGAGTTTGTTTGTTTGTTTGGTTGTTTGAATGCGCTAATCTCAGGATCTACTGGTTAAAATTGAAAAAATATTTTGTAGTTGGATAGTCCATTTATCAAAAAGGCTATAGGCTATATAACATTACGCTACCATCAATAGAAGCCGAGCAGTGGGTGTAATCGTGGGGAAAAACGTTTAATTTTCTCTGAATGTGAATCTTGGCAATCAGCCCGAAGCATGGTCGGAAATAAGGAAGCGTCAAATGACAACTTAATATCGTTTACAAGCGTTTTAAACATATTACTGACTTAAAAGTAGTCTTCAAGAGACATCAAATGTTGCCACTACTAAATTATGCGGCGATTATAAACTTTAACTAGGCAGAATAAAAAAATATGTGACTGTATTCATTTGTTAAAAAAAAAACGCCTAATAATTTATGACCACTTTTAAAGCAAGAAGTTAGCTTGGTGAATTTAAAAGACAATTTAAGTGTTGCTGTTTATTAGAATTAATTGTCAACATAAATCATACTGGCAACATGCATATTCTTCATAATCTTAGGATTATTGTTTCTGGACTATTGCCAGAGATTGCTCTATTATAGACGAAAGAGCTTTTTTTTTTAAATATCGTTCTGACGTGACGGTATAACAAACATTCATCAGCCATCCATTCAGAGTGTTTGAAGTAGATTCATACCGCTTAAGCTTGTGGTAAGTTTTACCGATATCTTGTATATTTTGACAGGCCTGTTGGTCTAGTGGTTAGTGACGCTGACTGCTATGCCGGAGGTCGTGGTTTCGATTCCCACCCAGGACAAATGTTTGTGTGATGAGCACGATCATTTGTTCTGTGTCTGGGTGTAATTTATCTATAACTAGCTTCTGCCCGCGACTTCGTACGCGGATCCTGTTGCCTATGCCAGCGACAACGGGGTCGTCAAAATCGAAGATCTGAAACTGGTCTTATTGGCCTTACTCGAAAGCGGGGCCCTTCCACAGGTAGCGCGACCTGAAGGTGGATAAAAACCTTACTCAACTACGTCATTTTAGCAAGACATTTTACATGATATTACTCATGGTACTATTTCAAGACCTTTTGTATGCTGCCAGACCAATCCGATGGGCCATTCATTCTGCCAGATGCCTTAAAGTCCTTCCCTTAAATTTGAATACCTCTTTTTACCAACTTGAGGGGTGATTTTAGATAAATACAAAAACACGTGTTTGATTATTTTTGATCTAGTATGTAAATACTGATTTTCGAATTGATGGGCCCGTGCGTTATGATTTTCCCATACAAATTTCAACATCGTATAAATCACGAATGGAGGGTAGTTTAAAAAAAGAATGATGCCAATCTTTTTTATTTACTTATGTTCATATTCGTGGTATGTTTCAAATTTATAAACCCAAGGAATACGATTTTTCGCACAAAAGTTTTCACCCCTTTTCACCCCCTTAGAGGGGGGCTTCCGCAAAATCCCTTCTTACTTCCCACCTACATAGTAAACTGCAATTGCTGTCCAAAATTTAGAATTCTGCGTTAAGCGGTTTTGGCTCAGGAGAGGCAGGACAGAGGCGGGGGATTCAAGTTTAAGAGAAGGACTTTAAGGCGTCTGGCAGAATGATTGGCTCATCGGATTGGTCTGGCAGCTTACAAAAGGTCTTGAAATAGTACCATGAGTAATATCATGTAAAATGTCTTGCTAAAATGACGTAGTTGAGTAAGGTTTTTATCCACCTTCAGGTCGCGCTACCTGTGGAAGGGCCCCGCTTTCGAGATAGTAAGTACCTACACAAATACTGTCTTAACTTTATAGTTGACTACAAACCCTCAAAATTTCAGCTTTGCTAAAATGACGTAGGTCTGGGGGCTCTGGGATCTCACTCTATAGTACTTTTTGTTCAGATCCCTTATTCAATTTCGGCACAAACATCTTCTTCGTGATCATGTTACTACGTTTTGTGTCACGTCTCACGGAAACAGGATAAAAATTTGATCGTCTTGGTGGCGGCATAGCATTAATAATTATGATAATATCGGCACAATAAGCTTAGAAACTCAATACAAACATATCGGCCGTTCAATTGATGTTTTGATTGATAAATTATTCGTTTTCTGTCATTCCATGTCAGTTGCGTTTTATTATACCACGTTTTATGTCACGTCCCACGGAAACGGGATAAAACAAAACAAAATAAAAAAAAAACCGGCCAAGTGCGAGTTGGACTCGCCCATGAAGGGTTCCGTAGTAGCAAGCATAGATTAGGGATGTAATTATATTTAGATTAGTAAGTAATATACACAAACAACAAAAATAACTTTGTTTTTCATAGTGTTTGTATGAATGGCAAAGTTATATTTGCGGTTTTTTAAAATGTACTATATCTCAAAAACTGCTAACTGTATCTCATCCAAACCAATTTTCGTTGGAAGTTTTTGTTGAGGTCTACATTATATTTTTTTTTTAGTTTCATCATTCTCTTATTTTAGAAGTTACGGGGGGGGGGGACCAACTTTTTACCACTTTGGAAGTGTCTCTCGCGCAAACTGTTCAGTTTAGAAAAAAATGATATTAGTAACCTCAATATCATTTTTGAAGACCTATCCATACATACCCCACACGTATATGTTTGGTGAAAAAAAAAATTTTTGAGTTTCAATTCCAAGTATGGGGGGCACCCCCAAAATTTGTTTTGTTTTTATTTTTGTGCGAAAATCCTAATGCGGTTCACATAATACATCTACTTACCAAGTTTCAACAGCATAGCTCTTATACTTTCGACAAAAAGTGGCTGTGACATACACGGTCAGACAGACAGACAGACAGACAGACATGACGAATCTATAAGGGTTCCGTTTTTGCCATTTGGCTACGGAACCCTAAAAAGGTAAAAAGTATCCTATATGTTTCTCCTGGTTCTAAGCTACCTCCCCACCAATTTTCAGCCAAATCGGTTCAGCCGTTCTTGAGTTATAAATAGTGTAACTAACACGACTTTCTTTTATATACTAAAAGGTAAAAAGTATCCTATATGTTTCTCCTGGTTCTAAGCTACCTCCCCACCAATTTTCAGCCAAATCGGTTCAGCCGTTCTTGAGTTATAAATAGTGTAACTAACACGACTTTCTTTTATATATATAGATATGTATGTATTTAGAAATATATAAGTATGTTTATCAGTTGTCTAGTACCCATAACACAAGCTCTGCTTAGCTTGGGACTAGAGGGCGTTGTGTGATAGTTGTGGAATATTATATCTACATGATATTTATTAGTTCTAACATAAGTATAGCACTTATACAACGTTATCATCGAGTCATTATAAATCGATAACATACATTCAGTCATACACTACAACACATGGCACCTAAGCCATGGTTAACTAGAACTGCACTTGATCAGTTGCCTAGCCTATTCCCAAATATGCTGGAGTTGGCTTCCAGTTAAACCGGATGCAGCTGAATTTCAATATTTTACATGGTTATCTGACCTCTACAACCTAGTAAGTGGATAATACGATACCCCTTTATAAGACAACATAAACATATAAGCCGTGAAACACTCAAAGTAGCAATAACTTGCAACGATTTATTTTTTTATTTGAATACTTGGAAGCTTCCATTTTCAGTTATCAATAGGAAAAACCCCGTCATTTGAAAATGAACACACTGATTTGGCATGAATACAAAACTAGAGGAAACAGGTATCTATGGCAACGATGACTAAGCGACATAAGCTGCTAATAAGTTAATTAACAACCAGGAAAACTGTAGTAATAATAGACAATTTATTAATGTGTTTAATGCGGTGTTATTAATTGCTCTATTTGAATTGTTGAAGAAAATGAATTGAGAACCTCCTCTTTTTTAATGTCGGTTAAAAAAGCATCTATATCAAAGTAGACAAGGACAAAGCTTGATTTTGGAGAAAATAATATCACAAGTCAAGTGACTAGACAAGACGGCACTCCCATTAAGACCGACAAACACTACTGTAGAAAATAAAATTACATGATACGACTCTTCAATACAGTTCATCCTTGCTCATTATTCCATATCCACCTTTTTTTTACTTAGCAATCCACCTCGAGTAACAACAGTACCATAGAGTACCTGTAGTCTGCAGTCTGCGGAGACCTCTCGCGCCCGGCATTGGTCGAGGCCATGCTGCGGGGCGAGACGGAGTGGGAAGCGGTCGCCTCCTTCTGCGAAGCAGTCATGCTCGCGAAGGAGGATGCGGGCCGCGTGAGGGAGAGGACAATGTCCTCCCTCCGCCCCAGCCGCGGTGGTGGACGCCCACGGCGACGTACGTCGCAAGACGATCCCCGGCCACCGTAGGCGCGGGCATGCGGGCGGCGAGTAAAGGGCAACTCGCTGCCCGACCATGGACCATGCCCGGGTCGACAGCGCGTAGTGTGCACGCGCGCCTCAAAAAGCGTCACCATAATGACGGGGCCCCCTCTCTCACCGTGGATTTTAGTCAGTACAAGTCTGACAGTCCCTCCCGCCCTGCCCGGGGTGGGAGGACTCATTTATTTGATGATTTTACCACGCTAAAAAAAAAAAAAAGCCGCCTATCTGGCTCGCAATAACCGACAACCATCCTGTCAGAGTCTCGCGTCAAAGAGTTTTTACTGAGTTCTCTCGGTGCGCAATAGTTCCAGTTTTTTCGGGTTGAGTCGGGTTCATCTTAAGTTTCAGCCTTTTGAAATATTCTATGTAATAACGTTCCATGCTGTTCTAGTTCGTGTTATGTCTTATTGTTTAGTAAATAACTAAATATCTATCTTAACTTAAAATTTTATTACAACTGAAATATCCAATTTGGTGAGGTGATCTGTACCACAGGATCTTCCTACTTCAGACACCTTTCTTTATTTAACGTTGTACAAGTAATGCAGTGCCTGAATCATCTTGATGTGGAGAATAATAAAGACTTTATGATTTCTTTTTTATCTATGCTTCTTGAGGCCAATTAAAATATCATTCCATAGAATTATGTATGCTTTCTGTATTCATTATCTTTCCATAAAGACTCCGCTAACGCACTGACATAACAGCAATTCCCACCTGACCCTAATTTTGGGAGCATCAATAAACCCAAGGCGAATGGTGTCAAGGGCACCGTCCCCTCTGCCCCTGACGTTCCCTCTCTCCTTTGTCATTCGCGTGACAAATCCTTTCAGCTAAAATGCTTTTCATTAAAACCTTGACGGGAGCCTTAAAGTATAGACATACCTTTCTCAACCCCTGTCATATGTTTTCCTGTGGTATTGAGATTTGGTCATAATACATCGTGTTTCTAGAATAATTTATTTTGTGTTGGGTATGTCAAATTATTTCATGCGTAGTACCTAATTATATTTGAATCTCGCTTATGCCTGTGCTTATGCTAAAATTTAGACTTCGCCTGCGGGGAATTCCGTTACTGTCCAACATGATTATACTTTTGGGATTAAAAGAATAATTTACGTTAATCTAGGTAATAAGCCATTTGTGTTTCAAATCAAATCCAAATTCCTTCAGTAGCTTTATTAATCATCGTGTAGAGAGTAATACCTAGTGTGGGGCAACTTTTTTTAAAAAGAACAAAATAAATGTGAGAAATAGAGAGAGCATATCGCACAGCAGTATTATTGGTTATCATCACCGAGCCGATTGGAATGCACGTTAAAAATAGTCCCTTCCATTGATTTCATTCTATTTCGTCTTCCGTACGTCAGAGAACTATTTTAGAAATACGGTCGACCCGGCTGCCCTAACGTACCGCGTAGTGGCCTTGACAATGGCTAACGCGAGTGCATTTATAGGTACCTATTAGCTTCGGCTTCGATAATACTCAGTGTACATAGAGCCGTAATTATTCGCAAGGTCTTAACGTACAGCGAAATTATACGGCAGTAGAGTGAATCTACTGTGCTATCTAATGGTTTACTTGAATCTGAAAACGTAGTAGGTCTGTAGGTACAATGTTTACGGGATTTAAATGTATTAGGAGGTGTGTCCAGAAAATTCTGGATATTAGGTATAAATGAGAAAGTTTAAGAGGATGGATAGAATAGAATAAGAATGGATAGAATAGCTTCTTTTCTTTTTGACGTTCTTTTGGGATTGAGAATAACGCCCCTGGTGGCATAAGGGAAACCACACCTCAAACTGGAATTAATGAAAATAATCATAATACAAAATGAAAAAAAAAACTATAGAATATTCTATTTTATGAATTTAATCGATTTCATATTATGATTCCACTAAATGGCCTATTTAGACCCTTAGGTCGATTCCATGTCCATAACTGTCCACAACGCAAGCCAATCTCACTCAAAGTTCCAACTCATTCCTATGAACTATAGACACATTCATCTAACAAACATCACACCATAATCATGCCATACACGCCGCTCTGACGTCACTACACGTCACGTACTCACACATGACGCAGACCGACGCGACGTCACGTTATGTAGGTGTGGTCTATTTCAAAGAATCAACGTTCATGCGATTCTACAGGGCTGTCCGTTTGTGGTGAGAATTCAATTGGTTGTCCGCTTTTGATGTTATTTCTTGTTAAACGAATAGAAGCTCTATTTTATTAATGGTTAAGTTGATTTCAGAATTAGGTACTAGTGCTTTAAAAATCTTATTTTATTTGATATGGGTTTTGCTCTTGACTCTAGTATGTCAGAATTGACATAGACAAACTCTACGATAGAGTCAACTTACCCAGATAAAGTCTGTTTAGATTGAAGAGATTCGGGTTGTTTGCGTTCGGGAACACAGGAGCAGGTAGTGAGTTCCACTCAATTGCTGAACTTTAAGAGTTCATTCTTGACTGCCTAAAAACCATCCTGCGGTCGTATTACAACGTCTTAAAACCAGGCTTGCTTCGGCGAGTGAAAGTGACAGAGCTATACAAGTCGTCTAGCGCCATCTCGTTCACTCACTGAAACAAGCCTGGTTATAAGACGTTGTAGGTCCTTCAGTTGCTCTTTACGTGTTGAGTTGAATCTATTACATAAAACCGAAAGGTGATTAATAATAATATTCCACAACTATCACATAACGCCATCTAGTTCCAAGCTAAGCAGAGCTTGTGTTATGGGTACTAGACAACCGATAAACATACATATTATAGATAAATTACACCCAGACAGAGAACAAATGATCGTGCTCATCACACAAACATTTGACCTGGGTGGGAATCGAACCCACGACCTCCGGCATAGCAGTCAGGGTCACTAACCACTAGACCAACAGGCCAGTCACTCACTCATCACGAAAACTCAGAAACTACAAGTGCTAGGAGTTTCAAATTTTGCATGGGTATTATTTTTAGGACGTAGGTGCTGAAATTTGACCCCTAATTGGTTGTTTTTGAGGTCGATAGTTTGTATGTAACTTCGCCACGGGGAAGAAGTAGTCTACACTAATATTATAAAGCTGAAGAGTTTGTTTGTTTGTTTGTTTGTTTGAACGAGCTAATCTCAGGAACTACTGGTTCGAATTGAAAAATTCTTTTTGTGTTGAATAGACCATTTATCGAGGAAGGCTATAGGCTATATAACATCACGCTATCACCAATAGGAGCGGAGCAAAAAATTCAAAATCGGGAAAATGGATTCCATTTCGAGAGTTTCCGTTGCGTGCGCTGCGTAAACGGTTAAAGATACGCAAAAATAATGTACTACGGAATTATTCCTGATAGAAAGTTCTAAAATAAAGTCCGCGAGAGCATACATTTGTCTTTTAAGGTTAAGTCATTATAACCTTTTTTATGGAAATCAAATTTGATTTTAAAGTTATGCATTACTTGCGAAGGTATTTTATTTAGGGATAGGATGGGATAGGATGGGATAGGATGGAATAGGATGGGATAGGATGGGATAGGGTCACGCATAGGTACGACCTGTTTCCTTGAAAGAATGACTTTCGCCCATGTTTACGTCCTGGGGCTGACAGCGCCGGTAAAGGCAGGAACGGGCAGGCTCCGGAGTCCGCCTATACTACTCAGGTCCCAGAGGCGTTTAAACGTAGATTTTTCTCTTGCACGAGCATGCGGGCGGCGAGTATGCCTGGGTCGACGGCGCGTTGAGTTCAACACGCCGTCGACCCAGCCGCCGTCTAGTAGGTAATATGTTTACACGTTTTATAAAAAAATAGCTAACACAGTACAGGTATTACAATAGGTACTTAAATGCTAGTTCGTACAACGGTAGGCAAATAGTGCTATTAATATATCACGTTGAGGAAATGTTTAGGGAAGCGTAAGCGCAGATCTGGAACAGAAATAACTTCGTGGATTGCTGAGTGTGCCAATATCAAGAGGAAGGATATTTACTACATATTTCTGGTAATAATACCTATTTTGAAAACTGAGTTGCAAGATATGGAAATCCCCTCAAAGTGAGGATATTTCTACGAAAATTAGTATACATACAGCAGTATACTAATTTAATTAGTATACAGTATAATAAAATTAGTATACCTACCAACAGTTACCCCTGTAGTCTTTAATTTTTTTTCCTAGCCTGCTCTGTCCCACTCCTGGGCAAAGGCCTCCCTCCACTCTTTCCATCTTTCATCGTGCTTCCTCCTTCCAGTTCGGGCAGAATCTGTCTAGTTCGTCCCGCCATCTCCTGCGTGGTCTGCCGCGACCACGCCTCACTGTCTCAGGGCACCAGTATTGTGTTATTTTGGCCCACAGTTCGTCTGGCATGCGGCAGACATGTCCTGCCCAGTCCCACTTCAGTTGGGCAGCCTTCTGAGCCACGTCAGCTATATTTGTTTTGGAGCGCAATATTGTGTTTCGTACTCGGTCCGTTAATTTCACACCTAGTATACTGCGCTCCATTGCTCGTTGGCAAACCTTGAGTTTGGACTTCTGGATGTCAGTAATACTTTTTTTTATTAACTCCAACGGGCTATTTTATAAGGTTGGTTGGCGCAATGCTTAATAGCGATTAAACTCACTGTTAGTCGCAGGTCGCAGGTTATATTCCCGTGTAGAATAAAAAATATTTGTCCGGCTTACACTTACAGATAGTCGTTCCTGGTTTGACAATTTTTTTGTACGTTAATTTAAACGTTTTCAAATGCACCTAAAGCAAGGTTTTAAGAAGGCAGAAAAATTTACAGCGCGGGGCCAAAGGCTTTTTAACTGACTTCAAAAAAATGAGAAGGTTCTCAGTTCGACCGTTTTCTGATACGGAGCTCTCTGCCTCAGATTATAAAACAGCAACAGTGTTGTTGTAATAGCGCAGTTACTAGTTATGTTATAAATATAATTATACACTAATTTAATTTAAATACTGTGCCTGTAAAATAGTAAAAGTAAACAGCTCTTAAGGAAAAATATAGCGCTTAAGACACTATAAATGTAATAAGTTCAAGGTATACAACTACATATTTATTTACTATTATGCATTTATTTAAAGCATGTCAACTGAGCTATAACTCTGCTTTATTTCGCTTGTTAATGGCAAACCCTCAGTATAACGGGCGAGCCAAGTCAAAATATTAAAATTATAAAAAATTATGGATTGACGTGACAACCCTACTTTATCGCCAATTTTTAGAATTTAAATTACCACGAAAAAGTGTCGCGAAATTATGCATGTACAACGGTTTATATCGGATAGTCAATGAACTAAGAGTTCACATAGCAACAATCTAAAATATCATTGGCAACAATGAATATAATATGGATTCCTTACACGACGGGATACGACTTAATTTCGTTTGGCATTCATTTGATTTATCTCTATTCTCTATCACTATTTAAGCCGTTAGCTTTACATCAACGCAGTCGAGACGACTTGTTCGAGACAAACTTTTTAATTATTTAAAAAGTTTGTCTCCAACTTCCTATCTATGCTCTATTTCTATAATTTTAATAATATGCTCTATCGTTCTATGCTCTTTTGTGGAAAGAGCATAGATGTCTCTTTGGGCATGCGGGCGGCGAGTAATGGGCGTCTAGCTGCCCGACCATGGACTATGTCCGGGTCGACGGCGCGTTGTGTTCCACGTGCGCCTCAAAGAGTGTCAGCATAATGACGGGGCCCCCCATTTAGAGGGCCAAAGCCTGCCGGGGTCGCGGGACACACGTACCTATACCAAGACCCCGGTACATAAAGGGCTACTGAAGGACACCGTGGGTTTTAGTCAGTACAAGTCTGACAGTCCCTCCCGCTCTGCCCTGGGTGGGAGGACTCATTAGATGATTATAACAGGTAAAAAAAAAGATGTCTCTTTTCCACAAAGGAGACATCTATGCTGGCCTCAATTTCTTTAAAGTTATTTCTATTTTAATATTTTATTGTGTAACTAAACACATAACAGCTTTTAAAAAAAGATGTTTATTTTTTATTAGTGCTCGATGTGGCATACGTAGGTATCTCATAACGATTACTCTCTACAAGTCTAAACAATTAAGAAACTTTAAAAAAATGAATGCCTCTATAGATATCTTTTGTATACTGCTTAAAGCTCTTTCTGACCGGTTCAATGAACATCTTAAATGTTAAAACCATCTTAACATGTGTGGGTCGACGCGCGCCTAAAAGAGCTGTCTGCAAAATGATGGGGCCCCCCTTAGAGGGCCAAAGCCTGCCGAGGTCGCGGGACTAATTGGTAGCCGTGGCCCCGGAACGTAAAGGGCTTTTAAAGGACACCGTGGATTTTAGTCAGTACAAGTCTGGAAAAATACCACCAAAAAAAATCTCAACATGTGTTATTTCAAGGTGTGCGCTGGCCAATCACTCGTAAAATCCTGCGTACGCGCACTCATTCATGCGATCGTTCGCATGTCAGTGAATCGCTGACTTGGTACATTATTCTAATAGCTGAATTGTATGAAAGTGGCATCGAATTACTTCATCGTATGATTTAATTAATAAATGTAGTTTGATTTTGATTTTTTGAAAAACATTACGGATTTGAATTTTTTCTTTTTTTTATAATACATTATATACGAGATTTCTTTGGTAAAGAAGTAGGTATATATCTTAAATGGGGAAATACTGTGGGGAAATACCCTCGAAAAAAGAAAATTCCAATTGTGGTTTTAAGTCGAACATAATAAGACTAATTTTTAAAATATTATTGATTACTAAGCTACAAGCATCAGGAAATAATTATTTTCAGTGAGCTGAATTGTCTGCTAATCCACTAACTTGTAAATCTACTAAACTGCACATTCGATTTTGATGCAATATTTACCAATATTTAGGGAATTTATTCCCGAAGAAGGCTAAAATGTTTAGTCCCGAGTGTCGTCTTCAAGGGATAGCTTCCAACCATACCGCAAGGGATGTCGCAGGCAAGGCTACTAGATCTTTACATAGTATAAAACAAAGTAGCTTATGTCTGTCTTAACGCGCATAACTTCCGAACGGCTATACCAAATAGGTTAATTCTCTTTTAATTGCTATGATTGTTATCATCAGGACAAAGTAACACTTAAAAAAAACCGGACAATCCACCTGGAACATCAAACATTTGGACCCGTGCAGCCTCTTAGTGTAAAGATAAATCGGTTCTCCACATACCTGGTTAGCAGCAATGAAGTCAGGGTCGTATATGGCTGGTCGTGGTTTCATGGTCGACATCTCCTTCTTGAGTTTCTGCTGTAGATCGAAGTCTATCACCTTAGCGCGGACCATGGACTCTGCCAGGTTGAGGGGACTTATGTCCCAGCCGTCGATCACTAATTTAAGGAACGGAGATTTTTCGATAAGAATTGTATTTTGGGCAAAACAGTGGGTAGAATTGGAACCAGTGCAAAGACTCATTGATCAACCCTTAAGTGGTTCGTGGACAGTAATTGCGAGACATGTGACCTGGTCTTCGGGTTGGCAAACAAATAAATAATGCTCAGTAGATATCCCCTTTTTTAAATTGGCCTGCCCCAGTCCCTAAACATCGCCGCAAAGACTTCTATTGTTCCTGTAGATGTGCTTAGCACATTTTCACTTGGGAAGTCCTTTCACAGATTCTCCAAGGATGTACCCTAACAAGATTTACACAGAGAGGGTTCAACGGATGATGATGACTTCATGCCAAATTCTTTGTTGTAGGTTTCCCCTCAAAAACACAAAAACAG
Source organism: Agrotis exclamationis (assembly GCA_950005045.1). NCBI lineage: Eukaryota > Metazoa > Arthropoda > Insecta > Lepidoptera > Noctuidae > Agrotis > Agrotis exclamationis. The sequence continues at coordinate 4,299,508 of OX465433.1, read as the reverse complement.
ACAGGTTTTTCGAGCAAGATCGGTCTACCCATCCATTGTATGACCTTGCAGGATCATTCAAGACCCGCAAATTCATCAGCATTCGCAATAATACACCTGAAATAATCAAAATCGTTGTAGAAACTTACCTAAATCATCAGGGTGTACCATAGGCAGTAGATGACACATAGGCACGTGTACATCGTTGCCTTTCTCGTCGATCCCGAGCCGGACTGTTGACGCTTGTGTGATTGAGCCCCACCTGATACAATGGACGATAGAACTTCTGTATTAGGGATAGGTTATTGGTATTGCAAATTATAGTTTGTAGGAGAGAGTTATAAGTAGATGAAAACTTAGTTTTATTAATGAGATGGGTTACTACTGAGTTGACGATTAATAGAAATGTATGCAAGAAGCCATGCTTTGCCGACCTCAAATTGGTGTATAGACTGAAAAATGATAGTTTTGACTGTTCATCAGGTCCGTTTCATGGAAAGTAGCAGAAACCAGCCAACAGTCCTTAGATTTAGCAATCATAATTTAAGCACTGTCGGCTCAGAACTGAACTTGGCGTTTGACACACACGAGACTACCATTGTAGCCCTTAGAATTAACAATTCTATAAATCTTTGTAATCATTTTGGTTTATTTCCTGTATCTTTTTTTCTTTTTCCATTAGTTCTTATATCTTCGAGACAACAGGATAAACAAGACATATTCTCATTAAATATCTTATTGTTTGTGATCCATCTTTGCCTGATAATTAAGCTCTATTTCAGCCAAACCACAAAACAAATTTACGGTACACATATGGAATCAGTTTGCACAAGAAAATTGCTTACAAACTACAAAAGCAACTAATTTAACTCTACATTTTCAGAGTAAACAATCACAAATTAATGTTTTCTCTCGTTTCAAAGACAAGATGTAGATAAATATAATGATATTATTTGCGTTTGCCTTAGTGTACCTAATTTAATAACACCCGAAAGGGAGAATTAATACACGATGCTTAGTTTGATCCTATTTAAAGTAATTTTCAGGACTAACTTTTGAAGGTGTTGTATTACTATCTACCTTAATTAGTTGGGTAAATGGGAGGGTACTTTAATGCTATTATAGTATAAATGTTACGCATACTAAATTTAAGTACTAGTTAATTTGGGTAATAATGGTTTCAAGAAGCATACAAGGGGGACCTTAGGGACCAGGCCCAGCTACAATTTTTTCTTTGTGAATTTGCGTACAGTTTAGGAAAACTGTTGGCTTCGAAATAGAAAAAAAGGTAATATGATAATGAAGGTAAAGATTCAGATAACCAGAAAGTTCTCGATCCGGAATAACGTTGTTGTACCACGAAAGACATCTTAATACCTAAATGCTAAAGTTCAATCATGCCAGAACGGCTGAATGGATCTGGATGAAATTTGGCACAGATACATAAAAAATACATAGAAAAACCTGCTGCATACCGGAATAATATATAGGAGCAGTTTTGAATAACAAGCGGGCGAAGCCCGATGCATTTGAATTAATAAGGACATAATGAGAGTCAATTTCCCTTTTAAAAAGGAACTGAAGATTATCAACCTTCAATGGAAGTTTTAAATCCCATTAGAAGTTATGTGGCTTCGTCCCTTTTAATTACGGACTGTTGAACATTCGAGCACCTAGTTTTAATTGCGCGAAGTAAAATGGAAAAAGTTACTCACTCACTTCTTTCTCCTCTGGAACAAAGCCAATTCAAGTTAAATAATATAAGTTAACTTAAATTGGCTTTGGAAGAAAACCTTATTTTTGAAAGCCAGGAGAAAAACAGGACCAAAAGTTGCTTCTTAACTAAAATTGTGGTCCTTTTTTCAGGGCACCTCGATGGTATGACTAGGTATTTTGTCAAATATTCTGACAGCACTCAACACTCTCGAGAAATTAATGATACAAAGGTAAAGTGCCTATTGCAAACATATAGTAATGGTTAGATCCAATGCAATCTTAAGAAAGTTCAAGTGCAGGGTCGAACTGGGCAATTTAATCGAGGTGGCGTTTTGCCAGCCGCGCCACAACATACGCGGCCTAAACGAGCCTGATTTGCGAGGCTTCCAGCGTGCCAGGTAGGATCTGTCACGCAAGGAGACTTAAATGTAAACTGGATCAGGCATTTCGTTCATATAATTAGACAGAAATGAAATACTTAATCGAAAAATGGTTGAACTTCAGCATATTATCGCTTATGTTTTACGTCCTCAGATGACCCACTTGCTTGTGGCTTGTGAGCACACTTGGGCCCTTCCGGCCCAGTCCAACGCTTGTCAGGGGCGTATTACTTATAACCAGGGTCCTTGTATGACGAGATGTAAGATCATGGACAAGGCAAAAAAAGTATAAAAGGATCGGTGGTGGCATTCTGCTTGCTTGGCCATGGAGAAAACATATAAAATGTTGTAAAAGTATTCGCAAACTTACCAGTTAGAATCCATCTTCCCATTCTTAGTATTCCAGGAAAGCTGGTGTTTGTTAGCCAGCACGGCGGCAGTGAATGTGGAGCCATTGTTGCCGCCCCAGCCGACCAGCATCACACCCACTCTGCCGACGCGACGGTCTGTGCGGATGCCCAGGGATTTGCGGATTGGACGCGCCTGGGGAGATGTGGGCAGTTAGTAGTCTCTTCATTATCTGTCTAGCTTTATCCTAAGGGTGCTTTTCCACACATGTGCTATGTTGTGCTGCGAAAGTGTGATAGCTAAGCTATGAAATTATGCGACCATTCCCACTGATGCTAGCTATGTAGCGGAGCGAGTAAGATGTGCTATAAAGATGCGCCGCCTCAAGGTAGCTGTGCGAGGAAGATGCGCAGCTCAAACTATGCGATACATATATCGCATAGTTTGAGCTGCGCATCCATAGGAAAGCCCACATAGCCACGCCACTGGCGACATTCTATAGCACGCATCTTTCCATATAAAAAACGTAGCTAATGGATTGAACCCATTTCCACCAGTGCTATGCTATGTTAACCAAGGAATATAATTGGTGGATATCAAACGCACGCATCCATAGCAACATAGCATGTTAAATGAAAAAGCACCCTAAGAATGTTGGGGGGTCAGCTTATAGTAATTGCTACACATTTAAGCGACGAATTCGAAGCTGAGAGGATAGATTGCGGTGGCTCAGTTGGAAAGAGCTTCTGATGTACAGTCACAAGCAATAACATGTATACACTTAACAAAATTCAAACGCAATTTACTCGTAAAATACTGGTTTCCACTTTGAAATAAGTGTAAGCCAGCTAAGCTAAGTGCTATACTATTTCGTAATAGTATGGCTTCCAAAATAGAAGTCTAATGAAAAGGCAAAACTTTTATAAATGTGGTAGCAGAACATCGCTTTTGAATACTGCATAGTGTATACATACTATTGTCTCGTGACTGTACTGAATCTGATGCTTGCAGCATCAAAAGCTGATTCGAGGTTCTAAAATGGCCACTTAGCAATATCCCAAATGATTCACCTTCATGAATGAATAGTCAATGGCGTTGTGCGGGTACGTACATTCCCCCAACGCCATTGGCTATTTATTCAAGTTTTAGACACTTTGTTAAAAAAAAAATGTCATATACAGTTCAGTGTCAAATCAAAAGTATTTCTAAGAAAGATTTAGATACGGGGCTATTTCGCGACGCGGGATTATTCGAAGAAGATACTAATAACTAACTGAGCCTAAAATTTATTAGTTTTCAAGGTTTTAATTAACAAATTGATAGAATGTGAGAAGAGTTTCAAGAGATAAGTGATTAAATTAGGTCTCACATGTCACAGTTGAAATTTTAAAAGTAAAATAAAAAAATACTGGTCTAAAGAAGAGATAATGGATTCAAAAAGATATTAACATAATTTACTGTTTTTTTCTTCACCATGTGACTATAAGACTTCAATATAAGCAACCAGGCAATTTATATAATGTATCGAATGAATAAAGATTTATGTAGCAATTGAGAGTTATTAAAATGTATGTGATCAAAGTGCAGTTTTGTTGTTGTATGTTGTAACTTTTACTAGTTGGATTTCCAGAGTTTTCGAGCCCCAAAACTGGAATTGCTGATGTGAGTAATAAAACTACTTCATTAAAATGGGATTGGGCAGACCATGTGTGACGAATGAATCAGGATTGATGGGCTAGAGTCCTTCAGTGCCTCCCGTGAAGATGCCTGTCCAGTAGGACAGGCACTGTCGGCGAGGGAGGCCTAGAAAACTCTAGAAACCTAGAACTCTACGAAAACTGGCGTGTCGACTTATGAAATGTTTATGAGAAAACTGCATAAAGAAAAGAGTAGAACGTTATGAGGGAGACCTTTGCCCAGCAATGGGACAGTGTAGGTTAAACAAAAAATAATAATAATATTGTATCTTTGATCAGAATTAATTTTGTCTCTTTGATCAGAATTAATTGCTCTGATCAATGTTAGACCTTTTACGTTATGACGTTGGACGTTGGGTTTGAGTCTCACTTGCTGCTGAATTTTTCTTTCCTCAAAAATCTTTACATGACACGACGCAGGCATTATTGCATATAAATATTTAAAACTTTAGTATGGGTAGATGTTATCTATTACAATATTCATTTGGCTGTAATGTCAATTTGTTGGTTGGAACCTAGCTATGTTGCCATAAAATATTCAAACAAGGCTTAGGGAAGGAAAGATTAGCCTCAACTAGTAGGTTGTGATGGCCTAATTGGTAAGGCGTCTGAAGTACTCGTCCATAAGATGCGGGTTCGAGTACCACTTGCAGCTGAATTTTTTTTTTCTCAATATTCTTAACTAATAGAGAGGTATAGAAGTAAAATTATAACAATAATTGCTGTGCATGCCTGCATGTCAACCGTAGATTGGGCTATGGTCAGGAGAAAGATGATGGTTCAGATTACTTCTGAAATTCCTATTGAGGTAAATAGTTTTTGGTGTTTCATATTGTTAAACTTTGTTTTTAGCATTACATGAAAACATGAATATGAAAAACAGTTACACTGTTATAGTCGTATTTACTTCATTTCAACTAAGAATTTACATCCATTGCCAAGACCATTTTCATAGTCGTAATTTGGCTTAGTTTTGTACTCTTACAGATTAACAACAAATGATAAGATCAGCAGTTTATTAATTGCCTACACTGAGATATTACGAACACACCTTGATAAAACAATTTAAGAATAGTGTGTAATGAAATACAGTCAGTAGGTAACTCAATAAACAAAATGATGAATAATATTCTTATTAGATCATTGCAAAATTGTTTTTAAGCTTTTCTAGATCACTTTATATATGTGTCTCTGGATAAATGAAGTAGCAACCCACTCCTTCTGGAACATGCACAGCAAATCGATTTATCGATACCGAAAGGAAAGCAAATGCCGCGAAACACAATCAATTGAATATCAACAAAAACATGCTTACCGTCACTTCATCGCCGTCTCTAGTCACCAGGGTCTCTTCATATTCATAGTCCGCGTAAATAAAATCATCAGTATATTTTATATTAGGGCTTGAAATAACCAAAGACGGTGATTTTTCCATCTCCACCGTGTTTATTCTTTTTCGGTTTTGTTAAAGATCACGTTCAACTGTGATTACAACAAATCCGTTTTTAGTCTAGCAGGGTCTAAAACGTGGCTGTAGTTTACAGTTTCAATGTTTAATTAATTGCAGGGACGCCGACACTAACAAATATCGACGAAGATATGAGCGAGCGATTCGTATTCCGGCAACACAAGTGAAAACGACGTGACAACTCAATCTGTCAACTGCTGTTGAGCTGTCATATTTGACGTTGACACACGACGCAATGGAGCAATAGTGCTGCACCATGATGCACCAAGCAATAATGGGGTTGGCAACTCAAAGCTATTCGTAGAAGTCGCTGCGATCGTTGTCCCATAAGTCAGATTACTGTATAGCTTGTACAAAAAACAAACACGTATTTTGTTACAAAGATTGAGTTTATTCTAAAAAACAAATATGGGAAATTATTCGTCAATGCAAGTGCGTATACTAGGGGTGTCACCACTGCGAAGATCGCCCGGAGGACACAGTAGAGCATACGGTGCAAGATTCCTCCGCTTGGGCAGAGCACCGACGTGTCCTCACGGCGCGGCGGCGATAGGCGGAGACCTCTCGCGCCCGGCATTGGTTGCGGCCATGCTGCGGGGCGAGACGGAGTGGGAAGCGGTCGCCTCCTTCTGCGAAGCAGTAATGCTCGCGAAGGAGGAGACGGGCCGCGTGAGGGAGAGGACAATGTCCTCCCTCCGCCCCACCCGCGGTAGTTGGCACCCACGGCGACGGAAGTCGCAATACGATCTCCGGCCACAAAGGGATATTGAAGGACACCGTGGATTTTAGTCAGTACAAGTCTGACAGTCCCTCCCGCCCTGCCCGGGGTGGGAGCACTCATTTGATGATTTTAACACGATAAAAAAAAAAGTGCATTTACGCCATATACTAAAACCAGAACTAAGACGCCGCGGTGCATCCAATGATATTATAAAGTCATAGATATGCTATACACTTACAAACCAACAGAAAAAAATGCTCCGCGGCGAGAGACTGCACACATACACACTTTTTATTCACACATTACATTTCACTACAAGTAAAAAGGATAGCGTGATAAAACCAATAAGAAAAAAAGTGACAGCTAGATGTTGTCAGTGCCAATCAGCGCACGTTGGCATCATAGAGAGATAGAGAAAGAGAATTTGTTGTCGCACTCTTTCTTTTACGACGCCATTAATATAGAAACGTAATGTTTTATTATTTTGGGAAAATATTAAGAAAAATAGTATATTTACGAATTATATGTGATTGCTTGACTTTTAGAAGTCTTGCTTGTATAATTTGTACAATGTCTCATTTCATTTTCAATGGTTTTGAGTCACTTTTACTTTTGATTCACTCTGTTTACGTGACGTGCATCCGTTGACGCCGGCAACGTCGCACTGAGGTCAAGGTTTGTGAATCAACCACATTTGAGCGTGTTCTTTCTGAGCGCGTATAACGTATCTACACCTTTTTACTTATAATATCATTGGGTGCATCTACAAGAGGAAAAAAAAGTAATTTAGTTGAGAGGCTATAAATTTGATTCTACTACATTAAACACACATTTACTTGTAGTTGGGATTTAAAATTGTAATTTTAAGTAGGTATAACATGTGCTAGCCTCTACAAAGTGATGTGTACGCCTTGTACGATGTGTGGAGCAGGTTTTCTCCAAATAAAACATTGAATGTAAAATGAAAACTTTTAATCAAGTAAAATGGATGCTTCTCCATTATTCTCCCAATTGAGGTCTGGGTTGCCACACTTGGTTCCCTCGAAATTACCGTGCCGTGTGTGGTGTTACCAGCACAAATACACTACAATACTCTCCCTCTAAAGGTTCAAACGTTGAGGTGGTTTTCTCTGTCTATCAGAACGCCTCAATGTTTGATTCTCATTAGTACTGCAAGAAATAATAGGCTGACTAACAGGTAAGTTATTAGGTGTGTTACAAACTTCCACATCCTGGTAAGTATTAGAAATATTTGGGCTAACTTCAGAGACTTTATTGGAATTTTCTGGAATAATATTAATGTTGTCATTTACATTTTTCAACATCTCTGAAATTGGCTGGTTTACAATAACATCAGAATCATCATTAGAAATTATTTGCCTATTATCATAACTTGAATTATTATAATTTTGCAATAAACTATCTTCCATCATAATTTTACTGGTTTCATTTAAATCCTCCTTTAGGTCTTGAGGCCAAGAACTTATAATCTGATCTAAATGACGTTTCCAGATTAAGTTTTCTCCTAAAACTCTACATAAATATGTTCTTTGTCCCAATACCTCATCAATTACACATTTAACAAATTTCTTTTTATTAGGATTCCTATAGTCCCTACAGTAAACATACTCTCCCTCTCTAAATTTTTCATCTCTTTTCCCTACATTACACTGTCTTTTATCCTTTTTAGTAGACAACAAATCCAATCTAGACCTGAGTTTTCTATTAAACATAGCTTCTGATGGTGAAATATTTGTAATGCAATGTACTGAATTTCTGTAATGAAATAAGTATCTATTCATTAAAGTTTCAAATGAGACATTTCTATTTTTAACATCATTTATGGACTTGTACATAGCATTTTTAAAACTTTTAACAGCATTTTCGGCAAAGCCGTTAGTTGCAGGATGAAATGGTGGAGAAGTTTCATGTTGGATACCATTTTTATAAAGAAATTCAGAAAATTCCTTGGAACAAAATGTTGCAGCATTATCTGTAACAACTACTTTAGGCAATCCAAACCTACTAAAACATTCTCTGAACTTTTCAACAGTTGTATTAGCTTCTAAATTCTTTACTATAAAGGCTTCTGGCCATTTACTGTAACAATCTATTATAATTAAAATCATTTTTCCACATACTGGGCCTAAAAAATCAGCATGTACTCTTTCATATGGAAAATTAGCTTTCGGCCATGCAATAAGTTTAGATTTCTGAGGTTCTGGTCTAGCAGACATACAGACCTGACAAGACTTGACAAAATTCTCAATGCTACTGTCTAAATTTGGAAACCAAAAATACGATCTAGCATTATTTTTCATTTTAACAATGCCTTCATGTGAAACATGAAGTTCTTGCAATATATTGTTTTGTAATTTCTTAGGTATTACTACCCGATACCCCCACATAATAATTCCGTTTTCTATGTAAAGTTCACTTTTTCTGTTTATAAATGGCTTCAAGACTTCATCTTTCACATGTTTAGGAAATCCATACCTAACCATGTTATAAACACTGCTCAAAACTGGATCCTTTCTAGTTTCTGAGCGTACTAAATTTAAATCAATAACATTCTGATCTTCTATAAAATTTATGTAATCACATTCCTTATTATCTAAAGTATCTGATGGTAATGGCAATCTCGACATACAATCCGCTTTAACATTCTCTATGCCTTTTACATGTTTAAATGTATAATCAAAACCGGATAAATACAATGACCATCTTTGCAAGCGCCCAGCTGCCATTTGTGGTAAGCTTTTATGTTCACCAAATAATGCTAATAATGGTTTGTGATCTGATAACAATTCAAACTTTCTACCTACTAAATATTGATAAAATTTTTGTACTGCCCAATAAATTGCTAGAGCTTCTTTATGGATCATAGAATAACCCTTCTCAGCCTTTGTGAAAACTCTAGAAATGAAACTTACTGGTCTTTCTGACCCATCTGGTAAGATGTGACTTAAAACTGCTCCTATTCCATTTTGTGAAGCATCACACGCCAAACGCAAAGGCAGATCTCTACTGTAATGAATCAATACATTGTCTGAAATAATATCCTTCTTAATTCTATCAAAACTTTTTTGACATTCTTTAGTCCAATTAAATTTTGAACTCTTTTGTAATAAATCATACAAGGGCTTAAGTTTCATAGATAAATTATTGATAAATTTACCATAATAGTTCACCATTCCTAGCCATGAACGGACTTCTGAAACATTTTTAGGAGCAGGTGCATTAATAACAGAGTTAACCTTTGACATATCTTTGGATAACCCATTCTTTGAAATAAAATGACCTAAATACTTGATTTTAGGTTGCATAAATTCACATTTGTTTTTATTTAAACGAATACCTGCCTCCTTGAACCTTCTTAAAACTTCTTTTAAATTATTTAAATGTTCTTCATCATTGGCACCGGTGACCAAAACATCATCGATGAAATTGACAACACCACTAGCTCCCAACAAAACTTTTTCTAGTTTATTTTGAAAGATGGCACTGGCTGGTTTTGTGCCATATGGTAATCTTTTTACTCGGTATATCCCTTTTGGTGTTGACCATGCTAAGAGCTCACTAGTCTCTTTACTTAGGCATAAATGATTGAATGCATTTCTTAAATCTAACTTTGAAAATGATGTACCACCTTGTAATGCAGCAAAAATATCCTCAATTCTAGGTAATGGATGGTTAACATCTTTAATGTACTTATTAATTGTAATTTTGTAATTTGCACATAATCTAATTTTGTTATTTTCCTTTAGTACTGGTACTAGAGGTGTTCCCCACTGGGATGTTTCTGCTTTTTCAATAACACCTTCTTTTTCTAGCCTAATTAATTCTGCCTCAACCTGATCTTTGAAAGCATGAGGTACTTGCCTCGGCTTGTGAAAAATAGGTTTAACATCCTTATTAATTAATTCTAATGAAATTTCTTCACCTTTAATAATACCTAACTCATTTTTAAATAACATGTCAAATTCCTGTAACAATGACTGTAATTTCTCTTCTGTACTTTGCACATAATTAATAGGTAAATGTTTAGTAATATCTAAATTAAATTTTTGAATTAAATCTCTACCAAACAAAATTTTACACCCATTCTTTACAATAACCATATTACAATGTAATTCTGTGTCTCTTACCTTAATTTTACAGTTAATTTCTCCAACGGGTTTCAAAATGTGACCATTATAGGTTTTTAATTCAATATTTGAATTTTTTAAATTAATGTGAGAAAATTTTGACAAATAAACACTTTCAGGTAAACATGAAATTGCAGCTCCTGTGTCTAGTTCCATTTGGACTGGTTTGTTTTCAATATAACCTTTTATAGATATCGGTGCGACAAAATTGACATTTTTCTCTATCGCAAAGATATCCATGGAACTATTTATGAAATTATCTTCACTAACCTCAACATTATGAGTTTGAGCCTTGCTCTTACAAACACTTGCTAAGTGACCCACTTTGTTGCATATTTTACATTTATATGACTTAAATTTGCATTTGGAAAAACTATGATTTGGTTTTCCGCAATGAATACATTTTAATACAGACACTTCACTGGTTTGCTTACTTTCAGTATTCTTAGCTGGATTGGGGAAACTTCTACTGGTCTTGGCCTGTCCGTGTTGAGCTACTCGATGTACACTCTGCACCTCTTTAAGGGCCATCTCTTTATTCAGCGCAATGTCCACTAAAAATGTTACCGACTTTGAAACGTCTTGCTCACACAATTTCTCCTGAACAGGTCCTGGTCTTAGACCCGTGACAAATTTATCCTTTACTCGCTCCTCCAAAGTCGACGTAAAATTGCAACCAGCAGCAAATTCTCTAACTCGTGCGTACCACTTGGACACACTCTCCCCTTCCAATTGTTGGAGTTTATCAAATTCTATTCTTTTTCTAAAATGTGAAATTCTTTTCTCAAATCGAAGTTTCAGCAACTCCTGTAATTCTTCGTAGGACAACTCCTTCGGCAGTTTCGGATGACTCATATTCTTTATGATTTTGTAAACATCCTCATGCAGACTAATAAGTAAAATTGAGCATCGCTTTTCCGTTTTCGTCTCATTTGCCTCAAAATATTGTTCAATCCTCTCAAGAAAGCACAAGATGTCGCCATTACTTTTGAAGGTTTCAATTTGCAAATAATTGTTGGCCATTTTTCAGCCGTAAAATTCTTCAAAATTGTAATTTTACCTTGTTTTTCCTCGTCGCCATTTGATGTGTACGCCTTGTACGATGTGTGGAGCAGGTTTTCTCCAAATAAAACATTGAATGTAAAATGAAAACTTTTAATCAAGTAAAATGGATGCTTCTCCATTATTCTCCCAATTGAGGTCTGGGTTGCCACACTTGGTTCCCTCGAAATTACCGTGCCGTGTGTGGTGTTACCAGCACAAATACACTACACAAAGATTTAAGTACTGCTTCTGACATTCTATATTGAGAAAAATGTCATCAAGTTTTGTGTTTGTCTTCTTCATCTAATTGTACATCTATTTTATAGATTGGAGCAGTATGATAAGATTTTTAACTTCCTAACAATAACAAAACTATCACAAATCTCGGTCTCGGTGATAATTCTTCCACCAGACGAACCATTTCATGATATAAAGAGCGATGCAATACTTAACCTCCAGTAGAAAAGTAGATATTATTTTGAAAGGTGTATTCGATTGTTTAGTTATGGTATAATCATAGAATTTCATTAATAAATTCAACTAACGGCCTGTCCCGGCTTCGCAAGGTTAGATATTTGTTTATTATATAGCTTTTCTTTATTGATAATATTTTTTTGGGGTTCACAGCAGTTAGTTAAGAAATAATGGGTATTATTTCTTGATAGTGTGAATTGTGGGAAATTTGTATGTTCCATCATTATTACAGCCTTTTACACAACATCTAGTCATTTTATATCAATAAAACGCCTTTTTTCAGAAAATTCCTTTGATTTGACAGTTCTTTTGGGACACAAATGCCACTTTTCACTTTGACACTTGCCTTCCCCTAGTCAAGGAAAATTCGAAGGTGAGGAAGTTCTCAATTCGAGGATCCCAAACGATATGCCGTTTTAGTTTTACGAACTCAATTTGCGATCCGTCTTGCATTCGCCATGACCACTAACAAATCACAAGGCCAATGCTTGAAAGTTTGTGGTCTGAATATAGAAAATCCATGTTTTTCACATGGTCAGTTAGATACATATGTGGCATGTTCACGGATCGGATGACCATCTGCGTTATTTGTTCTTTCGCGTGATAATAAAACAAAAATGTCGTCTATCACAACGTGCTTCACTGAACAGTGCAACCCATGCACCAAAATACATGGCTAATAAAGAATCATTGATGTTTGACTAGATTTTTTAGAATTATATTTGATATCCTAATAAATAAAAAATCGAAAATCTGCTCATTTATTGCCTCTAAGGCGGAACAAAGTTCGCCGGGGTCAGCTATAATATAGTTACATATAAATTTAAATTATAGTTACAAATAAATTAAGTAAGCCCCAAACTATAAAATTTTCTACCATTTCTACCAATGCTTATCTCCTGGCAATTGTGGAAAAGAGATAGCGACCTTCAAAGTTAACCTCTCATTTCTCTCGTTAGTTTTGCCAGACAAAAAAGGAAATCTTAATCGTGAGAAATAAGATTCATTTTTGTGTGGCAAAAAACTTGAAGAACACGATCTAGATCATATAATATGTCTATGTTTAGTGCCCATTCTGAGGCCCATTCGCACGAGCGTTTTTTTTCTATACATTCCCATGTATCTGTTCACACGTCAGCGATTTTAAAACGCGGCGTTTTTTTATCGAACTGCATTTGATTTTAAATGCTGGGTGGTGATAGTTAAGTTCAATTTACCTTTTTATTCAAACTCAGCGCTTTTTAAAAGCCCGCAAAAAAGCGCTCGTGCGAATGGAAGCTAAGGCCTGCACATACCAATTTGAATTGGTAATTGCAATATTTATGTGAAATTATTAATATTTAAGATAAGGTGGCGTACCATGAACTGTTAACGCGATCCAGTTTAGGTTGTGGGAAAGAGATGGCGCTAGACGCTCTGTCTCTTTCCCACAGGCTAAACTGGATCGCGTTAAGAGCTCGTGGTAAGGCCCAAGTTATCTGAAATTATCTGTATTTGATTTTAAAAAAATGTATTTAACACGTTCGTGGACAGTACTATCTCACAGTTTGCAGCTACTGAGACACCACTTTTTTTCATACATTGCCCACGGGCGTAGTGTCACAACGCATGGTTAAAAAACCATATGATATGACAGAACGGATAAAGGCGTTAACGTCGTAACTGTCGTAAGGTAAGATGGTTGATAATCAACATCAGATGCATATTATCCATCATCTTTAAAAGGGTCCAGATTAGATCCAGAAGTTGAAGAAGCGTCAAATAAAACCTGAAGCCGCTTTTGTTCAGTATCATAAGGATCGCGGGAAGCCATTTGAAAAAATATGAATTTAGAATTAAGTACGACTAAATCGTATTCAAAACACACGTTAGCAACATAAATAAGTTATTTAGATATACAACTATACTAGTTTTAACATTTTGTATTCATATAATCATAAAATTACGTTGAAAACAAAAAATACTTTCGTTCAAAAAACCACTTGCGCGCGAACACGTAGCGCCCCTCAGCGGGGCAGTACTGCACAGTTTGTATTGAAATACGACGCCTATGGGCGTAGTGTGCGTGCGTGTAAGTGTTAATGTGTGCGTGTAGGTACATTTTTTGAACGGATTTTTGAACATTGTGCTGTGACAGTAGAAAGTCAGAATTAAATCTTTGGTGACAGTACAACATGCTCTTCCTTAGAATTGTATAGAAAATTGCACGTCTATGAACGTACTGATTTTAAGTGACTAGAAATTTTGACGTCGACAGACGTACTGTCGTATCACTTTATGCTATCTTGACGTCCGCAAGCGTTACTGTCCACGAACGTGTTAATTACCTAGCATGGATTACGAAATGAAAATATGAACAAACCGAGGTGCCTCAGAAAACACCACACATCCATGACTTTTTATTTTCATGCCATACCTTCCCTTACCACCCTCTCACAATACGCAAAGTACACCTATATTGTACATTATTAATTTATCAAACCTCGCCCACACTCGCATCTATCTACCTACTTCATACCTATACCTACCTACATAGAAAGTACCAAAGGTACAAGAACCTTCAGAACCTTGTGTGAATATATACCTAACTAGGTACCTAGTTACATGTTTGTTCAAGTTCAAATTCAAATGTTTAACATTTAATATCCGTGCAAGCAAGACATTAAACAACTGTACATTTTCTGTGCTTCCTCTTTTTATCACTGGTTCATCATAATGTTATACAAAATGATAAAAATACATTACTCATTCTAACATGTAGACGGAAGGATGGAATCTTAATAAAAACAAAACTATCGAATCCGTCAGCCTCTATTCTCCCGTTTGCGCATGTAGTGGTTGTGTATGTATACAACTTAAACAATCTACCTGTGTATACTACACACTACCGCATGACGATGTGAAAGAGATTGAAGTACTCACGCACACATTCTTACCTCCAACTAATAATGTACTACCTACCTACTCCATCTAATTTATTTAAAGGAAGGGGCACAAAATTGGGTTGAAAACTTAAAAAAAAAACACAAAACGTAGACATTTTAAAGTTGCATTTGTTTAATTAGAGCCAAAGAGAAATAAAAAGTCAGTCAAATTCATTTTTGCTTCAATGTTTATGTCAATAAAACACCACGGTACGTGCTAGTGTATTTCCGATTTATTCATGTATTGTTATTTTAGCATTTTAACTGTGTATGTACGCACCTATGTAATTAATATTAAAGGAGAATCTATAAAATTATACAGATTCTTATTCAAAAGATATGCGGCTTGCCTGTAATACAATTTATAAAGTTGTATATTAATTACAGTATAATAAAGCATGCGGGGGGCGAGGGGGCGCGCCGCGCTCTCATATTCCGTATATTGATTGTGTGCGAGGGGGCCGGGGCAAGGAGGGGGCCACGGCGTGCCCCACTCTGTTTTTTACGACACGGCTTTCTGTGTAACATAATTATTGTATTAAATTTTGTGAAATGTTTCGGTGTTATTTGTGAAAAATCGAGAAGTCGGTAAAGAGATTTGAGAGGTAAGAAATTCTCACCGGCATGATTTTTGACGAAATTCCGTTTTGCCGAATAAAATATAAATAAAATTTTATAGCTCTAAATTCCGTCGGCAGCGCGTACCTACGGTATATTACACTGTCATACCGCGTACGTATAGTGTTTTTTACGGGCATCGTTCTAAAAATAAGTTGTAATAATTATAATTTTATGTAGCGGTCGCAGCAGAGTCGGTTTTCTGTCGATGAACCATAAGTCGCGAAGAAGTGTGATTTGTGATTGAAAAGTGTATGTGGTGGTGCAGATGCAGGGGCTGGTGAGCGATAAGACGTTCCACTTGAAGTGGAACAACCACCTGCAGAACCTGAGCCAGCTGTTCACGACCATCTACTCGTCGTCAGCGCTCGCGGACGTGACGCTCTCCTGCCGCGACGGCACCCTCAAGGCGCACAAGCTCGTGCTCTCAGCATGCAGTCCGTATTTCGAACAGATATTCAAGTAAGTGCTCGCATTATGCATTGTACAACGCATTCGTACTAGGTTTCCATTTACTAAATTGTGTATTTATTACACATCAGTTTGAAATCTGTTCCATTTGGTCATTATGACATCATTATTTTTTCTAGTGAAGTTATTTATAATACCATGTAATGTATACAGACATGAGCAAAGTATAGTTTGCACTCAGACGGGGTTTTAGGACAATTTTAAATATAATTCTATTTAATTAGAGTATTTACATAAGAAATGTTACATAAATGTCATAGGAGTCGAATATATACAATAATTACTTTTATTATCTTGTGATAACAGAAGAAAAAATATGTCTGGTTAATAAATAATGAGATAGTGTACTATATTTAAATGACAGAACATGTAGGTATGACAAAAATGTTTGTTTTTTGCTAGGGACAACCCATGTCAACATCCAATAGTGATTCTGAAGGGGATCCCCTTCTCGGAGATCAACCTCCTTGTAGAGTTTATGTACAAGGGTTCAGTGGATGTCCAAGAACTGGACTTGCAGTCTTTGATGCACACTGCGTCAGAGCTAGAGATCCGGGGGCTGGCGTATGAGGCTAGAGATAACGCTGCACAGATGTTGAATGTAAACTTGGAGTATCCATCATATCCTGCAACTTCAGTGTCTGCACAGCCAGCGTATTCACAAGCTAGGACTGACGTGGAGAGGCTGAAACAGGTGAGTTTCCTTTACCTATGACAACATTTTTATTCATCAATACCGGGCTAACATGATTCCTGTATGGTGGTTGGTTGGTTTCATTCATTAAAGCTTAAATTTGGCAATAAACATTGAATCTCCGTAACGCTCTTAGTTCTCATAGTTCTGAATGAAATCATAATCATAATGAAATTCTGCATTTATATTATTTATATTCAAATGAGGGCAATTAAAGTTGAGAGAAAACTTAATACTGTGGGTTTAATGGCATGTTTTCATATTAACAATTAGATAACAGGTGGTCTAGCTAAATATGCATGTAAAATTAATAAAAGTGTACATTATTATGAACCTAGGTCTAGCTGCTAGGCATTGACTGTTAATATCAATTCCTACACATATGAAAAAGTATTAATTTGTATATCATTACCTAGTATCTAGTGTGTTATCTAAATACTAGGAATAGACAAGATACTGTTTTGCATAAGAAACACTTTTATTTTACGGAAGTATTCGCGTGTAATGTAACATTATAGATTCGAATTTGAGCATTATATTACAATACTACCTCCCTGATTGACCAGCATCGCATACATTTAGTACAGATTTGATACAAGGTGCACATTGTGATGCTCGATTGTCTTCCCTCACTGATGAAATATTCGAATCTGTAATGTTACATTACAGGTGAATGCTCACAGTGAGGGAGCGCCTTTAGATTTCTCTTTAAAAAATAAAAAAAAAACATTCCATTAAAATGCCTCACGGTTTTTAAATCAGGCTTTTTCTCATAACATTGTTAATTCTTTTAGGTGTTAATTGGTCAAAATAAAATTATTTTCCATAGAAGATTTTTATGTATATGACGTTGGTTAACGGTATTAAGATAAAAGTTGTTATTCATTAAAATGGAAAAAGTAAATATTTGTTATTCAAACACATTCTTGTATGAAGCCCATAGCTTTATTTTTATTTGTAATATAATACTTTTTATTTATATAAAATTTTATACTTTAATTATAAAAATTTAAACATGTTGCAAATTAATAGATGACAACAGAATCTCAGAAAAATAGATAATTTTACCAAATTTAGCTGAACAGAGGAACATTATATTCTTATGTTTTAAATGAATTTATTGATTCCATGAATGATACATTTTATTATTAAAGGAGGCTCCGCAAACCACTTTAGAACAATTAAGAATAATTGCCTTATTGGGCCCACCATAATTATTATTTTCAGATAAAATTAAAGAAGCTTACCAGCTTACTGGGCTACTTGTGTAATTATTTTACTAAGTTAAAAGACTGATAGAATGTAAAACTAAATCATAAAAAATAACCAGGTATGGTTAAAAAATAACCAGGTATGGTTATTTTTTATGATTTAGTTTTACATTCTATCAGTCTTTTAACTTAGTAAAATAATTACACAAGTAGCCCAGTAGTGGTATAAAAAATGCAAATTAAAAAAAACATTACGTGACTATGTATGCCTGTTACAAGTGGATACTTGATAATCAGATAATTTATCATTAAATAAATATAATATGACGTAATTTAGAGTTAACTCGTTGAGTCATGGTAATTCAACTTTTTTTATTTGCCAAGTGCTAACTATTTCGGTATTTCCTTTGCCTATTCTAGATTGAATATTATTATTTTTCTTAAAAAAAAGTTGCCTTGAACATTATTCGATTACAGCAATAGGTATTTAAAATTCGAATCAAAAAGAATAAATATTGTTTATGCAAAGGTAATTTTGTTTGCGTAATACTTTTTTGGATCTGTTTGACGTAGTTAAGGCAAAAACATGTAAAATCCGGGTATTAATAATTTATAACGAATTATACAAAATGGAAAATTTTATGTCATCATTGTGATGAAACATTGAGATAGGGAAAAATAAGTTTGCAACAAATAGAGGTATAATACCGAGATTCTAAATATGCCTCTTTAGCAGAATCATAGTATGATTTGCGGTAAAATGATTATAAAATCTTATTACTATCATGTTATATTTCTACTTATTTTATTATTTATTCTATTCTTTGCGCAAAAGAATATTATTATTCCCATTTTACGAATTATCGACCCCCTGAGATTCTCAATTCAAGTTAAGAGATAAGTATTCATCGTCATCGAAAAGTTCTAAACTGTTACCGCCTTTACTGCATGGAGGTAAGTACTCCTACCTCATGTTACTTAAAATTATACAGTGAAATTAGTGATAGCTTTGATTTCCACATCAGGTGTTTCAGATCTTCAGTTTTATACGTCAACAGAGAGTGCTCATCAGGCTGAACAACTTTTCTAAGACGTCATTCCTATATACGTTATAGTGTAGCTGGTCTCTTGGAGTTCCACATCAGGTGTTCCTGATCTCCTATTTTTATACATCAACAGAGAGTGCTCATTAGGCTGAACAACTTTTCTAAGACGTCATTCCTATATAATTATGTTATAGTGTAGCTGGTCTCTTGAAGTTCCACATCAGGTGTTCCAGATCTTCAAATTTATTCTCTCAGCAGAAAATGCTCATCACGTGGAACAATTTTTGCTATGGCACCATTTTTGTATCTCTTATAGCTTAGCTGGTCTGTTGCGGTTCTGCACCAGGTCTTCAAGTTTTCAAGATAAGTTATAGCCTATATGTTGGCCAGACTTTATATCTATACACCAAAAAAAGAATCATTCAAATCCGTCCAGTAGTTTTTTCGTGAAAGGGTAACAAACATACATCCATCCTCACAAACTTTCGCATTTATAATATTAAGTAGGATAGGAAAACCTGGGGTGCTAAGACAGGAAACCTCCACGTGCGCCCGTGGACTGGAGTTCCCTCTCGGATACGTCCGGGGGGAAGACCAGTTTTTCGGGCCGGTGCGCCCTGGGATGCGGGCAAAAACTCTCCTTAGGCACTGTGTGCCTAAGGGGTTTCTTTGCCCGTGCCTAAGGGGTTTCTTTGCCCGTATGCAAATAGCCGACCAAGGACCAAGCCCGGGTCGGTGGCGCGTCGTGTTTCACGCGTCACCGACGGGGCCCCTTATGGGGCCAAATGCCTGCCGGGGTCGCGGATTTTTCTTAATCCAGGATACCGTGGCCCCGGAACGTAAAGGGCATCCGACGGAACACGGGTGGATTTTAGTCAGTAAGAGTCTGACAGTCCCTCCCGCCGCACCCAGGGCGGGAGGACTCATTTGATGATTTTGCCACCCTAAAAAAAAAAAAAAAAAAAAAGGATAGGAAAACCTATAAGAAGTCCATGATATTAAAATAACATGGTAAATCACTCAATATTGTACTTACCAATCTTCAATTATTCGTAAATTTCAATTCATCTATTATTTGCGGTTAAAATTATAGGTAGGCAAAAATAAATCGTACGGAACCCTCTTCACGCGAGTCCAACTCGCATAGCCGGTTTTTTTGTATCTAAGAGTCTTTATACTTAACTAGCAAACCCGGCGAACTCCGTTTCGCCACCAGATGGCTTCGTTTTATGTAACATTTCGTTTGGTGATTAAAAGAAGAAGAAATATTTTTTTTTTCCTGAATTTTCTTTGCCATAAACCTCACGGAGCCCGAGACCTTTCCAACGAATGCAAATATAGAGTGGAGTTATAGCGTCAGGAAGGAAAACCCGACTTATTTTTATATAGTAGATAAAAAAATTAAATAAAATTAAAATTGAAAAAAAAAAATAAATAAAATTAAAATTGAAATTTTACATATTCACAATTTAATTTAATTATAAAATATACTAAAATGCCAGATATACACATAATATCACGGCTGTACTGCCTGAAGGCTTGACGGAGGTGTAGGTACCCCGAAATTACAGTGACTCATCATTGGTTTCTTGTGTTAACAATAAACTTTCTACAAGCGTCAAACATCAAAACAGGTCTAGTAGTTCTCAAGATTACCACAAAAATAAATACTAACATGGCCATTTGTTCTAATATGCCAATTAAGTTTGCTGTTCTTACACGTGTCTAAACACAATTTAAATGATTAAATTAACATGCAATAATTGTAATAACGAGAAATCTTAGTCATTTATTATTTGGCCGCGCCGTCATTGACGGTGACTGTACATTAAATGAGAGGTACATTCATAAACAGTTATTCTATTTCATGCCATTGCGTACTGTTCATTTGTTTGAAATGTGTACATCGCAAAAAGATAACGGATGTTTTTAAAAAGATTTTGGAAAAACCAGACAGTATTTTTGTTTTTTTTTTTGTAATTTCTTTTAATTGCAATTTTAATATGTTTTAATTGTAATTTTGATTTTATTTTATTGTATTTGGATGGCTTGCAGCTAACAATACATAAGTAGATAATGAGTTGATCAACGATCAGCCATTTAAAAGCCTCCACAGTTAGCAAAAAAAAATACTATTGTTGAACACAAAACAAAAAAAAACATGGTCATATTGTAACTTACAGAATATAAAGACACCAGCACACCAAGCTGTCCCAATCTGTCAACATCCATTAATAGATTTTCAACCTTATGATAAATTCATAGGGCTCAATTTTACTCGGTAAATTTTACAGACCGGGCAGTCCGATGCGCTGGCGTCTGCACGAACAGGGAACAGGGCCAAATTAAATATAATATTGACTTCAATACATGTACAGCATGCAGGCATGTGTTAGAAAATGGATGTGTGTGTGTGATAAATAGGATATGTATTTCTAGTTTTATTGACATTAATATCGACTTTATTATCAAGTTTTAGATATCAGGATGGTTAATGTTATTTATTTACTGTATGTAAGGTATCTCTAAGGACTTTTGTACAGGAATGGGTTTATAAAGAAAAGCACAAAATCAAGACTAGGTATTTATTACCAAACTACCTCCGTTCGCAAACCCTAGGTCTTTCGTGGAGAAGAACGGAGAAAGAAACTCCACGGCAACATATTTTACACAGTTATAATACATACAATATCAGTACACATTATTTTATAAAACATACATTATCATTATCAATAATATTCAGATCATAATAAATATCTATTAACTTACATTTTCACTGTAGAACGTTAGAACACAAATTATAACTTTCAGCTTCACACACTTGGATTCTCTATTATTATTTCACATTTTTATCAAACAGAACAACAATCAGAGCACGGCTTATCTCATACAGCGATTGAAGAATAATGACCACGAATGTGAGGGTACATCTGTTTTTATAAACCTAGAATTGTACCACCCCCAAGAAATATTACCGCCATTATTAACCAATCACAGATCCTCATACATTGCAGTTAAATAAGTAATAAAATAAGCAATAATAAACGAATCTTGTACAGTAGAACCGTTTTAAAACTTGAATAGATAATTAAGAAATTCAGTAAGTATTTATTTGTAACCTAGACATAATTCGATAAATATTTGAACATCAACTGATTTCGTTCTGAAATCATTTGATCGTTGTTTTAAATACATTGTTATTATTTATTACAAAGGGACTATATACCATATCTATCACAATAATAAACAAATCTTGTACAGTAGATTCATTTTAAAGCTTGATTAGATTTATTTGCAACCTGGACATAATTCGATAAATATTTGAACATCAACTGATTTCGTTCAGAAATTATTTGATAGTTGTTTTAAATAATATATTGCTATTATTAATTACATAGGGGCTATATATCACATCTATCACAATAGTAAACAAATCTTGTACAGTAACATCATTTTATAACTTGATTAAATAAATTAGAAATTCAGTAAGTATTTATTTTTAACCTTAACTTGAATCAATAAAAATATTCAATTGTTATTTATTGCATTGGGGTTATATACCATATCTAACACGGCCATACTGACAAGTACTTCGCTCTCGAAGTACCTAACTGACTATAATGATATAAATAAATAATTAAATAAATGTTTCTTTTTTTTTTCCTTTCATGTTATGATATGTATATGGAATGAACAAACGAAAAATAAATAAATAGATAAATAATTTTCAAGTAGTCTCTGGCCTTGACATATCAGTCCTATCACCTGCTGCGCGTGAATTTCAGAAAGATATCAGGGCAGTGACCGACCAGCAGTTCATATAATAGCCTCTGGCCTTGACATATCAGTCCTATCACCTGCTGCGCGTGAATTTCAGAAAGATATCAGGGCAGGGCCGACCAGCAGTTCATACAATAGTCTCTGGCCTTGACATATCAGTCCTATCACCTGCTGCGCGTGAATTTCAGAAAGATATCAGGGCAGTGACCGACCAGCAGTTCATAATCCTTACTTACAATCTTACTTATAACTTTACTGGGCAGACCAAACACCCCGCCGTCGGTGAAGCTCAATCACCCGCAGTCAGTGAATGTCTAACCACAGCCAAGGTTTTATTTATTCATCCATATTACATATCATACAATCATGTTTTTAAATTTAGTATCATAAACCTTCACTAATATAAAATACAATACATACGATAGCACAGTAACACTTATTTCTCTAGATTCAACTTAGTTTCTTTTTTTTTCTCTTTTATTTGTATTCACAAAGTGTATATAATTATATCATGGACAATATGACGTCTATCACTTGTTCATTTTTCATTTTCTTTTGCATGGTACCTATTATGTACATGAATATTTTTTTTTTTGCTACATGAATCAAAGGATTTGCATTTTATTTTCCAAATAAATCGACTCGGTTATGCTGACAATTATTATTATCATTGCGAATAGTTCTATCAAGTAGAGACCTTTTCAAAAGCATGATTTTTAGCAGATTTACTAAGCTATACTTTTAATTTTGAGGCTAAGATTCAGATCGTATTTCGGTTCATTCGATCAAATTGTAACTAGTTTTCATATTATTCAAGTAGAGATTTGTTCCATTTTATCATAATATTTAGGTTCTTAAAGTCATAATTAAAGCACCTTTTTTATTTTGTGAGACAAACAGTAAACAGATGTTTAAACTATAGACCTATTGCAAAATCAAAGAAGATTTTTCTTAAAAAAATAAAACATAATTATATAAACTCTTAATCGTATCTTATGAAAATGACCTCCTGATTAACTTGGTCATTGAACAGAAGATCTACAACTACTCTTTCTTTTAATATCAAAGCTTATAAGCCAGTTAAAATACTACTTCAAAAGACCATCAATTTGTATTTTGAACAGTTTCTCTTCAACTATTTTTTTTTAAACTAACAGTTCAAATTGTTATAAACAAGTGGTTTTTTTTTTGTTTAGGGCACTATTTGTTATTCATTCGAGCTTTATGTTTCATTTCTACACTAGATCATATTTTTAGACTCTCAATAGTAAATTACATATTTACAAAAATGATCAATAGTTAAACATCCATTTGTATGCTGCGTAATCTTTTCTAGTAGTATCGGATTTAATGTTGTTTTTTTTTTTTACATTGGGTTGGCATAAGGACTTTCCTAGCGGGACCGACGGGGCATATGAAATATGAATTCTATTCTATAAGTAGGGGAAAACACCAACATGTACAAAAAATGAGGGGAATTAACACTTAACCATAGAATAACTTTTTTTAGACAGTCGAAATTAGTGACCACAATTTTTGGTTTGATAATAAATAATGTTATTTATCAATTCACATTGTTATAACTTTGATTGTTTTGAAATTGAAATTATCATATGCTAATGTTTCAAAAATAGGTGATATCTTGTACAAATCCTGGTACTAAGGCATTTGATTGAATAAATTACTTATCACAAAAATAATGTTTTATTTAAGTACAGTCCCAATAAAAGTTCAAAAATGTAACATAGCAAGACTCCGGTAGGTTTTATTTAAAGCTATTCATACTCCTAAATATTTATTTATTTTAATTTTAAATGTAGTAATTTGTTATAAATGGTAATTTTAAAGTTT
The DNA here is from genome assembly GCA_950005045.1 of Agrotis exclamationis. Classification (NCBI taxonomy): domain Eukaryota; kingdom Metazoa; phylum Arthropoda; class Insecta; order Lepidoptera; family Noctuidae; genus Agrotis; species Agrotis exclamationis. Next base: position 4,274,938 of record OX465433.1, on the reverse strand, counting down.
TATACAATATTTTAAACTTGTTTTTTTTTTAAATAACGCTGTTCAAATTCAAACCGATTTCAACCTGTGTTTCAAAACAACTTGTTTTAATCATGCCAACTCTTGCATTTTGCAAATGAAAGCTATACTAAATTTAACAAAAATGTCAATAGTCTCAACTCTCATATTTTCTTCGGATCAAAAGATATTTCATTTAGTTTACTTGTTTTTCCAAACAACAACTATTTACTGATTTTTTTGTTTTGCGAAAATATATGCTTTTTTGCAAAAGAAACCTGATATGTCAATTATTTTTTTTCTGTATTATTGTTTGTTGGCCCTAGTAAATACAACATTAGATAAAAGTTTTCGTGTGACAAAAAGCTACAATTTTGTTGATCAGTGTAACTAATTTCCTATCAATCGACAGGTCTTTTCAAATACTTCTATTCAAAGTTGTTATTGCTTTGAAGGTCAAACCTCAATAAAATATACACAAACTGTTTCAGATAATTCTGTTGCAGTTTCGTCGTCCTATTATTTTTAATGTAAACAGAGTCATTTTTATAAATAAAAAGTATACACACATTCTTTTTCTTTGCAACTACCTGACATCACTTTCTTTTGTTGTATTCCTATTTAATTTCGTTAACATTCTAATAAAGCTTATCCAAATAATTAAAAAAAAATAACACTATTTATATCTAAGACCTTTTCATCTCACTTTTGGATTTAAACATTAAACTATTAGGAATACTAACATAGGAATAAGGAAAACTGTTACTAACACAATGAGTCAATGTTACTTGAGATAAAGAGATATTATTAATAAAGCAGAGCCTCTGGAGGCCTTACCGACATTAGTAAAAAGTTCATACTGTGGTCGTTCCGTTATCCTCGACATGGCTTCGATCTTTTTCAGTAGCATCGTAGTCCCGTTGTTCGAGATGGCAGCACGTTTACATCGCTCTTCTAAAGTCAACTCATCCATCCGATGACGTCACAGCTTTCAGCAGGGATGTGCCGATTGACAGCTCCAACGTTGATTATGAAATATACAAAAAGAATTGCATTAGAATTAATAAATAGATTAGGGCACACATCCCACTTCTGATGTTAGAAAATGGATGTGTGTGTGTGATAAATAGGATATGTATTTCTAGTTTTATTGACATTAATATCGACTTTATTATCAAGTTTTAGATATCAGGATGGTTAATGTTATTTATTTACTGTATGTAAGGTATCTCTAAGGACTTTTGTACAGGAATGGGTTTATAAAGAAAAGCACAAAATCAAGACTAGGTATTTATTACCAAACTACCTCCGTTCGCAAACCCTAGGTCTTTCGTGGAGAAGAACGGAGAAAGAAACTCCACGGCAACATATTTTACACAGTTATAATACATACAATATCAGTACACATTATTTTATAAAACATACATTATCATTATCAATAATATTCAGATCATAATAAATATCTATTAACTTACATTTTCACTGTAGAACGTTAGAACACAAATTATAACTTTCAGCTTCACACACTTGGATTCTCTATTATTATTTCACATTTTTATCAAACAGAACAACAATCAGAGCACGGCTTATCTCATACAGCGATTGAAGAATAATGACCACGAATGTGAGGGTACATCTGTTTTTATAAACCTAGAATTGTACCACCCCCAAGAAATATTACCGCCATTATTAACCAATCACAGATCCTCATACATTGCAGTTAAATAAGTAATAAAATAAGCAATAATAAACGAATCTTGTACAGTAGAACCGTTTTAAAACTTGAATAGATAATTAAGAAATTCAGTAAGTATTTATTTGTAACCTAGACATAATTCGATAAATATTTGAACATCAACTGATTTCGTTCTGAAATCATTTGATCGTTGTTTTAAATACATTGTTATTATTTATTACAAAGGGACTATATACCATATCTATCACAATAATAAACAAATCTTGTACAGTAGATTCATTTTAAAGCTTGATTAGATTTATTTGCAACCTGGACATAATTCGATAAATATTTGAACATCAACTGATTTCGTTCAGAAATTATTTGATAGTTGTTTTAAATAATATATTGCTATTATTAATTACATAGGGGCTATATATCACATCTATCACAATAGTAAACAAATCTTGTACAGTAACATCATTTTATAACTTGATTAAATAAATTAGAAATTCAGTAAGTATTTATTTTTAACCTTAACTTGAATCAATAAAAATATTCAATTGTTATTTATTGCATTGGGGTTATATACCATATCTAACACATGCATGCATAACCATTACAAAATAAATTATTCGTCAAGAGCAACACAACTTTTAGACAAGATTGTACTAATTGAAGCTAAGCTACTTGTAAACAAATCATTATAAGTTGTTTTGTCAGTTACTTACAATATTTATTTATAAGCAAGGTTAAAATAAAAAAAAATATCGGCAAGTTACAAAAAAGCTGATGTGAAGCAGAAAATAATAGGTAGGTACATTTTCTTGTTTCTGAAATTTTTATAAAAGTCATTAAATTATTGTGCAAAATACGTGATTGTAGGCTATTTATATTAATCATTATATTATCACCATTTAATAATATTAAACAATATTAAAATTCAAGATAAATATATTTTTTTCAGATAACTTTGGGTTATGGAAGTAAAAATTTATAATAATTTCGCGATAAAAAGTCTATTTTAAACACCGTATCTTTATATCTAGAATGTAGCGGAATTTTTGTAGAATTATTACGTTGGAAAATATTCATTATCATATTTGGCTAATATTATTAATTATTTAATTTTGTATATGTTACGGTTAAAGCCCGAAGTGCGGGTAGGTCCTAGGTTTAACCGGCTAAACCTAGGTATAACCGACCACATGCGGTTAAACCTAGGTGTATCCTACTTATCTTCGGTTAGAACTAGGTCTAACCTCGGGACTTGCTGGCACCCCGACTCGGACAATTTAGGTTAGGAGAGGATTTTTTCGTGGATTTTTTTAAACCACGCACAATTATGGTTCCGTCGACTTGCTCCTGTGAAGGAAGGATACACCTAGTTTTAACCGCACTTCGGGTATGAGCCGTAACATAAACACTTAAAAATTGCCTGATACTTGTGTTTACAAGAAATTGTATAGGTAATAGGTTTTGCTACACACTTCCGGGTCACGACAGTTATTTCGGGTTCTAGAGGGACAGTGCCTTACGTGTTGAACCTCTGATCCCAATTCAGATCCAGGAAGGCCCTGAACGATAAATAGAGCCTCAAAATATTTGCCTACAGTAACCCTGACCATGTTATCCATTTACAATCCTAACACACATTTTTTTAAAGCTACAAAGTACATTAAAACAGTGACAGCATGAAATTTGAGGGCGACTTATTCATCCATCTTCTGACCATATCACTATTTTTTATTTATTTGAGGCCGGCGCAGCATATCTTCTTACTCCATAAATTTCCAAGGGTTTAAATACAAATATTAAATTTACCGTTACTTTTTATATTTGAAATATAATTATATAATTAACAGTGCCCTTTCACTCTACTCTGAAGGGCATGGGCCCTGTCAGACTTAACAGATTAAAAACCAACCTATTCGTTGTATTTACCTTTGGGTTCCAGCACTACGGTGAGACAAACCTTTTAAAACAGTTCCGCGACCCTTTTTTTTTTTTTTTTTTTTTTTTTAGGGTGGCAAAATCATCAAATGAGTCCTCCCGCCCTGGGTGGGGCGGAAGGGACTGTCAGACTCTTACTGACTAAAATCCACCCGTGTTCCTTCGGATGCCCTTTACGTTCCGGGGCCACGGTATCCTGGATTAAGAAAAAATCCGCGACCCCGGCAGGCATTTGGCCCCATAAGGGGCCCCGTCGGTGACGCGTGAAACACGACACGCCACCGACCCGGGCTTGGTCCTTGGTCGGACGGCGAGCTTACCCATTACTCACCGTCCGCAAGCCCGCTCCGCTGCTGTGCCCTCTGCTAATCAGAGGGACACGCATTGGAGCTTCCACCCGACAGGCTATTTGCATACGGGCAAAGAAACCCCCTTAGGCACACAGTGCCTAAGGAAGAGTTTTTGCCCGCATCCCAGGGCGCACCGGCCCGAAAAACTGGTCTTCCCCCCGGATGTATCCGAGAGGGAACTCCAGTCCACGGACACACGTGGAGGTTACCTGTCTTAGCACCCCGTTCCGCGACCCTAGGCAATTATGCGACCCAAAATAATTATTTATACTTAAAATTGTAATAACGTCAAAAAGTTGTTACCTCGTGAAATGCAAAACTTTCGTGGGAGTAGAGACAAGACCATCGACATTTTGTTACCACCTCAGTTCGTTTTTCCTACCATGTCTGGCGTTAACCTGAGGGGCGAGGGCAGTAACCTCTCCTCCCGTCTACTTTTTATTACATGCGGGTATGATAACGTTGCTAACACGTTGCCTTTCCATTTTCCTAGAACAATGTCGAAGAATAGACATAGATAATTAAGTATCCATTTATGATTCATTAGAAGAACTGATATAAATATTTCCTGTTTCAGTTTTTAAGTTATGTGAGAAAATTGATTCATTTGTGTCTCAATATATTTTGGAATAAATATCATGACAGAAAAGTCGTTATTTACAATCAATGTATTAATTATTTAGGTGTCCAATGCGATTGATGAGATAATTAGTGAAAAATAGTTTGATTTCAATCATAACTAGTTTTTTTTTTGTAATTTATGAGTTGAATAATGAACAAATTCTTCATATTTCTTATGTTATTAAGATTGTAATAAAAAACTTAATTCTAATAAAAACTTATTTATCAACTTTATTGCAAACATGATTATATTGCCGAATTCAATGTTTACTGCTAAAAATCACCATAAAAGTACACACCCCACAACCCACATCAAAAAACCATCGGGCGAAATCTGGGATCACCCTTCCAAAAAAGAGAACCCTCCACTGCCACCTAACCTAATGCTTGAAAACCCCTACCAAAGCTTGACTAACCATCATCCAAACATTACCTGACATCACAAATAATTCCTAGATACACATGTATCAGCAATCCATGATGCGTGCTGAAGAGATACGCCGGCGTCGCCGCGAGGATCCACCCACCACACATACTGCAGTCAACAATATCTTGGCGGCAGCTGCCAGGGAGATGGAAGAAGCTATGCACGCGAATCGTGGAGTCGTTGGGGAGAGGGTCGTGGCCAGTATACAGACGGAGCATGATCAAGGTGGGTTGGAGAGCGTATACCTTATCTACCGTATAAAGATCCTTTCCACAATAGGCCTCTCCTCTGTGAGAGAGAATGACCCTTACAAATTAATTACACGCCCAGATTAGATAGGTGGATGTGAAAATATGACTTCCAATTTTTACATCCACTGATCTAAGCTTTCAAATTTTTGTCTCTAGGACAAAAATTTTGAAGGTCATGGTTTCCAATTTTTGCTTCTCCCATTCCTTTATCGTTGTTAATACAGTGTAGCATTGTTGTGAAGCTATAAATTACACCATAATTATATGACACCTTTCTGGGTTCGAGCCTATGACCTACAACTTGGAAATTTAGGCAAGCGATTTGGATCACTGTTGTGTTTGTAATTTCGATAAAATTAACTCGCTTTATTGTTTCTCCTGTGTGTGGTGTGCGTGGCGTAGTTTTGGTTAGGCCTCCCACATCTTTGCCTGGCAGTTTGTCAATTTTCTATAGTTTGAAGCCGAAGCAACAAATATTAAATCCATGCGATCCGAATTTGGAACCTGAGACTAATTGCTGGAAATGCCGTTGCCTACCCACTTTTAAGCCACTATGTATGACGGGATGTCATCAGGGTTGGCATGTTTAAAACAAGTTGTTTTATTAAAACACCTGTTTTAAACAGAGTTTAAAACAGTTTGAAATTAAACAGTGTTTTTTATTACACGTTTTAACTACTTTTCATGGCGGATGAATGTCTGTAAAATGAAAATAAATTAATATTCAGGGGTCTTAATAGCTTGACATTAAATAATTTGAGTGTATGCCCCTGCTATGTCACATTTTTTTAACTTTTATTGGCATTGTAATGAAATAATACTTCAAAACATTAGAAAAAAAAAACAGTGGATGTTTTTTTTCCATTGATATTTTTTTGTAAATATTTCATTATAAACAGCGAATTTGAAAAGATCTAGTCTAGAAATGAAACATATGTATAATTTATAAGTTAAGACGTGGACCCAAAGTCGAATTAATTTGAAAAAATGAACGAAACTAAAAAAAAAAACAGAAAAAAACACTTGTTTAAAAAATTTGAACAGTTTGTTTTATAAAATAAAAAAAAAAAACTGTTTTTTTTTCCAACCCTGCATCCCATAGACTTTTTAACCGAAAATGACCACGTGTTCATTTTTTCCGTTTTTTTTGTTAAGTATACCTTATGTTTTACTAGCTGTTCCCCGTGGTTTCAGCCCCGCTGCTCGGCTCCTATTGGTCGTAGCGTGATGTTTTATAGCCTATAGCCTTCCTGGATAAACGGCCTATCCATCACAAAAAGATTTCGTCAACTCGAGCCTGTAGTTCTCGAGATTATCGCGTGCAACCAAAGAAACTCTTCAGATTTATAATATTAGTATAGATGGAAATGATACTGACTTCCGACAGGCATCAAGGACTTGGTGTTATTAAATTAAACTCATCTGACACACTAGGTACGCGATTTCACCAAACTGTCCTGCCCAACTCCCAAATAACTGCGATTACAATTTCGAAGACCTTACAGATATTCTAAATGCTCATTTCTGACAACAGTGGCGACATCATCAACAACGGATGTGAAGTTGAACGTAGAAGAGGAGCGTCCCAAGAAGCGGACTTCCATCTTGTCTCCAGAAGATGACAGGCTCCGGGCCAAGAAGAAGCCCATGACTGTACGCTTCCAAGATGATAATAAGACTGATGAGCGTCACAAGGTTCTAACATCACCTGGTAAGTTCAGATCTTTAAAAATTTTGTTTAGTTATTAAGCTATTGCATAGCTTTTATCGCGGGCTCTGAGCGCGGCGCGGCGACCGAGTCAAAAAAAAAACAAAAATCTAACGAAAATACCTGACACTACGCATCGTCTAACATCGTTTTAGTTCGGGAGACTTCGGCAATCATAAAAATATCCGTCATAAAAACAATTTACTGATTCTAAACGGCCAGCTACAAAAGGAGTTTTCACAATTAAACCTACTTATAAATGTCTCCTACAACAAAGAAGTTCTATATTATTATATGTATATTATATAGTGCACCACAAACATTTTAAATAAATTATATTCTCGTTAAATATACGTGGTAGGCGATTTTATTCTTTTAAAATAAAAAATATATTATGCAATAGCTTCACCGCGGCAGTCTCCGAGTGCCACATGTATTTTTTTTTAGTGGACGTCATCAAATGATTCCTCCCACCATGGGTGGATTGGAATAGACTGTCAGACTTGACTGACAAAACCTGTACCTTCAATTAATCTTTGTAGTTCAGAGCCGCAGTGGCCCTCTGCTTAAAAAAATCATTTTTTTAAAACCAATCTTGGTTTTATATTACTAACTACGAAAAAAAATGGTTTTTTTTTTTAATTTTTGGTTAATATTTTAAATTATAGTAAATGGCAGTCAATCAATGCAACATTGAATATTTATATATTATGCTAACCATGCCATTAAATTGGTAGTTATACAGTCTATTTCAAAGCAGAAATAACGTAGGTAATAAATAGGCTATTTGACTAAAATAATTCTAATTAATCCGTCAGTTAGATTTTCAAATAATATTTGACCCGTATTTTTTCTTTTTGTTTTTTACGCAAACCAAAATTGACGGAGATATGATGCTTTCAAAATTGCCAATACGTCACAATTTAGTACATTTTTTACTGAATTCTGACGTCACGAGCCCCCACTCTCGAGTCTTGATGTGTTATATCTTGGTAAATATTCATTGATTTTTCTTAAATCAACAAGAAAGCGGGATCTTTTTTTAAAGAGGATAATGGCGCCAATGCGCAATGGCCCAAAACAAAGCCTAAATACACGTGTCCATTCCGTCATCAAGATTTTTTTTTACTGGACCATAAAGAAAATGTTTTCTTGCTATCCTTGGTTGACGGATTCGTCCGACAACACCTTTTTTTTTAAATAACCTGAACACGGTGACTAGGATAGTTTCACAATAAGCTGCAATAGAGCTGTGACAAATAGGGTAGACGACATGCATCTAAATTACAAAAGCTTTTTTTTTTTCTTTTTTTCGTATTTATTTTATGACTCTTTAGGTACCTAATCATAAAATGTTGTGTCCGACCTTCGTCTGTGCCATTAAAGTCAAATTAGGTTGGTTTAGTAAAAAAAATATACCACATTTTTTAATTTTATACGACTGGAAGTTAACAAAGCGTGGCGCGGTACCATTAAATATATTTCCAATTATTTTATTGCAAAAAAATACTAATTTTGTTTTAACTTTAATGATGTAGGTATTTTTATTATATTTTAAATTAATTTTGAATGTCGAACGACCAAATGTCTGAAGTTAGCCCGACAACGTAATAAAAAATCGTGATTTATATTTCCCTTCACTTTATAAAAAATAAAAAAAACTAAAACGAGATTCTCGGAATATGGGTTCATTATTTTTTGCGCTTTATAACGACAAGCAGGTTTTGTAAAAAAAAAGATTTTTATGTATCGCAAAATTTTATTTAAGTTAAAATTTTATGTTTTGGAATCAAGTTTTTTTTTTTAATATAATGTTTTACAAAAAGTACTTACTAGCTTGTATAAAAAATAGTTTTGAAACCCTTGATGCGTGATAACTAATTACTCTAATTAGTTTCATTATGTACGGACCATGATGAACATCAATTTAAATTATTTCACATGACGTCAAAAGATAAGGAAAGGAACGTGTTGGCCATTTTCTAACTTACAAATGCGAAAGTTTACAAGGGTGGATAGAATTTTGTTACTAAAGAGTAACAAGAATCTATCCACCCTTGTAAACTACTGAACAGATTTGAATGAAATTTGATACATAGATAGTTAATAACCTAGAATAGCACATAGGGTACTTATTTGCTATGTGGTAATAATAATTGGCTGGATAGGAGTCACGGCGTCCTGACCTTCCGCATGACGCAGGTCCTCACCGGACACGGATGTTTCGGGAGGTACCTGTGTCTAAGGAAAAAGGAGGAAACGCCTGGGTGTCACCACTGCGAAGATCGCCCGGAGGACACAGTAGAGCATACGGTGCAAGACTGCCCCGCTTGGGCAGAGCACCGACGTGTCCTCACGGCGGCGATAGGCGGAGACCTCTCGCGCCCAGCATTGGTTGCGGCCATGCTGCGGGGCGAGACGGAGTGGGAAGCGGTCGCCTCCTTCTGCGAAGCAGTAATGCTCGCGAAGGAGGAGGCGCGCCACGAGAGAGAGAGGACAGAGTCCTCCCTCCGCCCCACCCGCGGTGGTTGGCGCCCACGGCGTCGGACGTCGCAAGACGATCTCCGGCGACCGTAGGCGCGGGCATGCGGGCGGCGAGTAAAGGGCAACTCGCCGCCCGACCATGGACCATGCCCGGGTCGACGGCGCGTTGTGTTCCACGCGCGCCTCAAAGAGCGTCAGCACGATGACGGGGCCCCGCCCAAGAGGGCCAAAGCCTGCCGGGGTCGCGGGACTTATCTCATTACCGTGACCCCGGAACACAAAGGGCTATTGAAGGACACCGTGGATTTTAGTCAGTACAAGTCTGACAGTCCCTCCCGCCCTGCCCGGGGTGGGAGGACTCATTTGATGATTTTACCACGGAAAAAAAAAAAAAAAAATGTGGTAATAATATTACAGTCCTGTGGGATAATAGGCTAGTTGCCCTAAAAATGTAATTAGTCCGTCTTTTAGATTATTCAAAAATAAGGGACACGTATTTTTTTATTTGTAAATTAGACTAAAAATGACAAAGATATAGCCTGTTAAAGTTACGTGTGACGTCACGCCGCCGCGTGGCATTTTTTCGCGCGGGGTGACGTCACACGTACCTTTAATGGGCTATATCTTTGTTATTTTTTGTTTAATCGAAAAAAGAAAAAATACGTGTCCAATATTTTTTTATAATCTAAAATACGGACTAAATAGAATGTAATTATTTTGACCCTGGAAACTACCCTATTATTTAACTAGTTTTAATCACGGATATCCGTATTGCTCCTGTATCTAAATAAATAATGACTAACGTAAACAGATCTATTATGTAACGAAAACCTGACGAAAGGTGAAAGTTTTCATAAAGCGAATATTCATAGACATTATTGTCTTGCTTAGAATGGATAGTCGAATGAAATCGTAGTTTAAAGACCCTTCCGAACTTATCTGTATTTAAGTACCCCTTCTTACCCCCGGCTAGAGACATTTGCGTATGTAGGTCTTAAACAATAGGACCTATATAGTGGGTGCGACCACGGTTCTTATCTACCTTGACCTAAGCATTTCTGGATTTCTGTTTGAATCATTTTCTTGTTTCGTCCTTTTTAGACCCCACTTTACGTAGATGGGTATTTTTAACCTTTATTTTTATGCCTGGAATAGTACAATAATTTTGCCTTTCTAGACATTCCATTCTAATTAACATAAAATAATTAAAAATTACTAATGGAACCCTAAATTATAAAAATATATTATTGTGTTATAAAATCATTTCTGCAGCATAATTGCATAAGGTAATAAATATTCATGAATGCTTTTAAAAGTTATTAAAAATTCTAAATTTTTCAAATTTATTTGATTTTATTGTAATATTGCCTTTTTGGTATCGCTGCAAAGCAAAAATACGCATTTAAAAATGTTTACATTTATTGCCAAATAAATTTAAAAAATAACCTTTGATTATGACTGTGTTCATAATAATAAATGCGATGATGTCATTTTCAAATAAATGAATGATCTCTTTGTCTATTTTAAAATAAATAAGTCTATACCATAGATATAATGTGTTATATTTAATTTATTCTGTTTAAAAGAAAATATCATTCTGACCCAAATTATCATCAAAATTACATTTCCGCCCATTAAACTGAAGCTTGTTTTAAATTAGTTTTTTTTTCTAACAAAGGATGTAGGTATATTTTTTCTTCAAGTTTCGTTGCAAAATTATACACTGTTCATATAAATACTGTTCTTAAATATTGATTTCTCTGAGGAATGTGCCCTGTGCAACACCGGGTTGATGTTTTAGATTGGACTGTTAATAATGTTTTCCGTCGTATAACAATACGATTTATAAAGTGAAACTATTTATATTATAACAATGTTTGTTATTCATTCAGAGGCCACATAATGAAAACACAATGTGGGCGAATGCACCTGCGTATTTAAAGCAAAATGCTACTTTTTACAATAAGTATTATACTTCTTCTTTGTTGGCCGCCATTTTCGAATGCCAAATACACGCTCTCGAACAAATTCTTGTTTTTATTTTAGAATAGGGGCGTAGCTCGAAATTCCGAAATATGCTAACATAAAATAATTTTAAGTAGAAACTCGTTCCAAAAATTATATAAAATGAATTCTCTTGCCCTTAGTCATCCGATTTCTTTTTAAGTTGACATTTAAGTTGTAAAAGCACGGATTCTTAAAAAAATGTGGTATAACTACTTGTGAAATTAAAACCTTGTCATTTTAAGAAATATTGAAGAAAAAAAAAAATGAATTGAATGCAATATTGTTTTATTCATGTTTAACTTTTTAATTTTGAAATGTCACTTGGAATAATTATTTTGTTTTTTATTTATTCTTCGAAATTTTAATAATACGCCAAGGAGGTTTTATTTGTCGGCTTATTATGCAAATATTTCTTGTTTTTTTATTGTCTGTCATTTGATTGATCTCGTTTGCTGCTCAACGCATATTTTTTTAATACGTTTAATTAATAAAACCGGTCAACAATTGTACCTACTTCATTAAATGTTTAACATTTTACTATACACCGTGTTCTTCACGTTATCCATAAACTTTAGCAAATACTTCTATGGCTTTTACAAATCAAATCCAACAAAGGAAGTAGTACTTAAAAAGGCTTCGTTACAAAGATATTTGTAATTTCATTTAATGAAATTTAATTGAGCTATGCAGTGAGAAAGTATCTTAATTTGGCCTATGTTGCCGCTTAGTGCAATTAAAATGATAAATCTATCAAATACTATTTGCATTTCATTTGCACGTACGAGAGGAACCCGAGAGTTAGCGAAGAAATACGATCATTTGCGATAACGAATCTTTCAAAGAGATTAAACTGGTCGCTATGGATACCTAAGTTGTTATTTGTCATTGTTTGTCATGCATGATTTTAACTGTCAGGATTATTGTTTATTGTAATTTGCTTTTGGGTTTCCGACTAATTTAATCAATCATTTTGATTACAACTTTCACTATGCCGCACGAATATTCTGCTCAACACCAAGCTGATATTCACTTCGTCTACGGTTTCTGTGACGGAAATGCTACAGCAGCTGTGCGAGAGTACCAACGGCGATTCCCTGGTCGGCGCGTTCCTGATATACGAACATTTATTAACATACACAGGAGATTTTGTGAGATCGGAATTAGACCACGCCGCCCTGAACGAGCAATCAATTTGAGCGTCGCTCAAGAAAACAGAATAATGAACCTTATTATTCATGATCCTACACTCTCAACGAGACGCGTTGGGAGAATCGTGGGTGTATCTCATAAGCTAGTGTGGAAACTGTGGAAAAGATATGGTTTGCATGCCTACCACTACAGAAAATCCCAAGGCATAATACCACCTGATCACTTCTCAAGAATTGTTTTTTGCCAGAGAATGAATCAAGAACTGATAAATAATCCAATACTGCTTCAAAAAATTCTTTGGATGGATGAAGCCCAGTTTACAAGAGCGGGAGTATTCAATTCCAAAAATCAAGTGCAGTGGCATGAGAGCAACCCGAATTTACATTGGCAGGCGTCACATCAAACTGAATTCTCTGTAAACATGTGGGCTGGTGTTTTTATTAACAATCAGCTGATCGGCCCTATTGAGATTCCCCACCGCCTAAATGCTGACAATTACTTAGAGTTCCTAAGAACTTCGAATTTTTCGAACAAGTGGATCTTCAAACTCTGCGAACCATGTGGCTCCAACATGATGGGGCCCCTGCACATTATGGCACACAAGTGCGTGAATATTTAAATGCAACGTTTCCTGGCCGTTGGATTGGACGTGGTAGCACAAATATCGCATGGCCAGCTAGGTCCCCAGATCTGACTCCTTTAGATTTTTATGTCTGGGGAACCTTAAAGGAGAAGGTGTACTCCGTACAAATTCAGAACCGTGAACAGCTCTTAGATAGAATATCTCAGGCTGCTGAACAAATAAGACAAATGTCTGTAAATTTAAATGGCCAAATTAGGACTCGTTTGAATATTTGTGTCGAAAAAGAAGGTGGTCATTTCGAAAACTTTTTACATTAAATTTATTTTTTGCTTTTTAGAGTTTATTTTTTATTAATAAAAATATTTTTGAATGACATTACGGCTGACGTAGTTGTCTAACCTACAGTGTTTGGATCTTTGGACACTCCATTGAGGTTGACAGGAGAGCGCTCATTTGTGAAATGTATTGAAAAATAAGATGGTGGCGTTAGTTCTGATGTTGCCCACGCAACAAGTGTGCTTATAAATTATAATTATTCTACTCAAATGCATAAAAAAAAAATATGCTGTGATTACCATTTATCTTAATTTGACCGAGACCTATCTTTTGAGAGTATTTTTACGAATGTACGTGAGCTCTAAGCGTGGTCCCCAGATTGCGTGTTGAGCTGCCCCTCTTTTAGTCAATAATTTTGAGATTGAATGTTCGTTACTTAAGCCGAAACGGCAGAATGGGAAGATAATTATGGTAGCCTACTCCCCTTCCCGTCGTTGGGGGTCCGGCGTTGCTTTAAGCCTAGACTAAAAATAAGGACTGCAGAAACGTTTTGCGAAGGCTGCATGTCGTGGGAAGAGGTTATCATGATTTGGTTATGGAATTTTGTTTTTTTTTTATTCCTCAATTAAAAAGACAATTCGAAATACGTATCTACCTGCTTGGTAGCCTTATACGTTCTCTTTAGATAAGTATAATACATTGACAGTGTTAAGAGGAACGAGATAAAAAATCAAAGAAACTTTTGTTTTGACAAGTTTCAGCCCGCCAAATGTTATGAATGAAAATACGACGTTGCCAATTCGGATAAAGAGGCATGCATATCGGGTTATTTACGTCTAGGTATTTAGTTTGTATGAAAATTAACAAAAAATAAAAAATAAGAATTTATTAATGTGTCCATAATGAAAAATGCTTACTTCCGTGGTTTGAACATCTGGTCGAAGTTTATGTATATCGTCCGGAACACGGTGTATATTTTTTTTCTAATAAACTGACAGTTTATTCAACAAATAAGGCTTTTTGTAATAAAGACGTCATTGCCATTTCCTTCAAACTAAATTATTATTTTTTATGTTGAAATAAAAAATAAAAAACTAGAACTCTGTTATTTATAATTTATACGAGGGAATTAATTTTAAATTAGCATCGGAAAATTATATTTAAAAATGTATAATGATATCTTTATTATACCTACTCTTATTCAGGCTCATGCTGTGATTGGTCGATGAAAAAAAGTAAGTCAGAATACATTAACATTTTGAGAAAAAAAAAGCTGTGTGTAAATGTTATGGTTCCTGTATGCCTTACTGTGTAATGTGTTATGTGACCATGTAAACTGTACGATCGACAAAATTGAATCATGCATGACCCGCCAAATATGCTTATTTTCCTACAGACATTCAATTACAATTAGGTCTACATTCGTGTAAATATACATATCCATGGTAACGACTTTGATCTTTGTCAATTTGACGTATTCAAACGATTTATTGTCAAAATGGGTCATGATTCAACTTTGTCGATTGTACATTGATGGATCATTATAAATATCGATGGTTTTCATATTCAGTTGCACGCATATAGGAACAATATGATCACTATTTACGCGCGTGTAGTGATGGGTTTTTATCCGGATAAATACTCAAAATGGATAAATACTCAATAAATATCCGTTTCTTCTCGAGTATTTACTCAAAACAGTGGATAAAAACTATTTACAGTTTTAATTCCATTATTTCACGGGTTTTTATTTGTTTTATGAATAAAAGGATGGGAATAAATGAAAATCTGAAAATATAGATTTTAACCAAGGTATATTAATCGCTTTAATAAAAACAAAATTACTGTAAACTCAATAACGAAAATTTTCGTTAAGTACTGACAAACTTCCCCGCGCTCGTCCTCGGGGACTTCAACGCCAAAAATGTGTCCTGGGGTTCCCGGTTTACGGATGTTGTGCGGGGCAGAAGGCTCGAGCACTGGGCCCTGGCGCAGGGCCTGGTCATCGAGAACCGCGGGGTTCTGTCCCCACGTGCGTGCGATGGGCGGGCGAGTAGGTGGACGTTACGTTCGCCACCTCAGACCTGTCGCCGCGCGTCACCGGCTGGCGCGTTGTGGAGGAGGTGGAGACCTATTCCGATCACCGGTATATCCGGTTTGACGTCTCCGCCCAGACCTCAGACGCGCCGGTCCTAAGTGAACGGAACCCAAGTGGTCCGCGATGGGCGCTGAAGCAGCTGGACCGGGAGTTATTCCTGGAAGCCTCGATCGTGCAGGCCTGGGTGTCACCACCGGTCAGGCCTGCCGACATCAACGACGAGGCGGAGTGGTTCCGGGAGGCCATGACGGATATCTGCGACGTGGCCATGCCCCGGGTCCGGCAAGGACGCGCCCGGCGTCAGCTGTACTAGTGGTCGAACGAGCTGGCAGCGCTGCGCGAGGCGTGCGTTGCCGCGCGACGCCGGTACACCAGGTTCCGCAGGCGCCGCACCCGACCTCCGGATGCGGCGACTGTAGAGGCGGAGCTGCGCGAAGGCTACAGGGCAGCGAAGACCGTCCTCCGCGACGAGATCTGGCGGGCGAAGGAATTGGCCCGCAAGGAGATGCTGGAGTCTCTGAACGGGGACCCATGGGGCCGGCCCTACAAGTGGGCGAGACAGAAGCTCCGCCCCTGGGCTCCCCCGTTGACGCAGAGTCTCCGGCCTCAGTTCGAGGAGGAAGTGGTGAGCGCCCTGTTCCCATCGCGAGGGAAGCATACTCCTTCGCCTATGGCTCCGTCTCCGACGGAATCTGACGGTAAAGCTGGCGCAAACGCGGACCACAGCGACGACGACGTTTACGACGCTCCGGAGGTGACCGAGGTAGACCTGAGAGTGGCGGTGCTACGGCTCAAGGCCAAAAATATCGCCCCAGGACCCGACGGCCTGCCAGGAAAAGCCTGGGTCGTGGCCTCCGGGACTCTCGGGCCTCGACTGGGGGGGCTCTTCAGCGCATGCCTGGAGAGGGGCCAGTTGCCGCTTTGCTGGAAGACGGGGAAACTGGTCCTGATCCAGAAGCCCGCGCGCCCTGCGGACTCTCCGTCCGCATTCCCGCCCATCGTGCTGCTCGACGAGGTGGGCAAGCTCTTTGAAAGAGTAATTGCAAACCGTCTCGTCGGGCACCTGAATCGGGTGGGTCCGGACCTTGCGGAGAGCCAGTTTGGCTTCCGCAGGGGGCGCTCGACGGTGGATGCTATCATGCGTTTGAGAGCCCTCACGACGGGGGATGTAGTGGCCCGGGGCAGGGTCGTCGTGGCAGTGTCTTTGGACATCACCAACGCCTTCAACACCCTGCCCTGGAGTTACATCAGGGAGGCACTCCGGTATCACCGGGTGCCGACCTACCTCCGTCGTATAGTCAAGGACTACCTGACGGGCAGAGCCGTCATCTACCCCGGTCACCGGGGAGAATGGAACCGGCGAGAGGTGTCGTGCGGTATTCCACAGGGATCGGTCTTGGAGTTCTTTCTCTAATCTTCTTCAGAGTTTCGCTCATATTTGAGTAATCACTAATTTTACTTGGTTATGACGAAAATCTATGCACTGCTAGGACATGCGGCGCGGGGGGATAGAGAGCAAGACAAACAAAAGAGACAAACTGGACAAAAAGATAGCGGGATAGGGCGCAGTGAGAGCCACGATGCTTGCGCGCTGCTTTGTCTTGACATTAGAACTAATAATAATGTTATATTGTTGTGTTTTGGAAAGCCTTATTGACATTACTAGTCATTTTGAATGGAAAAAAAACACCCAATACGCAATAAATATAAATATCCACCATTTTGAGTAAATATCCGATAAAAACGGATAAATACGAGTATTTATCCATTTCGGATAAATACTCGAGTATTTATCCTCTGAGTATTTATCCTCTGCCCATCACTACGCGCGTGGCTTCTTGAAAGTATGTAGGTATGTTATTTATGACCTCCGTTGACCTGTTCCGTCCGTCTCTTGACCCCCTGTATATTTGTTTCAAATCTTGTGTGAAAGCTTTTGAACCAATTTAACTGAATCCATTCTTATGAAACTTTTCATATACAGGTTCCTGTGTCAATACATAGATATTTAAATGTTGATCCCACTGCCGAAGGTTTCTCTAAGTTTTAAAAATCCGAGTTTACTGTTTTATTATCTCAATTAAAATTAAGTTTAGAGAAGTAAGTAAGATTAGTATTATAATGAAAGTAAGTAAGATTAGAGAGTTAGACAGTTGATAAAACAATAACGAACAATATAAAAACGTGTTTTGGAAATCTACCAAAAAATATATTTAAAATGCACCTCACGTTTTTAATTTTATTAATCCGCATATCTTTAAAAGTTTTTTAGTTGAAACGGTTTTGCATATTTTATAGCTAATACTAGCTAGGTACTACTCGTATTTTGAAATAGGTCATAATATCATAGTTTCAATCTATGGCGTATATTAATATTTTAGAGTTGGTAATTTTAAAAGTGACCTTTTTAAAATAACCAACTCTAAAATATTAATCAAGTTTAAAACTAAATATGAGTAAATTACCAATATCACAAATTAGCGGTTTCCTTCAATTAATTTCAAATATTTAAATATATTTAAGTACGTATATTCTTCAAAAACCTAATCACAATAATTTTATGAAGACAAAGACCGTATTTTTTTAACGTCTGGACTTTTTTTGTCCAAGTACCGTTTCTTGCTACTTTTGAATTCGCCGTCATTTTGTTTTGTTTTTTCAAAACATATTTTAATACCTGCATATTTCCATAGTCAATTTAAAAAGTTTTATAAAACGTCTTTGGTTTAATAGAATGTTTGTCTTCCCGCGCAATTTGTACAAGTCAGATTTAAGAAGGATACAGATTATTATGACGCTCATTGTTAATGGTATAACTACCTGTTCCGAGTACTAATCATTTTAATTTAGAACGCGAGACAGCCGCACTACTCTAGGTCTACGTCGCGGCATCCGTCGCCAAAAGGACAAAAACCAGTTCAGTTTTAACATTTTGTTTAATTCTAATTGCTACTACAAAATGTAGCCCTTTTTTTTAAATCAAGTGAAATGGGTCATTCCCCACTTTTAATGAAGCAGAAGGGACAGTCGAACTCGCACAGACTAAAAACCATCCTGTTCCTAAGTTATTTTGCGTTCTGGGGTCGCGGCATCCTGTAGACAGAGTGAACAGAATATAGCCCTAACATACTTTTTCCTCCGTGCTAAGTAGACCGTACCAAGTAATTTTCATAGGAAATTAATCACATAGAACTTTGTTCAAGTCATCATAATTTCGTAAAGATAAAAACTTTTTTGTTTGCATCCGTACGTTCACACGGAGCCGACATTTTTTATTGTCTATTTTATACACACTAAATATTATAATAATACTTGCAATGTCGGGTTTTACATAGTGAGTCATAGATAAAATAATAGACAAGAACATTTTTGTAAAGGTAACGAAAACGTTTATAATATTGTTGTAATTACTAACATTTTTAATGGCAAAAAAAAACTTGTTCGAGATAATGATTTGAATTAGAAAAACTACATCAAAATATTTATGCGGGTGAGGTCGAATAAAAAGCTACTCTATAAAATAATGAAGGTATGTAAATGTGAACAATGGCAGAGTTAAAACAAATAAACATATACCACAATGGTTTATACATTACAACAGGCCCGTGATTGTGCAAAATGTTGTGAAAGGAAATTATACTAAATTATTGTCTTGCCTCCGATCTATTGTCGGGTTTCTTACTACAATATCGCCTGATGGCTCAGTTTGATATAAAACTTTTCTAGCTGGATATCTATTGTATTTTAAAATATGTATATATTTCTTTATCTAGATTAGGATATAACCAGTTCCTGTACACGTATAGATTTTGCATGTGTCACAGTCTATTTGATCGATGAGACTAGTGCTTTCTAAGACGGATTTCTCAAGAAATATTTGATAAAAATTTTTGATGTAATATTTCATTATATATAATTTATTTTTATACGTTGTAGGCCGATGAGCAGTGGTCTGAGCAGTGGTGGCCCAGTGGTATTGGTCCCGACTTACGAGTTGTAGGTCGTGGGTTCGAACCCCGCCAGGCGCATTACTTTGTGTAATTTATTTTTATCAGCACTGCTCTCAAAACGGTGAAGGAAAACATCGTGAGGAAACTGGCATGTCCTAGAACAAAAAATTCGAAGATATGTGACATCTACCAACCCGCACTGGGCCCGCTGGATTATGGC
Source organism: Agrotis exclamationis (assembly GCA_950005045.1). Lineage (NCBI taxonomy): Eukaryota > Metazoa > Arthropoda > Insecta > Lepidoptera > Noctuidae > Agrotis > Agrotis exclamationis. The sequence goes on along the minus strand of OX465433.1, from coordinate 4,255,189 downwards.
CCACTCCCTCTCTCAGAGAGGAGGCCTGTGTCCCAGCAGTGGGAAAATTATAGGCCTCCTAGCAACCAAATTATTAGCGCTATAAAATTTGCCAATTCTTTCCATCTAGATATTTTGATAAACATTTTCGCCCTGTTTTTCATTAATTTTAAATTAAATAAAACCTAAAAAAAGTACTTAAAAATGTTGTGGCGCACATGAAACTTGACACGTACTTCAATACGCGGGTGCGCCCATTGATTCACATCGCGCGCTGCGTTCGATGTGATAGTCCTCACCACTAGATTCGCACATAGCTTATAGAAATGGAAAAAATTGAGTCGTAGACAACTGAAAAACAGTTTTTTCTCTTTTTGTCTATTCTTCCGTGGCCAAAACCCGTTTCTGCGGTGTCATGATACGCATTCCATAGCTGTAGGCACCCAAGATGTCTCGCCATCTCTTTCTAGGCAGATCTCGAGGTCATGAGACTCCATTTTCTGGCACATATTGAGTGGAGTCTATAATAGCATTTAAAATTTTGCCTATTCAACTGACCATTGCATTGCTATAAAGGAACCATCTGTTTCACTTAATACAATCAATTATATTCGAGTTGATGAAAAGCAATTAAACCTTGTAATGATGACACATGTCTTGTGTTATTAACTTCTTATAGTTTTTGCGTTGAATAAACTTTATTTCCTTGTTCATTCGATGTACCTAAGAGGAAAGTCTAACTCCAATTCTTTATTATAATTTACTATCTTTTTTTAAGTGTCACCCGGTTTGTAATCGATCCACTGCATTGTACCTATATGGCTAAAGAAAAATATTTAAATATTCATACTTTCATACATAATACTTCGTCTGTCTGTAACAGTTTTACGCTTAAACTTCTAAACAGATTTCTATGACATACAGGTAAACCATGGTCTATTTACAAGTATCCTGCCCTCTGTCCTTACGCAATTAATCACCCTGTTTATGACAATGGCAAAATTTTGTTACAAATAATGCCATTAGCTTGAGAGCTGCTGTCTTTATTTAAGATATATTCTAAATTACAAAAAAAGATGTCTAAAATTTAATTATCCTTTGAGATCTCGACAAGAAAGTTCAGGCAGGATGCGCAATCATTTCCAACGATTTACCTCAAAAAATAAACCGACTCTCAAACCGGTTTCCCAAAATGCTCCACATCCATAAACCCGAGACAATTCAACTTCCTGATTCATTCATATCATGAATTACATCATAATTAATTCTCAAGTCTAGTTGTAGATGGTAGATTAAAGATCGTAAGAATAATGGCTGTAAACTGGTTTTATTTGTCTTGAAGAGCTTAACTGCACGTGCTCAGTTTAAAAAAACTTAGATTTATGATAGGTTTAGTGTTTTTGATGTAGATCATTGTATGATTAATTGTTTATGTCAATTTATTCGGGATAATACGTAGGTGTATAGACACTGCATGATTAATTAATTTAAGGTACTTTTTTCGTTGCGACACGTGGGTGTTTTATCAGTAAGTTGTCTCACTTCACCATCTTGTTGTCAATGCAACGTTTTTTCTACTTCTATTCTCCCATGTCAACCGACACGCTTATGATTCTCTCTCCCTTTTCTTAAATTCTTGTCCTCTCCATCACTCTTTGAATCAAGTTTCCTCTTTTCCTCTCTCCTCATCACATTTGGATACCAAACTTTAGCGGTAATGTCACTGGTGGAAACATGCTTACTTCTCTATGCCCATTTATTTCATCAGTGATAAAACATGCACTGACAATATTGCTCTTACTGCGAATAACCTTATACTTGTTAAGGTGCCGGTTCGCGCGCGAGACCGCGACGCGGCCCGCGACCGGAGATTGTTTACCGTATCTGTCTCCTGTCGCTGTCTCGCTCGCGAACTGTCGCTCATACGTTGCCTAATGTTAAGTACTGTCGCGGTCTCCTGTCGCTGTCTCCTGTCGCGGTCTCCGGCGCGAACCGGCACCTGTACGTTTAATAACTAAATCTTCTCTTTTTTGGGGTCTAAAAACCATCAGATAAGTCCTCCCGCTATAGGTTGGCCCGCGGAAGGGACTCACAGACTCTTGTAAGAAACCTCGCAGTTCCTTCGGTTGCCTTTTGTGTTCCAGGGCTGCATTTAGAACCCTGTTGAAACAGTCCATTGACTACATATAACATCTTATGCCTTTTTACCAAAAAAAAAACACTCGGAAACTACATTTATGATTATTCATCTAACACCATCCTTATATACCTACTCCTTTTGCATCGTCCTGTTAATGAACTCTCTTATATTTGTTTACCTCTATCCCCCTCAATTCGGGGAATACAAAACGCTATGCAATTCGTGGAAAATCGATGGTGTACCTGCAACGTAAAACGGACAAAACATTTTGCCGGCAAAGGCGGATGAATTTTCCGGGAATTTGAAATTAACCGAGTTTTGACGGTTTTGAGGTTCTGCGTTGTTATTAATTGTTCAAAGTTGGTTCTGTGTAGGTCGTAGTGGGCGGGGTAGTTTCGTTGCAAAGTTTTAGATGTACGAGGAGTTGTGGTGGGTGGAATTAACGCCGCCATCTTGTTATTTGAAATACAATAGGATAGTCCACTGAAAAAAAAAGTCAAAAGTCTGTCTGTCATTTTTTATTTTCCTACATAAACCAACATTGATGTGGATTCGGCATTATTAAAACTCATAAATACGTCATAACATGGTATAATTTTTTGTGCGTTTCAACGTCACGAGCCCCATTAATTGATTTAAAAAACAAAAAATTAACATTAATTTTAATAATGTAACGGATTTGCGGTTTACTGATATTGTCAACTAGCCTTACTACACACTTAAACAACTAGCATTACTTGAGAAGTGTCTTCCTGTCGATGTCATTTAGGGGCCAAAAGATACAAGTAGAATGGTAACACCATTTATTTAGACCGTTCGATAACATTCATGGCCTGAAAAATATGCTGGAGCAAATGAACGAATGAATTTATTACGAGTTTACTTTGTAGTATCCTTCAGATCGAAGTTATAAGGTTGTTACGTAACGGTAGTTGTTAATACTTGCCAAATTTGATAAAAAATTGAAAGTTTTATCTACATTTTGCTACTTTTAAGGATTGTTGTTAAGCCCGTAGCTGGCCTATTTCATCGAAACCATATAAAGAGTTCCTTAGACATAATTCTTGTACTTTAGAGTTGCGTTTACTTAAATAATGGAAACGTGCTTTTAATCACGTTCATCATTTTGGTTATGCCAAAAATTTAGAGAATTTAGAGACCTCGGACAGACGGATTTCTTTGAAAAATCGTCATAAAGAATTAAAAAAAAAAGTTAACCATTCTTTAGTCTTGTCTCCAGGCGCTACCAGCAACGAGTCAATAAAACACGAGGACACAAAACACGGCGGTATCAAAGTGGTGCAGTTGGCAGTACTGCAGAAACCTACCAATAACGACCAGGACGATTCAGACGGTGAGCTCTTTATAGGTATCGAGATTTTTTTAATTTATTTATTTCGCCATCATCTCATTATTGGAATCATTTCGTAAGTTAGACTGGTACCAGTATATGCGTGAAAATAAGCAATCTCACAGGTGGCTCAGCATAAGCTGTGAAGACAGAGACTTTGTCTATTTTGCTCTCATTCGCGCACTACGCATCCAAACGCAGTTTACAGTCGTCTTTCTAAATTCTTGTTAAGGACGACGGGCCCATTTTCTTCTTTCGGTTAAGGAAAGTCACCTTGACGATGTTGTTACCCCTTTCAAAGCGTTAGATGCTTCCAAGGGAGGTAGCCAAATACATATCGCCGTGACGCAGATTGACTCCTTAAAAGTAACTAACGCTTTCAAGAAGGGTAACCACATCGTTTCACTGACTGTTCAAAACATACATGGTGTAAGAGACATCGACGCACAAACGGATACCATGGGTTCAGGACATGATTCTGGACCCCCCCCCCCGTGTTGGAATTTTTCGTGGGTTTTTTCTAATTTTCTTAATTTTGTAAAAAAAAAGGTTTTTTTTTTTACTTTAGACTGTTGACAAATAAAACCAACATAATTCACACTCATCCATCACACATATCATCTACCATTAAACCTTAAACTAACACACCATAATCTTTCCATAGACAAAGGCGGCAACAAGAACTTGGATGATGATGAGGAGACGGACTCCAGTGGCTCTGTGTCGGACTCCGCGACCAACGACGCGCAGGAGGGACGTCCACACGTCTGTGACGTTTGTGATCTCAGGTAAATACTAAAGATTAATCAAAAGTTATTTAATTCAAATTAGATTAAAAATCGGGACCATTTGAACAAACATCATAATAATATAACACAGGATCCCGAAAGCCGGATATGTTTCGGTCAACGACCATTTATATCTAGACGCCTCATGCACGATCTGACTAACGAAAATTATTCTGCCAAGTCGCTGAGGTACGACGCAAGCGAGGGGGACGGGGTACTGCGTTCTGATTGGCTAACGGGACGGGGTACTGCGTTCTGATTGGCTAACGGGACGGGGTACTGCGTTCTGATTGGCTAACTCAAGGTCAGTGCGACGAGGGGACTCACAGGAGTAGTCGAGTCACGACGGTTATAAGACTTTTTTACCTAATGTGTTGACAGACATCGGTCGCCTGTGATTAGGAGTCTAGATATAAATAGTCGTTGGTTTCGGTTTTATAAGTATGTCGAGCTATTCTTATTAACTAGTATTACTGTTTAATATCTAGCTTAAAAAAGTTGTGACTGCGGTGCTACAGGAGGTGGGCCTTCGTTTGTGTTGAGTCTCCCTCATCACAAACGATGGCCCACCTACTCACTTGTACTTTGTGTAATTCCACCTGCACTCTAACCCCCCCTTATTAATAAACGTGGACTAAAGTTACAACCAGGATAATCTTCGGACAAACCGTACATTTTTAAGGATTAACTTTGGCGTAACTTTACTTCTTGTTTTATCAATAAGGCAGTAAGTGACTTGTTCGAGGCCACCACCAACTGCAACGTCGTAAATGTGCCAGTTTTGGTTGAAGCTTATTTAAGAAGAAGAATACCTAGCTAAATTTAAAAACGGATTGCCATTCTATCTAGTTCTGGGAGTGAGGGAAGAAAATTAGTTTTTTTTTATCATGGTAAATTCAAACGAGACCTCCCGCCCTTACTGTCAGACTTGTACTGAATAAAATTCACCGGTTTACCTTCAATAGCCCTTTACGTTCCAGGGCCACGGTTATCTGATGAGACAGCCCCGCGACCCCGAAAACAAGTATACCTTTGCTTGCGCACGCACCTGTATGCTATATCTCCTGCAACCATTGCGCCATTGATTAAATTCGGTCACAGAATGATAATAATCCTGTCCCCCCAGGTTCCAGCGTTCGTCTCACCTGTCCCGTCACAAGCTGACCCACACGGGCGAGCGTCCCTTCACGTGCGGTGGATGTGGACGATCCTTCGCTCGGTCTGACAAGCTGCGTGTGCACACCAAGATCTGCGAGAAGGTAACCGTCATATCCACTCTATTCAAATAAATAAATAAATAACTCGTGGGAAAACGTGTTCAGAGTAGTAGTCAGTAACGAGAATACGCGTCAAATGAATTTACAATAGAAACATGGCAAATTCTACTTACTGCCAGAATAAGTCGTCATAATTCAATATGCATTAACACATTAGTCGCCGTAACGGACAATGGTGACCGCCAGTACCTAAACGTTTCATTCAGGCCGCGACGGACACCGGTGACCGACGAGGGACACCTTACTTTGACTTACGTTATAATACTATAATGCATAAAACACATGTTAATTCAAAGTTACATTAAAAAACATGGGTGACTTTTTTTGAAATGTTTCAAAACTCTCTTTGGCAACTAAGGTGTTAATCAAATTAATATACACGTGGGAAAACGTATTCAGAGTAACGAGAATACGCGTCAAATGAATTGACAACAGAAACATGGCAAATTCTACTTACGGCCAGAATAAGTCGTCCTAATGCATAACTGCAGGGAGAAAAAGACAAATAGGTGGTTTTTCCAAAGTTAATTTTTCGACTTATATTTGGGCGAATAACTCTGAAACCTGTCGCTTTAGGACATTATGTGTTTTTTGTTTGTCTAAGGCCCGTATTACAGAACGTCTATCAAGACTCAAGCATTACTTATAACTAGTTTCAACCAATCAAATGACTTCAATCTAGTTTTAAGTAACGCTTGAGTGTTGAGCGACGAGACTAAGTGTCCTCTATCTAAATAATAAATAACTTTCGTTGTGCACCGCAATTCTCAAAAATATCCAAAATTGCGGGCGACCGTTAGTTCCACCCTCCATACAAAAATCTCCAAACCCCTTTCTGTTTTTGGACCGACCTCTAACCAACCAACCCTCAAATTACAGGAAGACCCAACAGTAGACATGGCAAACGATACCCCCTCAACGAAACGCGAGAACAACTCAGAAGTTATGTCCGGAATGGTCCGCACTACACATCGCGAGTCCGGTCACTTAGTATTCACCCCTTCTGGGGACGTAATGCTACCTCCCCGCAGTGCGACCGCGAACCCAGTAGTCCTCAATTCTACTTTGGAACCTGTACGCAATGAGATCAACCCTGATAACCTTCTGGACCCGCCCAGAAGGGGACGTGGTAGACCTCGGAAGACCCCGCTGCCACTGACACCTAAGATTAAGAAGAAGCGAGGACGCCCGCCTAAGACTTCAATGGGTGAGTTTTGTTTTTAATTTATTTATCATCTGATATAAAAACTAACGGTCAGATTGCTATCAAAAATTACAGCACCATCTACCAGGTCTAACTATAAAAAAAAATTAACCCACATGCGCAGCGTAGCTAGATGTGGGCTAGGAAAAGAACATCAATTTGATTTAAAAAGTTATAGACGTGTGCGAAACGCGAGCGGGAAATGTGTGCAAAATTGTAAAGGGAAGGCAATACATCATTTCACAGCCTAAATATGCATCTTCGCATCATGGAAGCTCCTCAAACCTCTGCGGTGGAAATGTTTTAGAACTGTAACTCATTCTTCTTTTTTTAGTATCGACTAGTCATTTACAGGAACACGTTTGTAATAGTTCCTTTGTGCCTATTGGCCTATTTTGTTCTATCTCCTGCTTGATATCAAGTAAAGTGGAAATAATAGGTTGGGGAAAAAGTTTCTTCGCATTTTTTAAGAAAATTCAAAACATTTTTTAATAAAGTTTATTTACATTTAACTAAAGTATGTAGGTACCATTTTGTTCGATAACTTTTTGCCATCTTGTAGGTAGGGACATGATCCCATTGCTATAGAAATTTTGGGACTTCTGGTCAAAATACCGCGACAAGTGGTTTTGGCAGTCCTCTCGTGATGTTAACCTGACACTGCCTAAAGAATTCTGAAGAGACCGAAACAGGTGGAAATCTGAAGGTGCAAGGTCAGGACTATACGGCGGATGCATTAACACCTCCCAGCCAAACTCTCTTAATTTTTGTTGGGTGGCTAAAGATGTGTGAGGTCTAGCGTTATCATGATGAAAAACCACACCCCTTCTGTTGATTAATTCCGGCCGCTTTCTTTCAACTTCTTGCTTTAATCTCATCAGTTGTTCGCAGTAGAGTTCAGAATCGATGGTCCTGCCTGGTGGTAACAGCTCATAATGAATAATGCCCTTCCAATCCCACCACACACACAGCATCACCTTGTTGCGAGTTAACCCGGGTTTCGCCACAGTCTGTGAAGCCTGACCGGCCTTTGACCACGACCTTTTTCGCACGTTCTTGTCATACGTGATCCACTTTTCATCACCAGTTATCAGCTTCTTCAAAAATGGTTCGGTTTCATTATGTCGTAATAAAGAATCACAAATGACTACACGGTTCATTAGGTTTCTTTCAGTGAGCTCGTGAGGTACCCAAATGTCGAGCTTTTTTGTGTACCCAGTTTTTTTCAAATGCGCCAAAACTGTTTTGTGGTCAATTTCCAGTTCTTCAGCTACGTCGTAACTACTGATATGCCGATCTTGCTCCACTTTTTCAAAAATGGCATCCATTTTATTCGTAATAGGGCGACCAGAGCGACGTGCATCTTTGACATCAAAATTTCCGGATTGAAAACGCTTAAACCAAATTTGTGCTACTCTCACAGATACTACACTAGGTCCATAAACATCGCAAATTTTTTTCGCGGCTTGCGTTGCATTTTTACCTTTTTTGTAGTAAAATTTTAAAATGTATCGAATTTCTTCATTAGATTCACTCATCTTGATGGTACGAAAAACAAATGAAAATCACACATTTTCCTAATTTGAATTTGGAATTATGTTCTTTAAAATTTAAGCTTTCAATGATACCAAAACCAGCCAGATACAAATAGTATAGCCAAAGAGATTTTATTACAAGTTCATACATACTATAATGCGAAAAGACTTTTTCCCCAACCTAATATACTATTTTTCATCTCCGCTATTCTTTTCTGATTAATTTATTCGCGGGATTCAAGACGTTAAATTGGGTTTGACGCATTTGGTGCACTTCTCAACTTGTACACCATGCTCAAATGGTGAACTTAGCAACTGGTGCACTTCTCATATGGTACACTTCGCAACTGGTGCACTTCTCAATTGGTGCACTTCGCAAAAGGAGCACATTTTAAGATGAGTGGAGATTTGGAATAATTGTCTAAAAATGAAAGAATCTTTGGCTTTGCTGGGCAATTTTCTTAAAAATACAATCAACAAAATAATTTGTATTTTTAAGAAAATTACGCAGCAAAACCAAAGATTTATTCATTTTTAGACAATTTTTCCAAATCTCCACTCATCTTAAAAAGTGCTCCTTTTGCGAAGTGCACCAATTGAGAAGAGCACCAGTTGCGAAGTGTACCATATGAGAAGTGCACCAGTTGCTAAGTTCACCATTTGAGCATGGTGTACAAGTTGAGAAGTGCACCAAATGCGTCAAACCCGTTAAATTCACCAGTACTTGGTCGTGTTTCATTGCCTTGCCGCTTTTCTGATGGCCGCCGTTATTGTTCTGACTACCTGGAGTTCCTGTGATTTGAGAATAGTGTGGTGGTATTGTACCAAAAAAAAAGCCTGTGACATTTCCAAGCTAACTTGCACATTTCTGGTGGAAATCCTAGGATTCATAGATTCATGTTCATCTTTTGCTAAAGTTTCCTCCCTTCATTCCAGACATGGAAGGCTGCGTGTTGACCGGCGGAACAGTCCTGGGCGGTGCGGCCATGTCCCAGCTCACACCGTCTGGACAACAGTTGCTGCTCAAGCGTAAGAGAGGCCGTCCGCCCAAGAACTACCTGCTGCCTAGGCAAGGTATGTACTGTATTCGCACCATCCTGAATTATATAATACAAAAAATATATAAATATACCTACCAGCGTAAAACTGTCCCAAAATCATAGTTTGAATTGTCTAAAGATAAAAATAAATGGTGTTACAATCCCAGTTACAAGACATAATAACTGTGAAAGTACCGTAGGTGCCTATTCCAATGCGTAGATGTCTATGGAGAAGAATGGGTAAGAAAATCATAGACACCCTTTTTCAATCAGAAAATTATTACAATACCTTTATTAAATCAATTATCTCCTATAATAAAAAAATAATTTAATTATCATCAGCTGTATTTTATTTAAATACAGTTTTACTGGCAGCTATAGAAATAAGTAAAACAATTTGTTTTTTTAAACAAAATTCCTCTAGGATAATCCTCCATGTTCTTTTCATGGTAGTACAGTCATCGTGATCTTTAACCATGGAAACAGGATTCGAAATATAAAAAATATCCGTAATTTTTTGTGGTTTTTAAATTTTTATTTGTAGAAACAACTATGATTTTTCGAATAACCTTCCAAAATATTCTACGTTTTGGGTTTAGAATCATTCATTCATCAGTAATTTTATGTTGCAATGTTCCTCACACCATATATTTTACTCTCCTCCAGATCTTACATATTTTATAATGTCCCCAACAATTTTTTGATTACACTATTTAAGTACTTAAGTCACAATTGGTCCTGAGTCACAGACGGAATGTTTTTGTCATGAATAATATCCGACTATTATTGTATTACTCACTTACACGTGTTTTTGTTTTAAATTTGTGTCTATGTGTGTGTTTTATTGCAATTTTGCGTATGTGTGTGTTGTGTGGACGTGTCTAGGTTGCGAAAGAAATGCATCATGTTTAATTGTGTTATTTTTTAAATTCTCATTATTTATAATCAGTGAGCCAAGTCTGAGCAATATAACCAAGCGGTATTGTATTACCTGATACTGTGTTTTGGAGGTCAGATAAGTAGTCGCTCCATGTAAACTGCATAACTAATCACCCTTTGGAACTCGTTTTACTTTAATAATGGTTTGAATGTTTACTATAGGCAAGGCTACTGAAATAATCTCTAAGTTCGTGAGTTAGATTATATAAAAAAAAAAACATTACAGTCGTATTTTTGTCGTGAATTTTAGCTGAAATTACATATTGCTAGGCTAAATTAAGATATCAGTGTTTTTCATGCAACTGCATAAAATGGACTCATTTATTTGATGGTTCTGATAAAAAATAAATTAGTATTCACATAATTGTATAATAATTGTTGCATTTTTTCAACGCTGTCATGTATAAAATATATTTGTTACATTAGATACGACCACACAACATTGCCTTTATGCATTATGCTTTTTTTATTGCGTTGGACCTATTCTCTTGCTCTTTTATTTTTCCGATTGTTTTGGCCTTCACACATTCTATGCCTGGTTGTTGCTGCATGGCAATATTTTGATAACTGAAGATATTGTTAATGATTCAATTATTACCTTATATCAATGGCACAGGTTTAAGAGCGTCTACACCGACATTTCAAACAACTTTTCAAGTCTATGTTTTTAGAAATTACTAAATCTCATTTAATATAAATTCAGACCCATAAGCAAGATAATTATACAAATCTAAAAAGTTCGTTAAAGTTAAAGACATGGCCACTATGGGAATAGTCTAATTATATCAAAAATGTTATCGATTCTGAACTCTCTTATCTCTGATAGCCGGTCATTGAAAACTAACTGCATAGGAATGGGTCTAAAGCCAAAAAGGTCGAATTCGAGGTTCTAATTACCGGGTACTTAGTCTGAACGGACCAAGGGTCATACGAGTCGTACGTACGTACTTAGTAACATTCTTTCACTTTCCTAGCTTGTAACTAGAATTCTGTGCTTTATGTAATTCTTTTATTTCAACTCTTTCATTTAAACACCTGAATGTACTTGATATATTATGTAGATTATGAATTGAATTTGTTGACCTTTGGAACATAGATTTTTGCTAAGTCGAACGACCCTTCCCCTCAAGAGGGCCAAAGCCTGCCGGGATCGCGGGACTTATCTCATTACCGTGACCCCGGAACACAAAGGGCTATTAAAGGACACTGTGGATTTTAGTCAGTACTAGTCTGACAGTCCCTGCCGCCCTGCCCGGGGTGGGAGGACTCATTTGATAATTTTTCCATGCAAAAAAAAAAAGTCGAACGACCCTTGTCTCATTCAGTTTGGGCCCTTCAAACTAAGTACCCAAGTACAAGAGATTAAGTCCAATACAGCTGCAAACTAACGCATATCTCTCTTTAGGTTATATGGATACGATGCAGTACGGTCTCGAGATCAACAAGATTTGTTAGTACCACACACTTTTGAGGCATGATATTTATAACTTGACAAAATTGGGATCAATACATCGGTACTAATTGGTATTCGTTTATGATTGGCTTGGGTTTTACTTAGTGGTGACAAAATTGTTTTGTAAGTTGTGGAATTGGTGTTAGTTTTCGGGATTCATGATGTTATGCAAAATTTGTGTGGGTACAATATAAAAATTTCATCGACTTTTGCTTTGAACAAAATCGAAACAGCAACTGCATGCTTCAGTCAAAATAAAAACTACAGTTGCTCTCCTGTAAAGTGATTCGATGCAGTTATATCAACATCCAGGAATATAAAATTAGCATGAATAAATAATATGTTTATACCTGCATCCAGTTTTGGATTTATTGCGCGGAATTGATTTTTTTTTTAAATTGTATGTTCATATGACACAGGGAGTAATCGTTCTTACAGAAAATAACCTACTACAGTCGTTAAATATAGTGTAGTTAGCAACCTCTTTCTTGAAGAACATATCTATAAAAAAATACGTAAAATCATGTTTTTTGAACGGTAATAAACACACTATCTTTTGCGTTGCCTTTAAAACCAACTAAATAATTTAAATCTATTCTTGACTACAACTCAAATCCTGGGCAGATCCAATTAAGATTGCCATCGAACTAAAACCGACATAATTATTAGTGTTTTTGGCTAATACTTAAATCAAGATTATGAGAACAGAAACTAGTATTTTTCCTGTCATGTTTACTTGTCACATCAAGATTACAGACTTATATTATTTTCCTTGCCAGTTAAATATTATTCTTAGGATTTGTAAAACCCTCGCCATTTAAATCTTAATAACATTATAATAATACCATACAAAGCTCGGACTGCATAAATTCTATGTATTTTGATGACTAACAAAACTAATATTTACTAACTTGTTTTTTTATGTAAAACATAGCGGGTAGGTACTTTATTATATCAGGATATAATAATATGTGTGTAATTTATTTTGCTTTCGCATGTATTCTAAAAAAACGCACAAAACACTGACTGTGAAAAATATCCGAGCTTTACAAATGTCGATGCACCGAAAACTAATATAAAATGGTATTATAATTCAACAATTCTTAACAAAATCCAACACCTTCCAGACGGACGACCCAACGAAAACTACAACGCGACCAACCTTCCCTTCGGCGACTTCTCCTACCTTACCGAGATGATATACAACCCGCTGGCGTACGGCCAGTACGGCGTCACCAGCGTCGACCCTGACCGCAACGTGGACACCGACCAGAGCCTCAACACCGACCAATCGCACGACAGAACCATCGACGTCTCCGACTCCTCATCAGACGACGACGACTCCCGCGTCGAACAAGACGACAACGTCCCATCCGTCGCCATGGAAACGCAGATCATGACCGTAGGAGACTGCCAGATTGTCAAACTACCCCCTAATAATGAGGAAAAGGACGAAAAGATGGAGCAGATAGTCGAGACGAGCACCGTGTCGTCGTCCACGCCGTCCTCCGTCACCATCACGCCCATCACCACGGTGGGTGACTGTACCATCAGACCCGTCGAGAACACATAAGATTTCACACCAATTTTCGTCTACCCTGTATACTTCGGTGATGTACGGGATTGAAGATATGAGCCTATTGCTGCAGACTGTTATTTAGCGACGATTGTGAGTGAGTAATTGAAGGTTCTATGATTTTTATATGTTGCGAGATCTCAGATTGAGAGTCAATGCAAGTTTATAGTTATATGTTGCGATTTTTTGATGATAAATCATATTATGTGCGGTTAATATTATTTTACGTAACACCCTATTGTGTTAAAATGTTTGTTTTTTCATTACAAATAATGTGTATCTGCGTTTGGGAAATTCTAAATTGCAGCTTTTTAGAGGTGTCGTAGGAAAGATGCTAAACAATATGGGGTAGACATTTTAGTAATTTTTATTATTGTGGTAGCATTCACTTCGGAATTAAGTGGTCCTAGATCAGATACATGGCGGTTTTCAAAAATAAATAAAAATTGTCATGAACAGACAAATTTATTCCTAACTTTCCGTCATAATCACAAGTATATAAGACCAATCTTATACCTAATGACGGTGCTTTATCTCAAAAGCATAGAGTGACTATCAATAATTTCCGATGAAACGCAAAATAATGTTATCTATCGACTTATCATTAGAAGATATCTTAAACTTTTGCATAAAAATAGGTAAAACTCATTAAATCTTGAACTACCTTCAAAGTTTTACTTAAAAAGTCTTCCTAAACACAGTAATGCTACTACAATGATACTCATTTATATCTTAAAAAAAAATTCAAGTGACTGTCAAAAATGCATTTAGAATTGGTGGTGATGAAATATTTATTTTATTGGTCAACTAATGTACCATAATGCCATAAGCTTTACATAATTTTAATCGTGATACTCAATTAGACGATTTGTATCTTACTTATCAGAACAAATATTAATTGTCACAAGGTTTTTTTGTTATGTACTGTGAGGGGAAATACATATTCAGTACATAAGGCAGCAATTAATTGTATTAGGTATTACATGTGCATATTACAAAAAATCAATGTTGCTGGGTGCTTTCTCCATATGATTTTCTGAAGACTGTATTAATACTTCTCATATGCAATTCAAATAAAGGCTCATTTAAATGAGTGGTAAAGCGTCGACAGTAGCGATCACGTACCTTTTCCGCTCTTCTGTATGCAACCTACAAGTCCACACGATGTGAAGTAACATTAATAAAGGGAATAATTACTTCAGCGTTCGTAAATAGGCCAAACACCTTCTCAGTACATACCAAAATAAAAATTTTACGTATAGATGTGTATTTTGCGATTATCTACATAGAGGCAGCATATTTACTGAGTAATAATTGTAACAGTGACACTATTTAGATACGCGATGTTTATGATAATGTGCACTTAACGTTGCCTTCACCGTTTTAATCGTTTAGGAACGGTTTACACACCGCCACGGATACAGGGGTTGACTAAACCCATATCGGTCGCGACGGTGTGTGCATCGACTTTATTTGACACTCCTCAAAAGTATTTCTATTTTTTTAACACGCGAAATCTCTCGATTGATCTGATTTTTTTTTTAATATAACGAGGGACTGACTTCCATATACGTGATCAAGAAATATTTTTGAGCAGTGTGCGTGCGGACGTAGCTTCTGATTGGCTGTCTATTTTACGTTTATTTTCTATTTTAATTTTATAGTTAGTCGTTGTGTAGCAGGGCACACGCTGTTTCGCCTTTTCCATATTCTTAACTGTATCAATCTCTGTGAATATTAGAATGTAGTATGTAGTGTCTTAGATGAATATAAAACTTAATATTCTAAATATTAACTCGACAACACCACACGAACAAGTGATACGAATAAGCTACATATTTTTAGCAGAAACATATTGTATTGACATATTAACAATATATTTCTTTAATAGTTTTGCCTGTAAAAGCAATGGATATCGTAGTTCTATGTATAATGATGATAGTACGCAATATATAACCACATATTTTCAAGACAGCTGTATGTCGGCGGCGCGGGCCGTGAGACGGTCGACGCCGACTCATAATAATAATATGATATTTTTCGAACAAACACATTTTAGTTCCTCATTATGTTCGATAGAGACTAATGTAGAAGTCTGCATACATATTATAATGTCGGTGTAATAATAAAAAGTATTAAACTCACTATTATGAAAAATCATAATCATTATTTTCTTTATAATCTGTACAGAAGTAGATATAGTTCCTAACTTGTAATCGATACAAAACTATAACCCTTGAATTAATGAAGTAGTTGAGACGTAATATTTCTTTAATCATTTAGAATTAAGTTTATATTATGATGAGTATATCTTTTTTAGTATTCACTATTAGTGATAGTCGACGATTTGTTTAAGTATCATTGCGATATGTTTTACGTATTTAATGGAAGACTGCTCGGATTCGTTTTCTGTTGATGTGTATCGTTTGTGGTTTGTGCTCGTTGGTGCGACAACTCGCTTGCGACTAAACGCACGAGTGTTACAACATGGTTGCGCGTACTTATGCTTAGCTTCTACGTCGTATATAAGTGGAAGTTAGCTCCAATCGCAGTGTACGAAATGTCTTACCAACGAGTCTTGCCTATTATATTATTGTGAACATTTTGACATAAATGAAGCCCCGAAGAGGCATGTAATCATGAGTCTCAGACGGCAAGCTAAGCTTATTGAGAATTATTTTAATATAGGAATCTGTATTTTTATAACGAAACTAAGATAAGTTGTCAGTAATCAGTTACTCCTGTCACATGTAATAGTATAGTAAGCTGTGTTCTAAGTTGTGTTTACAAGCGCCTATTGGCTCCGTTGTCGTTAAGTTTTGTGTTCCCCCTCAAGAGAGACAGTCACTATCTACATATATCTGCATTTGGTACTGTTTTAACAGAAAAGCAATATTAGAAAGATTGTTAAGTGTGTCGTAATTAGGTCGTGTTGGTAATCAAGATATTTGGCTTCGTAACTAAAGGCATATAATCTAGAAAATGTCTATTTTAAATAAAGGCAAAGAGCCTGTTTCGGTTGCTTTGAATTTTTAATCAATTTTTAAATCAGAGAGTTAAAAATACTCTGTTATATTAAAATCACTTTATTCTTCTTAGACTCTTGTCTCAAAATGAAGATATTTCAAGTGTTGGAGTTCAGTCTCAAGATTTATGAAGGTTTTACCTAATATATGTAGATACTGATTGGTTTAGTTTTGGCAAAACGATGGTTATAATCGGACGTTTGAATCGTGAGCAAGAATTGCATTTATATTTATTTTGTATTGGTGCGTTATGTTGCAAAATTATTGATATTTGAAGAAATTGTATTGTGTTTTACAAGTATACGCTGTCTAAAAATATTAGTTATTGAACATGGAAATTGAAATCTTAAAATCCGGAGGTTTTATATCAGTTCTTTTGGTGGATCAGTTTAGTTTCACATTCTGACAATTCAGCCGTTTGCTAAGCGGCTTAGTTCCCAAGTTTATCTTATTACCAGACTAAATACTTAAATGGCTTCATAATATTTGTCCCCAACTACTTGACAAGCTTAATCTGAACTGACCATCATTGGAAACTTATATTAGACTTCCAATTCTATTTGTCTATCACGAAAAATAAAAATTGTATGCTGATCTTTAATGCTATTATTTTTAGGGGTTAGCATAAAAAAATCCTTCAAAATTGTAATAATTTACTACAACATAATTGTTTTTCTTAAACTACACATAGCACAGAAATATATTTCGAAATAAAACCCACAGTTACCGCATTTTATCAATATCTCTGCATTTTAAGACAGTGCTACCACCAATCTCTTTAATGTGTTCAATGAGAAGTGCAATTATTAAGCAGCTATTTGACAGTAATTTTAAGTATTAGTTGTACTAACAGCATATAAAACTGATCTATTCTAATGTTGGTTAGCTCTGATTTCCGTACCCACTACTTTGATAAATGGACTTAGTTCCGCCATAAAGAGCCAACCCACAAATTCTCGTGAATCCAATTCCATATATTAGCTGTGGTTTATTACTATTCAAATAAAATTATCCCCTTATGTATACATTTAAAACTTATGCTTAAAATCGCAACTCTAATCAGTTATTAACTACAGATAAAATCTGTACAATAAGTTTGGAAATTAGAAAAAAACTCAAGTGAGTTTGTACATTTTGAGAGGTAAATACATCGTAACGTTCCTATCAAAGTCGGAGCCATTATCATTTACTAACAAGTTTGAATTCAAAGTAAAATAATAATTGTCCCAAATTGTGCTATGTGTAGTTATTTGTCCTAAAATCAGCATTATGCATGTATCCATAATTTTGTCGTAAATCATATAATATTTACGACCGGATAGTTTTTAGACAAATAGTATATTATGTTTAGTTTTAATGAACGTTTTATTCCTGTATTTTGTGAAATGTTCATCATTTTACGTTGTGATCATTTGAGTGCAAAATTATTATATGTTTAACCAGTTTACTTTGACGATTCGTCAGTTAGGGCAGCAGATGTATACGTTTATGTTTGCATAGTCCGAGAGCAGTATTTTTTAGATGTAATCTTTATTATTATAAAAACTTTTTTTTATTTTAACATTATGAAATTCGATCGTTAGTTAATTTCTAACATGAAATATTTAATAAAGAAATCACAAAATTATAATTGGGTTTGATTTTTATATTTAAGAATATACACTTTATTATGTACACGTTATCACACTAGGGGGCGAATTATTTCGGCCTTAGTGCATAAACACACTATGCCGAACTTACGCGGCGGGAATTAGGCGCGGGCGGCTCCCTGCTGCTCCCCGCCCCCGGATCTTCGTCGGTAATCGAACCGGACTTCGGTCGCGTATAATGTGTGGTCACAGAATAAGTTGCCGCTGAACTTACGCCCGACCGAAGTTCCGCTGTACGCTATGACGCGACGGAATTTCGGCATAGTGTGTCGTCAGTAATTCAAATAGCATTGCAGGCGTAATTGCGCCGAACTTCCGTCGCGTAACTTCGGCATAGTGTGTTTAGGCACTTATGGTAGTATTCGAGAAGCAAATCAATCACAAAATACTGTAATAATCATTGTTTATTCCATATAAATATAAATTTATTTTTGGATAACTACACTTTAGTATTGTTAGACATGTTACTGCACTAACTGTAGACTAATTATTATGAGATAGATCTTATTTATATAAAAATGTTGCGCATTAAGTTCCTGGAGGTGGTGGGGGGCCGTTGTTGACCCACTGAGGGTGAGGACCTGGGACAGAGCAGAAGTTGGAACCGAACACGTGACCCGGAATCGAGTGGCGGAAGGGAGGCAGCGGCGCCATCAGCGGCATGGGACTACCGGACATCCGGTTCGCGCCGAACTGGAACATGTTACCCATGAAAGGAGGGGGCGTGCTGGGGTTGAAAGGTGGAGGGAACATCGGGGGTCCTGTGAAGTTGGGGGGCGCGCTGAAGGGGCCGTGTGCTGCTGGGTCACCGGCGGGGTGGGGGGGAGGGGTGCGGAGCCCTACATTACTGGGCCAGGGCCTGCCGACGCGCGGGAACGCATTGGGGTTATTATTTCTCCTAGAACCTGCTGAGAATGGGTTGCGTCCCCGACTAGGCCCGCTGCCGAACCTACTGCTCGACTCTGAGGGTCTTTGGTTGCGTCGTTCGGGGACCTTCCTCGCGTTCTTGGAGGTTTCTCCGTCCTCCGACTCCTCAGCCTGCACATGATTGCTTCTCCTTTGCTCTTTCTTGGCTTTTTGGGCTTTCCGTTCTTGTTCATCGTCGGAGTAATCAATCTGATGTGGTGGAGGCTCCACGTCGTGTAGCCACGATGCGTCGGAGCCTTTTATTCTGAAATATTATAAAACAAAAGTATTAAGTCCAATGAAAGAAGATTTGCGAAGCTACCACAACAGTAAATGCGTAAGACCAAATGTACGAACGTGTAGGAGACTAAAGGGGTATTATGGTATTTAGCCACTTCCAACCGGTCCAATTGGAAGTCTAAAGGGGAGGCCTATGTTCTGCAGTGGACGTCTTACGGCTGATATGATGGTGATGATGAAAAGGGGTATGCAAGGGTAGAAGTTACCGTTAGTTTCTAGCAAATAAAAACAAGTTTGCTTACGTGTGACTAGCAATAGTAAGGCTAGTAACGAAAGTACGTTAATTAATTTTTTTTTTTTTTTGTTAAGAGTAAAAAATCTTTGTTCTGCAACGTGTAGCTTTGTCAATAGACTTAATCAGACAAGGATGTTCATTGCAGATGACTTTACTGTAGGGGAGGCGTATCAGAAATCTGTCTAAGCTTATGGACAGGATTCTTTCTTTACTCCCCAATTATGGACCAATAAACAATCAGACTAGAAAGATTAGGCGCAGGAAAATTGCTAAAGATTTAGGGCCTTACTTATAAACATTGATTAGTCGTTACTTATCTTAAATAGCTCTTAAGTCACTTGCCATCTCTATTCATTGAAATAGAAATGACAAGGACAGGTGATATTTAATCGGTAGCTAAGCAACACAAGTTTTTATAAGTAAGGGGGTTATATCGCCAAATCGCATCACTGACAAGTTTGTAATGGAAAAACCCAATATCACTTATCCGAACCCGGGAATCGAACCCAGGACCTCACGCTCCGCAGTAGTACCTGTGACCGCGAGACCAAAGAAGCAGATAGGGATACATTTGAAAAGACCATACACACTTGAAAATGTTATCTAAAAAATTATTACATGGGTTAAAGGTTTTTGGATGCATAGGCTCACGTTCAGCCACTAACTCTCCTTGGGTGCAACTATCTAACCACGAAACCCGTCTCTTCAACCAAAGTTTCGGTTTTAATATTTTATGATTTACGGACATACTATTAGTCGGTGGTACGAACTAAAAATTGGTGACGACATGATTGGACAGTTTTCCCGACTTCCGACGCGTTATCAGAACTTATTTAAAGCAAAAAGGCAGTAGGGTTCACTCAAAAGTATTGAGTTTCTTTCATACAGGTCCGTATCTTCGTTAACGGACTAACATGGCGCCTTAAAGCGAGAGTAGTTCCACGGGAAAGAGACAGAGCTATGCAAGTCGTCTACCATCTCGTTCCTACAGTGGAAGTGCTCGCCACCTGATCGTTAGCTATGTCTGACTCACTTCATAAGTTCGCTGAGGAAGACGTAGTTGGTGTGTTGGCTCTGTGGTGCGATGTACACGTCCATGCCGGGCGCCGCGCCGCGCTCGCGCACGTGCTCGCTCGAGTTGAAGCGCACGCAGTAGTGAGGCTCTGTTATCTGTGGCATAGGGTTCATATTGCTATAGCGGGATGCTACTGGGGTCAATTATAACTAGTTAGAGATATTTTGAACATAAAATATGACAGGTATTGATATCATCTAAATAAAAATATAAATGCGAAAGTGTGTCAGGATTTTTTTTATCGTGGTAAAATCGACAAATCGCCTCTTTGCTTCAATAATGTGATATCTTGAAAAGTGGAATTTTACAGGAGAGCGTTTTTAAACTTTCAAAAAATAATTGTGTAGCACAGAATATTTTCTTACAGTAATTATATAATTTACTGTAAAGTATGACTTATTAACTAAGTGAAAACTTATTTAAAAACTGATGTTTTAGAAGTTTAGCAAGAAATTGGCTTTATTTAAAAAAAAGGGGAAAAGATGTCACATTGTTCTTGCAAATATATAGTAAAATAAGTGTTTCAAATTAATTTGTCACGATTTTGATGATATAATTTGGTTATGAAACTGAGTTATATTATGAGGAAACATTGTTGAAATAAAATAATATTAAAAAATCAGAATCAATCTTTACTGGAAACAGTACAGTTGCCAAATGTACTTGTAAAATTTCACAATGAAACATCTTATGATTACTAATATCACAATTTTTATTGTTTATTACTTTACGAGAATCACATTTACTGGAGAAATTAAATTATAAGCTTAATATTTTGTCCTTATGAATAATCACACATTAATAATTGAATCGCAAATAAACCTAAAATTTTGAGTATTGTTGAAGAGATAAGCCTCTTGCAGACACACGCGATTAATCGCGCAGGGCGACATGTCGCGGTCCATTGGCAGTATTTTTAGAGTGGAAAATAGCTTGGCTCGTTGTCGCAGCGCGATTAATCGCGTGTGTCTGCAGGAGGCTATAAGAAACTCTTATTCAAGAGTTTGCATTTGCAAATACAATTATAATTACAAGAATTATTCATTAACAACTACTAACTCGTCATAGACGAAAAAAGAATAATTTTAACAAACTAAAAAAAAACGAAACTCAAAAGTGACTGATATTTGTTTTTTTTTTTAAATCGTAGTAACATCAAATGAGTCCTTCCACCCAGGGCAGCTGACTGCTTCGCAGAAGCAGCCATGCATTCCGTCTCGCCCCGCAGCATGGCTTTGACCAATGCCGGGCGCGAGAGGTCTCCGCCTATCGCTGCCGTGAGGACACGGCGGTGCTCTGCCCAAGCAGGGCAGTCCTGCACCGTATGCTCCACCGTGTCCTCCGGGCGACCCTGGCAGTGGTGACACCTAGGCGTTTCTTTCCTCCTTATCAGACACAGGTACCACCCGAAACTTCCGTGTCCGGTGAGGACCTGCGTCATGCTGTAAGGTCAGGACGCCGTGCCGTATCCAGCCACTCCTCAAAGAGGAGTCTTACCGCTGCGATTGCGGCGTGCCCAAAAGTGACTGACACTTGGAATATTAATTTTTTTACTGATTGATAAGACTTACGGCTATTTCTCAGTCTCTTCGCTACATTATTCTTCCAGTTTCCTTCTGGTCTTCGTTTTCTTTTTCCTTTTTTGTTCGAACTACAGTCTTGGTTTTGTAGATTCTGTTCCAGTGGGCCTAACATTTTCAACAGCTGATGGTTCATTTACAATAGGGAAGTACATCGGCTTCTTGTACTAGACTGTCAAGAACCATTTTGTGGTCTTCTGTAGGTGTATGAATAACAATTTCGTAAAACAACTTCTTGGTTTCTTCCGCTATTGTTAACTACTTGAACTTCTAATCATCTAATCAATCAACCACGCGTTATAAAGTAGAAGGTGGGACTAAAACAGCAGCGTGGGGGCGGCGCCGGAGTTTAAAAGATCGTCAATAGATAGGTAATATACAAATAAATACCTGCACCAAGATTAACAAGTCTTTTAGATCGCAAATTCATCTGAAAAAATAAGCACAACTAATTATTTGTTTTAGCATCAACATAGTAATATTTAGGAATATTACTGGTCAAATCCAGTCGTGTTTTGTTCAATAACGGAACATCAGCAGATAACTATTACTTGATTTTAGTATTAGAAAAAGTTTTATCAAATACAATGTTGTATCTCATGATAACACAAAGCAAAATTCTCATTCTTTCGGCTACAATGTGATATGACCAATTATAACAATGAACATATGACCCACTTTTTTCAACAACACTGTGTCAACCCGCACTATCACATTTTAGAATAAAAAATAATAATTGAAATGAAACATACCTTTTCAACCACAAAGTGATAACTTTGTAATGTCACGTTATTGTCGAAATATGAGAGCACTTTCCTCGGTGCGTGCGTAGTGACAACTGTTTTGTTTCGTTGTTGAAACAAATTTCCGCGCAGAAAGAGACAACGTGATATCGCGATTTGACACAGTTGATCTGTATCTTTTGCTCATAGATTCACTGCTAGATGAGCAAAAGATACCACGTTTTGTGGAAAAATAAAATCGGCCACGGCGGTTTCAATAATCAAATAATAAAAAAAATGAATTTTCGGACTTACCACGTTATTGAAGCAAAGAGGCGAAATAATGAGTCCTCCCACCCAGAGCGAGATGGAAGGGACTGTCAGACTTGTACTGACTAAAATCCACGGTGATCCTTCAATAGCCCTTTACGTACCAGGGTCACGGTAACCAGGTGAGACAGTCCCGCGACCCCGGCAGGCTTTGGCCCTCTTAGGGGTCCCATCAGATTGCTGACAGCTCTTTGAGGCGCGCGTGGAACACAACGCGCCGTCGACCCGGGCATGGTCCATGGTCAGGCGGCGAGTCACCCATAACTCCCCGCCCGCATGCCCGCGCCAGAAATCGTCTTGCGACGTCCGTTGCCGTGTGCGTCTCCCGCGGCGGCTGGGTCGTGAGGTGGACGCTGTCCTCTCCCTCACGCATCCCGCCTCCGCCTTTGCTAGCATGACTGCTTCGCAGAAGGAGGCGACCGCTTCCCATTCCGTCTCGCCCCGCAACATGGCCTCGACCAGTGCTGGACGCGAGAGGTCGCCGCCTATCGCCCTTCAATAGCCCTTTACGTGGCAGAGTCATACCTGATGAGACTGTCCCGCGACCAACGTCAGGATGGATGGGTGTTTTTTAGCTTTCACACAAAATCTACTGAGCGGGTTTGAATGTAGGTACACAGATAGTCTATAACCTCTATTAGCACATTGATACGTTCCCGTGATAAATTTCGAGTTACACTCGAGCGAAACCTGTGGCAATTGCGTTATATAGTGTTATATTTTTGGGAATAACCATAAAAATCTGTTCTTTATTTTGGAAACTTTGTAATTAAAACATTGTCCTAAAAGTTGGCCAAAGGAAACAGAAAAAAGAAATTCTTAGTACAACATACACTAGTTAAACAATAAATGGTAATATCGTCAATACAAAATGTACCCTACCCTTTACAAAATAAGGTAGATATTCCTTCGTAAAATAGACTTAGGAACCTCGCCACATCATTATTCATACAAACTGTAGTACATTATTTAAAACAGCAAAGTTAATGCCCATAATTATGACAATAGCAAACATTAAAGACCATTTTGTAGTAATAGATAGCCATAAAACAAATCTCATACATACTCATAAATAAATATCTGATTACATAAGAAGCCTCAAGGGCGAAGCTTTGTTCAGGGTTATCTTTAAAGTCAATAACTTTTTACAACTAAGCTACAAGTCTGGGTCGGTTCGGCAAAGCCGAGAGGTAAATACGAACAAAAATACTCTAAACAACCGTTCGGTTCTATTGGGTTTAAAAATTGTAAATGTGGTTTAAATATTAATGGCGTCACAGATTAAATAAATGACAAACTATGGAGGACACCATTTTGATTTGACAGCTCATAAAAAGCATGTCAAACGATTGCTATTGTCAGCTACTATGTAAAGCCGACCAAAATATAGCAAGCCGAACGGAATTATTGTCCCAAAAATTATCCGGCCGAAGCCGAATATCAAACACATGTAGGGTGAAGAAAAACGCGGGAAAATATTTGTTGTCCACTCATTTTGTGTAACGAAAGACTTTGCTATGAAAATAACCAAAATTACGCGATTCACAACTCAAAAATTGACGCCCGTCTGGTTTCAGCCGCGTAGTAATTGCAACGGGTCGGCTATGTAACACAATAAATACTAACCGAATGTGCCGACTCGGACAGAAGTACTTTTTACACAATATTCATTTTTTTATGCGATTTTTAAACCCCGTATGAGTTATTACTGTCATCCATCATCAAATTGTAGACATAAAAATGCCGTTTAAATAAGGGTGAAATTGAAGACAAAATACCTCTGGATGTCAGCCAAGCATTATATATCTGCAGCATTACCCTAGTTAAAGTGGAACAATTTTTAAAGGCTAGCAAATTGGCTGATGTCCTAATCAGTTTTTTGACCCCGATTTCGGTGTAAAATATTGCTTATTTTTGTGTCAAACTGAATTTGAAATTAAGCCAAGTTAAGACGCGGACTGACTACGATTTTAATCGCTTATGACCGCGTAAACTATTGTCACCACTATGGAGCGTCAATAAGATTGAAAATTGAAAAAATGACATTTGTGTTGAAATGTGACGTAAGCTGCGAATGGGCATTTATTTTACTGCTTTTCTTTAGATTATTTAAAATATAGACATAAAATTAAATAATGGTTCGGTTAAAGTTTTAAAAAAATGGAAAACCTACTAAATTCTTAAAAAAAAAACTGTTGTTATCGCTGGAAATACAGAGATCTTCGACGTCAAAGTTTATTTTTGTGCTACAACTTCCCAATTTTTATTGGGAATATCAAACTCTTATTTATTATTCTGTTCGGTTTAAATTCTTCTTTATACCCTTCTCTATTCACTGTATTTTTCGCGTTGCTTATTTTTATTACATTACGTCATACTCGACGTTCTAAGAAACCAATTTTTGGGAATATGAGATAAGACCGCGCCTTAAGTGTATTTTAACTTGTTCGAAGGACAATAAAAATACAGTGGGTCAGAATTATCTTGCAGAACTTATTTGCATTGATTATTTTGTGCATAGCATGAAGAGACGCGCCGCCCGTAACCTTTGGAGATATCCTCTGTAGCTTTTTTCCAACAGTTTGGTATCTACTCAAAATCTCACTGTTGAATACTATTACTTTAGGCAAATCAATCCACAATAACGCGGCAGGGTTATTGCGTAACACACAATGTGTTTAATTTTATTTTACTGACATGTTTTTTTTTTATTTACGTCCAGTAATAAGTAAGGATTTTATTTGAAAGCATTTGAAATGAAAGGAATTTTTTGCAACCGGGGTCGCTGGACTGTCTCACCAGGTAACCGTGTCCCTGGAACGTAAAGGGCTATTGAAGGACACCGTGGATTTTAGTCAGTATAAGTCTGAGAGTCCCTCCCGTCCCGCCCTGGGTGGTAGGACTCATTTGATGATCTTACCACGATAAAAACGGGGTGTTTGGAAATTGAGTTGCGAGGGTACCTTTTAAAACGTACAGCCTATTAATATTAGTTTATACTTACGGGTCCAAAAACATCGAAGACTTTTCCTAATGCTTTGGAGCCGTTTTCCAAGAACAGCACGCTATCTAAGTCCACGGCCGGTGTCTCGGGGAGTGCACGAACTATAACTGCAAATCAAAATGAAGATATCTTAGTTTAAGATCGCGGGGATTAGTTTAGACCTCGAAGGAGATGGCGGGACGAACTGATTGTCTTCCTTGAGAATTGGAAGGAGGTGGCGCAAAGTCGTGAACGTTGGAAGGAATCGAGGGAGACCTTTGCCCAGCTGAGGTACAGTACAGGCTAATTAATAAAAATATAATTAATAATAGTTTAAGATCATAAACTTTTATATTTAGATGATAATTCTGTGTATCCGAATCAGACTTCACTTGGCCAATAACTGTTTTGAGAAATTGTATTTATTAGATGTAGTTTTATGACAAATAGTGTATTTAAAACCAATTACTGTTACTTCCCAAGTACTCTAAACATACAAATATGAAGATCATTATCATCATCAGCCTATAATGTTCAGCTGGGACCTGGGACACTAGCAACCTCCCTGTGAGAGGGAGTGGGTCATAATCCACCACGCAGGTCCAATGCGGGATATTTGACATGTTATCGAATTTTTGGTGAAGAGCGACGCAAATTGATTTGAACATAACATTCAATTGTTATAATTTTATCGATACGTAACTCATAATAACATAACCCAGACCACCAGTGCATGCAGTACTTTCTAACTTAAAAGATCTTAGAAATTGATGCGAGGAAGCGTAAACGCCTTGCACAATTACGTAGTTTCAGCCGAGTCTCCATTGGACAAGTGTAGCTTACAAGTATGACGTCACATTTGTATAAAAGTTGTTTGAATTGAGAAAAACACAATCTACCGTTCAAACTACCCACTTGCAACTTGTATCACAGTTTAGTAATTGTATGCAATTTGCTTACTTTACAACTTTACTTAAAAACAAGTATCTTTTTATTTTAAAGTTGCCCGTAGAGCCGCAATTATATGTACCCCGCGCCGCGTGTCGCCACGCTGCCTGACGCAACGGCGGGTTATTACATTTGCGTGTCGTGTCGCCGCGCGGCCCCACGAAAATTCGTCTCAGTCAGTACAGTGGTGGCCTTTGGAGTAAACGTCTACAATGTTTTCTTCAGACTCGGATACGGATTTTGAAGAAAATGTAGCATACCTGCTCATGTTAAGCCTACTCAAAAAGGAAAGAAAGAAAAGGAGATATTGGGTACCTACATCCAATAAATACTTCAAGAGATTGTACAATATTTCATAGCTTCTCACGACTTCAATTAATTCGTCTGACATTTTTAAATACACGTCCACCATTCTACGTCATCACTCGGCTGTCTGCGCGTGCCCACGCGTTATTACACTACACCCGACTGGGCTGACGCGTCACAACCCCCACCATCGACCCCACGCCGATCGAAATGGCTCGGTCTGCGTGGCGTCAGCAGGCTCTGCGACACGCGGGACGGGCCTAATGTAATCAATCCAGTACTAAATGTATGTAACCGATAGCTTACCCACGCGTGGCGACACGCGGCGCGGGGTAAATATAATTGCGGCTTTATCCTGTTTCGTGGGGTGCGTTTACAAACCATTGATATACAGGGTGTTTCTTTTAAAATTGGCCAAAAGGGAGAAATCCGGAGCAGTGGTGGCCCAGTGGTATCGGCCTCGACTTACGAGTTGTAGGTCGTGGGTTCGAACCCGGCGCATTACTTTGTGTAATTAATTTCAACACCACTGCTCTCAAAACGGTGAAGGAAAACATCGTGAGGAAACCGGCATGTCCTAGAACCAAAAATTCGAAGATATGTGACATCTACCAATCCGCACTGGGCCCGCGTGGTAGAGTACGGCCTACTCCCTCTCACAGAGAGGAGGCCTGTGTCCCAGCAGTGGGAACATTTATAAGCTGATGATGATGAGAAATCCGCATCCATAAGAGATACGGAAAAACTTTCTTAGGAACGTTTAGCACTTTTTTGATGTTGACAATTTTGGCGTTTTTATTTTTTTGGTCAAGTGTGAGTTGTCCACAGAAATGAGTGAAATTGGCCAAATTTTCTTTTAATGCCGTTCGACTCTCTTTCATGTAAGGATCATTTCATTGTATCGGAAGAAAAAAAACGGGACGGCGGAAGTTGGTCAAATTTTGCAAAAAAAAATGCATACATTTTGTATGAATGAAAAAATTACCAATTTTTTTTTGATGTTCCTTGATTTAGCGTCATGTAAGGATCATCAAATGAGTCCTCCTACCCAGGGCGGGACGGAAGGGACTGTCAGACTTGTACTGGCTAAAATCCACGGTTATCCTACAATAGCCCTTTACGTCCCAGGGTCACGGTTTCCTAATCAGACAGTCCCGCGACGTCGTGTAGCTTTTATAATGTAAACGCGTACACTGCTTATACGGGCATTAGACAAAAAAGGAATTAATCGGAAACACCAACTCGTACAGAGAAAGGTCGTATACCTAACTATCGATTACAAACGATGCGGAAACCGATAGAGGTCACAGAAAAAAGCTTACGGCAGTCAAGGGCAGGCACCGTGACTTGTACGCGATGGCTACGATCAAATCGATGCAATGTTACGACGTTTCTCTGAACATAAGGTTCTACGATCAGGCACGGTCCTAGGAGGTCGCAGGGGTAATGACCTCTAGGGGCGAGGAGGGGAGGGGGGGGAGGAGAACAAATCGTATACTTCAAAAATATAAATGCTCAAGAATTCTTCAATGGAATGCCAACATTTTCATCTTCCCCCGAACCAAAGTCCTGGCACCGATTATGTGTGACGAAAAATATGGTTCCTTAGCAGAATAAATCTTATTATCTATGCTATAGACTGAGAAATTTTATACATTTAGCTACTAGTACAGTAGGCACAACAAGACCAATAAAAGCTGGTCTCTAATCCTATTTAACACACTTGGTCAAGGTCAAATTGCCAGACGCACTACGAATGAAAATGTTTGTAGTTTAGGTACAAGAATTTTGAAAGGTGGGACCATAGAATTTCAACTAGAATGACAAAATATTATGCAATCTAGCTTTTGTCTGTGGCTTCTCTCCCCCTTCCTGGAAGTTTCCATTTTAACAAAAATTAAAAATACTTATTAAAATTGTAAGGCAAAGAAATTATAATATATATGGTGAAAGAATTATTTTAATAACTTGAAAAATGACAAAGTTAATCCACTTTTACTGAATCCCGAATTAATTTTGAAATGCACGCGGAGCATTTGGTCTGTGACGTCACAAGTCTTTACGCGCGGGTGGGGCGGGTAGCGCTTAGCGGCTGTTTCGAGTATTTCGTGGTTTGTTGCTCACAGTAAGTACTTACATGGAATGCGGTGTTTGAGTGTCTGTGTGAAGTATTAAGTAACCTTATTAATATATTTCGTATAATATACTATCTTTTAGCTTAGTAAAAACTAGATTAAAGTAAAATTTAGACGATGGAGAGTGGATTTGTGCGTGGACAGTCTAACAGTGGAAAACAAATTTTTTTTTTAATAAGTCGTAGGTATTACATATCATTCCTTGTCCTTGAAGCGACGAGGTTCGGTCGTTAATTTTTAGGGTTCCGTAGCCAAATGGCAAAAACGGAACCCTTATAGATTCATCATGTCTGTCTGTCTGTTCGTCCGTATGTCACAGCCACTTTTCTTCGAAAATATAAGAGCTATCCTGTTGAAACTTTGTAAGTAGATGTACCTATTATGTGAACCTCATTAGGATTTTCACACAAAAACAAAACAAATTTTGGGGGTTCCCCCCATACTTAGAATTGAAACTCTATTTTTTTTTTACCAAACCCATACGTGTGGGGTATCTATGGATAGGTCTTTAAAAATGATATTGAGATTACTCATATATAATTTTTTTTTAAACTGAACAGTTTGCGTGAGAGACACTTCCAAAGTGGTAAAATGTGTCCGTCCGTCCCCTGTAGCTTCTAAAATAAGAGAATGATAAAACTAAAAAAAAAATATAATGTAGACCTCAACAAAAACTTCCAACGAAAATTGGTTTGGATGAGATACAGTTAGCAGTTTTTGAGATATAGTACATTTTAAAAAACCGCAAATATAACTTTGCCATTCATACAAACACTATGAAAAACAAAGATATTTTTACTGTTTGTGTATATTACTTACTAATCTCAATATAATTATATCCCTAATCTATGCCTGCTACTACGGAACCCTTCATGGGCGAGTCCAACTCGCACTTGGCCGGTTATATTGCTTTTTAACGACACTTTGTAATTCTGACCTTAAAACATGCGTGTAAGGTTGAATTTGATTTGATGTAGTTTACAGATTTGTGGTTACAGAGTTACAGAGAGTTATGGTTGTATTGGTACACTTGGGAACGATACAATATTTATAATGTACTTTCACATCTGTTTGCACGGTTTCCATAATGATTCCACAACTATAATATTTGTTCAGTCTTGTTTGAACCAAAAGTAATAACCGTCTGAGGTGACCGCGCATTGACGACTTCTCGACTCGAGCGAGTGATGAGACTTGTGACGTCATGAGATTGTTGACCGGCCGCGCGCCGAGAAGTTTTAAAGCGGACGGGAAAAGTATTATAACTTCGTCATTTATGAAGATAATTGAAAAAAAATTTCAATGGGCTTCATTGCAAGTATAGTACTATTTTTAAAAAATAAATAAAAAAAATTGGAAACTTCCTTATAGCCTTAAAGTCCCTTAATTATATCGAACCAGCGGTTTAGACGTAAAAGCGTAACAAACAAACTGACTTTCGCATTTATAATTTATTAGCTAGGATTTTGATGCGAGTTCTAGGTTTATATAATTGTTCTATTTTTTTTTATTATTATTTACTTATTTTGGCATATTTTTTTTATATACACACCGACATTTTATTTTTACTAATTTTATTTTTATTTTGACATGTTTTGTTTTTATTTGACATTTTATATTTACTTCTCTTTTTTTTGTCTTGACATGATTACTTTGTAATTTATTTATATTTTTACACATTTTGACATTTTCTATGTCATTTGTTTTTTTTGTTTTTATTTTATTTTTTTGACATGAATTACTTTGTAATTTTAATTTTGTCTTTTTTTATTTGTGTTTTGCAGGCCCGAAGGCCCCTAACATGCCGATTCCTATCGGCTTTACTTTCAAAATATAGCAAATACTAATATCAATGATTTTCATTTATCATTTAGACAAATTAATTATTTATGAAGTTACATTGCTTGTGAAAATAACAATCAAAGAAAAACACTCAAACTAAAACTAACAATCAAAGAAATAATAAACATTTACTTATGAAAATAAAAATCAAAGAAATAAATAAACACCTAAGTACAATTTTTTTTCCGTGCAATTTCAACTCACACAAAACAGGCAAGCCGTAAGGCAAAACAGGAATCCTTCCTCTTGTAGCGATCGTGAGCTCGAGGCTACGTAACACCGCTAAATTAAGGACGTTGGAAAGCCGAATGTCTCCGGCTTATGATAAGGACAGAGATATGAAATGCGTATGTCAGAACGAGATGGAATGATACTGGACTTCGTAATTCATTTAGATAGTATTATTTGGATGACAGATTCACATTAGTTTTGGTTCGCGTTTATTTATAGTTTTGTATTTGCATTTGATTTGGTGTTATTGTTAAAATTGATAAGTTTTGCGCAGTAACAACAAGGTTATTTCAGTTCAATGGTATTGTTTGATAAGCGGTCACAGTAAAACAGTGTCATGTTAGTTTCGAAGTTTTCAATTAGATGGCGTTGTGCAATTACGTCACGATCCTGAATCACGGTGTTAAGATCTGTAGGCGTATAGTATAAGCTTTTGAGAAAATATTTTTATTTTATCTGTAACTGTGCACTACGTAGTACGTATATTACTATGAATGAAAAAGGTTAATCGATGTCTCGCTCGATTCGTCCGTGTAATAGTAATATTTTTTTGTTTTTTTCTATGTTTGTTTGTTCTTTGTCCGCGGGATAACTTCGTCATTAATGAACCGATTTTGATGTTTTTTTTTTGTTGAAAAGAAGATAGTTCAAAGGTAAGGTTCATGATAAGGAAATCAGGGTTTGATGACGGAAACCAGAGAAATCGAGTAAAATTTTCATAAATCGTAGGGGCGAGTAGTATGTTTGTAAGTTTTTTCATTAAGTATTTCAAAGCACTACAATTTAATAAAGGTCTGGAGAATAATATCTGATGATAGAGCCGAGTGACAGTTGAGGAAACTCCTCAACGATTCACAGCTACCTGGTGTTTGAGCTTGATTGATGTAAGAAAAATATGTATTTGACAAGAATTTGAGTTGAATATTTAAACTAAAAAGGCTAAAATTAGGCCAAAGCTATAGTTACTGGAATTCACGTTTTGGTCCGGCTTCACTTTCAAGAATATTTACCCTACGCACAGTGTTTTATGAAGACCATTTTTCAGACATGTCTTTTTTATGTAAAAATCTGATAGTTTAAGTTATTTAGATGCATTATTTTGTATCCCCATTTCACTAGCATGTTTAGTTATTGAGATAGAATTTTTTGAAAATCGTCTTTTTTGCAACCAGCTATTTAGAAAAATAAACATTTCTCTGAAACTTCGAACATCGACGGCGTTTTTATGCTGCATATTTTAGAGTACAAATAAACTTAAGAACTTCCATAGATCCGGACTTATACGAAGTTTTTTTTTTTTAGATTTTATTTTTTTTCTCAGTAATTTTGTCGAATTTGGAAAAGTTATTTATACTGAAATTATGCCCTTTATCTTCCCTACACACCACAAAAATACCACATCCCAATTTCGTGGAATGTAGAAGTTCTTCTAAATAAACTGTTTTTGCTTGGGTTTTCACTTTCGAATCGGAATTACAATGAATAAATTTTTATTTGATGGGATGTATTGGTTATTAGAATTTCGACTATTAAACTTAGGCTTCTTTGAAAGTCATTATCAGATCATAACAATATTTTTATGGGACCAAATCGAAAGTATAACCGTTCAAACAAAAAAATGTTTAAAATCGGTCCATAATTGACCAAAAAATTTGTGAAAATACAGAAAAAATAAAAAACACATCCAAACGAACATAATTAAAACCTTCTTCTCTTTGAAGTCGGTTAAAAAAGAAACCATTTGCAAAATTTCATGTTCCTAGGCCTGTATTTTTGTTTGATTTGGTATAACTTCTACATTCCACGCAATTGGGATGTGGTATTTTTGTGGTGCATAGGGAAGATAAAGGGCATAATTTCAGTATAAATAACTTTTCCAAATTCGACAAAATTACTGAGAAAAAAAATAAAATCTAAAAAAGGAAAACCTCGTATAAGTCCGGATCTATGAAAGTTCTTAAGTTTATTTATACTCTAAAATATGCAACATAAAAAACGCCGTCGATGTTTCTAAGGTCATAATTGCGTATCATATTTAGTTTCAGAGAAATGATTTTTTTTCTAAATAGCTGGTTGCAAAAAAGACGATTTAAAAAAAATTCTATCTCAATAACTAAACATGTTAGTGAAATGGGGATACAAAATAATGCATCTAAATAACTTAAACAATCAGATTTTAACATAAAAAAGCCATGTTTGAAAAATGGTCTTCATAAAACACTGTGCTACGCCACTGCTAGCTTGTGAATATGAGAACATAATGTGGGTTACATTTTATTCTACTTTTTTTATTATTTTGTTGCAGTTAATTTTATTGTCTGACAGTTTGAGTTATTGATGCGGCCTACCCAAATGTCCTTTCTTTGGTATTGTTCGTCGTTTCGTTGAGCTCCTTGTGTTATGAGTTGAGCTACACGGTAACTGACACATGCTTGCACTGACTGGACAGGTCCACTCAAATCTGTGTGGTTCTTTCTTCAAAAGACCACCTCAGACACCTGCATGGTTCTCATATAATTTGATAAATACAAAATTGTCTGGACTTTAAAAGAGACTGTGACCTCTGAGTTTGTTTCGGATGTTTCTTCTCAGAGTAGTCAGTTACGAAACACCGGCCTCATCTAGTGTAAAATAGTGTCTTTTTGACGTGTAAAAGAGTTTGCCAAAACCAATTTACTGAATAAATATCATTTATCATTTATAAAGTACTAAAATTCGTCACAGACAATCAGTGTTGGACATAAAGTTAACAATAATAATGCCAATGGCCTGATGGCAAAGAGCCTCGACGAAAATCTTTCGAGGCTCTCCTTAGGGGGTTGGATCAAGGGCCTGATTCAGAAGGCAGTTCTCCTCGATACGGCTCGCATTGTGAGGAGGTTCCTGTCTCTGGAGCCCTAACCACCGGTAGCTTGGACCCCGCTCCTACACCCGTGGAACACTGTTTTTTATATTTTTAAATGTTTTTAATTATTGCTTTTTGTATTTAATAATATTTAAAAACTTTTTTTTAAAAAAGTACCGACTTCAAAACAAATACAAAAAAGTTTAAAATAACTTTTCTTTCGGAAGTCGGTGGCAATAGTCAATGACACAACAAAACAAAGCCACCGACTTCCGAAAGAAAAGTTATTTTAAACTTTTTTGTATTTGTTTTGAAGTCGGTACTTTTTTTTAAAAAAGTTTTTATTTTACCCTTTTTAGTTTATTTATTACATATTCAACCCAAATTCTTGTAAAATACAAAATTTACATATATGCACTAATCTTGTAAACCGTCACAACATAAAAAAATCCATATCTCTAAAACTACTGAACCGATTTTGATGAAACTTGCAGTGTACCCTAAGTTGAACAATACCTAGTTCAACAAAAAAAGAATTACTTAAATCGAACTTATAGTTCCGGAGGTATGCGTGCACAAACATAAAAACATACATACATACATACACTTATGAAATTTGGCACATTTGTTCAGACGCTGATATAGACTAACATATATGAAAACTGGGCAGTTCTGATAATATTACATACATACGGGTCGAATTGATAACCTCCTTTTTTTTGAAGTCGGTAAAAATGTAAAACAATATGTTAAAAAAAATGAATAAAGAGATGATAATAATAATATTCCAGAACTATCACACAACGCCATCTAGTCCCAAGCTAAGCAGAGCTTGTGTTATGGGTACTAGACAACTGATAAACATACTTATATATTACTAAATACATAAATATTATAGATAAATTACACCCAGACACAGAACAAATGATCATGCTCATCACACAAACATTTGTCCTGGGTGGGAATCGAACCCACGACCTTCGGCATAGCAGTCAGGGTCACTAACCACTAGACCAACAGGCCTGATGGCAAGAAGTGTGCCGCAATTTATTGGGAAATTCCCGAAGCTAGTGCTGTACACATGATTTGGTGTTTTCCCTTGCCTCTTAAACTCGCGTAATTTTTTCTATGAGGCCCATTTAACAATAAATAATAAAACATTGAATTGAAAATTACTACAATTAATTTAAAATAATAATATATTTTTTTAAAGTGAGGATTCTATCTTCAGGGTAAAGGTATTTGATTCCATTTGACCCTACTAAAATCTAAGAATTCTGTTTTTGTGTTTCATTATACATGGAATCATATTATGATATTACCATGATTTTCTTGTTTTTGAAAAATTATCATATTCTGTTCTGCTTTTGTTGCTGCCCGTACCTAAGTCACATAATTATCATTATTTTTTATAGACTCGCAATCTATTGCCATATATTAGACAAACATACAAGAATTTAGGGTGCTAAAAAAATCCATTCAAAAATTCAATAATGCTATGAAATGGATAACTTACCTAATCTATCAACTATGCTGGCAATGGTTCCAATCTTTGTGGTTTCCTGGGCAGGCAGGCTGATGGCAAGGTCTTCTATTGGAGGCAAGTCATCTAGGCCCATTTCACCAGTGACCTTAGGAGCATCTTTTGTAGTTTTTGCATGACCTTCATTTTCATCTCTGGAAATAAATTGTACTTGATTTATGGCCTGATTAAAAGCTGAAGCTTATTAATTTCAACAATATAAAGGTATGTCAAAATTCCCCACCAATCACCCCACCCACATGTAGAAAAAAGTAAGTGCAGGTCAGATAATTTTCGAATTAATGCAATTTTTTTTGGTGTAGTAAATCATAAAATTAAATTATCCCTATTTTTATGCTAACTTGATCAGTGAGTGGTAATATTTGTTTTTTTATTTTTTTTAATTTATCATTTATTGTTCCAGTTTTGGGTATAGGCCAATGCACAATAAGTTTTATTGTGATATTATTTTTTAAGGGGAAGTCCCAGTGTGTAGATTGTAGCATAAGAAAAGAACCTTTTAATTTTATTATCACAAAAGAGTTACTGTTTTTTTTTGTAGTACATGTTTTGTTGATAAGGTTGATAAAGTAGTTCTTAGAAAACAGGAAATTACATAATTATCTTTATAACCAAAATAACTGCCCGGGATAGCTAGGATAAGCAGAAAACAAATATTTTAAACAAATATTCAGAGAGCTCACTATCGTTAAGGTATATTTAATATACAGGGTGGTCCAGGCCAAATGGATATAATTTTTTTTAGGTAGTCGACTAAGGGACCTATTTGTACCCGCCAGGAAAAAAATCGCTTGACACCCATTTACAAGATATGATTTTTTTGTAATTTTAGAAATATATACACCACTTTTAATGTTTTCATGATTTTTATTTACTTTTCAAATGAAAAGTTATATTATATTTTTATTTTAGGTGCTTACTTAGACATTGCACTCTCTCAGAAAGAAAAAAATTGTGTGTCAGAAAGAAAAAAAAAAGTGCATTTAATTTCATATCAATGCAAGAATAGTTACTGTCCTTGAAATCTACTGCTGTTTCGTAAACTCCAATTAAAAAATTATAAAAAAAAACTTTTTTTTTAATTTTCTGGCGTGTACAAATAGGTCCCTAAACGGACTATCTAAAAAAAAATTACATCCATGTGGCCTGGACCACCCTGTATATATACCGGCCCCAGCGCCCACTAGGGGGGCCCTTGGCAAGTTATGATATATACATGTTACCTACATCCTTGAATTTTGGGCAAATATACTCTACCTATTCCAGATCTTTGTCAAGACCGTGCTGGCGAATGAGTTCTCTGTAATGAAAACTAATCAATCTAGTCTAGCCAATAACAATGACATTCAACATACTAGTGATAAACAAACATGATATAAACATGCAATGCAATTTACTCTTATCTCCAGTTTTAAGCTTTTGCATTTACAACAATGACAATGTATTACAATGACAGATTTAATACTAATCAAATCAATTGGTAAACAGAACAATAACAGGTACTTTAGAATGTGATTTATTTTATCAGAAATTATGATGTAAGCTTTGTTGCTATTTGCATAAATAAGACAACAGAAAGATGTTTTCTTTTTTTTACACTTGATAAACAATGTTTATTGAACTTACTATTATTGTAAAACATGGAGCAAAATAAGAACTAAAAAGTAAATTACAGACTTTTCTTGAGTAAGATTGCACCATCACAAGCTTTGTATATCCGAGCAAACCCATCATAAATAAAAAAAAAACACAGTCTATTGAAGTTCTCTATGAAAGACCGTATATGGAAAATTCCGACAATGATTGCTCGCAGGAAACCCACCAGATACAACACACGTCTGGTTTAAGGTTCATCTAAATCCATAGTTTTTGTAAGAAGGAGTAACAAACATCCATCCATCTCACTCTCACAAACTTTAATTTTTTTTTAATAAAAACCTAAAAAGTAAGATTATAATTTACATTATGTCACACTTGGGGGGTATTACAAGGTCTTAAAACCATGCTTATTCCAGTGAGTGAACGAGATGGCACTAGACGACTTGTATAGCTCTGTCACTTTCACTCGCCGGAGCAAGCCTGGTTTTAAGACGTTGTAAAACCCCCTTGGGGTTCATAAAAATATTGTATAGTCCACTGCTGGACAAAGGTTTCTTCAAGGGTTGGAAAAAAAGTTTTTTTTTTTTTAAATTTTATAAAACGAACTTTTCAAATTGTTTTAAACAAGTGTTTTTTTTTTTTTTGGTTTCTGACATTATTTTAAATTAATTTGACCTATAGGTCGACGTCTAAACTTATATAAGTTATGTTTCATTCCTAGACTACATCTTTTAAATTCGCCGTTTGTAACGAAATATTTACAAAAAATGTTCAATGGAAAAAAAATGTAAGTACTGTTTTTTTTCTAATTTTTTTAAATATTATTTCATTACAATGCCAATAAAAACATAAAAAAAGTTTCAAAATATGAGATAGCAATGACATAGAGTCAAATGGGTTTATGTCAAACTATTTAGACTGCTGAATATTAATTTATTTTCATTTTATACGGACATTCCAAAAACTACTTTAAGAGGCCATTCAGATGCGTGAAATGCGCATAATCACACAAAACGGCAGAATGTCCAAAAAAAGATCGTACTACCCCAACAAAATGTGCTCTATGCCAAGGTGCCCATCCAGCAAATTTTAAAGGATGCGAAGTATACAAGGAAATACTAGCAAGGAAGACGAACAAACAACAATACGTCAGTAACAGGGACCACCCAAAACCTGACATCCGAGATAAGGCCCAGATACCAAAGCAAGACCCTCTAAATGAATGGACAAGACGTACGCCTGCAACCAATCCTACTGTACCAATGGTAAGACCGAGCAACATTACCAGACTATACACTGAAGTTACAACAACTGACAAAACCACCATAGGCGAGAATGTTCCCACCGAAAAACTAGCTATAGAAGAGATGCTACTAAAACAAGCTGAAAAATTTGACCTTATCTTACAGCAAATGAGTATGTTAATCTCATAACGACTCTAGTCACTAAGATGTCACAATGACTTCCCTCAAGATAGCAACCTGGAACCCAGCAGGGCTTGCTCCAAATCGAGTTGAGGTTGAAGCTTTGTTACACACTCACAACATAGACATACTACTAGTGCCAGAATCCCACACAACGTCAAGCAGCAATGTTAAGATAAAAAATTATGAAATTTATACAACCGATCACCCAGACGGAACTGCACACGCAGGCGCGGCCATAGTAGTAAGGTCTAGTATCAAACACTATGAACAACCACACTTCAAAACTGAACAAGCAGCCACCATTGCAATAGAAGACCGAAATGGGACATTTAATGTGTCTGCCGTCTACTGCCCGCCCAAACATAAGCTTAAAGAGGGACACTATGATGAGTATTTTCACACCCTAGGCACCCGATTTATATCAGGAGGGGACTGGAATGCTAAAAACGCCCATTGGGCCTCAAGGCTCACTAACACAAGAGGCAGAGAGCTCAAAAAAAGTATAGATAAAAACCATCTTAGAACTATTTCTACATCAGACCCTACCAACTGGCCCTCAGACCCAAACAAACTCCCGGATGTCATAGACTTTTTATCATAAAAGGTCTATCCAGGCTCTTTCACCACATAGAGACAAGCTTAGACGCTAACACAAATCATGTCCCAGTTATATTGACAATTGGTACCACAGTCCTAAACATTGAAAGAAATCTCAAATTATACAGTAAGCGCACAGATTGGGACTCATTTCGCACACTGGTTGAAGATAGACCGATATCGACGTGGCTGCTAGATATTTAACTTCTATAATCCAAGAGAGTTGCTGGAAGTCAACTCCAGAAGCTAAAGAACGTGACCATCACAAAAAGGTCTACTCAGAAACCATACGATTAAAAATTATGGAAAAAAGAAGATTGCGGCGTATATGGCACACCAGTAGGCACCCAAGCGACAAAACAGCACTGAACAAAGCTGTCAAAGAATTAAAAGCTCTTATAACTGAAGCAGAAGGTGTCGCTCTGGAAACATACTTGGAAGGCCTCACAGCTACAAAAACGACCGACTACTCGTTATGGAAAGCCTGTAAAAATCTGGACCGACCCTTGCACCACAAACTACCACTGCGAGGTCACAACGGGTCCTGGATAAGGACAGAACAGGACAAAGCTAATGCATTTGCAAACCATCTCAGCAATGTATTTAAACCCAATAATCCATTACCAAATGTGGACGAATCGGATATTGACGTTATACTCAACCAAGATCTTCAACTGGACCTTCCACTGAAACCAATAACGCCAAAAGAGATATGTACTAATATCACCTCATTGATCAACGGTAAAGCTCCAGGCTACGACCTCATTGATAAGAAAGTTCTCCAAGAATTACCTCGCAAAGGAATTATGTACCTCACTATTTTGTTTAATGCCATTCAACGGGTAGGCTACTTCCCAGATATATGGAAAGTACCACAAATAATAATGATCCATAAACCTGGTAAACCAATACATGACGTCACATCGTACAGACCAATTAGCCTTTTACCAATAATGTCCAAGCTCTATGAAAGGTCTCTATTACAAAGAATGTTACTCGTGCTTAACGAAAAGTCGATTATCCCAGATCACCAATTCGGATTTCGAAAGGAACATGCTACTATTGAACAAGTGCATAGAGTCTGCAGGACCATCAGAAAATCATTTGAGAAAAAAGAATACTGCTCATCTGCCTTTCTCGATATACAACAAGCCTTCGACAGAGTATGGCATAAGGGATTGCTGTATAAAATAAAAACCCTACTGCCACATACATTTTATGGTGTGCTAAAATCCTATATTACAAACAGAATATTCCAAGTAAGAGAAAATCAATGCACCTCGAAATTCTGTGAAATATATGCAGGAGTACCACAAGGATCGGTTCTTGGACCCATACTGTACACGATGTTTACTTCTGAATTGCCGCAGAGCTCTGAGGTCACAATCGCAACCTTCGCGGACGACACCGCCTTAATTGCCTCGCATAAATAATGCCCAATCCAAGCATCTCGCATTCTGCAAACCAGTCTAAATAAAACTGAAGAATGGCTAGCCAAGTGGAGAATTGCCGCTAGCGTCTCCAAATCTGTGCACATCACATTTACTCTCCGCAAAAACGATTGTGACCCTGTCACACTTAATGGCATTCAACTACCACACCATGAATCTGTGAAGTATCTGGGTATACATCTTGACCGCAGGCTCACATGGAGAAAACATGTTGAAACAAAAAGAGACGAGATAAACTTAAA
This sequence comes from Agrotis exclamationis, assembly GCA_950005045.1. Lineage (NCBI taxonomy): Eukaryota > Metazoa > Arthropoda > Insecta > Lepidoptera > Noctuidae > Agrotis > Agrotis exclamationis. The sequence goes on along the minus strand of OX465433.1, from coordinate 4,213,935 downwards.
ATATAGAGGTTTACTTTGGTTGCTAGGAAGAAACTCAAAACTGGCCTTAGATAATAAGCTCCTGATATACAAGACTATATTAAAGCCAATCTGGACATACGGCATCCAACTGTGGGGATCAGCCAGCGCCTCAAATATAATGATAGTTCAAAGGACACAAAACTACATCCTAAAACACATATCCAATACACCATGGTTTGTCAAGACAGCAGAGATCCATGAATTCCTTAATATTCCTATGGTCATGTAGGAAATAAGTTTACATGGAGACAACTACAAATCCCGACTACATAAACATCCCAACCAGCTGGCGGGCCAGTTAACCATTCCAGAAAGCATTCGCCGACTAAAAAAGCGGCGAGATATTTTCGACCAAAATAGTCAAGAATGACTACTAAAAGAAACGGCAGACTCCAATGGGAGTAGCGCCCTACACATACTATAGAGCCATCTCATCTGCTTATAGTCTGAAGACTGATCGCAAGATATAATAATAAAAAAAAATAAAAAAAATTCATTTTATATCCATTCATCTGCCATGAAAAGTAGTTAAAATGTGTGATAAAAAAAAACACTGTTTAATTTCAAAATGTTTAAAACACTGTTTTAAACAGGTGTTTTATAAAACAACTTGTTTTAAACATGCCCACCCTGGTTTCTTCTAAGAAACTTCTCTTTTACTCTTTTGTGGCTTCCATAAATTGGAATATAAACACAGGTTTAGCAATGACTGTTTTAAAATACATAGACAGATTACATAAGAAGATGAAACTTGAAGGTTTTCTAATATTGTTTAAGAATGTTATTTTTTTTTCTGATATTGTAGAATCACTAAACTCATACTTACTGCAAGAGATAAATAATATTTCTCTAGTAAAACTGGAGAATTTAAACTAGCTTCTTCCCAGCAAAATACTAGATTATAAAATTGTGGGTATTTCACAGAGACTCTGAATGTCATTTTGAACAACAAATTGCTAAAATTTTTTCTACCTTATAAGATAGTTAAATAAAAGCAGTCATTGTTTTAAGAACCAACGTTAATAAAAATAACTTTCTCTTCACAATCTCAACAAAGTACTTTTGCTTATTTTTATTATCAACTATTGTGTCTAAAAGTAATACGGCTGTATTAAAATATACTATAAAGTGCTAAAACAATAACTTCTAATTTCTAAAGCAATAGAAATTTCATAATACCTCCCACTTTCATTTATTTAAATAAGATTTTCTTCTACCTTATGAATTGGTAAAAAATACGGTCAGTGGGTCGTCTTAGAGACTTTGTGTAATAATTAAATGGTGAGTTTTATTGGTGTTCCCTGATGTTCTGAATATTGTAAGCGTTAAAAATGCTTTGTAACTGTAAGAGGTGAACTTACCCACTGGAAATCTCTTCAATGTCCTTCACGGACTCCACATCGCTATCACTGGAGGCGCTGGTAGAGTCGCTGTCGGAGTCGCTGTCAGCATCGCGGTACTCCGTCACTTCGTACTCCACTACACCACTCTCCGCACTGTCGATGATCATGTGTCTACTCACATCCGCCTCGTCACGGGCACTCGGCCTCGACAATGGCCCGTGAGCACACGCATTTATTATATTATTCTTCAACACCATCTCCGTTAAATCAGCGGCATCAGAATCTGTCGTATTGTCATTCGAACGAGTCTCCGTGTCGTCCGAATCAGAATCTGAACCGCCGTACTCCGCTATCAAACTAAGAGACACGTTTTTGTTATTGCTGTGATCAAGGTTCTCCATTGTTGTGACCGTACACACATGTACCACAACCGATTTGTTAACTTAATATATGTTATCGTGTATATCGATCCCGAAACTTGATTTTTACGTAAATAAAATGGAACACGTGAAGTTATTCGGGATTATTTTGAGACAAGAAAACAAAAGTCGTGAAACGATTATCCCAGCAAAATGACAAATGCCAATTTTGCGCACAGATTATGCAAAACAAAAATTAGAAACTTGCAGTAGTTTTGGACACATGTCTTTTGACTTGACTAATGTTGTCGGAATAGACAATAATTTAAGGTGAAACCGCACTAGGCGGAACTGCGCGACACGACGCGACGCTTCAAAATATTCTTTGTATGAAATTATACGAGACATCATGCACTAAGCGGCAACGGAACTACACTGCAACCAAACTGCGTGGTAAAACTTTTCTCACCTCTAACGTTTCCCATCATCAGACCATCGATGAATTAAAACACATTGCCAGTATTGGAAAACCAGCCTTCTCTTTTTGAGACAGCGTCCATTATCTCTCAAAGAAAGAACGCGTTTGAAATTATGTACCAACTGATCTATTATAGTATGTACTGTTTTTAAGTATTTTTATTTTTTAATCATTTTTATGTATAAATGTAGAATAAATATTTGGAAGACCTAAAGTTTATTTTTATTTGCACCTTACAATTTTATTGATTTCATTTTTTTAACTTTGCCCCACACTAGGATTTTCTCACGTATCGTGGGTGCGTTTACAAATATTGAAACACACATATTATTATACAAACACCCAGACCCGGAATAACTACTTGCAGATCATACAAATATTTGTTCCGTGCGGGGATCGAACCCGCGACACCTTGCATTTACATAGAGAAACACAAATTTGTACTTGCCCGGATTTGAACCTCACACCTTGTTGCAGAAGAGGGCGGAATGACAATGGTCAGTTCAGTGTAATAAAAATATTAAGTGACTGATGTTTGTTTTATTATGGTATGACAGTAAGTAACTACAATGAGACATTTATGATATTTAAATAAATATAATATCTAATAAAATAAAAGTTGTTATCATAAAAGTATACGCAGAAAACAAAGATTTGAATCGTAAGATTGCCCGAAAACTAACGATTTAAATCTTTGTTCGAGACTAGAAAACGCTAAAAGATTATCAAACGTGTACCTATATAATAGGTTGGGGAAAAAGTTTCTTCGCATTTTTTAAGAAAATTCAAAACATTTTTTAATAAAGTTTATTTACATTTAACTAAAGTATGTAGGTACCATTTTGTTCGATAACTTTTTGCCATCTTGTAGGTAGGGACATGATCCCATTGCTATAGAAATTTTGGGACTTCTGGTCAAAATACCGCGACAAGTGGTTTTGGCAGTCCTCTCGTGATGTTAACCTGACACTGCCTAAAGAATTCTGAAGAGACCGAAACAGGTGGAAATCTGAAGGTGCAAGGTCAGGACTATACGGCGGATGCATTAACACCTCCCAGCCAAACTCTCTTAATTTTTGTTGGGTGGCTAAAGATGTGTGAGGTCTAGCGTTATCATGATGAAAAACCACACCCCTTCTGTTGATTAATTCCGGCCGCTTTCTTTCAACTTCTTGCTTTAATCTCATCAGTTGTTCGCAGTAGAGTTCAGAATCGATGGTCCTGCCTGGTGGTAACAGCTCATAATGAATAATGCCCTTCCAATCCCACCACACACACAGCATCACCTTGTTGCGAGTTAACCCGGGTTTCGCCACAGTCTGTGAAGCCTGACCGGCCTTTGACCACGACCTTTTTCGCACGTTCTTGTCATACGTGATCCACTTTTCATCACCAGTTATCAGCTTCTTCAAAAATGGTTCGGTTTCATTACGTCGTAATAAAGAATCACAAATGAGTACACGGTTCATTAGGTTTCTTTCAGTGAGCTCGTGAGGTACCCAAATGTCGAGCTTTTATGTGTACCCAGTTTTTTTCAAATGCGCCAAAACTGTTTTGTGGTCAATTTCCAGTTCTTCAGCTACGTCGTAACTACTGGTATGCCGACCTTGCTCCACTTTTTCAAAAATGGCATCCATTTTATCCGTAATAGGGCGACCAGAGCGACGTGCATCTTTGACATCAAAATTTCCGGATTGAAAACGCTTAAACCAAATTTGTGCTACTCTCACAGACACTACACTAGGTCCATAAACATCGCAAATTTTTTTCGCGGCTTGCGTTGCATTTTTACCTTTTTTGTAGTAAAATTTTAAAATGTAATTTCTTCATTAGATTCACTCATCTTGATGGTACAAAAAACAAATGAAAATCACACATTTTCCTAATTTGAATTTGGAATTATGTTCTTTCAAATTCAAACTTTCAATGATACCAAAACCAGTCAGATACAAATAGTATAGCCAAAGAGATTTTTATTACAAGTTCATACATACTATAATGCGAAAAGACTTTTTCCCCAACCTAATAGATACGGTTTTCAACGGTTATTAATAAAGACAGGCTTATTAAAAAAATTGACGTTATTGTTAAAAAAGCAATGAATGCCTGAAATGAATCAGGCGTACAACGCCACATTCGCAAAATGTGGCTTTTCAATATTCCACATATTAGCGAAATACACCAGCAATATGCCACAGGATCAAAATTAGGGATGCATCGATACGCCTTTTCGCCGATACGTTACCGATACGCTTATTTTGAATTAAAAAATTAAGATAAAATAAATAAATTGCAAGTCAAATTATTATACGTCGGAATTTTTTTTTATTAAAATAAAAAGTAGTGAAATAGGTTATTAATGTAATTCAATTTAACATTAATAAGATTTTTGTTTAAAAAACAAAGTAATCTGAATTTTTTCGGAGAAAGGCGATTCAGTCAAGTCTGTTTGGCAAAGGTTTCCCCGGGTATAGTTCGTGCCTCGTTTGCCTTTAATCTTCGACATATATTTCGGTAATAAAATACCTACTTATACCTAATAAATAAAACAGTAACAAACTCAGTTGACCAGATACTTTGGTAAGTATTTACTGACGGTAGAGGTACGTTAAAAATTACAGTATATCGAATACTGGTAGTTCCATAATAGTTAGAACACTTTTCCTTAAAATATAGAAGCTAATATCACCGCGAGAGTATTTAATATACATAATTTATATACAACGCGAGAGTATTTAATATACATAATTTATATACAACGTGTATCGAAAGATGTGGTCATATTTAATAAGGAGGCGATAGGCGGTGGCGACCTCTTCTATATCATCAGATAACGAACGAGGGGGGATGGGAAACAGTCACCTCCGTCCAGGAGTGAGCCGAGTGAGGCGTATTTATCGGAGCAGTTAAAAAAAAAACAGGTATTTCAAAGTAACAATATCTAACACGTATCTCAATACCGAAAAAGCAGTTTCTGCTTTTTCGCCTGTTCCACAGTTTAGAACAGTTGAGTCACTTCCCAAAAACAATCAAACAAATTTCTGACACACTATTAGAAAAAATTAGAAAATCATCAACATATATAGCTACAATAACTTTAACATTCCCATTAAAATATGTAAACAAGCAAGGTTCGAATTTACTTATTTTAAAACCAAAATTAAGCAAACAATCTTTCACTTTCTCATACCATATTAAAGAGGATTGTTTCAGCCCATTATATGGCTCTTTTTAATTTCAAGACCTTTCCAACTTGCTTATTTATAAAACCTTCTGGAATACACATGTCAATATTTTCTTTCAAATGTCCATTGTGACATCTAGATGTGATATATCCATGTCCCACTGTACACTCAACGCAAATAACATTCTGAGTGTGGAATGTTTTACAACAGGGGAAAAAGTGTTCTCATAATCTATACCGCGTCGCTGCGTGAACCCTTTAGCCACGAGTCTCGCACGATACCACACTTTATCACTCACATCTAGTTTTTTATTTAGCACCCACTTGTTTTGCACTATTGATCCACTGCTTGGCATATCAACGATTTACCACGCATCGTTGTCCTTGAACGACTGCAGCTCCTCCCGCATGGCCTCTCTCCACTGCTCAGCTTCTGGTCCATTCATTGCTTCTGAGAAGTCTACTTGTTCAACATCTGGACTAGAATTGGAAATACAGATATTACCAAACCCGTAACGTTCTGGAGGTCTTCGTGTTCTCTTATTTTGTTCTAATTCTGGAACCGGTTGTAACTCATTTATTGAGATATCTGTCTCCATGCTTGTGATTGTATCATCATTGTTTCCACTAGGTGGATCAGTGTATACGGATGTATCTGAATCTGAGTCATGGAGAGATTCATTCATTGAAGACTCCCCTACTGAATCTCTGCCATCTTCATTTGTTGCCGGAGATTCCTGCTCTTCAACAACATCCTGAATCCATTCTCCTAGGTCTTCTTTAACAATTTCTGATGATACTGTTTTTTCTTCCATCACTATTATATCTCTCTTTATAGTTACAATATTTTTAATTGGATCATATACACGATCTCCCTTTACTGTCTCTGAAATATAATAATAATAATATAATAATAAGCTTTATTTGTCTACACATTTAAATAAATCTAGTACAACAACTTATTTGTTTCTAGTGTGTAGCCCCTCCTGGGTAAAAGCCTCCTCCAACATGAACCACTCCTCGCGATTTGCAGCCACCTTCATCCAGTCATCCCCGACCATGCTCTTAATATCGTCCACCCATCTCTTTCTGGGTCTACCTATTCTCCTCTTGCCCGTTGGTCCTTTCCATTTGGTTATTGTGTGGGTCCATCTTTTATCTTTGTATCTGGCTATATGTCCTGCCCATTTCCATTTTTGTCTTAGACTATGCTGGAGTGCATCAGTTACATTGGTTTTTGTACGGATGTCAACATTTCTTGTTTTTTGTATTTTTCTTAATCTTAGGATGCTTCTCTCCATGGCATGTTGGCAGGACAAAATTTTGTTTTTTACACTTTGCGTGTATACCCATGTTTGACTTGCATAGGTTAGACTTGGGAGGATGCACGAGTCCATTATGAAATTTTTCATCTTTAGGCTGTATTTACCTTTGAGAATTTCTTTTTGAGACCAGAATTTTTTCCAAGATATGTTAATTCTTCTACATATTTCTTGTTCATTACTGTCTGCCTTGAATGAGACCATTTTACCTAAATACACATACTCATCCACATATTCTATCGGCTTTTCTTCTATTATGATTGGTTTTCTAGAGCTATTTGTCATAATTTTTGTTTTTGAAGCATTCATCTGTAGTCCTACTTTTTGGCTTTGGAGGTTCAGGCTCTGTAGCATGCTTTCTAGTTCTGTTGAGGTTTCGCTAAGAAGAACTATGTCATCTGCGAATCTTAAATGTGTTAGTCTCTTATTTTGTATCCATATACCATTATTCGTCCATTCTAGATTTCGGAATACATTTTCTAGGACCGCTATAAATAGTTTGGGTGAGAGAGGGTCGCCTTGTCGCACTCCTTTACCAATTTCGAACTCTTCTCCTTGTCTTTCTAGATTTATTCTGCTTACACCCTTGGAATAAATATTCTTTACTTTATGTATTTTTCATTTATGTTATTTTTTCTCAGAGCTTTCCATATAGATGCGTGTGATATGCTGTCAAATGCCTTGGAATAATCCACGAAGGCTATGTACAATGGCATGTTGTACTCTTTGTATTTTTCTATTACTTGTTCTATAACATGTATATGGTCCATTGTCGAGTAATGCGGACGGAAGCCTGCTTGCTCTATTGGTTGATTTTTGTCTATATCTGGGGCTATTCTACTTAGAATAATTGAAGAGAACAGTTTGTAGATTGTTGATAATAGACTGATGGGCCTGTAGTTGTTGATGTCAAGCGGGTTCCCTTTTTTATAGAGCAATATTATGTTTGAGCTGCACCATTGCTTTGGTATTTGTTCTTGTTCTATTATTAAGTTGAAGAGTTTTGTGAGGTAGGTTATCAGATTAGGTGCTCCCAGCTTCAAGGCTTCATTTGTAATTTTATCTGGTCCTGGGCTTTTTTCGGGTTTTAGTCTCTTTATATGTGCTGCTATCTCTTTTTCATTAATCTGTTCTAAAGTTATCTCTTTTAATTGGGATTCTTTTATAGTGCACATTTGAGTCTGTTCTATACTTTGGGCTGCTTCCTGGTATGGTCTTCTATAGAGATCTGAGTAGAAGGTTGTTGCGATCTTTATTATATCTTCTCTGTTTTTCACTTCGTTTTTCCCAGCATTTAGACCCTGTATCCAGTTCTTGTGCATTGACAGTTCTTTATAGGCTCTCTTTGAGCTTCAAAATGTTATCATATTTCTTTCGATTATCTTTTTTCTATGTGTTTCGTAATCTTGTCTAATCGCTCTGTTTGTCTTTTTATAGAGTTCTTTTAATTCATATTTTATTTCTTTTGATTTGTCTTTTGTTTTAAGGAGTTCTGTACGTTTAAAAATCATTTCCAATGTTTGATCACTAATAATTTTGGATTTTTTGGCCTCTTTTTTTTATTTCCATTTTGCTCTAGACTGTTTGTGATTGTTTTTTCCAACGCGTTACTCAGAGACTGAATATCTTTTATATTTTTTGTTGTTTCGTATAGTGTTGTTGCATTATCTTTAAGTTTTTTCAGATAAGTTTCTTTTTCTTCTGTAGATTTTAGCTTGTTGTTTGCGGCTTTGAATGTCTTTCTGTTGATCTTTGGTGTCTGGAGATTCATTGAACATCTAACCATTCTGTGATCCGTTGGGAAACTTATATTGTTTAGTACCTCTAATTTTGTTATTGCTTTCGGGTTGTGACTCAGTATGAAGTCGATTTCGTTTTTAGTGTTTTGGTCTGGAGATATCCAGGTCCATTTGCGAGAGTTTCTTTCGTTAAAGTATGTGTTCATTATTGACAGTTTGTTTTCAAATGCATATTGGATTAGTCTTTCGCCTCGATCGTTCCGTTGACCGTAACCATATTTTCCCATTATTGTATGTTCTTCATGTTTGGGGTACCCTATTTTAGCATTAAAATCTCCCATGACCAGAAGGGTCTTGTCTGTTTGATCTTGTGCTTTTTGTAAGTCCTTGTAGAAATTTTCAATTTCTTCTTCACTGGAACACCCTGTAGGGGCGTACACCTGTATAATAGATAATGGTACATTGTTGAACCTCATTTTTAGTAGAGCTATTCTCTCCGATATTCCCACAAAGCTTACAATGTTGTCCTTCCAGGTTTTTCTTATTAAAAAGCCCACACCATGGAGTCCCAAAGTCTCGCCTATGTAACAAAAGATATAATTTTTATTTTCTTCTATTTCGTATCCACAACCCTCCTGTCTCTGAAAAACCTACCAAAATGTGCATGGTGGCCTTCTTGTCCCATTTCAACCTTCTCTCCTTGGGAACGTGAACCATTACAGGGCTCCCAAACAGACGTACATGACTAAGATCTGGTTTCTTTTGATACCACGCTTCATAGGGAGTTTTCTTTCCTAAACTTGAAGTTACAGATCTGTTTTTTAAATATACCGCTGTATGAGCTGCTTCGGCCCCAAAACTTCTTTTCTAAATTGGCATCAAATAGTAAACATCGTGCTTTCTCTACAATGGTTCGGTTAGCCCGTTCACAAACCCCATTTTGTTATGGCGTGTATGCATTTGTCTTTTGGTGGATAATACCTTCTTTCAACAAGTAATTCTCCATCTCACCACTACAAAACTCACCACCATTGTCAGTGCGCAATGTCTTTATCTTTTATATCTTGAAAACTTCATTCTTATGCTTGTGGAAGTATATGAAAGTCATACGACTGTGATCATCTATGAATAAGACAAAATACTGAGCACCACCTATGGATTTTGTTTCCATTGGACCACATACGTCAGCATGTATTATCTGTAGTGTTTCTGAACTTATTTGTCCAATATGAGGAAATGGTAACCTTTTCTGTTTACCTTCGCAACAGGTCACACATTTAGACATTGATCACTATCACTAGTATCCGGGTAAGACAATCCATCCACAATACCAAGCTTCATTTTATTTAAATCACTGCTATTAATATGTGCTAACCGCCTGTGCCAGAGCTCTGCACTCGCAACAGCTGGTGCTGCCACTGCTGCCAGCATACAATCTGCTACTGTAACATCTAGCTTGTACACACCATTTGTTGACATTGCTGTAGCCACCAATACATTCTTATTGTGCGAATGTAGCATTTGTTTTCTTCAAAAACAACATTGTTTCCGTTTTTGATTAACTCACTCACTGATAAGAGGTTCGTTGTTAAGCTTGGCACGCATAGCACATCTTTAACCATGATGTCGTAGTTATAATTAGTTGTTATCTGTACGTCTCCCGAACACAATACTGGTACTTTCATATTATTCGCGACGGTTATCTCAGATAAATACGGTGTAAAATTCGCGTTTTTTATCCACTCTTTGTTGACCGTCATATGAGCACTAGCGCCGCTGTCCACGTACCATTCATTTGAACTATATTTTCCATTCAAAAATACAACACTAAATGCATTTGATTGTTTCTGTTTTTGCAATAATGGACACTGGTTTCTGTAATGACCTGTTTGTTTCATAACATATCAAATCACCGATGTCAAAGTGTACTGGGAAAAAATACCTGTGAAGAATTAGGTTTAGTCAAAAGGGTTTATACTGTCAAAATGGATAATTATAATGACTTATTTCATGGAATTGGCAAATTACCCGGTAAATATAAAATAATTTTAGAAAACAATGCAAGTCCTTCAGTCTGCCCTGTCAGGAGAATACCTTTAGGTATACGGGATAAACTAAAGGCGGAACTCGACAGCATGGAACACATGCGTATTATTCGTAAGGTATCGCGTCCGACGGAGTGGGTGAATGCTATCGTGTTGCCAGCCAAGAAGGATGGTGGTTTGCGCGTGTGCCTCGACCCGCGGCCGCTGAACCGAGCGGTGCGCCGCGCTCACTACCCCCTACCTACGCTCACTGAGATTGCAGCTAAACTAACAGATGCAAAATATTTCAGTAAGCTTGATGCCAGATCTGGATTTTGGATGATTGAATTAGATGACGATAGCGCGGATCTATGTACTTTTGGAACTCCATTTGGGAGATATCAGTTTTTACGCTTGCCTTACGGTATCAACTGTGCGAGTGAGGTATTTCACAGTAAAATACGACAGTTATTAGAGGATCTCGATGGGGTAGACTCGTTTGTCGATGACATAATCATTTGGGGCAGAACTAAGGAAGAACACGACGACAGATTAAAAAAACTGCTAGATAGGGCTCGGGAAATAGGAATTAAATTTAATAGGGAGAAATGTGAGTTTTGTGTTCAACAGGTTACGTACCTGGGTCATATTTTTAGTAGGAAAGGTATGCAGATTGATACAAACAAGATAAAAGCAATTATGGATATGCCAGCACCAAAGGATAGGTCATCTTTAGAGCGATTTCTCGGCATGATTAACTACTTATCAAAGTTCATTCCAAATTATTCGCATATAGCGGGCCCCCTTAGAAGTTTGCTCAAAAAAGGCAATGAATGGGTGTGGGACAGTGTACATGAGACTGCGGTTCATAAATTGAAGCAGGCGGTGTGCAGCGCGCCAGTGCTTGCGTTGTACTCGAGCGACCGGCCGGTCGTGATCACAGTGGATGCAAGCTCCACGGCTATAGGCGCCGCGTTATTACAGGACGGTCGCCCGGTTGAGTTTTCATCCCTCACGATGACTGAAACCCAAAGACGCTACGCGCAAATTGAAAAAGAAATGCTGGCGATCGTATTTGCGATGGAAAAGTACCATCAATATGTGTACGGGAAAAAAGATGTGGTCGTAGAAACAGACCACAAGCCTCTGGAGGCTTTATTTAAAAAAGGATTGGATGCAGTGCCAGTTCGATTGCAGAGAATGATGTTGCGCGTGCAACGGTATGAGTTCACAGTGGTATACAAACCAGGGAAATTTATGTACGTTGCTGATACTTTATCGAGAGCTGCCCTACCGGAACTAATGCACGACAAAGTGACAAGTGAGGTAGAGGATCAGGCCTGTTTCCTCATAGCAAACGTACCGTTTAGTGACAGTAAACTCAAAATGGTCAGAGAGGTCACGCAAAGAGATCAAGAATGTAGACTTATTAAATACTAGCTTCCGCCCGCGACTCCGTCCGCGCGGATGTCGGTCTTCGCGTGGATGGTTTATTTCTCCATTTTGAGTAACTCTGACAATGACATCTTATAAATATCTATTGGACCCAAATACGGCTAAGCCTATAATAATTAAGGAGATCCCTCTATTGAGCTACTGCTGTTGAGCTCGCGTTCTGTAGTAAGTATTTTTTTCATAGTAATTCCGACCTTGTATGTACAAATAACTGATCGGAACAGTAATCAAAAAGGTCGCGCTGAAAAGCACGGTTTAAAATGACACGCATACAATATTAATTCCACGGACGACCGCTCGCCACACTGGACACGTCCGCTCGCACCAAAATTCAGAATTTATATGCATCGCGCGGCGCGGAACGCGGCTCCTTACATAGGAGTCGGGGAGGCGTGGCCCGCGTGTGCCGCAAACGGTTCAAGCCAAATCCGACTTTCGGCGCTACAGGTTACGGCGCTGAATCCACTGCGGGTAATGCAACGTGTGTTCGCGGTTCTACAGAACAACGTCTATGAATAAAACTGAAAAATAATATTTTTTTCTACGTATTTTTCCAGGATAAAAAGTATCCTATTTTATGCCCAGGATAATAAGGTATAAATATACCAAGTTTCATCGAAATCGAACCGTTAGTTTTCACGTGATGCCTGCACATACAGACAGACAGACAGACAAAATTTTTTTTAATCACATATTTGGGTTTGGTATCGATCCAGCAACACCCCCCGCTATTTATTTTTTCAATATTTTCAATGTACAGAATTGACCCTTCTACAGATTTATTATATGTATAGATTATATTCTAAATGGTTGGCCAAGATATAAAAAGGATTTGAATGAATTGCTAAAGATACATTGGGCATATAAAGAAGAATTTCAGCTAGTAGGTGGGGTGATCTTCAAGAAACACTTAGTATACATACCACGTGAACTAAGAGGTGAAATGATATCGCGCGTCCACGAAGGGCACCTAGGAATCGATCGATGCAAGCGTCGGGCGCGTGATGTTATGTTTTGGAACGGCATGTCACGTGACGTGGAGCAGGCAGTGCGCGCCTGCGCCACCTGCGCGGAGCACGCTGCGCGGAATGTGAAGGAGCCTATGCTACCGCATTCGATTCCGGATTCTCCATGGAGAAAGATTGGCGCTGATTTATTCTTTTGTGACCGAAGAAATTTCTTAATTATAGTCGACTATTTTTCGAATTTTATCGAGATAAGCGCCTTATCAAATATTGGATCTAGAGTTGTGATTGCTGCGATGAAAGATCAGTTTGCAAGACATGGGATTCCAATGGAACTAATTACTGACAATGGGCCAGCCTTTAGTTCCAGGGAATTCAGAAAATTTGCTAAGGATTGGTGTTTCACACATACCACATCATCGCCCAATTACGCACAGTCTAACGGACTGAGTGAGAGGGCTGTAAGGACAGTCAAAACAATAATTAAAAAATCACTAAGTACCGGTACGGATTATTATTTGGGGCTGTTAAATTTTAGAACAACACCAAGGGATGGAATTAGTGCACCGTCGCAATTACTGATGGGTCGAAGAACGATTACGACCTGAACGTAATAATCATATTGATTTTAAAAACATAGTTGGGAAACGTGTCCTGTCCAAAAAATATTATGATAAACATTCTCGAGACTTGCCTGCGTTAAAGCCCGGAGAAAATGTTATCGTAACAGATGTTGATAAGCGTAGGCGGCATATGCAAGTGCAGGCACCAGCGCCGCAGCCACGTTCATACTTTCTCACTGACAGCAGTGGTCGGAGGTACCGCCGCAATAGACGACACATCATGAAGGGTGCGAGTCCTGGAGGTACCGCAGCACATTCTGCTTCCACGCAAGGGAAGGAGGATAGTTGCAGCGATGAAAATGAGCGCTTGAGCACGTACAGTGATGCAGAGGAAAGTATGCACGAGGGGCTGAGCGATAATGATGGGATAGGGACTAGGTCGGCCAGCTCTTCTCCTGATCCTGTAGTACAGCATACCCGAGCTGCTTCTCGACGGGCACGTGAAAAACTTGCAATGTTTTTTAAAAAGTAATGAAGATAATATAAGATTATATGTTTATTGAGTCTTTGAAGTTGTTAGAATTATTTAAGTTAATACTATAATTGTAAGAATTCACTTAGTTACGGATGAGATGATGTGCCTGTGCTTTGTTATAATACCTAGTAAGTAATTGGTGGTGGGAAATTTATTAAGTTAATATTTTTTCATAAAAGGGGAAGATGTTGTATATCCTACTAATATTATAAAAGCGAAAGTTTGTGAGGATGGATGTATGTTTGTTACTCTTTCACGCAAAAACTGCTGAACGGATTTTGATGAAATTTGGCACAGAGGTAGATTATAGTCTGGAATAACACATAGGATACTTTTTATCCCGGGAATATGTTCCCTTGGGATAATTTTCGACATTCACGCGGGCGGAGCCGCGGGCCGAAGCTCACTATAACATATACAGCAATGACGTCTTAGCAAAAGTTGGTCAACTTGATGAGCACTTTCTGTTGACGTATACAAATTGAAGCTCTGGAACACCTGATGTGGAACTCCAAGAGCCCAGCTCCACTATAACATATACAGGAATGACGTCTTAGCAAGAGTTGGTCAACCTGATGAGCACTTTCTGTTGACGTATACAAATTGAAGATCTGGAACACCTGATGTGGAACTCCAAGAGCGCAGCTACACTATAACATATACAGCAATGACGTCTTAGCAAGAGTTGGTCAACTTGATGAGCACTTTCTGTTGACGTATACAAATTGAAGATCTGGAACACCTGATGTGGAACTCCAAGAGCCCAGCTCCACTATAACATATACAGGAATGACGTCTTAGCAAGAGTTGGTCAACCTGATGAGCACTTTCTGTTGACGTATACAAATTGAAGATCTGGAACACCTGATGTGGAACTCCAAGAGCGCAGCTACACTATAACATATACAGAAATGCCGTCTTAGCAAGAGTTGGTCAACCTGATGAGCACTTTCTGTTGACGTATACAAATTGAAGATCTGGAACACCTGATGTGGAACTCCAAGAGCCCAGCTACACTATAACGTATACAGGAATGACGTCTTAGCAAGAGTTGGTCAACCTGATGAGCACTTTCTGTTGACGTATACAAATTGAAGATCTGGAACACCTGATGTGGAACTCCAAGAGCGCAGCTACACTATAACATATACAGAAATGCCGTCTTAGCAAGAGTTGGTCAACCTGATGATCACTTTCTGTTGACGTATACAAATTGAAGATCTGGAACACCTGATGTGGAACTCCAAGAGCCCAGCTCCACTATAACATATACAGGAATGACGTCTTAGCAAGAGTTGGTCAACCTGATGAGCACTTTCTGTTGACGTATACAAATTGAAGATCTGGAACACCTGATATGGAACTCCAAGAGCCCAGCTACACTATAACATATACAGGAATGACGTCTTAGCAAGAGTTGGTCAAGCTGATGAGCACTTTCTGTTGACGTATACAAATTGAAGATCTGAAACACCTGATGTGGAACTCCAAGAGCCCAGCTCCACTATAACATATACAGGAATGACGTCTTAGCAAGAGTTGGTCAAAATGATGAGCACTTTCTGTTGACGTATACAAATTGAAGATCTGGAACACCTGATGTGGAACTCCAAGAGCCCAGCTCCACTATAACATATACAGGAATGACGTCTTAGCAAGAGTTGGTCAACCTGATGAGCACTTTCTGCTGACGTATACAAATTGAAGATCTGGAACACCTGATGTGGAACTCCAAGAGCGCAGCTGCACTATAACATATACAGAAATGCCGTCTTAGCAAGAGTTGGTCAACCTGATGAGCACTTTCTGTTGACGTATACAAATTGAAGATCTGGAACACCTGATGTGGAACTCCAAGAGCCCAGCTACACTATAACATATACAGCAATGACGTCTTAGCAAGAGTTGGTCAACCTGATGAGCACTTTTTGTTGACGTATACAAATTGAAGATCTGGAACACCTGATGTGGAACTCCAAGAGCCCAGCTACACTATAACATATACAGGAATGACGTCTTAGCAAGAGTTGTTCAGCCTGATGAGCATTCTCTTTTGACTTTTGGAAATTGAAGGTCTGGAACACCTGTTGTGGAACTCCAAGGCCCTGCGACACCATAACAAATACAGGAATGACGTCTTAGCAAAAGTTCTATAGTCTTACAAAAATGAAAGATCTGGAACGTTTCGAATCGTCTCGCGCATCCCGTTGTTTTCCCGTCCCGGGGCTCTTAGAATTCGACATCAGACGTTCCAGATCTTCGACTTTGGCGACTCCGTTGTCGCTGGCATAAGCAACAGGATCCGCGTACGAAGTCGCGGGCAGAAGCTAGTTATTATTATAAGTTGAGGGTAGACTATGTAATTAAGTTTTGGTCGCATACCCAATAGTAAAATAAATCAGTCATTATCTAGCAAGTTCGTGTTTCACTACACATTTTGCTTATACAAATATGAGTCAAACATGAGACAGAGAGTGAAATATTGGTTTGTCTCTTTCTTTCTAATGCAGTAATCATATTTGACAAAAGAGACAACAATATTTCGGTTGTTGCTCAAAATGGAATATTTTGTTGGGATATTTCCCACAGTTACAGAAACGTGCCCATTTCGCCATTTTATGTGCCGAGTTTCGTGGTAGTTCTGCTGTCAAACAGTTGTTTACTTTTTGTTGAATTTAGATTTTTGAGTAAATTACGGAGTGTTTTCTTTTAAAAGTGCGTGTTACCATTAAGAAAGAGTAATTCAACATGCCTGGATGTTCCATTGTGTCTTGTCATGCCAGAAAAAAGAAAAATCAGCCTGAATTGACTTTGTACAGGTTAGTAACAGGTTTTCATGCAAAACTACATGAAATAGAACAATTTCGGTAAAGAAATCGCTATGTGACCTTGTTTTCATGGTTAGAGTATTAATATTTGGGTTTATTTCCGTCCTACAGACAATATTTTTCATTTCTTTTTTTCGTTCGTTTGTTTACAATAATAATAGTGTTGTACCGTTGCTGTAATAGTTCCCGATACTAGTCCTTCGTTACACTGAAACTGTTACCAAATGATGTATGGATAAAAAAATACTAATCATTTATAGGTTTCCCAAAATTAAAGATTGAAAAAAAATGGTTGGACTCTATCGGTGACGAAAAAATTTGTCCTCGAAGTAAAGACTGGCTTATGTGTTCACTTCACTTTGAAGAAAAATGTTTTAACAGAACACTTGATGTTATTAGGTTACATGAGAACTCTGTACCTACAATATTTTCGGTAAGTGTGTATTAAAATGATTGTTAAATAACAGCCTGGTTTTTTAGCCTAAGTTATATGGATAGTAATGCATATTTCATTTTTTCTTTCAGACATCCAACAAAAAACAACTTCCAGAGTCATTTGTATTCTGCGAAACAAGCAACACTCAAGAATCTGATGTTTCTTGTACATCTACTGTAATAAAGGAACCATCTACCGTAATAGATGAACCATCTAGTGTAATGGAGGCACCATTGCAGTTGACCCATCAATTTGTGGGAACAGTGCACAAAGAGACGGCAGCACATCAAGCGCCGCAATCTGTCAAAGACTTGTCAACTGTCACTTGAAAATAACTTTTAGCAATAAAATGCAATATGCAAATTATTTTTGAACAGTGCATAATTAAGTTATTGGTTAATAGTGCTGATACATTTGGCATGTTCGTGAAAAGGCGCTGTCAGATGGGACTGGTCATCTCTTAGCTGCCACGGTCTATTTTAATTTTTCGTTTTTTTTTTTTATATTAACTGTACACTTAACTTGCTACGTTGAGTGTAAAAAGAGTTCCATGGAGTTTCTTGTCCGTTCTTTTCCATAGAGATCTTCGCTCTGGAATGGGCACCTACGGTACTTTCACAGTTATTATGTCTTGTGACTAGAACTGTAGCACCATAACAATTTTGTACTGATTTATTTTTATGTCTTTTGACCATTCAAAAGTGCCTGTAATTATTGGCCTAGTTGAAATAAATTTGATTTGATTAACTATTTATCTTTTCTATTACAGGTTTTACAAACTGGAAAAATTAAAGCCTTTAAAAAAAAATATGTCAAGCTACAGAAAACAATTAAACGCCTCAATGAAAGAATACGAAGGAAAAAAAAATGCTGTTTTGAAGGCTGTTGTGATAGAAGACTTGGCGGGACCAAAAGACTTTTTAATAAGACAAATTAACATGTCCAAAGGTTTACCTGTACAATCCGAATTAATCGTCAAATTTTAAATTAACGCTAACAAATAAATATATGTATAATATTTAATTACAAGCAATAGCGCAAATGTGAAAATTTACATTTTTTT
Source organism: Agrotis exclamationis (assembly GCA_950005045.1). Classification (NCBI taxonomy): domain Eukaryota; kingdom Metazoa; phylum Arthropoda; class Insecta; order Lepidoptera; family Noctuidae; genus Agrotis; species Agrotis exclamationis. The sequence goes on along the minus strand of OX465433.1, from coordinate 4,195,620 downwards.
ACGTAACTACATGGATTATAATTCAATCATGGTATCTAGTCGTAATACTATTATGTAATCCTAAAAGTACTAGGGATACTAGTATCCATACTCGTTACAATAACACTATGTTTCTTGATTGGCACAACCCTAGCATTGGCCGCCATTTTATGTGCCCGGCGAACTTGTAGGTATACACGTTTTTGGTGTAGGTATTTCCAGTCCATAGGATTATATGTCTATGGTCACATCACATCAAACCAATGACATTTTGAAAATAAATAATAACAAGGAAAAAGAAAAAAATATTCATTTACCAGGTTTTTTAATTTATGAGTTTTCCACGCCAGAAAGAAAATGTCCAAAGAGAAAAAGAAGAGAAGTCTGTGCCTCGTGTATTTGTGCAAAAATGAAGGCATACATCTTTTTCCTAAAGATGAAAGTCTTATAGCGCAATGGGTACAAGCTATCGTACATTTTAAGCCTGGACGTACCATAAAAAAGCATTCGCACATATGCTCAGCACACTTTAAACCAAATGATTTTATAAGAACGCCATTATCCGTGCTTTGGCACCTAGTAACGTAGTCAGTTCAACGCCATCTACAGAGTTCTTGGAAACTACTTTTTTTTTAATACTCAAAAAAGAAACTTCTCATTCCGACCTTGTATTTACAAATAACTGATCGGAACAGTAATCAAAAAGTTCGCGCTGAAAAGCACGGTTTAAAATTACATGCATACAATATTAATTCCACGGACGACCGCTCGCCACACTGGACACGTCCGCTCGCATCAAAATTCAGAATTTATATGCATCGCGCGGCGCGGAACGCGGCTCCTTATATAGGAGTCGGGGAGGCGTGGCCCGCGTGTGCCGCAAACGGTTCAAGCCAAATCCGACTCTCGGCGCTACAGGTTACAGCGCTGAATCCACTGCGGGTAATGCAAGTGTGTTCGCGGTTCTACAGAACAACGTCTATGAATAAAGCTGAAAAATACGATTTTTTTTCTACGTATTTTTCCAGGATAAAAAGTATCCCATTTTATGCCCAGGATAATAAGGTATAATTATACCAAGTTTCATCGAAATCGAACTGTTAGTTTTCACGTGATGCCTGCATATACAGACAGACAAAAATTTTTTTAATCACGTTTGGGTTTGGTTCGATCCAGCAATTTATTTTTTCAATATTTTCAATGTACAGAATTGACCCTTCTACAGATTTATTATATAATGATCATTTAGCAGGTGTTGTGTTTGTTTTTGCAGTATAGGAATAAAATGGTAAAACAGAGTAAATTTTTTAGATGAACGTATTTTCTTTGGCTTGTACAACAGTTTTAAGTTTCCGTACGTAATTTGGTTTATAACTAAGCAATATTCCCAAATATTTCCACTCCGGCAATATTGCCACTTATATTCCCATTTTGGGCAATATTGCTGGTAACGGCACATCCATAGGTACGATAGATATAACCTGTTATGAAAAGAAACATTTAATAATTTACTTACTGGTTTCATTAATACGAGTATAACATGGTCACCCTACACACTTAATTTACAAGAAAATAGTTAAGTATTGTTTTCTCAGAATCCAAAATATGTACATTGCTGAATTATGCAGATATCTTTAGCAGACATTTCTGCTAAATGTTAGTATATCTGGCTTTAGATTCCGTTGAGAACTCAGGTGGCTACAGTCACAAATATACAATTAGAACGTCAGGATTGAGGAGCCAAAGAAAATACGTTCATCTAAAAAATTTACTCTGTTTTACCATTTTATTCCTATACTGCAAAAACAAACACAACACCTGCTAAATGATCATTATGTTGAATATATTAATTGATTGCTCACATCCAATATAATTTCAGCTCTTGCGTCTAGATTGAGGAGCCACACTAAAACTATGGGTAAGTAATATATGATATAACTACAAAATCTCTAATATTTACAAGAGATAACAACTGAATATATAATTTTATTTGATATAACAATCTTTTAATATAATAAACGATTGACATAATTTTATAATGACTAATTTCTATAATCATAACAATCAATGAATATAAAATCGTTTTGTATACCACTCAAAAGACATAAAACTTATTTGGTCTAATTTTTTTTTCTTCCTGGTATGTAATCTAACTCTGATGTACCTAGTAATAGTACCACCTACCATGAATGCTCGACGGAGCCCCGCTTCGCGGGGCTCCTATTTTTGAGTGCAAGGTTTAAAGTAACCTAACACGAAGGAGATGGCGGGGTCTTTCAGACCCCGCCATCCCCTTCGAACCTAACCTGTCCGTGTCGGGGTGCCCCAAGTCCCGAGCTCGCTTCGCTCGTTCTTGCATCCTAGGTCAAATAACTGATTACTACCTGTCATGCTGGCTCGACGGAGCCCCGCTTCGCGGGGCTCCTATTTCTGCGTGCAAGGTTTAAAGTAACCTAACACGAAGGGGATGGCGGGGTCTTTCAGACCCCGCCATCCCCTTCGAACCTAACCTGTCCGTGTCGGGGTGCCCCAAGTCCCGAGCTCGCTTCGCTCGCTCTTGCATCCTAGGTCAAATAACTGATTACTACCTGTCATGCTGGCTTGACGGAGCCCCGCTTCGCGCGGGGCTCCTATTTCTGCGTGCAAGGTTTAAAGTAACCTAACACGAAGAGGATGGCGGGGTCTTTCAGACCCCGCCATCCCCTTCGAACCTAACCTGTCCGTGTCGGGGTGCCCCAAGTCCCGAGCTCGCTTCGCTCGCTCTTGGATACTAAATTTTTCTAATAACAATAGCATTCGTGAAGGCAAACAATCAAAGTCCAAAGGATAAGCCAAAGTCATCAAAGAAAATGGTTTAAACGTTAAATTATATGTTTCAAACGTTATCATAATGATTTTCGCTTAAATAAACGTTATATCAAATAAAATTATATGAAATGAGTTTTAGAGTAACACAAACATTATGTGTAAAGAAATTATATCAATCGTTGGGTATTTCTCACGTTGATTATATCATGTGAACGTTATTGAAATGAAAATATATCAAATAACTTTATATGAAATGAGACGCACCCCTAAAACTATTGTATTTTCTTTGATTTTAGCGCTACAGTAGCCAAATTTTTAGACGATAATATACACAATTGCTGCTAAATGCTGCAAAAGTTTCAACAATGTGCATCTATTACTTACCGAGATCCAAGGTGGCTTCTCAATTCAAACGTTTAGATTGAGGAGCCACTTTTGCATTAATATAACTAGTGATTTATTTTGCTGCTAAATCTAGAATTTGTGCTGCAAAATCAGCTACATTCTGCTAAATAATGGTGAAATCAGATTTTAAAAATCTGATGTGGCTCCTCAATCCTGACGTACATTCCAAACATACAGCCATCTCGCGAGTTTTTGAATAATTAACCCTTTAACCGGCAGCACTCTTATAATATGGGACTATGGGTACATTCAATTAATTGTAAATACTTTTATGGTTTATAGCAGACCTAAAATCGAATGTCGCGTTTCAAGGGTGAAGTATCGATTCACTGAATCCATTCAGTACTACATATAGATTTAAAAAAATCGATATTTTGGCTCCAACAATCGATTCTTCGATTAATCGATCTCAGATCTCCATCCCTACGTCACAGGTTCTGCGTTGCGAGACTTTGTAAATGGTAAAAAAGTCGCGCAACCAATTACGATCGCTGACCTTGAATGCATAGCTGCTATTTTCTGAGTTTGAACGTGGTCGATATTTTCACCTTTCGACGTGACGCGGTAGTTTATGAAACGTGAGGCTCTTATCACTATTGTCGTTTAAGCAACCAAAAGCTATGCAGTATTTGCTTTTCCTTATATTTTATAACTAAAATATATATAAAGTTATTTCACACAGTACCTAATTAATAATACTACTTTATTTTGGTTATTTTCTCTTTCACATACGTAAACGTAACAAAAATATTAAGATACGGAACGCGTGCGAGACGGGCGGCCCGGCCGATACGGCACCGTGAACGGTGTGCGCGTGTGTGCGTGCCGTTTCATACCTACACCGCATAGAGACCCCTCTGTAGTACTCTGTGCCTGTTCCACAAACAATCGACAACAGATACTCTGGAACAGTTTGAAACATGCTCCTTTCTCTTCTGTCTTATTTTAATTGAAAGAGATAGCATCTGTTCTCTGGAACAAGCTCTTTTCTCCTCTAACTTTGTATTTATTAGTAACACAAGTTGTTCAGGTTAATGGTCCCACACATCTAAATAAGACCATATATTTCTAATACATGCTGTAAACAGTTTACAAAATGTTTGGATTACGGACCGACACAATTTTCTAAGAAATTCACATAATAGCACCATTAAACTTGTCTTAAATAATATCAAAATTATTAAAACATTTTTTTCTGCGCCCGCACTAACTTGCACCTTACATTTTTTTTAAATGTGTCGATCCTTTTACCAAACACCCTATTTAACTACATTATACATTAATTATAATAGTAGATTCAAACTAAACCTATTTTTTTAGGTTGTTATCGACGTAAAAAGGTAGGTCGGTGGAAGATGACCCGGGCAATCCAACTTGAGGAATAAAAGGACCCTTTTGGCAGCCGAGTATAATGTGGTCCCTCGCCTGGTCCCTAGAATTGAAATGAACATTAAATTACACGTCTGTAATAAAAAAAAAAAACAATCCCAAGCAAAATATTGAAAAATTCCTCTTGAAAATTGGTGACAAAGTTATGTCTATTACCTTATGGTTATGATGACCATAGATCGGAATTAGGTAGACTTATTCATGTACTTACACTGATTTCATATAGGGGAAAGAATATAGTGGATATACCCCAAACCCGTAATTACTTTTAAAGAGCCGAATAATCCCGTGATTTATTCAATAAAAAAGTTATTTATTTTTACACAATTTGATGTTTATTCTTAATATTTATTTGTAATACTGTTTTCCACACGAGATTGGTTATTAGAAGTCCCGGGAAGATCCATATTATTATCAACATTTCGATGCAAGTACTAAAATAACTACCTAATTCTGACCTCTGGTTGTGAGCTTAAGAGCTGTGCTTAAAATTGTTTTTTCAATAAATTACAATTTACACATTTGAATTATGACCTACCTTAAGCTTATTTTCTTACCGAATTTCAAATACAATTAGGTTCATATTCACGTAAACATACAAATCCATGGTAACGACCTTGATCTTTGTCATTTTACCAGGTTCAAACGTTTTATTGTCAAAATGGGTCATGATTCAAATTTGTCGATTGTACAGACGCCAGCAGGTCAACCTACCCGACTCTGTAAAATTTTACCAATCGAATATCAACCTTCCACTATTGTGATAAGGTTGAATATCTATTGAAGAAATTTGACAGATTGAGGTAGGTTTGATGTGCTGGCGTCTGTACTTTAAGCAAAAACTTTTTAACATGCAAGTTACGCTGATCAATCAAAACAAATTCAAGAACAAGCCAGAATGCGAATGGTAAGTACTCGCATTAGATACAAAGCGCCCCCGGGTGTTCATATAGTGAGGAGATTTTTCGTCATTTCGTTCTTTTTAGGAGATCGATGCATTTAATCCCCGAAAAGTCGCGGGTAAATGATGGTGGCGGATTGTTGTTTAGCGTGGTGGTCTAAGGAGAGATATTTTTCTGTTCTACTGAGAAATATTGTTGGAAAAATCCAATAGCACTTTGCCTGACCAAGGAATCGAACCTCGGCATTACATTAGATTACTGTAGTGGTAAAATCTTAGTTTGTTAAAAAGCTTAAAACTTACATATATTCAAATTTATCTGGACAGTGTTTGCACCAGTATCTCTTAGTGCTTTCCTGTAACAAAATTGATGCAGTTAGATCTGAAAATTGGTTCAGCCAGTGTAAATATTGTAAATTAGCGTAACGTGGGTGTTCGCCAATCGCCTTAATCAGCGAACATGTGGGGGCGTTGACGGGTTGAAGCTTGCGCAGCAGGCCTGAACTCTGCTCGCTACGCTCTGAAGATGCGATGACAAGGTATGGGCCACCACCCCGCTGTCGCAGGGAAAATTCGCGCTGCCTCGCCGCGCGATGGACGATGAAATGATGTGATGAACTGATGAGAGCGTGCTCTTAGCACGGTTGACCGGTGACGATGAGGATGAACGGGTTGGATTAAATTACATAACTATAATAACTATAGGCACACTGTTCCTCTAATCCACGGCTCAAACCTGACTGCGGTTACCGGGGGATTATCTGATTTTACTAAACACGCGGTCACACTTTTTATGATGGCGGTGCGCGACCTGACCGGGTCTCGACACCGTGCGTGCGTTCGCGACGAATGCGTTCTGGCAAGTGATGCGTATCCGCTTTGAACATGGCGTCTGCGCAGAGACAAATTATAGGCTCATAGGCATGGTACTAGGCCCTTTGGCGTGAACAGTGGGCATGCGGGCGGCGAGTAAAGAGCAACTCGCTGCCCGACCATGGACCATGCCCGGGTCGACGGCCACGTTGTGTTCCACGCGCGCCGCAAAGAGCGTCAGCATAATGACGGGGCCTCTAGAGGGCCAAAGCCTGCCGGGGTCGCGGGACTTATCTCATTACCGTGACCCCAGAACATAAAGGGCTATTGAAGGACACCGTGGATTTTAGTCAGTACAAGTCTGACAGTCCCTCCCGCCCTGCCCGGGGTGGGAGGACTCATTTGATGATTTTACCATGTTAAAAAAAAAAAAGTAGCGTAACGTGGTAAAATCATCCAATGAGTCCTCCAGTTCCAGTCCAGTTGAAAAACAGTATATTTTTATTAAATACCAGACACCTTTTAAATCTGATTTTTCCAAAAAGCCCTAAGTTTACATTTTTATTGTCGTTAGACATTAGTGACATCAGTGACATGTGACGCTTGTTACCCTGAATGCGATTGACACTGAAGCTTGCCGAGGTCGCGGGACTGTCTTAAAAGGGCACTTCTGCCCTGGAACTGAAAAGGCAACTGAAGGAATAGTATAGCTTTTAGCCATTTAAGCCCCTTCCACTCCACTCAAGACACACAGACGCATTTCTGATAATTTTCCAAAAAATCTCAAAAATAAAATATTGCTGTTGTAATAAAATATACATTTTTTATAAAAAAAAAAAAAACATTCCACCTCACTAGGAATTTCACCTGTGTCGTGGGTGCGTGTACAAACATATAAACTCACATACACAAACACCCAGACCCGGAACAACTACTTGTAGATCATACAAATATTTGCTCCGTGCGGGGATCGAACCCGCGACAGGCTGCGCAGCATGCCAATCACTTAACCACTGCGCTAACCTTGCCTTCGAATAACGTCGCCTTGCAATAATACATAATTATATTGCTAACAAAAATATTGTTGTTATTCTCCGACTACCTCACCTTTCTTCTAATATTGAAGTATCGCCTCACAAAACTGTCATCTGTATCGTAAGGTCCACAGTTCATGGCTGCCAGTCCCTTTTTTTTCTTTGGTTTTTTCTTTTGTATACCCAGTCCTTTACGCAATTTTGGTTTACGATAGAGAGGAACTTCATCAGGATGAGCAATTAATCCTTTGACCAATTGCAACTGAAAAAATTAAATAAAAACATTAATTATGATCAGTGACGGATTAACCCTTAATCAAATTAAGCAATTGCTTAGGGCATCACATTTGGACTGAAAAGCACAAAAAAATCCTAAGGACGGATATTTTTTTGTGCTTCTTCTGGTGCCCCGCATGGGCATCACGTCTCACTCTCACGTCACCAAAAACTTACTGAAACTGCTTAAATTTTGGGTTAGATTAGATTCCAGGTCAGCAATAATGTATCTTATCTACCAGTTGGGACAACAGTTTTTGTCTGTGTATGTTTAATATCATAATGTCAACAATAACATGATGTATATGAACAACAGAAAATAAAAACTTACAGGATTATCATCTTTAGACTTTAAGCTGATGAAGTTATCATCCATCGTTTCATCATCAGACAATTCTACTAAAGGAACGGGCACTTCTATGGCCTCTACATCACTTTCACTGTCATCACTTTCTTCTTTACTTGCTTGAATTATACGGTTCAGTACGGAGTCAATTACAAACATATTATCGTCTTCAGTTGACTCTTCGATAGGTTCCTCTTTTTTAATTTTACCATCGGTATCTGTTTCTACCTTCATAATGTCCGATGTTTTGTTTTCATCATCGTAACGGATGTAGAAATAATTTTCTAGCAAAAAACAGTCTAGGGAAGGTTGTATGTCCGGTATAGAATTTTTGTAGGCTTCTATGCGAGTTTTTTCAAGCTGTAGAAAAAGGAGCATATACAACAACCATATAAAAGCTGTATTTTTATAAAAATGTTGCCCCAACAACGATGTGATTTTTTTCTATAATGTGGGTGACTCTACAAATATTTAATTTCTCATAAAATAATTTAATTTCTCAGAAATTAATGAGTAGTATGTGATAAACAAGTGAGTTGTTTATCACATACTACTCATTAATCTATATATATAAAAGAAAGTCGTGTTAGTTACACTATTTATAACTCAAGAACGGCTGAACCGATTTGGCTGAAATTTGGTGGGGAGGTAGCTTAGAACCAGGAGAAACATATAGGATACTTTTTACCTTTTTTTATTTTGTTTTGTTTTATCCCGTTTCCGTGGGACGTGACATAAAACGTGGTATAATAAAACGCAACTGACATGGAATGACAGCAAAACGAAAAAAATTATCAATCAAGACATCAATTGACCGGTGGATGTGTTTTATTGAGTTTCTAAGCTTATTGTGCCGATATTATTATAATTATCAATGCAATGTCGCCACCGAGACGATCAAATTTTTATCCTGTTTCCGTGAGACGTGACATAAAACGTATTAACATGATTAAGAAGAAGGTGTTGGTGCCGAAATTGAATAAGGGATCTGAACGAAAAGTACAAGGAAAACATGAAGAATATGTTCATGCCGCCCGGTGCCCACCGGTCTCCAATGCTAAAAAAGTATTTCGGTGAATACCCAAAAAATGTACTACGACTGCATAGATTCAATACAACCATACGACGAAGAAACGCCTGGGTGTCACCACCGCGAGGATCGCCCGGAGGACACGGTGGAGCATACGATGCAGGACTGCCCCACTTGGGCAGAGCACCGCCGTGACCTCACGACGGCGATAGGCGGAGACCACTTGCTCCCGGCATTGGTCGAGGCCATGCTGCGAGGCGAGACAAAGTGGGAAGTGGTCACCTACTTCTGCGAAGCAGTTATGCTATGGAAGGAGGACTCGCGCCGCGTGAGGGAGAGGACAGCGTCCTCCCTCCACCCCAGCCGCAGTGGTAGACGCCTACAGTGACGGACGTCGGCAGACGATCTCCAGCCACCGTAGGCTCGGGCATGCAGGCGGCGAATAATGGGTGACTCGCTGTCCAACCTTGGACCATGCCCGGGTCGACGGCGCGTTGTGATCCACGCGTGCCTCAAAGAGTAGCATTATGACGGGGCCCCCCTTTAGAGGGCCAAAGCCTGCCGGGGTCGTGGGAGTTACGATTTACCGTGACTCCAGAACGTAAAGGGTTTTAAGGAGTTGAAAGGAGGATGAAAGGTTGTATGGAAGTATTGTCATTTTTGAAGCTAGAATGATGAAACTATAACATATATAGCAATGATGTCTTAGCAAAAGTTGTTCAATCTGATGAGCCCTCTCTGATGACTTATAAAAATCGAAGATCTGGAAACACCTGTTGTAGGAATGACGTCTTTGCAAAAGTTCTTTAGTCTTAAAAAATGAAAGATCTGGAACGTCTCGAATCGTCTCGCGAATCCCGTTGTTTTCCCGTCCCGGGGCTCTTAGAATTCGACATCAGACGTTTCAGATCTTCGACTTTGAGTTGTCGCTGGCATAATCAACAGTATCCGCGTACGAAGTCGCGGGCAGAAGCTAGTTTCATATATTTTTGCATTTAAATAAATTTCAAACCGGTAATTACTGAGCACGGGCCAACTGAAAAGCCTCTAAGATTGATCCTCTTAAATTACTAATGAAAACCTGAAGTATTGGACCTGGCGACAAACCCAGTTCCTGGATCTGAATTTTCATCAAAATATTAGGTTTCATTATTCAAGAAAATATTTACCTCTCCATTCAGTGCAAATAAATCACTAAGAATTGATTCCGTTGCTTTACTTTTCTCTATAAGTTTATGACATTTGATCAAAGTTGGTGCACATTGATAACAGATATAATTTGGAAGACCTTCATAGGATTTCTGAAAGAGAAACACATTTTTTAAATCTTCAAATACGGTGGATTTCATTTATAGCAACCTTGGTTGTAGCGACCATTTGGCTATAACGACGTTAAATCATACTGTAATACAAAATTCAAGTGGGTATGCGACTTCGAAATAACGCCGAGTTTGGGTGTAGCAACAGTTTTTTAATGAATCATTTGTATCCAATTCCTAGAAATCTCATGCAGATATTGGGACAAAAGTCAACCAGCAAAAACAACAAAGAGCTTTCATTATCTTTGGTTATATCCACACAGATAGTCAGCAAATGTGGAGACCTTTACCTTTTGTTATGTAGGTAAGCATGCACATTTTTTGGGCTTATTTATGGAGGTAAAATGGTCCACTTACGAAGTGGTATTCTGAGAAGACTTCAAGATAAAACAAAGAAATTAGGATGGTCCCTTCATCATTGTTTTGCCTAAGGGCCGATTTTTCAATAGTCAGATAAAGGGCAAGATAAGGTTAATTCCACAGTTAACGAGAATCTCAATTTTTCAATTGACAGATAGGCTCTAACGGTCAGGTAACATCCCTACCCAGTCAATAAACTTATCTGGCCCTATACCGACCCGGTAGCACGCTACCCGTCAGATATTTGTCATTTCTGCCATTACGCGCGTCAGTTTTTGTAGGTTATATTTGTGTTTTTGCTTCCTAAATTGTAAAATTATGGATATTTTTGATTCTATCAACGACGAAGCAATCGAAGAAGATTATACAGTGCTAAATTATTTAGATTCAGAGAGAAGAGAAAGAGTTATTAGAGAGAGACCTGATAATATGTCTGTATGGGATGATAAGAAATTTCACAGGAGATTTCGTCTCGAAAAAAGTACTGTGCTATTTTTATTAACACTCATTGAAAGTAAAATCGCCAATATAACAAACAGGTAAGAATTATTTTCTATATAAATACCTAATAAAAACGAGTATTTTTGTATAGTGACTCCGATCTATTTACATTGAAAGATACCTAGGTACATAATTATTATTTTATTTTTCAGAAACAATTCTGTTCCAGCTTTACAGCAATTACTGCTGACTTTGCGGTTCTATGCGTGTGGTAGTTTCTACATTACGATTGGTGATTTTGCTGGAATACACAATTCAACTGCATGCAAAATTATAAGAAAAGTGACTGAAGCAATTGCCTCTCTTCGCCAACAATTTGTTGCATTGCCAGCTAACAGAGAAGAAATATTATTAGTACAGGAAGGATTTTTTAATATTGCCCGATTCCCGAGGGTTATAGCTGCATTGGATTGTACTCACATCAAGATAATTTCACCAGGTTAGTTATTTATACAGACCAGTATTCTTTTCATTATAATAATTCTTAAACCCCCTGCGTTTTGCTCAAAATGCAATAATATGTAAGACTCCATCTTCAATAAAATTCTACGCCTATAGTCAAAAGGGTTTTCAGAGTTATTAACACTTACCTATTACATTTTAGGTGGCAATACTGCAGAAGACTACAGAAATCGAAAAGGTTTCTTCTCATTGAATGTGCAAGCTATGTGCACTAGCGACTTAAAATTTGAAGATATTGTAACAAGATGGCCAGGTTCAACACATGACAGTTTGATATTCTCAAACTCTGCAGCAAAGTTTCAGTTTGATACTAATAGATTCCAGAATGGACTTGTACTAGGTGACAGTGGTTATTTTTTAAATAATTATTTACTGACTCCGTTAAGTGATCCTCAAACAGAAGTCGAAAGACTATATAACGAGTCTCATATTCGTACTCGAAATGTAATTGAGAGATGTTTCGGGGTTTGGAAAAGGAGATTTCCTGTGTTAAGTATAGGAATGCGGTGCCGAATCCCTCTTGCTCAAGACGTTATTGTAGCAACAGCAATTTTACATAATCTTGCAAGAAGTAGAAATGAAAGCGAACCACCTGTGGATCCTGAAATCCACATACCACAACAACCACAATTTGAAACTCTCATTGCTGACCAGCCAGAAAACCAACGCCATAGTACAAGGGATTCTGTGTTAGAATACTTTGAAAGTCTGATCAATTAGTAATAATTACCTACGTTAGGTACTTTGAATGTTTTAACAATTTTATTAAAATATAATTATATAACTAAAATGTGTTCTTTTTATTATACCTCCACTTTACAGTAATTATATTCAGTTATTACAATTATTTTGTGGTGAGGTAGTCACTGCTTTTGAATAGGATTATTAGAATTCAACAGTCTGGGTTTCTAGTGAAACAAAATAAATTTATTGGAACTAAAAACACACATTATCATAGGTCATAGGCTAAAGAGATCCTTGTTTTGTTGAACAGATGTAAAAGAAAAAAAAACACAATTTATAAATTTCTTTATTTATTAATATCTAAAAGACTTGTTTCATAATGTACACCATTACGGAGCTTATTTAAAAGTACTTCATGCATTTCCTGTTTTCTTCTTTCATCATTATGCAGGTTCTGCATTTTTAATAGGTGTGCCTGTTTAATAAACTCATGCTCTTTTATGGCGATTTCCTTTTGGAGCTCCACTAGCTCTAAGCGAGATTCTGTTAAATGGTCTAGTTTTGCAGTCACTCCAACTTTGGTAATTTTTTGATTAGTTTTCAAGCATGGACTAATCTTAGTTTTTAAAGCCTTTGGTTTCCATGAAGACCACTTATTCTCTGAAAATAACAATAATTTTAATTAATGCTATGTTATACAATGTAAATAAATTAACTAGAAAATTGGTAAAGACATACCTTTTTCAGTTTGATCCACTTCCATATCTTGTATCTGTACAGATTGAAAGTCATCAAAGGCCTTATTGTCTGAAAACAAATTAATTAGCTATTATATTATGTTTTATATTAATATACTACATTAGGTACTTTTTTTTCATTCTACTTTATATAAAAATTAACAAATTAAAATACCATTTCCAATTTCACTGTTAACTTTCTCCTTTAAAACCTGATGCGGGTAAAACTCTTCTTGATCTAAAACAAAAAAATATGTTTAGGTCCTTCTTTTTCATTTTACATTAAATATACATATAGGTTGAACATTCTGTAAAAAGACAATAGCCATCATGTTTTCAGAAATCTTGGATTAGAGTAAAAATCAAACATTTATTCTTTTTCATTCCGCAGCCAGAGATTACAACACATGTTTAGTTATTGTTGAACAATATTTATTATTAGTTGTGGAATATATTGTGGAATATATATTGAATTAGATACTTTACCTAAAGTACACTGAATATTGTCATCACATGGTACAATAACTAAATTATTTTCTAGTGATTGCAGTGGCAACGATCCCGGGACAACTTTAGCTGTCTCTTCCAGTTCGAAAGGTTCTGAAAAAAAAATTACAACAATACACAAACTTGCATAAAAAGATGCTGAAGATAATATAGCGCGTATATTAACCTTCGTTTTCATAAACACGACATCATCAATGCCCAATAATAACATCAATAAAAAATATTTGAGTTCATACCAGGAATTTTGTCACTGTCATTTCGAGCATCTAGCCCAGTGATATTCGAACATATCGCAATAACCCTCTCCTGTATATCTGTAAAATCTGGGGCTGAAGAGGGCCCGCCACCAGTTTTGTACAGCTCTTGCCGATGTTTGGCCATTGTTTTTTTTGTTTCCTTTTTTATGCCTTCATATTTAAGCTTCAGGCTCTTTGTACTCCTCGCGGTAAATCCTGTAGCCGCATTAAATAATGTAGTGATTTTAATCCACGCTGCTTCCTTTTCTTTATTGGTTACGGCGTCGGTCTGTTTATTTTCGATTACCGCGCGATGTTTTGCCACTAATTCGGTCAATAATCGTACTTCACTTTTATTAAAATTCGTGGAACGTTCACGTTTTACGATATTTTCCATAATTAAAACACAGGACTCACACAACACACAAACAGAAGAAATTCGAACGTAAACAAAATATCAACACGAAGACAAGTCGTCAAAGTTTTAGGTTATGTTTTTCTACAGAATGTGACAACCGTTGTCATTAAGTTGAAAGTTGTCTGTCTCTTTCATATTTCTGTAAATTTTCATAAGCGCGTCTCGCTCACACAGATGTAGTGTGAAGCTAGTCACAAAAAATGGTCAGGTAGCAAACGGGATGGTAACTAAGCGTTGAAAAATTGAAACTCTTTATTCGTTAGGTATAGAATCAGTTAAAGATATTGAACTGGTAGCTACTTGACGTATTATCTGGCTCTTGAAAAATCGGCCCTAATAAATCTAGTGTAATTTAACTTCATTCTATAGTAATTTAATTTCTTCACTATGTAAAATCAGCCCTAACTATAAACACTTAAGAACGCATAACCAGAAACTTGGCAACGTCACAAATAGCCGTCAAACATTTACAAGTTTTTATTAATTTGGTAAATTTAAATAATATATAAATATAATATTAAAAATATGAATGGAATGCAATTAAAACACTGAATTTGATGTGGTAACCATTTCATCTAAAACCATTTATTTGTTGTTACAATATTAATTATTGCATTCCCTAATCAATTTTGTACAGAGCGATATTTCTTATTTCCGTACAGTAACATTGGTAAATTATTTAAAACTTGTTAATATTTGACAACTGTTTGTGACGTTGCCAACTTTCATAATATGCGCTCTTAAAATACATAATGATACTTACAGCAAAGCCACCAATAGTTTCCATACAAGAGCCTAGATGTGTATTTTGTAGACTGTGGAGCTTCAATTCAGTAGCCATACATATCCTGCAAACCTCCATATCACTTGCTTTTAAGTCTCGTGTCTTTTCTGCAGCCATTTTGAAACTCTAAAAATAATATTTTTATTTTACTAATTTATCGGCATGTAAACCTCACCCTCACAAGTATCTTCCTCTTTCAAGATTTATGCAAAAAAGATCATCTCGATCCCATCTATCTATGTAGCAAAATTCAAGTTCAGCAATTTAGGCGTGGAAGCGTAACAAACGATGCAATGTGAGTCCCAAAGATAAGTTGAAAAAAAAAATAGCACATGGGTATTTATCAAAGTAAAAACGCACTAAAGTCGTCGAAAAATAAATGGTTAGATAATCGCTAATTCTTTATGTAATAGGGTTTTAGGAACAACTTGTGATTAACCCTAGAAGCCCAATCATATTTTGCTATCTAAAAAGCCCAATCATAGGTCAAAATTACCTACATAAATAAATACACGTATAGGATAGCTTATGATGTTAAATTGATTATTTTTCGTCATTATTTATTTGTATTGATTATTCATGAAATTAAAAAACGCATAAATTTATTAATATCTATTTATTATATCTTTGAAAATACAAAAATAGGTAAACACACAAAAATTTGGAACAAAATGAGATCCTTCCGGTTTTTATCTTAAAAATTAAAGATATAAAGAAAAATCAAAATAAAATCTCTCATTAATAAATATTTCAAAACAATCAACCAGTTTCATAAAGCAGTTATCTCATTATAAATAGTTTTCATACATTTCAAAAAGTTACACAAAGCCTAAACATAGGTCAAATTGACCTACAACATTACGATAACTTCAATATGGAGGTACTTACCAAGACAACACGGCTGTCTCCTGTTAGCTCGTGGGTTGTACTAAGTTGGTTCGATCAATCACGGCAATCGAAAGAAGTGTGCGAAAGATAAAGCAATTATTCGTTTTCGTATGGGTAAAAATGACCTAGATTGGGCTTCTAGGGTTAAACCCCTTAATTTACTAGCGTATGTTTTAGTCTAATTCACTTTTTCTGTTAGTTTTATAGAAAAGAAAGGTAGACACCAAAGTTAATTCCAGAAAATAATAGGCAGAATGTGGGTAAATTGCATTGACATGTGAAATGATTTCAGTAATAGTACCTTGATCGTTTTTACACTGTTAGAAGCAATATGTAATATATTAATGGCAATTTATTTAATTTAACAACATCAAATAGTTCGCCGACCAAAATATTGTTGTTTCGAGTTTGACATTGACAGTCAAAAACTTTTGCTGTCAGCGTGCGTGCTGTCAGTTGTTGGCATAGACATTATTTTTTTTTTTTTTGGTATTTTTCTTTCCTTCCAATCGGAAAAGGCGAAGGGCTTAAGCCCATACAGCCTGGTCTTATTTTAGTTCTAAGTCTTCAGTAATAATAATAATAGAGGCCAATAATGGCCTTGTCTTCCGTACGATGATATCGTTTTTCCATTAAATTTCTTCATTAACCGGTATATTTTTATGTCATATCCGTGTTGTAGTTTCAAATCAGGTAGAGGTCTATTCCGGTAATGCTTTTTCAAATAACTTCAATAGTATTCTTGACGAATTCTTATATGGGATAAAATGTTTTAGTGTTCTTGAGCAAATCCTGAATAGAGCGCGGGACATCCAGGGCTTCTTTGTAAATTTCCAATAAGTTGTCAATGAGTACCAGTCTTTGTATATTAAATTGAGGGCAATCAAAAAATATATGATTCAGAGTTTGAATTTCAGAATTGCAATGTGTACATATTGGGGAAGGTATAATATTTAGTCTAAATAAATGTTCATTAAATCTGCCATGGCCCAATCTCAGGCGACAAATTGTTGTATAAAAATTTCTTTGTATATATTTTCCTTTAGTAAACCATGGTTTTTTGATGTCCGAGTTAATGTAACGATACCATTTTCCTTTTATTTTTACTGTTTCTTCCCAATGGGTTATCCATTGGCGTTTGATGTTTTTCATGATGAGGGTCTTACAATCTGAAGGTGGTAACTTAATATTTTTAATGGGTATTTGACTAATATTGGGATTTTTAACTATGGAGCTGGCAAGTTTATCGGCAAGTTCGTTACCCGAAACGTCAATATGAGATCATATGAGATGGTGTCCAAATAAATCGTATTTCTCTGTCTTGATTAAGCCTAAGCCTGCTATATTTCTGCCTAATGTTGTAAATGATATAATTTGTGCTACCGCTGTATGAAGGATTTGATAAAGCCATTAAAACACTCATGCTGTCCGAAATTATCAACCATTTCTTGAAACTGAGGTTAGTTGTTTCTATATATTCTAAGGCTGCATAAATGGCCTGGGCTTCTGCTGTATAAATACTTGCATTCGATGGTAGTCTGAAGCCATGTCCCAATTTAGTGACAGGATCATAGTATGCCATGGAGACATTATCATTATATTTTGAACCATCTGTATAAATTTGCCTATAATCTGTATGCTCATCCAGTTTATTGTAAACGGCATATTTATCAGTCAGTGTCCTGTCTACGTCAATGTTCAAGCCACAAAACTTGCTCTCATAAGTTCCCTCATAGCAGGGCAAAGTACAACTATTAAGGGGAATGCTCCAACCAGCCCGCGAAATTCAAAAATTCTTGGGTTTTTTGCAATTTGTAGGCCAGCGCTAGGTTGTATGTTGATTAAAATATTGATCGCGCTTGTAAGACGCATGTAGTTACAGAACTATAATCAACAAAATCATCAATATAACGCTCTAAGTTCATAAAGCTTCAGGAATGACTTTTTATGTTATTTTTTTGTTCCTGAAGTTTTATGAACTTGGAGGGTTGTATTGGTGATTTCGATGATAATAATTCTGTAACTACATACGTCTTACAAGCGCGATCAACATTTTAATCAACATACAACCTAGCACTGGCCTGCAAATTGCAAAAAACCCAAGAAATTTTGAATTTCGCGGGCTACCCTTGAGCATCAACCTTAAAAATATTATGTTCACTCATAGATGACAAAATGTCTTGGATGTTGTGAGTTAAAAAGTTATTAGAATTAATCTTTAACAGTTTCGAAAGAAGGGGATTTCCAGTTTCGGACAACAATCTTATGATTAGATTGTATTTTAAATGTAAAAATCTGATATTAAGTGGACACAAGTTACACTCAATTTGCATTGAATTAATAGGTGATGATTTAAAGGCTCCCAATATTAATCTTAAATTTATGTTTTGAATCTTTTCAAGTTTATCTACTAATTTAGAATTTATGCAGTAACAGAAAAAACTATAGTCAAAATGACTCCTTACTAGAGCTTTGTATAAAGTTATTAGAATCTTGGGATCGGCACCCCACTGGCTGCCAACCAAAGATCTCAAAGTATTTGTAGCTCGTAAAGCTCGTTCTGCTATGCAATCAACATATTTATACCATGACAAATTATGTGTAAATATTACTCCTAAAAATTTTGCTTGTGACTGAATTGATATCAAATTATTGTCATACTGTAGCTTAACTGCAGACACTTTCTTCTTTGAGAATACAACTATCTTACTTTTAGCAGTGCTAACTTCTAAATTTAAATATTGAAAGTAACTGTGTAATTGTTTTAGTGCAAAATTTAATTTTTGATTTGTGTATGAGATGTTATCACCACTGCAATAAATAGCCAAATCATCAGCAAACTGTAAATTGCTGACTTCTGATCCTAATATTTCATTTAGCCTGTGAATATAAAGTATATATAGTAAAGGACTTAAAATGCCCCCTTGACAAACACCTTTGTTTGACAATCTGGGTCCATAAATGTTATTGGATCTCATTTTTATATATACTTCTCTATCACTAATGAACTCATAAATCCATTTGACACATTTTTCAGGTATTCCCAAGGAAGAAAGAGTTGTACATAAAACTGAATGATTAATGTTGTTAAATGCACCTACAATATCGAAGAAAACACATACAAGATGTTTATTATTGTTAATGGCAGTATCAATATCATGGAAGAGATGTCCTATGCTTTCTCTTGCTGAACAACCACGGCGAAACCCAAATTGATTTCTTGGAAGAATATGATTACATTCTATATAAAACTCAAGACGTTGTTTTATTAATTGCTCAAAAAGTTTACCTGCACAGGATGTTAGAGCTATTGGACGATAAGAATCTGCATCATTTGGATCTTTTCCTGCTTTAAGAATTGGAACCAAGCAGTCTTGCTTCCATTCTTTTGGAATTATTGTTTGTTCCCAAAGTAAGTTTAAAATGTTTAAAAATTTTATAAGGCAAAATGTGTTCATTTTTTTAAACATTTTGTATGAAATGCAATCTAAACCAAAGGTGGTATCTTTACGTGATTTGATGGCTGCTTTTAACTCATCTATGGTAAATGGATTAATAATGTAACTATTGGTGGGATTTACAGAGGTATTAGTTAATTGTATGGGGTGTGAGACAAAGTCGGGTGTATATTTTCTTAAAAAGTTATTTATCCAAAATGTTTCACTATTATTGTTGAGATTGTTATTTCTTTTGTAGGATTTATTAAATTTACGCATAGTTTGCCAGATTTTTGAAATAGGAGTGGATCTATTTATTTCTGAACAATACTTCTTCCAACTATCCAATCTCTCTAATTTAATTATAAGTTTCTTCTCAGCCTGATTCTTTTTAAAATTTATGTAATTTGACTCGCTTGGATCTTGTTTAAATGCAATAAATGCTTCTTTACTTTTTTTCACTGCATTAGCACACTTTTCATTCCACCATGGAAGAGGAGGATAGCGGTATTTAGATTTGGTCCCTGCCTGCTTCAAACTATTGGTATTTAAATTTTGAGCCTGATTTCTAAACATTGATTGATTTATAGCTTTTTGTATAATATGGCAATATTCATAGTATGACTGTAAAGGATCATCATAATTAATGATAAATTCTTTAATCAAATTGTCAACTATTATTGTGTAATTTTCCCAATTTACGAGTCGTAAATTTGGTCTTTTGAGTTCTGATAAGTTTTCTTGAGAAAAGTTAGAAGGAAAGTCATGTATTGAATCTGTAAAAGTATTGAATATTATGTCTGTTATTGTGGGTAGATGATAACTTCCCAGAGGATCATTATGAACTCCCCAGTTACAGTTAAGGGCGACAGATGGACTAACTATAGTTAAATCTAAACCATTTGGTCTCCAGATATTTGTACCGACTGTTGTTGGTTGTGTGTCGTTTAATAACACTAAATTACATTCATTTACAGCATCGAGGACATCTCTTCCACGTGGACTGACAGATTGGCAACCCCACATGGTGTGATGAGCATTAAAGTCACCTGCTATTAAACATGGCTTAGCTAATGAATTAATGAGAATTAAAAACTTAGTTTTGCTAAAAGTAGGGCTACAATTTGGCGGAATATAAAGACTGGCTATTGATAGTGATCTATTATTAAATGTTATTTTGATTGCAATATTCTGTAGTGAGTCATCAGAATATGTCGTTAATCTATTATATTGTATGCTATTACGAATGACAATGGCAACACCATTATAATTATTGCCACAATCATTGCGTTCTATGGAGTATCCTTTAATATTTAAGTGTTGTATAGGCTTAAGCCATGTTTCGCAAATTAAAGCTATGTCAATATTATTTTCATATAGAAATTGAGTAAAAATATGTCTATTACATAACAAGCTTTGAGCATTCCACTGTACTAACTTTAATTTGTCTGTGAATTTGAAATAATGTTCTTTGTGTCACTGGGGTTAAAAAAATCACTCAAAACATCTAAAACGTTTTTGGAAGATATTGGAGTATCTTGTGTCTTATTTAATGTTATCATCTTGATAATACTTTGCACTAAAAGGTTAAGTGCCTTGTCGTTAGATTTTAATAAAGTGAGGAGATCTAGAGGCTTTTTAGGGCCCAGAGATGGGAAAGTTTCATGATTGAATATGTCAGCAAATGATGGTGGCTTAACTTTTTGTCTATTTTCTTGAATTTTTTTCTGTTTTACTGGACACTGAGCTGAAATGCTGATATGATTGCCATCACAATGGAAGCATTTGGCATGTTCAATGAGTGTTTTACAAACTTTAAATGAGTGATCTTCTTTGCAGATGGAGCAGCGTTCAGAGTTCTTGCAAAACTTTGCTAAATGGCCATACCTAGGGTTGCCAACTCTCGAAAGGACCAACCCGGGAGAATTTGTTTAAGTTTAGGGGGGGGGGGGGGTAGACTGAAAGAAAAGCATTAATTAATGTTTTCGAGCAGCATCTAATATTTATCGGTTTTTTACCAGAAAATCATAAAAGTTTTTACATGAAAAATCAAAATAAACAGGGGTTTCTGTGTTTTGATTTCGTAAAGAAGTCAATACAGATCACATTATTATCAGAAATCCACTCGATTTTCTGCAACGACATGTGGTTGCATCTCACGCAAAAGTCCAACTTCATTGTACAATTTGTCTTTACCTATGACAATATTTGGTTCATGTGATTGGTTCTTTTAAAGATAAAAATATTATTGCTTGATACCTATTCCATATCTTCAAAGTCACACAATTTTTGTTGTATAAAGTTACATAATATTGCACTAAGTTTTGACATTTGTTTTTTGCGGTGTTGTGGCTGCAACGCGAGGGAATAACGACGACCAAGCCACGAATGCATTTAATTTTTAGAAAAACCGGAGAAATTAATGCTCTCCGGGAGGTCGGGAGGTTGACCATTATTACCGGAGTCTCCCGGGCAATCCGGGAGGGTTGGGAACCCTAGCCATACCTGAGACACCGGAAACATTGTTTGACAGGTGGAACATACGCTGAGATGTTGTGCCGCCAACCTTCCAAATCCACGTAGTCTGGAAGAACAGACGTCGCGAAGGTGATGGCTACTATTTGCAGCGGCTGTTGGATGAAATTATTATCAATTTTAGTCCGTTTTGTAAATCTTCGAACAGATATTATTTTCTTGTAACTTGACAGCATTGTGAAGATTTTTTTATTTGTCAGATTGGTAGGCACATTTTTAATTATACCAGTAATTTCCGTGCTTTGTGCTGGTATATTAGCTTTAAACTGATAATCTATTATGTTCTTGTACTAAGAACAGGGTTCGTAGACTTGTAATTACTATTGTTTTATTTAATTAAAGACTTGAGAACAATCAGACGTTTATTCATTTTCCTATTACACCAGAGAGAGAGTTGCCCCTTACAAAAATCCTATAATTAAAAACTTACTACAGACTATAAAAGATATCTATTTAAGATACACCACATCCTTCCCCTACAAATTAAATATTTTTGGTGGTTTAATTATTCGGCCACTTCTACTGCGACATACTTCAGGTTGGGTGGGATTTGATGCTGAAATTGAACAGGGAACAGTAACAGAGGATGTTGAATTTCTATCAGTTTCTTGAGTAGTTGGGGACTTGGAACCATCAATTAAAACTTGCGGACTTAGGGGTGTTTGGGAGACTTGAGGACTAGTTAGTGGTACTTGTGATTCATTAGAATGATTAGACTGTTGAGAAATGACTTTACTATCTGACTGACTTGCATTTGTGGCCTGATTATTTTGTATTCCTCCCCCCGGGAAAAAATAGGAATTGTTAGGAACAACTTCAGGATTATTTACTGAAACTTGAGGATAAGAAGCATTACTTATTTGATTAAGATGAAGTCTCTTTAAGACACCATTAACATTAACTAAATATAGAGTTGAACTTAAAACTTTAACAATCGTCCCTTTACAAGGAGATGCAGAACCCACTTTCACTAAAACAGTTTCATTTTCAGTAAAATGAGGATAATAAGGTAAACGTTTCATGGACTTAGGATTATGAACAGGATTCAAAATAGTAAGTGCAGTTCTAGGCATGTACGACATTAACATTGAGTTAGGAGTTTTACAATTGACAGTAGTTTGAGTGTTCCTATAATTAAGTAAGAACTTTGACAATTCCAGCTGGATATCAACAGAACAATTAGTTACAATAATTTTTTTTAATGCTTTTTTAGCTATTTGGACATTCCTTTCTGCTAAGCCATTGCTTTCCGGATGATAAGGCGGTGTCTTAGTAACCTTTATATTTAGCTTGGTACAAAACTCAATAAATTGGTAAGAATCAAAAGGAGGACCATTATCAGACACAATTTCACATGGTAGTCCTACTACAGAAAATATTGAATATAGCTCTCTAATAACATAACTAGCAGTACACTGTTGCATTAACTTAATATCTATCCATTTGGAATATGAATCACAAAATATAAGAAAATGACGTTTTTCATACTCAAAAAAATCAATGTGCACTCGCTGAAACGGTAAATCACATTTGGGCCAAGGTATTTTTACATTATCTGGTTTAAAATTAACAATAGAACAAATTTCACAACTTTTACATTTTAATTCAATATCTTGTGACATACATGGCCACCAAAACAAGGATCTAGCTAGCATCTTGGTCCTGACTATACCTGGATGACTCTCATGTAACAAATTTAACACTAAAGCTTGAAATTTTTGCGGTACAATCAATCTTGAACCGAACACTAAACATTCATCAATAATTGAAATATAATGTCTTATTTTGAAGTATGGTATAATTGCATTGTCAGTTATGTGGTTAGGCCATCCATTTTTGGTAAAATTAAATACTTTCAACAAGACAGAATCACACAAGGTTCCTCTAGCAATGTCCACATAACTAAGTGGCAATTTCTCCAATTGACAATTATTTACATCTACAACAATCTTATTCATAGGTAATCTAGACATGGCATCTGCATGCATTAAATATTCACTTTTCTTATGCACAATATTGTAATCATAATTTTCTAAAATTAATGCCCAATGCTGCAATCTCTGGGCTGCTAATGTTGGAATACTTTTATTAGGATGTAATATATGTTTTATAGGGGCATTATCTGTAACTATGGTAAAGCGTCTACCCCACAAATATTTGTGGAATTTTGTAACAGCATAAACTATGGCTAGTGCCTCTCTATCTAACTGAGAATATTTTCTCTGGACTTCAGTTAATGTACATGAAGCAAACATAACTGGTTTTTCTACTAATTTCTTATTTTCTTCCACTATGTGACACAATATAGCTCCTAAGCCAACTGGACTCCCATCACTATACACAACAATTGGTAATGCTGGATTATAATGCATTAATATTTTACTATTGACTAATTTTTGTTTTGACAACTCAAATATTTGTTGATGTGTATTTGTCCATAGCCACTTTGTTTTATTTTCCGTTAATTCTCTTAAAGGTTTGACTAACGTGCTAATATTTTCTAAATAGTTATGATAAAAGTTTAATAATCCTAAATATGATCTTAATTCTTTGACATTTTCAGGAGTTTTGGCTTTAATTACAGCTTCTACAAGTGTTGGACTGGGACTTCTGCCCTGTGATGAAATAATATGACCTAAATACTCAACTGACTCACAAAACCATTTACATTTTCTGAAATTTACTTGAATATTATATTGACTTAATTTTTGCAAAACCTTGACTACTGTATTATAACAATCTTGGAGATTATTCCCTTTAATTAAAATATCATCAATAAAGCACTTAGTATTTTCCACTCCTGATAGAACTTGATCCATGACAGACTGAAAAATAGCAGGTGCTGATGCTATTCCATATATTAAACGATTAAATCTGTATAAACCTTTATGTGTATTGACCGTTAACAACTTCTGACTGTGAGCATTTACTTTTAACTGTGTATACGCATCTGAAAGGTCCAAAACAACAAATATTTTACCACCTGACATAGAAGCAAAAATGTTCTCAGCTGTGGGCAAAGGATATATATCTATTTTAAGGTTAGGGTTCACTGTTCTTTTGAAATCAACACATAACCTATAAGAACCATCACTCTTCTTTACTGGAACTAAAGGTGAAGCCCACTCAGAATGACTTACTTTGTATATTTTGCCCTCAGCTTCCAACTTATCAATGGACTCAGAAATTTTATCAACAATACTATAAGGTACCTCATAAGGACGCATGAAAACTGGTGTACTGTTTTCCTTTAAACACAATGAAGCTTCGAAGTTTTGAATACAAGACCTATTTTCAGTTGAAAATACTTTAGGAAATTTATTTTTAAGATTTTTTAATAATTCTGACACCTGCAAACTTTGATTTGACACATTCTGCACAAGATTACATTTGACATTACTTGATGTTAATAATACACCTCTCCACATAGGAAATAACTGATCCAGCCAGTCTCGACCCATTAATGGCATAAAACATTGACTTTTGTTTTTACACACTACAAGACTTAAAACTTTATCCATGACTTTGACTTCAATAATACCGGCAATTTGGATCTGACCTGAAATACCATTTAGTTTAATAGCAGATGGTTTAATAGTTACATTATTAAAATATTTTAAATAACATGGGTAAGAAATTATGGAAATTGCTGCTCCCGTATCAACTTCCATGGTTAATGAGACATTCTCAACATTTAATTTAATTAATTTTGACTTATGTTCTACTTTATTTACTAGTAATATGTTGACATTATAACTATCATCATTATCATTATTACACGACAAGACATTTGTTCCATCAACCAACTGTTCTACTACACAATCAATAGCATTATCATTATTTTTACAATTTAAGTCATGTATTGGACGCCTTCTACATTTGACACTAGTATGACCTACTCGCTGACACACATAACACTTCCAATACCTTGCTGGACACATATTAGGATTATGGGAACGACCACACCGATAACACTCACTCATATTTGACTGTTGACTCGTGGATGCACCTTGACACTGACTCATACTCTTTTCTTTAGACTGAGATCCATGATGACGCTGACTTGGACTTACCATTGACTCTTGACTTTTGTTTTGATGTGACTTATCCCTTGATTGCGCTTGACTACAATTGCCACACCTTTGACTTGTGCTGTATGCCTGGGGACGACGTCCTTGATTCTTGTAAACTCTTCCAACAACTGACTCTGCTTCACGACTCATGCAATCTAACTGTTTTTGTATGGCTTCCTCTTGCAATACGACCTCTTTTACTTGACTAAATGTTGGGTTATTTAGAGATAACAACTTTTTTCTTATGTTTTCATTTTTAACGCCTGTAATGACTTGATATGTGCATGCCTGGTCTTCATAAGCACCAAAATTGCATTTAGAAGCTAATTGTGTGACTGCTGACAAAAAATCTGTCTCAGTTTCTTGAACTTTCTGAACTCTTTTATGAAACAAAAATTTATTCGTAGATTGCAGGCCCGGTGGATCATACTTATTTTTCAATATTTGACATAATTCGTCTATCTTTTTTGTATTAGCTCTTTGTGGTAGACACGCCGTGTGTAGGTAACTATAATGTCTGGCGCCAACATGTGTTAAAAACAAAGCCTTCTTTGTACTCCCATCTGCCTCTTCTGGCAAAACTTTATTTAGGCTACAATACTCTTCAAAGAGTTCCACCCACGACTCAAAACTTTGTGTAGACTCTTCAAATGGCGGCAATTGACCAATATAGGCAGCCATCTTTACGACTCGACACGACAAAAATTTCTTTGATGACTATTTTTAAGACTTACTTTTGTTTTGACTATTGCTCATCTCTCGTCGCCAATATTATGTTCTTGTACTAAGAACAGGGTTCGTAGACTTGTAATTACTATTGTTTTATTTAATTAAAGACTTGAGAACAATCAGACGTTTATTCATTTTCCTATTACACCAGAGAGAGAGTTGCCCCTTACAAAAATCCTATAATTAAAAACTTACTACAGACTATAAAAGATATCTATTTAAGATACACCACAATAATCCTTTAAAAATGTAACATTATTTAAAAAGGCATTAGCAAGGCTGGCTTTTTCAAAATATATAGCTATTTTAAACTTATTCATACATCTAAGGTATTTGACCCCTTTATTAAACCTTTTGATGCAACTGGATATGGACATGAGATCTCGTGTTCCTAAAGGTATATCAGCATTGGAAGACTCGACAAATACCACAAATTCTGCAGCACCGGAATCCTCGGGATATCTTCTTTTGTAGTCTGTAACTAGATATGGTTTATACGTATCTGCTACTTCAATCTCGGACTCTGACGATGTCGACTCCATTTCAGATTTTTCACCCTCTCCATCCTTCTTTGGTTTTTTTCTTTTTCGCACCTTCCCCATTATAATTTCTAGATTTAATAAAGGATTTGATGAATTATTACTTGTTTTCACTGCCAAAAACTCTATTAATAAAGGTTTAATCACTTAAATTAAACAAAGTTTTCAAAAATCCCGCCTGGTTAACTCAGTAGTTTCCCGCGCTTTTTCCCTAGTTTGGCATAGACATTTTTTTTTTTGGTATTATTCTTTCCTTCCAATCGGAAAAGGCAAAGGGCTTAAGCCCATACAGCCTGGTCTTATTTTTGGCATAGACATATAATCCTGTTGTTGGTAGGAAGAAGATGAAAAAAAAGATGTGTTTTCAAAGGCCTTTATGTTTATGCCAATAATAAAATAGATCGTCTTAAAATACGGCATGGAAATAGTATATACCATGACCTACAGCTTGGCAAAAAACAGTAGAAAACCGGAAGTCGCCACTGTCTTCTCGCTACCAGCACTTTGAATGATTTTATTTTATTTATTTTCAGTAATTACGTTAGTTTTATGGCACAATAATAAATCTTACAAACCTGCGTCTTTGTTTACATCAAATATCAAATATTTTAAAACGTTGTCAGCAACACTCAGCAAATAAAAATATGAGTTCCGTTTCAAGACGTTCTGTTCTGGCCAAGCTGTAATTTAAAAAGTGGTCAATGTAAATGAAAGTGTTAGGGGTCTTTCGCACGAGCGCTTTTTTTCATCATCATCCGGAAGACGTCCACTGCTGAACATAGGCCTCCCTCCCCCTTAGACCGCCACGCCGAACGACAATTCGCCACTTGCATCCGCGCTTTTTTTGCCAGCGTTAAAATGTGCCGAAATAAAACAAATGCATTCCCATGTTCCTGTTCACACGTCAGCGTTTTTTTCGAAAAAAAAAGTGCAGCTTTTTTTTCGAACTGTTTTTGATTTTAAGTTCAATTTACTTGATTAACGCCCAAAAAAAAGCACTCGTGCGAATGGGAGCTCAAGGAAGTTTCAGTTCAGCAAAAAATCTGGTGAAACAAAGTCCCCCGCAACATGTTTCTATTTATTCAAATGCTGAGGACAGCAACGTGTTACTTCTTCATAATTTGAGAAAACTCTTGCTACTGCGCAATACGCACCGCATTTTCTTGAACGAGGCCTTAGCTGATTTAGTTGTATGTACAGTCAGGTTCATAAATCAATTAGCAATTTCTGAAAGCAATAGACTGACGCTAAACTTTGACTTACGACCTTTTGTTATAAGTTGTTTTAATACAATGCAAATTAACCCATGATATACTTCATAATTTCAACCATCATTCTACAAGTAACGCTGGCGCAGTGGTAAATGCGCTGAGATAATTCGTCGGTGGCGGAGGATCGATCCTTAAGCTTTTTTTTCCAATTACTTTATTTAATTTAATTTTTAATAATTCTTTATTCTTTTTGTAATGTTTAATTTTTTTTTTTTAGTACGAATTTGAAAATTAAAATTGTTTTTTGTTATAATTACTAATATTAGTCATTAGTGTTGTGTGTCGTTTGTTACGCCACAGATCAGAGATCATTTTAGTATAATAAAGTTTTGAAGGTAATCACAGAAAATTAAAACAAAAGTGACAAAAGTAAATTATTTCGATTTGTGAGGTAGGCATAACTATGTTAGTTCGTTTCGAGTCTCATAATAGAACGTTGTTGATTCCTGGTTATTTTGTGTGACGATTGTTTGCATCTACGTATTACACTGTTATGGTTTTGCAGAGAAATTTTAACAATGAGAATTATATAAATATTGAGGGCGAATATAATAGCCCTGCATAAAATATGTGGATGAAACTTAACACAAATATCAAATGAGACCGGACTAACTGTGAGTGTTAATATTTAAATTTTAATTATTTCTAATGCTAATACTCTTTTATAAATAGGGTTCCCTATTCAAAAGTGTTTGTTTAAAAGTAAAAAAATGTGATTGATACTTAGTATATGCTATTAATAGTTTTTTTCTTAATAGTAAAATAAATCAACAGCTGTAAACTAATTATGCATAAAGATAATAAAAGGTATTCCATGTTTTGTTCTAGTGATGAAATTCTGTTAGTCTGTGGAATATGAGATATAAGGAAAAGAATATTATAGCGCTTGTCGAGACCGAAGTGGAGTTAAGGACAAGCAGGGACGTCAAGTGGTTTAGACCAATGAGTAACTGATTCAACACGAAATTAATAACCGTTCTCCGTGCACTCAACACTGAAGGCTTACATCATCGAGTATCAGCTAAGAAACGTTTACGATTTACAGATAAAAAAAAACGTTTAAGATTTTGACAAGAATATTTTATGATATGGTTTAGTTGTATTTATTGTAAATAGACTAGAAACGTGAACATAGTTTTATTGATACTTATAATTTATTTGAGCATTAAGATTCGAGGTAATTCAGCTTCAATCCTCTTTTCGTAATGAAAACGAACCTTAAGCTAAAAGTAACCTCGATATCCTATACAGGGTATTTTTTATGAAGTGCGTAGTTTATTTCCGTCATTTTATTTCAGAAATAGAACACATTTCCATAATATATAACTTTACTTTTGCTAAATCGCACTTGGTGAAGCGCAAGAAAGTCGACATGCTCAAAACACAACCATTTTTGGCACCGCGACCCTGGAACGCAAAGGGCGACTGGCCCTTTGCGTTCCAGGGTCGCGGTGTTAAAAAACGTTTATATTGACACCACAAAAGGGCATCGCGGCCCAGGAAAACAAAGGGCAATTGGTTTTTTGCGTTCTAGGGTCTTGCCTAACTTAACCTGTGCGAGTCAGGGTTACCCAAGTCCCCAGCTCACTTCGCTTGCTCTTACTGTCCTGGAGCATAAAAAACAAATAGTCCATTACGTTGCAGGGCCGTGGTGCCCTGTTACTGTTTCAAAATAATCAGCTTTAATAATAATAACTTAAATATTTCTTTTGGTAAAGTAATTATACGATTTTATTAATGTTCGTAAAAGATAACATATAAATATGTATAATAACATGTCCGCACTATATAAATAAATACCCTGTGTTTGCTAAAATATAATAAAACGTAAGGCTTAAAGTCACTTATTTTAATTTTATGAGGATTTTTTACTTTCATTTCGAATTGTTGAATTTTCTTAATAATAAGTTCATTTAAGTATTTCATGATTTTGTCAAAATAATAAAAATGCATATATGAATTTCGGCATCCATAATATTATTATGTAGGTAATCATTAGACATCTAAAAATATAATTATTGTTATAACATAATTATCACGCATTTTTTTTTTATTCTAAACCCGTTAAAAAATTAACATCATTAGCAGGGACTTTACTTTAGTAAGAAATTGAAAACGAAATAATCAGGCGCATAATTCTGTGTAATTGTGTTTTACAAACGTGGAAACCGGTTCTAACATTCCTTTGCATTCATTCGCAATGATCTAACATGTGCTGATAACTGTTTCTATTAGGCTAAGTGGATTCATGATCAATAGAGGTTCCGAGTTCGAATCATAATAACTATACTTTGTTTTTGTTTCTTTGAAATTATTACAATATTTTAATAAATAACTTAGATATTAGTTTTTTTTATTTTTGTTTTGTTATTTAAAATAAAAATTTTAAAAAAATGTTTTTTTATTATAAATATTCCTAAAACTTATGTCTACCTCCCAAAAATTGTGAACAACAGCGACTTATATTTCTGTCCCATTACAATATTAAAACAATTGAGTAAAACTTACAAAAAGAATATCACTGCGTGAGGTTCGAACTCTCGTCTTAATGATCACAGAATTTTGTAGACTAAACGCTTATCCACTAAGTCAACTGGACACACATATTAATGTTCAAATTATGAATCCTATGCAATCAGTAGTTGATGATGCATGTGTCTCTCCAAAATAAAAGGTCATAAGTCAAACTAAACGTTAAGCTATTTCCTTATAAGTGATCCAATCCAATTTTGATCCCTACTGTACATAAAGTGTGTGTGTTGGCTTGCGCTATGTAATCTGTGCTTGCGCATAAGCAAGCAGTATGTATTTCACTAGAATGAGTTATCTTAATGGGCCACTTGCAGTGTGGCCGAAGCCATAGGATGTTTGTGTAGTAATCTTTCCTCCGAGAAATGCAAGCGTCCTAATTGCGGTTTAAATATAACGAATGAAAAAAAAGGCAACAAAAAAAAATCATACATTTAATATTCAATATTAAAAACGGTTACACAAAGGCAGATCATAGAGTTTACATTTCAAATTCACTCTTCAAAAGGTATGGCTGGCAACAGTTTGCCCTCACACTTTCCGAAGCCGATCCTTGTACCGTTATCATCAACGCAGAAGCCACGAAGAGTGATGGTGTCTCCATCTTGGATAAACTTCCTCTCCTCGCCTGATAGGAGACGGAGTGGCTTGGTTCCCTTCCAGGACAGTTCCAGCATGCTTCCGAAGGAGTCTGCTACCTGTTAAGTGGAAAATTAAATTGTTTTATTAAGCCCCAAAAGTCTCAGCAAAATGACGGGGCCCCCCTCTAGAGGGCCAAAGCTTGCCGGGTTCGCGGGACTTACGAATTACCGTGGCCCCGGAACGTAAAGGGCTATTGAAGGACACCGTGGATTTTAGTCAGTACAAGTCTGACAGTCCCTTCCGCTGTGCCCTGGGTGGGAAGACTCATAAACCCCCATTAGCACGAACGCTTTTTAAATGGGCGTTAAAAAAGCGCTGAAATAGAACAAATGCATTTCTATGTAGGTATCTCGAGGGGTGCTAAGACAGGAAACCTCCACGTGCGCCCGTGGACTGGAGTTCCCTCTCGGATACGTCCGGGGGGAAGACCAGTTTTTCGGGCCGGTGCACCCTGGGATGCGGGCAAAAACTCTCCTTAGGCACTGTGTGCCTAAGGGGTTTCTTTGCCCGTATGCAAATAGCCTGTCGGGTGGACGCTCCAACGCGTGTCCCTCTGAACAGCAGAGAGCACAGCGGCGGAGCGGGCTTGCGGACGGTGAGTAATGGGTATGCTCGCCGTCCGAAGGACCAAGCCCGGGTCGGTGGCGCGTCGTGTTTCACGCGTCACCGACGGGGCCCCTTATGGGGCCAAATGCCTGCCGGGGTCGCGGATTTTTCTTAATCCAGGATACCGTGGCCCCAGAACGTAAAGGGCATCTGACGGAACACGGGTGGATTTTAGTCAGTAAGAGTCTTACAGTCCCTCCCGCCCCACCCAAGGCGGGAGGACTCATTTGATGATTTTGCCACCCTAAAAAAAAAAAAAAAAAATGTAGGTATCTCGAGTCAGCGCTTTTGAAGCACGGCCCTTTTTTTTTCAACTGTATTTGATTTTATGTGCTGAGCGGTGACATCAAAGTTGAATTTACATTTTTTTGCAATTCAGCGCTTTTTTAACGCCCGTAAAAAAAAGCGCTCGTGCGGATCGCATCTTATTGAAGCAGGATTTTATTGGATTATTATTATATAAAGAGGTCATTATCATAGAAGACCAAAGAAACGATGGATGGAAAGTGTGATGGATGGTTGAAATGGCTAAAAAGAAGGCGATTGCTGAAATGACGAGTAATGGAGAACTACAGATGGAAGAAGACATTAATTAGGCATGTTGACAGTCAATAAATTGAAAATCTATTCAGTCTGCCAGTTAGAGTATTGAAACATACACACACATCGACAATAAATTGGGAGGGGGGGGGGGGGGGAGAAAGAAGAGTGGGCGAAGCCGCTGGCAAAAGTTATTGGATTACACAAGCGTCGTATCTTCGTCGTCAATTTTGATTGACGGTCAGCTCAGACCAAGACGTGACGCTACGCGTACATATCAATAGAGCTATTCAAAATCTAACTCTATTTTCTACACGAAAAGATACACCTGTCACAACCCGGCGCGGCGCCGCGCTGCATTTTATTTAATCTAACTTTATTCACTTCACGATAAGATACACATTTGCAGTATCGTTACGTCACGTCGCGTCGCTTCGCTTCGCGTCTCGGTCTGAACTGACCCTTACGTAATAAAATAAATACTACAGGCCAAATATATTTATACGGGTTTAAACTCCATTTTTGATTAGCTACTATGGTCTAAATGAGAGCTACCGTTTTTGTGCTCACCAGATGGCGCCACTGGTGAGTGAGGTCCTGTATGGCTGTCAGTTTGTTATTATTCTGGACTGTGGCGTCAAAACATTAAATAATAAAATATGCTTGCAAACAGTAAACAACTAGCTCTGAATTTAGCTAACCTCTGAATTAATTAATCTCGATTTCTTAGTTCCGCTTTTAAAGCACTGATATTCATTGACCCGTAACTTGTATTTGCTGTAATAAGAATAATATTTCATTAAATATTTCGTAATACCTCAGAAAGTAAACTAAAAAGAAATAAAACCGTGCAGCCTGCCAATAAACAAACATTTCGGGACCTCACGCTACACTAGCGCCTCTAGCGGCGAATTCACACGCGATAGCCCTCATTCGGAAGGGAGGATACCTCCTCTTTCTCCGAAGTAGTTGAGCCTCACCTCTCCACTAATGGTTCCAGAGCCCAGCAGGTCACCAGGTCGCAGGTTGCAGCCGGTGACGGTCTGCTGAGCTAGTTGCTGCTTCACCGTCCAGTATAGATAGCGGTAGTTCGACCGACAGATCGTTGTGGACACGGGAGACTTTTCCGCTGTAAAACAAAAGAATACAACATTGGTAACAGAAGATTGTCCAGCATGAACCTAAAATTCGAAGATACTAATATTATAAGCAAAAGAGTTTGTTTGTTTGATTGAATGCGCTAATCTCAGGAACTAATGGTTCGAATTGAAAAAATCTTTTTGTTTTCAATTGTCCATTTATCACGCTACGACTAATAGGATCCGGACAGCGGTGCTGAAACCACGTGGAATAGCTAGTTGATGATATAGTGACATAGAAAGACAGACAGAAGGAAAGAAAAAACATTTATTTGGCGCAAATAGACCACGATAGACACACACATTTAAAATAAAATAAAAACAAAAAAAAGAAAAAACTTATATCTAAAACAAGAAAAAATAAAAGAATAATTTTTGTGTGTCTCATGGCTGCGCTAATAAGGCCCAGTTCAGCAAAATGTCGAACAACTAGCGCTCGATGCTAGTTTTCAACTGGACCTGTAATCTTGATGTGACGGATGTAAAACAGCTTTAAACATGATTTATGGTGTCGTTTGTTAATACTACTATTTAAATAATTATATAACACAAAAATGTAACCGCCTTCAAAAACAACCATAAAAAACGGTAAAAAAACCTACAAAATAACTTTTCTTTCGGAAGTCGGTGTCTTTGTTTTCTTTATTTCACTGTCTTTTTTTTGCCACCGACTTCCGAAAGAAAAGTTATTTTGTAGGTTTTTTTTACCGTTTTTTATGGTTTTTTTGAAGGCAGTTACATTTTTTTTTGAAAAAGTTTTTATTTTACTCTTTTTAGTTTAAATATTCAACCCGAATTCTTGTCAAATACAACATGTGCACTAGAATTTTGTAATACATAACACCGGTAATAACATCGCTCATGTACACAATAAGCTAATAAAATTCCCTATCTCAAAAACTACTGAACCGATTTTGATAAAACTTGCAATATTCCCTAAGTTAAATGATACCTAGTACAACAAAAAAAGAATTAGTTAAATCGGACTTGTAGTTCCGATATGCGAACTCAAACTAAATCAGTCGATGCCTACTCCTTACTATTAAGGAGTTCTACCTTCCATCATCAGCTCAGCTACATGAAATTATGATTACCATACGCAAGTACTTAAATTACTTCATAAAATTTGCGAAAAACTTTGTGTCGGCCTATAAAATTCGAGGGTTGCCCTCGATTTCTCCAGAATCCAATCATCAGATCCCAACTTGGTGACTATGGGACCACCTCAGAAGTACTGTTATATTACATTATTCACCAGAATCACATTTGATCAAATTGCTGATCTGGCTTAAGTTGTTTACTTCATAATTTCGACATAGCGCCATTGCTGATCTAGCCTAAGTTGTTTACTTCATAATTTGGACTTAGCAACGTATTTCGAAATAACCAAAAGCGCTGAGCTAGCCTAAGTTGTTTACGTGGTACTCGTTATTAACGCAAGTGCGAAATCATCATCGTTTCTAAAAATCAATCATTCAGTAGTTCGGGTTTAGACTTCGGTGTGGACACAATAATTCCTCTGTATCTTTATCTTAATTAAACTGCAAAATCCAGTACAAAGTTTATTTTAATTATTCTCCACCATCCCACCCCGTAACAGTGGTGTCAGAAGTGGGATGTGTGGTAGATTTTCGCGAAATTCAAAAGTTCTAAAACGCGTTGTCCACTATACCGAGTCTCAATAATTCTCTACTACATATTTCGTTCGAATCAAACTCAACTCTTAACCAACTTTGAACTGTCCGAACTCTCAAAAGAACTCTGTGCATCACTGTATCCAACCTGCGAAAACCACTGTGACGAGAACTCTGTGCCATCTCTTTATCCGCCGCTGTCTCCATCTACAAGTTCCTGTCGCCGTTACCGATATTCTCACTGCTACTACCAGTAGTGGGACTAGTTCCTGTTCCTGCCATTGCTGTTTCCCGATTTCGACGGTGCTGTGTGCTGGCCTGAGGAAGGCCAACGCCAAGCAGACACAGCACATTCACCAGTCCGGTCATCCACCTCTACGTGCATCAGATATTATGCTGTTCCTGATATTATTGTGAGTAGTAATATTCTGATAAGATTTATTGCCAAATATTCGTTTGATAATATTCCTCTTCACCTTGTGTTTACTTCCTTTCAATTTATTTCCCATAAATTCTTATCCTCTTAACAAAATGTCTACTAAAAGTGAAGGCAAGTCTTTCTTAGAACAATATCCCATGAAGGTTCTTTGCGATTTCATCGACACTTATAGCGGAGAACGTGACGTTTTGCCTGCGTTTTTAACCAACTGTAAGAACGCCCTCGATCTGGCATCGGAATCACAAAAAGAACTCCTCTTAAAATTTATAATTTCTAAATTAAGAGGCAAGGCTCAAATTGCTTGCTCTAACAGAATATTTGATAACTTTGACACCTTAAAGGATTTCCTGAGACAAAATTTTGGTGAAAAAAAACACTATAACCATTTATTATTAGATTTACAGTCTTGTAAACAAGAACCAAACGAGACTGTAGCCCAATTTGTCTTAAGGATTGAGACCTGCCTCACAAGTCTACAAGCCGAAATTCATAACGCTGAAACTTTGAAGAAGGAATTAGCGGGTCGCATCGCGATGACTGAAGATCTCGCACTTTATACGTTTATGATAGGCCTACATACTAACATCAGTAATATAGTTCGGTGTCGAGACCCAAAAACCCTCAATGCCGCTATCAACATTGCCATAGAGGAGGAAAAAATTTTAAATACTCAAAAAAGTACAAGTGTCCAAATAAAACTAAAATTCTGTAAAAACTGTAATAAAAAGGGGCATTTGGAATGGGAATGTCTTAACAAAAAACGTTCTGAAACTCGACTCCTAGTACAATCGCGCACACAGTCTGATTCGTCATCATCAAATTCCAAGCATGACTCCGCGGTTATCGTTTGTAGATATTGCAAGCATACAGGTCATGATATTTCGGAATGCCGAAAACGACAGTTTAATAACTCTCGCAAACAAATTAAACCGTCTTCTCAACACCAACGACAGTATTGCGTCGAAACTTCCGAAATATCATTACCACCACAATCTCATGATGTAGAGAGTAGCGACGATAATTTAAACTAAGATCTGGATTTGCGTGTAAGTGTCGACGCGAGTTCGAAATCAAAGACACTAATTCTAAATCAAATTCTTTTCCAAATCATTCTAAATCAAATTATATTCCTAATAATTCTAAATCAATTTCTATATCAAGTTACAAACCGTTATCTTCTATTTCGGCTTCCAAGCCCAATGGTAACGGTAAGAGACAATCACCGTCTTCTATATCGGACAAATGTCCCCCTGTCGGTGATCGAGATTTAATCTCAAACAAATCTGTACAAGTACAGTCCGCTGCATCCACTGAATCTTATACTACTAGTTCCTATCAAGATCTAATTGACAACCTTTTAGATAATTCTGAAGAATGTCCTACAATTTATGATATATCTCAAAATAAAAAAACTATATTACCATTTATTGAAGTTCATACGTCTCATTCTAAAAAACCTTTAAAATTCCTCGTTGATACTGGTAGTTCTATTTGCCTAGTAAAAGAAACTAGCTTATCAAACATTCCTACTCTCGACTCAAATACAGTCAAGTTCAAAGGCATTAATGACTTAAATTCATATGCTGAAACAAAAGGTAGATTTATGTTAACGATTCTATCGGAGAAAGAAATCGAATTCCCTTTCTATTTTCATATTGTTAATAATGTAAACCTCGATTATGATGGTATTTTAGGTACAAATTTTCTTTCAAATTATAAAGCTTCTATATCTTATACAACGTTTCAGTTACAACTACCAATGGAGGTTTGCTTTAAACTGCATACTGAGCTAATTTATACTATTCCACCTCGAACTGAAATGATGATAGAATGCTCCGTTACAAATCCTGAACTAAAAGAAGGGTTAATTTTAACAACAAAACTAAATGACTATCCCAAACTTTTGTTTTCGAAATGTCTTACTCGCGTTAAACCAAATAATAAAATTAATATATCTGTCCTAAACCTTTCAGAAAACAATATTATTCTAAATCCAATCAAATTAACATTAGAACCAATTTTATTTATTTTAGAAAGCAGTCCTTCTGAATCGTCAAACTCTTCCAATCCAGCCACAGAAAGCTTTCCTTGTTTCCCAACAACCTCAATTGATTTAAATCACGACCAAAGAGTACAAGATGCTTTAAGATGTGAACATCTGAATAAAGAAGAAGAGTTATGTCTACGAAAATTGTGTTCGGAGTTCAATGACATTTTCTATTTAGAAGGAGATATCTTGACCGCCACTAAAACAATTCAACACGAAATTCGTACAACATCTAATACTCCCATACACGTAAAAAGTTATCGTTTTCCTGAGTGCCATAAAGAAGAAGTCAGCAAACAAATAAAAAACATGTTGGACCAAGACATTATTCGCCCTTCCGTTTCCCCCTGGTCAGCTCCGATATGGGTTGTTCCAAAGAAACAAGACGCATCCGGTAGACCAAAGTGGCGTATAGTAATAGATTATCGGAAACTCAATGAGATAACTATTGGCGACGCCTATCCTATTCCTAATACAGACATATTAGACCAGCTTGGTCATAGTAAATACTTTACTACACTCGATTTAGCATCTTCATTTCATCAAATTCACACTAAAGAGTCAGATGCTGAAAAAACAGCTTTTAGTGTTCCCGGTGTACCTGGGTTATCAGGACATTATCAATTCAATAGGATGCCTTTCGGACTAAAAAATGCTCCATCTACATTCCAAAGACTCATGAATATTGTTCTTTCTGGACTACAGGGTATTCATTGCTTCACATATTTAGATGATATTGTCGTATTTGGTCATGATTTATCCTCACATCTCACAAAACTTAAACTAGTATTCAGGAAATTGCGTGAACACAATTTAAAACTGCAACCTGATAAAAGCGAGTTCCTTTGTAAAGAAGTACAATATCTAGGCCACATAATATCCGAACGCGGGGTGAAACCCGATCCTAAAAAGGTAGAATGCGTGAAAAAATTTCCAACTCCAAAAAATCCTCGAGATATCAAATCATTCCTTGGTCTCGTCGGTTATTATAGGCGTTTTATAGACAAGTTCTCTCATATAACAAAACCACTTACTAGCCTTCTAAAAAAGGATGCAAAATTTACGTGGCTTATAGAGCAACAGATGGCCTTCGAAACCTTAAAAGACAAAATCACTACTGCCCCTATCCTTCAATATCCAGATTTCTCAAAACCTTTCTTACTTACGACAGACGCTTCTAACTACGCCGTTTCCGCTATCCTTTCTCAGGGTGAAATAAATAAAGACCTTCCAATCGCTTATGCTTCACGCACTCTGAACAAATCCGAAGGTAACTACTCCACGACTGAAAAGGAATGTCTTGCAATAATCTTTGGTACCAAAGTTTTCCGACCATATCTGTATGGTCGCAAGTTCCAAATCGTCACTGATCATAAACCATTACAATGGTTATTTAGTTGCAAAGATCCCAGTTCTAAGTTAATCCGTTGGCGGCTGAAGCTCGAAGAGTTCGATTACGAAATTGTTTATAAAAAGGGCAAAATAAATTTAAACGCTGATTCCTTATCTCGTAATCCAGTCCTTGCTGTAGACTCCGATATTCCCACGACTTCTGAGACTTATGAAAAATATTTGCAAATTAGTCAAAAACAAACTATTTCCTTTGACACTGTAATAGAAGAACACAATGAATCATTACTTAAATCAAAGTGTAAAATGATCGCTTACCCGTCTGCAATTGACCTAGACGACTCGATACCATACTGTTCTGAAATTTTACAAATGTCTAAAATTGACGAAACCTTACCTGATATTAGAACCGTAGAACGAGAACTATATACATTTCAAAGTACGTCCAACGAAAGACATGTTTTCACTCATCTATTCCTTCGCGTCCATCACTATGACGAAATGTCCTATAAACATATTTTTAATATACTAAGAGACTATCGAGATATGATATCTACGTGGTACTCGGAAGAAAAAGAAGTTGCTATCTCTGATTTTCAAGATCCGTTTACGAAATTATCATTCAATAGAATATACAATATCGTTGGTTTTCTATTTCACAAGACGGGTGTTAAAGTCCATATATATCATAACAATATTCTATTCCCAACGCCCGCCGAAGTCCCTCGTATACTTAAAGATAATCATGACTCGCCTTCTGCAGGACATCCAGGTATTTCTCGTATGTACGATAGGTTAAAGTCCCTTTACTGGTGGAAAAACATGCGTCAAGACATAGAGAATTATGTCAAGAGATGCAAATCCTGTCAAGTTAATAAACCGTTACGTCATACTCATAAAGCTCCAATGATAATAACTTCGACAGCTACTAGACCAAATGAAAAGCTTTTTTTAGATATTGTAGGACCTCTTCCTGAAACTAGAATTGATCAATATAAATTCATTCTGACTCTACAAGACGACTTAACAAAATATTCTCAGGCTTATCCCATGCAAACATGTTCAGCTCAAGAAACTGCACAACGTTTAACACACTTTATTTCACACATTGGAATACCGCGAAATATCATAACAGATCAGGGAACTAACTTTTGTTCAGATTTATTCAAACAATTAGAGAGATTATTCGGAATTAAACACGTCTTTGCTTCTCCTTACCACCCTCAAACCTGTGGTGCGTTAGAAAGAAGTCACTCTACTTTAAAGGCATATCTACGTTCCTATATAAATGAAAATGCACATACATGGGATTTATACCTGAACACTGCCATGTTAGCTTATAATTCAAATATACATTCAACTACAGGTTTTTCTCCATTTGAACTCGTATTTGGGCATAAACCTTATATTCCTAAATCGATCGATACTCTTGAGAATAAT
This sequence comes from Agrotis exclamationis, assembly GCA_950005045.1. Taxonomy (NCBI): domain Eukaryota; kingdom Metazoa; phylum Arthropoda; class Insecta; order Lepidoptera; family Noctuidae; genus Agrotis; species Agrotis exclamationis. The sequence goes on along the minus strand of OX465433.1, from coordinate 4,154,793 downwards.
ACCTATACAGACTATGTTCGCGCTTTAAACCATAGATTATACTACAGCCGACAAAAGGCATTACAAAATATTGAACAGTCTAAAGAACGCTCTAAACAATATCATGACTCCCATTCTCGTCCTGTGGCTTATAGTGTCGGTGATATGGTATACATTAGGTGTCACCATAAACAAAATAAAGCCTTATCGCCTGTGTGGAAAGGTCCATATAAGATAATAAAACTAAATGGCAACCACACTGCAACAATACAAGTCGATAGAAAACATATTCGACACCATTACGATGAAATTAAACCTGCCTTCTAACAATTATACTAATAATAATATATGATTCACCAACAAATTATTATAATTAAGTTCTTGTATCTATTGTTTACAGATGTTCGGTGTCAACTTTCGCGAACAAATTCGTCACACAAATTGTAAACAGCCCAGGGCTGTACTTTGACCAGTTATCAGATGTCAGATTTACGAACGATAACTGGAATGTAATTACTTATGTAGACCTTAGTCATATACAACCACATTTAGAATATGTCGAATTCTTATTCGAAAGAGTATCTAAATATTGTGATTCTAATCAATCTTCTCAAATTAAATCTGAATGTTTAAATTCACTAAATTCCTTAAAATTACAACATGCTAATAATGTTAAGAAATTCTCATCTATTTCCTACTTAGTTCAAGTTAAAGAAACTAAACGATCTAAACGGGGTTTAATCGATGCAGGCGGATCTTTATTAAAGACCTTCTTCGGTACTTTAGATTCTGATGACGCAAATAAATTCACGAGCGCTATAAACAAAGTACAGTCGGACGAAAAACAGTTAACGATTTTAATGCGTGACAATATTCATATTATTAAATCCACTATATCTACATTCAATAGTACAATGTCGAAAGTTAAAGAAAATGAAAATCGTTTAAATCAAAATTTTATCAATATTGAAAAATCATTGGAAACTCTCATGAATACGAATGACAAGCTAGAAACTAAATCTCAATTAATGATTTTACTCAACTCTTTAGAAAGCATCATTATGACTTTATCTTTCGATATTGATGACATAAATAATGCCATACTATTTAGCAAGATGAATGTTTTGCACCCGACTGTACTAAGTCCTATGCAGTTGTACAAGGAGCTCGAGTTACATATTAACCATTTACCTCGACATGCGGAATTGCCTATATCGTTGACGTTGCAAAACGTAAATGAAATAATAAACATATCGGACATCATATGCTACTATCATAATAATAAACTGATACTTATATTGAAGATCCCACTAGTTCTTTCTCAAGTTTATAATTTATTCCGTAATATCCCATTACCTATTTCCTTCAACAACGAAACTCCTAATACCTATGTCTTAATTGCTCCTACCAAACAATATTTGGCCATAACATCGGATCGTTTATTCTACTCACAATTCGAAAGTGTTAGTGAGTGCAAAGTGATCAAAGATCAGTGTCTCGTGTGTGCGTTAAATAATGTGTATTCAATTATTGCAAATCCAACATGTGAAACAACCCTGTTGACAGAAGTTGTTAATAATTTGCCAAATTCCTGCCAAACAAGAGTTCTACGAGGCTCTATTGATGTTTTTCAGAAAATAACCAACAATCGCTGGATTTTCGTACAGTCTGAACCCAGTAAATGCCATATAATGTGTAACGATGAATTGAGAGACCTCGACGAAATCTTGTTCGGCACAGGAATCCTACATCTCCCGAAATCCTGTAAAGCATACTATAAAACTTTAACTTTTACACCAAGTGACAGCGTCACTTCGAATTTAACAACCATTGTATCCGACTTCAATATAATAAATGATGATTGTTGTGACAAACTAAAATTAAATAGGACATTACACCATATACCACATATTAAATTAAATGAATTTAATAGTTTTGACTCTTTAGTAAAAGCAAGTACTCAGCTTGACAATGTCGAGAGATTAATAAATAAAATAGAAGAGCCTTCTCATTTAGAAAAATATAGTACACATTATCTCTCTCTAATTTATATACTTTCAGTATTGTTCTTCATTTATCTCCTATTTAGATTAAGAAGATGTTTCTTTCCAAGAGGACATTGTTGTATTAAAATTTACAATAAGAATTATACAAAGTCCGGAATATCTAAACCTCATATTACTGATGTCACCAACGTAACCAACGTTGCTTACACCTCCGACTCTTCGGAAAATGAAAGTGACTTTTCCGAAGAGTCGGAGTCTTTACCAGTTCCTGTCAAACGCAATACAATGAAATAAATTCTTGTTACCTTGTGTATAATTTATAAAAAAAAACGATTGACAGATTTAAATTCTTCCATTCTCTATAAGATTATGTATCTTATCTTATTAAGTTTAAGACCCTATGAACTCTTGTATTATGTTAATGTTTAAATTGTAGTTAAGTATAATCTTTTTTGTAATGACCACAGCAATGTTAATGTTCATGTTAATGTTTAAGTTGTAGTTATAATATTTTTGTAATGTCCACATCGAAATCTATTTTTTTAGCGTTGAGTTATCTTGTTCAATCTTTCTCATCACTTCCTAAATCTGTGATGATCAATCTTATCGGGGGGGCTGTTATATTACATTATTCACCAGAATCACATTTGATCAAATTGCTGATCTGGCTTAAGTTGTTTACTTCATAATTTCGACATAGCGCCATTGCTGATCTAGCCTAAGTTGTTTACTTCATAATTTGGACTTAGCAACGTATTTCGAAATAACCAAAAGCGCTGAGCTAGCCTAAGTTGTTTACGTGGTACTCGTTATTAACGCAAGTGCGAAATCATCATCGTTTCTAAAAATCAATCATTCAGTAGTTCGGGTTTAGACTTCGGTGTGGACACAATAATTCCTCTGTATCTTTATCTTAATTAAACTGCAAAATCCAGTACAAAGTTTATTTTAATTATTCTCCACCATCCCACCCCGTAACAGTACCTCCTTTCGAACGAAAAAAGAATTTTAAAAATCGGTCCACAATTGGCGGAGTAATCGCGTAACAAATATACAAAAAAAAAAAAAAAACATACCGTCGAATTGATAACCTCCTCCTTTTTGAAGTCGGTTAAAAAGTAAATAGGTATACATACATACTGGGTGTAAGGGACAGCCCTTCGCAAACTTTCAGGTCTTGCTCAGTAGACGAAACTGAACAATCTTCAACAAATATTTATTTTAGGAAATGAAAAAGAAATTCAGCCTTACCATAGAAATAAAAATTATAAACTTGATTGGACAGTTTGTATGGAGAGGCTGATTTTGGTTTCATTAGCTGAAAAAAAAATTGTGGAAGTTTGTTCAGTTTCGTCTACTGAGCAAGCCCTGAAAGTTTGCGGAGGGCTGTCTCTTACACCCAGTATTAAAAAAAAATACTAGGTAAGTACATTATAAAACATAAGTGTATGCAATGTAGGTAAAAAACTAATAAAAAATGTTGCTAATTAGTTTGAAAACCTGTTTAGCCTGTTGCCAGATTTCTTATCTACGCACACTTGTTGCTACCCGATGCATTTCGTTGACAAAACTCAACAGGCTGCCAGGCGCGGCAGACTAGCCTATTTCTGCACTGGGCCCGCGTGGTCGATTATCCGTGGTCGATGTTCCCAGCAGTGGAACACCAGAAACAGAGATACGATGTCACAGAATGCCAAGGTGTCACAGAACGCCAATTTGAAAAAAAAAACTCACATTTCAGATCCACCTCCAGCTTAATATCAAAGTTGAACTTATCATCATGTCTCAGGTACGCGAAGGGCGTGGGGTCCTGAGGGAAGTTGTCCGTCACGTAAGGTCTCAGGGCTTCGACGGTGACGATCCAGGGTGATATGCTGGTGCCCAAGTTCTTGGCTGTGAACGGACCCAGGGGAATGTACTCCCATTTCTGGATGTCGCGAGCTGGAAAAGGATAAAATTTTTTTTCGTTAGGTAAACAGATGACGGCACAGTTAGCGCAGTGGCTGAGCAACTGGACTGCTGCGCTGCGTGTCGCGGGTTCGATTCCCGAACGGAAAAAATATTTGTATGACCTACAAGTAGTTATGCCGGGTCTGGGTGTTTGTGTATGTGACTTTCTATGTTTGTAAACGTCCCTATGGCACAGGAGAGATTCCTAGTGTGGGGTAAAAGTAAAAAAAAAATATGATATCTAGTTTGGAGGAATAGTTCTAATTTTATAGGAAAACGTGCTATGCGTCTTACATCTATTATAAACGAAGAAAACACAGCAAACTTTTTTTTAAAACTTTACACGAAATTATAAACGCTGTATGCTGGATGACAGCGCCTCCTAGATATACTCGTAATACAGTAATACCCCGCTTTACGCGAGGGATACGTTCCGGAAGAAATCGCGTTAACTGAAATTCGCGTATAGCGACGTTTATGATTAAACATAGAGGTCACTTTAATTCTAAGAACACTTTATGCATTACATACTATTATAGTGCAGTGTTCATTAGTGCTAAATAGGAAAAATAAACCAAGATGATTATAAAGTGTAAAAGACTAGTGCTTTCTTTATCCAACACTACCCACCGGCGACGCCCACAGCAAAGAGGACCCACTATGAGTGCCAATAATGTCGATGGAGACGGTCATCCTTCGTCATATCCAACGACCATTTATATCTAGACTCCTAATCACAGGCGACCGATGTCTGTCAACACATTAGGTAAAAAAGTCTTATAACCGTCGTGACTCGACCACTCCTGTGAGTCCCCTCGTCGCACTGACCTTGAGTTAGCCAATCAGAACGCAGTACCCCGTCCCGTTAGCCAATCAGAACGCACTACCCCGTTCCCCTCGCTTACGTCGTACCTCAGCGACTTGGCAGAATAATTTTCGTTAGTCAGATCGTGGATGAGGCGTCCAGATATAAATGGTCGTTGGTCATATCTATTATCTTTTACGCGCACTTTTTTCTTTACAGGCGGCATTTTTGACGTGGGTAGCGTTAAATTATATAGGTATGTATCTCCAATAAATGTTAAAACACGACTGCCAGCCGAACTAAACATGACGGAACAAACGAAACGAACGAGAGAATCCCCATAGAACAAAGTGGAAGGAAGAATATGTACTCTTTCGCGTAATGCGAGGCATTAGAGCGCGAAATTTGAAATTCGCGTTATAGTGAAACCGCGCATAACGAGGTCGCGTAAAGCGAAATCTTCCAATTCTTGTTAACTTACATATTTTATAAACATTTTCGGCCTGTTTTTCATTAAAAATTAAACAAAACCTAAAAAGTATTCAAAAAGGTGTGTGTAGGTACGTGGTTCACATTTCTGTTACACGCGCTACGATCTATTATCAAATAGATCGTAGCGCGTGTGACAGAAATGTATATATAAATCCCCACCACCGACTTCCAATAGCATCGTCATCAATATCTGTCTGCCTCTTCCCAACTATATTGGGGTCGGCTTCCAGTTGAACCAGATGCAGCTGAATATCAGTACTTTACATGGAGCGAATGTCTATCGGACCTCTACAACCCAGTAACTGGGTAATACGGCAACCCTTGGTAAGACGGCACAGTTAGCGCAGTGGCTGAGCAATTGGACTGCTGCGCAGCGTGTCACGGGTTCGATCCCCGCACGGAACAAATATTTGTACGATCTACAAGTAGTTGTTCCAGGTCTGGGTGTTTGTGTATGTGAGTTTATATGTTTGTAAACGCATCCACGACACAGGAGAAATTCCTAGTGTGGGGCAACGTTTTTTTTTTAAAAAAGAAAAGACTGGAATGGTTGTCAGACTTTCGAGATTCTGACTAACAGTAACGGCTGTCAAAGATTACAAATGACAGCCGGAACTAATTGCTTTACTTGCTTACCGAAGCACGGAGGAAACTAGCTTTGATAAATGGTCATCCATCCACAGACTAACCTTGGCAAGCACGTCTTAACTTTGAAGATCGATCTCAGGCCAAATTATTACCATCGAAAGACATAATTATAAAGACAAAGTCTAAAAAAATACGTGGACGAATTCTTGGACGGAAGCTAATAAAATAATACATACCGCTCCAATCATTCATAAGCACAAGTCCGAAGATGCGGTCCTCAGCTTCCTTAGCAGTGATCCTCTGTCCGAGGGCGGTTGGAGGCCCTCCGACGAAGGCCGCCACTTCCAGTTCAAAATCCATCAGACGGCAGGAACCAAAGTGTGGGGCGGCTCCTGAGAAAAATTTACTAAATTTGTAAAGAGTTCTGGAAAAGTAAGGAACTCTTATCATTGCGGGATCGTCTGAAAGGGTAACGAAAGAAGGAAAGTTTTATGTTATACAGGGTGATTTTTTAGTCACCATCCAAATTTTAATATATGTATTAATCTTTGGCGAAAATCATTGAATACGTGTTTTTTCCTTTTGTATCACTCAATACAAAAATATCGAGATATCACGTCTCAATGTTATCTATAAAAAGTTGATGAATCTGGACACCGCGCTGTGATGTGTCGCTCAGGTGTAGCGGGGCGGGGCGGGGGGTAAGCGAGGTGCGCTCTGCCCGTTTCATGCGCCGGCAAGTGTAGTATTATTAACGTTTAGCTTGGTGACCACGCAGAGCGATGAGAAAATGATTTAATATGAAAATTTATGGTATCGATTTTTTTTTCAAAAATGGGGTTAGTAATTGATACCTAATGCCTAGAAAAATTTTGAACGGTGGTAAAAAAGTCACCCTGTATATGTCATAGTGGTAAGGGTGATTTTTTCCTCTTGAAAACCCTGGAAAAGATGCTAGATGAATATATAAGGGAGGGACCTCTGAAGAAGACACCTCTACACAGGTTGCAATGTGCGTACCAGCCAGGAAAGTCCACGGAGACAGCTCTGCACTTCGTGGTATCCAAAGCTGAGGAAGCACTACAGAACAAGGAAATTTGTGTGGGGACGTTCCTGGATATAGAAGGGGCATTCGACCGCACAACCTTCGAGGCCATCAACACGGCGGCGCAGGAGCATGGTATAGAACCCACCATACGTAAGTGGATAAACTGCATGCTCAAAGGTAGGATTATACACTCTAATCTACTAGGTGACAGTCTCCGAGCGACGACCACTAGAGGATGTCCGCAGGGTGGGGTTTTATCCCCTCTTCAGTGGAGCTTGGTGGTTGATTCGCTTCTGAACAAACTGAACACAGGGCCACTCTACACAGTGGGATATGCAGATGATATTGTCATACTAGTTAATGGTAAGTTCCCAGAAACAGTGACAGGGTTAATGCAGAAGGCGCTGGGAACGGTAGAGCACTGGTGTAATCTTAACCACCTCTCTATCAATCCGAGCAAGACCACGGCGATAGCCTTCACTAGAAAAAGGAAGCTCGCAAGGCTGATGAATCTTCATCTGTATGACACTCGTATCGAATGGTCCACAACGGTAAAGTATCTAGGGATAACACTAGACAATACACTGACGTGGAGTACACACCTGGAGAACACAACGACGAAGGCACTTAGGGTCTTTGGCATGTGTCGCTCAACATATGGAAAAACTTGGGGCTTAAAGCCAAGGGTTCTACATTGGCTCTATACTATGATTGTGAGACCTATTCTCACATATGGCAGCTTAGTATGGTGGCCGAGAACAAGACTGGTCACATGCAAACAGACACTGTTGAAAGTCCAAAGGACGGCATGCATGGCCATAACGGGAGCGTTCGGAACAACGCCCACGGCAGCGATGGAAATGATGCTTAACATGCCCCCACTGCATATTGTGATACAGTCGGAAGCTGCAAAAGCTCTCCACAGACTATCAGTAAATGACATGTGGAACTTCAACATGCCGAGGACGGATCACACAAGAATGGAGATCCCAACCACTCTCGAAAAGGTCATGTCCATGGGATGTGACAAAATGCGACCCACGCACATGTTCCGGAAGAAGTACAAGATACATGTGCCCAGCAGGGACGACTGGAGGGAGGGCCTGCAATTCACAGACAACCCGAAACTCACATGGTATACGGACGGCTCAAAAATGAAGTCCGGAACAGGAGCAGGCATTTATGCAGAGGACTGTCAAATCAGTCAAAGCATGAGACACTATGCTACGGTCTTCCAAGCGGAGGTCTACGCTATATGTGCCTGTGCCCAGGTAAACCTAGACAGGAATACTAAAGGTAAGACTATTTACATACTAAGTGACAGTCAAGCGGCCCTCAAGGCCCTGGACTCCTACCGAATGGACTCCAGACTAATCGTGAACTGTGCCAAAACCCTAAATACTTTGGGGAGGCAAAACAAAGTCAGATTAGTCTGGGTTCCAGGCCACGTGGGCATCCTGGGAAATGAGAAAGCTGATGAACTAGCCAGAAAAGGATCAGAAAGTGATCTCATCGGCCCGGAGCCATTCGTGGGACTATCAAATAGTACCGTGAATATGGCCATGAGGGCGATGGCCAGGGAGGCCCACCAATCGGAGTGGTCTAGGACGACGGGAATGGGCCACTCGAGGAGATTCATTGACACAAAGGACACCAGGTGGAATGGACAAATAATCTCACATGGTAGGAAACAGTTAAGGCTGATCTTGGCAGCATTCACAGGGCATTACCAGACAAATGACCTGCTGTATAAAATGCGGTTAGAAGACAGCCCGTACTGCCGTTTTTGCCCAATGACAGATGTCAAAAAGGAGACCATGAAGCATCTTTTATGTGAATGCGACTCTCTGGCTGGAAAGCGTATGGGACTTCTGGGCCAAGCTTACCCTGACCCAGAAGACTACAGGAATCTGCCAACAGGGGGAATTATATCGCTTCTGAGGTATATTTTTGCCGAAGAGGCAGATTGAAAAGGCTAAGGGCTAGACACAATAGACCCAAAAGGGTCGGAGTGTCGGCAAGGTTACATTGGGCCCGCAATAGCAAAAAAAAAAAAAACAAAAAGGGTGATTTTCACTTGTAGTTGGAATCGGTCGAATTGCGTCGCATCGCGTCATGCATGGGGAAACTACCTTAGAGTGTGACAGTTTCTGCCACTACACTTAGGCGGGAGGACTCATTTGATGATTTTACCACCCAAAAGAAGGGGTTTTTATCATGAGCGTAAGTAATAGAAGTTGTGGTCGGAAAAGGAGTAATATGAAATGATAATCGTAGAGTTGTTGTGATTTGGATTCCTACTGCAATTAAACAAGTATTTGTTAATGTTGTCTACATTTAAATAATTTAAATTGAAAAAAAAAAATGTGGGTGTAAAATAGGCACCTTACCATGTTATGTCACGTTTATTTTATTTTGGGAAAAAGCCTGTGTGAGGATTATAAAAGCAATATATATTTCTTTATCTACTATCATGCTATTAATCCTCTATAAAAGAACCTATAACAATTAGCTTATTGCCAACATTAAACACTCAATGATATTATGATCATTATATCATCCAAACGCGTGATATTATGAATTTCAAAAAAAGAACATTCTCATGCAATAACATTTTCACCACCAGATCGCTAAAATTTTGAAAAAAGAACAATAAATTGTAAAGTAATTCGTAATTTCGAATTCTCGTCTTATCGTGTTATTTCCCGCCATTTTTTCACTCGAATATTGGAAATCGCAAACAAACAATGTGTGCGTTGTTTACAAAAATGAGTGATTCTAGCTTTGATGACACACCACCAGATATTTCAAAGCAGCAAAGGAAATTTCTAACAAATTGTTACCGGAAAAAGTTTGTTTATTTTAGATACTTCGCAATTAGACTTTTCTTGAATTTACATAGTTCTTACAACACTGTACAACACTATGGTATGAGAATCTTATATAGAGGATTCACATCATGATTGTAGATAAAGTCTTGTATGCAACTGTTATAATTAGGTATTAAAACACCCATGTGATACTATTATCACACTCGGTAATACCTCTGATTATACAACAGTTGCATAAATAACTATTATGTACCTTCTACAGGTAAAGTCTGTCCATACGGTCTCGTGATAGGTGTTCCGGATATGACGATAGAACTGCTGCGACCGTGGTAGCCGACTGGCAGCTGCTTCCTGTAAACATATCGTGTGAGAATGGGAATAAGAAATAAACAGAACAACCAGTCGCCGATACATGCGAAATTCAATTCTAGATGGTGTACGGCCGGCCCTACATAGACGGCTTCAAGCAGTCAGTATCGACTGCTTCAAGCTGCGAATGTACCTATACGTATCAAAGTAGAGTATTTTAAATTCATGCATACAAGGAGACGCTAGAAGAATCAAATTACCTCGGGCGGTCGATGCAGTCAAGCAATCGCCGGTCATATCATAGCAATGAAGTAGGATTGGTAAGATAGCATTTATAATATTAGTAAGTAGATATATTATGGAATAAGAAAAACTTTTTCAAAAACAGTCGGTGGCAAAAATTAATTGAAAAAAAAAACAAAGCCACCGAAAGATAATTTTTTTACACTTTTTTGTGGTGGTTTCTGACGGCGGTTAGTTTTTTTTTTGAAAAAGTTATTGATTTAATGCTGTTTAGTTCAAATATTCAACCCAAATTCTTATCAAATACGTAATCCTTAGTACCGGTAATAACATCGTTCAAGTAGGTACACAGCGAAAATGCTCATAAAATAAAAACTACTGAAACAAACTGAAATAAATTTTGATGGGACCAAATGACAAAATTAATCATCAAAATAGGTTCACAAAGTCGTAAGTTATGACTTATGAGGTATAAAAAAACATTAAAAAAAACAGTTGATTTGAGAACCTCTTCTTTTTTTCAAGTCGTTTAAATCATAGTGCGCCGACTTGAAAATTAAATTAAATTGAGATACCGCAATGATGACTGACCAGTTGTCAAAGAGCGCATTGTCTTTGCCTCTGAACATGATCCCAACGTTGGTCGCATGGTGCAGCGACGAGTAGAAGTCTGTGTAGTCGCCGATGTCAGCCGGCACGTGCATCTGTGCGTCGCTTTGTTTTACGAAGGCCCTGAAGAAATAAATGAAGGAAATTATTTATTAAATTATTTAAGACCGCATAATCAGAAAGTTGGCAACGTCGCAAATGGCTGTCAACTATTTACAAGTTTTAATTAATTCGGCAAAACTGTATGTAAATAAGAAATATTGCTCTGTAGTGCACTAAAAATAGATATAGGAATGCAATTAAAACACTGAATTTGATGTTGTAACCGTTTCAGGTGTAAAAAATGCATTTGACAAGTTTCCAAATACTTTTTTTACACCTAAAACTATATACCTATTCGGTGTTACGATATTAATTATTGCATTTCCTTATCAATTTTCTAGTACACTACAGAGCCATATTTCTTATTCCCATACAGTAACATTGCTAAATTAATTTAAACTTGTTAATATTTGACAACTATGTGCGACGTTGCCAACTTTCAGAATATGCGCTCTTAATACATTTAGTATAGCTTAAAATGTCATTAACATTAAATGAAATGATCCTTTCATTCTGTCTCTTCACAGAATCGCAAATATTCTAACATTATCGTCTTCCATTCATCAGCAAACAAGCCCAATCCAGGGTTGGTCTCCAGCGTACTGAGCATCGTTAGCATTCGCGGTATAGGGGAGGTGGATCGGGCTACCAGTGCGACAAAATGAGACATTATAGTACCTACTATCACAGTCGTTTTGCATCGAACGTGATCCTTAGAAGCTAAATCAATTAACTAGTCCAGGGCTTGCTCAGTAGACGAAACTGAACAATCTTCCACAATTTTTTATTCAGGAAATGAAAAATAAAATCAGCCTCACCATAGAAAATTATAAACTTGATTGGACAGTTTGTATGGAGAGGCTGATTTTTTTTCATTTCCTGAAAAAAAAATTGCGGAAGATTGTTCAGTTTCATCTACTGAGCAAGCCCTGAAAGTTTGCGGAGGTCTGTCCGTTACAGCCAGTATACCTATTATAATGAAAAGAAACTCGCGAGGAATTCTGAATAGTTCTGAACAACAAAAATTAAATTGTCAATTCATCTTCAGCATGATTGGTGGCCAACGCGTATTTTATTTTTATCGTGGTAGAATCAGAATATAGCCGAGAAAACCGCGTGAAACCGCGGAGAACAGCTAGTCTCAAAGATAATTGTTATTTAAACTGTACCTTTGTCTAAGTTCACTGTTATTCTGTAGCGTAGGATTACCAGCATCTAGAATTTTCTGTAGCGTAGCTCTTGCTTCCAACCAATGGGGTCTCGTGAGCCCCATGAAGGAGTTGAGTGTTTGTTCCTGAAATGAAAACATGATAGAATTCACATATGCGGGAAAATTATGCGATTTGATTTAAGATAATTAACGCATTTATTAGACATTTTTGAGGCATTCATTGAAACACATCATCAGCCTATAATGTTCCCACTGCCGGGGCATAGGCCTCCTCTCTGTGAGAGGTAATGGACAATAATCCAACACGCGGGCCCAATGCATGTTTTTGAATTTTTGGTTCTATAGGACATGCCGGTTTCCTCACGATGTTTTCCTTCACCGTTTCGAGAGGGAGTGGTGATGAAATCAATTCCACAAAGTAATGCGACCGGCTGGATTCAAACCCACGACCTACAACTCGTGAGTCGGGGCCGACACCACTGGGCCAATTGGTCCAACTAATGAAGATTGATTGATTCCAAAAATAAATAGGTAACTGTTATTCATAAAACTTCTCAACTAAATTGTCCCAATCAAATCTTGATTCTTAATCAGACCATATAACTACTTACTTATACTTATTTTTATTGGAAAATATTGTAATATCGAACCTGTTTATAACAAAACTGGAAATCTATTTAAATCGTTAACAAGTTGACGTCGCCGTTCTAATGTAAATTACGCTCAAGTCTCGCAGAGTTTAAACTTGTTTTAATGTAATAGAAATATTATTAAGATGTGATATTGGAGGTGTGTCTGTGTAAGTTTGTGTTTTATGAACATACCTCTGCTGAAAATCGAAATTACAATTACGTTTAACGCTGGAAATTAATTATGTCTTGGTTGCGATGTTCGGTTGGATCTTTGATTTTAAGTGTCTAAACACACTATGCCGAAGTTATGCGACCGAAGTTCGGCACAATTACGCCTGCAATGCTATTTGAATTACTGACGACACACTGCCGAAATTACGTTGCGTCATAGCGTACAGCGTAACTTCGGTCGGGCGTAAGTTTAGCGGCAACTTATTCTGTGACCACACATTATACGCGACCGAAGTTCGGTTCGATCACCGACGAAGATCCGGGGGCGGGGAGCAGCAGGGAGCCGCCCGCGCCGAATTTCTGCCGCGTAAGTTCGGCACTTATGGTGTGTCATAAATCAGCCAAATACGTCGGAACGTGAAATCAGCCGCCGAACTTCGGTCGCGTACCTTCGGCATAGTGTGTTTAGGCACTAAAAAACCAACGGCCGAATTTGTCTAGGTATACGACTCTTTAAGATGTCCAATAAAAAGAACCCGTCAAAAACAAACGAAGGGTGTTTGAATTAAGATTAATATTAATTTCGGGTGTGATTAAACGATCTCGGAAAAAATCATTGTCTTGTTCTCTCTATCATTCATCATAACTATCTGGTTAATGGCTAATTATGTGTCTAGGATCGCTGGCTACTGAGCATGAGGTTCTGGGTTTGATTCCCAGGTCGGGCAGTGTTCTCTGTTAAGAATTTAGCATCCCAGAGTCTGGTTTTCCGGCAGGCCATTTGAGTAGGTACTACTTAAAAACTTAAAATATGTGATTTAAATAAAAGGCTACCTCTGCCGAAAATATAAAAAATTACAGGAGTGATGTTATGTTTATACTTCTGTTGGAGTTTTACAGATATGTATATTTTTTTTACTAGTTGAGCTTATATGCTTGTTTACACTATAATATGCAAATGTGATTAATTAATTACGCCCTGACTTTACGTTATGTTTGTCCGTAACAAGTTATTATAATGACTTGGCTTTATTAACACGCTTGTATTAGCTTCACTTGTAACAATGTAAGAAAATCTTGGAATCTTAATTTGACCCTCTTCGGTCTTCGATTAAGATGAAATTTTGCACACGCTCTGATTTCTGGAGACAATACATGACTAGCTAAGAAACGTCATTACAAATCCAATATGGCGGCCTCCCCAAGATGACGGACTGGCTATTTGAAATCCACCCCCATGATATGGGTATCAAATGAAAGGGTTTGCTGTCAGGAATACGAAAAAAATAGTCACGTGACATAAATCCAATATGGCGGACGTCCAAGATGGCGGACAGGCTATATGAAATGCACTCCGATGATATATGGATATCAAATGAAAGATTTTGCTGTCGGGAATACGAAAAAAATTGTCACGTGACTTAAATCCAATATGGCGGACGTCCAAGATGGCGGACTGGCGGTTTGAAATACACCCCCATGTTATGGGTATTAAATGAAAGGGTTTGCTGAATGGGATACGAAAAAAATTATCACTTGAGCTAAATCCAACATGGCGGCCGTCTCAAGGCGGCGGATTGGCTATTTGAAATGTAGCCTTATGATTTAGGTATAAAATGAAAGGGTTTGCTGAAAATAATACGACTTGGCATTTTCTTACTAAATTCTTACTATGTCATGATGGGTATCAATCAATAAGGTTCGACGAGAGGAATACGAAGATTGTAATTTTTGATGCGTGCTAAAAGCGTGTTTACTAGTTTTTTAAAAAACTAATAGCAATTATTTTATGAAAAACAACAATATAGTTTACAAGTTATGTAGCTACTGTATTCCTACCTAGGAAGTTAAGTGAAAATAGGTCCGTTAATGCCTCATATTATAAGAAATAAGTCTCATTAGGTATCATATTATTACAATCAGTAAATAAATACCTACTACCTAATAATTTATCTGTTGTGGTATAAACAACAACAAATCTTTATTATAGGTGCATAGTTATGCAGTATAACTACTTATAAATAAAGAAGATATGTGAGTAGCTAATAAATAACTTTGTAATTCTTGTTTACCTTAAAAACATTCTGCTTAGATTTCAGTAGGGGTCCATCAAATAAATGTGAGATTACATTCAGATCTAGAATAAATTCGCCAATTGCCACTCCAATATGTTTCTCGACCTAAAAACATAAAAAGAACATCATAAAATAAGTACAAATCAAACTTAGCTCGACAACAAGATAAAATTGTGACAACCCTGCTAATTTAAAAAGTACGTACAATTTACGCTTTCAAAATACAAGTGGCAGTGCTTTCCAATTTGGTAGTATTATATCAGTATGCAATGTCAAAAAGAAGACATTGATTGCGTTCAATAAATTCAAACAAAATACGCACATAAATGAACCTTATTCTTTACACTATAAACGCTAATATCAAATAACCTATTTAAAATTATTGCAAAAAAATCGTGTAACAAAGACAAAAATTGCACTTACATTGTTTGGCGAAGTAAATACTCCATATGGAAGATTTTCAATAGGAAAATCAGTACTGGGAGAGTATTCAATAAAAGATTTCATTTTGATACGTCTTTGTACGTCGAGTGGCAGTCGGAATGTGTTTTCAAGTCCAACTTGTTATGGAAATGTAGCTACTAGCTACTAAACCACTATACTAGCCGGTTTACTCGCCGGCCGGCGTGCCAGTAGACTGTGATACTAGTTGTCAAGGTCAAAATATTTTAAGGTCTTTAAACGATGAACTGGGGAAAGTATTTTTATGTTTTTTTTTTTAAATATGATAGAATGGATGGATGAAAATGAAAGGGGGGAATTGGATGTGGTTTTAGGTTAGGTATGTGAATGTGTTATCAAATGAATGAAATCCTTGTTTAAATATGAATGGTGATAAGTGATAATAATGTTTATGTTAGCAGTGTGAGAGGTGTATCTTTGAATAAAATAAGATATTTACTTTGCTTTTTTAACCGACTTCAAAAAGGAGGAGGTTATCAATTCGACGGTATGTTTTTTTTTTTTTTTTTTGTATATTTGTTACGCGATTACTCCGCCAATTGTGGACCGATTTTTAAAATTCTTTTTTTGTTCGAAAGGAGGTACTTCTGAGGTGGTCCCATAGTCACCAAGTTGGGATCTGATGATTGGATCCTGGAGAAATCGAGGGCAACCCTCGAATTTTATAGGCTGACACACCGTTTTTCGCAAATTTTATGAAGTAATTTAAGTACTTGCGTATGGTAATCATAATTTCATGTAGCTGAGCTGATGATGGAAGGTAGAACTCCTTAATAGTAAATAGTAAGGAGTAGGCATCGACTGATTTAGTTTGAGTTCGCATATCTCTGGAACTACAAGTCCGATTTAAGTAATTCTTTTTTGTTGTACTAGGTATCATTTAACTAAGGGAATATTGCAAGTTTCATCAAAATCGGTTCAGTAGTTTTTGAGATAGGGAATTTTATTAGCTTATTGTGTACATGAGCGATGTTATTACCGGTGTTATGGATTACAAAATTCTAGTGCACATGTTGTATTTGACAAGAATTCGGGTTGAATATTTAAACTAAAAAGAGTAAAATAAAAACTTTTTCAAAAAAAAATGTAACCGCCTTCAAAAACAACCATAAAAAAACGGTAAAAAAACCTACAAAATAACTTTTCTTTCGGAAGTCGGTGGCAAAAAAAAGACAATGAAATACAGAAAACAAAGACACCGACTTCCGAAAGAAAAGTTATTTTGTAGGTTTTTTTACCGTTTTTTTATGGTTGTTTTTGAAGGCGGTTTCATTTTTTTTTGAAAAAGTTTTTTTCTTTTGTAGACTTGGATGTCTGTTTCAAGAAGTGGTTTAGAATTTGAACCGATAGAAATAATGGAGGGGACGTCTTTGGGTAGCAATAACTGTGTGTGTGACTTAGAAGTCCTAATGTTATTTATTTACTACGCTTTAAACCAAATGTAAATAAATGCGTCTAAATTCAATTGACTAATAATGCGTTTGCTTGGTTCGAACCCAGCCAGATGCATTACTTTATAGCTGTTTCCTATAACTGTCTCTAAGTTCTCACCTATCCCCGAATCAAAATTCACAAAAATCGGTTAAGCTGTTTAGTCATTAAAACAGAACATACATACAAAAAACACGTAGACTGTTTGTCAAACGTTTTAGAGGTATTCCGCATTGGGCACCCGCTGTAATGACACCTTAACTATTCCACATACGGGTCCTGGCAAAAAACGCGTGCCAGGTGCCCAAGTGTGGAATACCTAGACAAAAAATTCGACCGCTTACAGGGTTTATAATTCAGGCTACCACGGTAAACCCTACTCAATAGAAGTCCAATTACCAAATTTTTTTATTATATTACCAAAAAAAACCCCAACAAAAGAAAAAAAAAAAACATTAATAAAAAAGCTTCGTTTATTTATAACAATTAGTGAGTTTTTATTTACATGTTGAAATTGACCTTAGACAGTATGGTGGTGGGGCTACGTAGCGCGCCGCGAGTGCTCCCCTTGCGTCTTGTTGACAGATTGCTGAGAGAGTCCGCGACTGCCTGGAAATAAGGTATCTGCAGTAGTCTGATGAAACTGTACTAAATAACTACAGGTCTAAAGCTGCGAACAAATTATCGGACGCGTCCGTCAGCCGCGGCTTACTCATTATCTAGCCAGTACATTTACTACTACACTGTGCAAACTGTCGGTCGTAAGACGCGGACGTGACCTTGAGCGTTCGGACGTCCGAACAGAATCTGGCCGGCTGGATGTTTGTGCATCCGAAGAGGGTCGTCCGAACTACCGTGCACACTGCTAAGCCGCGTCCCTCAGCCGCGGCTGACGGACGCGTCAGATAATATGTTCGCACCTTTAGAGTTCCCCATGTCTACATTTCGTGTTCGAAACAAAACGTTTTGAAGCCACTTTTTAATAAATGTATGAGTGAGCGCCACACATTTAAATGTTTCCCTTGGTGATGTTAGGAATCGAACGACCCTGGTAATTTTTCTACCGTGTTTTTGGCTTCAATTCTAAGGAGCCTATTACGAATCTGGACATCCTATAATCTAACTAAAGAGTTGCCACATTCGGAAACCATAGCGGCTGTATTACCTGCTATGGTTTTCATGCATAATTGTAGACATGATAATAAAAAGAACGGTCAGGATACAAAGATTGATGAACGAACATTTTTCCCGCTGGTCTCGCCGTGGGATGTTATTTACTCTATGAAAACTTTCAGTAGATGCGACACTACAGTCTCACGTTGCTGCCGAGTGATGACATCATCTGCCTAGCTTTTTCCCAACTATACAGCCCTCCAAAAGCGGGTGATACGATACCCTTCGTAAGACTCGTTGTCAAACTTTTGAACATTACTCACTAACAGTAACGACTGTTAAAGATCTACAAATGACAGCCGGGACCAACGGCTTTACGAGGTTTCCGAGGCACGGATTCCTCTGTGATAAAAAGTTCGCTATGATAAAAAGTCACCCATCCACAGACAAATCCCGGGAAGCGCGGCTTAACTTTGAAGATCGACCTGTGGAGCTGTTATTACTTAGCCACGAGCTCATCGGTCAGATTTTATGGAGGTGGTGGCGACCATAAATCAGTGGCGCCGTCACTGGCTGTCACTTAAAGAGCAACATAATTATATGGATATTTTTATAGGATACCAAATAATTATATTCTATAACGCGATACTGGAGAAATGCAATCCTTTACAAAGTAAAAAAACAGAGAAGAATTTTGGAACACGCGTAAAAATTTAGTTTTCATCATGATCATATTTTGGTTCTTTATAATCACTGGTTGCGAACCAATGGCCTTTTTGGCTCCAAACAACCGTGATTTTAAGATTTGAGTCGTAAATATAATATTACAAGGGTTATTTGCAATTAAATTTGAAATTTAAACAATAGTTTTAACATGTTTTATTGTATAACATTCAACATAAAGCTGCTACGACATTTCTTGACAGGTTAGAATGTAAATACATAATAAAATGTACCATACAAACTATAAATATACAGAAATGGAATTAGTGAAGTGTGTAACGAAAGGCGTGGTTTTAAAGAGATACTTCGAATTTATTTGTTTCTGTTATGTAATTTACGTTTCGGATTCTTTAAAAACGATGTGTATGAATAATTTTAACATGATAAATTAGCTATCGAGTCTTGATAAAAATAAAAAAAGTGTTTTTAAACTGACTCAAAGCAGTTATTTCAACATTCGACTTTTATTCGGCCACTTACATTTGAATTGTTAAGAAAAAAAGATTGCATTGACTGACATCCAGAGGCGTAGCGTGCCTTGGCGGGGCCCCGTATAAAAATTGTTTGGGGGCCCTTAGGTAGAGTAAAGATTTATCACTCTAGAAAAAAAAATGCATTTCTCTGTATCTACGCCGAAATATAAACAAAAAAAAGGTCATCAAAAAAATTCAAGATGCGACTGATCAGTCCGAGGTCGGAATCAGGTAGTTATTTTAGTACTTGCATCGAAATGTTGATATTAACATGGATCTTCCCGGGATTTCTAATAGACAATCTCGTGCTTAAAACAGTATTACATATAAATAATAATAAAAACACCAGAGATAGTTTGTGTAAAAGTAAATAATTATTTTATTTAAGAAATCATTTTAAGTTTCAAGTTTTTACTAATTTTTGTTTACGCACGTTGGGGGCCCCTGTGGCCCGGGGGCCCCGTATAATTGATACGGCAGATACGGCGGTAGCTACGCCCCTGCTGACATCGTTGACCCAAAACAATGATTGAATATCGAATACGCCACGACTGCTGACTTTTACTAAATAATTTAATTTAAATTTGTTTTTTTCCTGATTAAAAACATTTCGCACATTCAAATTGTGCAACTGTCATTATGTAAATATTTATAACATATTATTCTCTCTCTTTATTACCCACCATTTTCTATTTAACACTGTCTATGTTACAAAAATACATAATTATGCTACATACAATAAATACATGACGGCTACCACAACAATTGAAATATAATTTATAATATTGTGTCACGATTCTTTTGGCGCTCATAATGTCGCTCAAATTGTCTTTGGAAATTTTATTATAAAAACATGACAGTGTTCTTCTTGACTATGGTCACGCGCCAAAAGAACCGTGGAAACATTCTACATATACATACATAGTTAAAATACACTACACCAGTATAAAATCTATGGTCAAATCCTTGTTTATTGGTACGGTTGATATTATGTACTTATGTGTAGTATAAATGCTTAGGATTATATTGATATACATATAATTATAGATACCTTTCATATTTAGGTATGTCATAAGAATACAGTTTTATTTTTTATTTTTATGATTGTTAAAAGTTGCCAGACGAAATAATTTAAGTTAGTTTTTATGATTAGTAATAGCCGGGCCACACTAACGGCATTTCCCGTTGATTTCCGCATTTAAAAGTTTGTATAAAATTCTATTATCACGATAATTAACGGCATTTCCCGTTAGTGTCACCCTAGTGTGAATGACAATTAAATAACCTTACATATTAACGCACTGCAGGAATTTCAATGTTCTACTTAGCGCTTTAGAGTTTAAAATCTAACAGCGAACTTCATTGAGGCGTTCAAATAATTATGTATTTGGGAGGTTATTTTTGGATGAACGCGACGAATGGATTATTTCGATCTTAGATATGTAATTAGCCTTTCTAGAAGGTTCCAATTTGATAAGTAGTTCATTTTTTAAATGTTAACGATGATATAAAGGACACTACAATATTCAACTACAATTTGGACATTTTGAAATAGGCACTTACATTTATTTGGCATTTTATTTCTGTAAAAAATTAAGACAAACTATGCGCCAAATATCACGAAACTACAGGTAATTGTACTTGTTATTCAACATTTAAATATTTATTATTTTTTACTACTAAGACCACATTTTCTTTTTTGTTAAAAAAGGGTTCTACAAATATTTAATTCACTCTAACAAAAATAACACTACTAAATTATGTTATTCATTTTAAACTACTGCAAATTGTTCACATTTTTTTGTTTTAACAAATTTAAATATTTGTTATGAACTAGAATTTTATTAAATAATACTAGCGTGGTTGCCTCTTGGTCGTAATTGCGACCATATTTCAATTAAATTACCTTTCATTTTCCTCCGTTCACGTAAATTTCGTAAAAAGGGGTAAAAAAGTTTTTTCTAAACATACAAATATATAGATAAATAATCGAACAAGTTATTTAATACACAGTTACAACTGATCACAATTCACAATACTACTTCTACTTCTAAGGCAAAGATCTGTAGAGGCCGCTTTATCCGAAAATAAGCCTTATATTTATGACTGCAAAGTGCATATTGCAACAAGCGTCTGCTATCAAGCCTATCATTCGAATAAGAACATTAACTTATTGCAGGTAAAGTTCATTTTCGGAATAAGCAACTGCACTTAGCTTGAGCTAAGTCTATAGATCTCAGCATAAAACTAATTACATAAATCGTACACAACATACATTCTACTGCCACGTACTAACTAAAGCGATTGTCACACGAACATGCGTACGGCGGCATTTTGTTCGGCGAACACGAACGCGTTTTCGTAACGACAGAGAACGCCTTCCAATTTTGAAAACTAATGACTGATTAACATTTTCTGCCTTGCCTTTTCCCAACTTTGTTGGGATCGGCTTCCAGTCTAACCAGATGCATCTGAATATCAGTATTTTGAATGAGTGACATACGAACGCGACGGCAATGTATTCGCGCGATCGATTGCTTTGGTTAGGACGTGGCACCACAAAAATAATAACAGATCTAACACGTTAACGCAATCATCTCTGCTACATACCAAGTTTATTATTTGGGGTGATGTTTTATGCTAAAAGTGGAATTTAAATGAAAGTATTTATTACTAAAACATCTAATACCTAATCCATTTTTTTTAAATAGCGGCTGCTCGGAATCAGCTGATAATTTGCCTTTAAAACGCATAATGAAATGCCGACCATTATTCAAATACATTTTCAAACAAATGCTTTCATTTAAAGCCATTATTTTCATTTCAAAATCTAAATAAATTAATATATCGACGAGCAATGTTTTTTTTAAGACCTAAAAAGTGAGGGTTTCAATCTTTTATTATACCGAATTCCATAATATTAACCCTTTAAACCTTATTAACACTTTCTCCATTTCAACACCACCCCACAATCTACAAAAAGAAAAGAAAAAAAAACATAAATTCTTATCTACACAATGTGGCGTCGATTTGCTGCAGTGACGGCAGGGTTAGCTTGAGTTTCCTTCTGTATGCGGGGTCCACGGCGAGGGGGTTACGTTCCAGGTATATCGTGGTAATCTTCTTGTTCTCCTTCAAGTAGTCCACCGATGACCACTCTGTGATTTGGTTGTCGTTTAGCTGAAAATTTAATAAAGTAAATGAATTTACCATCATAACTATCATCATTGGCAAACTTATTTCATATATTGTTACGTCGATCGAATTGCGAGACAAATCTATAAGCTTCTCGAAGGTTCCACAAGGTTCTCGACTATTCTACTGAAGATTGGTCTGGAAGTTTCTAAAAAATTCTGCCCTGTTCTAGATGTTTCGAGATGGTTCTGGAATGTTCCAGAAGGTATGAGACTATGTCGAAGTCTATGGATGTTTCCAGAACATTCGACCATCTTCTAGAAACATCTAGTGGGTCGGGCCGGGATATAAATTGGGCGCCATTCGGCGACCTGTGTCAGTCTGGTTTTGACTACGATCGAGGCGACTCGAAGTGAACTAGAACCGATCTCTAAGTGACTTTTACGTGTGATTAAGTGTGTGTATAAGTGTTTAAGTGTTGAGTAGTGTTAAGTGCTTGTAGCAATTAGTGATTCGTGTGTAAATAAAGATTATTTGGTTTTAATTGGTGTTAATTCATTTATCCCGATACCCAGCTCGTAACAATATCATGTCCTCTTCCTCAGTTTGAAGACAAAACATGGTGAAGAAATGTCTCAGAACGAAAGTAATTATTTGACGGCATGGTTGGCACAGTGGCTGAGAGATCGACTGTTGCGCAGCGTGTCGCAGGTTCGATCCCCGTACGGAACAAATATTTGTATGATCTGCAAGTAGTTGTTCCGGGCCTGGGTATTTGTGTATGTTAGTTTCTATGTTTGTACACGCACCCACGATACAGGAGAAATTCCTAGTTTCTTTCTTCTATTCTTCGTTTTTTTTTTTTAAGTTTTATTTTTAAATATCACTAGGTGTCACGAATGTACATGGCAACTACCACGTCTAGTACGCTAAATCTTTGTTTATAAAATATAAATGCATCTGGCGTTGATAAAATGCAATGTAGCTCGAATAATTTGGCCATCGCATCTTTACGAAGATTTATAAAACTGCTCCTGACTTCTAAAAACTACTTTTTGTAGGTCTTAGCACCAACTGGACTAAACATCACATGGTTTTTTTTTTAAGTTGTACGAATTAAAGAGCTACACAGAGCCAATAACTAGATTAGCCCCGCATCAAAAAAAACTGTGCAGATGATGCAGGTAACTAAAAAGTTTATCATCATCATCAGACTATAAATGTTCCCACTGCTGGAACACAGGCCTCCTCTCTGTGAGAGGGAGTGGGCCGTAATCCACCACGCGGGCCCAGTGCGGATTGGTAGATGTCACATGTCTTCGAATTTTTGGTTCTAGGACATGCCGGTTTCCTCACGATGTTTTCCTTCACCGTTTTGAGAGCAGTGGTGTTGAAATAAATTACACAAAGTAATGCGCCTTACGGGGTTTGAACCCACGACCTACAACTCGTAAGTCGAGGCCGATACCACTGGGCCACCACTGGACTAAACAGTTACAATTATTAAATAAAAATAAACTCACCCACAGTTCCTCCAAATTGGTCATATGCCTAACATTTTCGATGGCAGTAATTCTGTTAGAAGCCAAGTCCAAAGTCTGGAGTTTGACCTGGTTATTCAAGTTCTCTATAACAGAAATCCCATTTTCCGAGATATACAGCTGTTCAAGATTCGTGAGTTCGTCCAGATTCTCTATTTTAGTAATACGGTTACTCTGTAGAACTAGTATTTCGAGGGCTGTTAATTCTTCCAGGTTTTGTATTTTTGATATTTTGTTTTTTCCTAGGTATAGCTGCTTGAGGGTTTTCAGGCCTCCTAGGTTTTTGATTTCCTGTAAGATGTGTGAAGATTAAATAGTCAGTTGTGTAAATGATTAGTAGTTTTAAAGCTTTTTTGAGGAATGAAAATTTGACTATGAGCAGTATTTGAACCTGCGTCCTTCCAGATAGGTACTCAAGAACGCCATGCTAATTGGGTCATCGCAACTCTGCTCGTTGTTTAACCCGGCGAGGATGTGGGAGGGTCAATTTGACCCTGACAATTTTTAGTCGTGTGTAGTTTTTTTTCCCGCGACTATAGGGTTTTGGGCGTCTTAGTAGCTGTTGCTAAGGAATCCGCGCGTATGCCACGCACCGAAATTGAGTCGGAAGCCGGCTGAGACGTGAGCTACACGTGCGTGGAGTCGAAAAGGGTAAATATGACCCTGCCACAACCGCAGCGTTACATTTTTTTGCGATGCTTCAAAAATGTTTTTAACTAATATTATTATATTTTCTAGTGTTTTTATAAAAAATGGGTAACCTGAAGCTTGAGGATGAGTGCATACGTCATATTTTAATACAATTCTTCAGTGAAGACGACTTTGTTATCCGACGGTAGCGAAAATGAGAATTATGTGAGTACACGCATTCAGGAGCACCTGTAAAAGTTCTAGATGCACGAAAATGATGCCAAATATGTCCTTATACTCGCCATTGCAAGACAGCAAATGTTTGTGAGGAATGCCATTCATATATTTGTCCTAAACACCGTTTCGTTCAGCCAGAATTGTGCTGCAATGACTGACAATGACAACATGTAGTTTATCAGTGATTAAAGACTGTTAGTGGAATTGATTGATCTGTATACTACATAAGCACCAAATTAAAGATTATTATAAAATAAGTATTCATATTTTTATTATTTTAGTTTGAATTGCGTAATTTTATGAAAAAGTTTATCATTTTGTAGTACTTTGGCAAAAGTGATTTAATTATAATTATTTTGTATTATTATATGCGTGTTTTATTAATTATTATCAAGTCATAATAATAGTATTCAACTAACATAATACTTATTAAACATAAGCGTTAAAAAACTGCTTTTTTAAGCCCAATCACATACAGGGTCAAAAAGACCCTCGACAACCTCCACGTAACTTTTTTCATCACATCCTCGCCGGGTTAAGCGAGATTTTGGCTGGCAATTTCGTGATCTCGTGCAAAAAGAGTCGAGATTCAGCAAGATTTCGAATTTAAAAAAGATTAGTGTCTATTTTTTTTCTTAATCTCTATATACCTTATTATTTTTTCTTTCTTATTTAGAAATTAAGGGTTTTAGAACTTACCCGCAATCGATTATCTCCCAACTCGAGCAGCTCTAACTTAGGTAAATGATCGACATTCTTGATTTCCGATATCTTGTTAGAGCTGATGAACAGTTTCTTCAAGTTCAGCAGCTTCGATAAGCCGTCGATCTCTTTGATTCTGTTGAATGATAAGTCTAGCATTCTGGAAACAAGAAAATAGTAGATTAGGAGCCAAGGGCTGTAAGCTGTAAGGCATCAATTGCAGCCCGAGATATTTAGGCGCACGAGCGCAGCGAGGGCGCCTATAGTTCGAGGGTACAATTGATGCTTACACCCGAGCTAACTACTCTGCTTTACATCTCGATTGTGAGGTAAGTAGAAAAAAACCGGCATTACAAGAATAAAACATTTTATTAGTTAAAATTATTAGTGAAATGAGAACAATTTTCATTGAATCGGGAGTGCAGCTTATATCTTCATCACATGCAGAACTCATGTTTTTTTCCTAATTAGCACGTAATTATAAAAAAAAAAATCCAAACACAAACAATATTTAAAGTAAAAGTTTCTATTCCCGCCTTTTTTCATCTTTTTTAGGGTTCCGTACGTCCGAATACAAAAACGGAACCCTTATAGGATCACTCGTGTGTCCGTCTGTCTGTCGCTTACAGTCAATTATCTCCGAATCTACTGAACCGATTGGGTTGAAATTTGGTACACATATCAATTCCTGTGACCCAAGCACAGAGGTGTGACGTGAATGGATGAAATCTGTATGTGGGAGGTAATTTTTGGGGGGGAAGGGGAAAATGAAAAAAAAAGTTTTGAAAACTGCATCGTGTGACATATCAAATGAAATGTCTTGTTGAGACAATCTTAAATGTATTTTTTTAATAATTTTAAAATAAATAGTTTCCAAGTTATTCAAGAAAATAGACGAAATTTGACCATTCCCCCTCCCCCCTTATCTCCGAAACTACTGAACCTAAAATTTTGAAAAAAATACAGTAATTCGTTTTCTACTTATAGATTATAGGATAACCTATAAGAAGTCCATATCTGTATATAGGAGGTAATTTTTGGGGGGGAAGGGGAAAATTAAAAAAAAATATTTGAAAACTGCATCGTGTTACATACCAAATGAAAGGTCTTGTTGAGACAATCTTAAATATATTTTTATTGTAATTTTAAAATAAATAGTTTCCAAGTTATTCAAGAAAATAGACGAAATTTGACCATTCCCCCCCCCCCCTTATCTCCGAAACTACTGCACCTAAAATTTTGAAAAAAATACAGAAATTAGTTTTCTACTTAAAGATTATAGGATAACCTATAAGAAGTCCATATCTGTATATGGGAGGTAATTATTGGGGGGGAGAAGGGGAAAATTAAAAAAAAATATTTGAAAACTGCATCGTGTGACATATCAAATGATAGGTATTGTTGAGACAAACTTAATTGAATTTTAGTTGTAATTTTAAAATAAATGGTTTCCAAGTTATTCAAAAAAAATTGACGAAGCTTGACCATTCCCCCCCCCCCCCCCTTATCTCCGGAACTACTGAACCTAAAATTTTGAAAAAAATACAGGAATTAGTTTTCTACTTATAGATTATAGGATAACCTATAAGAAGTCCATATCTGTATATGGGAGGTAATTTTTGGGGGGGGGGCGGGGAAAACTAAAAAAAATATTTGAAAACTGCATCGTGTGACATATCAAATGAAAGGTATTGTTGAGACAAACTTAATTGTATTTTTTTTGTAATTTTAAAATAAATGGTTTCCAAGTTATTCAAAAAAAATAGACGAAGCTTGACCATTCCCCCCCTTATCTCCGAAACTACTGAACCTAAAATTTTGAAAAAAATGCAGGAATTAGTTTTCTACTTATAGATTATAGGATAACCTATAAGAAGTCCATATCTGTATATGGTAGTAAGTTTTGGGGGGGAAGGGGAAAATTAATAAAAATAATTGAAAACTGCATCATGTGACATATCAAATGAAAGGTCTTGTTGAGACAATCTTAAATATATTTTTTTGTTATTTTAAAATAAATAGTTTCCAAGTTATTCAAGAAAATAGACGAAATTTGACCATTCCCCCCTTATCTCCGAAACTACTGAACCAAATTTTTTTTTAAATACAGAAATTAGTTTTCTACTTATAGATTATAGGAAAACCTATAAGAAGTTCATGATATTAAAATAACATGGTAAATCACTCAATACTGTGCGTACCAATTTGGGTCAGATTTAAAAAAAACGTGATAGGTAACATCGTACGGAACCCTCTTCACGCGAGTCCAACTCGCACTTGGCCGGTTTTTTATTTATTTTTTTCAAGAACGAAATTGAGCTTCGCCGTTCGATATTTAAAATTGATGACTATTATACTCATACGAAGACAAGGCTGAATAGCGAAGCGACCTCTTTTGTCATTGGGCTGAATGCATGATGTCTATTGCCAGTATGATGGTTTGATGTTCGCGAACTTTTTGAAAGAGTTAAGAGTTTTTTTTTTATTACTTACCGCCCTAGGGCTTTTCTAACTACATTATTACCCTAGAGCGCTAATTGGTTACCTACAAGCCCCATTTGGGGGTAATAAGGACACTTACCGAATATGAGAGATGTAAGTAATATTTTATATTCTGAGAATAAAATAAAATAATTTCGGCCCTTGAGA
Organism: Agrotis exclamationis; assembly: GCA_950005045.1. NCBI lineage: Eukaryota > Metazoa > Arthropoda > Insecta > Lepidoptera > Noctuidae > Agrotis > Agrotis exclamationis. Next base: position 4,126,686 of record OX465433.1, on the reverse strand, counting down.
ACATGAGCTACTTATATGTGCTGTTGTTAGACAATGTGAGTTCTTGAAAAAATCCGCATGGCAGTAAGAAAGTACAAAGACTGACATGTGTCCGGGGTCTAAAACAGCAACTTAGTAATATTCCTAATGATTCACTTCGTGAATGAATAAATAATAGATGAATAGCCAATGATGTTGCAAAGTGAATCATTAGGAATATTGCAGACCCTCTGCAGAGATATTGTCCTTTTTAATTCGTCATTGGTTGAAGATCTGTTAAAACTGTGACGTCTGACGTGTTGCGCCGACCCCAAGTAAAATGGGATAAGGACAGGAAGATGATGATGATTGGTTGGTTGAAGATCTAACAGAGTAATTTAATATTGAAAAATATCTTGACTTCCTCATTAAAAAACTTGAGGAGAGTCTTAAAAAAGAAGGAAGAACTCACTCTAAATTAACAAGACCATCCAATCCCTCCATGACCACAATCTGGTTGTCATACAGCTCCAGTTCCACCAGTGTGCTCAGTGTGCTTAGACCCTCGATTTTCTTGATCAGGTTCCATCTCAAGTATAATCTGGAAATAGAGATTTTTATCAAGTAAATATAAATTAATTCTCTCTAGGTTTCATTCAGTCGACTGTTGAGCAAGACTTCCCAGGTTTGATTCCCAGATCTGGCAAAGTGAAATCATCAGGAATTCTTCAGTAGCAGCCCCGTAGGATGGAATTGGGCCCTGTATACGGCATTAGGCTCGCTATTACATGAGACCTCAACATAAACCGACGAAAAGTGGGTGTACACCTGTCTAACCCTTAGTTGGATTACAAGCGAGATTGTTATATAAAATAGATTAATTCGACCACATTATCGCCTTAAGGTTGAATGCCACGTCGCATGCACGTCATAAAACAGAAAGTCTCTGTCTACTCTTTAGGTGTCGATGTTAATCTAAATTGAGTCGGCATTCTTGCCTTGAGTACTGTCCATTTGTCAAACAAATACCTAATTACAGCCATGCTGAAGATATAATTGAGTGGGGATGATTGTCAAAGCCGCATCGATTACTGAAAGGAATGGAGTTTTGTTAAAGATCCGATTTCGTCTTTTATGGAAGACCCTGGTATTAATAGATAGTTTAAATAAAGGTGTCACCAGGAGCACACTCGAGTGTGTAATGTAAAATTGCAGATTCGATTTTGAGCATTACATTACTATACTACCTCCCTGACTGATGAGCATTCGCGCGTAATGTAACATTACAGATTAGTCTTTACAGAGCACCCGCCAAAAACATTTAATTACAAGTGGAGCGCATTGATGTTACAATTTGTATCAAGGTATTACACATTGTTTCATTACAAGGTACGCGCTGTAATGCTAGATTTTCCCTCCTCATGATGTAACGCTCTAAGCGTTAATTACAGGCGAATGCTTTCGATGAGGGAGCACTTTTTCGTTGCTAAACCTTTAATTTAGTAGACAGAAAACAATATCTATAGAAACATAATAAAATATACGGCAAAAAATACTGTCCTATCAGCGAATGAAACCAATGCCATATCCACCGCTACTAACTAATAAATTACCACCTAGACACAAGTAGCTACTCAGGCGCTTATTCATTGTCAATAATGGAATTGCTTTCCTCCATTAGTAGGGGAAGTTAATTTCTCGTATATTAACGTAGATGAGACCATTGTGGGCGTCTTTCAATTACTAGTAAGATCTTGATTATATTTGCATCTATCTCAAACTAGCGTTCCGCCCTGGCGTCGAACGGTTTGTGGGCTCTTAATTAGCCTAATCAGGGGCAAAAGCTGAACAATCGTGTCTGTTAAATGATAGACAATTAGCATGGAATTAGCAATGCCTGATAAAATATTATATAGTTTTTTCAACTCTAATATTTTGATGATGAGAATTGGGTGCGGAATTTTTAACAGAATATGGCGGCCAAAAATAGAATTGACCGCGGAAAAATACGCGGTTACGAATGGCGCGCGTTCTTCAAACGTCATTGTAGATTCAGCTTATGGTGGACGCACACTTATCCGCGCCGAACGCGCTGAAGGAGTCGAATTTTAGAATTCTGTAAAGAATTCGGCGCGGTCGATTCCGGGGGGCGGGGCCTATTCTATTCTTTCGGCGCGTTGGGCTCTGATAAGTGTGCGTCCACCATTAGACCCCACTCCATGGGAGATACAATTCATTGAGCATTTTACTAAGTGGGAGCAGCTCAATGACCTTCTTATTGATCTTGTAACACTGATGAAAGTGATGAATGATGTCATTCAATTATTGTCGGCACATGACAATGTATCATTCAACTATATTCAATTTGCACTTAGGTATTTCACTTTATTTATCTTTTACTTGAACAATGGAACAAGGCTTACAGAAAGTGGTCTAATTGGAAGATTAAACACATGGCTACAATCACTGATTTGACTGACTGTGTCAAAAGGTGTTCACATATTTTTAAGGTTTTCTCCCATTATTCTACTAATAAGTTCTACGGTAGAACTAAATATTTTAGGTGTTTCAAGTCATAATCTCGTCAGAATTCATATTTACCATACAAATTAAAAAAACCGGCCAAGTGCGAGTTGGACTCGCCCATGAAGGGTTTCGTAGTAGCAAGCATAGATTAGGGATATAATTATATTGAGATTAGTAAGTAATTTACACAAACAATAAAAATAACTTTGTTTTTCATAGTGTTTGTATGAATGGCAAAGTTATATTTGCGGTTTTTGAAAATGTACTATATCTCAAAAACTGCTAACTGTATCTCATCCAAACCAATTTTCGTTGGAAGTTTTTGTTGAGATCTACATTACATATTTTTTTTTAGTTTTATCATTCTCTTATTTTAGAAGTTACAGGGGGGGGGACACATTTTACCACTTTGGAAGTGTCTCTCGCGCAAACTGTTCAGTTTAGAAAAAAATGATATTAGTAACCTCGATATCATTTTTAAAGACCTATCCTTAGATACCCCACACGCATGGGTTTGGTAAAAAAAAAATTTTTGGGTTTCAATTCTAAGTATGGGGGGCACCCCCAAAATTTGTTTTGTTTTTATTTTTGTGTGAAATTCTTAATGCAGTTCACATAATACGTCTACCTACCAAGTTTCAACAGGATAGCTCTTATACTTTCGACAAAAAGTGGCTGTGACATACGGACGGACAGACAGACAGACAGACAGGCAGGCAGACAGACAGACATGACGAATCTATAAGGGTTCCGTTTTTGCCATTTGGTTACGGAACCCTAAAAACTGGCCTAGAACGAGTGCGAATCGCGCACAGAGGGTTCCATTTTCTGTAAAAAAGATAATGGAACCCTCACGCAAAAAAAAATTATATTTGAGCTTAAATATTTATTAATTTTAAATGTTATGAAAAATATCTAGTTTTAATTCCGCTACAAAAATCCAGGCTTCATGCAGGATGCAGTCCCACCCTCCCGCCCTCATGCATATGCACATGAAGCAAAGGTCCCACCCACCCGCCCACATACATATGCATACGTGCCAGAAAAATGGAAAAAACATGCCATGCAATCAAACCTATGCTCGACACGTGTTTCGCCCCTCCACGGGGCATCCTCAGGAGATGTTGACTCGACAAGCGCTCGGCCTCGAATGAACCAGATTGACAGCTATCGCCTCTTTATATAGCGTCGTGATGACGCAATAACAACGTTCGGGCGGGTGGGTGGGACCTTTGCTTCATGTGCATATGCATGAGGGCGGGAGGGTGGGACTGCATCCTGCATGAAGCCTGGATTTTTGTAGCGGAATTAAAACTAGATATTTTTCATAACATTTAATGTCATGGATTTCCGCAAAGTAACGCCTGATTCTATAATTTATCTTTTTTTTTTATTAATTTTGTTTTTCAGTATTAGTTGTAACAACGGCAACAGAAATACACCACGATGAAAATATCAAATGTCTATCACAGTTCATGAGATATCTGGTGACAGACAGACAGACAGATAGTAATCTGTGGCGGTGTCTTAATAAAAGGATCCAGTTTGACTCTTTTGATACGAAACCCTAATGAAAAGAATAAATTCAAACAGCTATTGTTATGACCTCCCCAAGCTCAAATTCATAATCTATCCACTAAATGGAATGTGACTGATAAGATCAAGAACAATAGCTAAAACTGTACTTGAGAAAATTCATCTTTCAATATCAAACACTGATAAGGATTGGCGTTTAACAAACACATTTTGAAAGAAAACATTGTGATGACAGTGACTTATACACTAGCTACCATGCATGAAGTTCAGTAATTATACAATGGGAATGAACACCTCGGAATTAATTAAAAAACGGATAAAAAGTATCCTTTGTAAATTCAGTATGTATGTGTACTTAACTAATTTTATAGAAATAGCGTGAAAGAGTAAATCATCCTCGCAAATTGCCCGCGGCTTCGCCAGTGTGTAATTTCTAATGATGCCCTGTTTTCTAATACCAGGATAAAAATGTTCATCCAGGTTTATACATTTATACAATCATATTATATTAAATTGCGTGTAAATTGCATCCAACCTCATTTAGTATAGTTATTGTGTGAAAGAGTAACAACCATCGACCTTAACTCACAAAGTTTTACATTTTTTATATAAGAAATAAGATACAAGTCTGAAAAGTCAACTTGGCCTCCTTATGCCTACTCTGAACTTTTTCAACAACAGGAGAACAACTGTAAGTATAAAAAACTTTTAAGCATTTATTGTGCTTGTAATGAGACTTGTTTACAAAGAGAAGATGGAGAATCAGATAGAGGCAAAAAATGATAGATGTTATAGTGCTGTGTGTGTGCTTAAAAAAGAGAAAGGAGTCATGACAGTTGACAGCAGAATATGGATCACGGAAGAAAACTTTAGACCACAACTTTAGTTTTCTAAGTAAAAAGGGCAGGAATATGATAATGATATTCAAAGCTTGAATTGTTTGCAACAAATGTTTAAACATATGACTAAGAAAGTGCAATGAACCCAAAACTACTCAAAAATACAGGTTTTAAACATGACTCACCGCTCAAGGTTCTTCAAAGGCTCAAGATTCTCAATTTTTCCGATCCTGCCGTGGTTTAGGTCTAGTTCCTGAGTCTGCTCGTTAACTATAATGATCTCTTGACACTCTTCTTCGGTAGGTGGAGGAGTCGCCTCGGGTTGAGGTGATTCTGCCTTTACTACTTCCGCCACAACACCATCCTCTTTCGCATCTTCTGGACTGCTAGCTGCCGCTGCCTCTTGCTTGTCTAAACATAGAAAATATGTAAATATCGAAGAAAAATGAATAATATTTGTAACAACAACCGGTGAAGCACGTAATACGTACCCGCCATTATGATTTATAACGCTGCAATGTTTTTATGTTTACTGCGCAATGGATACGTTGTTCAAATGTACAAATTGTTTTATTAATTTAATTTTTCCCCATAGAAATCCGGCACAGGGTCCGAAATTCGAGAAATCGTAAAATTTGACAGCCAATTATTATTATTTTGGTAATATAATGTTGGTATGGTATTGGTAATGTTTCTGGCATGGCTTCAGGGCCTTTGTGCCAATCCAATTATTATTTTTAACCGACTTCAAAAAAAGAAAGAGGTTCTCAATTCCATGGAATCTTTTTTTTTATGTATGTTCCCCGATATTCGAAGACGCCTGGACCGATTTGTACTTCCCAAGTGGTCCCATGATCATCAGGTCAGTATCTGATGATGGGATCCCAGGGAAATCGATGGCAACCCTTAAATTTTATAGGGCCTATAAAATTTAAGGGTCACATCGTTCTTCGCAATAATTTAAGTACTTACTATAATAAAGTCTATAATAAAAGCATACGTATATTTTAGTAATCATTTTACAAGACTGAATGTCAATGTCAATGAAAAAACAATTTTCTTTTTTCTAATGCTATGGTATTAAAGGAGTCTGTAACATTCCTCCGGGCCTTAGTCCATTTGCTCTATGAGGCGATGCGGTGGACGTATTGTTCTCTTGCTACGCCTCAACACCGGTGTCTGTTCGAGTGTTCGTGGCGAATAGGAACCGGTTTCTATCGAAGGTTGACTGATTGCGGGCACGCCGCAATCGCGGCGGTAAGACCCCTCTTTGAGGAGTGGCTGGAGAGGCGTCACGGCGTCCTCACCTTCCGCCTGACGCAGGTCCTCACCGGACACGGATGTTTCGGGAGGTTCCTGTGTCGTATAGGCAAGGAAGAAACGCCTGGGTGTCACCACTGCGAGGATCGCCCGGAGGACACGGTGGAGCATACGGTGCAGGACTGCCCCGCTTGGGCAGAGCACCGCCGTGTTCTCACGGAGGCGATAGGCGGCGACCTCTCGCGCCCAGCATTGGTCGAGGCCATGCTGCGGGGCGAGACGGAATGGGAAGCGGTCGCCTCCTTCTGCGAAGCAGTAATGCTAGCAAAGGAGGAGGCGGAACGCGTGAGGGAGAGGACAGCGTCCACCTCACGACCCAGCCGCCGCGGGAGACGCCCACGGCAACGGACGTCGCAAGACGATCTCCGGCCACCGTAGGCGCGGGCATGCGGGCGGCGAGTAATGGGTGACTCGCCGTCCGATCATGGACCATGCCCGGGTCGACGGCGCGTTGTGTTCCACGCGCGCCTCAAAGAGCTGTCAGCAAACTGACGGGGCCCCCTAAGAGGGCCGGAGCCTGCCGGGGTCGCGGGATTGTCTCACTCGGTAACCGTGACCCTGGTACATAAAGGGCTATTGAAGGAACACCGTGGATTTTAGTCAGTACAAGTCTGACAGTCCCTCCCGCCCCACCCTGGGCGGGAGGACTCATTTGATGATTTTACCACGCAAAAAAAAAAAAAAAAAAAAAAGGTTGACTGATTGGAGTAGAACTGGCGCAAGGTAGTACTTCATGCGGTGTGGAAGTCGATGCTTCAACGGATGACGATGGTTCCATCACAGTCTCTGGCTCGTTGGTTGGTGACTGAGCTGCACTCGCCTTGGGGCGTATGTGGTCGGCGTGTCTGCGCTTCAGGACTCCTTCCGGAGTTCTAACCACATAAGAATACCTGTGTTTCCTTTCCTCAATGATAGCCGGTTTCCACTTATTTTCTAGTTTGGTACGGATGTACACAGCTTCCCCATTCTGGAAATTCGGAGTCTTTTGTTCAGATTGAATATTTGCTTGAATGTTCTTATAGCGCAATGTTCTTCTCATATTCGGCCTAACGTTATCTAGTAGACAGTTTAGCTGTCTTCCAAACATCATTTGAGCTTGTGATTTTCCTGTGGTAGTATGGGGTGTGTTACGATAAGAGAAGAGAAAGTTTTGAAGCCTCCGTTTTGGGTTGACTCTGTCTGCGTCACTTGCATTCATTCTTGATTTAAAAGTTCGCACGAGTCGTTCGGCCAGTCCATTGGTCCTTGGGTGGTAGGGTGAAGATGTCATATCATCATATATGCACTATACCATTCGACTTGAGATACTCTCGAAAGTCTTTGGAAGTAAATTGAGGTCCATTGTCGGAGACAATAATTTGAGGCAATCCAAATGTAGTAAAAATACCGTCTAGTTTATCGCATAATGTTCTGGTGGTTATTTTTGTCATAGGTTTAACTTCGCTTTTCGGATTACAATGGAGCGAAATGTACGACATGACATTTCCAAAACCTGTGTACTCTATTAAACGTACCACAGACACATCACTGGATCTCGTACTAGCTACCTACGCCGAACTTTTTGACAACAAATTAGGGAAGGTAAAAAATTATCAAGTGAACATCCACATCAAACCTGGCAGTGAAGCAAAACATCTGCCGGCACGACCCATCAAGTTTAGCATACGTAAAAACATAGAAGTAGAACTAGAACGGCTTCTGCGCGAAGGAATAATAACAGAAGTGGACCCCAACATGACACCCTTAGAATGGGCCACACCCACAGTCAATGTTTTAAAACCAAACGGCCAAGTACGGATTTGTGGCGACTACCGAACTACGTTAAACCCGGTACTTATCAAGCATACCCATCCCGTGCCTCTTTTCGATCAGTTAAGACAACGTCTGGCACATGGAGATAGATACTCGAAAATCGACCTTAAGGATGCTTATCTTCAGTTTGAAATAGCCCCTGAATCGAAAAAGTACCTAACAATATCAACCCATAAAGGATACTTTGTCTACAACAGAATGCCTTTTGGAATTGCAACCGCGCCCTCAATTTTCCAACATTTCCTTGACAAACTACTCGACGGTATACCAAACGTCGCTGTATTTTTCGATGATATTGCCATAACTGGGAAAAGTGACAAAGAACATTTAGAGAACCTCTCAATGGTTTTCAAGAAATTGAAACAAGCCGGATTGAAAGTAAATTTAAAAAAATGCACTTTCTTACAACCAGAAATCGAATATTTAGGACATATTATCGACAGAAATGGAGTACGACCAACTAAATCTATAATAAAAGCATACGTATATTTTAGTAATCATTTTACAAGACTGAATGTCAATGTCAATGAAAAAACAATTTTCTTTTTTCTAATGCTATGGTATTAAAGGAGTCTGTAACACTTACGTATGATAATCATCAACTCATGTACCTGAGCTGATGATGGAAGGTACAGCTCCTTAACAGTAAGGAGTATGCATCGACTGATTTAGTTTGTGTTCGCATATTATCTCCGGAAAACTGTAAAACCAAGTATCATCGATACCGGTTCAGGAGTTTTTAAGATATGGAATTTTATTAACTTATTGTGCACTTGAGCGATGTTGTTACCAGTGCTAGGGATTACAAAATTTTAGTGCACATGTAAGAGAATGATTTACAGCTTGGCAAAATACAGTAGAAAACCGGAAGTCGCCACTGTCTTCTCGCTACCAGCACTTTGAATGATTTCATTTTATTTATTTTCACTTATTACGTTAGTTTTATGGCACAATAATAAATCTTACAAACCTGCGTCTTTGTTTACACCAAATATCAAATATTTTAAAACGTTGTCAGCAAATAAAAATATTAGTTCCGTTTTAAACTAAAAAGAATAAAATAAAAAGCTTTTTCAAAAAAATGTAACCGCCTTCAAAAACAACCACAAAAAAGGGTAAAATATAAATATAACCTACAAAATAACTTTTCTTTCAGAAGTCGGTGGCAAAAAAGACAATGAAATGAAAAAAAAAACAAAGGCACCGACTTCTGAAAGAAAAGTTATTTTGTAGGTTGTTTAACCCTTTTTTGTGGTTGTTTTTGAAGGCGGTTACATTTTTTTTTGAAAAGTTTTTTTGTTTATCAAGAAACCAGATGGACGTATTTACGGACGAAACATTATCTGTCATGCGACATTGACAAGACAAGTGACAAGTTTACTTTTACTCAATCATTACAGATCAAGTTACGCGCCAATTTTGCAAACAAATCGTTTTTTATTTAGTTATTTCAGTTATTTGTGCCTAGAAGTACTAATTTTAGCCTTGGAAACAATGGATGAGAACGATGAACTAGCACAATTAGAAGAACTACTGTGTGCGGATCTGAAAGATGCAGAAAATGAGGACACGAAGGCGACTTCAATCCGTGAAGTTGATATCTTTCAACCAAGTAGCAGTAACGTAGAAGTTGAAGTTAAACCCGTAGAAAGTAAGCCTGCTAAGAGCTCTGCTATTCATAATGGCGATACAGATTCATCAGATGACGAAGAACAGAGAAACTACACTGAACGCAAGTACAGTAACTATGGTTCTGAAGTTAAGAAGATATTGGATAACCAGGAACATGAACAGAGGGATAAGAGGCTGGACTTTGAAACGAGGTTACGACAAACCAATATGGACGCTAAAATCGCTAGAAATAACTTCAAAACCAAAAAGCCAACTGAACAGGTAAACAAAAATACATTTTGTGCACCTGAAATTAAGAAAAGTAAAGAATCGCATGATATTTACACTGATCCAGTATTTGGGATAAGAATCACCAAGCCATTGATATCAAGTACAGCTCTATTGGACCGCATGCAAGGTAGAGAGGCTATCAATATGCTGCGAGTGAAGAGACATGTTGAAAATGAAGATCTTTCCAAAGACTGGGTGATTGGTGGTGTGATAGTGAGGAAAAGTGCACCCAAAAAGTCAGCAAAGGGTAACCAATTCATGATATGGACTCTCTGCGACTTAAAAGATGATTTCAAGACAGTATCCATGTTCTTGTTTAGAAAAGCTTATAATGATTTATGGAAAACTCCAGAAGGTACTGTAGTAGCAGTCCTAAATCCAAATGTTTTAGATAGATCTCAAAATAGTACCGAACAGGCCAGTCTGAGTGTAGAGAATCCTGACCGAGTGATGATCTTGGGACAGTCCAAGGATCTTGGTGTGTGCAAGAGTAAAAAGAAGAATGGAGAGAAATGTACAGCATTTGTTAATTTAAGCCAATGTGATGTGTGCATTTATCATGTGAAGCAGGAGTATCAGCAATACTCCAGGAGACAAGAACTGCAGTCTTCCACTATGGGAAAAGGACTTGTTAGCTTACAAAACAAAGTACTTGGTAAGAGCACAGTCATTTATGGAGGTAAAGCCTACTCTGCTTTACCCTCTGGCAACACTGCCAAAGTGAAAGAGAGGGACAATAATAGATTAATGTCTCTGAGCGAGTACCATAAGTCTGAGGGAGACAAGTTTATGATGAACAGGGCGCCACAGGGGGCAGGCCCCATGAAGAGCAACTCAATATTGCATAGCCCTGCAGGTCCAAGAACAAGTGACACTGAAAGACTTAACAGACTCACTTCCAGTCCCTCAAATTCACAAAATTTAAGCTTAGCTGAAAGAGTGGGAGCCTCCCCCAAACTCAGTAGAGGAGGCACTTTTGGCCTAAAAGGCAGTGGCACCATTGATTTAAGCATGACATATGGGCAAAAGTCTGCAGAACGCGCCAAAGCAAATGCATTCAGATTGATCCAACAAAATGGTGGTCTAGCAAAAGCAGATCCAAATAATATAAAAGGTACACCAACTGGCAAGAAAAGAGCTTTAGAAAAGCTAAATGGCTCTAGCAGTGATGAGAATGAAAGCAAAAAGTCTAAATCTGAAGATGATGGTACACCAAGATCTCAACTACTGAAACCTAAGTCTGTAATGTCAGAGAGGTTCAAGAAAATTCTAGAAGCAACATCAGCTCACCAGAACTTAATCAAGGAGCATGAAGATGATGAACAAGAGAAGTATTTCCACAAATTAGAGAAAAAAGAACAAATGGAAGAGAAAATGTTGAACACGTTCAAGCTGGCTTGCAAAGCTGTGAGATGTGTGAAATGCAAGTATACTGCATTTTCAGCAGCACAAATATGCAAGGATGAACGGCATCCTCTGAAAGTTTTGGATTCCTTCAAGAGGTTCTTCAAATGTGCTGATTGTAATAACAGAACTGTTTCCTTAGAACTTATACCTTTACATCCTTGCAGTAACTGCCGTAGTTCTCGCTGGGTGAAAGCTCCTATGATGAGGGAAAAGAAAGTGGCGCTTTCCGAGAGTCTGTCTATTAGAGGTGAAGAGGAAACTTTCATAGGTGGACAAGTTTCTACTGGCAAGAATATCAATTTATTAGTGCCTGATAGTTAATGATTTTTAATGTATAAAAAACTTTTAACTCTGACTGAATTTTACTTGTTTTTCTTGTGTTATTTTATAATATTTATATAAAATTGTGATAAAGGTTTTGAAATAAAATCCAATATGAAAATAAAGCATAATATAATTTTTATTATGAAACTTCCAGTCAATAACACTGAACCATTCCATAAAACACAATGTGTCTTCGATTTCATACAAGATCCATTTATAACAATCTTGTCGCGCGGAATAATTATGGGCTTTTTTATAAATTTTTACACAGCCTTTGACAATAAATTACTACATGTTACAAAACTGATCAGTGGAGCTAATATTATAACATGTGACACCAATGTATTTACAAAAACTTCTTTATATCGGGCAGTGGTGCAACCACTGAAACTTACAAATGATAAAAACTCGATATAGCTAAAACACTAATAACAAAATAAAATCAACGTTACGTTAAACTGAAAATTCGTATAAAATAGTCATTTATGGGATGAATGCCCGTTAGTAACGACAGTTTAAAAAGTTACAAATTAACAGCAGCTGTGCAGTGCATCGATCCCGTTAATTCCATTTCTTGGGGAAGAATTTGTGGGTAGTATGTATTGGGAAACGGAAATGGTAATTTTCGAGTTCATTACTGCACTGATTAGGCACTTGAATAACGATAGTGTAAGTCAAGAATGTTCCCATAAGTCATGTACTTGTACTATAACGATAGTGTTTGTTAGTCGAGTTCGTTGCCTTCACTACGTCGCGTCGGGGATGCCTTCCATCTAAATAAAACAAAAATGGCGGCGACCACTGCCCGTGGGTGCGTTCGTTCAGTAAAAAAATATATAAAAGTGTGAGAGCCGCGGCGATCATTCCCACTCGGTGGTGGCGGGTGGCTTCGGCGTCAGATCGTACAACACGCGGGAAATACCCGGTACGCTCATCAGCTCTTTGCGCATTCTGTCTAACACCTGCCGAACAATATAAAATTGGTTAATTACAAAGTCATTATCAACCTTCTTCCAAGTTAGCAGCCTAGTTTGAGATAATTCTTAAAATAATTATGAGTTCAATTTTGATAATCTACAGAAAAGAGGTGGACCGAGTAGAGTACTTATCTCGAATCGACAGACAGACATATTGTGGCGAGACAACATGCATTCATCTTAATTACCTGGGTAAAACGATTACACCGTGTCGAATTAAATGTGACAAATGTATATTCAATAGTTTATCAAATCTCGTAGTACTGGAGATTAGAATGATCACTTCTAAAGCCGAAAACAGAGACGGCGAGAAACCCCGAGAATCGTGAATAGTAGAGGTTTCTCTACGTCTCTTTTCCTTTATTTGACTTCTCGCCGTGAGTCTGTACGGGCCATAAGAAGGTACTCACATCCTGCGGCATAGCATCAGATCCGGGCAGCGCGGCGATGCCGGTCATGAAGTCCGACGTGATGAAGGGCCGCAGCACCAGCGAGCGCTGGCAGGAGGCGGCGCGCACGGCCGCGTCGCGGTCGAAGTGGATCGGGATCATCACTACTGGCATCTGGGCGATGCGGGACGCGCAGCCGCTCGATATTAACACCTGGGGGAAGAAAGTTGGGTAAAGTTGAGGGCATAGATAGATATAGCATGGACTGAGCCAACAACCATTTATATCTAGACTCCTAATCACAGGCGACCGATGTCTGTCAACACATTAGGTAAAAAAATCTTAAAACCGTCGTGACTCGACCACTCCTGTGAGTCCCCTCGTCGCACTGACCTTGAGTTAGCCAATCAGAACGAAGTACCCCGTCCCCCTCGCTTACGTCGTACCTCAGCGACTTGACAGAATAATTTTCGTTATTCAGATCGTGCATGAGGCGTCTAGATATAAATGGTCGTTGGACTGAGCCTTCCCTATCCTTTATAATACAAATGGATCGCTAAATGTGTTGCTAAGCGCAAAACTTGAAAACGGCTGGACCGATTCGGATAATTCTTTTTTATAATATTTCCTGAAGTACGAGGATGGATGGAGAAACTTTTAAAAAATTGCCTGAAAAGTCTAAAAACAATTTTTCTGTATTCCCATACAAAAGATTTGTAAAACAATTGAGTGAAGTTAGAGGCGGTACGAAGTTTTCGGGGCCTTTACTCTCTAAAAACAGAAAAACAAAGGACCATTAGACATTACCCATGTCATGGAATTTTAATCAGCAGTGCATGCTTTATGTCTATGGTTGAGTACCACTACTGCTGGACAAAAGCCTTGTATTGCTCGGCTGTTGTTGAGCAAGAACTTTTAAAAGTGTCTATCTAGCTTGTATTTTATAGACATTTAGCATATAACCAATATTATATGATATTTCTTCAACATAAAAGATGTTACCTGTGTGGCAAGATCATCTGCCTGGCGTAGAGTTGAGATAACTTGTTGTGTAAGGAAGGTGGGCGTGATGTCTGTCACTTGCTCCTTGATTAAGCCTCCGAAAGCGTAGCAAACCCTGAGGATACCAAGATATTAGCTATAGAACAGTTAATAGTGACAAGTAACATTGTTGAGTAATGTTTTCTTGACATTTTTTATACCACTATGTAGAATAGAATAGAAAAACATTTATTTGGTAATTGATGCAAACACACAGAAGTAATAAAAAATAAAATGAAAAATACAATAACAATTTTGTTGAGCATGTCCATACCAAAAGGATTATTTTTTCTGTAAGCTTAGGTCAACTATGTTTGATTCTGTTTTGTCAACTTTATATTCCACAAAATATCAGTCAACACAGCTCAAGTCATAAAATAAAGTAAATCGTCAAAATAAGTATAAATAATTATTTCTGAACCGCTAACTAGGGTAATTATTAAGTAATAACAGAAAAAAACCACCGATTTTTTAATATAGAAGTTTTTTTTTGTCTCCTGTAAAGTTGATAAAAATGACTTATGCGGTGTTGGGACGAAATGTAACTGAAAATTACAAAATGTAAACTAATCAGATTTTAGAATTAATTGGGTAAGACAAAATAAAATAAATAAAACACAGACAAAATAAGTATAACGTTTTGAATTTTGAATTCGTGAAAAGAAAAAACTGTGCCTAACGTTTGAAAAAAAAAACAATGATTTTTTTTTTGTGATTTTAGTATGTGATCTCACCTGTTTACATTGTGACAGACACGCGGGATGAGTTTGGCGAGGTAGTGCATGTCCTTCCAGTCCGGCGGGTAGCGCTCCGTAGACAGAGCCACCGCGTAACTGTACGTTCTGCCGTCGCCTACGAAACATGATATGGTTAGATACTTTGAATTTAACTGATTTCTTAGAAAGAGCTACCAGTGTCATAATATCGTTATGCTTTGGCCACACTAACGGGAAATAACGTTAATTTTCGCATTAATAAACTTTGAATGATCGTTTATACGTCTATCATCGCGATAAATGGTGAGCAGTGGTGGCCCAGTGGTATTGACCCCGACTTACGAGTTATAAGTTGTGGGTTTGCACGCAACGAAGCGCATTACTGTGTAATTTATTTCATCACCACTGCTCTCGAAACGGTAAACTCACTAAAACCGGCATGTCCTAGAACCAAAAATTCGAATACATGTAACATCTACCAACCCGCACTGGGTCCGCGTGGTGGATTATGGTCCACTCCCTCTCACGATGATGATAAACGATCATCATCGCAAAAATAAACAGTATTTCCCGTTAGTGCGGCCCTAGCATTACAGATATAGTCGAACGTAGCCTGGTTCCCACATGATTGCTAAAACCCCATCTATATTTATTAACAGCTGATGATTTTTTTTTAATGAGGATTGTGCTCATTTTTTTTCCAGATTTGTAATGTTTAGCGCAGTGGCTGAGTGATCCGCTGCTACGCAGTGTGTCGCGGGTTCAATCACCGTACGGAACAAATATTTGTATGACCTGCAAGTAGTTGTTCCGGGTCTGGGTATTTGTGTATGTGAGTTTCTACGTTTGTGAACGCACCCACGATACAGGAAAAATTCTTAGTAAGTCTGTAAGGCAATGTCTAAAAAAATTGTGGGTAAAATCTAATATATAAAAATCAATGCCACTTTTCGTTGTAATGTTATAACTCAAGAACGGGCTCACCTATCCAAACCAAATGTTTAGGCTTTGTTCGGACTATTTTGTAGATTATTTATGTGAAGTTTGCACAAACTCGGTCGAGCAGTTCTACATTTATCACATTTTTTGTAACACGTAGCGAAGCACGGGGCGGGCCGCTAGTAGTTTATAAGTGTGTTTTCTGGTGTTGTTACCTTGCACTCCAACAGATCTGACGGGCAGCAGCGTGGCGGCGACGGGAGACTTGGACGAGATACGCTTGAGCTCGGCTTGCTCGGCAGCAGTGCTGGCGTTGGCCACGCGACCTAGCAGCGCGTGGGACTTCACGCACATCGACGCGTACTCCACCATTATCTTTACTATGACCTGTGGGAGTTATGCTTAATTAATAATTATCTAATGTTAGAATGCGGCTACTATTGTTTCATTAATTTTATGGGATAAGATTAAAACTGTATCATTATCATAGTCCGGAGTAGATAGATTGATTTGGGTCATAACCTGAAACGTCTATATTAATATGGGCATGCCTCCGGGATTCCGGGAAATTACCGGAATTTAAAAGTTGTTAGGAACATAGGATGAAGACATCTAGGGTATAAGGCACCTTTTTTTCAAATTTCAGCTAAATCTTAAAAATAATCCCGTAAGTACTGAAATGAAATCCCGGGAAAAAGGCTTATCCATGTTATGATTTCTATGATAGTTCGTGATCCAAGTACGTAAAATCAATCTGCGTACTACGAACTATGATCGTTATAGTCTCTGTGGCGATAAGGGTCATATGGTGGGTGAGATCACAAATAAGATGTATTTACGAAGCGCATAATTATGAGTTGAGTAATGTGTGTACTGGCCTGTGTCTCCGCGAAGTCCCGCTCCGCGTAGGGCTCGTCCTGACACAGCACTCGCACGGCCAGGCCGGGACCCGGGAACGGCTGACGTTCCACCAGCGCCGGCGGGAGACCTAGCTCCATGCCCAACGCACGGACCTGACGGAAATCATATTATTTTAAGGTTTGAAGAACAGGGTCAATAACTTTTACCAATGACAAAAATCACTGGTTATTATGGACCATATCTGGGGATTTTCTAGTTATATAATTATATGTTTCCGACCATTATTCGGCTTTATAGGACAGCCATCTCCACGTGGAGCTTTCTAGTAGGTGGATATGGCTACCCTGGGATTTAAATGATTAGCCTCGAAGAAACTTATTAAAGATTATTCATCATTAGTCACACTAAGAAGATTATGGAGCCCAAGTTTATATTGAAACAGTGACAGGAGGGCGCAATCCACCAGCCGGTTTTTTTTAATTTATTTTTTTCGGTCAAAACCTTACTGCATCTGCCATCTCTGCGTCTAGCCAGATGCCCTGCCCGACTCCACTTAAGGCGTATCGCCCTATTCTCGACGTCATAGACTTAACTTGAATAATATTAGCACCAGCAATTAATTCAGCACATAATTTACCTCATCCTTGTGGAAGTCCCTAAGCGGCTCGACGACCCTGCCTCTCGCCCGCAGCGCTCGCACCAGCTCCGTGTCATTGTGGTGAGTCTTGATGGTGGCTGCGTTGTTGGAGCAGAGAGAGGAGGCCGACTCGATGAGGTCCGGCCTTAGTGTGCCTTGGCCGAGGAGGACTTGGTCTTCCCTGCGGAGAGTTATGATTTTTGATTGGATATTAAGAAGTTTAGAGAGCCTAGTGCTAATAAATGATTCAAGAGTATGATACCATAGTCTGTGCATCAAGATCTTTCTTTTATATTTTACTTTGTCCCACATAGGACTTTCTCCTGTATTGTGGGTGCATTTACAAACATAGAAACTCACATACACAAATCCCAGACCACTGGCAGATCATACAAATATTTGTTCATTATCAATGTCTTTTTAGGGTTCCGTAGCCAAATGGCAAAAACGGAACCCTTATAGATTCGTCATGTCTGTCTGTCTGTCTGTCTGTCTGTCCGTGTATGTCACAGCCACTTTTTGTCGAAAGTATAAGAGCTATCCTGTTGAAACTTGGTAGAAAGATGTATTATGTGAACCGCATTAGGATTTTCACACAAAAATCAAAACAAAACAAATGGGGGTGCCCCCCATACTTAGAATTGAAACTCAAAAAAATTTTTTTCACTAATCCCATACGTGTGGGGTATCTATGAATAGGTCTTTAAAAATGATATTGAGGTTACTAGCATCATTTTTTTCTAAACTGAACAGTTTGCGCGAGAGACACTTCCAAAGTGGTAAAAAGTGTGTCCCCCCCCCCCGTAACTTCTAAAATAAGAGAATGATAATACTAAAAAAAATATATAATGTAGACCTCAACCAAAACTACCAACGAAAATTGGTTTGGATGAGATACAGTTAGCAGTTTTTGAGATATAGTACATTTTCAAAAACCGCAAATATAACTTTGCCATTCATACAAATACTATGAAAAACAAAGTTATTTTTATTGTTTGTGTATATTACTTACTAATCTCAATATAATTATATCTCTAATCTATGCTTGCTGCTACGGAACCCTTCATGGGCGAGTCCAACTCGCACTTGGCCGGTTTTTTTTTTACAACGCGTTGCGTCTGGTATAAAAAGATGTCACTTCTCATCGGTAAAACTACTAGGAATCCGATTTTTTTATAATGTTATAAATTCACAATACCTCACGAAGTGTTATAACTTGTAGTACATTCTGGCGTCACGAGCTATGTTTGTCGATATTTATTATTAAAAAAAAACCTAAACATGTCCAGTATTTTCAATACTGTTACTGACGGACAAAGTAGATTTACAATTCATTGATGATGGTAACTAGCTTTATTACGTTCCAAAATTACAGAAACTTATTTTTTTTAGCAAACTATCTTCAATACTAGTGTATGTAACTCACTGCAAGTTCAGATCATGCACGGCCTGCTCCGCGATCCGTATGAAGACGTCCCCGATGATCTTACGCTTGTCCTCGGGCGCGGCCGTGTGACACAGCAGCGGCGTGTGACGTGCGCGGCCTCCCGCCTCGCGGACCACCGTGCTGCCTTGTCGGAACTATAGACAAAAAAGGCGAAAAATAAAGTATTGGAATTTCAGAGCAATGCTTTTGTAATATGAAAAACAAACGTACCTGATGAGCCGCATTAACTACATGTAGACGTACGCCAAGCTCTCTGAGACATCTCTCCACTTTAGCGCTCTCGTTCTTACGCATGAAACCTGAAAACAAAACAATATCAACACACTTGTATTCCCTGAACGACAAACGTAATACCATCCATATGATAGTGGTATCACACACTACTTAGTTGGACAGAGATAACACTCTAGAAAAACAAAACTCGCCGAATTATTACCCCTGAGCGGAGCGAAGATTTCTAGAGTAGAATTCCGAGCATAGCAAGGAGTTCTAAAGTAAAATCCAGAGCGCAGCGACTCTACTTTTTATCACCCTGACCTAGTCTGACTGAGTCTGACTTTAAAACCTTTTGGAAGGTTAAACTTATACTGTCACTTACGGGATATCTTCCGTGATTGTTCATTACGCTGTTGCAAGCGCCATGGTCGTTGGTTCACTAATAACCCACGTCGCAAGGATTTTAAAATAATGAACAATCACGAAATATATCCCGCGACGGTCAGTTCACACAGAGACGCGGCGCGACGTGATGCAATGAAACTGCAAATGTGTATCTTATCGTGTAGTAAATAAAGTTAGATTTTGAGTCGCTCTTAAAATGCAGCGCGGCGCCGTGTTGCGTTGCGAAAAGTGTATCTTTTCGTGTAGGAAATGGAGTTAGATTTTGAGTAGGTCTATTGTAATGTGCGCGCAGCGTCACGTCTCAGTCAGAGCTGACCCTAAGTGACAGTATCACTTTAGTGTAAACAGTGCTTTTGGATGGTTGTCAAATAATAAGGGCAACGCACCATTTTTATCTGATATTTATTAAACAATTGCTACGGAGTAGTATAGTACACCCACGTTTCGGCAGTTACGTTAAAACGAAATAATTTCATTCAATGTGACCGTAGATTGATTAACGGCACCATTTTGGACATACGCCAAGTGGAGTTACGAAAACAGAGCGTATTTTATTTGTAAAAGAAAGCGTGACATTGACACACAAAGGGCATCATTCATGGAATTCTTGTATTACTTTTTCTCCATCTTATAACATAAAGAGAAGAAACATTCCTTGAAGTGAATGACTCTTTGTTTTCGTTGTGTTTCTTTGTCAGGTTGAAAACATCATTGTTTTAAGAATAGCGTTTTAATCTAAGGAGAAAAGACGTGAGTCAAGTAAAAGAAGGAAATCTTTGTCCATTTTTAGCAACGATTACGCATTTCAATACTATTTCAAATCCTACTTTAGGGCTTCCCAAACTATGCTTGCGGTGCTCTCATAGAATACAGAGGCGCCGTGAGACGCGAGTTTTGGGTAAATGCAAGATTATTTTTAAGCACAACGTCCACCGTTTGGGAATCAGGAGATTTCATTGTCAATTGGTATCGACTAGCTAGCTGAGACAAAATAGAAAATACTATATATCTATAAATAATAATAATAATAATAATCATTTATTTATTTCTCTACACAAGTTATTAATTTATGCTAGGCTTAAACAGTAGGTACAATACAAACAAGGAACTAACGTTGTGAGAGACTGGTGCCTGAAGTAGGTTTCATTAGAACCTGTATCACAGGTCACCAGGGCCCTCCCTCGGCTACACACTTGTAATTACCCGTTTGATTACATAGCAGTGTTTTGAGCGATAAATTGAATTTACTTAAGAACACAAGAAGTACAAAAAAAATATTTAAAATAAAAAGAACTTATACTAAAATAGGTCGGAATACCAGAGTGGGTGTGAGTGAGTGTGTGTTGAGTGTAATGAATGGTGTATGGGTGGGGTGTGAAGGATAAGAGTGTAGAAGCAGCAAACAAAGAGTTGAGATATCAGATGGTCTATTTTAACGGAATTAGTAATTTCTCTGTGTCGAAGTAGTCTAAAGTTTTCAAATATTTTGTGACTAAGGTTTTACAATTAAATTTTGTTAAGGGATATATGTCGAGAATGTTATTTAATTTATTATACAAAAAAGGTCCGAGAAAAAAGAAGAAGTTACGCGAGTGTGAAGAATTGAATGATTTAGTTTGACAAACCCTACCTTTACGCCGCAAGTCCTTGTGAAGAGTCGGATCGTATTGCAATAGGGAGTGTTCTTTCAGAACCGTTCTCAATATAAAAGTTTGTCTAACCGTGAGTACATCCCAATGCTTGAAAAGATCTACCGTGGGATATAAGTAGGGAAAACCGGCGGCAACTTTCAGAACAGCACGCTGTGCCCTTTCAACTTCAATGAGGTGGGTTTTAGCGGCACCTCCCCAGGATGTGATGCAATAGTCGATAAGAGATTGGCATAAGGCATCATAAACCATTTTTGTTAATCGACGATCCGCTGCATGTCGAAGGGTTTTGAAAACATAAATAAGCTTTCGCAACCGCGTTACAAGAACTTGTATTTGTGGTTTGAAGGTCAGGAATTGATCGATAATGATACCGAGGTATTTTATTACATCTGTTTTATGGAGAAGGGGGCAGGAGCACTGTGAGGTGTAAGGTGCGCAAGCGTGGTACGTAATACCTAGATGAGGTGGAGGCAGTAGATTTGACCGATGAGCAAATGTAATATATTTGGTTTTATTAACATTCAGAGTCAGAACGTTGGATCGTAGCCATTCACAAACTACGTTAAAACCCATTTGAGCAGTCTCAAAGACCTCGTCCCAGTTCTGTCCACTAAAAAAGAGGGCTGTGTCATCAGCGAATGTAACAATTTTGCCCCCATGAAGTTGGAGCTTGCAGAGGCCGTTGATGTACACCAAGAATAAGGTTGGGCCAAGGATGCTGCCTTGGGGCACTCCGTATTCGACGCAAACTTCATCACTCATTCCATCGCCAATACGGACCCTCTGTTTCCTTTCTGAAAGGTAGTCCTTCAAAAGTTCGAATGGAACACCTCTTACACCAATCCCCTCGAGTTTAGACAGTAGGTGAGGGACAGAGACTGTGTCAAAAGCTTTTGCCAGATCAAGGAACACCGTTAGACATTTACTCCTATTGTCTACATTGGTAACAACGGAATGCAAAAGCTCATGGACCGCGTCATTGGTTGATTTATTGCATCTAAACCCAAATTGACTCGGAGCAAGAAAATTATTCGTTTCTAGATAGTTAGTAAGTCGTCGATTTATGAGTCGTTCTAATATCTTGGACAGAGTTGGCAAGATGGAGATAGGCCGGTAGTTATTGACACAGTCCCTGTCACCCCCCTTGTGTATAGGTTTGATAACCGCTAATTTAAATGCTCTAGGGAAAACACCTGTGGCCAAAGCTAGTTTACATATGTGTGTGATAGGGGAGGTGAGAAGGTTAATGTACCTCTTTAGAATCTTGCCTGATATCAAATCAATTCCTACCGCACATTTGTCCTTTAAACTATTTATGAGGGAAAATACTTCATCTTCATCTGGGGGGAGCAAGATCAGGGAGTTGAGGGGAGGTTGAAACGACAATTCTTGTGGCAATGCTCTATTCGATGACTTAGTAATTTTCTCCGCTAGTTTCTTGCCGACGTTAGCAAAGAAACGATTGACGCCATTTAGATCCTCTTCACGATTTTGAGATGTAATAAGACAGGAAGAGAAATCCGCTGATATATTGGAGCCATTTATTCTTTTAATTGTATCCCATAACTGCTTTTTATCATTCCTTGACTTTTCTATCTCTTTTTTCTCATAGCTTCGTTTGGCTTTTTTGATGATAGCGTTACAATAATTTCTGTAACGTTTATAGGTTAACTTAATTGTCTCATTATCGGGATCTCTCTTAAGTTTTTTGTGAAGATAATCTCTATTTCTCATGCATCGCAGTAACCCTTTCGTGATCCATGGTTTGCTGACCCGCTGTCTTTTGGGTATTTTTATCGTGCGAGAGTTACTTTTAATCACAGTGGATAGTAGTGTCACGAACAGGTCTGTTGCGATATTAGCATCAGAACACTCAACAATAGGTTGAAAGGAAATTTGCTTTATTGCTTCATCAAGAGATTCAAAGTTGAGTTTATTGACCGTTTTATTGGAGTAATCAGGGCGAGTCTTAAGGTTTAAACTAACAGCAACAGTCTCGTGATCAGTTATAGATGACTCAAAAATGAAACACTTAGCTGCAAGTTTCGTTTTGAGCATCATGTGGTCCAGGCATGTGCGCCCGTGAGTAAGTGCAGTATGAGCTGGAAGCAAGCAGTGACTTGCTAACATGTTTAAATATTCATGTGAACGTTTATCCGGACTGTTGGGAACAATATCAATATTAATATCGCCGCAGAGAATGATATTTTTAAACTTTCTTAATTTTGAGAGCAGGGAGTCCAATGAGTTAATAAAATCTTTTGTGTTGGCTTGACTAGGAGGGCGATAAATTCCGATAATACATGTATCTGTACTAAGTTTTAGCAATAGACAGTTTGCATCATTAACTTTGGGTTCTTCAATAGTTACTTTGAGGTTCTTGTTATAATAGATAACGACACCTTCATTTTGCGTTTTGTGAGATGTCGTGGACGCCAGGTTATAGTTATCTAGATGAGGTATTTTACGAGCTGAAGGAAGCCAACATTCTGAGAGGACCACAAAGTCCCAAGAAGTCTCTGATCGTTGGAGAAGTGTTATAAGATTTGGCATGTTACAATTAACACTTCGGATATTTTGTGATAAGAGATTCAAAGTGCAGTTATTTGTTGAGATATGATTTTTTACATCTTCAATGTCACAGGTGATAGATTTAGCTATTTGAAGAGAGTCAAGATCTGAGTTTAAGGTCTCAATACTTTGCATTATTTAATTTGTAAGCAGATAACCGTCACGTGATAAATGCGTCGCTAGCTGAAAAAGATTGGGTACTCCTGCCCTATTTCTTTTATTTATCGGCAAGCTCGTGTTTGAACACTACCTCGCCAGATGGAAGCGATGATCTGGTCATTCACTCTAGACTTGAAGACTCCATTGAGATATTTAGAAACTTACCATTATCAATGTGTAAAGCGATGACCTGATCTTCACGGAGAGCGGTTCTAAGTAACGCCGCGCATACGGTGGAGTCCACTCCTCCGCTTACTAACACCTGCAGAACAATTTTATTGATTCAGAACGATTGATTGAAACCATAGACATAGGGCATGGACTGAGCCTTGCCTATTCAAATATCAAATAAAAACTGCAGAAAAGTGAGAGACAAAAGAGACAGAAAAAGTTGATAGCGTTGAACACGAAAGAGATAGATGGACTAATTAATCATTTTCTCTCTTTTTAGAGAGTGGTCAATTTCATAGAGATAAAGCTCTAGCTAGCTCAAGCTAAGATAAATGGGCGTTACTGGAACGCAAGGGCACTTGAAGTACCGGTGTAGTTTTAAATCAGTACGATTCTGACAGTCCTTTTTGCCTTGTCCAATCAGAGAATATTTAGTATAATTAAATAATTATTAATATATAATTAAGAGAGATTTTTAATATAATTTTCTATCATACCAATTTTTTTTCTTTTTCCCCGAAAAAGGTAAAAAAAAACAAAAAAAAATCCTACATTTTGGTATGAGATATCTTCGAATGCAGTCAGTATTTAGTAGTTAGTTCCGAAAGTTCAAATGCAGTCAGGTTACTCACCAGCACTTTGTTATCGCCCACAGTCTCCCGTATGTAGTGTATGCAGGCGTCGCGTCGCGAGCGCAGCGTGAAGGAGCGCGACAGACCCGCGATGTCGAACAGGAAGTTCGACAGCATCTGCTTGCCTTTGGGGGTTAGATCCACCTGCAAACAAAATGTACAGAATTATCTGCTAAGCGTCCCCT
This sequence comes from Agrotis exclamationis, assembly GCA_950005045.1. NCBI lineage: Eukaryota > Metazoa > Arthropoda > Insecta > Lepidoptera > Noctuidae > Agrotis > Agrotis exclamationis. Next base: position 4,102,064 of record OX465433.1, on the reverse strand, counting down.
TATTACGTTGACATAAAGGTTTTCTTGACCGGCTAAAGCCGATTCCGCGTCGATAAATGTGGGGGGACCCTAAGAGCTTGTCCAGAAAGGGCGAATTCGCCGCGATTCTGTAGCGCGTGTTACGCGCGACTGTTGCGCCCAGAAGGAGCGAACAAAGACGCGAACATTTGGGGACGAATTACCCGCGATACCTGCAATCGCTCTGGAGTTCGCGCGTTTAACTGGACGCAACAAGGGGTCCCTAGTATCTCGACTCGCGCGCAATACGCGCGAATCACGCGCGAGTCGAGGGTCTGGCGTTGTGCACGCGATTTACGGACGTATTTTGAATTCGCGCGATGCTTGTGGACGCGATGTATTCGTGCCTAGTATCTCGCTAACGCGCGAAACATGGCATATTCGCTCTCTTTCTGGACAAGGTCTTAGTAGTATTAGGTGTAGTAAAATACCAATATACTTGTATGGGGACTTCCACAATCTAGTTATTGGTTTTAACGATAGTCTTATCGTTAAAACCAATAACTAGATTGTGGAAGTCCCCATACATGTTTGCAAACTTTCGTGTATGGGTTTCCGATTGTCCTAATGTCAGTCAGGATTAGGGTTCATGTGCTTTTCGAAGCACAAAGGGACTTCAGAGTGTAGGTGGTAGGTAACTGATGGTGATCCAACCAGGGACTAATCTCCACAAGATATACTTAAGCTGAAGATCGAAGTCGAACTGTGGTGACCCTTCTATTGTTAAGCCGCTTCGGTTTTCTATAAGTTCAAAATGATAATAAAAAAATTTGAGGGTTGCCTTCGATTTCCCTGGGATCCCATCATCAGATCCTGACCTGATGATCATGGGACCACTTGGGTAGTATACCCTTTCAAACAACAGAAAAATTATCCAAATCGGTCCAGGCGTCTTCGAGAAATCGGGGAACATACATAAAAAAAATTCCGACGAATTGAGAACCTCCTCCTTTTTTTGAAGTCGGTTAAAAAGGTCATAAATAAGGCGTTGCAAGATTCTATGCACACGGCTACTTTTTGTAGCGTCCTGTACCGCTACTATCAATTAATAGCACAGATTGACATTTTTTTTTTTTTTTTGCGTGGTAAAATCATCAAATGAGTCCTCCCACCCCGGGCAGGGCGGGAGGGACTGTCAGCCTTGTACTGACTAAAATCCACGGTGTCCTTCAATAGCCCTTTATGTTCCGGGGTCACGGTAATGGTATAAGTCCCGCGACCCCGGCAGGCTTTGGCCCTCTAGAGAGGGGGCCCCGTCATTATGCTGACGCTCTTTGAGGCGCGCGTGGAACACAACGCGCCGTCGACCCGGGCATGGTCCATGGTCGGGCTGCGAGTTGCCCTTTACTCGCCGCCCGCATGCCCGCGCCTACGGTGGCCGGAGATCGTCTTGCGACGTCCGTCGCCGTGGGCGCCAACCACCGCGGGTGGGGCGGAGGGAGGACTCTGTCCTCTCTCTCTCGCGGCGCGCCTCCTCCTTCGCGAGCATTACTGCTTCGCAGAAGGAGGCGACCGCTTCCCACTCCGTCTCGCCCCGCAGCATGGCCGCAACCAATGCCGGGCGCGAGAGGTCTCCGCCTATCGCCGCCGTGAGGACACGTCGGTGCTCTGCCCAAGCTGGGCAGTCTTGCACCGTATGCTCTACTGTGTCCTCCGGGCGATCTTCGCAGTGGTGACACCCAGGCGTTTCCTCCTTTTTCCTTAGACACAGGTACCTCCCGAAACATCCGTGTCCGGTGAGGACCTGCGTCATGCGGTAGGTCAGGACGCCGTGACTCCTATCCAGCCACTCCTCAAAGAGGGGTGTTACCGCCGCGATTGCGGCGTGCCCGAGCACAGATTGACATGCCAGAAAATACCAAAAACATTATATCTGCCATATTTACCTCAGGATGGAACTGCACACCATACAGCCGCATTTGCTCGTTGTAAATAGCAGCGATGAGATGGTTGGAAGACTGCGCGCCCACACGGAACCTCTCGCCAACCTTCTGAACGCTGTCTCCGTGGGTCAGCAGTACTGGCTGCAGCTTCTCTAGACGACTGGTGGAGAAACAATGGGGTTATGGGCTTTCAGAATTACCTGTGAAACATTGATTTGGTAGTCAATGTTTTCAGGATTTGATTGATAAACTACACATTAAATTCTATTCTATTATGTATTCTCAGCTCAACATTCACTTCCAACTGCGTATATAATCCTGACCGATTTCGGCCACAGTGACATTTTTTTTTATTGTGGCAAAATCATCAAATGAGTCTTCCCACCCAGGGCAGAGCGGGAGGGACTGTCAGATTCGTACTGACTAATATCCACTGTGATCCTTCTATAGCCCTTTATGTTCCAGGGTCACTGTTACCTGATGAGACAGTCCCGCGACCTTGGCATTTCGGTAATGTTAAAGTCATGAACTTTAACATTGGAGGAGTTCTGTCTTTCTTAATTTTACTCAGATCCCTCTCTGTACGTCTTCGTAGATATTTGGCGGAGAAACTAGAAACGTACGTACGTGAACTAAATGTACCTTTTTAAGGTAAAGACAGTCAGTACATGAACCTACTCCAATCAGCCCAATTATACCTTCTTTGATTGAGATAAAGTTCAAAATCTATTAAAAATTCAACATATTGGAGTAGGATGATGTGCCTTTTAGGTATGTGTCAAAATCATCCAATGAGTCCTTCAACCCTGGGTAGAGCAGAAGGTACTGTCAGACTCGTACTGACAATAATCTACGGTGTTCCTTCAATAGTCCTAAGGTTGATGTGCCTTATAAAACTTTTTTAGGAGATAGTCCTTGGGTCGACGGCGCTTTGTGTTTCACGCGCGCCTTGCTCAAAGAGCTATCAGCACAATGACGTAGCCCCTTTAAGACGGCCAAAGCCTGCCGGGATCGCGGGACTAACGAGCTACCGTGACCCCGAAACGTAAAGGGCTATTGAAGGACACCGTGGATTGTATTCAGTACAAGTCTGGAAGTCCCTCCTCCCCTGCCCTGGGTGGTAGGACTTATTTGATGATTTTACCACGATAAAAAAAAAATACGCCTTAGGGTTACCAACTCACTTGAACAAGGGGCATGTGGTTTCGACTTCCACCTCGTACTGTCCGTCCTCGCGGGCCTCCTTCCGTAGTACTGAGCCGCCGAACTCCTTGTTTAACATCTGCATGCCGTAGCATATTCCTGCAAGACAGATTGTTTATGGGGGGACACATTTTACCACTTTGGAAGTGTCTCTCGTGCAAAAAGTTTAGTTTACAAAAAAATGATATTAGTAACCTCAATATAATTTTTAAAGACCTATCCATAGATACCCCACACGTATGGGTTTGGTGAAAAAGAAATTTATGAGTTTCAATTCTAAGTGGGTATGGGGGGCCCGGGCACCCCCAAAATTTGTTCTGTTTTTATTTTTGTATGAAAATCCTAATGCGGTTCACATAATACATCTACCTACCAATTTTCAACAGGATAGCTCTTATACTTTCGACAAAAAGTGGCTGTGACATACGGACGGACAGACAGACAGACATGACGAATCTATAAGGTTTCCGTTTTTGCCATTTGGCTACGGAACCCTAAAAAGGTGTGTAGAAAATAAATAGAACTGTAATATACTTCTGTTATTTCATGTGGTTTTCCCCGAGTCCATATTAGTCAATCTTAACATCAATTTCAAGTTTAAATTATTACATCAAACAACAGTGATGGTCTTTCAAAGTTCCAAAGCTAAATAATTGCACAAAATAAAAAAATACTAACAAAACAACAATCATTGAAACTGGCGACCGTGGCCACACGAAGCGACTAATATTTAATTGGAACCGGATTCCTGTTAACACGCGAATGTAATTTGTAGCTGGCACGACGAAATAACGTGAAATTATTACAATAGGAATACTAAACTTGTACTTAGTTAATTTCGTGTTGATTTGTTATTTGATTACGTTTTATTCGTTATTTTGACGAATGGAAAAACTTTCTTTTTAAAAGGTTTCATCTGACTCAAAAAACAAACACAAAGAGTGTTTAATAACTTTTCTTTCGGAAGTCGGTCGCAAAGTTAATGAAATAAAAAACGTTCAGTTCCAGTTATTATTTCAGCCTTTTCAAGTGATGTCTGAATAATTAATCAGCGTCTTTGAAAACGCCCCATCCAAGTAGCAATAACATAATCTTAACATTTGTATGTCCCCATTTACATTGCTATTTCTATTGCATATTTTATTGTTTACTCTAACGCTCCTCTCTTATCTTATATTTTTGTATAAAAATCGTAAAACATTTTACAGAATACATATTTTACCTATCAAGTTTCAACTGTATAGTTCTAATAGATCAGAATAAATTGGCTGTGAAATAAGGACGGACATGATTAATCTATAAGGGTTCCGATTTTTGTCATTCGGCTGAGGAACCCTAAAAAGGGTGTTTTGAGCAGCACCTAAGCTGCGCAACCATAGCCACTTTATTGTCAATACGGCACACCATCACAAAGAACTGTAGTTCGTATGTGTTAAATGGGAGCAACTGGACACAAAAATCTTACTACTATACAAATACCGGCACGGTTCTTGAGCGCTCGGCGTAAGAGTGGGGATCGCTTTGTGCATCATACACTTATCGACAAATGAAACGCACAATAAAACAAATAAAACGCACAAAACAACGAATCCCGAGTGGCGGCTATGACGCGATGCGCTACGGCACGCTACGCGGGCCAATTACTACACTTTCCCCGCCCCCGTTCCTCACTTCATCTACCAAAGGGACCTAATAACTCACTTCTGCGCAGGTGAACGTCAGCGCTCAAGATCCATGCCGGTATCTGTACCGGTTCTATAGAAATCAAATATTAATCGGTAGCTTGTATCTGACACAAGTGTACAAAATTTGCGCCCTGTCTTGGAGTATAAAATTAATAGATTTTAAAAAATCTAAAAACCCACGTTTTTAAATGTCCTAAAAATAAGAAAATAATCCTACGGGGCTGAGAGAGGGGCCACTCAAAACGTGGGGGCGTATATTATTTAAGAGATTATTTATGGGATATATTTACATGACTTGTAATAGATCGTAGGTGTAACTTGCAAAGATACGCCCCCACGTTTTGAGTGGCCCCTCTCTCAGCCCCGTAGGATTATTTTCTTATTTTTAGGACATTTAAAAACGTGGGTTTTTAGATTTTTTAAAATCTATTAATTATTTTTATCTTTGTTCATCGGGTTTGAAGCTACCCTGAAAATTTCAGCCTGCTAGCTTATCGGGAAGTGCCTAAAAGACTGTCCGCCATCTTGGACGTCCGCCATATTGGATTTAAGTCACGTGACTATTTTTTTCGTATTCCTGACAGCAAACCCTTTCATTTGATATCCATATCTTAGGGGTGCATTTCTAATAGCCTGTCTGCCATCTTGGACGTCCGCCATATTGGATTTAAGTCACGAGACTATTTTTTTCGTATTCCTGACAGCAAACCCTTTTATTTGATACCCATATCATAGGGGTGGATTTCAAACAGCCAGTCCGCCATCTTGGGGAGGCCGCCATATTGGATTTGTTATGACGTTTCTTAGCTAGTCATGCATTGTCATCAGAACTCAGAGCGTGTGCAAAATTTCAGCCTGCTAGCTTATCGGGAAGTGCCTCAAAATTGAGTTGCAAAAGTCCAACCGGAACGACAAACAAACAAACAAACAAACAAACAAGAAAAGTGAGTGTATAAAAACGTGGGAATAAAAATCGGCTTGTGTTTAAACGCCTACCAGAAAAGTAACTATTTCACCACTTCGCGGGGCTTCTATTTCTGTTTGCGGAGTCTAAAGGAACCAAACCAAACTTAGGGATCCCTGAAATATTGCTAAAGCTAGTTTTAGATTTGGTGAGCGTTTATCCGTTTTGGTATACAAAAAGAATTATTGATTAGCATTATAAATTGTAGCTATTAAAATTCTACTGACCTAACACAGGCAGGCCGATCTTGAATATATCGGAGTCATATCTCGGCGCGTCCTCAGCATATACAGAGTTAGGTCCGCCAGAGATGACGATGGCGCGGTACCCAGCCTCCTTCAGATGGTAGGCTGGCGTGTCCAGCGGCAGTATATCCGACTCCACACATAGCTCGCGGATGCGACGGTCTATTACCTGTGGGAAATTTGTTTATGGTTAAGATTTTATGGGTTAGGGGCAGGAGAATAATGATGATGCTTAGATTATAGAATTTCTAGATTCCTAGTAGGACACTGACAATTTAAGCTAAAAAAAACGGTACACGGTCGATTTCTACGTAAAATGAGAGAACATCTCCAAGGAAAACATTTAGATGTGTGTGTGGCACTCACACATTTATAAAAAAAGAGCTTTACTAAAATCGTTAAGTTTTGTTTCAAACTCGAAATCCGGACATTTGATAATCTAATTGATGATGGTTAAACGTGTTGCGCCGACCCCAAGTAGAATGGGATAAGGGCAGGAAGAAGAAGAAGATGGTTATAATGAAAGAAGTACATTATGATGTATTTATTTATCTCTAAGGGGCCGTCCATTAATCACGTGATGTTTCGTTTTGCTTTTTTGTACCCCCCCACCCCCATGGTGATACATGGTGAGGTTTAAGACTACCCCCCACCCCCCTTCCTCTAGTATATATATATATATATATATCACGTGTATTTTTTAGTACTTACCTAAAAATTTTATAACTATTTTTAAATATTCATTAAATACAGGTTTGGGTATAATCTAATTTTATTATAGGAAGAAATCTACCCAGTGACTTGTGAACAAGAAAAGTGTATTGTACGTGTAACGCCGCTTTTCGGTTAAGTATCCCGAAAACATAAATACACGTGATATATTTCTACAACCCCCCGCCCCCCCTGTGATCTTTCGTGATTTTATATAGACCCCTCTCCCCCATTTCGAACCTCACGTGATTAATGGACGGTCCCTAAGAATATTAAATTATTGACCGCAACAGAACAGCGTTTAAAATTACGAATTTAGTGATTTGCCGTGCAAGTAGATCGTATGTTTCATGGACGAAACTTAATAATGTGAAACCGTTGAAGTGTCGACGTTAAATAATATATCTTACAATTACGAATGAGTTTGAGTTTCCTGAAGCTACATATCGTTTTTTATTATGTTTACTATATTTTTAAATGCACGATTAAATAGTGTGGCTTACAGACACATTAACGAAACATCAAGCCTGTATTTGCCTGAAGGGTTAGGCAGAGGTACACCTCTGCCTATCCCTTCAGGTAAAAACGGGCTATTAAGGTACACCTAATAGCCTGTTGATGACCTTGCCGCTGTCAGCGGTACTTAGAGACGAGCGGCAAGCGGTAAAATCAAACGTATAGACATGTTTGAAACACGCCACGACGCGCCACCAGTAGCGAATTCGCGTAATTAATGTCTTATTGCCTCTTATTGTCTCACCGCTTAGATTAAAGTGGTGAAAAGGCTATAATAGTACACCCACATTTCGCCAGTTATGTTTAACTTAACACTGTGTAAAAGCGGGCGACCATATAGCCATCAAACAGGCGAAATAGATGCTGAATATCAGTATTTTACATGGAGCGATTGCCTTTCGGACCTCCACAACCCAGTAACTGGGTAATACGATATCCCATGGTAAGACTAGTTGTCAAACTTTGGAGCTTCTGACTAATAGTAACGACTGTCAAAGATCTAAAAATGACAGCCGGGACTAACAGCTTTATGTGTTTTCTGAGGCACGGAAGAAACTCGCTATGAGAGTTGGTCACCCATCCACAGACTAACCTCGGCAAACGCGGCTTAACCCAGAAGATCTGCCTGTGCGGCGATCGATGCTACGCTACTATTAAGAAATAGAATTACAAAATATGTAGTAAAAATAATTAGATCAAATTAGAAAACTTTTGACTTGTTATCACACCTATTCTATTTCTAAGCGAAACTTATTCTAATTGTTACGAAACAACTTGAAATAATTATGCAAACAGAAGTTTTATTTGTGGACATCTTATCGCGTGGGTAGTAAAGTTATGAAATGTGACTTCAGATAATTGATTAGTTGACATTGACCTTATAAAACTAGATAACGTATAGGGGGTAATATTGATTGATTTATTTCATTAATTCCGATTTTGTCAGTCTGTTACTCTGACAAGATCGGGATCAGAAAATGATAGCTTAGTTGAAATGCATAGTGGCTTGACATTTTTTCAGCTCGGCATCAAATTACTTTGTTAATGAAATATGCCGAATCGAATATCGTCGCCGAGTGTTAATATCCCGTAACCAAAAAATAACAACTTAGGTACCTACGTACGTACAACTAAAAAAACTGCAATTATACAGCAGAGAATTATACAGACATAGAAAAATTTGTGGAAATTAGACAGTTTCTATTGGACGATGCTCCTACTACCTAGGTATAAGTTGAAACGTGTCTTCCGACACAGCATTTAGCACGATATGCGACCCAAACAAGTGTATGCACAAATTGCATTTCACTTCAAATCTTGATCAATTTTTTTTTCAGCCTGCCACTGATTTGACATCTTATAAACTCTGATTGACAAGATCGGGATTGAGATGCTTTATTAATTTTCGGTATAAACCATATAAATCCTTCATCATGAACTTGCTAGTCATATAACAATTACCTTCCCATATTGAGATCCAGCATCCAATATGGCAACCTTGTCACGTCCGTGTGTGGCACCGTTGGTACTCCGGAATTGTCCATCTGCAGTGGCTGTGTGCATCTCGCCGACTCGCCAGCAGCACTAAATAAAAATGAATTTTAGACTTTATTTAGAAGAAGATAAACACTTTTTTTTGCTGGGAATATTTGGTTAAGACAGCCAATAGCGATGTTTAGACTTCGCGCCACCACTTTTTTACTTTTAGAATGCAATTTGATGAAACGTAATGATATAGATTGGCGCCGCGTCAAAAGGACTTCTATCGTGGCGCGGAGTCTAGAAGACCCGCTTGTGACGTCATCGAGTAAAAAGTCGATTTGCGCCTCATCATAATCATCCTATGTTCATATTTCTGAAACACTCTGTGAGAGAGTGGAATGTAATCAACTAATCAAAGACACTGACCTAGCAGGGATTGGTAGCCATAGACACTAAACACATTATGCCGAAGTTACGCGACCGAAGTTCGGCGGCTGATTTCACGTTCCGATGTATTTGGCTGATATGACACACTATAAGTGCCGAACTTACGCGGCAGAAATTCGACGCGGGTGGCGCGGGCGGCTCCCTGCTGCTCCCCGCCCCCGGATCGGATCTTCGTCGGTAATCGAACGGATCTTCGTCGGTAATCGAACCGAACTTCGGTCGCGTATAATGTGTGGTCAGAGGCGTCTCTAGACCTTGTTGCGCCCGTGTGCAACCAGTACCCTGGCGCCCTCTAGTCTAGTAGGAGCGGGGTCAAAATGGAATACTAACAGTTATATTTTCAAACGGAAATTCGGATGCAAATGATGCAATTTTAAATGGCTCAGGCGCAAAATGTCTCCTGGTAGTAAAATGGCTCTTTCGCAAAATGTCGCTTGCTCATAATGTCGCTTTCACAGAATGACTCTTTCTTAAAAGGTCGCTTTCTGACAATGCCTCTTTCGTGGCGGCGCGGGAGCGGTGCGATGGCGGCGCGGTAGCGACCGTATACACAGTCTAGAGGCGCGGTGGCGGCGCGGCGGCGTCATGTAGGTACATGAGCGCTAAGATACTAACGCGACATTTTGCGAAAGAGACATTTTACTACCAAGTACCAGGTGACATTTTGCGAAAGCGACATTTAACGCCTGAGCCCTTTTAAGAAGGAGTCATTTTGGGAAAGCGACATTATGAGATAGCGACACTTCGCGAAAGGTACACGTTACTACCAGGAGACATTTTGCGAAAGCGACATTTTGCGCCTGAGCCATCGATCGACGCATCTTTGGAGGTGTCGCATTAGAGGGCGCTCGGCGCCCCCTTAGACCCGGCGCCCGTGTGCGCCGCACACCCTGCACTATAGGTAAAGACGCCTCTGTGTGTGGTCACCTTCGATCATTTATAACAAAGGTGGTCACAGAATAAGTTGCAGCTGAACTTACGCCCGACCGAAGTTACACTGTATGCTATGACGCGACGTAATTTAGGCATAGTGTGTCGTCAGTAATTCAAATAGCATTGCAGGCGTAATTGTGCCGAACTTCGATCGCGTAACTTCGGCATAGTCCAAGTTTGGAGTGGAGTTTCGCTATTAGCGATAAGACCGCCATTGTAACCCTAGAATTAGCAATTTTATAAAACAGATGTGTAATGATTTTGGTGTGCAATAGGGTATACTCTACTCTAAGTCTTAATTTTTTTGGATCTAGGACATGACGATTTCCTCACGATGTTTGCCTTCATCGCTTTGGTGTAAGGATTGGATGAAAGAACTAATTTATTTGACGTCATTCCTGACAAAATATTGGATTTCCCAACATCTAAATTAATGAATAATTAAATTAACGTAAGTCATCCCTTCACAAACAAGGGCGCGTAAAGATTGGCGAGAATTTTACGATCGAGTCGCGCGTTTAGCTAAGTCGTAAAATTCCCGCCGAAATTACACGAAAGGTTTCCACGCAACTTGTTTTGATCAAGTGTTTTGTGTTTGAACTATGCAGAAATAATTTATTTAACTAATGATAGGCTTTTTTAGCGTGGTAAAATCATCAAATGAGGCCGCCCACCCAGGGCAGGGCAGGTGGGACTGTCAGACTTGTACTGACTAAAATCCATGGTGCCCTTCAGTAGGCCTTTACATTCTGGGATCACGGTATTCGTTAGTCCTGCGACCCCAGGACTAATGATAGTGATAAGGCTTAGTTTTGATTATTTTATAAATTTGGAAGTTTTTGCTGATAAAAATTTAATGAAAAAACGGCGTAATTTTAAAATTAATTCTTGGCAATGGACTGCATAAAGGACTAGGTTTATGGATAGAAAGGAGATAACTGCTGAGATGATAGAAATAGAGAAGTACATAAGAAGAGATATTGAACTGACCCAAAATCACAGTGTAGAAGCAATCCTATCCCATCCCATTTCATTTTAATATTCGACATTCTAAAGTGCCTCTTCAATGGCCTAATTGAAATAATAACTTTGAATCCCAAACCATCAAAGCAGTCAAATAGATCATCATTTTTTGGCCCTTGTGGAATAATAACAAGGGCCAGAAAATGATGATGTTTTTGACATGATACCTAAACATGAGATAGCAGTATTCACTTCAGTATGCAATATAATTTATAAACCCTGCTCTTATTTTTCCTACTTTTTTTACTTCAGTAAATTCCAAGGCTGAAATATTGAGTTAGTAACTGAACATTATCGTAAAACAAGCCTATTAAATGCCCATTGTTAGAAAATGAAAGTAGTTTCATATCAGTGAGTAATGCTGATTATTGCACTTGTTGATAAACCTATTTGCTCAATTACCCATAGACAAATGTGTATATTGTGCCAAATAGCAAGTTTAATGTGAGTTTATTTTTAGTTTTTATTCATGTAGGGGAACAGTGTATAAGACGGGGACGTTAATAATCGCGAGGTATAATGGGGACATACACTCTTTAGGCATACTTAACACAACACTAATGTAGAGCAAGCGCCATCAGGACGTCATTTGCAAGCGGCCAGACGGAAATAGCGTCCTGTTGGCGCTTGTGCTACGTTAGTTTTGTGTTAAGTTTGCCTTAGGTGTGTGATTTCCCATCATACCTCGCGTCCCCGTCTTATACACTGTTCCCCTAATAAGAAAAGTAAGATCTTTATTAAACATTTAATTATTTGAATCATCATCAATGCCTTTTTTAAACACAATAATAAAGGAGTTGGGCAAATAGTATAAAATCTTCAGACAGCATAATTTCTTTATTAATGACTTAATAATTAGTGTAAAATAAGAAAACATTAAGTGCACATAGTTGTTACCTAGTTACCTTGATGAAAAAGTTCTTAAAACCAAACATTACAGTGCAAAAAACACAAGTTCACAGTACATCCAAAAATATTTATGAATATCATTGTCACACTCCACTATAGCATTAAAAAAAAACTATCACTCCACTGTCTTTTTGAACACAAAAATTAATAATTAAAAAGAAAAGAATAATTATTTCATTGCATATAAAACCTCTATGCACAAAAACTGTATGTACTTTCATTAGTCTACGTTGTCAATGGTTATTTATAGAAAGCATCCCACGTGAAGTGTTATGTACATACAAACATTTGTGACGTATGCAGCTATAGTAAATTTTGAGCAACAACATAATTATACCTATCTATATTTGTATAGTTTTGTACTTAGATAATATGATTCTGTGAACAAGTGTTTATTCATGTATTGGTAGTGTGTCTATTTATTTTTTACTTCAGAAATTAATAGTAATATCAATCAACATGAATGTAACTAATTTTAAAGTCTGATAGTTTAAAAAAAAAAAATGTATTTTATCAAATTGTAGAATTAATTCAAATAGAATTCTGACTGACTGTTTGAGTTACAGATTTTTACAATAATATTCAAAAAGATGTTGGAATATGTAAATGAAATAAAGATCAATCAATCATAGTCAGTGATTTTATATCTCAATTTGGATAAAGATAATCACTATAAACATACAGCATGATTAGTACTTTTCTTTCAGAAATGCTCATAGCAATAAATTAAAAAATACATACCAGGGAATCAGAGGTGTATAGACCAGAGGCCACAATGAAACTAATAAATATTCCCAATACAAGGTTAAACAATAAGGTTATCATTACACATTTCTGATAAGAATAATTGACCATACAATTTTAAACCAAAACTGATGTAATAAACAATGTGTATTGTTTTTTAAAAGGCAGAACTAGAACACAAAGGCATGTGGTGCAAATTAATAAATAATTTTAAACAAAGAACATTACATTACTCACTTTTCTAAAAATGCAAAACATGGCAATGGTGTGGCATTGAATTCACACATTATTTTTGAAAGAAGATGATCCACGATTGATCGATAACATAAAAGATAAGGTTAAGATAAAAACGCAAGATTTTTACGTTGAAAAACTAGAATGGAATACCAATCGCATACCGGGGACATCGCGCATCAGTCATACTTACTTACCGCCTATATTTCAAACGCTCGTTCAACTCAGTTGGGCAATTATCCAATGCATAATAACCGCATCTCATTAAATGTAAAACAATGCGTAATACAATGAAAATGTTAAATCAAACCGGGCTTTGACATTACGTTGTGGGTCATAACCAGAGGGACAGACTGAAGCAGCCATTACTTTTCATATAGATTATAGTTATATCAAACAAAGTTCTATTTCATAGATTTTCAGACTTACCTAAAACAAAATATTCGCTAATTCAGAAGAATATGTTCATGAAAAACACGAAAAAATGTGATTCTCCATTCAGCACTACGAATACAAAATTTTAGTACTGAAATTAGCTGTCAGGTGGCGTACGGTACATAACATTGTCAATGCATTCATGCGTTTGATTTTAATGGAATTTTAAAATAATTTTGTATTCTTGTAAAATCAATCAGTAAAATAAATTGATGAGATTAACATTGATTATATTTGGTAGTTTATTATAACGGCATAGTGATATCTTGAAAATAAAAAATAAATGTCCAAAAATTGTAATAATGTGAACGCACTTTTTATTTTGCTTGTCATCGCTAAATGCGGTTCGTTTCACATAGTATTTTGATCTCAATGAGAACAATTAAAAGTGGTAAGAAATATTAAAGAAGCTCGTCCTTTACAATTTGTAACAAAACTAAATCAGTGCATATCTTTGCTTAACTTTAAATTTTAAATTAAGTGATAATGAACACAATTTCACAAAATGAAAGTTAAATACAGCTGCGTGTATCGTAATATTATAATTGCACGTTTCGATACACGCATAATTTGTTACCCCTGAAAACATGTTAGACACTTGTTAATAAAATTGTTTGACTGCTGGTTTTATCTATGTGGCATGCGTAGAATCGAATGTCTTATGTCACAGAAATTATTGATTTGATGACGGATGAGCGTTCCTCTTTTGTGCTGAATTTATAAAATATTAATTTATTTGTTAGAAAAACTTGAAAATGCCTGACCATTTAGGAGATGATATGCGTAAACTAAAAGATGCTACAGAGGAGCCGGAAAAAGAAATCAAATGTAAGTAAGAATTGCTGTATCATTCACATACATTACTGTCTGTCTCCACTCCATAACCCATGGGTTACCGCTGCATTTTCAGAAGAAATAATCATACATTATGAATTTCAGCTCTGGATGAGGGTGATATAGCACTTCTAAAGTCATACGTAAGTATAAAATCAAGTATTTTACAAGTGGAGAAAGGATGTTGATGACTGGCATTTTTTCAGTTCTTTTTTTAAAAACTAATCGAATTGTAGGGCCAAGGACAATACACGAAGATCATCAAAGAGGTCGAAGATGGTATACAAACTGTGATGAAGAGGGTTAATGAGTTAACAGGAATTAAGGAGTCAGATACGGGTCTGGCCCCTCCTGCCTTATGGGATCTTGCAGCTGACAAGCAGACCCTTCAAAATGAGCAGCCATTGCAGGTATTTATTTTGCTTAATGTAATTGTAAACATTATGTTTTACTCATTACTATGCCTACTAATAACAATAGAATTTCTTATCATTTTTGGTTGATATACTTCCCAATAATAGTTTATAGATTTAGTCTCTGGATTATTGGGATAAAGCAAATTTTTTATGCAAAGATTGCATTAGCTGGGCCAGTATTAGAAGAGCCCTGTTTTGGGTTGCTTGTACAGAATAAATGAGCAAATTCTTCTCAATAAGTCAGGTTTGAGATAACTTTATTCTCATAAGTGTGATGAAGAAACCTGTAACAATTGAAACCTTTCTTTACTTTGTGCAGTTTTATTTAAAAAAATATATATCTGCTTTCATCTGTGTAATAGAATGGTGTGGTAAAGCATGTTCTCAAGCAAAGTTAACAAAATGGAGTCTTGAACATAGCAGTCGTGAGAATGTCTGAGATGTATGTCTGGAGTGACAAGAATGGATAAAGGGAATTGCCGTCTCGGTGCAGACAAGTGATCAAGAGGAATGAAATGCGTGTGACTAAATGGAGTTGTTTAATGCATATGAGCGGATAACAGCGGGCAAAGAACGAATGTAGACTTGAAAATATCTGATTGTTTTAAAACTTAGCAATCAGTAAAGCAGACTCCTAGATCAAACTAAGGTTCATAGACGTTTGGACTAACGTAACGTAGTAACGTAACGTTTACTTTTGTTTTCCTGAGGGAAAATGGTAGTCAACAGATTTTTTACTGTATATTAATTGGTTAAAAATAAGATGGAGTACTGAACATAGCATAGAGACAAGATGAGAAAGAGACAGAGAGGAAGGTCAAAAAGAAAGAAAGATGGAGGGTGTGAGGAATGATATGAAAGATAAAGCAATGAATGATGTGAATTCTGACTGCAGAGAATGAAAAAAGAAGAATATTGTTCTGACCTCAAGTATAATGGGTTATCCCATTGGTGTGAAATGGGAAAATTATCTGATTGTTTTAAAACTTAGCAATCAGTAAAGCAGGCTCCTAGATCAAACTAAGGTTCATTGATGTTGCGGCGGGCTAACATTCTAAGATTTGTGTTAGTTATTTACAGCAGCGTGCACTGGTTCCTGAGCAAAGCTAGGCCAGCCAAAGATAAAAAAAAATAACTACATTATTCGATACTGACGATGCGAATAGAAGAAAGCTTCGGCCCAATTCAAAACGTATAATTTAAAATACTCACCGCATTCTTAACGTAAGAATCATGATATTCTGACAATCAAATAGAAGATTCGGCCGCCTCAAATATCTCTCCAATATACTTAGTTACAAAACACGTCACTTGCAAGAATAAGAATAACTCTCGAAGATTGAAATGATGAGTACGAGATGAATTATCATATTTCTGGGTTAATTCTCGTAATTTTTAGACACAACTTGAATCTTGTACGATAATATTAGGAGTTCTTTATAAGATAGTTGTGAAAGGTAAGTTTTCACAACAATCGTAATCAGATTCAGTAATAAACACACATTGTCAGCACAAATCACACAAACTAGGACCATTTTAAGTAAACAAACGAATATTCTTTAATATTTACACACCCTTTTGTTTCAAAACGTATTACTTAAAGCTGAATATGATCTAATAAACAATAACTACAAAAGTACAAAACAATAACTTTTGCCGGAATAAACTGACAGTAACATACGGGGTTGCCTTATTTTCCCAAGTTCCCAAAAACCAAATTCTCAAAATTGAGGAGAAAAATTAAACAACAGTTTATAATTATTACTAAACCGCTTTTGCTATTCTTTAAAATTATACATTTCTTTTGGAATGTATAAATTTGACATTACTACCCCGTATTTTTAATTGTTTCTATTAGTGTCGTTTCTGTGTGAAGTTTGTTTCTTGAACTGGAAACACCGTTCAGAGCGTTTCCACTAAGGTTGGCATAAAGGCCTCGAAGCCATGCCAAAAAACATTTCAAAAAAAAAAATTCCACTAAGGAAGGTTTTCATTCATTAAAAACGCTGGTCATTTCTGATTGGTTACCGCCAGCTACAGCGAGCCTAAGAACCCGCCCATTATTTATACATCTGTGCCGTTCATACACACGACAATATGAAACAAAAAATCATACATTCTTGAATGAAATTGACTAAAATTGAGGCAAGAAATTAGTGGGCCTCAGCTTCGTATTGTAGTCAACGTGATGACGTCACACGGTGCGGAAAGTTGCTAATGCATTATGCCAGGCGTTATGGTTTATTTTTTAATTTTGTTTTATATTATTATAAATGCGTTTGTTTTAATTATGCGTTTTTGTGGTAACCTAGGCTTGGCCTAAATCAGTACTATGAGAGACCGCCCCTGGTTATTTACTGTGAACCACACTTATTCTGTAGTAAATTAAGCAATTTAGTGTACTTTTATTATCCCGGGGGGAAACCGTTAGTCAACAGATTGTTTACTGGATTTTAATAGGTAGGTAAATATAAGATGGAGTCCTGAACATAGTAAAGGTGAGAAAGAGACTGAGGAAGGTCAAAAAAAAAGAGAAAGATGGAGGGTGTGAGGAAAGATATGAAAGATAAATGAGTGAATGATGTGAAGTCTGACTGCAGAGAATGAAAAAAGAAGAATGTTGTTCTGACCTCAAGTATAATGGGTTATCCCATTGGTGTGAAATGAGAAAATTATCTGATTATTTTAAAACTTAGCAATCAGTAAAGCAGGCTCCTAGATCAAACTAAGGTTCATTGATGTTGCGGCGGGCTAACATTCTAAGATTTGTGTTAGTTATTTACTGTGAACCACACTTATTCTGTAGTAAATTAAGCAATTTAGTGTACTTTTATTATCCCGGGGGAAAACCGTTAGTCAACAGATTGTTTACTGGATTTTAATAGGTAGGTAATACATAAGATGGAGTCCTGAACGTATTAAAGGTGAGAAAGAGACAGGGAGGAAGGTCAAAAAAAAAGAGAAAGATGGAGGGTGTAAGCAAATTATGAAAGATAAATGAGTGAATGATGTGAAGTCTGACTGCAGAGAATAAAAAAAGAAGAATGTTATTCTGACCCCAAGTATAATGGGTTATCCCTTGGTGCGAAATGGGAAAATTATCTGATTGTTTTAAAACTTAGCAATCAGTAAAGCAGGCTCCTAGATCAAACTAAGGTTCATTGCTGTGTACACTAACATACTAAAGCATTGAGTTAGTTATAACTGTGAACTACACTTTTTTCGTAGTTAAGTAGTATAGTGCTTTGTTACTTAAATAAATAAACAGTTCTTGTAACAATACAATGGTCTTATAAATTATTGCAATTTTATAGATCAACATTGTGTTTCATATGTGGGAAATTGCTCTGAGCTAGGTTCATGGCTTATATGTATTTCAGCATGTCAAATTAAATGAAGTGATCCATATACGTGGTCCCACCCTGTATCCAATATACTTTACGTTTCTTTTAAAATTTGTTTTTGCTTCATTGAGTATGGATTATGCAATGAACACACTCATAGGACACTACGGGCAGGTTTGAGCCGGTTCGAAAGTTCTTTATATTTTAATAATAGAGCGAAAAAGACGTCATTCAGTTTCTTTCAGCTCGGATCACTCAACTAGACACCACACTGTACCAAATATGGCATAATGATTAGGGTCTAACCGATTGCTAGTATGGTCATTTCCTTAAGGTCAAATACATAATACCTAAACTAAAATACACTGTAACTAAATCTAATAAAGTACACAATCATTTACTCATGAAAATGTTTGTTCACAGGTAGCGAGATGTACAAAGATCATCAATGCGGACTCGAATGACCCGAAATACATAATCAATGTGAAGCAGTTTGCCAAGTTCGTCGTGGATCTCGCTGACTCTGTCGCTCCTACTGACATTGAAGAAGGGATGAGGGTTGGGTAAGACTTCATAATAATGTTTTTTTTTTTGTTATTGTACTAGCTATTTCCCGTGGTTTCATAAGCGCTGCTCTTCTCGTATTGTTCGTAGCGTATTATTATACCGGGTGTAAGAAGACACTTAACGAAGCCGAAAGCCACGTATTCTACCCATTATTTGGATCATTTTTTTCCTTTAGACCATACCTGGGACTCCACGGGTTCTCGAAATATTGAAGGTCAAAGTTGCATTTTTTTTAAACTTTTTTTTACGAAATAGAATTCAAAGTATTATTACAAAACTTTTTTCCAAACAAACATTACCTGAATTTTCGTTTTTTCTGAAAAAATTACGCACGCACGTTGATACGTTCTTATCACAGCGCATTCCAGCATAGGCGCGCCTGTGTGCGTCAAGCCGCCCGCCTACGCACGCAACGACACGAAACCCGTTTGCTTTACATTGCGCGCAAAAAAATATATTTTTTTTTGATACCTACAAATAAAAGTCGGTTCCCAGCGATAATTTTAGCGTAAATCTACTTAGTTAGATGTACAGTATGCGTAGTTAACGGCTTTGTGATGTGTTTAATTATACCCTGTATAATCTATAGCCTTCCTCGATAAATGGACTATCCAACACAAATAATTTTTCAATTCGGACCAGTAGTTCCTGAGATTAGCGAGTTCAACTAAACAATCTCTTCTTTTAATGTTAGTATAGATTTATTGTCATAAATTGGTATTATAATCATTTCACTAGTTATCTAAATTAAAACTAAGGATTTTAATTCTTGCCGCGCCGCGCACCGTGTGATGTGAATGCAGCGCGGCAACGGCGCGGACTGATGTGTCTGATTTTTTTAATACTTAAAACCACGGGTGCGGCGCGGCGCGTTTTCAACCGCGCCGTGTGAAGCAATCAAGCAAGCATTACGTTATCAAGTGGGGTTTCAACCTCTCTTGGTAATTCTAATTCTATATTGCAAATTAACTAGGATTAAAATTTTGGATATTGTTTCGCTTAGGTATTTAAGTTGCCAATGCTTTTCAAGTAGACATGCCTTGAAAGCTTTTTAAATGCTTTTTTTAGTGTTTAATAAATATGGCGAAAATATTTGTGGATTAGTGTTGTAGGTGTTAATGTGATGTGGAAAAGTTACCATTTCATCGTGTTTTCTCAAAAAAATATTTTGGTTGCCATTCCACTTTCCGAACAGCGTCGAACGCATTAATTTTATTATTTTCTAGTTCATATTTTTATGGACAATTCACTTTTGACCAAAATTATAAATTAAAAACAAAGTTTTCGAGTACCTATCTCTTATGATATTCTATTTCCTAACTTTTAAATAAATAATGTTTCTCTATAATGTAAAAATAAAGTCTACAGATATTTTCGCTGTCCCATTTAGTAAGGAGAGTTTTGATAGTGGTTGTTATAAGCATCGGCAACTTCTTTACCCCTCTCCTGAGATCATACCCAGGTTCATTGCAAAAGTCTTGTATGATCGAGCAACATATCAGATTATAACCTTGAACCACAAATGTACATAGTTATCTTGCATTTAGAAACTTAGAAGGAATGGTAGAATTGTTCTGTAGTTCTTTAGGTCCAGTCGATTTTTTTGTAAGAATTAAAATGCCTATGTTACAAAAGGCCATTTTTTAGAGAGATAGATAAATAATTAATTTGTGATTGGATATTGTAAAGTAACCGTTGATTAGGTTTGACAAATACACGAAATAACTACTTGTAGATCATACAAATGTGTTCCATGCGAACTGCCACACAGCACGTGTGTGAAAGACTATCACTCGGCCATAGCCAACCGTAGAATGGTGAAGACACTATACAGGGTGTAATTAGACACATCACATAGCCGTTAACTACGCATACTGTACATCTAAGTAGCTTTACACTAAAATTATCGCTGGGAACCGACTTTTATTTTTAGGTATCAAAAAATATTAATAATTTTATTGCGCGCAATGTAAAGCAAACAGGTTTCGTGTCGTTGTGTGCGTAGGCGGGCGGCTTGACGCTCACAACGCGGCTATGCTGGAACGCGCTGTGATAAGAACGTATCGACGTGTGTGCGTAATTTTTTTAGAAAAATCGAAAATTCAGGTAATGTTTGTTTGGAAAAAAGTTTTGTAATAATACTTAGAATTCGATTTCATAAAAAAAAGTTTAAAAAAAATGGAACTTTGACCTTCAATATCTCGAGAACCCTTGGAGTCCCAGGTACGGTCTAAAGGAAAAAAATGATCCAAATAATGGGTAGAATACGTGGCTTTCGGCTTCGTTAAGTGTCTTCTTGCACCCTGTATAGACACAAATGTGTCAGAAATCACTAGAAAAAAAAACCGGCCAAGTGCGAGTTGAACTCGCCCATGAAGGGTTCCGTAGCAGCAAGCATAGATTAGAGATATAATTATATTGAGATTAGTAAGTAATATACACAAACAATAAAAATAACTTTGTTTTTCATAGTGTTTGTATGAATGGCAAAGTTATATTTGCGGTTTTTGAAAATGTACTATATCTCAAAAACTGCTAACTGTATCTCATCCAAACCAATTTTCGTTGGTAGTTTTGGTTAAGGTCTACATTATATATTTTTTTTAGTTTTATCATTCTCTTATTTTAGAAGTTACGGGGGGGGGGGGACACACTTTTTACCACTTTGGAAGTGTCTCTCGCGCAAACTGTTCAGTTTAGAAAAAAATGATGTTAGTAACCTCAATATCATTTTTAAAGACCTATTCATAGATACCCCACACGTATGGGTAAGGTGAAAAATTTTTTTTTGAGTTTCAATTCTAAGTATGGGGGGCACCCCCAAAATTTGTTTTGTTTTGATTTTTGTGTGAAAATCCTAATGCGGTTCACATAATACATCTTTCTACCAAGTTTCAACAGGATAGCTCTTATACTTTCGACAAAAAGTGGCTGTGACATACACGGACAGACAGACAGACAGACAGACATGACGAATCTATAAGGGTCCCGTTTTTGCCATTTGGCTACGGAACCCTAAAAATCATATATCAAAACCATATTCACATTATTAAAGTATGTATTTTATACCGTTTCACTCTTCTCCATTTTCAAAGTTAAAGTCAAATCATTTATTTCAATAAGGCCATCGAAGAGGCACTTGAACGTCGAATATTAAAATTAAATGAAAATTAATGGGGTGGGATTGTAATCCTAGACTGCCAAGATACCAAACTTCTACCTTCAAAATACTTACTCCACTCTTTCTCCTTCAGTGTGGACCGCAACAAGTACCAGATCCACATTCCCCTGCCTCCGAAGATCGATCCCACAGTAACCATGATGCAGGTGGAAGAGAAGCCAGATGTGACCTACTCCGACGTCGGAGGATGCAAGGAACAGATTGAGAAGCTCAGGGAAGTCGTGGAGACTCCACTTTTACATGTGAGTTGTTTTTATTTTATTTTGATTAAAGTTATGTCCCTACACTTGTTAACTGAGAAGATTTAGGCAGAAAGATAACCTAATATCAACGACCATTTATATCTAGACGCCTCATGCACGATCTGACTCACGAAAATTTTCTGCCAAGTCGCTGAGGTACGACGTAAGCGAGGGGGACGGGGTACTGCGTTCTGATTGGCTAACTCAAGGTCAGTGCGACGAGGGGACTCACAGGAGTGGTCGAAACTAATACGAACTTAAGACTTTTTTGCCTAATGTGTTGACAGATATCGGTCGTCTGTGATTAGGAGTCTAGATATAAATGGGCGTTGCCTGATATAATACCAACACCCACATTTCACTAGTTATTTATAAGTTACACAAAAATCTACCGAAGAGGATCCACTGTTGGATAGGAATGGAGCCAATGACCTCGTGTAGCCTCACCTTGTGTCACTGCGGTTTGCGGGCCGCCTTGAGAATTGCATCAAAGATTCGTTCCTTTCCTAATCCCCAGAAAATGCCACAACATAAACAATATTATCGGCTTATTACAATCCTAATGCAGGGCAAAGGCTTCATCTCGATCATGCAGAGAAGGCATGAGCAATTGAGCAAGATCACAACTTTTCCTTAATGCCTAACATTCATTATAAGCCCGGATATCATTACGATGTTTTCCTTCACCAATTTCTGTAATGCCCAAGATGAGTTTAGAAAATGCATATGGTTTCACCGAACCTGAAAATGTGACAGAAGTAATGGAAAGCCTCACAATGGATGATCCGGGGCTGAAATGATGATATTAATTGATGAAGCCACTTTGGTACTTGCCCGGATTGTAACATACAACCTCCTGTATGAGAATGAGTTCTTAATCTATGGGCATGGGCCATCGCGACATTTTTTTGCAGTACTAATCATTAAACATTACCCAACAGCCCGAGAAATTCGTGAAGCTTGGTATCGAGCCTCCCAAGGGAGTGTTGCTTTTCGGACCTCCCGGTACTGGCAAGACTTTGTGCGCGAGGGCAGTCGCCAACAGAACTGATGCCTGCTTCATCAGGGTCATTGGTGAGTAGTCCAACTTTCGACTTGATACTAGAGAAAAGCCTCGTATTCATGGTAAACATTTGTTTAGCAACATGGTTGGTTGAGTTGCGGTCAACATATTGCGGGCAACACTTGTGTTGCGGAGTTGAACTCGCGATGTTGCAGAGTTGACGCCCGGCGAGCGTAAATTGAGTTTATCAACAAATGTTGATGTGTGTGGACGTGTTTGCAACTGTTTATAAACATGGCGGTAGTGTCTAATTAATAGAACTACTTTTTCATGCAACATTTTAACGCAGACTTGTGTGTGGACAACCATCATTGATTTAAACAAGGTTTCCAGCAACATTCTCGCCTCTCATCAACAGTGTTGATGAACTGTTGCTAAACAAATATTTACCATGAATACGAGGCATAAAATTTGACCCGAACTAACAGATCTAAGTCTAGGCAAGCATCCAGAATATATTATTATTATGATATGTGTTGACAATTTGTTGTATTATTGAATAATGTGTCACAATTTTTTAAGATTTTTGTTATTTTATAATTTGAATGTTTTAATATTATATTCAGCATGCTTAACATAAATAGTATTTGTACGCCGATGACGGCTAAACATAGCGTTCACTAATAATGATAACACTTGTACCTGACCTTACCTATGTTCAACAAATAAAATATATTTGTATTTATTTATTTGTATGCGTCACCGTCGACTAAATATTCGCTCACCATCAAGCGAGATAGTGGTCAAACGCGAACCGATCACTAAATAACAAATCTACAGACATTTGCATCAAAGTTTGTAATGGGATATTTTTCCGATTCTTGCATTTATTTAGAAAACTTTTGAGTTGACTGAGTTTTGAAAATTTTTAATAAGAAAAAAATTCCTAAGAGAGAGAGAGTTAGAGAGAGGTTTTGTTCTGAGGACTTACCATGACGTCTTCAAGCATCGGTAAGCTCCCTCAGTGTGGTCCCCTCATAACAGTAAACCGGTTACAGGTTATCTTTCTTTTACTAAAATATGCCTTCGTTCTTAGGTTCGGAGCTGGTCCAGAAGTACGTGGGTGAGGGTGCCAGGATGGTGAGGGAACTGTTCGAGATGGCGCGCAGCAAGAAAGCCTGTCTTATCTTCTTTGATGAAATTGACGCTATTGGTGGTGCCAGGTGAGATGTTCTTTTTAAAATTCAGTTAATATTCAGGTTTGATCTTTGGGTTTGTTTTATTATACCGAAAGTGAGTTGCAACTGTTAACCTGCATTTAATTAGGCTGTTACTATTTCGTTTTTCGATTGAATATGTACCAGGAGTGGTTTTTGATAAATATTATTGTTTTTTTATTACAATGTACCCTTACCTAGGTGATAAGTTGTTAAAACTGCGACAATTTTTTTGTGTTGTATCTAAATTTAATTATTGTTTTTGTAACTTTCCATTACTTATATTTTATTTTATGTTTGTGAAAACTTCATCAAAGTTCATTGTGCATTTTTTTTCTTAGATTCGACGACGGCGCTGGCGGTGACAACGAAGTCCAGAGAACTATGTTGGAGCTGATTAACCAGCTCGACGGTTTTGACCCACGTGGTAACATTAAGGTATGTAAAATTATTGCCAAGTTGCATTTCCTTACAACTTCTGAATCGTAAATATCATCCTTACTACTACGACAGAATGATGATGTAGGAATAGTATGTTGCTGAGAAAAACGCGAACACCGGTGAGATTTTATAAGTTTATTCGCAGTTTTGGCGCACAGATGTACAATTTATAACACAATCCACCGATAGTCGAAGATGCAAAGAATATTTAGACATAACAGTAAGCACTTTAAAGGAAATAGGAACACTAGATTAAGGCAGAAATGCTAGCTATCAAGCGGTTAGGTGCGAGGTAAATTCGTGCGTGCATTCGCCGTCGTAGTAGGTGAAGCACTGGCGGCCGCGACCGAGCGATAACGGATCCACCGTGTCAGGCCACGGCGGGGAGTGCGCGGACGCAGGCCGGCGAGGCGCACAGACAACGCGCCGCGCCAGGGTGCACCTTCTTCACACGACCATTTAATGTGCGTCGCCACAATGCAATTCAACTGACTTACGGCATCGTAGTAAGCCCGTTAGTTGAATATCTTTCTACAAACAACTACACGTCATGAAACGCGGGCAGTGCGGGTTGGTAGATGTCACATGTCTTCGAATTTGATGGTTATAGGACATGCCGGTTTCCTCACGATGTTTTCCTTCACCGTTTTAAGAACAGTGGCGATGAAATAAATTACAAAAAGTAATGCGAATCCACGACCTACAACTCGTAAGTCGGGGCCGATACCACTGGGCACTACTGATCTCTTTCCCCCCCTCAAAATTCCTGTTAATCATTAGTCGATAACTTTTTGCTAATTTATAATATAACTTCACTAACAAATCTACTTTCCCCAGGTGTTGATGGCCACAAACAGGCCCGATACCCTCGACCCTGCGCTGATGCGACCCGGTCGTCTGGACCGTAAGGTGGAGTTCGGTCTACCAGACCTGGAAGGTCGAGCGCATATCTTCAGGATCCACGCCAGGTCTATGAGCGTGGAGAGAGACATCAGATTCGATCTGCTGGCTAGATTGTGTCCTAATT
Organism: Agrotis exclamationis; assembly: GCA_950005045.1. NCBI lineage: Eukaryota > Metazoa > Arthropoda > Insecta > Lepidoptera > Noctuidae > Agrotis > Agrotis exclamationis. The sequence continues at coordinate 4,076,360 of OX465433.1, read as the reverse complement.
CTACTGGAGCTGAAATTAGGTATGTATTTATTTATTGAACAGTAATTTCAAGTTAAATGTAAAAATGCGATATTCAGTGAGCCACAAATTAAGCACAGCGATTTTTACAAGAAATGTGGTAGGACCGAATTTAGGAAAGGCTTACTGTAAATTATAATATCGCTACTGCTCTTGAAACGGTAAAAAAACATGGGAAAAAAACTGGACTCAAAAAATTTAAAACATGTAACATCTATGAATGAAGGCAGAACAACAACCATGGTCTAGATCCTGGACTAGATTCCTAGTTCAGGCAAAGGGTTTTCCATCGGCAATGACTCAGTTCAGTTGCAGCTTCGAGTTTGCATCTGTGCCTAGTTTACTGCTAACTTCACGCAAGAACCCTTTAAAAAACTTAATATTCATCATTCTACTGCCCCTATCGCCCAAATATTATCCAATTTATAGTACCCAATTTATTCGAGATCGGCGTGGCATTTTATGAGTGACGACCCCTTTTTATGCGCCTGCCAGACTATGCTCTTTGCGCTGCTCATCGCTATGCTCCTCGCGCTGCCGTGATTTGCCGCGATGTTGCCATCTCTGCCCACACACTGCTCTACTCGCGCAATTAATCGCGACGCTCCTCACTTGTAATTTGCCTTGGTGAGACAATGGACGTTGAAACGGTGGCAGCGTGCGCGCTATGCATTTTTAGTATAGCTAATTATATTAATGTAGTAAAAAGAAATATACATCGTCGTCGTCGTCCTCGTCTTGCGCGAGCGCTCGATGCGGACTGTGACCGCGCGATTATGTGGCCAGCCACTCGCACTCGTATTACCGGTCCTTTGACTCGCGCGCAAAAACCGACAAAATAGGGAGCAGTGGGCAGGACGAGGAGCATGACGTGTGGCATGACGAGTAATGTTGCCACACTATGTCTCTGCCTCCTTTCCTCGTTACTTCCCATGCCACTCGTCGAGTGTGTGGCAGGCGCATTAGACATCGAAATGCATTTGGAAATACTTAACTGGACTTTTTCCTCTCAGGTCCGTATGCACAGAAGCGGGTATGTTCGCGATCCGCGCCCGCCGTAAGGTAGCAACAGAAAAAGATTTCTTAGAGGCCGTCAACAAAGTCATCAAGTCATACGCCAAGTTCTCAGCAACGCCACGCTACATGACTTACAACTAAATGCCTTATTTGTATTTCATCTAGGTGCTTTTTCATTGTACTGATTGTTGGTTTTATGCTGTTTTCAAATGAGGTTTTGTTTTGTTAACGTTTCTTCTTTGCAATGATTATGGCACTCAGATGATGGGATGTGTTTATTATATACTCGAATCTGAATATTATGGATATTTTATTACAGATATATTGTGTGTAATGAATGCAGTCCCTTAAAAATAACTTAGATATTGTATTTGAATAATTTCTAATAAAACTTTATTGTAAAATAATATCTTTTGTTCATTTTCTTTTACCTACCACGATGTAATAAATGAAGGAATTGCTGTCCTTATTAAGCCAAAGGTTACTAGAAGAATACCGTGTGCAGAAAATCACGATGTAATAATTAATTATTTGTTTAACAGTGAAATAAATAGAGATGTGGCCTTTTTGCAACCGATTAGTACTAATGGCCGTAAGCCAAATGTAACAAGATTTTTGTATTATTTAAGGCTGTCAGTTTCTTTGAACTCTGACCTAGCTACCCCTACCATTACTTGAAATTCGGTTTATTAAAGATCTAAGCATACATAGGGACAGACAGAAAAAGCGACTAGTGAAACGTGCGGTTGTCTACGGCTAGATAAAGAAAAAAACACGCTCGCCACAACGACGTCAAGTCAATCGAATTGCATCATTATATCGTTGTAGCAAGGACGATTTTCATTTTAGCTAGCACAAATTGCAAATCGCACGAAACACGTCATGGGGAAGCTCCCTTACTTGCTTCACAAATGCACTTACCAAAAAACCAATTAGGAGGGTAGCTGAATAAAAAAATTGCTTGTCAAATTATTGATGACAGTTATTTAATTGAAAACAGGCGGTATTCAATCAATTGTATTGTAACCGAAAAATAAGTGTAAGCAGAACGACCCTGAATTGTGAAAAATAAGTATTTTACAGTAATTATTTGTTTTTCAGTGGTTTATTTTATACACAAAATGTCGCAGGCTGTGATTGAAAACGTAAGTAATTTCATTATTGTAGAAAATACTATCTGATTATCATTCACCACCATCAAAATAATTCCTGATTATTTATTGTATTTAAGGCTTTATGAACTCATAGACCACAATTATTAGAGGTTCAAAATCTAAAACTTAGCAATGTAATATCAAATAATGCTGAGAAGAGCATTTATTTTACATCAGAAGTATATAAGATGGTGCAATAGCAAAGCGACCCCATTGTCTGATTTAATTGCGTAGTTTTTGATCTCAAGTTTTAAATAAAACAAAATGGTTCAAAACTACAACTACGGGGACTGTACATCTTTCAAAATTAAGTGAAACAGTTGACTTGAGGGTTTGAAATACAACGCGGCATCGACTTGGACACAGTACTATTATTCCCTACATACTCAGTGCCGCGACAGCGGTGAAGCTACAGTTTGTCAAGTGGATTTTCAACTTCAAAAATCTATGACAAGATCGTCGACAAGTTCATCATTTAGTATTATAGATACTTGGTCCTTGATCAAACGGCGAGCTATCCATTACACGCTGTCCGCAAGCTACAGTGGCCGGAAATTGCCTCGCAACGACCGACGGCGACGACGCCCCGTGGGCATTGAGTTATCTAACTTTTAGTCGTCGTCTCAGATAAGTTCAATATGTTACGACAATTTCCAGGAAGCATATACGGATGTGGTGGAGTTATGTGCCCTACTGCAATGTCTGGGGTTCAGTGTCAAGTCCCTGGACTCTAGCGATGGCAACATCAGCCAGGACGGGGGGATGAGGAGTGTGGTTATTAACTGTCAGGTAAATACTATCATCAGAGGCTAACAAAGGGTATGTCGTAAATGAAAAAATAGGCCAATTTAGGTCCAATTTTTGATGAAAATCACAACCAGTGTTCCTCCTCAAATATTTTGTGTTTGGATATTTTAGGAGAAGCTTGGACGAAGTTTTCAGCGTGTCTCAAAAACCTACCCAAAATGTCAGCCGTGCTAGCTGGGCCAAATAATACCTAATCAATGAATACGCAGTCGACAGACCATATTGATAATTTTATGGCTCATTTCCTACGCATCTATGAGCATCATTAAATTATTAATAAGGTTTAAAGAAAACGCAATAAATGGCACTTAATTTCGGTATAAAGAATCGGATAGGAGCACGTTACATACAATGATATTATAAAGTCATAGATATGTTATACACTTACAAAACAACAGAAAAAAATGCTCCGCGGCGAGAGGCTGCACACATACACACTTTTTATTCACACATTACATTTCACTACAAGTAAAAAGGATAGCGTGATAAAACCAATAAGAAAAAAAGTGACAGCTAGATGTTGTCAGTGCCAATCAGCGCTCGTTGGCATCATAGAGAGATAGAGAAAGAGAATTTGTTGTCGCACTCTTTCTTTTACGACGCCATTAATATAGAAACGTAATGTTTTATTATTTTGGGAAAATATTAAGAAAAATAGTATATTTACGAATGATATGTGATTGCTTGACTTTTAGAAGTCTTGCTTGTATAATTTGTACAATGTCTCATTTCATTTTCAATGGTTTTGAGTCACTTTTACTTTTGATTCACTCTGTTTACGTGACGTGCATCCGTTGACGCCGGCAACGTCGCACTGAGGTCAAGGTTTGTGAATCAACCACATTTGAGCGTGTTCTTTCTGAGCGCGTATAACGTATCTACACCTTTTTAGTTATAATATCATTGGTTACATACAATTGATTTAAATTTATTATTTATTTGTGATAGCATTAAATACCTTCTTAGCACATCTCGTGTATAAAATAATAAAATGAGATACTTGTTTGCTTAATTAGAAGTTTTATTACTTACTAATTAGAGGTAGTAAATGCTTATCACGCACATTGATTGGTTCAATTTCTATTTAAGTACAAAATTATTGGTTCATGACAGCTGCAAGACATGAATTTGTAACCAACATTAATTGCAGTTTATACCATACGACCCTGTATTTAATGATCGAAACCCTGAATGCAGTAACTAGCATGATACATGCCAACCATAGAATAGGATACTTAATTGACTGAAAAAATCTTATTAAGTACTTCGTCAGTTAGAAAATTAAAAAAAACCAGTATTTTTCTTTTGGAATTTAGGTACGCAAACCAAACTTGACGAAGATACGAAAATTTTAAAGTTAGCAATACGTCACAAGCAAGTACAATTTTTACTTGCTTGTGACGTCACTAAGTAGCCGCCACTCTCGAATTTTAATGCGTTTTATCTTTGTAAATATTCGTTGGTTTCTCAAAAGAAAAATAAGAGTTCATTATTTTTTTAGGGTTCCGTAGTCAACAAGGAACCCTTATAGTTTCGCCATGTCCGTCCGTCCGTCCGTCCGTCTGTCCGCAGCTTAGCTCAGAGACGCCCAGCACTAGAAAGCTGTAATTTGGTGTAAATATACGGATTTGTTGCGTCATAAAAGTGGTAAAATAAAATCTCGTAAAATATTTTTTTTTAGGGTACCTCCTGTACACGTAAAGCGGGGATGTTTTTTTTTTTCTCGCGTACCCCTTAGTGTGGGGTATCATTAAATAGGCCTTTAAAAAATATTGGTAGTTTCCATCAACAATTTTTTGATAAAAAGATTCGTTTGTGAAATATTAAGCTTTAAAGTGCTAATTTTTGCCCTACTCGAGTGTCCCCCCCCTCTACCAGCTAAACGGTTATGTTTGGGGGTGTGAAAAAATTTACAATAGTAGTATATATAACGAAGTTTAAAAGAAAATTATCATGACTAAGTGGGCTTTACAAGTTTACGAGTAATAGTTGACCAACTTATAAAACGTACTGGGATAACATTTTCCTAAACAAAATGTATCGAAGAACAACTGCAAATGTAAGTTTGTCAACTTCATTTTTACAGCTATAATAGGTAGTGGAGTGGAGTGGAGTGGAGTGGAGTGGAGTGGAGTGCAGTGGAGTGGAGTGCAGTGCAGTGGAGTGGAGTGGAGTGGAGTGGAGTGGAGTGGAGTGGAGCGGAGTGGAGTGGAGTGGAGCGGAGTGGAGTGGAGTGGAGTGGAGCGGAGTGGAGTGGAGCGGAGTGGAGTGGAGTGGAGTGGAGCGGAGCGGAGTGGAGTGGAAGGGAGTGGAGCGGAGCGGAGCAGAGCGGAGCGGAGTGGAGTAGAGCGGAGTGGAGCGGAGTGGAGTGGGGTAGTGTGGGGTGGAGGGTCGAAAATCGCTTGAACCTTTTTAACAGGTTCATAGCGATTTTCGACGTGCCTTGACACCTCTCAAGTTTTTTTTTTTAATACGTCATAAATCGTAAACCTTTCAAAGTTGGAACCAACTACAAGAACTTTTATAGTATGTTATTACTTGCTGCTACGGAACCCTTTATGGGCGAGTCCGACTCGCTCTTGGCCGGTTTTTAACGGTTAAATAACGGACCAATTAGAGTTACAATTTATTTGATATTGTCAACTAGCTTATTAATAGAATGGACAGTAATAAATAATACCAGCACCATATTTTCAGTCATCGGGTCTCCACGTGGTGTTGGAAAGTCCGAGCTTGTCATGCTCTTGTCCGACTACCACGACCCAGCAGAACAGCGGAGTTTGGCAGGTGTCGGGCATCGCAGGAGGAAAACAACTGGATAAGGTAAGACCTATACCTACATCATCATCCGGAAACGTCCACTGCTGGATAGAGTTGAGAGTCCCCGTTAGAACGATACATCAAGCTATGCATCATCATCATCATCTCAGCCATAGGACGTCCACTGCTGAACATAGGCCTCCCCTTTAGATCTCCACATATACCGGTTGGAAGCGACCTGCATCCAGCGTCTTCCGGCGACCTTTATAAGGTCGTCTGTCCATCTTGTTGGTGGACGTCCAAAACTATGCATACCTGCAAAATATATGTAGTTAGAGAAACTTGATAAACTACTTAAATGGGATCTATCAATATCAAATGCACTGAAAGAAAAATTGATAAAAGAAATCTTTATGAACTTAAATTGGATCACCCACTCGTTTCTTTTTTTTCCATACATATTATAGACTACAGGCTCATGTCCAAAATGGATGGGTCACAAAATGCGTAATTATCAGAAATCCGGTTGCCTGATAAAACATTTTAATTAACGAGTGGCCTATTCATAGTTTATGATAAACTCACGTCCGTTATGGTAAAATTAAACGGCGTTTCAACTAAACCCGGGAACTCCCGAATATCGGCATTCGCTCTGCCCCGCTCTGGCCGCAGGGAAAGTACATTTTTAATGATTTCTACAATTTGTCTGTGGTAAGGTATGTTCGCTGTTTAATCAGTTTAGTTAATTAAAAACCGGCCAAGTGCGAGTTGGACTCGCCCATGAAGGGTTCCGTAGTAGCAAGCATAGATTAGGGATATAATTATATTATTATTATTGAGATTAGTAAGTAATATGCACAAACAATAAAAATAACTTTGTTTTTCATAGTGTTTGTATGAACGGCAAAGTTATTTTAGCGGTTTTTGAAAATGTACTATATCTCAAAAACTGCTAACTGTATCTCATCCAAACCAATTTTCGTTGGAAGTTTTTGTTGAGGTCTACATTATATATTTTTTTTAGTTTTATTGTTCTCTTATTTTAGAAGTTACAGGGGGGGGGACACACATTTTACCACTTTGGAAGTATCTCTCGCGCAAACTGTTCAGTTTAGAAAAAAATTATATTAGTAACCTTAATATCATTTTTAAAGACCTATCCACAGATACCCCACACGTATGGGTTTGGTGAAAAAAAAAATTTGAGTTTCAATTCTAAATACAAAATTTGTTTTGTTTTTATTTTTGTGTAAAAATCCTAATGCGGTTCACATAATACATCTACTTACCAAGTTTCATCAGGATAGCTCTCATACTTTCGGAGAAAAGTGGCTGTGACATACGGACGGACGGACAGACAAACAGACAGACAGACATGACGAATCTAAGGGTTCCGTTTTTGCCATTTGGCTACGGAACCCTAAAAACGATGTTATTTTTGGATGAAATAATGAATACTTATTAATTACGACAGACCGGTTAGAGCGGTAGATGAGCGTTGTGTGTTTGGGTTCAGTTCCCGCTTGATGCAAATATTTGTATGATCTACAAGTGGTTGTGCCGGATTTAAGCGTCTGTGTAGAGTCACGAGCATTATTATGTATACACAAAGCAGTATTCAAAAGCGATGCTCTGCTACTATACTGCATATATATTGATTAAACTTTTGCCTTTTCATTAGACTTCTATTTTGGAAGCCATACCATTACGAAATAGGTCTTATTTCAAAGTTGATTTCTATTTTACGAGTAAATTGCGTTTGAATTTTGTTAAGTGTTTACATGTTATTGTTCGTGACTGTACATACACAAACACCTAAATCCTGAACAACCACGTCTATTTACAATAGGTAATTAAAACTCACATGAGTTTTAATGTTTGTAAACTCACATATAGCAGAAATTACTAGTGTGGGGCAAAGAAAAAGAAATTATCTATGTATAGGTATATGTATTTCAGAAAGGTAAGTATTATAATAATATGTGTGATGGATGTTATGTTATGTAAGTACAACAATTTCTTATTCCAGGAATTCGGATGTTCTCTACTTGGTTCACTTCCGAAGAGTCACCGCGAACGTCTGGCTAAGGAGCTTCATGAGATGATCAGATGTATTAAGCAACATAACGAATCGGATGCTGAGATACCTATGGATGCCATAGAAAATAAGTCTACCAGCATGATTGAACTGAAAACTCCAGAGAAAATGTAAGATAACAATAAAAACAAATTATAAATTAAATCACGTCGTGTTTGAAATGTTTTATTTAACTAAGGTTTTCCAGTATTTCTAAACGATGGTTAAAAACTGATCAGGATGTTGAGATGGATGTGTGGAGTGACAAGAATGGATAAAGTAAGGAATGAGTTTATAAGGGGAAGTTTGAAAGTGGCGCCTGTTACAGAAAAAATGAAAGGGAATCGTCTATCTTGGTATGGACATGTGATGAGGAGGGATGTCACCCAAGTGACTAAAAGAGATGAGTATGAATGTTGATGGATGGAGAGGAAGAGGAAGGCCAAAGAAAAGATGGATGGATTGTCTAAGGAATGATATGAAAGAAAAAGGAGGAGAAATGATACTGTGACGTCTGATAGGGGATGGAAGAAGAAAACGTGTTGCGCCGACCACAAGTAGAATGGGATAAGGGCAGGAAGAAGAAGAAGGTTCAAATCAAAGGCGATCCTTCGCGGGATACGGTGCCATGCGTCTCGTAAGCGCGCGATCATTGTTTTATTAAGTAGGCATTGACGCGACTATTCTTAGAAATATGCAGTTACGCCATAGTTCCCGTTTAGGAATTATTCAAAACTCTTGTTTTAAATAATTCCGGAACGCTTGCTAAATACTACAAACAATAATGTTTATAAACATCCATTGGTGTCCAATTTTGTACTTATTCATTTTCAGGGAATTCCCGGTCAAAAACGAGACGCCTACGCGGTACCGCTCCCTCGATACCCTCACGGCACCAAAGAGGGAGTGTGAACAACCCCTACCTGACCCCGGGCCCTTGCAGAAAGTGGATATCGCCGATGCGTCTGCCGAAGAGAGTAAAGACAAAAAGGTATTACGTAATGCTTTCTACTCCTTAGGTCGCTGATTTAGCTGGTAGGTACGCCCGAAATTAGTATTGTGTCTCATTCCAGGACCCGATGGTTCAGTGTACTTTGAGGGTTTTTGGATTGGATGTCTTTAGGACTTGGATTGGCTAATTAGAATTTAAGGATCGAGATTGCGACCGAGATACATTGCATACAACTTGATGGAGTCCTTCTTGAGTCACCTGATCTACATGTTACACTGAACAATTTGCTATGTTGCTAATTTCTGAATACTGAAAAAAAAAAACAAATTCTTTAATACAACAAATCGGATGCGAGATCGCCTATATACTTAACGTTTTTAGGGTTCCGTAGCCAAATGGCGAAAACGGAACCCTTATAGATTCGTCATGTCTGTCTGTCTGTCCGTCCGTATGTCACAGCCACTTTTCTTCGAAAGTATGAGAGCTATCCTGTTGAAACTTGGTAGAAAGATGTATTATGTGAACCGCATTAGGATTTTCACACAAAAATCAAAACAAAACAAATTTTGGGGGTGCCCCCCATACTTAGAATTGAAACTCAAAAAAAAAAAAATCACCAAACCCATACGTGTGGGGTATCTATGGATAGGTCTTTAAAAATTATATTGAGGTTACTAATACCTTTTTTTTCTAAACTGAACAGTTTGCGCGAGAGACACTTCCAAAGTGGTAAAATGTGTGTCCCCCCCCCTGTAACTTCTAAAATAAGAGAATGATAAAACTATAAAAAATATATAATGTAGACGTCAACAAAAACTACCAACGAAAATTGGTTTGGATGAGATACAGTTAGCAGTTTTTGAGATGTAGTACATTTTCTAAAACCGCAAATATAACTTTGCCATTCATACAAACACTATGAAAAACAAAGTTATTTTTATTGTTTGTGCATATTACTTACTAATCTCAATATAATTATATCCCTCTATGCTTGCTACTACGGAACCCTTAATGGGCGAGTCCAACTCGCACTTGGCCGGGTTTTTTTTCCCCTACCAATTACATTTATGTCTGCATATTCGGCATCCACCTAAATATATACTTTTTTTTTCATTCCAGCAGATTATGTGTCGCAGACAAAGTACATACACGCTATCTTCCACTCCAGGCAGTGCTAAGATTAGAAATAAAACATCAAGGTAATTATTACAAAATTAAACCTTAAACCTTAGCTAATTAGTTAATGTATAGGTACCATCATCGGCTTGGCGCGGTTCTATAGGTACCAATGCGTCTCATATTCGGTATTTTTGTTCTATTCCTCGAGAGAATCCGCCGTTATGATGTCATTTAGGTACTCCTTTTTCTTTCACATCATTCATCACATTTCATCTACTACGTGACTTTATTACTAATAGTATACTTATCTCTCTGCTTTCTGCCAGTTTTTTGGTACGACATCGACCCTGATCTGTTAGTAACAAAACTAATTTAGGTGAACAGCCTTCTACATAGGCTCACCTAAAATCAATGAGTAACTATATCTTATCTATGGCTTCATATTTTCAGTCCCATACAAGCTTCTCAAAATACCCTGCTGGAAAGTTTGATAGCAGCAGAGAAAGCCGCTGAAGAGCTGCATAATAAACTGACATACGTCATCAGAGAGTTTATGGAGGACGGCAAACATGACTCTTCAATGTCGTCGCTGACGCTGGACGTCTCCAAGATTTCGTTGCTGAAGGTAGGCAATAAAAATTAAAGTAAAAGCCTAATGTGAAGGGGAAAATATCTACTTAAACCCGGGCCTCTTACTTTTGATACTGAATTAGAACCATTAACTTTTGTTTACAGTGTCCTGAAGCTTCCAAAGCTCAATTTGCATCAAGCCCAAATCTATCCGGTTTAGGTATGCCCAAGGAAGAACTAACAAAAAGCCACTTGAAGCGATTTGAAAGCGCTTCAACATCCAATTTAGCGCCTAGATCAGTAACTGCAAAAGACAAGACGATCACCTCCCGACTGCGGCGCATTTCACCCAATATTTTTAAAGGAAAGAAAGATTCCCCGAGTACGAATATTGATAAAAATAAAGCGCAAGACGCGAGAAGTAAACTTAACAGTAAGTTTTCTTTAAAATGTTTCTTCATAACACTCTTTTTTTGTAACCTCAGATGAATGAAATAGGGTAGTCTAGTACAAACTAATTTGGTTTGGTATGCGACGTATGGTGTGGAAACTGCCTTAGAACCACACATTCGAACACGGATCATCCACCAAACCGGATGCACTAAAATGCGTACCTAATGGATTATAGCCCACTCCCTCTCATAAGAACGAAGCCTGTATTCCAGCACCGGTAAGATTATAAAGCTTAACTAGTTGACAGTATCTTTCATTAACATCTTTGCAGGTCTGTTCAAGCCGAAAATAGTCACACCAGTGCGTACCCCGAGATCAAACATGGAAGCGAGCCCTAATCTCAGTTCATCAAGAAAGAAATTCAGCCATATCAAATCAACCATACCAAGACCTTCTTCTAAGAAAGAATAGAAACTCATCATTTTAGTAAAAAAAAAATGTTTAATGCAGATCATAACTAGTTAGTAGGCAGTTAATAAAAAATAGTGATCGAACGATGGTTCAGTTTGACCAACTATGCTATTCTCCATATGAAATCTCATCCCTGAACGCGATGAGGCGGCTTTGAGATTTACCGATCGTGCAGTGCGAGCGTTAAGGGCTAGTGTCGTTGTCAGTAGCTGTGAATATTAACATGTTACAAAAACACATTAACGCACAAATCCGGAATTACTTTGACAACATTTGGAATAATAAATTGGCTAAAGTTGATAACCCTAGTCAAGATATTTGGCGTGTGACTAAATCTCTCAAACCTAGATCAGTAAATATTCCACCCCTTAAACTCTCAGATGGGTCCCTGACTACTAGCACGGCAGACCAATGCAACGTTTTAGCAAAGGCCTTTGGTGACAATATGAACCTCACAACAAAATGGGTTTGTGATTCTGAATTAAAGGAAAAGGTATCGCAATCAATGTCGCTTAATAATGAGTATAATCCTTCTTCAGATTTTATAAAACTTGTTAGACCATTTGAGATCCGTAAAACTCTGACCAAGATGAAAGGTCGTAAAGCAGTTAGTCATGACGGGATCCATAACTTGCTCTTAAAAAACTTACCGCAGAAAGCGGTAGTTTACTTAACTAAAATATTCAATGGTTGTTTTAGGCTAGGGTATTTTCCAAACATCTGGAAAAAAGCCAAAATAATACCGCTTAAAAAACCTGGCAAAGACCATACGCTACCCCTAAACTATCGCCCTATTAGTCTGCTTCCTTCACTTGGCAAACTCTTTGAATCCCTAGTTTATACTAGACTTTTGCGTGCCACTGGGCAGTTTCTGATCAACGAACAATTTGGGTTTCGTGCCACTCACTCAACCACCCAACAGCTGGTCAGAGTTTGCGAACACATTTCCCATCACCTAAATCTAAAACAGTCCACAGGTATGTTTTTGCTGGATATCGAAAAGGCCTTTGATACGGTGTGGCACGAAGGTCTGTTACATAAGTTACTAACCCTGGAGGTACCTATGCCTCTTGTTAAATTTATACAATCGTACCTTTCCGATCGGCAATTCCAGGTATACATTGGAAACACCACTTCCTTACCACAAAATATCCCAGCAGGGGTTCCGCAGGGTGCCATTGTAGGCCCCCATTTATTCGTCCTGTTCATAAATGACATCCCCATACAACCTCGAACCAAGTTAGCCTGTTTTGCCGATGATACTGCATCTTATACCTCTTCAGATGATGTCGACTTGATCATAGGTCGCCTACAGTATTCCTTGGACTTGCTTCTTAATTACTTTAAGAAATGGAAACTTAAAATAAATGAGGAAAAAACCGAAGCAATCTTTTTCTCCCGTGCCAGGAAACCCCCTCGAAGAACTTTAAAAATAGCAGGCCATTCAGTACCTTGGAAGACTTCTGTGCGTTATCTTGGGATTATAATGGATACCCGCCTAAATTGGTCCAAACATATTGCAAACTTGCGTTTGAAAGGTGCCAAAGCCCTCGGTGCTTTAAGCCCTATCATGAACCGTAAAAGTAAATTAAGTAGCAGTACTAAACTGAGGATTTATACTACTCTTGTCCGCCCATGTATTACGTACGCCTGTCCTGTTTGGAGTAGCACATGTCTTTCAAACCATCACTTACTCCAAGTTATACAAAATAAAGCAGTTAAAATATCCTACAACACAAAGTTCAAAACAAATATTAAATCATTGCATAAATCTATTAAGCTTCCCTTGCTATTTAATCATATAATTAAAATTTCATCAAAATTTTATAATAAAAACTTAAAAACTACTACTAATCCCCTAATTACAAACCTGTGTTCATCAACTTTAAATACGTTACCTTATGATATCGACAGATACGGCACTTACCGCCTGCCGCATCACTACATTTTGTTCCCACCAAGCGAAATGCGATCGACCAGCGGCTTGACCTCTGTGGAGCCCGCTGGCGTCCCTGCCCCGGCCGATATTCACCGAAGCGCGGGCGGCGGCGAGGGTCCGCCCGCTAATCACTAAACTGGTCGTGCGCACTGAGTGATTAGTACTTTTTTATAATAATTGTTGACATACCTACGTGCAAGCAGTAAAATTATTGGTTCTAAATAGTTTACATTATACTAGATGTTCCTATATTTGTTGTGTTATGTCTATGTTATATTAACAGTCTTAAAACTATGTCTTATAAGCTTTCAAAGGCGATTTGCTAGCCTAATAAAGTGCCTTAAGGCGCGGTCTTATCTCATATTCCCAAAAATTGGTTTCTTAGAACGTCGAGTATGACGTAATGTAATAAAAATAAGCAACGCGAAAAATACAGTGAACAGAGAAGGGTATAAAGAAGAATTTAAACCGAACAGAATAATAAATAAGAGTTTGATATTCCCAATAAAAATTGGGAAGTTGTAGCACAAAAATAAACTTTGACGTCGAAGATCTCTGTATTTCCAGCGATAACAACAGTTTTTTTTTAAGAATTTAGTAGGTTTACCATTTTTTTAAAACTTTAACCGAACCATTATTTAATTTTATGTCTATATTTTAAATAATCTAAAGAAAAGCAGTAAAATAAATGCCCATTCGCAGCTTACGTCACATTTCAACACAAATGTCATTTTTTCAATTTTCAATCTTATTGACGCTCCATAGTGGTGACAATAGTTTACGCGGTCATAAGCGATTAAAATCGTAGTCAGTCCGCGCCTTAATTCTTGTGTTAATGTATCTTAGGGTAAGTGCATTTTTGTCAAGTGTTTTTATGCATAATAAAGATTATTGAAAATGAAATGAATGAGTAGCTGTGAATAGCAAAATTTAGTCCGAGCGTGGCGTAAGCGCTTCGGCCCCGCTGTCAAGGCTGTGATTTTAAAGAATAGCACTGCAGGTTCGGTTTCGGCACCATCGAAACTATTTGATGTGAATAAATTTTCGTATGTAGTCGGGTTAGTTTTGGGTGAGTTTGCAGCAAGTGCTATTCTTTATAAACACAGCTTTATGACCCTGCGGCCGCAGCGCTCACATCACGCTGGGATTAAAGTTTGCAAACTTGCGGCGTGAACTTACGGTGAGCGCTCGCTTTTCGCGATTGGGCGATCTCAAAGCCGCCGCGTCGAAGAGTCCAGCGATATGATTTCTTATAGAGAATAGCATAAGCTGCTTGTGACTGTCAGCTGTGTCGGCGCGATCGTTTTGAATAAAGGATAGGTACGCAAATTGGATGCAACTGAATGTCAATTTTGAAAAAGTTCACTTACAAGAGTAAGTTTAAAATGTTGATAAATAAATAACTTTGTTGCATACCCCAGTTATTGTTTTTTTTAACGAGTTAATTGTCTGTTTAAAATACGAGTATGTGTTAAAAGCTATAAAATACATTTTCATGTCTAAATAAGTTTTCGTTTAGGCCGAAATTGGAACCAGAGCCGAAGGTTCATTCTGTTTCGGAAGAAAATACCTACTTCGGTCAGACACAAAATTAAACTAGTATTTTAAATATACTATATTATTTAGTTATCATCCTATAGTAACATTTATGTATTTGCAACCCCGTCAAGTATCAGATAGGTCAGAATATGAATAAGTTCTTATTAATTTTTCAACTTCTTTTTCTAAAGAGTGAGTTTTGTATTCTTTTCTTTTTGTTTTTGGTCTTGAATGCTTGGCTTCGTTGTCTTTTTTATGTGCTTTTTCTTCAGCACTTACTTTTCTCTGTAGATTTATTGCAGCAGGATAAATGATACTTTCAATTAATTCTTCTCTTGCTCCCTTCACGCAACTATCCCCTTTGTTTTGTATGGCATCTCGGCTGGACTTTTTTACCTTTCTATTCTTTTCAATATGGACCTCTTCTGTACTTTCTTCACCACTATTTATTGATTTTAGATCTGAATGTTCATGTTTTGTTCTATTAACAATTTCCTTTTGTTGAACCTTGGTAGTTAATTCTTTTAAGGTGTATTTTTCAGCTCTTGCACTTTTTTTCCTGTCGTCTTTCGCTAATTTGAGGCAGATTGTAGCTTTTGGGTATCCAATGAATTGCTGATAGCATCCTCCTTTTTCCAGTGATACAAAGGGTTTGAAAAATCTTCTAGGGTGAATATCTTCTGGTGTCTCATTTAATAGCACATAGGCCTTCTTGAGAAATGTTTTCTTATCAATAGGGTTCTGCATGTGGAAGAAATGTTCAAGTTGTTCATGAGACTTTAGCCTTTTCAATGCATTTCTTTGCACAATGTTGTATGAAACTACAGCCATGAGAATGAATGCCGGCTCATTACTCAGTATGTGGTCCCACAGTATCAGCCACTCGGAGCATGTTAGTACCTCACTAAAAGCTGTTTCTAGAATTTTAAGAGCATAAGTTTGACTTGTGATTCCAACTTCACAGAAATGGGTCAATAGTGGTTGATCATGCTCAGCCAGAATGTTTTCAACAATGGCCAACACACTTATTGGAGGGAATGGAGCATATTCAAACCATAGCTGACAATAATTGCACAATACACTAGCCACAGATTCAAATAGCAAAAGAGGATCTTTTTGAAGTACCTTCACAAAAGGGAAAACAAAACCAGGCAAGAACTTCATCACAGCAAATAATGAACACCAGTGAGATAGACAGGACAACAGACGTTTTAAGCTTTTCAGTGTCACTGCACTGTGGATAGTAAACTGCTTCTCAATATCTTTGTAGGCAGGATGAATGCCTTTTTCAAGGAGACTGGCATAAGCAGCCTTATTTCGTGGAGTATCCAACAGTGACCTCCATATTATTGAGCGGAACTTATCAGGATATTCACCATATTGCATCAATATTCTCCTTAATCTAGCGCTATCCATACAAATGCGCATCTTTTCTTCAATTTTATATTTTGAATGTGTTTGTTTCTGGGAAGGAATTTTAAATGCCGAAGTGCCTGGGATAGCCTTAGTCATAGCTTCTACTACACAGTTCTGACAGTTTTGAACTGAATCCATTACATATGAACAATTGTAGATATTAACTTCACCGAGTTGCAGTATGCATAAGAAGTATTTTCCTGTAGGACTGACGACAAACCTACGAATACTGGATGATTCTGGATGTATAATATGAACTATATTTAAAGATTCTACATCTAGTAAATAAAGAATACAATCACTGCTCAATATAGCAAGGATTTTGTTTGCTCCACCATCAAATAACTGAGGAATAAATGCTATTTGATGAGCACCACTTATGTTGTATTTAGACATGTTTATTGAGTTTATGGCCTTCCAAGTGTCCATACTGAATAAAATTAACATGTTGGCTAGACCAGCCATGGCCATAGCACGTCCATTCATAGTGAAAGCGATGCTTTTCATGTGTTTCAATTCACTTGGTATTATCTGCTTCACAGATTTCATGTTCTCATGTCTCCAAATCTGTACTGTGTCATTTTGAAAACATGCCACAAGGTACTCCCCAGCGGGAGAAAACATTATTTGTTGGATTTGAGCACCCAAGTATGTGTTTAAGGTGAAATACTTGGTATAGTTGCGTAGCTCCCACAGAATAGCTTCTACAGGGCTTGCTGTTAGAAGATTGTTCGTTTTTACATGGTTAGAGAAGGAAATGTGTCTTACTGGTGCTGTGTGCCCCGCTAGCGTGAGGGAGGTTTGTCCAGTTTCGGTGTCCAAGAAGTTCATCTCATACTTCTTCGACATGGCGACTATTATGGTGTCCTGTTTGTTGGGCACGAATTGTAAGGCAGTGCACGGCCCCGTTCCGGTTAATTTCCAGAATTTTAGGTCGGAAAAGTCCAGAATAAAAATGTTGCCGGCGTTGTCCGCACACGCAAGTTTGTCATTGTTGTCGTCGAATACACCGGTAGAGAATCGTATTCTGCGACATTCGCCATTAGCGCCGCGAACCGTATGATGCAGCTGTAGTATGACACCATCCTTTGGCTTCGATTTTAATTTAATATCAAATTTTTCTACAGCACCCTGCTCATCTCTCTTCTCTTGTTCCATTTATAATTATTAATGTACCAATATTTTTGTATGAATCAAAAAACATATTAATGTCAGATTGTTGACATATTTTTTTCGTAGATTTATCGGAACAAATATTTAAAATTTGGCGGAATCAAGCAATCAAAACAAAAACAGAGATTGTTACAAATTCTCGATGACAGATAGTAATGACAGTCGGACACTATCACAAAATATTTGACACATTGGACATATGGACGTGAAACGTCACTGAACGCTACGTTCGGATACCGATGTTTTATTCATTTAAATGGAAATGTTATAAAAAAAAGTAATTTACTCTGTAAAATGAGATCCCAATATATATACGTACAGACACCAGCACATCAACCTACCTCAATCTGTCAAATTTCTTTAATAGATTTTCAACCTTATCACAATAGGGGAAGGATAATGTTCGATTGGTAATATTTAACAGATTGGGGTAGGTTGACCTGCTGGCACAGACTCCTGCTGGTGTCTATACATTTTTCTATATATAATACTTGGTGTTGAAATCGCAGCATATTAAACATTTCTACAAATTGTCACATTCAATTTTATCGATGTACAAACGCCAGCACATTAATCTCTCCAAATCTATGAATGTATAACAGATTTTCAATAGTATCACAAAAGAAAAAGATTCTTATTCGATTGGGAAAAGCGCAAGTATGGACTGACTCTTTCAAAACCAAATGTTTATTTAAATTGTCATAATGTCTACAAAGAGAAGAAAACTATTTTGAGACTATCTCTTTTATTACAATACTAGTGGCCCGTCCCACCTCGTCCAATTTTGTGCAAACTTCACATAAAGCATCTACTAAATAGATCAAACAAAGCCTAAACATTTGGTTTGGGTAGGTAAGCCGTTCTTGAGTTATAACATTACAACGAAAAGTGGCATTGATTTTTATTTATAAGAGAAGAAGATAGACTTCTAATGGGGATGGCAACTGGGAAACGAATGGCGCTAGTATAGCTAGTTCCAAGCATCGTCATTGGTTCAAATCTTATAGGTACTTCAAAATAGTACTACCTCATTGGTCGGATTAGGACTTAGCTATAGTCACGCGCGCCGTCCGGCGGCGAGATGGGCAGACGACATTGTTACCATTGCGGGAGTATCCTGGATGAGGCTGGCGCAAGACCGTGGAGCTTGGCACAAACAAAGAGAGGCCTATACCCAGCAGTGGGTGAAGACGGGCTGTGGATGATGATGATGATGATGATGGTAACGCCATCTACATTTTCTTTGACTGGCCTTCCCTATTGCTTTGCCTTCTTTCTAGAGAGTATGATTTTTAACAGATACTCTGTCCATTCTCTGAATCTACGGTAAAAAGCCCATGGAGCTGTCATTATTACAAACAAAAACCGTCCAAGAGTCCCATAAGAGTCCGCGCCACCACTCATGACCTGCTGAAAATTCAAGGTACAGACGCCAGAAGGTTAACCTACCCGAATCTGTCAAATTTTACCAATCGACCATTCCATTTAGTTTATAATATTCTACTATACCTTCCACTACTGTGTTAAAAAAAAGGTTAAAATCTATTAAGGTGAAAGCGCACTAGGCGGAACTGCACAGCAGCGGAACTGCGCGACACCACGCTTTTCTTTGCCACGCAGTTCGGTTGCACTGTAGTTCCGTTGCCGCTTAGTGGGTGATGTCTTGTATAATTTCATATAAAGAATATTTTGACGCGTCGTGTCGCACAGTTCCGCAGCATTGCAGTTCCACGTGCGGTTTCACTTTTAAAGGTCATCGGGCGGAATCCGACCCGGTCGCGGACATGAATGAAAATGGTCCAGAACGAAAGAGCATAATTCACTTAATATTGTCCATGATTATTTTATTTCGAATCCATGGGAGAACAAAGTTATATCTAAAAACATATTTATTCAAAAAATCTCCGTTCATTGTCTTAACGCTTGATTTGTACGTTTTCAGAGTATCTTTTGTTTTTATTGACTAGATGAGATGTACACTAAAATTGATTTTTGCTGCTTGTTTGGAATTTTTTTAATAATAAATGTAATTGATCCGTGTTACATCGCAGAAAACACATAATTACTTTCGGGACTTTTTTAGAAAGATATCGGGATCTTCTAGAGTTATTCACTTAACTTACCTCGTGTGATATAATAAATAGCACCACACGAGGTAAGTTTTATACTAACATGCTTTAGATATCAGAGTTAAAAAGTAAATACCTTTTTTTATTCAACCGCGTGAGGTCTTATCGATGGGTCGCGGGACATACGTATACCGCGACTCCGGTACACAAAGGGCTACCGAAAGACACCGTGGATTTTGGTCAGTACAAGTCTGACAGTCCCTCCCTGCCCGGGCTGGGAGGACTCATTTGATGATTTTACCACGAAAAAAAATAATAAAAAGGCTTTATCGATTTAAACTGTTAAGAAAATACTGTCTTGTTATCTCACTGAAGAAGCTTTATAGCATAGATAAGAGTGGAGGCAAGGCTCTGAATACGTAAGTTAAGACTACTGAGATCGAACGCTTTCTTTTTTTAAATACACACATTTTAATGCCTTTCAATGTGCGTTTCAGTAAACACTCCTACTTCGATATTTGATGAAGATGAAAATATTGCTTATCAACAACGTCAAGTGTATTACAACCTTATCATTGTTGATTGCGAATAATCACATAACCTCAGGTACAAACGGGATACATTTACTGGTTGTTGGCATCGATGGCTATAATCAAAGACTAAAACACAACAACGTCAGATGTCTTTTTTTTTTTTTAGCTTGGTAAAATCATCAAATGAGTCCTCAACCCAGGGCAGGGCGGGAGGGACTGTCAGACTTGTACTGACTAAAATCCACGGTGTACTTCATTAGCCCTTTACGTTCCAGGGTCACGGTAATGTTATAAGTCCCGCGACCCCGGCAGGCTTTGGCCCTCTAGAGGGGGGCCCCGTCATCTTGCTGAAGCTCTTTGAGACGCGCGTGGAACACAACGCGCCGTCGACCCGGGCATGGTCCATGGTCGGGCGGCGAGTTGCCCATTACTCGCCGCCCGCATGCCCGCGCCTACGGTGGTCGGAGATTGTCTTGTGACGACCGACGCCGTGGGCGTCTACCACTGTGGCCGGGGCGGAGGGAGGACGCTGTCCTCTCTCTCTAACGGCCCGCCTTCTCCTTCGCGAGCATGACTGCTTCGCAGAAGGAGGCGACCGCTTCCCACTCCATCTCGCCCCACAGCATGGCCTCGACCAATACCGGGCGCGAGAGGTCTCCTGCACCGTAAACGTCAGATGTCTTAGATCTTAGACCTGCATCATTTGTTAAAATGAAAGAATTGAATGGAGTCCTCCCGCCCTGGGTGGAGTGGAACGGACTGTCAGACTCTTATTGACTAAAGGTTCACTCCATTCTTTCAGTTGCCCTTTACGTTCCAGTTCTACGGTGTTTTTCTAAGAAGGTCGCGCGATCCCAGCAGGCGTTTGTCCTTGTAGGGACCGAGGTTACCTTGAGGCGAGCGTAGGACACATTACCCCGTTAACTCAGGTCTGGTCCCTGATCGGACGGCGAGTCACCATCTCAGTCTGCATCCGCTCAAAAATCGCTCCGCTACTTTAGACGCCCTGGGCGATTCACGAGGAGGCTGGAGCTGAGTTGGTGGAATTCCTCACCCTCATGCATTCCGCCTCTTCCTTCGCTAGCATTGGGGACTGCTTTGCGGAAGAAGGTGACTACATCCAATTCCCTCTCACTCAGCAGCATACCTTGAACCAGTGCCGGGTGCGAGAATTTGCTACTGCCGATCGTGAGAACATGATCGTGTTCTGTCGAAGCCGGGCCTCCGGGTTCACCAGGAGTATGCTCTATATTAGATTAGAGATTTTATTAGGTGGATGGTCGATTTCGGATTTAATGCTTTTAATTGAAGAATGAGATAATATTCAACAGTCATGTGCTACCATCTAGAAGAAGAATTTAACAAATGACGACGCATATACCAATAAGTCACGATTAATTATTACAACACGGGTAATCGAGGTCATAAATGATCGTTAAAAACCTTATAAATTGTATATCGACGCACACATGGGCGTAGCCAGGGAGAGGGTTTTGGGGGTTCAAACCCCCACCCCCCGAAAGTTAAGATATTAACAATCGTATTATTAAAACAAGGTTTACGAAACACCGTAAAGTAGTATCGGCACTATCAGGTGTGTGGATGGATTTTAGTCAATAAGTCTGACAGTCACCCCCCCCTGTGGAACATCGGATACGATTGGGTGCTGCGCGGCGACCTCCCTGACGGCGTCAGTGTAATATATTACGCTGACGACACGCTCGTCCTGGCGGAGGGAGAGTGGCACCAGGCGGCGGCCGACCTGGCGACGCAAGCGGTTGCGACAGTCGTCGAGAGGATCCGGCAGCTGGGACTCGAAGTGGCGCTGCATAAAACGGAGACCATGTGTTTTCATGGCCGCGTTAACGCGCCACGGTCCGAGTCCCACATAACGGTGGAGGGGGTTCGCATCGGCGTCGGGAGGACGATGAAGTACCTGGGACTCGTCCTCGACAGCCGGTGGAACTTCAGGGAGCATTTCCTGAATTTGGCCCCAAAGCTGAACCGGGCAGCAGCCGCCTAATCTCAGCGGGCCAAACACCTCCTGCCGTAGGCTGTAGCTCCTGGGATCTGGAGGCGACTGCCCTCCAGCGCGTCTATGAGTGGCGCGTGCAGGCGCAGCGCCGGGGTGTATCCCCGCTGCCTCGAGAAGTCGAGGCGCGGCGGGAAGAGCTCCGGCGCGATCTCAGGGCAGTATGGAGGGGACGACTGTCGCTACCGACGGCCGGGCACGCCGCAATCGCGGCGGTAAGACCCCTCTTTGAAGAGTGGCTGGATAGGAGACACGGCTTCCTGACCTACCGCATCACGGCATGACGCAGGTCCTCACCGGACATGGAAGTTTTAGAGGTACCTGTGTCTAAGGAGAAAGGAGGAAACGCCTGGGTGTCACCACTGCGAAGATCGCCCGGAGGACACCGTAGAGCATACGGTGCAAGACTGCCCTGCTTGGGCAGAGCACCGACGTGTCCTCACGGCGGCGATAGGCGGAGACCTCTCGCGCCCGGCATTGGTTGCGGCCATGCTGCGGGGCGAGACGGAGTGGGAAGCGGTCGCCTACTTCTGCGAAGCAGTAATGCTCGCGAAGGAGGAGGCGGGCCGCGAGAGAGAGAGGACAGCGTCCTTCCTCCGCCCCAGCCGCAGTGGTAGACGCCCACGGCGACGGACGTCGCAAGACGATCTCCGGCCACCGTAGGCGCGGGCATGCGGGCGGCGAGTAAAGGGCAACTCGCAGCCCGACCATGGACCATGCCCGGGTCGACGGCGCGTTGTGTCCCACGCGCGCCTCAAAGAGCGTCAGCTTAATGACGGGGCCCCCTGTCTAGAGAGCCAAAGCCTGCCGGGGTCGCGGGACTTATCTCATTACCGTGACCCCGGAACATAAAGGGCTATTGAAGGACACCGTGGATTTTAGTCAGTACAAGTCTGACAGTCCCTCCCGCCCTGCCCGGGGTGGGAGGACTCATTTGATGATTTTACCACGATAAAAAAATAAAATAAAAAAAAGTCTGACAGTCCCTCCCGCTCTGCCCTGGGTGGGAGGACTCATTTGACAAAAAATGAATATTACGGTTATTTTATACACTTTTAGTCGTTTTATTTCTTGAACCCCCTCCCGATACTAAAACCTGGCTACGCCCATGGACGCACAAAACAGTTCGCTATAGGTACGAGTACTAGCAACAAATCGATCCCTTGCGATATTTTAAGATGAAAAAAGTAAAGAAAAAAAAAAAAATTTTTTTTTTTTCAAATTCCCACTGGCCACAAGAATGCGCCCCATATCATGATAAACAAGACACATTTAGCTATATATCCTCACATTTTCATTTATGTCCGCCGTGGGTTTTTTTCCCGTACTTCGCGCCCGTTTACCTTTGTCTTTATTATATCATAGACTAAAAGGATAGACTTCGCCTTCCCTAGCCAACTCACAGATAAAACTGTCCTGTCAAGAAGGAGAGTGTACGGTTTACGTACATACGAAAATAATTATTTGCGTGGACTTTTGAGCAAATAATTGTTTTCTTTTCTCTTCCTTGTATGGTCAATTTTAAAGAGCTATTGCTCAGTCCATCTTTTAAATCTATGTATTTTATGTCTATGACTTTATGTCTACGCACCAAAGTCTATGGTCGGGACTTAATAAATGAGCATGTGATGTGTCCTACAGACTATACATTACATGGCTTTAGGATATTTATACCAAGAGCGGGATGACTAACATATTATAAGTTTCTTGCGTCATATTATTCTGACTCAATGTTGTTCTGAGTTTCGTGAGCGCAGGACGTGTCAGTTAATCAGTTCATTATTGTGGAGCGTTTATAAAGTTCCTTATCTTACGAGTGGCAACATCTACTATCAAGGTAAGATAAAACATTCATTTCCGTAAATAAATATTGTTGTTTATTGTTTTTGTGTAATAACTGCATGGAGGATGAAATTATTCGAAAGGAGTTGAATTTTGAGAGGACGAGTAATAGAAAAGTATCGAAAGTTGGAAACAGACATGTCGAGAGTCGAGACAATGCCCCGACCATAACTAAACTGGAGAAGACAAGAGAACGAGAATACCTAATGATGAATAATAAAAGTTACTTTTTTGTATTCAAAACTCTTTAGTATGACGGCACGGGTTAGTGCAGTGGCTGAATGATAGGGCTGCTGCGTAGCCGGTCGCGGGTTCGATCCCCGCACGGAACAAACATTTGTATGACCTATATAAGTAGTTGTTCCAGGTCTGGGTGTTTGTGATTTTCTATGTTTGTAAACGCACCTACAACACAGGTGAAATTCCTAGTGTGGCGCAATGTGTTTTTTTTATATTTTAATTTGTATAAAATTCTTTTCTACAAGCATTAATATGCTTGTAGAAAATAAGTTTAATACAATTATTAATTAGGTAGCTGATAGAACTTATTATAACTTTACGACCGTTTACCACAATGGGGATAAACAGAGAATCTAAACTAGCTAGTAAAATTATGGAATCACTCACTCCGATTCCACAGAGCATGTAATTTTATCCGATTCCGCGCGATTAATTCATAAAATACTTAATAACTTTTTAGGATTAATAACATTTGTACACACGGCTACACATTAAGCTATACAAAACCAGTATTAGCTGACCGTATGTTGAGAGGAAAGATCATACAAAGCGAGACCAAGACAAACTGGTTGATACTATATTCATTGAAATAACGCTATCCCGGATCAATTTTATTTCATGTAGGTGATTCCACTTTTGTTCGCGAGTGTAGTAGCAGGTAATAAAGCACTTAGATATTTCGTCACTTCCATATATTCTACTTAGAAATTAGATTATTCATAAAGTTAAGTAAATAGCGACTATTTATAACCATACATTTGTTGACGTCTTTCTGTCTAGTGGTTTTTATTATTAAACCGCTTTTTATCTCTTTGTTAGAATGAGTCAATGTGTTTATTTACGTATATACTTAATTACTTTAACTATTAGAATTTAGAATAATCATTACATACATACACTTTAGTTATAAATCTTAAAGAGGTAGAATTTCAGAAGAAGAAGTTAGCTATCTGTCTTATTTAAACGGATGGATGGATATGTTTGTTGCTCAATCACGTCAGAACGGCTGAATAGATCTTGATGAAATTTGGCTCAGAGATAAGTTAAAGTTTGGAATAACACAAGTGTATTGCTCTACCGTATGATACTTTTTTTAAAAAATAAGCAGCATTTTTTTTACGAGGCAAAATCATCAAATTAGTTCTCCTACTTAGGGCGGGAGAAGAGAGGGACTGTCAGATTTGTGTAGACTAAAATCAATCTTCAATAGCCCTTTACGTTCGGGGGCCACGGTCATCTAATAAGACAGCCCGCTACCCCGAGAATTAGCAACCTAGAATGAGGACTTCTGCACATGGTATTAAGGCTTACCCATATTACATGGGACTTTAAATAAAAATAATGAGATTAAGGAATTGATGAATTACAGTACTGTTATAGATGTTATGTTATTTTAGGTTTTGCCAGCGGCCATGCCCGTCTTCCCGTTCAAGTTTTATTGAACTAAATTTTTTTGTATTATTATTGGCGTTGTTGTATACTTATTTTTTATTTATATTATGCAAATGGAAGTGGCCTAACCGTCTCCTACCATCAGATAAAAAAAAAAATAAAGCATGTTTATAAGCAGGTGGGGTGGCTATTAATAATTCCAAGCGACTACCATCGTCATGTATGAATGTATCCCCTCGGTAATACATAGTTAGATGGACCATTGACCACCATGCTTGGTCATGCGTTATCGCGATGTTTCTTTCACTGTGTTTGTGGGGAAAATCTAGAATTATCTTTTGTTATTACTTGTTCGTACTTCGTACACAGGCCTCCTCTCTTTGAGAGGGAGTGGGCAGTATACATAGTTAAATTTTAGTCGTTTTAATCCTCTTCAGGGGTCATTGTACTCATCACAACGAACAACTTTTAGTATGGGATGAAACCTGAAATCGCGAAAAAAAAATCAGCTGCTCAGTACATTTTAACAAGTTAGGCGAAAATAAATGTACTGAGCAGCTGATATTTTTTTCGCGATTTCAGGTTTCATCCCATACTAAAAGTTGTTCGTTATGATGAGTACAATGACCCCTGAAGAGGATTAAAACGACTAAAATTTAACCATGTATATCACGTTGTATCCACCAAGTTTTTAGAGCATTAGTGATATAATAAATTACATAATAATACACAATCTGCGATATACCTACAACTTGTCCGAGACGTAACCACTGGACTAACACTGATCTCTGTCTTAATTGATTCACATTTTAAGGATAAAAAATATCCTATGTGGTATTCCAGACTGTAAGCCATCTCTGTACCACATTTCATCCAAATGCGTTCTAATTTTTGTGTGAAAGAGTAACAAAGATCGTGAATCCATTCATCCATCCGTCTATCCTCACAAACTTGCGTATTGATAATATTAAATGTAGGTATATGTATAGTTTTTTTTTACGTGGTAAAATCATCGAATAAGTCCTCCTACCCAGGCGAGTACGGGAGGGACTGTCACATTTGTACTTACTACTAAAATCCACGGTGTCCTTCAATAGTCACGGTTAGCTACGGTTACCTGATAGTCCTGCGACCCCGGCAAATTAGATATTTAAATATATACGGCAACATATTTACAAGAATGTTATCATCATTCCAGATAATTCAAGATGAAGTTCGCAGCGTTGCGACGGTTCATCAAAAGCAACAAAAGCATGTCGTCATCCCACCTTTTAGAAAAATGCGAACTCGTCATCGACGGGGACAGCTTCTTCAGGGACACGTATAAGAAAAGCGGTTGCCAATTCGTCCTAGGACCAGACTGCAATCAGTACGCAGAATTCATCATTAAGAAACTTCGTAAGTTCCTTGACAAGGAAGTTAAATGCTATGTAATCTTCAGCGGCACTACAAAACACGAGATAACTAAACTAAAAGAACTTCATCAACACATCATCGATAACAGAAACGATATTGCTCGAATAGACATGGCAGGATATTTCCAACCGCTTCTCATCAACGACGTACAAAAACAGGTACTAGAACAAATGGATATAAAGTATTTTGTATGTGAATATGATTCTATAGGAGCCATTGTGGGAGTAGCCAAAAAACTAAAGTGTTCAGTTTTAACCAATAACGTAGAGTACAGTTGCTACGGTGTCTCCTGCATTGAACTGAATTCAGTGGAACTGGACAATGATCCAATAAACTTAAACTGCACAATGTACGACCATGAGAAAGTAAAAACTACCATTGGTGTTTATAGCAAAATGCCAATATTACTGGCTTTATTGAACGAAAGTGGTGACTACTTGGAAAAGCTTGGTGAAATAATTGAAAATGAAGATTGTGACGTTATATGGCCAGTAATACGATGGGTCAAACGACAAAAAGAGGCAACTATCGTCAGCACCGTGTCAAGAAGTATTGGTGAAGAAAATGAAAATAAAGTTTTTAAAGAAGTTTATGAGAAAATTGAGCTTATATACAAGTTTCCATTGAGCAATCTTGCTGTTAAATATTTTCAAAGAGACAGAGCTCATGGCTTATTTAAAGATGACAAGAAATGGTTTGCCAAAGGTGTTTCTAATAGCAGGATAGCGGTACCGTACATCAATCTGAAGAAGAACGGAGTATTATGTGGATCTTTGATAATGAACGACTGCAAGCAACCAGATGCTTTACTCGCAGCTATTGAAATAATCGTTTACAGCCATTGTCTTTTGAAGAACTCTCAAGATTCCACGATAACCTTTCTTGGGAGGGAGGGCAAGAAATCTTCAGTGAAAGAAATTGTTACTCATTGGGACAAAGAAATATCGAATAGAGACATATTTACAAAACACCGTGTTAGTAAAAAAATAAAGTTATTAACGAAAGAGTCTAATCCTTTCGAACAGTTTCTTGAAGAAGTTCTACCTGGATATGATTATAAGAAACCACTTGATACTGTATCTGAAGAATGCAGGATTCTTATTATAACTCTAGTGTATTATGTTTCGAAGAAAAATAAGGACTTTATTAAAGGCGCCTACTGCGTTCTTCTATCGTATATAATGCTCGGTCCGGCATCAAGGATAGTAGAAAATTTAAAAACGAATGGCCAGAGTATAACAATTTCAAGGACCGCGAAGGACGCAGATTATTTTTATAATAGCTTGAAGTTTTTATTCGATAAAGTTGATCTGCGTCTCAAGTACAATCCTACAATTGTTCATAATCTTTCAGAATTCCAACATTGCCTGCAGCATATGAATTATTTAAATAAACTGTGCGGTGAAAAGATTCCTTGTGCTGTTTATCATGAGACTTTTAATGCTACGTTAATTTACAATACATTTTTATTTGTCGATAATAAAAATGAATTGATGGAATATTTGGGACATAGATTTAGCGATAGCGGATCAAAATGTTTGGATATATTTAAAAACATTGTTGCTGCTTTTGAGAATTGTTTATCAGTAGCCAAAGTATTTGCAAAAACTAATATTGTTAAGACTGATTCTTTAGATCTGAATATGAATGTAGTTCCTACAAATCCGGATAGAGATACAAATAGTGTCAAGGACAATATTGTTCAAAATGAATCTGTTAAAATTTCTCACGTTGTTAGACTTAGGACCATTTCTAATGATTCTATTGTTATAACGTCTTGATTTTATTAACATACATGGTAGGTGCCCTATTCAGTTCTTGGTATTACAGCTAATTATAATTATTAATTTATGCACATGTGTAGTATAGTACCTAATTAGTAAATTATTGTTTTAGCTGATACTTTATTATCAATGAAGTGTAAAGGTTCCAAAACTTGATGATGTTTCTCAGTAAGATATAAACTTAAAATTCAGTCATTTTGATAGTACTTAGTTATTTTTAATACGATTATTTAAATGAATTTTACGTATACATGCTGTAATGTTTCAATTAAGAACTAAATAAATTAAATAATAATTATGTCTTGACTTCATTTACTTTTCATTTATTCATACCATTACCTTCCCTTACCAAGCTTTTCTCAAAACAATATTGCAAAACTGCGGCTGCGTTCAATCAAAACAGCACTGTAGGTCGAATTTGGCTACGGCTTATAACCCCAATTATTTTCAGCGGTGCCGTATTTTCTCCGTAAACTGTTCCGTTTTTTCACCTCTCGGGGAAATGCGAGTTAATTTGACGTAAAGCGATTATGGCGGTCGCGCAGTCCGCGCAGGCGCAGTACGCCATCAGACACGAACCGTGCTCCCGCGCACTCGCGCCCATTCAAATGGAACCGTAACGTTTGGCGCGAAGTTTAAAAATGTAACAGAACTTTCGACACCTAAAAAAGTCTTTGTTAACTTTTGGTCCAAAAGATAGCAAATGATATAGTTACCAATCGAGTTAACTGAAACAAACACCAAACAGATTACAAAAGCAAACGGGAAATTAATAAATCACGGTTGAATTCTTTGCTAACAACGCGTTTGCAATGCGGTCTAATAGCGACAGTAAAATCTGTTTTCTCTGAGATTCCGCGGGCGTGTGCTCGTGCGTTTCTGGTAGTCGAGCATATGCCGACGTACAGATTGGTGGAGAGTGCGGGCGTGTTCCCCCGGATCCTGCGCGCTGTCAAGATGTGCTTCCTGAACGTGCTCCGTCTGCACGTTTCGCAGAATCAGAGGCAGAAGCGGTTGTACAAGCAGTATATGGAGCAGCTGGCGGGGGCCTATGTGGAGAGGTGTACGGACTTGAGCTCGATGCACTGGGATCGGAGGTACAGCTATAGGGTCCCGTCTCCCGAGTGGCGGTACTCCCTGCCCTGTGAGGACCACTGGTGCAGCACGGAAGGCTCCCGATCCTGTTGTGGCTCGGAGTGCACAGACAGCGGGAGGTGCTCTTCTCCTTGCTGTTCTGAAGTGATCTTCAATGGCGGACACCATTTCAGCGGGAAGAGAACACCGAATATGCATGTTTGTCATCCTATCTGCTATCCTGGAAACTTTGGGTAAGTGTTTTCTTACAATTTCTGATCTAAAATTTCTATTTTTGATTAATGATTTTATCCTTGCGTCTAACTTCATCTATTATACATAAACCTAATTACAGAGTTTATAACAACGTCGCTTCCCGCCTCTGTGTGCTTTAAATGTTTCAAACTAGGTATACAACGGATTTTAATGTGGCTTTCAATGTACAGTGTGATTCAAGAGTAATAAGGTTTAAATATGTACTTATAATACATCTATAGATAGCTGTGCAAAGTCGGGGCGGGTCGCTAGTATATATGTAGATTCTAAATGATTATAATCTTTAGCTCATAAAATGTTACTATCTCATGTTTTTAATTGATCTAGTTGTCTTGTAACAATCTGCTCTCGTTATCATCATACTCATAAAAATAAATGCAAAGCTAGGGAAATTGTTTATAGTTTTTACTCAGTCTGTTTATAAAAAGATCTATGTACAACCTTATGGTACACGTACTGTAATTAAAAAAAGTAAGTAATTGTAGTCTTATCGCAAGTTATGGAGAATAGAATCTATGGGAAACACTCATGATTATTGTCGCTTTTTACTTTTCAAGTTACAATAGAACTTGATGTGTCAGACTCAAATATGAAACACGGTACCTGTGTTCCTTAATTTACAGTAAAAGATTTATGTAAAAGCTAAATTCCTGAGGATTTTTCCCTATCTCTAGACAAGACGTACAGTTTTACCCAGTAACTGGGTGTAACTGGGTTGCGAAGGTCAGCTAGATAGTCGCTCCATATGAAACAATGGCCCTCAACTGCACGCGGTACTCTAACTCAGCTGGGAATGGGCAAGACAAATGATATTATTAGAACCATTTTGCCAGATACTTCGTCTGCCCTGTCTATATTTATAACTTGTGAGAATTTTGAAAATCGAATTAAATTGTTTTTTATTTATTCTTCAACAACGGCGTCGATGTCCACTATTCGGTCAGCGTCATGCGTCAGAGTATTTTGTAAACAGTTGACAGTATACTCGTAGCTATACTATTTAAATACGAATTGACATTACGCTTTTATCTAATCATCACTTGAAACTTTAGTTTCGATGCGTGACTAAATTATGACTGTCTACAGAATAATACACCTTGTTTTGTGTACTTGTCTTTCCATTTTTAAGTAATTTGGACATTTTCTGCTCCATGTATTGTAGCTAAGTATGTGTTTTTATTGTTGTGTGGTAATATAAGTATCTACGTCTAGTTTTCACGTGTATTTACGTAGTATTATGAAGTGGAAGAGCTGTCAATTAGTACCGGATCAGCTGGAACGACAATTAAGATTAAAATCTTGACAAGCCTTTTAGTAAATGACTCTTTAGTGTGTACGAGTAGATGTTATTGTCCATCTCCCTTTATTCCATCCTACTGTGATAAGAAGAGATCAAACACTGCCCATTGTGTCACTTAAATTGTCTTTTTCAGCAAAAGTTTTTTTTCTTGTAATACCAATTTTTTTTTTGTCTTTACCTAGTATAAAACAAAGTCGGTTTGGTTTGTCTGAACATGGACCTATAATAAAATACCTAATCTATGCAATCTTTCTCCTTACTTTATTGACAGAACCACCATCATTATGATTGTAAAAAAAATCTTTATTCTTTCCTTGGAAACACACCTTTTCCTGGATTCTTCTATAACATCTACTCTAACTAAATCGACACACATCTCTGGGTAACCACCCATGCAAAGATTAGGACCGTTCGTGACAAACAAAACATTGTATACAGAAAACTTAGCTAAGACAAACATTGTTCGCGTGAAACAAGCGTCGCCTTTATTCATTGCGTATGCACGCTCTGTTGAACAGCAAATGCACAGAATGCTTCTTGCAAAAGGTTAATATCCTATGATATTATGAAATTAAGACTAATAGGTAGGACTAGCTACGTGTTCTTTGAATATTGTAGCAAAATTATTCAAATATTAAATGAGTATGAATAAAGTTGGGTTGAATTTTCCAACTGGATGTTTTTAGGGGGATGGCTAACTCCGAAACTATGACGAATAGCGAAATATATGAAAAGAATTCTCGAGTAACAAACAATTAACATCTGTATGGCAGTTTTTGAAAAATGTATTTTCCGGGCCATGAATCGAACCTATTGATTGAAAACAAAAAGGGCATTTAAGTCGTGAATGACTCACAGAAGCGGCTTCACAATTTTAGTAGTGATATTCAATTGCTATGACTTTATTTTGATCTCTATGCTGTTATTATAAGTTATTGGCTTTTGACTCCCATATCTTTGAAACCTTTGATTTTTATGAGTTGACTAAATAGGTGACAATTGTTTTAGACATTTTAAGCTCACAAAATTAAAAAAAGAACATAGGCTCCTCTAAAAAAACAGAGACATCTGAATAATAAATATTACGTTGATGTTGGTGTTCCACAAGGGTGTGTATTAGGTCCTCCGTTTTTTACTTCCTTAGAAGGCTCTTAATTATCTGCTATTCATTTCCTTGTACTTTAAAATAACTATGCTAATATGAAAAAGTGCTAACCCTACTGTATTAACGCCTGATTAATTATTAATTACTATATGAAACAGCTAACAAACAAGCTATTAATTAGACTATCAATATATCAGATATTTCCAGCCTACAGTTTTTTGCCTACATATTTTTTTTTTGTTTTAGGCCATTTCAGACACACGCAGTAGGTAACTGCCATTGTCGTTTGTTAAGGTGATTGCTCAAAATCTATACGTTACTTATTCGTAAATAAATCTCCCGTCTTTTTTCCATGGGTGTAGGTAAAAATAGAGCGCCACCTGCTTCGATCCTTACACACTCTTTTCAAGTCTTCCACATTTGTTCCTTCCTGTTGGTCTAGTGGTTAGTGACCCTGACTGCTATGCCGGAGGTCGTGGGTTCGATTCCCACCCAGGACAAATGTTTGTGTGATGAGCACGATCATTTGTTCTGTGTCTGGGTGTAATTTATCTATAATATTTATGTATTTAGAAATATTTAAGTATGCTTATCAGTTGTCTAGTACACGCAGAGAAATGTATACGAGAACTTCTGGTTGCAACTGTGACAGCAAGACTCACTACTTGACTTTACAACATTTCTAGTAATAAATACTAAGTAAGTAGTAGAAATAACAAGGACTTAGTATTTATTACTAGAAATGTTGTAAAGACTAAGTCAACTAGTGAGTCTTGCTGTCACAGTTGCAACCAGAAGTTCTCGTAGAGGTAGCCAGTCTGCGTGTACCCATAACACAAGCTCTGCTTAGCTTGGGACTAGATGGCGTTGTGTGATAGTTGTGGAATATTATTATTATTATTTGTACATCAGCGGGTCGAAAACCGTCACAATATTCCATTTTACTCATTTTATCGCAATTTTTTTTATGGCAATATTGTTAAACTGGCGGATTTAGAACCGCTTGTCATACAAGCAAGTTCTTTAATGCGTAGTCAGTGACCAGCGTATTCAACTTTGGCCGAAAACCTCCGACCATTATTATGGTCATACAAGAACACCTTTGACGACATTGTAACTGAACTGAAAAGTGTTCCAGTGGACATTAATGTAAAAGCTGGTGACAAAGTTGTAGTGGATATGCCAAGATGTAAATGACTTCTAAATTCTAAGAATGACATCTGCATTTACCACACAATGCGGATGTCATTCTTAGAATTTAAAACTCTGCAATTTTTTCATATTTTTATACAGGGTGTAAGAGACATCGACGCACAAACGGATACCATGGGTCCAGGACATGATTCTGGATCTTCCCCCCGTGTTAGAATTTTTCGTTGGATTTTTCCTAATTTTCAAAAAAAAATAATTTTTTTTTGGAGTTTTTTTTACTTTAGACTGTTCATAATCGTTATTCTTACCCAAGTCCTAACCCAGTGAGATTTTTAATAAAAAAGTAATTAATTCACTACTTTCACTAAAAGTAGCAATGCAAATAAAACTAGAAATGGTGTCTTCTTAGATGTTTATAATGAAAGGTCATCATATACCTAAATACTGTGCCCAGTACCTCAGTACCTGTAGTATTTTAAGCGCGGCTCACTATTAAAAAAAAAAAAACTTATAAAATAGGAAAAAACCGACAAAAAATTCCAACAGGGGGGGGGGGGGGTCCAGTCCAAAATCATGTCCTGGACCCATGGTATCCGTTTGTGCGTCGATGTCTCTTACACCCTGTATATAAACTAGAAAGCTGTAAATAAACTTTAAATAACAGTGTTGCCATACCAAGACGTTTATTATCACTTATTATATGTGTGTGCAGATAAATGTTGGTAACACTGGAACGTAATTATTCGTCTGCCATGATTGGAATGGTAACATTGTAATAGTGCGTGTCTTATATCTCATTATGATATGTAACATAATAATATGTGTTTAAAATGAGAGAGTTTAGAATGAAGAAAATGTTGCACTCGTTAAAGTTACGTAATAGGTGCGTCCCCACAGAGCGCGCAGCCTCGCGAGGCTTTTTCCGCGCGAAGCAGCTCGGTTGGTGTGGACGTGTCTCGGGCGAGGAAAGTGACAGCGCTGCCGCGTTCGAGCGACCGGCGACCGAGCGCCCGAGCCATCCATTCCAGTGACGGCTTTTGTTTTGCTCGCGTATATTGTTTCATGCCTCGGTCGCAAAACAATAGACGCGTCCACACAGAGTGAGCAGCCTCGCTTGTCAGTCCTCGCGCAGCAAATACCTCGCGAGGCTGCGCGCTCTGTGTGGACGCACCTATTTAATAATAAGTACACAAATACGAGGTTGTAAAACTCTCTTTTACGTTTGTTGCACTTTCCCTTAATCCCAGCGAATTATTTTTGTTGGCGGGATAAAGGATCTAGGCTTGATGCAAGATGCGGGCCACTCTGATACTGCACTAGATATTTCTTGTGATTTTACCCCTGCGGCACGGCTCCTATTAATTGTAGGGTTATGTTTTATGGCCAGAAAGCCTTCTTCGACTATCCAACACAAAAATATATTTTTTTAATTAGAACCAAGTTTCTGACATTAGCGCGTTCCACCAACAAACAAATAAACACTTCAGCTTTAAAATATTAGTACTGATATACTCGTTAGACATGCGCATGCACAAAAGCGAAAAATTCGGTGTCATTGGTGTTCGGAGATAGAAAAAATAAAAAAGTAATACCTAAGTCTAATAAATTATCAAAAAAGAATATTGTAGCACTGGGTAGAAATTTCACACCATTGACCAATAATTCCAAGGTGCTATTTCTCTAAAACAACATCACTTTAAGCAAGCTTATTAATTTTACACTAACTGTAAAATTAGTTTTTTAGTTGCTTTGAAGTTAATAAATAATGGATGGTATTTAAAAGTACTTCAATTTATTCCCATTTCATTTACCTAATTTTGCCTGTGTTCCACCAAATATACTGAATGTGCACCAAAATATGTTAATTAAAATAATTATGTCATAACGAGCATCTATTTAACAACCGTTGCAAATTTGTAAAAATAGTAATACACCTAATTTTAAAAACAAGCATTTATTTTTTTAGTTTTACTTCAGATAATGCACTGCAAAATGTATTTGTATCAAACACCAATTAATGTCCAATGTAGCTTTATTAGTAAAGTAGCAGGTCGACGGAGCCCCGCTTCGCGGGGCTCCAACTTCTGGGTGGTTTAAAAAAAAATAACCACGAAGACAAAAATTCACACGTATGGGTTTGATGAACAAAAAAATTTGAAACACAAATTTTTTGTCAAAACTCCCAAAATTATTGTTTTTTTTTTCTATTTTAGTGCGAAAATCTTAAAGCTATTTACTTACCATGTTCCAACAGTATAGTTCATATAGTTTCGGAAAAAGAGTGGCTGTGATGCATACAGACAGACAGACATGACGGATCCGTTTTTTGCCATTTGGCTACGGAACCCTAAAAAGATGTGGACGCAGCTTAAGAATTAATCAGTCGGTCTATTCCAGCTTTAATGATGAGTATGACAAGCATAATACATAGTTTATCGCTTTAAAATAAACGATGTGTTATAACGCGATACGATAATTATCGTTATTGCGATGACTAAGGTGATGGTTATTGTCCATTACCGTCCGTTATAGTAAGAATGCGTTGAATTTATTCTTGCCGCAATATGTTGTTTTTCCTACGGTACGTTTAATCGGACATAATGTATTTGTGACTAATTTAAACTACGAGTATGTGTAAATTAAGGGTACACTATGATAATACGAAAAACTTTATTCCGAAATTCATAAATACGAATTTCAAAATACCGATTTTCATAATTCCGAATGGTTCAAAATTCCTAATATAACAACTCCGATTGATCATTATTCCTATTTTCATAATTCCGAAATTTCAATATTCCTAACGTTTATAATTACTATTTTGAAAATACCGAGTTTCAATAGACCGAATAACAAAAATTCCGAATTAATAATTTTCCGAAACATCAAAAACACGAATTCCGATGGCTAAAATTCCGATTATTAAAATACTGAATAATTAGAATTCCGAAAATTTAATCGCTTATCAGAGAAAAGTACGCTTTTAAAACGCCTAGTCAAAATGCCTCTTAACTTTTCTATAAAAGAATTTCTTTTGAATAAGAATATTTTCTTTTCAATTATAATAATATGTTCTATAAAAAAAATCATTTTTTTTAATAATTAAAATAATTTATTTTTGAGTTACGTATTTTCATTCATAATATTACAAAAAATCCCTGTGAGAAGAACGAAAGCTGACCGAGTCGGGGTGCCCCAAGGGGTTGCTCGCTATCGCATCCTGAATTCCAAAGTTATATTACCACTAAGGTGGTTCGGGCTCCTATTTCTGTTAGCAAGGTTTAAAGCCAAGGTTTAACCTGACTCGAACCTAACCTGTCCGAGTCGGGGTGTCCCCAATTCCGAGCTCGCTTCGCTCGCTCTTGCATCCTTGATCAATTTGTTGACTACCACCAACCAACGTAGATCGACGGAGCCCCCCGCTTCGCGGGGCTCCTATTTCTGTGAGCAAGGTTTTTTTTTTTTTTTAGCGTGGTAAAATCATCAAATGAGTCCTCCCACCCCGGGCAGGGCGGGAGGGACTGTCAGACTTGTACTGACAAAATCCACGGTGTCCTTCAATAGCCTTTTATGTTCCGGGGTCACGGTAATGAGATAAGTCCCGCGACCCCGGCAGGCTTTGGCCCTCTTGGGCGGGGCCCTGTCATCGTGCTGACGCTCTTTGAGGCGCGCGTGGAACACAACGCGCCGTCGACCCGGGCATGGTCCATGGTCGGGCGGCGAGTTGCCCTTTACTCGCCGCCCGCATGCCCGCGCCTACGGTGGCCGGAGATCGTCTTGCGATGTCCGACGCCGTGGGCGTCTACCATTGCGGGTGGGGCGGAGGGAGGACGCTGTCCTCTCTCTCTCACGGCCCGCCTCCTCCTTAACGAGCATTACTGCTTGCGGCGCTCCTATTTCTGTGAGCAAGGTTTAAAGTAACCTAACACGAAGGGGATCGCGGGGTCTTTCAGACCCCGCCATCCCCTTCGAACCTAACCTGTCCGAGTCCGGGTGCCCCAAGTCCCGAGCTCGCTTTGCTCGCTCATGGATCCTAAGTTCTCCTAATAACAATAACAATCCTGAAGGCAAACAGTCAAAGTCCAGAGGATACGCTTCGCCACTCCGCGCCTACAGGCTTAAATAATTCTCTAGGAGTACGGTAGACAAAACTACGTGGAGCCGGTTTTGCAGCAATTCGTTTCTGGCACTGACTTTGTAGAATGAGAAACGAAATTCCGATTTTCAATATTCCGAAAAAAACAGTTTATTCGGAATATTGAAAATCGGAATTTCGTTTTTCGGAATGAGAACTCATCGAGCATTACATTTTTCGAATATGTGAGAATCGGAAAACTAAGAAATCGGATATTCGACTTTCGGTTAAATAAATTTCGTGATTCTTAATTTTTAGGTAAGTATTATGATAGTCGGAGTTTTGAAAATCGGAATATCGAAATTCGGAATAAAATATTTCGGAGTATTTGGGTGTTCCCGTAAATTAAAGACTAGCTATCGCCAGCTACTTATTTTTTTTGTACACTCTGATTTAGAGTATACTCATCACCTTTGATAGTGATGTCACTAAAAAAGGGGGTGAGATATTCCTCTGAAGCTTACCATACTTTACACACTGTATTTATGTAAGTTTACCTACGTACAGGGTTGGGCAGTATTTGAATTACTTGTAATTGAAATACGTAATTGAAATACAAATACGTATTTGGTATTTGTATTTCAATTACTTCCTTAAAATGTAATTTGTAATTCGTATTTCAAATACCTTACAACGAAGTATTTTGTAATGAGTATTTCAAATACTTGAGGCTTCAAAATAAAACATTAAAATACATTTACCAAATGTGAGTGTGAGTGCGAGGCGAGAGTGCAATAATGGTAAAGCAGCTAGTAGAGTTGGCAACACTGCACCTGTTATGTACGTCAGCACATCAAGCTACTACAATCTGTCAAATTTCTTTAATAGATTTTGAAGCTTATTACAATAGTTGAAGGTTAATTATTGATTGGTAAAATTTGACAGATTCGGGTAGGTTGACCTGCTGGCGTCTGTACACTGTATGCGCTATGACTGTACCAACGTCAAACTAGGCCAACAAAATGCAAACAAAATGAACGTTGAATTGTGAACGTCAAGCTAAGAATTGAATTTCCTCTACTTTTCAGCCATTCAGACCATACTGTTCTAGATTACTTATTTCGTAATATGTAATTTGTAATTAGTATTTTGTATTTCAATTAAAAATGGCAAAAATACTGTATTTTGTATTTTATATTTAAAATACCTTACTTAAAGATATTTTGTATTTCATATTTTAATTACTTGCGATTTTGTATTTTGTAATTTGTATTTCAATTAAAACAAAGCATGTATTTTGCCCAGCCCTGCCTACGTACCTATTTGATTTCGAGCGTATGGCACTCATGGGCTTCAGCTGAAAATCAGCGTCTCATCTCTGAAAAGTTTTCCAGCTGAAGACTTTTCAGAGATGAGACCATAAAACAAAACACATTGTTTGTTTTTTATTGATTTCATTACTTAACTCATCATCTTCCAACTGAATTCTTGAGGCCAGCGAAACAGGTATTTCTTTTTTTCCCGGCCAGCTGCTCACTGGTGACTTTGATATATATGGGAGTGTACTTCGTGCGTACACTCATTTTGGTGACAAATAGTTTCTAGCGGCCCTTAAAGACAGGGAAACCAAACGCCTCCGTGACCAAAAGTCGCAGTAGCTCATTGAGAAAAACATCAGATTAAAAAAAAAAAACTCTGAATGTATGTAACATACAGCTAATCGTAATTATTTCGCGTGTCAGCGAGACGTGCTGTCAATAACGTCCTCGTCGACGGAATGGCAACAATGGCAACAGTGCGATACACCCGCTGCTCACCGCTGTATCTTTTTATCATAAGTTTTTCCGGGGAAAACAGCCGTTCATCCACGCAGCGGAATATATTACTTTGTAATGTGATGCGCGGGTTCCGTGGCAGATTGATCGACATTTTAATTTAAGTGAAAATAAATCTTTTTGGACGACTAAAAAACAAATGAAAATATACAGACCCTACTTACTAATTTTATGAGGAGTTTGACAACTCTAATTAATCACCTTGTGGAATTTGGACAACTCGTCCCACTTCGTAAGTGAGACCAGGCATTAGTTCCACTTTTTTTGATTTGATAATGGGCAACTGTGGACAGTATGGACCCACGGTCTGCACGTTTTCCCTCCCACCCAAGCCCTGTACCCTTAGCACGAGTTTTCACTCTTTTACTTTACAGCGTCTTTCCAGTATTTACAGCGTTTCTTGTATGAAAAAATGGAACAGCGCCTCTGGTGTGTGAGGAAGGAACTAATTTTTTCCTTGAAAATTGTCAATTTGAAGTTGCCAAAGTTCCAGTTTACTTTACGTCTCAAATACTGAAAACTCGTGCTCAGGGTACTGGTCCCAGTTTTAAAGTAGGACGAGTTGCCCACTAACCCGTAATCTGGGTGTTTAATCTGGGTGTTTTATAACATACAAAGACTAACCATTCGGGGAGCATAAAGTGCATGTTATTCCTCAGATTTATTTGGTTGAGGTATCAGACATCTTGGCCAATCATAAACAATACTTATTTCAATTCAAATTAGAACAGAAATAAACGGGCCAATAAGTTATAACGAATAGCACGGAGCGCAAAATGTCTTGGTTCTGTTAACAGCATTATATAATCGACTAAAATCAATTCGATCCCGACGCTAAGTCGGCCAACTTTTCTTTTTTTAATTTTTGTACGAACGACACGGTACGGAGGCACGATTTATTGATATATTTTTATATAAGTAGTAATAGAACTTATATTACTTTGAATTACCTACTCTACTTCTTTCTATAAAGCAATCTATTACCTGTCTTATTTCAAGCAATATGTGTTTATTACAACGTGAATGAAAGTCGGTGACATGAGTGAATTGCAGACAGCTCGCTGTGCAGGGGCTGCCTTAACGCAGATGAAACGGCAACCCACGTAATCCTGGAATGCGAGGGTGTTACTGATCAACGGGCTCAAAACCTTGGAACTCAAAGATCGCTCCAAGAAGCCTGTGAACGTCCAGGAGACTTCTGAGCTTCTGGAGGAAGTCGGGTTGGCTAACGTGGCGGAAAATTAGGCCCTCAACAAATACAATATGAGTGACTTGAAGCGTCAGACTGGCCATATATTCGAAAACTCGTTAACAAGCCGGGGCCCAGCTTGCACGGGTCCTTTAGGCAGTGGCATAGCTATGGGGGGTCGAACAGGCCCCTAGCCCCCAGCCACTCATTTGAAGGGGCCTCGCGCGTAATAGAAGTTTTAAGCAAAACGTCGGCGACATCAGCGATCACAAGTTTGTTCCTAGTCAGAAAAGCAGTACATACAGTTTCTGCTAAGATAAAAAAAATTACGATGAGCTATGACTGGGAACTGAAACAGCCAAAGGGGCCACGCAAAGTAGATGTCGGCGACGATCATATTTGCCTCCTTCGCCTCCACTGATCGCGCGAAGCCCCCTTGTAGCAAATTATTTTATTTAGGTATATTAAAAAAATGCTACAATTTGGTGCCTAAAATTAGCCCACAATATTTTTATTTTGTTTCAAGAAAAACAACGCACTACGCCCCTTTTATTTACTGCCTAACTTAAAGAGATGTAAAAATGTAAAAAAGGCAGTTTAGTAATAATGTATTAAGGCAAATATGATTTATTTTCATTTCATCCGTTTTTATAAGTATTATAAATAAAGTTTACGGACATTAATACTTTATAGAACAAACATTGTTAGTTCGTTACCGCTAAACCGTAACTAAAACAACAACTATCGAAGAAAATCAAACAGCGAGTAAATTACGATTGTAACGCAGCAGCAACGTGCTGCTTTCATTTTTGACTTATTTGTGCTGTCAATTTGTATTTAAATATTTTTTTGGTGAGCTCTTAATTTTTATACAATTTACCTGTTGTAACAACGGAATTTCTTACGAAGTTTATAATCTCTTTGAGATGTTTCCCAGACACCGGCTTGTACTAAAACAAGGAATTGCTCCTAAATCGTAGGACTGAGCTACTACTTGGTACCTGTACAGTGTAGTTAGTTGTCCCGGGAACAAATATTTGACCATTCAAATATCTGTTCCGTGTGGGAATCGAACCACAATCGCTGGCCAACTGTGTCGTATCTCGGGGCTCTCTATCGGGGGCCCCTTTTAGGACCGAAGCCTGCCTGACTATCGAGTAACCGTGGCCCCGGAACGTAAAGGGCTATTGAAGGACACCGTGGATTTTCCTCAGTACAATTCTAACGGTCCCTCCCGTCCTTCCCTGGGTTGGAGGACTCACTTGAAGATTTTACAATGTAAAAAACAAAAACTGTGTCGTATCTTACCTTATTCCCTCGGGAAAATAGAGGTTTGATGATATTTTTAACCGACTTCAAAAAGGAGGAGGTTATCAATTCGACTGTATTTTTTTTTTTTTTATGTTTGTTACCTCATAACTTGCGACTGGGTGAACCGATTTTGATGATTCTTATTTTATTTGAAAGCTGGTGCTTCCCGTGTGGTCCCATTGTCACCATTTCAATATCTGATGATTGGATCCTGGAGAAATCGAGGGCAACCCTCAAATTTTATAGGCCCACACATCGTTTTTCGCAAATATTATGAAGTAATTTAAGTACTTGCGTATAGTAATCATCATCTCATGTAGCTGAGCTGATGATGGAAGGTTCAACAACTCCTTAACAGTAAGTAGGCGTCGACTGATTTAGAAAATTATTTTTTTTTCATTAAGTATTTCAAAGCACTACAATTTAATAAAGGTCTGGAGTATATCTGATGATGGAGCCGAGAGGCAGTCGAGGGAACTCCTCAACGATTCACAGCAGCTACCTTGTATTTGGACTTTACACCTAGATGAGTTGTAACTGTTATTAGGGGTCTGATGACGAAGACGAAGAACAGTTCAGGGAACTCCTCAACGGTTTACAGCAGCTATCTTGTATTTGGACTTAATTCATTTATACTAATGACCCATATGAGTTATTGTTCGATGCAGGATACCTGCCATTTGGTCCCAAAAAAAAAACATTTATTTTGGTGTTCTTGCTTATTGTGTACATGGGCGATGTTATAACGAGTGCTAAGGATAATAAAATTCTAGTGCATAAGTAAGAAAATTATGTTTTTGACAAGAATTTCGGTTGAATATTTAAACTAAAAAGGGTAAAATAAAAAAGTTTTTTTAAAAAATGTAACCGACTTCTAAAAAAAACAACCACTAAAAAGGGTAAAATAACCTACCAAAAAACTTTTTTTCGGAAGTCGGTGGCAAAAAAATCAATGAAATAAAAAAGCCAAGCCACCGACTTCCGAAAAAAAGTTTTTTGGTAGGTTATTTTATCCTTTTTAGTGGTTGTTTTTTTTAGAAGTCGGTTACATTTAAAAAAAAAAACTTTTTCTGATGTGTAAATCAGATTCATGAATGTGATATCTGTAGGTATCGATTGACTTGTTTTCGTTGTTTCCTTGTTATAAAAAGGTGTTTTACGCCGATATAATACTTAACTACAGTGCTAAAACATGCAAGCCTGTAAATCATAAATAACGGCTGTCTGATACAAACAAGTGTGTCGACAAATACTACATCATGACATGGACTTGCATTTGTATCGATACTTTTGATCGATACTTCGGATACGATTTTAGAATTTATCGAATGGGTTCTAACCCTAATATATATGTTCTGCAAGTAGTTGTTTCGGGTCTGGGTGTTTGTGTATGTGAGTAACTTTCAATGTTTTTAAGAGAGAGAAATTCCTAGAGTGTGGCGAAGTTCTTTAAAAAAAGAACTTTTGAATTCCTGATCGTGGCACAATACTTTAGTATCGAGCCAAACATTGTATTTTTTTTTTAT
Organism: Agrotis exclamationis; assembly: GCA_950005045.1. NCBI lineage: Eukaryota > Metazoa > Arthropoda > Insecta > Lepidoptera > Noctuidae > Agrotis > Agrotis exclamationis. Next base: position 4,032,804 of record OX465433.1, on the reverse strand, counting down.
CGATCGAGAAATCGCACAGAGTCGGACTGGGCCAAGCCTAAGTGGCCAAAAGCCCGATTCGAGTTTTCGCTATTGAGAAAATTTCAAAACTAATTTCAGGGATGTCCTGCTCAGCTTCAACCTTTTTCCTATTTCTATTCTCTCTGCTTGAACTATCTGATCCAGTTTAATATTTAAAGAGCGGGGGCCTATACTACACGGGCCCCCGATCCCACTGCTCGGAAGGCCCTTTGGGGGGCCCCTCTAGGCAAAGTTGATTTCGTATTCTATTGTCGATACAATACCCATTGCGTACCAGTATCGATAAACTATAGACTCTGATTGGATTGTACGTCACTACATACATACCATTTAATACATGAATGTTACAAAGTGCTATATTGCTGGTGCCAGCCTGTGGAATGATAAAAACTATTGTAGTTGCTAATAATGTTTCGTTTTGTTTATTAATCAACAGTTAAGTGTGTACTAACACACTTAACTGTTGATTAATTGTAATTAACATGTGTTTACTTCAAGGGTACCTAAATCATTCGCAACTGTCTCGTCAGTTTAGTAGTTGAAAGCGAAACTGTTGATTTTGAGATCTCGGATTCGATTCCTGTGCTAGGCAAAATTTTCATGGGTTTTTCCATCAGTAGCAGCCACGGAATATTGATCGTGACCATCTGATGGCAATTCGATCGCCCTTTGTTACAAATGACTTAAACATGGTTGTCAAATAAGATACGCCTTTGCCTAACCCATAGGGGGTAACAGATACACGATGCGAGAAGATAATTGACCTTTTTTTACCACTCTTAGTTATTAGCCAACAGTCACAATAAATCAGCCCTTTTTAGATTTTTTATAATATAAAAATCAAGCGGAAATATCATCTCTATCGGTGCATCCACACCGCCGGTAACATTTGTGGAGCAACAAAAGGCAACACGGTAACATTCGGCAACATTCGGTAACTTTTGTGGCTCCTTGTTACTATTTGTTGATTGTTACTCATCCACACCGCAGTAACATCCGACAACAAATGTTGCCGTGTTACTGTATGTCGAGTAACGTTGCTCGACAATCGGCAACATTGTTAGATAATGGGGGTAATATTGTTACCGAATGTTGAGCAACGTTACTCGACTCACAGTAACACGTCAACACTTAGTAACATTAAATAACATTTTGTTGGCGGATGTTACCGAATGTTGAGCAACGTTACTTGAATTACAGTAAGTAACACGTCAACACTTAGTAACATTTTGTTGGCGGATGTTACCGAGCAACATTTGGAAACGTTGAGCTACAAATGTTACCGGCGGTGTGGATGCACCGTATGGTTATTTGAGAATGGGAATTGCATAAAACAACAGCATTACCCGCGTGCACCGGGATCGCGGAGCTGTCTCATCAGGTAACCGTGACACTGGAACGCAAACGGCTGTTGAAGGACACCGTGAAGTTTTGTCAGTATGAGTCTGACAGTCCCTCCTGTTCCGCCCTGGGTGGGAGGACTCATTTGATGATTTTACCACGATTACAAAACACGCGCGTGCATCTCTTGTCTTCTTATCTTCCTCTTGGTGAGAGGAATTGGGTCATATTCCTTCTCACAGGTTCAATTTGAGTAGATTCATTGTTAACTTAATGTTAGTCTTTTGAATTGAAAATTCTCAACTGTTTAAGCTATTAGCTGCGCTGAGTTGTCTTTTTGGTGCTTAAATCCTTACGCAATAATGCTTATATCTGATATTACCATAAGTTTCAGCAGAACACGCGCAAAAATTACTTTAAACTGCGCTAATAGCCACCTCGTAAGAAACATAGCCATTTAACAAGTAGTAAAGAACATTTAGAGCGTTTATAGTTGCCTTGTGGACTGGTTTATGGCTAATATCGCCTGGATAATAGCCCATAATGTTAAGGGCAGCTGCCCAACGAAAGTGCTAGTTTGTTCAATAGCTAGACCGTAACGAAATCGCTTTTCACTCGGTTTTCAATTACTTCCAACATGGAAAAGCGGCTTCTTAACCAATATTATTATCGATCAAGCCAATTTGTTTTTATTATTTTGTTTTACTCAACCACTTTCTAGTTTATTATTTAACCAAATTACTATAAATTGCATCAACCTTTGTAGACAAAAGAAAGTGTTTAACGCCATCTGTTATCGAGTAGCTGAAGTAGTATGTTACTTTAGTTGGAACGGGTGGCGATAGATGGCGCTTCAAGTAAGTTGATGAATAATGTTATGGTGTAGGCGAATAGTACGAAAAATCTTAATTATTGTTTTATTTTGTTTGTGAGAAATATCACAAAATACTCAATTAGTTAGTGTTAAAATGATTCCTGAAGTAGCGTTTGCGTATTTTTTTTTGGACGAATTTAGGTTGAATTTCGATTTAAAATGAAAGGAGAGTGGAAATCTGGCACCAAATTAACTCTTGAAATTTTACCGTAATAGTATAGTCGCCATAAGATTTTTATCAGAATTGTAGACACAGGTATATACAAACACTTTCCATCAATTGGATGATCGACAGATGATTTAAAAAAAACTATTTCACGAGGCCTTGCTCTACTCACCCAACGTGTGAAGCGACGCGTGATATTATAGTTATATATCTTATAGCTAAGTACCTATTATGTTGAGATGGCCACACACTTAGAATCCCGTTCGCCTTAACTGTAAGTCCGAGGAGCCGCTGCGTTCCAGAATCATACGTAATTTCATTATAGGTAATTTGTTTATTTTATCAACGGCTGCAACTAACGGCTGGCTAGATAAATGTTCTTGTTTGCTGGGTGATTATAACATGCTATGACATGAAGCGACTGAGGAACTCGTGTCTAAGTAGGTAAAGTAGAATCTGTTTGTAATGACATCGAAGGGAAATAAGTAAATAACAAACACGTCATACCTAATAAGCATTTTGTACAAAATATATAAATTAATAATTTAAAATAATTAATATTATATATTTATTAATTTTGAGAAATAAAACAGAACTAAGTCATTAATAATTATTCAATTACCCTCTGAGATTTATAAAAATCTATGCATGTGCCGAGGATCGTCGAAAGTGTTAGGAATCATGTCGGTAACTACATCAACTGGACATAATTAATTAAAAATGGCTCATAATAAGCGACACGTCTCTAAATGCGAAGTCATCATTCCGACTTTGTTTGAAGAAATTTCGATGATCGAACTCGCGAAACGCTGCGCAGCTGTTGATCACTCAGCTACTGTGCTACTGTGCTAACTGCGCCGTCAAAAGGTTCATGAAATCCGATGGAAACTTTTTTTAAGTGTCTAAACACACTATGCCGAGTTACGCGACCGAAGTTCGGCGGCTGATTTCACGTTCCGACATATTTGGCTGATATGACACACCATAAGTGCCGAACTTACGCGGCAGAAATTCGGCGCGGGCGGCTCCCTGCTGCTCCCCGTCCCCGGATCTTCGTCGGTAATCGGACCGAACTTCGGTCGTGTATAATGTGTGGTCACAGAATAAGTTGCCGCTGAACTTACGTACGCCCGACCGAAGTTAGGCTGTACGCTATGACGCGACGTAATTTTGGCATAGTGTGTCGTCAGTAATTCAAATAGCATTGCAGGCGTAATTGTGCTGAACTTCGGTCGCGTAACTTCGGCAGTTCTCCATAGCTTCGAAAAACACGAGTACCTTTAACTTACGATCACGTGTCAAGCTTATTAGTTGCAGAATGCGATATCTTCACCACAATAACTTATTGTTCTAAGTTAATCGAGTGTTCATGCTCGTATCATGCGGATACTTGAGCTGTATCTATCTAATTGAAATATAATATTAACTCTTTCTTTGTTTGAAAGAACAGCCATTAAATTCTATTTAGTTTTGCTCCATGAGACACAAATGTTTTTATATTATGCATTGTGCAACAGTGTTGGTTGTAAAAAAAAAAATATTGAGCCCAGTAGTCGCATAGGATGTGTTACATCTGACATCTCACCATGGTAACACACGACTTCGACTTCGGTAACAGAATTGGTGATGAATGGGTAGGTAAAATATATGAAAATGGTACTATGTGTCTATAAAATTTGAAGGTTGCCCTCGATTACCCTGGGATCCCATCATCAGATCCTGACCTGATGATCATGGGACCACTTGGGAAGTATACCCTTTCAAACAAAAGAAAAATTTTCCAAATCGGTCCAGGCGTCTTCGAGAAATCGGGGAACATACATAAAAAAAAAAGATTCCGACGAATTGAGAACCTCCTCCTTTTTTTGAAGTCGGTTAAAAAATCGAGTCAGTTTTTAAACTGACATGGTCACTAACACTATTGTTAGAACTAAAATATTATATGATCTGTCAGACTGTCTTAATTATTATCATCATCATCATTATATCCTTATCTGATCATCATGTTTCTGGTATTTTGGCACTCTTGTAAGTGCTATGAATTTGGAACTTGCAGTGGTAAATGTCCCGTTTTAAATTATTATCTTTCTGTTGGTCCAGTGACTGAGTGATTGACTAGTGTGCTGCGACTCGCACGTTCGACTCCCGCGCACCTAATAAATATTTCTACATTTAATTGTTTCGGGTCTGGGTATTTGTGTATGTGAGTTTAAATGTTTGTAAACGCACCCACCATACAGGAGAAATTCCCAGAGTTAAAAAAATATAAATAATAATTCTTTATAAATAATATTAATTGCAACCACAAACCAATTGCTGTCATCGCAGATTACAATCTCTTACTACATTTAATTAATTATTATGTGATAGTAAAAATAAAAGTTCTTTACACATACTTCAAGAGCACGTAATATAATTAGAAATTGAACCGGCTATAAATATTTATGTGATATAGTTGCAAACCGGTTAAGTAATATTTTATTATGTTGCTTACATTTCATGCTTATATTTTAATTAACGCGTTATTCATGTTGTTGGCCGATCGTTGATTTAGCCACATCGTGATATGCCTAGACAAATCGTCACAGGCCGAGGTCCGTATCCAGTAAAAGTGTATACAGGGTGAATTTTTCAACTGGGCGTGGATGGCTATTTCAGAACGATGAGGAATATTAAAAATAATAAAGGACTATTTCGTAGAAAACTAAAACTGCACCATTATATTTGGATTTTTGGAAAAAAACACACGCTGTATTATTAAATCTATGGAATGGTGTAGTAATACCTACAGGGTGTGATTTATTTGTGTATATAATGTATAAACAATGTATTAACGTAGATATTTTTTGTCGTAACACTTAACTACTACTACTACTACCTAGACTTTTTATCGGGCATATCATGAAGTGCCAGCGTTTCACAATGTTCCTAGGCAAATCACGATGTGGCTAATTCAACGATTAACCGACGACATACAGCGTTTTTGGTTTTTTTGCTAGGATATTAAGATATTTGAAAGTTACCTACAGCGTTAATTAGAGTGCTGAAGATTTAGGTAGACAAATACCTAGGGTACCTAGTTGGGCCAGTTATATTTAAATTTTTTGTAATAGGAAGTGAGCCTTTTACCATCAACTGGGCACTTCCGTACTTACTGGCTCGTACTGAGAAATTCCTGATGGAAATACCCACATTACTAAAATACTAATCCTAGTGGCCTAAAAGTCCACCTTATCAGAATAATTATAATAAATTGCGATAAAATTCCGATCAAATCGAATATTCTGGACGCGCGGCACTGTTGGCGCAGTGGTTGACTGGTAGACTGCTGCGCAGCGTGTCGCGGGTTCGATCAACCCACGAAACAAATATTTGTTGACAAATAAGTGTTTGTTTCGGGTCGTCTGGGTATTTGTGTATGTGTGTTTCTGTCTGTAAACGCACCCACGACACAGGAGAAATTCCTAGTTTGGGGCAACGATGGGCAAAAAAATAAACTGTTCTGTTGCTCAAGCTGTTGAGCAGATAATTAATAACAATTTACTTAAATAACAATGTGTGTTACCAGTGATGACTTACGGCACCGAAACGTGGTCTTTCACTATCGGCCTCATCTCAAAGCTCAAAGTCGCTCAGCGAGCTATGGAGAGGGCTATGCTCGGTGTTTCTCTACGTGATCGAATCCGAAATGAGGAGATCCGTAGACGAACTAAAGTCACCGATATAGCCCACCGGGTTAGCAAGCTGAAGTGGCAATGGGCAGGCCATATTGCTCGCAGAACAGATGGCCGATGGGGTCGAAAAGTGCTAGAGTGGAGACCGCGGACTAGCAAGCGCAGCGTAGGACGTCCACCAACGAGGTGGACAGACGACCTTATAAAGGTCGCCGGAAGACGCTGGATGCAGGTCGCTTCCAACCGGTATATGTGGAGATCTAAAGGGGAGGCCTATGTTCAGCAGTGGACGTCCTATGGCTGAGATGATGATGATGACTTAAATAACGATTCTGCTAAAGTGGGCTTTTTGGACCTCTTGGGTATTGAACTCGGAACTCGAGCTGGCTCAGTAGTGGAACTTACAGCCACAAGTCATTCTTGAGTCGACAAACTATTTATTTTTATTTTAAGCGTAAACACGTTTTATTTATAAATATTCTCAGCTCCATTTTAGCATCCCGTTGGCATGTTCTAATAGTAGAGGTATCGGTTCTATGGTCTAATTACTTGACAGCCGCCGCTAACTGAGAGCCGAGCCTATACAATTACTGGCAGAAGATTTACTGTTAAGCTAATATGCATATAAGTCTTGGTACAGACGCCAGCACGACTACCTAACCCATCTGTATCACACCATCATAATCATCTGGTTAGTCTTTTCCCAATTATATCTGGGTCGGCTTCCAGTCGAACCAGATGCAGCTGAATATCAGTATTTTACATGGAGCAACTGGTAACTGGTTAATACGATACCCCATGGTACGACTATATACTAGTTGTCAGACTTCTGAGCTTCTTACTGTAACGACTGTCAAAGATCTACAAATGACAGCCGGGACCAACGGCTTTACTTACGTGCTTTCTAAACGAAACTCGCTATGACAGATGGTCACCCATCCACAGACCAACCTTGGCAAGCGCCGCTTAACACGGAAGATCGGCCTGTGTGGCTGTAATTATTTAGCTACGAGCTGTCTGTATCAAACGCAGGAGGTTTTTATCGGAGGAAAATGCTCAGATGTCTCCACCCGCCCGTGGTGGAGCGGAAGGGGCGGTCAGACTTGTACTGCTAAAACCCATGGTGTTCCTTCACTAGCCCTATAAGTTTCAGGGTCACGGATGGTTGTGGTAAAAAAATCAATGTGACCTTGCTTGATGGCATCCATCTAGACCGCAGAAGTAACACAAATTGAAAAAAAAATCGCGGATGAAATCCAAGCTCTTTTCAAGGTTACCAAGCCTGGGATCCATGTTTTAGAACATGGTTATGCGTTAAACTCGTCAATACCCAATAATTATAATAATTTCGTTTTCATTTGACACGACACTAGAAAGTCAAGGTCGTTCACTTCCTACCAGCTGTTTCTGTAAATAAAATAAGATACTAAAAAACTAAACTCTATAACGGATGTAGCGTACATTCACGATCACAAGCGTCTACCGCGCATGCTCTTGCGCATCCCGCGCAACCGGTTGCGCAGGGTCGCTTTCTTCAGAGGCACATTCGTGCACAGAAGTGGTTCGTAACGCTTCGGTTTTCTAATAAACGCTGCTAAACGATGTGGTTGCTGGTTGTTAAGTGGTGTTGTGGGATTATGGTGGTGGAGTGGGTGGGGTAATAAGGTGTGATTTGTATGGTTTCTAGTGGCTACTGTTTTAAGTAGTGCGTCTTACGGTGCCTACACTTTAAAGTTAGTCCTACCGATATAACAATGACAAAATATCACAGATTTTTAAGTGATGTACAAAATGAACAAAGAACATAAGTAGGTACATTAAACGTTGAAAAAGATGTATTGGTACTTGCCCGGTTTTAAAGTCACATGATGTACGAGTATGCTCGCGCATGACAGGCGAAGTGTTAATGATTGAATAATAAATAAATAATAATATTTCACAACTATCACACAACGCCATCTAGTCCCAAGCTAAGCAGAGCTTGTGTTATGGGTACTAGACAACTTATAAACATACTTATATACTTCTAAATACATACATATTATAGATAATATTTTTATTTTGGTAGTAAAATAATAATTAAGCTAATTACAGAATCAAATAACAGCAAAAGCGTAGGGTCAGCAAGTTTCACCATGCCTGTACAACAGTACAGTTCGATATTTATGATCCAGAGAGAAATATTAGAAAACCGTCAACCGTTTTCGCTTTCAACCAAACGTAATACCCGCCTCATTTGAATTTATTTCACAACTAGCTTCTGCCCGCGACTCCGTCCGCGCGGATGTCGGTCTTCGCGTGGATGGTTTATTTCTCCATTTTGAGTAACTCTGACAATGACATCTTATAAATATCTATTGGACCCAAATACGGCTAAGCCTATAATAATTAAGGAGATCCCTCTATTGAGCTACTGCTGTTGAGCTCGCGTTCTGTAGTATTTTTTCATAGTAATTCCGACCTTGTATTTACAAATAACTGATCAGAACAGTAATCAAAAAGGTCGCGCTGAAAAGCACGGTTTAAAATGACACGCATACAATATTAATTCCACGGACGACCGCTCGCCACACTGGACACGTCCGCTCGCATCAAAATTCAGAATTTATATGCATCGCGCGGCGCGGAACGCGGCTCCTTATATAGGAGTCGGGGAGGCGTGGCCCGCGTGTGCCGCAAACGGTTCAAGCCAAATCCGACTTTCGGCGCTACAGGTTACGGCGCTGAATCCACTGCGGGTAATGCAACGTGTGTTCGCGTTTCTACAGAACAACGTCTATGAATAAAACTGAAAAATAAGATTTTTTTTCTACGTATTTTTCCAGGATAAAAAGTATCCTATTTTATGCCCAGGATAATAAGGTATAATTATACCAAGTTTCATCGAAATCGAACCGTTAGTTTTCACGTGATGCCTGCACATACAGACAGACAGACAGACAAAAATTTTTTAAATCACATATTTGGGTTTGGTATCGATCCAGCAACACACCCCGCTATTTATTTTTTCAATATTTTCAATGTACAGAATTGACCCTTCTACAGATTTATTATATGTATAGATGGCCGCTACAGCTGTTTTAACTAAAACATCTTGAATATCTTTACAAGAGAAATGTTTGTAAGTATAAATATAATGATTCGTTTGATACTTAATTTATTCTGTTTTGGGTATAATTTGCTTTTTTGAATATTTTTTCCATAGCATGCTATAGAAAAAGCGGATAGCTTTTTCAAATGTGCAAATAAAAAAGGCCATAAATAAATTAAAGGAATGGAATTAATGTTTTATTGTAATTTTTAAACGTTGATTAGTTTAATCTTGTTTTATATCGACAGCTATCAGCTGTAAAAATAAATGACAAAGCTATAAACCGGCAGATGCATTCATAGAGAAGTATGAAAAAATTAAACTTGCTGTGCCGTCCACAATTAATTGGAATATACTGTGGTGTAATAAATCGGTTTATTCTAATGGATCAGCAGTGAATCATAGTTCAGGCAGGTCTAAAATGTTCTTCTCTGTACATTTAAAAACATCAGTGATGGCGACAGAAATTTGAAATTGAATTGCGAGACTTTAATTTTCATATTATTTGGATGTTTTTTAAATTCTCATGTGAATTCTACTAGAAACTCTTCCCCAAACATGATTTTATGCCTAGCGGTTTTGACTGTGAATTTTAAGATATTTATTTAGATGTAAAAGCAAACTTTCGTTATGCCAAGGGACTTTTACTTTTGCTGTGACAAGATGAATTGCCATACTTTGCACGCGTCCCAAGGTTATCTACATAATCTTGCTTTTTTTCGTATGAATATGTAACATGACGATCGATTTCTTGTACAGACGCCAGTATTTAAACCTACACAAATCTGTCAAATTTCTTTGATAGATTTTCAACTTTATGACAAAAGAAGTAGGCTCGATTAAAATTTTTTACAGTTTGAGATGCTGAGATGGGTTGACGAGTTGTCTGTACAAATAGAGTTTTGACCAAATAATGGGTCAATGTGAGTGTTGGTAATGCAACGTTTTTTTTATCATCATCAGCCGGAAGACGTCCACTGCTGAACATACGCCTCCCCCTTAGACGCCACATGCATCCATCGGTTGCCCGCGACCCTCACGATGTCGTAGGTCCACCTAGTGGGAGGCCTGCCTACGCTGCGTCTTCCGTCCCGTGGTCGCCACTCGAGAACTTTTCTTCCCCATCGGTTATCAGTAGTTCTACGAACGATGTGGCCTGAGACACATTTTGTTACAGTATTGTGGCCTGTCTCTTGGAGCAGGAGATACTGTCAGACTCGTACTGACTAAAATCCACCGTTTTCTCTCAATTGTCCTTTACGTTCCGAGGTCACTATTGCCTGTCTAGATAGTCTCGGGTCCCCGGCAGTCGTTTAGCCCTCTCCAGAGGCCTCGTCAGATTCTTGACAGCTTTTTGGGGTGAGCGTAGAAAATGACGGTCCCGGGTATGGCCTCTGATCGGACAACGAGCTACCCTTTCTTGCCGTCCGCATTACCGACTCTACTACCGCTCTCATTAGCTCTAGTTATTGGCCCTTCGACCAAACTGGCCAGCCCACTATCAAAAAATGGCTGTGTGAACATAAACCCAGTCTTCCGCTCATCAGTCTATTGTTCTAAAAACCGCCATGTTGTCACATTGCAACAATCGGTATTGTCGTTGTTTGTTTGTATTTGATTCTTGGACATTGATAGTTTGTAAATATCATTCTTGATTTAAGGTATTTGTTTATTTTTTATACCTAGATATTTCATAACAACAAACATGAAATTATCGGAGCATCCGTTGGTTCTTTTCAGTTTATACTTTATATTAAGGTCTTGCTCATTCATAATTCTCTGACTGTCCTATAGATCTCTGAATCATTACGGGTAGTCAATGGCCTGAAATATTGTTAAATTACCTATTTTACCAAGGAATATCGTACTGGGTTGTGGAGCACAGATAAGCAATCGTTCTTTGTAAAATACTCGTATCCAACTGAGTTCTTAATGGAAGTAGGGAATAGAATTCTCTGCCGGGGTCTGTGTTTCCTGACAGCTATAACCTTGGGCATTGGGGTCTTCAATTCGACCACATCATCGATTGCCATCGGGCAGGTTGGTGGTCAAACATTAACATATCATTAACTAAAAAAAAACAATGATTGCAAGCTACCTTCAACTTCGCTATCTTTTCTATCCTTTACAAAGAAATTGTCTATGTAGATAGATGGTCCAGTAATTGCTTTTCTCTCTTTCTAACGATAATGGCCATTTTAGGCACATAAGTCCAGTCCTCAATCTAATACTCTTTGTCTTACGACTTCAACATGCTTGGTAAAGAGCTACTTAAGTAATTTAAGACTTTCTCACTCATGAGAATCAAACACGTGGGCGTGTAATCGGCAACCTAGCTTACAATCACTAGACCACTGGGTCCTGATACATAATTAGATGTTTAAATGCAATAATCATACACTATGCTATGCATGGGTTGCCATATGCAATTATTTTCACGGTTTGCAAGTCATAAACAGGTTAGTAAGTCGATGGAATGGTTGTATGTGTATTAAAATTACTTTTACTAGGTAGGTAGCTTAGTATTCTCCTTGGTGAGACTACTTAATAGGTTTTTTATTAAAGATTTTTTTTGCTCTATGGAATGTGAGCTTACCCAGAAGAAGCCTTTTCAATCTAACTTTTTTTTAGCGTGTTAAAATCATCAAATGAGTCCTCCCACCCCGGGCAGGGCGGGAGGGACTGTCAGACTTGTACTGACTAAAATCCACGGTGTCCTTCCTCCTAATGTTCCGGGGTCACGGTAATGAGATGAGTCCCGCGATCCCGGCAGGCTTTGGACCTCTAGAGGGGGGCCCCGTCATTTTCAATCTAACTTTGAAGAGATTTGGGTTGTATGCGTTCGGAAATACAAACACAGGCAAAGAGTTCCACTCCTTTGCTGTGTGCATTATAAACTGACTGCTTGTGCTGGATTTTCTTTGCAGAAACTGCCATTTGTATGGGAGAACTTGACCTAATTAAAGACCGACGTCTTTGATTAGGTCAAGTCCTCCCATACACATTCGTTATATGACCTAAATGGCTTATTCTGCTTGTACGAGCGAATGCCAATGGCGACGGTAGGGTTCACCAGAGCCTGCCAGCCAGAGCTCCAGTTTCTTCTGATTGAGCTTGTCCCTCTTTAGGCCTCATCTTTGCCTCTGGGCTAGATCGATGCCAAGAGTATTTTTTTTTTTGCCAAGCCTGTTCTGTCCCACTCCTGGGAAAAGGTCTCCCTCCACTCTTTCCATCTTTCACGACATTGTGCGTCCTCCTTCCAGTTGGGACGAAATATGTCTAGTTCGTCCCGTCATCTCCCACGTGGTCTGCCGTGACCTCGCCTCACTGTCTCAGGGCACCAGTATTGTGTTATTTATTTTAATATTAAAAAAAAAATGCTACGAAAGGGAAGTTTCAAGTTTAATAGCATTTTAATTAATTTTACACATATTTAAAGGCAACTTCTCTTAGATAATAAAATATGTGTATAATTAATTATCAAGTGAAAAAGTTCTTGTTGTTATTTAAGATTTATAACTAAAATAACTGCTATACCTAATTATGGCTTTATAAAAAAAGCCATGTCCAAAAGTGAACTTAAAAGTGAAAAATAAATTGTAAATTGTAGAGACAGAAAACTAACATTTTTATTGAATCGGGGACATCTGTAATTCACTTGTCCCAAGTTCCCAGCAGGTCTATTAAGAAAATATAAACCATAGACAATACATCGATTTCATTGTAATTTATTATCGTTGACGCAGCTATCTGTATTTTATTGCCTGCTAGGAATCAAGAGAAAGTATTTATTTAATGGCGTTTATATATTCTTCAATGATGTGTATTTTATGCATATCAACAATATGTTACGTTACATCAACATTATCATCTGCTTAGCTTTTCTCCAACTATGTTGGGGTCAATTTCCAGTCTAACCGGATATAGCTCAATACCAGTAGTAATATGCATAACATAATTATATCAAAAAAGTTCGACAATTTTTCCTTATTCTGGGTTTTTTCTGCGTAATTAGACGAACTTTCAGAATTGAGTATTAGAGCAACTTAATTTCATATAAATTGAATATTTCTCCTTCAATTCTTTGAAAAAAGCTTAATCATTGACCTGAGTAAGATGCTCCACATTTCAGATATCAATTTCTAAAGCCACGGCGAGCTTACAGCCATTATTTTCACAAAAAAATACGCTAAAAAACCCAGCGGCTTCGCACGCGGTTTCGCACGGGTTCACTATTCGACCAACCTGTTACGAAAATTTCTTACATTCAAAACAAAAGTTATAAGCGTACAGACAGATTTGAGCGACATTGTTTTACACTTCTTAATAATTAAAGAAACCTAGATACTTTTACTTCACTTTTTGATGTAGTAACTGGCTGTTAGTCATCATGAGAATGACCTATAATAATGTGTATCAAAAATCAAATATTACCGTAACTTCGTGTCTCCGGTACAATGTGAAGACGTACGGTAACTCCTACGTAATAGCGTACGATACTACCGCGAGATAATCTCCATTCGCGCATGTGCACGCATTCGAACATCGTCTGACGGCGCGAACACGCGTCTCCCGCGCAAATTGAATCCGCCATGATTGTTTTTGTATTTTTTTTTTATAGTGCCAGTGCTTGAAAACTTTTTAGTGCTGTGATAAAGTTTTTAATCGATTTGATATTGTTTTGGATTTGACTTTGGCCTTGTAAGTATTTTTTTTAATATTTTTGGGTATAACTGTGTTTTTTAATTATTCTAATTAGCGGTTTATGTGCTAAAGCTGCAATAGCATTTGCAGTTATTGTTTATTTTGTTCATTTCTCATTCTCATAAGATTATTCTGTTTAGTTTACTGTTCGCGTTATAAAAGCTTTAATAGTGCTTTTATTACTAAACTTTCATTTTTTTTCACATCAGAATATAGGTAAATAATTTATAAGGAAACTATAGCAAAATTGATAATTTCTATAACTATATCCAGATTCAAATACCTACCTACTATAGTCACCGCCAAATAAATCTGGAATAAAAGTCATTGACCCTAATAATGCATCGTTCTTATTTCAAAAATATAGGTCAAGGTCGCCTCATACTACGATACGTTTGTTTTGATCGTGTTATGACGAATTTTATTCCACACTAATTATCTGGCGGAAACTATAAGTAGGTACCATTTAAAACAAAGTGACGTTTTGGGGTCAAAGACAGTTTTTCACGACCTTGACAGTGGCGTAACAAGTCCGTTATATGTCCCCTAGGAGAGGGCAAGACGCATCTGCGAGGCCCTTTTCTTTAGGACGAAAAATATGTCTTGCCTCCGTTGTTCGCGTGAGGCCTCCTTGTTGTAAGATGACTTGGTCCCCCAAGTCATCTATACCAAATGTTTATCTTGAAGTGATAAATTGAAAAACCATATATACCGTTGAATTTCTATACAGAATGTTCATAAAATTTCTAATTTAAAAGCTCTATTTTCATCGGTGTCGATTTTAAAGAGCAATATCATTGAAGAGTTTATTGCATGGTAATGCATTTCCCCGGTTTGCCATTACTATTATGTCAATGACAAGCGATAAAGCTTTACCTATGCTTTACTTTCATTTTGTAAGAGGTAAATAAACTTTAAGGTTTTTAGCGTTTTTCATTATCAATGACTATAGAAGGTACTGGATGAGTACCTAAAATACTAGGTATATCAAAACGGGTCCATATTGGCTCACCTAAAGTTATTTACCCGAAATTGTTCTTCCTAACGATTTGTAATCCGAATGATCACTCTTCCTAAAATTTTTCATCCTAAAGTTTACATTCATACTTACCTACTTTTTGTAGTGCTACCGGCGATGTTCATAACACTCATGTTTCCGAAAATTGTAATTAATAATATCATTATTGAAAATATATTTAAACTCCTACTGTTTTCTTTCATAACGCTTTTATCCCTAAACTTGCGTCGAGCTACCTTGGTAGTTATGTGGTTATCAGTAATATACGCTCGCCCTGGCATCCTTAGTCAAATTGTCGACTACCAATAGCTGGATCTAGCGTCATCATCCTCATCATCCTAAAAGTGTGCTGGAACAGGAACACAGGCCTCCTCTCTGTAGAAGGCCACAAATAATCCACCACGCGGGCCCAGTGCTGGTTGGTAGATGTCACATGTCTTCGAATTTTTGGTTCTAGGACATACCGTTCATGATAATTTTCTTCGCCGTTTTGATAGCTGTGGTGATGCAATTATTTTGTAAAAATTACAAATAGTCAACTCGTAAGTCGGGGCCGATACCACTGGGCCACCACTGATCTCAATCCAGCGTCGCCGTAACGAAAAATAGGAACGTGCCGATCCAGCGCTGGAATCGAGTGACGCTGCATCCAGCTACTGGATCGCTTGAAATTAACATTCAATCCAAATCACGTTCCTTTGTTTTTGACGACTGCTTCTGATTGGACATCTTAAAGACTCGGTTAGGCAAATTGGGTCGTTGATTGGTTACAATTACAGAAAATATTCATTCGAAGACAAAGATAGATTTATTAATTTCCACCGTAAAGCCTCCTGCAGACACACGCGATTAATCGCGCTGCGACAACGAGCCAAGCTAATTTCCACTCTAAATGTACTGCGAATGGACTGCTACATGTCGCCCCGCGCGATTAATCGCGTGTGTCTACAGGAGGCTTAATTCTGTTTAGGAAGATGTAGGTACTTAGCTACTTGCTGACTAAACAAATGGAAATAGTTTCTTATTTCAATGAAATTCAGGGTGCGGATCCGTACTCCAACTATTTTCTCCAACTGGGTGGAGCACGGGATACCCATAAGTACGTATGGTCCGTGCTCCGACTGGTGATCGGTACCAGTCAAGTAATTACGAAAGATACACAGTTCAATATTACAAGATGTAAGCACATATTCAAGTGCTTCGACTATTTTCTCCAACTGGGTGGAGCACGGTACAGTATGGTCCGTGCTCCAACTGATGGACACAGGACATGAGCTTTTCGGTACTTACTTTTTGTTTATGTAACATACTTTTTTACTTTCCCATTAACTTTATAGCCGACTATTACGACTGTCTTCTTAGGTCTTTGGTTTTGTTGAACCAACTCATTCGACTAAAATATATCACGCGTAGATTTTTAGTTAAATCATTTTAGAATTTTAATTATTATCGTAATTAGAATATTGAACATAAATCTAGGCTTGCAAAGTTACTATTACATTATGTTTTTTTATAAATCTCTAATTTTGAAGTGTACAGTAACTTTTATTCTCTCAACGGAAAAATAAATGTGAAAAGACTATAGACCTAAAAATGTGTCAAAGTTCACACCTGACGACACACGTCATGACATCAGTGTCATCCATAAACAATGCACATGACATGTACGTTACATAAATAACGTAACGTTACCTACAACGTAACAGTTATTTGTTTATTAAAACGCATATTTATAACCGTTTTCGGTAGCTATTTTATTTATGGTCCGTTTATAATAAAAATAAACAGTTAATTAGTGTGTATGTTAAATAAACGCCATGTTGGTTTGTTTGGATTTATAATTTTACATTGAAAGCGTAACGAGGTCCATGTATTTTAGTTTTACATTTGCATAATTATGTAAGTCCTTATGAATCCTTTAAGCATTACAGACGAAGAATTTTCAACATTTTTAAAATTTACTTTCACACTGTCAGACAATTACAGTAAATTAAAATTTAAGCGTAGGTATTACACCGGTGTTTTTTCTTTATAAGTGTTACAAATTAAATGCAGTTACCTACAAAACTATAGTCAAACTCAGTGCGATTTTTCGAAATTAGAATTAAAAAAAAAATCGTCCTTGCTTTTTAAATAAAATTTCTGGCTTGTCTTCTGGGATTTTGTGCCATTCGTAATCGAATGCATCATCAGTATTACCGGTTGCCAGCTATAAAGAATCGAACGTTACATTTTTAAAATAAGCACACATTCAAACACCAAACAGTAGTATTGCCAATCAATAAATAAAAAGTTGACGTGTTTAATGTATCGTTACTGCTTGATCCAGGTATCGATCGGAATTATAGAGCGTATCACTCGATTTAGTTCCCGTAAGAACGGATAAGCTGACAGATTCATGTTTAAAACATAGATAATAAATAACCCAACAATATTCATACTCTTTTTATGATATTCTTACTATTGTTATATATTATCTAAAAATTGGGATGACGAGACCTGAAGAACAATGCACCAATCTGTAATACATTTTACTACATGAAAAATATATTTACGTCCTTATTTTTGTGTGTTTTTATAAGCTCTGTAATTTATTTATTTCAGAAGTCTGATTTAGACTAATTCTAACGCCGAAATAAGTGTGCGTGTGGAATAAATTTGGCATTTTCATAAAAATGTTGGCAGCTGTAAATTTTATTTGACATTTATGAGGAGGCAAGTGTTTAATTCAATTTTTAAATTGAAAATTTTGTTAGTAATTCTGTTCTTAAAATTCAACGAATTATTCCGCGAAAACGTAAGATTTTGAAGCGTCTCCCACTTTTCTCGGTCAGTTGGTTAACTGGGTGTTCAGAGTTAGTCATTAGTGAACAAATGTTAATTTTAACGTCTTAATTGTTGCCTTTTTGTCTACAATTTAAGGTTAAACCTCCCGTTACCGTCTTTATGGTTTAGAATGAAGACACGTTTCGCAAATAAAAACTAGGCAAACTTAACTTATAAATCGTGCCAACCCTCATTTTTCTCTAGACAGTTATAACCTTTTTAATAGTTATGAATATTGAAACAGTGATAGGCAGAATTTCAGCTTCAAAATTGTATATTAACAGTTTTCATGATCACTGGACAACTAATTAACCTAATCTAAATTCTCTCTGCACTTTAAAAGAGACTGTGACCTCTGAGTTTGTTTCTTCTGCTGGACCAAATTCGCTGTATTTATACCCCGGCTGGACTCACCATCCATGGACTTCTACACAGTCCCAGTTTTTCAATTGACTGTACTTATGTCCATTAAAAAAAAGAAAGGGGATCAGAACGGAATGATAAATGACAGGGGATCAGAAAGGAATTAAAAAGTAAAAATATTTGACAGGGGATCGGTTTGGGGGATCAGTATGGAATAACTCGTTTCAGCTGTTTCTTCTCAGAGTATTTAGGTACGAAACACAGACCTCTCCTTGTTTGTGAAAATACGTAAAGATGTTGACTTATCAACTTACTTCATAAATAAACACCATTTCATTTCATGATATTTTCATAACACAACAACTTAAGTGAATAAAATTGCATAATTAATGAGAGTTTTGAGGATCCGGATGGAGCGGACACGAAGGAAAAGAGAAATAGAGTTCAAAAAATATTTTAATCACTTTTAACGAGACGGACAGAATAGGGGAACAAAAGTGGAAACAAAACGTCATAATACAAAAAAAACCTATAAAATGTGTCAATATAGCTGTCAGGTGACCTACCATGACGGCGAGAGTAGCTCCACTGTGGGAACAAGATGGCGTTAGACAACTTGTATAGCTGTCTCTTTCCCACTCTCGCTTTAATATGTCATGGTAGCCCCCAGTTCATCAATAATTACACAACACCACATGCAAATAAAACTATTCAAAAATTGCAGTCGTACAAAAACAAAAGACGTGTGCGCACAGCTCTACAGTTGGATCTAAACATGTCTGCGTTGGCGCATGCCCAGTAACTGGAGCATGCACAGTTTTTAGCTGCTCCGTACTTTGTTTAATTGCGATGAAATTCTGCTTGGTTATGTCTGTGTTAGTGTTTTGTTTTTAATTTGTATAGCTGTTGTTGTGTACTGTAGTTCTACATGGTGTCAGTGGCATGGACGTATGGGACGTAAGTGCCCAGGCCCACCCCAGATTTTTACTCATTTAAATGAAGGCAGAAAAACTGAAAAAAAACCTACCTATACAAAAACATGGTTGTTTTACTCAATTGCATTTTCTTATTCTGCAACCAATAGGCCAGGTGTAGACAATATCTCTAGAAACGCCAATGGTCAGTGGTAAGTTTATTAAATACCTTAACGACCAAAATATCGCCCTTGGTCGAGGCCGAGGTTGGTCTGTGGATGGGTGAGGGTGACCAACTGTCTTAGCGAGTTTCCTCAGTGCCTCGATCGGAAAGCACGTAAAGCCGTTCGTCCTGGTTGTCATTTGTAGATCTTTGACAGTCGTTATCGTTACTGTTAATCGAAGCTCATAAGTCTTACAACCAGTCTTACCATGGGGTATCGTATTGCCCAGTTACTGGGTTGTGGAGGTCCGATAGGCAGTCGCTCCATGTAAAATACTGATATTCAGCTGCATCTGGTTCGGCGTCCTCTAGGTTTAAACCCACATAAAAGATACTGCCTATTTTGCGGTACATCTATGTAACATTTTTTCCGGAAGTCATTCATTCCACAATTATTAATTTTCAATTAAAATTTTAATTAAATTCCGACTTTATAAGTACGGTGGTAGTTAATTAATATTAACAAAAAAAAAACCAAGCTTACGCAATCGACCGGATAGAACGACGACATTGAAAGTTTTACAGATTCACGCACTTTTTACACATTATGCATAATGACCGGAGAACCTTGATGGTGCGAGATTCCTTTCTAGAGCATAACATTAACCGTTAAGCTTATGTAAATATACTAGCACCTGGCCCCGGTTTTGCACTGGTACTAGTTTGAAAATAACTGGGCTGTATGCCCATATTACTTTAGTTTTTATATTCAAGTTTATGAAAAGTTTCTTTGTAATAAATTTAAGTAGTTGGCTAACTTGATAGTCACTGACCAGCAGTCGTCAACTGAACTTGGATCTCTATATTTTATCGACTGTTATGAGGCTATTTTGAGGACTGGAGTGCCTCAAGAGCGTTAGAATAGTTGATTTTAGGGAAAATTTACATTTATCAGTTTCATTGCAAATGCAAAAGCCAATACGAAATGTATCTTTTGACAGCTATTTGATGGTCACCAGAGCAAGTGATCATTATTTGAACTGTCAACAGAGATACGCAATAGCTCCAATGGACATCGAACCATCATACTGAGCAGTAATGACCGCGAAACCAACGTTGAACAATAATTATGTGGTGTTAAATATTACGAGTATTATACCATCAATTTCTACCTTTATCCCATCAATACGAGTATGTCTACTTTCATGTCTAACTTATGCAGTTCAATAGCAGTGTGTGAAGCGACTGCCTGTCTGACCTCTATAACCTATTTATGAGGTTGAACAATTTCTCTTGGAATGATAAGCTGACATACTTTCTGGCGACTAAAAACATTAGACATGACAGCCGGGAACTACTCAATGTGGTATGTAAGGCCCAGAAGGGTGAAGGAGACGCATCGCATGAGAGAGGAGGCAATCCTCCTTCTCACATCCCGGACGCCGAAGGAGGCGCACTAAGGCGCCCATTACACGGTATCAATCATGAATGATGGTTGAATGATGGAATTTTTATCGCCTACAATTTTCATCATTCAAACGTCAATCAACGTATTAGACGATAGGTTTTCCCTCAGTCAAAATCTCTGCCATGGTTTTGCCATGGCAAAACCTACCGTGTAATGGGCGCCTAAGAGTTTAGGCGCGGGTATACTGATTCGTTCTACTCAGAAAGAGAGGAGGCATTGTTTGATAGTTTGATAGCCCACAAAAAGTCACGGTAGGAGTCTTGATGCGTAATTGGTGGTCACCCATCCATAAGCAGACCTCGCCAAATGTTGCTTAACTTTAAAGATCAACTTGTGTGGTAAATTTAGTCAAAAGTCACCGCGTTACAGTTATTATGTGAAATATTATGGTGAGAACATGTGTGTTAATTAATAATTAGCCATTTTTACGTGTTCATGTCATGCTGTAATTACTTACGTGTAAGTATTTCAACCGCTGCAATATTTACTCGTATTTTGAAACAGTATGGAGGTATTTGTTACGGTGGGCTCATTATTTTTGATTTTGTTGATCAATCCCGAATTTTTGTTTGGTAATTGTAATTAATATCAAACGAATCGAATTCGTTACCAATAAGTTATATAGGCATTTGAAATTAGCTTCTGCGAATTACGACATCATACTTTTTAACCGACTTCAAAAAGGAGTAGATTCTCAATTCGAAAATATATTTTTTTTGTTAAATGCAGTATTCTTATTTGTTTACTATTGGCCTCAATTTAGCCCAGAAGCAAAGATCAGACCTAAGATGGAGTGAAATCACTCAGAGGTATCTGGGAATCGCATCGACGGCGCATGAACGTTGTTTTTGGTCACCCTTATATACAATTATATAAAGGAGGGAAATAGACCTGGGGGGTATTACAACGTCTTAAAACCATGCTTATTCCAGTGAGTGAATGAGATGGAGCTAGACGACTTGCTCTGTCACTTTCACGACGTTGTGACCCCCCCTGAGATGACCCGAAGAGGATCAGAACCCTCTTTTCGTTTAATACCTTGAGGTAAATGGAGTGCTTTATTATATCCTCAACTAGCATGTATAATATATTGGGGAAGGTTCAAAATGAATATACATACATAACTTAATTCGTTGTATAAACTTTCTATATTATGTAAAATGAATAAACATTAACATGACGAATATTCTGATTTAAATACTCGTTTTCACAAATTAATTCTCAATGTCAATATCATAGTCAACACTTTGATTTAAGCAGCGTGATTTTGTTTCGGCAGGCGCTGATATTTGTGGCTTCAATGCGACCTATAGCCTTCCTCGATAAATATACAATCCAATACAAAAAGAGTTTTTCAAATAGTTCCTGCGATTAGCGCGTTCAAACAAACAAACTCTTCAGCTTTATTCGGCTGTACTGATTCGATAATGAAAATCTAACCCTATCATTAAAAGAATTTAGGTTTAGGCAAGCTTCACAATCACCACTCGCTACTCAATCGCGTCAGTCGCTTCTGTTCGCGATTAACTCAAAAACTACTGATATAGGTGCGTCCCCACAGAGCGCGCACAGCCTCGCGAGGCATTTTCCGCGCAAAGCAGCTCGGTTGGTGTGGACGTGTCTCGGGCGAGGCAAGTGACAGCGCTGCCGCGGTCGAGCGACCGAGCGCCCGAGCCATCCAGTGTCGGCTTTTGTTTTGCTCGCGTATATTGTTTCGTGCCTCGGTCGAAAAACAATACACGCGTCCAAACAGAGTAAGCAGCCTCGCTTGTCAGTTTCCTCGCGCTTCAAATGCGTCGCGAGACTGCGCACCTAATGTTTTTTCATGCGATTTCTAAATCGAGGGTTGCAACCCCCTCTTTTTCCGTGGTTCGGGGGGTGATTTGAAAAAGTACGGCTTTGGTTCCAAAACATTATCCAGCACTCAAAAGTACTAGGTATTAAAAATAATGCCAAAAAAAAAGACCACGGAAAGAGAGGGGGTTGCAACCCTCGATTTTTTCCCCTTGTCGCATGAGTTTTGTACGGCGTTGCGGAATTATGGATTAGAAGCTGTATTTAAACAGTATGAAACTGATGCCGTGCAGAATGAAAAAAAACCAAATGCACCTTTTTTTTTTTAGCGTGTTAAAATCATCAAATACCTGACGAATGGTGTAATAGTTCGCTAGTGCCCATTTTTAAAAACAAAGGTGATGTGCTGGAATGCAATAATTATAGAGGAATAAAGCTAATATCACACAGTATGAAAGTTTGGGAGAAAGTTATTGAAAGGCGACTGAGAGAGGAGAGCGAAATTTCACAGAACCAATTCGGTTTTATGCCTGGTCGGGGTACGACGGATGCCATCTTCGCTATCCGCCAACTGTGCGAGAAATACAGAGGTGCGCATAAAAACTTGCACATGGTGTTCGTCGACCTGGAAAAGGCATACGACCGGGTGCCCCGTGAGGTTCTGTGGTGGGCCCTTAAGGAGAAAAGTGTACCTGGAAAGTATGTACAGTTGATCCGTGCAATGTATAGTCGATGCAGTACCCAAGTCCGGTCTACAGCGGGCACTACCGGCAGCTTCAATGTAGCGGTTGGCTTGCACCAAGGGTCGGCTCTCAGCCCGTACCTCTTCCTGATGATAATGGATGCTCTGACGTCGGACATCCAGGAAGAGGCCCCCTGGTGCATGCTGTTTGCCGATGACATTGTGCTGATTGCCGAGAGCGGCCTAGAGGTCCAGAACAGATTGGAGGTGTGGTGGCAAAGACTGGAGAACGTTGGCCTGAAATTGAGCAGAACCAAAACAGAGTATTTGTTTTGCGATTTTGGCGGTCTCTCCAGTCCTGTGCCCATTACTCTTGCAGGAACGCCCATACCAGTCTGTTCCGACTTTCGGTACCTCGGGTCGCTTGTCCAAGGAGACGGCGATGTAGACCGGGACATAACACACCGGATCAACTCGGGATGGATGAAATGGCGACAGGTCACCGGAACAACTTGCGACCCACGGATGCCCCTCAAGTTAAAGGGGAAAATATACAAATCCGTGATTAGACCTGTCGTATTGTATGGATCGGAATGCTGGGCTGTGAAAAAGATGGATGAGAAACGATTGCATGTAGCGGAGATGAGGATGTTGAGATGGATGTGTGGAGTGACAAGAATGGATAAAGTAAGGAATGAGTTTATAAGGGGAAGTTTGAAAGTGGCGCCTGTTACAGAAAAAATGAAAGGGAATCGTCTATCTTGGTATGGACATGTGATGAGGAGGGATGACACCCATGTGACTAAGAAAGTGATGAGTATGAATGTTGATGGATGGAGAGGACGAGGAAGGCCAAAGAAAAGATGGATGGATTGTCTAAGGAATGATATGAAAGAAAAAGGAGTAAATGATACTGTGACGTCTGATAGGGGAGAATGGAAGAAGAAAACATGTTGCGCCGACCCCAAGTAGAATGGGATAAGGGCAGGAAGAAGAAGTTAAAATCATCAAATGAGTCCTTCCACCCCGGGCAGGGCGGGAGGGACTGTCAGACTTGTACTGACTAAAATCCACGGTGTCCTTCAATAGCCCTTTGTGTTCCGGGGTCACGGTAATGGGATAAGTCCCGCGACCGGCAGGCTTTGGCCCTCTAGAGGGGGGCCCCGTCATCATGCTGACACTCTTTGAGGCGCGCGTGGAACACAACGCGCCGTCGACCCGGGCATGGTCCATGGTCGGGCGGCGAGTTGCCCTTTACTCGCCGCCCGCATGCCCGCGCCTACGGTGGCCGGAGATTGTCCCGCGACGTCCGACGCCGTGGGCGTCTACCACTGCGGCTGGGGCGGAGGGAGGACGCTGCTCTCTCTCCCTCGCGGCTTGCCTCGTCCTTCGCGAGCATAACTGCTTCGCAGAAGGAGGCGACCGCTTCCCACTCCGTCTCACCAAATGTACCCTGGAAATTGTCAGAAAATCAAAAAAAAATACCGACTTTGTGGCCAGGGACGGTTACCGTTACCAAACAAATACCGGTAAAATTACCAAAACATAAACGTTATGTTACGTTAAATATTAACGTTAAACATAACGTTAATTTTTAGGATTTACCGCTATTTAATTATCGTTACTAATAACGTTAATTCACTGTGCGACGTTGCCAAACCGCGCCGCGTGTCTTTTCGTTCGGCTCTGCAAATCAGAGCGGCAACAGCTAGTAACGCGCGCCGCCGCTTACGCGCATTTCATAGTCAGATGTCACACAAACATTGCGTACGCCAAATTAGTAGGTATATCTCTATTAGATTAATTCTGTTGTTCTGTTATTATAATTAGTTGTTTGTTTAAAAAATACTATTATGGGCCGAAAGAAGTGCAACAGAGCTTATCAGTATTTCAAAATGTTTAAAGAAAACAATATATCTACTTGCACATCTATATCTATACATATAATAAAATCGTAGAGCTGTCATTCCTGTACATTGAATATTTTTTCTTTTTGTATTTTTTTCGAGATAAAGGATCGATTCTGATGACAAATCAACTTTTTTGTTCCGGATTTTTTAGGGTTTTTTCTTTTGCGTTAATTCCTAAACTACTGAAAACTTTCCGATCAAATTTTCCTCAAATATTCCTAATAATACGCTTCTGTCAATAGGCTATGTATTATTACAATATTGTCACTGGGAGATGAGCAATTTTGAATTATGTTGTTTTTAAAAGTATGTTTTGAGTTGGCGGATTAACCACGGGATAATACTTATTCAATTTTTCCTCAAATATTCCTTAAACTGCTCTTCAATTAATAGGGTCTAGACACGCGAGAGCGTGGCCAGCCGAGTTCAGGCGCGCTTACAGTGTGTAATATTACACGAACCATTTGGAGCCACTTTTTAGCCCCTCATAACTCAAAAACTATTGTCTATTTAACCTAGGCATATATTTTGAGATTGGCGAGATAAATACGTGTTCCAATTTTTATAAATATATATCTCAAACGGTTATTTAGATATTAACGTCCAAAAATCGTCATTTTTATGACTGACCTATAGATCAAAACTATAACCCAGTTCTAGAAGACCTAGAAAGTTCAAATTTGGCATGCAGATAGGTATGGTTTTAATTTTAAGTTTGTCTGACGGTTAACTCGTCGTTTAAGAACCGATTTCGATGATTCTTTTTTCGTTGGAAAAAAGATATTTCAAAGGTAAAATCCTATGATAAGGAAATTAGGGTTTGATGACGAAAGACCAGAGAAATCGAGTGGAGCTTTCTAAAATTGTAGGGGCGACTAGTGCGTTTGTAAGTTTTTCATTATTTTAAAGCAATACAATTAAATAAAGATCTGGAGTAGATCTGATGATGGAGCCGAGAGACAGTCGAGGGAACTCCTCAACGATTCACAGAAGCTACCTTGTGTTTGGACTTAATTCATTTATATTGATAAGAACTTTACACCTAGGTGGGTTGTAATTGTCATTAAGGGTCTGATGATGAAGACGAAGAACAATTCAGGGAACTCGTCAACGGTTTATAGTAGCTATCTTGTATTTGGACTTAATTCATTTATATTGATGAAAACTTTCGACTCTTTTTTTTTCGTGGTAAAATCATCAAATGAGACCTCCCACCCAGGGCAGGGCGGGAGGGACTGTCAGACTCGTACTGACTAAAATCCACGGTGTCCTTCAATAGCCCTTTGTGTTCCGGGGTCACGGTAATGAGATAAGTCCCGTGACCCCGGCAGGCTTTGGCCCTCTAGAGGGGGGCCCCGTCATCATGCTAACACTCTTTGGGGCGCGCGTGGAACACAACGCGCCATCGACCCGGGCATGGTCCATGGTCGGACAGCGAGTCGTCCATTACTCGCCACCCGCATGCCCGCGCCTACGGTGCCCGGAGATCGTCTGCCGACGTCCGACGCCGTGGGCGTCTTCCAGTGCGGCTGGGGTGGAGGGAGGACGCTATCCTCTCCCTCACGCGGCACGCCTCCTCCTTCACGAGCATGACTGCTTCGCAGAAGGAGGCGACCGCTTCCCACTCTGTCTCGCCCCGCAGCATGGCCTCGACCAATGCCGGGCGCGAGAGGTCTCCGCCTATCGCCGCCGAGAGGACACGGCGGTGCTATGCCCAAGCGGCGCAGTCCTGCACCGTATGCTCCACAGTGTCCTCCGGGCGATCTTCGCAGTGGTGACACCCAGGCGTTGCTTCCCTCCCTATCAGACACAGGAACCTCCCGAAACTTCCGTGTCCAGTGAGGACCTGCGTCATGCGGTGGGTCAGGACGCCGTGACGCCTTTCCAGCCACTCCTCAAAGAGGGGTTTTACCGCCGCGATTGCGGCGTGCCCGGACCTCGGTTGCGACAGTCGTTCCCTCCATACCGCCCTGAGCTCGCGTCGGACCTCTTCCCGCCGCGCCTCGACTTGTCGGGGCAGCGGGAATTCTCCCCGGCGCTGCGCCTCCACGCACCACTCATAAATGCGCTGGAGAGCAGTCGTCTCCAGATCCCAGGGCAGCAATCTGGCAAGGAGGTTGGCTGATTCGCCGGCGATTGTGCGGTATCCCCGGATCATCCGGATAGCCATGACCCTCTGGCAAGCGACCAACTTAAGTGGTCGCGTCCGGATGCTCAGGGCCCACACGGGGGCCCCGTAGAGGGCTATGGACCGCACGACACCGGCGTACAGCCTTCGGCAGGAGGCATTTGGCCCGCCGAGATTGGGCAGGAGTCGCCTGAGGGCGGCTGCTGCCCGGTTGAGCCTTGAGGCCAAACTAAGGAAATGCTCCCTGAAGTTCCACCGGCTGTCGAGGACGAGTCCCAGGTACATCGTTCTCCCAACGCCAATGCGAACCCCCTCCACCGTTATGTGAGACTCAGTCCATGGCGCGTTAACGCGGCCATGAAAACACATGGCCTCCGTTTTGTGCAGCGCCACTTCGAGTCCCAGCTGCCGGATCCTTTCGACGACTGTCGCAACCACTTGCGTCGCCTTGTCGGCCGCCGCCTGATGCGACTCTCCCTCCGCCAGGACGAGCGTGTCATCAGCGTAACATATTACGCTGACGTCGTCGGGGAGGTTGCCGCGCAGCTCCCAGTCATATCCGATGTTCCACAGCGCCGGCCCCAAGACCGACCCCTGTGAAACACCGCACGACATCTCTCGCCGGTTCCACTCTCCCCTGTGACCGGGGTAGATGACGGCTCTGTCCGTCAGAGGTAGTCCTAGACTATACGACGGAGGTAGGTCGGCACCCGGTGATCATCATCATCATCATCAGCCGGAAGACGTCCACTGCTGAACATAGACCTCCCCCTTAGACCGTCACGCCGAACGACAATTCGCCATTTGCATCCATCGGTTGCCCGCGACCCTCACGATGTCGTCGGTCCACCTAGTGGGAGGCCTGCCTACGCTGCGTCTTCCGGTCCGTGGTCGCCACTCGAGAACTTTTCTTCCCCATCGGTTGTCAGTTCGACGAGCGATGTGGCCTGCCCATTGCCACTTCAACTTGCAAATTTTACGAGCTATGTCGGTGACTCTGGTTTTTCGCCGAATATCCATGTTCCGGATTTTATCCCGCAAAGAAACTCCGAGCATAGCTCTTTCCATCGCTCGTTGAGTGACTCTTAGTCTCTCTAAAAGGCCAGCAGTCAGAGACCACGTTTCAGAGCCATATTTCATCACTGGCAACACACACTGGTTAAACACCCTTGTCTTGAGACACTGTGGGATTCTCGATGAGAAGATATCACATTGCTTCCCAAACGCTGCCCATCCGAGTTGGATTCTTCGGGCGACCTCTTTCTCGAAGTTGGACCTACCTTTTTTTTTTCGAGGTGGAAATCCTCATAGGACTTTCTCCGCCTGGGGAAAAGCGGAGGGGCATGTCAGACTTGACTGACTAAAACCACCCCGGTGTTCCCTCGCACACTTGCGTCCGGAGCTGCGGGTGCGAATGTTACTTCCGCTGCCTCGGATTAGTGCCGGCCCGCCTCTTGCAGGCCCCTTCCGGTTGGGGTGAGGTGTTCTCCCCCGTTACCACTTAGATAGGCGCGCGCGGAACACTGCGCGCTGCCTTCTTCTCGGGTCCACTTGAGTGGGGGATGGCAGACGTCCCCAAATCTGCCACCCCTGGACCCACTTATGGAGGCCGAAAGAGAGCGTTGTCCGCTCTCCTTCGACGCCCGGTGCGTCTGCTGCGGGATGAGAGAGCACTGGAGATCTCCCTCTCCCTTTCCGCCGCTTCCTTCTGCGAGGATGTCATCTCGCAGGAAATCACTGCGTCCCAGGACTCTGCCTCTCCGACCATTGACTTAACAATCGCCGGCAGTGACAGGTCGCTCCCCACTTTTGCAGTGAGAGCACGGCGCGGCTCGTCACACGCGACACACTCGGCCAGCGTATGCCGCGCCGTATCCTCCAGACATTGGACGCAGTGATGACACCGAGCGTCCGGCTCCCTGCTTATTCGACACAGGTATTTCCCGAAGCAGCCGTGTCCCGAGAGCACCTGTGTCGCTCGAAACGTCAGGGAGCCGTGCCTCCTTCCGAGCCAATCGTCGAGTACTGGCTGGATCGCCTCGATCGTACTGAGACCAGCGGAAGGACGTAAAAGCCTCTCCCGCCATGCCGCCACCAGGTCTTCACGAAGCGCCGACCGGCGCAGCGTAATTTGCTTCTGCACCAGTCTCTCACCTCGCGCCTTTGCCTCCTCACGCCACTTGTAGAAGGTCGCGAGGACTTTCGACTCTATGACCCAGGGCGGGGATCCAGCCAGCACGCAAGCCGCCTCGTAGGAGATCGTGCGATATCCTCGGATGACTCTGACGGCCATCGCCCTCTGCGGTTTTCGCAGAACTGCAATATGTCGGGCCGTCAAGTCAGCCGCCCACACAGGGGCCCCATATAGGGCCATAGATCGCACGATCCCCACGTATAACCGCCTACAGGCGGTGCTCGGGCCCCCCAGGTTGGGTTAGGTTAGGTTAGGTCACGTTGAGAGCGCACCCGCTCCGCCCATCAACTTGGGCACCAGCCGCCGAAAGTGGAGGCCAAAATCCCAACAGCTGTCGGGCACCAATCCTAGATATTTCATGGTGGACTCGACAGCAATCCGAAAGTTGGACCTACCTAACTCAACAATCTGTCCAAGGTAAGTGTAATGGTCTACAACTTCGAGAGTATCATTCCCAAATACAACCGGTACAGGTGCCACATGGACATTCGACATGACTTTCGTCTTGTCCATGTTCATTTTAAGGCCGACCCGTTCGGAAACGATACTGAGGTCGCTGAGCATAGCATTGAGGTGCTCCAACGAAGGTGAGTGATGTATTCGCCATTGATGTTGATGGCGAATCCGTTCCATTCCAAGAGCTTGAAAACGTCCTCCAACGCGTTCGTGAACAGTTTCGGAGAAATAACGTCTCCCTGTCTCACGCCTTTCTGCAATTGGATTGGTTTCGTGCTCTCTTCCTGAAGTCGGATGGACATGGTGGCGTTTCTATACAAACACTTCAACACTTCGATATACCTATAGTCGATATGACATCGTTGGAGGGACTGCAATACTGCCCAGGTTTCGATTGAATCGAAGGCTTTTTCATAGTCCACAAACGCTAAACATAATGGCCGATTATACTCCTCTGTCTTCTGTATAATCTGGCGGAGCGTGTGTATGTGGTCTATAGTACTAAAACCTTTTCGGAAACCGGCTTGTTCGAGAGGCTGGAAGTCATCAAACCTGCATTCGAGACGGTTCGTAATGACTCTTGAGAACGACAAGTTCAAGTTCTGTTTTAAGCGACAACAAGATTTCGAACATCGAGTCAAATAATAAGCTATTTTTAAGGTATCACGCGGTTTGCTAAAGACTACTGTACTCGTAAAATGTGTAGATTAGGATTACTAACATAGTGATTAAGAAATATTGTTACTAACACTTTGAGTCATAAGTTGCTTGTTAATAAATGTAAAATAAAATAAATAATAAAGAGGGAAGAGCAATGCTATTGTACGTTCAATTGCGTTAACAAATTGCAGCGATACTGTAAATCGACCAAAAAATGATAGTCTTATGTTAAACACGGATCTTTGAAATTAATGTCGCTCAAACAAGGACGTTTCCTACGCAAACTATGTATGTAAGTACCTATAACATTATTAATCTAAACTAATATTATAAATGCAAGTGAGGAATTATGTTTGTTTTTTTACCTTTTCACGCAAACTACCTACTCAATCGATCGTCCCAAAATTTTGCATATACATATACGTTGTTAGGAGTATAGACACGTATATAGGGTATCTTTCATCCCGAAAAACTGAAAAGAGCTGTTGCCGAGAAAAAAAAAACAATTACGATTTCCAGATGGCGCCACTTACACGATCCGTATTGTTTCTCAAATTCTAAATTAACGCAAGCGAAGCCGCGGGCAAACACTAGTTGTGCAATAAAACATTAAACGTAAGTTCCTACCTACCCAGCTTTCTACTTAAACTATGTCATTCTAACTAAATTAAAATATCTATTTCGACTACATAAGTCCCATTGAGTAAGTATTTTTAGAGGTTCGGAAGTGCGCTGCGGCCTGTGAGTGACAGTCAAGCAAGACGGTGCATCCGCTGCGCTCGCGGCGCCCGCGCGCCCCGCTGATACGTAGGTATCAGCGCGGCGCGCGGGCGCCGCGAGCGCACCACCTAAGTGTGTTCTGCGCAGTTTATGTTAGATAATGATGACCCACCTTGTTGTACAGATAATACCTACTCAAAAACACTCAATGGAACTTTTACAATTTTCTAAAATCATTATTACAGTCGGCCACATGTCCCTAAATAGGTACCTACTCTTTCACTACGAAAAGATTTTAAAAACAAATTGCATAGGTCAAATTGTATGCAGCTACGTGTAATCGACTGTGATAATGATAGGTAGGTACGGCACAGCACAGCACAGCACGTCAAGGTCATCATGTTAACACAATCTGTCAAATTTCTTTGATAGATTAACAACTTTATTAGGTACACGAAGTTGCCAATTTTGATGAAGAAAGACGATGGGGGTGGCGGCGACCGACGTTGCGAACTTACATCACATGCGACTTGATGCGTGCGACAAATTTTGTAAATAAATTACATCGCAATTTAGCGCAACCGACATCGTTAGAAAGAGTTAGGCATATAAATTACCGGTATATGTATTGTTACTTTTACCGATACTAATTTTAGTTATTAGGTAACGTTAACGGACTTACGGGTATCGTTATTAATTTCGATACATTTTTATCGTTACCATAACGATAATTCGTAACGTTATACAAAAAATAACGGTAATCCGGTCCCTGTTTGTGGCGCACCATTTTTTACGGCATGTAGCGCTGCGCGCTTTCTTATTATTTTTCATGGATATTTCGATGGTAAAAATGCCGTAAAAAATATATGACCAAAATGTACTCACTCTACCTGCACTTTTGAATTCTCACCAGCACTCAGTTGGACTTACGAGTGACGGCATAGTGCTGAATCTTATTATTTTATGCTCTTATATCGTCCTATATACGTCACCCGGTGGTTCATATGACCCATCCATTTTTTGAACATGGGCCTGTAGTCTAGTAAAGCAAAGATAAATAAACAAAAACCACATCTAAAATCAAGCCATAAAAATATCACAAGTCGCAATGATAAAATCAACAGCTCACAATTCAATGCAATTATAGTCTCTATTGGATTAAGAAATCGTTGGTTTTTTGTTATCTATGGAGTAAACTTTATGTCATGGGTGCTGTGTCGCGTGACATGTCATTTTAAAATGTCACTTTCGCTATTAGACGTTGTATCGTATAGAACGCGTGTCAAATGGAAGTTTTCTTGATACTTTTATGCGGTCGTTGAATTGTCGTGTTGACAAAGGTCTTTTTTTTTTGAATGATTTGTAGTTTTTTTTTATTTCACAAGATATAATTATGGTAGTCGTAGGGCTCTTTTCTTAACATTACCATAGACATTAATAATGTCTTACTTTTTTTTTTTTGCGTGGTAAAGTCATCAAATGAGTCCTCCCACCCCGGGCAGGGCGGGAGGGACTGTCAGACTCGTACTGACTAAAATCCACGGTGTCCTTCAATAGCCCTTTGTGTTCCGGGGTCACGGTAATGAGATAATTCCCGCGACCACGGCAGGCTTTGGCCCTCTAGACTTTGGCCCTTTTAGAAATAATGTCTTACTGGAAAGAGATAGATGGTCTTGGTCTTAT
The DNA here is from genome assembly GCA_950005045.1 of Agrotis exclamationis. NCBI lineage: Eukaryota > Metazoa > Arthropoda > Insecta > Lepidoptera > Noctuidae > Agrotis > Agrotis exclamationis. The sequence goes on along the minus strand of OX465433.1, from coordinate 3,999,954 downwards.
AATTGCTTTTCTCTCATTCTGGAGAGAAGGGCAATTTTCAGGAGATAATGTTTGTGGTCCTTGTTCTATGGTCTATGGTTTTTGTCCTTGTCCTTTTTTTGATAGTTGTTCCCGATCACACCAAGACAGAATTACCCAGTAACTGGTTTATGTAAGTAAGATCAGCCGTCGTTCCACTTAGAATACTGATGTGTCACTAATAGATATGAAGCCAATCTCAGCATAGGTAGGCCTCAACAGTGCCGCCTGACTTGCGATCCTAATCCTAACATTGTACGGCAGATTTGAACAGATTTTTGTGTACCGTTCGGTGCGCAGGAGTTCCAGTTCGTTCTTAGCTTGGCTGGGGCCAAGACTTTAGTATTATTAGTTGCTGACTATACAACATACATACGAATATGAATAAGTGTCTTTCTTTTTCCTTTTTTAAACACACTAGAAATTGCCCCCTATGTTGTGGGAACGTTTCCAAACATTTAAACTCACAAACACCCAGACCCAGAACAACTACATGTAAACTATCCAAATTTTGTTTACGTGTGGTAATCGAACCGGTGACAAGCATGACAACAGTCAATCGTTTAGACACAGCCTCAAACATGCCGTCAAAATATGCTTCTAAGACTTGAACTTAATCTTAACATTGTTCAGAAAGTTAACCCAAAAACATTTCTCTAAAGTTGCTGACTTTACAAACCTGAATATCTAAGTTAATTGTACCTCGTATCTGCCGCATAATGGCGGATCGATTAAGTATTACTGCTGAAACCGCAAGGAGGCCTAGATCGGAACTCCTTCGACTAGTCCGACATATCGGTCAGATGGTCAACTGTCGGTAAATACTGGACATGACCACTATTCAATCTTATCTGATCGATTTTCTTGAAGAACCTTAAGTTCCTGTTAGCTTGGTGGTTGAGCTATGGGACTTTAGAAAGAAAGAAAAAACGTTTATTGACACATTTCAAAGCAAAATATTTAAAAGAAAACTTACAAGTAAACATTAACCGTCGTATCACAAAAACTTTTAAACGTCTGTTGAACACTTGTCTAAAAAAATGTCAGATTATGACGTTGAATTAAGGTCCGTTTTGCAGTCACACTTTTTTTAGACAAGTGTTCAACAGACGTTTAAAAGTTTTTGTGGTACGACGGTAAATATTTGTTTGACTCATGGCTGCGCCAAATACGCCCTAATTCAGCAAATTCTGGATATCTGGGCCCTTTTATGCTAAGGAGGGTCACAGATTTGAGGGCCAAGGAGGGTCGTGGGACTGTCTAAACAGATAAAGGTGACCCTGGAACGTAAAGGGCAATTGAAGAAATAAGTGAATTTAAGTCATTACTAGTCTAACATTCACTACTTTAAAAAGAGGGTCACAGATTTGATACTAGGCCGAAAAAATAAAGTATTTTTCGCTTTCATTGTTTTGCTTGGTACTTTTGCATTAGAAAACGTACCTTCAAATACACTCGAGAGCTGAGCAATGAATCCGGGTCACTTAAAGAATCCTAAAAATCTCGGAAACTAAAAATGCTAGGTTAATGCAATAAATTGTATTTAATAGACAATGTAATACTCCTTAAATGAAGGTATTAAAACTTCTTAGTTATTGTAAAGTTATATCATAAAAAAATCAAATTTGAAAAAGGGCCACTTTCGAAGATGGAACTACGAAATTACAGCATTTGGTTTTGCTTTTGTTTGTAATCTGTCATTTATGTGGGTACATAAACCATGTTGATAGTGCTCTATATTCATTATTCAAGCTGAAATTATGTCACTTACGCCTGAAGAATGCACCAGAATACTTACAATGCTGGAAACCGGTCGGAGTCAGCGCGATACAGCCAGGACTGTCGGTGTGTCGCTGTCAACAGTACAAAGAGTTCTCCGACGTTACGAAGAAACTGGTTCTAACCTACGCAAACCAGGAACGGGCAGAACCAGGTGTACCACAGCACGAGAAGACCGATACTTGGTGAACACCATGCTTCGAAATCGCTTTCTCACAGGAACTGAACTCACCAATCAGTTTCGACGCCTCGGAGGAAGTAACCCAAGTGCATGGACAGTAAGACGTCGGCTTGCTGAATCTAACTTAAAACCCCTTAGACCTGCAAACGGCCCTAAACTGGAGCGTGGGCATCGTATTTCAAGACTAAGATATGCCCAGAGCCACGTAAATTGGAGTATTGAAGATTGGTCAAAAGTTATGTTCTCCGACGAATCAAAATTTATGCTCTACAAGCACGATGGAAGACACAGAGTGTATCGAAGACCAGGGGAAAGATTCAAGCAAGCATGCATCGAAGAAAAAGTAGCCTACGGTGGTGGGTCTGTACTTGTGTGGGCCGGAATTTCTTCTGAAAGTCGCACAGAGCTGGTGATCATAGAAAACGGCTCTTTAACTAGCGTAAGATATGTGGAAGAAATCCTCAATGATCACGTTGGTCCATTTATGGTCAATTTAGGTGAGGATGCTATATTTATGCATGACAATGCCCGACCTCATACAGGTAGGATTGTGAATGACTACTTCAAGAGATGAACATTACTCGTATGGAGTGGCCAGCGCGCAGCCCGGATATCAACCCGATCGAGCATGCTTGGGACGAGCTAGGCAGATGCGTAAAACAACGAAACCCTCCCCCAATCACGCTTCGTGAGCTCAAAATTGCTCTCACAGAGGAATGGGAGAATATTCCCCAAAATCGTATAAGGAACTTGGTGTACAGCATGCCAGACCGCGTAAACGCAGTAATGGAAGCACGAGGAGGCAATATGAAGTATTAAAATTCAAGAAAATCGTAATAAAGTTCAAAAATTTCATGTTTCCTATTTTTGTTTTAAGGAGAGATCAGCAGTTTTTTTCTTTATGTAATTTTGTGTTAATAAAATGTATGGTGACTCATATTTTTTTTACTTTCATTTAAGGAGTATTACATTGTCTATTAAATACAATTTATTGCATTAACCTATCATTTTTAGTTTCCGAGATTTTTAACATTCTTTAAGTGACCCGGATTCATTGCTCTCGAGTGTATTAATGTATTTGGTAAACTCCTGAAATATGTGATTTCTTCGCTATAATAATGATGTTTGATTGTAGATATTAAGTTCTATACATTATGTAATTTGAAAAAATGCAATTTTTTTGAATAACTTGTTCTAATCGCTTTTATTTGCTTTTGATTAACTTTATTTTATCTGTTTTATAATCTGTATAAATTCATATTTCACGCGCAATTTCTTGCTGATGAATCAATTACTTATTCAAAATAAACTACAAGACCGGTGTGCACTAATGAACCTCCTCTAATCTATTTTATAATCATTATAAAAAAGAAAGGCCGGAAAAAATCATAGTTTATGAATTATACAACGGAACCCTATTATTAATCAGATTTTACATAATAGAAGGCTATACACTTTTATTAATAGAAAAATATAATTTACATAAGGATTACATTGCAATGTAAACTCGCATCGTTTTGTTTTGTTACTTTTCGATGTCTTCAAATTGTTCGTTCTAAGACTTGCTGGTTTCTTCACGACATGTTCCTTCACCGTTTTGAGAGCAGTGGTGATGAAATAATTTACACAAAGTCAAGTAGTAATCTTCCATGGTGCTGTATCATAAATTGCCCATGTTTAGTGTACCGATGACTTGTCATTTGAGGTAAAACTTCAATATATAGGCTGTTGTAATAATGTGTCTTCGATGTGAGCAATATTGCTTGCGGTATAAAATAGAGGTGACTTCCCTTTGTATCGATACTTTAGGTCGATCCAGATCAAAATTTTGCGATACGATTCTAGGATCGTATTTTATGGTTATGATCCGATTTCACAAATATCGATCCTATTGTATTCTAAGATGCACGACACTAAAAGCGCTCTAAGAGTTGTGTAAACTTCCAGTGATTCTTTTGCCATGATTCTATGTTTTGAATAACTGATCGTGTATAATAATACTATTGATCGCAGTACGATACGATTCATTTCGCTACCGGTAGGTACTTTAGTATCGATCCAAATCTCATCGTGTTGTATCGATGTTATAAAGTAGCAGATCGTGCATCACTAATAAACAAGTTAATCGTATGCCAATCATTGTAGATAATGTTTGATGATGTTGTCAGTATTTACTGACAAGTTAGACTGATGTGTTTATGCATGACATAATGTGTTGGTATTGTTAGGTTTTTGAGGAAGCTTCAATCAACGAAATTAGTATCGTATCGAATATTCTTTTATTGTGTCGAGTTGGATTAAGTAATATAATTATTATTATGATTTGACAGTATGCAATGATTTTAATTATATTGTAAGACTTTCAAACAGTATGACATTCTCTGTTTGATTTCCGGTTCGAGGAAAGCTTTATTGGATTTTCCGTTGCCATTTTTTCAGCAGATTTTCTTAGTAATCACGGAATATGTAACTAATATTATAAATTCAAAAGTTTGTGGGGATGGATGATGTGATGACTGTTAATAACTTCTTCACACAAAAAATACAGAGCGGATTTGAATGAAACTTGGTATGAAGACAGGTTATAATCTGGAATAACACATAGTCTACCTTTTATCTTTGTATTACGAATGAAGCCGCTGGTAACGGCTAGTGTTTTAACTTGTTGATGATGGATGGCAATAGGTACACCCCTTATTAGGTACCTACCTAATTTTTATAAGGTGGTGAGTAGACACCTCTGCCTTACCTTTCGGGGATAACAGGTGTGACTTTATGTTATTTTAGTGCTATTATTAAGCCTCCTGCAGACACACGCGATTAATCGCGCGTGGCGACATGTCGCGGTCCATTCGCAGTATTTTTAGAGTGGAAATTAGCTTGGCTCGTTGTCGCAGCGCGGTTAATCGCGTGTGTCTGCAGGAGGCTTTATGCAATTCATTATTTTTAGTATATGCGAAACCAGAATATAGTTGGTTCAGAATCAGTAACCGATTCGATTTCAATATTTTTTACACCATGATTTTTCTTTTTCTTTTAAATTATTTTAACTTAATTTTTTTACCAGTTAATTGCAATACAATCACCGTACGGTTAGGTACCTATCGCCAAACTATTATCACGAGTGTATAACACAGGAGACGCGGTTCACGCGGGTGTACCGCGAAATGAGCATGTTTTTGAACGGACAACCGGGTAATATACAAGCTTATAACTTTGTGATTTTTTATGATAAGGTTTTAAAATTTTGTACACAAATATACTAGACAGGTGTATCGGGTTTCGCATAAACAAAAAATAATGTTGTACATACATTCTCTTACTCCATGACCATCGTTGTTGCTTTAAATATAAGCAATGACTATACTATGAGCACATAATACATATGTGCTCATAGTATTATCATAGTGCTATTATCGTTAGGAATTTAGCAATATTATTGCTAAATAATATTGCTAAATTCCTAACGATAATAAAACTCTAATTAACGCGATAAGCTACTGTTCAATGTTAATACGTATATCATAGATAATGTTTGAATTAGCATTTGTATACAATTGCGTAGGTATATGAACATTTGTTGCTTCATATAGGCAATCTGTGGAGCAATGTTATAAAGTAGGCATAGGGGGCCATCCATAAATTACGCTGTAGATTGAACCGAGTGTGAAATTGTATGGTTTTGTGACGTCACATGTCAAAATCTAGTTTAGAGAATTTATTATGACGACAAAACGCTCGAATAGTTGGTATCATAAAACCGTGAGCTTGGAACATGAAGGACTATTGAAGGAACAACGTGGATCAGTACGAGACTCGCAGTCCCTTCCTTTCCACTTAGGACGGGGAGGACTCATTTCATGATTTTACCCTGCAAAAAAGAAAAAACCGGCCAAGTGCGAGTTGGACTCGCCCATGAAGGGTTCCGTAGCAGCAAGCATAGATTAGAGATATAATTATATTGAGATTAGTAAGTAATATACACAAACAATAAAAATAACTTTGTTTTTCATAGTATTTGTATGAATGGCAAAGTTATATTTGCGGTTTTTGAAAATGTACTATATCTCAAAAACTGCTAACTGTATCTCATCCAAACCAATTTTCGTTGGTAGTTTTGGCTGAGGTCTACATTATATATTTTTTTTAGTTTTATCATTCTATTATTTTAGAAGTTACGGGGGGGGGGACACTTTTTACCACTTTGGAAGTGTCTCTCGCGCAAACTGTTCAGTTTAGAGAAAAATGATGTTAGTAACCTCAATATCATTTTTAAAGACCTATTCATAGATACCCCACACGTATGGGTTTGGTGAAAAATTTTTTTTTGGGTTTCAATTCTAAGTATGGGGGGCACCCCCAAAATTTGTTTTGTTTTGATTTTTGTGTGAAAATCCTAATGCGGTTCACATAATACATCTTTCTACCAAGTTTCAACAGGATAGCTCTTATACTTTCGACAAAAAGTGGCTGTGACATACACGGACAGACAGACAGACAGACAGACAGACAGACAGACAGACAGACAGACATGACGAATCTATAAGGGTTCCGTTTTTGCCATTTGGCTACGGAACCCTAAAAAAGGAAGGAATGGTAGACAGTTTAATTTGATGTTAATTTTATCAGAAAGCCGATCTCAAGCAATACCGGCTACAAGTGGAACTTTTCTCCAAAATTTTTCTTTTTAATTCGGCTCGTACTGATAGCCAAAGTTCAACATAGTATACCAGTCTAGCATTATACTAGCATTTGGTTCGGTTCGGCATAATTCCATTGGCTGCCAGGCAGCCAATTTCAATTCCAATTTCTGGCAGTATTGGTCATGTTCGTAGCAACCCCAAGAACAGTACCCTGAGCACGAGTTTTCAGTATTTGAGACGTAAAGTAAACTGGAACTTTGACAACTTCAAATTGACAATTTTCAAGGAAAAAATTAGTTCCTACTTCGCACACCAGAGGCGCTGTTGCATTTTTTCATACAAGAAACGCTGTAAATACTGGAAAAACGCTGTAAAGTAAAAGAGTGAAAACTCGTGCTCAGGGTACAGTATGCTCAATTTTACTGTTCTAAAAAAACTTTTTAAAAAAAAGTACCGACTTCAAAACAAATACAAAAAAGTTTAAAATAACTTTTCTTTCGGAAGTCGGTGGCAATAGTCAATGACACAACAAAACAAAGCCACCGACTTCCGAATGAAAAGTTATTTTAAACTTTTTTGTATTTGTTTTGAAGTCGGTACTTTTTTTTAAAAAGTTTTTATTTTACCCTTTTTAGTTTATTTATTACATATTCAACCCAAATTGTTGTAAAATACTTACTAAATTTTCTTACATATGCACTAATCTTGTAATCCGTCACAACATAAAAAAATCCATATCTCTAAAACTACTGAACCGATTTTGATGAAACTTGCAGTGTACCCTAAGTTGAACAATACCTAGTACAACAAAAAAAGAATTACTTAAATCGAACTTGTAGTTCCGGAGATATGCGTGCACAAACATAAAAACATACATACATACATACTTACATACATACATACATACATACATACATACATACACTTATGAAATTTGGCACATTTGTTCAGACGCTGATATAGACTAACATATGTGAAAACTGGGCAGTTCTGATAATATTACATACATACGGGTCGAATTGATAACCTCCTTTTTTTTGAAGTCGGTAAAAAAGTTAGTTACAGCTATGGAATTCACTTTTGGGGTTTTTGATATGGTGTGGTCTTTAAGTCAAGAGTATAGATATTTCTAGGCAAGCGTGCCTTACCGTGTCACTCGACGACATCATCGCTTACCATCAAACGCATGTATACGTTCGCATTTAAATTCTTCTTCTTCTTCCTGCCCTTATCCCATTCTATTTGGGGTCGGCGCAACACGTTTTCTTCTTCCATTCTCCCATATCAGACGTCACAGTATCATTTACTCCTTTTTCTTTCATATCATTCCTTAGACAATCCATCCATCTTTTCTTTGCTTCGCATTTAAATTAAATAAAAAAAAATACTTAAGCCTACAACTATTAATATTACTTACTGCATTAATAACTCAATATTTCTTATCCACAAATTGATAAATATTTGCAAGTATTTTGCATAACTATAAGTGAAACGTATGTATACAAACATCCTGTTGTATCAACTTGTCAAGTAAAAGCTCTCTAGCTTAAGATTTATTGCCACTTGTACTACCATAATTCATCAATAATGGTAAAACAGAAGGCCCAGTTCAAATCATTTATGTTTCCTTTTTTCTATTGCATGTAGCTTCATCTGAGTAGTATTTTCCCAGTGTAAAACGGGTCGACTTCTAGTTTTTCTTGATGCAGCTTAACACCAGGGCCCTTATCATGTTTTTGTGATTTAAAGTAAACGGAGAATTTGACGTTAATTTGAGGGATAAGACCAGAGGCTTTTTCTTTTTCCTGAGCCTCTAGACTTTACATTATAAGATACGTCATGGCAATAATGCCTGTCAAAGGTCTATGAATGACTGTTGAAACCAGGGGTCGTCCACCTGCAAATAGGTTGCAAGCTTCTTTCTTTGCCGGGGGATTTAAACCAAATCTCTGGTAACAGCAGATTTTCCTCTCTCTCCTACCTCTCTTTGTATATTATCATCGTCATCCTAGTCAGACTTTATTTACCTACTACTGGATCTCTCATCGCTAATGCCAATCTCCACGTTTCTCTGCCAGTTTCATCCAGGCTTTCATCCGATGCCAATAATGCCATTTTTCTAGCATTCAGAATATTTTTTTTTGTATCAGCCTGTTCTGAGAGCAGTGGTGGCCCAGTGGTATCGGCCGCGACTTACAAGTTGTTGGTCGTGGGCACCCCGCCCGGCGCATTACTTTGTGTAATTTATTTCATCACCACTGCTCTCAAAAACGGTGAAGGAAAACATCGTGAGGAAACCGGCATGTCCTAGAACCATCAAATTCGAAAACATATGTGACATCATCCCGCGTGGTGGATTATGGCCCACTCCCTCTCACAGAGAGGAGGCCTGTGTCCCAGCAGTGGGAATATTATAGACTGATGATGTTTTGACCCACTGATGGGCAAAGGCGTTCCTCATATCCTTCGAATCGTTTTTAAGTCTTACCTTTTCAATCTTCGTTTGCATTTCATATTATCTTAATTTTTTTACAAGGCTTCGGATCCTTTATAAAACTACTTTCGCTTTGACGAATTCCTATGGTAAAATAATCTCTCAAAGTGAATCTTCTGTATTTACCTACATCGCATTATTACCTCGCGCATGCGTTGCTACGCCAATTTCACCATAACGGACGCTAATACGTTGTGTTGTGACAGTGCGCGCGCATTCTGGAGCTGCGCGTGCGTATTTGATGGTGAATTATTATGGCTTTATTTATAAGCTGTTTTATTCATAAATACTGATTAAAATAATGTAATAATTTGCAATTGGTTGGAACCCTACTTTTTTTTGTGCTATTACTGTTGCGTACCGTCTAAAACTAGGATTGGATACAGAATTTTGGTACAGGATTCAGTTTTTTTTACTCGAAATTTGCGATTTCATATTTTTTTTTATTTTTTTATTTAAATATTATCATATATATTCTTTATTGTGCACAAAAAGTTACAATATAAGCAATAATACATTTAGTTCACAAAGGTGAGCTTATCTCTTTAAAGAGATCTCTTCCAGCCAACCCGTAAAACTGATAAAGAGATATAAAATACAGGGACAAGAAGATTGTACACACAAATAATTAAATTTATATAAAATAGCATCCAATAAGCAAATCACAAATACCTACTCATAAAATTAATATATATAATATACATAAACAAATAATATATACATATATATATATACATAAATATCAAGGTTGTTGCGAAAGGAAGTGCTCTTTCAATTTAAGTTTAAAAGATGTTACAGAGGGAGAGTTTTGGATAACCTGTGGTAGACTGTTCCAGAGTTTCGTAGCTCGATAAGTAAAGGAGTTGAGAAAAAATTTTGTGTTCGCTCTAGGACACTCAAGCACCTTGGTGTTACATGCGCATCATCATAATATTTAAATTCTTTTTTTAAATCTGGATATCCCTATATTTTTTGGGATCTGTGCAGTATGGTATGTCTGCCATCTTAATTATCATGTCATTTTGTGTCCTGACAATTTCTAGATCTTACTTCACGCAGTTTATCTGACTTGACTTTTCGATGAGAAATGTTGTTTTTAGCATGTATTTCAATGGCTCTACACTTTCTTCACGGCATTTCTTTACCTTACTGGCATTTAGGCTTTAGAGGAACCTAAGGTCAAAGAAAGGCATGCGATAAGTGTTAACGATGATTATAGTCTGAACTTTAACTCATCATTATACGCCCAGAGAAATCACCTTCATTTTCTACTCAATAAGGCCGCTCACGTACTGCTCGAGGCTCGAGCAGTCAAATTCAATCGCATTTCTATCGCACAAGCTGTTCCTTTGAAGACTGTTGTTTGCTATTCAGTTGCAGCTTGAAGCAGTCGATACTAACTGCTTCAAGTCCGACTTCGGGCGGTCGTACTGCTTGACGCTGTCACCAGGCATACACCAATTAATGGGTGGCTCGCCGTCCGATCAGGTACCATGCCTGGGTACCTGATCGGACAAAAAAACTCACTGATTGCTTGAGCAGTCTTTAAGTGGGCGGCCTAAAAATCACGGATCATCAAGATATAAATAACTATAGTTATATAACTTTAAATAAATTCACGGAAATCATTCGGTGTTTTGACGGGTTAATTATGGTGCCATCGTGTCATATTAAAGTTTTCTCCTCGATTTATCATTATTATAAATGTTGAGTAACTTTGTAATTAGTTACTGATATCGTTAGGTATGCATGAGTTTTACTATGACTGTTTTTTAGAAACGCTGTGTTGAGTTTCTATTTTACAGAATTTTTAATAAGGCTTTTTGGGGCCCATCAATATTAGTAGTAATTTTTACCCGTGGTGGTAGGCAACTGGGCTTCTCCCAGTTGTAATGTCCCTTTGTGCCTATTGGCCTTGTTTTGTTCTGTCTCCTGCTTGCATGGATCAGTGGAAACATATTTTTCCTACTCCTCCACTATTATTTTCTGATTATTTTCGTTGCAGGGTCCAAGACAGGTAAATTCATTCCCCGGGACCGCTTCATTATCTCGGCGCTTTTCTGGTGGTTGCCTCGTTTGATTCTGGCTGTCAGGAGTTGCAGTGATTTGGGAATAGTGTGGTGGGTTTGTCCCGAAAAAAATAAAGGGTTGTTTAGCGGGACGTCATCAAGAGAGTTCTCGTTCCAGTAACCTCTAAAGACAGTCATGATACCCTTAACATTCTTTCACATATGTAGCCATATTTTGTAGAGTGAAATTCCACATTCCTCTTATAAGAGCGGCCATATTGGTTCAAATTGCACCATTAGTACCTGACCGCAACACATCCCGGTGTCGTGGTAAAGACATCCATTTGACTTTCCTGCATTTTTTGAATAGATTTCTCTTGTAGCTAGTTTGGAAATGACTACTATAAAGAGGGGTTTTGGCATTTTACCTTATAATATCTATTATGTCTCTTCTGATTATTGCATTTCAGCACGTTTCAGTGCCTCGGTAACGTCTTGACATATCCCAGTAGAGTATTTTTGGAGATAGAATAGTACATTGTTATCCAAGGCGTGAAAGTTTCTTATTTACGTCCCGAGACGGGGTTTGGCGCCCGTAACGTAGTGAGGGCGCTAATAGTCCGACAAAATAAGTAATTTACCCAAGGTAAACTCTGTGCTTTTCATTACGAATACGAGTAAATTAAAATTAACAACATAAATTTTAGCTAAAGAAAAAATGAGTGTAGATCGGATTGTCACTTTGCCGCTTGTTTTTTTTTTTAATTTTTGTGCTTGGATTTTTCATGTTAATTATTTAAAAATTGGGTAGCTTGGGTATTACCTGTAATAGCAATTGTATGTGTTATTGAAATAAATAAATAAATAAATAAAGTCTTCCCTAGTCTACCATAAGAAATATCCAAAATTATCCCAGCAAATCTGGCCGATATTTGAGTCTATCGGGCCCCGTCAAATAACTTTGGTAAAGACCTGGTCGTGGCGTGGTTCTTCATCGGACGGTGAGTCACTCATTACTAGTCATTACTCGCCGTTCGCATGCCCCCGGGTCAATCTTCAATATTTGAGACATCCGTTGAGAATAATGACGCCCGATCTTTAACTACTAGTGCAACCATCCACTTACAAAAAATGAAAAATATAAATTATTTTAATTTCATTTAAGTTAGATGTAATTAAAACAATTTATATTTTTGGTTCATGTCAGTGGATGGATGTCTCAAATATTGAAGATTGACCCCCCCGTCAAATAACCTTATGACCTGCACATCTCTTCGGGTCGCGATACATAGTTTCACATTTTTGAACTAAATAAGCAATTCAATGCAACAGAAAACAATAGAAACACAGACACTGTAATGAAAGTTAAAATTGTGTCAATTATAGCGACAATTTTCACTGGCCTACAAAACCTTGTGAATAACGATACAAATAATACGGTATCGTTATAAATAACATGGTATCGTTATAAATGATATGGTATCGTTACAAATAACCGGTTATTTAGCTAATAATGTAGCTATTAAGCTGTTAGAGATCGCTAATAGTTTGGTGTTTGCTCGTGTGTGGATCGAAGTATGTGATTTTAAAAATATTTGTTTGCTAGCGCACCTAATAAACATCTGAACTAGTCTAGTCTAGTTGTCGTAAACACGACTGCTTAGCATAAAGTTATGGGTTCGATTCCAACGTTTTGGTTTTTTTTTTCTACTGCACTATCAGGCCACACAGTTTGAATTTGAAAGGGATTTTCAGACCCGTATTGAGTAAAATCCACTGTGTTACATCAATTATGATACCTTCTTAGTTTCCTGCGATACCGGGAAGTCCCGGGAACCCGGTGCTCTTACTCCTTTAGTTCCTAACAGTTAGTTTTTTTCCCACGTTTTTATAAACTCACTTTTCTTGTTTGTTTGTCGTTCCGGTTGGACTTTTGCAACTCAATTTTGAGGCACTTCGATAAGCTAGCAGGCTGAAATTTTGCACACACTCTGTGTTCTGATGACAATACATGACTAGCTAAGAAACGTCATAACAAATCCAATATGGCGGCCTCCCCAAGATGGCGGACTGGCTGTTTGAAACCCATCGCCATGATATGGGTATCAAATGAAAGGGTTTGCTGTCATACGAAAAAAATAGTCCACGTGACTTAAATCCAATATGGCGGACGTCCAATATGGCAGACAGGCTATTTGAAATGCATCCCTATGATGTGGATATCAAATGAAAGAGTTTGCTGTCAGGAGTACGAAAAAAATAGTCACGTTACTTAAATCCAATATGGCGGACGTCCAAGATGGCAGACTGGCGGTTTGAAATCCACCCCTATGATATGAGTATCAAATGAAAGGGTTTGCTGTCAGGAATACGAAAAACATAGTCATGTGACTTAAATCCAATATGGCGGACGTCCAAGATGGCGGACAGGCTTTGAGGCACTTCCCGATAAGCTAGCAGGCTGAATTTTTTTCAGGGTAGCTTCAAACCCGATGAACAAAGATAAAAACAATAAAATAATTAATATATTTAAAAAGTCTCAAAACCCACGTTTTTAAATGTCCTAAAAATAAGAAAATTTATTTATTTATTTATTTACTTAAACACATACAGCTATCCTTACAGTTTCCCAATTCGATAGTGCAGAAAAAAACATTTAACAAAAATGTAGAAAAAACATGATCATTTAACAATGGGAACTATATTTTCTGTCACCAAAATTTAGATTTGTCACCAAGTTGTATCACCTAATAAATAGATCTATCACCACGAAATATCTTCGCTCTCAGATAAACAAAAAGTGTTCCCAGATATGAATTACCAAATTAATGTTAAGTAATATGAGTGTAAAATAACAGACGGATTACCAATAAAATTGTGATGCATTACATGAATATTAACGTCGTTCTCATAATAGAAGTTTTATTACCTAAATAATAGCTTTGTGCTCAGAATAGTAGATCTGTCACCAAAATGGTAGATCTGTCACCAAGAAAATCGATTACCGATCCCTGACTGCGAATCCTTTTTATTATTTGTTATTGGGAACTATATTTTTTGTCACCAATGACAGCATGACAGGTAGTTATCAGTTATTTGACCTAGGCTGCAAGAGCGAGCGAAGCGAGCTCGGGACTTGGGGCACCCCGACACGGACAGGTTAGGTTCGATGGCGGGGTCTTTCAGACCCCGCCATCCCCTTCGTGTTAGGTTACTTTAAACCTTGCACGCAGAAATAGGAGCCCCGCGAAGCGGGGCTCCGTCGAGCCATTATGAAGACAAACCTATTATATTACATACAGAAATATTATTTGGTACTAGACCCTATTTCTTCAAGATTTCAGGTGATTTATTATGGAATTGATTTTATATTGTTTGGTGACTACAATTTGGTGACAAATCTACTATTTTGGGGACACACTCTATTTTTTAGGAGACACAAAACTAATTAAATTGGTGATAGCTTAAATCATACCCTTTAACAATATTTTAGAAAACATTCTTTACACTACTAACACAAAAAACCAAACACAAAGATCAGGAAAAACTTATAACATGTAATGTTGAGAGAGGGGCCACTCAAAACGTGGGTATCTTTGCAAGTTACACCTACGATCTATACACGTCATGTAAATGTATCCAATAAATAATCCCTTAAATAATATACGCCCCCACGTTTTGAGTGGCCCCTCTCTCAGCCCCGTAGGGTTATTTTCTTATTTTTAGGACATTTAAAAACGTGGGTTTTTAGATTTTTTTAAATCTATTAATTTGCAACGTGCTTTCTCAGATCGTGGAAAAGATTGTTTAATCTACACTTGTCAGCATAACAACTCACCTTACATGTTAATAACAGGTTGATAGCTATCAATACCACTTCCCTATCTAGACTACCATACTAGTCTTGGCACAATACCTTAGCTAACACTCGACAGGCATACTAAATACTAGCTAACCTGTAATGTGTTGCATCATCATTGTAACGAGTTTAGTGTCGGTCAGTGATCGACGCAAGTTTGAGTTGCTACCGGTCACTTGATGCCTTTCTCCTGTGTGTTACGATTATTTATGTTCTAGCTGTTGTTTTGGTGAATTTGTCTCAAATTATAATTCTGATCTTGTCCAGACCAGTTTCATCAGATAAATCAGAATGGTTATTTGTTTTAAGGTTCTCTGAAATAGGAGTGCCGCTTAACGGGGCTTCATCGGTAGCCTGCACTGCCTAACGTTATTGTTTTTTAATAATAAAATATTTTTATGGTTGCTAACAACCGACATAAATCTTCATCTTCATCATCAATCGTCTTTTCATGGCTTTTCTCTCTCTTTGTATCCATTAACACTCACTTTTCACACCTTTTTAGGGTTCCGTAGCCAAGTGGCAAAAACGGAACCCTTATAGATTCGTCATGTCTGTCTGTCTGTCTGTCCGTGTATGTCACAGCCACTTTTTGTCGAAAGTATAAGAGCTATCCTGTTGAAACTTGGTAGAAAGATGTATTATGTGAACCGCATTAGGATTTTCACACAAAAATCAACACAAAACAAATTTTGGGGGTGCCCCCCATACTTAGAATGGAAACTCAAAAAAATTTTTTTCACCAAACCCATACGTGTGGGGTATCTATGAATAGGTCTTTAAAAATGATATTGAGGTTACTAACATCATTTTTTTCTAAATTGAACAGTTTGCGCGAGAGACACTTCCAAAGTGGTAAAAAGTGTGTCCCCCCCCGTAACTCCTAAAATAAGAGAATGATAAAACTAAAAAAAATATATAATGTAGACCTCAACCAAAACTACCAACGAAAATTGGTTTGGATTAGATACAGTTAGCAGTTTTTGAGATATAGTACATTTTCAAAAACCGCAAATATAACTTTGCCATTCATACAAATACTATGAAAAACAAAGTTATTTTTATTGTTTGTATATATTACTTACTAATCTCAATATAATTATATCTCTAATCTATGCTTGCTGCTACGGAACCCTTCATGGGCGAGTCCAACTCGCACTTGGCCGGTTTTTTGGTCATGCTTTTCATCGCACGTTATCTTATATCCAGTTTCAAACTATACATATAAATCTATACTAATATTAAAGCTAGCTAAAACCACATAATCCGTCGTGCTCTTGTCACCGCCGGGGTGCCAGCCGTCTAAGAACCCAGTGGCTTGGCACGCGAAGATGGGAAGAGACCAGATGGTATGACCATAATGCCATGGAAGCTGGGTAGGCCTTTGGTGTGGGATGTAACATTGTGTCGACACCCTTACGCCATCCCATCTTTCTAGTACAGTGTGTTGTGCTGGCGCTGCTGCTGCAGGTGCTGAAAACTCCAAACGGCGCAAATACATTGACTTAGCTAGTAGCTATGTGTTTGAGCCGTTTGGGGTTGAAACTCTAGGGCCATGGGGTCCGAGCGCTCACAAAGTTTTTAAGGATATCGCCAGGCGATTAGTCGACTCTTCAGGTGACCAGAGGGCTGGCTTATTTTTAGGCCAACGAATCAACATTGCCATACAACGTGGCAATGCTGCCAGCGTTCTGGGCACTGTTCCCGTTGACAGCGATGTGAACGTATTCTTTGACGCTCTTTGAATGTTTTTTTTTATTTTTATTTTTTTTTGTACATAATTTATTTAGTTTTTATTTATAGTTCAAAAATTATGTATTAATATTTGAAAAAAAATATATAAATCCTACAGCGACCAATAGGAGTCTAGCAGCGGAGGTGAAACCGCGGGGAATGGTTAGTTAGTAAATAAAATCACAAGCGAGACAAAGTATCTAATTAATGAATAAAAGAGAAAGACGTTCTTAAAGTCTAGCACATCCATTTAGAACTAAAAAATTAGTTTTTTTGCCTTCATCAACATGCTTAAAATGCTCATTTACATAATATCTAGCGGTTCTAAGATAGTTTCTTCAATGAATGTCAATATCTCATAATAAGTTACGAATACTACCAAATTGATAATAAGATGCTTTCTTTTAATCTAGTAATTGTGTACATAGCGAACACTCTGTAAACGACTAGTTTTTCGTCGCAAAGTTAGCCGTATCTGTACATGCCACAAGCCAGAAAAAAAAACAGTGTATAGTCAAATGTATAAAGTAAAGACTTTAACAAAAACAATTCACAAAAGTGGTCTAAAACTACGAAAAAAAAATTGTCAATATGACCACGAAAAAAGATTTTTCGTCTCGAAATTCTCAATTTTTTCAGCGGTAATCATTATATTTTTTGTAACTATAACAGAAGAAATTAAAGAAAAAAAATAATTAAAAGACATGTCTAATTTTTTTTGAACTCAGACGCCTAATTGTTTAAATATTGAGTTAAAACTGCAAAATTTCTTACATTTTTTCTTACAACTTTGCCCTGCGCGCAGCTGCTTCACCCCCGCGACTACCTTTGCTACATAGAGCTTGGGTACAGCGCCTTAATGATTTTTTAAGCTATTGCATAGCTTTTATCGCAGGCTCTGAGCGCGGCGGGCGTGACCACATTTGACAGCACGTCGTTTCAGTTCGGGAGACTTCGGCAATCATAAAGGTACGGACAGACGTGCTCATAAAGGTACGAAGAGGGATTTACTTTTTCTTACTGATTCTAAACGGCCAGCTACAAAAGGAGTTTCACAACGAAACCTACTTATAAAATTCTCCTACACCAAAGAAGTTCTTTATTACAGTAGTGCACCACAAACATTTTAAATAAATTATATTCTCGTTAAATATACGCGGTAAGCGATTTTTTTCTTTTAAAAAAAAATGTTATGCAATAGCTTCACCGCGGCAGTCTCCGAGTGCCACATGTATTTTTTTTTCAAAACGTAGTCCCACACAAGAAATTTCTATTGTATCGTATATGCGTTACTAACGTTAAATTCACATATACAAAAACCGGAATAAATATCTAGAGGTTATGCAAATATTAATTAGTTCCGTGTAAGAATCGAACCTGCGACACTCCTGCGTTCTTGAGTCAATGTTTAATTATTACATCTTGTTTGACCACGTGAGAGTGCATGCGACATGCGACAAGTGGGCGTAGTAAGAAAAAGTCGCAGGACAACATTACTTTCCATGCCTTTTATGTTCCGATCTTATGGAAGGGTTTATTTTTAAATGATTAGGGCTGCCAGATGTAAAACATACATGTTTTTCTTGTTTTTTTTTTAACGTGGTAAAATCATCAAATGAGTCCTCCCACTCACCCATGGCAGAGCGGGAGGGACTTTCAGACTCGTACTGACTAAAATCCACGGTGTCCTTCAATAGCCCTTTACGTTCCGGGGTCACGGTAATTCGTTAGTCCCGCGACCCAGCAGGCTTTGGCCCTCTTAAGCTCCCCTTAAGAGGGCCAAAGCCTGCTGGGTCCGTCCCGCCATTATGCTGACACTCTTTGAGGCGCGCGTGGAACACAACACGCCGTTGACCCGGGCATGGTCCATCGTCGGACAGCGACTCGCCCATTACTCGCCACTTGCACGCCCGCGCCTTACGCCTACGGGGTGGCCGGACATCATCTAGCGAAGTCCGTCGCCGTGGGCGTCTACCACTGCGGCATGTACAACATACACGCTTTAACTATTTTTACCATGGTGTAGGCAGAAACTTCAGCAGTACTATTCTCTATAAAACAGCCTTGTTCCAGCGCCACCGCAGCGTTCACGCCACGCTTGTATTAAAGTTTGCTATTCACTAAGCTACTGATAGTGTCACCGCTTGCGCTGCACGATCGGACGATCTCATAGCCGCTTCGTCGAAGAGCAAATTAAAGCATTCAGCGATGAGATTCATCTCCTACGATCCTGACATACAGTTACCGGCATGGATCTTGAGCGTTGACCTTCACCTGCGCAGAATTGAGTTATTAGGTCCCTTTGGTAGATGAAGTGAGGAACGGGGGCGGGGAAAACACCCCTTTAAGATTTCAAGACTACAAAAAAACCAATTCCCCAAATTCCCCTCAAGAAAATACCAGCAACAATAACGTCACAATTAGGAAGAAAACTACAATCTTTAACAATGACAGCTCAATAACAGATGACTCTTGCCTACTCGGTGACACTATTCACCAAGAAGATTCAGAAAATAACTTCAATATGAACGCCGGTATATCATCGACCATCTCACTAGAAAATCTGAGCGAAATTATAATACAGCGTCTAAAGGAAAATAATAAATGTATAATATCAGAACTGCAAAATACAATTGAAGTTGAAATTAATAAAGCAATCACAAAGCTCAAACAGGATATCGAATTAAAAACTGATTTTTTATATAAACAAAATGATAAAAAAACTCAGGAAATAGATGAAATAAACAAAAAAATTCAAAAACTAAGTGATGAAAATGAAACCCTAAAAAATGAAATAAAAAGTATGAAATTTCGACCACCAACTACAGAAGTTAAGGAAACTGAAAATGACTACAAAAAAATAGTAATATATGGCTTTTCCGAATTCTACAATGAGTCTGAAAACGAACTACACAACAGGTTGATTGAAATGTTTTATGAAATACTGCACGTAGACCTAAACGGATACATAGAAGAAACAAAACGTATTGGAAGACCTACCACGAAAAGCAGACCCCTAATTGTTGAGCTCCTAAGCAAGAAAATGACCAGATATATTGTGGAAAACAGCCACTACTTTCAAGGAACTAACATACATGTCTCAGAATTTTTAAATGAAAATGCACGAAAGGAAAGAAAATTAATGCGTGAGGAAATGCTAAGAGCACGAAGAAATGGACAATATGCAGTAATACGTAATAATAAACTATTTATAGATGGAAAACGTATTTCATCAAGTGAAAAGATGACCAGAGAGACAGAGAGGAGATACAGTAAAAGCAACATAATATCTAACGAACTAGTAAATAACGAAGAAAAAACCCTCACTACACAATATAACAAACCAAACAACAACGAATTTAATAAAAATCATAACTTTCGAAACCACAGAACAACATTTTAACATCCTATACCAAAACATACAAAGCATCTATAACAAACAGCATCTACTTGAAGCCTTCATCCATGAAAAAACTATGTATAACGCTATATGCCTAAGTGAGACATGGCTATCACCAGAAAAATTGAGTCATCTTCAGTTCAGCGGCTACAAAATAGCAGCATCCTACTGTCGCCGTACTCGAGGAGGCGGCGGCGTCTGTATCTTGTTACAAAACGATCTCGAATACAAAGAAATTTGTGATATTAGTAATATGTCTGTTGAGTATTGTATAGAACTATGTGCAATAGAATTACCTAAGGAAAATGTACTTATAGTTACTATTTATTGGAATAGAAGAGAGGAGGAAGTATTTATTCGCCAATTAAAAGAAATGCTATTTTATATTAATAATAAATATTTAAAATATAACGTGATAATAGGAGGAGATCTAAATATAAACGTCTTAGACAGTTGCTTAAAAACTAATCTGTTCTTAGACCTCATGTTGGAACATAAATTCATACAACACATCAAAGTCCCCACACGTATCTCACAAACTACCTCAACATGTCTAGACTTAATTTTTACAAATTTTAATAATAGAAACACTAACGCTACCGTTGAAGAATTAGGATTTTCCGACCACTGTGCTACCATTTTTCACATGAAAATACTTAGCGAAAATAATAAAAAAGCTAAATGGATTACGAAAAAACGATTGTACACTTTCCAAAATATAGAACACTTCAAATCAGAATTAAAAAAACAAAATTGGAACGAAATTATATTATCAAATAAAAATATGGATGAAAACTACTCTGCGTTTGATAATACATTAAATAAAATTTTAAACGAATGTATTCCTTTGCAACAAATAAAAATAAAAACTAAATATAAAAAGTACTGGCTTACAAAAGGTATCAAATTATCCTGCAAAAACAAAAGACTACTCAAAATACTTACCACTAAAACAAATAACCCCATATTATCAAAATATTACAAAAAATATGAAAAAACCCTAAAGCAATCTGTTAGAACAGCAAAAAAACTACAATTTATAAACAAAATAAAAAATTCAACTAACAAAGTTAAAACGATGTGGAGTATAATAAACGAAAGAACAAATAAATCAATAAAAAGCGAAAAAACTAACATAAAATTACATAAAAACAATAATTTGATAACTGAACCCTAACAGGTAGCTAATATTTTCAACGACTTCTTTGCTTCAATTGGGGAAAAAACTTCATTGGCAAAGGGAGCTCCCGTGGTGCGCCCTACAGAAAACACTATGTTTCTCAGCCCTGTCGATCCTTATGAAATAAATAAAATAATAAAAAATCTACGAAATAAAAAGAGCTTTGGATTAGACGAACTTCCCCCATTTCTACTTAAGCAATGTGCAGATGAACTGACCCTACCATTTTACAAACTAATTAACCAATCATTTGAAGAAGGAACTTTTCCCAATCAACTCAAACACGCTCTGATAAAACCCATACATAAGAAAAATTCTAAAACCGACCCAAATAATTATCGCCCTATCGCGCTGTTACCAACTGCATCAAAAATCTTTGAGAAGGCTATGTGTGACCGCGTTTATTCTTTTTGCGAAAAGTACAAAATACTTGACGACTGTCAAAACGGTTTCCGTAAAAATAGGTCTACTACGTTAGCGGTCTATAAATACGTACAAGAGGCTCTAACTATCATTAATAATAAAAACTACGCCATAGGTATGCTGCTGGATATGACCAAAGCATAAGACAAGGTGAAATTTAACATATTATTAGATAAGTTACAAGGAATAGGAATACGAGGAAAAGCTCTTAGATGGTTTGCCTCATATCTAAAAGATAGGGAACAAATAATAGAAATTGAATATTTCGATAAAAACAGTAATGAAATAATTAAAATAAGATCGGACAGGAAAACAGTAAACGCATCTATTCCTCAAGGTAGCGTAATAGGTTGCCTTTTGTTTCTAATTTACATTAACGACCTCCCTAAATCTATTAACGGACCTTGTGTATTATTTGCTGACGACATCTCTCTGCTTACCTCATGCCGACCCGGCGAAAATATAAACGCCAAATTAAACTCTCTTCTTTCTACAGCTGCAAACTGGATGGATGAACATAATCTAGAAATTAACTTCACTAAAACAAAACTAATTACGTTTCATCCACATCAGAAACCCCCTTTAAAACTAAACTTTATGTTCAATAACAAAAAACTAGAACAGGTAAATGAATTTACTCTTCTCGGTTTGTCTATAGATACCCACATAAATTGGAAATCCCACATACAAAAAATACGAGCAAAATTATCAAAATTCTCATACGCCTTACGCGAAATTAAAAAAACCACTGACCTACAAACTGCACTTGTTACCTACTATGCATATGCCCAGGCATGGCTCAGCTATGGGGTCATGCTCTGGGGTAACAGTACAGACTCACAAACCATATTTATTTTACAAAAGAAGTTAATTCGAATAATTACAAACATAGAACAAACAGATAGCTGCAAACCACACTTCCAAAAACATAAAATACTCACACTTCCCTGTTTATATATTTTAGAATTATGTAAATTTGTCAAAAAACATCAAGATTCCTACACTACTTGCGAAGAGACACAAAAAAGATACACCTTTAGACACAACAAAAACAAAATAAGCAAACCTCAATCCCGAATCAAAATGCACTCAACCAGCCCTTTAATTATGTCCATCAAAATTTACAACAAATTACCAAATAATATTAGAGAAGAAAACAAAACAAATATATTTATTAATAAATTGAAAAGATTTCTAGAATCCAAGGCATACTACACCGTAAAGGAGTTTCTAGATGATAAATCTATTGAAAAATAAAAATAATCTTTCTGATACCAAACATTATAAAATAAAATAAATATAATAAAATATTAAATTAAATATTAAAAACAGATTTTCAAGAATATAAAAATATGAATACTTAAATAATTTCCATAATTTATTTTAATAATTTTATAATTACTTATATACACAATGACAGACATTTAATAAGAATATTGATTTAATTATATTGTACCTCAGCCCTCTTCCTCTCTCCTAAATTTTGCGTGCCCGACAGGGTCCATATTTGATCTTGTACCATTTTTATTTCTACCATCTATGTAACATATGGAATGCAATAAAGAATTGAGTATTGAGTATTGAGTATTGAAAGTGTAGTGATTGGCCCGCGTAGCGTGCCGTAGCGCATCGCGTCATAGCCGCCACTCGGGATTCGTTGTTTTGTGCGTTTTATTTGTTTTATTGTGCGTTTCATTTGTCGATAAGTGTACGATGCGCAAAGCGATCCCCACTCTTACGCCGAGCGCTCAAGAACCGTGCCGATAGTTGTACTTCTTTCGCTTCGTCCACGTTAATACATCTGAAGTACCATTCTCTATGGATTCAGCATTGTGTTAACGAGGCCCTAGCGTTGAAACTACAGGTGCCTTCTTCAAGAAGCAGATTTTTGGTACAGACAGTCAGACAGATCTGTGTGGGTCGGTACTGATCGGCCCAGGTGGACTACCATTTAGCTGTGGGAACGAGATGGCGCTAGACGACTTCTATAGCTCTGTTGCTTTCCCTCAGTTTTACTACGCTTTATGACGTCATGGCCACCTGGTTTTCTTAGGTGGTATATTCTTGTCAGAGCTGTGGTGGCCCAGTGGTATCGGCCCCGACTTACGAGTTGTAGGTCGTGGGTTCGAACCCCGCCAGGCGCATTGATTTGTGTAATTTATTTCATCACCACTGCTCTCAAAAACGGTGAAGGAAAACATCGTGAGGAATCCGGCATGTCCAAGAAGCAAAAATTCGAAGACATGTGACATCCACCAGCTCGCATTGGGCTTGCGTGGTGGATTATGGCCCACTCCGTCTCTCAGAGAGGAGGCCTGTGTCCCAGCAGTGGGAACATTTATAGGCTGATAATGATGATGATTCTCATTTTCTCGTTAATGTAGTCCTCCCTCCGTGGGACGAGGGAGTTTGACAATCCCTTCCAATTCTTTCTAGGAAGGGATTATCAAACTCGTACAGAGTAAAATGCACCGTGTTCCTTCAATTACCTTTTACGTTCTAGGGTCACGGACTCATGGTAGACTGTATAGAACAGTTCCGCGACCCATGGTTAAGTCTCAACTTGTGTCTAATATGTACCAGTGTATAAAATAACATTGTGTTAATTTTGCCTGCACCGATTAGTACCGACCTTGCTTCTCCATGAAGACACCCTAAGCCAGGTTACTTTCCAGGTAAAACCATGCTGTTTATAAACCACTCTGTCAGTTACACGGAAAACTATTCCTATGACTATATTTGTAAACTGGAGTGTTAATACTGTCTACTAGTTTTCGAATCTAGATCCATCTTTCTAATTTAATATGGCGGGTAGAATGCGGTTTAGTTTTTTTTTGTTGTGTGAGAAAAGTAAGTCTAAAGCGACACAGAAACTGTCTATCTTTTCATAAAAAACTTGTGCTGATGCCTTCCATCA
Source organism: Agrotis exclamationis (assembly GCA_950005045.1). NCBI lineage: Eukaryota > Metazoa > Arthropoda > Insecta > Lepidoptera > Noctuidae > Agrotis > Agrotis exclamationis. The sequence goes on along the minus strand of OX465433.1, from coordinate 3,975,317 downwards.
TCTATACTTATCCTCCCACTCCCCCTCTCCCTTAGGTTTTTGGGATTTTTTCTTGATTCGATCGCCGCGCCGCGCCGCGCTCAGAGCCTGCGATAAAAGCTATGCAATAGCTTAGACATAAAAACATAAAATGTTGTTATTCAATGAAAACTTATCGCGGCCATAAAGCTTCAATTATCGAACTCCTAATAAAGCTCAATTTTCAAAAAACCGGCCAAGTGCGAGTTGGACTCGCCCATGAAGGGTTCCGTAGTAGCAAGCATAGATTAGGGATATAATTATATTGAGATAAGTAAGTAATATACACAAACAATAAAAATAACTTTGTTTTTCATAGTGTTTGTATGAATGGCAAAGTTATATTTGCGGTTTTTGAAAATGTACTATATCTCAAAAACTGCTAACTGTATCTCATCCAAACCAATTTTCGTTGGAAGTTTTTGTTGAAGTCTACATCATATATTTTTTTTAGTTTTATCATTCTCTTACTTTAGAAGTTACAGGGGGGGTGGACACACATTTTACCACTTTGGAAGGGTCTCTCGCGCAAACTGTTCGGTTTAGAAAAAAATGATATTAGTAACCTCAATATCATTTTTAAAGACCTATCCATAGATACCCCACACGTATGGGTTGGGTGAAAAAAAAAATGTTGAGTTTCAATTCTAAGTATGGGGGGTACCCCCAAAATTTGTTTTGTTTTTATTTTGTGTAAAAATCCTAATGCGGTTCACATAATACATCTACTTACCAAGTTTCAATAGGATAGCTCTCATACTTTTGAAGAAAAGTGGCTGTGACATACGGACGGACAGACAGACAGACATGACGAATCTATAAGGGTTCCGTTTTTGCCATTTGGCTACGGAACCCTAAAAAGGCTATATGCAGTTGTTATAAATGAGCTACGATCAGTCGATCAGCATTCTCAATTTTCTCTCTCCCTTCAAAATTCTCCCAATGACATCAGTAGTAGCATTAGTAACACGGGTCAGGATTCTATTGTCTTTATTCTGCAAAACCAGTTAGATTAGAAGGGCCCCAAACAAGTTTTGATCCGGGCCTTTTAGCCTAGCAACGCCACTGTCATTATCTCAGCCATAGGACGTCCACTGCTGAACATAGGCCTCCCCTTTAGATCTCCACATATACCGGTTGGAAGCGACCTGCATCCAGCGTCTTCCGGCGACCTTTATAAGGTCGTCTGTCCATCTTGTTGATGGACGTCCTACGCTTGCTAGTCCGTGGTCTCCACTCTAGTGCTTTTCGACCCCATTGGCCTGCCCATTGCCACTTCAACATGCTAATCCGGTGGGCTATATCGGTGACTTTAGTTCGTCTACGGATCTCCTCATTTCGGATACACAAAAACACCGAATTTCAATAAAATTGAAAAAAAAGTCTCTTATGTTCTAAATTAAATAAATAATTTAATTAAGAAATCCAAAGACTCCTTCCAAAATAATCGATTTTGAAATCAAACCCACAATTCCTATTCAACAACGGCGCAATTGATCACAGAACTATTGCGTGCTAACAGCTCAGTAAGTATGTATATGCCATCTATCGCATGAAGCTAACAATTGTAACAAACGAGGCATTGTTATGCGCGTGCACAGGTTATGTGTTCACGGTTTCACGGCTTCACGCTACTGGAAATTATAAGTATCGCGTTTACGCGTCTAGCCGCATGGTGGCGCTAGTTTGTCGATATATTTGCTGTGATTTATATTTTTATTTCAGTTTATTTTTCTCAAATTTTTTAAACACGCTTGCTTTAAAGTAGCTTCACTTTTGATTTTGACCTAAAGATCCCAAACCTAAGGGAATAAATAATAAATATTTTAAATTAAAATCGCTTTTACTGTTTGTTAATTTTACACAGCTTCTTTCTGAAATGCGTTACCGATTTTGATACATTTTTCGAATGATTTAAAGAATTTAATTCAAAGTTTTGAGTTTAAAGATATTTTAGATGGATCATGTCGTAATAACTACGTATATATGTAACAAGACGAAAGCAAGTTTAAAAAAAAGATTCATAAACATAATTCGACAATTTTTAAATAACACCATAAGAAAGGTGAAGGGACTTAACTCCATAAACAGTAACTGGATCCCTTTGAAACAACGCCGGCCGGTTTAATCGATACTCATTCAAAAGACAGTAGAGTTTAAAATCCCTTTGAAACAACGCCGGCCGGTTTAATCGATACTCATTCAAAAGACAGTAGAGTTTAAAAAAAAAGTAAAAGTTGGCTGTGAAAGTGTCCATACGTTGTCATATGGTAAACCTGTTTGGGAATTATTAATTCATTAAAACAATCAATTAGAAAGAGGCTGATACTCTGATAGTTTTTAAACATACTTATTTAACATAAAATCACGCCAATTACCGCTGAATAGTTTGGCAGAGAGCGAATCTATATTTATTTTTATTTATTACAAGTTAAAGTTCCATAAACTTCGTAGAAAGAGAAAAATATAGAACGCGGGATAATTCCTTCTCTTTCCCTCAAGAAAGAAAAACAAATCGACAAATCGAATAAGAAGAAAAGGGACAGAGCATATTTAATTACCTAAGCCATAGTTTTACTAACCATTGCTATCACAATATTAGTTTTAAACAAATAATAAACAGAATTTCTGAATCTAACTTAGAGGACCATTCTTCAATGGTTCTTCTATTAGGAAATAGCATAGGTTTGTCTAGAAAGGACATAGTGGATGGTGTGGACGCCTTATTAAAATTAAACGTAGGAAAGCTGATGTTGTGTGCTTTTCCTTATTCCAATAGTTTTAGTGATAGTGAAAACCACCATATATATAAGTTGAACAGTACTATTCACATGTTGACATGTCGTCATAGTGACAAATTATTGTATTTTGATTCTAACATTTTTGTTAGTAGTTTTGTTTTGAATCGGGAAACTTTATCTTTGTCCCGTAAATGTAGACATTTGATTGCTATGTTGATAGCATACAATATTAACCATGTTGTTGTTGATGTATTAGACTCTAGGTTAAGTAGGTTAAGTAGTCATTTAAGTGACGAGTCTGTGTTGTTAGGTTGCCCTAACAACATAGTGATACAGTGTTCTGTACCTGCATGCTGTACGAAGGAGGGTCTACCTAATATACCACCTGCCTTGGAGACCACTTCTACTCAGGTTGGGCATTCCCTTCCTGCTGGTACACTAGACGGTCCCGTTGTGGAGATCACTCCGGATATTATTTTAAACTAGATTGTAAGACAACAGAAGAAACCTCTGCAATTAGTAACTCATTATCAGTGAACAATAAACAGGTTTCTTCTAGCAAATTAGTTAAGTATAAAATAGCAAATGGAGAGCAACACACTTTAAAATTGTTTAATCAGAATATTCAAGGGTGCTCTTCTAAATTACTGGAAATAGAAATGTTTTTGGAAACAACCAAGTTTGATATTGTTTGCCTTACAGAGCATTGGTTAAAAGATTATCAAGTTATGTCTATTTGTTATGATAATTATCGTGTAGTTAGCCATTTCAGTCGTAAATGTATGATACATGGCGGATCGTTAATTCTTATTAAGAAATCTATTAAATGTAAAACTAGAAATGACATTGTTGAACTGTCGGTTGAACATACCATTGAATTGTCCTGTGTTGAGCTTGATAAGCATGTTATAGTATGTGTCTACAGACCCCCAAATTATCAGAATCTACCTATGTTTGATGCTATAATGGAAGATGTTTTAAATAAAATATGTACTAGTAGTAAATCTATCATCATCTGTGGTGATTTTAATGTTAATTTATTAGAAAATAGCTCCAATAGTATTAGATTGTTAAGTCTTTTTAAATCTTTTAATTTGTCACATGTTTTTATGGAACCAACCAGAGTGACAGCTTCTTCTGCCACTTGCTTAGATAATGTATTTTCTAACTGTGATTACTTACATAAGGAAATTGTTAATAAACTGCCATCTGATCACAGTGGCCAAACAATAACGTTTTGCGCCTATACACCTATTCAAAAAACTCAAATAAGGTATAGGCCAATTACAGATAAAAATTTAGCAAACATGAATAATACTATAGCAAGTAAATTATGTGATCATAGCTTTAATAATATAAGTGACCCAAATGAGTTCTACGCCGAGTTTTTTGGAATTTTAAACACACAATATAATCGTATTTTTCCTCTAAAAACTAAAACTATCTGCACAAAGTTCTTATTTAGTGATTGGGCAACACCAGGAATTCGCAAAAGTAGAGAGAAACTCTTTGAACTTTATGGTCTTAAGAGTCATAATATGAATAATATTAGCTTTCATAAATATGTAGCCAAATATTCAAAAACTTTTAAACGTGTATGTAAAACAGCTAAGGCTCTTTTTATTAGTGGTAAAATTAAATCAGCTGATGATAAAATTAAAACAACCTGGCAAATTATAAATAATGAGACAGGTAGGAATAAACAGCGTAATAACGAATTCAATTTAGAAACTGCACATGGTCCTATAAACACAGATATAGAAGTAGCTCAGGAATTTGAAAAGTTTTTTTCGAACATACCTCTTAAAACGACTGAGTCCTTAAATTCGTCACCCGCACTCTCTGCTGCCTTACTTAGAAATAATGTAAAGGCATGCCCGATGGAGTTTAGGTTTCGGCACACAAACCCCCAAGCTGTGATTAAAGCATTCAAAGATCTTAAAATTAAGTCAACAGAAGATCTCTGGGGAATGTCTGTGAAGGCCTGTAAATCTTTAATAGAAACCGTTGCGCCTTATTTAGCTTTTATATTTAATACCAGTGTAGACCAAGGAGTGTTTCCGGATCTCATGAAGCATAGTAAGGTAGCTCCACTTTTCAAATCGGGTGATTGTAAAGATCCTAACAATTATAGGCCTGTGTCAATTTTGCCAGTTTTCAGTAAGGTGTTTGAAAAGTTAATGCTTGAACAAATGCTATGTCACTTCAATAGAAACTCCATCTTTCATGATCAACAGTTCGGTTTCACCAAAGGTCGCTGTACAACTGACGCCGGTGTTACCCTATTGAAGAACATTTTTAACTCCTGGGAGGAAGCGCAAGATGCCATAGGAATCTTTTGCGACCTCTCAAAGGCATTCGATTGCGTAAACCATGAAACGCTTTTGCTGAAACTGGAACATTATGGAATTAAAAATACAGCTCTTGATTTACTCAAATCATACCTAAGAGATAGACAGGTTAAAGTTCAGATAAACGGTATAAACTCATTAGGGGCTGAAATGACTATGGGCGTGCCTCAAGGTTCTATTTTGGGTCCATTCCTTTTCTTAGTCTATATTAATGATTTACCCCATTTACTAAAAAATCAACCACAGATGGTGTTATTTGCGGATGATACATCGTTAATTTTTAAAATAGATAGACGTGCACAAAATCTAGATACTGTTAATGACTGTATTTCTAAGGTTCAAAATTGGTTTACTCTAAACAATTTAGTTCTTAATGAAAAGAAAACAAAATGTATTAGATTCACTTTGCCAAATGTTAGAAGTAGCAATTGCGACATTTTATTGAACGGAGAAAAATTGGATTTTATTAAACAGACAGTTTTCTTAGGAATCACGTTAGACGATAAATTACAATGGGGCCCCCATATAGCATCTCTAGCGGGGCGACTCAGCTCAGCCGCCTATGCTGTTAGAAAGATAAGACAGTTAACAGACGTCGAAACTGCGCGTTTGGTTTACTTCAGCTACTTTCACAGCATTATGTCTTATGGCATTCTACTGTGGGGCCGGGCAGCTGACATTGAATCCATTTTTATTTTGCAAAAGAGAGCCGTCAGAGCAATTTACAATCTAGGTCGTCGCGAATCTCTTAGGGAACTATTCAAAAAGATTAATATAATGACAGTGCCTTGTCAATTTATTTATGAAAATATAATGTATGTTAGGAAAAATCTTCATCTTTTTAATAAAATAAGCGATAGACATAATTTTAATACTAGAAATAAAGATAAAATTGATCAACCTTATTTTAGATTGTCCAAAGTCCAAAAATCTTTTATGGGGTACTGTGTTAAATGTTATAATAAAATACCTAGCGAAATTTTAACCCTAAATGAAAGAAAGTTTAAAAGTTATATAAAAAATACACTTAGTAAACAAGCATATTATAAATTAGAAGATTATATCCAAGATAAAAATGTTTGGAAACATGCTGGTCCTGCTCCATAGTACAATGTAGGGCTTAAGCAGAATCAAACTGGTTGAAATTTGAATGCTCACACACTTTTTATATTTGTAAAATAGCTGTAATTGCAATATTTTGTTAAAATGTGAACACCATGTACCTATTTGCGTTTTTTTTTTATTTCTTATTATTTTATTTTTTTATAATATTTAGTCTATATTTTCAAGGTACATTGCTTTCACATTATTTATTTCAAATGATGTTATAAAAATATTGTAAAACATGTTTAAAAAGAGTAAGTATGGAGTTTCTTGCCCATTCTTCTTCATACAACCTACCTTTGCGAATGGGTGTAGATTCAATCCCATCCCATCCCATTTCCTTAATTTTAATATTTCGACGTTTAAAAGTGCCTCTTTGATGGCCTATTTGAAATAAAAGATTTGACTTTGACTTTGACTTTGACATAGCTATCGCCATCTCTCAGCGCGTAGCCAGTTATTTCAAAGCCAGCCACAACATTTCGCGGATTTTAGGGATAAGTCCCCATTTGTGACGACAACATTCTCTATCTCATGTGGCTACGCCAAACAACCATCTAGGTATTTCTTTATCTAAGATAAACTTAAACAAAGCACACAATTAGACCTCTGGGGTCTGTCTTAGCATGCCACAGCCTGAGATTTGATCAACGCGCTATTATCATTAGGTTATGATCGTTTTGATGTAATATTCTTTTAACTTACGCTTTATATTTTTACTATTTAATGAGTCTCTAATGTCAACAGGTATTTTGTTTAGCAAAGTAGGTATTGTGATAGAGGCGGTACGCCTATCATAGAAATTATCCTTACTTGGAGTACACTTGGAGTGATTTTGATTTGGCTTATAGTATTTGTTAATCGAATCAAATCCAATAGTTCACATACATTTCGCAAGTTATGTTTAAATCGCGCGGGCACGCGGGTGGCGAGTAATGGGCGACTCGCTGTCCGATCATGGACCATGACTTGGATGATAATATTTGGCACACAGTTTAAGTATGACCTGGTTCATACGATATTTTTAATGTGGTACTACGTGACCTTGAACACATAGTCTCATAAAAAAACTTGTATATTGACTTAGGCACATACCTACTCGTAATAATAATATCAGTCGTTAAACTTGTCTAAATATGCATAGGAGTATACACATTACATTATTGTGTACATTGAGACAGGTTTGTATGTGTGTTCAGATTATGTGTTTAACTTCAATCGTTCAGATGTGTTTAATTGATTTTTTGCGTGTCCATATGCCATTACATTAATATCAATTACAATTCTCACACATACTGAACCAATTGACACAATTATAAACTTACTAAAAACAAATAATAACCAATAAATAACAGGTTCCATGAGAAAAATAAACAATATAATGTGAAAACTCAATTTCATTACACACTATGATTTCTCGCGATGCTAGCGCCGCTACTTGAGTGTTTGCGTGAACGACTCTTGCGCACATTACTTGTCTATGTATCTTGCTTTCACACGCATACTTGTTTACATCGATTCTATTATTGTAATGTTTAGTGAACGGACAGGTTCCATGTGTATTACATGCACTACATATGTTTAATTAGAGAAAAAAAAAAACAACAAAAAACAACCTTAAAATAAATAAACGAAAAAACCATCAAAACAAAAAAACTCTAATAAAAAAACCTTCAAAATAAATAACCCAAAAAAGCCGTTCGAAATAAAAACAAAAAACTTTGGATAAAAATGCAGTTTCTGTCAACGTGAGTTACTCTGTGATTTTGGACAGTTCGAAATACAAAAACGAGTGCAGTGATGTGGTTTATGTTAATACTATTGTTTTCAATATGGCTGCTCGACCACTTCCGGCGGAAACACGCGTCTGTGTCGCACGCATGCGTCAAAATGTTCGTACTTTTTTGTTTTTTATTTTGTTTAGTTATGTAATTAGGGTCATAAGTCATTATAGTATAAATCGTGTGAAATACCTATAGGTTGTTTTTCCTTATTGAAGTATTGTATTGATTTAATTACTGTTTCGGGAACTTTGAAGCATCTTTACGATTATGTTCTTGTTACGTTGTAGGCAAAGCTTGGAAACACTAGCACGTCTAAATTGAATTAAATACCTATGTACATATAACGTCTTTAAAATACACACCTAGATAGATAAATATTTTCACGACTTTTCCAACTCGGTGTAGGCAGACACTATAGAACGTCACTTGTTACGCATTCTTTCCATCTCGTCCACGTCCATAGGTATGTACCTATGGACGTATAGCCGATGTGTAAACGATTGTATTAGTAACTATTTAGTAATCTGTGGATGTCCACAGATTACTAAATAGTTACTAATACAATCGTTTGCTACTTTATTCTATAAAAGACGATTTAGGCTATACGTTAGTCGATGAGCAGTGGTGGCCCAGTGGTATCGGCCTCAACTTACGAGTTGTAGGTCGTGGGTTCGAACCCAGCCAGGCGCATTACTTTGTGTAATTTATTTCATCACCACTGCTCTTAAAACGGTGAAGGAAAACATCGTGAGGAAACTGGCAGGTCCTAGAACCATTAAATTCGAAGACATGTGACATCTACCAACTTCGCACTAGGCCCCTAGATTATGGCCTCCTCTCACAGAGAGGAGGCCTGTGTCCCAGCAGTGGGAACATTATAGGCTGATGATGATGATGACGTTAGTCGAGCTCGTGGTCGAGATAGAGCCTTGAGATAGCGTCGCGATACGTCACTGTCAGTAGATTAGTGAATACCAAACTGTAGTTTCGACGTCCCCGTCCCCCCTTTTTCCGGGCATTTGCGTTGATCGTTTGTAACTTGGTTAGGGGGCTGATGTACATATGGCGGGAATATACAAAAAAGTTTGGAGCATGGGATATTAATTTTTAAAATTCCTGCATTTGTGCCTTCATCGTTTAAGTCTAATCGCTTAGTTATCTCTAGAAAATATTGAAATTGTAGCATATCAATTATATTTTACCCGTCCGTATTTGAACCCGGAACATCGCGCACAGCGTCACAATGAAACAATTAGATTTGAACCGTCACACAAGTGTCTGTTTATTGATTATCTAAACGACATTCCATCGCAAATACAAAAAGGCAAATTCTTCTAATTATCATAACTTACCTCATTGATATCATTGATTTTGTAATTTTTCCGCAATGTCTATTAATGCTGGGTACACGAGCTAGACTCAGTTTCCCGGAGACAACACATTTTCACAGTTAGTAACAACACCCTTTTGTTAATGTAATTTAAGCGCCAAAACAAACACGACGCATAAACGGCAGTTCGAAAAAAATGCAATTTGACAAGTTATCCCGCCATTGTTTGTCAATTTTGACAGCTGTCAATTCAGCTGACACGTGCAACACAACACTTACATGAAAGTAGGTAGTAAGAAATACAAACTGGGTTGCCATCGTTTCTAATTCATTGTCTTTCAATTGTGTACTAATCTCGAGCTTCTGAGAACATAATAATTATAATGTCTGACATAACATCACATACATCTTAAAGCAAAATTAAGAATTATGTCTCTATTATTATACCTATTATTGTGTGATTAATTTTACTTCCATCCACGCATTTTAGGAAGATATAAAAGATGGAGTCATCAGAAAAATTAATTGATGTCTTAATAAGTTTTTAAAAATGTTTTCCGATACAAAATTAATGCAATGGGTGAGATTAGTCTCATTGTATAATAAATTATGTAAATTATTAATTAGGCTCACATACCTAATCTTTATTCTGTAATAGTTCATAGCGGGTGTCTTTAATCTCTGTAAATAAATAAACATGTCTAGTTTAAATATTTTACAGGGGATAATAAAGCTATGCTATGCGGCGGCTTCAATATTGAGGTGCAACTGATAACGGTGCATCCACACCGCCGGTAACATTAATTGTGGAGCAACAAAAGGCAACACGGTAACATTCGGCAACATTCGGTAACTTTTGTGGCTCCTTGTTACTATTTGTTGATTGTTACTTACCGGTCCACACCGCAGTAACATCCGACATCAAATGTTGACGTGTTACTGTATGTCGAGTAACGTTGCTCGACAATCGGTAACATTGTGTTACTGCGGTGTGGATGCAGGGGGTAACATTGTTACCGATTGTTGAGCAACGTTATTCGACTTACAGTAACACGTCAACACTTAGTAACATTAAATAACATTTTGTTGGCTGATGTTACCGAGTAACATTTGGAAACGTTGAGCTATAAATGTTACCGGCGGTGTGGGTGCACCGTAAAAAGGCGACAACGATGAGAGTGAACACGTCCATGACCCCTACCTACCTGTCCACTATGTCACTTGAAAATTACGTTTAACAAAATAATACTTAGTGCAAATTAATTTTCAATTAATTAAGCAATTAGTACTTCGACGAGTCCCTGCCTATAGTTAGGGTAGGTTTATTAACGTTTATATTTTCAAACTTGTTTAATATTTAGATTCTAGCACTTATTGTATCGGCACCGAAACGTGGTCTTTCACTATCGGCTTCATCTCAAAGTCGCTCAACGAGCTATGGAGAGGGCTATGCTCGGTGTTTCTCTACGTGAGCGAATCCGAAATGAGGAGATCCGTAGACGAATTAAAGTCACCGATATAGCCCACCGGATTAGCAAGCTGAAGTGACAATGGGCAGGCCATATTGCTCGCAGAGCAGATGGCCGATGGGGTCGAAAAGCAGCGTAGGACGTCCACCAACGAGATGGACAAACGACCTTATAAAGGTCGCCGGAAGACGCTGGATGTAGGTCGTTTCCAACCGGTATATGTGGAGATCTACAGGGGAGGCCTATGTTCAGCAGTGGATGTCCTACGGCTGAGATGATGATGATGACTTATTGTAAAATTTACAAATTTTCAAAAATGTTTATTTTATTTAATTTGATCGCAAGTGTTAGAAAAGTGACCATGACGTCACAATTATGGCGCCGTCACAACTTTACCGTTAATGTTGTCGCATAGTATGTGTGTAATGTTTATGTATTGTATGAATCTTCGTGAGTTGTAAAAGTCGGTATGCATGAAGTGACAGTAAATTGTAATCAGTTGAATATTATCGTGTGTGTTAGCTGACTCGTTTGCCACAAAGTGCTGGAGATTGCGGGTCCGATTAAGTACCAGGTTGATCTTTTTTTTTGTATGCTTGTTACTCTATTTCTCAGACGAGAGAGACGCGTAGACTGATTCGTAAAATTCTTTTATTTGAAAGGAACTTCGAATGAGGTCTCAAGATCATCAGGTCAGGATCTGATGATGGGAACCTGGAGAAATCGAGGGAACTCCTCACACGTCTACGCATTGTTTACGCAATAATATAACAGACTATAACGCCTGTACTCACTAAAAAGTGTTAAATAATAGTAGATTACGCAACAAAAAAAAAAGCATTGCCTTACGTCACGGGCGTATTGAATCCCGAAGCGACACTAAGGATTCTGGGGGTGAAACTCCGTAGCGCAGCGAGGAGGTTCAAGTGTTAATTTCCGAGTGAAACGAGGGAATTAAGTTAAGAAACCTTAGTGTAGTGAGGGATTCAAGTTAGCCCAAGACAAGGCAGCTTAACTCCCGAGGAGCGTACTCTCTCATCGTCACAGTTTCGTTATTTTCGTGGGTGCATAGATGATTTCATTGAAACAAATACTTTGACTTTGACGGATCTCTAAAAAGTAATCATCACGCTTTTTGTATGCGTCTACGCATCGATGTTAATTTAACGTCGTTTCTTAGAACATTTGTCAAAGCGTGACTTATCGTCAGAAGCAGTCGGGTTATTAGCATATATGTAAGCTAAAGTGTAACTCCTTTACTTTTCTTATTTGGTAAACAAAGATGGCGCATATTTTTTCGTTTTAAAAACGTTGCCCCATACTAGTAATTCCTCCTGTGTCGTGGGTGCGTTTACAAACATAGAAACTTACATACACAAACACCCAGACCCGGAACGGAAAATATTTGTTCCGAGTCGCTCGCTCAGACACTGCACCGTGCCGTCATTGTTTTCGATTCTGACAAACCAGGGGCCTTACCACGAGCTCTTAACGCGATCCTGTTTTGGCTGTGGGAAAGAGACAGAGCTATACAAGTCGTCTAGCGCCATCTCGAAATTCGAATGGAATGGAAACAAAATCGGAATCGAATCAGTTTCTCGGAATCGAATCAGAGCCTATACCATGAGTTGTCATTACGATATTCGATCATACGCATCGACCGCGTTTGGCGCTCTCATTGGTTGAGAGTTCATACAACCTTGGAGCGGGCCAATGAGAGCGACAAACGCGATCGATATCGATGATCGAGTATCGCAATTATAACTCGTGGTATGGGTACAGTTTCGGGAGTAAGCCTCCAGGCCCTGCCATCTAACAAAACGATAAACGCAAACGCTAAGTAGGCTTTAATAGGTTTTCAACTTTATGTGCTTGGGTAGAACGTTGAAGATCTAGTGAAGATTGCTTATCGTTTTCGAACTTTCCTGTCGCTAACGCTCAGAAATCTTAAATAGATTTTCAACTTTAGGCTCTGGGCTATAATGTTGAAAATCTATTGGGGAGTACCGAGCGTTTACGATTATTGTTTGCGACTTGTGACTTGGCTAGGGGGGCAGGTTTTCTTTGCAATGGTGCAGGTCGGAAACGTTCCTGCCGGGGAGCGGTGATTCTGCAAGTGGACCCGTATCCCCGGCTTAAGGCAGTAGAGGACACCGTGTGGCTTTAGTCACTCGAGTCTAACATGTCCCTCCGTCTTCCTCAGGTGGAGGCATCCATGAGTATTTTCACTCGTAAAAAAAATACATGTGGCACTCGGAGACTGCCGCGGTGAAGCTATTGCGTAACATTTTTTTCTATTTTAAAATAATAAAATTGCCTACCGCGTATATTTAACGAGAATATAATATTTTATTTAAAATGTTTGTGGTGCACTACTGTAATTAAGAACTTCTTTGTTGTAGGAGAATTTTATAAGTAGTTTTCATTGTGAAAACTCCTTTTGTAGGTGGCCGTTTAGAATCAGTAACAAAAAGTAAATTATTTTTATGACGGATATTTTTATGATTGCCGAAGTCTCCCGAACTGAAACGATGTTAGACGATGCGTTAGTGTCAGGTTTTTCCTTAGGTTTTTTCCCGTAGGTTTTTGGAATTTTTTTGATACGGTAGCCGCGCCGCGCCGCGCTCAGAGCCCGCGACTAAAGCTACGCAATAGCTTAAATAGTCGGAAAAATTGAAAAGTCATGAATCAAATTGATTTGTTTAATCTCTTGTCTAAACAAAATCATCTCTTCAAAGTGGAGTTCTAATATTCAAATAATCACATTAGAGGCTATAAGCACGACTTTACCGTCATTTCCACACGTAAAAAAAGAAAAAGCACGAGTTTACCGTACAGCATACGTGAAGTATGTGGAAGTTTTAAGGGGTATTACACCTTCCTAAATTCAGGATCCGATATTTAGGATACGATTTAGGATAAGTTATTTAGTCGCCGAAGCTCGCGACACGTACTAAATCGTGTTCTAATTAGGATGCTACTCATCCTAAATGCGATTAAACTTTCCTGAATTCAGGACGTCCTAATAATAATGGCTCCTAAATTTAGGAATGTGTATTAGCCCCTTTATGGGCGTTTATTGTATGGAAAATGAAAAAAACCCTCTAGTGTATGAACTGGTGCAGGACTGCCCCGCTTGGGCAGAACACCGCCGTGTCCTCACGCAGGCGATAGGTGACGACCTCTCGCGCCCGGCATTGGTTGCGGCCATGCTGCGGGGCGAGACGGAGTGGGAAGCGGTCGCCTCCTTCTGCGAAGCAGTCATGCTCGCGAAGGAGGAGGCGGGACGCGCGAGGGAGAGGTCCACACCCACGCCGCAGTGGTAGACGCCCACGGCGGCGGACGTCGCAAGGCGATCTCCGGCCACCGTAGGCGCGGGCATGCGGGCGGCGAGTAATGGGCGACTCGCTGTCCGACCATGGACCATGCCCGGGTCGGCGGCGCGTTGTGTTCCACGCGCGCCTCAAAGGGCGTCAGCATAATGACGGGGCCCCCCTTTAGAGGGCCAAAGCCTGCCGGGGTCGCGGGACACACGTATACCGCGACCCCGGTATACAAAGGGCTACTGAAGGAAACCGTGGATTTTAGTCAGTACAAGTCTGACAGTCCCTCTCGCCTTGCCCTGGGTGGGAGGACTCATTTGATGATTTTACCACGATAATGAACTGGGAACTTTTATCCATCAAATTAACGTCAAAGTCCCTGCTTACTTTACGTGACAGAAACGTGAAAACTCGTGATAAGTCCTTTAAATCATGAGTTTTCAGTTATTCTGCTGTAAAGTAAACTGGAAATTTGACATTGTCAATTGGCAAATTTCAAAGGAAAAATAAGTTCCTTCTTCGTACACCAGAGGCGCTGTTCCATTTTTTCATACAAGAAACGCTGTAAATACTGGGAAGACGCTGTAAAGTAAACTAGTGAAAAAACTCGTGATAAGGGCTAAGGCGTCAAGGCTAAGACTCAGTTACTCAGTGAACAACAGAACACGTTATCCAACTTTTCACGATCTATTTGCTTGTTTGTACAGTCAGCAACAAAATTTGCTGACCACATTCAGATTTTCAAAATCGCTGTACACCGTAATAATACGGTGTACAGCGATTTTGAAAATCTAAATGTGCTCATCAACTTTTGATGCTGACTGTACATGCTTTCCTCTAACACTCTTCAAAACAGAGTACATTAAGATTCTCTACACGTTTCAGCGTCTGCCTTAGTCAATTTGCGAATATTAATTAATTAATCAGTTGAGACAGGTTTTAAATGAATTTGAATGTATGAATATTTGTTCAAGATGATTAAGCTTCCATTTACATTTCATATGTTGAACTATTTGTGATTGTAGACATGTTCACGTCACGTGTGGGTATTTCTTGTGTAAAAATGAAATGAAGATGATTAATTCACTTGCCATTCCCAAAATTACTTATGTTGATCTATGTACTTAGTTTTACACAATTATGTATAATTTTATACGTATACCTATATGAAAAAACTGTCTTGTTGTTTTAGCGATCAGCTTTAGAGCTGAGTACGAGGTTCGATTCGCAGATCGGTTATTGTTATTGGAATTGTCCATATTGCGTGTGTTATAATATTTATTGAACTAGTGGCCCGCTTTGGCCTCGCATTATTTCAAAATGTCTAATTCCTAAATTTTTGTTTACAAACATTCATTAGCGCCCTGCACACGTAAACTTCGGACCGCGGGAAACAGCACGCGCCATTCCATCCCTCGCTCCGAACTGTACGTGTATGTAGATGTGCTAATATAACAGTCCGATCTGGCAGATCGACGCGAGCGCATCTCTCACAGTTTTACGCGCGCATCACGTATAAACGTAAACGTTCATCCGCAGTCCAAACCGTGAATGCATTTTTAATCGTATTTAGCACAACAGTTTGATCCGCAGTCCAAACTGCTGCGGTTTGGAACGCAGTCCAAGATGCGCGGTCCGAACTGTACGTGTGCGGGGCGCTATTGCCCTGAAACTCTGAAAGAATTATGCGATGTGGTTCTGTAGTTTCAAGTTATAGCAGACAGACTTACGTAATCTGTGCTTACGTTATATTGTCTTTTTTAAGATGTAAAGATAATACTGAAACTACAACCACCATTTTCATTTTTCAGAATTTTCCTCTTTGATAGCAGTAATTTTCTTTCCTTTCAAAAAGGTCTATTTAAAAATTACCATAGATATTTAAATAGGATATCATGTCAATTACTCTGACACGGTGCGATAAACATCAGTCGAGGAAGTGTTACAGATTAGAGCTGTGAGGAAACCTGTGATGTTACACGTAATGTACTTACGCTTGCGCTTCTGGTTTTCTATTTCTACATACTTGTATAGCTAGGGAAATTAATTGCGAACCATATTGATTCTCCCACGGTTTTTTTTTGGGTGATGAAATCATCAGCGTGCGCTCTGGGTGGAGGGCAAGAGGCTGTTAGATACCTCTTGCTGATTAAAAACAAGCCTGTTCCTTCCATTGCCATTTAAGTTACAAGGCCCTTTTTTTCGGATGCTCTTTACGTTCCGGGGCCACGGTATCCTGGATTAAGAAAATTCCGCGACCCCAGCAGGCATTTGGCCCCATAAGGGGCCCCGTCGGTGACGCGTGAAACACGACGCGCCACCGACCCGGGCTTGGTCCTTGGTCGGACGGCGAGCATACCCATTACTCACCGTCCGCAAGCCCGCTCCGCCGCTGTGCCCTCTGCTGTTCAGAGGGACACGCGTTGGAGCGTCCACCCGACAGGCTATTTGCATACGGGCAAAGAAACCCCTTAGGCACAAGTGCCTAAGGAGAGTCTTTGCCCGCATCCCAGGGCGCACCGGCCCGAAAAACTGGTCTTCCCCCCGGACGTATCCGAGAGGGAACTCCAGTCCACGGGCGCACGTGGAGGTTTCCTGTCTTAGCACCCCATACTTGTATAGCTAGGGAAATTAATTGCGAACCATATTGATTAACCAAAAAAGATTGATCTCCCACGGTTTTTTTTTGGGTGAAGAAGCATCAGAGTGTGCTCTGGGTGGAGGGCAAGAGGCTGTTAGACACCACTTGCTGACTAAAAACAAGCCTGTTCCTTCCATTGCCATTTACGTTACAAGGCCCTTTTTTTCCACCCGTGTTCCTTCGGATGCCCTTTACGTTCCGGGGCCACGGTATCCTGGATTAAGAAAATTCCGCGACCCCAGCAGGCATTTGGCCCCATAGGGACCCGTCAGTGACGCGTGAAACACGACGCGCCACCGACCCGGGCTTGGTCCTTGGTCGGACGGCGAGCTTACCCATTACTCACCGTCCGCAAGCCCATTCCGCCGCTGTGCCCTCTGCCAGGTGCACCGGCCCGAAAAACTGGTCTTCCCCCCGGACGTATCCGAGAGGGAACTCCAGTCCACGGGCGCACGTGGAGGTTTCCTGTCTTAGCACCCCTACAAGGCCCTTCGGTAAAATCATCAAATGAGTCCTCCACACATGGCAGGACGGGAGGGACTGTCAGACTTGTACTGACTAAAATCCGCGGTGTCCTTCATTAGCCCAGAGCCACGGTTACCTGGCAAGGCAGACCCGCGTCCCGGTTGGCACGTTACAATACTCCAGTGTCCTTTTATATACGAGTAGTTTCATGATCCTGGCGAGATACCTGACCCCACGATATAGAAATCCATGACAAATAGACTCCTGCCAATATGAAAAAGCAATGCACAATTCATAGTAATTTTTTTTATGTGGGTGTGGGTGACACTAACCGGAATTGTTTATCACGATGACTTTACGAAAACTGATGGAGTGAAATCCAATCAGAAATTCGACACACATGTCTAACAGATCATAAAAAATAATTGCTGTTACAATTACGCCATAATTTGTAACTTCCGAGTTTTAAGAATTTAAGCTTAGGCCGAGTTCAAAACCAGCCGAATGAGAATGGACCGGGCTCTGGAGAAAACTTTGACAGATGTCATCGTCATATTCCTGCCCTTAACCCATTCTACTACTTGGGGTCCGCACAACACCTTTCTTTTCTTCCATTCTCCCCTGTCAAACGTCAAGTATTCTTTTCCTTATTTATCTTTCAAGTCAGATAATAACTGAAATATTTGTGGAAGTTCCGTGCCCAGAGCCAGTCCGAAGATTGGTCCGGTTTGGTTAGTTGGACTCGTACTCTGTGGTTGGACTGAAGATTTTTAAACTATTTGCTTTAGTGTGTACATGGCCTTAACATAAAAGTAAATAAGTATTGAATGGATGTTTCACGTGTTTTGTTGATTCTATAGTATGTGTAAGTCATCTTTTCATTTGCAACAAAACATTGACTCTTTTATCTTAAATATATTTTTGTATATTATTTTAATAATAGCACAATAAAATAGCTAATAAAATAATTAACTTATCATACTACTTCCTCAAAAACTTGATTGTTATTTATGTCTAAAAACAAACATAAATCAACTCAGTTATTTAAACACTAATACCTGAGATTTCAATTCAAGATGTGAAATAAAATTCTCAATGAAAAAACATTGAACAATTAACTTAAAAATTCTTCAAACAATTACATAACTAACATTCATGAAGAAAACCTAATTGCGTAACATTCTCTCTGTCACTACGTCACTTCAAGTGAAAAAGCACTTTTGCTAAATAAATTAGTCTATGCTCCGTGGCAAAAAGACGTTGAATATTTGCACGTGAACACGAACAAACCAAATTGGTGGCTGCCACAAGTTCGGTGTAGATTTTGACATATTGATTTATTAAATGATATACTTCTTTGGCAGTGTTTCTTGATGTCTTAATAATTGACAGGGGCTAATAAATTGGTGTAGACTGTGAAGATCTAAGTGTAATAGACAAGTATTTATTAAATTATCCGTGTGATCACCATCAAGGAATATAAAATAAATTCCTCTCTCATTTTTTGACATGAAATATGGAGAAGTGTTTCATAGTTTATTTGCCGTTTCTAATAGTTAGACTAGCTAACCTGAATAAAAATGTAAAATATATGTTTGCTTAAAACCGGAAAATAAACCGTAAAAGGGTACTGCGATGATTTAATTGTACATAGATTCGGGGTTCACCAATTCATTTGCCAATTGTGCCGATAAAGCAGCTGCAGCTTATTAAAGGGAACGCTTTTTTTTTTTTTTTTAGCGTGGTAAAATCATCAAATGAGTCCTCCCACCCCGGGCAGGGCGGGAGGGACTGTCAGACTTGTACTGACTAAAATCCACGGTGTTCTTCAATAGCCTTTTATGTTCCGGGGTCACGGTAATGAGATAAGTCCCGCGACCCCGGCAGGCTTTGGCCCTCTTGGGCGGGGCCCCGTCATCGTGCTGACGCTCTTTGAGGCGCGCGTGGAACACAACGCGCCGTCGACCCGGGCATGGTCCATGGTCGGGCGGCGAGTTGCCCTTTACTCGCCGCCCGCATGCCCGCGCCTACGGTGGCCGGAGATCGTCTTGCGACGTCCGACGCCGTGGGCGTCTACCATTGCGGGTGGGGCGGAGGGAGGACGCTGTCCTCTCTCTCTCACGGCCCGCCTCCTCCTTAACGAGCATTACTGCTTCGCAGAAGGAGGCGACCGCTTCCCACTCCGTCTCGCCCCGCAGCATGGCCTCGACCAATGCCGGGCGCGAGAGGTCTCCGCCTATCGCTGCCGTGAGGACACGGCGGTGCTCTGCCCAAGCGGGGCAGTCTTGCACCGTATGCTCTACTGTGTCCTCCGGGCGATCTTCGCAATGGTGACACCCCGGCGTTTCTTCCTTCCCCATCCGACACAGGTACCTCCCGAAACATCCGTGTCCGGTGAGGACCTGCGTCATCCGATAGGTCAGGACGCCGTGACGCCTTTCCAGCCACTCCTCAAAGAGGGGTCTTACCGCCGCGATTGCGGCGTGCCCGAACCTCGGTTGCGACAGTCGTTCCCTCCATACCGCCCTGAGATCGCGCCGGACCTCTTCCCGCCGCGCCTCGACTTGTCGGGGCAGCGGGAATTCTCCCCGGCGCCGCGCCTCCACGCGCCACTCATAGACGCGCTGGAGGGCGGTCGCCTCCAGATCCCAGGGCAATAATCCGGCAAGGAGGTTGGCCGATTCGCCGGCGATCGTGCGGTATCCTCGGATCATCCGGATAGCCATGACCCTCTGGCATGCGACCAGCCTCGCTGGTCGCGTCCGCATGCTCAGGGCCCACACGGGGGCCCCGTAGAGGGCCATGGACCGCACGATACCGGCGTACAGCCTCCGGCAGGAGGCGTTTGGCCCGCTGAGGTTGGGCAGGAGTCGCCTGAGGGCGCCTGCTGCCCGGTTCAGCCTTGGGGCCAAACGCAGGAAGTGCTCCTTGAAGTTCCACCGGCCGTCGAGGACGAGTCCCAGGTACTTCATCGTCCTCCCGACGCCGATGCGAACCCCTCCCACCGTTATGTGGGACTCTGACCGTGGCGCGTTCAGACGGCCATGAAAACACATGGCCTCTGTTTTGTGGAGCGCCACGTCGAGTCCCAACTGCCGGATCCTTCCAACGACTGTCGCGACCGCTTGCGTCGCCAGGTCGGCCGCCGCCTGGTGCGACTCTCCCTCTGCCAGGACGAGCGTGTCGTCGGCGTAACATATTACGCCGACGCCGTCAGGGAGGTCGCCGCGCAGCACCCAATCGTATCCGATGTTCCACAGGGGCGGCCCCAAGACCGAACCCTGTGGAACACCGCACGACATCTCTCGCCGGTTCCACTCTCCCCGGTGACCGGGAAAGGGAACGCTTGGAGAATACTACTGTAATTTAATTCAATCATTCCCGGTCGCCCCCTCGGGGATTGCCACCGGAGGCAAATGGGAATTAAAATTCCCAGTCGCCACCGGTGGTGACTGGGAAGTCATAGCCCCCACTTCAGTTTCGCTGTACATTGCTTTCTCCATCGTAGAAAATAAGAGGATGGGGCAACTTATCCTGAACCTATTTTTTAGCGTCAAAATCATCAAATGAGTCCTCCCACCCAGGGTAGGGCAGGGCAGGAGGGACTGTCAGACTTGTACTGACTTTGCTGTATAAAATTTTTATCTCGTCGATAGCTGTATAATCAAAAAACCGGCCAAGTGCGAGTTGGACTCGCCCATGAAGGGTTCCGTAGCAGCAAGCATAGATTAGAGATATAATTATATTGAGATTAGTAAGTAATATACACAAACAATAAAAATAACTTTGTTTTTCATAGTATTTGTATGAATGGCAAAGTTATATTTGCGGTTTTTGAAAATGTACTATATCTCAAAAACTGCTAACTGTATCTCATCCAAACCAATTTTCGTTGGTAGTTTTGGTTGAGATCTACATTATATATTTTTTTTAGTTTTATAATTCTCTTATTTTAGAAGTTACGGGGGGGAGGGACACACTTTTTATCACTTTGGAAGTGTCTCTCGCGCAAACTGTTCAGTTTAGAAAAAAATGATGTTAGTAACCTCAATACCATTTTTAAAGACCTATTCATAGATACCCCACACGTATGGGTTTGGTGATTTTTTTTTTTTTGAGTTTCAATTCTAAGTATGGGGGGCACCCCCAAAATTTGTTTTGTTTTGATTTTTGTGCGAAAATCCTAATGCGGTTTACATAATACATCTTTCTACCAAGTTTCAACTGGATAGCTCTTATACTTTCGACAAAAAGTGGCTGTGACATACACGGACAGACAGACAGACATGACGAATCTATAAGGGTTCCGTTTTTGCCATTTGGCTACGGAACCCTAAAAACAGCTTCACTGCATGGAAAATATTAAATTTAAGTATTTACAACTTGAAACATCATTAGCGAATTATGGGTGTGTGACAATACACGTACTTCGGAGTTTAAGAGCCATGACGGCTAAGCCAAATCAGACTACATTTTGGAATTTTCCTTACACCTGTCTTTCCGCTCTGAAACGCATCTTTACATAATATAGGTAATCGTTACGAGTTTAAAATCTTACGCTATCATTGCGAAACTAGCGCCACATGATTTTGACAGCTACAAGTTTCTTGTCTATGATTTAAATAGCCATTGTGACGGCGTGTTAGTGTTATGTGTTAAATTCTTACAAATTGATGTAAACGCCAGCGAATGGCTTCCGGATTAATTATATTATTATGGTACATTTTATGGCCATGATCGTAACTAACAACTAATCCAATTTTTAACATTAATTTAACGTGGGACATTTTTTGTATGCGTGTAAGTAAAATGGTTGCAATTATGGTGACGGGAAATTCCAGGGAAAGTGAAAATTACGTAGTCGTAAGATCATTAGTTTTGATTTAATTAATATCGGTAGTAATTGATTTATCTAATTAATGTCATTTACATCTACTAATCGAAAAAAATCTCAAAGAGAAAAAGAACTTTTACTTTTCCTAAGAAAATACGTGTTTATTGATAGAGTTCATGCATGTTTAACTTAACATATACTATAATGCGCTAACAAATCACAAGTTCAACTCTAATGTAGCGTGTAAATCACAGAAATTACCATAATTATGCAACATCTAGCCATTTTCACTTATTTTAGCGATTTTCACTTTTCTTATATATCTTATATGGCTTTTCTCTAGCCATTTTCACTTATTTTAGCGAGTAGGTAAAATCTCGTTTGTTTAAACAGGAAACCGGTTCGGAATCATGTCATGGTGCGATGCACTAACAGCTGTCAAAATCAGTGACAATGTAAAACACGGGCGCACGTTAATTTTCATCAGCATAGTGGATCATCATATCACTTATATGTAGGAATGGGAGAAAGAGCGAGGCCGGTGCCCGCGGCGGCAGTCGCTCCACACGCTCAATTCGACATGGTCAACTGTACATAATTACGTGCACTGAGCGTATGTGATCAAAACACAATTGCGCGTATCTGAACGCGACGCGTCATTCGAAAAAAAAAGTTAAACGTCAAATTTTCGCGCGCTTTTCGATACCATAGACTATACACATCATGATTTATAGGAACGTGTTTCGTGAACGAAAGTGAATTTACATTTTTATTAATCGTATCGTGATGAAGTGAATGTGAAACTAACTATTGCGTAAGCGTTAAAAAATCTTCGGTGTTCATGAGATGAATTTTTGTAGAATTCTTGTGTTTTGTTATTATGACTTTGTTTTATAAATTCATGCAAAACGATTAATTTATTTTAATCAGTTCTTGGATGTTCAAAAATATAATTTTTGGTTACTCCCGGCGATGTTTTACCGGCGTATTCTGTAACACTTATCGATAAAAAATACATACATAATGAAAACTGTAAAATATGTAAGTTGTTGTGGCCCGTTTCCCAAACTGTTTCCATTGTATTTGTTTACGTAAACATGTTTTCTTACAGGAAAGCAACAATAGTTTGATAGCTGGGAAAACATGTAGAAACATGGTTAGAAAATGCATAGAAAAAGTTGGGAACTCAATCAAATCGTAGCATCATGAGCGTATGTGCATAGTAATTGTTACCTTTCGTTTCTACGATAATTACTTAATTTGTTGGACGCGGTCTGCATAATGAATAGGTACAGTGATATTCTGCAAACATTATGGCGGGTATTTGCCGCCATTTTGGAGAAATTCGAAAAATTTTACTGCTGTACTTTATAACATTTTAGGTAATAAAACTGTTGAATTGAGTTCATGAATCTTGGTTAAAAAAATTAAAATTGAGCGTTGCTTTTAATTATTAGAGTAATTAATTTGTAAAGTTGTATTTTGGTTGTATTGAATACCTAATTTGTGTAAAGGATATTGCTTTTATTTAATTAATTTTGATCAATAAATATCCAATTTATGCATAATAATGTTTAAAGATAAAAATGTTGACATAATTATTGATTATTCAGTCACATAACGGTCGGATTTTATTAAGCTCAGCTGATCCTTTCAATCGTTATGTTAGTAAACAAGTTCTGCTATTTATTTATATTGAAAGACTTATGAATGAAGGTAATAATGGTAAAAAAAACACTTAATGTCGTAGTAATAATACTGGCGTCTAAAGGCCTCTTTGCACGCTGCAAGAAATGGCATGCAAGTTGCATTTTTTAAACCTAGGAATTTCTCCTGAGTTGTCGTGGGTGCCATTACAAACATACAAACTTACATACAGAAACACCCAGACCTGAAACAACTACTTGTAGATCATACAAATATTAGCTCCGTGCGAGAATCGAACCAGTATTAAACTTGCATCGTCAAAAATGAGGTTTAAGTGCAAAAATAATTAAAAAAAAAAACAATTTAAACCAGCTATATGTAATGGATGATTTCTAGTGCTTGCTTTGTTGTTGTTTGCTGAAAGAATTTTGATTTTCAGAAATTACTTAGATAATTTATTCTGTATACATTTACATTAACATTTAACTTACATAATTATTACCACGAAGAAAAATAGGGGTGCTAGTGAAAAATATAAAAACAAAATATTATACATAATAATTTCTTCACAAGTCCGCCGGCATTTCGTAAAAGAGCTCATAATAAGTATATTATTGCATTTGCATGCAACATGACAAAGAAAGCGCTTTGCGCTGCAGAGCGAAACGCAGCGCTACACATATTATAAGGCGTAATCATAAATTGTGGCGGGCGTATCAATATGTTTTTAACACGATAGTTTATGAGGGAGAAAAGCTCATTTAAAAATATTTTATTTGCTTTTTATAAAATAAGACTTTGTTTAAAGAAGTCTATAGATGTCAACTATTACTTTTAAAGGTTATAACCCCATAAATATCTAATTTAACCACAATATTGTATTTTTTATCACGTGAATCCGTATCCTTTTCTATTACATGACATTCAAAAGATCGAAAAAAAAAACTAATTTTTTAATATTTTTTTTAAAAAATCAATTACATAACGAGTTGCTTATTACAGCAAGAATGGAGAAGACAATAACAATGTAAACAAACAATTTGAAACCATAAACTCACATAATATAAAACCCATAAACTCCAAGAATACCATAAAGAAAGTATAACTAAAACCTCCATCAATATGTACTGTGCGACCACTCTATGGGTGAAGTTCTAATGGAGCCATTTTGTAACGTCACCCACGCTTATCTATCACTTACACGTTCCTAAATGAACAATAATCATATTAAAATAAGATTAAAGTTACGAACGATAGTAAAAATTATTCAAAATTAATGATAAATAGATGGATCTTCACAAACTTTCGTATGTATTGATTTTACTAAATAGTAATTTATAATGTCCAGTGGTTTCACCCGTATGTATGTTGAAAATTAATACCACCGGGATAAACCATATCCCAATCATATACCTCCAATAACTCATCTGAATTTTATCTTTGCCAAACATCATAATCTTTTCAGTCAATCCAAACTTTAGAATATTTTTTTTTTTTTTTTTTTTGCGTGGTAAAATCATCAAATGAGTCCTCCCACCCCGGGCAGGGCGGGAGGGACTGTCAGACTTGTACTGACTAAAATCCACGGTGTCCTTCAATAGCCCTTTATGTTCCGGGGTCACGGTAATGAGATAAGTCCCGCGACCCCGGCAGGCTTTGGCCCTCTACAGAGGGGGCCCCGTCATTATGCTGACGCTCTTTGAGGCGCGCGTGGAACACAACGCGCCGTCGACCCGGGCATGGTCCATGGTCGGGCAGCGAGTTGCCCTTTACTCGCCGCCCGCATGCCCGCGCCTACGGTGGCCGGAGATCGTCTTGCGACGTCCGTCGCCGTGGGCGTCCACCACTGCGGGTGGGGCGGAGGGAGGACACTGTCCTCTCTCTCACGCGGCCCGCCTCCTCCTTCGCGAGCATGACTGCTTCGCAGAAGGAGGCGACCGCTTCCCACTCCGTCTCGCCCCGCAGCATGGCCGCGACCAATGCCGGGCGCGAGAGGTCTCCGCCTATCGCCGCCGTGAGGACACGTCGGTGCTCTGCCCAAGCGGGGCAGTCTTTCACCGTATGCTCTACTGTGTCCTCCGGGCGATCTTCGCAGTGGTGACACCCAGGCGTTTCCTCCTTTCTCCTTAGACACAGGTACCTCCCGAAACTTCCGTGTCCGGTGAGGACCTGCGTCATGCGGTAGGTTAGGACGCCGTGACTCCTATCCAGCCACTCCTCAAAGAGGGGTCTTACCGCCGCGATTGCGGCGTGCCCGAAACTTTAGAATTTTAATAAAAATTAGATAATTAAATGAATAACATAATGTCGGTTTGGTTCAATATAGCAGAACCACGTGCAATTAAAATCCAGATAGCCACACTACACTAGTGAAGTTCCTACTAATTAATCGATAAAAATAATCGTTAATAATAATCGGTAAAACATGTAGGAAGCGATATTTAACTCGATTCGTGTTGTCATGTGCGATATCGTGGTGACAGGTACTGGGTAGTTTATAAACGACGTAATTTGTTATTTTTTAAGACATTAATTTGATGCTCATGATTAATTGAATTAGTTTGTTTTGTAGGGTTTTAATTGGAGTGTTTAGTTACCCATGTTGTGCTGAAACAGTGTGTTCCTGCGGTAAAAATATACACCGTGACTTTTTAGTCGTCTTACAAAAGCAGCCCAGTTCATGTATCCAATGACTAGAACACGTTTATAATAAAAAAATATGTATTTAAGAGATTTGAAAAAATTAATAATAAAACTTTAATTGGTTATTATGACACAAGGCGTAGTTAGAAACGCCCTTGTCTCATAGAAAATGGAAATTGAATGATCTACCCGACTATTGCGCTGGGTAGGTATACTCTACAGATTGATACGTAAACATTTTAACAGGGTGTTTCATATTTCGAATGTACCTATTTATTAAAAATAAAAATTATTATTAACGATTTAAAAAAAAAAAACTCGCCTAGAGGTATTTTAGGTCGGATACATTAAGTGGACGACTTTTGTAAGACGACTAAAAAGTCACGGTGTATAGGCTACTTATTATACTCAAACGGTTCTTAAAGAAATTGACCCAAACAAGTTTACTTCATATTATATTTATTTATAGCAATAGAGAGCAGTGGTGGCCCAGTGGTATCGGCCTCGACTTACGAGTTGTAGGTCGTGGGTTCGAACCCCGTCAGGCGCATTACTTTGTGTAATTTATTTCAACACCACTGCTCTCAAAACGGTGAAGGAAAACATTGTGAGGAAACCGGCATGTCCTAAATTCAAAAATTCGAAGACATGTAACATCTTCCTATCCGCACTGGGCCCACGTGATATATTACGGCCCAGTCCCTCTCACAGAGAGGAGGCCTGTGTCCCAGCAGTGGGAACGTTTATAGGCTGATGATGATGACATTTGAATATTTATTAGCTTTAGGTTCAATCGTTCAATAAACTCAGCATATAAAAACCCAATGCTGGACGTTGGCCTCTCCCTAACTGCTCCAGAAAACCTTTAATTATCCTCTATTCTATCCTAACCGAATTCTTAAACTCTGCATTTACCAGAGGTATGTGATTAAAATACTGTTTAAAGTAAAAGTAAGCCGACTTGTGTCTAAAATAATTGTCTAAACTATGCAGCTATGCAAAATTTAAAAATAGATACTCATTATGTAATATAATCATTCATAAATCTTCTCATAATTCATAATTCTACCTGTTTAGTGAAATTACTCAATTTAAATATTTCGGCTTTCGTTAACAAGTTTTCTACCGTTTAACCTACATAGTTAAGAGTAGATTCACACTACATATCGATTGAGTAATCGATCACATCGTTAATAGAGATTCACCGTTAATCGATTCGGCCACAACTCATAATTATCTAAACTCATATTATAAAGAGGAAAGATTTCTTTGTTTGTTTGTAATGGATAAACTCAAAAACTACTAGACCGATTTGAAAAACTGTTTCACTAAAATAAAGCTACATTATCAGCGAGTAATAAAGGCTATAATTTTTGAAATTTGCACAGACATAGTCGCGGTCGGAGTACTAGTTACATACGTACAAAAATGCGACCTGTTCCTAGAGACACGGTCGAGTTTACCGATTACGCAACCTAATCATAATAACAATAAGATGAGAATACGGAAGTGTTACAGAATACGACGACCGTGTAACCAAATTAACCCTTGACTCGTAGGTAACAGTGATTTTCTGTGCTCTTACTTTAATAGTAACAGTTAAATAACGAACAAGAACTATTGTGGGCGATGAACAATGCCTAGAGAACGGTCAGAAGATGGTGACTGTAATGCTATAGCGCGGCTCATTAAGGACTTCTGCAGTTGCTCGGAAAACGGCACCTGGTCGCCAGAGATGACTTCAGATAAGCGTAAAGGACCACTGCTGAAGAGCGAACTTACTAACATGTCCGCAATGCGCCGGAGAATCATATCCATCGCGAAGAGAAAAACGAGAGAGGCCCCCGAGCCGCCAAAACTGACCTACGGCAATACGTTCCAGAAAAGCTCCGAGACTTTAACTTCAAACTTAGTGAACACAACGATCAGTTCTCAAAACAGCACCCTCAGACGGAACATCGACAATTTCCTCCTCTCTCGACGGATGTTCGCCTTAGAGGAGGACATTTACGAGAAACCCATCCAAGTTAAAACCCCAACGTGCGGCGAGAACTGGTCTCTAAGCAAAGCGTGGCGAAACAACCACACAGATTTCTTCAACTGTTCCCCTACCCTCGATTCTCATCGGCTAATTGAGCGGAACCACACCCAACTCGAACGAATAGACGAGATCCCACATCGGAAAAAGCGAAATAAGAAAATGAAGGAGCAATTACGATACGATAGGAATATTAAGAGGCATATACGGATTCGTGTGATGTTGTCTTTGCGAATGAGGAGGTATATGAAGAGAAAAATGAAGAAGTCTGGTCTTCCCTCCCAGAATGTGAATGTTCCTCCAAGGAGGTTTATAAGAGGGGCTTCAGTAACGTCCAGCTTTGGAACTCGGTCTTATAGGAGTGTTTTAACGGACAAACTAGGGGATGGTGCAGTGCTATTTGATATCCATGAGGCGAGGAATTCCACCATGGAGTTGTGCCACGATTATGAAGAGGACCTCGATACGCTACAGATTGCGTTACGCGCCGGTAATTTTAGGTAAATGCTTTTTACATGTTTTTTTAGATGTTTAAGATTTGAGAGTGAAAGTAAAGTTGTGGCTCGTCGCGGGGATGAGTCATTAGCTGCGTAGATGTTTGCTTGTTGCTAAGTAATTGTAAATACAGCTCTATTAGTATTCTTATCGTTTGTGTTATTAGGCAGGTATAAATAAACGTACCTATTTATCTTCATTAATATACCTATTAGCATCCATTCAGAGTAATTCGAAAATGGACATCCGTTGACGTATTTTTGTAGGTATCTTTTGAATAATGATTAGGAATCTACCCCTTTTATCACAGTGTTTTACTGATTGGGCCCCCAAAATGCTGTAATTTTTTTTACATACATCATATAAGACTAATATTATTTACTGACATGTGGTAGGACTTGTTAGAATCTAGAATTTTCATATATTTTGGGTTAGGAGCCCTAAAAAAAGTGACGAAAAACTTAAACAAACATTTGTAATTTTAGAAAAAAATTAGTTCTTTTAAACATATTTTTATTAACAATGCGACTAAACAGTCTATACCTAATAACAAAAAAAAGCAGTATATAATTGAATCCAGAACCTTTTGCTCAGCAGTCTCAATTTTGCCCAATAGACCATCGCTCTAGTCATCAAACACAAATAAAACTAACAAAGAAAAATATCAAACCAAATTCCGTATTTGAGGTGATCCGTATCAAAGGTCACAATTTAGAAATTGTGCACTAACCTCCGGATATGTGAGCAGCCTACCGTTACACTATTGTAGTTCTGTCCCCTACATTTATTACTGGGTGACTAATACTGGTATACAGTGTACTACCAGATTCAAAAACATGTACCTACACAACGACAGGAATTTATTGCAGCATCCTTATTTACTTAAAAAAAATAGTCGCTTCCCGTTCCCGCCCACGCTGTTCGCTTAGATTTTTCAAAATACGTAACGGATTTTAATACAGTTTTCATTGCAAAAAAAAGTAGTCCATAACCACCATAAAAAGAAATCGTGGCTCAAGGAAAGTAAAAGTCAATCAAAAGAACCGAGTGGACTTTTAGTCTGTAAGTGCCTGACAGTCCCTACCACTCCACACAGGTCATTTTTATGATTTTTTATCATCATAATCATCAGACTAATTGTTCCCACTGCTGGGCCTGGGCCTGATGATTTCAACACCCCAAGAAAAAAAATCGTCCTGCCTATCTCTGTAAAACAAAAGTTTGAGAGTGCAAAAAAAATGGAGCCTCCTGCAGACACACGCGATTAATCGCGCTGCGACAACGAGCGAAGCTAATTTCCACTCTAAAAATACTGCGAATGGACCGCGACATGTCGCCCCGCGCGATTAATCGCGTGTGTCTGCAGGAGGCTTAACTGTTCAGTACCTACGCGTGAATGTGTAGCAAACACAATAAACAATTATTTAACTTATTTATAGCTTAACATTTACTAGTATTAGCTACAATCAAATGTTAATCTAGTCAATGTTTAGATGTTTTTGAGGTTGACGATACTCGCGTCGTTATTGACAACCATTGTGACTAAATATGAAGCGGTCGCCGCCCATGCGAATATTGTTGAACCAACAGTAATGATTATTTGTTCTATATTTTGCTTTTTGTCCGTTATGTTCATAAATTAACGGCCATAATTGACAAATTGTTCTGTGGGCCTGAAGATGAATATTACGTTTTGACAGATGTTTCTAAAAAAAAATAACATCAGGCCCTTTTTAACCGCCAAAGGGCCGCCAGCACATCACCTACTTCAGTCTGTCAAATTTCTTAAATAGATTTTCAACCTTATCACAATGGTGGAAGGTTTTGACAGATTGGGGTAGGTTGACCTGCTGCCGTCTGTACTAGCTATAGCAACTAAAACAATAACCACGAAAACCGAAAAATTCTATGAGCTAGAATGTAGCCTATACGCTATGCTTTGGAATCGCTGGTAGGGTCTGAGAACGCGCAATGTGACAGGAGGTATGAATAAATTTGGGGACATCCACGGAGTGAAGTACGTGTCAAGTTTTATATGTAGGTACCAAAACATTTTTAAGTACTTTTTAGGTTTTATTTAAAATTTTAATAAAAACGAGCCGAATGTTGATTAAAATATCTAGTTGACAAGAATAGGGCATACATAAATTGAACATCTATTTAATCCATCAGTTATAGTACCTATTGAAAAATAATGAATACGTATTTTTTGTTTCTTTAAATCAATGAATTTTGACAAAGATAAAACGCTTCGAAATTCGAGACCCCGGCTTGTGACGTCATAACGTCTGTAAAATTATAACGACCGAGTGACGTTTTGTGATATTTAGTAGCATTGTATCTTCGTCAATTTTGTGTCACGTAATAAAAGAAAAAGTACGGCTGAAATGTTTTTTGAAAATCCATCTTTCGTAGTAATTACATTTTATGAGTAAAATAGCCCGTTGGCAGATTTTATATCCCCAATTTTGTGGTCACTAGGAGGCGCTTTCATTGTGCACACAGAACTGCCAGAATTCTCAAGATGTTCATTAAAAAAAACTGTAACCAGTTATGAATGCCAACTATTTCTTACAACAATGCTAAAGAATTTGCAACTATTTTAGACATTCTTAGACTACTTAATAGATTACATAAGCGCATAGAAACAGCTAGAACTGAATTAATCTCAATTAATCTCAATGAGAAATAATACGGTTGTTAATCGACTTCTTTATTAAGTGAATGTTCTATAAATTATGTACTGTTTAGTAGTTTTATTCCACAAATATAACGTCACATATAATTTGCGCATCAAGCCGGGGGAGGGCCCTAGCCCCCGGCTATGAACCTCGGACCCCGGACCTTTTCAGTCAGCTTTGCAATTCGCGACGCAGTCGTTAACTTGCATAACAAAATCAAAGCTATAAAGCTGTATAGTATTATTAAAATTCTTCATTAATAGCGTGTAATACAAAGTCATTGACTTAGCACACAGTTTGTTCAACTCCGTAAATATTTCGGACTAGCTTCTGTCCGCGACTTCGTACGCGGATCCTGTTGCTTATGCCAGCGACAACGGAGTCGTCAAATTCGAAGATCTGAAACGTCTGATGTCCAATACCAATAGTCCGGGGACGGGAAAACAACGGGATGCGCGAGACGATTCGAGATGCTCCAAATCTTCAATTTTTATACGTTAACAGAGAGTGCTCATCAGGCTGAACAACTCTTGCTAAGACGTAATTCCTATACATATTATAGTGTAGCTGGGCTCTTGGAGTTCCACATCAGGTGTTCCAGATCTTCAATTTTCATACTTCAACAGAGAGTGCTCATCAGGCTGAACAACTCTTGCTAAGGCGTCATTTCTATGTATGTTATATTATAGCTGGGCTCTTGGAGTTCCACATCAGGTGTTCGGATCTTCAAATTTATTCTCGCAGCAGAAAATGCTCCTCACGTGGAACAATTTTTGCTATGGTGCCATTTTTGTAGCTCTTATAGTTTAGCTGGTCTGTTGCGGTTCTGCATCAGGTGTTCAAGTTTCCAAGATAAATTATAGCCTATGTGTTGCTCCGACTTAATATCTATACAACAAAAACAATAATTCAAATCCGTCCAGTAGTTCCGAAGATTAGCGTGTACAAACAAACAGACACACAGACAAACAGACAGAATTTTTGTTTTTGGATTCGTGCTCTGTTAATGTTTCTAAACCCCCCTCAATTTTTTTTTTTAAATATAGGTATTCAATGTACAGACACAGTTTTTTACTGTTTTATTATACGTATAGATTCGTCACTAGAATGTGTTTTCTAGTCATTTTACTAGTACTATATTGTTGATTAACATGACTTAGTTCAATTTTATTTTGTGATTTACTTAACTATAATAAACATTGGTGACGTAACATCACGCGTGTAGTTCCTAAAGGGCTAAGCAGAGGTATCACACATTTTGAGTATTCTGTTGAAGCATTTTTTGCCTTGGCAATAAGTTAGTATTAATAGTTGGTAAATTCAGGTTTTGAGCTGTTACTGAAAAAAACTCTTTTCAATAAAAAGTTTTATTGAAATCGGATCCCGCTATGAAAACTTATGCGTGGTCATACTTAAAAGAACATAAATTCCTCCTTATTTTCGGTTAAAAATACGTTTTGATGTGGTTATGGTACTGAATACTGATCCGATTCCTAAAATCTTATCACAAATCAAGCGAGCATAGTCTCAGGCAAAAGCTAGATTCGAACAGTTTTAGCAAATTCAAATATAAACATCAATGATTGTGCAATATCTTCATGCAGAAAGTTTTACTATAATACCAAAGTAAGTTGTAAAGTAACACGGGATAAAAATAAAAATGTCAAATTTTATTCTGACAAAATGAAATACAAAGCTTTCTTTCAGTAATAAGATATATTTCGCACATGACGATGCTCAAAATCGTAATTGAATTTGTTTAAAATCATGAAACCATGATTCACATATTAAATTACCTACTGTAATAGATGCATGGAGATCATTTCATGGAATGATGGGGCACTATTTGTCATTATCGTGTTTTATTTTTAATCAACTCCAAAATTATATTGATTTGATTTAGGTATATCATTTCAGAATTTTACTTTTTCTGTCTGTCTACTAATTTTAAATCGTGACTCACATCAACTCTTCACTCTTCATCATCATCAAAGCTTAGAATTTATATATGTTATGTGGGGATGTGGGATCAGAGTCAAACAGCTTGTTTTTTCAAAAACTGAACTACGACACGTCTTGTTTTTAAATCTTAAACCGCCATCTTTTTATTCATCCCTCGCTCTCGCTCTCTCCTCATATATCCATCCCTTTCGTACACTCTTACATTCCGTTTCCCACATGTTATGTTTTTTTTTTAATCATCAAATGTATACTGCCGGCACTGCCGCCCAGGTTGGAGGGCGCATTGTGCTAATAATGACATTACCGGGAGGGACTGTCAGACTCGTAGGGGAATAGTGTGTAAGACGGGGACGCGAGGTATAGTGGGGACATGCAAGCGGCCATTAACAAATGGCGTCCCGTTGGCCTGAGCTTTGGCGCTAGCGCTACGTTAGTTTAGTATGTGTTAAGTTTGCCAAGCGCATCACACACGGTATAATATTTTATCTTAAGATGTTATATTAATATATCTTAGACGGCCATCACAGACGACGAAGATACGATACTATAATATTTTTATCTTACGATATATTTTATATCTTAAGATACGAATATCACTCTCTATCTTACGATACGATAATTTGAAAGATAGGTATATTATCTTCGTCGTGTGTGACGGTCCATTGAATAGTCTGGCGAGCGATATGGTATCTTAAGATAAAATATTATAGTATCTTAGCCGTGCGTGATGCGCTTTAAGTGTGTGTTTTCCCATCATACCCCGCGTCCCCGTCTTATACACTGTTCCCTTACTGACTAAAATCTATGGCGTTCCATTAATAGCTCACTAAGTTCCAGGATCTCAATTACCTGTTTAGGCAGTCCTGGCAGTCCCCTAAGTTGAGGTCGGCTTCCAGGCTAGTTATTTTCTTTTTTCTTGGGTCAAAGTACCAAATGAGTACTCCCATTGGGTGGAGTGACTACACTGTCAGACTCTTCATTACTTAGGTATTTATTCATCATCATTATATCAGCCGTAGGGGAACAGTGTATAAGATTTGGACAAGAGGTACAATGGGGACATGCACTCTTTAGGCATACTTAACACAACACCAACATAGTGCAAGCGCCATCAGGACGTCATTTGCAAGCGGCAATTAACAAATGGCGTCCAGTTGGCGCTTGCGCTACGTTAGTATTGTATTAAGTTTGCCTTTTTTTTTGCGTGGTAAAATCATCAAACTGACTGACAGACTTGTACTGACTAAAATCCACGGTGATCCTTCAATAGCCCTCTACGTACCAGGGTCACGGTTACCAGGTGAGACAGTCCCGCGACCCCGGCAGGCTTTGGCCCTCTTAGGTGGCGTCAGATTGCTGATAGCTCTTTGAGGCGCGCGTGGAACACAACGCGCCGTCGGCGTCGGCGTCGACCCGTTAAGTTTGCCTAATTATTATTATTTATTTAATTCAGACACAGTCCATATTTTTTTTACAATCACAAGAAAATTAAAAACAAAGAGACAATAAAGTTAAACATACGTAATTCATCCCATCATACCTCGCGTTCGCGTCCCCGTCTGATACACTGATCCCCTTTGACGTCCACAGCTGAACATAGGCCTCCCCAGTAGATTTCCAATAGGACCGCTTGGAAGTGGCTTGCATCCAGCGTGATCCTGTGGTTTTCATCAGAACGAAAGAATAATTTGTTTTTAATTAATGGAATGATGATATTATCATGGTGATGAGAACTTGATTGATTGGTGTGGCAAAATATCAAATCAATCCACAATTACACCATGCTGTTAAATTCATATCAAGTTATTGTTAAATAAAGCCTACATTTATAGAAAGGTAACCTTTAAGCAGTCGTTACATAAACGGCCCTGGAAGGTATTAATTAATTCACATTGTTGTATATTTTCAGATTGTGTAATCAAAATATTTAAAAGAACCTTATAGCCGCGGAATAACGCTTTTGGCATTTCAATTAATTAGTTTTAACGTATATTAGATGTTTGCAGAATATCAAGAAATAAATCAAAAACTTTATTATCATGTAAATAAAACAATTACATTTTTGGAGGAACTTCAAAGGTTATTTAGTTAATGATATTTGATCTAATTTTGCAATTTGGGTACTAAAACTTTCAATATAATTTGAAATTAATAAAATCTTGAAATGTCAATGTGAATCCGTTGTCACGCTGTGATTAATGTTGTAAAAACATAATTTTATAATAAATCTTTCTTTCTACTTTTGTGATTTGTTTACTGCTGCAATTACATATTTTTATTTATAAACTAGCTTCTGCCCGCGACTTCGTACACGGATCCTGTTGCTTATGCCAGCGACAACGCGGTCGTCAAAATCAAAGATCTTAAACGTCTGATGTCAAATTCTAAGAGCCCGTGGAAGGGAAAACCACTGGATGCGGGAGACAATTCGAAACCTCCATGACTCCCACCCAGGGCAGAGCGGGAGGGACTTTCAGATTCGTACTGACTAAAATCAACGGTTCCTTCAATAGCCCTTTACGTTCCGGGGTCACGGTAAATCGTAAGTCCCACGACCGCGGCAAGTTTTTGCCCTCTAAAGGCATGACGGGGCCCCCATAATGCTGACACTCATTGAGGCGCGCGTGGAACACAACGCGCCGTCGACCCAGGCATGGTCCAAGGTTGGACAGCGAGTCACCCATTACTCGCCGCCCGCATGCCCGAGCCTACGGTGGCTGGAGATCGTCTGCCGACGTCCGTCACCGTAGGCGTCTACCACTGCGGCTGGGGTGGAGGGAGGACGCTGACCTCTCCCTCACGCGGTGCGCCTCCTCCTTCTATAGCATGACTGCTTCGCAGAAAGAGGCGACCGCTTTCCACTCCGTCTCGCCCCGCAGCATGGCCTCGACCAATGCCGGGCGCGAGAGGTCTCCGTCTATCGCCGCCGTAAGGACACGGCGGTGCTCTGCTAACAGCGGGGCAGTCCTGCACCGTATGCTCCACCGTGTCCTCCGGGCGATCCTCGCAGTGGCGACACCCAGGCGTTTCTTCGTCGTATGGTTGTATTGAATTTATGCAGTTCTAGTAAATTTTTTGGGTATTCAGTATTCACCGAAATACTTTTTTTAGCATTGAAGACCGGTGGGCGCTGGGCGGCATGAACATATTCTTCATTTTTTCCTAGTACTTTTTGTTCAGATCCCTTATCATCAATTTCGGCACCAACACCTTCTTGATCAAGTAATACGTTTTATGTCACGTCTCACGGAAACAGGATAAAAATTTGATCGTCTCGGTGGCGGCATGGCATTGATAATTATGATAATATCGGCACAATAAGCTTAGAAACTCAATACAAACACATCGACCGGTCAATAATTGATGTTTTGATTGATAAATTTTTCATTTTGCTGTCTTTCCATGTCAGTTGCGTTTTATTATAGCACATTTTATGTCACGTCCAACGGAAACGGGAAAAACAAAAAAAAAAAAAAAAACGGTAAAAAGTATCCTATATGTTTCTCCTGGTTCTAAGCTACCTCCCCACCAATTTTCAGCCAAATCGGTTCAGCCGTTCTTGAGTTATAAATAGTGTAACTAACACGACTTTCTTTTATATATATGTATAGATATGTCCGTGATTTAAAATAATTTAAGCGGTGTTCAGAACCATTCACTTTGATAATCCGCTCACCAAGAGTATTTATTACAAAGGTAGTTCCATAGTTCTAACTAGATGGCGTTGTTCGCTAAATAGAAGTCGCTATTAAGATTCTCCGCCGTTAGTATAAGGTCCGTGAATATAGAGTTCATTTTCGTTGGCAAATAGATCAGTATACGGTATTGTCTTTTGTTTGATTTAACATTCAACCTTACTCGTATACACATAAACGTCAAAATCTAGTACGGATGACCAACCCGTGGCATCAGCTGCGTCCGGTACTAAAGATTGGTCCTACGAGACGGATACATAAGAGTGATTTTTGAGTTCACGCGGCCCAGTCCGCTTTGCCCGGTACTCGCAGTGGATCGCTGCAGCAAGAGTACTTGGTCCTCCGCATCGGCAGCGGCAGCTCCTCCAGTGTTGTGGACGAGCTCAGCAGCAGCAGCGGCAGGAAGGTGGTGACCAGAGGGCGCCATTTGCATCCAGATCAAACGGAAGGTGTTCGAATACGTCATCTCCGTAGTTCAACGTGTCGTCACAGAAGGACGTCACACCGACCAGTTCAACGTGTCATCAGAAGACTGACGTCACATCTAAGAGTTCAACTTGTCGCCACCAGGGGCGCACCAGCATCATCGGATTGTGTGAGTGAAGTGCAAACTGTGAGTACAATTTATTTCATAGATCAAAGGAAGTTCATGTCAAGCAATTTTGAACTTTATTTCGTCCAAGAAATTAACTTAGAAATTATTTGAAGAATCTTGGACTTGTAGAATTTTAAGTAGATTTTAGGACTTAGAATAGTTTCTCAAAAAACGACGGAACGGGGAACCTATGCCCGATTTTCAACAGATTTTGGTTGTGTTTAAAACACTTGTAAAATTTTTAGGATAGAATATTTTTGTCGAAACTGGACTTGTATTTTATTTTTAGTCAGTTTGTTCTAGTTCAAA
Source organism: Agrotis exclamationis (assembly GCA_950005045.1). Taxonomy (NCBI): domain Eukaryota; kingdom Metazoa; phylum Arthropoda; class Insecta; order Lepidoptera; family Noctuidae; genus Agrotis; species Agrotis exclamationis. The sequence continues at coordinate 3,937,192 of OX465433.1, read as the reverse complement.
ACAAAATAGTTTTTGAAAAACTTGTCAATTTGTGTTCATTAGTTTAGTTTAAGAATTGGGAATATTATTAAGTTTTATTTAAATTGTTTTGATTGTTAATAATTGTCTCAAACATGGAGGGATTAATTAACGTACTAAAACGCTCCCAAAGTGTTATTGTTAAAGGTTTAACAAATTTCAAAAAGAGTCCAAAAGATAGATTAACAATCGAATACATAGAAACCAAACAAGAATTGTTAGAAAAGGATTGGGATTCGTTTAAAGAAACCAATACCAAAATTTATCAAAACTTTAAAGCAGATGATATAGATCAAAAAGTGGTTGACATTTATGATGCAACCGAGGACACTTATGTTATGTATAAAAGTGTATTGAAAGCAACACTTAACCAAATTACTCCAAGGGAACCAGTACAACTCAGTGATGGTTCTCCAAATAGTTCATTTAAGTCGGCAAGTTCATTTGTAAAATTACCAAAGATCACCATTCCTATATTCTCGGGGAAATATGGAGAATGGACAACATTTCGTGATTTATTTATATCATTAGTCCATAAAAATGAATCATTAGATAATGTTCAAAAATTACACTATTTAAAAAGTCATCTTTCGGGTGAAGCTGATCAATTGATACGAAATACACCAATAACAGATGCGAATTATAACCAATGCTGGGAATTATTAGACAAGCGGTACAGTAACAAAAAATATCTTGCAAATTGTATTCTAAAAAGGTTATTTGGTATAAAACGTATGCAATTTGAGTCAGCCAATTCCTTAAAAGAACTTTTAGACACCACCACTGATTGCTTAAATGCTTTGTCAAATTTAGGCATAAATGTGAGTACATGGGATGTTATCATAATACACATCGTTACGTTTAAATTAGATGCTGAAACGCGCAAACAATGGGAAATAAGCGTCAGCATTTCTAATGATTTTCCTACCATAGATCAATTCAAGTTATTTATGGAACAACGTTACCGAGCATTTGAGTTCATAGAACCAAAAAAAGGTTCAGGTCACCAGATCAACAATAACAGTTCGCCTAAGGCAATGCTTGCCACAAATTCATCATCACACATAAAATGTGAATTCTGTTCAGAAGATCACAAGCTTTGTTTTTGCAAAAAGTTTGTACAACAATCGCTTGATGATAGATGCGAATTTGTACGTAACAACAGAATGTGTTTTAACTGTTTGGGAAGCAATCACACAGTTAAATTCTGTAAAAACGATACTAGTTGCAAAAGTTGCCAAAAACGTCATCATTCGCTGTTGCATATTAAACAAGATCAAGACCCTGAAGCAATACCAGCTGCTGATAGTGCTAGTCCTTCGACTAGTGCTAATCAGATAGTTTCTTGCTTGTCGACTGGGAATGTACCCAAACCCAGACAAGTTTTGTTAGCCACTGCGCTAATAAATGCCGTGTCAAAGACGGGTAGTAATCAAACAGTTCGAGCCTTACTCGATCAAGGTTCGCAGGCTTGTTTTATTACAGAAGCAGCAGTTCAACATCTTAACCTGAAAAAGATTCCTATACAAGGTTTTATTTTAGGATTAGGAGATAGTAGGTCAACCATGATAAAGTACATGGTAAAAGTAACGATAAAGTCTCGCATCGATTTCAATTTTAATTTAACTTTTAATGCTTACATTTTAAGCAAGATCACTTCTTACTTACCAGAGCGAAGCATAAGCAAGGATGCTTTCGATTGGTTGGAGGTCAACAATTTGTGTTTAGCAAATCCGGAGTTCAACACACCCAATAAAATCGATATTCTGTTGGGTGCAGATGTTTACACGAATATTATTCAGGAAGGTTTAGTTAAGAGTCCTTCAGGTAATTTAATAGCACAGAGCACTAGATTAGGTTGGGTCCTGTCAGGTACAGCGGGTCCTGAAAATAATAGTTCTAATAAAATTAATGTAATGCACTGTAAGATACAAGAAAATTATATTTTGAAAAAGCAAATTAATTCAAAAAATATTACACTAGAGGATAAGAAATGCCATAAAATGTTTAGTGAAACCACGAAGAGAGATAGCTTTGGTAGAAATGTGGTCAAGTTACCGTTTTTAGACATAGATCCGCCTTGGAAGTCTGGAACTTCACAAGGCATTGGTAAATTGAGAGCAGTAAAGAGAAAATTAGCAAAGAAAAAGAGTTCAAACAAAAATAAACATAATTAATAAATGAATATAAACAGTTAGGTCATAAGAGATGGGAAAAGTTAATAATATTAAGTTAAAGATCAACCAGGTTAAACAAGAAGAAATAGTAATGAGGTCAAAATAATAGAACAAATAGATATACAGGACAATGAATTAGAGCAAATAAATCAAAAAGAAGAGAACGTATAAGATCAAACTAGATAGAAAAATAAAAAAAATAAATTGGGACTTACCTGGAACTGCAACGAAGATACCTACCACCAGTACGTGATGAATCTTCCGCTGCTGACGACTGCACCTATTACTAAAAAGATAATTAGTTCAGAGATAGCACAATTGCTTGATACTATAATACACTAAGTTGGAGAGCTTCTAGTGTAGTTTGAGCAAAAACATTTATTCAACCATTATGATGTTAGTTATACTTACCGTAAAGAATTTTCACGAGTTAGCAAAGTTCAGATACCTCGTTGGCTTGAAATTAAGTCGTACGACGATCTTGAGTTGCATGGCTTCGGTGAAGAAAAGTTCATATTTCGTTGTTGGTTGCTAAAAACCAGAGGAGTGCCCGTCAATCTTTGAGACGCCTTCAGACGTTTTGTGTCTAGGCGAGGTCACTGTTCTAAAATATCGAGCCAAAACTTGGAAACATTGTTTGTTTAAGAAAGACGATTTCCACCAAGACGTTTGTTGTTAGGTCAAATAGTAGAGAACCATCTCAGTGTTGGTAATATCACCCGTGTAGTCATATATTATACACTAAATCTTTTAATATTAAGAGGTCAATATCCAAACTTTGTATTTTTTACCAGTCGCAAATCAATGAATTTATGTATGTAATGTTTTAATTTTAAGATCTATTTTAGAACTGTTGAATTTTTATTAGGAATGTTTGTTTAGGAACCTAGTTATTTAAAATAGTTCAAAGTTTCAAATGTAAAAGGTGTTACATTTTATGTTTTTATGGTAGTACAATTTCTTTATTTCAAGTTTCAGATCAAAATTTGATACCGTTGAGTTTTTTATGTATATTATTGTTATTTTAAGAACTTAGTCAAATAGGTAGTTCAATGTATTCAAATGTGAGAGGTGTAACATGTTATGTTTTATTATAGTACAAATGCTTTATTTTAAGATGTTAGATTAAAACTTGAGTTCAAATGTATGTGAAGGTCAAATGGATTGTTAAAGAAGGACATTCCTTCAATAATGTCCTTGGTGGGCGGTATGTTCAGAACCATTCACTTTGATAATCCGCTCACCAAGAGTATTTATTACAAAGGTAGTTCCATAGTTCTAACTAGATGGCGTTGTTCGCTAAATAGAAGTCGCTATTAAGATTCTCCGCCGTTAGTATAAGGTCCGTGAATATAGAGTTCATTTTCGTTGGTAAATAGATCAGTATACGGTATTGTCTTTTGTTTGATTTAACATTCAACCTTACTCGTATACACATAAACGTCAAAATCTAGTACGGATGACCAACCCGTGGCATCAGCTGCGTCCGGTACTAAAGAAGCGGTCTCTTTCATATCCGTTTATTTTGAACAGCGCCATCTGTCATGGAATAGCTGAGAACCTCCTGAATAGATGTGAACCTCCGTGGCTAGAGGCGTTTGACCGCCCGCGCATCTGTTTGCGCGTGAGCGCGAGCGTGTCGATTGAATAGTACAACTATCGCCCACTAGATGGCGTTGCGGTAGAGTAAACGCGTTGATGTCTTTTGTTCCGCTTACTTTCGTATTCAGATAAAATGAAGATTTTTATCAAAGCTTCCCAATTTCTTTAATTCAAGTAAGTTTTTCATTATAATATTTGTTTAAAAGATAGAATAAAAGTTTTTGAATTAATCTTCATCTGGCTGCCATCTCTCCATCCTGCTTTTGGGGCAGGGAAATCATTAGTTGACTTCTACCGCTTTGGGTGAAGAGAACGGGTCGCTCCATGCTGTTTCTTCAAACATCGTTTGCATTCCAGGATTCCAGCGCCCCAGTAACTCTTTCAAACAATCCCGCAACCATTTTTTTTGGGTGGTAAAATAGAAGGGAATGTCAAACTTTTACCAACTGAAAGTCTACCCTGGAGGTCTAATCTTTAAGCACGAAACCCGTGGTTTCGGCTTTAGTTACGGACGTTTTCTGCGCCCCCTATTAGACAGATAGCTCCATAGGCGGGTTTTCCTGTATTGGTTTCCTGGATGGTTAGCGCTGATGGGTCAATATGCTATGTAGTAAGCGGCCATCAGCGCTGAGCGGTCAGCATTACTCAGAAATGCTACCTTACTACATATCATATTGACCCATTCGCGTGCGGTCAGCGTGACAGGAAAACCAGCCTTAGAGTCCGCGCCACCACTGATGTCCTGCTGGAAATTCGTGGTACATACTACACGTTTTTTTAATGCATTTTGATGTAATGACATAGACACTAGCGCCACATCAAAGTCGTGGCAGTATTATCCGTCCGCAAGACGTTAGTCATGTTCGGTCATCCGTAAAGTAGACCCTCGTGTTCCTTGGGAATACCACAATCAATGCGTCATATGATAACATGCGGCCACTAACTCAATGTTATTCCTTGACTCCAGGAGCGGTCGTCTAGCGGTCGAGGGCTGGTGGTGCGGACGTGCGATGCCGGGGGCGGGGGGGCGCGCCAACAACGGCGCCCTGGCGCTGCACTACGCAGCCGCACGAGGCTGCCTCGACTGCGTGCGGCTGCTGACCAACACTACGCCTGATGTGTCGTGAGTATATTAATAATAATACCAGATAATCCATCAGCAAATTGCTCTAAAATACAACCTTGTGGAATCGGAAGTGCCGTACTACAGGTATGTGCCCGACCCAGTTCTTGAAAGTGGCGATATCACACTGTACTGGGATCAATCCATCATCACTGACAGGACTATTGTAGCCAATAGACCTGATATAGTGGTGGTGGATCGATCAGAGCGGCGCACAATGATTGTTGACATAACCGTCCCGCGTGACGAAATCCTCGTGAAAGCCGAGAAAGATAGCAACTCAAGTATCTTGATTTGGCTCACGAGGTTATCGATGTGTGGGATGTGGATTCAGGGATCATTGTGTCAATAGTCGTGTCAGTTTGTGGCTTAATTGCCAAGAGCCTCGACCAACATCTAAGGAGATCATTAGGCATCTAGAACAAGGGCCTGATTCAGAAAGCAGTTCTTCTGGACACGGCGCGAATTGTTATGAGGTTCTTTTCTCTGGAGCCCTGACCACCGGTATTTTTGTGTTTTAAATGATTTTAATTAATATTTTTTGGAAATGTTTAAAAATATGTATGTAAATGAAAAAAACGAAATGCCAATTTTTAATATGTCCCACTGTTGGTCTTTTCTTGTATAGAGAAGGTATGAAAGGTATCAACATTTAACAGCTTGATTTATTTATTTCACCATTGATGCCATTAAGCCATACGTTTAAAAAGTAAAAAAATTAGCCAAGTCGTGTTTAGGAGATAGATTATTTGATAGAACATCAGATTTATTGTTATGAAAGACACTTAGGCTTTTATAAACTTTAGCCAGTAAGTCAATCAATTCTTCTTCTTCTTCGTGTCGATGATTCCTTTAAATTTTATATTTCAATTTATTTATAGTAAGTCAATCAATTGATTGGTGAGTTCGCTAACTTATTCATTTCAGGATGTTCAGAATAGAAATGTTTCTATAATTAATCGCTTACGAGCCGTGCCGTATCCGTTCAAAAAAAAAGACGTATTTTATAGAAATAACATTGTCTATTCTTAGTAGAATAGAGATAGAAATGGTCATGCTATGCATCCATAACCGGTAGACCTCATTACCGTGTGGTAAATGGTGTCAATCACATGGTGAAAACTGTACCATTACTCACAAACGACATGAGATTTATCATAGCAATAAGATGGATGTAAAGACATAATCTATTAGGTTGGCAATAAATCATGCGCGCGCGTCTCATTAAGCGGTCACACATCATTGCGTACGCGCATGTCTGGGAGATCGGGGCAACTGAGCGAGACTTATCGGTAACAGACATGTTAGGAGTCACTTTAGGAGATTGACTTATATAAATACATATTTTTTTAGTCTCTTCTGGATGTTTTTGGCGCTATGGTTAAGCGTTTGATTGCTGCGCTACGTGTTGCAGGTTTGCTTCCCGCACGGAATAAATAAATACTAATATTTCTAATATAAAAAAAATCGGCCAAGTGCGAGTCGAACTCGAACACGAAGGGTTCAGAATCTATAAAAACGGCAAAAAAATCACGTCTGCTGTAAGGGAGGCCCCTTAAATATTTCTTCTATTCGATGACGTATTTCTGTTGACGCTATAAAAACTATTTGTTTTTATAGCGTCAACACTGTAAAAATTTAAACTGTCTAACTATCATGGTTTCTGAGATACAGCCTGGTGACAGATGCACAGACAGACGGACAGCGAAGTCTTAGTATAGGGTACCGTTTTATCCTTTGGGTGAGGAGCCCTAAAAACACTTTGTATCGACCTGGGAATCTAACCCAGAACCTCATACTCAAAAACAACTCTAAATTAAACATAAAAAACTTGCAGCGACAAAACTAACGAGCCATCTGCACAATAAGGCTTGCCATCCGTTCGGGGTTCCCCGGATATGTCCTAGTTTAGAGGGCATCCGGAGAGCATCCGGGGAGGGCTTCGTTTGTAGACCGGGTTTAAAAATTTAAAGGCTTGGGCCGCCAGTGACACACGCATACTTCACCGTCCCCCCACCCCTCCCGGCGAAAATCCGGGGTTTTCACGCGTCTTGTCCTGGTTGTCAAATTTTAGAGATGCCATTGCCAACCCTATGCACAGTAGACTTAATAAAAACAATATTGGATTAAACTTGATGACTGTTTTTGTGTGTTCACCCAGCCTAGTTTCTAATACGGAACCCCGTTTCCAACTAATCAGTTCATGTAAGGATTTTTTGTTAGCTGATCTTCTGTCCGTAACTGGCCAGTCAAGGGAGCTAACGGCGCGGACTACTGTTAGTGTGCAGGTGCGTAGGCGCAGCGAGATGCAATCTGTTTTGTGTTGGCTAGGTCATGTATGATGGTAGGTAGGTGGGGTAGTTAGTAGAGCGAACGAGAGCCTAGATAATTGTGTCATTTAAAAAAAAATTGTGCCCATACGAACCTACCCTTGCGAATAGGTGTAGAATCAATCCCATCCCATCCCATTTCCTTTCATTTTAAAAATCGATGTTCGAAAGCGCCTCTTTGATGGCTCAATTAAAATAAATGATTTGACTTAAATATTGATAAGACTCCTTTTTAAAAAATTTACGTCCATAACAGTTTTCTTGAAGATAAAACATGATGATTTGAAAAAAAAATTGGAGCCTCGGGCAATTTTGATATTTATAAGACGAACACCGATCTATTAACCGACTTTGGCAAGCTTTATTTAACCCTGCTATTATCAATTTATTATTAGAGAAAAAACTCTATGAAAAAACATCCACGCGTGAAAATCCATCGAGTAGTTTGAAAGATCGAAGCGTAAAGACACGGAAAGCAGCTATGTTTTATATTATGTAATAAATACCACTAAACCCTGTCTATTATTAAACCGTTTGACTGTTTAATTAACAACTTATCACCTGAACAAATAAAAGAAAAATCCTCAGCGTACGTCCAGTGCGACGAGTAGAGAAAGCGTTACCAACTTAATTGCTGTTATCGCGATCTGCGCTGACGCTCATCTGCGATCTTCACGGCTGCGCCGGCGCAGCCGTCCTGTGACACATTTATGTTGCCAATGAAAACGCTTGGGTAAATACTCGGTGGTTTTGCAATGGGGTACGTAGAGTAGGCGGTTTCATTATTTTTATCGCGGTAAAATCATCAAAGGCGTCCTCCCAGGGCAGGAGGAACTGTCAGACTTGTACTGTCTAAAATTCACGGTGTCCTTCAATAGCCCTTTACGTTTCGGGGTCACGGTAGCTCGCTAGTCCCGCGATCCCAGTACGCAAGGCGGTTTCACTACATTATGTAGATACATTTCCCTGAAAGGTTACTGTTACATACAATATTTTCTCCCTATGGGTTAAGGATCAAGCTAGAAGGAAAAAACACATTAAATTCAAACACTGTTTAATGATAAGTAGATTGACTTCCAGGTGACATTAATTAAGGCCTATATTATTATGCTTAAATTATTGCTATGAAAATCCTGTCCAGAAATGATAATTCTTATATTAGACTGGAAATATTATTATTCTATTCTTCTAAAATCCTTCTAGCTCTTAATAATATCTGAACCTAGCTAGCCAGTTTAAACTTCAACAACATCAACAGAAAGAGCTGGGGCGTGGGGAGTTGGAGATACCCGAGTACTGTTCCGAGGAAACGTTACGATCAAGTGAAAAAATAAAATTAAGTGTTAAACTAACCGAACCTTCCAGTTATATGTATTTATAATATTAGTTAAGTTATTGGGCGCCAGGGACTTCAATAATCCCGAATCCTGGTGCTGAAGATGTCCACAATGCTTCCGGATGAAAGTAGAACGAGCCCAAGACCCTCAAAGTAAAATTCGGTTAAGTACCGACATCAAAACCGGGTACAAAATAAACCGGTTTTATAAGGTCCGGTTTCCACCGAAACCGTACTAAGATAAAAAATAAAAGTTAAGAGGTAGGAAAAAAAAAAACCGTCTCGCACGGCGCGATAGCCGGGCGGGCTCCGCCAGCCGTGCAGCCGTCCCCGCAGGAAGCTTCAGGCGTGCTCCAGGAACGGGTTCCGCGTCTGGGCTCCAGACACCCTTCTGGTTCCCAGCGGCGGAACGAGCTACTCTGGGGCCTGTCAATTAGCTCAGGAGAAAGACACCTCGGCGGCTATGGATGAGGTTGAAAAGCCGGTCGCTGGTCGAAGCCACAACCCAGGAATGCGCAATTAAGAATCCTGAAATAATCGTTCGAATTATCACAATATTCTTCAAACAACCCACACCCTGGAGGAGGATGCACAACCCAACGCTAACTCCACAAAAATCCTCACCTTTACAACTGGGAACCAGAACTTGTGATTCACTTCCGCGTGTTCAGAGGCGAATGACGCGACGCTTCCTCTGCTGACCATGAATGTCCGGCACCGGATATCAAGCTGGAGTTCGGGTGCCCATCACAAGCCACTTTCCCCGATTTCCAAGGAGATTATCGATTACCCGGTCAACAAGAAGAAATACTACAGCACCACCAATTCACCTTAAAACTGTCCAACGACACTTCTAAAAGTCGGCAACACATTATACACAACGATATCCAATACTATTCCATTCTCCATTATCGTTCTCTTCCAATTATTGATTCAGTAACAGCTTTTATTGGGTTAATGGTCCTATTTATAATTTGGGTAAAAACAAAATTATAAACTGTCAACACAATTATCAGAGACAAAATACGCCAACGTTCACAGATTAAAAATGTGACGCGGCTAAGGAAGGTTCGAGAAAAAAGTCCCTATTGAAAAAACCAAATCATTTCCGTTTACGGATATTTTATTTTATTATTAATTTCTTTTACTAAAAACTGAGAATTATTAAAGAATGGGTCAAACGATATTATTTAAGAGGTTTTGAACAATATGCTTTAATATCGATTATTTTATAATAGTTAATCGGCGATCACCAGATGGCGCCTTAAACTGTCAAAACTGACGTGTGACCTATCTGTCATGTGGAAAGTAAACAAGTAACCTATGTTTAGGAACCAATGAATATTGTGAAACAGTTTAAAAGGTTTTAGAAAAGAGATTTAATGCTGAGAAGTGAAACTAACGATTTAAAGGAATGTTACGCCAATGAATGCAGGTATATGTTTTACTTTTATATAAACACAGCCGCGAAATATCAACCTATGCCCGGTCCAACAAATAATTGTAACATTACGTAGCAATTACAATCCGTATTTCTCAAATTTTAGATAATACAACAAAACACCTTTAAGCTTTCTTATACTATATTGTGTGAATACCAATCCATCATACCATCATTCTTAAGCTAAAATAAAAATCATCAGCCTATAAATGTTCCCACTGCTGGGACACAGGCCTCCTCTCTGTGAGAGGGAGTGGGCCGTAATCTACCACGCAGGCCCAGTGCGGATTGGTAGATGTCACATGTCTTCGAATTTTTGGTTCTAGGACATGCCGGTTTCCTCACGATGTTTTCCTTCACCGTTTTGAGAGCAGTGGTGTTGAAATAAATTACACAAAGTAATGCGCCTGACGGGGTTCGAACCCACGACCTACTCTCGTAAGTCGAGGCCGATACCACTGGGCCACCACTGCTCCAATCAAGGAATCAAGCTAAAATAGTTGTGCCCTAATACTGTTGATAGCGCAATTTTTGCGGCTTTTAAGATTAGAGCCTCGAAAAATGGGCGATCAAAAGTGTGGTACTAGTTTTTTCAAATCAGACTAGAATTTAGAAAATGAAGTAACTTTTCAATTTTGTTATACTTTTCACAGTTGATCTTATAATGAACGCTACTTACAAAAAGTACGCAAACGCTGTTCAGCCATATCTTAATATTTAATGCGTAGTAAATAATCATCTTCGATACACGTAGTGTATCATTTCCCCGACAAGATTATCATGAGAACCAGTCATTAATACTGCCATTTATAACCGTACAACTGCAGCAAGCGACATAATTATAACCAACGACCATATATAACTAGACTCCTAATCACAGGCGACCGATGTCTGTCAACACATTAGGTAAAAAAATCTTAGTTAGCCAATCAGAACGCAGTATTAGCCAATCAGAACGCAGTACCCCGTCTCCCTCGCTTACGTCGTACCTCAGCGACTTGACAGAATAATTTTCGTTAGTCAGATCGTGCATGAGGCGTCTAGTTATAAATGGTCGTTAATTATAACCAACGATACTAATGTTTTTATTTTAAGTGAAACGGATAAGCGATTGGTTTTATTACTGGGAACTGCACCTACGTTTGTAATTATAAATATTATTGTGAACGGAAACCTCGGGTTTACATGTTTAAGTTCATTTTCTAATGTGATTCAGGGTTGATTCTTCCGTTGTTTGATAAGACCCTTGGCAGGGCCGGATGGACCAGAAGGGCACCCTACAAGCCTGAGGGTTATCGTTGTTCAAAAATATCATATCCAAATCCAAAGATGCCCCGCTCTATGAACTATCTTATTCTGTAAACGATATGTCTGATTAAGCTTACAATATGGCAGTAAGAGCAAAGACCTAGTTTGTCCTAGCTTAGGCTCAAGCTGGGGCCTAACTATATGACCAGTCAGTTTTTTTTTTAACCGACTTCCAAAAGGAGGAGGTTCTCAATTCGGATGTTTATATTTATATTTATTTTTAATGTTTGTTCGGGCATAACTCCGTCGTTTACCAACCGATTTGGAAAGTTCTTTTTTTTGTTGGAAAGGGTATACTTTCCGAATGGTTCCATTAAAATTTTATCGAAATCGGACTAGCACTTTTTGAAAAATCAACAAAAACCTAAAAAGTTTTCAACATTGTCTACACCGATTACTCCGAGGTTTGGTCCGATTTCGATGATTGTTTTTTTGTTCGTTAAAGTATTATTTGCCATTTGGTCCTATAAAATTTTTATTTAGTTTGGTGCAGTAGTTTTCAATAATTTGGAAACATAAAAACTTTTCTTTCGAAAGTCGGTGACAAAAAGTCAATGAAATAAAAAAGAAAGTCACCGTATTTCGAAAAAAAAAAATATTTTTTATAGGTTATTTTGAACTTTTTTGTGGGAAGTCGGTTACATTTTTTTTAAAGTTTTTTATTTTATATGTTTACAACTTTATGACAAAACAAGATGGTTTTATAATAAAGTCGTTTGTTTTTATTTGATTCGGATTTTATTAAAGTTTGGGATCTGAGGCCTTAGCATAAATTGTACTTATTTTCCAGTATAGCGTACTTGTAGTATTATAACGAAAATTCTATGGAAATTAAAAAGCGCCCCTACTAACTAATTTTTCCATGATATTAACGTCAAAGTTTCCGTTTACTTTACGTTACAGAAACGTGAAAACTCGTGATAAATCCTCTGTTGACGTGTTGGCCTCTGTTCTTTGAATAATTATTCAAACGAAATTCAAATGAATGATTATTCAAAGTACAATGAACCTCAATAATGCTTTTACTCTTGCAACAACAAAAATTACAGGCAGGCGTAAATAATTTATCTCGCAAGTGTAATACTTAGTGCCAGTACACATTAAGGCCATTTACCATTAAGAAACTCGCGATAAACGTATATAAGCTAATATGTCCGCCACCATAAGCGATAATGTCGTAAGGCATATCACAATTATGGGCAATTTGTTGCTTGTGGTACCACAGTATCGTGGTTCCGTTGAGCAAGGCGCATGCCTTGAAGTTTCCGGACCGAGGCTTCGTTATGAAAGGAATTGTTAAATGTTTTTTTAAACCGATTATACGCTGTTTGGTAATTGGGGGTAGAGGCTACATTCTTTCTTTAACACATAGGAAATAATGCACCAATGTGTTGCTGGGGATTCTGTTGTTGCGCGCTCCATTGAACTGTCAGTAAACTGATAGAACCAAACCCCTACCATGGTCGTGGCACAGATTAAAATTTCTGCAGACCTGGAAAGCAAATGGCATGTTAAGGAACAGGATAGATTTTAATCAGTAAATGTCTGACAGTCTCTTTCGATCCAACTACTGCGGGAGGAGTGATTTAATGATTTTTACTACCAAAAAATGGCAGTATGTTGCTCCATTTCACAAGAGAAACCCTGCATCCATTGGTCGAGTAGTTGCAAGCCCAGCAGTAAGTGATCATGACATCCTGGGTTCGATATCCAAGTCGGGCAGTGTTATTAGATCTTACCATTTTTTTTTCGTGGTAAAATGGTCAAATGAGTCGTCATGCCCAGGGTGGGACAGGAGGGACTGTGAGACTCGTACTGACTAAAATCCACGGTGATCCTTCAATAGCCCTTTACCTACGTTCTAGGTTAAAGGTTACTTGATGAGACAGTCCTGCGACCCTGTCTAGATCTCACCATCACAAATTTCTCAGTATCAACCCCGCAGTCAAGATTTGGTTAGTAACAATAGAATCGTCCACTATTACATTAGACTTTGGAAATGCGCAGATAACTGTTACGTTTTGAAAAAGTTATTCTCGAATTTCTTCTTAAAAATTGGACGTTTTTCCGGGTGGCAAGTAATTATATGACAATTGAAAAAATATAGTCTAACAATTATCATCATCATCATATAAGTCGTAGGATGAAGCTGTTGATTTGCACCATTGATTTCCACCGGTTAGATCCAGCGCGATCCTGTGGTCATCAGATCAATAAAACTTGAAAGATACTTAAAGAAATATAAAGGTAATAATCCTTTTAAAAATAATTTCCATCACCCAACATTATCTCTTAATTCAATTGCCAGTAATTTCAATTAAAGTTCAGTTAATGCAATCATTTCCTCATATAGAAAAATAACGGGTTGTTTAAGGAAACCCGTCAGAGTGCAAATAAAAACATAATTGTATACTGCAAAGAAAGCAGCCATAAGTAAGTGGGTCTGTTGCACTGATAAGGGTGGTAGCTTGGTGACGAGCGGAACGGAGAGCGGGAACAGGTGACCAAGATAAAATAGTTTCGATAGTAAAGTAATAATCATTATCAACAGCCTACAATGTTCTACAGCTGTACATAGACCTTTTCAATCGCACGCAATTTATAAAATTCATTGTGTAAAGTCCTAATTAAAGTGCTAGATAATTTAGTTGAAATGTGGATAAAATCTTAAAAATATAATAAAATATGAATCACTAACGCAGCCATCGGCCTGCATTTGTGATTTTTAATTTTATTTATTCTGATATGTTGAAATGATGGTATTTTCTACACCGATAGCAAATCTCTTCATATAGTCTTAAAATTGCCCAGTCCCTCCTTCTCCCCATCCTTGATTATGCCGATGCCAGCTATCCAGATCTCACAGAAGCACAGTTAGATAAGCTTGAGCGACTTCAAAACTTTTGTATAAGATTCTTCATATATTTGGTTTGCGTAAATATGATCATGTTTCAGAATTTCGCAAAAAACTCAAGTGGCTACCTATCCGCCTTCGCCGGAATACTCACATCTTAACAATGCTTTTTAACATTATTTTTAATCCCGTCTACACAGATGAATAAAAAATTGAGATAAAATCCGGCCCGCTTCCGCCAATCGCTCCTCTCATCACTAACCTACCCAATAATAAGTAGAGCTCCGTATTACACATTAGTAGTAATTCACTCAGTCGAGTGAGATGCTACTCACCGCGTGCTCGTCGCGAGTGAAGTGTGCGTGTGAGTTGGTGGACCAACCATTTTCTGAACGGGAATGCGTTTTCAAGTGATTTACGTTCGGGAATTTTCTGTGTATCCGTGAAATTATTGTGTGGTCGGATTTTGATGTATTATGGTTTTTTTTTCTGTAAAATAGTTAACTTTTTGTTTTCTTTTTCGGGTTGGTGGGGGTGAAAGCTATGGTAGGGTAGTTGCATTTTAAAACAACGTGTAAAATAAAAGAGAGAAATACTCATTTGATTAAAAAAAAAATGTTGTCTTAGGTTAGGTATATTTTTTGGATAGGATTGGAAGGTAGTTTTGAATGTGGGTGATTTCCAAAACTATTGATCCAATTACAAAATAGATATAGGTTTTTAACATCTATTGTCCGATACTTGGGCAAAGGTCTCCTCCATAACCTTGCATTCCTTCCTATTAGTAGTTTTCTCCTACTTACCACGCATAAACCTGTCATAATCGTCTGTCTCGCCTACTTTTTCTCCTCGGTATCGACGATTGATAGCTTAGGAATGTTTTTGTTACGATCTGATCAGAAGATAGTACCCTATCTTTGCTTTGCTTTCTGCAATTTTTTTGTGACTGGTAAAATAGGCAACTTTTATTTTATTTTGGGACAATTCCACCACACTATTCCCAAACCACTGCAACTCCTGAAAGCCAGAATCAACAGTGGCGACCACCAGAAAAGCGACAAGACAATGAAGATCGACGTGTCCCGGAGAATGAATTTAACTGTCTTGGATCATGAAACGAATTGATAAGAATAGTAGAGGAGTAGAAAAAAAGGAGTTTCCACTTCCTTCATATTCTTGCAGGAGACAGAACAAAACAAGGCCAATAGGGATCAGAGTCTTACGGACAAAGAGTCCACCCTTTTGTTTTTTGAGTGGGAATATTCTCACGGATATACCCTCCAACTGAGGCGAGCGGAGGGTTATCTCGGACTCAAACCGACTAAAAACCCACTATTCCTTCAAGTACCATTGGTTGGGGGCCCGGGATATATACATTCATACACCCCAACTGGTATCGGCCCGCTATACACAGCGGCTTTATTTCTCCAAGTGCGATTTGTCCAGCACTGCACGTTCTCCTTGAAGACGCGCAGCAACAAATTAAAACAGCGCACCTCCTGTTACAGCCAGGCTGGTCGGGCGAAGACTTAGCTTGAAGTCAGTCACTGCTCCTTCAGTAACCTTTTGAGTTGAAGGGGCACGGTATTTTGCTTAGATAGTCCCGTGAACCTTTGCTTGCTGATCTTAGAGTTGAAGTTCCAACTTCATTAACAAGATGTGACCTTCCCCTGGCAGTACTCTCCTAATAACAATGTATTGTCCAAATGATTTGAACAGGTCACAGCTGCATGTTGTGAATCTGGGTCAGAGTGCATATTATAATAATGCATATCTATTGTTCATTGTTAATTTGTGATGTATTGTCACCATGACCTGACCTACATGTTATGGTGTTTTGATTATTTTATTAATTATAATAATTACACCCTGAACAAAGGCATTTTAGGCTACTTTTAACCTGTGGTAGCACTCTTTGGCCATGGTCAGCCTCACCAGATCTGGGTGACTCGCGATTATTTTCGGAGTCCGGTGCCAAATAGTTTTACTGTGCTCCGTCGGTGAGCAGGTTCTTATTTCTTCTGGGTGAGCTCGTTCGATCTTAGGTCTCATCTTTGCCTCAGGGCTTTTTTGAGGCGAAGAGCCAACCCATTGTAAATGAAAATATGGTTCTATTACAGTTTTTCAATGGCCCATGTCTTGCACAGTTCTTCCAAGCCAAGGCCTTTATGTACCACTTGTAGTTCTTCTACTAGGTCTTTAGTCATGAGAAAATCATTTTTTTATAATTTGTCCTTGACTGACTCAAATATTTAACTGTACATTTATACCTGTTGGATACTAAATATGATTACGCGATATTTAGTTTTACGAGTACTACGAGACCATGAGGCACTAAGCTTAACCATTCTTTGCTGTTTATATTTTGTATTATTTAAGAATATCTCTGATTTCAGTGTGCCTCCTTAGGTCCTTATGTAATTCTTAGGAAGTTTCCATAGGCCTTCTCTAACATCTTCCATTCTCTCTCTCTTTCTTACTGGTTCTCCTGGTTAAACCTACGTCTTTTATATTCTCTTCTCCATTTCTTTTAGCTTTTAGGATACCAGTTTCTTACGATTTGCCAACTCTACTTTAAGAGCCACGTAGAGCTCGTTAACCTATCCCAAAATTTTCCTAATGAAACATGAACTTTCTTGTTTTGTGACAAAGTTGTGAATCTTTCAAAGAAATTTTACAGATTGGGGTAGTGTAGTAAAATTAATATAAAAATTCTCTTCATATAAGAAATTAATGCAGTCTTGGCAGTCATGCTAGAATGAACAGAGATGGATCAGATAGCAGCGGTATCCAACGGTATCCACTGAATAACTTAACGACTGTTATTTATTAATTTAATCTTCATGCTCTTTTTTCTTTATTGATATCCGCAATAACGCTGCGAATATTCCTCGTTTAACTTTAGAAATCTGTATTTCAGTTGCGTCACTGAAGCGCTAGTACGAATCCGCGTCTTCAAAGTGGATATTTTGTTTCATGTGTAGTTTATTTAAAATTGGACTTGAGTTCTAAAGGATCGCACTCGTGCTTCTGTTGTCACATGATACATATTTATAGTCAGAATTAAAACCGACATTTTGTTTTTCAATACTTTCAAAGACAAATTTATAATGAATATTTACTTATAGCGCCTCCATAGCAATGTTATTGAAATAAAAACCGAGCCACATTGCAGAAATACGGTATCAGACTTTTTTATTTCGCAGAAAAGGTTAGGCTGATGATCATTGCGTAATATAATCAGATTAACTAAAAGCCCATGATCACCTAAGCATGTTAAATAGCACCCTTAAATCATGAAAACAATGCAACAATCTATCCATTAACTAATGCTGATCACAGATAACTTAAAACGGATGTGGCTACTTGACTACGCCAGTGAAATTTAACCTAAGTGTAGATGCAATCAAAATTCGAATCAAATTAGCATATATGCTATTAACTCTCGAAAGTGAAGGAAAGCGAGACATCGCGCCAAATATGCGTGTGCGCCTCACAAATGTACTGAAGTTGGGCTGTTTCTAAATCTAATTGAGTGTTTACTGGTGAGATGATTGTGAATGTGTGTTTATGTGATGGCCACAGAGTTTGCTTACGAGTTGCAGGTCGCGGGTTCGAGTTTAGATAGATGCATTACTTTACTACAGTGTCCTCTAAGCGATGAAAATGACATCGTGTGGAAAGTGGCATGTCTATGAATCAAAAATTTGACAGCATGTACCTAATATCTACCAATCCGCTTTGGGACTGCTTGGTGGATTAAGTACAGTCCACTCTCAGAGAAAGAGAGCCAAGACCGAAGAAACATTATTGATTTATGCTTATGTTAATAATTTTACGTCGAACAGTTAACGTAAAACAGAAGTTTTATTTCAATTTAAATCAATTATATCCCATTGTAGATAACTGATATGATGTCACTTTGTGTGCCATCTGAAGTCTAAAAATATGATGTGTTATTTATGTATATGTTGGCTCTGACAATGATGTATTCGATGAAATTTGCCTGAAAAATGTCTCGCCTGAATACCGCCTAATAACAGACGCTATGCAATTTTTTTTACCTGAATGGACTGTTAATATTATTTACCGATATACATAGATCTATCCGATTTCCATAGTCCTCGTATCTTCTACATTTTATGCTCAAAGAGGCTGTTATTTCCGCCATTCATGACACAATTGTTTCTATTTGATATAATCATTACACAACAGTCCATTAAAACGCATCCGATTTTATCTAAATATTTACGTAAATTTTAGGAATATTTTATTAAATTAGATTGTTTTAGGCAGTTTGTAACCTATAACCATAAAGTTGTATAATTTTAGAACAATTCCGGTAGCTATGAACTCTGTTATAATGAGGTTTAGAGTCCAATTGGACATAATTATACATATTATTTACTCTCTTGTTTTTAATTAGAAAAACATCTGAAACTCCACATAAATAGCATAACTTTATTGTATCTAACCTAACGAAAAAATAATAATCCAACAGGGTAATCAAACTCTCAAAGGTTTTGATCAGCCAAAATTAAATGCAACAGTCAGCAATTTCAGCATGAATCTGTAGATCTGTCCGCTGTCTTATTAGGGGTGCTAAGACAGGAAACCTCCACGTGCGCCCGTGGACTGGAGTTCCCTCTCGGATACGTCCGGGGGGAAGACCAGTTTTTCGGGCCGGTGCGCTCTGGGATGCGGGCAAAAACTCTCCTTAGGCACTGTGTGCCTAAGGGGTTTCTTTGCCCGTATGCAAATAGCTTGTCGGGTGGACGCTCCAACGCGTGTCCCTCTGAACAGCAGAGGGCACAGCGGCGGAGCGGGCTTGCGGACGGTGAGTAATGGGTATGCTCGCCGTCCGACCAAGGACCAAGCCCGGGTCGGTGACGCGTCGTGTTTCACGCGTCACCGACGGGGCCCCTTATGGGGCCAAATGCCTGCCGGGGTCGCGGATTTTTCTTAATCCAGGATACCGTGGCCCCGGAACGTAAAGGGCATCCGACGGAACACGGGTGGATTTTAGTCAGTAAGAGTCTGACAGTCCCTCCAAAAAAAAAAAAAAAGCTGTCTTATTAAAGTCAAAATTGAACCTGAAAAATCTTGACCGATTTTCAATTGCATTTAGAAGCTTCCGATTTTTCTACTTCAAAAAAATATTTTCATACAAAAAAGTGATTTTATAGCATTTTGTTTTTGAAGTTTAAATAACATGTTATGAGGGCACTATTAATAAACATTCGTTATATTTTTATCTATGGCAACTGTAAAGAAAAAAAAAACCAAAATGGCAGCGTTAATTCCCGCTACGTCATCGCGCTAATAGACCAAGCACTCTACAAGCATCAATTCCGCTGATATAAATGTCTTGTCAGGCTAATCGCGTGTTGAAATGCACGTATCGCAAGAACAATACATTCGTGTTGCCAGTAATCGAAGACGGGTAAGCCGTCAATGAGAAAAAAGTAAACTATTTTTCGAGAGCCGATAATTTGACAGGAGTAATTACCGGTTTCGCGTTTCTGGTGCAGCTGTTTTTTTTTTATCTGCATTGTTTATGGAAGATGGTCTATCTTAATTATGATTTTTACGATGCATGGGAGATTAGGATTTGTAAGATTAAAGAGCATGAAGATTATTTTAGATATGTTGTCGTAGGAATCTAAGTATGTTTTATGACGGTATTTAGTAGAATATATTGACGTTTCTTACCCGCGAAGCACGGTATATTATTTTTTATTTATATGTTTGGTGTGCGAGGTTTTCGTTGGTTCACATAATGTTAATTGCTTGGAACTTATTTTTAGTCTCTGTTCTATTTTGTTGGGGTTTCAGATCTTCATTTTCTCTGTTGTTTGATTTTTAACTATAGTATATCGATATTTTAATTATCGTCTTCAATAAATCAATTTTATCGTGACAGATTTATAATAGTCTCTATTTGTTTGCACTTGTGTTTACTACTGTTGTAAATAAGTCTTGTAAAATTAATGCTTCGTTATTAATTTTCTACTCAGGCTATATTTTATTCAGTATTATTATACTTACTGCTTTCGACTTTATGACTGTAGCATCTTAATTAAAATGTCTTCTATTATTAACTTGTCTTTGTTTTAGTGTTTTGTTTCTTTTCTTTTTCGTCTTATTGCTCTGTATGCTCACTTAGCTAATTTGATTATGTGTTTTCTTTATTCTCTGTGAAAAGTTATTTCTAAATTTTTGTATGTAATGCATTTTTTTCGAGATCTTTACTTCTGCAAGGCTTGTCTTCTTCTAAATACCGCTGGCACGGCATTACATTTCGTTGCCCCACTTCAACGGCTCAGGGGCGGGCTGTGAATATGAAGCTATGTCGTAAACTACATAATATATTCCATCCCCTTTCCTGCCCGATTAGCCGGTGTATTCCCGTTGTCCCCAAAACCTGAATCCGCAATAGGGACAATGGGACATTATTTATTCAAGCGTCGCAGTCCCCTCAAAAAAATGGGGATAGCGGGAATACACTGATGAATGCCAAACATTTAGCCAAAGCGATCTGCTTGTCTATTAATACTACATTTGTACAAAAAAATCTCTAATAACTTATTTTCTTGAAAAGCAGCTATAGCTGAACATAAGCTTTAAAAGCCGTATAAAATAATAATAAATAAAAATACGCAGAACTTTTTTTAAAACGAAAAAGTTTTACATCAATTTGAACGAACGAACGAACTATGTATTAAGTTATGGAGAATTGTGACGTAATCAAAAACAAAATGGCGACGTGTCCGAGGAGGGAACGACCTGCCAGGTCCGCTTCCACAAGGCTGAAGTACTCCAAAACGGTACCTGCAAGTACTATCAGGTGGGTTTTTTTTAACTTTTTCCCACGTTTTTATACACTCACTTTTCTTGTTTGTTTGTTTGTCGTTCCGGTTGGACTTTTGCAACTCAATTTTGAGGCACTTCCCGATAAGCTAGCAGGCTGAAATTTTCAGGGTAGCTTCAAACCCGATGAACAATGATAAAAATAATAAAATAATTAATAGATTTAAAAAATCTAAAAACCCACGTTTTTAAATGTCCTAAAAAGAAGAAAATAACCCTACGGGGCTGAGAGAGGGGCCACTCAAAACGTGGGGGCGTATCTTTGCAAGTTACACCTACGAACTCACGTCATGTAAATATATCCCATAAATAATCCCTTATATAATATACGCCCCCACGTTTTGAGTGGCCCCTCTCTCAGCCCCGTAGGGTTATTTTCTTCATTTTAGGACATTTAAAAACGTGGGTTTTTAGATTTTTTAAATCTATTAATTATTTGTGTTTTACTTGTAAGTTTTCAGAACGATAGTTTTCTTATTTTTCCCATCTGCCTCTATATAGGGGCAGGGGCTAGGGGCAGATGAGACCACGTGGAACAACATAAATATGTCTTTTAAATCTGGTCTTCATAGGTTTTTAATGCCTGAAATGGCTTCTGTCTCACCTTTATGTCTTTTTAATTTCGTCAAAAATGAATCTTTATTTTGACTATGACTTTGCCTAAACTTGCTAATTTATTTAAAGGAATCCTGCCGGTTTGACCTTTTCATCTATGGACAAAAATGGTCGAAAGATATTACTCTCTTCCATATTTAAAAATAAATATAGTATAAAGTAAATCTTAATGGAATTTAACTTTATTGATTAGGAAATAAGCTAAAATTTACTACTACATTTTTGTCTTTTGATATTAAAGGTATATTCAGCAAGCTGAACAAGTTTGTTATCATTATGAATGTAATTATGATGATGTTAAAGCTATAAAAGTATTTAGCTCAATGGAGTGCACATAGTAAATGAACTAATGCAATACCACGCCATACACAGTAGCGGTTCGTTCCGTTCTGAAACTTCCTGCAACTCGTTTTGTTTCAGTGTTGCATTTTACTAATGAATTGGTTTTAATTCATTAGCATTTATAATCACTCATTTATGGCTTACTATCTGTTACTTGGTTTGGTAAGCATAAATTGATGTTCAAACAAACCGTGTTTTTTTTAATAATTTCAATTTAATTCAAAATCAGCGTCAGATGGCAAACTTTGTGCTGCCATCTGGCATTATGCTGAGCTTGAGACACTTTTGGCATTAAATGATTAGTTTTTTTTAAGCTATTGCATAGCTTTTATCGCGGGCTCTGAGCGCGCCGCGGCGTGGCGACCGAATTCCCAAAAACCTAACGAAAAAACCTAAGGAAAATACCTGACACCACGCATCGTCTAACGTCGTTTCAGTTCGGGAGACTTCGGCAATCGTAAACATATCCGTCATAAAGACAATTTACTTTTTCTTACTGATTCTATTAAACGGCCAGCCGCAAAAGGAGTTTTCACAATGAAACCTACTTATAAAATTCTCGTACAACAAAGCAGTTCTTTATTACAATGGTGCACCACTAACATTTTAAATAAATTGTATTCTCGTTAAATATACGCGGTAGGCGATTTTTTTCTATTAAAATAAAAAATGTTATATACAATAGCTTCACCGCGGCAGTCTCCGAGTGCCACATGTATTTTTTTAATTAGTTTTAAGTTTTAATGCCAATAAACACAAATTTCTTTCTTTCTTTTGTTACTCGCCGGTATCCTGAAAGAAAAAAAAGGCTCTAAAAATTCCAATTCGTTTTGTTATTTCTAAGCCACGATCATGGGAAAATTACAAACGCTATCTAAACAAAAACAATAGAATACATAACCTAACAACACATAGTATGCAATCTTCATATCAATATGACAAACTTTCATAGCAATTATATGATTACTTGTGTCTCTTGCAGCTTCCCCTCTTCACTTGTCGGATCTCAGAGTAGACGAGATAATTTCCACGATTTCCTTAGAGAAAGTGATATGACAGGGAAATAGATGGATTACGTGTGTGTTCTATGTTTGTTTAGATTTTTTTTTCTATGTGAGTGGTTGTGTATAGATAGATAACTAAACTATCTATCGTAAACCATGATATAAAGTAAAAAAAAGTAGCTGTCGTGACGATGACGGTCTGTGAGACCACGCTCTTTTCATAGTGTAAAACAAAGTCGCTTTCCGCCGTCTGAGCGTTTAGATCTTTCAAAGTCCCTACGTAACAGATTTAAATGCGGTTTTTATCAATAGACTGAGTGATTCAAGAGAATGATTTATATTATGTACAATTTTCCATGCTTATACCTGTGCGAAACTGAGACGAGTGGCTAGTATTCCAATAAACAATGGGTTTCAATTTCGTTTTGAGAGGAATTTTGCAAAGTTGTATCCGAAATATTAAGTTGAGTTACATAAAATAACGTCAAAACTTTAGGTACAGTAGGTGTACTTGACAGTAAAACGTTCAGTTTCTTAGTTATGTTTTAGTCCTATGTGATATTAGGCAAGCTTATTCTCATCTAACTGGCCCAAGTTTTGTTGCTTATGAATTGCTGATCGAAAATACTTCCTGGGAATCTAGGAACTCTTGTTAAGGAGTCCCGCTTGTGACTACTAGACCTAGGTACAAGGCAGCTGATGTGTAAAGCTTGTGTTTAGAAAAGCAGTACAGTTCACTACCACTGACGTGGGGTCTGCTGTAACCATTCAGGTGCCATTTGATTTATAAATAATTAAAATGGTCACGGTACGCAGGTCCCTATGACCTACTTAGCGAAATTGTTTAAATTTGCATGAAGTTCTTATTAAAACTGTAAAACTTGTTCAAATATTAATGAGTGAATAATGTGAGAAATGTGAGTTTAGGTTTCATTCTGGAAAATCTTATTGAATATTCGGAAATAAATACATTTAAAGTAGCTAGTGTTAGATTATAGCACTTAGCAATATGAAAATAGGCATGATTCGAACCCTTTATTTGTGCAATGAAAATGAAAAGATTAAATAGTTAACAAATTACGAACTGCTTATACCTGATATGTAATTAGTTTTGGAACATCGATCAACCTTTAATCTGGTGTTGACCTTACAATCATCGTTATGGCAAGTTTTAAATAAGTACCTACATATTTCAATTGCCTTATTAAGTACATAAATTAAGCCATTTCTGTCACTTAAAATGCAAAATAAATCAATTAACACCATAATAGCTTTTAACAAACTATAAAAAACACTTTAACATACAATCATTATCAAACAATACAAAACTTTTTACAGCGCCATCTAGCGTCGAGTAGAAACAATACCCGTCGGAAAAATGCAACGATTATTGTGACAAGATTTTCTCTCTTCATTACAATAAAATGAATGATCTTGTTCGTTTCTGACCCTGAATGACAGTTTCTATTAAACAAAGCGTCATTTAATAGCTAAACGGTGGTAAAAAATGTCAGTTAACATGCAAACTTGTGTTTAGTGTGGCATTGTAAACTTTGTGATCGCGATTATGATCAATCATGGTATTGCTTTTGTGGGGTTTTTGTGGGGGACGCTTTCTTCCTGCAATGATTGACTTATAACCATTATTTAACCGTTGACACAATAGGAAAATGTTTTTTTTATTGATAAAATGAATACAGACGCCAGCAGGTTAACCTACTCCAATCTGTAAAATTTTATCAATGGAACCTTTAGCCTTGAAGCTTTTATTAACCTTCCATTGTTGTGATAAGGTTGAAAACCTATCAAAGAAATTTGACAAATTGAGGTAGGTTGACGTGCGTCTGTACTTTTGTGACTGCCTCGTTGCTCTGCTAAACTTGAGCTAACTCCTGGGTTCGATTATTAATTTTGGCAAAGTTTTTTTAATTATTTCCGAGAGATTTCTCAAAAGTATCGTCATAGTAAATAATAGTAGGTATCTTATAGTAACTTAATCTCCATCGATGATCATAAGTCCTGCCCCCAACTATCTGAGACTTAAAACAAATGAAATACTGTTTACTATTTACATTTCACTTCAAAACACCAAGACCCCGTAACAACATCTAGGTATTTGTAGGTGATACAAATATTTTTTCCCTGGGAAATTCGAACTCGCGACACGCTAACAGCAGTCGAAGACTCCACCACTGCGCCAACCGTGCTTTAAAACAAAACCTGTTACTTATGTCCCCGACGAAATAAACCCACCGTCTCACGTCACATCGTAACCTGTTACTTATGTCCCCGACAAAATAAACCCACCGTCTCACGTCACATCGTAACCTGTTACTTATGTCCCCGACAAAATAAACCCACCGTCTCACGTCACATCGTAACCTGTTACTTATGTCCCCGACAAAATAAACCCACCGTCTCACGTCAAATCATAACCTGTTACTTATGTCCCCAACAAAATAAACCCACCGTCTCACGTCACATCGTAACCTGTTACTTATGTCCCCGACAAAATAAACCCACCGTCTCACGTCACATCGTAACCTGTTACTTATGTCCCCGACAAAATAAACCCACCGTCTGACGTCAAATCATAACCTGTTACTTATGTCCCCGACAAAATAAACCCATTGTATCATAGTGTCACGTCAAAACATAACCTGTCTAACAGGTGACAAGACTACCGCAACAACTCTATAACAGTCCGAGATATGTAACGGTTACAAGATAACAGTTCCCAACGTTATTACGTATTAAAGTGTCAATATTCGGCGGCTTGTGAGCGAAAGTGTTCGTAAATCGCTTGTCATGTTCCGACGGAGTCACGTTCCGGTGAAACGCTTTGTTTGTGGTCCAGGTTATAAGTTACAGTGATTTTGAAAAAGCACTAGAATAGAAAAAAATCGGCTGGGTGCGAGTTGGACTCACGCATGAAGGGATCCGTACTATTTTTTGTATGGGAGCTCCCCTTAAATGTTCGTTTTATTTTAATTTAATTACCTACTTATTTTTAAAGTGAACATTAGTTATAATTCATGAATTAAATTAATATTATTGAATTAAATAAACCGTAAATATTAGCAGTGGTCGGAATGCATATTTACGTATAAACAAACTTTCCGCATTTGAAGGATAGAAAAAGTATAAATATTTTGTTATTGTTGTCATTTGATCAGCCTAGTCATCAGGAAGAGCCAAGTGCTGATAAATCCATAATATTTGGTTAATCAGCGCGTAATGCATTCACAATAATTTTTTAAAACATCTTTTGTGAATTGTGAAATTAACGAACTGAATTGTATGATGTCATGACATTTCAATTATTATGAGCTGCTGTATTGTCTGTCTCGTTGGTCTACCGGTCGCAATCGATTCTGCTGTATGAGTTCCTTGGTTTGATTTCCAGGTCAGGTTATTGGGTTTTCTATAGTGAAATTCTTATCAGCAACAAGCTCGCTTACCCCTGCACCCTCCCGCTTATGTCACTCAGGACCAAAGCAACTTTCAACTGGTGCAAGAATTTTTGAAATCGGCCCTGTAATTTCGGAGCCTAAAAAACTAATAAATCTTTCCTCTATAATATTAGTGTAGATTATAAAGCTGAAGACTTTGTTTGGTTGAACGCGCTAATCTCAGAAAACACTGATTCTAATAGAAAAAATATTTTTGTTGTTGGATACTCCAGTGATCGAGGCTATAGGCTACTCAACATTATGCTACAACCAATAGGGACTGAGCAAGGGGGGTGAACCCGCGGGTAAGGGCGCGTTCCAATTATGTCGTACGATTAATTTATCGTTTAGTGAGTATCGTATCTAGCTGTTCCCATTGGATCGCGACGACATTTTTATCCTTTCACGGCAATCGCTTTATCGTTTACACGTCATTAGCAAGCTACAAATCTACAGTCGTCTCTACGTTTTCTTGGACATTAGTAGTGCGTTTAGGCTCCTGAATTCAATGGACGAAGACGAAATTATAATAATGTATTACTTTTTGAAACGAAGGAACATGTCGCATTTTGTAAACGACGAGACGATATTTTTATCGTGGCTACGATAGATTTGCGGTCATGATTTAGTTGTAATGATTTTTTATCGTTTAACGACTGTCGTGCTAGACGATTCCACTGTCATGACAATCTGTTGTCACTGCAAAACATGTTGTAGACGACAGTAAGTCGTGTCATTCTATATGTGAACACCTCCATTTAAATACACTAGCCACGACACTGAAAACGACACGATTATTAGCTGTCGTCACGACATAGTGGAACGCGCCCTAAAAGCTTGTAATTGGGGAAATGTGAACACTTTGGAGGTTACAGTCGTTATTATGTTACATATTTCAGCTAATCGCTTTTGACTTGCACCACAAATGAACATAGAAATGACACTATGATACGTAATTACTGCTAGACAAAATAATTATGGCATCTATGTATTCACATGCACTCGTTACTGCAGCAATGTAATAGAAGCGACTTTCCTTATGTATTACATAGCTGTTGATTGCAAAACCTTCAGCATAGATTTTTCGTCAGTCACTACATTTTTTTTTTTAATTTTTCATGTGGAGACTCATATGACTCAGAGAGGGATAAGTATGAATGTTGATGGATAGAGAGGAAAGGGAAGGTCAAAGAAAAGATGGATGGATTGTCTAAGGAATGATATGAATGAAAAAGGAGTAAATGATACTGTGACGTCTGATAGCGGAGAATGGAAGAAAAAAACGTGTTGCGCCGACCCAAAGTAAAATGGGATAAGGACAGGAAGATGATGATGTGAAACAAAGCCAGGAGCATTATTTTATGAGATTTATTTAATCACCACTGCTTTTAAAACGGTGTAGGAATACATCGTGAGGAAACCAGCATGTCCGAGAAGAAAAAATCGAAGACATGTGACATCTACCAACCTGCACTGGGCCCGCGTGGTGAATTATGGCCCACTCCCTCTCACAGAGAGGAGACGTGTGTCCCAACACTGGAAATATTATAAGCTGATTGTGCTTGTCATGTGCTTGAGTAAATGGGTTATCTACATACTATACATAATCAATATTGGCTGTGTGTGCCCCGGAGTTTCACTCTTCAAACAAACTCTTCAACTTTGTTGAATTAGTGTTGATAAATATTAGTTTAAAATGCGAAAGTGTTTATGTCTGTCTGTTTGTTTCTTACGTATTAAAATCTGAACAGATTTGGATATTTGGCGTGGCAAACTGTGTCTGTTATGGATTTGAATTGCCTCCTGTTATCCATCCTAAACGAATCGCTCTAGGTAAAATAGCAGTACAGCTGGGGTCGTGGCACTATTTAAGCAAGATACCAATACCGTGGCCCTGGAAGGCAATGGTCAAGTGAAGGAACAAGTTGGAATTTTAGTTAGTATGAGTCATTCAGTCTATTGGTTCAGTAAAATGAGCCATTTGACGGTGCATCCACACCGCCGGTAACATTTGTAGCTCAACGTTTCCAAATGTTGCTCGGTAACATCCGCCAACGAGTATTTATAGTTTGTATATAATTTTAGTATTGTAGTATTTATATTAGTATTAATATGTAAAATATTATTAAATAAAACGCTCGTAAGAGTCTGACAGACTCTTCCATTCCGTCACCCAGGGCGGGAGGCTTTATGACACTGACCCAAAATGGTTTAAAATCGGAAAAAGAAAATTTGAATTGACGAATTGATTCTATCGTGGTACGCAGATTCGTTTTCCCATTTAATTTAATTTGGAAGACTTCAGACGGTGCAATTTGAAAATTGGCATCGTCATAAACAGCAAATATTTATCTCAAGAAGTTTCAAAAACATTTAAATACGAAACC
Source organism: Agrotis exclamationis (assembly GCA_950005045.1). Classification (NCBI taxonomy): domain Eukaryota; kingdom Metazoa; phylum Arthropoda; class Insecta; order Lepidoptera; family Noctuidae; genus Agrotis; species Agrotis exclamationis. The sequence goes on along the minus strand of OX465433.1, from coordinate 3,908,333 downwards.
TAATTAAATTAAATGCGTAAGTCGTAACTACTCTCCTGAATTTCCACCATTAAGTTCTGTATCGAAAGGTTCAAATTCCATCAGTCGCAATAACGTTTATGTAGTTATTGGAAACGGGCTTAACTCTTCTCGATTCGACCTCCCATAAAACATGACTTAACGGTCTAACCGTTCAAAGTGGTTTTAAATTATTATTTACTACCCACACTTAATCATTAAAGTGAAAAGCGTGGCAGATAGATAAATTGCTGATAGATTTTCTTTCCTACTGTTACATTATTAACTGATCATTGATTCTTAATGTTTTTTAATCAAAATGTTTCCTCCTTATGATTTTTTTTTATATTTAATAATAGGAGCCATCATTAAGATTCTTATAGAAACATTTTTTAATATGATGTTATGCTTATGTTAAATTAAATAAAATAATCATGGGTCGCCAAAGAAATGATTTTTTTTACGTTTGTCCAATAGGGGGTCTGTTAGACCCCAACCACACAGAACACCTTCTTATCACTTCTGACTGGGATACGACGACGCATTAACATTATCCACAATCACTTACACACCCTAAAAGGCTTAGTTAAAACAGGAGATATAACTAAGACTTTTTTCTCGAGGTGGAAATTCTTAATGGATGTTTGCCGCCCTGGGATGTGGGGTCTCTCAGACTCGGACTAAATAAAAATATCTTGGTGTTCCCTCGAAAACTTACAGCGGAATCAACGGCGACTTCCACTGCCGTAGATGTACCAAAAGAGTTTAAAGAAAAATGGACGTGATGACGGATAATGTTATGATTAAAAAACGATCGAAACAATAGCACCACACATAAGCAATACACGAACAAATCTTCACACAATACAACATACATCGATCGATCAATAAGCAAGCCTCACAATGGCCACTTTCGCTGTTTCATGTAGAAATCGTGCACAAGCCTTAAGCTCACCAGTAAGATCGAAGCACCCGCGGTATGCGCGCGCGTTTCGAAACGACGCGTTCGAAAATCGAATTTTTCAAAAATAAACGTGTAAATATAATGAGTGTATTTTAATGAAAGTGCAATGAGGTGATTACTTTTCGAGTTTTGTTTTTGGTCTTGGTTTTTTTTTGATTCAAGGGTTTTTTTTGGTGTTTTTTTTTTAAGTGAAATGACACTAAACCATGCAACCCCGCCTTACAGTCGGGTGACAAGCAAGTTGTTTGGCCGAAAGAACAAGAAGGGAAAACGTTTGAAGAATAAATCTGGCACTTATGCGGGTAGACAACGGTAAATATGCAGTGTTTGTTTTGTAAACAGTAGTTAATTAATTTAAGTTATAATAAGGGTGATGAGCCGTTGAAGATGGTCTCTAACAATATTTAAAAATAAAAACAAATGTAACAGTGACAACTCAAAAATTGGATATCTTAAAAGTAAACATAACAGACATGAATTTAAGATACAAAAAATAAAATTGATGTCAAAACGTATGTGATTATTGATAAAATAGTTTCTTCTCACATAATTATAGGACAGAAGCAAAATGTATTCTATGTACTCTAAAAAATCTTGGATTTGTTGAAAATGTAAGCGTTTGGAAAGCTTTATTCATTTCTTTTACAATGAGAGTCTGAACAAATTTATTTATTCTAATAGCCACAACATAAATGGAATTGCTAGAACAAATGCCTTTTTAACTACTGGTAGCTTATATTATATTGTAAGCTTTCAATTATTTTAGGTCTAAAATAAATAACAATAGCTTTAAAGCTTTTCAGGTTTGACAGATGGTGGAAAATAAGGGAAATAGTGTGGCGTAAACGAAAACATTTTTTACATTAGAATATTTGGAACTGAAAATGAGCTATTTTGGTTTGAGTTGATTACTTTTGTAAGTTCTTATCTAGTGTTAATGGCCACAAGAATTTAGGCATGTAGAGCTAACGTGACCATTTTTTTTTTGTCAGAGCGGGACATCTGCGGAATTAAGTAATATAAACAGTTTTTAGTGTTTTAGAATAGAAGTAAAGATAAGAACTTACAAACGTTTTGATTATTTTATTCCGTTACCAGCAATTTGCCTTTATTGTTTATTTTGACAATCAAGACTTTTAACTGGAAAGTTACAATCAACAATTTGAAAAAACATAATGTCAAACGTTAGTAAAAAGCAAAAGTTATAGATGACTATCGCAGTTTCTAAATTCCCGTATCGGTGATAAATTAAAATTATTGACCTCATCTTCGACTCATTTATCAAAATGGTAGAATTTGTAGAAATTGATGGGAATTATTTGAATTTCTTCATTTTAAGGAAATGTCAATTGATTAAATATTTCCCTTTTGCCCTGCAGTGGAACGATACAGGCTTATAATAATAATAATTTCCTTTTATTGTAGAGCTCGTAGTTAAATTACAGTAGTCGCAGAGGTCTTCAAGATTAAGCGCTTGCTGGGATTGGTTCTTAGATGGGTGACCATCCTTCATAGCGAATTTCTATGGTACGCCTGCCTATCCAAAAAACATTTTCACATAAAATGTTTCCAAAATGAGACCATTTGGTTCACGGTGTCAAAAACAAGATCTAATGTAGAGCCAAACTTCTAGTTCTACAAGCACTTTGTTTCACAAACTCAACACTTAAATCAAATATAAATGACTTGGCAGTTTTGTTACCTACTACAATAAACTATCAGGGACTATTTAAGCAGATACCGTGGCCCTGGAATGCAAAGGGAAACCGACAAGGAATAGAGGCTCTATCATGACTTTTCTCGTATTTGTGACGTAAAGTAAACTGGAACTTTGACTTCAATTTCAAGGAAAAAAAATTGTTCCTCATTCGTACATTAGAGGCGCCACTTAATGAAATAAAATACAGAAATTTTGTGATAAGGGTAGACTTTTAATCAGTAAGAATCTGACCGTCCCTGCTTCACCAGAGGCGGCAGGGCTCTAATTGTAGCGTAATCTTATATCGTCTATTCGACACAATAGTATTTTTTCAATTCAAATCAGTAGTCCCTGAGGTTAGCGCGTTTAACCAAACAAACAAACTCTTCAGCGTTATAATATTACTATAGAGAGAGACTCATAGTACAGTATAGGTTGACCTCAGCGTAAAACGACCTACAAATGCCACTCTCACATTACACCTTACTACCTATAACATAACATCACAATTACCATAACAGTCCATTCAACTCGACCTTAGACGCCCGTGTGACGTCAGACGCGGTTGCCTAGCAACGCTCTCAGCGAAAAGAGAAAAGTGAAACGTGAGAGACGGCGAGATCGATGTATTACCGTAATAACAATCACTTGATCTAGGTACTTTAGTAAGGTAAGAAATGGTTCAAGCTGACATGTTGATTTCTAGAAAAATCTTGAGAATACGAGTATTTTAACCTGTCTGTGAGTCTGTGTATAGACTGTGGTCTTATCACGATATTTCTGAATTTTATTTAAAGAATAGGGGAACTGTTCCTGTATAAGACGGGGACACGAGGTATGATGGGATATCACACACCTAAGGCAAACTTAACACAAAACTAACGTAGCACAAGCGCCAACAGGGCGCTATTTCCGTCTGGCCGCTTGCAAATGACGTCCTGATGGCGCTTGCTCTACGTTAGTGTTGTGTTAAGTATGCCTAAAGAGTGTATGTCCCCATTATACCTCGCGATTATTAACGTCCCCGTCTTATACACTGTTCCCCCCACTTGAAATACTTACTGCGTTTATTGTATGGAAAAATGAAAAAGCGCCTAAAGCGAATAATACATGACAGGCGGGCGAAACTAATGATTCAAGAAGTCTAAAATTGTTGTTGGTTATTGTCCACTCAGAAATATTTTTCTCTCTATTGATGGAAATTACTGATCTATCAGCGTGCCCTGCTAGACGATTGGCAAACAATAGACGTAAAAGCGAATTAGTCGTAACGCGAGCACCCTCCTTTTTTGTAAACTGAAGAATTTTCAAAAACTAGATAACCTTATTTTGTCACTTTTGCGGCCCTAGCCTATCAAAAGGTAGCGCGGGCATGCGGGCGGCGAGTAAACAGCAACTCGCCGCCTGATCATGGCCCATGCCCGGGTCGACGCGACGGCGCGTTGTGTTCCACGCGCGCCTCAAACAGCGTCAGCAAGATGACGGGGCCCCCCTCTAGAGGGCCAAAGCCTGCCGGGGTCGCGGGACTTATCTCATTACCGTGACCCCGGAACGTAAAGGGCTACTGAAGGAAACCGTGGATCTTAGTCAGTACAAGTCTGACAGTCCCTCCTGCCCTGCCCGAGGTGGGAGGACTCATTTGATGATTATACCACGCAAAAAAAAGCCTATCAAAAGGTTGCACATCGCTGCCATACTACAAAAAATTGACTACTGAGCGCTTACAGTTATCCTTTTTCACTTGTCTACAGGAATTGAAATTGAATGAATGCTATTGGAAGCTATCAGGTGGAGTGTATGAGCAGACGAAACGGTCTACCTTCTTTCTTGTCGAATTTTCGAGATCGACGATTCTAAAATCGTTGCTAAATTCTGGATCAACTTAATTTAGATTGCTATCGACACACTTAAAGAAGACTTCGAAATATTATCTATGATCGACAGATTCTGATTGGTTATTACTAAATTCTTTGTGGCTTGTCTATAGATAGGTGCCAGTCTAAGCGATGAGGTCAAGCTATTTTGAAATGTAAAACGATATTATAGATTTTTAACCAGTGATGATATATTTTGAAAGGGACTTCGTGGTTAAATATTAATGGCCACACGGGTTGATCTTTACGGTTCCCTCGCTCTTACCTAGGTCGGTCCGTGGATGGGTGATCATTAATTGGATACATACCGAGTTTCCTCCATGATAGCAGTGTGGCCCAGTGGTAAAGGTTACGACTTATGAGTTGTAGGGTAGTGGTCCAATCCAGCCAGGCGCATTACTTTGTGTAATTTATTTCATCACCACTGCTCTCAAAACGGTGAAGGAAAACATCGTGAGGAAACCTGCATGTCATCAAATCCTTCGGCGGGAGGGACTGTCAGACTTGTACTGACTAAAATCCACGGTAATCATTCAATAGCCCTTTACGTACCAGGGTCACGGTAACCAGGTGAGACAGTCCCGCGACCCCGGCAGGCTTTGGCCCTCTTAGGGGGCCCCGTCAGATTGCTGACAGCTCTTTGAGGCGCGCATGGAACACAACGCGCCGTAGACCCGGGCATGGTCCATGCGGCAAGTTACCCATAACTCACCGCCCGCAAGCCCGCGCCTACGGTGGCCGGAGATCGTCTTGCGACGTCCGTTGCCGTGGGCGTCTCCCGCGGCGGCTGGGTCGTGAGGTGGACGCTGTCCTTTCCCTCACGCATCCCGCCTCCTCCTTTGCTAGCATGACTGCTTCGCAGAAGGAGGCGACCGCTAAACCGGCGCGTCTTAAAACCAAAAATTCGACCTACCAACCCTACCAACCCGCACTTTGCCAGCGCAATATATTCTCTTGCATCTTTATGCAAGAGAATATATTGCACTGGCAAACATAGGCCTCCTCTCTCGGAGGTCTATGTTTCAGCATTGCTGTATGTGTTTAAATTATGGTTTGATTATGAATGCTATGTAACATACAATTAAAAAATATATTAGGTAATAAGCACAAAGAAAAACTACATAACCAAATCCACCATAAGAACCTAATAATAATTAAAGAACAAAATCGCCTTCACCTTTAATAACCCGTACGATTTAAATTACAGCTAAAATGGTTTTCATTACATTTCCGAACAATAACTTTAAAAATTACTAGTTATGTAATGCAATGTAATGTAATATTAAATTGATGTTTACAATGTACAAAACTACTGTTTTGTAATAGTTGCCGAATCTGGTACAAGCATGGGATTTGTAAGAACAATGAAGGTGTGGAGATGGGCAGTTTAATTTTGTTTTTGTTATTGTACTTATCTACACTAATATTATAAAAAGGAAAACTTTTTATTGTTTGTTTGTAATGGATAAACTCAAAAACTACTGGACCGATTTCAAAAATTCTTTCACCAGTTGAAACCTGCTTTGGTCCTGAGTGACATAGGGCATAAGGGGGGGGGGGGGGGGCGAGCGAAGCCGCTGGGAAAAGCTAGTTGTTTATAACTTGATAGTTAAACATTTGCTAGTATGTAGTCTCAATTTAGACAGTTAATAGGTACACGACGTAACTGAAATTCTTAAAAGAAATAATGGTACCTAGGTATAATTTTGATAAAAGTTTTTAAAAATATCCAGTCTGATTCCTTTAAACAAAAAATCCAGGTTTGGATCAGGGATGCAAGCCCGGGCTTAAAACGCACGAATTTCGCGATTGCCGAATCAAACTCTCCTAAGGAAGCCCCGTGGAGGGACAAAACACGAGTTGAGTATAGGTCGGGCAGCATAGCATTTTCATTTTCTACATGTGCATGTGCATATGCAAGATCCTGCATACCTATATGCCAGGATTTTTGTCTCGAAACATTAAAGGTAAATGTCGTGTTACTCCACAAACGATGAGGCACTTAATATCGTGGCTTGCGTGTCCGGTCAATTGTTCGTCATAAGTGCCTAAGCACTATGCAGAAGTTACGCGACGGAAGTTCGGCGGCTGATTTTACGTTCCGACGTATTCGGCTGATATGACACACCATAAGTGCCTAAACACACTATGCCGAAGTTACGCGACGGAAGTTCGGCGCAATTACGCCTGCAATGCTATTTGAATTACTGACGACACACTATGCCGAAATTACGTCGCGTCATAGCGTACAGCGTAACTTCGGTCGGGCGTAAGTTCGGCGGGAACTTATTCTGTGACCACACATTATACGCGACCGAAGTTCGGTTCGATTACCGACGAAGATCCGGGGGCGGGGAGCAGCAGGGAGCCGCCCGCGCCACCCGCGCCGAATTTCCGCCGCGTAAGTTCGGCACTTATGGTGTGTCATATCAGCCGAATACGTCGGAACGTGAAATCAGCCGCCGAACTTCCGTCGCGTAACTTCGGCATAGTGTGTTTAGGCACTAAGTGCCGAACTTACGCGGCGGAAATTCGGCGCAGGTGGCGCGGGCGGCTCCCTGCTGCTCCCCGCCCCCGGATCTTCGTCGGTAATTGAACCGAACTTCGGTCGCGTATAATGTGTGGTCACAGAATAAGTTCCCGCCGAACTTACGCCCGACCGAAGTTACGCTGTACGCTATGACGCGACGTAATTTCGGCATAGTGTGTCGTCAGTAATTCAAATAGCATTGCAGGCGTAATTGCGCCGAACTTCGGTCGCGTAACTTCGGCATAGTCTGTTTAGACACTAAGAGCTGATTGGTACTTCTGAGGTCATTAAACTCGTGGCACAATTCTGGTCCGACTTAATTTAGATTGTCATCGACATAAGAAGAGAACAAAGTTTTTCATATAACATGGATTTCCGTAAAGTAACGCCCGATTATATTAATAGCTTAATAAAATCATTTGAAGAACTTTTAATTCTATGAGACCACCAAGGAAAACTGGAAAAATGAAATGAGTTTTGAACGCTGCACGCTGGCAAAACTGACAGCTTACGTCGGTCCACAATAAATCTTATCTCACACTGACCATTATTATCTTAGATGCAATGCGCCGGGGTCAGCAGTAATATAATATTACTGATGTTAGATCTGAATCTCAAATCTTTACTATTTGTAATATCGCCAGCGGCATAGCAGGTGCAATCGAATTCTTAACAGCGTGTGAGAAACAGTGAAAGATCTCTTATTTGAATACTTATGATATCTTTGTTTTCATTTTCTTAAAAATTACATAACATGCCTTTTCTCAGAAGAGTTACGAACACAATAATGACATATTATTTTTTAAACAATTCGGTCATGCTGTTTTTAAACCTTCCCAGAATGATTTAAATAACTTTTAGCCTAGATTTACTGTTTTTCATCGATAATGTTAATATACACCCCATAACTAGAAGCTACGGTAGGTGCTCTAAAAAGGTGCTCTACTGGGATTACAATCGTTGCTCAAACGGAAATACCTCGAGCACAAAACCATTTTTGAGTTTTAACGAAACTAAAGAAAATCAATTGATATTTATGTTCAAGAGAAGATGTATCAAAATAACTTAAAAATAGTCAAAGTGATATAAACAGCGATGTCCATAGTCGATGAAAAAAATCATCTAAAATGCTTATTAAAATGTCAATTCTGTTGAAAGTTGTTGTAGAAATACGATATTTCTGGGCCCTCAACACGTACAAGAGTAAGTGCATTCAAGAGTAACTTAAAGTTTAAATGAAAGATCATAGTGCATCTTACACATTCTAAATGTCACAAACATTGCAAGTTTGTAATGAATATACTTATTCACAAATTGCTAAAGGTTCTGTGACCCAGCACCCAGCTTTACATGGAACTTGGTAATAGAATCGCTCTCGGGACTACTTTTGTATGTTTACGACAGTTCAAAAGTGCCTTTAAGTGGCCTAAATACATGACGCTACATAAATAAATGCACAACCTATTACTATTGATTTCGTTCATCAACGCACCTAGTATCCGTCGGTGAACGATAGTTTGGTGATTTCGAAAGTCTTGAGTTAAAATAAGAAGGTCAGACCTCGTTGTAGCTTTTTAGTATTTTATTAAAGCATCTGTGTTTAGTCGAGATGAACGATACTAAGCTGGCTTAAGAATATTGTTGTCTATGAATTTAAAAAGTTAAGTTCTTTTTTGTGTAGTGTTATTTCTTTTTTTAAATGTGGTCTAAATGACGTGTTTATTTAAAAGAATGTGCGTTTAAATGAATTGTGTTCTTAAATAAGTTAGTATGTGAACTGTGTAGTGAAAAAATGGAGCTAGTAATAGCCACAAAATCAAGTGTCGATGGAATTTATAGATTGCGAAAAAGGTATGTGTAGTGCGGTTGAAAAAAAAAGCTAACTGTTTAGAAGCTAAGTTGCTGAGTAGCTGAGGTGATGCTGCGAATTTAAATCTTTTAAAAACGTTCGAGTTTAATCTCGATCTCAAATTTTCAAAAAAAAAAAAAAAGGTTCTTCATGGATATTTTTAGCTTCCAATTTGGAACTTTTCAAATTCAATTTTTCATTTTCTGGTGTCAACTTATGCTAGGTTTACAATTTAGACATAACTTCACGCCTGTGATCCGTGAAAGGCTAGGTAGAGGTGCATATTTCGCTAGTCATGTTTTTAAGTCCCATGTGATAGGGGACGACCCTATTGCTACAACATGGCTGCTGCTGAGAAATTGGAAAACCCAATAACATTTTGCCAGACCAGGGATTCAAACCCGGGACGTCATTCACAGCCGTCGCTCTAGCGACCAATAGGCCAATGTTGCAGTTTCATTCATTGCAGTCGCCTCATCCACATTCATACATCTAGTCATACAAGCACATCGATTGCGAGCACGTTGCACTTAATTTATAATTATTAAGTCTTTAATTTCATGTCGTTCATAATTCGAACGTTTTGTTGTATTTAACCGACTTTAGATGTTTTTTTTTGTCCTTTTTGTCGTGTAAGGAAACAAGCGTTACGCAAAATATTAATTTACATTTAATTTTCATCAAGATTTAAAAGTCCTCGGCATGTAAATTAGGCAATAAAATTAATTCCCAAAGATTTTTTAAAATCCCTTCTTTATAAAACTATTTTGAATGGACGCGTACAGTTAGAATAGTGGTGTTTGCCCTGACATTATAGGTTCGATTCCCGCGATCCCGGTTCCAGCGTTGCTGGACTGTCTAGATATGGTACCGCGGTCCTGTAAAGCAAAGGGTAACTGAACGAGCAGGGTGGATTATGGTGTATTCATCGGTAGCTTGTATCTGACACAAGACACAATTGTCCAACATTTATGCCTTACTTAATCTGGCTTATTATATGCCAGGCACAATATATTATATTATAACCGAATTTACTGTTCCTTAGGCCTACGATACATATGCCAGTAACTTGCACAAAAGTATACTAATAGCTTGCATGCCATTACGCTTTACGAATTCTGATTGGTGAATGATACATGATTGGTGGATGCCAGCTACTACGAGAATAGCGGTGGCAAGAGGAGGCGGAAGTGCAAGGCCTCCTCCTGCCTGCCCGACGGCAGGGTAAGTGCACGCCGGGCCCGCTCTTACTCCAAAACCACTGTGCCCTCTGCTGATCAGAGGGACACGCGGTGGAGCGACGCGACGGGACATTGGCATACGGGCAAGGAGACCCCTTACGGGGAGTTCTTGCCCGTACCCCGGGGCGCACCGTCCCGAGAAACTGGGCATCCCCCCGGACGTCCGGAAAGGAACTTCCAGTCCTCGGGCACTCGTGGAGGTTTCCCGTCCTTAGCACCCCTGGATGCCAGCTACTTGCATAATTTTATGTATGTGTATCGTAGGCATTGTATATCGTCTTTTTTGTAATCTGTTTCTGGTTTTATAGTATGTATAAATAAAATAATAATAATTGTAAAATTACCATACCTATTTACTTGATTACTTACCAATATTTTTTCCTCTTCCCCAGTGCCAATACGGCGATGGACAACGACGTGACGCCAGTCTACCTGGCAGCTCAGGAAGGCCACCTGGCAGTGCTCAAATACCTGGTGCTGGAAGCTGGGGGGAGGCTGGATGCACGAGCCAGGGATGGAATGCTGCCCATACATGCGGCTGCACAGACTGGTTGTTTGGACTGTGTTAAGTGGATGGTGAGTAGATATTAAGAGGATAAATATGTTTTCGACTTACGAGTTTTAGGTTGCAGGTTCGAAATTAGCCTAGCGCATTTCTTAGTGCAATTTATTTCATCACCACTTCTCTCAAAACGGTGAATGGAAACATCGTGAGGAAACCGGCATATCCTAGAACTAAGAGAACGCCTGTGTCAGTGGGAACATTATAGTCTAATCTTGATGAAATATTTTTAAACCTTCAATTAAAAAAGTTGCTGTCTAAAAAGTGTTTGTCTGTAGCATCGAAGCTTCTAAACGAATGGACCAATTTTTTGTTTGAAAACTGACATAATCTGTGATGGATCTTATTAAAGAATACTCATGTTAGTTAAGTACTACGCAACGATACTTCAAATGTTTATCTTTTCTTGTCGTAAATAAGGTTAGATTTTGAGTAGCTATTAAAATTGCATGCATCTTTTCGTGTAGGAAATAGAGTTCGATTTTGAATAGCTCTATTGAAATGTGCGCGCAGCGTCACGTTTCGGTCTGAGCCGACCCTAAGATTCTTGCTGGTGAAAAATATGACGTGTTAGAGCTTCTGCAAAACAAAATATTTTGGTTTTGAAAAACATACCTTATCATCATGCACCTATAAAATACCTTTTGCGGAAAAATGAGAAGCTATGTGCTGAAATTCAATACTTCATCTGATATTTACCCAATTATTGCGCTTTTAGTTAAAGATTTCCTCAACGTAACATCAAAGCAATCTCAGCAATGAAAAAGGAGTATATAACTATATTTTATTACTTACATGAAAGTGGCGTTGTTATAAAATAACTTATCGTTTAACACGTACTTGTCAAGTGAAAATCATCTGAGTTGAATGACCTTACATGTAAGAAACGTGCGGTAGTCACGCATTGTCAGTATCACGACTATGTAAAGCCTATCTACCGGTTTATCCAATAATCTGTTGATATAGGTTGATAGTAAGAACTTCTTTATTATAATAATCCAGGATCGCCCACTTTTTTTGAAAGAGGAACATCCATCCATCTCTCCATCCACATAAACTAGAGTCAACATACATTTTTTTTAGCGTGGTAAAATCATTAAATGCGTCCTCGGAACCCAGAGCAGGGTAGGAGGTACTGTCAGACTCGTACTGACTAAAATCCACGGTGTCCTTCAATAGCCCTTTACGTTCCGGGGTTACGGTAATTCGTGAGTCCCGCAACCCCGGCAGGCTTTAGCCCTCTAATAATGACGGGGGGGCCCCGTCATTATATGTTGACACTCCATGAGGCGCGCGTGGAACACAACGCGCCGTCGACCCGGGGAAAGAGGGCTCACATAGGGCAAGTATACACCTAGGAGTGAACGAGCTAGTAAACTTGGTCATCTTGGGAGCGCAAAAAATCGGCGCAAAATGTTAGGTTTTTCCGTGATTTGGAAAACTTAGTAACCCGTATGGTGCCATCTGTTATTAGTAGAGCTATGAGAGTGGTGGCTAATAACCATATTAGCTTATGTCCCGAAAGCTATGTTACTTATAAAACATGGTCCACTGTGTAAATACCTCATCTCCACGATGGCCAATGCGTAAGGAAACGCGTCACAGAGCACATTGCTCTGTGTACGTTCACCGATCCGCCATAGGAAATCCTAGTTCCTGATCAACTGAGATGAATGTATCGGAAATTAAGTTTCTGTAGCTGTGATCGTCTTGTTTTGTACTTATGTTTACTTCACGTTTTCTCTTAGAATCATTACAACTTACGCTGTCGGCACTTAACTCCGGTGTAGCTTATGATTTAACTAGCTATGACCAGCAATTACGCTCGCTGCAACTCGAAAATTATCCCACGATAGCATTAAATTATGCCACGATTGCATAAAATTGGGATAAAAACTATTCGGTGTTAATCCACCTTATAAAACATCTGTGTACCAATTTGCATTATTCTATATAGTACTAGCAAACCCGGCGAACTCCGTTTCGCCACCAGATGGCTTCGTTTTATGTAACATTTCGTTGGGTGATTAAAAGAAGAAGAAAAATTTTTTTTTTCCTGAATTTTCTTTGCTATAAACCTCACGGAGCCCGAGACCTTTTCAACGAATGCAAAACCGTGGAAATCGGTTCGTGCGTTCTGGAGTTATAGCGTCAGGAAGGAAAACCCGACTTATTTTTATATAGTAGATTAGTAAGAGTAAGAAGTAAGATTTGGTGTTGTTACGTTTTACGTTATGTTTTGATGAGATGGATTTTTCCCATGGAGATAACTTAAAAACCACAAAACGCCGCCTGCTACAAAACATAAAAATAAAGAAAAAAATAACATGAAGTTCATACAGAATGGGACAGACATCAAACGTACAAACGGTATCATGAATTCAGCACATAAACCTAGAAAAAAAAATGCTGTTTTCTACAAAAATGCAATAGGTATTTACAGAGACAAGTCAAAAAAGTACTACATGATATATCAACATTTTTATAAGAAAAAAAATACTCACTTTTAATAGAAATTACTAAAAAGACTTGACTTTCTGTGGCAATGTTTTCAAAAGAAAATTATGCACCGTTACCGCAACAATTTTCTCAGAACATTCTACATAAGTAGGCAAATAAATTCTAGATAAACGGCTCAGATATTATATCTAACGCTAATATAATAGCTGCTATAAGCAGTAAGAACATAAAATTATAAAGTCTGCGCAGGAGTTTCGCAGATGCATAAGTTGTGCAAGCATTTAGACAAGGTCTTTTCTGCGTCGACGTCGGGTGAAAGAACTGTTTTGAAGAATAATAAACAAGGAGATCATTTTATAGGCAATTTGCATGTTGACAGCATATATATACATACCTGCATATATTACAAATATATATTCAGTCCTGTTATTTATTGTAAGAAATTAAAATTAATAAAACCAACGTGCTTGATTTTTGATGTTGAACGGAAGTCAGTAGATATTTTAAATTTGATGGCATCGACAATATAATTGATAGAGTAATCAATATTGTCATTAATGCATTGTAGACTATGGAGAATAATGTTTTGAGTAGGTACTTACCAAGTCGTGTTCCACGCGCCTCAAAGAGTGCCTGAGCCTGCCGGGGTCGCGGGACCCTGGAACGTAAAGCTGGCTATTGAAGGATCACCGTGAATTTCAGCCAGTACAAGTCTGACAATCCCTCCCGTCCCGTCACGGCAGGCATGGATGGCGGGAGAATTATGATGAGTTGGGTGGCAGGCATGGATAGCGGGAGAATTACGATTTTCAATCAAGTGTGTTTTCTGCAAACGGCTTTACATCGGTTAAGTTAGTTTTGTTAAAAACCAAGTTTTCATTTAGTGGTATTCCGGTCCGGCTTTACAACTTGGCTAGAAACCGGCTTGTTAACATAACATGCTGACTAACTGCTCAAGAGCACTTAGCTAGCGAGAACATTTTCTATGTAATATGAGTTTGTTTATGTTAAACTGGTGTCCCACTTCTGATTCTTACGATTTTATGATTTACTAAACAAACTTCCGGAATATACAGGGTGGAATTTTGTAATGCCACCTGGAGGGAAAGTACTCTTAATACTGCAGATAGAAAATTTTACTCAAAGGAAACATTCCTTCATTTTTGAATAGAAAGCAAACTGCATTCAAAGATTTCAAGAGAATGGAGTCCATTTCGAGCAACTAATCAGTTAGTTTACCATTTTTTTTTAAATAATTAAATTAATTTAAGATTTCCTGGTTTTCCTTTCATTTAATTTATCATGTTTGTTAGAGAGATTTCATCCTTATAATTGACCCTAACGATCGATGCAATAAAAGTACAGGGTATAATTTTTTCAGATTTTAGCCGGTTCGATTCCCGGGTGTGTGCTTTCTATTCAAAAATAAAGGAATGTTTCCTTTGAGTAAAATTTTCTATCTGCAGTATTAAGAGTACTTTCCCTCCAGGTGGCATTACAAAATTCCACCCTGTATTCTTTTGATGATGGTGCATTCCTGATGGGTGATGGTATTTTTTTATCGTAGTAAAATCAACAATCGATTCCTCCCACCAGGACGGGACGCGATTGTCAGACTTGTACTGACTAAAATCCACGGTTTCCTTCAATAAACCTTTAAGTTCCAGGGTACTGTTTACATGATGAGACAGTCCTGCAATCCCGACAGGCTCTGGCCTTCTAAGGGGGCCCTCATCATGATGAATGATGGTGGAGGAGCTCGTGGCAAAATAATAACAGCCCCCCAGGTCTGTGGATGGGTATCCATCTGTCATAGCGAGTTTCCTCAGTGCCTCGGAAAGTACTGAAAGCTGTGTATCCCGCCCAATGATATATAAACTATAGATACGTTGTCCGCACTCCATAATGGCAACAAAAAATGAAGCCAATTGGCCACATTGCGCTAAGTTGCGTCTCCCTCCCGCCGTACGGTGTCATATTTTCTTTCTTCACGCGTATAAGTAGTTCTAGTATTGTCGCCGTTTTTAAGCGCCGCGATGTTCGTTCATGACGTGTCTATATATAATACGAGTACGTCATTGATCCCGCCTGTCGGTTTTTAGATCTTTGAAAGTCGTTACTGTTAGTCAGAAGCTCGAAAAATTTCAATTTGGACCAGTAGTTTCACCAGTTTTCAAACAAACTCTGCAGCTTCATCTGTAAGTATAAATAGATCCATAGATAGAATATAGATGAGCATTCATCATCATCATCTGCCGAGCCTTTTCCCAACTATATTGGGGTCGGCTTCCAGTCGAACCAGATGCAGAGAGAATGGATGAGCATTAACAGTGTAAAATAGCAATATTTTAAAACTTCAATAAAACACTTACAATGTTGCAGTGAAATCTGGTAACGTCATTTCATTTTATTTGAATGCGCGAGCGCATGTTAGCTAGCCGATAAAATACGAGGTAGTGTTGCGTTCAAGTGAAAATAACTGGAATTTACTAACGTAAATCTTACTTGCAGCATTTGAAATGATTGTTGTCATGTAACATTCTGTTTTTTTGGCATGACAAGTGTCACATTTTTTATTCTTTGATGTTGTTTCAAGTGAAGAACATTAATATTGAGGACATTTTTTACGTTATCTAGCTCATGAAGTTTTCCAAACTTTGTAGCAATGAGTTTGGAAATTCTTCCAAATTCTTTGAATTATGACCAAAAATGTGTTACGTTAATATTTTGTGTTTGTTTATTTTAACGTAGTGCGTTATGTTTTTAAAGAATAATTTTAAAGAAATTACCGTTTCTTTTTTAACCGACTTCAAAAAAGTAGGTTCTCAGTTCGACCTGTATGTAGGTAGGTATGTATGTATTTATGTAAGTATGTTTTGAACCGATTTTGATGCGGTTTTCAGAAAAGTGTTTGTTACATTCTGGGGAAGGTTTTAGTATTTAACAATAATGGATATCTCGTGAAGTTGCCCGCATAGATCCGTTTTTGTTGCTTGCAAGGATTGTAGATTTCCAAAGACGCCGATTATATGAAGATTTTTGTTGAATATCTAAACTAAAAAACGAAAAAGGGGAAAAAATTTTTTTGAAAAAAAAATGGAACCGTCTTCAAAACCAACGTTTTTTATGTGCCAATACGTACAGTATTACTTTCATTACCATTTAAGACTCACTCAAGTTCAATTTAAGACAAGTAATCTTTCGGACTAGGTACCTAAAAAAGCATAAACATTATGATGGCTAAAATCAGCCTATAATGTTAGCACTACTGGGATACAGGTCTCCTCTCCGCCGCTTTCTTCTCGATGTTTTTTTTACCGTTGCGTTGTGATAACAGTGGTTATGTAATCTAAAAAAAAGTTCTATAAACTAGGTTCGAACTCAAAAGTTGTTTCTTTCACAACTAAACATTGTCTTTCTTTCTTTATAGATAGTAGAACGCGGTGTGGATCCCAACGCAAGAGATGGAGACGGCGCCACTCCTCTCCACTTCGCGGCTTCCAGGGGACATCTTAGCACGGTCCGCTGGCTGCTCAGACACGGGGCCAGACTTCACCTGGACAGGCATGGCAAGAGCCCCATCAATGATGCAGCTGAAAACCATCATTTGGAGGTAAGAGATTTATCAACTGACTAAATTGGGGTAAATTATAGAATCAGGCGTTACTTTGCGGAAATCCATGACATTAAATGTTATGAAAAATATCTAGTTTTAATTCCGCTACAAAAATCCAGGCTTCATGCAGGATGCAGTCCCACCCTCCCGCCCTCATGCATATGCACATGAAGCAAAGGTCCCACCCTCCCGCCCACATACATATGCATACGTGCAAGAAAAATGGAAAAAACATGCCATGCAATCAAACCTATAGGTTTGATGATGCAATCAAACCTGGAAAAAACATGCCATGCAATCAAACCTATAGGTTTGATGATGCAATCAAACCTGGAAAAAACATGCCATGCAATCAATTCCAGGTTTGATGATGCAATCAAACCTGGAAAAAACATGCCATGCAATCAAACCTATAGGTTTGATGATGCAATCAAACCTGGAAAAAACATGCCATGCAATCAAACCTATAGGTTTGATTGCATGGCATGTTTTTTCCATTTTTCTTGCACGTATGCATATGTATGTGGGCGGGAGGGTGGGACCTTTGCTTCATGTGCATATGCATGAGGGCGGGAGGGTGGGACTGCATCCTGCATGAAGCCTGGATTTTTGTAGCGGAATTAAAACTAGATATTTTTCATAACATTTAAATTGGGGTAAGATCATCTACACAGGTTATCCCGAAGCGTCGGCTTATCGGTTGCAGATAATTATGTAACTGAGTAGTACGATAGTCCTTGCTAGGTTGTCAGACTTATTTATGGGCTTCTGACTACTCAAAGTAATGATGGTCAAAGATATTAAAGTGGTGCCTTTTGAGTGAAACTCGTTATCGACCGAGACTCTAGTATGCGAGGGTGTAGAATCAATCCTGTCTCATCCCATTTCAATATTCGACGTTTAAAAGTGCCTCTTTTGATAGCTTATTTGAAATAAATTATTTGACTTTGACTTTAAGCTGATTATAGTAAATACAACTTTAGTAACTCGCTAAAAGATTCTTGTTCATACTAAAATCTTTGCATGGCATAAAGTCGCTTAAATCTGTATTTACGCTCATCACTTCCAAATAACTGCACTAAATTGGATAAATTATTCTTTTAATTTATTTTTTTGTTATCTGGACATGGTTTATGTGCAAGAAAGATTTGCTGGGGTGTGACTGTGCACCAGAGATAAATAGTCAAAGTAATATACAACTTTTTAATAAAAAATAAATCTTTATAATACGTTCTACACGTTACACAATTCTCGGAAACTAGGAAAGGCGAAAGAAAACTCGACACAAAGACATAATGAAAAAGTTACCACGTCTAGATTACTTGTTGCTCAACTTAATTGTAGCAGTAATGACTTTATGTAGTTATAGCGCACTTTCTATTACTGGTGGAAATGCGAGGGGTATGGAGAAGTGTGCCCCATCGTTCTAAAGGGGTTTAGTAATGACAAGTATAAATTACGTTGTCATAATTTTTATTGGCATAACGTTATTCGGCATAATGATCGTTACGCAAAAGTATTATTAGGCGTAAATATTTTGCCATAATGTTTATTGCTATAAGTAGGTACTGTTGGCATAATAATAATGAAGCATAATTTTACAAATCATGATTTTATAAACGCATTAGTCGATGACACCCATGTGACTAAGAAAGTGATGAGTATGAATGTTGATGGATGGAGAGGACGAGGAAGGCCAAAGAAAAGATGGATGGATTGTCTAAGGAATGATATGAAAGAAAAAGGAGTAAATGATACTGTGACGTCTGATAGGGGAGAATGGAAGAAGAAAACGTGTTGCGCCGACCCCAAATAGAATGGGATAAGGGCAGGAAGAAGAAGATTTTATAAACGCATAATGATATTGACAAATAATGTTATATTTTATAAAGCACCGTCGTCAATGGGAGCCCCGCACAGGGCTCCAATTTATGCCTGAAATGTAGGTACACTTCTACTTAACATTTTGGGGATTACAGGCATGATATTATGTTGTCCAGCATAAATCACGGCACTGTCCACTTTCTACAGTTGTTCTTAACTAGCAAAGCTCACGTTTTGAAAGTATCACATTTCACTGGTCACACATCGATGCGTTGTTTTCGGCGAGCAACGTTAATTGTTCATTCTTAACATCGGTCAAGCTGATGAAAGTAAAACTACATTTTGTGTATCGCTAAGGAAATTTCCTAGCTTGAATAGGCCATAGTACATTTAGCGAGCAGTGGTGTCCCAGTGGTAAAGGCCCCGACTTACGAGTTTAACTTAGGTTGCGGGTTCGAACCCAGCCAGGCGCTATTACTTTGTGTGATTTATACCATCACCACTGCTCTCGAAACGGTGAAAGAAAATATTATGAGGAAACCGGCATGTCCTAGACCCAAAAATTCGAAGACATGTGACATCCACCAAACCGCACTGGGTCCGTGTAGTGGATTGGTCCAGTCAGGAGAGAGTCGTCACAGAGAGGAGGTGGGATCATTTATAAGCTAACCGAAACCGAGAAATGACCCCTATATCAACTTTAATTAATGTCGTTTTGACGTTGATAGTTTTTTAGACAAGTGTTCAACAGATGGAAAGAGCTATGCTCGGAGTTTCTTTGTGGGGTAAAATCCGGAACATGGATATTCGGCGAAGAACCAGATTCACCGACATAGCTCGTAAAATTTGCAAGTTGAAGTGGCAATGGGCAGGCCACATCGCTCGTAGAACTGACAACCGATGGGGAAGAAAAGTTCTCGAGTGGCGACCACGGACCGGAAGACGCAGTGTAGGCAGGCGACCACTAGGTGGACCGACGACATCGTGAGGGTCGCGGGCAACCGATGGATGCAAGTGGCGAATTGTCGTTCGGCCTGGCGGTCTAAGGGGGAGGCCTATGTTCAGCAGTGGATGTCTTCCGGCTGATGATGATGATGATCAACAGATGTTTATCTTTTTCGTGGTAAGACCTAAGACGGCTAGTGTTTGTAGAAACTTGAACGCCCATTTAAAACAAGCATATTTCACGATAAATATTGCATTAAATATGTAATGGAGATCTAATTTAACGAGCTATTTCCTATTTCAGCTTCCTGCATTTATTTCCGTCTAGGCATAGTCTTACTAAGTAAGTTAGGAAATCGATTATTTATGGTAAGCAGGCTGGATTTGATATGCTCTCGCTTTCTATGAATTCTAATTTACATAGTTGTTGTAAACAATGTTACATTTAAACAACAGATTGTATTGTGTGCTTTTGTAATTAGAAGAATGTGTGCCACATAACCCTATGCTTTTTTTTTTTATCGTGGTAAAATCATCAAATGAGTCCTCCCACCCCGGGCGGGGCGGGAGGGACTGTCAGACTTGTACTGACTAAAATCCACGGTGTCCTTCAATACCCCTTTGTGTTCCGGGGTCACGGTAATGAGATAAGTCCCGCGACCCCGGCAGGCTTTGGCCCTCTAGAGAGGGGGCCCCGTCATCATGCTGACGCTCTTTGAGGCGCGCGTGGAACACAACGCGCCGTCGACCCGGGACATAACCCTATGCTTGCATTTTCCGAAGAATTTGGCAGTTGATAACCTCAAAGTACATTCACATTGTCACATGTTTAAATGGGTGGCTGACCGTGTGTCGCGGTTTCGATTCCCCCACGGAATAAATATTTGTCTAACCTACAATTAGTCGTTCCGGACCCTCTTCTTCCATATTTCTCTATTACACTTAATTTCACCTGAAAAATCTGTAAGTATTTCACGGATCACTGAATCTAACCTTAAACGACCCCTGCCGACAGCTAGACATACGAAACAATGGCGCAGGTCACTTCCGGTCATCAATTGTATACCAATTGAATTCGACATACATACAGCTGACTCAGTGAGGTCAATGTCACTTTATTATGTTGTCGATACAATGGGAGATTCTACCGAAATTATATCGGTGGAAACATGAGGAAAAGTCACGGGAATTTTAATGTTAAGCATAACATCACGCTTGTAATGATACTCAAAGGTTTAGACAGAGGAGTATCTAAAAGTACACCCACATTACGCCGGTTATTTTTCATGTAAAGTTTAAGTCCATATACATTGGTGGTGAACGAAAAGAAAACTCCAATAACACCTGGGAATCAAACCTGGTACCTGATCATGCTTAGCAGTCTATACATATACAGAGACCACAAGATTTATTTGTATTTTATTTAAATCGTACTTGAAGTAGATATTTACTAAGTTTATTGTGTGAAAAACTGAAAATGTACCTTTAGTTTACGAACAAGGAACTAATCTATAATCCGTCAAAGTTCCCGTTTACTTTCTTATGTATTTTCCTGTAACGTATGGCTTTGGTGTTCTTAAACTATATCTGTTCTTTCTTCCACAGTGCTTGAACGTGTTGGTAGCCGCCGGCGCAGCGGGTGCGGACAACAACAAACAGCTTTCCTCTTACAAAGCAATCCACGCCTGCGCCTGCGCACCGGGGGAGGCACGAGTAAGTATACAATCTTATTTAAGAACGTATGGTAAGCTTCAGATAAAACTCACCCCTTTTGTTACTGACATCACTACCAAAGGGGGTGTAACTATCTTCTTTAAAAGCGTGAGGTGGAGTAGAGTCTTCACCTAGTTATCAAGAGATGATAGAAGAGTTGGTAGACTTAAAGTTAGACGTGAAGATAATGCTCAGATTCCGGATAAGATCCGGTCGCGTAGACCAGTTAAAATTGGCACACAAGGGAATAGGCCTGTAGTCTGTAGTAAGTGGGAGAACTGGGAGAAGGCTGTCCTGCCTGTGATGATGAAGAACATGATAATTATCTCCTATTGTCAACATTCTTCTTCTGCCCTTCAACATTCCCTTATCCCAATTAATTGGGGTGGGTACATTAAGTCTTTTGCTTCCATCCTTCTCTGTTAGACCTGAATTCCAGTATTGTCAGCATCACAGTACGGTGCTATATAAAACACAATGTGTATTCGTTATAGCAACCGAAGTACGCCACTGAGATCAGGATAAGAGTAATTCAAGCCCAAGTTGTGATCCAATAGTCATTCGTTTCGAGGCATATTATCATCTTTCATTTTGTCCATACATCGTTTTATTGTTCTTTCCCTACGTTTCTAGCCATCGAAATCAAAACTCTCTTCACGATATCTTTCCCATTCTGTCATATCATACATCAAGATTTTTGATTTTTAATCCTTAGTTTCACTTGTTTAAAGAACCCTGCCCCACGTCAGGAAATTCCTAGTGCGTTTACAAATATTTAAACTCGGCATAAAAAGTCAGACCAGCCAGGTTAGACGAATACTTATATAAGAAGAAGTTTTCTTTAACAGTTTATGGAAGTAGCTTGAGTATTAAATCATGTATACTGTGACCAACTCAGCTAAACGTGCTTGTATAAAATGACTACAATAACACGAGACTGAACCCCTGACCTTCCGTCGTTCACCGACTGCCTCGTGTTTGTTTAACTTTTTTTTGGACTCTGTTCTGGTTTTCTTACGTTCATTTTGACGGAGAGAGTTACGCAAGTAACGGTTACAATTTTTTTTTTCATTTCGCTAATGTTGTATTATACAATGGGTAATTCATTATAGAATATGTTGATGATTTTCGTAATAAACATAGTAATCAAATGAGTTGTTTTACATCCCATTAATCCATTTGTTCTATGTACCTCGTCGGGAACATTTTAATAACTATAAAAATTTCGGAACTATGAACTATTTATGTTCTAAATAGCGCTATTAAATAGAAAACCTAAAAAAAAATCTATTAAGAACTTCTTTTTGTATCTCAAGATTTCGACGATTTTTTCAAAACTTGCTTCGTCTGAGATAGCATTTTCACATTAGCAAGCAGCAATATAGAGGTTTTTTACGGCCCCAACATATTTTATTTGGGTATATCATCAAGTGATTCATACCACCCCCTCCCCATCCCCCCTCAAATGAGTCCTCGCACCCAGGACGGAACGGGAGGGACTGTCAGATTTGTACTGGCTAAAGTCCACGGTGATCTGTCAATGGCCCTTTACGTTCATGGGCCACCAGATGAGACAGTCCCGCGACCCCGGCAGGCTTTGGCCCGGTAAACGGCCCGTCAGGTTTATCCTGTCTTGACTGACTAAAAAACAACGAAATTCCTTCAGTAATCCAAACTAATCCCCTCTTATCAAAATTTCAGTGCGCCTTACCAAACTGCATCAACATCAACGGAACCCGCTCCCCCTTCTACTTACACGCGCCCGAGCGAGAGCGACGCAACTCTGTGGCGGAGCGACGCTGCTCTGAATCCACAGTCGGGACGCTGGGCTCGTCCCGCTCGGGACCGGCCGACGGCTTGTATGTGAACCCCATGCAGAGGGCCGCGTCTACCACTGTGACGCATCATAGCTCCTCCGGGGAGGAAAGTTCAGGTAATTTTGAAGGTTATTTAGTCTTTTAGGTTATTTAAAGTGGGACGAGTTAGACAGCTGGAGAGCGACGCAACTCAGGGGCAGAGCGACGCTACTCAGACTCAACTGTCGGGACGCTGGGCTCGTCCCGCTCGGGACCGGCCGACGCGACGGTTTGTATGTGAACCCCATGCAGAGGGCCGCGTCTACCACTGTGACGCATCATAGCTCCTCCGGGGAGGAGAGTTCAGGTAATTTTGAAGCTTATTTAGACTTTTAGGTTATTTAAAGTGGGGCGAGTTAGATAGCTAGAGAGCGACGCAACTCAGTAGCGGAGCGACGTTGCTCTGAATCTACAGTCGGGACGCTGGGCTCGTCCCGCTCGGGACCGGCCGACGGCTTGTATGTGAACCCCATGCAGAGGGCCGCGTCTACCACTGTGACGCATCATAGCTCCTCCGGGGAGGAAAGTTCAGGTAATTTTTGAAGGTTATAATAGTCTTTTAGGATATTTAAAGTGGGACGAGTTGGACAGCTGGTTCATGGCCTTAGATCAGCTTGGGCTTTGAACTTTGAACTTTGGATGTCGGAAAGCTGAATGTATGAAACTTTAACATGCTGATGAAATTTGTGTGAAACGGAACAACTACTTGTCGATTGTACAAATATTTGTTTCGTGCGGGCGAACCCGCGTCATGCAGCAGCAGTCGATCGCTACACCATTGCACTTACCTTGCGGCCAACCTGACCTCTATATTTCTACAATTTGTTTTCCGAGGAGGCTTTTTTTAACCCTTAATCACCTGACCACGACTTAGAGCCTCTGGAAATCTTGTTTTTCAAATTATTTCGTTAGGTATTAATGAAGGTTACCTGGTCTTTTAGGATATTTACAAGCCGTGTGCCTCACAGTGGGATGAGCTGGACAGCTGTTCCATGGCTTTGTATAAGAGATAACCTGAAGTTATGGAAAGAGGCTGTGGGACGTCGCAGGTTTACAGTTATGGTGGGAGCCATGGAATTTCCCCTAGACCAAAATTGCAAACGGAGTGAGCATAGACCTTTTTATCGTGGTAATTTCATCAAATGAGTCCTCACGCCCAGGGCGGAAAGGGACTTTCAGTCTCGTACTGACTTAAATTCACGGCAATATCCCTTTACGTTCCAGGGTCACGGTTACCGGAATAGTCCCACAACCCTGAAAGCAGGGCTAAAAAGCTTATCGATATGAAATTGGTGGATGTTAAGCTTCACAACTTGACTCATCACCGCAAGGTTTCTTGTTGGTCTTCTATAGAATGAACTTCGGAGAGTGTGCGCAAGAACTTTACGACTTCATCCCACTGGACCCCTTTTTTAATTTAACATTTTAACTATCGAGATTTACATCAAAGCCTCTCTTTTAAAACGGTGAAGGAAAACATCGTGAGGAAACCGGCATGTCCTAGAACCAAAAATTCGAAGACATGTGACATCTACCAATCCGCACTGGGTCCGCGTGGTAGATTACGGCCCACTCCCTCTCACAGAGAGGAGGCCTGTGTCCCACCAGTGGGAACATTTATAGGCTGATGATGATGACATCATAGCCATGTTATAACTGGGGTGGGTTTACGAGAAAATAATAGGTATGAATACCCATTATCGTAATAAAGAACGAGATAGGATTGTAGCACATTCCATTCCACAAAATTGACCAAATTGCAACTGACCTACACACCAAAACACTTCAGCCATATTTGCATTATTACATTGACGACCAAAAACATAATCTTTAAAAGCACTAAAACCAAGTTTCCATAAATAAATAAACATATCGATTCTCAGATATTAGTGTTACCAGATGAAAAAATAAAAAGTCCGGAGAAAAGAAGATTTTTACAGTTTGAAAATTTTCTCTCAAACGTAAAATTTTCGCTCACGCGTTGCACATAGGGTTACCAGATAGAAAATTTAAAAGTCAGGAGATAAAGTCTGAATTTCAATCATGAAAAACGCAAAATATTTCTCGAGTTTTACAACTGTCGTGAGCGCAGTGCGTGCGGATAGGTTTCTACCATCTATCTCTCCCATAAGTTTCATAGATTTTAAGGTTCGATTTTATATGTGCAACCCACAAGACCAAAATCGATTTTAAAATTAGTATCAATATGATAATATTATTATTGTTTAAAGAAGATTATTTTTGTTTGTCTAATAAAAAATCTGCAAATGCTATTCTTGGTGAAAAGTGAAAAAATCCTGAGATTTCTTGAGATTACTTAAATCCGGCTGCAATCCTGAGAAAACCGTAAAAATCCTGAGTTCTTAGGACAAATCCTGAGATATGGTAACCCTATCAGATATACCAACCGGTAATAAATTCCAAATTTCTCAATATAAAGTGGTATTGGACACTTTTGCTTTCCAATATACAAGAGATAAGCATCTCGAGATGAAAGTAAGAGTCGACCGGAGGTGTGTGACGTCACAAGGTCGATCGCGGACAGTTAAGCCGGTTCTTGAATAGCGACGCGTGCGCACGCACTACATAAATTATACAACAACGTTCTGCCATTATGTACTAGGGTATATAAAAATTTCTCCCATTTTTGAGTTATGTGACTTTGGACAGTTGACGCCTTTTTTTTATTAAATTAAACTTCTAAACACGATGTTCTGCCTCAGTGGTTTAATGGTCGTAGTGCGACTGCTAAGCAAGTTGTCTTGAGTTCGATTCCCATTTTGGACAAATTGTTATTAGATTTCCCATCACATATTCTTCAGTACCACGGAGTCTGGATCGACCGCCGCGTCCGCAACGGACGCACGAGCTCGAGCGGCAACGTCGTTGTGTGGCTCGCGAGGCAAACGTCAGCAGAGGCCCTTTGCAAAAGCAAAAGCGATTTCCTCCTACATAAAAATAAAAATCCTATTGCAAAGTAAAACTTACAAGTAGGTACCTATTTTACTTCAAAGTAGTTTCAAAATGCTCGCCGTTATATGCCCCGTTCTTTACACTAACGTAACATATCATAAGTCATTTACCTACTGAAGATGTAAAACCAGTTTTCTGATGACTTTTATTACTGGTGAGATACTTTTAGAACAGGTTTTCCATAATGATAATCGATTAAAGGTATGACATGACACATGGCACGACTAGTATGGGATTTTTTACTATTTCATTCATAATTTTTGAATACCAGTTTTGATGGTTCATTGTGCCGAAAGCTGGGAGACCCACCCACAGTGTTATTATATTTAACCGAACCGTCGTCGGAACAACGATCCTTCCTATTTTCTTCACACCCTTAAAAAGAGGGTGAAAAGTTGTAAGACCGGCAACCAGAACCTTTTGAGTTAGAGGTGTCCATGGGCTACTTATCCGCCAACCTAGACTGGGCCCGCGTGGTGGATTAGGGCCCACTCTCTCCCCTCTCTCTACCCCTCTCACAGAGAGGAGGCGTGTGTCCCAGCAGTGGAAAATAAGTTAAAAATAACTAAAACCCGACTACGAAAATAACGAGCACTGAAAAGTATAAAACAAGAACAATATTCATTTGACCAATATTGTGCTAGCCGTGGTCGTATGCCACCTAACCAATAAAGATTGTGTGATAAAACCGCAGGTAGCATACGACCACGGCTAGCACAATATCATATATATCCCCTAGAGGGCGCCATATTGGATTTGGTGACACGTCACCTACCCTATAACCAGCGGACAACTGAGACGCTTATAACGACACCTCATTTGTCATGTAGTGATAAGTAGTTTAGAAGTTATGAGGGAACAGACAAACATACATACAAACATGCATACATACCGGTCAAAATCATAACCCTCCTTTTGGCTTTGCCGTAGTCGGGTAAAAAATTAAAGGCTACTTGTTTGACACCTTTACGGTATAATATTTTTTAGGTTTCCAACCGTAAGGGGTAATAATGATTTAAAAAAATGAGATAGGAATTCGTTCCTTATATAAATTGGTATTCAGCTACGTCTGATTAGATTGCAAAAGCCCGCCCAAACATACATCACGACAGCATTGATAGAAGATCAGATACATCTAAGAATTAAGATTATAAAGCTCTTTTTTAGATGATTAGGCTATACGCCTCCGCGTTATTTAGGTACTCCTTGGCAAATACAGGTGTAATAATATACGTTATGTTTACCAACTAATACTGAAATGTTCACGTAAGAAAAATAATAACAATTACCTACATTTCCAAGAACAAATTTCCAGCACCGATCAGGCATTCATATTTCGTTACTTCATACGTTATTCAGTGTCTACTTTATAATAATCATTCCTAGATTCCTACGTAATCGTAAAGCTATCATCCAATTCCTATGTCAGGAAAATTCTTATCGGGATTTCCCATTGGACATTTTTTTAAGTATTTAATGGTAATTGATGTTAGGTACTGCTCTTATAATAACAACATTTAATAAGCCTATGATAGCCTATTAATAAGCCTTCGGAGATTACAGATAAGGTTTTCTGTTTTGCATTAAATTATGTTCTAAAAGATATCCAATATTTAGCTTCCAATCGTGCTTTTCGTCAACCTTATACCTATTATAGATTCCACTCTCTATAATATAGATTTTCAATCATAGATAGCCTATAAACACAGCAACCATTATACCATTACATTTGCCATTTTTGCCAAGTAGACGCGTGAAAAATCGAGCGGATCTAATTGTGAACACGACGGAAGTGACTCCCCAGGAAGCGCATACGCAGGCTTAGGTAACGGTTGCACCCCATTGAGCAGTTGATTTCCTACCGTGGTCGCGAGCGGACGTGTTATCCGCAATTAATTTAGCCCAAATGTAAAAAAAATACATAAAGAATACTGGCAATGTGTGGTTCACATCGCATTTATGTTTTTATTTTTTTTGTGGGTGTGTCAATAGTGACATTAGTTTTTTTATCACTCCCGACGAAAAGGGTTTTATAAGTTTTTAATGGGCTGTATATATAATCTGTGGTTTCTGGTTTTTGGGATATTCAAAATGGATGTGGCCAAGAGATCTTTGATACAGGATTGGGTTGACGTTATAGATTTACAATTAGGTGTGTTAAGTGATTAGTTGGCATATTTACCTATGTTTTTTATTTATAATGTATTTCGGAAAAGGATAAGCGTTTATAGGTAGTGTATTGTATTTATGTAGTTTATTATAATGCATTTATTTATTACTTTATCATCATTGTTAAATGATTCTTCTTGTTTAAATAAATTCAGAAAGAAAAGTGGACTGCCCATAGTCCTTGTTCTTCCGCAAAACTATCCTTAAAAACAAATATTAAAAGTTTTGTCTCAAAACAGCTTTTCCATCATAAAAATGACGAACTTCTGTAAAAAGTTTCATCCTCTATATTTTATTTTCAAGTCAATATTTGGAAATAAATCCACGTTAGTTACTCACTTTCCTTGCATATAAGGAACTCTTGCACGATTGTTTTTTGCTTCCAGGTGGCCTACCGTGCACTAAGAGCTCGTGGCAAGGCTCCAGACCCGACACTTATCAATTATTTTAATTTTAAATAAATCATATAAAGTGAAAGATACTTGGGTACAAGTTCTTATAAAGCACTCATAACTGGTTTTAATTAGAAAAAAACAAGGAAAAAAGAAAGAGCCATGAACCGCACCCAAGTAGTCGGAAATAAGCGTTGTGGTTACGCAAACAGCCAGATATCCTGAATCGTTATTCGTTAATACCCGTTGAAAATAATCGTTTTGTATGATCATAAATTGCTATCTTTACAATACATTTATATCTTGCCAGTATATTTTTATAGTTTAGGCAAAGTTGTATCATAGTAACCCCCATTCGCTAGTTTAAAAAGGTACAAATTCCGTGATTGCTAACTGCGAAATTCCCTATGGAAAGATTCAATAGGACTGTTTGACCTGGGAAATGAACATAGAGCTTCCATGCTAACTCGCGTCTTTTGCACTAGGTAGGTACAATAAGACTTTCAGTTATTATATTTGAATAATTAAATCTTAATCATTTCTTCTGATCACTTCTTCTATGCAGTATGATTATTTAAACGAGGGGGAGACGTATTCAAAACCATAACCATAGTCATTCCTGACCTAGACTAAGGTCAAGAGCAAACCCATTTTACATTTAAAAAAAAAACATAACGGAGTATCCGACTATAATCCTAATAAAATATAAACTAGAAAGAAAACAGATAATAGAAAAAAAAACATAAAATTTCTCGCAACTTGAGGCTCATGCGGGTTAAATTCCGTACCTATTTATGATATATATTTTTGATATTTTGATGATCTATGATTAAAGTCATACCTAGGTAATAATAACAAACTCGGTTTACCCCATTAGGTAAAAATATCTTGCCTACATAACACAAGCCACAACATAATGATCCAATAATACTGCAATTTTCAAATAATCTAAAGAATTTTGCGTAATCTGTAATAGTAACTGTAGGTGCGATATGATTAATCGTAGATCGGATTGACTGGATAATATGAAGAATCGACTTTATGTAAGTTAAATGTGAGGTGGATAGTGAAGTTGCACGCTAGGTAATTTGTTATCAGTCAATCAGTAGGATTACAAATGGTTGTTGCTACATTCCTGTCTATCCTAAATTGGACACTCATGATTTAAATAAACAAAACTGCTGGATAATCCGAAGACCCTTCCTTTCTGAATCAAAGTGAATCTTTTTATTTTAGGTCATTAAAAAGGCTCGTTTTTCATAAAAATATAGGAAACTAGTGAAAGTTATTTAAAATGTGAAAGTTATTTTTGTTTTTCTCGGGAAAAATAGGTCATATTTTTTTTAGGGTTATATGCAGGTTTGTTTGTCTCTGGATACCTGACAACGTATTATGTAACATTATTTTCAGAAGAATCGGTTTATTGGATTTATATTAAGTTAGAATTCAATCAAATCAAATAATTTATTAAAATTTGCATCGAATGTAGGTAACATTGAATCAGTAAAATTAATGAAATTAGGTGGAATAGATAGGAGTGAGCCACGTACAATTCAGTACATTCTGTCTGGAAATAGGCACGCACAATTTCAAGAAATGTAAATCTATCTACGTATACACCGTGACTTTTTAGTCGTCTTACAACGGCAGCCCAGTTCATGTATCCAATGACTAGAACACGTTTATAATAAAAAAATAGGTATTTAAGAGATTTGAAAAATTTAAAAATAAAATTTTAATTCGTTATTATGACGCAAGGTGTAGTAAGAATCACCCTTGTCTCATAGAAAATGGAAATGGAATGATCTGCCCGACTATTGCGATGGGTAGGTATACTCTACAGCTTGATACGTACCTAAACATTTTAACAGGGTGTTTCATATTTATAATTTACCTATTAAAAATTATTATTAACGATAAAAAAAAACTCGCCTAAATTTATATCGCCTATTTTAGGTCGGATACATTAAGTGGACCACTTTTGTAAGACGACTAAAAAGTCACGGTGTATAATTACAAATAAAAATGTCACAAAAGAAATCATGCATACTGAAAAATTGATTAGTATAGGATTGATTGTACTCCCCTTCGTATTGGCAAGAAACTCCAGACTAACTCCATGAAAGATATTGGAGAAGCTTCACACCCTTCCTCATGACTCTGAAAGCCAAAAATCACATCTAACAGCCACAATTCTCCCCAGCCTGCTCCGCATCAGACGCAGACCACACAGCCAGCGGCTGGTTCCTGCACAACAACGGCAGCAGTTCCGGAGCCCCGGCGGCGTTGTACCAGCGTGTGCGTGACCTGTTCCACACGCGCTCCCCCGGGCCCAGGGTCCCTGCTGAGGGACAGGAGGCACCCGCTATGACTGGTAAGACCGTTACAGAAAGAAATCATTTAGAACTTTAGATCCAGTCCGTCCCTTGCTGTCTTTCTCCAGGAACGTACTAAGCTGAGGTCCATTCCCCACAGAGGACGCCCTGAGCTTATGGTCGCTTACGTTAAGGTCGATATCGTGCCCTACCATGTCATAAATGATGGTAACTTCGTTTAGCTGTCTATATCTGTGGTATAAAAAAAAACTTTTTGTAATTTTAGAATAATTATGTAGTTTTTCGTGAGGAAACCGGCATGTCCTAGATCCAAAAATTCGAAGACATGTGACATCTACCAATCTGCACTAGGCCCGCGTGGTAGATTACGGCCCACTCCCTCTCACAGAGAGGAGGCCTGTGTCCCAGCAGTGGGAACATTTATAGGCTGATGATGATGTAGTTTTATTTCTCCAAGAAATTCACAATTGCAATTTCATAGACGATTGATAAACTAAACGTTTTATTTGAAGACCATTGCAGAGACCGTTGAATTTGTTGTAAAAAAAGTCATTGAATGAATTTACCTACAGCCCCACTCACAAGGCATAATAACTAGTAAAAGTTCTGTAGCTGCCCATTTCAAATCGTAGATCTCTATAGAGAAGAATGAGCAAGAAACTTTATGGACACCCTTTCCAAACCAAGACATTTTTATACAATTTTGAATTCAAGGTTTGCTTAGTTGAGATGTGAAATGAAATACGTGTACGTAAAATCTGTTATTCAGTTTCCGAAATTTTAATTTCTCGGTAGTTAGAATATCGTTATTGTCCAGGATCGAGGCAGTCCAAAGAGCCGGACGACTCCATTATGACCGGTAAGGGTTTACCTACAAAACTGGAGCTAGCTTCTACAGGGTTACTTTTCAATGGCCGGCCAAATGAAATGGTTCAGAATCGATAACATTTTATATTGTTATTTTCGTTAGTATTTAATTCCTATCCACAACTAAAAACAGAAGTGTAGATAATACAACAGCATGATTCAGACCTACATGGGTATTAGTTGGCACATAGGCATCAATTTTGCCTTAACGATGCACGCACATACACAAGTGCACACGCACATTTTTAGTGCACATTTGCAAATTAATGGTTTTGTTTTATGTTAGTGAATTTGGCAATAATATTCTAAAAAAATATACCGTCATTTTCATTATCATCATCTTATTTAAAATTTTGGCTGGTCATTGAAAATTACCGTGTATTCATCATCCGATACTGTAACTTGAGCTGTTTTCTTTCTGTATTCTCTAGTAATGTTTGCTTCGAGCTAGAAAACCCTATTACCATTTGCTTATGTTCTAAACTATCTTCGAGTTTATAGTCTTCAAAGCAATACCACCCTGTCATGTATAGAGACATTCTTCAAATATTCTTGTCTGAGAACTTGCCATGCTGCTTTATTTCATCATGTAGCTTCATCATAGTAATTAAGCCAAAAGATGATGTCAACTTTCTGATGAAACCTTGGCGTACGATCATCATAATTGAAATATGAGTAAATCAATAATTGATGGCAAGGTTGGCGCAGTGGCTGTTTGAGTGACTGCTGCCTTGCGAGTCGCGGGTTCGATTCCCGCACGGAACAAATATTTGTATGATCTACAAGTAGTTGTTCCGCGTCTGGGTGTTTGTTTAAGTGACTTTAAATGTGTGCACACACTCACGAGCCGAGAAATTCCTAGGCACGACTTTTTTTTTAATTTTGCCACAATTTTAAAAGAAGATTCAATTCTAAAAGAAACCACAATTTTTTCAACTTTATTACCTACACATTCTTACCAAGATCTTTATGCAGTGAAAGCAGAGATCCACGGCTCTGCAGAAGCGACGACTGCGCAGGAGCAGTCCGACAGTGATAGTGGTGCTGAGGCCAACAGGCGCGACCATCACTATGAAGACATCTACATGCCCAGGGAGGAACAACAGAGGAGAAGGTTGGTAGATTATATTGTTTTTGTAATATTTGTGATAATTATTATTTAGAATGAGTAAGTGACCCAGTGGTACCGTCCAACTGTTTGAATATTATCCTAATTAGAATGTACAATCACTCATCTAAATTCTAATTCAATTGACAGGCCTGTTGGTCTAGTGGTTAGTGACCCTGACTTCTATGCCGGAGCTCGTGGGTTCGATTCCCTCCTAGGACAAATGTTTGTGTGATGAGCACGATCATTTGTTCTGTGTCTGGGTGTAATTTATCTATAATATGTATGTATTTAGAAATATATGTAAGTATAAAAATATAAAAAATAGTGTTCCACCGGTGTGGGAGCGGGGTCCAAGCTACCGGTGGTTAGGGCTCCAGAGACAGGAACCTCCTCACAATGCGAGCCGTATCAAGAAGTACTGCCTTCTGAATCAGGCCCTTGATCCAACCCCCTAATGAGAGCCTCGAAAGATGTTCGTCGAGGCTTTTTGCCATCAGACCATTGGCAGTAACGACAATCGGCACAATGATAGCCGAGCTCACATTCCACATGTCGACAACCTCGCGCGCCTTTATTATTATTATTATTAATCTCAGATGCCTTTCCAAGTCGAAGTACATCTCCTAACACTGCTATTTTCTAAAGACTCGGTAATCAATTCTTTAGTGGATTTTCTACGACATAAAGTTGAAAATCTATTACAAAATCATCGACGAGCTCTTCATAGAGTCTTTTATAGAATACCATAGCTGGTCTTCCTTCATCCAATCTTCAATCCAACTGGCGGTCCATAACCCGTCCTAGATAATATTCAGTTTGACGATAAGTACAAATTGCTCTACCAGTTCCATCATTGTATCTTTGTTGTCCATCAGGAGCAGTTCTCGCGACTCCGGTAGTCACAGCCGCCCCGGGAGCGCCGCCCTGGTAGTGGACTACAACACCAAAGACAATACTGACACGTAAGCTCCTTTATACAGGGTGTAAGAAGACACTTTACGAAGCCGTTAACTACGCATACTGTACATCTAACTAAGTAGCTTTACGCTAAAATTGTCGCTGGGAACCGACTTTTATTTTTAAAAAAATAAGTTGAAAATCCCAGTCTAGAGAAGAGGGTCATCGACCATTGAAAGTAAATCAAACGCAAACTAACATAATCCGTGCGTTTCTGCATTTATTTCTTACGTACATTACTGTTCGTAACTTCAAATGCGTAATTTATTTAGAAAAATCGAAAATTCAGGTAATGTTTGTTTAGAAAAAAGTTTTGTAATAATACTTAGAATTCGATTTTATAAAAAAAAAGTTTTAAAAAAATGCAACTTTGACCTTCAATATCTCGAGAACCCGTGGTGTCCCAGGTATGGTCTAAAGGAAAAAAATGATCCAAATAATGGGTAGAATACGTGGCTTTCGGCTTCGTTAAGTGTCTTCTTTTCTGCTAATCATGACATTTCTGGATGCGATTCCCAGGTCCATCGGAACTCTTGGGACTTACCATAAATAATTTTCTATTATGGCCTTTTAATGTTAATAGGTTCGCCTTCTTTATTACTGTTGTTAGTTGTGAAACGAAATTATCTTACAGCATTTTTATTGGTTAAATAAAGCCAGAGTTGCTGTTGTTCTTTGACGTGTACTATTATGTATAGGCACCTACTTCTGCTATATAAATACTTCTGCCTCGTTGGACTAGTGGTCATAAGTGCGACTGCTGACCATGAGATCCCAGGTTTGATCCTCGGGTCGGGAAAAACGTGGGTGTTTATATAGGAATTTCTCTTTTCTAATTTGTGCTCGGCTGATGGTAATAGGCTCGCCGCCTTTTTACTGGGAACTGTAACCCAAGTACTGCGAGGTTATTTTTAAATAAAGCCCTTTCTAATCTAGTATTATTTTCCGTAGCGCAAGCAAAGCATACGAAGAGGTAACTCCAGCATTAGAGGCGCATACCAAGTCAACGATAGCCACCAAACTGGCCGCCCTCACACACAAGGCACAAAACTTTGTAAGTTATAATTTTTTTTTCATTCTATCTGCTTAGCCTTATTCCAACTACGTTGAGGTCGGCTTCCAGCTTAAATTTTGCAACTAAAAAAAATTAAACTACTTACTAGGATCCAGCTCCTAGAGGCCCACCCCGGGTAACTTGTCAAGCTTGCCCATGCGAGTCGTGCGATTTGCAATTTCTACAAGGTAACTAAAAAACGTCTATGCTATATACTACGATATAATGATGCAATTCGTTTGACTTGACGTCGTTGTGGCGAGCGTGTTTTGTTTTTCACCTACCCGTAGATAACCGCACATTTCCTATCATAAGTCGTAGTAGTAAGGATGATTTTCACTTGTAGTTGAAATCAGTCAAATTGCGTCGCATCTCATCATCAGCAAGCTCTCTAACTGTAACCTGCAGTGACACACTGGTGATGGTACGCTTGACCAGGGTCGACTGACTCACAACCATCTTGTCGGAGTCAGCCAAACAACTTTTATTATGTTCTCTTCTCTTCTGCCTGGCCTTAATCCCATTTATTTGGGGTCAGCCCTTCTGGTCAATCTTCGCCAGGACGGTCTGTCCTGGGTCTTCTGGGATGTTAATTGTGTCTTCTTCAGATCTTTTTCAATAACTGACATCCATGTAAGGGTCTATCGCGTCTGTTGGGCTGGGTATCAATATCGAGCACTTTTCTCGTCATGTGGTCCGATGGTAGCCTCATGACATGACCGTACCATCTTAAGCGGCTCTCCATTATGTTCTAACTAACCAAAAAGAAACGAACTCCTGCGCACCGACAAAGAGGCTGTCAGACTCAGACAGACTGGTGGAAGGAAGTACTTCATCATCTTATCAGACAAAAAAAAAGTCGATGAAAGAGAGAGATGGTTGCGAGCCAAGAGGCCTTGGTTAGGCCTGCCACTGCCATTAGAATCGCTCAGCCGTCACCGCAGATTACAGGTAGCCTGTAGTACTGGTGGCCTGCCATGACGCTTGACGCTTAAGAAAGCGTGAGTAGTTCTGGCACTATAGCCAAACGGCAATCGACAATCGCTAACGTTCAGCAGTCAATAATACATTTTCAACTTTATACTTCATTGCATAAAGTTGAAAATCTATTAAAGATTACAGATCGTTTTCGTTTGTTTCGTTCGCTATCGCTCAGCAGTCTTTACTAGACTTTCAACTTTATGCGATGGGGTATAAAGTTGAAAATGTATTAGCGACTGCTGAACGTTAACGATTGTCGTTTGGCTACAGGCCCTGGTCAGGGAACGAGATGGCACTAGACGACTTGTATAGCTCTGTCTCCTTCCCACAGCCTAATAACTACTCACGCTTTAAGACGTCATGGTAGGCCCTCTATTGCTCGAAATGGACCACTAAGAAGTGAATCCGACCCATCCAAAATGATAGTCTTCCTCTCTCTTTTCATTGCCATAAAACCTACTTTAATAGACCTCTCTCCCTCAGGCCAGCCGCCTCTCCTCCGCGGCAGGCAGTCGCCGCGCCTCCGTGTCCGACGACACCGCCGTAGTCGCGGCTGCTTCGGCTTCCTCCGGCGTGTCTTCGGGCGGCAGCTCGGGAGATGAAGCACCCCCACCTCCCCCACCGCCGCCCGCGCCCCCCGCACCCCCGCCACCTGTTGTGCTGGAAGAACCGGCGCTTAAACCTTCGGAGCTGAGGAGTAGGTTGGGTAAGTGGTTAAGTAGTTTTAGTAGCCCATGCAGAGTCACTGCGAGAAATTCCGAGAACATCCGAGAAGTGTGAATGTGAGAGGTTTTTCTACGTTTCTTTCTCTTTACTAGACGTCACGAGGAGACTTCTGGCCGTGTGTCTGTATGGGCTATGTCCACTTTGCAGGAAATAGAAATGAGGAGATTCGTAGACGAACTAAAGTTGAGACATAGCCCAGCGTATTACCAAGTTGAAGTGGCAGTGGGCAGGCCATATAGCACGCAGAACTGATGGTCGATGGGGCCGTAAGGTTCTCGAATGAAGACCACGCACCGGCAAGCGTAGCGTAGACGATCTGATGGCCAAGAATACTCGTATATTGCTTTAAATTTTTTCTGACACTAGTAGCGGTCGCCGAGGCATCTCCGTGCTCTGTGCTTAATGCTAAAGGTGGATCCAGACATGGCGAGGCATGCGCTCCGCACGGCGCACAACGCATGCCTCTTCTTGAGGCGTGCGTGTTGACAAATTATACCAACATTATGCTCGGGTCGAGCCATCGCGTGCGAAGCAAACGCCTCGATCATGTTTGTTGCAAGGCAAGTAGGCGCGCAGACTTGGCGAGGCATGCGCTCCGCACGGCGCACAGCGCGTGTGCGGCGGCCGGCTCATTGAGCGAGCAGTGCGTTGCGTTTGGATAGTTGTGTCCGCCTTTGATTTAAATGATTAAGTTTGGATCAATGTTGATATAATTAAGTGTATAAAATTCGAGTTATTTTCTTCAAATGAGAGATCATCGAAAAGCTTATTTCCGTGTTCATAACGCAGGCGGAAGAACTTTTTAACCCACCAACGACGACGACCTTTTTCTTTCCTTTTTTTTTCAATAATTGAATTAATAATTATAAAAGCAGCAGCGGATAAGCGCACGCGATGGCTACGTCCACAAATAATGTAATGCTCGCACTGAGGCACATTGATCTTGAAGCATTTGCCGACATACGTGCGCTCGCCCTCGCACGTGCGTAGCGCATGCCTCGCCACGAATATAAAGGTACACACCTTGCGAGGCATGCGTTGTGCGCCGTGCGGAGCGCATGCCTCGCCATGTCTGGATCCACCTTAAGAGCCTTTACACACGACGTATTTATTATGCGTTGATGAAGCACGTTTGTAGCGGTTACTACGTGACGTCTTTTCGTTTGCGTCCTGATTTCGTTCTACACCCATCGTCATAGCATTTAAAAAACGTAGTGTATAAAGGCCCTTACCCTAACTGAACGTCTTTCATTCATTTTATTCAAATCTAATAGGTCTCTTGACAAGTGAGGGTATGTGACATCAACCTAAGTATTTCTCAATAAAAAAAATAATATGTGTGTTTTGTAAAGCGTTTGTGCTTCAGAAAATGTGTGTGTACGCGCTTATCCTAGTGTATTGACTGGGCGATTAGACTCTGTGTGGTGGGTTACTATAGACTCTGTTTTTAAACGCGTCAAATTGCATGTGTGGTAACAGGCGTATCCACATATGCTTTCACGTAAACGTACTTCAAAAAAAGAGTTACGTGCCAAAAATTTGCTTGTTTGAAGTCTATACCCTTGGAGACGGAGCAGTGGTGGCACAGTGGTATCAGCCCCGACTGACGAGTAGCAGGTCGTAGGTTCGAACCCAGCCAGGCGCATTACTTTGTGTAATTTATTTCATTACCACCGCTCTCAAAAACGGTGAAGGAAAACATCATGAGGAAACCGGCATGTCCAAGAACCAAAAATTCGAAGACATGTGACATCAACCAACCTAGAGAGGAGGCCTATGTCCCAGCAGTAGGAAAATTAATAGGCTGATGATGATGACCTTCGGATACGGCTATTTATGTAGAAATGTTTTTTTTTTATTATATAATTAGTTTTGCTCTTGGCTTCAATCTAGCCTAGAAACAAAGATGAGGCCTTAGATAAAGCTAGCTCATCCAGATGGAATTGAAACTCTTGCGCACCGACAGAACACAGTAAAACTTTTGGCGCCGGAGTCCAATAAGTTAGTGGTCTGGTTTTGCTCTCTTCCGCTCCAACTAGTAGAGAAAAAAAAAACAAAAAGATATGGAGTTAGGTTGAGGTTATGTTAGGCAGCGATTTGCGACTAGGGTTACCATATCTCAGGATTTGTCCTGAGAACTCAGGATTTTTACGGTTTTCTCAGGATTGCGGCCGGATTTAAGTAATCTCAGGAAATCTCAGGATTTTTTCACTTTTCACAAAGAATAGTATTTGCAGATTTTTTTATTAGACAAACAAATACTTAATAATCTTCTAAATACAATAACATTATTATCATATTGATACTAATTTTAAAATCGATTTTCGTCTTGTGGATTGCACATATAAAATCGAACCTTAAAATCTATGAAACCTATGGGAGAGATAGATGGTAGAAACCTATCCGCACGCACTGCGCACACGACAAAGTTGTAAAACTCGAGAAAAACTTTGGATTTTTAATTATTGAAATTCAGACTCTATCTCCAGACTATTAAATTTTCTATCTGGTAACCCTATATGCAATGCGTGAGCGCAATCCGCATTAAATTTTTACGACATTTTAAATTGGTAAGTATACGTTTGAGAGAAAATTTTCAAACTGTAAAAAATCTCACGATTTTTCAATGAAAATCAGGCCTTTTCTCAGGATTTTTGATTTTTTCATCTGGTAACCCTGTTTGCGACGAGACTTGAATAGCGAAATTAGTCAGGCGTGGTATCACTGATGTATTTGTTTTAATCGCTCATGTGTTGCAGATCGCGTCATGGTCTACTGTAGCCTCAGCCTTAGGCTACGTTTACAGGACTGCCATATAGCGTTTTATTCTAAGTTTTATTGTAATTAATTTGTAACGTCATGCTACACGAACCGCTGATAATTTCTTTTCTGAGTTATTAATTTTGTCTCGACTCGCTTCCACTGTTCCTGATTTTTTTCTCGAAAGAGATTGTTGCGGAAATCTAAAGTATAATTTTTATATTATAAAGCTGAAGCTGTTTGTTTAGTTGAACACGCTAATCTCAGGAAACAAAAAAATATTTGTTTGTTGTTTTAAGTTTGCCGTATGTACTTGTATCTTCAGATTTTTTTTTCTTTGTTTACTTGTAGTTTCTGATTTAGCCACACCCAGTTCGTAAATTAACCCTGTATAACATGGTGCTACAACCAATAGGAGCCGAGCTGTGAAGGTGAAACCACGGGGAAGAGCTAGTCTAAAGTAATTTATAATTAACTAGCTGCTCCCCATGGTGCCACCCGCTGCTTAGCCTTAAAGAAGACGTAGAGTGATCATAGACATAACTTGTAATCTTCCTTACAATTCTGGCTATAAAATACAAAAATGTATTTAGATAATATTTATTCCTGCCGGGGTCGCGGGACTTATACCATTACCGTGACCCTGGAACGTAAAGGGCTAATGAAGGACACCGTGGATTTTAGTCAGTACAAGACTGACAGTCCCTCCCGCCCTGCCCTGAGTGGGAGGACTCATTTGATGATTTTACCACGCTAAAAAAAAGACAAATACATAAATATTAATTAAACTATAGATAGAAATATAAAAAATACTAAATTAAAATAAAACTAAACTATTACAGAGCATCGAAAAATTCCTCCTCAACGCTGTCAGCTGGTAATGTGCCCAAGAGACTGGCGGCGTTGCCTCTTTGAATAGCTAAACTAAGCCTTTGACCAAGGTAAAAGCCCACTCTTGGGTCATGAAAAGCGTCAAACAGTCTTTTAGAAATGTCTCTGAAGAGACTGTGAGCAGTCGGACCCCATGGCCCTATAGTTTCAACCCCAAACGGCTCAAAAATATAGTTACTACTTAGGTTACTATATTTACGCCGCTTGAGGTTTTCAGCAACCGCAGCAGCAGCGCCAGCGGAGCACGATGAACTTGGAAGATGGGATGGCGCAAGAGTATCGACACAGGTTGCGTCCCACACTAGAAGCCTACCCATCTTCCAAGGAAACAAAGACATACCGTCCGGTCTTTTGCCATCGTCGCGTGTCAAGCCGAAAAAAATATCGGATTTCAAAATATATTTTGAAATTCGACTAATAGTTCAGAGATTAGCTCGATCAAACAAGCAAACGAAACAATATTTCCACATAGCATAGTAGCACTCTTTTTAAAGACAGTAGCACCACACACCATAGAGTTTGCAAAAAAATAATAAACATCCCCACATACGTGTACCCAGAGAAAATATATAATCATCATCATATCAGCCGTAAGACGTCCACTGCTGAACATAGGCCTCCCCTTTAGACTTCCAATAGGACCGGTTGTAAGCCGCCTGCATCCAGCCTGATCCAGAAAATATATAGTAGAGTAAAATAAAATCTGGAAAGCATAGCTTGTTATTTTATTGTCGTTATTAATCTCTTTACTTACACCAAATTACAGCTTCCTAGTACTTCCGCAGACAGACGCACATACCGAAACTATAAGGCCTTCTTGTGGACTATAGAACCTTAAAAAGTCATATAGTTTGCATACAATATTACCTAATATACATACTCAGATTTCAAGTAAACTTCTCAAAGCGTAATTAAAAACAAAACACTTCCCTCTCGAACCCAAACCAGCGTAAAAATAACCAAAAAAAAAGAACAACCAACTTCAAAATTAGCATAAACCACATAGCAATACCTAATTGTGTCTTAATTAGAAAATTTGGCATCGTCTATTAATATTAATAGAAAGAAATTAAGCTGAGCGGTAATGAAATGCGTTTACTTTCTACCGAAATGGGCTGTTAGTAACGTTCTAATTCTGTGGAGACAATAAAAATAATACGACTTGCTTGCTTTAAAACTTGTGTTGTACTTTCCATTTTAAAACAACCGGTTCAGTCGTGGATTTAATGTGGATTTTTCCAAAATCGTGTCTGGTGAGAGCTGAGGATTAAGGTTTTGCGAATGCCTCACAGAAATCGCAATCAATAAACTTAGTCTACAGCCATCTCAGATTCTTGTGGTATGGACCTTAATTGACTCTGACAATAGAGGTCTCCCACAATCTCATTCTAAAAAGAAAAGAAAAAGAAAGGAAGAAAACGGATTTATTGACAAAAAAAAAATTACAAAGAAAAACAACAAAGGAAACAAAATATTATTCCTGTTTGAGGCCAAAAGGCTCCTATCTCAGCTGCAAAATTTAAAAACAAAAAAGAAACAATGAAGTAACCTCAGAATAATGAATGCTTTAGTCATTATTCTGAGGAAGTAACCAGTGTAGTTTTGTGTGTAACCATTGTCACAATTAAAACCTCTGTCGTATGACAGGGCCCCCTTAGGGCCAAAGCCTGTCTGGGTCGCGGGACTAACGAGCCCCGGAACGTAAAGGGCTATTGAAGGACACCGTGGATTTTAGTCAGTACCTACAAGTCTGACAGTTCCTCCTGCCCTGCCCTGGGTGGGAGGACTCATTTGATGATTTTAACACGTTAAAAACCCCATCGTAATTTTTCAATGTAATTCCTGTTGCTAGCAACACAAGTAATTTGTCTATGATAATTTTATATGTATAATCTGTATTGGAGAGCTCTGTTTGTCTCTGAATCGTTCATTCCCTCTTCTTCCTATACGCTGCGATAACTAAGACGTGTCTCCGTGTGGGAAAATATTAATAAAATAGTTTTGACTGTGCCAAGCTTGGATTCCTTATTTATAACGACCAAAAACAGTCCACGCAACATCGAAGAATCAAACATTCCAAGTTTTGCCACTGTACACTACCAACAATGCGAGGCGAGCGAATAGAAGATATAAATAAAATACTAAGTATACCATAGTGCAATGCCCAGTTTTACTATAGACCATTGAAAGTAGTGGAAAACCATTAATTACACGCGAAAGCTAACGCGTCGACCTATTAAGACTAGACCGATGTCTACTTGAAACTAGAATTAACTGAGCTTTATAATACTTTGTACGATAATCAACTACAATAACGATTTGTTTTAGGCTACAGAGTAATCCTAATTTCCTAACTACTATAATAAATAAGTTATTAGACAAAAAAATAGTACGTCAGTTAAATTGCGCAATGACTAGGCCTCTAGAGGGCCAAAGCCTGACGGGGTCGCGGGACCAACGAATTACCGTGACCTCGGAACTTAAAGGGCTATTGAAGGACACCGTGGATTTTAGTCAGTACAAGTCTGACAGTCCCTCCCGCCCTGCCCTGGGTG
The DNA here is from genome assembly GCA_950005045.1 of Agrotis exclamationis. NCBI lineage: Eukaryota > Metazoa > Arthropoda > Insecta > Lepidoptera > Noctuidae > Agrotis > Agrotis exclamationis. The sequence goes on along the minus strand of OX465433.1, from coordinate 3,865,431 downwards.
GGAGGACTCATTTGATGATTTTACCACGTAAAAAGAAAAAAAGCTCTGCATGACTTGCTAATATTGCTCACCAAATTAGTCTAGTCTGAAAAAGCGCATAATCTAACTTTAATTAAGTTTTCTAATCAATTCTGCATGGGTTAGTCTGAGATAGCAGTATTTTGGGTTAGTATCTAAAATTATTGGGTGCCATTCGTTTCGGTTTTCGGTGCTACTTAGGACAATAATACGGTAAAACAGTTCAGTTCAGATATATAAAAGTAAGTGTTTACAAATCTCGATGCAGGCATTATCTCGTGGGGTCGTGGGACTGTCCGGGGAACCTTGACCCAAGAACGTAAAAGGCAATTTAAAGAACACGGTGGATTTGAGTCAGTATAAGTCTGATAGTGTCTTCCGCTACACCTAGGGCGGGAGGTTATTAGAGGAATTAGCACCTAAACAAAAGACCCCTTTTTTAGGGTTCCGTAGCCAAATGGCAAAAACGGAACCCTTATAGATTCGTCATGTCTGTCTGTCTGTCTGTCCGTTCGTATGTCACAGCCACTTTTTGTCGAAAGTATAAGAGATATCCTGTTGAAACTTGGTAGGTAGATGTATTATGTGAACCGCATTAGGATTTTCATACAAAAATAAAAACAAAACAAATTTTGGGGGTGCCCCCCATACTTAGAATTGAAACTCAAAAAAATTGTTTTTCACCTAACCCATACGTGTGGAGTATCTATGGATAGGTCTTTAAAAATGATATTGAAATTACTAATATCATTTTTTTCTAAACTGAACAGTTTTCACGAGAGACACTTCCAAAGTGGTAAAATGTGTCCCCCCCCCCCCCTGTAACTTCTAATAAGAAAATGATAAATCTAAAAAAATATATCATGTAGACTTCATCAAAGACTTCAAAAAAGGAAATTGAACTCATCTTCACTGTCCTCACCACCTCAACAAGGAGCCGTTTCCAGCCAAATAACTAAAGAAACTGTTAAAATAAGAAAACAGCCCACACCACCACCTATAGTTGTGGAAAATGTTAAGAACTACCAAGAGTTCTACGACCTTCTTTCAACTAATGTAACGAAAGACTCGTTCATCATGAAAATGATGAATGGAGAAAAAGTAAAAATTAACTCCATTAATGATGACTCATACAGATCCATCACCAAGCTGTTGTTACAGAATAACTGCTTTTGGTACTCGTATGAGAATAAACAAGACAGACCGATCAGGGTGATGGCAAAAAACCTTCATTCTTCCTGCCTGCCAAGTAGAATAGTCGAAGACCTGACAACTCAAGGATATAAAATAGAAGACGCGGTCAACAAACTAAGTTGGAAAAGCAAAGAGCCCCTAAGTATGTTTATGCTCTCATTCCAAAAAGATGAAGATATTAAGAAAATCTACGGAATCAAATCCATACTGGGCTGTAAAGTGGATATACAGCCGTTAAAAACATCAAAGTTAATTCCACAATGCAAAAGGTGTCAAGCATATGGCCACACACAGAAATACTGTTCCAAAGAACCCCGTTGTGTGAAGTGTACAGGCAAGCACCTAACCAGAGACTGCAATAAACCAGCAGAAGCAAAGCCAAAATGTGTTCACTGTGGTGAACCCCACCCGGCTAACTATAGAGGATGCATAGTAGCAAAAGAGCTACAAAATATTAAAGATAAAAATAGCAGAAAGAATGTGCCGATACCAAAATCTCAGGGTTCAAGTACAAACAAAAACAAAATACCTAGTGTCACCAACCTTGCTACTAAAAGTGTTTCGTATGCACAAATGACAAAAGGAATCCAATCTTTGCCACAGTCACATATGAAACCAATGAGCCCTAACATGGATGAAAAGATTAATACAATTATAAATCTTTTAACTACGTTCGACGAAAGGCTGAAAAAACTTGAAAGTAGCACTAAAGCAGCTACCAAACAAAAAAGCAATATATATGGCTAATTTACTTAGAATTATGGCATGGAATGCAAATGGACTGCTGAAACATCAGAATGAACTCACGGCAGTCCTCAATATGGAAAGTATTGATGTGTGCCTTATATCGGAGTCACATTTCACTAAAGAATCTCACATTCAAATTAAAGGGTATAAAGTATACCATGCATTGCATCCCAATAACACACCAAGAGGTGGTAGTGCTGTCATTATAAAAGAGAATATTTTTCACTATGAGGAACTCAAATATGAAAAAGAAGAAATACAAGCAGTGGCTGTCTGTGTCAAAACGAAATATTGTCTTGTCACCATTTCAGCCATATACTGTCCACCAAGGTATTCACTAAAAACAGAACAGTACATGACTTTTCTAAACGGTCTTGGAAATAGATTTATACTGGGAGGCGACTTTAATGCTAAACATACATTTTGGGGATCTAGATTGACAACAACCAAAGGAAGAGAGCTACTGTGCGCAATTGAAGAAACACAATGTAAAACTTTATCAACAGGTAAGCCCACTTATTGGCCTACTGACACAAAAAAGATTCCTGACCTCATAGACTTTTTTATATACAAAAATATATCACCGAATCTTCTCCGCATTAAAGAAGGTTATGATATGAGCTCAGACCACTCACCTATAATACTTACTCTAAGTGAGACTTTCTTGCTGAAAGAAACCTTGCCCACATTGGTAAATAAGAACACTGATTGGGCAAGCTTTAAAATTGACTTGGACTCTGTAATAGATTTAAAAGTTCCACTAAAGAAACCTGAAGATCTGGATCGGGATATCAGACAGTTTATTACAAAAATACAACAATGCGCCTGGAAAAACACGCCAACATTTAAAATTAAAAACAGACTTACCTACTATCCAGTAGAAATCACAAAACTCATAGCTGAAAAGAGGCGACAGAGACGAATATGGCAACAAACAAGATTTCCACAAGATAAAAGGATCTTGAACAAACTTACAAAACAACTAAGTAGTGCAATTCAGAAATTCAAAAATGAATCAATGAGCAGTTATCTAAAACAACTAAGTAGCTATCGCACGACAGATTACTCTCTGTGGAAAACTACAAATAGTTTAAAAAAGCCAATTATGCATATTCCCCCTATCAAAGATACTAACGGGAAGTGGGCAATAAACAACGAGCAAAAAGCTATTACGTTTGCACAACATCTAGAACTTATTTTTAAGCCAAATAAAGAACATGAAGACAGTGCCTTGTTAGATGAAACATCAAATAATGATGAGCAAGAAATAAAATTCGTAACACCTAGAGAAGTATACAACGAAATCAAGCGTCTTAGCTTAAAGAAATCACCTGGCTACGATCTTATTACCGGAGAAGTTCTTAAAAACCTCCCACGTAAAGCCATCGTAAAACTTACGACTCTAATCAATGCAACGTTCAGGCTTAAGTATGTACCTGACCTGTGGAAAGTTGCCGAAGTTATAATGATACCAAAGCCTGGTAAACCACCTCACGAAACGACATCATATAGGCCGATCTCGCTGCTACCGATCATGTCAAAATTATTTGAAAAGCTTCTCCTGAAGCGGCTAAAACCCATCATAGAAGAAAAAAACTTGATCCCTGACTACCAATTTGGATTTAGGGAAAAACATTCGACAATAGACCAAGTACACAGGATTACCAACATTATTGAAACGGCTTTAGAAGAAAACAAAGTTTGCTCAACGGTCTTCCTGGACGTAGCGCAAGCATTCGATAAGGTATGGCACAAAGGGCTTATTAACAAACTTAGAAATATGCTCCCTAAACAGTTTGCTGACATCTTAGAGTCTTACCTATCACAGCGTATGTTTAGAGTAAGACAAGATGATGCACATTCAGAACTCAAGCCGATAAAAGCTGGAGTACCGCAAGGAAGTGTCCTAGGTCCCGTCTTGTACTTATTGTACACTTGCGATATTCCTGAGTTAGAAAACAATATCATTGCCACGTTTGCAGACGACACAGCTATAATGGCCACAGGTGTCACTCAAGAAGAAGCAGTCGAAAAACTTCAAACAGCCGTCAATATTATCTTTGACTGGACAAAAAAATGGCGTGTGAAACTTAATCAATCAAAATCTGTTCACATAGACTTCACAAACAAAAAGCCAAATTATCATCCGATAAACATAAACGGTCATGTCATACCGTACGAAAATACAGCCAAATACTTAGGCATGACATTAGACGCAAAGCTTCGCTGGAAAGCTCATGTTAAAAAGAAACGCGACGAACTAGAGCTTCGCTACAAGTCGATGTACTGGCTGATAGGAAGACATTCTTCGCTGTCAGTACACAACAAAGTACTTTTATACAAACAAGTCCTGATGCCTGTATGGACTTATGGTATTCAGCTTTGGGGCTGTACCAAACAAAGTAATATCAAAATTATACAGCGTTTTCAAAACAAAGTACTCAGAGGAATCGTCAATGCGCCCTGGTACATTCGAAATGACGACCTTCATCGGGACCTCAAAGTAGACCTCGTCATAGACATAATTAAAAAGAACGCCGAAGCTCATGAACGAAGGCTTCACCATCATGTGAACATCGAGGCTATCCAGCTCCTCGACAACACGGACATAGTGAGAAGGCTAAAAAGGACAAAACCTTTTGAGTTAATTTAGTGAAGTGTTAGTTTAATGTAGTGAAGTGAGTGCTACCCATAAAGAACACAAGAACAAAGTGTCTTCCCCTTAATAGAGACAATAAGAAAAGTGTTAATGGACACATTCTTAGGTTTACTGTCCCTAGCAAATTAAGTCAAAATTTAATTACTCATTAGCTTTAGTATTAAGCTAGATTGTATTTTTTATGATGTTACCGTATTAGGACACATCATACAACAAAAAAAAAAAAAAAAAAAAAAAAAAAAATGTAGACTTCAACAAAAACTTCCAACGAAAATTGGTTTGTATGAGATACAGTTTGCAGTTTTTGAGATATAGTACATTTTTAAAAACCGCAAATATAACTTTGCCATTCATACAAACACTATGAAAAAAAAATTATTTTTATTGTTTGTGTATATTACTTACTAATCTCAATATAATTATATCCCTAATCTATGCTTGCTACTACGGAACCCTTCATGGGCGAGTCCAACTCGCACTTGGCCGGTTTTAGGTGTCTTAAAAAAGTCAAGCGTCTAAGGGTACGTTCATATCTGACGGAACACCCGTCGAGCGGATCATCGAATGTTCTTTGACGCATTAACGGAACATCCGTTGAGTGTGAACGGTCAATTGTTTTTCTATACATTTGTCTTCTCTGGCGTTCCGCGACCGATGATCCGCGACGGATGTTCCGTCAGATATGAACCCACCCTTAATTTTGATAGTCGCTATGGTTAGTCAGGAACATGTAAATCTGACTACTAGTTTTAACAATAGGTCTTGTATAACCCCTACATAATTGATATTCAATATTGACCGTCTTAATTCGATTTTTTTTCCGTCAAATGGCTCATTTTAGTGAACCAATAGACTGAATAGAATGAGTGAAGGAATTTCTCTGTTTCGCTGGTAACACTGGGTATTTTTGCCTCCATTATAATTATATACCTAATAATAAATAAATAATATTCCACAACTATCACACAACGCCATCTAGTCCCAAGCTAAGCAGAGCTTGTGTTATGGGTACTAGACAACTGATAAACACACTTATATATTTCTAAATACATACATATTATAGATAAATTACACCCAGACACAGAACAAATGATCGTGCTCATCACACAAACATTTGTCCTGGGTGGGAATCGAACCCACGACCTCCGGCATAGCAGTCAGGGTCACTAACCACTAGACCAACAGGCCTGTCAAATTGCCTTATACCTATTCTCTTTTAGTAAAATATGTTTTTTTTTTCCTGACGTACTCTGTCCCACTCCTGAGCAAAGGCCTCCCCCATTCCTTCCACTTCTCTCGATGGTGCATGGAATGTTACATAAAAAGTTTTATTTATTTTATGATGAGGAGAGTCTAGGTAAGTACGTAATTGTTTATTCCAGCGGGTGGTGTGTTGAGAGCTTATGAAAATATTTAAAGAAACTATTGGTTCTCTTTACATGAGGAGCTCGTGGCTAAATAATTACAGCCGCACAGGCCAAACTTCCGGGTAAAGCCGCGCTTGCCGAGGTTGGTCTGAGGATGGGTGACCATCTGTCATAGCGATTGTTTCCTCCGTGCCTCGGAAAGCACGTAAAGCCGTTGGTCCCTGCTGTCATTTGTAGATCTTTGACAGTCGTTACTATTAGTATTAGTCAGAAGTAATAAAAGTCAGACAACCATGCAGTCTTACCATGGGGTAGATATCGTGTTACCCAGTTACTGGGGTGTAGGGGTCCGATATTGATATTCAGCTGCATCTGATTCGACTGGAAGCCGGCCCCAATTTAGCTGGGAAAAAGCTAGACAGATGATGATAAAATCATCAAATGAGTCCTCCCACCCAGGACGGGACAGGAGGGACTGTCAGACTCGTACTGACTAAAATCCACGGTATCCTTCAATAGCCTTTTACGTTCCAGGATCACGCTTACCTAATGAGACCATCACACGACCCAGTAGTTACAGGCGGCATACCATTTTTAACCGACTTCAAAAAGGAGGAGGTTCTCAATGAGAGCTACCGTTTTTGTGCTCACCAGATGGCGCCATTGGCGAGTGAGGTCCTGTATGGCTGTCAGTTTGTTATTATTCTGGACTGTGGCGTCAAAACATTAAATAATAAAATATGCTTGTAAACAGTAAACAACTAACTCTGAATTAGCTAACCTCTGAATTAGCTGGTCTTTTAGTCCGCTTAACTGCACCTCTTTTTCTTAGTTCCGCTTTTAAAGCACTGATATTCATTGACCCGTAACTTGCATTTGCCGTAATAAGAATAATATTTCATTAAATATTTCGTAATACCTCAGAAAGTAAACTAAAAAGAAATAAAACCGTGCAGCCTGCCAATAAACAAACATTTCGGGACCTCACGCTACACTAGCGCCTCTAGCGGCGAATTCACACGCGATAGCCCTCATTGGATCTATAGGTTTTTTTCTGCCCATCTCCATACGGTGCACCCACACCACCGGTAACATTTGTGGCGCAACAAAAGGCAACACGGTAACATTCGGCAACATTCGGTAACTTTTGTGGCTCCTTGTTACTATTTGTTGATTGTTACTCATCCACACCGCAGTAACATCCGACAACAAATGTTGCCGTGTTACTGTATGTCGAGTAACGTTGCTCGACAAACGGCAACATTGTTAGATAATGGGGGTAACATTGTTACCGAATGTTGAGCAACGTTACTCGACTTACAGTAACACGTCAACACTTAGTAACATTTTGTTGGCGGATGTTACCGAGCAACATTTGGAAACGTTGGGCTACAAATGTTACCGGCGGTGTGGATGCACCGATAGTAAAAAGGCCATGAGTATATAATATACTCGTATGTATGTGCAAAAAAATATGAAGAAAGAAAACTTAGTATATATAAAGTTGACAGCCAACGTATATACCTAACTCGTTGGTTTCACCGCCACTTAATTAGCAAATCAAGGCAATTTCAGTAAACAGAGTGAAACGGTTTCAGTTTTACACCTGAATATTAAATCCATAATGTTTTGTCCGAGAGATAGCCTAGTGGAATGTTTTCGGGTGCTTTCTAATTGTAATTCAGCTTGAAATATTAATTCCGATGAGTTTTTGGATCTACTAGCATAAGTTAGGCATAAGCCTGCGGCGTGGCCCGCGTATATTCCGTAACTTTGCGTAGTTTACTCCATCAAATATCCTAGATGTCCACCAGTGGTCAACGAACGGTAATATAAATTTATTAAAATTCGTATCACTGTCTACCAGTGTCGGTCAGACGGAAATTTTCTAAAAATGTTCCCTTAACAGACGGTTTTTTTTTTTTTTTTAATTTTTGCGGTTTAATTTTTTTCAGTTTCAAACTGGGTGTGGACACTGTGGACATCGTGAGGAAATCAGCATGCTTTGTCATGTCATGCCGGAACAACTACTTGTAGGTCATAGAAATATTTGTTTCTTGCGAGGATCGAACCCGCGATAGGCGCAGCAGGCAATCGCTTAGCGCATTGTGAATAGGCTATTTGACAGTATCAATGAATTATAAATCTAATAAGTCCGTTATTTAGAGTTTTGAAAAATAACGGACACATATTTTTTCTTATGTAAAATCAATGAATATTTACCAAGATATAACACATCAAGACTCGAGAGTGGGGCTCGTGACGTCAGAATTCAGTAAAAAATTTACTAAATTGTGACGTATTGGCAATTTTGAAAGCATCATATCTCCGTCAATTTTGGTTTGCGTAAAAAAAGAAAAAATACGGGTCAAATATTATTTGATAATCTAACTGACGGATTAATTAGATTTTTTAGTCAAATAGCCTATTATGACCCGGAAAGTTCATAACCTAGATTATCACATAGGGTACTTTTTATCCTATAGTATTGGCCTTCCTGTGGGATAATTTTCGAGTTAGAAGCTAGTTTTGTATAAAGTTGACGACACGATTGGCGCAGTGACTAAGCGATCGACTGCTGCGCCTAGTGTCATGGGTTCGATCCCCGCATGGAACAAATATTTGTATGATCTGCAAGTAGTTGTTCCTGGTCTGGGTATTTGTGTATGTGAGTTTCTATGAGAGAAATATAGGAGAAATTCCAGGTGTGAGGCAACGTTTGTTTACAATTAATAACAACTTGTTATTCAATTTTGTACTAAAGTTCCTGGTTAAGGGCGCATAACCAGAATGTTGGCAACGTCGCAAATAGCTGTCAAATATTTACAAGTTTTAATTAAATTGGTAAACTTACTGTATGAAAATAAGAAAAAAGGCTCTGTAGTGCACTAAAACATTAATATAGGAATGCAATTAAAACACTGAATGTGATGTTGTCAACGTTTCAGGTTTAAAAAATGCATTTGGAAGGTTTCCAAATACTTTTTTTACATCTAAAACTATTTATTCGTTGTTACGATATTACTTATTGCATTTTCTTATCAATATTTTAGTGCACTACAGAGCCTTTTTTCTTATTTCTATACAGTAACATTGCTAAATTAATTAAAACTTGTTAATATTTGACAACTATTTGCGACGTTGCCAACTTTCAGAATAAGCGCTCTTAACTATGTAACACTTGGTCATAAAAAATCCATTAAGTTATATAACTAACAAAATATTGACATAAGTGTTGAACGATCACGCGTGACACTATTGTGAAAATCAATGAAAATCGATTACTTGGTCCATAATTGGCCATATTGGCCCATAAGTGAGCAATTTGGTAATGTCCAATACTGTCGAACTCTTTCTACATCAATTGACATTTAATTTTAGTCATTTCGATAGCTAGGTAAGTATTTTGAAATTATTGATAAGACTTCCGAAATACGTTCTTAATAATATTTATAAATCTGAAAGTAAAATAAACTGTAAAACATCTAAAAAACTTCTAAATTGTTTCACATACGTCCTGGTTTGTGTCATACTTTTTATGTGTTTTCCCAACCTAGGTGGACCTAAAGGGACTGACTCAGACTCTTACTGACTAAAAAACACCCTGTTCCTTCACCGTTGTCAATGGTTAACCGCTTGAATTGGTTAGACATTACCTGCGATATTTCGAATAAAATATTATAAGGGAGACCCCCAAACATTCCTTGTGACAAGAAGTCGATGAACAACCACCCCAAAAACCCGGTTTATCCTTAAGAAGGTATTGTAACCCTAGGAACTATAATTATTATATTTACATCATCATCATCAGCCTATAAATGTTCCCACTGCTGAGCTGTGAGAGAGTGTGGGCCATAGTTCGCTAAGCAAGCCCAGTGCGAGTTGGTGGATGTCACATGTTTTCGAATTTTTGGTTCTAGGATATGCCGGTTACCTCACGATGTTTTCCTTCACCGTTTTGAGAGCAGTGGTGATGAAAAAAATTACACAAAGTAATGCGCCTGCCTGGGTTTAAACCCACGACCTACCAGCTCTTAAGTCAGGGCCGATACCACTGGGCCACCACAGCTCTCCAGTCTTTACATACTTTGTAAAATATAACATTAAAATCAAGTAACAAATGCTAAAGAAAATATCATAATAAGCAAAATAAAATTAAGCTGTATCGCAGACGTTCTAGAAATGCACGTAACGATCTGAGCGTTGAGATGTCTCGCTAATAATGTAGAGTGTTAACTAGTGAACATTTAGCACGTGAACACACAAGAAATACTTATTGTTCAAGTCACATACCATCATCACTTTGGGATATAGGCTGAGGAAGGTTTATTTTTAATATTTTGCTTATGTTTTGTGTCTGTAGGAGCCTTTGAAAAAAAAAGATGGACGTTTTACTAAATAAACCGCCACTTTTGATTAGATCTATAATCTACGAAAAGAACCTATCTATTGCCCTTGCAGCGCGTACAATCGGAGCCATACCCGTTAATAACATAACCAAGATCATACTAATTTATGTTAACTTAAAACATCATCCAAATATTATCTGATCAATGCATCAAACACTTGTGGCACCGACTGTACACGCAGCGCATCGCGGGGTGCGTGCGCGCCGAAGCGTGGACTTTCTCTCCCCCCTAATAGCGGCCATCTTGAAATCTTGCAGCGGGGCGACGCGGCTCGGCGGCGTCCGCAGACGACGACAGACCGCGCGGGCCCAACCTCGTCAACAAGCAAGCGGTGCTTCCCTTCGTGCCTCCCGCGTTCCCGCATAACGCACCGGACCGTCTTATCAAACCGTCGGAGTATTTGAAAACAATCACGGCGCCGTGCAAGCGGGACGATAGCGCGGCGGAGGCGCGACCTCCGCCGCCGCCCCCGGTGCCGGTTGACAACGTGCCACCGCCGCCGCCGCAGCCGCCCGTAACCAGCCACCAGCCCCTGGCAGCTATCAGCAGTGCTGAACTGACAGCTGTCAGGCTCCGAACACCAGCCACAAAGACGTTATCAGCTCCTCCCCCTGCCCGCTCCGTCAGTCTACAATGCTTACCAAGCGCTGCAGAGATATACAAAAACGCAAAAACGGATCTGATAGAGGAACTGAAGATGTCCAAGGATATAACGGGGATCAAGAAGCTGAAAGTGGAACGTGCGCGCCGGGAGAGCCTCCAGGATAAGGAGACGTTTACGGAGTTCACGAAGCGGTTTACAGCGGAGAACTTTGTGGAACAGGTCAGTGAACTTTATGTTTATTTTGTATTATGACATTTTTTCACAGTGTGCAAAAGAGTGGATGTTAATTTTCGGTTTTGAAGGTCATATTTTTTAAATATTTCCTTTAGTGTTCTTTCAGTTATTAACTGTAGTTACGGTGCTTAATTACATAAATCTTTTAACGAATGAATCACATGGACACTAACACAGGTTAGTTACGCGTTGCAAGACACAATCTGCTCCCAGTCTATTGAATTCTGAAAATTAGAAACTTTCAATTAACATTTCTCTCCGTAATTGAGTAATAATTTATATGTTAACAAACATTAATCAAACAGTCATCTATCATGCTTGTTATTTAGATGAAAGTTTATTATTATTTGAAGGATTAAGTTTATTAAATAGTTCGTTAGTTTTTTCATGTGTGTAACATCTTTCTTAACACTTTTGTTGAGTAATTTCGTGAAATATAATGGTTACACACAATGTTATATTTTCAAATCAAATGTGTCTATAGAGTGAACAAGAGTTGGTATTATTTGACGACGGTAGCAACTCTTGCTGAGGTCTATTTTCGTATGGGTGAGCAAGGTTAAGCAGGACACAAACAACCTAGAAGTCGAACTAAAAGTCGATGTCGAAGTTAAAGTCGTATTGCTTATTACCAAGGATATATAGGATGTTACCTACACATTATTATGCTATACTTACAGCTTTTGCTTTAAGAGATAGCTTATTATTGCTGATGTTGACATGTTTTTTAAGTGAAAGAAAATCTTTCAACCATTTCAAACTTGATTTCAAATACTAATTAGAGCTACAATTACCTGAAAAAAAAACTATGATATCGTCTATCAATGACATGACCATATTTTTTTGGGTGGTGAAGTAATCAAATTAATAAGTCCTCTCACCCTGGTTGGAGCGGAAGAGACTGTTAAATTTTCTGATTAAAAGTCCACCCTGTTCTTTTGTTTGCCCTTTGCATTGTAGGGCTACGGTATGATGATTAGACAGTCCCGCGACCCTGAATGAAGTGACCCTGATTTGAGAATGTCTAGACTTCAGATCACTGTTGTTTTTCCATTCTAAGGTCAACAAATTGATTATTATTCGTTCTTATTTCAGTAGATTCATTAACCAAATGAAGTCAACCAGAACAACCATGACATTTTATAGTAGACTAGGTTTTGATCGCGACTTCGTGCGCGTGGAATTTAGAATCAGTAATCTAAATATTATAACTCAAAGGTGACTGACTGACATAGTGATCTATCAACGCACAGCCCAAACCACTGGACGGATCGCGCTGAAATTTGGTATGCAGGTAGATGTTATGACGTAGGCATCCGCTAAGAAAGGATTTTGATCAATTCTATCCCCAAGGGGATGAAATAGAGGATGAAAGTTTGTATGAAACTTTGTCAATTTTAAACCGATCGGGCTGAGACTTTGCATGCATAAAGCTACTATGACGTAGGCATCCCCTAAGTAAGAATTTTGATAAATTCCACCCCTAAGGGGATAAAATAGGGGATGAAAATTTGTATAAATCTTAATTGCCCCGGAACGTAAAGGGCTATTCAAGGTCACCGTGGATTTTAGTCAGTACAAGTCTAACAGTCCTTCTTCCCGTCCTACTCCTCCGCTATTCTTTTCTGATTAATTTCGTGCAGGATCCAAGACAGGTAAATTCATTCTCCGGGAAACGTCGAGCTTCATTGTCTCGGCGCTTTTCTGGTGGTTGCCACTGCTGATTCTGGCTCTCAGGAGTTGCAGTGGTTTGGGAATAGTGGGGTGGGTTTGTCCCAAATAAAAAAAAAAGACCTTCCCGTTCTGCCCTGGGCGAGAGGAACTGTTTTGCTCTCGATTCAACTGCCTTGCAGAAAGTTAAGATCATGATAGCCAGACAAGTGAGAATCACTTTTAAAGCATTGCGTTATTACAACAATTTTCAAAAGGACACACATCATTTTTGACACCTCATGTCAGTTACATATTTAATACTGATCTTCACTTTCGTTCTAAAATGTTAGTTTGTCAAGGCTCACTGCTTTTTTATAATTACATATGCATGATTGAGTAATATACAACTTAATGTTGCAAAATTTATTTAAATTATTACTTGGCTTATGTAAGAATAACATAATACATATAATATTTTCGATACACAGTATTTTATTGGTTTTTAAGCTATTGCATAGCGTTTATCACGGGCTCTGAGCGCGGCGCGGTGCGGCGACCGAATCAAAAAAATTCCAAAAACCTTACGAAAATACCTGACATCACGCATCGTCTAACATCGTTTCAGTTCGGGAGACTTCGGCAATCATAAAAATATTCGTCATAAAAACAATTTACTTTTTCGTACTGATTCTAAACGGCCAGCTACAAAATGGTCCTTTACCCACCACCCAGCGTGGAAGGACTTATTTGATGATTTTACCTCCGCAAAAAAGAAAGACGTTAGATTTCAACATAGTTTAATTCATCATTATCAGCCTAATTTATAGGCTTCCACTGCGGGTTTCCACTGCTGGGACACAGGCCTCCTCTTATGAGAGGGAGTGGGCCGTAATCTACCACGGGGGCCCAGTGCGGATTGGTAGATGTCACATGTCTTCGAATTTTCGGTTCTAGGATATGCCGGTTTCCTCACGTTGTTTTCTTTCACAGTTTTGAGAGCAATGATGAAATAAATATAAAAACGTGGGAATAAAATAAGTAATGCGCCTGGCCGGGTTCGAACCCACGACCTAAAACTTGGAAGTCAAGGCCGATACCACTGGGTGCCTGCAATTAATCAAAGAATTTTAGAAAAAAAATAGCATAACGACTTGCGTACGGTCTACAGTACGCATTTCCTCGAAGCCACAGCATACTCGTATATAACCTACTGATCTAGTTCCCCCACTGTTGGTAGCTATCTCTGCGAATGCCCGTCTTTGTGTAACAGCCGTGAAATGCGCATGAGTCGCGGTTTTGACCAAACTGATGTACAGTCGTGGTGAAAATTGGTTTTTGTGGATTTTATTTTTCTTTTTTTACAACTTGGGCAACTAGCAAACGTCGGACAACGTTGTTTTTTTTTAAACGGAGACTTTCCTTTTTTATTTTATTATTTATCTATAGTATGTATTTAGAAATATATAAGTATGTTTGTTGGGACTAGATGGCGTTGTGTGATAGTTGTGGAATATTATTATTTTTTGGGATCAACCTCGGATAATTTGAAAAGTACATAAGTACGAGTACCTCGTCATCATCATCAGTTGGAATACGTCAGACGGCCACCTCCTGAGACCACCACGTCGAACGACATTTCGCCACTTGCATCCATCGGTTACCCGCGACTCTCACGACGTACTTAGTAAAAGTTAATTCGACAGCTAGAATTGTTAATTTTTCTTCATAAGTTTGACATTTTAAATTGTCTGTTGAATGTTTATAATATTAATTAATACAAGAGTTTCGTAAGTTCTCGACATAACATTAATTACTAGCTGTCGCCCGCCCGCGGCTTCGCTCGAGCGATTTCAAGGTCTGTCTTTTTAGCAAACTAAGGGAATCATTTCGCTCTATGTTTTGAGTGAAAGTCTAGGATTGATTACTTTTAGAATTAAAACTTTTTTGTCGTGTTAAAATCATTAAATGCGTCCTCGAACCCAGGGCGGGACGGAATTTAAGGGACTGGCAGACTCGTACTGACTAAAATCCACCTTGTCCTTCAATAGCCCTTTACGTTCCAGGGTCACACACCTGATGAGACAGCCCTGCGACCTTGAATTATTACTTAGGTATTTTATTGTAACAAAGCTAGTTTTCGACTAGTCTATTAAAAGAAGTTTTTTTTTTTATTTTTCATGCTCATTACATTTGCAATTGCAAGTGATCTCGCGGTTTAAAAATCTTAATTAAGTGAAAGTATGTAGATGCTGTTTTGGTTTTTAGTTTTTTTTTCTTTTAGATTCAACTTTGATTTATGCTCCGTTTGTATTGCAAATGCACTTGATTATTATTTTTGTCCTTTCTTTTTTGGAGTGGTAAAATCTAATGAGCCCTCCCGCCCCCCAGGGCCAGGACAGGGTTCCTTGTGCCCACACAAGGAACTGTCAGACTCTTACCGTCTTACCACAATGAAGATAAACATTGGTTGAACACTTATCTAAAAAAAAACTGTCAAAACAATTGCGTTTTGATAAGGGTCGTTTTTAAGTTGACAGTTTTTGTTGTTGTAAACCTGTAAGTTCTGACTAAATAAAAAATTCACCCTGTTTCTTCAAATACCCTTCAGAGTCCTGTAAAACGTTTTTGGGTATATTCATTAATATTTTATTATTTTTTCCTCACACTAGCTGTAATTCATGTATAATATATCGTGGGTGCGTTTACGATAATTTGGGCTCTCATATGTATATGTTACAGTCAAAGTGCTTAACCCGTTATTATGCATAATATAACTAGTAATTATGTATAATCACTAAACTTACTAGTGAAAGTGATAAATTATTCACTTTGACTAGTTATTATTCGTAATATCTGGTCGATGTTAGTTAAAGTAATAAATACGGTTCGACCAGCTGACGTTACTTGGGTAGTCTGCATAATCACTCAAATATATTTGAATTCAAGGTTTACCCAACCGTTAAACCGAAGGAGCTTCGGGCCGGGCCGGGCGGGACGGGGATATTAAGAATTTAAATGATGGGTCCTCTGGACTTTGATTGTTTGCCTTTACGATTTGAATTGTTATAGGATCCAAGAACGAGCGAAGTGAGCTCGGGACTTGTGGTCACCCCGATACGGACAGGTTAGGTTCTTCTTTCAGACCCCGCCATACCCTTCGTGTTAGGTTACTTTATACCATGCACGCAGAAATAGGAACCCCGCGAAGCGGGGCTCCGTTAAGCTTCCTTTTCAAGTAATCTTCACCTATACTTACTTGTTTTAATATTACTTTATCCCAGATCCATAATAACTAGTTGATGTGATTAATTCTGTCAGTTATCAATTTAACTAAGTCGTGCCAGGTATTATACGTAATAACTAGCAAATGTGATTCATTCTGCGTTATTTATCACTTTCACTAAATTGACTAGCTATTATGAATAATAACTGGTTATTATGTATAATCACTAGATTTTTACTTTGACTGTAACATATACACAAACAGAACAACTATTTGTAGGCCCCCAAATATTTGTTGGAAACATCATCATGATGCATATTTGCATAATATTCATACGCGAGCAAAATTTCAGCTCAATCGGAAAACGGGAAGTGTGTCTTTAATTGCCAGATTTGGTTATAATATAATAATAATAATAATATTCCACAACTATCACACATCTAGTCCCAAGCTAAGCAGAGCTTGTATTATGGGTACTAGACAACTGATAAACATACTTATATATTTCTAAATACATACATATTATAGATAAATTACACCCAGACACATCACAAATGATCGTGCTCATCACACAAACATTTGTCCTGGGTGGGAATCGAACCCACGACCTCCGGCATAGCAGTCAGGGTCACTAACCACTAGACCAACAGGCCTGTCTGTGACAACCGCTGTCTGTGACAGGTGAAAATAAATAAAAGCAAGTACTTAGAAAAATAAAAAACATCACCCAAAACTGACTTAGCCATCCGAAAACGTTCACATAATCGGTTAAAAACACAGTAAAAAACTGCACCAATCATCCGAGGACGATTCACCGTTCTCAAATGTGGACACAATAGCATTGGAATTTTAGAATGTAGGACAAAAGTCTACACGAATGGACAAAAATTCTGTTGAACCGCGAAATAGACTGACACCGATTTTTCTGACGTAAGACTTTGGTGTTGCAAAGTTATTATGTGTTGCGATACTTAAATGCAGCTGTTATTAATTATGTTGTTGATTAATTATGGATTTGATGTGTGGTTTACGGATTTTGATGATTTGTTTCAATTGATAGCTGTTTTAGAAATATTTATATGACTGAATTGCGCAGTTTTGATTGTTACATAGAGCAAATATTTTTAGCAAATATTTGTTCCTATTGATTGGTATAGTTATGTGAGTTTAAATGTTTGTAAGAATATTTTAGTGTGAGTCTGGATAAGTACCTATGTTTATTTTATTTTTTAATAAATCCAAGCTCTATTCTAAATGCGAAAGTGGTACTCGTATGTCTGTTTATTATTACCTTTTCACGCCTAAGCCATCGAACCGATCATCCTAAAATTTTGTGAGTCCTAAGACGGGCGAAATTCGACCCCTAAGGGGTTGTTTTTGGGGTTGATAGTTTGAAGCCTCAAAAATTTTTTGGATACCTAATCATTTAGTTATAAATATCTATCCCGTAAAGAATCGGGAGTAGAAATTTACAGAGCATTAGTTTGAAATTCGCTTGGAAGTAGTGGTAGGCGGGCGCGGAGTGCTAGTTGAAACATAGTTTCTTATTTACTTTCTCTAGTCAAAAGCCGGGTATTCAGCAGCTATGTTACCGCCAGGATGTATGTACTTAACCTCAAAAAAAAGTTACAACATTAAACAAAGTCATTCAAACTAAATAAAATAATGATGCAACGATCTTTGTAAGACAAGACTATCTGTATAACTTTTTTGTCAAAGACAACAAAGATGCAATCTCATCTTCCATTCACTGTACCATCACGACGTGACTTTAAGGTAATTAGCAGATCAGTTGCATTGTAGTGAACAGTATTGTCGCGGCGAAAGTTCTGTTATGTCAGGATAATTATTTTGGTACCGTATAAAGTGGTTGGATTGATTTATTTTCGAATAAAACTCGTGTATTTTTAAATTAATCGATAAAATATGAATTGCAAGCTGTTGCCAGGCCAGCTTCGAATGCGATTAATTTGAAAATTATTCAAACGGGAATGTAATAGCGGGATGAAAGATATCATCATCATCATCTCAGCCATAGGACGTCCACTGCTGAACATAGGCCTCCCCTTAGATCTCCACATATACCGGTTGGAAGCGACCTGCATCCAGCGTCTTCCGGCGACCTTTATATGGTCGTCTGTCCACCTCGTTGGTGGACGTCCTACGCTGCGCTTGCTAGTCCGCGGTCTCCACTCTAGCACTTTTCGACCCCATCGGCCATCTGCTCTGCGAGCAATATGGCCTGCCCATTGTCACTTCAGCTTGCTAATTCGGTGGGCTATATTGGTGACTTTAGTTCGTCTACGGATCTCCTCATTTCGGATTCGATCACGTAGAGAAACACTTGAAAGAATGAAAGATATCCTTTGTGTTAATTCAGATTAGATAATAAACTCAAATATTTGTATCAACTACAAGTAGTTGTTCCGACCGTTGTTGCTACAACAAGTCTCTCGTTTAACCTGTAGATATATAATATATATACAGACAATTACCAGTGCTGCGGTCTGTGGTTAGATCCGTTTTCCCAGCTATGCAATCCTCATCATGACCGTTCCTACAGTAGTTTTAGTGGAGGCTCATTTTATCGCGTACTATGCTTTTCAACTAAGTAAAGGAATGGCCTTGGCACCATATTGTGTCTCAACGTTATAGCTAACCCTTACATTTCATAAAAAAAAAAAAACATTTGTTTAAAGTTTTCTGTAGATACAGACGAGCGTGTTTTTTTTTATATATTCCACAACTATCACACAACGCCATCTAGTCCCAAGCTAAGCAGAGCTTGTGTTATGGGTACTAGACAACTGATAAACATACTTATATATTTCTAAATACATAAATATTATAGGCAAATTACACCCAGACACAGAACAAATGATCGTGCTCATCACACAAACATTTGTCTTGGGTGGGAATCGAATCCACGACCTCCAGCATAGCAGTCAGGGTCACTAACCACTAGACCAACAGGCCTGGAAATTGGTGAGCATGTGATTGAATTAGGTTTAAATTCTTAATAAATGCGAATTATTATGAAACTAAAAAAAATAGTATACTCCATGACTGAATTAAAGCTGAAAATGGGTGGAAATTGGGTAGAACTTGGGTAGAAATTGGGAAAAATTGGGTTCGCATAGTGCAAAACCGCCTCGTGTACCAAGTTTAGATGACACATTTATCACCTATTCATAACTGGTGAAACTGGAATACCGAGTAAGTTCTCGGTAAGAAGATAATTACATCACCGGTTAGCGTAACGGGGTGAACAGAATTCCTAGCGGTTTTTTATAAATAAATGCTGTTCTAAGTTTAGTTGTTTGAGTGTGTAGTTGGTTCCTATTAATTTTTACTTTATTACACATTAATAAGCTAATTATATTGAAGTAAAACTTCAATTAAATTAAATGTCGTTTAAGCTAGCTAAGCCTTTTCTTTGTATCGTGGTAAAATCATCAAAATAATGAGTCCTCACCCAGGGCAGAGCGGGAGGGACCGTCAGACTCGTAGTGACTAAAATCCACGGTGTCCTTCAATAGCCCTTTACGTTCCAGGGTCACGGTAAATCGTAAGTCCCGCGACCTCAGCAGGGTTTAGCCCTCTTAGGGGGTCCCGTCAGTATGATGACGCTCTTTGAGGCGCGCGTGGAACACAACGCGCCGTCAACCCGGGCATGGTCCGTGGTCGGACAGCTCGCCGCCCTCATACACGCGCCAAGCTTACTAAGCCTCGAAGTATTAAAAGGATATTTAAATTCAGCAAAAGAAGAAAATATACCGCCTTTCAACAAAAAGATAAACATCTGTTGAACACTTGTCTAAAAAAAACTGTCAACGTCAAAACGACATTTCACGTTCATATAAGGGTTGTTTTGCTGTTAAACTTTTTTTACGCAAGTGTCTCTTAAGAAGGTGGTGCAACAAAGTGCCTAAGTTTACGCCATAAAGTTAATAAAGTGATTGGTATTCTTACTTTGTCACAATTACCAGTTTCCATAACATAACTGTTACAATTTCCGTGAAATGCAAGCAGTAAGGTTTCACTTTCTTCGCCATACGATCATGTAAATTTACAATCACGATGTTGCTTTATTTCTCTACAAAGTTGCCCGCTACACGTTGCAGCCACTATCCGTGGCGGGCAATTTTGTAAGTTTGTTTGTTTGTTTGTAATTTTGCGTAATGATTTTGGCCTTTTTCGACCCCATCATCATCATCAGCCGGAAGACGTCCACTGCTGAACATAGGCCTCCCCTTAGACCGCCACGTCGAACGACAATTCGCCACTTGCATCCATCGGTTGCCCGCGACTCTCACGATTTCTTCCGGTCGCCACTCGAGACCTTTTCTTCTCCATCGGTTATCAGTTCTACGAGCGATGTGGCTTGCCCATTGCCACTTCAACTTGCTTAAGACCTATGTCGACCCCAGATCTCTTTAATTAATTTTACCAACCCTGTACATCAATTAGCAAGATTTGAATGAAAAATCATTATATTTATACACAAACTGAGAGGTGTATAAGTTTTCACGCTTTCTCTGCGCTTGCGCAGTCGCGTCGTGAGCGCTGTCACGTTTTAAATTTAATCTTTTCAAAATATTGTTAATAATTAACCGTATTTTTTATATAATTTCACTTCGCGTCTTGTAATTGGATCTGAGTCGCGTTAACGACTTTAGCCGTTGTTTTTAAAAGTTTTCATTCATAATTATTTTTAAAGTATTTGTAGTTCATTATTTTTTTTTTCGTTTTATTTTTTTATGGCACGTTTGGTATAGTGGCTTAGCGAGCATTACTGCGAGCTTTGATACCCGATCGGAGCAAATATTTGTATAGCCTTCTTCCGGGTGTGACTGTCTGTCTGTGTATGTGAGTTTAAAAATGTGTGTAAACGCACTCACGATGTAAGAAAAACTCAAGTGTTGCTTAAAGAGTTCGTTTGTTTGGTTCATCATCATCATCAGCCTATAAATGTTCCCATTGCTGGGACACAGGCCTCCTTTCTGAGAAAGGGAGTGGGCCGTAATCCACCACTCGGGCCCAGTGCGGGTTAGTGGATGTCACATGTCTTTAAATTTTCGGTTCTAGGACATGCCGGTTTCCTCACGATGTTTTCCTTCACCGTTTTGAGCAGTGGTGATGAAACAAATTACACAAATTAATGTGCCTGGCTGGATTCGAACCCACGACCTACAACTCGTAAGTCGGGGCCGATACCACTGGGCCACCACTGCTCACCTTGTTTGGTTAAAAGCTCTAATCTCTGGAACTTATGGCTCGATTTCAAAAATTCTTTTTTTTTGGATGATCCATTTATTGAGGAAGGCTATATACTATATAACATCACGCTGCTACCGATAGGAGTCAAGCAGCTGGTATGAAACCGCGGGGAAGAAACATATTATATTTGAAAAGCAAAAGAAGTCATATAATATCTCAGTCATACGCTATTCAAGCGTGAAATTTAAGCGATTTTACATTCTTCCTAACTTTTTACCAACTCAGTTTCCGATCGTTTACTCCTAATTAAAAGATTAATGCTAATTCGATTACATTCTGTCGTCAATTACTTGAAAATTTGGCGATTATTAATTCTGATTTTTCCTGGTTACTCTGATTGAATTTCTGAGTTTGGAAGATTACCTATCTGAAGCAGCCGTCAAAGAAAATGTATCGGGATTCAGATATAATATTAACATAGGACGACAAACTCACAATTTTTAAGCTGATTATGTGTTTAAAACTTCACGCCACTTTTTCTCGAAGCCCTAGGTTAGTAAACTATTTTAAATTATTGTTTTTCCTTCATTGTTTTGAACTTAATATAATCCATATATTAAGTTCAAATCAATGAATGAAAAAGAATATGTCGTTAGTACAGCAGTAGCTATGATTACAAAAAGTATATTGCTACGATGAATACCATGTAACTCCAGTAGACCACCACAGCTCTACCAATATTGTCTACTACAACAATACTGTTTGAAAATTTTGCTCAATAAATGCTGAGACATTTTAAGTGAAATTATATTACCAGACTATAAGTTCTGTTCTTGATCACTTTCAATAATCAAGCCGTTCAAGTTACGAGTAGGGTTGCCCACCGTACTCTTATAAGCAATTTCGAACTTTGATGAATTTCTACTCCTGACCTGGCGTCCTTATGGGATAGTTTTGGAAAATCTATATAAATATCCAACAGACTCCTAGCAGTTAGATAGACAGATAAAAGATTTATTTAATGCAAAAGAGACACAAAAAACAAATAGGTACATACAAGAAAACACAGTAACAAGAAAATAATTAATTGCAAAAGTGACAGATAACAAAAAAAAAGAAGGATACCTACTGAGATTAACAACACAGTAAAAAAAAGTGCGGTGTGTGTCTCAGGATTGCACTAAATGTGTATCCAGCTCAGCATGTGTCAGGTTGATACCTGACGCTGATATTCTGCTGGATCCCTGCAGTGACTACGGACGCAAAGCAGGCGCGACCACACCAGTACAGTGCAGTTGTAGTAAAGAAGTTTCATACAAGCTATCAACCCCAAAATAACCCCTCAGGGATCGAATTTCGCAAAATTTCGCTAAAGTGAGTACCTACCTCCTAATAAGAACCGCCCCCTGCAAAATTAGAAACTGAACGAAAACGGCTTTGGTCGCGGGGCTGTGTCGTCAGGTAACCGTGCGTGACCCTTGAACATAAAGGGCTATTTAAGGACCACCGTGGATTTTAGTCAGTACAAGTGTGACAGTAAGGGTGGGAGGACTGATTATGATGATTTTACCAAGATAAAAAAGGTCCTCTGATTTATGAATCTGGATGATGCGAATGGTGTGTGTTAGGATCTTAGCCGGTGAACGGTTCTTGTATGAACAAATGGAACAGCGCCTCTGGTGTGCGAAGAAGGAACTAATTTTTTCGTTGAAAATTGTCAATTTGAAGTTGTCAAAGTTCCAGTTTACTTTACGTCTCAAATACTGAAAACTCGTGCTAAGGGTACAGTACTCTGATATTTGTTAAAAATCAGTTTTGGCAACCCTAGTTATGACTCAAACACTCATATCCGTGAAATGGAGTAGTATGGATATACCTACAGCTTCAAGTGCCGCCGACTTTCGAAAGAAATCTAAACCAAACATTGTACATTGAGATAGTTTAATGCAAGTAATCGCGGCAGAACTGTCTCTAGGTTTATGAAAGTTTCACTTATATGTATTTAGTTTTGACTATGTGGATAATTAGCTTGTGCTTATTTATTTTTGTTGAGGTAAAGCCGCCTCGAAGCAGCAGTGGCCCAGTAGTATCCGCCCCGACTTACCAGTTAGGTATAGGTCGTGGGTTCGAACCCAACCTGGCGCATTACTTTGTGTAATTTATTTAATCACCACTGCTCTCAAAACTTTGAAGGAAAACAACGTGAGGAAACCGGCATATCCTAGAACCATCAAATTCGAAGACATGTGGCATCTACCAATCCGCACTGGGCCCGCGTGGTGGATTATGGCCCACTTCCTCCCACATAGAGGGGACTGTGTCCCAGCAGTGGGAACATTATAGGCTGATGATGATGAAAGCCGACTCTAGGAAACCAACAGGCCTCTGTCATGGCTTTAGACTTATTATTATTATAAGCCTGTATCGTCCCACGGCAGGGCAAAGGCCTCCCTTCCCTCCTTCCACTTTTCGAGGTCTAGTGCGATTGTAGGCCAATCCTGCAAAAATGAGTCGAGCTCATCCCGCCATCTTGAGCCCGCCGCGTTGTCGTTTACCGCCATCTGGGATCCACTGAGTGGTTGTTTTTGCCCAATGCTCATCCGACATACGGCAGATATGACCAGCCCAGTTCCACTTCAGCCTTGCAGAAGTTAGGACAACATCGGCTAATTGTGTTTTGGAGCGAAGTATAGAGTTCCTAATGCGGTCCGTAAGTTTGACACCCAATATACCTACTTCGCTCCATAGCTCGTTGGCAGACTCCAAGTGCGGACTTCTGGTTCTTCGTGAGAGACCACTAAGACTTACATTAATCCACATACTATAAGTCCAGGTTCCCTCACGATGTTCTCCGTCACCGATGTCCAAGATAAACTTAGAAAGTACACACGCATTGAAAAAGACACGTTGGTATATTTGGCTGGCAGTGGCGGAGTGCTCGACTGCAGCGATGCGTGTCGCGGGTTCGATCAACACCAGGAAAAAAACAATATTTGAACTGGTAATGGTTAACTCGCCGTCAGATCATGGACTATGCCTGGGTCGACGGCGCCTCAAAGAGCTGTCAGCAATTTGACGCACCTTGAGACGTTAGCAATGGATTGAAGAGTTCAACACAGTAGGTGAGCCTCGATGGCTCGGTTGGAAAGAGCGTCGGATGTTCTGAAAGGTGGTCGCAAGTTCAAATCCTGGTCGCGGTTCGAATAGGGTAGTTTCAAGGGTCAAAATAATTACATTCTATTTCATCCGTATTTTAGATTATAAAAAAATATTGGACACGTATTTTTTTCTTTTTTCGATTAAACAAAAAATAACAAAGATATAGCCCATTAAAGTTACGTGTGACGTCACCCCGCGCGAAAAAATGCCACGCGGCGTGACGTCACACGTAACTTTAACAGGCTATATCTTTGTCATTTTTAGTCTAATTTACAAATAAAAAAATACGTGCCCCTTATTTTTGAATAATCTAAAAGACGGACTAATTACATTTTTTAGGGCAACTAGCCTATTAATCATTCCAAAAAACACAAAGAAAAAAAAAACACCATGGATGTTAGTCAGTAATGCCATCCAAAGTGGTAGAATTCATTTGATGATTTTACCACATAAAAAAAAAATAGATTATCTCTACTGCTATTTGTCTAGGGAGGCTGAAAACGTTACGGGGCAGCCGGTAGGATCCCGTTAGGTCCACGTCACGGCCACTGCCCTCGCTTGCGTGTTACGTAACTACCCGCTGAATCAGTGGCCCCAACTAGCTGTACCCGTATTTATATACCTACCTACTGTATGCTACAAGGAACATAACACACAAGTTTATTTATTATAATTACTAACTGCTAGAGAATGCCGAGTTATTAAACTTTGTTGCTAACTAGATTAAAAAACAACAATTTGTATTTTTCAAGGTATTAAGTATACTTTTTCTGTCTTATTACACAAAAGTTAAACATCTGTTGAACACTTGTCTAAAAAAGTGTAACTGCAAAACGACCCTTATATCATCGTCACATGCCGTTTTATAGATGACAGTTTTTAGACAAGTGTTCATTCGATGTTTATCTTTTTTCTAGTAAGACAGTGTCAGCCTTACTACAAAAACTTAAACATCTGTTGAACACTTGTCTATAAAAAGTGTGACTGCAAAGCGGACCTTATTTCAACGTCATAATCTGACATTTTTTTAGACAAGTGTTCAACAGACGAGACGTTTAAAAGTTTTTGTGGTACGACGGGGTGTAAGTTTAACTTGGATGTTACAGACATCAGTAAAGGAAAGAGCATGTAGTAATCGAGGATTTTATAATGAACTAGCTATTGTCAGCGCTTTCGCCCGCTTTAACTCGAAAATTATCCCATGGGACATAAAAATGGGATAAAAACTATCCTATGTGTTAATACAAGTTATAAACTATCTGTGTACGAAATTTCATCCAAATCCATTTAGTAGTGTTTTACGTGAAAGAGTGTCAAACATCTGTCCATCCTCATTGCGCTACAATTTGAAAATTATCCCGCGGGAACATAAAATTAGGATGAAAAATATCCCATTTGTTAAATTTCGTGTATTTTATATCTATCTTAGTTATATTTAACATCCACTCTTGCATACTTTTAATTTAATTTTATTAATTAGTGAGTGCGCACACTGTTTGATTTTATTTTTCGATTCATTTGTAAGACCTATTTAAAACGAGTGTCGTGAATTGAACCTTCAAGCTTCAGTGTGCACACAGCTTAAGATGAAAAAAGCAAGCACAGTCTAACTTGCGCAATACATCTAATAATAACAAAAACTACTTAATATTATTATTACAACACTATTGCATACAAAAACTTAGGTTTTTGAAATTGATGATACCTATTCATTTTTAATTCGTCACGATTGCTCAATGATTCTGGGAATTTTATTATGTTTTGAGAAAGTTTCACAAGTGTGTGTGAGTTCAGCCTTAGTTTCTGTGACACGGATATCTTTTGCCCGACATCGTAAGACATGCAATCTTTGATTTAGCAAGATTAATTTCATAAATCAGTATTTGCTTCTGCCAACGACTGCGTGGTAGTAAAAAATTATCGCACGGTAAATTAACAACCAAAGAACCAGAGTCACCGACATAGCTCTTATTTGCAAGTTGAAGTGGCAATGGGCAGGCCACATCGCTCGTAGAACTGACAACCGATGGGGAAGAAAAGTTCTCTCATGGCGACCACGGACCGGAAGACGCAGCGTAGGTAGGCCTCCCACTAGGTGGACCGACGACATCGTGAGGGTCGCGGGCAACCGATGCATGCAAGTCGCGAATTGTCGTTCGGCGTGGTGGTCTAAGGGGGAGGCCTATGTTCAGCAGTGGACGTCTTCCGGCTGATGATGATGATGATGATGATGAAAAGATAGCATCTGTGTTATTACAGACTACGATAAGACCACTGTGCTGCGTGTCGCGGGTTCGATTCCCGAACGGAGCAAATACTTATTTATTATGATCTACAAGTTGTTGTTCGGTCTGGGCGTTTGTGGGTGTGAGTTTATTTATGTTTGCAAACGCACCCACGACATAGGAGAAATTGCTACACTAGAAATTTCTTCGGCCAACGTTTTCTTTAAAAGAAAAATAAGAAAAAAGATTTTCCGAACCGTTCTGGCGTGATTGAAAAACAAACATCAAATCCATAAAAGATTATTTTTTTCCTGAAACTGAGACTGAACTCGTAACGAACACACAATGACTTTCAACTCTCAAAAATCAGCTTCGAAAACCTGTAGTGCTATTCTCTAAAAATTCAACGTCGCGGCAGCGCCGAAACTACTGCTTGTCTTTAGTGGATTTACAACTTTATGTTCTAGAGCATACTGTTGAAAATTTATTAACGACAAATTGTTTCGGTCTTCGTCGTTGAGACGTATTAATGGATTACTGGAACTTACAAGTTCGACGAAGAACTCGTCGTTGTCTTTTAAGAGAATAGCATAGGTGCTCACTTAAGATAGACTGTGCACGCTTTAACTATCAAAAACGGCTGGTCGATTGGCAGAGGTGTGCACAGGTGCCGGAACGAGACGCAGCTGGAAACGTCATCCCCGCCTGGAAACGCCAGATGTTAGCCCGAAGAGCTGCAGAGAAGGCTCGTAAAGACCTGGAGAGGGAACTTGCAGGAGAAGCGGAGAGGAGGAGGGCAGCTGCTGTGCCGGCCTGGAAGAGGCAACTGCTGCAAAGGAGAGAGGAGGCTGAGAACAGGTTGAGGTCCGTTTTTTATTTGATAGGGTGGGATCTGGGAGTTATTGTGGAACTATGTAGAAAGGATAGCCTTTAAAAAGAGAATAAAAACGTTTAATTAAAGGGGTCTACAGCATTTTGACCCTTGATATTTTTTTTTTGTGACGTGCACGCTTTTCTAACAGTTGCACGCATAAAAAATAATACTGATAAATGAATCTGCATAAAGTATTTTTTATCTAGACGTCATTTTCAAGTGACAGTTGACATCTGTCAACTATGACTAAGATAAAAAACTTCAATTTCTACGATATGATACGATTTCTTACCAGAACTCTAACCACAACTTTTACCGTTCCAGAAATTCCATATACACTCCTAAGGTGGAAGAATCGAATGGGCAATCGAACGGCGAGTGGCGGACTTACCCGAGCGGGACGCAGCGGGCCGTGTCCATAGACAACATCAGCATGTGCTACGACACTCCTGCGCAGCATATCCGGGCGCCCTCGGAGGCCAAGCTGTCCAGTGATCATTGTAATGGTTTGTATTTTAAAATATCTGTATTTTTAACCGACTTCAAAGAGGAGGAGGTTTTTTAATGGATGAACACCGATTACTCAAGGTTTCCGATTTGTGTGATATTTTTTACGGGTACAATATAATGATGGCTTCAGAGCACTGTTGAGTTTGACCTTGTTCTGCAGCGCGTTTAGCACGTCAAAAATGTATTCAATCGGCTTTATTACAAAACGTGGTTTAACTTAACCAAGCTTTAAATCAAAAATGATTTTTTGAATTTCGAACTTTATTTCTACTGTCGTAAAGTTATTAATACAAAAACAGAGTTTAGATCCCGGTCTAAGTTGTCAATGTGCATTTTAGAATTTTATAGCAGTTGGAATAAAGTTCGAAATTCAATAATTGATTTTTGATTTAAAGCTTGGTCTAAGTTAAACCACGTTTTGTAATAAAGCCGAGAAAGTCTAAAAAATTATAAAGTATAATTTTTATAGACTGATGATTATGCCGATCATTTCATTAAACAAATAGCTTTGAGACCGTGTATCTTCTGACCCCCAATATTTTCTGAGATTTATGAAAAATAAAACATATTTTCTAATTGAATTTAACGTTTGCAGGTCATTCTACATCTAACGGCAAACACGATGACGAAGAAGAGAAAGCAAAAATTATTCCCTGGCGAGCACAACTGCGCAAGACCAACAGCAAGCTGAACCTCTTAGAGTAGACCTTCGACCACGAGAGGGACCGGAGTGCGCCCACCTCTAGAGAGGAACCGCGTGAAGACCGCGCGGTACGACACTGCTACATTTCTTTCACAGTTAGGTTGATATTAGTTTGTTAAAAAACCTGTCAAAATGGTAATTTGTTTGCGTACGCACTG
Organism: Agrotis exclamationis; assembly: GCA_950005045.1. Taxonomy (NCBI): domain Eukaryota; kingdom Metazoa; phylum Arthropoda; class Insecta; order Lepidoptera; family Noctuidae; genus Agrotis; species Agrotis exclamationis. The sequence continues at coordinate 3,836,474 of OX465433.1, read as the reverse complement.
CAGCTGTCAAAAGACAAAATAATTGTGAATGGACTGTAACTTGTCAAACACAGTCAGGGAGATAAGTTGCTCAGAAGCTCTCTCATTACGAACATAATTTATTTAGGTTAGTTTTTGTAATTATTGCTATTTATTATTTTTTAATGATTAAAGGAAATTTAAAGAGCATTCGCAATCTGTATGAAGAAGAACTAGAGCCCAAAGTGACTAACTACTCTAGTACATGCCGCGCGGTTTCACTTGCGGTTTTAAGGGTAAGATAATTATTTTAGTCACATTTATATCGCAGCAGTTGTGAGGCAACGCCATTGTAGAAAGTTTATTCGTTGCTCGATATAAATAATTTTATATACTTAATATATAACGAGTCCAAATAATTGTTAAAGTGATTGATAAGCGAAAATGTATCGTATTTTTAATAACCGATTTTTTCACATGACATGGCGATGGGAACAAGTTTTTTCCGAGTCGATTAAGTAGATTTAGACTAAAATAGATAATTCCAACACATACCTTAAGTAATATGTTTTTTATGTATAAAAATTTTGCATGTTTTTGTTTATTATTTGACGTTAATTTTTATATATTTTATTTTTCAACTAAATTTTCATACGTATCTGGTAGGAATAGATACGTATTTTAAATTTAGTATATAAAATTTCGTTAACGATTAAAATAAATAATTTATGTAGGTACTTATTTTTACTGTAGTCATGTAAAAATGTAAATCTACTCATAGATGGTTTTAAACAAGTTTTAAATATTCTAGTTATCGATATAAAAATATGGTCTATACTACTTATTTTAAGTCTCAACGGAATAAATATTGTGGAAACATCGAGAAATAAAATCGATCAAAGATGAAAATAAATCAGTGCTCCATAAAAAATACCGTTAAATCTTATATAGAATCTATATTGATTTACTCAAAAACGACTTAAAACGTTAAAGAAATACAATTGCTCAATTAATACATTAATTTTTTTAGAAAATTCGATATTTTGACTTTAAATTATAAGTCTTCATATTAGCCAGAATTAATGATATAATATATACGAAGAAATATATTTAAAAATATACATAAGGATTTTTTATATGCAAGTGATACCAATGTTGCAATACTAGTGTATAAGCTTAGAAGTGGGCTTCTGCAATAAAATTTGTATATGACCTACTTATTATGTCTACGTATGTTGATTTTATTCAGTACTTCTGAATCTTAATGTAATGTTGTTAAATAAAACGCTATTTGCTTAATACTTGTTTTTTTGCCAGCGAAGCCAACGGCTAAAACTAGCTACAACTAAATTTTAACCAGCAGTTTTATGGAGACCATAAAATGAATCGGAATGGCTTACAAATTTAGTCATGGTCTTTTTTGTAACGCCGTTAAAAGGTACGAATTATATTTGTGTACATATTATTTTACAATAAGAAAAGCATACAAGCGGAAGTCTGAAAGTGGTACTGTTGACTGGGCATGTGATAAGAAAGAATGAGGAAAGTAATGAAAGAGAATGGTTTGAAGTTCGGAGGGAGACCAAGGAAATAATGGAATGAGATGTGTAGCAAATGCAGGTGACTCTGCTGATGATACTGAGTAATAGAGAAATGTGGTTGAAGAATACATGGTACGCCAACCTAAGGAATTGAGGCCAGAAAGTAAAACAGAGGTTAGAAGAGTTACTGGCCAATAGTAATGATTTGATCCTTATCTATATTGAGCATTGAGTGGTCTTTAAAATGAGCACCATTACAGATTTGGCACGAGCAGTGGTGGCTCCATTTTACCAAAAATCTCGCCACTGCTCTTAAAAATGGTGAAGCAAAACATTGTGAATCGTGTGACATTTAGCAACCCACACTGAGTCTGAATGGTGGAGCTTACCCCTTCTCACTGAGAGGCCTATGTACCAGCATTGGGAATATTATAGGCTGACTATATTTATGTGTACCATATAACATCAGGACACGGTTTAACCCCGCAGGGTTAGGCAATGTTGTACCTTAGTAGATACGCTCACGTTTCGAAAATCAGTGAAACTGCGTTTTGCAGCATTCTTATGATAGAGCCTAGATTTTCAGTTGTCTTTGCAGAAGAAATCCATAGCAGAAGCACAACAGTTTATATTATATAGTTAGCTATATTTCTTTTTTTCCAGTTCCACTATTACTATGGACATTATTGATAGCGTCAACTGGCTCAGACAAAATCAAGGGAAATTTGACAGGTACAGGTATAATAACAAATTTTCTAAGACAACTCATCTTACCTTACACAGAAAGCAAACAGATCTTGAACGACAAACAAAGGGAAAATCCTGCACAAAACAAAATGTTAACTCAGATTGAAAATGCAATAAAACAAAAAATAATCAAACTTAAACCGATGCTTCAAGATACCCAGAACAATTATAAAATAAAACCTAAAAATAATGTAAAAATGTACAAAAACGATAAAACAACAGTATTAGAATTCCTGTCTGAAAATAATAGGAAAGATAACCTAAGGTCATCATTGAGAGAAACTCAACAGGAAACAGACGTATTTAATAATAAAATAGAAAAGTATAAAGAGTTACGACAACGCATAAAATCATTGCTGCACGAAGAAAAAACTTCAAGTTCAACGAGTAAGCTCATAACAAGAACTTTGGACGAAATGTTAGCTCTGCTGATTGAAAGGAAATATCAATGGGAAAATGTAGATTCAGAAGATGTAGTCAATTATCTCGTCAAAAACGCACACAACTCTATGACAAAACATAAAGAAGATGTCCATTATAAATTAATGTGTTTCTTGAGGCCCGATGAGCCAAAACTTCATAGTAATATCTACAGCAACCATCCAGAGTACAACTCACCTCGCATGAAGTCATCTGATAAAACTAATGCTCGAAACAGTAAAACTAAAGTTACAAATCAATGCGATGGTTTCAAAATTTGTTCGGAAGAATTAAGAGATTTCTTAAGAATAACTTACCACCGCTTGAATGAAACTGCTGTCAGCACCTTTACTAACTACGCAGCTATGTATCTTAGAGACGTTATAGAGGACAACAAATCAGCGAAAGATGTTGTAAACTCAGAATTAGAGCATTTAGGCAGTTCAGCAGAAAATAAAGTCAATGAAATATTTTTAAAAGAATTAGAACATTTCACGCTAGATGAAAATAAAGATAAAACAGTGAATATTGAACATATCAAAAATTTCATAAAAGCTACAATAAATCATATTAAAACTAGTATTCACAGGCTTGTCGCGGACAACTTGAGCGCTATGAACACAGAATTGTTTTCAACAATGAAAGATGATCTCACAGTTAATTTCAGAATGGACATGGATAATTTAAATAGATTATCTGAAACTTCTGAGATATGTAGTTTTTTCTTACTTTGCAATGGTACACCACGCGGGACTAAACGATTTGATATGCGTGGGTCAGTAAGACAGAACGATGCTGAAAATATCTACATGCAACGGAGGTTGAATGAAGAATCACAAAATCCTTCAGTCCGTGTTGGAGATGAATACCTGAATTTAGGACAAGAACAAAGCATTACCCAACCTAGAAGTCATGTTCTTGAATCAAAGAGGTATAATTATGCAAATGTGACTAGAAGTACTGTACCCTGAGCACGAGTTTTCACTCTTTTACTTTACAGCGTTTTTCCAGTATTTACAGCGTCTTTTGTATGAAAAAATGGACCAGCGCCTCTGGTGTGCGAAGTAGGAACTAATTTTTTCCTTGAAAGTTGTCAATTTGAAGTTGTCAAAGTTCCAGTTTACTTTACGTCTCAAATACTGAAAACTCGTGCTCAGGGTACTGTTCGTTCGATCTCTACTGCGGAAGGTACATTCAGCAGCGAAAATACGGATCAGTTTTTTAAATGAATAACAGAAAAATATATTTGCTTTATTTCTTTTAAGGTTTCTTTTATCGATAAATTCTACTTTCTTTTCATTCTATAGTCGACTTCTGCCAACTACTATGTCGGCACTAGGTTAAAAACTATCTGTGTGTCAAACATCGAAATGCGTTCAGTATACCACGATTAGCTTAGAAATAAGTATGTCTCCTAAAAATATTCGTATGGGGCGACATAGTTCTAAAATTGTAGTATGCTAAGGGTGCCGAAGCACAGCGCAGACCCTGAAGGGATGCAGAAATGGCCAGACCAAGACCACAGGGCGCAGTTAAGAGCGCTTATTCTGAAAGTTGGCAACGTCGTAAAGTAGTTGTCAAATATTAACAAGTTATAATATAATTAATTTAGCAATGTTACTGTATGGAATTAAGAAATATGGCTCTGAAGTGCACTAAAACATTGATAAGGGAATGCAATAAGTAATATCGTAACAACGAATAAATAGTTTTAGATGTAAAAAAAGTATTTGGAAACCTTCCAAATGCCTTTTTTAAACCTGAAACGGTATCAGCATCAAATTCAGTGTTTTAATTGCACTACAGAGCCTTTTTTCTAATTTTCATACAGTAAATTTATCAAATTAATTAAAAATTGTAAATATTTGACAGCTATTTGCGACGTTGCCAACTTTCTGGTTATGCGCCCATAAAGAAGCCTCATTAGGTGCGTTACGGCACTGGGTTTTATCCCCTTGTTTAATAAAACTGGCAACCATGCATCATATTATCAGGAACGTCACATATTACGCTTACTCAAGGAGTTCGATGTACCTAGCGTAGTTATGTAGCTCAAAAGGCACGGTGTCGAAATTGACGAATATGAAAGTGTCTGTCGGCGAAAAGTCCGTTGTTGAAAGAGTCTGTCGATGAATCAGACATAAATAAATCGTCCTGTCGACGACCATTTCAATGATGAATCGGTCATAGGTGAACGGTTGCAGTATCCGTTCCAGTTTGTAGTACTAAAGGTAAAACGTATTCTTTTTGTGGGTAATATTACTTTCACCTCGTTCTCGTCAAAAAATTCTGGCCATAATAAACACTCCATTTAGTAACTACCACCAACAGTCTCTGTAGAACCTCACCTCTAAGAAATAACTTACTAACGAGAACGACCTACACACATTCCTTTTTTGTCACGTCTGTCCTAAGTTTTGTGAAGGTGATTACATCTGTGACAGAATATTATTTGGGTGGTTTTTGGGGTGGTTAGATGGGTTTGATGGACCACCACCACACGGCTGAGCGATTCCACTGGCGGAGGTGGGCCTGCCCCCTTAGACTAGTCGCAAACGATAATCGTAAATGCTCGGTACTCCCTAATAGATTTTCAACTTTAAACTCCAGAGCCTAAAGTTGAAAATCTATTAAAGATTTCTAAGCGTTAGCGACTGGAAAGAACAAAAACGCTAAGCAATCTTCACTAGATCTTTAACTTTATACCAAAGTACATAAAGTTGAAAATGTATTATAGACTACTCAGCGTTTGCGTTTATTGTTTGTTATTAGCTACAGGGGCTAACCAGCTATGTTGTTCTCTATAAGAAATTTCATCGCTGAAGTCCACAATGTGTTCTTTGACTAGACGGTTTTGAGATCGTCAAATCGTCAGCGCGAGCAATTTAGTCATAAAAACATTTTGCGCATAAAAAGGCATACACTCAAAATCTATTAAATTATAATATCGAAATTTTATGAACATCGTAAAATGAAGCGGAATGGATGCCAATCTCGATCGAAGGTTCCAGATTTAGTCTAGTACACACATCAGATAAATGCCATCATGTTAAATGGCGTAAGTTTAAAATATTGTAAGTACAACTTATATTTAATGAGACGGCTATTTGGCTGATAAACCATTACCTCAGTCAGTTAGATTATCAAAAAATATTTGAAAAGATTTTTTCCTTTTCACGTTACCCTAAATCCGTGAAGAAACTTTTGTAAAGGCTTCACATAATGTACAATTTATATGATTCTGACGTCACGAGTTTGATCCGTAATTTCTTCTGCTAGTGATGATGATGAATCATCATTAGGTGCGTCCACACAGAGCGAGTAGCCTCGCGAGGCATTTTCCGCGCGAAGCAGCTCGGTTAGTGTGGACGTGTCTTGGTCGAAACAAGCGAGCGCGCTGCCTCGGCCGAGTGACCGAGCGCCCGAGCCATCCAGTGTCGGCTTATGTTTTGCTCGCGTATATTCCAAAGAGCCATTGTTTCGTGCCTCGGTCGAGAAACAATAGACGCGTCCACACAGGGCCAGGCGCGGAAAATGCCTCGCGAGGCTGCTCGCTCTGTGTGGATGCACCTATTAGCAGCCTACCAATACATTTATCATTGGCAGTAATACCTTCAATTTGTTCACAGTATCACTTTTACTATGGATGTTAATAATAGTGTCTGTAAATACAAACACAATCAAAAGAAATATGTCAGATTCAAATGTAACAAGTTCGTCTGAAAAAATCATATCACCTTACCCAAAAATCATTGAACTTCTCGATGACAGCCAGAGTCTGCCGCCCGAGATTGAAAACGCAATCAAACAAAAAGTCCAAGAACTTAAATCGATATTACAAGACTATGATCAAAATAAAAAGAGTAGAAGAGATAATAATTTAAACAAAGAAGGAAGTGCAGAAATCATTATAGAATTCGAACCTGCAAACACAGTTGACACAAACTCAGTCTTAAGAAAACAAACTAAACAAACAACAGACACATTCCAACAAAAAATAGAAAACTACAAACAGTTAAGTCAAAACATAACCAAATTGTTAGACAAAGTTAGTATACCTAGTCCAACAAAGAAGCTGATAACAGGATCGTTGCGTGAAATGTTAGCGCTACTTATAAAACGACAATGTCAGATAAATGGTCTAGACATCACACGTCTCCTCAACTATTCGTATTTCACTAATAGCACACGCAAGTCAATGCCAGAACTGACAAACATAGCCATGACAATACTGAGACAAGCGGCCCCTTTCTATGAGTTTCATGACAAAACTGGTAACATGAGCGAAATAATGCAAATTATATTGCCTCAGCTACTGGAACCTATAAATAAGCTAATAAACAAATATAAATTAGTATGTCATTTGCACAATAAAGGAGATCTAAATGCAGGAATTAATACAACTTTTGATCAAGGCAATGGAACAAAAGATCCATGTGACAGTTTTATAATTTGTACAGACGAGCTCACAAATTTCTTAAAAATGTCTTATCAAACCCTGAAAGTTTCTGCCACTAACGTCTTTAAGGATTACACAGATATGTATCATAGAGACATTAAAAAAGAAACTGTATACACAAATGATTCTATCATCTTAAAATTAGATGCTCTAAGGAATTTTGCAGAAAAGAAAGTTGATGAAATATTTTTGAAGGAACTGAAAGCCTTCAAGCTAAACAAGAATAAAAATAAGACAGCGAACATCGAATACATCAAGGATTTCACAAAAGCTATAACAAGTAAAAGTAAGTGTGGCACTAACACTCAAGTAGATCGCGAACTGACTGCTTTGAGAAATAAAACGTTAATAACAATTAGGGACGATCTTACAATGGATATGAAACAGACTATGGATAGATTAAGTGAACTGCTTTCCGATAAGATTTGTAGTTATTTTGTAAATTGTAATGGGATTTCACGGGCAACTAAGAATTTGAGAAAACGTCGGGCATTTAGACCAAGGGATGCTAAAAATGTTTACGTTGAAGTACAGCGTAGAGTAAACGATGAATTGATGGATTCTTTAGCCCGTTTTGGTGAGCAAAGTCTGGATTTTAGACGAGGAGACACGACCTCTACGTTGGGTAATAGTATGAGCAATGCAATGCTTGATCAAGGAAAATATTCTATTGTAAAAGTCACTAGAACTTCGATGAGAACGACTGCTACTACGGGAGGTATAGTCAGCGGCGAAAATAGTGTTTCAGAACAGTTTTTTTAACATTATATTAAACATATTTTTTCTGTATTATCAATAGATGTGATCTGATACGTATTAGATTAGCAAAGAAAACAAGACGGACACCAGTACCGAACTTTTACTCTTTCTAAGAACTTAGTTTTATTGGTCTTCAATTATTTTGTATACTTAATATAATTTGAACTTATCCACGTCTAGATAATTTTCCTTCCCATCAAAACATCTATATGTTACTGTAAAAGCCCGAAGTAGGCACGGTAAATCTTAAGATTTCCCAAACCAGAACCTGCCCTTGGAAAATATTAAGATTAACAGTAAAGGCACAGTAAATGTTGAAAAAATCATGACATAGTTCGGGTAGACGGAGTCCCGCTGCGCGGGGCTACGTGCTAGGTTTAGAGGCACCTAATCAAACCGAACCTCGGGGTGCCCAAGAGTTGTTGGTGCCTTGGAAAGTAGACGTCGTGGCACAGACTCTAAGCCCCTATTCGCACAGGTGCTTTTTTCTTGGCGTTAAAAGAGCGCCGAAATAGAACAAATGCAATCCCATGTATCTATTATATTATTATTTTACAGACACATAGGAATGCACTTGTTCTACTTTGGCGCTTATTTAACACCCGTAAAAAAGTGCTCGTGCTTAAGCCCCCATTCGCGCGAGCGCTGTTGTTTGAGCGTAAATAAAACGCTGAGTTTTAACAAAAAGGTAAAAATTGAACTTAACTGTCACCGCCCAGCAATTAAAATCAATTGCAGTTCGAAAAAAACGCCGCGTTTTAAAACCGCTGACATGTGAACAGATACATGGGCAGTGGCGGCCTTAGGGGGGGGGCGAACCGGGCAACCGCCCGGGGCCTCGCGCTTGCAGGGGGCCTCGCGCAACTAACCAAGCAAAAGAAAAAAGAATTATTTTTAAATTAAATCTTTTTGATTTTGACTATAACTACCTAGGTACTCATTAAGGCTATAACAAAACGGTAAATTAAATAAGATTTTTGTTTTTAGAAAAAATCGTAAGCATCGATTTTTAAATTTATCATCTCATTATTTGTTAATTTTGTAAATCTTTTAATTAATACAATAATTTTGTCGCCTAAGCGTACGGCTAGTTTACGTTAAATCCGGTACGACTTGCTTATGATTTTGGCCCAATGAATAATCCAAGTTTGAAACCTCAAGCACCAAATGCTACTTTGTAAAAAAATAAAAAAAACTATGAACATTTCGGTGTTTTTTGAAATTTTTGCGTTTATGATCAAGGAGTAGTTGTTGAATATAACTTCTCAGAACGGTTTCAAAGATGCCTTTTGCTACAATATGAGAATCGAATTATATCTGTAGACCCAGTAGTACCCATCTTCTCAATTTCTTGCACTCGAGCAACTCTAGCGATAGGTATCTCAAATCAATGTTTTTTTTTTACAACAAATTTTTGATTTGATTTGATTCATTTCATGACTTTTTTCGAAAAAAAAAATAAAAGAACTTTGTAGGGGTTTTCTCTCGGTCAGAAGCAGGTCTACTGAGGTATTTTTATTCACACTTCATCTTCATCAGCCTATAATGTTCCCACTGCTGGGATACAGGCCTCCTCTCTGTAAGAGTGGGACATAATCCACCACGCGGGCCCAGTGCGGGTTGGTAGATGTCACATGTCTTAAAATATAAGGTTTGAGCCTGTTTCCTCACTATGTTTTCCTTCACCGTTTTGACAGCAGTGGAGATGAAATAAATTAAACAAAGCAAACAAAGTAATAAGGCTGGTTTCGACTCCGCGACCTACAACTCGTAAGTCGGGGAGTTTTATTCTCATTTTTTAGCAAATTTAGTCTACTTTGAAAGGAGATTATGATATAACTATCAAAAACTAGCTCTTCAGGGTTCGTATGGCCAAAGTCTAGTAAAGAAAAACCTCTGGTTCCAATGAGGATTTTGAAGAAGCGAACAGCGATGTTGGAATACATGACATCTGTTGCATTGCCTCTTCCATATTTGTTGATCTCAGACTTTTAAAACCTCTGTAGACCTAAAAGTTTTAGAGATTTAAAACCCTTCAAAGTTTTTATTTTTATAAAACATCCCAACTGAAAACACGGTATCTGATGCTTTGCCTCTTTCACATTTGTTGTAAAAACATAAAGCTCATTTGATATACCGCTAAAGTTGCTCGAGAGGTGTCTTAATAATTGCCAAAAATTACGAAGTTCGAAAAAAAAAGATGAATTTTGAAAAGCTCTAACTAGGAAGCTTTTTGGTCTACAGAAACCATTTTAAGTCTCATATTGTAGCAAACTTTCAAAACATCATGCTTAAGTTTCTTCAAAAACTAGTCCTTTAGGGTTATAATCGCCAAAAATACCGAAATTTTTAAGTTTTTAAAAACACCAAATGTTGGGTGTTTTTTTTTTTCGATTTTTGACAAAGTTGCGTTCAGTGCTCGACGTCTTAAACTTGAATTACTCGTTGGGCCAAAATCATGAACAAACCAGCAAAACATGAGAAGTAGCTAGGTTATAGGTACCTTTTTTTATTTAGCGTGGGAAAATCAGCAAATGAGTCCTCCCCCCCAGGGCAGGGCGGGAGGGACTGTCAGACTTGTACTGACTAAAATCCACGGTGTACTTCATTAGCTCTTCTTCTTCTTATCGTGTCGATGACAATCTAAATTGACTCTGCCCAGAATTGGGCCACGAGTTTAGCGCTCTCCGAACAGTCTATCAGCTCCTGTAACGAACAGCCCTTAGCCCTTTCTGTCCAGGGTCACGGTAATGGAATTAGTTCCGCGACCCCGGCAGGCTTTGGCCCTCTAGAGGGGGGCCCCGTCATCTTGCTGACGCTCTTTGAGGCGAGCGTGGAACACAACGCGCCGTCGACCCGGGCATAGTCCATGGCGAGTTGCCCATTACTCGCCGCCCGCATGTCCGCGCCAACGGTGGCGGGAGATCGTCTTGCGACGTCCGACGCCGTCGGCGTCTACCACTGGGCGGAGGGAGGACGCTGTCCTCTCTCTCTCACGGCCCGCCTCCTCCTTCGCGAGCATAACTGCTTCGCAGAAGGACGCTACCCGCTCCGTCTCGCCCCGCAGCATGGCCTCGACCATTGCCGGGCGAGAGAAGTCTCCGCCTATCACCTCCGTGAGGACACGGCGGTGCTCTGCCCAACTGGGGCAGTCTTGCACCGTGTGCTCTACTGTGTCCTCCGGGCGATCTTCGCAGTGGTGACACCCGGGCGTTTCTTCCCTCCCTATCCGACACAGGTATCTCCCGAAACTTCCGTGTCCGGTGAGGACCTGCGTCATCCGATAGGTCAGGACGCCGTGACGTCTCTCCAGCCACTCCTCAAAGAGGGATCTTACCGCCGCGATTGCGGTGTGCCCGAACCTCGGTTGCGACAGTCGCTGTCTCCATACTGCCCTGAGATCGCGCCGGACCTCTTCCCGCCGCGCCTCGACTTGTCGGGGCAGCGGGAATTCTCCCCGGCGCTGCGCCTCCACGCGCCACTCATAGACGCACTGGAGGGCAGTCGCCTCCAGATCCCAGGGCAGCAATCCGGCTAGGAGGTTGGCCGATTCGCCGGCGATCGTGCGGTATCGTCGGATCATCCGGATAGCCATGACCCTCTGGCATGCGACCAGCTTTGCTGGTCGCGTCCGAATGCTCAGGGTCCACACTGGGGCCCCGTAGAGGGCCATGAACCGCACGACACCGGCAGGCGTTTGGGCCGCTGAGATTGGGCAGGAGTCGCCTGGGGGCGGCTGCTGCCCGGTTCAGTTTTGGGGTCAAACGCAGGAAGTGCTCCCTGAAGTTCCACCGGCTGTTGAGGACGAGTCCCAGGTTAAATTTAACGCAAACCCCGATGTTTAAAGTACGAAATATAAAATATTTTGAATCTTATATAACTTTAGCATTTCTCCTCAAACACGACAAATACCTTAACGGTCAGTTCACACCGAGACGCGACGCAACGCGACGTGACGTAACAATACTGCAAATGTGTATCTTATCGAGTAGTAAATAAAGTTAGATTTTGAGTCGCTATTAACATGCAGCGCGGCGCCGCGCTGCGTCGCTCTGGGTTGCGAAAGGTGTATCTTTTCGTGTAGGAAATAGAGTTAGATTTTGAGTAGCTCTATTTAAATGTGCGCAAAGCGTCACGTCTCGGTCTGAGCTGACCCTGATCAAACAACCAGACCTACTTTCGCATCACATATTTTTTATGAAGGACAAAGGGCCTCGCAAAGACCTGCCGCCCGGGGCCTCGCAATGGGTAAGGCCGCCTCTGTACATGGGAATGCATTTGTTCTATTTCCGGCGTTTTTTTAACGCCCCAAAAAAAAAACGCTTGTGCAAATGGGCACTTAGTTCATTGGTTCATTTTTGTGTGAGACAAGATTTCAAGTGCTACAGATTGTATTATAGTCTATGGCTTTAAGGTGAATGATCCAGGGTAGCCCGCGAAATTCAAATTTTGCGGGCTGGTTGGAGCATTCCTCGCCTTTTCCATTAGAAAGAAAGAAAAATATCAAAAAAAAAATCTATTGCTTTATGCTTCATCTGAAAATATCGATTCTTTGATTCGCTTCGAATTGAAAGCTGAAAAATCAATTCGCAAAGCCCAATGCAACAATTCAACAAAACTATAGAAAACTTAATACTACTAGGTACGTATAAAACAAAAGAAACGAACCAAAATTTTCATGGTATAGCTGTTTAAATATCGAAGAATATCTAAGAAAAGAATGACCATGCACACTTTTTTTTCATATCATTCTTGACACTGGCAGAATAGTTAACATCGTCTTGATCTGCATTTGAGAAAAAATATTATATTTAATAGATATTAATAGAATAGGACTAGATTTCGAAATATCAAAACTAAGTTTATTGGTTCAAAATATCGATTCTTTAATAAGTCGATGCAGATCGCATCCCTCGACTTTGATGTCAAATGAAGTCACGAAGAGAGAAAAAAAAAAAAAAAAGTCAAATCTGTCTTGTCTCCGTCCTGTCAAACTTGTCAAAGTCAAAGTACAGTGTGTCAAAAATATTTAAAATTAGTGCAACTCACCGGTGGTTTCTTCAACTATTTCAATTTTTATAGAGAAATGTCGGCTTTTCATGGATTTCCGGACCTCCCAGGGCCAGAGGAGATTCCCTTCTGCAAATTAAATGAAGTTTACTGTTGTGGTAATGCACGATATGGAAATATTACTACGTTTACAAATTCGGTAAGGTTAGCTCGATAATTTCGCGATTATTATTATTAAAACTATGGCTTAACTGTTATTATTGGTTTCAGACGAAAAGCCATCCTGTGATTAACGTAACTCGTGACATACATCACCACAGGACTTCGGATGAAAACATTTCTATGTACATAGACGTTGAGGATAATTTACTCAAGAAAATCACTAGTGTGTGGTACAAACAAGGATTTTTAGAAGCTTTAGGGGTTGCTGCAGATCCCTCAGTAAACCGCGAGAGTCAGGTCCTAGCGGTCGCCGCATCATATGTGTTGAAAGTCGCAAATGTTTTCACAGCATTCAGATACTTTTTACAGCCACATTTGAAGGATATAGGGCCTAAAATCGTTGCTAATTACTCAAGAACCAGGAATTGGGGGAATGGTCCAATCAAATGTATGGCATGGCACCCTCATACAACTAAAATGGCTGTAGCAACAGTGGATGACAATGTAAGAATATATTGTTCAGAAGTGTCATTTGTGTCTACGTTGAAATGTAAGGCACAAGGACATGTTTCTTCGTTGAGTTGGAGACCGTTCTCAGCTTCTGAACTGGCTGTGGGATGTGAACAGGGTGTGATTGTGTGGACCGTGGATCCTAATTCAATGTTTACAAAGCCTTCATCTAGTAATGCAGTGGTTTTGAAAAGGTGTGTACTGTTTTCTTTGTTTTAGTACCTCTTATTTAGTAACTATGTACATTAGATATGAATTTTATTCAATTTTTATATAGCAAGTTGTGAAAAGTTATTATAGGTTTTTCCTGTACAAATTAGGTGAGATTTTTAAAACCTAGGTTACCAATTAGATGGGGTGTTTTTGAAGGCAATAGGATTATATAATTTTGTTTTAAGCATGTAAAATGACAATTGGATTTTTACACTTTTTAATTACAAATCTTCTGATATAATTCATTATGTTATTCAGAATTACTAAGTTATTACTTGCTATACTTACAATAATTCTTCCTTTTACAGGCCAGGCCATAGTCCGGTCACCGATGTGAGCTGGTCTCCTAATGGTGACTTGCTGATCAGTTGTTCTGGTGCTGACACATCAATGTTAGTCTGGGACGTGTCCATGGAGACCGCAGTGCCATTACGAAGGGTGGCAGGCGGTGGCATTGTGTTTGCACGCTGGTCATTTGATGCTGGCAAGGTGTTTGCAGCTACTTCTTCTATTATATTTAGGTGAGTTTACAGTGATTTTATTATTACGACAGTAAGAAACAGGATAACTATAAAATAAACTGTTAAATCGGAAAGCTTTTGAGGAAACATGAAAACACACAAACAACAAGAGTCACCCACTGCAGGTGACTCTTTTTTTTTGGGCTTTTATAATTTATCAAATGAGCTCTTGCTCTTGCCCTAAGACACAGACTTACTGACTAAAAGTTCTGTTTCTTCACAGACAGTCTCTTGGCTCCCCTCTGCATGTGTTAATAGTGTGTCCTCAACCCACGCATTCCCTCTCCTCTCTCATGGCATTAGTGATTCTTAAGAGGAGGGGACACCTTCACAATCGCCCTCTCTGTAACATGGCCTGAACTAATTTGATGGCATGGTTGGCACAGTGGCAAATGATAGCACTTGGTGAGGTGACCTAAATAATGACACAGAAACGCACCCATGAAATGATGCAAAGTTTAAAAAAAAAAACCGGCCAAGTGCGAGTTGGACTCGCCCATGAAGGGTTCCGTAGCAGCAAGCATAGATTAGAGTTATAATTATATTGAGATTAGTAAGTAATATACACAAACATTAAAAATAACTTTGTTTTTCATAGTATTTGTATGAAAGGCAAAGTTATATTTGCGGTTTTTGAAAATGTACTATATCTCAAAAACTGCTAACTGTATCTCATCCAAACCAATTTTCGTTGGTAGTTTTGGTTGAGGTCTACATTATATATTTTTTTTAGTTTTTTCATTCTCTTATTTTAGAAGTTACGGGGGGGGGGGGGGACACACACTTTTTACCACTTTGGAAGTGTCTCTCGCGCAAACTGTTCAGTTTAGAAAAAAATGATGTTAGTAACCTCAATATCATTTTTAAAGACCTATTCATAGATACCCCACATGTAGGTTTGGTGAAAAAAATTTTTTTGAGTTTCAATTCTAAGTATGGGGGGCACCCCCAAAATTTGTTTTGTTTTGATTTTTGTGTGAAAATCCTAATGCGGTTCACATAATACATCTTTCTACCAAGTTTCAACAGGATAGCTCTTATACTTTCGACAAAAAGTGGCTGTGACATACACGGACAGACAGACAGACAGACATGACGAATCTATAAGGGTTCCGTTTTTGCCATTTGGCTACGGAACCCTAAAAATCAAACAGTGCAAATGTGTAACTAATAATTTAATAATAATAAAATCTTTCAACCGCTATATGTGGAGATATATGTGGAGATCTAAAGGGGAGGCCTATGTTCAGCAGTGGACGTCCTATGGCTGAGATGATGATGATGATGATGATGAAAATCTTTTATTTATTCAAAAATATACAGAGTTTGAAGTACCGACATTTATAATTTAGTTTATGTTGCAAATTCTGTAGAAGAATAATACTCTACGGTACTAATACTCTACTAACTGTGTAGTGTACACTTGTCTTGTAACACTTCGTGGATATTATATAGACTGGTTGTCATGTATACTGTGTCGTTTTTCCAGGGTGTGGGACACAAAGCGATGGAGACCAGAGCGATGGTGCGCGCGTGGTAACCGTGTCGTGGCCGCGTGCTGGGGACCCAACGATATACTGCTTTTTGCTGCCAAAGGAGAGCCTATGGTGTACGCTCTTACTAATACGGGACTTATGAGTGGTAATTATCTTATCCTACTAATTTTATAAATTTTAAAAGTTTGCGTGGAAGGATGGATAGATGTTTATTACTCTTTTACGCAAAAAATACTGAATGAAATTTGGTACACAGATAGTTTTATAACCTGGATAACACAGGATAGTGTGTAGTATTAGCGCTTCACAACAAACGTAAAAAGTCATTTAATGGTTTTCCCTCCCAAAAAGAATTTCAATATTAGATATTAGAAATTATACCTATACATACAGGAAGACTTTTTTACCACCGTTAAAATTTTTCTAGGCATTAGGTATCAATCACTAACCCCATTTTTGAAAAAAAATCGATACGTAAAATTTTCATATTAAATCATTTTCTCATAAGAATTATCCGCTCTGCGTGGCCACCAAGCTAAACGTTAATAATACTACACTTGCCGGCGCATGAAGCGGGCAGAGCGCACCCCGCTTACCCCCCGCCCCGCCCGCTACACCTGAGTGACACATCACAGCGCGGTGTCCAGATTCATCAACTTTTTAAAGATAACTTTGTGACGTGACATCTCAATATTTTTGTATTGAGTGATACAAAAAGAAAAAATACGTATTCAATGATTTTCGCCAAAGATTATATAATATCAAAATTTGGATGGTGACTAAAAATCATCCTGTATATATACTCCCAAAATTAATTATAATAAATTTATCGGTTTCTGGGTGGGCAGTGTAGATGTAAAAGCGTATTAAACACACGAACGACACACAAACAGAGACAAACTCAGTTACACATTAAAATATTAACTTAGTATACATTACAAACACGAAACTATTTTTCAACAGGAAAGAAAAATCAGCTTTTAAATTTTCAGCGTGTTTTAATTAATAATTGTCATAATTAGCGATGCATCCGATACCGATACCGATACCGATATATCGGCGATACTTCGGGTTAGCCGATATATCGGTATCGACGATATTTTATGACCGATTCAACGATACTTTTTAATTTAAAAATGTACTGTAAACGAGCGTGTTGTCTCGTCTATTTCATTGTAAACGAGGCACGAACTATGCCCGGGGAAAACCTGTAGGTACTGCAACTATAAGTTCTGAGATGCCTACGACTGGCGGGCTTTGGAGTGTTTGTGAGAAGATGAGCCCCTGTCTACTCTGAGCTGTAATTCTCTCAAGTCGAGAGATACCTAAGGTCTCCCAATATATCGAGAGATGCAGATCCATTCGTTTTCTGGCAAAATGACGTCTTATACCCAAACGTCTTATGAAAAAAATGAGCAGAAGTACTTTAGATTCCAAGTGAGTTCTGACGCATCTGAGAGACAATTTTCCAGCGCAGGCCTTTTTCAGACAGACACGCGAAAGCGCCTTTCTCCGAAAAAATTAAGATTACTTTGTTTTTTAAACAAAAATCTTATTAATGTTAATTTTAATTACAAAAATTTACATGTATATCTTATTTCAACCTATGTCACTACTTTTTATGTTAATAATAAAAATCACTTATGATTTATTAAATCAATCTTAATTTTTTAATTCACAATAAGCGTATCGGTATCGGTATCGGTATCGCCACGGGTATCGCCGATATTTTTATAAGAATATCGGTATCGGTATCGTATCGGCGGAATGGCGTATCGATGCATCCCTAGTCATAATACATAAAACCTAAACATAGTTTGAACACTTGTCTAAATAATCTGTGACTGTTGATATAAGGGTCGTTTTGCAATTACACTTTTTTAACAGACTTCCAAAAGGAGGAGGTTCTCAATTCGGATGTTTATATATATTTTTTTTATGTTTGTTCGGGCATAGCTCCGTGGTTTATCAACCGATTTGAAAAATTCTTTTTTTTTGTTGGAAAGGGTATACTTCCCGAAATCTAATGGGACCACCCATTAAATTTTTATCGAAATCGGACTAGCACTTTTTGAAAATCAACAAAAATCTAAAAATAAACTTCCAACGAAAATTGGTTTGGAAGAGATATAGTTAGCAGTTTTTGAGATATAGTACATTTTCAAAAACCGCAAAATATAACTTTGCCAGTCATACAAACACTATGAAAAACAAAGTTATTTTTATTGTTTGTGTATATTACTTACTAATCTCAATATAATTAATCCCTAATCTATGCTTGCTACTACGGAACCCTTCATGGGCGAGTTCAACTCGCACTTGGTCGGTTTTTAGCTCATTATGTGTAAGAGTACATACATGGGCGATGTTATTACCGGTGCCACGGATTACAATATTTTAGTGGACATGTAAGAAAATTATGTATTTGACAATAATTTGGGTTGAATATTGAAACTAAAAAGGGTAAAATAAAAAAAAAAAAACAAAAAAAACTTATCTTTCGAAAGTCGGTGACTTTCTTTTTTATTTCATTGACTTTTTGTCGCCGACTTTCGAAAGATACGTTTTTTTGTAGGTTATTTTGAACTTTTTAGTTGGAAGTCGGTAACATTTTTTTTTGAAAAAGTTTTTTTTTAGACAACTGTTCAACAGATGTTTAACTTTATAGTAAGACAGTAACTGTTTTCTTCAGGGTCACAAACTAGTAAGGCGCTTCCAGTACTGGATGTGACGAAAGTGGAGCTGTCTTCAGGCGACACAGTAGGAGGACCGATATTGGATATGTGCTGGGACCCCACTGGGAGGTACCTGGCCATTCTGTTCGAGGAGTCTCATCTCGTCACTGTCTTCTGTACCACCAGATTAATGTTGCAGCTTAAGATAACGCCTTGGTGAGTTTTTCTCGCTTGTTTTCATATTTTATTTAGCATTTTATCGCATGAACTAGAAATGTATCGATTATTCGCTATCTAACTTTTTTTAAGTGATAAAATCATCGAATGCGTCTTCGGCAGTCGCTAACTAACTGGAAAGCTGATTCGGCCATACATGTCCACTGTTCAATACATTTGAACTAACATACAGAACAAATATAGACAGATCATAGAATAGTATATTTTGCAACCAGTGAATAAAGAGCGGATTTAAAGCGAGGGCCATATATGAATTACGAGCAAGCGAAGGTCTTTCGATTCGATGATGATTGAATCACGGGCGAAGCAAGTGATTCAAGTATTTAAATCCTGAGCGACGCGAGTTATTCATGGCCCTCGAATAAATCCGTTTTATATTTATCATGACTACGAGAAAAAGAAAGATTTGAGCGATAAAAGACATTTAACGATTTAAAAGTTTTTTTTTTATTAAGTCTACTCCACACACACGTGGGTGCGTTTACAAACATCTAAATTTACATAAACAAGCACCCAGACCCGAAACAAATAATTGTAGATCATACGAATATTTGCTCCGTGCGGGAATCGAACCCATTTCACGCAACGAAGTAGTCCAATCGCTCGGTCACTGCGCCAACAAACTGAAATTAAAATCGGAACAATGACTTAAATTAAGAGTTTATTAGCAAGGAGGTTGTATAGCATTGAGGCCGAGGTCGAATGTACTGAAGTGTTCTAAATTCAAACACCAAAACAGTGAGTAAAAGAGCTTTTTACTCACTGTTTTCAGTGAGTAAAAGTAGCTTTTTAAAGGGGGAATGGTATATAGTATATTTCATTACGAGTGCGGAAAGGCTGTCATTGCAAAGAGTTTCGACAAATGTCTACCCGAGCCGAGGCGCAGCCGAATGCGAGTGTTGACAGTCGGAACAAGTTGCAAAGACGGTTCCGCACGTGTACTGAACGACTATTTTTAATACAGCTGCGAAAAAATGAAGCAATTTAATAAATTAATAATAAAAACATAATAAACTAAACTCGCAAAGAAAATTTCTGGAAAATGACGCCAACCGTAGAATATAAGCAGAGTTTTTTTTCTTCACCCACTTTGGTAGGCAAAGGGAACGCCCATACAGCTTAGTCTTCAGTAGATTTTTTTTATTGATATGAAATGAAATGAGATGAAATGAAACCTAACCTAACTAATTCAATTAAATCATTAAAGCTGACATTGAAAAAAATTAGTAGCGTCTTTATAGAAATATTCGTTTTTGTATGAATCACAAAAACTCTTTAGTAAAAACTTCATGGTTGGTTTTTCTTTTTAATAGACATTATTTTGACAGTTGGGAAAGAGAACGCACTAGTGCGGGAAAGGTAAAAAAAAAGCACTAGTGTGTGCGCTTCCAAGGAGGTTCGATCAGTCAGGTTGTTTATTCTCATAATGTGAAACACTTTGGTGGAATACTTAATTTTTTTTTGGAAATTAAAAAAAAACCGTACAGAAAACGCACGGTGTTATACAACGGGGTATGCCGTAAAATAGGTACTTAGGTGAGAGTACCTATTTTACCGCACAGTCCGTTGTATGGTGCGTAATTTTTAACTTTCGAACAATGTATACAGGCTTTGTAAATGCATTTTTCGAGCAAATGTGTTGAAAAATATTTTTCAACACATTTGCTCGAAAAATGCATTAAAAAAAAATAAGAACTCCACCAAAGAGTTTCACATTATGAGAATGAACGACCTGACTGATCGAACCTCCTTGGAAGCGCTTTTGCTCAATACGTTGTCTCATTTTAATACTAAAGAGTGAATGAGACGAAAGATGTAGTTCTATTTTTCACCACGTGCATGTGGCGCCATTTGCAAATTCGCGCCATTTTCATATTAGAAACTTCTAAATAAAGTTTTTTTAATTACATATTGTACTGATTTCTCGCAAATGTGTTGAAAAACATTGTATGACACACGTGCGGAAATTGGTATTTACAAACTCGTGACTATGGTAAGCCCTCGACTTCATCTCGGGCTTACATTCGTCTACTCGTTTGTAAAAACCAACTTACCGCACTAGTATCATAAATAACTATTTCCATGCGGAAATTGACGCCGCGTCTTGTAACGGAGCAGTCCACTGCTCTCCCCCTACACAAAAATTGCCTTTAAAAAAAATAAATTATACTAATTTCAAACCACTTTTGTTACAGTTGCTTCATATGCGGAATTGATGTGGAGGTTCCGTCGACCATTGTCTTTCAACGGAACTTCACTGAAGGGGCCTGCCTTACAATCGCCTGGTCGAGCGGTCGCGTGCAGCACTTCCCTATCATTTATACTGACACCTATTGACAGGACCGTCTTTCATTGGGCCCCTATGATAATGTACCCGGGGCCCAGCGATCTTTGAGGCCCCCTGAGTTCCTGTAAAATATCTAATGTATCAAAGGCGGTGTGCCAAAATTCTCAAAATTGGTCCTATATGTGCCCTTATCGTCCCAAAGTGCCCAGCAAGCAAGAGTAATTCCACTGTGGAAACGAGATGGCGATAGACGACTTGTATAGATGTCTCTTTCCCACACGGAAAATAACCTTTCTTTAAGACATAGTACGTCACTAACTCACTAGGGCGGCCCTGCGTATTGATTTATAACTGAATGAAAGAATAAAAAATGTTGACTCACAAAAACCTTAAGATATAAAAAAGTACAAAATAAATTAATTTAAAAATAAAATCCCGATTTGAGACCCGGTTTAGTGAAACCAGGAAATTATAATAATATGGGGAACAATGGCGTCCATTGTAAAGACCAAGCTAATTATATCACTGTTTTCCGAGTTGAGTATTTGAAGTATTAATGAAATAAAACTTTTAATAATAATGTTATTGTCAATAATATTGGCTTTATTTTATAGTTTTATATTTTAGAAAAGCTGGCCTATTTTCAATGTGCCGTAATTTAGAAACCAATGGACCTACAGAGCTCCGCTTAATTTGGTCAGTAATGTAATACTCTTAAAAAGGTTTACAGTAGAATTCGATGAAACATGCATTGATTAGGAAATATACAGCAAATTGTGAAATAAAGTCGAATAATTTCTCGGCTTTTTGCATTTTTTTTTTTTTTTTTTTTGTATAAAATGCATAACTTTTTGAGGGTTATAAACTTGGGTATACATAGCCCTAATGGGTCCAAACAATCAGAGACATACACAACATGTTGATTTAAACTGGCCTATGGTATACCACCAGGACAATAATAATGTAAGGAAAATCTGTCAAATTAATCTTAGGTGAAGATTCGTCAGTAGGGTTGTTTTTTATTTTAAAAAAGTAATGGAAAGCTGACCATAACAGGTACTGAAGAATATTTTGTAAATATTAGTTTAAGATGATTCGTGTTGTTACAAATTACCGACTCCGCGTCGCGTCGTCGCGAAATCTAAAAACAAAAATGTGTAAAAATTCTCACATGGTTAAATGAATGAAAACATAACGTTTGTGTACAAGTATATAGCTGGAATAACCTTATTTGGGTGGAAAAAAAGAACAACCACGCCATTTCAAATGGCCACTATAGCTGCGTTGCTAATATCAATGTTGCTAAAATTGTTCTTTATCAATTACTATTTACTTTATCATCTACTCTGTTGCTTGAGCAATAGAATAGAATATTCTATGTTACGAAGCTTATCGCAATTGTACAAAATTCGTAACACGGAATATTCTATTCTATTGCTCAAGAGAAAAAGAACGTTTTTAGCAACGCAACGTTTACCCTTAGCACGAGTTTTCGCTCTTTTACTTTACAGCGTCTTTCCAGTATTTACAGCGTTTCTTGTATGAAAAAATGGAACAGCGCCTCTGGTGTGCGAAGAAGGAACTAATTTTTTCCTTGAAAATTGTTAATTTGAAATTGTCAAAGTTCCAGTTTACTTTACGTCTCAAATACTGAAAACTCGTGCTCAGGGTACCTAGTTATAGTACCCAGTATAGAATAGCAATAGCAATTATATACCTACAATACGAATCGTAAACACAAGAACTATAAATTAAAAAAAAAAGAAAACAGTTCTAAATGTTATGTTTTAAAGTAATATAATGTTTTTGTACTCAAAATACTTGTTTTATTATTCCCGTACCAATAACGTTTCATTGGAAAAATTTGATTCTCGAATTATTGCTACTATTTTCATTACAACATAAATTATAATGATAAAGCGCCCGCGCATGTGTGGCGTAGTGTTGTAGTCTGTCTAAGGATACCGTGACCAAGGAAAGGGCAACCGAAAGGAACAGGGTAGATTTATAGTCTGTATGAGTAAAAAAATGGTTTACAATACATCGTCGAGTTTAAAATATGTTTAGTCAGAAAAATGTGTGTGCGTTTTACCTAGCTGTGTGTTAATTCAGGTGGCCTCATGACGTCATAAAGCGAGAGTAATTCCAATGTGTGAAAAGAACAGCTATACAATTCTTCTATCGCCATCTCGTTCCCACACTGGAATTACTGTCGCTTTAAGTCATGGTTGGCCACGAGGTTAGAATAAATTGTGTGCCTTTTATGCAAATTCTTTAGCCGTTTTGTCATGAAATTAAATAGATTTTACATATTTTGTTGTTGGCAGTTTTATGGTCTAGAACCACAAACAAGAGCTCTTGATATTTTAGTTATTCATTTATTTATGTACTTACACACGTATCTATGTACAGTTTAAAAATTATTTATGAAATTAAGCAATCTTTAAAATAATTAAAACAATATTTACAAAAAAGACCTATTAAATATATTATTATTTTATTGCGATTAGAAAAGGATTCAAAAAAATTTACGGTGCTTCTTAACTGGATCTTTAGTCGTAGCAGTCGAACGTATAGTAGTTCTGGTAACTTTTTTATGAATGTACTTCCTCTGATCAATTGCATCTATCAAACTTTTCCTCAACCGAGAAGTCACATTCCTTTGTTCAGAATTGAATTTCTGCTCACCAAAATGGGACGAAGATTTCTCATTGTTCGAACTATTTTGTACTTTAACATAAACATTTCCAAGCGTTAATTTTTGAAGAGTATTCAATGGACTAGTATTTTTTCTCATTTTTATAGTGCGACCATTACATAGTTTGAAAGAATCACAAAGTTCCGCAGTTAATTGGTCACTGAGTGTTTCCAAGTCTGATCTAAAATTGTATGCGAAAAACTGTTGAATATGGACAAATAAGATATCGTCATAAGCTTTCAATTTGCCATGCACAAGTCCAGTAACGCTCTTTATAATTTCTTCTCGTAAAATAACATGGAAATTGTTAATATACTGGATGTTCGCTATTTTATTTTTATTCTTGTCTAACGTGAAGAGTTTTACTTGTTTAATGAATATTTTGTTGTATTCCTTTTCTGTATAAATGCGTAAATCCTTTAATTGTGAGCGTAAAATTTCTTGAATTGTTTTATTTATATCTTTGGGTGCTGTTTTATACCAATCTGACATATTACCACAACTGCTAACAGCGATATTCTTCAAGGAATTGTAAGTTAGTTTTAGGAAATCGGTTAATTCATTGGAACAAACTATGAAACTTTTACATTGATCGTTACTTATACTATTGAGAGATAGAGCTTGGACGCTTGCTCGGGTCCGTTCACTTTTGGCTTTTTCTTTATGATCCAAGTAACATTTTATTTTATATTTTTCTAATAGTGTATTCAGAGGCAACAGCAACTGAGGCAATATTTCGTTTGTTATTTCACTTTTGTTTCCAGTGTTGTCCTTAAATTCAACTCCATTGTAAAGGTTTTTTTGATTTTGCAAAATTTCAATTATATCGTCCACTTTTGGGATTGACTTGCGCGTGTGTTTCTGACACTGCTGTTTTATTAGTAGAGATAAAATTTCGTCGAATGTTCTAGTTATTAGCGTTTTCGTCGAACTTGCAATTGTTACTTCGTCCAACATCTTTGTTATGTTTTGCCTTAGCTGTTTGTAGTATTTGATATTTTTGTGTAATGTGTCTGTTAACTGTTTAGTTTGTCTTATTGCTAATTTCGTGTTAGCTCGTCTTCTATTTTCTGGCACGAGTCCTAATATGATAGTTTCCTCACTTTTGTCAAATTTAAAATAATTTACTCTTCTTGTGTAATTATTGTATTCCTCGTCTTGTAGTATCGGTTTTAGTTCTTTTACTTTAAGTTTGATTACATTTTCAATCTCTGGCAATAATGTTATATTTTCCTTCGCCAATAACCTCCGCTTGGTATCGAAAAGCTGATTGCTTTCAGGTTTTATGATTTTTTGTATAAAATTTGTTATTATACGTGCATCGGACATGTTTCCTTTGACTTTGTCTGAAACCATTGTAACTATCAATAATGTCCATAGCAAAAGTGAATCTGTAAAAAAAAATGTGTCTTAAACCCAAAAAACAGAACAACCGAAACCTTAACATTTTTTTGGCTTTGGTGGGACCTACTAGCTCCTAGTAATCTACCCCAGGAAACGTCACCACAGTCTACCTGTAACCTTTGTTGACGACTGAGTGCTCCTACGCCCTGAAACGCAAACGGAAACCGAAGCTCAATGTCATACAAATTTTACCATCGTGATCAAACAAAGGACGAGACAGCAATGGATTATATCGCTCAATTAAGAAAAATCAGTACCAAAAGGGTGGGTTTTTAGACAGTAACCGTCTTACTATAAAAAGTTAAACATCTGTTGAACCCTTGTCAAAAAAAAAGTGTAACTAAAAACTTTTTTTTTAAAAACCGACTTCCGAAAAAAAAGTAAACTTTTTTGTGTTTGATTTGAAGTCCGTTCTTTTTTTTTAAGTTTTTATTTTACCCTATTTAGTTCAGTTAGGTAGGTATTCAACGAAAATCGGCGTCTTTAGAAATCTTTAATCCAAGTCAGCAACAAAAACGGATCTATGCGGTCAACGTTACGAGATATGCATGATTATTACGAGTATATATTATACTAAAACCTTCTCTAGAATGTAAAAAATACTTTTGTGAAAACCGCATCAAAATCGGTTCAGCCAAACGCGAGATAATCGCGACCAAACATACAATCGACTTTGAAAATCTACAACCCAAGTAGGCAAAAAATTCCCTATCTCAAAAACTACTTAACCAATTTTGATGAAACTTGCAGTGTACCCTAAGTTGGATAATACCTAGTACAACAGAAAAAGAATTATTTAAATCGGACTAGTAGTTCCGGTGATATGCGAATACAAACATACATACATACATTACACATTTGTTCAGACGCTGATATAGACTAACATTTAAGGTGTTAAAAAATCAACTGCAGGAATTTCGTGTGCGTACTCGTTTCTATCAAAAATTAAGTAAATTCCAAAAAAAAAAAATTGCGAGCATTGAAAAAAAATTTTTTTTTTCATACATATTTTTTGACCATATTAATGAATTTGGTTGCTGTTTGAGGTCGTTCACCCGTGTGTAGCGCTCACAGCTGATTCCAACTTTCCCATCACATTTTGCAGACTTTGGACGGGCAATTTATCGAAATACTTTGCATAACTTATTTTACTGGCCATATATTAACAGGCCAAAAGAAAAATGCTCGAAAAAAAATTTTTTTTGGAATATACTTAGTTTTTGATACCGAGTACGCACACGAAATTCCTGCAGTTGATTTTTTAACACCCATATAAAAACTTAGTTCTGGAAATATTACCGTAAAACATGGCAACTTTGCCCTCGACATATGACTTTGCCCAGTTGTGTATTTTTAAAAAAACTTAATACATACCAAATTTGTCTATAGTTAGTAAGAACATTTTGTCTATGGTAAAAAATTCATCATTTTTCTGGCAACACTGTGTGACGCACTGTCACAGATGTTGCTTCAGTTGTCTGTCAGACGTCGTTGAAGTTAGGGTGTTTTTTTGCGGGCAAAAACTTTTGAAAAAACTTTTTCGAGAAGTGCTACTTGGAGTTATCGCAGGTAAGTAATTTTTATACATCCGTTATTACATTGGAAATGAATAATATAGACTAGCTTTCTTCGCTAAATGCGTCATATAATCGTAAAATATAACGGTGGGCAAAGTCGCAAGCATATTTTTTTGATATCGTTGACAACATTGCCCAACGTTTCTTTTTCACTAGGGTTGTCACCTGAGAGACATTTTTTAACCGAGTAAAAAAAGGAAGGTTCGGATTTGATGAACAGTTATTATGTTGGTAAACATATAAAGTTTAAAAACACAGTCGGGATTTAGAAGATACGAGGGCTCGTTTCTTCCAAATCCTGACTGTGTTTTAAAGTTTCTTGTTGATGGGTTTTAGGTTCTTAAAAACTATATGTATTTACATCGAAATCAAACTACCTAGGTACTTTTTTTTTACCGCTACCGCGATAAAATTCATAAAACTTTTTTTTTAAATAGTTTTCATTTTACCCTTTTTAGTTCAGATACTCAACAAAAATCTTTGTATAATCGGCGTCTTTAGAAATATTTAATCCAAGACAGCAACAAAAACGGATCTATGCAGTCAACGTCACGAGATATTCATGATTGTTATATACTAAAACCTTCCATAGAATACAATGTAACAAATACTTTTGTGAAAACCGCATCAAAATCGGTTGAACCAAACGCGTGATAATCGCGACCAAACATACAATCGACTTTGAAAATATACAACCCAAGTAGGCAAAAAACTCCCTATCTCAAAAACTACTAAACCGATTTTGATGAAAATTGCAGTGTACCCTAAGTTGGACAATATCTAGTGTAACAAAAAACGAATTACTTAAATCGAACTTCTAGTTCCGGAGATATGCGAACACAAACATAATAACAAACCGACGCTATTAAAGACTAACATATATGAAAACTGGGTAGTTCTGGAAATATTACATACATACGGGTCGCATTGTAAACCTACTTTTTTTTGAAGTCAGTAAAAACCGAGATATGTACATACTTTTTAGTTTTTTTTTTTTTTAGTTTTTGAACACTTTACAAATAAAGCATATTATGTAAAAAATGATGTTATATTATTTCCCTTTTTAATTTATTAATCATTATATATAAAAAATAATATTCCACACTAAAAATATTAAATAGTTAAGTATTGTCAATGGTGACAACCCTTGAACAATCGCCATTTTGTACGAAAAATGTTCTAGAAGGCTTTTTGACTTTGCCCACTCATTTTTAAGGGTCAAGGAATGTGAATATTTGGTGTATAATTTAATACATTATTGCATTGCTCAGTATTTTTCATTCAGTCCTTTTCGAATAGTGATAAAGTTCATAGTAACGGAGATCTGTAATGTGGGCAAAGTTACCAATTGTATAAGATTTTTTGCCCAGCACCTATAATTGTTATTTTCACTAATAAATATGCTTTCTTTTTACTATTTTTAGTTTTGTGTATCGAGACATGAGTATATAGTATTATGTGGCACCGAAACAATAATCAATTTATTAAAATTTTCCAAAATATCATCAATTAAGCATTTATTTTTTAAATTTATGGGCAAAGTTGCATGGTTTTACGGTACATACACACGGGTCGAATTGATAACCTCCTTTTTTTGAAGTCGGTAAAAACGACCCTTAAATCAACGTCAAATGGCGTTTTGCAGTTGACACTCTTTTAAATAAGTGTTCAACAGATGTTTAAAGACCGCGGTTTCCACCGCGACCGGAACGGCATTAACGACTGTCTTCGTTAAACTCGCATGCGCAAACTGCATACCTACTTGTATTTCCACCAACAAAATAGTTATTGCGTTCGCAGAGCGAGCTCATTTTTACTCTTTTCACCCGCTGAGTCATTAATGTGTCCGCTCCGCGTGCAGTGGAAACCAGGCTTAACTTTTTGTAGTACAACGGTAAGGGTCTGACAGTCGTTTTCGCTCTACCTAGGTGGGCTTAGGTACTTACAATGTTTGATCTGCAAGCCGAGGGACATGATGGCTAATCGTGTTTAAATATGTGACCACCTACATCTGGAACTAATGGAAAATATTGGTAGTCGTAAATTTTTATGATTTTCCTAAAATTGCTTATAGTTTTATGAGAATTCAATAAAAGAAGTGTAGAATTTAAAATTCATTTCCTTTACTACTTATGTAATATATTTAAATTTTTACGACTTCAGGCGGGTCGTATGTTTAAAATAATTATTTAATTGTTTAAAAAACTAAAAAACACTCTTTTAGCACGCACTAAAAATTATACTTTTTAGTCTTCTTATTATTCTTATATTTACTACTTATCCGCCACCTGACCTGACGGCCGCCATTTTGGATTTAGGTCACGTTTTTTTTTTCGTATCACATTCAGCAAACACTTTCGTTTAGTACCCATAGCATGGGGATGCATTTCAAATAGCCAATTCTTCATCTTGGATGTACGCCATGTTGGATTTAGGTCACGTATTTTTTTTCGTATCACATTCAGCAAACACTTTCGTTTAATACCCATATCATGGGGGTGCATTTCAAATAGCCAATCCTTCATCTTGGATGTACGCCATGTTGGATTTAAGTCATGTGACTATTTTTTTCGTATTCCTGACAGCAAACCCTTTCATTTGATACCCATATCATGGGTGTACATTTCAAATAGCCTGTCCGCCGTCTTGGACGTCCGCTATATTGGATTTGAGTCACGTGGCTATTTTTTCGTATTCCTGACAGCAAACCCTTTCATTTGATACCCATATCATGGATTTCAAACAGCCAGTCCGCCATCTTGGGGAGGCCACCATATTGGATTTGTAATGACATTTCTTAGCTAGTCTTTATTGCCTTCAGAACTCAGAGCGTGTTTAAAATTTCATCCTAATCGAAGACCGGGAAGTGGGTTAAATTAAGATTCCAAGATTTTCTTACATACATAGTTACAAGTGAAGCTAATATAAGCGAGTTAAAAACAAAAAAAAATTCGTTGAACTCTCGCCTACAAACCATGTGCTGAAAACACAGTTAAATTGAAAAATGGCGAAACGAATCCAATGTTCTAAACGTATCCAATACCCGACAATTCAGATTCTAATTAAAAATTCTCATTTTAACTTGATTAGTTTTCCTATCTGTTCGCTCATCTATGCTTGTTTGATCTTCTAAAGAATAGTTTGGGAGATTTAAAAGGAATTTACTGTTTGATGTGATGAAAACTTAACAAAGTTTTGTTAAGGAATAGAAATGGGTGCTTTTAGTAAGTTTTACTATTTAATATTATAAAATATCCAGTTCTTCTGTGTTCGAAACACAACGTAACGTTTTAGTGAAGCCACTTTTTATTATTAAATCTATGAATAAGCGCCACGCACACAGTTTTAATGCTTTCCTTGGACATGTTCACTCTTGTTTTACGTAGTTGTTGAACGACGGGAGTAATTTTTCAACCGTGTTTTTGGCTTCAAATCTCATTGGCCTGCTAGGAATCTGGGCATTCTATAATCTAAGTATTTTACCTTGTATCGCTTCGTAAGAACAAGAAAGACTGTTAAGACGAAAAAATTACTTAATGCGATATTGTCTGGAGAAATAGCCTGGCTAGCTCCGCAACCCAGGCCCCGCGCAGTCTTGGGCACGTCTGGCAAACGCTACATTGAGTATGACCTGTTCGAAGCTGATACTTAATATAACTTACACCTCTCTGCCTTTTTTTAAGGCCGTAAAATCATCAAATCATTTCTTCCGCCCTGTGGTGGAGCGGAACGGACTGTCCGACTCGTATTAACTAAACTCCACCTTGTTTCTTCAATTGCACTTCACGTTGCAGGGTCACAGTATCCTGTTAGTCAGTCCTGCGACCCTGGCCAGGCGTTGGCCTTCCGTGAGGGCCTCGTCAAACAGCTGGCAGATCTTTTAGGAACAAGGTCCCTGCAGTGCTATTTTCTGAAAATACAGCCTTGTGACAGCGCGGTAGAAGCGCTCACGCCACAGAGAACGACACTTGCGCTCACCATTCAAGCTGCACGATCAGACGATCTAGCTGCCTCTTCAAAGATCGCACATCGTAGAGCAATGAGATTTCTTACAGAGAATAAATAGCATAGCTTATCGGACGTCGAGCTACCCATTACTCGCCGGCTGTACACCCGACACCCCTAATTCTTTGCAAACAGGTGTGAAATCTATACCTACATAAAAACTAGAATTGTAAGGCTGTAGAATTGGTTTGGTTGAACGAGCTAATCGCAGGAACTAAGGGTTCGAATTGACAAATTCTTTTTGTGTTGGATAATCTATTAATCGAGGAAGGCTATAGGCTATTATAATATCACGCTACATCCAATAGGAGCCTATAGCAGCAGGGGTAAAACCACGGACAACAGCTTAATGATAAATTTCTCTTTTTAGATATCATCTACGCACTAACTACAGCGTTCAGCGTGACATATTGTTACCAGATAACGTTCTCATTAGATGTGCCGATCTTCTTTGATAAATTTGCCAACATAGCCAATCGAGCGCTTGAAATAACTCCACGCGCTTTATCGAACATCGGGACAGATCTGATAGCGCCAACATCGTTATCAGGAAAATTTACAAAGGTAATGAGGAATGCAGTTTTTGACACTTCCAAGTTGTAAGGGTCTCTGAAGCCCTGACCGCTTGTACTTTGGACCCTAATTTTTATACAGGGTGTGATATTATTTTTATAAAGATTTTTCGTTTCTTTAAGGTTCGTGAAGCGTATAAAAAATATATTTAGAATTTTATATTGAAAATATAAATAAAATGTAAGAGGGATGTCACCATAATAATGTATAAAAGTGTTTGAAACACACCACGAGGCATCATAATCATCATCATCTTCATCTCAGTCATAGGACGTCCACTGCTGAACATAGGCCTCCCCTTTAGATCTCCACATATACCGGTTGGATGCGATCTGCATCCACGAGGCATCGGCAGTGGCGAATTCTCGTACCTAAAAAGTAATGAATGTCTTGTTCGCGCCGCCCGTCCGCCGCTCCGGTCATTGCTTAGATCAAAGTGAACGGACAGTAAGATGGAGCCAATCCACCTGTGGGTGGATGTGTGTGTCCAGTTCCTGTGGGGACTGGAACTACTGCACATCCTCTCTACCTCTTCATCCATCTCCATTTAAAATTATATTTTTAAAATATTTAATTAAGGTTACAATTTAAATGCTCATCAATTATTCTTTTTGTATCCTAAAATGGATAAATGCTCGCCAAAATCTAAAACTCGTTTCAGCAAGATTTCAGGGACACCACTATTTTTGGTTTTGTAAGGTTCCTTTTAACCCTGCAAACAGAAATAAAAATCCCGCGAAGCGGGGCTTCGTCGACGCTTAGGTCGATTTATTTTTAATTACAGAAAATAGATCAATAGGCTATTTGACTAAAAAAATCTAATAAATCCGTCAGTTAGATTATCAAATAATATTTGACGCGTTTTTTTTCTCTTTTTACGCAAACCAAAATTGACGGAGATGTGATGCTCTCAAAATTTCCAATACGTCACAATTTAGTACATTTTTTACTGAATTCGGACGTCACGAGCCCCCACTCGCTAGTCTCGATGTAAATATTCATTGATTTTACATAAGAAAAAATATGTGTCCGTTATTTTTCAAAACTCACGGACTTAAGGTCATAGCACACTTAAACGACTCTGCTCCAACACCGCCCTAAACTAAGACGGCTGCTCGCAGTCCACGCGGTGACAGCTAGCAGGCACACAGCAGTCCACGCGGCGACAGCTAGCAGACGGCCAGCTGGCAACCGCCGACCGCTATCGCTTTTCGCAATAAACACAGTGACTGAGCGACGACGGGGCGCGGCGACTGCTAGCAGTAAGCGCGCGGGCACCACCGCACCGACCGCTCGTCTACGACGTGCGGCCAGTGAGGCGTCAACTACCGAGCAGCCTGCCGGCGGTAAGCTCGCTGACAGCAAGCTGTCTGCTAATTTATGATATTAATGTAAAAAATATCTAAAGAGCAATATTTAAAGCCCTTTAAATGATATTCTTTTTGTGGGTGGGAGCAGTGTCGTGTAAGTAGGCTATGACCTTTATTACATTTATAATTTATTGATACTGTCAAATAGCCTATTTCTACAATACTTAATGATACACAACTTGGTGAGTATTTATCCATTCTGACAGGTATTTCGATATTCTAGTTTTAAAATAGTTAATTTTCTGGCAGGCGTTTAAATACAAAGCTGTACCTAATTAAATTGAAATAATTAATTAAATGCTTTTTAGGTCAGTTTTGATCTCTTAAGCTACATAGCTGCATTGCTGTCCACATTTACAAGGCGAATGACTGAAATGAGACCAAATGTGGAGTTGGGCCCAGGTGCGTTCAAAACTGAAATACTGAAGTACCCAGAAAATTATTTCATCAATCGCCTTAAGACGCTGTTGAAAATAAAACAGAAAGAAGAAGAAAAAAATAAGCCCCTTAATAAAGATTAAGACGAATGAATGATTATGTTTTTAAACTGTGTAGCTGTTTTATTTTATTTGATGTAACTCCGAAAAAAATTGCTTTCTGCACTCCTTTTCCATATAAAAAATCATACAGCGTTGAGTGACGAGGTTTTTCTTGTTACCTACCTATGTATTATTTTAATTATGTACCTTTACCGAATTTACATACTGTTTTATTAGATTGAAACTTCTTGATTCTTCAGATCCTTTTATTTAAAGGAAAGTAGGAATATAACATCGAATCACATTTTTTCATGACGCTAGTTCACATCGAATGGCGGGCTGTCAAAACTTACATTCTTAGGTTTTTACATTCTTGACACCATGGCTATTAGCCATTCCAACACATACTCTAACCTGTTAATTTAAATTTTAAAAATGTGTATGTTCTTGCCAATAATGTACAGACGCCAGCAGGTCAACCTACCAGAACCTGTCAAATACCAAGCGAACATCAACCTTCCACTATTGTGATTAGGTTGAAAATCTATAAAAGAAATTTGACAGATTGAGGTAGGTTGATGTACTGGCTCTATACATTACATCGAAATTATTAGGTATATTCTTACTGCTACTAAAATTAACTTCACCGTAACTCTAGGAAATGCTTCAGAAAAATTACATTAAAAACTTAAAAAGAAACTGAGATCATTATTATTCAGTGCAAAATCTGCATTTTACCTTTCACAAATTACAGTATAACTAGCTAGGGTGACCATGGTGCCGGGGTCGCGGGGCTGTCTCATCAGATAACCGTGACCCTGGAACGTAAAGAGCTATTGAAGGATCACCGTGGATTTTAGTCAGTACAAGTTTGTCACTCCCTCTCGTCCTACCCTGGGTGGGAGGACTCATTTGATGATTTACATCATCATCATCAGCCGAAAGACCTCCACTGCTGAACATAGGCCTCCCCCTTAGACCGCCACGCCGAACGACAATTCGCCACTTGCATCCATCGGTTGCCCGCGACCCTAACGATGTCGTCGGTCCACCTAGTGGGAGGCCTGCCCACGCTGCGTCTTCCGGTCCGTGGTCGCCACTCGAGAACTTTTCTTCCCCATCGGTTGTCATTTCTACGAGCGATGTGGCCTGCCCATTGCCACTTCAACTTGCAAATTGTATGAGCTATGTCGGTGACTCTGGTTCTTCGCCGAATATCCATGTTCCGGATTTTATCCCGTAAAGAAACTCCGAGCATAGCTCTTTCCATTGCTCGTTGAGTGACTCTTAGTCTCTCTAAAATATGTCATCATTGGCAACACACACTGGTTAAACACCCTTGTCTTGAGACACTGTGGGATTCTCGATGAGAAGATATCACGTAGCTTCCCAAACGCTGCCCATCCGAGTTGGATTCTTCGGGCGACCTCTTTCTCGAAGTTGGACCTACCTAACTGAACAATCTGTCCAAGGTAAGTATAATGGTCTACAACTTCGAGAGAATGACGATTTTACCACAATAAAAAAAAACCGGCCAAGCGCGAGTTGGACTCGCTCATGAAGGGTTCCGTAGAAGCAAGCATAGATTAGGGATATAATTATATTGAGATTAATAAGTAATATACACAAACAATAAAAATAACTTTGTTTTTCATAGTGTTTGTATGAATGGCAAAGTTATATTTGCGGTTTTTGAAAATGTACTATATCTCAAAAACTGCTTACTGTATCTCATCCAAACCAATTTTCGTTGGAAGTTTTTGTTAAGGTTTACATTATACATTTTTTTTAGTTTTATCATTCTCTTATTTTAGAAGTTACAGGGGGGGGGGGACACACACACATATTACCACTTTGGAAGTGTCTCTCGTGCAAACTGTTCAGTTTACAAAAAAAAATTATATTAGTAACAATATAATTTTTAAAGACCTATCCATAGATACCCCACACGTATGGGATTGGTGAAAAAAAAATTTTTGAGTTTCTATTCCAAGTATGGGAGGCACCCCAAAATTTGTTTTTTTTTTTATTATTTTTGTGTGAAATTCCTAATGCGGTTCACATAATACATCTACCTACCAAGTTTCAACAGGATAGCTCTTATACTTTCGACAAAAAGTGGCTGTGACAAACGAACGGACAGACAGACATAACGAATCTATAAGGGTTCCGTTTTTGCCATTTGGCTACGGAACCCTTAAAAGGGTGACCGTGGAGTATAATTGCCATTCTGGGACTACATTTTTAAGGAGGTTACTGGTAACTTATTCATGCGGTCTGGCCAAGACTGGGATTGTTGGCGCTTTTTAGGGTTACTTCTAGCAGTGTTGACTTGTTGACTTGAATAACCCTGGCAGTTGAGTATGTCATGCTCACTCAGATGTCTCGCTGATGGTGGCGCGTGTGTTGGATCATTTAGCTCCCTTCAAAATGGTTGAGCTGAACGGTGCTGATGCATGTGTCATGTTCGTGAACGGGCGCTGTCAGTTGGGACTGGTCATCTCTTAGCTGCCACGGTTTATTTTAATAATTATTGATCATTTTGTTTTTGAATTGCCTTTGTTTTAATAGTTACTATGGACACTTTTAATTAAAAAACTTGCTACATCGTTCTCACATAATGTACCACCTCAAAATGAATGATGTAACAAAGGTTCTGTAATAATTTTGGCGATCTAAAAAGAGTGTCCATGGAGTTTCTTGCCCGTTCTTCTCCATAGAGATCTACTTCTTGGAACGGGCATCTACGGTACTTTCACAGTTTTTATGTCTTGTGACTGGGACTGTAGCACCATAACTTTTAACTTTAATGTTTAATTATATTCTTTTATTTGTCTATGACAATTCAAAAGTGCCTGTAACTGGCCCACTTGAAATAAATGCTTTGATTTTGTTTTTTTTTTTTTATTTTGAGTGGACGGCAATTGTCTGATATTTATTTTTGAATGGCCTTATTGAAATGATTTGACTTTGAATAATGCGCGAGAAACGTCTTATGGAACAAAGTGTCTACTGCCTTACACCCAGCATATCAGCCGAACGACAATTCGATGTGCTTAAAACCAATAATATAATTGGCGTCGCTAAATGAGAATATCCTGAAGTACCAGAAAGCCAGGCCACCGTATAGTTGCAGGTGTCGGCAAGCTGGCACTAACGTGATTAGTGCCAGACACCCGCCGAGGAGTCAAAGGAGCCTTCAAGGATTTGCTTTCATTACCCAGTAGTTGCATCTATCATACGTATTAATGTACCAGTACCTACATAGACTTGGTGAAGAAAGTTACTTTTTAGGGTTCCGTAGCCAAATGGCACTAACGGAACCCTTATAGATTCGTCATGTCTGTCTGTCTGTCTGTCCGTCCGTATGTCACAGCCACTTTTTGTCGAAAGTACAAGAGCTATCCTGTTGAAACTTGGTAGGTAAGTAGATGTATTGTGTGAACCGCATTAAGATTTTTACACAAAAATAAAAACAAAACAAATTTTGGGGGTGCCCCCATACTTAGAATTGAAACTCAAAATGTTTTTTTTTCTAATCTGAACAGTTTGAACGAGAGACACTAGTTTCCAAAGTGGTAAAATATGTGTCCCCCCCGTCCCCTGTAACTTCTAAAATAAGAGAATGATAAAACTAAAAAATATATATAATGTAGACCTCAACAAATTGGTTTGGATGAAATACAGTTAGCAGTTTTTGAAATATAGTACAATTTCAAAAACCGCAAATATAACTTTGCCATTCATACAAACACTATGAAAAACAAAGTTATTTTTATTGTTTGTGTATATTACTTACTAATCTCAATATAATTATATCCCTAATCTATGCTTGCTACTACGGAACCCTTCATGGGCGAGTCCAACTCGCACTTGGCCGGTTTTTTATTTTGTATACGTGGTTAAATCATCGAATGAGTCCTCCAACACAGGGCAGGGCAGGAGGGACTGTCAGTCTTGTACTGACTAAAATCCACGGTGTCCTTCAATAGCCCTTTGCGTTCCGGAGACCCGTTAGTCACGCGACGCCGGCGAAGAAAGTTACTTGAGGGAAGTAAAACAATTGTTTTAAATAAATACTTAACTTTTTTTTTAAACCCCTATTTATTTTGATCATCGAATTAATGCTTGAACTTGGAGACAGCGCGATCCTGTGATTTTTCATCCAGCGCGATCCTGTGATTTTGCATCCAGCGCGATCCTGTGCTTTGCATCCAGCGCGATCCTGTGGTTTTGCATCCAGCGCGATCCTGTGATTTTGCATCCAGCGCGATCCTGTGATATGCATCCAGCGCGATCCTGTGATTTTGCATCCAGCGCGATCCTGTGATTTTGCATCCAGCGCGATCCTGTGATTTTGCATCCAGCGCGATCCTGTGATTTTGCATCCAGCGCGATCCTGTGATTTTGCATCCAGCGCGATCCTGTGATTTTGCATCCAGCGCGATCCTGTGATTTTGCATCCAGCGCGATCCTGTGATTTTGCATCCAGCGCGATCCTGTGATTTTGCATCCAGCGCGATCCTGTGGTTTTGCATCCAGCGCGATCCTGTGGTTTTGCATCCAGCGCGATCCTGTGGTTTTGCATCCAGCGCGATTCTGTTATTTTCCAGCGCGATCCTGTGATTTACCGAGACTTATAATCAGAGCACATTATGCAGACTCTGCCACGTATTCCATAGGTTTTCTTGCTTAAATTCTACGTGTAGCTGTAGGTACACACGGCTACGCATCAAGCTATAAAAACCAGTTTACCGTGGTCTCGCTTTGTAAGGTCTTTCCGCATATTCAACGATCAGCTTATACTAGTTTTATATATCTTGATGTGTAGCCGTGTGTACAATAACTAACATGACATTACGCCTTTATTCCTCAGGGATTAAGCAGAGGAGTACCTAATAGTGACCCCACGTTTCACCAGTTATCTACCAGTTATAATTAAGTCCCACATGTAATCAGGGGCGAGCCTTTTGCCATCAGCTAGGCACAAATTCAGACTCCGTGGTACTGAGAATTTTCTAATGAAAAACCACAGTAACACTGTGCCAGATCCGGGAATCGAACCCGGGACTTCACACTCAGCAGTCGCACTTGAGCAGTAGACCAATGAGGCCATCAAAAACAAGGTAGATACTTACACTAATAGCCCGTGCAAGACTTTGATCTCAGCGATGAGTGGAGCGAAGGGCGGACGTTGAATTTTGGTTGGACGGCCAATTTGCCACTGGCGGCGCCTTGTGGCGTTTTTCAAACATTTCTAAACATTTATACCGCTCGCCGTTCCGCGCCAAGACACCGGTCACTGCGGCAAGTTCGTGAACGCGTCGTAATGGTGCTCCCTCATCGCGAGCATTTGCCTGATGTAACGTTACCAATTCGAGCATTCAGTGAGGGAGGAAAATGGAGCATTACAATGCGCACCTTGTATTGATACAATACGCCCCAATTGTTAAACGTTTCCGCATATATATGTTATACATTACTAGTTAGATGAGCAGTGGTAGCCCAGTGGTATCGGCTCCGACTTACGAGTTGTAGGTCGTGGGTTCGAACCCAGCCAGGCGCATTACTTTGTGTAATTTATTTCAACACCACTGCTCTCAAAACGGTGAAGGAAAACATCGTGAGGAAACCGACATGTCCTAGAACCAAACATTCGAAGACATGTATGTGGTGGATTATGGCCCATTCCCTCTTACAGAGAGGAGGCCTGTGTCCCAGCAGTGGGAACATTATAGGCTAATGATGATGTTACATTACACGTGAATGTTCGTCAGTCAGGGAGGTCGTGTTGCAATCTATTTCCACTATAATCACTGTCCACTGTTTTCCCAACTTTAGTATTGTTTGAGGTCAAGGAAACTGTCTCAATGGCCGAAGCGCTCAGCTTAATACCGCACAAGGGATCTTACAGTACAAGTTGTATTAAACTCTACCAGAATCCATTATTAGAGCGAGTGTGTACTCCGAAAGGCATTTCAGAGTAACTGATTTGAAAGTTTGTCTTATTTTTTGAAATGACTGAACTGATTTTACAGGTTTCATAGGTCTAATATGACTACACAGGTCGTTTATAACCTTTTTTTTTTTTTTTTGTAGGGTGGCAAAATCATCAAATGAGTCCTCCCGCCCTGGGTGGGGCGGAAGGGACTGTCAGACTCTTACTGACTAAAATCCACCCGTGTTCCTTCGGATGCCCTTTACGTTCCGGGGCCACGGTATCCTGGATTAAGAAAAAATCCGCGACCCCGGCAGGCATTTGGCCCCATAAGGGGCCCCGTCGGTGACGCGTGAAACACGACGCGCCACCGACCCGGGCTTGGTACCTGGTCGGACGGCGAGCTTACCCATTACTCACCGTCCGCAAGCCCGCTCAGCCGCTGTGCCCTCTGCTATTCAGAGGGACACGCGTACGAGCGTCCACCCGACAGGCTATTTGCATACGGGCAAAGAGGCCCCTTAGGCACACAGTGCCTAAGGAAGAGTTTTTGCCCGCATCCCAGGGTGCACCGGCCCGAAAAACTGGTCTTTCCCCCGGACGTATCCGAGAGGGAACTCCAGTCCACGGGCGCACGTGGAGGTTTCCTGTCTTAGCACCCCAGGTCGTTTATAACCTAGATTATCATATAGAAAGATTATAAGAGTAAGATTTTCTCTTGATTTCATCTCTCGGTGGGATAAAAAAAACGTGTGGCACTGGAGGACTGCCGCGGTAAAGCTATTGCACAGCATTTTTTATCAACTTATGCAAATATAATTATTTATTTATTATATTTATTACTGTACTAATTAGGCTATGGTCAGCCACGTCAATCAAGTGAAACGTCAAGAAAACTTCTTCTCCCTCTCCCTCAATAAAATTGCCTCTTGCTCAATAAAAGCATGCTTTCCTGCTAGTAATGAGCACATCTGTCCATACCTTTATGAGCACGTCTGTCCGTACCTTTATAATTGCCGAAGTCTCCCGAACTGAAACGACGTTAGACGATGCGTGGTGTCAGGTAATTGGGTTTTTCCTTAGTTTTTTTTCCTTAGGTTTTTGGGAATTTCTTGATTCGGTCGCCGCGCCACGCCGCGCTCAGAGCCCGTTATAAAAGCTATGCAATAGCTTAAAAATGACCTCTTGACCGTTTCACGCACTCATTGAGAATGTGAGATTATCAAAAAATACATGACCCGTATTTTTTTCATCTTTAACGTAAACCAAAATTGACGAAATACGACACTTTTAAAATTAGCAATACGGCACAAATAATAGTATAATGATGAGGCACTTATTATCGTGCCCTGCGTGGCCTGCCGACTGTTCGTTACAGGAGCTGATGGACTGTTCAGAGAGCGCTAAACTCGTGGCTTAATTCTGGAACGAGTCAATTTAGATTGTCATCGACACGATAAGAAAAAGAAGAAGTATATTTTTTACTTGCTATAGTGACGCCCACACCCTCGAATTTTGTCACTGTTTTTTTGTTATTTATTAATTAGCCTGTACTGTAGGTAGGTACTGTCCCAGTTCTGGTCAGGCCTTCCGCCATTCCTTCCAAAGTTCACTACTGTGCGCCGATTCCAATTCTCAGGGAAGACATCCAGTTCGTCCCGCCATCTCCTTCGAGGTCTACCTCGGCCTGATTGATGTTGTCAAAATACCTATTTAAGAGCCATAGCTGGTGACGCCTCTGGCAACAGTTAAGGTGCCGGTTAGCGCGCGAGACCGCGACAGGAGACCGCGACACTTGTCATTACCTAATGTTAAGAAGTGTCGCGGTCTCCTGTCGCGGTCTCGCGCGCGAACCGGCACCTATACATTGCCTAATGTTAAGTAATGTCGCGGTCTCCTGTCGCGGTGACCTGTCGCTGTCTCGTGTCGCGGTCCTGCGCGCGAACCGGCACCTTTTGTGTTACATATTCCGATATTGAGGGTGGAAAATATGCAAAAAACATTTCACAGTTTTGTGATCTTTGACTGATGTGAGAAGCTCGTGACTAAATAATTACAACCGCACAGGCCAATCTTCCGGGTTAAGCCGCGCTCGCCGAGGTTGGCCTGTGGATGGGTGACCATTTGTCATAGCGAAGCCTCCGTGCCTCGGAAAGCACGTAAAGTCGTTGGTCCCGGGTGTCATTTGTATATCTTTGACAGTCGTTACTGTTAGTCAGAAGCTCTAAAGTCTCACAACCAGTCTTACCATGGGGTATCATAATTACCCAGTTACTGGATTGTGAAGGTCCGACAAGCAGTCGCTCCATGTAAAATACTGATATCCAGCTGCATCTGGTTAGCCAACCCCAATATAGTTGGGGTGCTAAGACAGGAAACCTCCACGTGCGCCCGTGGACTGGAGTTTTCTCTCGGATACGTCCGTGGGGAAGACCAGTTTTTCTTAACTCAAAACTCTTTCTTAGGCACTGTGTGCCTAAGGGGTCTCTTTGCCCGTATGCGAATAGCCTGTCGGGTGGACGCTCCAACGCGTGTCCCTCTGATTATTAGAGGGCAAAGCGGCGGAGCGGACTTGCGGACGGTGAGTAATGGGTAGCTCGCCGTCAGACCAAGGACCAAGCCCGGGTCGGTGGCGCGTCGTGTCGTGTTTCGCGCGTGCCTTCGGGGAGTTGTCAGCAAAACTGACGGGCCCCCCCCCTTATGGGGCCAAATGTCCCATGAAAAACCCTCAATATAGTTGGAAAAGGCTAGGCAGGCAGGCAGAGATCATTGACTGATGCGTAGATACGAAAATAGGCGCAAATAATATAACGAACATCGGAAATACAGACGGACCGTGTAATGAATATCAATTATAGCGTCAATAGCTTTACCAACGGGGCGCCAAAGATTATGTAGTAAACGGAGTGGTGATTCTATTAATTTTAAGTTTTAACGTCTCCTTTTAGAAATACATTAAGAAAGGATTTAAAAATGGGAGCTTGCAAGACATGACTGCGTTGGCTTAGTTGGTAAAGCGTCCGGTGTACTGAGTAAGTTCAAGTCCTGCCCGCAATCCAAATTTTCGAATCACAAAAAAGCTTTACGATTCGCGACGAAAGCGTTAATGCGTATAAAATATTAAAATTTGTTTTAACGTATTACTACTTGACTATACCTCAGAAAGTTGCTTAGAACTTGCAACCTGCCTGCTAGTATGACGATGTATGAATGTGGACGTCGGACGAAGCGATCATAGCAGTAGTGCTACTCTGCGGAGCTTCATAACTACAGTTTGGTATTCACTACGCTATTGACAGCGATGTAGCGACTCTATGTCAAGGCTCTATCTCGACGACGACTGAGGGAGTGACCACTGGGTAACTGCCCCAAGAAAAGAGTGAATGATAATGGAGGAGTTCTTTTTTCAGCAGTTGTTCGATATAATAAAAATCGAACCATCAACTTTCGAAAACACGTAGCGAAGCCGTTGGAGAGTACAGGTTAAATTAAAAAAAGGACTAAGCATTCTGTGAAAATATCTACTCTATGTAACCGCATGTCCCCCGGACCGTAGAACTCTGAGGAAACTATAATTTTATCGTCATTATATTATAGTTGACAAGACAGAGTACGGCACAACACGTGTGCAACATAAGTGTAGTCAGTACTTTTAATACTTTTATCCCCTACAACTGAGCGTATAAAACTAAATCCCTGGGTGATCGGATCTCTAGTCCGATTTCGTTCGCTTCTATATTAAGAACGCCTTCGTCTGGCCTCGCAATGCGTACGCGCACACGAAACGTTCACACAATAAAAACCAAACGTAGTACATATTATATTTTTCCGACGAACCCGACTTAAACCGACTTTATACTAATTCTTCATGTGATTTCATAATATTTTTGACGTTTTTTTTTTCTCATAAAATGGTAAGCTGGATTTGTTTCTAAAATTAGATGTACTTGAAAGTTTTTAAAGCAAACTTTAATAAAATGCTCGCGTAACAGATGTGGTTTGTGATCTAATTGGCTTTCGTCTTAATGTTTCAGTTCGAAAAGTGAGAATAAAGTGAAAATAATCGTGTGGTTATTGCTGAAGAAGCCAAAATGAAG
This sequence comes from Agrotis exclamationis, assembly GCA_950005045.1. Lineage (NCBI taxonomy): Eukaryota > Metazoa > Arthropoda > Insecta > Lepidoptera > Noctuidae > Agrotis > Agrotis exclamationis. The sequence goes on along the minus strand of OX465433.1, from coordinate 3,793,338 downwards.
TTCACTGTGGATGTTTTGGGGATTTTTCTTAAAGTGGTCGTTAAGGTTAGTTTTTTTTCTTAACTGAATATCTTTTTTTATCAAAATTTATAACACTAACTAATCGTGATAACTGATTGTGATGTCCAATGATACATATAAATATAATACAAAAATATAAAACACTTAGAACAATAAAATTGTTAAAAAGTATAATTATTGATAATTTTACTTAATTAAAATCTATTAAATATTAATAAAATAATTTATAAAATATTACAAAACACTTCGAACAATTGTCAAAAATCTAGAGCTCTTTAATGTTTTCCAATATTTAACACTGTTTTAATTTTAGAAGTTCCGTGTTTTAAAAGTTCTCAAGAATGTGTGACGCAGACGTAGTAAATGTTTCTATTTGTATACAGTGAATTTTTGAGCTCAAACGCTTAGGTAGACAACACAGCCCTGGAACGTAAAGGGCCTGTGAAGGAACAGGTGGTTTTTAATCAGTAAGAGGCTGACACTCCCTTCCGTTCAAAGAGGACTTATTTGATGGTACACATCACACAGACAGTAATCCACCACGAGGATCCAGTGCGGGTTGATGGATGTCACATGACTTCGAATTTTTGTGTCTATGATTTCGGTTTCTTCACGATGTTTTCCTTCACCTTTTTTAAAGCATAGGTGATGGAATTTTTACACATAGTAATGGCTGGGTTCAACCAGCCGTTGATCATGAAGGTTCAATGAATCAGGTGCCCTACCATGAACTGTTAACGCGATCCAGTTTAGGCTGTGGGAAAGAGATGGCGCTAGACGACTTGTATAGCTCTGTCGCTTTCCCACAGCCTAAACTGGATCGCGTTAAGAGCTCGTGGTAAGGCCCCAGGGCCGATACCAATGGGCCACCACTGCTTTCATACTAACAGAATATAAAACTCAATGGAATGAAACAGAAACAATAGTATCTTACGACATGTTGACTCGTCCATCATTTACATTGCGACCTATTTTGTTGAACTGACCCGAGGGATTGTAAATCAGTAGAGACGCGCCGACTGGCCGACAATCGACATCGATAGGCGGACAAGACAATTGACTTTTCGACAAGAATTTGTCGGAAGAGTTCAGTCTTTCGTTGACTTTTAATTTACCTACAGCTAAGTCGCTTAAATTGAGTCTTACTAATATGTAAATAAATGGGATTTTTTGTGAGGCTGGATAGTTGATAGACATTTGTTAATCTTTCACGTAAAAACTACTGAACGCATTTGGATGAAATTAAAACAGGTTTTTATGACGATTTTATGTTCTCTAGGGACAGTTTTCCAGTTGTAGCGGGCGAAGTCACCGTGCTGGCAGTACTTTATAAAATCAATGGATAATTTTCTTAAAAAGTTTTGATTACATTTCCCATGAAAAATTTAAATAATTCAGCACCAAAGGAAGAAGCTAATTAATTTATTATGATTACCTGGGGGGGTATTACAACGTCTTAAAACCAGGCTTATGGCGAGTGAAAGTGACAGAGCTATACAGGTCGTCTAGCGCCATCTCGTTCACTCACTGAACAAGACTGGTTTTAAGACGTTGTAATACCCCCTGGTGGCTGATTTCAAGTAAGGAAATTTAACTAGTTAGTTTATCATATTATACACCCCAGACGACTTTCGGGCTGTGGCCGACTAATCGGCTTTACCAAATAGTCGGCAACTATTCGGCACATCCCTATAAATCAGTTGTGTATCTGTTAAAAGTCGTCAGAGCCAATTGACTATCAAATTGAGTTGATTCTGATAGACAACATTCTGGCAATGCGTTGATAGTTTTGTAACAATATTTTTGATTTAAAATAGGTAATCTTTATCAGGTTTGACTGCCTCGTAAGTCAAGACAAGTGGTCCTGGGTTCGTTTCCCGGAAGAAGTGTTATTGAGTTTTTCCATCCAGAATTTATAAATAGCATCTCTGTAGTCCGGTTTTGTGATTCTCTCTCTTCTCTTCTTCAACCTTTGCTCACCCAATGCTGAGTGTAGGTCTCTTCTAAGTCTTTCCACTGGCGGTTTTGTATCGTGGAGCTATCCAGTTTCTTTCGTCTGTCTACCTAATCGGTTGTCTCCCTGCATTCCCCTTCCCTTTCGGGGTCTCCACTGGTTTGTGACTAAGTGATGTCATATAGGCTCTCTCTCCCCTTTTACAATATGGGACTTTAAAAAACCTTGAATGAATTATAAACGTAAGAAAATTAAAGGCACACAGCTTTCTATGCATGGAATCCTCCACGCCAGATGAAATGGACAGAAATTATTTCATTAACTGTGATATTTGTACATTGCCCCACACTAGGAAATACTCCTGTATCGTGGGTGCGTTTACAAAAATTTAAACTCACATACACAAACACCCAGACCCGGAACAACTACTTGTAGATCATACAAATAATTGGACAGCGCGGGAATCGAACTTGCGACACGCAGCGCAGCTGTTGATCCCCACTGCGCCAATCGTTCATCTGGTCGACGAAGTCGTAAAATTTTATTGACCTAAGGTTACTACTGCACTTATTGCAACAAAACAGTCCTTGTCCCCGATTGAATTATCTTTGTAACTAAGGGTCTGATAACCTGACCCGAGGTTATACGACTAGCTACTCGCCCCGGCTTCGAACGGGTAAAACAGGGTGAATTTTTCAACTGGGCGTGGATGGCTATATCCGAAACTATGGGGAATATAGAAAAATGCTGAAAGTATATCATTTATAGTTCCCAGAATTTGATACTTATTAGCGAAACTATCAGATGGTGTAATAATAGGTAGGTACATCGTATGATTAATTTCTCCAAAATCAGCGAGATCGATTCCTGGTCAGCATTATTGATTTTTCTAGTTTTTGTCAAAATCGTCCTCGAGACTCCTTTGAGCATTTTTCGATATTCTTCGTAGTTTCGGATTTGACCATACACGCCCTGTTGGAAAACTCACCCTGTTTATCTGTGTTATACGAATAAGTCTTCCTCTTGACGAATACTGTCGCGACCTTTGCACTGTGAGCTTGATAAGTCAAGCTTACAGCGCGGTTAGATCAAAAATGCATTTGATTGTTTTTTTAGACGCAAGTGTTCAACACATGTTAAACTTTGGCTAGACGGAATGAGAGCTCGCCCGGTCGGCGTTTGCGTCTCTGAGATCGCGAACGCGCGGGTTTATAAGGATTCAGGTGCCCGCTCCGCTTCGCCGAGAGCGTCTCGGTGTCGCGGGACGGTTGCCGACGATCTCTTGTTTCGAAGCCTCGCGCCCGGCATTGGTCGAGGCCATGCTGCGGGGCGAGGCGGAGTGGGAAGCGGTCGCCACGAGCGGCGAGTAAAGGGCAACTCGCTGCCGGACCATGGACCGTGCCCGGGTCGACGGCGCGTTGTGTTCCACGCGCGCCTCAAAGAGTGTCAGCATAATGACGGAGCCCCCTCTCTAGAGGGCCAAAGCCTGCCGGGATCGCGGGACTTATCTCATTACTGTGACCCCGGAACATAAAGGGCTATTGAAGGACGGTGTCCTTCAATAGCCCTTTATGTTTTTAGTCAGTTGGATTTTAGTCAGTACAAGTCTGACAGTCCCTCCCGCCCTGCCCGGGGTGGGAGGACTCATTTGATGATTTTACAACGCTAAAAAAAAAAAGACGGAATGGGAAGCGATCGCCTCTTAGGGAAGGAGGAGTCGTCCTACGATATTGGGACGATATCGGCCGGTTTATAGATGTCATAATTATGTGGGATAGACTTAGGTACTATGTACTATTTATACTAAAATGCACCATTATACTCCTGCGTCACACCACGCGCCTGAAATAATTGTTATCCGCAGATATCTGCATTATTGTTTTGATGACGATATAGGTGATGATTATCCTTAGAAAAAGTAATTACAATGCAACGATATCGGGTGATTGTCTTTATCGTCCAACTAGCTGCTGCCGACGGGTTCACCCACTACAACTCGTATATTATTCCACGACAGGGCATACGGGGCCCCCAACGTGCGTAAACACAAATTAGGTAATAAAAACTTAATGATTTATTGAATAAAATAGTTATTTACTTTTACACAATTTATTTGTCGAACCTATTTCTAGTGTTTTTATTATTCATCATCATCACCATCATCATCATCAGCCGGAAGACGTCCACTGCTGAACATAGGCCTCCCCCTTAGACCACCACGCCGAACGACAATTCGCCACATTATTATTATTGATATAATACTGTTATACAAATTCGTTCAGTACTTTTTGCGTGAAAGACTAACAAAAATCCATCCACCCTTTTAAGCATTTATCCATCCTTACAGACTTTCGCATTTATAATACTAGCTTTAGCCATCGGCTTCGCCCCGCTATAACTCGAGAATCTAAAATCTTGATAAAAACTATCCAATATGTTAATAGGGTATTTGACTTGAAAATATCTATTTAATCCGTCACTAAGATTATCAAATAATTTTTGACACGTATTTTTTGCTTTTAAAACTGCCAATACGTCACAAGCAAGTACAGTTTTTACTTGCTTCTGACGTCACGAGCCCCTACTCTCGAATTTAGAAGCGTTATAGCTTTGTAATTATGCATTGACATAAAGAAAGAAAAAATATGTATACTATTTCTTTCAAAACTTAAACTGACGGACTAATCTCTGTTCACACTTTTATTTTAAGCTTTAATACAACGCTGTTTTGGGGGGGCCTGGTAATCTGTGTGACAGGTTCTTTCCTAGTGCAGATACCAGTCTCCCACAAAGGATTTATTTATATCACATGTTGTCTTCATAAATTTAAGTAACCTTTGTGGAAGAGAAAATAAATGTTTTTATTATTATTATTATTATTAATAAGAATTGTTAAATTTTTTAGAGCAATAATGGTGGCCCAGTGGTATCGGCTCCGACTTACGAGTTGTAGGTCGTGGGTTAGAACCCAGGCTGGCTCATTCATCATCATCATCATCCACAGCCCGTCTTCACCCACGACTGCTGGGTATAGGCCTCTCTTTGTTTATGCCAGGCTCCACGGTCTAGCGCCAGCCTCATCCAGGACACTCCCGCAATGGCAACAATATCGTCTGTCGTCGGCTGGCGCATTACTTTGTGTAATTTATTTAATCAACACTGCTCTCAAAACGGTGAAGGAAAACATCGTGAGGAAACCGGCATGTCCTAGAACCATTAAATTCGAAGACATGTGACATCTACCAACCCGCACTGAGCCCGCGTGGTGGATTATACCCCACTCCCTCTCACAGAGAGGAGGCCTGTGTCCCAGCAGTGGGAACATTATAGACTGATAATGATGACGATGAATAAGATTTATCTGTGTACCAAATCTCATCGTTCAGTAGTTTTTGCGTGAAAGACGAACAAACACCCATCCAAACAAACTTTCACGTTTAATAATAATATTAGTAGGATAAGAAAATTCGTAAGAAGTAAGATAAGATTATGTAATCCTTGATTTGGCTTGATTCGATTAACATGTCCCGCTATGCATTTTTACATGGACCCGTTGTCTTGCATTTGTGTAGCATAGTTGTCAAGCGCGTTTGCATTTGCAAATGGCTTACCACTATTGTGAATCAAATAGTCAACTACATACGGATGTATTCAATTGATAGATACAGACCATTGCCTCTATATTACTAGTTTATGTTTTTAAATCAATCGTTTATTGTAGCTATTCAGTACAAGCTGTGGCATAAATTGTTGCAATCGCTACGATTTTCTTTAAATTATTTTTATGCGAATAGAACCCTTTAAAAAAGGTATCTTTGAGAGTGTGTGCGTGATTTTTGTGAAGGAAGTTTTCTAAAGTCGTGCGGAACACAGTGTGTTGTAAAAATGGTAGGTAATTTAAATATTTTTGGTTTTATTTTAAAGTGAACTCACAAATTGCCAGTTGTGTTTAAGTCCCATGTAATAAGGACCGATCCAATTGCCGTCAATCGGGCACAAATCCAGCGTCCGTGACATTACCCACTGAAAATAGGAGCTGGAAATCGAAGCCTGCTCATAATTTTACTTTTTTCTAGTTTCCTTTTCTTTGCCTAAGCTGGTGCTGTGCCACTGCTGGGACAATACCTCCTTCAATTATTTGTTTATAATCAGTAATTTATCACTACAATGCTATCTGCTACATACATATAATATAGAAGTAGTTTTATGAAAAAAAAAAAACAAAAATATACCTAAACAAAGGAACAAATTATTTGATAATTATTCTTATAGCTATGTTTTTTTTAATCATTTCACTAAATAATGCTTTATCAATTTCTTAAAAATAACCTTAGTTTAAACTACACATATTATCCTAAACCATTTTAAGTCCAAACTTGACCCGATTTTCTTGAAATCGAAAACGATTTTCCTGAAACTAAATGTATGCGATTTTGATCGTATAGTTTTCCAATACTTCGATTATTTTGTAAGATTATTATCTATGTATGCATATTTAAATACAAGGATATACGGAAAATCGTCATAACAAACAAATTCTGAATAGACTTCTGAGAGAACTGTATTTCCTGTGAGTGTGGGCACTCCAATGTACCTATCGAGATATTACAGGCACGTATATAATTATAAAAATAAATAAAGTACTCTTTAATTCAGATTAGTTAACATCCATACTGGGTTTGTTAGCGAGTATTTTATAGCTATGTAACGAATGATAAAACAATCAAATCAAACATTACAATTCTTACAATTTTGTGACAGGGTCTGAGAGATACATCTCCTTCTCACTACATAAGGTCACAAATTATGGGAGAATCATGCCTCCCTGCTATGAATTTAAGAATCGAGTTGGAGATCCCCTGCAATCTGCAGAGCAGCATTTCTGCCTGGATTGATGGCATGGTATCCATAAACGCAACACTCTGTAAATATACCAGACGCACTGCAGAATCAAGGCAACCCCAGAAACCACACTTAAATCATTAACCCCCTTATTAATAAACGTGGACTAAAGTTACTTCCAGGATAATCATCGGATTAACCATACATTTTAAGGATTAACCTTGGCGTAACTGCAGTCCACGTTTACTTTGTACCACCGGTTTGCAACACCTGATTTCGCCGCTACAAAAACAAACGCTTGATCCCTGACACAGATCGCGCCCGCCGCTGCACCCGCCACCGCGCCCGCCGCTGCCGCCGCGCTAGGCTTCCAGTGTGGACACACACTTTGGTGCCTGTAATTTTCTATTATACTATTATAAATTTTGAAAAAAAGAAAACCTGTAAACCTAGTTTTTTACTGTGTCAGAAGCATTCTAATAAAAAATCATTGAGATAGGATAACATTTAGGGGCAGGAAAACGTTTTCTCTTTTAGTATGGATGAGCGCTCGGTAGACGATTGTCATAGGCCGGAAACGCACAGGCCGGTGGCTTGCTTAGCGCCTAGAGCCTAGTGAGTCACCTTAGCATAACGAACGTTCGAAAATGTTCGTTAACGGCGGCATTGCGAGCTTGACACCTAGCTAGTCGTCAAGTGCCGTTCACGAACATTTTCGATTGTTCGTGACTCGCTAGGCTCTAGGCGCTAAGCAAGCCACCGGCCTGTGCGTTTCTGGCCTTAAGTAAAGGTTTGCGTGGAGCACACACATTTATAAACAAGGGTTCGCTAAAAACGTTGCGTTTTGATGCGAACCCGGAATCTGGATATTTAATATACCTGGCAGGCAGCAAAAGAAACAAAATATTTATATTTAGAAGATGCATGTATCAACAAACTTCGTGACCTATTTATTTTTAGAAAAGAAATAGGAAGGTTGTCTATTTCTTCCCGTGATCTAAACGGCAGTATCCAAGTCAAGTGTAGGTATGTGTTGATACAAAGTATACATCAACAACTGTTCAGTTGCCAATCTTGATATAGATCAGTGTAGGTGTTTGGCTTTATCGTGTTTTGTTTCGGAGATCAAAAGGTGAATCGTATTAAATCAGAGGAATCATCTGCCTAGCCTTTTTCAACAATGCTGGGGTTGGCTTTAGTGGAGTTCATGGCTCAATAAAACAGCCAAAGGGTCGATATTGTGGACAGCGAGTAATGGGTAGCTCGCTGTCCGATCATGAACCTGCGGTCTACTTTCTAAGTCCGTGAACGAAGACAGGGGTACGGATATCAATTGGGTTGTAAATTTATTTCGGCTGGGCAGCGTCCGGGAACTGCGTAACGTTTTCTCGTCCAGAATATCTCAGTGCCTCAAGTCGAAAGTTTTCGACCAATTTTTGTTACCAGTGATGACTTATGGCACCGAAACGTGGTCTATAGCTATGAGCCTCATTAGTAATCTCAAGATAGCCCAACGAGCTATGGAGAGGGCTATGCTCGGGCTCTTTCTGCGTGACCGAGTCAGAAATGAGGAGATTCGTAGACGAACCAAAGTTGCCGACATAGCCCAGCGAACTACCATGTTGAAGTGGAAGTGTGCAAGCCACATAACACGCAGAACTGATGGCCGATGGGGCCGTAAGGTTCTCGAATGGAGACCAGGATGAACGATCTGATGAAAATCACAGGATCGTGCTGGATGCAAGCCGCTTCCAAGCGGTCCTTATTGGAAATCTGTGGGGGAAGCCTATGTTCAGCAGTGGACGTCCTACAGCTGATATGATGATGATGAACTGAGTTGTGGAGAGTGGTTCCAGAACCCGTAAAAACTAATATTATAAAGTTAATGCCGCACTATTTTCCTAACCAAACAATAACACATTAGCAAGAAGAGCAAATCGTTGAAAATACCCAGAAGCTCTACTAATTACTAAACATTTAGTTTGGCAACCCTGAGAACAAGTTGCGCGAAGTTGGCGGGGAAACATTAAAATCGGATCAACTTGAAGTCTGTTCAACTTAAAGCCGTTTGAGTTATACGGAATGAATACTACTTGCATTTCAGTTTCACCCGTAATTACTGAAAGTTTCGTGTATTGTTTCTAGTTGTAATTATAAAATGAGAATGTGAAGCTGAGAATTTTATTCCTGCTCTTGCCAAATTAATCTGCCTATAAATAATTTTCCTCCATTGCTGCCTACAGTGGGAAAATAGGCAGATTAAGTTATATTATAACAATATTTTTTTAAATTCATCTCTTTAAGAGTAGGCTATCCACCATGCAAGCTCAGTATGCGTTGGTAGATATGTCACATAACTTCGATTTTTAGTTCTACATTCCTATTTACCACAGCTTAATTATATTAATTTCACTGATTGTAGATCTGATAGCCTGTTTCTTTTTAATTTAGTTTAATCACGAAATCTCGTATTCTTACTTATAATATAAATGAGTTTCTTCTGTATCGTGGAAGAAACATGTGGCCGAAGCCGCTGGTAGGTAACAGATAGTTTATCAATGAATAAAACGAAAAACTATTCCTTGTATTGAATGCTGAAAGAATTTTGACTAAAAACGTATCTAGATACATAACATGGCAAGCTAGGTTCCCATACAAACGTCCCTGTAACACCATAATATCCTAGAGCTTGACGCCCTTCATCAAGGTCCGCAAACGGAAACCGTCAGCTCACAATGGTATCTACTTCGCCATACTATCCAGTGTCGAATTCACTACTAGTATAGGACAGAAACATAGGGCACTTTGTTTGGGGCGGTCCCGGAACTGGTGTTTTGCTAGGGACACACTAACGGGAAATGCCGTTAATTATCGCGTTAATGGACGTTTGTGTTGTACGGATTTGGATGATGGGGACTAAAGTAGGTAATATGTATGCTACGATGCACAATGCACATGACGTTCTCTGGTATATGACTACCCCATTGCAATGAGGACTAATCTGAGCAGTTCCAAAAATGTCCGCTTGGGCAGCGCCGCTGCCTCTGGAGACCTGTCAAACTATCAATCAGATTAGTCCTCATTGTCTCGAACACTCTGTTTTGTTCGCAACAACCAACGATGTTTACAATTCGAAAGAATATTCGAATTTAGCTGTTGTCAATATTCGAATAATAGTGAAATGGGGGCGAACATTCAAAGCATTCGAAATGCGAGTCCTAATCTGGCGTTGTGTGGCGTTTTGTGGTGTCTGCTTAAGCCCATGGGAAATGGACTTTCATTAGCCCTGCGTTCTTTAGAGAATAGTACAAAAATACAGCTTTTTACTCCTTGTAAAATCACGGATTTAGTTTACCACATCAATCAAACTTCCAAAATCCAAGACGCTACTGATGAGCCAAAGCCTACCGGGGTCGTGGGACTTACGGGTAACGGAACGTAAAAGGCTATTGAAGAACACCGTGGATTTGTCGTGATAAGTCTGACAGTCCCTCCTGCCCTGCCCTAGGTGGGAGGACTCATTCGATGATTTTACCACGTACCTATAAAAAATGACGCTACCAATAAATTCCTAACGGAATCCAATAACACTACAACATAACCTATCTAATAAATAATTGAAAATTATGAAGCAAACACGTCTTAACGTTTATTATAAACAACATACTCATAAATCGTTCAATTCACTAATAAACATCGATAAACTAAACAATATAAATAAAGTCTTTTTAACATTTTCACGATAATGAATTGCAAACAACATGAATTAAGAGCGTGTCATACTGTTTTATGAATCATTATTTTGTTTCTATTGTCTTGAATGATATAAGAGTTAGTTCATGCACAATTGCACATTGTTAAATTACAAAGTTTTATCGAGTAATGAATGTGTTAAAATGTTGTTGCATAGAGAGAGGGAGACCAGGGATTGCAAACTTGGTCTCACGTGATCTTGAATCTCGAGAAATCATGACCATTTTTTCGATATTCTTTCTCGATAGTAGGCAATCTCGTTTTTAGGATTTGGTAAAACGGGACCCTATTATTAAGACTTCGCTGTTCGTCCATCTGTCTGTCTTTCTGTCCGTGTGTCACCAGCCTGTATCTCATGATAGTAAGACTGTTGAAATGTTCACAGATGATATCTTCTGTTGCCGCTATTATAAAAAGTGCTAAAAAGAAACAGAATAAAGTAAAATATTTCAGAGGGCTCTTAGAACAGACAATTTTTTGCTGTTTTTATAGATACGGAACCCTGTGTGATCCCACTTAGCAGGTTTTTGTAAGCTCGTAGGCCACTTCTCATCATTATCATCATCAGCTGGAAGACGTCCACTGCCGAATATAGGCCTCCCCCTAAAAGGCCACTTCTAATGGTTATAAAATGCAGTTCGGTACAACTGACCAAAATCTTCGGGATTTACAAACGCGAGATTACAAATAAGCAAAACTGTAACAGTATTGTACGCAATAAGCTCCCGTATGTCTCATACGTCCACATTTTGTCAATCAGTCAACTCGATGGTAAACACAGAGCGGCTGAAACTAGATTTGTCAGTTTGATGTAGATATCCAGATTACAGACAGGAATGGAACTTCTACGCAAAGCTGAGCGGTTTAGGCAAATGGTGGACGCTACTGAAATCTTTTATTTGATAACGGGTAACGGATAAGAGGTGAGAAAAAAAATGCCTGCGTCGACGGACGCACGAATCTAGTTTTCAAAATCAAAAATCAAATATTTTTATTTGACATAGGCCCACGAGGGCACAAAACAGGTGCTCGATTCGTCATTAGGCCATTTCAATGTAGAACAACTGGCAAAAACCTCCATGGTTACTCTTTTAAAATACAATTTAATTAACACGGCGTTGTCAATTTCATTATATGTAGACTCAAAACATACCTATACGCGAGGAAGTCATTATTTTTCTCCTAGAACATCGACTTAAGTCTAAAAAAACGTGGGAAAATAATAGGAGTTAACATTCTTATTACGTCACAACGTGATATAATTCATATTTAATCAAAAGTCCCTAATTTTGATACGTTTTATGTTAGTCAATATTTAGTACCGTACCTAATTTAATAAAAATACATGTCCACTATTCTTCAATATTCTAACTGACGTACTAAATTGGGATTTGTAATAAATATTGACGCTGACAACTTACCTATTTTAAGGTACCTATTTATGTTTGCGACGGTAGATACCATCTGTACCTTTACAAGATTTAGTCGCAAAAACTTAGCTCGTTAGCGAAAGCTAATCTAGGTCTCAAGACGTCTGTTTTTGCCTAGATCCTGAATAATTTAGTGCTACATAATTTATTAGATAAGAATTTTCGTGGTCTGATTTATAAAGTTGAGATTTTAGGAATAGTATAAGCCTCTTGTTAATTTTATTACGATAGTAATACATTTACTTCAATAGTACCACGACACGGACACGGTTACATATTTAAACAGTCCCGCGACCCTGGGCTCCGTCAGATTGCTGACAGCTCTTTCAGGCGCGCGTGGAACACTACGCGCCGTCGACCCGGGCATGGTACTTGATCGGACGGCGAGCTAACCAATAATCGCCATCCACATAAGATAGGAAAAGACTAGACATATGAGGATTAAGTAGATGAATAACCCAAATCAGTTGCAACTTTGCAATATCATTCCTGTAAGCATTTCAATTTCAAAAGCATAGACTAGCATGTGTTAGCTAGCTTAGCTTGTACAAGCTACATAACAAATGTTAGTCGTCGGGTTTTCATCCCAGACAGACATTATTTATACCCCTGTTTATCCCCTCTCAGTTGACCCCCTGGGGTTGTAACGTTTTCAGTTACGTTACCTTCGTTTATAACCATTATTTATATTGCCTCGGCTTGTTTCACTCCGGTTATTCCCCAGTGTGTCCGGGGTAGTTTGCGCTGTATTAACAAATTCTTGACAATGAAAGGTAGATAAGTTATTTTATATAAAATAATAATAGCCGTAGTAAGATAAAGTTGATTTTTCTCTGATGTTTGCACAATGGAATAAATTGCCTTGTCGTTTCGACCCTTCTTCTTCCTGCCCTTATCCCATTTTACTTGGGGTCGGCGCAACACGTTTTCTTCTTCCATTCTCCCCTATCAGACGTCACAGTATCATTTACTCCTTTTTCTTTCATATCATTCCTTTGACAATCCATCCATCTTTTCTTTGGCCTTCCTCTTCCTCTCCATCCATCAACATTCATACTCATCACTCTCTTAGTCACATGGGTGTCATCCCTCCTCATCATGTCATGTCCATACCAAGATAGACGATTCCCTTGTCGACGAAATCCGCTCAATAGTTTTTAGTTACTCCTTTATGCCAAAACTACTGAACGGCACGTGCGACGCGTATCGCAAAGATAATTGATGAGGAAAGAAAAATTCAGCTGCGAGTGGGATTTGAACCCCCGTCTTCTGAATAAGTACTCCAGACACCTAATTAGGCTACCGCAACTCACACTCAGAAGCTGAATCTTCTACGAGTATTCCCTCGTTCGATCGTCTTACGGTTACGTGGAGTCATCTCTTGGATTAGTTTCTAACTACTTTCAAACAACATTACAGCCAAATCAATGTTGCATATTGAGATAGCGTCTACCATACTCATCAATTATTTTTTTAACGTATTAGCGCATGCGACGCTCATCGCAAAAGATGATTCCACTCGTAGCTGATTTTTTCTTTTCTCAAAGATAGTTTTTATTCCGATTTTACCGGGCAAAGCCGCTGGCAACGTTAGCAAAGCTAATTTAAGTAGAAGTTACTGAATACTTTGCCCAACCTGGATATTAAACCCATGCTTACCAGTCTCCATATTACTTTCAGGTAAACAAAGTAACCTTCGCGCCACTGGTGGTGTCCACCCTCTTCATTCTCCTCACGTCCTTGCTAGCCCACTGCGCCAGGAGAGCTGTTCAGAAGGCCATCAAGGAACCCTTCGTCAGGTTACTGTTCGAGGAGGCCATAGCTGCTGCGGAGCTATGCGGGTGCTGCTTCGAACTTATTATTAGTAAGTGGCCATTTGTGTTTTAAGGTGTGAAAGTGTCTTAAACCGACATCTGTACGCAACGGTGAGAGAAGCAAAGACGGGAGAAACAACGCCGGGAGAAGAAACGGCGTTGAGAAGCAAGCACAGGGAGAAGCAAGCGTCTGGGGAAGCATGCGCCGGGTAAAGCAACGGCGGGAGAAACAACGGCGGGAGAAGCATTTGCCGGGAGAAGCAGCGCTGGGAGAAGCTACCGTAGAAGAAGCAAAGGCGGGAGAAGCAACGGCGGCGGCGGGAGTAGCAAATGCGCTAGGCTTTATCTACTGACAGGTATAGCGCCTCCGGAAGTCGGCCGAAAGTTACCAAGCTCTAGCGATAAAGCCAAAATAGCGTCAGACATACGACACCCATATGCAGGGAAGCACCCTGGTGCCGCAAACAGTGAAAAGCCGAAACAGTTTTTTGAGGCGCTGTACAGTCGGGTTCCAAAATCCTTTATCAACTTTTCAGAGTAATAGGCTGACGCTTCGCTTTGACTTATGACCTTTTGTTATAAGTTGTTTAAATATTATACAAATCAAATTGACTTATGGTATGGTTCATAATTTCAACCATACTTCTGCGTGTTATGATGGCGCAGTGGTGTCAACCACTACTTTAAAGTTTCGATCGCTGGCGAGTCGTGGGATCGAATCACCTTTTTTTCTTATTTATTAATAATAACATTATTCTTTTTGTTATTTTTAATTCATTTTTTAGTAGAAATTTGATAATTAAAATTGTTTGATTTTTATAATTACTAATATTAGTTCGATGTGTGTTGAGTGTTGTTTTTCGTTCGTTAGTTGGTAGATCACAGAAAACGAAACAAAGTAAATTATTTCGATTTGTGAGGTAAACACAATTATGTGTTACTTCGTTTCGAGCACAGGTTTCGAGACACCTATAGATAATAGAACGTTCTTGATTCCTGGTTATTGTGTGTGACGAGTGTTTAAATCTACGTATTACACTTGATATGGTTATCCATTTGCAGTGAAATATATACAGTGGGAATTATCATTGAGGGCGAATATTATAGCCCTGCATAAATGTGGATGAAACATAACACAAATATCAGATGGAACCAGACTAAGTGTGAGTATTATCATTTAAATTCTAATTATTTCACGTGTTAATATTCTTTTGTATGATTCCCTATTCAAAAGTGTTTAAATCGCTAAGATTTATTTTGAAGAACAGCAAATGTGATTCATACTTATTATGTGCTATTTATAGTTTTTTCTTAACAGTAAAATAAACAGCTGTTTTTGTATAAAGATAATAAAAGTATTTCATATTTTGTTCTAGTGATGAAATACTGTAAGTCTGTGGGATATGAAATAAGAGAAGTGTTAAGGAGCACAGCAACCTACCACACACACACATGTAAATAATAGCATATAAGTCTTAACTTTGTATAGTTATGAGTCAAATTAAACATTTTACTGTATAGCGTACAATTTATTTCCCTTATGTTCTCTGTATATTATAATTTAGTTTTGATGTTATTAGCTTAAGAAATATTGTGAAAATGTATGTAAACTTGTTCACTGGGACGATTTGTAAACGTAGCGCGCAACACCCACGTGTGAATAAATAGCGGCCGCACGCGATTGGCTAGCGACAGACAGTAGCGTGGGCGCGACCCTCCCACGCACTGCGCTTGCGGCCGCGTGGATAACAGACGGGCGGTTGCGCGGTACGGGGTAGTTGAGTTCCGTCCGCCGTCCAGTGAAGAAGTCTCCAAAGTAACATTGTGTGTGTGAATTGTGAATATAAGTGCCTTTTCAAGAAGCCTCAACTGTGTTTATGTTTGGTTCCCTGATCAAATGAATCCCCGCGCCTGAATAGCGTACAAGTCTTGGTCCTTCGAGCCGGATCAGGGAACAAGAAAGAAAAACGTACACCATGAGTGAGAAAAGCGCCATCACCACAAGGAGCCAGATGAGGCGTAGAGAAGAAAACGCCCTGAGAAGACGGGCTCTCGAAGCGGACTCCGGTGTGCCGTCGGACAGGGTTCCGGACTCACCGTCCATCGCACCAACTCTGCAACCGGACCAAACGCAAGTCATCCCACTGACGGGTCCCGGTAGAATTGTAGACTACCGGGACATGTCGACGCCAGTGCGGTCGGTGGCAGCGCGAAGAGGAAGGTCCGGCACAAGCGTCACGTCGTCAAGGAGCGGCCAGAAGAGCGCCGAGTACCTGCGGCGACGGGCTGAATACGAAGCAGAAAAGGAGTTGGTCCGCATGAAGGAGAAATTAGTACAGAAGAAACTTGAGGCGGACCTGGCAGAGATAGACGCCGCCGCCGAAGAGGAGTTATGCTCGGAAGCGGACGACACTGCGTGCCGTGTAGAAGAATGGGTGACGCACACCACGCCCGCCGCAACCAGTAACGAGCAAGTACGGACAAGTCGAAACATGTCGCCGCCCCGGGTACCGAACCCCGGAATACAAAGTGAAGTGCCCGCGAACCTGACTGCGAACGTGCCCGCGAGTGTGTCCGTGAACATGCCGCCGCCGCTCGGGCGAGTACCTGCGCCCCCTATGTGTGCGCCCGCGTCCGCGCCAGTTACGTTTCGCGAAACCGAACGTGCACCGAACACGACTGTTCACGCTGGCACCGCGCGCGCGCCAGCCCATGACCCGATCGAGTGGGACACGGGCGTCGAAGAAGCGGACAGGACCAGGACAACGCGGGACAAGAAGATTGACCAGCTGGCAGAGGCGATCGCGAGCATCGCGCGTCCGCGACCGATACCTAGGCAAGCGTACGAGTTGCCGGCTTTCAGAGGCGACCCAGCGGAGTGGCTCTCATACAAGAATATGTATTTTGACACCACTGCAATGTACGAATTTAAGCCACACGAAAACCTCGCCCGACTCAAGACGTCACTACAAGGGGAAGCAAGAATGGTGGTCGAAGACTTATTACGCGCATCGGCCAGCCCGTCGGAGATAATCAAGACTTTAGACGAAGAGTACGGGCGCCCCAATTTGATTCTCGAGTGCGCACTGAAAAAGATTCGCGAGCTACCAAGAGTAACGGAAAGCGGCCGCGAGTTACGAAGATTTTCCACTACTGTGAGGAATTGCGTCTCGCTGTTGAGAAGTGTGCGAGCAAACGGATACCTGAACAATCCGCAATTAGTGAGCGAGTTATTAAATAAACTCACGCCCGTCCAGCGCTCGCAATACGGTGACTTCGCCATGGGAGTATCAACCAGTCGGGGATTGGACATGAGAGTGTCTCCGAGTTTGGAAATGTTATCTGAATTCCTCGGTCACCTAGCGCGCGCCTCTTCATTTTATATCCAGATGGACCTCGGTCAAGCAGTCACTGCGCCAAGCAAACCTCGGGCCAGCGCGCCGCCGGCGAAGACAACGAAGAACGTTCAGCGCCTGCATGTGCACGCGAACGTAGAGAACGGCGCCCGGACCCAGCCCACTGAGGAGCAGTGCCACCTGTGCCAAGAGAAACACGCCATCGTGACCTGCAAAAAGTTTAGTGATCTCGAAGTGAACGATCGGTGGGCGGTCGTGAAAGAAAAAAGACTGTGCTTCAACTGCCTGAGCGCAAAGCACTCAAAGAGAACCTGCCGCCGCAAGAAATGCCCCACATGCAACTACGCGCACCACGGGCTACTTCACCAGGAACAAAAGCCAGAGATAGTCACGAACGTGAGTGACTATAATGGAAAGGCGCTACTCAAGATTATTCCTGTACACGTCGTCATCGAGGGAAGAGAGCAGCCCTGCTACGCGCTGCTGGACGACGGCGCCACCGTGTCCCTCATCGATAGCTCTCTGGCCGGGAACGCAAAGGGCAAGCGAGTGCCCATAACTATACGTAGTGCGCGAGGACAAGAAATTACTGATAGTGCGTCGCGAGTGCTGTGCGTAGGAGTGCGCGGACCTAACGGACATATGCACCAGATTAAGTGTCGTACATTAGTGAATATGGACTTGCCCGCTCAGTCAGTGCCCGCCGCCGTCTTGTCGGAGCACGCCCACCTCCGTGACTTGGGCTGCGAAGCAATGGAGGGAGCTAAGCCGCTGCTGCTGCTGGGCCAGGATAACTGGGAGCTGCTGATCGGCAGGGATACTCGTCGAGGGAAATCGGGTAAGCCAGTAGCCTCTTTGACCTCGTTAGGTTGGGTCGTGCACGGACCCCTAGGTTCAGTTAGTAGCGCGAGTCATTCGGTAAATTGTGCTGTAGCATCGAACGTAGACTTGCATAACCTAGTGAAGAAACAATTCGAACTGGAAGCAATAGGAATAACAGAGACGCCGCGCAAGCACGAGGACGTGGAACGCGCCAAGCGCATCCTCGACACCACCAGCCGCCAATCGGAGGACGGAGCATGGGAGGTGGGCCTGTTGTGGCGGAGGGATGACCCTCATTTACCTGACAATTACGCTAACGCACGCCATCGCTTGGCGGGCATAATGCGTCGTTTTGATAAAGATAGTGCCTACGCGGAGGCGTACGAGACTCAGATAAATAGATTACTCTCGGAGGGATACGCGAGCGAAGTAAAGGGAGGAATCGACTCCGAACCAGTGTGGTACCTACCACACTTCGGGGTCACTAACCCCAACAAACCGGGCAAACTACGCTTGGTCTTTGACGCCGCCGCGAAATATAACGGGACGTCATTAAATGATCAACTACTTACAGGACCTGACCTTCTAAACCCGCTGCTAGGGGTTTTGTTTAAATTTAGGTTAGGTCCCGTCGCCTTTACAGCAGACATAGCCGATATGTTCCTACGGGTTAAAATCAGAGAGCAGGACCGCGGCGCTCAGCTGTTTCTGTGGGCACGGAGAGGCGACAAGGAGCCGAGTACATTTCGCATGAACTCGATGATTTTCGGAGCAGTGTCATCGCCGACCTCAGCGATCTATATACTTAACAAAAATGCTGACAAGTACATAGACACGCACCCGAGTGCAGTCGCGGCGATACACAAAAATCATTATATGGACGACTATCTGGACAGCGCATGGTCAGTCGCACAAGCCAGTCAATTGATCGAAGACGTGACCCAAATCCACGCCGAGGGCGGATTCGTCATACGGGGGTGGGTCACGAACTCACAGGAGCTACGCGACAGATTGTGCGCTGAGATACCAGATAAGGTGTCACTAGATAAGGGTGAGGACGGCGTCGAACGAACGCTTGGTCTGACGTGGTCACCCGCAGCGGATAAATTAGCCTTCGACCTCTCTTTCAAACGGCTACCGAAAGAGATCACTGAGGGTCGGGTGGTACCCACGAAGCGCGAGTTCTTAAGGTTCATCATGTCTATCTTCGACCCGTTGGGCTTTTTGTATCCATGCGTGATCCAGTCCCGGGTCCTGATGAGGAAGATATGGCAGACAAACATAGGCTGGGATGAGCCTCTAAGGGAAGCAGAAGCCCACTGTTGGTTCCAGTGGTTGAGCAATCTGCAGTCCCTCGCTCACGTCTCTGTTCCCAGGTGGTACGGGTTGCATACAGACCACCTGGAGATGCACGCTTTTGGAGACGCAAGCGAATCCGCGTACGCAGCGGTAGTATATATCGTAGGTACGAACGCCTCCGGAGGCAGAGACGTCGCGATGGTTATAGGAAAGGCTAGAGTAGCGCCGCAAAAGGTAGTGTCCATCCCGCGGTTAGAATTACAGGCGGCCGTGTTAGCCTGCAGATTAGCCGACACCGTGGAGAGAGAGTTAGGAGCTACCATACATGAAAAATATTTATGGACAGACAGCAAGACTGTACTGAAATGGATCAACTCAGAAGCTACTGAGTTCCAACGTTATGTCTCTCATCGATTAGCCGAGATAGATACGAGGTCAAAGAGGTCGCACTGGCGCTGGGTTCCGTCGGCGATGAACCCAGCTGACAAGGCTACCCGGTCAGACTGGCCTGGTAACTGCAGTGAATGGCTGGAGGGCCCTTCGTTCCTTCGTTGTCCGCAGGAGCAGTGGCCGGCGAGCGACGACTCTGGCGGAGTGGTGGAAGCTGATCTGGAGCGGGTGCAACGGGTGCACGCGACGAACACTCCCCCCGAGCCGGTGTTGACATACGCCCGGCTACCGACGTGGACACGAACCTTATATGTGGTGGCGAGAATCTTAATTTTCACAGAACGCTGCCGCAAGCGGCGGCGGTCCCCTGACGTGACCGCCGTCGACCTCGACGAGGCGAGACTTCGCCTGCTGCGCCTGGCGCAGGCGGAGAGCTACGCGACGGACATCGCAGCGCTGCGGGACGCCCGCCCACTGCCTGCCAGCAGCAGGCTGCGCGCACTGGACCCGATGATATATGAAGACGGCTTACTACGGGTGCGCGGCCGGCTGAGAGCCTGCAACGAATTGAGCTTCGGTGAGCGACACCCCATCATATTAGATGGCAAACACGAGCTCACACGCCGCCTCATACGTCACTATCACGAAGAGGCTATGCACGCCAACCAAGAAGCCGTGGTAAATCGTATCCGAGAATCATACTGGATTACGAATTTACGGTCATCCGTCAAGGCGGTCACCGCGGCATGTCAACGCTGCAAGATCGAAAAGGCAAAACCTAGAACGCCTAAGATGGGAGACCTGCCTACTGCGAGACTGGAGGTGACACGGAGGGCCTTCGTACACTGCGGGGTCGACTATTTCGGCCCCATGGAGGTGGCGATCGGGCGACGACGGGAGAAGCGGTGGGGCGTGTTGTTTACATGTCTCGCCACACGCGCTGTACATTTGGAGTTGGCGTCATCCCTCAGCGCTGACTCAGCGATCTTAGCCCTGCGGCGCCTCATCGCGCGCCGCGGGCGACCATCCGACATATATTCCGACCGAGGCACCAACTTTGTCGGGGCTCACAGAGAGCTCCGTGCCGCCCTCCGTGAGCTGGACCATTCGAAGGTGGAGAGCGAGGCAACTGGCCGTGGCATTGCCTGGCATTTTAATCCCCCGGCGTCCCCACACATGGGTGGATGCTGGGAGAGATTGGTGCGTTCAGTCAAAAACGCACTCAAGGCGACGCTACGCGAGCGCGCCCCCCGCGAGGAGGTGCTATACACCCTCCTGCTGGAAGCCGAGCTAGTCATTAACAGCCGGCCTCTCGCCTACGTGACCAACGACGTGGATCAGCCGGTGGTGCTGACCCCCAACCATCTCCTGCTGGGCACAGCCGCGGGAGATGCTCCGTGCACGCGCGGCCACGCGCTCGACGAGAACTCGCGCCGCATGTGGCGCAAGGTGAATGCGCTGGCCGACGTCTTCTGGAAGCGGTGGCTACGTGAATACCTGCCAACGCTGCAGCGCCGGAATAAGTGGTCGGCAAACGTGCCCAATGTGAAAACTGGTGACATAGTGTTAATCGTAGACGATAATAAATCGCGAAATCAGTGGTCGAAAGGCATAGTTCAAAATGTTTTCCCCGGTGCGGACGGTGTTATAAGAGTGGTAGACATAAAAACCAGTCACGGGACTCTACGCCGTCCCGTTGTAAAGGTTGTTGTGCTCCCGACCGATGATAGTATAATCGGCTGAACCCTCATACGGGGGGTGGGATTGTTAAGGAGCACAGCAACCTACCACACACACACATGTAAATAATAGCATATAAGTCTTAACTTTGTATAGTTATGAGTCAAATTAAACATTTTACTGTATAGCGTACAATTTATTTCCCTTATGTTCTCTGTATATTATAATTTAGTTTTGATGTTATTAGCTTAAGAAATATTGTGAAAATGTATGTAAACTTGTTCACTGGGACGATTTGTAAACGTAGCGCGCAACACCCACGTGTGAATAAATAGCGGCCGCACGCGATTGGCTAGCGACAGACAGTAGCGTGGGCGCGACCCTCCCACGCACTGCGCTTGCGGCCGCGTGGATAAAAGACGGGCGGTTGCGCGGTACGGGGTCCACTCCGATCACCATGTTCGGCAAGCCGATCCCTTGGGAAAAGCGAGCCAAATACTTAGGGGTCATCCTCGACCAACGCCTGTCCTTTGGTGAGCACATAAAGACGGTTCGCTCGCGAGCCGCTTTCGCTCTCGGCAGGCTCCACTCCATGCTGAACGCAAGCAGCAAATTGTCACTCAAGTGCAAATTGCGTACTTACACCGCTTGCATTCGGCCAATCCTGACATACGCGTGCCCCGTGTTCGCGCATGCCAAACCCCACCACATCCATAGGATGCAGACTTTACAAAATCGTTTTCTCCGAAAAGCCACGGGTGCACCCTGGTTCATAAGGAATGAACGACTCCATGTCGACCTTAAAATCCCAACAATCAAACAGGTTATGAAACGCCTTACAAAGCGTTTTCTCGACACAGCCGAGAAACACCCCAACCCACTCATTTCATCGGCCGCCCGATATGCCCCCACCAGAATAGGTAGGATTCGCCGTCCTAGGCACACCCTCCTCGAACCCGACGACCCCATCACCGTCCTCCAAGAAAGCAGTAGGGAAACCAGTACCATTAGTAGAAAATACAAAAACAAATACCGACCGCGTCTCCGGCCCCGCCGCCGGGGCCCACCGCGTTCCCCCAGTAAAACTACCGCCCGACCCTTGCTCGAAATGCCAGCCCGCGCAGCTGAGCAAGTAACGTCAAACTCCCTAAATAATAATCCGACCCAGCCCGACCCTAGCTGCCCTCCCTCAATGACCGCACTAAGCCTAGGCCCGAACCCCACAGGGGGTGCCCTTAGTGTTGTTCATTTAATGAACCCTTAGTTGTAAGCCCTGGCTGGGGGCCTTAAAGTAATTTTTGGCCACCACAGGATTGTCCGGTTAAGTAGCTTCAACCTTCTAGAGTTGTTGCGCTACGAGAGGCCACATCAAAAAAAAAAAAAAAAAACGGTACGGGGTAGTTGAGTTCCGTCCGCCGTCCAGTGAAGAAGTCTCCAAAGTAACATTGTGTGTGTGAATTGTGAATATAAGTGCCTTTTCAAGAAGCCTCAACTGTGTTTATGTTTGGTTCCCTGATCAAATGAATCCCCGCGCCTGAATAGCGTACAAGAAGAATAGCGCTTGTCCAGAGCGAACAGGCAGGCCGATGGTTCAGGACGTCAGAGACGTCAGGGAATGGTGAATTAATACGAAGGAAGTGGTTTCCCCTAATGAGTAACTAATTCAACACGAAATAAATAACCGTTCACTCTGAACTCAACACTGAAAGTTTACACCAAAATATCAGCTAAAAGCCGTTTGTTTTACAGGAATAAAAAAAATGTTTAAGATTATAGAGCATATTTTTTATATAATTTTTGTTGTATTAATTGTTAATAGACTGTAAACGTAAATATAATTTTATTCATAGTTATTATTTTATTTAAGGACATTGAGGCCATTAGTTTCAAACCTCTTTTCGTAAAGAAAACGAATATTAAACTATGACCTCAAAAGGATATTTTTATGAAGTGCGCTTACTTTTTCCATGGTTTTATTTCAGTAATAGAACATAAATTTCCATATTATTTTTAGCTAAATAGCACTTGGTGGAGCGTAAGAAACTTGATTTGCTAAAAAAACTACTTTTTAGGCACTGCGGCCCTGGAACACAAAGAGCAACTGGCCCTTGCGTTCCGGGACCGCGGTGCCTAAAAAGTCGCAGCTGTAGCAGTATTTTTATACAGTGCCAATATTATTTCCGTGGTTCTATTGCAGTTATAGAACATTTATCCTTAAATTACTTTTTTGCTAACTCGCATTTGGTGGAGCAAAAGAAATTTTGATAAAAACAAAGGTTGTTTTTCGGCACTACGGTCCTGGAACGCAAAGTGGCAGTTGCCCTTTGCGTTCCAGGGCAGCGGTGCCATAAGACGTTTGTTTTGAAACAGTAACAAGCCACCGCGGCCCTGGAACGCAAAGAGATACTAGCCTGCTGAACTATTACTATTCCAAAATAAATGGCTTAATAGCGATAACACTGATATGTCTTTTGTTTAAATAAAGATAATTTTTAAAATTTTCTCAAGGAATAACATACTAAAATGGCCGCATTTTATAAAAAAATATTTTCTTGTGTGTCTGTATTTTCTTAAATATAATTAAACGTACTAAGTTACTCTTTAAATCACTTATTTTAATTATTGTATTAATTTCTAATTGTTTAATTTGCTTATTTATTGCTGATAGCTGTTGGGCTAAGTGGAGCTACGATCAATGAGGTCTGAGTTTAAATCTTATTATGTGTTTGGCAATTGTTTGTTTCTTTGAAATCAAAAAGTAAAAAGTTATTGATTAATAATAAGTATCACTTATTATTAATCAATAACTTTTTACTTTTTATCCATAAACTCGTTCACTTTTACATTACATTCACAACTAAGAAAAACAAGCATAATATACTCATCACGCCGAGCCAGCTACATTGTATTACCTAGAATTAGAACAAATAACGGCAAAAATAATTTTACGTATAGCCGAGTTTTTAAATAAACTTCAAAAATCTGTTAAAGAAACGACTATACTTGTTATTTTTAAAAATAATTTATTGAATTACCTATATTAATAACAATGAAGCACTTTACTGATTTACGCTATAAATGTAACATCTTTTAACTTGGGCCACCGCCTTAACGTTGGAATGCAGTGAAGTCGCTCCTTGATAATTATGATGATAACTTATTTTACCAATTACCCGCATTAGATTTATAATTAGTTTTAAATTTATTTGTTCTCATGTAAGTGATAATGTAAATTGTCTTAATGAGAAATAAAGATATTTAAACCGAATAACTTATTAGTTAATCATGTTTATTTACAATGTATTCACATATTGTATTAAGATTTATGTTTTTATGTTATTTGTTTTGGTCTTTTTTTTTTATCGTGGTAAAATCATCAAATGAGTCCTCCCACCCCGGGCAGGGCGGGAGGGACTGTCAGACTTGTACTGACTAAAATCCACGGTGTCCTTCAATAGCCCTTTATGTTCCGGGGTCACGGTAATGAGATAAGTCCCGCGACCCCGGCAGGCTCCCGCGACCCCGGCAGGCATTTGTTTTGGTCTTAGTGGAAATAAAAAAGTCAAGCTGAATTAAAATGTTTATTTGTTTTATTTACCTACTTATAGAATTAACAAACTTATTTTGTGATATCACATGCGATATGTGTGTAAGATAGATAGATAGGCAGATATAATATACTATATAATAGCGATATCTTCCAGTCAACCTATGGATGGACTCAAAAATAAAAAGATGGAGGGTGGCGCACTATATTTTTAAAGATTTAATGGAAATAGTCATAACAATGCAATAATATTAGTTCTTGCCTTAATATTAATATTTGCCGGCATTTTGAGAATACTTGAATACAATATCGCTATCTATAAAATCACACGTCACTAACCAACAACCACAACCGAACGACAACTTGATTTCGATCAAGTTAAATATTCCTAAAACTTATTTCTACTTCACAGAAATTGTTAACAAGCGAGCACTTATAATATTTCTGTCCCATTACAATATTAAACAATTGAGTAAAACTTACAAAAAGAAATCCCCTGCGTGAGGCTCGAACTTGCACCTCGTAGGTTATCGCATGTTTGTGCTGTATATGTTTAACCACTACGTCAACTGGTCACACATGCTCATGTTGAAATTATGAATCCTATGCAATCAGTAGTTGATGGTGGATGTGTCTCTTCAAAATAAAAGGTCGTAAGTCGAACTAAACGCCACGCTATTGCCTTGTAAATGCTCGAAAGCACTTTTGAGTTCCTACTGTACATAGCTGTAAACCACTAGTTTTTCGTCGCAAAGTTAGCCGTATGTGTACATGCCAAACGCCAGAAAAAAATACAGTGTATAGTCAAATGTATAAAGTAAAGACTTTAACAAGAACAATTCACAAAAGTGGTCTAGAACTACGAAAAAAAAAATTGTCAACATGACCACGAAAAAAAATTTTTCGTCTCGAAATTCTCAATTTTTTCAGCGGTAAGTAACTATTATATTTTTGGTAACTATAACAGAAGAAATTTCATATACTAAAGACATCTAATTTTTTTTTGAACTCAGACCTGTAATTGTTTAAACATTAAGGTGCGGTGTTATCTCAATATTCCCAAAAATTGGTTTCTTAGAACGTCGAGTATGACGTAATGTAATAAAAATAAGTAACGCGAAAAATACAGTGAACAGAGAAGGGTATAAAGAAGAATTTAATCCGAACAGAATAATAAATAAATAGTTTGATATTCCCAATAAAAAATGTGGAAGTTGTAGCACAAAAATAAACTTTGACGTCGAAGATCTCTGTATTTCCAGCGATAACAACAGTTTTTTTTTAAGAATTTAGTAGGTTTTCCATTTTTTTAAAACTTTAACCAAACCATTATTTAATTTTATGTCTATATTTTAAATAATCTAAAGAAAAGCAGTAAAATAAATGCCCATTCGCAGCTTACGTGACATTTCAACACAAATATCATTTTTCAATCTTATTCACGCTCCATAGTGGTGACAATAGTTTACGCGGTCATAAGCGATTAAAATCGTAGTCAGTCCGCGCCTTGAGTTAAAACTGCAAAATTTCTTACATTTTGTCTTACAATTTGCCCCCGCGCGCAGCTGCCTCACCCCCGCGACTACCTTTGCTACATAGAGCTTGAGTACAGCGCCTTAAAGTGTGCTGCGATCGGTTTAAGGAGCGATTGAAACTGTGGCGAGAAAGTGCGTCATTATCACATCCATTCGTGCCGCCTGCTGAAGATCTCCCTCCTGGAAATGAGCTGGCTTGGCCGACCTGGAAATCTATAAACCGACTCCGTACCCAGGTAGGCCGAAGCAAAGAAAAACTGCTCAGGCAGAAATTCATTGATGTCTTTGCTCTCGAGTGTAGGCCCTGTGTGCCCTGCCAACTGTTCGTTGCAGGAGTTGACGTGCATTTCGGAAAGAGCTGAACTCGTGGCTTAATCCTGAGCGGACTCAATATAGATTGTCATCACCACCATAAGAAGAAGAAGGAAGATAAACTCTCTTCCGATCGCTCTATTGAATGATTTCGTTAATTTTAATCATAATATTAATATTTACCTACCAACACAGACACAAAATAATTATTTTTTTTATTTCCACTATTTCAGTTGCTGATAATTTCGGCGTGGGGACGTATGCGATATTCCTGTTCGCTCTCACTATCTGGTGGTCACTTAACTGGGGGGATGCTACTGCTTGTCCTTATACACACATCGAGGATATTATTGAAGGTAATTATTCTTCCTGGTACTACATGCTGTGCTGGTGCGGCTGCTGCAAGTGCTGAAAACCTCAAACGGCGCAAATACAATGGCTTGACTTCTAGCTATGTATTTGAGCCGTTTGGGGTTGAAACACTAGGGCCATGGGGTCCGAGTGCCCACCAAGTTTTCAAAGACATCGCCAAGCGCATAGTCGACGCCTCGTGTGACCAGAGGGCTGGCCTATTTCTTGGTCAAAGGATCAGCATTGCCATCCAACGTGGCAATGCTGCCAGCGTTCTGGGCACTTTCCCCATTGACAGCGATGTGGATGAGTTTTTTGACGCCCTATAATTGTTTTTTTTTTATTATTATTTTAGTTTTAGTTTAGTTATTTTTGTAAATATTTTACTTTTAATTTTAGTTTTTAAATATAGTATGTATTATATTAGAACTAAAACGAATAAAACGTTTCCAAGTTATTCAGGTAATTATTATTAATAATAAAAGAACAATACATTACACCTGTTATTACAGTGTGTCCATTAATTATATTATTAAGAAAGGGTACATTTTGCCGGTTACGTGTTATGAGAGGTGAGTTAAAAATCAGACTCTGCGGTTGAAAAAGCTAATAAAACCTTGCACTACTTGGAAATCGAACCCAGGAACTCGCGCTTGAGACCAAGGCAAGGCAAGCCCTATTGGCTTGCTTTTTATATGTATAAACCATGAAGTCACAGTAGCTTATGGACGCCTTAATGGGGGACTCGCTGTCCGACCATGGACCATGCCCGGGTCGACAGCGCGTTGTGTTCCACCGGTTCCACGCGCGCCTTAAAGAGTGTCAGCACAATTACGGGCCCCTTGAGAGGGCCAAAGTCTCCGTGAATTTTAGTCAGCACAAGTCTGACAGTCCCTCCTGCCCTGCCCTGGGCGGGAGGACTCATTTGATGATTTTTAAAGTGAAGCTCTGTCGTGACACACGTACAGATTCGAACAGCTAGCTTTACATAACACACGATGGCAACTTACTTACCTATAAGTCAAATAATAAATTTCACTTAGAACTCGTTTTTGCTATTAATTTTTTTTTCCAGGCAAGGGTGACGTCCGCAAGGCTTTGCTGAAGACCTGGGCTGAGTTGGGAGGTGGTCTCCTGGTCTTCAAATATGTCCAGATGTACTGGGCATTGGAGATTTCAGACACACATAAGGACAAGGCCTTTGAAGATTGCAAGGCTGATTTACAGGTAACTAGACGGGATTTTAAATAAATAAATACTAGAAAATATATCAGGCATCGAGGCCCATAGAGCAGTGGAGTATTACATCTTACTTAAAAAACTATATCAATAAAATTCATAAGAGTCATATTAATTTAAAAAATATAAAACAGAATTAAAATCAAAGTCAAACAGAATATTTAACAGTGGTTCAAAAAAAACTGAAAATACGAAGTTTATTGAGGTCAACACAAACATTTTCGAACTTTGATTTTAATTTGATGAATAAAAGTAGTACCTGGTTCGTAGACTAGAGACGCTTTTTCATTTCCCTTACAACTTACTTCGGAAATACTTCAAGTAGGTACGAATTACGGTCAAATACGAAGAATTCGTGCTAGGGCTACAGTATATTTACAAATGGTTCAAAACAAAAAAGAAACTGAAAATTGACGTCAACACAAACATTTTCAGTACACTGTTTACTTTATACACCACAGTTGAAATAAACAAACCCACAGGCACGTCTCAAGTTAATTAAATGAAAGATTAACTGACGTCTCACAGCTGTATGTAGGAAATCTGGCAACCGCGCATTGCACAAACAAGATGTCGGCTTGAATAACTAACTATTCATATTATGGGATCAAGTTGTCTACGAATGAAAGCCTTCTTATGACAAGATTTAGATGAAACTAGCAGAAGATATAGTAGTATTGTATGGGTTGTATAGCTTTTTATTCAATAGCTTTACCGCGGCAGTCCCGAGTACCACACGTATTTTTTTTTCTATTTTTGTGTAGAAATCTTAATGCGGTTCACAGTTCAAAGTTTCAACAGTATAGTTTAAGAATTATGTCACAGCCACTTTTTTCCGAGTTTAACGATCGGACAGACAGACGAGACGGACATGACGAATCCATAAGGGTTCCGTTTTTGGCTACGGAACTCTATAAAAACAGAGTTAAACATGTACTGGGGTCTTTTTTGACCTCACGATGCTAGCTATGGTCTCCCATAGCTAGCATCGTGAGGTCAAAAAAGAACGTACAGCTTGGCAAAAAACAGTAGAAAACCGGAAGCCGCCACTGTCCTCTCGCTACCAGCACTTTGAATGATTTTATTTTCACTTATTACGTTAGTTTTATGGCACAATAATAAATCTTACAAACCTGCGTCTTTGTTTACATCAAATATCAAATATTTTAAAACGTTGTCAGCAAATAAAAAGATTAGTTCCGTTTCAAGACGTTCTGGCCAAGCTGTACGTAGTCACCTTTCCTCTGGATGCACTGATAGAGAAACCGCGTCCTCCATGACGAGTGTTTGAGAATCAAGTGCTATAGTATCAAGTCCTGTCCAGACAGAGCTGCATTTTGATAAATGTCAGTTTAGAGTCCGTCAGGGCACATGTAAAGACTTTAGTCGACTGTGAAGGGGAATCTATTCTTTGGAAAAGAAAGGTCTAGGTATACACCTACAGGTTCTTTCTTTTAAATTGGCTCCTGAATCCGTAAGAGATACGTATGAAAAATATTTTTCTTTTGACCAACTTCCGCCGCCCCGATTTTTTTCTTCCCATACAAAAAAAAATCCTAGGTACCTACATGAAACAGAGTCGAAAGGCATTATTTATTTTTTTGGCTATTTCATTCATTTTTGTGGACAATTCACACTTGACCAAAAAATAAAAATGCCAAAATGTATTAATACATCAAAAAGACCTAAAGTCTCCTAACCAAACAATGTTTTATCATGTCTTACGGATTCAGATACATAAATACAGGAGAACAAGGGGGCGTGTCGGTGAAGCCTCGGTGTTGAACGTTTCGCTCAGCTATCACTTGTACTACTTTATTTTTGTTTTCCTATATTACTCCGACTGTATTGTTTTTGCATTAAATACATTGCTCTTTTACAACCACCTCAGTCTATCACTGAGTGACTTGACAAGCAATGTAAAACTGACATAACGATACCTCACCAAGCCGTAATGTCGCATGGTGCGTCCGTTGTATTTGAGCGGGAGAGTCGTATCCGCCCCCCGTGTCGCGACAACACACAATGATAATTGTTTGTGTGAGTAAATTATACGGAAAAAGTACGCTGTAGTGTAAAGAATTAGGTTTATATTTAAATGACTGAGTTATCGATGGCGCGTGTGTGCAATTGTTCGTAGTATTGTTTTGACAGAATTGTGTGCGCAATATTAGCGTAAACGAGGATTTTCTCTTGTATCGTGAGTGCGGGTACAAACATAATATAAATTCACATACAACAACACCTAGACCCGGAACAACTACTTGTAGATCATCATCATCATCATCATATCAGCCGTAAGACGTCCACTGCTGAACATAGGCCTCCCCTTTAGACTTCCAATAGGACCGGTTGTAAGCGGCCTGCATCCAGCGTGACCTTTGGCTTTCATAAGATCGTCTGCCCACCTAGCGGGTGGACGTCCTACGCTGCGCTTGCCGGTGCGTGGTCTCCATTCGAGAACTTTACGGCCCCATCGGCCATCAGTTCTGCGTGCTATATGGCCTGCCCACTGCCATACAAATATTTATTCCGTGCGAGTTTGGACGGATGGATGGATGTTTTAGGTAGTTTATAAACTAGATTAACACATACGATAGATATTTTTATCCCGGTCTGTCGTTCCTTAGGGATAGTTACCGAAATACACGGGCAACGCTACGGGAATAAGCATTATGTGCACTATCATTATGTACACGGTTATACATATGTTTAGTTACTGAAACTCGTCTGCACGACGATCAATGAGCGATGCCGGTGGCTTGTTGGAACATGCATGGATTCATAATGTGAAACGTGACCGAGGAAATAGATATCTAAGGAAGGCCCTAGCACGAGTGTTCACGTTTCTATTCGTCGTTAACTATTTTAATATTACAAAAATTTTGAGAAGAATTTTCGGTTGCTCAAAAAATTTTTTGTAAATCTGAATTTCCAAACGTATTAGTAAGTATAAGCCTAAAATAAGAGACTGCACCAATGATTGGGGGTTAAAAGTATAAAATGTTGATTTTCATGTGCCTTTTGTTTATAATATTCGAGTTTAATAAAGTTCGAAACAGATTTTTTTATAAAAAAAATACCCTTCCTTAAGACGATAGTCTACCGAGCGAGCGCTCGTCCATACTAAAAGGGAAAACGTTTTCCTGCCCCTAGATGTTATCCTATCTCAATGATTTTTTAGAATGCTTCTGACACAGTTAAAAAACTAGGTTTACAGGTTTTCATTTTTTCAAAATTTATAATAGTTTGAAAGTTACAGGCGCCTACGAGTTACTATTTTTATGACAAAATCTTCATTGAAGTAAAACCTTTGTATTAAAAAAAAAACCGGCCAAGAGCGAGTCGGACTCGCCCATAAAGGGTTCCGTAGCAGCAAGTAATAACATACTATAAAAGTTCTTGTAGTTGGTTCCAACTTTGAAAGGTTTACGATTTATGACGTATTAAAAAAAAAAACTTGAGAGGTGTCAAGGCACGTCGAAAATCGCTATGAACCTGTTAAAAAGGTTCAACCGATTTTCGACCCTCCACCCCACACTACCCCACTCCACTCCGCTCCACTTCGCTCCACTCCGCTCCACTCCGCTCCACTCCGCTCCACTCCGCTCCACTCCGCTCTACTCCACTCCGCTCCGCTCCGCTCCGCTCCACTCCGCTCTACTCCACTCCGCTCCGCTCCACTCCGCTCTACTCCACTCCGCTCCGCTCCACTCCGCTCTACTCCACTCCGCTCCGCTCCGCTCCACTCCCTTCCACTCCACTCCGCTCCGCTCCACTCCACTCCACTCCGCTCCACTCCACTCCGCTCCACTCCACTCCGCTCCACTCCACTCCACTCCACTCCACTCCACTCCACTCCACTCCACTCCACTCCACTCCACTGCACTGCACTGCACTCCACTCCACTGCACTCCACTCCACTGCACTCCACTCCACTCCACTACCTATTATAGCTGTAAAAATGAAGTTGACAAACTTACATTTGCAGTTGTTCTCCGATACATTTTGTTTAGGAAAATGTTATCCCAGTACGTTTTATAAGTTGGTCAACTATTACTCGTAAACTTGTAAAGCCCACTTAGTCATGATAATTTTCTTTTAAACTTCGTTATATATACTACTATTGTAAATTTTTTCACACCCCCAAACATAACCGTTTAGCTGGTAGAGGGGGGGGACACTCGAGTAGGGCAAAAATTAGCACTTTAAAGCTTAATATTTCACAAACGAATCTTTTTATCAAAAAACTGTTGATGGAAACTACCAATATTTTTTAAAGGCCTATTTAATGATACCCCACACTAAGGGGTACGCGACAAAAAAAAAAACATCCCCGCTTTACGTGTACAGGAGGTACCCTAAAAAAAAATATTTTACGACATTTTATTTTACCACTTTTTTGACGCAACAAATCCGTATATTTACACCAAATTACAGCTTTCTAGTGCTGGGCGTCTCTGAGCTAAGCTGCGGACAGACGGACGGACGGACGGACGGACATGGCGAAACTATAAGGGTTCCTTGTTGACTACGGAACCCTAAAAATAAAGAAGTTTTAGAAAAAAAGCAAAACCTACAAACCTAGACCATAATATGCTGAAACGATTGACGCTAGAATCTAAGAGATTGGTCGTGTGTGAAAAACGTTTTCTCCCGAGAGACAAACATATAAAAAATACTTACAGTCAGTCGCGAGCTGCAACGCTCTCTATCGCACGATCGGGTGTCGGGGAGGTGTGGTAGCGACAGCACGAGTTTTTCTAAATACTTACCTATTTTTTTAAATGGCTGCCGGTATACTATCCTCTTAATATTTATAAATAATAGATTTTAAAAAATCTAAAAACCCACGTTTTTAAATGCCCTAAAAATAAGAAAATAACCCTACGGGGCTGAGAGAGGGGCCACTCAAAACGTGGGGGCGTATATTATTTAAGAGATTATTTATGGGATATATTTACATGACGTGTAATAGATCGTGGGTGTAACTTGCAAATATACGCCCCCACGTTTTGAGTGGCCCCTCTCTCAGCCCCGTAGGGTTATTTTCTTATTTTTAGGACATTTAAAAACGTGGGTTTTTAGATTTTTTAAATCTATTAATTATTTTATTATTTTTATGTTTGTTCATCGGGTTTGAAGCTACTCTGAAAATTTCAGCCTGCTAGCTTATCGGGAAGTGCCTCAAAGCCTGTCCGCCATGTTGGACGTCCGCCATATTGGATTTAAGTCACGTGATTATTTTTTTCGTATTCCTGACAGCAAACCCTTTCATTTGATATCCATATCTTAGGGGTGCATTTCAAATAGCCTGTCTGCCATCTTGGACGTCCGCCATATTGGATTTAAGTCACATGACTATTTTTTTCGTATTCCTGACAGCAAACCCTTTCATTTGATATCCATATCTTAGGGGTGCATTTCAAATAGCCTGTCTGCCATCTTGGACGTCAGCCATATTGGATTTAAGTCACGTGACAATTTTTTTCGTATTCCTGACAGCAAACCCTTTCATTTGATATCCATATCTTAGGGGTGCATTTCAAATAGCCTGTCTGCCATCTTGGACGTCCGCCATATTGGATTTAAGGTCACGAGACTATTTTTTTCGTATTCCTGACAGCGAACCCTTTCATTTGATACCCATATCATAGGGGTGGATTTCAAACAGCCAGTCCGCCATCTTGGGGAGGCCGCCATATTGGATTTGTTATGACGTTTCTTAGCTAGTCATGCATTGTCATCAGAACTCAGAGCGTGTGCAAAATTTCAGCCTGCTAGCTTATCGGGAAGTGCCTCAAAATTGAGTTGCAAAAGTCCAACCGGAACGACAAACAAACAAGAAAAGTGAGTGTATAAAAACGTGGTAAAAAAAAAAAAAAAAAAAAAAAAAAAAAAAAAAAAAAAAAAAATTGTGAGTGTATAAAAACGTGGGAAAAAAAAAAAAAAAAAAAAAAAAAAGTGGGAAGAAAATAGTGAATTATTTAACTCTGGGGTCCTACAGACGTATGTTAGGTGGTTGTGTGACAATATTATGTGCTAGGTAGTTAGGGTGAATGCTCCAGGGTAGCCCGCGAAATTCAAAATTTCTTGGGTTTTTTGCAATTTGCAGGCCAGTGCTAGGTTGTATGTTGATTAAAATATTGATTGCGGCTGTAAGACGTATGTAGTTACAGAATTATAACCAACAAAATCATCAATACAACGCTCTAAGTTCATAAAGCTTCAGGAACAAAAAAATAACATAAAAAGTCATTCCCTGGAATTCTCACCTGGAAAGTACCTATGTTTCAGTGAAAAAAAAAAGAATTTACCAATTCGGTAAAAGTGTCTTTGAGAAATAGGGGAACAAACTACAACTACGAACTACTTTTTAAATGGACGACTGAATAATAAAACTGGCAATTTTTATATGTTTGCCAGTAAGGATCACGATCATACCCGGTTATTATTTTATTAAACTATATTATTGATTATTTGAGATACAACTCCTTTCTGCCGGAGCTGTTTTTATAGCACCCTCCTTTTCGACTACAAATATACCTTCTTAATTATTATTTTTTAATTTTCCAGGTCCCAGTGCTCTACGGTGCCGTAGTGGAAGGTATTGCCACCTGCCTCTGTCGCCTGGCTTCCAAATCTCTCGGTGACTTAAGTCCTCGGTTTGCAACGGCCATAGATTCATTCATCGGAACTTCTCTTGTTGTTGCTGGTACGTTTAAGTTGTTTTCTGAGTTTATTTTTACACATATTGATACTGACAGCCATTTAACCCCTAATTTGTCAGTGTGTGACAGTCCTTTCAACTCTACTCAGATGATTTTGGACATAAAAAATAAGCTCTCAAAATTCTGAATTTGAAAACTTATAGAAAGAGTTAAAAATCCTAAAAGACAATGCGCGACCAATTAAGGGTTAACTAATTTTGAACATAGAAAAATATTTTGTTCATGTAGGCACATTTTATTTTTGACTACCCACGATTTATTGCAACGCTTATCCATGCACATTATTGAACAAAGTCCACAGGTTTAAAAAAAAAATCAGAGTCGCGGGACAATAATGTTTTCTATTGAAAATGTGGCTTAATCTTTTAATCGCGCACTCGTGCTGGCCTATGCTTTCCCCATAATGTCAATCTCGCTTCTCACTGCCCAATATCCACTCATGACTCACTGAACAATATCAACTCATTCATTCACTCACTCACTCGTAGCTGTCAATGTTGCAGGGGTCCTCACTAGGCACACAGTTTTCGTCTACCGCTATCAAGACAATAGTGCCAATGCGGACCTAAGTGTGTCCATCTTTTGCAAAGTACATTTAGGAAAAGGTACATAATTGTGTAACTAAATGTCCACTAATATTAAGGGCGATTTTCACTAAAAAACTGAACGATTAGCACAATTTTAGAGCCAGAAATCAATCATGTAAATCTCTGTTTTCGTCTGTTGGTTACAATCACTCGGATACTCAAATTACAATCATTTTGAGTATCCGACTCTTAAAGATGTCCAATCATAAGCATCTGATAAAAACTTATATCAAAATTTGGATTGAGAGACATACTAATTTTGAGTGTCAAACGAGTTCAACAGCTGTCAGTGTTATACACATTATTTTTATACTGCTGATCGCGTTCAATTTTATGGTGAAATTCGCGCTAGGAAAGTGCGTTCTGAATGTTGGCAACGTCGTAAATAGCTGTCAAATGTTTAGGTACCTAGCTGTTTTGACTATCTAGTGCAAAATTTATTGCACTTTATAGTAAAAAAAAGCACCTAATGCTTAGCTTACAAAATGTCCAGATTTCGTGTTCGAAACAAAACATTCATAACGTTTTTTTAGTGAAGCCACTTTTTATTAATGTGTGAGTGAGCACACATTTAAATGTTTCCCTTGGAGATATTCACTTGTTTTACGTAGGAATCGAACGACGGGGTTAATTGGACTATCGTTTTCTTGACTTCAATTCTCAGTGGCCTTCTAGGAATCTGGACATTAAATTTTATAATTTAAGCCCTAATATGTTCTTATAATTCCCTATGTTTATAGCGTTGCCGATTTTCAAGAAACACTGCCCTTAACGCTTTTAGCTTCATTAGATCATGTGCATGGATGAACATAATTTTTCACACGCATTTCATATTCACTTTCATTATTCAATGTAGTCATATTCAATATCGTCATTTTCAACATAGTCATTCTCACTGTACAGAATATCACTATCCATTATCATTACTTCTTGTAGATTTGGTGTAGGTAGTTGTGGCTTATTTTATTTAGTTAAGTAATATCATTTTTTTATAGAAATAATTGTTTAGATATATTTACGCTATTAAGAAACTTATTTGATGAATAAAAAGAGTTGAAATTTCATTTCTGGAAAAAATGGAGCGGTAAAACTGATTAATTATTTTGTTTATTTGTTAAAAAAAGTTCGTTTTGCAATAAAAATCAAAATAATAAAAATGGAATGCCAACACCATTAAGAAAATTTATTGTCAGCAAATCGATTTAAAGAAAGCCTTTTTAAGTGTCAAATAATGACTGTTTTGACTGGAATACGCAAACATTCAATTTTTGGTGATCTATTTGCATATCAAATTAGTAACCTTGACATAACTAACGACGGCAAGGTTGGGACAGTGGGTGAGAGATTAACTGCCATGCTGCACGGCGGGTTCGATTCCTACACGTAACAAATATTTGTATGACTTGCAATTAGTTGTTTTGAATTTAGCAGTTTGCGCACACCAGTTTAATGTTTGCTCAGGAGAAAATTTTAGAGAACTAGGTACTTTTTTTTCTTTACTTCTGCTTCAAATTAAGGACCACTTTTCTCTTTTCAGCGTTCGAATACTCCGGAGGTTACTTCAACCCGGTTCTGGCTACATCTCTGAAAGCTGGCTGCGAGGGTCATACCCTACTGGAACACGCTGTAGTCTACTGGATAGGAGCCTGTGCTGGTTCCATCCTGTCAGTCTACCTCTACAAACTGCCAATAATTCAGAAATACGTTAGAGGACCCAGCGTTGCGAACGGTGACAGCATTTGGGCGGATAAAGAGGATTAGAGAAAACTTTTTCAAGGACTTTTTTTGGGATATATGCTGGGATGTCTTCTAAGCTAGTTATGTGATTTTTTATGTTATTATTTATGCTCAAGTTTAGGTCACTGCAGTTACAAATCGACAAACTAGCGACAAATGTCACATAGTTGTGACAGAGACAGCGCTCTTTAATGCCAGAACTATCCGATTTTCTCTTTCTAAAATTCTATTCAATTCTAATTAATTGCGGGTAGCTGCAATTATGTTATGACAACAAGCGTGAGTGTCGGTGCGGTTTGCCGCAAGCGGCAATGCCGCTGCCATTTTAATTCCAAATGTAACGATAACATAACTTTGACAACAGTGACATTTGGCTTCATCATGTCATTTCTCAAACAAAAAAAACATACTGCTTTGTTGCCTAATTTGAATGAATAGCTATTTTTTAAATGACCAATCTTTGCACTTCAATTCACAGGTTTTTAATAAAGAAAGCAAAAGCATTGCTTTATGAATTCTTGAAATCTTTGCATTAAAATGTAATAAAGGTTCAGTGTTCAAGAAATGAATTAAAGTTTTCAGCATTTTCTGCTCTTTTCATTAGAGGTAATAAAATAGTGATATTGTTTTTTTCATTTAGCTTTAAATGAATAAAATTACCTACTGTAATTTACATAACTGCAGGCTGATAATAGTCCCAGCATACTTATTTGGTATTTTTACGCTTTATTGATAACTTTGTCGGAAAAGTTCGCGTGAAAATTTTTTTTTTAGTATTTATATCGCAAACATTTTTATTTATAATTCCTCATAAAGTGATACCCACGGTTCTAGTCATTTCTCCTACTTTTAAGTATTTTTCTAAATAAATCTGTATTAATCATTAAATAATAATTAATTTATTGTGTCTTCGCCTTAAGTCGTTTAAGTTGGGTGTACGGCAGTGTTACCGCCAAGATCTCCCTAATTTATTTCTTTTATTCTTTTTTCTGTCATTGGAAGGCATTTTAAACGTAAAAAGTTGATAGAAAATGTTGTTATAACCTATTGTACAAAGCTCAAAGAAGAGTTTAGATTTTATATTTTTTCTACCCTACGTGTTCTTAAAGAATATCCAAAAAATATAATAAGTGCTACGTCCCGTTGTAAATAAATGTTTTATTTATTACAATGCGAGATGTTTTATTTTTTATT
The DNA here is from genome assembly GCA_950005045.1 of Agrotis exclamationis. Classification (NCBI taxonomy): domain Eukaryota; kingdom Metazoa; phylum Arthropoda; class Insecta; order Lepidoptera; family Noctuidae; genus Agrotis; species Agrotis exclamationis. The sequence continues at coordinate 3,754,744 of OX465433.1, read as the reverse complement.
TTAAGACCAGTCAAATTGAGTGCTAGTTTTAACACTTGTAAGAGCTCATACACACGACCGGCATGTTACCAACGGCAGAGGTAATTGCAGCCGTTGACACGGGTCGGTGGCAGCCGTCGACCTATAGCGACACTTGCAGTTGTAGTGTGCCGCGTCCGCTATTTTGTCAGTTGACTGCAAATAGTGTCAAAGTCAAAGCGTTTATTTGCGAACTAACTGTTTACATTGTTGGTGTTATCTTATGTTAGTTCAAGAGTGCGCATGCCACGGAAATTTGTAAAATGCGTTTTAGTGATGAAATTGATGTTGAATTGCTAATTATTGCCCCTTTGTATATGGAATTATAAATTGAAAAAAATAATAACAGTAATACAAGAATAAAAAACAACATGGATGGCGGTATGTGAAGAAGTTGTCAGCGATTTTAATAATAAACCCATAAATTAAAAAAAACGTGTACCCATAATGATCGTGTTTTTATTATTCGTTTTTGTTGGTGTCGACGAAGTAGAAGCAATAACAATGTTTCATCTTCGGAATCCATTTTGCAACTGACTCCTATACTATGTAAGCTGACGACGACGGCTGCCGCTGATCTTCAAATTTGGAATGTCGACGGCGGCCGTTGACGCGTCGACGGCTGCCGTCGGCCCGTGACGACAGCTGCAGTTACCTCTGCCGTTGGTAACATGCCGCTCGTGTGTATGAGCTCTAAGACTCAAGCTCAACTGCTGAGCACGAGTTCAAACGCAGGAGGTTCGAGTTCCCGAGTCGAGTCCACAAACCACGAAGTCTGGATATGTGACTTGTTCATGACAAAAAATAAAATAACGTTAACCACCTTTCATGGGCTAAAAGAACTTTGTTAAAAACATCTTTTACTATGAAAAAAACAGGTGAGTTATCAACGGATAGTGAATGGTCCATTTTGTATGAAACACCTGCACTGAAAAAAAAATCGATAATAGCTCTTTACTGTATGCTACAATAACTGTTCAGAAGCAGTAAAAATAACTGCTACGATACCAGTAAAGCTCTGAAAACGGCAATACTTACAAGGAACTGTTTGTTTCAGTAGACTTTAATGTTCATACAGTTGAAATAACTGTTTAGCTCTTTACTGTTTTTGCCCATTTCGTGCACTGTCCGTAATCAATTATTTTAACGTATAAATAAGTTCCCGGAACCGTTTTTTTTACTGTTCAAGAACAGTAGAAAGTCTCGTTTTATTTTTTTCAGTGTGATTTACAAATAAGCCTGTATACCTACAAACCCAGATGGTTTCCTATCTTATGCAAATCAGGCGTAGGTATATCTGGACATATAGATAGACCGTCTGGCCCAGTGAGCTTGATCGTTGAGACCAATGGTTTCAAACATGATAGATTGTTATCAGTACACACGGCTACACATCAAGCTATACAAAACCAGTATAAGCTGATCTTTGAAAATGCGGAAAGACCATATAAAGCGAGACCACGACGAACTGGTTTTGTATAGCTTGATGCGTAGCCGTGTGTACCTACTGAAATACAATAACAGGCCTAGTTGTATGTATGTCGCAGTAAGATAGACAAAAACCGTAACATAGTTATATCCCTAGGGATAGGTATAATTATATACCGTAACATAGTTACACCTGTGTCGACGGAGCACCGCTTCGCGGTGCTCCTACTTCTGGGTGGTTTAAAAAAAAATAACCACGAAGGGGATGGCGGGGTCTGCAAGACCCCGCCTTCCCCTTCGTGGTTATTTTTTTTTTCCCCTTCTAACCTAACCTGTCCGAGTCGGGGTGCCCCCAATCGTTTCTACAACGGTATAACTATGTTACGGTATATAATTATATCCCTAGGGACAGGGACCGGATTACCGTTATTTTTTGTATAACGTTACGAATTATCGTTATGGTAACGATAAAAATGTACCGAAATTAATAACGATACCCGTAAGTCCGTTAACGTTACCTAATAACTAAAATTAGTATCGGTAAAAGTAACAATACATATACCGGTAATTTATATGCCTATCTCTTTCTAACGATGTCGGTTGCGCTAAATTGTGATGTAATTTATTTACAAAATTTTTGTCGCACGCATCAAGTCGCGTGTGATGTAAGTTCGCAACGTCGGACGCCGCCACCCCCATCGTCTTTCTTCACCAAAATTGGCAACTTCGTGTACCTAATAAAGTTGTTAATCTATCAAAGAAATTTGACAGATTGTGGTAACATGATGACCTTGACGTGCTGAGCTGTGCTGTGCAGTACCTACCTATCATTATCACAGTCGATTACACGTAGCTGCATACAATTTGACCTATGCAATTTGTCTTTAAAATCTTTTCGTAGTGGAAGAGTAGGTATTTATGGACATGTGGCCGACTGTAATAATGATTTTAGAAAATTATAAAAGTCCCATTGAGTGTTTTTGAGTAGGTATAGTTCTGTACAACAAGGTGGGTCATCATTATCTAACATAAACTGCGCAGAACACACTTAGGTGGTGCGCTCGCGGCGCCCGCGCGCCCCGCTGATACCTACGTATCAGCGGGGCGCGCGGGCGCCGCGAGCGCAGCGGATGCACCGTCTTGCTTGACTGTCACTCACAGGCCGCAGCGCACTTCCGAACCTCTAAAAATACTTACTCAATGGGACTTATATAGTCGAAATAGATATTTTAATTTAGTTAGAATGACATAGTTTAAGTAGAAAGCTGGGTAGGTAGGAACTTACGTTTAATGTTTTATTGCACAACTAGTGTTTGCCCGCGGCTTCGCTTGCGTTAATTTAGAATTTGAGAAACAATACGGATCGTGTAAGTGGCGCCATCTGGAAATTGTAATTGTTTTTTTTTTTCTCGGCAATAGCTCTTTTCTGTTTTTCGGGATGAAAGATACCCTATATACGTGTCCATACTCCTAACAACGTATATGTATATGCAAAATTTTGGGACGATCGATTGAGTAGGTAGGTAGTTTGCGTGAAAAGGTAAAAAACAAACATAATTACTCACTTGCATTTATAATATTAGTTTAGATCAATAATGTTATAGGTACTTACATACATAGTTTGCATAGGAAACGTCCTTGTTTGAGCAACATTAATTTCAAAGATCCGTGTTTAACGCTGCAATTTGTTAACGCAATTGAACGTACAATAGCATTGCTCTTCCCTCTTTATTATTTATTTTATTTTACATTTATTAACAAGTAACTTATGACTCAAAGTGTTAGTAACAATATTTCTTAATCATTATGTTAGTAATCCTAATCTACACATTTTACGAGTACAGTAGTCTTTAGCAAACCGCGTGATACCTTAAAAATGGCTTATTATTTGACTCGATGTTCGAAATCTTGTTGTCACTTAAAACAGAATCTATGCACTGGTTTGAGCACTAATTCAAAACACAAATAAATATAAAATAATACAAAAGATTTGGTCGCGGGTACGTCCTTTTAAACTACGTCCAGCTACCGAAGGACGGGCAGCAGCGTCCTTTGCAAACTTTCGGTGATCTTATTGCGATCCCCAAGCCGCCTGCCAAGCGTGGGGATTATGGCAACCCCCCCCCCTCCCCCCATTATGATTGACAACAATAGCACACGGCCCCCAGTCCCCAGCAGCTCCGCTATTCCTGGTCTGGGTAGCGGATCGGGTAACGGCGGAGCAGGGGGTGCTAAGAATCCCCGGCAGATGCCCCGCTACCACCCCCAACGGACTTTGGCCCTGGCAACACACAACATCCGCACACTGAGGACCGATGAGAAGATTATCGAGCTGGAGGAAGAATTGAGCAAAATGCGCTGGGATATCTTGGGATTATCTGAAATCCAAAGAGAGGGTCAGGATACGATAGTTCTAGATTCCATGCTCTTCTACCGGGAAGGAGACCGTTAATCCCAGGGTGGTGTTGGATTTCTCGTCCGCAGGTCCCTCATCAACAATGTTGTGAAAGTCGACAGTGTGTCGAGTAGGGTAGCATACATTATACTCAGAATAACCAACCGGTATTCGTTGAAGGTCATACAGGTATATGCGCCGACCTCGACACATTCTGATGATGAAGTAGAGGCATTGTATGAGGAGATATCCGAGGCCATACATACCTCCGAAACATACTTCACCGTTGTTATGGGGGACTTCAACGCGAAGGTGGGCGAATGGCGATGAGTTGAGAGTGGGGCCATTTGGGTATGGGCAGCGAAACCATAGGGGCCAGCGACTGGTCGACTTCATGGAAAAGGAAGAACTTCATTTAATGAACTCCTACTTCAAAAAGCGGCCATCCAGGAGGTGGACGTGGATGAGCCCCGATGGTACTACCAGAAATGAGATCGACTTCATAGTGAAGCGAATATTCAGTGATGTCTCTGTGATCGCCAAGGTAAAAACCGGCAGCGATCACCGAATCGTCAGAGGCACATTGAATATCAATGTGAAGCTTGAAAGGTCTCGTCCGGTGAAGTCCACGCTCCGACCTGGTCCTGCCCACATCCAGAACCCCGAAGACTTTCAACTTGAACTGCACAATCGCTTCCAGTGCCTAACCGAATGCGAAACTGTGGACGAGATTAACAATGGGTAGGTGGAAACTGTCCAAGATGTGTGGTCCAAGTTCTTTAAGATCCCGCGCCGCAATAAGCCTCAAAAGTTCTAGAACGGAACCATCAAGTTGATGCAAGACCGGGCCGAGATGAGGCTGCAATCTTCAGCTGATATGTCGGAATATGGCAAACTCAATAGACGAATCTCTAAATCAATGCGACGTGACCTGCGTGCCTATAGTGCGGCACGGATCAAAGAGGCAATCGAGCGGAACCAGGGCTCAAAAGTCTTCGCAAAGAATTCGTCTATTGGGCAAAGCCAAATGACAAAGCTGAAGATTAACGACGGCAGCATCATTTCGACGAAACCGGAGATCCTGAGAGAGCTTGACAGGTTTTACGGACAGTTATACACATCAACACGACAACCCAGTGTCGGTAAAGTTCGAGACGCAAGAGCTAAACCAACGACCATTTATATCTAGACTCCTAATCACAGGCGACCGATGTCTGTCAACACATTAGGTAAAAAAAAGTCTTATAACCGTCGTGACTCGACCACTCCTGTGAGTCCCCTCGTCGCACTGACCTTGAGTTAGCCAATCAGAACGCAGTATTAGCCAATCAGAACGCAGTACCCCGTCCCCCTCGCTTACGTCGTACCTCAGCGACTTGGCAGAATAATTTTCGTTAGTCAGATCGTGCATGAGGCGTCTAGATATAAATGGTCGTTGAGCTAAACTGACTCGACACTACACTGAGGATAACCCGGACATCAGCCTGTACGAGATTAGAATGGCTCTTAAACAGCTAAAGAATAACAAGGCGCCGAGTGAAGACGGAATCACAACTGAACTTCTGAGAGCGGGTGGAAAACCGGTACTTCTGGTCCTCCAGAAGTTATTTAATTCCGTCATACTCGAAGGTACTACGCCAGAAGCATGGCACAGGAGTGAATCTTCAAAAAGGGTGACAACACCTTGTTGAAGAACTACAGGCCAATCTCACTTCTGAGCCATGTATACAAGCTGTTCTCAAGAGTCATTACGAACCGTCTCGAACGCAGGTTTGATGACTTCCAGCCTCCCGAACAAGCCGGTTTCCGAAAAGGTTTTAATACTATAGACCACATACACACGCTCCGCCAGATTATACAGAAGACAGAGGAGTATAATCGGCCATTATGTTTAGCGTTTGTGGACTATGAAAAAGCCTTCGATTCAATCGAAACCTGGGCAGTATTGCAGTCCCTCCAACGATGTCATATCGACTATAGGTATATCGAAGTGTTGAAGTATTTGTATAGAAACGCCACCATGTCCATCCGACTTCAGGAAGAGAGCACGAAACCAATCCAATTGCAGAAAGGCGTGAGACAGGGAGACGTTATTTCTCCGAAACTGTTTACGAACGCGTTGGAGGACGTTTTCAAGCTCTTGGAATGGAACGGATTCGGCATCAACATCAATGGCGAATACATCACTCACCTTCGTTTTGCCGATGATATAGTCATCATGGCAGGATCGTTGGAGCACCTCAATGCTATGCTCAGCGACCTCAGTATCGTTTTCCAACGGGTCGGCCTTAAAATGAACATGGACAAGGCGAAAGTCATGTCGAATTGCCATGTGACACCCGTACCGGTTGTTGTTGGGAATGATACTCTCGAAGTTGTAGACCATTACACTTACCTTGGACAGATTGTTGAGTTAGGTAGGTCCAACTTTCGGAGGGGTTCAGATTGCTGTCGAGTCCACCATGAAATATCTAGAATTGGTGCTCGACAGCCGTTGGGATTTTGGCCCCCACTTTCGGCGGCTGGTGCCCAAGTTGATGGGCGCAGCGGGTGCGCTCCCAACGCTGCTACCCAACCTGGGGGGCCCGAGCATCGCTTGTAGGCGGTTATACGTGGGGATCGTGCGATCTATGGCCCTATATGGCGCCCCTGTGTGGGCGGCTGACTTGACGGCCCGACATATTGCAGTTCTGCGAAAACCGCAGAGGGCGATGGCCGTCAGAGTCATCCGAGGATATCGCACGATCTCCTACGAGGCGGCTTGCCTGCTGGCTGGATCCCCGCCCTGGGACCTAGAGTCGAAAGTCCTCGCGACCTTCTACAAGTGGCGTGAGGAGGCAAAGGCGCGAGGTGAGAGACTGGTGCAGCAGCAAATTACCCTGCGCCGGTCGGCGCTTCGTGAGGACCTGGTGGCGGCATGGCGGGAGAGGCTTTTACGCCCTTCCGCTGGTCTCAGTACGATCGAGGCGATCCGGCCAGTACTCGACGATTGGCTCGGAAGGAGGCACGGCTCCCTGACGTTTCGAGCGACACGGGTGCTCTCGGGGCACGGCTGCTTCGAGAAATACCTGTGTCGAATAAGCAGGGAGCCGGACGCTCGGTGTCATCACTGCGTCCAATGTCTGGAGGATACGGCGCGTCATACGCTGGCCGAGTGTGTCACGTGGGACGAGCCGCGCCGTGCTCTCACTGCAAAAGTGGGGAGCGACCTGTCACTGCCGGCCATTGTTAAGTCAATGGTCGGAGAGGCAGAGTCCTGGGACGCAGTGATTTCCTGCGAGATGACATCCTCCCAGAAGGAAGCGGCGGAAAGGGAGAGGGAGATCTCCAGTGCTCTCCCATACCGCAGCAGACGCACCGGGCGTCGAAGGAGAGCGGACAACGCTCTCTTTCGGCCTCCATAAGTGGGTCTAGGGGTGGCAGATTTGGGGACGTCTGCCATCCCCCACTCAAGTGGACCCGAGAAGAAGGCAGCGCGCAGTGTTCCGCGCGCGCCTATCTAAGTGGTAACGGGGGAGAACACCTCACCCCAACCGGAAGGGGCCTGCAAGAGGCGAGCCGGCACTAATCCGAGGCAGCGGAAGTAACATTCGCACCCGCAGCTCCGGACGCAAGTGTGCGAGGGAACACCGGGGTGGTTTTAGTCAGTCAAGTCTGACATGCCCTTCCGCTTTTCCCCAGGCGGAGGAAGTCCTATGAGGATTTCCACCTCGAATAAAAAAAAAGGTAGATCCAACTTCGAGAAAGAGGTCGCCTGAAGAATCAAACTCGGATGGGCAGCGTTTGGGAAGCTACGTGATATCTTCTCATCGAGAATCCCACAGTGTCTCAAGACAAGGGTGTTTAACCAGTGTGTGTTGCCAGTGATGACATATGGCTCTGAAACGTGGTCTCTGACTGCTGGCCTTTTAAAGAGACTAAGAGGCACTCAACGAGCGATGGAAAGAGCTATGCTCGGAGTTTCTTTGCGAAAAACCAGAGTCACCGACATAGCTCGTAAAATTTGCAAGTTGAAGTGGCAATGGGCAGGCCACATCGCTCGTCGAACTGACAACCGATGGGGAAGAAAAGTTCTCGAGTGGCGACCACGGACCGGAAGACGCAGCAGGCCTCCCACTAGGTGGACCGACGACATCGTGAGGGTCGCGGGCAACCGATGGATGCAAATGGCGAACTGTCGTTCGGCGTGGCGGTCTAAAGGGGAGGCTTATGTTCAGCAGTGGACGTCTTCCGGCTGATGATGATGATGATGATCACCGGGTGCCGACCTACCTCCGTCGTCCTCGACGGACTACCTGACGGACAGAGCCGTCATCTACCCCGGTCACCGGGGAGAGTGGAACCGGCGAGAGATGTCGTGCGGTGTTCCACAGGGGTCGGTCTTGGGGCCGGCCCTGTGGAACATCGGATATGACTGGGAGCTGCGCGGCGACCTCCCCGACGACGTCAGCGTAATATGTTACGCTGATGACACGCTCGTCCTGGCGGAGGGAGAGTCGCATCAGGCGGCGGCCGACAAGGCGACGCAAGTGGTTGCGACAGTCGTCGAAAGGACCCGGCAGCTGGGACTCGAAGTGGCGCTGCACAAAACGGAGGCCATGTGTTTTCATGGCCGCGTTAACGCGCCATGGTCTGACTCCCACATAACGGTGGAGGGGGTTCGCATTGGCGTTGGGAGAACGATGTACCTGGGACTCGTCCTCGACAGCCGGTGGAACTTCACGGAGCATTTCCTTAGTTTGGCCCCAAGGCTGAACCGGGCAGCAGCCGCCCTCAGGCGACTCCTGCCCAATCTCGGCGGGCCAAATGCCTCCTGCCGAAGGCTGTACGCCGGTGTCGTGCGGTCCATGGCCCTCTACGGGGCCCCCGTGTGGGCCCTGAGCATCCGGACGCGACCACTAAAGTTGGTCGCTTGCCAGAGGTTCATGGCTATCCGGATGATCCGGGGATACCGCACGATCGCCGGCGAATCAGCCAACCTCCTTGCCAGATTGCTGCCCTGGGATCTGGAGACGACTGCTCTCCAGCGCATTTATGAGTGGCGCGTGGAGGCGCAACGACGGGGAGAACTCAGGGCGGTATGGAGGGAACGACTGTCGCATCCGAGGTCCGGGCACGCCGCAATCGCGGCGGTAAAACCCCTCTTTGAGGAGTGGCTGGAAAGGCGTCACGGCGTCCTGACCTACCGCATGACGCAGGTCCTCACTGGACACGGAAGTTTCGGGAGGTTCCTGTGTCTGATAGGGAGGGAAGCAACGCCTGGGTGTCACCACTGCGAAGATCGCCCGGAGAACACTGTGGAGCATACGGTGCAGGACTGCGCCGCTTGGGCATAGCACCGCCGTGTCCTCTCGGCGGCGATAGGCGGAGACCTCTCGCGCCCGGCATTGGTCGAGGACATGCTGCGGGGCGAGACGGAGTGGGAAGCGGTCGCCTCCTTCTGCGAAGCAGTCATGCTCGTGAAGGAGGAGGCGGGCCGCGTGAGGGAGAGGATAGCGTCCTCCCTCCACCCCAGCCGCACTGGAAGACGCCCACGGCGTCGGACGTCGGCAGACGATCTCCGGGCACCGTAGGCGCGGGCATGCGGGTGGCGAGTAATGGACGACTCGCTGTCCGACCATGGACCATGCCCGGGTCGATGGCGCGTTGTGTTCCACGCGCGCCCCAAAGAGTATCAGCATGATGACGGGGCCCCCCTCTAGAGGGCCAAAGCCTGCCGGGGTCACGGGACTTATCTCATTACCGTGACCCCGGAACACAAAGGGCTATTGAAGGACACCGTGGATTTTAGTCAGTACGAGTCTGACAGTCCCTCCCGCCCTGCCCTGGGTGGGAGGTCTCATTTGATGATTTTACCACGAAAAAAAAAGAGTCGAAAGTTTTCATCAATATAAATGAATTAAGTCCAAATACAAGATAGCTACTATAAACCGTTGACGAGTTCCCTGAATTGTTCTTCGTCTTTATCATCAGACCCTTAATGACAATTACAACCCACCTAGGTGTAAAGTTCTTATCAATATAAATGAATTAAGTCCAAACACAAAGTAGCTTCTGTGAATCGTTGAGGAGTTCCCTCGACTGTCTCTCGGCTCCATCATCAGATCTACTCCAGATCTTTATTTAATTGTATTGCTTTAAAATAATGAAAAACTTACAAACGCACTAGTCGCCCCTACAATTTTAGAAAGCTCCACTCGATTTCTCTGGTCTTTCGTCATCAAACCCTAATTTCCTTATCATAGGATTTTACCATTGAAATATATTTTTTCCAACGAAAAGAGAATCATCAAAATCGGTTCTTAAACGACGAGTAAACCGTCAGACAAACTTAAAAAAAAAAACCTTACCTATCTGCATGCCAAATTTGAACTTTCTAGGTCATCTAGAACTGGGTTATAGTTTTGATCTATAGGTCAGTCATAAAAATGACGATTTTTTGACGTTAATATCTAAATAACCGTTTGAGATATATTTATAAAATTTGGTACACGTATTTATCTCGCCAATCTCAAAATATATGCCTAGGTTAAATAATTTTTGAGTTATGAGGGGCTAAAAAGTGGCTCCAAATGGTTCGTGTAATATTACACACTGTAAGCGCGCCTGAACTCGGCTGGCCACGCTCTCGCGTGTCTAGACCCTATTAATTGAAGAGCAGCTTTAGGAATATTTGAGGAAAAATTGAATAAATATTATCCAGTGGGTAATCCGCCAACTCAAAACATACATTTAAAAACAGCATAATTCAAAATTGCTCATCTCCCAGTGACAATAGTGTAATAATACATAGCCTATTGACAGAAGCATATTATTAGGAATATTTGAGGAAAATTTTATGGGAAAGTTTTCAGTAGTTTAGGAATTAACGCAAAAGAAAAAACCCTAAAAAAATCCGGAACAAAAAAGTTGATTTGTCATCAGAATCGATCCTTTATCTCGAAAAAAATACAAAAAGAAAAAATATTCAATGTACAGGAATGACAGCTCTACGATTTTATTAAATGTATAGATATAGATGTGCAAGTAGATTTATTGTTTTCTTTAAACATTTTGAAATACTGATAAGCTCTGTTGCACTTCTTTCGGCCCATAATAGTATTTTTTAAACAAACAACTAATTATAATAACAGAACAACAGAATTAATCTAATAGAGATATACCTACTAATTTGGCGTACGCAATGTTTGTGTGACATCTGACTATGAAATGCGCGTAAGCGGCGCGCGTTACTAGCTGTTGCCGCTCTGATTTGTAGAGCCGAACGAAAAGACGCGCGGCGCGGTTTGGCAACGTCGCACAGTGAATTAACGTTATTAGTAACGATAATTAAATAGCGGTAAATCCTATAAATTAACGTTATGTTTAACGTTAATATTTAACGTAACATAACGTTTATGTTTTGGTAATTTTACCGGTATTTGTTTGGTAACGGTAACCGTCCCTGCCTAGGGATATAACTATGTTACGGCTTTGACTATCTTACTGCGACATGTACATGGTAGTATCGGGGTCTTTTCACTCAGTACATTTTTATTTTGACAGGCCTGTTGGTCTAGTGGTTAGTGACCCTGACTGCTATGCCAGAGGTCGTGGGTTCGATTTCCACCCAGGACAAATGTTTGTGTGATGAGCACGATCATTTCTTCTGTGTCTGGGTGTAATTTATCTATAATATTTATGTATTTATAAATATATAATTATGTTTATCAGTTGTCTAGTACCCATAACACAAGCTCTGCTTAGCTTAGGACTAGATGGCGTTGTGTGATAGTTGTGGAATATTATTATATTATTCATACATTTTACAAGAGAGAAACAATCGTGATTTGTGTCGGGATTTTTTTTAACGTGGCAAAATCATCAAATGAGTCCTCCCACCCAGGGCAGAGCGAGAGGGACTGTCAGACTCGTACTGACTAAAATCCACGGTGTCCTTCAATAGCCCTCTACGTTCCGGTGTCACGGTAATTCGTTAGTCCCGCGACCCCGGAACCCTGTCGGGCATAGCAAAATAAACATATTATTATGTGGAGGGAGATGATAATGATGACCCATATTAGCAAATAAATGATTTTTAATTTGAAATAAAAAAGGTCAATACACACTATATCAGCGGCTTTTTGCCATGCGTGCATGTTGTCGTATAGTCCAAAAGCAGCGCACATGGTGAGGAATGCCGCCAGCATGTTGAATGAGCACCGTCATATTCATAATAAATACACTAGCTGCTGCCCGCGACGTCGTCTGCGTGAATGCGTTGAAGAAATAAAGGTTCACTGCTCGTTCCCCGTAGGTGATAGCGTGACAATATGTAGCCTATATGTTGACCCGACTTCTTAATAATTTTCGTGCCAAATTTGAAGTAAATCCATGCAGTACTTTTTGAGTTTATCCCGGACATAAGTACATACAGACAAACAGACAAAAATAAACTATATTTTTGACTTCGGTATCGATTGCAGATCACACCCCAACCAAGTATTCTTTAAAAAAATATTCAATGTACAGTTTTGATTTTCCTACCATTTTATTATATGTATAGACATGTGTCTTGATTCAGTATCCAGTACCACGAGCTCTGGCAGTCAACGCCAATGATTTATGTCCTTCCCAAGAAATACGAGTGAGTCTAGGGACTACCTACTCGGCTAATATACTTGTAATATGAGCGTGAGTTATGTATGTGCGTGTATCTACGCTGTTCGATTTTTATTTTAAAAGTTCCCTATTTTCTCTATCTGTTTCTAAAACTAGGACATAATATTGTTCAATGGCGAAAAGGTAAGAAAAATCAGTATGCAGCGGTAGGAGCAGGGTGAGTGACTTTCTGGTTTTAACCTATGCAAACAAAGGAATTGGATTAGAAGCTACAGAATTTTAGGGAAGGGACGTTTCGGCCGGGGTTGCGGGTCTTTCTCAGCAGATAACCGTGATCCTGGAACGGAAAGGGCTATTAAAGGAAACCGTGGATTTAATCAGCACAAGTCTGACAGTCCCTCCCGTCCCGCCCCTGGGTGGAGGACTCATTTTGATGATTTTACCTCTGAAAAAGGGACGTTTTGGGAAAAATACATTCTGAGCCTGAAAGGAATGATTAATAACAGTAAAACATTTGAAATAAAGACACACTCACTAATATAACATAGGTATAATGCCACATGTAACTTCTAATAGCAGCCAGCTATAATAATAATAATAATATAATATTCCACAACTATCACACAACGCCATCTAGTCCCAAGCTAAGCAGAGCTTGTGTTATGGGTACTAGACAACTGATAAACATACTTAAATATTTCTAAATACATAAATACCTATTATAGATAAATTACGCCCAGACACAGAACAAAGGATCGTGCTCATCACACAAACATTTGTCCTGGGTGGGAATCGAACCCACGACCTCCGGCATAGCAGTCAGGGTCACTAACCACTAGACCAACAGGCCTGTCATGCCGCTATACATACATGTATACATTACACATAGGTATATACAAAGAATACATTAATAACCATTTAAAACAGAAACAGATTGAAAGCATGTTTTCAGAAAACTCAACTGGATATCTAAATGTAGAATCAATGTTAAGCTTAAGTCAGGGTACATTATTGTGTACCTACGAAACTTGTGAAAGTTTAAACATGTTGAGATAAAAGCCTTACTGGGTTTCATACGTTATACATTATTATAATCTGTGCTAGACTGACAGCCATTTTCATATGCTAGAAAAAAAAATGTTTTACACAATAATTATGATTTGATAACATTTTTTAAGCCAAAATGTGCTTGTTACTACATTTCTTTTTTACGTGGTAAAATCATCAAATGAGTCTGTCGGATTCGTACTCCGGTGTTCCTTCAATAGCCCTTTAAGTTCCAGGGTTGCGGTTACCTGATGAGACAGTCCCGCAACCCTGATAGCTGTATTAAATACAAAAGCAATGAAATTGTTAACTTCCACAAAATAACTAAATAAATATATCGACTTACAGACTACCAAACAAATAACAGCGATAAATGAATTTTGCTGGTTATGATACACGTATAAGTAAAACTGACTAATGTTAAAGCAATGTTAACCATAATAGGTATATAAAAGGAGCTGTTTTAATAAATGACTTCAATCACAGACATGTCCGTGAACTTATGGAAGTAATTTTAAATAGACGATTGAAAAACATGTAGGAGAACGGGGGCCTGTCCAATTTTACAAGACAAATAATAAAAAGGGCATAAAAATCTAAATTAAAAGTCATTTAACTAATGAAGCTTGAGATATTAGCCAGTTTTTGAACCTCAAAATTTCGAAAAGCAGTTTCTATTCCAAGTGCTAAAGTTAATTGGTGGAGGAACAAACCAAGAGCGACTGAAAATTGAATCTTTCTTCATACAAAAAAACAGAATGCGGTGTATTCAGGTTTACGGTATTTTGTTAAATCTAATTACTGTTTATGGATCCCAAGAAATCAATCTTCTTTTGCCAAAGAATAACACACCAGAAACTAATAAATACAATTCCATAACTAATTGCATAATTGCTATAAGTGACCGAGAATTATACTTCAGACCTACAGTTACAATATTAGAGCAAACAAGCGGAGAAACTGAAGAAAATGCATTTATTAATGAATTGATTGATATATTAACGGAACATAACATACCTCAACTAATTATGAAAGACGTTCTTAGTGAGAAGAATCATGATTTGCACATCAACTCATTGTCAGTCGCATTTTTCAATTCGTGTGACGATGTTCATAACTTTGATTTTACAAGAGTAGATAAGGACATGAGACTTCTTATCATAATATCAGATCCCACAAATAACGGTTGTGTCGAAAAACTTGAGCATATAGGAGAACTTGTAAGCAAACATGCTGTAACATTCATCATTCAAGATTATCAAACAGACCACAATGCAATCGTCACTATATTCTCGAAAATAGATGAAAATACGTGCAAAGAGGTCGTTGACAAACCAACACAAATAAATACTTGTGTTAATGGAACTATACAAGATGAAGAAATTTTTCCGATAAAGAATTACGGGAATCTAAATAAATGCCCATTTAGAGTTGGCATGGCAACACTGTTTCCTTTTTCAACGATACCGAACGTAGAATCTCTCAATGATTACGATCGCATCGAAGAAATCAAGGGATCTGATTTTGAGATTATGAAAATCATTACCGAATATTTCAATGCCACTTTGGAAATGCATTACATTTACAGAAAAGAAGCAAACCCTTTTGTTAACAGAGGCTGGATGCAGTTTGTACTGAATGGAAGCTTAGACGCGTGTGCTGGTGGTCTGTATAGAATTTACGGAGATGTAGTTGAATACTCAGGCATATACGTCCGTCAAAGTGTATTCTGGGTCTATTATGCCCAAAGAGCAGATAGGTCCTGGGAAAATTTAGTTAGTAAACTAAACGACGTGTATTACTTTTTCATATTTTACATAACCTATTCATTCGTTTGGTATTTAATTTCCCTCTTCGATAGAGAGTCCGTGTCTTTGATAACTACCTTACTGAATGGATGGGGAGCCATCGTCGGTGCTACTTCTCTGCAAGATGCGAGGTCTAACAAACAGAAGTTTTTGAATTTAATGTATTTAATCATGTGCATTTATTCTTCTGCATACGTGAGTATGCAGTTCTATTCATTCCTGACTATTCGAGCGCCACCACACTTGCTTAAAACAAATACTGATGTCATGACATCAGGAAGGACACCATACTTAATGAATACATCAAAATATTTTATACAGGAAGAGAAGTATACTAAATTCGCGGATACTTCCGAGGATTGTGTGACATTTGATGACTGCGCTGAAAAGACATTAAAATACAACGGACTGACAGTTATTTTACAAGGTAACTTTTATATTTTTCAAGCAATATCAGCTATACATGATGAGGCTAGAGTTCTGCGAGCAACAGAAAACATGCTGACAGTGTATAACGAAATGATACTCAGGAAGAATAGCCCCCTTGTGGCTAGATTTCAGAGCGTCATGCAGCGGTTATTCGAAGCTGGAATAACAAGGAGGTTGTTCACCGAAGGTATAGGCATATCATGGGTGGCTAAAGCAACCAGTGCTAACACTAACATGATAACCAGTAGTTACAGTTGTCAAGCTGGTTGCTCGATTACCTTGATGCAGTTCGCCGGAGTCTTCTACGCTTGGATTTTTGGTTGTGTGATTTCCTGTTTAATTTTCGTGATTGAAATCGTAATGAACCGTGAAAAAAGACTAGAATTTGTGAATTAGTATAATTATGACAGCTACTGATCTTCGTATTAGATGATGGTGATATTTTGTAAATAAATCAAGAATGATATTATAGAAGCTTTAATATGTTGTAGTGTGTAAAAAAAATGAGGAAAGTTACTAAGATAGTATTTTTGTGTGTGTAGAATAGAGTCAGGTCAAGTTTTGCGACACGGCAATACCTATTATAGTGAAGCCGCATCGCGCCTATCTGTAAAGAGCCTTTATGTTGAAGTTTCCTTTTTCTCTTTGTCTTATATAATGGAATTATATTATATTTTTATTGAATATTGAAAATGTCGTAAATAAATAAGTAGCAGTTCAATTTATTCAGTTGTTCCATAACTTATTTTCGCAACAAGTGTCTTACGCAAATATGCCAGTTTTATATCTTAACTTATTTTTCCTCTGTAAGTATTTTTTTTTTTAATACTTATTTTGTATTAATTGTAGTCAATTTCAAAAAGGAGTAGATTCTTTATTCGATATTTTTTTTCGTTGCCCCACACTTGGAATTTCTCCTGTATCGTGGGTGCGTTTAAAACATAGAAACTTACATACGCAAACATCCAGACGCGGAACAACTACTAGTAGGTCATAGAAATGTTTGTTCCGTACGGGAACTGAACCCGCCACACGCTGCGCAGGAGTCCAATCGTTCAGCCACTGCGCTAACCATGCCGATTACGAAATGTGAGTCATTACTTAATTAAATTAAATTTACATAATTATCTACCCATTTGACCCCTACAACTTTGGGTCCAAACTGCGTCGTTTTAGATACTTGGGATCATAATATTTAAATTTAAAAAAATCTCTCGCTTTCTTCCAGTTTACCTGCCTTTAAACGCATTCGAAACATCAGTGTCAAAAAAACATCATACGCAACAGCATAAAATAGAAAATACATACATACAGACGCAGCCAGATGAGCAGCCATTTGAGCCATCAGACAAGCACGTGAAAAGACGGCTACGGCAGTGGATATTCGAGCCACACTTCAATCCACGAAAACCATCACCAGATCCACCAACGCAGCCACCCAGAACTCCAGACCGGCCTCGAACCTTACCAACAAGGGGGCTACACTGGCCTGCACCACCTCCATCTTGGCAAAAAGACTTACTTCCAATCAAACAATCAGCAGACCCACAAACGCACCCACCAACTTCACCAAAGCGACAAGACCAGCGTAAATCAAATTGGCATCCGCATCACATGATCAGTCGCAACAGATCTCCATACAGATACCCACCAAAATGTCCAAGCGGATACTACCCAAAGCTACCAGACAAAAATAAATACGGGTTTCCAAAATGCCCATACGGGTACCCAACACAGTACCCAGGCGGGCCGCCAAAGTACCCAAAATGGCAGAAGCCCATATGGGTCGACAGTTATTACATCGAAGACGACTACCCTCTTATGGGACCAGGGCCGCTTCATGCCGATAATCACATTGAAAGAGGTTCGAAAATTCACTGGGGCCAGATGATACCTTTTTTAAAGAATATAGTGTTTGGATATAAGGCGTAAGAGCACCCAGCAAAGCTCCTAGACTGATTCACATCAAGGCACTAAGACAAGTACCCAGTCGGGCAACTACCAAGGAGCATTGGATCTGGATCCCATCACGGCACCCAATTAAGGATATAGTATAGACAAGCATCCCCAGATGACTCCATATGGATTCCCATCGAGATACATCAAAAATACGAAGGAGATCACTTGGCAGAACCCCTAGACTGGTTCCCACCAAGGCACTAGTATTTATTTATTTATTTATTTATTTAATAAATAAATAAATAAATACTAGTGCCTAATATTTAAGTATATTTAAGTATATATAATAATTATGTATATCTTATTCATGGTAAACATTTGTCTAACAACATAGTTGCATAAACATGTTGCAGAGTTGCTGTAAACATATTGATGGGCAACACTAAACTTGTGTTGCGGAGTTGATTACGCCATGTTGCAGAGTTGTCGCCCGGCGCGGCGAGAGAAAACATCAGTTAATCATCAATGTTGATGTGTGCGGAAGTGTTTACAACTGTTTATAAACATTGGAGTGGCGGCGTGGACCAATGATAATTAATAATGCACGACTTTCTCGGGCAACGATTTCACGCAGACTGCCGAATGAACAGGCGATATTGATTTAAACAAATTTTCCATTTCCAGCAACATTTACGCCACTCATCACAATGTTGATCAACTGTTGCTAAGCAAATGTTTACCATGAATACGAGGGTTGAAAATACTCCAAGAAATCTGTTTTCCAAAAAGTTTCAAAATTGACATAAAATATTTTTTTCTTCGTCTCAAAATTCTTTTAGAGTATAATATAAGGAATAAATTTTACATACGTAGGTACCTATTGCAAAATATCGTAAAAGTAAACAATAGTAATGGAATATTTTGTAACATAAATTAAATATATCGGCCATCGAAACTGTATTGAATTTGATTTAAAATGTTTTCGATTCTTGGGAACGTTTTATTATTTTTGAGTAAGTTATTTTTGTTTTATTTTACTACTTTTCATCACAATGAGAAAACATACTTTGTGATTTTTTTTAATTTTTTTTTTTGGTGTTTCTACCGGTCTGAGTAGTGGAGCGAAATAGCGTTTATTTAGATGAACGACGTGCTAATATCACAGGTAAAATATTTTTGTGTTGATAGTCCATTCACTAGGTGCGTCAACACAGAGCGAGCAGCCTCGCGAGGCATTTGCCGCACTAAGCAAATGCCTCGCGAAACTGCTTGCTCTACCGAGGCACGAAACAATACACGCGAGCAAAACAAAAGCACTGGATGGGTCGGGCGCTCGGTCGATCGCTCGCAGCAGCGCGCACGTTTTCCTCGGCCGAGCCACGTCCACACTAACCGAGCTGCTTCGCGCGGCAAATGCCTCGCGAGGCTGCTCGTTCTGTGAGGACGCGCCTATTGAGAAAGGAATACCATCACGTTACGCGGAGATCAGCTAGTAGCCTACATATACAGGGTGTAAGAAGACACTTAACGAAGCCGAAAGCCACGTATTCTACGCATTATTTGGATCATTTTTTTCCTTTAAACCATACCTGGGACTCCACGGGTTCTCGAGATATTGAAGGTCAAAGTTGCATTTTTTTTAACTTTTTTTTACGAAATCGAATTCTAAGTAGTATTACAAAACTTTTTTCTCAACAAGCATTACCTGAATTTTCGATTTTTCTAAATAAATTACGCATTTGAAGTTACGAACAGTAATGTACGTAAGAACTAAATGCAGAAACGCACGGCTTTATGTTAGTGTGCGTTTGATTTACTTTCGACGGTCGATGACCCTCTTCTCTAGACTGGGATTTTCAACTTTTTATTTTTTTATACTTAAGGCGACACTAGTCAACATACAAACTTCGTGGGGGTTTTACTCCACTATGTGACAATGTACATCCAAAGTTTAACATGATATAATTTTGTCTCATTATTAATTTTGTCTATACGGAAGCAGAATTGTAAAATAAGAAACCATTAAAAGGTTATGATTATGAGCTTATTAAGATTCGTTTTTATTGCTAATTTTAGCACAACTTTGGGTGTAAATTAGAAATTAAAGAAGCATCAAATTTCCAATACGAAGCCTGTACCGACACGGCACATTTATCGAAGAATTTAATCATTTTTATTTGAAATTGATTTATGCAGTGGATTTTTCATAAAACCCCTTCTTTCAAAGGCCTTTTTTCGTAAAGTGTCACCTTAAAATTAAAAATCGGTTCCCAGCGATAATTTTAGCGTAAAGCTACTTAGTTAGATGTACAGTATGCGTAGTTAACGGCTTTGTGATGTGTCTTCTTACACCCTGTATATATACTTTGTCTCGTGTTGTCACGTGTCCTTTTCTGGACACCTGATGAGTAGTGTGTTTAGGGATATTTTTTTTCTCGTTCCAAGATATGATTAGTTTTATAACAAACTTGTATTTTACTAGATTCATATCATGTTCTATCAGAAAATTATGAATTCTAAGTGGTGATCGTCATTTTAAACACGAGGGAAATTTTTCGAAACATCTTAAAGGTTCAATATCTCCAAAATCAGTCTGTTTAGACCCCATTTTGTCGGGGTTGAAATTATTGCTAATAAGGTCTAGTATCATCCATTTCAAGGAATGCACCCAATTACAAATCACTCTGTATAGAAGTAGAAGAATGTTACAATGAAAGGGTAATTTTGCCCATTATTCTTTGGTTTTTCTTAAAAGTGTATGGTACAAATACCAGCACGGTTCTTGAGCGCTCGGCTTAAGAGTGGGGATCGCTTTGCGCATCGTACACTTATCGACAAATGAAAAGCACAATAAAACAAATAAAACGCACAAAAGAACGAATCTCGAGTGGCGGCTATGACGCGATGCGCTACAGCACGCTACGCGGGCCAATCACTACACTTTCCCCGCCCCCGTTCCTCATTTCATCTACCAAAGTGACCTAATAACTCACTTCTGCGCAGGTGAAGGTCAGCGCTCAAGATCCATGCCGGTATCTGTAACCAAGTTTTTTCTTCACAGTACTCCACCAAACCAGTCGATCAGAATCAGCGGTGGTCATTGACATAGTAACGCTCAAGTCTGCTAAACTGCCCAGCCCTCTCTACTACTTCCCTTATTTCCCTGATAAGAAGCCTCTGATAGGACGCCGAAGGATAATCAACAAGGATACTGAAAGGAATGAATTTACTTTCAACAATAATTTGATGCAAGCTGAAAAACCGCCGCTCATTGTAGTTATAAGAACTTAGTTATAAAGGGTAGCTTTGAAAATGTAGACTAACAGTTGCGTTCTATACACATCATCTTTGAATATATCAAGTGATTACCCATTTATGTTTAAAAGTTTTTTTTTTATTCAAGAAAATGTGAATTTAATACCTATGAATTTTTACATAATTATTAATTATAAAAAAAGCCTATATATGTACACACTACCTTTAAAAACTAAAAATAAAACTAAAATATTTACAAAAATAACTAAATTAAAACTACAATTAAAAATTTATATGGCGTCAAAAAATTCATCCACATCGCTGTCAATGGGGAAAGTGCCCAGAACGCTGGCAGCATTGCCACGTTGAATGGCAATGCTGATCCTTTGACCGAGAAATAGGCCAGCCCTCTGGTCACGAGAGGCGTCGACTATACGCTTGGCGATGTCTTTGAAGACTCGGTGGGCACTCGGACCCCATGGCCCTAGTGTTTCAACCCAAAACGGCTCAAACACATAGCTTGAAGTCAAGCCATTGTATTTGCGCCGTTTGAGGTTTTCGGCACTTGCAGCAGCCGCACTAGCACAGCATGTAGTACCAGGAAGTTTAAAAGTTAAAGAACTGGCATAGATGCGGCTATAGGCATTCTCATTGGCATTCTTTACGGAACCTTTAAAAGATGGTTCGACGGTTTTTAGAACATAAATCTTGATGCGAATAAAACCAGTTTCAGCAAGATTTGAATTGTGAAATGATCCGAACTGACTGCAAAGTTAAAAGAGAAAAAAAACCTCTTTGAGAATCTGCACCAATAAGATGCTTGTCAGGGAAAAAATCAGCTGAAGTTTGAATAAAATAGCAGGCAAATACTGACCTGACCTTACTGAACACAATCGGAAATGTTCAAAGAATATAGCTTATAACCCTGAAAATCGCCCGAAACTATGATTTCTTCTTCTTTTTTTAGAACCTTTATTTAAAAATGAAGGTTAATTTAAAAAAAATAAATATATAACATTTTTTTAAATAATTGTTTAAAAAAATAATGATCATAAACTTTTGTTGATGTGCGTATGTATTCCCTTAAAACGTTAACGAGCAATTTAGAAAATCGTTTCATCTCATCTTAGTACTGTTTATGTACTCGGTCAGCCATTTATCAATTGTCTCAATTACGCCCTATTGTGGACACGACGACCGACAAAGCAATGTATTTGTACTTCCCATTGGAATTTCTAAAAGCGTACCATGAATTGTACAAGAATTCTCATAAACATGTTTTCGAGAAGTGTTCGGTCACGAGTGTTGATTTGTTAGTTATTGTAAGTAAAACATTGAGAGGTACTTGTGGCACAGAATAGAATAGATACCGATGGAGCCGTAAGGTTCTCACATTTTATGGAGACCACGCACCGTCCATCTACAAGGTGGATGATGAAGGATGGCGTCGATTTCGTAATGGCTCCAAAATTATACAATAAATTGCCAAAGTGTATCAGAAGTGAGGAAAATGTCAGCCATTTAAAAAAAAAAAGTTGTTCCTGTTTCTAGTTGAAAAGACGTACGTATTACTCGATTGAAGACTTTTTAAATGACAAATTGTGACTAAATTTAATTTTCTTTGACATTCTTAATAATTGATGATAATATAATTCAATTACTTTATTTTATGCGGCTCATGACATTTTTCAATTGCTTCATTTCTTTTATCCTGGAGTTTAATAATTATGATAATAAAAATAACCTGCTTATAATATTATATTTGTATGCCGATTATTGGCCGAACATACAGATCAGCTAAAATGTATAAATAAAACCATTTTGTACTTATGTTCACAAATAAAGATTGATTTGATTTGAAGGATTCACCTTGATCCCACTGGATGCAAGCTGCTTCCAACCGGTCCCATTGGAAATCTATGGGGGAGGCATAATTATGTTCAGCTACTACTACGGCTGATGATGATGATGTACTCATGGCTAAATAATTACAGCTGCAGGGGAGATCTTTAAAGTTAAACCTGATCTTTGGATGGGTGATCAGTTTCACTCATCCAAAGATCAAGAGAACTCCTCAAAGGATTTTAATACTTGTATTGACTACCCCCTTGTAAGCCACTGGGAAGTTTTCTTCCCACAACCTGTCATTAGTGTCAAATTTCGGAAAAGCCAACGGGAAATTTTCTTCCCAGTGGTGGTTAAGAACATTCATTTTGACAAGACAGACATTTGACAGGTCTGATATTATTGGATGTTTAGGCTTACCAGTGGCTACAATCTACGGAGTCTTCAATAGCTCTTTACGTTCCAGGTCATCCGCGAGCCCGGCAGGTTTTGGCTCTCTTAGGGGGAACACGACACCCGGGCATGGTGTATGATCGAACGGCGAGTCATCCATTACTCACCGTCCGTATGCCCGCGCTACCGCAGAGAGTTTAAGCTTTGAATGAAAGGCTTCACATGCTTTCTGTAGCTCTGGGGTCTCACACTTTCAACTACTGGAACACAGGCCTCCTCTCAGTGAAAGGAAATGGACTGTAATGTAATCCACCACACGGATCCAGTGCGGGGTGGTAGATGTCACATGTCTTGGAATTTTTGGTTCTTTGACATGCTGGTTTCCTCACGATGTTTTCCTTTGTCGTTTTGGGAGCAGTGGTAATGAAATAAATTACACAAAGTATTGCGCATGTCTAGATTTGAACCCTCGACCACTGATCTAAATGAATATCTTCCAAATTGAAGAATTTCCGAAATATTCAGCCAACAGGGTTTCCAATTCGAATCCAATAGGTATAATTATAAAATGGGTCCGCTAATGATGAATGAATAGTATTCTGCTTATGTTCGTAAAATACTTTACCCTGGAGTTCATTAATTTGAGATTATTGAAATTCCTATCGTTACCGATCGAAATAAATTAAGGGAATGGTTTTAAGGACCGAGGTCTAATCACGAAACCCGTGATTTTGGCCTTAGTTACGGGCTTTTTCTACTCCTCGTAACATCGAGTCGAACTAAGAATGAATGATATTACGATTTGACAGCTAGCTCCTTAAGATCCAATCGTGATCTGCAGAAAATTCGTAATACATTTTTAGGGTTCCGTAGCCAAATGGCAAAAACGGAACCCTTATAGATTCGTCATGTCTGTCTGTCTGTCTGTCTGTCTGTCTGTCCGTGTATGTCACAACCACGTTTTGTCGAAAGTATAAGAGCTATCCTGTTGAAACTTGGTAGAAAGATGTATTATGTGAACCGCATTAGGATTTTCACACAAAAATCAAAACAAAACAAATTTTGGGGGTGCCCCCCATACTTAGAATTGAAACTCAAAAAAAAAAATCACCAAACCCATACGTGTGGGGTATCTATGAATAGGTCTTTAAAAATGATATTGAGGTTACTAACATCATTTTTATCTAAACTGAACAGTTTGCGCGAGAGACACTTCCAAAGTGGTAAAAAGTGTGCCCCCCCCCCGTAACTTCTAAAATAAGAGAATAATGAAACTAAAAAATATATAATGTAGACCTCAACCAAAACTACCAACGAAAATTGGTTTGGATGAGATACAGTTAGCAGTTTTTGAGATATAGTACATTTTCAAAACCGCAAATATAACTTTGCCATTCATACAAATACTATGAAAAACAAAGTTATTTTTATTGTTTGTGTATATTACTTACTAATCTCAATATAATTATATCTCTAATCTATGCTTGCTGCTACGGAACCCTTCATGGGCGAGTCCAACTCGCACTTGGCCGGTTTTTTTTTTAAAGCAATTTGATGTTATGACATAGACACTAGAGCCGCATCAAAAGAACTTCAGTCGTGGCGCGGTGTCTTAATATTGTCCGTCCACAAAGATTTTGACGTTAGTCACGTTCGTTCATCCGTATCTTTACCCGTGTCTTCGTCAACGGACTTAGAAAGTAGACCCCTAGGTTTCTCGACGGAGAATCGACCTGAACCGAGTATGATTGACCATACTTTTTTCAGTCTTATAAATTTCATGGAGGTCACTAGGCAGTCATTATGTCTGCCGCAGAACCGACGAAACGTGGATTAGGAAGGTTCTCGAATGGAGACCGCGTGTAGTTAAACGTAGGGTGGGACGTGTGGTGGCAAGATGGACTGAAGACCTGAAAAAGGTAGCTGGAAGAGCCTGAATGAAAAAAGCGGAAGGTAGTGAGCTGTGGCGCTTATGTCCAGCAGTGGACTACAATAGGCTGAAATGATGATGATGATTAAGCAGTCGTTCTATATAAAATACTGATTTAGCTGCGTCCGGGTTGGCTCTCAGGCGAATTTGAGAAAACTGTAGGTTGATAGTATATGCGATACTAAAACAAAAAAAAAAAAAAAAAACAATAAGGTAGTGTCGCCGAAGATGGCCCGTCTCCTAGGAGAGTTATTCCACTCTATCCCCAAAAACTGATCCCCTAGGGGATCAGTTTTATTACAAATTATTTTCTATTCCACTCCGATCCCCCGTAATGTCAATTTTTTTTAATCGAATAGGATAGCCCACTTTAAAAAAAATACAGTTATGATTATTTGAAACGTTTGAAATTCCGCGGCTTTATGCTACTAGACTAGTTGATAAACCCGCGAAATTTCAAACGTTTCAAATAATCAAACTGTATTTTTTTAAAGTGGGCTATCCTAGGAGGCGGGCCATCTTCGGCGACACTACCTTACATCACATTTTTTTTCTCATTGTTCGAGCTTTCAGGAATAACTCAAGATTTGTACTTTTAATTTAGGTATTACTCAAGAAAATAAAAGTTATTCTACTACTCAAGCTACTTTTATTTTAAAATTACCGAACTCCACGCGGGCGAAACCACGGACATAAGCAAGTCTTAACATACCAAACCAACATCCCTGTGTATTCGCCATAGGCCAAGAATTTCCAACAACAAACAGCTTCATCACTGGCTATTAATACCCAAAATTTTGTGAAATAAGCATTCCAAAAATCTCAATAGGGTGCAAGGCGGTCTCAAGCAAACATTTTTTGCCCCTACATTAGGTATGTTCGCATAACAGGTACCTGTTCTGTTATTCTTTTGACTCAGAGGGATGTAAAAATCAAAGAATGGACCCTATTGTGGGATGTAAATTGTGGGAACTGACACTGTTAATTTTGGGTGATGTGGATAAGGATTTCAGTCGGACAAGTACTGACTTGTCGAAGGCAAATGGAGGATTTATTGATGATAACTTCTTTTCGGACTCAACTAGTTTTAGAATGATTCTTTTTGATTTCGTTTTCTATACTAATATTATAAATCTGAACAGTTTGTTTGATAAAACGCGTTAATCTCAGTAACTACTGGTTCAAATTGAAAAAAATATTTTTGTGTCATTTAGTCTATTTATTGAGTAAGGCTATAGGCTATAAAATATCACATTGCGGCTGATAGGAAACCACAGGGATCAGCTAGTACCTAATTTAATAAAAGACAGTAAAAAAAATTGTGTTTTCAATAGTCTTGTAATGAAGTTAATTTCCAAGAACAGGTTTTAAATAACAAAGAACGGCTCCACTTACAACTGTAGAATAAAAAACAGTAAAATGCTAGGTAATAAATTCCTTTAAATACTAGAAAATTCAATGCATCCTAGATTTCCAGTAGTCTAGAAATGTCGGAAGTACCTAGAGTTTTTAAAAAGCATAAACAAAAAAAAAAAAACCGGCCAAGTGCGAGTTGGACTCGCCCATGAAGGGTTCCGTAGCAGCAAGCATAGATTAGAGATATAATTATATTGAGATTAGTAAGTAATATACACAAACAATAAAAATAACTTTGTTTTTCATAGTATTTGTATGAATGGCAAAGTTATATTTGCGGTTTTTGAAAATGTACTATATCTCAAAAACTGCTAACTGTATCTCATCCAAACCAATTTTCGTTGGTAGTTTTGGTTGAGGTCTACATTATATTTTTTTTTTAGTTTTATCATTCTCTTATTTTAGAAGTTACGGGGGGGGGGACACACTTTTTACCACTTTGGAAGTGTCTCTCGCGCAAACTGTTCAGTTTAGATAAAAATGATGTTAGTAACCTCAATATCATTTTTAAAGACCTATTCATAGATACCCCACACGTATGGGTTTGGTGATTTTTTTTTTTGAGTTTCAATTCTAAGTATGGGGGGCACCCCCAAAATTTGTTTTGTTTTGATTTTTGTGTGAAAATCCTAATGCGGTTCACATAATACATCTTTCTACCAAGTTTCAACAGGATAGCTCTTATACTTTCGACAAAAAGTGGCTGTGACATACACGGACAGACAGACAGACATGACGAATCTATAAGGGTTCCGTTTTTGCCATTTGGCTACGGAACCCTAAAAACCGGCCAAGTGCGAGTTGGACTCGCCCATGAAGGGTTCCGTAGCAGCTAGAATAGATTAGAGATATAATTATATTGAGATTAGTAAGTAATATACACAAACAATAAAAATAACTTTGTTTTTCATAGTATTTGTATGAATGGCAAAGTTATATTTGCGGTTTTTGAAAATGTACTATATCTCAAAAACTGCTAACTGTATCTCATCCAAACCAATTTTCGTTGGTAGTTTTGGTTGAGGTCTACATTATATATTTTTTTTAGTTTTATCATTCTCTTATTTTAGAAGTTACAGGGGGGGGACACACTTTTTACCACTTTGGAAGTGTCTCTCGCGCAAACTGTTCAGTTTAGAAAAAAATGACGTTAGTAACCTCAATATCATTTTTAAAGACCTATTCATAAATACCCCACACGTATGGGTTTGGTGAAAAATTTTTTTTTGAGTTTCAATTCTAAGTATGGGGGGCACCCCCAAAATTTGTTTTGTTTTGATTTTTGTGTGAAAATCCTAATGCGGTTCACATAATACATCTTTCTACCAAGTTTCAACAGGATAGCTCTTATACTTTCGACAAAAAGTGGCTGTGACATACACGGACAGACAGACAGACAGACAGACATGACGAATCTATAAGGGTTCCGTTTTTGCCATTTGGCTACGGAACCCTAAAAACCGGCCAAGTGCGAGTTGGATTCGCCCATGAAGGGTTCCGTAGTAGCAAGTATAGAGTAGGGATATAATTATATTGAGATTAGTAAGTAATATACACAAATAATAAAAATAACTTTGTTTTTCATAGTGTTTGTATGAATGGCAAAGTTGTATTTGTGGTTTTTGAAAATGTACTATATCTCAAAAACTGCTAACTGTATCTTATCCAAACCAATTTTCGTTGGAAGTTCTTGTTGAGGTCTACATTATGTATTTTTAACCGACTTAAAAAAAAAAGTAGGTTCTCAGTTCGACCTGTATGTATGTATGTATGTTTGTCCGCGATTATCTCGCGTTTGGCTGAACCGATTTTGATGCGGTTTTCAGGAAAGTGTTCATTACATTCTGGAGAAGGTTTTAGTATATAACACTAATGGATATCCCGTGACGTTGCTCGCGTGGATCCGGTTTTTGCTTACTTAGATTGTAGATTTTTAAAGACGCCGATTTTTATGAAGATTTTTGTTGAATATCTAAACTAATAAACTAAAAAGGGTAAAATAAAAAACTTTTTGAAAAAAAAAGGAACCGACTTCAAAACCAAACACAAAAAAAGTGTAAAATAACTTTTCTTTCGGAAGTCGGTGGCCATATCAATGAAATAAAAAACAAAGCCACCGACTTCCGAAAGAAAAGTTATTTTACACTTTTTTTGTGTTTGGTTTTGAAGTCGGTTCCTTTTTTTTTTCAAAAAGTTTTTTTTTAGTTTTATCAATCTCTTATTTTAGAAGTTACAGGGGGGGGGGGACACACATTTTACCACTTTGGAAGTGTCTCTCGTGCAAACTGTTCGGTTTAGAAAAAAATAATATTAGTAACCTCAATATAATTTTTAAAGACCTATCCATAGATACCCCACACGTATGGGTTGGGTGAAAAAAAATTTTATGAGTTTCAATTCTAAGTATGGGGGCACCCCCAAAATTTGTTTTGTTTTTATTTTTGTGTGAAAATCCTAATGCGGTTCACATAATACATCTACCTACCAAGTTTCAACAGGATAGCTCTTATACTTTCGACAAAAAGTGGCTGTGACATACGGACGGACAGACAGACAGACATGACGAATCTATAAGGGTTCCGTTTTTGCCATTTGGCTACGGAACCCTAAAAAGCAATTAAGTTTTAAACTGTGTTACTTTTCTTTACATTTGCTATTAGGCTGAGGCTACACTAGGCCGCGACGCGATCTGCGACTCATAAGCGATTAATACAAATAAATGAATGCTCACGTGTGTCGTGTAAGTTATGGCTATAGGTATCGTGCATCAGCGATACCAAGTCAAGAATCACTCGAAATAGAAGCGTATCGTTGCCTAATGTAGCTTCAGCTTTACCCAGACATGCTATTGAACTAATAGAGAAGTTTTTTTTTTCAAATTGAAAACATTTTTATTAAGTTTTTACTCAACTGCTTCAAAAAGGACGGTTACTAAAACACAACAGAGGACAGCGGGTCAAAAACGGCCACTTAGCAATATTTCCAATGATTCACTGCATTAATGAATAATAGAAGAATAGCCAAAGCCAATGATGTTGCGAAGTCAATCATCAGGAGTATTGCTTAAAGTGACCGTTTTAAACCATCTGATCGATATGATGATGCTTATTTGTGGGCCTACCACAAATGAGACCTGACTGAAGAGACTGTTAGATTTAACTTCATTTGGCTTTGACGTTCCAAAACCGCTAGGTACCCTTTTCAGAGAGTACCGCGCGATAGAATAAGCCCTTTTCAAATAGTTAACGTCTTAGATGCCATATACAAAATCTGAAAAAATATTGACGTGTTGGGCACCCGCAGAAACGTCACCTCAGGTGTTCCGTATTCCAGACCCCGGCTCAATATTTTTCACTGGTGCTATTAATGGAATATCTAGTTTATAAAATTATCACATCATCATGAGACAAGCATACAGTTTTTCCTTATAAACTAGTTTTTGATTCAAGCAGAAATTAATGCATGTTTTCAAATCCAATCCTTATGGAATACTGCTAACGAAAACCGCAAACAGAATCTCAAGTAAAGCCGCTTAGAAACATTGAACAATAACGTCATCCCTTTCTATCGTTAAATAAACTATGAGACAAAACCTTGCAGACTCCACTACTTACTTTTTGTCCTGAAGCTGCGCTTTTGCTGCAAACTGAATATAAAAATTTCACGCTCCAATCATCTTTATGTCGAAATAGTCTCCTCCCTTTCACACTTCCCGCGTTAGTCACCCGTCTCTTTCCGTTTGGAATCCTAGACGCAGCTCTGATATCGACGCAGCCTTATCACTGCCACGCCTTTGAATGAATTTTAACTTTATTCTCGAGAGGGTATAGTTGGTTTTCGATTGTAGTGATCCCATCTCAGAGGTTGTTCACATACCTGAATGGCCGTAGCGTAGTATTCGAGAATGGGCTCGCTCACATTCACAACAGCAAAGTCAGTGTCGCTCGAGACTTGTAACTGAGTGGACGTGTGCGAAAATTTTCGCCAAAAGCCGGCGACCGCGTGTGCGATAGAATCAAAACGAAAGTGACTATTGATAGTCGACTCACATATTTAATCTTTCGTAGTGAAGTTTAAAAACATGTGTGTTTAAGAGTTCTAGTGTTGTGTTCTAGCTTCGTTTATTGGATTTCTGTGTGGAAGGTATGTCAACCAGTTCTCTTTAGTTTTTAATAATTACTGGTAAGGAACGTACAAGAATGATTTCCTTTCTGTATGCAACAACCGGTTTTTCGTCCGGTCAGTCGTGGGAAGGTATTTGGTTTGCAATTTCATGTCTGATTGCATGCATTGTCTGGACTGGTTGTAACTCCTTTGGATTATTTTCACGGATTCCATTTTAGGTTACCCGAGAATCTTGTTTTTTGTTCAAATTCTTTTATTTATGATCTTATTTCAGTGTCTGTTCCTACCAAACTTTATTTTTTTGTGTCCGTTTTCAGAATGATTTCAACCGAATTATAATCTGGCTTATTTTTTTTTCTAAGCTTGTTTTCGTATTTTGTTTTGATTACAAGTTGTTGTGTCATCACGTGATTCACTGTGTATGTCATTAATGTCTGTCCTACATTATAATTTATTGTTTTTTATCCTTACTTCTTATGATTTACCATCATCTTACGATTCTAGAACAGTCATTGCGTCATTAAAATCGTCACTTATTACCTATACTGATGGCTTCATCATCATGTGTTTAATACGTATTATCCTTTACAAGATCTTGCGTAATGTTTGCTTGTTTGAATTGTTTAGTTGAGTTAACATCATCATCTTTCTATCATCCTTCTAATATCTCATTCACCGTATCACCCGTATCATTTTCTTCTTAATGATAATGATACGGTGATCCTCATTTCATTCTTTTAAGTGATATTATGTTATAATTATTTATTTGTATGCAAGTAGTTTCAAAAATCTGGTCTTTTTACTAATGAGGTCGGTGTTTAGTATATACCTGACTACTCTGAGAAGAAACAGCTAAAACTCACAGGTCAATTAAATTCATAAGCTTGCAGGTTAATGTTTGAGATGGTCTTTTGACGAAATAACCACACAGACTTCAGTGGACCTGTCCAGTCAGTGCAAGCATGTGTCAGTTATTGTGAGTTTATTTGGTTGAATGCGCTAATCTCAGGAACTACTGGTTCGAATTCAAAAAATCTTTTTGTGTTGGATAGTGCATGTATTGAGGAAGGCTATATAGGCTATATAACATCATGCTATGACCAATGGGAGCCGAGCAGAGGGGATGAAACCGCGGGGAACTAGTGCGTAGATTGCGTAGATATCGTAAAGTAGAAGTTTCAAATATTTCTGTATTAATGTGTAATACATCAGAGGAGTAAAATTCATTAAAAGTTTAAAACATGCAACGCTCCCTGTGCCAACACTTTTCTTATATTGTTTGTGTTTTTCCCGCGGGGCGTTAAATTAATTTGGAGAATTGTTGGCTCAATTTCGGTAACAAGCCCGGTTTCTACCGAGATCTTTACTCATCCCTTAATTGCCAAACTTTGGTAAAGGAGTGAAACAATAAAGAAAGAACTTTGGCCAGTCTTGTTAATCATCTTTTAGGTTAGTTATAGTTTTTAATAATAGCTTCCCATTGCTTCAGTTAGTTGACGAGCTCGTGGCCAAATAATAACAGCCGCACAGGCCGATCTTCGGTTTGGTTGGTCTGAGGATCCTTGACCATCTGTCATAGCCAGTTTCCTCCGTGCCTCAAAAAGATAGTAAAGCCTTTGGTACCGGCTGCCATTTGTAGATCTTTGACAGCCGTTAATAACACTCAGAAGCTGGACACTCTGACAACCGGTCTTACCATGGGGTATCGTATTACCCAGTTACTGGGTTCTGGAGGTCCGATAGGCAGTCGCTCCATGTAAAATATACTGATATTCAGCTTCATCTGGTTCGACTGGAAGCCGATTAGGATTACCCGACCCCAATATAATTGGGAAAAGGCATGCAATGGTAGATGATGACATTGTTACTTTAGCTAATCTTTATGTTTCACTTTTTTCTTAAAGAAGTAGGTAATTGAGGGCAATTGATTGAGAGGTTAGTTGCTAAGGCACAATTGCGCCAACTACTATTTTATAGCTAAAGATAGATAAGAAAATGGCGGATTGTCACACCCATTCTGAAAAATCTACAAATTATATCAATTAAATCGTTATCGTTCCTCGTACCTAATTTCATAGAACGACAAAATATGCTATCAGCCATTTTCAACACATCAAATAACATTAAAAATTGTTTGGAAAAAATATATCATTTACCCGAAGCGTCTTCGTCTTATCAGAACAAATAGTACCTAGGTATATTATCTCTTACTACCCACATTAGCACAGTAAGTCAAATATTTATCAAGTCTATTTGCTATCTGATAATAATACAATAATAATTGTGGTCTTATCATAATGTGATAGCATTTCTGTTGTCAATTTGGGAGGGTATAATTATGTTTTGTTAGTCAGTTAATTGTTCTTCTTTTCTAATTTTTTTAAAGACTGTTCGGCCGTCCGACATTTTGATATAAAAATCAGTCTTTCAAAAATCAAATCATTGGGTGCGTTTAGCCGATACAAAATCTGGACAGAATATGCTGAACAGTCAGCTATGCTGACTATTATCGGCTGAAACCATGCTGAGGTCAGACGAGAGTGAAGTTAATAAAATGTTATACTTAGTATCTTAGCCGTGTGTAGCGCCCTTTATAATACCACGTATCTATACAATCTGAATATAGCCATTTATCATTTATCAGCCTCCTCAGACTATGCTGTTAAGCAGTCGCCATTTTTCTTTTAGTGCTGACAAAATTTTGTATCGGCTAAACGCACCCATTTATTTCACAGTCAGCAGTGTTTGAATAAATTGTCAAAAGACGAAAAATTAAAATTATTACCTACCATGCTACAGTCCAAGTCAAAAGACATAATAACTGATAAAAATACTTTAGGTGACCATTCCAAAGCGTAGATCTATGAGGAAGATCGGGCAAGAAAAAATTAGTCTAAAATCTGTAACATTGCGACAAAGCTTCCAGTTTAGCCAGATGTTCTAACTCCGGATATAGTACAAAGCTGTTACACTATAAATAGACACTTAGTTATAATATAATGTCTTAGCGGGAGTCAGAGTGTAACTTTGTACATAAATAATTATAGTTTTAAAGTGTGCTGTAATATGACCTATTTATGAACATGTGTCTTCATAGCATGGTTTAAATAAACTGTGTTTAAATGATTTTTTTAAAGAGTTATAACTGACTTCTAAAACAACATAAAAAGTATACAAAAAATACATTTCTTACGAGAGTCGCTGACTCTGTTTTTTTATTAATTTCATTGACTTTTATGCCACCAACTTCCGAAAGCAAAGTTTGAAGAGTTCTCTCGATTTCTCTAAAATAGAATCATTTCTTGAATCAGGCCCTAACCTAATGATTTGGAAAGTAAATCCTTTTAAGAGGGCATGTTCTGAAAGTTGGTAACGTCGCAAATAGCTGTCAAATATTAACAAGTTCTAATTAATTTAGCAATGTCACTGTATGGAAACAAGAAATATTGCTCTGTAGTGCACTAAAAATTGATAAGGGAATGCAATAAGTAATATTGTAACACTGAATATATAGTTTTAGATGTAAAAAAGTATTTGGCAACGTTCCAAATGCCTTTTTTACACCTGAAACGGTGACGACATCAAATGCAGTGTTTTAATTGCATTCCTATATCAACTTTGTAGTGCACTACAGAGCCATATTTCTTATTTTGATACAGTAAATTTACCAAATTAATTAAAACTTGTAAATATTTGACAGCTATTTGCTACGTTGCCAACTTTCTGGTTATGCGCCCTTAAACCAAACGAATTTTCCAAATCGTTGCAGGCGTCTTTCAGAAAACGGAGAACATATGTACCTTAAAGCAGAATCTTCAATTTTTGATTGGATTTTTAGAGTACAAAATCATGTTTAATTCGGGAAAAAATATAATATGTAAAGAAACTTCATTTATTTACGAGGGCTGTGTCAGAAAAAGACAACATTGTCTCGATAGAAAATTATCACAAAGCTAATCTTTTCGTTCGCTCTAATATTTTCGTTTTTTTTTTCAAATTCGGTGAACTGAGAATCTCCTCCTTTTCTTTAGAACACGAGTTTGGCCATACGTGACATTTACCCACATTGTTCTGGGACTTGGGAAGGCCAAAAATAAATAAATGATTAGAGTATGATACAAAAATATAATATTTTGTAACAAAAAACTGTCATCCTTATAACTGATGAAGGTTTGTTCGCAGACTAATGTCAGAAGAAAGACATAGGTGAGTCCCCGGAGTAGACCTATTGGGAAATATGATGAAATGTATCGTTTTTACACACATAACCTTTTATAAAAACACACCTGAAACCCCCGAAGGGAAAGGCATATAAGTAAACGCGGGCATGCGGACGGCGAGTAATAGGGAGCTGCTGTCCGATCACGGACTATGCCCGGATCGACAGCTCGTCGTGTTCCACACGTGCCTCAAACAGCTGTAAACAATCTGACTGTCTAAGCATTACCTGAACCTCTACCATGAGTTTTCATTACGATACTCGATCATACGCATCGACCGCGTTTGGCGCTCTCATTGGTTGAGAGTTCATACAACCTTGGAGCGGGCCAATGAGAGCGCCAAACGCGGTCGATATCGATGATCGAGTATCGTAATGACAACTCATGGTATGGGTACTGCTTCTTCTCATCATGACCCTGGAATATAAAAAGGTATTAAAGGAATACAATGGATTTTAGTTGTTCCACCCAGGGACTCATTTGATGAAATTACCACCTAAATCAAGGCACATATCGGATCGTGGTGGGACTTGTCTTATCAGGTGACCCTGGGGTATTGAAGGACACCGTGGATTTTAGTCAGTACGAGTCTGACAGTCTCTCCCCTGTCTCGTCCTGGGTAAGGATTAATTTGATGAACTAAGTTCAATTTCACGTAAAATAGAAAGAAATTGTACATAGAAATGTACGTAACCGATCTATCAATGTCCAATTACATGTATCAATTTCTAGACATACTGATATAGGAATGTAACTCCTGTGTGATATTCCAGAACCTATCAAATCAATCAATCATGCGATTGATCGGGATTCTGCGAATCATTTCGGCGTTTGGCAGCACAGGATTGGCTTGTTACAGATGTTCAATTTGACGGCACCTTTCAGTAGCTTTATCACAATATTTCTGTATTTTATTTACAGGACGGTACTTTGAGGTATTTTCGGCGTTTATTAATTGGAAAATGAAAAAGCACCTCTAGTATACGAACGAGGAATTAATTATTTTTCCATCAAGTTAACGTCAAAGTTCCCTTCTAATAAAAACGATATCACATCTAATAAAAAAGATAAATCATTAAAATCGATTGACAGTTCACACAGTCGAAAATTACGAGGACGCAAACATAAAAAATTCTGTCGAGTTGTGAACCTTCTCCTTTTTTGAAGTCTGTTAAAAATAAAGAACATTCGCAATCTATTCCCATTCATAACAGCCTTACTAAACTTACCGTTCGAGTAGCTACCGTTCGACTCGTGTCGCAATCATAATAGATGTGGTTACTATAACAGACACTGTTACAATTACCGTTGTTGTTTTTATCTTTTTGTTGATCATCTTCAGTATGACTCATACGATTTGCGTCGTGTACCTACTTTGATCGTTAAATTTTACCCCATGTTTATACCTAAACAACTTGTGATTCTTGTTGCAAACAAGTGTTGCTTTTGTGAGATTTATCAAAAACATACTGTAGGAAACATGTATTGAATATATTTGTGTCTATTTATTTTCAAACGGAATCGAAAAAAGGGTCTGCAATTTTTATTTATTTTTTGTATGGGGCATATACAAAAATAAACTCATTCCCCAATACTTCTTGTATTTAAAAGAGTTTCTTCTCAGGTGGTTCCATGATAAATCAAGTCAGGATCTGATGAGGGAACCTGGAGAAATCGAGGGATAACTTCAATAAATGGCAGCACATCACCCACTATCGCATTTAAGTGCGATCAAAAAGAATCTTCTTCTTCTTCCTGCCCTTATCCCATTCTACTTGGGGTCTTCCATTCTCCCCTATCAGACGTCACAGTATCATTTACTCCTTTTTCTTTCAAATCATTCTTTAGACAATCCATCCATCTTTTCTTTGGCCTTCCTCTTCCTCTCCATCCATCAACATTCATACTCATCACTCTCTTAGTCACATGGGTGTCATCCCTCCTCATCACATGTCCATACCAAGACAGACGATTCCCTTTAATTTTTTCTGTAACAGGCACCACTTTCAAACTTCCCCTTATAAACTCATTCCTTACTTTATCCATTCTTGTCACTCCACACATTCATCTCAACATCCTCAATAACAAAAAAAAAAACAAGTAACAAAAAAAATGTATATAAATCTATTAATCGCTAATCTGAAACCTCAACAAAATCTGACAAAGCTTTTGATTCAATGACTGATTTTGAAAACGTAACTTACCGCTTTTTGGTCGCGGTTTGTAAATTCGCGATCGACGAAGCCCTCACGTAATGCACCATCATATTTTGTCATCGACGAATATTTCGTTCGAGATACAGCTGTTTTTTTTCTTAATTATTTCATTTGACTTCCACTTCGAATTCCATGTCATAATTCCATTTTGGGGTCGGTTTCCAGTCCAACAGGACGCATTTGAACACAAGGAAATCTAAAAATGAGACTTTAGTAAAATCATGTTAGTATCATAATAAAAAAATACATGTGGCACTCGGAGACTGCCGCGGTGAAGCTTGCATAACATTTTTTTTTATTTTAAAAGAAAAAAATCGCTTCCCGCGTATATTTGACGAAAATATAATTTATTTAAAATGTTTGTGGTGCACTACTGTAATAAAGAACTTCTTTGATCATACAAGATCTTTTTAAGATCATACTAGAAGATTTGCATATGAATTCACGAATTTAATCATTTTAGAGGAATTGCTAAAAGTGGCAGCTTTAGACC
Source organism: Agrotis exclamationis (assembly GCA_950005045.1). Classification (NCBI taxonomy): domain Eukaryota; kingdom Metazoa; phylum Arthropoda; class Insecta; order Lepidoptera; family Noctuidae; genus Agrotis; species Agrotis exclamationis. The sequence goes on along the minus strand of OX465433.1, from coordinate 3,717,226 downwards.
CGCTTTATTAAACGTGGAAATTATTAGTTATAATTTTATTAAATTATGTTTTAATGATGTCTGGGCTCGTGTTCTAGAAATCTAGGTTCTGTCTATTAAAACATGTTGACGTCAATTCAACTCATTTGAATACTGACATAATTGACAATAAAATTAAAATTCATACCAACCTTGTAATACTTTTGTTGTTATAAAATAATAAATTAATTGTTGTTTAAATATTACTGTGGTGAAGTAACACTTCCATACCATATAAGTATTTTTTGTTGACGATTTATGTTTTGTTTGCACATGGGTTTTAAATATAACTTGTGAAATGTGAGTTAGGAGTATGCAAGCGTGTAGTTATTTTAGTTTCCTTTAATCATTTTTTTACTTATTCGTTACATTTTACAAAAAAAAACGAAAAGCATTTAAAAATATATAAAATAGCAGTCCACCAGCATCGGGAACAGGGTCCGGGCTGCCGGTGGTCAGGGTTCATGAGAAAGGCTACTAGGCTAGCGATAAGGTACTGCCTTCTGAATCAGGCACCTGATTCAGCTGCCAAGCGACAGCCTCCTCAGGAGTTGGTCGAGGCTCTTGGCAATTAAGCCATTGGCAGACACGACTATCGGCACAATGGCTGCTGTATTCATGTGAATACAGCAGCCATAGTAACTATGTAGTTACCTTTATTATTTCTTAGCAACAAATCCTAAATATCCTAATTAATTTTATAAATAGTTACTAAAGAAATGTTTGTTTTGTTAACTTTTAAACCTCAACCAAAGCCGATTAGTCTGTTTCGCAAATGCATTTTCAGGTGTTACGTATGCACAATATGCACATGGTATCTTTTGTTTCGTAAAAAGTACATTTCCCAAGGAAAACAACAATAATTTTACATCAAAAGCTAGTTTATTATATTCGAAACAGACATTAAACATGTTAGTCATGAGATTTGACAACAACATAAAAGAATCGACAAGTGCAGCATCAAGCGAATGTTTTGCCCGTAATGTAATGTGGTATAAGCTTTACTGATCCATAGATCGCAATAAATAGAGCTGTTTTTTGTACGAGTAATTGCCATAGGTTAGAATAATATGGATATTCCCCGAGTCCCGGGATTTGGACTGAGACAACAAGTTACTGTTGGTAAAGAATTGAATTCTAGTGTCGCAGAAAGATAAACACAGGTGCGTCACTCTAGCGACAGAAAAAAATACAATAAAAAACTTTTTGAAAAAAGGGAACCGACTTCAAAACCAAACATAAAAAAAAAAACTGTAAAATAACTTTTCTTTCGGAAGTCGGTGGCTTTGTTTTTTTTATTTCATTGATTATGGCCACCGACTTCCGAAAGAAAAGTTATTTTACATCTTTTTTGTGTTTGGTTTTGAAGTCGGTTCCCTTTTTTTAAAAAAGTTTTTTATTTTTCCCTTTTTAGTTTAGAAATTCAATAAAAATCTTCATATTTAATCGGCGTCTTTAAAAACCTACAATCCTAGTAAGCAACAAAAACGAATCTGTGCGGGCAATTTCACGAGATATCCATTGTTGTTTTAAACTAAAACCTTCCCCAGAATGTAACAAATACTTTTCTGAAAACCGCATCAAAATCGGTTCAGCCAAACGCGAGATAATCGCGGACAAACATAACACATACATACGTTTTATTTGTTTCTTCTTGTGCTCATTGCCAAGTCACTATAATTATAATATAAAGAAAACTATTGATACAATTACTAAATGTTGATATATAACTACAAAATAATTTGAATAGGACTTGACTTCTATGAGATCTCAAAACTTTTTACGATGGAAAGACTGCATCGAGAGACTTTTTTTTATGTACAAACATACATACAGGTCGAATTGAGAACCTACTTTTTTTTTTGAAGTCTGTTAAATAATAATGAAATTCAATAAAATCTCGTAGTATTAGTCGGTATCCGTGAAATATCCATATTAACATCAATGTTTGCGGTCAATGAACCTAAATAGCTCTACCTATTCCGACCTATCACATACATCTCAAATGAGTTTAGCTTACAAAACCGAGCTACAATATAGTAAAAAGCAACCATCATCATGTTCATTCCTTTGCCCCACATTACTTCAGGTTGGTTGAATACATTGTTTTCCCCCATTCCCCCATCATCAGTCACGCTAACATTTATTCCTCTTTCTTTCCTAAAAAGCTTTTGTTAATAAAATGCGGAAGTGTACTTTCTTGCTATCTTATTTCAACAGTATGTGAGTACATATTGACTGCAGATTACTGGCAGACAAATATTTACCAGCTTTAGCACTTATCGCATTGTGTGTTTGTGATAAAGACAGTGTGTAAATGGAACAGAAGGTTTATTTGGACTCGTGATAAGAAATTCATGAACGACATAGTCGCCATTTTTTTTTTACCCAGGTAGGTACGGGAGGAACTCAGAAACGCACAATAAAACAAATAAAACGCACAAAACAACGAATCCCGAGTGGCGGCTATGACGCGATGCACTACGGCACGCTACGCGGGCCAATCACTACACTTTCCCCGCCCCCGTTCCTCACTTCATCTACCAAAGGGACCTAATAACTCACTTCTGCGCAGGTGAAGGTCAGCGCTCAAGATCCATGCCGGTATTTGTACTGACTAAACTTCACGGTGTCCTTCAATAGCCGTTTACGTTTCAGGGTCACGGTTGCCTGATAAGACAGTCCCGCGACCCGCGATTTTGAAAAGAATATCATCATCATCAGCCTATAAATGTTCCCACTGCTGGGACACATGCCTGCTCCTGTGAGAGGGAGTGGGCCGTAATCCACCACGCAAAGAATATAGTTTTTTTTTTTTTTAAATTACTAACTTGTTATGAATTTTAAATGGGTATAAATTTCTTTTGATTTAATGTAATATGTACAGAAATGGTGAAATGCCTGTGTGGATGGTTCTTACAAGGAAAAATGCGTATTTAACCTCATTACAAGTATCATGTTTCTTTGTGGTTTGGTTTTGTTTAGCTTTTAATATAAAAATGTGGTCGTATTTCTTTTGTTTATTATGAGATACCTACCAAGACAAAACATTTCAAAAGAGTAAAGCCACCTGCAGACACACGCGATTAATCGCGCGGGGCGACATGTCGCGGTCCATTCGCAGTATTTTTAGAGTGGAAATTAGCTTGGCTCGTTGTAGCAGCGCGATTAATCGCGTGTGTCTGCAGGAGGCTTTATGGTGGATTTCATGCCCATATTTCCCTATAACAAATCCTTCCTTTGCATCAAATAATTGTCTTGTTTGAAAATGAAAAGTGCCTTTGGGCTATTTAAAATTTTGATTTTATTTTGAACCATTTAATTTTTCCGTAAGTACCCACATTTAATTTATATTTATTTGATATTGCATTTGACAACTGTCTCGACTTAGGAGATGTAGTATTTTTTTTTTAATTTAGTGCAGGCAGATTTTGAATTTAAACTTCATTAATTCTTGTAATCTGTACTAATATTTTAAGGTTTAAGAGTTCGTTTAGTTGAACGCGCTAATCTTAGGAACTACTGGTTCGAATTAAAATATCTTTTGTGATAGCCCATTCATCGAGGAAGTCTATAGGTTACAAAACATCACTACGAGCAAAAGGAGCTAAGCAGCAGGGGAAAAACTAGTTAGACTGTACAGTCGAGTTCAATAATATGTTGGCAGTGTCAATGATTCAAAATATTGTGAGCGTTGGTAAGCTCAATAAATTCTACAGAATCTGTATCCTCATGTGAACGGTTCAATAATATATAATTTGCATTAGGCAATAATATGTGATCACCTTTTGAAAAAATATATCTATTACTACAATAGCTTTAATAATATCTGAGCAGGGTAAGCTTCATAATTATCTCCACAATCATAGGAAAGTATATTATTTGCTCGAATAAATAAGATCCTGTTTACATTGTTATAGAAATTACAGTATTTCAATTGTTTTCGGCGCGAATGCTCTTTAGGTCTTTTGAAATGAGTTTATTTCAATGCCACATGTTTTCGTATAATTTTGTATGAATGACATGTGCGTCAGTTTATTATTTTTAAAAACGTCTTTTGAAGGAAAACTAGCCAGTGATATCTAAATAATGTTGCAAACTCCTTGACCATGCAGTTTTAAGATTGCTAGTAAAATATCTTTATGACGTAGTAATAAGGTTGAAAAAGAATTACATTTACTTGTTTAGATATTATTGTATTCATGTGTGCTTACATAATTGTGAATCTTACACTGTTCACATAATTATGATCTTAAAGTTGTTCATATAATAATGTCCCTTTGGCTGTATACATGTTACTGAAAAAAAGTAGTTACATATTAATGAATTATAATCTTGATCACAATTTAATGATGCTTGTAGTTGTCACAATATTCTGAATTATTTTGATGTTCATATATTTTTGAAGTCTAGACGTGCCAACATGTTAATGAACGCGACTGTACTTATTCTCAACGAACCTCGCAGAAATCATAAATAAGTTCTTTATAAAAAAAAAAAACATTGGCATAATGTTCTCACATCAAAAAACGTGTGATAGATAATATTTTAATAGCTAGACACTTAACAGTAGAATGCATTGAACGTTGGTTTCGTGATTATGTAAATGAACAATTAATTTATTATGTACAGAGTTATTTATAAATGGACCAACTCTTTGTTTATCAGTACGCTTTGTTTATTATTGACTTATGTCCTTTTTGTTTGAGTTATACTTCTTTGTTTTATTTTAATTATGATTTTGATAATTGTTAAATTAGAAATTCCTCCGTGCCTCGGAAAGCAAATAAAGCCGTTGGTCCCGGCTGTCATTTGTAGATCTTTGACAGTCGTTACTATTAGTCAGAAGTTCTATAAGTCTAACAACCCCATGGTAAGACTGACCCGTGGGTTGTGTATGTGGAGGTCCGACAGGCAGTCGCTCCATGTAAAATGCTGCATCTGGTTCGACTGATCAACTGAAAGTCCACCCCAATATAGTTGGGAACAGGCTAGGATGATGATGAACAATTAGAAATTAGGTCATTGTTGGTTTAATCATCGCAAGCGCGACGTTGAGCATGAGTTCCTTAGGGTGATTCCCAGGTAACAAAGCGAATTTCTATAAGTAGCCATGGACTTTGGATTTGTATCATGTTGTTGTTATTTATGAGACTTTATTACTGACGAACTGGGCGGGTATTATCTCGTCAAACTGTCTGACCATCACAGGATGATTTTTAGGGTTCCGTAGCCAAATGGCAAAAACGGAACCCTTATAGATTCGTCATGTCTGTCTGTCTGTCCGTGTATGTCACAGCCACTTTTTGTCGAAAGTATAAGAGCTATCCTGTTGAAACTTGGTAGAAAGATGTATTATGTGAACCGCATTAGGATTTTCGCACAAAAATCAAAACAAAACAAATTTTAGGGGTGCCCCCCATACTTAGAATTGAAACTCAAAAAAAATTTTTTCACCAAACCCATACGTGTGGGGTATCTATGAATAGGTCTTTAAAAATGATATTGAGGTTACTAACATCATTTTTTTCTAAACTGAACAGTTTGCGCGAGAGACACTTCCAAAGTGGTAAAAAGTGTGTCCCCCCCCCGTAACTTCTAAAATAAGAGAATGATAAAACTAAAAAAAATATATAATGTAGACCTCAACCAAAACTACCAACGAAAATTGGTTTGGATGAGATACAGTTAGCAGTTTTTGAGATATAGTACATTTTCAAAAACCGCAAATATAACTTTGCCATTCATACAAATACTATGAAAAACAAAGTTATTTTTATTGTTTGTGTATATTACTTACTAATCTCAATATAATTATATCTCTAATCTATGCTTGCTGCTACGGAACCCTTCATGGGCGAGTCCAACTCGCATTTGGCCGGTTTTCTACTCAGGTAGATCATGAAACGAATTAGATTTTTATTTTAACCTAGCAGGTAGTGTAGTAGATTGTTCCTGTTAAAAATATTGCGACTACCAGGCGAAAAACCACAGACAAAAGCTCATATTTTTCCTTTCACCTTTCTGTCACCTATATACCTAAAAACCTAGCTTTTTCTAAAAATTCTAAAACCCTAATTTATCACATATCACACCTTTGCCGTCCACGAATTCCATATTTTTCGTTCAGACATTTAGTAAAGACCATATTTTATTCTGCCTAGTTTCTTTAGTCATTTTCTGAACGTCAGGCCTGATCGATTGCTTTCGAAATATTATGGTAATCTATCAGAGTATAGTGACGCTTGAGTCGGCAATCACTTTTGAGAATATTGCTTGAAAGTATGCCTATAAATCTAGAATGTTTGTGATCAACTTTGTGGGGCTAAAATTATGGGTTTTTTACGTGGTAAATTCATCCCCCCAACTTGAGTTTAGTGAAAGGGACTTTCAGACTCGTACTGACTTTCACAGCCCTTTAAGTTCCAGGGTCACGGCTACTTGATCAGACACTCCCGTGACCAATGTCATTGTCATTTATTTTACAAATCTGACAGTCATTCAATTCTGTTAGTCAGAAGCTCGAAAGTGTAGCAACCAGTCTTTTACCTACCCAGGTATGTGCATACCCAGTTACTGGGTTGCGGAGGTTAGACAGCAGTCCGCACCCCATGTAAAGTACTGATATTTAGCTGCATCAGGGAATCTTATTTCTAAATCTGTTATAGAAGACACGGATACGGATGTACGAACGTAACTAATGTCAAAATCAAATTTGCGGTCGAACCAAACTTAAAAATCGTAATCACATTCATTCTTAGCCCCTTCGTACCTACACATGGTGACACAAGTATCCGATAACTGAAGACTTTGGTATCCATTGACGCGTGGCTGGGTACGAACATCTATGGATTTGCAATGTGATGGTCAACTGGATACAAAAGTCGTAAAGTATTTCGGAGACTTGCGTCGCCTTGCGTAAGAAGGGGCTTAGTTTGAGCTCGATGTTACGGGGCGTAAATAACGTGAACAACTAAGGCGGAAACCACGGTTTTCGTGCTTAGAGAGTAGATCCACTGGTACGACCCCCTGGACCCCAACACAGTTGGGAAAAGGCTAGGCAGATGATTTCATCATTGCAATAAATAGATTTAAAAGAACTGTTACACTAGGTTAGGCAGCCAGTCATTCTAGATAGCTGAAACCGGTTTTTAAAGTCCGGTATCTGTCTGACATAAACATAAAAATAATTAGAATTTCTTATTACGGTATTAGTCGGAATTCCTGACATAGTTTGCGTTCTTGTTGAGGAATTTAATATTGTTTATGTTTTATTAATTTGTTTGACAATTTCTATAATACTAGTTTATACTCGCAGCGTTGCCCATCAGCCTATAATGTTTTCCCTGCTGAGACACAGGCCTCCTATTACAGTGAGGAAGTGGGCCATAATCCACCACGCGGGCTCAGTGTCGCTACGTAGATGTCACATGACTTCAAATTTTTGGTTCTAGTTCATGCAGTTTCTAGATGTCACATGTCTTTGAATTTTTGTTGTAGGACATGCCTATTATTTCCTTCCCCGTTTAGAGAGCAGTGGTGATAAAATAAATTACAGAAATTAATGCGCCTGACTGGATTCGAACCTACGATCTACAACTCGTAAGTCGGAGCTACAGGGCCAGCACTGCTCGGTATTTTTGTAACCAGTTTTTTCAGGGTTTATTTTTTTGTTATAATTGACAGGCCTGTTGGTCTAGTGGTTAGTTACTCTGACTGCTATGCCGGAGGTTGTGGGTTCGATTCCCACCCAGGACAAATGTTTGTGTGATGAGCACGATCATTTGTTCTGTGTCTGGGTGTAATTTATCTATAATTATGTATGTATTTAGAAATATATAAGTATGTTTATCAGTTGTCTAGTACCCATAACGCAAGCTCTGCTTAGCTTGGGACTAGATGGCGTTGTGTGATAGTTGTGGAATATTACTCGTATTATTATTAATTCTACGTAAGACCCTGTAAATATTTACCTTTGAAACCCAAATACACACACATCGGATTAAACAAGCCTTGTAAAACATAAAAATACGTCCCAAAAAATAAAATACTCTTCTAATTGCGTAGTAATATAAAATACAGCTGGATTGTCGAGGCGTTTCTTGTCGTAGACCCTTTTCACCCATAAGTAGGGTCCTTAACCGCGTGTAATGTAACCAGCTTATTCGGATGATAATAATTACGTTAGATAACATATAGGTCTTATGTACTTATGTTTTTCCCATTTTATGTCCACCTCCAAAGTCTGGGAAATTAATTGTGACCACTAAGTTTAAATCGTTCATTCGAATGTTAAGTTTTATAAAATGTAGTACATAATGTAGTTGAGATATAGCATAGAACCGTTTTTTTTTATCGTGGTAAAATCATCAAATGAGTCCTCCCACCCAGGGCAGGGCAGGAGGGACTCGTACTGACTAAAATCCACGGTGTTCTTCAATAGCCCTTTACGTTCGGGGGTCACGGTAGCTCGTGAGTCCCACGACCCCGGCAGGCTTTGGCCCTCTAAGGGAGGAACCGTCATATTGCTGACAGCTCTTTGAGGTGCGCGAGGAACACGAGGCGCTGTCGATCCCGAATGATCCTTGATTGGACGGCGAGTCGCCCATTTCTCGCTGTCCACAAAGTTAACCCCTAGAAAAACATGAAAGAAGAAGAAGTCATCATCGTGTGTCCATATAATTTTTGCTAGCTAACCGGATGCAGCACATTTTTTTAAACCTAGTTTTTTCAACACAAAAACGCCAAGGACTTGGGGTAGGCTTTTGACCAGCACTGGGAAAGCATGGGCTAGAATAAAAATAATCCAGTACTGGAACTATAAAATCCTCTTCCATTGTTCAGAAGATAAATACCGTTGGATTAGAAATCAAGATCATAACTTCAGCTATTTATAACTTTAGTGAGCAGTGCATCAGTCCACATTTCCACAATACATAAATGTAGTAGGTATCCTCCGGTCACACCGGTGCACGGTGGGAGGGGACAATATTTTTAGCACAAAGGAGCTGCAATCCTTATAAAGTGCAGGTTCCGTGATGCGCATGATGCGGGGCTCACTGTTACACCGAAGCGTATCAGTACGGTATATTCGTATTTGACAGGCCTGTTGGTCTAGTGGTTAGTGACCCTGACTGCTATGCCGGAGGTCGTGGGTTCGATTCCCACCCAGGACAAATGTTTGTGTGATGAGCACGATCATTTGTTCTGTGTCTGGGTGTAATTTATCTATAATATGTATGTATTTAGAAATATATAAGTATGTTTATCAGTTGTCTAGTACCCATAACACAAGCTCTGCTTAGCTTGGGACTAGATGGCGTTGTGTGATAGTTGTGGAATATTATTATTATTATATTATTATTCGGTATTTGCTCACTTTCGCTTTTTGTCGATCTTTTTTCTTTTTTTTTTTTTCATACATTTTCTTGCCTTTTTGACATAGTTTGTTTTATTAATTCAGTAGTTGACTTTACAGGAGGACAGGAGCCGGAGATACCATCACACTATCATTTTAGACTTTTTTATTGTCTAAAATGATAGTGTGATGGTATCTCCGGCTCCTGTTTTCATCATAAGTTTTTATGGTTCTTTAACGAAAATTGGTTTGAACAATAGAGTCCCCAGTTTTTGAGAAAATACCAAAATTTTGAAAGCCGTGTTACCTGACTTACCTATCACTAATTTTTTTTCAACTTCAATGCTAAATTCGTTTATGGGAAACATTATTTTCTACTAAAACATTATTACAAAACCCTTCATTGTGCGTGGTCCGACCGACATGCACTTCGCTAGTTTTTTTTTTAATAATTTGTAAAAAAATATACACTATCTTATTTTACTCTGTTTCATTATCTACTACCAAAATACTTATCGACGTAAAAAGAACATTTGGTTACCTAATAATTAAGTTTGGTGCGTAGGCGCAAGGCAAGCAAAGTCAACGAAGAACATTAATGTAATGACACTTAATCAATCATCGTAAAATAGATAAAATTGAACTCTAATTATAACGCTTTAAGAGTATCATTGCACGTCCTCCTACACAATTCAATTAAGACAAACTGGTCAAGTGCGAGTCTGAATTATGCTAGAATAATCTTACACACGAGAAGATACGAAAGCATTATTTTTTTGTAACAATGTCGGCTTTCTGTGTGTATATTGAAAATTATCTGACGGGATCATAATATTGGGATTAAAGTGTACTTATGTGTTATATCAGATTATAAATTATATCTGTACAAAATTTTATCCAGTTCCGTTCAGCTATTTTGACGTCATTGATCAACAAACATCCATCCATCTGAACATCCAAACTTTCACATGTGACTATTACATATTATAAGGATTTATTATAAGACTGATACTTACCTAGTACCTACTACCTTACTGCTTACTTCTTCCCACTGCTGGGCAAAGGCCTCTCCCCAAAGTGGACCACTGATCGGTGGTTTATAGCATATTATTATTGTTATTACAGCATCCATAAAAAAATGTCATACTCATTAAACATTTCATAGTGCCTACATAATTTTGATTCATTATTATTTGATTTGATATTTTGATTTGTCTTACCTTGTGACTGACAAATAGACGGATGTATAGACAGCGGAATTCAAGTAACAGGGTTTCGTTGACATTCTTTGATCAAGGAACCCCAACAGAGGTAATTTAAAATTATTATCAAGCTCCTCAACGGTATGACTGCGGGCACGCGTGTGGGCTCGACATCACACCGAAGTGTGGGTATAGTCGTTTTATTGTTTATTTTATTGTCTTCCATCCACCCACTTGCTAAGATGTGGCCGATGTAGGCGCCGTTTGAGGTCCGGGTCACACACCGAGTTTACAGTTTTTGAGAAAAGATGATCTGTGTTTGTTTTGTTAAGATTTTGTCTCACAAAAATGTTTAGATTAAGCAGGTGCATCGTCATTTTCCAGCTGTATTAGGCCGGCTTCCAGAATTACTAGAAGTATTGTTTCATTACTGCTTTATGTATTATTAAAAGCCATCAAAAAGCTGCTTTTTTAGTTTTGACCAACTTCAAAAAATGGATGCGTGTCTTATTACACATTACCCCCTGTAAAAGCAGCAGTCAAAGAATGAGGGATCATATGGATTGAGATTACAATTGCGAGAATAAAACAACTTGTTAATAACTGATAGAAGCAAATAATGTTTCTATTTATAAGCCACAGGATTAGCTACATTATTTTATTCCTCAATGAATTTTACTTTAGACAGACGGGTACATAGCTAACATAAAATGCGAACAGCAAACTTTACCTAAAATAGTTTTTCAAGTTCTCTCGGTCTGACATAGACCCAGAGTGCACAATGTTTATTCCACCGACTATGGAGCTAGAAGCATTTCACCGGATTGATTTATATTACCAGGGCCGTTTGTAAACTGCCCACGACACAACATGCCCGGAGATTCTGTTCTGGGCAAACATGGGTGCTTGTCTCACCGATAAGCGAAAAGCGAGTAATTGATATGAAATTGTTTTCACAAGAAATTATGGAAAAGTAGTTTTTGCTTGCGGTTTCGCCTGTATGCATGTTGGAATTCATCCTACCTGTACGTGATAGGGGATTAAAAGTGTTTGTCAATGTCCAGGTCATCAACTTTTTTTTTTAGCGTGGTAAAATCATCAAATGAATCCTCCCATCCAGGGCAGGGCGGGAGGGACTGTCAGACTTGTACTGACTAAAATCCCTTTACGTTCTAGGGTCACAGTAATGGTATAAGTCCCGCGACCCCGGCAGGCTTTGGCTCTCTAGAGCCGTCATCTTGCTGACGCTCTTTGAGGCGCGCGTGGAACACAACGCGCCGTCGACCCGGGCATTGTCCATGGTCGGGTGGCGAGTTGCCCATTACTCGCCGCCCGCACGCCCGCGCCTACGATGGCCGGAGATCGTCTTGCGACGTCCGACGCCGTGGGCGTCTACATCCAGGTTATAAATTTGGCAAAAGCTGGTACTGGCAAAAGAGTTAGGTATGCAGACAGCACGTTCTAAACGGTTTTCCAAGGTGTTCTAAGTTTCAATGTATTTTCATATCAGATTCTTTGGCTGCATGTAGCATGCAGCCAAAGAATGCATACGTACATCATATAGCATGCAAGACATGCATGACGTGCATAGATACGAGCATGCAAGACATGCATGTCTGCATACCCAAATCTTTTACTAGCACTACGATACTTTAGGCGCAGACTCCACTAAAGCGGAGACGAGAGGAGATGTGTTTGAATAACCAATCGGAAATCTACATCTATCCGCTTAGCCTCTGGAAAATGATGGTGGAAATCTGATCGGTTATTCAAACACATCTCCTCTCATCACCGCTTTTGTGGAGTCCGGGCCTGAATAAGATTCAAAACAGGTCATAGAAAAAAATACCCTAAACGTGGAATAATCGGGCGGCGAGTAATGGGCGACTCACTTCCCGATCATGGATCATGCCTGGGTCGACGGCGCGTTGAAACGCTTCAAAAAGCGTCAGCATAATGACGGGGTCTAGGGCTACTGAAGGACACCGTGGATTTTAGTCAGTACAAGTCTGACAGTCCCTCCCGCCCTGCCCTGGGTGGGAGGACTCATTTGATGATTTTACCACGCTAAAAAAAAAGACGTGGAATACTACAATATTCAAAATTACCTACATAAAATATTAAAACCCCTACTTTAATGACACCACAAACAAGGTAGAATGAATCCAGCAACCTTGGATGGTTGTTCAACAAATGCGGTTTGAGGTTACTTTTGTGGTTTGCTTGTAACTTTATAAGCAGGTAACTAGGTACTTGAAGAAAAACAAAAAGAGTTAACATCTATACACCGTGTTCCGGACGATATACATAAACTTCGACCAGATGTTCAAACCATGGAAGTAAGCATTTTTTTTCATTATGGACACATTAATAAATTCTTATTTTTTATTTTTTGTTAATTTTCATACAAACTAAATACCTAGATGTAAATAACCCGATATGCATGCCTCTTTATCCGATTTGGCAACGTCGTATTTTCATTCATAACATTTGGCGGGCTGAAACAAATGAAATGCAAATAGTATTTGATAGATTTCAAATTAAGATACTTTCTCACTGCATAGCTCAATTAAATTTCATTAAATGAAATTACAAATATCTTTGTAACGAAGCCTTTTTAAGTACTACTTCCTTTGTTGGATTTGATTTGTAAAAGCCATAGAAGTATTTGCTAAAGTTTATGGATAACGTGAAGAACACGGTGTACATATAAAAGGATATTAATAGATTTAAAAAAATCTAAAAACCCACGTTTTTAAATGTCCAAATGAGAGAGGGGCCACTCAAAACGTGGGGGCGTATATTTTTTTAAGGGATTATTTATGGGTTATATTTACATGACGTGTATAGATCGTGGGTGTAACTTGCAAAGATACGCCCCCACATTTTGAGTGGCCCCTCTCTCAGCCCCGTATGGTGTTTTTCTTATTTTTAGGACATTTAAAAACGTGGGTTTTTAAGATTTTTTAAATCTATTAATTATTTTATTATTTTTATCATTGTTTATCGGGTTTGAAGCTACGCTGAAAATTTCAGCCTGCTAGCTTATTGGGAAGTGCCTCAAAGCCTGTCCACCATCTTGGACGTCCGCCATATTGGATTTAAGTCACGTGTTTTTTTTTCGTACTCCTGATAGTAAACCCTTTCATTTGATATCCATATCATAGGGTCGCATTTCAAATAGCCTGTCTGCCATTTTGGACGTCCGCCATATTGGATTTAAGTCACGTGACTATTTTTTTCATATTCCTGACAGCAAACCCTTTCATTTGATACCCATATCATGGGGGTGGGTTTCAAACAGCTAGTCCGCCATCTTGGGGAGGCCGCCATATTGGATTTGTTATGACGTTTCATATCTAGTCATGTATTGTCATCAGAACTCACAGCGTGTACAAAATTTCAGCCTGCTAGCTTATCGGGAAGTGCCTCAAAATTGAGCTGCAAAAGTCCAACCGGAACGACAAACAAACAAACAAACAAACAAAAAGAAAAGTGAGTGTATAAAAACGTGGGAAAAACGTGGGAAAATGGAAAACATGAAAGTTTAAGGTTTTAAAAAAGGGCGTCTAATTTCCAGTGGTTTAACGTTTTTAAGGGTAAAGTACGCGATAAAAAGGTTTTCAGAGAACATAGTGAAGTGCCGTACTGAAATAACTTAGTAGGTAATTAGTTGATCATAATCTGCTTAGCCTATTTCCCGAGTACGTTCGGATTGGCTCTGGCTCAGGTCGGTTCAGGGATGATGATGATGAAATAAAGGATATTGGACATGGAGCGACTGCTCTGACGATCTTCATATATTTTTATGACATTTTATCTCACAAAAATTGCTAAGTTATGTTGATGCATAGTCATTTTTTAAGCGACTTCAAAAAAAAAAGTAGATTCTCAGTTCGACCTGTAAGTATGTATGTATGTCCGCGTTTATCTCGCGTTTGGCTGAACCGATTTTGATTGCATAAAAGTGTTCGTTACATTCTGGGGAAGGTTTTAGTGTATAACAATAATGGATAACTCGTAAAGTTCCCCGCATAGATCCGTTTCTGTTGCTTAGGATTGTAGATTTTCAAAGACGCCGATTATAATTATGAAGATTTTTGTTGAATATATATAACTAAAAAGAGGAAAATAAAAACTTTTTGAAAAAAAGGGAACCGACTTCAAAACCAAACACAAAAAAAACTGTAAAATAACTTTTCGGAAGTCGGTGGCCATGTCAATGAAACAAAAAAGTGTTTTAGTTTTATTTTTAGGGTTCCGTACGTCCGAATACAAAAACGGAACCCTTATAGGATCACTCGTGTGTCCGTCTGTCTGTCGCTTACAATCAATTATCTCCGAATCTACTAAACCGATTGGGTTGAAATTTGGTACACATATCCATTCCTGTGACCCAAGCACAGAAGTGTGACGTGAATAGATGAAATCTGTATGTGGGAGGTAATTTTTGGGGGGGAAGGGGAAAATGAAAAAAAAAGTTTTGAAAACTGCATCGTGTGACATATCAAATGAATTGTCTGGTTGAGACAATCTTAAATGTATTTTTTTTGTAATTTTAAAATAAATGGTTTCCAAGTTATTCAAGAAAATAGACGAAATTTGACCATTCCCCCTCCCCCCTTATCTCCGAAACTACTGAACCTAAAATTTTGAAAAAAATACAGTAATTAGTGTTCTACTAATAGATTATAGGAAAATCAATAAGAAGTCCATATCTGTATATGGGAGGTAATTTTTGGGGGGAACGGGAAAATTAAAAAAAAAAATATTTGAAAACTGCATCGTGTGACATATCAAATGAAAGGTCTTATTGAGACAATCTTAAATATATTTTTATTGTAATTTTAAAATAAACAGTTTCCAAGTTGTTCAAGAAAATAGACGAAATTTGACCATTCCCCCCCCCCTTATCTCCGAAACTACTGAACCTTAAATTTTGAAAAAAATACAGAAATTAGTTTTCTACTTATAGATTATAGGATAACCTATAAGAAGTCCATATCTGTATATGGGAGGTAATTTTTGGGGGGGGAAAGGGAAAATTTAAAAAAAAAAATTGAAAACTGCATCGTGTGACATATCAAATGAAAGGTATTGTTGAGACGAACTTAAAAGTATTTTTTTTGTAATTTTAAAATAAATGGTTTCCAAGTTATTCAAAAAAAAATAGACGAAGCTTGACCATTCCCCCCCCCTTATCTCCGAAACTACTGAACCTAAAATTTTGAAAAAAATTCAGGAATTAGTTTTCTACTTATAGATTATAGGATAACCTATAAGAAGTCCATATCTGTATATGGGAGGTAATTATAGAGGGGGGAAAGGGAAAATTAAAAAAAAAAAATTGAAAACTGCATCGTGTGACATATCAAATGAAAGGTATTGTTGAGACGAACTTAAAAGTATTTTTTTTGTAATTTTAAAATAAATGGTTTCCAAGTTATTCAAAAAAAATTGACGAAGCTTGACCATTCCCCCCCCCCCCCCCTTATCTCCGAAACTACTGAACCTAACATTTTGAAAAAATACAGGAATTAGTTTTCTACTTATAAATTATAGGATAACCTATAAGAAGTCCATATCCGTATATGGGAGGTAATTTTTGGGGGGAAGGGGAAAATTAAAAAAAAAATTGAAAACTGCATCGTGTGATATATCAAATGAAAGATCTTGTTGAGACAATCTTAAATATTTTTTTTTTGTAATTTTAAAATAAATAGTTTCCAAGTTATTCAAGAAAATAGACGAAATATTAAAATAACATGGTAAATCACTCAATATTGTGCGTACCGTGCGTATTGTGGGTCAGATTAAAAAAAAAACGTGGTAGGTAACATCGTACGGAACCCTCTTCACGCGAGTCCAACTCGCACTTGGCCGGTTTTTTTAACTATATTGGGGCTGGCTTCAGAACAGTGTTGGCTCAGTGGTACTGGCCCCGGCTTATGAGTCCAGCCAGGCGCATTATTTTGAGTAATTTATTTCATAACCACAGCACCACTGCTCTCAAAACGGGGAAGAAAAACATTATGAGGAAACTGGCGTATCCTAGAACCAAAAATTCGTAGACATGGTGACATCAACCAACGCGCATAGGGTACGCATTTTCTTTCCCAGAGAAGTCTGTGGGCTGGGTCCCAATCCCAACTGTGTGAGCATTAAGCCTCCTGCAGACACACGCGATTAATCGCGCGGGGCGACATGTCGCGGTCCATTCGCAGTATTTTTAGAGTGGAAATTAGCTTGGCTCGTTGTCGCAGCGCGATTAAACGCGTGTGTCTGCAGGAGGCTTTATACGCAGTCTCACAAAACGCCTACTTCATCACATTTATTTTAGCTGCATAACAAACTTCAGGGTTACAATTTCAATATCATTATCTATGATTCCTGTCTTGTAATCTTGTTCTATCGCCTTTCCCTCGACAAAAGAATATAAAAACGCAAGTACGGAAACTTCAACTGTATCGCAACAAAAACTAGGTCGGTTTTACAACCAGCCGTGACCGTTCTCAAGTTTGCCGATCTCACAGCTGGAGTTAGTTTGACGAGCTATCAATAGTTCCACATCGTGGTCACAACTCTTGTCATTTCGACACTGATATTGGAGTCAGAACTTAGATTTAATGACAGCTGTTGGGGTCGCGGGAATGTTATAAGAGGTTACCGCGGCTCTGGAATGTAAAAGGCAAATGAAGAACCGGTGTTTCTTAGTCAAGTGCGTTCTACAGCTGTACAAAAGTGCGGAAAAAAGGCTCACGCGGCGTATTGGTCGTACGAGCGCCTTAACGTGCAACTAAAGCTGAGAACATATTATCGGACGCGTCCGTCAGCCGCGGCTGAGGGACGCGGCTTAGCAGTGTGCACGGTAGTTCGGACGACCCTCTTCGGATGCACAAACATCCAGCCGGCCAGACTCTGTTCGGACGTCCGAACGCTCAAGGTCACGTCCGCGTCTTACGACCGACAGTTTGCACAGTGTAGTAGTAAATGTACTGGCTAGATAATGAGTAAGCCGCGTCTTTCAGCCGCGGCTGACGGACGCGTCCGATAATTTGTTCGCAGCTTAAGGATAGCAAACAATTGTCTATTTCTATTCTTAAAATTCCACTCACACATTAGTTGTTAACTAGTCAGACCTTCTTCAATACTACTAGGTAACATATAAAACCGCTCAATTAATCGTCCATTGTTGTCTTCAAGGCCGTTTCTATAATTAAACGAACTGGTAAATACGTGCCTAAAATGTAGGGACTACCCGTTTTTACTAACACTTCATGATATTTACTTACAAGCTCAAACTTTTCGTCTATTGTAAAAAAAAAACGTGTGGCACTCGGTGACTGCCGCGGTAAAGCTATTGCATAGCATTTTTTATCTACTTATGCAATTATAATTATCTATTTATTATATTTATTACTGTACTAATTAGGCTATGGTCAGCCACGTCAATCAAGTGAAACGTCAAGAAACGTTCTCCTCCTCCTCCCTCTCCACCTCCCTCTCCATGGAATTAAAATCGCATGAAAGTCAGTCTTGCAATTTTTGTATTTATCAGACAGACAGACACAGTGGGGTTCTTTGTTATATTTATATTACATTACCACCTAGATATTTTTGAATCATTGCATGTTTGACACTGAACACCTTTTTCAAACGTGGCAAAATCATCCCATGAGTCCTCTCATCCTGGGTGGAGTGGAAAAGACTGTCAGACTCGTATCATCATCAGCCTAATGTTCCCACTGCTGGGACACAGGCCTCCTCTCTGTGAGAGGGAGCGGCCCATAATCCACCACGCGGCCCAGACTCGTATAACTAGCTAAAATCCACGGTGCTCCTTCAATAGCCCTTTACGTTCAAGGTTACCTGTTAAGACAGTCTCGCGACCCCGGCAGGTTTCGGCCATCTATGGGGGGACGCAGTCAGATTACTGACAGTTCTTTGAGGCACGCGTGGAACACGACGCGTCGTCGACCCCGGCATGGTCCATCATCGGACGGCGAGTCACAATATACATCAATTTGAGGGCTTTTTCTTCTGTACGAACAATTATGTATATTATACGAGATAGCAAGCGTTATAATATGGTCGACGGTGAGACACGTTTGCTTATTCGCTCTTGACTTAATGATCACAAGATTGTAGCTATCAGAAAATAAAGATTCTGCCAGGAAATTCCATTCCATTCCACTTTTACAGTGACACAATAATATCTACTTTCTAGAGATTATTAGGTTTAGTGCGCTGTCAGTTCTATTTGAGATGATAATCGCCTCTCGCATGTTTGTTTCCACATGGCAAGACCCCTGAAATGGGTGAAGGTTTCTTGATAAATTGTTCAGGAGGATATTAAGTATATTAATTAGAAAATAAGCCGTTGGTCCCTTCTGTTCGATAGTTTTACCGAGTGGTTGTAAGAACCAGTTACTGGGTTGCAAATGACAGTGATGAGCAAGTAGCAAAATATTATGATCCCTGATCTTGACACCGCCAGAAAACTATCACTGTGCAGTTCATCTTCTTCTAGGTTTTCCATGAGAGCAGTGGTAGATACAATATTATATAAACTATAGATACGTTGTCCGCACTCTAAAATGGCAACAAAAAATGAAGCCAATTGGCCACATTGCGCGTAGTTGCGTCTCCCTCCCGCTGTACGGTGTCATATTTTCTTTCTCTTTCTTCACGCGTATAAGTAGTTCTAGTATTGTCGCCGTTTTTAAGCGCCGCGATGTTCGTTCATGACGTGTCTATAAATAATACGTCATTGGGTAGATACGGGCCCGAGATACGAGGTCGTGGGTTTAAAACCTCCAGGCGATTTACTTTATGTGATTTATTTTATAACAAATACATAACTAATTTTTATGCTCTCAAAATGGCGAAGAAATATATCGTCAGGAAAAGGTCAAAATTGACTTCGAAGTTGAAATCGAAGTCAATATTTCATCATCTACCAACTGGAAATAGGCCGTGCTAGTTTAACCCCACTCCTTCTCATTTAGAGGATATCTTCGTCTCACCAGTGGGTAGATTATAGGCATCAGCCTATAATCTACCCACTGCTATGAGGATGTCCTCTCCCAGCGTTGTCTCTTTGGTTCAACAATTCTTGAATCGAATACAGTGCCTTTTCAAGCAAACGTTCCACTCCTTACGCATTTTACACGTGATTCTCCATTATTTTAATATTCACGTCATGACATCATACGAAGCCGTAATGACAGTAATTCTGAGATAAATTGAGAATGATCGTGTAATGAGCGTCTATCTTGAACAATATGAGGCGAAGGTGTGAACGTGGGTGATAATAACTGTTTGACGTCATGTCCGTTCACCTCGGAAAGTACGAAAACCGTTGGTACCGGCATTTGATAAACGTTAGAAGTTACAACGCTAAAGAATTACAATTAGCGATTTTTTATATGTAGATGGTAAAAGAATTAGTTAAAATAACTAAAACCCGACTACGAAAAAATCGCGCACTAAAAAGTATAAAACAAGAACGTGTTACAGAAATTTTTAATTAATAGCCGTGGTCGTATGCCACCTAACCAATAAAGATTGTGTGAAAGAACCGCAGGTGGCATACGACCACGGCTATTAATTAAAATTGGGTTATTTGATATAATAAGCAAAGCAGCGTATATTTGAAATGTGCTCATCAAGCCCTTTAATCTGATACCCATGTCGATACTGTGCGAAAATATTTTTTTTTTCGGTTACGACTTTTCATCCCCTAGAGGACGCCATATTGGATTTGGTGACACGTCACCTACCCTATAACCAGCGGACAACTGAGACGCTTCTAACGACACCTCATTTGTCAAGTATTGATAAGTAGTTCAGAAGTTATGAGGGAACAGATGAACATACATACATACATACAAACATACATACATACCGGTCAAAATCAAAACCCTCCTTTTTGCTTCGCCGTAGTCGGGTAAAAATGAGTCTTCCCGCCCTGGGTGAAGCGTCTCAATTCAGCCTAGCACTGACCTGGCCTCACTATTACTGGAGGTCAGGGAAGCAGTCGCTTGTTATAAATTACTAGCTGTTCCTCGTGGTTATACATATAGCCGTTGCCCGTGATATTATATAGCCTATAGGAGCCTTTCTCGATAAATGGGCTATCAAACACAAAATTACTTTTTCAATTCTAACCAGTAATTCCTGAGATTAGCGAGTTAAACGAAACAAACACTTCTGTTTATAATATTAGTTTGGATTTGTATTCAGATGTACCCAGTTAGTCTGGAAGACGGCAATATAGTGAAATATAGAGCCCAGATTATTAAAAGGCTCATTTATTGAGTATCTTCTATTCATCATCATTGATAGCATTTATTCCACCCCGCTGACTGCTTCTTCCTTTTTGTGGTTTGCGCGAGTCCCAACCATGCTTTTGAAGTTTTGAATATCATCTAGCCCCTCAGTATCTCATTTCATCTCTCATCTAAACATTCAGTGAGGGTGCTGCTCTATCTACCATTACCACATCTTGCCAAATGTCTTGTCCACCTCCACTACAGAGCAAATGATGATGACTCACCGATTCCAGATGCAAATTCACTCGTGGTACCACCACATACCAACGCATACGCCAACGTTTGTAGGAATAAATTATACATTAAGGTCCATTTTATATTGCCATGTAGTAAAATAGAAGCGTGTTTTTAGCAACAGAGCATAATAAATTTAATAAATTAGAAAAGATTGTTATTTAATAGAATTCCCAGGTTTTAAGCTATTGCATAGCTTTTATCGCGGGCTCTGAGCGCGGCGCGGCGACAGAATTCCCAAAAACCTAACGAAAATCCTAAACAAAAAACCTAAGGAAAATACCTGACACCACGCATCGTCTAACGTCGTTTCAGTTCGGGAGACTTCGGCAATCGTAAAAATATCCGTCATAAAGACAATTTACTTTTTCTTACTGATTCTAAACGGCCAGCTACAAAAGGAGTTTTCACAATGAAACCTACTTATAAAATTCTCTTACAACAAAGCAGTTCTTTATTACAATAGTGCACCACAAACATTTTAAATAAATTATATTCTCGTTAAATATACGCGTTAGGCGATTTTTTTCTTTTAAAATAAAAAAAAAATGTTGTGCAATAGCTTCACCGCGGCAGTCTCCGAGTGCCACATGTATTTTTTTTCTATGTGGTCTTATCGTAAGTATGTAAAAAAACTTTGGTTAGATTCAGTAGACAGCAAGTAAATGTAAAGTCGGTAAAAAAAAATATTTTATTTCAGAAATCGTAAAAAACCTTTCTCAGTTTGGTGGAGCGGTTAAGTACCGAAATATCGGTAAGTTTGAGACTACTGGGAACAGGGTGTAAAATTCTTCGATACTTCATTTAAAAAGAAGGATCTACCGACGATCTTCACTGCCCGACTATTACTGTTATCGGATA
Organism: Agrotis exclamationis; assembly: GCA_950005045.1. Taxonomy (NCBI): domain Eukaryota; kingdom Metazoa; phylum Arthropoda; class Insecta; order Lepidoptera; family Noctuidae; genus Agrotis; species Agrotis exclamationis. The sequence continues at coordinate 3,695,219 of OX465433.1, read as the reverse complement.
ACTCGGATTTTTGTATACGACTCAAACTCACTCTGTTTCCGTGATGTAGAAATTTGGTTTTTAATGCTTCATTTTCTTACCATGCAGCATTTTTCGTTCGTAATAATCTGCACGATACATTATGAACATAAGGTTCATTATCCATTGTAAGATTTAATTACGAAAATTCGCGTAGGTACCAATGTGAAACGAGCCTAAGTAGTAACAAGGACATTATGCTAGTTTTATCATCATTCCGTTTGAGTAACTACGAATGAGAATTACTTATGTACGTTGAGTGATAATAGATATTACCAGATATATTGGTTATTGGAACTGTCATGTCGTTTAATTCTGTGAATATTATGTGACTTTAATTTAAATGTTTGGCTTGGTTGTAGAATATAATTTTTAAATATTAGAGAAATGTTCGTAAATGGGTGATAATCTCTTTTTTATGGGTTTAAAAATCATCAAATAGGTACTGCAGTTCTGCTCCCCTGTGTGCAGAGGAACAGACTTTCAGACTTTTACTGACGAAAAACTACCCCTTTCCTTCACATGCCCTTTGCATTCAAGGGCCTCGGTGCCCTTTTAAGACGGTCCCTGATTATCATGCCTATCTGTGCATTTGTCTGTCACATCGTTACTCCTAAATGGATGAACCGATTTAGTTTTTTTTTTTGTAAACCTAAAAATCGAAAGAATCGGATCAGGTCCACACCTATAATCAGTTAATCACTAATCTAATCATTTTAGACAGGCCTGTTGGTCTAGTGGTTAGTGACCCTGACTGCTATGCCTGAGGTCGTGGGTTCGATTCCCACCCAGGACAAATGTTTGTGTAATGAGCACGATCATTTGTCTGGGTGTCATTTATCTATAATATTTATGTATTTAGAAATATATAAGTATGTTTATCAGTTGTCTTGTACCCATTACACAAGCTCTGCTTAGCTTGGGACTAGATGGCGTTGTGTGATGGTTGTGGAATATTAAATATTAAAAAAAAACTTCAATATCTTTCTTAACGTAATCAATCCCCTTCTATAAACTAGAATGCAATTCGTCATTGGTTTCAAAGCTCTCACAGCCAGACAGACAGACAGACGGGAAAGATATTTGTTTTATTCATGAACAGTCAGCGTTGTGATTAACTTTGAATAGTAAGTTAGTTTCCTCATAATATTCATGACTGTTGGAATTTGATTTTACTGGGTATGGGAGTTCTGACACGTGGTTTTACTTCATGCATTATGATATGGGGCCTTACCTTTATGCATTATGATAATACGGGCCCTTTTGCCTCCCACGTCAATATCCGCCAATTTAGGATGGGGCTCATGGGGCCTGATGAGGCCTCCATAAGACCAAACGCCTGCAGGAACACGGGGCAGTCCTAAAATAACACCGCGACCCTGAAATTCAATTGGCAACCGAATGGAACAGGGTGGATTTAAAGTCAGTACCATCCAGGATATGACGACTCATTTGATGATTTTACCAACCAAAAAGAGTAATTTTGCCCTTTGGTAATATCATCAATGAGTTCTTTCTCCCATGGTGGAGCGGAAAAGACTGTCATACTCCTTCTGACTAAAGTCCTTGACCTGTTAAGACAGTCTCCAGACACTAGCAGGTGCTTTGGTCAGATTGCTGAACATCTCTTTGAAAAGCGCGTGGATAATCGCACCGATGATCATCATCATCAGGCCGTAATCTACCACGCGGGCCCAGTGCGGATTGGTAGAAGTCACATGTCTTCGAATTTTTGGTTCTAACACATGCCGGTTTCCTCACGATGTTTTCCTTCACCGTTTTGAGAGCAGTGGTGTTGAAATAAATTACACAAAAGTAATGCGCCTGACTGGGTTCGAACCCACGACCTACAACTCGTAAGTCGAGGCCGATACCACTGGGCCACCACTGCTCTCGACTGCTCACCGATGATCAGATGGCAAGAAAAAGCAAAAAAGAGTTCCTTATTTCTGAAAACTTGATAAACTTATTAATACTTTTTCTTTCTTTAACTCCTAAACAACCAAACACCGGTAAAGCAATGAGGCGGAAACTCAAAGTAAAACAAAGCAACTAGTTGGACCAGCAGTTGCGCCGGCGCCGCTTTCCGTGACAACCGCTTCCTGTATGCAAAGTTGTCCATTGTTTTATACAAGCGTGATTAAGTAATACAGTAATAAATACACTTTCTATTGGTATCCTATTGTGATGGAGAAATAGTAGAGTTTGCGAAAATTGTAGCTATACAGGGTGGTCCAGGACAAATGGATAAAACAATTTTTTTAGGTAGTCCGTTTAGGGATCTATTTGTACCCGCCAGAAAATTTGTAATAAGAGTTTACGAAAAATCTGTTGATTTGCATTGATATGAAATTAAAAGCACTTCAAATTCGCAGGTCAGTCTGATTTTTTTTCTTTCTGAGAGAGTGCAATGTCTAAGTAAGCACCTAAAATAAAAATATAATATAATTTTTAATTCTAAAAGTAAATAAAAATCATGAAATCATTAAAAGTGGTGATATTTCAAAAATTACAAAAAAAAATCATATCTTGTAAGCGGGTGACAAGCGATTTTTTTCCTGGCGGGTACAAATAGGTCCCTAAACGGACTACCTAAAAAAATTTTTTTATCCGTTTGGCCTGGACCACCCTGTATAAATGTAAACTAGCTATTGTCAGCTACTTCGCCTGCTAAAACTCGAAAAATATCCCATGGGTACATAAAATTGGAATAAAAACTATCCTATATGTTAATACAGGTTATAAACTATCTGTGTACCAAATTTCATCCAAATCCGTTCAGTGGTTTTTGCTTGAAAGAGTTACAAACATCCATCCATCCAAACAAACATTCACGTTTATAAAATTATATAGTAGGAGTAGGATTAATAAAAGAGTCTTTGGATTTGCTCAGATGGATAGATAGATGGAATACTCTTTGTTATGCAGACCATGCAAATTACAGATAAATCTAATTCAAAATATCTTTTAAATAGAGTGACACGACTGGCGACGATGATTTACGTTAATTTGATGGAAAATCAGGTAAACGTGGCTCCGGAACGTAAAGGACTATTGAAGACAACGACCATTTATATCTAGACTCCTAATCACAGGCGACCGATGTCTGTCAACACATTAGGTAAAAAAGTCTTATAACCGTCGTGACTCGACCACTGCTGTGAGTCCCTTCGTCGCACTGACCTTGAGTTAGCCAATCAGAACGCAGTACCCCGTTCCCGTTAGCCAATCAGAACGCAGTACCCCGTCCCCCTCGACTTGGCAGAATAATTTTCGTTAGTCAGATCGTGCATGAGGCGTCTAGATATAAATGGTCGTTGATTGAAGAACACCGTGGTCAGGTTAGGACAGGTTTAATCAGTACAAGTCTGACATTCTCTGATCTCTCCTGCCCTGCCCTGGGCGGGGGAGGACACATTTCATGATTTTAACACGCTAAAAAAATGATGAGCTTATTCATTTTCCATGCAATGAACGCCGCGCCGTAAATACTTCAAGTATGCTGTGCGATAAAATATGGAATTCATGTGCTAAAGGCGCTGTTATCCTTTTTAACTCAAAAAATGAAATAAATCCCAGTTCCCAATATTGGGTTTCCAAGAACTCTCGATCCTAATTTCCCGGAATCTCGAATTTCCTTGGTAACAGGAAAATCTGTTATCTTCATTATTCTACGAAATTAATAATAACTTAAACTTATTACTTACTTGGAGTTCGGTAGTAGATTTGTTTAGTCGTAAATAATGCGTTTTAAAACAAGGAATGACTCGTGGCTAAATAAAAACAGAGGTCTTTTAATAGATTTTAAATTTTATGATCTAGAATTTCCCTTGTTCACATTGGCCAGTTTCTACGAGTACTAGAGTCAAGTTGCGCGACCCGTAAATGGCGACATCGCGCGGGACACGTGAATTTCGTATCGAGCCACAGAGTCACGGAACAAAATTATGTCTCCTAGTGAAAATGCGGCTTTAAAATGGAAGGAAAAAAATATTTCTATTCTTCAGTCGACTACGGATCGTGTTATAATAGCTTTAAAAAGTAACTTGATCTATTCTTGATAAGTCTTGATAGAATATAAATAGAATTGGTCGCACAGAAAAAAAAAATGTTTGACAAACAGGAGAAATTCTTAGTGCGGGTAAACGTTTTAATAAAAAAATAAAAATTGCTAGTGGAGCCTTAATTATTAGATTATTACCAATGAAACACCGGACGTAATGTCAGCTACATTTAGCAACCCCTTTTTCTAAAGTTTTTAATGCGTGATGGTTACTTATTTAATGCAGCTGTCTGTACTTAAAGGTTTATTACTCGTAAATAACCCCTTTTTAATGCGCTTGAGTTAGTTGACAGGTAGGGGTTTTTAGCATTTAAAGTGAAAGCATGATGATGCGAATTTTAAATTCAATTCTAACCAAGTGTTTTTTTTCTGTTTAACGTGGTAAAATCATAAATGAGTCAGCCCACCCAGGGCAGGGCAGGAGGGACTGTCAGACTTGTACTGACTAAAATCCACGGTGTCCTTCAATAGCACTTTCCGGGGTCATGGTGGTAGTTCTTTAGTCCCGCGACCCAGCTAACCAAGTGATGGCTTAAAATGTCATGATTTTATGAATTAGCCATCTGCACAGGAGATAAGGGAGGGGAGAGGGGGGAGGAAAGACAAGGGTGTTTAACCAGTGTGTGTTGCCAGTGATGACATATGGCAGTTAATGGGCGTTTTTCCATTAGCCGGCACGGCACTGGCACCGGCGACGGCACCGGCGGCGGCGCCGCGCCGTGCCGTTGCCGGGGAAGCAAAAATGTATGAAATTGTATGGCTCGCTTTTGCACTTACCGGCGCCGGCACCGGCCCGGCGTTCATAGTATGAACGCCGGGCCGGTGCCGGTGCCGTGCCGGCTAATGGAAAAACGCCCTATGGGTTGTGGAGGTCCAATAGGCAATCGCTCCATGTAAAATACTGATATTCAGCTGCATCTGGTTCGACTGGAAGCTGACCCCAATATATGTAGTTGGAGACTTCAAAATTACAAAAATTAGGATTTTTTAATCTTTATCTAACCCTTCGATCTGAGTCAGTGGTTAGTTACGGAGTACGGACTTTGGCATTTAAGGCCTCATAAAACTTCAACGTAATAATACTTAACTTTTTTGCCTGTATATTACGCAATGGTTGGTATTTTAAACTAGTTCGTTACCGCAGTTGCGTTTGCAACCGTCGAGTGACATTTACGCAGGTGCAACAACCGTTGGTAACTGTTCGCTAATGTTACTACTTGCCCAGCGTATCTTGAGACGTGGCGTAATCTGGAACTAGGTTTTAAAATATGTGGAATTTAGCCAGGATTTGATTTTTTTTTGTGTTTTGACCAAAGGTTTTAAAAATCATCTTCTTTTTGCTCATGGCCCATTTTACTTGTGGTCGGCGCAACAAGTTTTCGTCTATAATAGGCTATTTGACAAAAAAAAACTTTAGTCCGTCAGTAAGATTATCAAAAAATATTCGCCTCGTATTTTTTCTTTTTGTACGACTGCCAAAATTGACGGAGATACAACGCTTTCAAAATTGGCAATACGTCACAATTTAGTACAATTTCTACTGAATTCTGACGTCACCTGCCCCCACTCTCGAGTTTCGATGCGTTATATCTTGGTAAATGTTCACTGAATTTACAAAAGAAAAAACACTGTCCGTTATTTCTCAAAACTCTAAATGACTAATTAGATTTGTGATTGTGATATATTAATACTGTCAAATAGCCTATTCTGCCCTGTCAGACGACTCGACATCATTTACTCATTTTCAGGTAATGTAACACAACGTGAAAAGTTATAAGAACTTAAAGTAGCAGTTTGTTACAATATTTTGTTTTGAAGGAGTGTCCAATGGATTTCCTTGGCAAAACTTCTTCGTAAGATCCTCGTTTTGTTATGAGGTGTTATGAGGTAGTACTTTTACAAGACACCATGCCTACAGACTGGAACTGTAGCTTCATCTTATTAATTATAACAGTTCAAAAGTAACTAGTCAGACAAGCAAAAACTGATATATTCAAAATAAATGCTTCAGTTTTCAGTTCAGTGCTTCAGTCTTTAGTTTTCTTAGCAAGCAACGCCACCCTGATGTCTCAAGTTATACTGGTCAGGTAATGACAAAAACTGTTATAAGTTATAACAGACACTTTTTGCTAGAACACGTAATAGCGGGTAGTTTAAGTTAAGACATGCTCCGTCGTTGTGCAAGTGAAAAACTTAGGGAAATGGCCAATTTTGCAGACTTTAACTGACTTCGATTATTGAAAAAAACATAAGATCTCACATCTTATGTTATTAGAGCTTTTATCCGGAAAATTAAACGCGATTAACATATCTAATCTTTTGCCATAAGGCTCTCCACTTTTTCCAGGTAATCGTTGAAAGTCAAGTAATAGGGGCTGAGCTTATTGCCATCATTTGGGCACAATTCCAGATTTCGTGGCTGCTACTGAGAAATTCTTAAAGGAAAAACCCAACAATACTTTGCCCGACATCGGAATCGAACTCGGGACCTCGTACTCAGCTGTCGCTCTTGACACCACTAGACCAAGGAGGCAATTTTAATTCTTCCTGTTGAAAGGTGTATGTTATCGGCACGTGCCCTTTTGAAAAGCATGTGTATTTTTTTATCTTTAGATGCCCTTTTAAAAGTGTGCAGCAATTAACCTTTTGCAAAGTAGTGCATTTAATGCAAAATATTGAAGTCAAATAGCGATAATGTAAGTTTTTATCTAGTTCATTTATCGTGTGTTTTTAGCCATTGACTGCACCAGTGAATCTGTGATAAGAAATAAAATTCATACTTAATGCTTACAAATTTAAATAAAAAATGTTGGTAAATAAGTTCCGATTTTACTTCAAAGCGATTAAACCGTGCAGCAGTGGTGGCCCAGTGGTATATGGTATATAAACCGGCATGTCCTAGAACCAAAAAATCGAAGACATGTGACATCCACCAACCCGCACTGGGCCCACGTGGTGGATTATGTCCCACTCCCTCTCTCAGAGAGGAGGCCTGTGTCCCAGCAGTGAGAATATTTATAGGCTGATGATGATGATTGAACCAAAGAGACTACCGCGGCGCTGGTATGCGCACGGCGAATAATGGGTGATCCGATCATGGAACATGCCCATGGTATACGGTGCGTCGTGTTCCACGTGCGCCAAAAGCTGTCAGGAATATGACGGGGTCCCCTGAAAGGGACAAAGCCTGCCGGGGGTCGTGATACTGTCTTAGGCTGCGTTTCCACTGAGGCGGAGCGGAGTGCGATTCATCAATCACATTGCTTGAGTGGAGAAGAGTGAGATAGGAGAGAGTGGATTTCAAGCCTTGTGATTGGTGAATCGCACTCCGCTCCGCCTCAGTGGAAACGCAGCCTTACCAGGTAACCGCTGTGACCCTGGAACGTAAAGGGCTGTTTAAGGATCACCATGGATTTTTAGTCAGTACGAGTCTGACTGTCCCTCCCGTCCTGCCCTGGGTGGGAGGACTCATTTTACCACGATAAAAACAATAGAATTTACGGGCTATTCTGATATGCATGGGGGTAGCGAAGTCGTAAAAAGAAGAATAAGTCGCTGGAAAGCTAGTTATGTAGTTATGACTCTTGAACTTCTCTGTAGGTGCTTAGATTTTATATCTATACATATAATAAATCTGTAGAAGGGTCAATTCTGTACATTGTAAATATTGAAAAAATAAATAGCGGAGGGTGTTGCTGGATCGATACCAAACCCAAATATGTGATTAAAAAAATTTTTGTCTGTCTGTCTGTCTGTCTGTCTGTCTGTCTGTATGTGCAGGCATCACGTGAAAACTAACGGTTCGATTTCGATGAAACTTGGTATAATTATACCTTATTATCCTGGGCATAAAATAGGATACTTTTTATCCTGGAAAAATACGTAGAAAAAAAATCTTAATTTTCAGTTTTAGTCATAGACGTTGTTCTGTAGAACCGCGAACACACGTTGCATTACCCGCAGTGGATTCAGCGCCGTAACCTGTAGCGGCGAAAGACGGATTTGGCTTGAACCGTTTGCGGCACACGCGGGCCACGCCTCCCCGACTCCTATATAAGGAGCCGCGTTCCGCGCCGCGCGGTGCATATAAATTCTGAATTTTGATGCGAGCGGACGTGTCCAGTGTGGCGAGCGGTCGTCCGTGGAATTAATATTGTATGCGTGTCATTTTAAACCGTGCTTTTCAGCGCGACCTTTTTGATTACTGTTCCGATCAGTTATTTGTAAATACAAGGTCGGAATTACTATGAAAAAAATACTTACTACAGAACGCGAGCTCAACAGCAGTAGCTCAATAGAGGGATCTCCTTAATTATTATAGGCTTAGCCGTATTTGGGTCCAATAGATATTTATAAGATGTCATTGTCAGAGTTACTCAAAATGGAGAAATAAACCATCCACGTGAAGACCGACATCCGCGCGGACGGAGTCGCGGGCGGAAGCTAGTGATAAATAGAAACGGGGACAGATGACAAAAATACAAAAAAAAAAACATAAAACGCAAAGTTTAATCTCTATCTCTTCTCTAGAGTTTTCTTTTTTAACTCTATCTCTAGAGTCTAGAAAAACAGAAACATGAAACTTTCAAAGAGATGTGTAAACAGGTTGAGACGGGATTCTAAAAAATGATCCCCAAAAGGACAAAAAAGGGGGTCACAATTTGTATGGAACCCCATAATTTTTACCGTCCAGAAATCCCTTCGGACACACGACTTATAAAATATTAAAGTCATTCACCGCCTGCCAGAATTCGTTTAGGATCGCGAGCTCATTCATACAGTTTAGTACAAAATAAATAAAATAAAGTACTTTTCCAGTAAACTCACGAGACGAGTCTTGAAATATTTAATGCTCTTTTTATAGTTACTGCAATGAAATAGGAACGCTTTGCAGTTTCTGTTTTTTACCCCTTTGTAGGAGTTGAGCTGTTTGTAGTTAAATGTGAATGCGTCGCATTTCGTTTTTTTTTTGTTAAAACTAGCTTAGTACCCGTGGATTCGCTCGCGAGAAAGTTTGGCTATTGTCCGAACCACAGAAATATTAAAAATAGGAGAAGTGGCAAGGGGGCGTGTCGGCGACTACGTGGTGCTGAGCGTTTCGCTCAGCTATTGACTTGTACTACTTTTTTTTCCTATATTACTCCGACTGTTCCTTAAATTACCTTTTACGTTCCAGGCTCACGGTTACGGTTGTTCATACATTCCCGCGACCCCGAAGCACTTTGCCTACTTCGCAATTTGATACTTTCAAATAATCGTTACTTAGCATTATATCAGCGTTTTGAAACATGTTTGATGACGAATTACTTCTTTGAAGGTTTTCTAGGTACCACAAAAAGAGAAGTTATTAGTAGGTATAATATAAATTGTCGATGAAAATTTACTACTACTATTTAGATTTACTATGAAGTATGGCTATATTAAAAAATAATTATAGCAATACCTCATAATAAAACATAAGCTAATTTTCCAACAAAGTCCAGCAAAACTAAACCAATCGGCTAATTTAAACTCCAACACATCGATTTTAACTTTAAACACTAACTGAACCTATAAAATTAACGTTAACTGAAACTAAAGCGAACTAGTTAATAGGATTAGTAAAACTAGGTATTATCTAGAACCTTCTGACCTAGAGAGCACTATAGTGAGGCTTCCGAACGAACTTGAAGTTTGAAGCTTCGAGCGTTGAATTTTGCTTTAATGTAATAACTAGTTCCTGAACGAAGCTTCGGCTACTTTCGGGAAAAGCTTCGGTTTCGGTGGAAACGGGAAAGCCGACGTTTTCTAGCAAACGCTGAAATTTACTGAACGCAGATACGAAACGACCTGCGTGAGGCAGGGCTCTCCATATTTATATGATGTTATTTATGTTGTTTAATTTTTTTTTTTGTTATTTTCTTAATATTATTTATGAAAATTATTAATACCAACTTAATTAATTATTTGACGCCTGAGTGTCTTTGCCTTTTTGTGTTTTTTTTTGTAATTAGGTATTTTATTTTAGTTTTAGTTTAAATTTAGTATTTTGTTGTAAATATTTAGTTTTATTTATTTTTATTTTTAAATTTCTAGTTGTTATTTAATAATGTTAATTGTGAATTTATGATCCTAGTTGTTTGATATAATATTAATAAAGTATTTATTTGCGTAAAATATGGTATACAATGGTGTTAAATACTAATTTATATGGCACAAACATGTTTAGCTAAGTTAGGTCAAAGCATGCAAAGTTTTAAGGTTAGTAAATTATGTACGGAGGCACCAACAATGAAATTTTATACATCAAATTTTTTTATCGATAAATCCTTTTATGCTATAAAAACTATGATCGAGTAACCATTTATAATTTTTTTTTAATAATGTTATATAAATTATATAATAATATTCGTCTGATCGCAGGACAGGGAGGTAGGTAGGATCGAAAGTACCTCAAAACATAAAGGCAAAGTTTTGTATTATTTTTGTTTTTCCCTGTATCGTGGATGCGTTTACAAGCATATAAACTCATATACACAAACACCCAGACCCGGAAAAACTAACTACTTGTAGATCATACAAATATTTGCTACCTGATTGGGTAGTCAAAAACCACACCAGAAATTTCAAATGCCAGAAATTTTCACAACAGTTAACCGTCTGAATTTATATCAAAGTAATACCAAAATAGCGAGAAAATTTCGGGCGAATCAACTCGATCTCGCAAGACAAGATAAGTAGCTGCCACATTTTTTCCTCCGCTCTCAAATAGCTATGGAAATGTTGCCATTATCTACCTCCTTTCTTCCAACATAATTTTTATTCAGAAATCCTTTTTTTCTGTACTTCCCTACTGGATTTTAAACCCTATCTTCAAATTTCAAGGTAGCTTTTCCTTCAGCTGCTAAAACTTAATCTTGAACCTGAAATAAACAAAGGCTTTTCAAGTAAATTGAATAGATTTATTGAAATATAACTCTCTAGCAGCTTTATTCAACTAATAATTGAATCAATTTATCATTAAGATGTACAAGATGTCGTGAACAATTCTTGTTATCTTTTAATTATAACTTTGTTTTAATTATTTCAGGTTTAAACTGTTAATAAGTAATTAGTGACTTTAAATTTTAATTAACTTTATTACTGGCTCGTAGGTCTACCGGTTGCTAGGACGACTGCCGAGTAAGAGGTTCTGGTTTCTTCTATTTCTATTCCCAGTTCGGACAAAGTGTTAAGTATTGGTTTTTTCCATTAGAAGTTTCTCAGTAACAGTTACGGAGTTAGGATTTTTTGTAAACATTTTCAATGGAAAGAAAAATTAAAACCGCGAGCAGTATTTAAACCTGCGACCTCCGGATTCAGTAAATCCGACGCTCTATCTAACCGAGCCACCGAGGTTCATACCTACCGCGTCGAACTCTTCAATTCTAATGTCTCTCGGTGACATTTTGAAAATCGCGAAGCAAAAAAATATTTTTTGTTGTTGAATGGGGAGCTCATGGCTAAGTAACAACAGCCGTACAGTACAGGCCGATTTCAAGGTTAAGCCGCGCTTGGTAAGGTTGGTGCTTGGTTTGGTTGTGTTGGTTGGTTGGATGTGTGCCCAATTATCATAGCGGGTTTCCTCCGTGCCTCGGTAAGAAACCCGTTGATCCCGGCTGTCATTTGTAGGACAGTCGCTACTGTTAGTCAGAAGTTTCAAAGTCTGTCAACCAGTCTTACAAAGGGGGTTATCATAATACTGAGTTTTTGGGTTGTGGAGGTTAGATAGCAGTCACTTCATGTAATCCGGTTCGACTGGGAGCTGACCCCAACATAGTTAGGGAAAAGGCTAGACAGATGATGATTTATTGTAGAATATCTAGGTTTAATATAAAGCTATACAATGAGTTTGTTAAGGTCTGCCTAGTTATGTAAAGCCTCGTTTAAATGCTGTTTTGAATCAAGTTAAGTGGCGAGTAATTGTAGTCAGTACAAAATATTACACTGATTTTTTAGTATTGTAGGTACTTAGTCCTCGTTCACATACGTTCATAAGTAGGTATGTTTTTATTGTGTCATCATAATTATATAGCCACTGGACTGGTTTTCAAGGACTGTTTGAATCGACTAGCAGTGCTGAATGTATAAATAGATAATACCTACTTCGTACAAAAACTTACTGTTCTCTTGCTGCGCAGTGGGTCGCGGGTTCGATCTCCGCACGGAACAAATACTTGTATGATCTGCGATCTGTTCCGGGTTGGGGGGTTTAATTATTTGAGTTTCTATGTTTGTAAACGTATCCACGATGATTCTGCAACCATTCACCGACGACCGTTTCGCCGACAGGACGATTCATTTATGGCCGTTTCACCGATAGACTCTTTCACCTTTGGACTTTTCGCCGATAGGACAATTCATTTATGTCCGGTTCATCGATAGAACTTTTCACCTTTGGACTTTTCGCCGATAGGAAGATTCATTTATGGTCGTTTCACCGATAGACTCTTTCGCCTTTGGACTTTTCGCCGATAGGACGATTCATTTATGTCCGGTTCATCGATAGAACCTTTCACATAGGGACTTTTCGCCGACAGGACGATTCGTTTATCAATAGACTCTTTTCAACAACGGACTTTTCGATGATGAAGATGATAAGTTGAAAAGAGTTTAAAGAGTTATAGGTTTTTTAACGATTTTTTTTTTAATATTTAAGTAAGTACCTAGAAAAGTTTTATTGAAACTTGGTCCGACCCGATCCGGTATTGTCATGTCCAGTCCGGAAGGTCAGTTCAGTCTACTAGACTTCGGATCGCTTTAAAAACATGGGAAATTGAAGGGTAATATAGTAAAACATCTGTCAAAGTCGAGAGTCTAGAGCCTCGGGCTTCGACCGCACCTTAAATGAAATAAATCTCTACCCCAGACTGTCCCTAAAGAGATTAAATTGTCAACCCTAAAATGTTCAAGAAAATCAATACTTTACCTAAATATGTCTCGTATAATCCTTTTAGCTTTAAACTTGAGACTGGATGAGAAATAACTATGGTCTAAGTTACGATTAAATTGTATTTTAAGTTTTGTGTATTTTTGTATAATGTAAGAGATAACATACTCTACATCACTATCACTACATAGTATAAAGTAAAGTCGCTTCCCGCTTCCTGTCCCCCTGTATGCTTAGATCTTTAAAACTAAGCAACGGATTTTGATGCGGTTTTATTTTAAAGATAGAGTGGCTCAAGAGGAAGGTTTTTATGTATAATACATGCATAATATCGTAGAGAAACTCTGATAATTTTAGAGGTTTTGTAAGGTCGTAAATAAACTCATTTTTTTTTGCGCTTTCATTGCAAACGCTGGCTGAACCCTACGAGATAGATCAAAATGATGTACTACAGTATTATACACCTTAAAAAGTTCTACAAGAAAGTCAGCGATGGTATATGTCTATCTCTTAGGGATAACCCACAATAACTATTTTTTATCCTTTTTTTATGGCTTATTTATGAAAAAGCGATTTTAAGTAATACAGCATTAATCCTTATGCAATTAAGTACCTTAAATAAATTGTGCATGTAACATAGATCAATATGGCCCTTTACAGCATGTAATTTAAATGAATATTTTCGAAGATATTACAGATTTAAAATGCAGGGACATAGCGGTTGCGGCGGTACATGATTCCATTTACAGCAATTCGTATCAGCAAGAGTTGTTCAGCCTGATGAGCACTCTCTGTTGACGTATAAAAATTGAAGATCTGGAACACCTGTTGTGGAATTCCAAGCGCCCAGCGACACTATAGCAAATATAGGAATGACGTCTTTTTTTTAACGTGGTAAATTCATCAAATGCGTCCTCCCACCCACGGCAGGGCGGGAGGGACTGTCAGACTCGCACTGATTAAAATCCACGGTGTCCTTCAATAACCCTTCACGTTCCAGGGTCACGGTAATGGGATAAGTCCCGCGACCCCGGCAGGCTTTGGCCCTCTAGAGGCCCCCATCATAATGCTGACACTCTTTGAGGCGCGCGTGGAACACAACGGGCCGTCGACCCTGGCATGGTCCATGGTCGGGCGAGTCGCCCATTACTCGCCGCCCGCATGCCCGAGCCTACGGTGGCCGCAGATCGTCTGCCGACGTCCGTAGCCGTGGGCGTCTACCACTGTGGCTAGGGTAGAAGGAGGACGCTGTCCTCTCTCTCACGCAGCCCGCCTCTTCCTTAGCGAGCATGATTGCTTCGCAGAAGGAGGCGACCACTTCCCACTCCGTCTCGCCCCGCAGCATGACCTCGACCAATGCCGGGCGGGAGAGATTTCCGCCAATCGCCGCCGTGAGGACACGGCGGTGATCTGCCCAAAGCGGGGCAGTCTTGCACCGTATGCTCCACCGTGTCCTCCGGGCGATCCTCGCAGTGGTGACACCCAGGCGTTTCTTCCCTCCTTATCAGACACAGGTACCTACCTCCTGAAACTTCCGTGTCCGGTGAGGACCTGCGTCATGCAGTAGGTCAGGACGCCGTGATGCCTACCCAGCCACTCCTCAAAGAGGGGTCTTACCGCCGCGATTGCGCCGTGCCCGGACCTCAATTCCTACAGTCGTCCCCTTCATACTGCCCTGAGATTGCACCGGAGCTCTTCCTCTGGATTCAGCCCGGCGCTGTGCCTCCACGCGCCACTCATAGACGTGCTGGGGGGCAGTCGCTTCCAGATCCCAGGGCAGCAATCCGGCAAGGAGGTTGACCGAGTCGCCGGCGATCGCGCGGTATCCTCGGATCATCCGGATAGCCATAATATGAACCTCTGGCATGTGACCAGCTTTAGTGGTAACGTCCCATGGACCGCACAACACCGGCGTACAGCCTCCGGCAGAAGACGTTTGACTCGCTGAGATTGGGCAGGAGTCATCTGAGAGCGGCTGTTGCCCGGTTTAGCTTTGGGACCAAACTCAGGAAATGCTCCCTGAAGTTCCACCGGCTGTCGAGGACGAGTCCCAGGTGCTTCAGCGTCCTCCCGACGCCGATGCGAACCCCTCCCACCGTTATGTGGGACTCTGACCGTGGCGCGTTCAGACGGCCATGAAAACACATGGTTTCTGTTTTGTGTGCCACGTTGAGCCCCAACTGCCGTATCTTATCACTGACCATCGCAACCGCTTGCGTTGCCAGGTCGGCCGCTGCCTGATGCGACTCTCCCTCCGCCAGGGCGAGTTGCGTAAAAGTTGTTTAGTCTGATGGGCATTTCCTGTTGACTTACAAAAATGAAAGGTCTGGAACGTCTCGAATCGTCTCGCGCATCCCGTTGTTGTTCCGTCCTCGAGCTCCTAGAATTCGATATCAGACGTTTCAGAACTTCGAATTTGACGACCCCGTTTCCGCTGGCATAAGCAACAGGATCCGCGTACGAAGTCGCGGGCAGAAGCTAGTAATATTATAAAAGCGAAAGTGTGTATGTGTATTCATGTGCTGTCGCGTCAAAACGGATGAACCAATTTTGATGAATTTTAGTACAGAGGTAGATGGGACCTTAGAGACGGTTAGAGGCTTTAGGAGGGTGTAGTAATAGGTGCCTATATCTATCTCGTAATCCTTCTCTTTGCTTTCCTCACCATCAATTCACCATACACTACTACATTCATCACAAACTGATACACTTCCAAAACCAATTGGAGACAAAAAAAATAGGTGTATCTGAAACTGAAGGTACGAGTATTATTTTATTATAAAAATGTACTCAACATTTTAATTACGTTTTATTCTTTGTTTAAAATGTATTTGTAAGTTAATATGTGAACTTTAAATACTATAATTGCCAAAATTCTAATAACAAAATAACATTCACGATAAAAAAACATAAACTAGCTTATTTCTAAACGTTATTTTCAAGTGACAGAGGTCATTGATGGGTTCCTAAAAATTTGGATCGCACAGTACATGATACCGAAAATTCAGCCCGTCATTATTAGAAGGTTTAAAATTAAAAGAGTACGTTAAACCATTTAATTTAACTTGTTGTAGTCTGCGGAGACTTGGCATCCTAAATTAGTTTAAACCTGGGCCCATATCATACGCATGTTTAATTACTTTGATACGAACATTAATTTGTCAAAGGTATAATAAAATGTTCTGTTGCAAAATTACTTTGAAATTCGGTAAAAACTGCTTTGCCTTTATGTTTAGCTTGTTTTTTTTTAGTTTCGTCCCGGAACAACTTAGTCATCATCATCATCAGCCTTTAAATGTTCCCACTGCTGGGACACAGGCCTCCTCTCTGTGAGAGGGAACAACTTAGTAGGCTTAACTTAAGTAGACTTGTGACCAATCCTCAAAAATATTGATAGGTGCTCAAATGGAAATATAATAGTTGCTCTAAACTTAGGTGCCCTAAATAAGTTGCTGAAACGGGAATACCACACAGAAACATCATTGTATTGAAATGCCAAAAAAACTACTGTAACAAGCCATTTTGGCTGATTGCATTTTTTATTTCATGTTTTCAATATTTTGTGAAAATAAAACGACGCCTACAAAAAGCAATATTATTCAGGAAATGTTTGTTTTAATTTTAAAACGCTGTCAATGTTTACCGATACTTTTATCAATACCAATCGCAATTAATAATAATAATAATATAATATTCCACAACTATCACACAACGCCATCTAGTCCCAAGCTAAGCAGAGCTTGTGTTATGGGTACTAGACAACTGATAAACATACTTATATATTTCTAAATACATACATATTATAGATAAATTACACCCAGACACAGAACAAATGATCGTGCTCATCACACAAACATTTGTCCTGGGTGGGAATCGAACCCACGACCTCCGGCATAGCAATCAGGGTCACTAACCACTAGACCAACAGGCCAGTCAAATACTTTCAGGTTTTTAAAAACATTCGATTGACTTTATATTGCACACTCGCGCACTATCTATAGACTTTTAATCACAGTAATGCACTGTACAGTCGAGTACAGCCGTTAAAATAATGAAATCGTTTAAATTGAAAGCGCCAGTGAGTTTTTCAACAGCGAGTAATTACGTACCAACTGCATACCGATGACAGGGTGGTACTGTTGAGCGCAAAAGTGCTTTACTATCCTTTTTCCCCGGGAATGAAAATAGACCAACAAACCGGCTCTGATTTGTAGAGTTTTCGAAAAAATGTTTTCCCATTTCTCGTTTTTCTTTTGACAGTTTTATTCGGTGAGATTTTTTTTACTTTGTTTTTTTTTACTTTCTGGTTTTTGATGTTAAAATCTCCTATGATTCAATATTTTCACGAATTCGGTAAAAGATTTTTAACATATTTTTGTTTCGGTTTGTCAATTTTTACTGCCATTTACATACCTCAGAAACAATACATACGTCAGAAACTAAAAAAAACTGATGCCACTGCTAATTCTTACGCATACTCTTTTTGGATCATACAACTGATAGTAATCCATTTTATTAAATAGCAAGCCAATATATTTTCATTTCGTAAATATGGTAATATTTGTATTAATTAAATGAAATATTTAATATCTCTATTAATTTTATTGATTATAAACAAAAGGTACGGTACTCTGTAAATTAATGTAGATTTGTTTTGATTACCTACATTGCACTTAATGGTAAATTATACTTTATAAACCTTATTTTATGTTTGCAATTTGGCTATTACAAAGGCCATTCATCATCGGCCTATAATGTTCCACTGCTGGGACACAGGCCTCCTCTCTGTGAGAGGGAGTGGGCCATAATCCACCACGCGGGCCCAGTGCGGGTTGGTAGATGTCACATGTCTTCGAATTTTTGGTTCTAGGACATGCCGGTTTCCTCACGATGTTTTCCTTCACCGTTTTGAGAGCAGTGGTGATGAAATAAATTACACAAAGTAATGCGCCTGGCGGGGTTCGAACCCACGACCTACAACTCGTAAGTCGGGACCGATACCACTGGGTCACCCCACAAAGGCCATTGGCTAACGATAATTTCGACTAAAGTATGTGTATCGGATGTGTTACAATTTGAATGTTTAATGAACTGCTACAAACATTTTTTTTGGTAGAAAATTTACGTAAAGCATAAAAAGTCACGTACGCAATTTTATGCTGATAATACAAAGGCAAATTGGGGTAAAATTATTTAGCTAGCAAAGCAGGGGTAGTATCGAATTTAAACTAAATATTTTGGGGTCAATGCAAATGGCAGCAGGTATTGTTTATAAAGCTTTAGTTTTTGTTTAAAAAACATGTTAATATGTTTCTTCTGAAGTATATAATTTGTAAACTGTACATACTTGAAGATAGTGTAGAACTAATGATAAAATGTAAGCTCGAATTTAAATATTAAGTGTAGATAAAAAAAAAATAAGTGTAGATGACAGAAGAATAAAGTTTGGCATTTATTTGATAATAAATAACAAAATTGTTTATTAAATGGTATTTATCTTGCGTACCTATTAAAATATATTTTAAAAAAATCATACTAGAAGTAACTTATAAAAAAAAAAGCCAGAATCCTTTGAATTCAATAAAATGAAAAGAAACACTTCAGTCATTATCTGTACAAGTCTAGTCGGTAGAACCGCAGCACTTTCAATTAACTCATTGTCTTTGAAAACAATATGTTATGAAAGTTCCAAGTCTGTGCTATTTTTTGTTTTATTTCATCCCCGAGGCTATGTGATAGCTATACTTTTTAATTACTTTCAAGTTTATAAAAGTCATCTCTATTCTCTTTCACATAAGGGTCAAATAAAATAGATAAGACTTTACTGCAACATCAGAAGTAAAATAACAATCAAAGGACAGTTTGTCGTTTGTTTTTTAAATTTTAAAAAGAGAATGCTTTCTGAATTAGACGTTACTTTTTTTTATAGAAGACGTCATTTTTAAGTTTTCATGTCTTATGCAGTTTTAAAACGCTACGATTTTTGAGTAGTTATACGGGTTCAATATTTTGTTGTTTGAGTGTTGTTCACACTCAGTATGTTTGCATCGAAAGTTTTTGCTCTTAAACGATATTATAAAAAGGGCTATGGCAGCTACCATCTATGACATTGACTAGAAAAACAAGATGGCGGAATTATCAAATAGGCAGAAATAAAAAGAGATTTGGCAAATGATGATGATCTACCTAGCTTTTTCTGAAACTATGTTTGAGTCTGCTTCCAATATCCAGTCTTAGATACCCAGCAGAGACAGCTGAGTGCCAGTATTTTACATGGAACGACTGCCAATTTGAGCTTCAGAACCCAATTATTATATATTTTTTTTAATTGTTGCTTCTCACTAGGAATTGTTGTTTTTTATTTGTTTACGAACATAGAAACTCACTTAAACAAACACCCAGACCCGGAACTACTTGCAGATCATACAAATATTTGTTCCGCGCGGGTATCGAACCCGCGACACGCTAAGCAGCAGTCGATTGCTCAACCACTGCACAATCTGTGTCGTCAGTAGTATTGGGCATACCCCTTGGGAACATTGACGGACTTTTTGTAGACTTGCACGCCATTGACTTCGTACCATGGAGCAATATGATACCTATCATAAACTGAACATTTTAGTAAATAAAGTCCCCACAAATATTGAACGAACCAATAGCTCAAACAGATCGAACCTATTCCAAGTTTAAAACTTTTTCCACCCGCCATTAACTTTTAGCTGTGTCAACATGGTCGCCATTTTGAAAAGGCGGGAAAGTTTCACTGACAGGCGGTTAAAACTAGACTCGAGTTGCATTAAGCCTCCTGCAGACACACGCGACTAATCGCGCTGCGACAACGAGCCAAGCTAATTTCCACTCTAAAAATACTGCAAATGGACCGCGACATGTCGCCCCGCGCGATTAATCGCTTCTGTTTGCAGGAGGCTTTACAAGTTTATTTTCTTTTTATGTTATTAGTCATTTAATCGGGATGATTTATTAAAGATATAATATTATGTTAACTTTTGAGTAGATAGGTAAATTATTTAAAAAAAAATAGTTTATTTTTATTTGATTGTTCTTATTAATGTCTTATTCTTCCACTTCCAATTTTCTTTTGTTTTAAAATTTTATCTTTTGGATTTTCCTATAAATAAATGGCTTAGACGCAAAATGTTCCTTTCGCAAAATGTCCACAGGTAGCAAAATGTCGAAGGCAAAGGCTTAAGTATGATTTTTGCCGCTTCTATAAGATTTTACATACAACATACATTTAGTAAATACCAAAAGTATGTTATACATAATTGACGGATCATCCATTAACAAGCAAGCTTTCTATCGATCAATCAATTACTTGCCGTGAGTCGGTTCGATGCCCAGACGAGGAGCATTTGTAGCACATGTCCCATGTCCAATATAACTGTAATGTATCTAACGTAGAGTATGGTACTGCTAGAGGCGGCTTTATCTAGGTATATATTTTTTATCCCACTTCAAAAAAAGGAGGTTCTCAATTCAGATGTTTATATTTTTATAAATATTTGTTCGCGCATAATTCCCGTCGCTTGCCAATCGATTTCAGATATTCTTTTTTTTTTGTTGGAAAGGGTAGGTATACTTTCCAAATGGTCCTATGAAAGAAAAAAGTGTTTTTGTGTTTTAATTCATCTTTGCCACCGACTTCCAAAAGTAAGTTGTTTTACACTTTTTTTTCTGATGTTTTAAAACGCGGTTAGATCATTTTTGAAAAAGATTTTTTTCTAAATAAACTAAGCTTGTCACCGATTAATCGATATAAGTAACGTTTATTAACTTATCTATGGGATAGATATGTCGCTAGAAAGTTTCTATTGTTAGTCTCTTACTAAATATTTCGCCTGGCCCTGCAGTCTCGACAAATATAACGACAAAAATCGGTCGTTAAGTCTAATCGATGTCAAATTTCTTTAATAGATTTTCAACCTTATGCTTTCTAAATAAAGTTGAAAATCTATTAAAGGAATTTGATAACGATACGACTTAGCGACCGATTTTTGTCGCTGTCTAATGTCGAGACTGCAAGGGCTGGTTCCTTCGGTTGCCAATTCATTCCAGGACCACGGTATCCTCCTTTGACAGTCCCGCGAACTGACACGACATCGTTGACATTAAAAATTACTGATTTTATCAGCTTGATTTGATTTGTATTGCAACCAACAGATTTTAAGGAATGGTCGTCTACATATTTTTTTTTGCTTTCACTGTACTTTCAGGCCTATGTCCAGCAATGGACGAATATAGGCTGATGATGATGATGATGATGAATTTACTTTCTGCGTCTACTTTTTTGCTGAGTATTTATTATTTTGTAAGACCAGAACTTTCCCATTTCCACGGTGGAAATGTTACTAAGGTTTCATATCATCATCTTGCTGCCATTATCCTGTGGTCGGCGCAACACGTATTCTCCTTCTAATCTCCCTTATCAGACGTCACAGTATCATTTATTCCTTCTTCTTTCATATCATTCCTTAGACAATCCATCCATCTTCCTCTTTCTCTCCATCCATCAACATTAAGGTTTCATATGTTTGATATTAATGCATCCGCCCCTCCGCCACAGCGCTAGGCTCGCAGTGTATTTATGAGCACTAAGATTACTTTAGCTGCAAAATTAGACAAAGAGGGCATGATAGTAATGTAAAACAATAGTTTACGACACAGCCTCACCCCGATGCTCTTTTGTCCAGGTATTACTACTGCCATGTCTACACCCTAAGAATTCCGTGATCTATGGTCATCTCTCCAATTTCTCAGCGCAATCAGAGCAAGACAGATGTATCTATAGATAGTCTGTCTCAACACCGTGCGAACTTGTCGAGAGAGATTATAGAGAGTAAGCGATAGATAGGTAGCTGTAATATGAAATTATGGGGGTAATAGCTCTTAGGAATCCGGTTATAAACACTACATACTATCATGCCTGTACTTTCAAGGCTGAAGCTTGAGATTTAGAACTGCTGAAATCATTTTGTTTTTGCTCCGGTTCTCCTATGTGTTCAATCCGAATTTGTGAAAGTTTTTTTTTTTGCTTTCACTGTACTTTCAGGCCTATGTCCAGCAATGGACGAATATAGGCTGATGATGATGATGATGATGAATTTACTTTCTGCGTCTACTTTTTTGCTGAGTATTTATTATTTTGTAAGACCAGAACTTTCCCATTTCCACGGTGGAAATGTTACTAAGGTTTCATATCATCATCTTGCTGCCATTATCCTGTGGTCGGCGCAACACGTATTCTCCTTCTAATCTCCCTTATCAGACGTCACAGTATCATTTATTCCTTCTTCTTTCATATCATTCCTTAGACAATCCATCCATCTTCCTCTTTCTCTCCATCCATCAACATTAAGGTTTCATATGTTTGATATTAATGCATCCGCCCCTCCGCCACAGCGCTAGGCTCGCAGTGTATTTATGAGCACTAAGATTACTTTAGCTGCAAAATTAGACAAAGAGGGCATGATAGTAATGTAAAACAATAGTTTACGACACAGCCTCACCCCGATGCTCTTTTGTCCAGGTATTACTACTGCCATGTCTACACCCTAAGAATTCCGTGATCTATGGTCATCTCTCCAATTTCTCAGCGCAATCAGAGCAAGACAGATGTATCTATAGATAGTCTGTCTCAACACCGTGCGAACTTGTCGAGAGAGATTATAGAGAGTAAGCGATAGATAGGTAGCTGTAATATGAAATTATGGGGGTAATAGCTCTTAGGAATCCGGTTATAAACACTACATACTATCATGCCTGTACTTTCAAGGCTGAAGCTTGAGATTTAGAACTGCTGAAATCATTTTGTTTTTGCTCCGGTTCTCCTATGTGTTCAATCCGAATTTGTGAAAGTTTTTTTTTTAATAATAATATTCCATGAACTTGTAAAGGTCGCCGGAAGACGCTGGATGCAGGTCGCTTCCAACCGGTATATGTGGAGATCTAAAGGGGAGGCCTATGTTCAGCAGTGGACGTCCTATGGCTGAGATGATGATGATGATGATGATTCCACAACTATCACACAACGCCACCTAGTCCCAAGCTAAGCAGAGCTTGTGTCATATAGATAAATTACACCCAGACACAGAACAAATGATCGTGCTCATCACACAAACATTTGCCCTGGGTGGGAATCGATCCCACGACCTCCGGCATAGCAGTCAGGGTCACTTACCACTAGACCAACAGGCCTGAGAGATTTTAGTCACTTTGGAACATGTTTTCCTTTATAATATTTTATGAAAGTACTTCTTTGTTTATGAAGTTTTGAAACCATAATCTGACACCGGAAGATCAAAAGCTTTAAAGAAAAAATGTTGATTTGCGTTTGACCACCATCTTGTAATTCAAAATGAAACACAATAAAGCTATCATAATTCCGTTGTTAGTCAGAAGCTGACAAAGTCCGACAACCAGTCTTACAATGGGGTATGGTATTGCCCAGTTACTGGGTTGTGGAGAGGTCCAATAAGCAGTCGTTCCATGTAAAATACTGATATTCAGCATCATCTGGTTCGACTTGAATCCGACACTAATACAGTTGGGAAAAGGTTTGGCAGACTTATGATGAAAGCCATCATAACGAATCAACACAAAATTGATTCATCTCATTGTCATAGCGACCGCGCTATGCATGTGCTTGCGCAACAAATAGCGATACAATAGCGAACACTTTCTCTAAATTGCTTGGGGTCAACGTACGAAGTTCCGCTGTAGGAGATAAAACACCCACACATACATGACAATAGAAAACTTACTAGCTACTGACAACTAAGTACCTTGATTACTTTCGCTTTTTTTTATCGTGGTAAAATCATCAAATGAGTCCTCCCAGCCAGGGCAGGGGGCTGTCAGACTTGTACTGACTAAAATCCACGGTGTCCTTCAATAGACCTTTATGCTCCGGGGACATGATAGATCATTAGTCCCGCGACCCCGGCAGGCTTTATTACTTTCACTGACGTAATTTTCTAGCAATAAATTACCTACTACAGATTCATTAAAAGGCTTTTAATATTTAATTTTAACATTTTTGATTACCATTACTTTTGGTCGCGATTTAGTCGTTATGTCCATGTAAAATAAGCATACAAATTGTATATTGCATGGCTGTGTATAATTGCCGGAAAATTCATTTTGGCATCATTAAATTCCACACGCGTGAGATGAAACAAAAAACTGGTACTGACATCACTTCATCAGACTAGTACTGAGTTCAGACTAAAATCCCATTTTACGATTTTTTGTACGATTTATGAAAACAAAAAAAAAACTACATAGATTAGAATGATCGAATTCAAATTCCGAATAGCGAAACCCTGATACTTAAGGTTTTTTTGGTTGCAAAATCATCAAATGTGTTCTCCCGTTAAGTTATGATACTGTCAGACTTTTACTGACTGAAACTCCACCCCGTTCCTTCGATTGCCCTTTACATTCCAGGGTCACAGTTACATTTACAGACGGTCCCGTGACCCCGGAAGTTGTTTAACCCTATGGGGACCCCATCAGTTTACTGACAGCTCTTTTGGGCGTGTGTCGAACTCTAGGAGCCAAGAGCTTGATCGGGCGGCGAGCTACCCGTTACTCGCCGCCCGCAAGACCTGAAACTTAACCCTGACCTGGTTTTAAACGAGAGATTAAAACACTACTTATAACTTTGTAAGCAAACCAGATCGTGCTTAACAGTACTAACATAAATTTTCTCACAACGTAGCAGTAAATTCATACACAATTTATTATATCACCACGAGTCATCGACACAACCTTAAGCACACAATTTTACGGTTGAAGTGAGTTTTTTTCAATAAACTTCTTCTAGGGAGTCTGTGGGGCCCCGATAGTAACACTTCGCCTTTTTAGGGTTCCGTAGCCAAATGGCAAAAAAGGAACCCTTATAGATTCGTCATGTCTGTCTGTCTGTCTGTCTGTCTGTCCGTGTATGTCACAGCCACTTTTTGTCGAAAGTATAAGAGCTATCCTGTTGAAACTTGGTAGAAAGATGTATTATGTGAACCGCATTAGGATTTTCACACAAAAATCAAAACAACACAAATTTTGGGGGTGCCCCCCATACTTAGAATTGAAACTCAAAAAATTTTTTTCACCAAACCCATACGTGTGGGGTATCTATGAATAGGTCTTTAAAAATGATATTGAGGTTACTAGCATCATTTTTTTCTAAACTGAACAGTTTGCGCGAGAGACACTTCCAAAGTGGTAAAAAGTGTGTCCCCCCCACCGTAACTTCTAAAATAAGAGAATGATAAAACTAAAAAAAATGTATAATGTAGACCTCAACCAAAACTACCAACGAAAATTGGTTTGGATGAGATACAGTTAGCAGTTTTTGAGATATAGTACATTTTCAAAAACCGCAAATATAACTTTGCCATTCATACAAATACTATGAAAAACAAAGTTATTTTTATTGTTTGTGTATATTACTTACTAATCTCAATATAATTATATCTCTAATCTATGCTTGCTGCTACGGAACCCTTCATGGGCGAGTCCAACTCGCACTTGGCCGGTTTTTGTTCTTTACAAGAAGATGATAAATTTATTCAGGGCAACACCTGGGTATAACTCTTGACTTATTTTGTAAATTTAACTGAAATGATGTAGGTAATTTCTATTCAGTTCATAGCCTTTCTCAAGTTAGTGTCTGTTTTCAGTAAGTATTTTATTTTTTATTCAGGAATTGAGTAAACTCTATAATATCCTCGGTACGACCAGTTGTCAGACTTTCTGGCTACTGACAATCCACATTGTCAAAAGATCGACAACCAGGACCAACGAATTTACTGGCTTTTAAAGCATGGAGGAGGTATCATCGTGATGGTCACTCATCCTCGGATTGACTTCAAAAAACGTTATTGAACCCTGAAGATGGACTCATGTGGCTATTATAATCGAATAACCATAAGTATCTATTTTTTGTAGTGTAAAAGTCATCAAATGAGTCCAGAGCCCTCGGTGGAATGGAAGAGATTGTCAGACTACTTACTTACTAAAAAACGACCCTGTTCCTTCATATAAACACTATAAAAGCCTGAGAACAAGTATCTCAACTTAAGTTTTATTACTTTCGTTAAAATTGACAAAATATTTTACCTGCAAACCGCAACAAGCTCCTACTCCTGTCACTCACAGTGGTGTCAAAACTTCAGTCTATCTCCATTCCAAAGTTTACAAACATATTTCACGTTGTTACTAGACGCCAATTTGTCACCTACTTATGCAGGGACGGATTCAGTATAAGGACTTTTTGGGCCCAAGGCCCCGTGGGTAAAAAGGGCCACCAATCAACTCCTTTGGAAGATAATGGAAATTGCTGAGTGTTTTCGTATACCTTATGCCTAGTATTAAATCATTACAAAAGACAATTTTTGACATAACAGCAAGTTTGTTGTTTTAGGCAGTGCATTAATAAGTAGAAGTGGCAATAAGCAGGACATAGCACGCAGAACAGATACAGATAACCGATGGGGCCGTAAGGTTTTTGAATAGAGGCACGCACTGGCAAGCTCAGCGTAGGACCTCCACCTACTAGGTAGATACACGATTTGATGAAGTCCACAAGATCACACTGCATGCAAGCCGCTGACAACCAGTCCCATTGGAAATATATAAGGGAGGCCTATGTCCAGCAGTAGAAGTCCTACGGCTGAAATGATGATGAAGATGAATTAGGCATTAATATTAGCCCAGGGCCCCACAAACCTGCGATCCGCCCCTGCACGTAAGTTGAAACGCTTAATTAAAGGGAGCTGGTAAATTATGGAGTTTAACCAATGGGTTTAAACATAAACTTTAACCACGTAGTGTGTTTAAAGTTTGAGAAGTTGGGACATAGTTGTGTTTGAGGAAGTTATGATAAATGATAGCCTTGTCCCTGTCTTCGCCTGAGATGGAAGGAAATCAACCAGAAAAACGATGTGATAAAAAAAAATCCTTCGCCTTAATTTGGAAATCCATCGCCTAGTGGAACGGTACCGCAGGCAATTTTTTACTGGTGGTATCTTTTTGGTGACGGCTGAATGACCACACTGGCGGCGACAGGCCTCAACAGGCTACATGGTTCGCGTCCAGCCAAATGTTGGAGTTCGGCATCAAGCAGTTTTTACTGTGTTCCGTCGGTACACAGGAGTTTCAGCACCTTCTGAGCTAGGTAGTTCTACCTGCATCTTAGGTCTCATCTTTGCTTTTAGACTAGATTGAAAGATACCTGGAACGGTCCTTATGTACAAACGGACATGTCAAAAACCGAGGTTTACAGGAGAGCGTTTTTAGGGTTCCTTAGTCAAATGGCAAAAACGGAACCCTTATAGATTCGTCATGTCTGTCTGTCTGTGTGTCCGTCCGTATGTCACAGCCACTTTTGTTCGAAAGTATAAGAGCTATCCTATTGAAACTTGGTAAGAAGATGACTGTATTATGTGACCCGCATTAGGATTTTCACACAAAAATAAACATAAAACAAATTTTGTGGGTTCCCCCCCTACTTAGTTAGTTACTTATTTTTTTTTTCACTAAACCCATACGTGTAGGTCTTTAAAAATGATATTGAGGTTACTGATATATTTTTTTTTTCTAAACTGAACAGTTTGCGCGAGAGACACTTCCAAAGTGGTAAAATGTGTGTCCCCGCCCTGTAACTTCTAAAATAAGAGAATGTTAAAACTAAAAAATAATATAATGTAGACCTCAACAAAAACTTCCAAAGAAAATTGGTTTGGATGAGATATATTTAGCAGTTTTTGAGATATAGTACATTTTCAAAAACCGCAAATATAACTTTGCCATTCATACAAACACTATGAAAAACAAAGTTATTTTTTTTTGTATTTTACTTACTAATCTCAATATAATTATATCCCTAATCTATGCTTGCTACTACGGAACCCTTCATGGGCGAGTCAACCTCGCACTTGGCCAGTTTTTAATGTTCAAATCGCTCTAGAAATAATTCTATTATGTGGAGATAGTAAACAGGTGTTCCATGAAAAAACAGGTACCTAAAGGGTATTTTTTGACGGAGTTAAAGCCTGCTGGGTGTGGTAACCGTGGCTCCGGAACGTAAAGGGCTATTGAACCATGGATTTTAGTCAGTACAAGTCTGACAGTCCCTCTCGTCCTGCCCTGGGTGGGAGGATGAGGGTAATCATTTTACCACATAACAAAATAAGGTATTTGTACCTATAAATTTTATAACAGACCTACGGATAATTCTAACCAATTTTGTTACAAATGGTACATAATAAAATTCAGTAAAAGGTACTACGTCTTTGTAATTTCGAAATATAGGTGTCGTGATAATTATTAAACTTTCATTAATTGGATACTTATTTCCCCCAATTCGTACGTTAATTGCGTTGCTGAACTGTAATGAAGTAATTACGAATAAATTATTAGGATTCGACAATCGTTTGGGATAGACGTTACCTTCAGGCAATTGATACTATTAAAATGTAGATAGTATGTAAATAATATTTTAATTAAGCCTTGTTTTTTTTTCTTTTTTCGTAGAAATGATAAGTGCATTATTTATAAGTTGTAACTTTCTCCCTTTTTCGTGTGAGAAATGCCCATATATCAGGTGTTACAGTCAGAGAAATCGCGGGGCTGTCTCATCAGGTTAACCGTGGCCCTGGAACGTAAAGAGCTATTGAAGGATCACCGTGGATTTTAGTCAGTACAAGTCTGACAGTCCCTCTCGTCCTGCCCTGGGTTGGAGGACTCATTTGCTTACCACGTTAAAAAAAAAAGATCCAGAGAGAGATCTCCTTCTTTCATTTTGTCGAAATATTGTGAGGGAACTAAAAAAAAACATTATCCGTCGTACCACAAAAACTTTTAAACGTGTGTTGAACATGGTTGAACACTTGTCTAAAAAATGTCAAATTATGACGTTGAAATAAGGTTCGTTTTGCAGTCACACTTTTTTTAAACAAGTGTTCAACAGATGTTTAAGTTTTTGTAGTAAGGCTATAAATCTTTTAGAAAGCTTTAGATTAATGGATCCTAAGATGCTGCTTTCCATTTCCTCTCATCAAAGCAATATAATTATCTGTATTGATACTTTCACGAAGTTAATTTTTCGTCATGGCAACATGTATTTCACAATCACGTTGTTACTCCCATTCCCGAGAAAATAACCTAAACATATCACAAAAAAGCATTTTCAACAAAAATCTTAATTTCGTGGAAATATTATCTGATTAAATCAATCAAATCAAATCAAATCAAAGCGTTTATTTCAAGTAGGCCAGTTACAGGCACTTTTGAATTGTCATAGACAAAAATATTATTAAACACTAAAAAGTTATGGTGCTACAGTCCCAGTCACAAGACATAAAAACTGTGAAAGTACCGTAGATGCCCATTCCAAGAAGTAGATCTCTATGGAGAAGAACGGGCAAGAAACTCCATGGACACTCTTTTTAAATCGCCAAAATTATTACAAAACCTTTATTACATCATTCATTTTGAGATGATACATTATGTGAGAACGATGTAGCAAGTTAAAAGTGTCCATAGTAGAAAATTAAAACAAAGACAATTCAGAAACAAACAAAATGATCAATAGATAGTTAAAATAAACCGTGGCAACTAAGAGATGACCAGTCCCAACTGACAGCGCCCGTTCACGAACATGACACATGTATCAGCACCATTCAGCTCAACCATTTTGAAGGGAGCTAAATGATCCGACACACGCGCCACCATCAGCGAGACATTTGAGTGAGCATGACATACTCTCAACCGCCAGGGTTATTCAAGTCAATAAGAGACGTAGGTACTCAGTGAATGATAGCTCCGAGGAACATAGTACTCACACAATGCTGGCTATGAAACTATATAATACTAGGATGATTGAATCTATACAATGCAAATACAGTTGTACAATCTTCATCAGCTCCAACAAGAATATTAAATAAACGCTATCAATATTTATCCTACACTGTCAGGTGGAGCAGGACCAGCATGGAGCCAAGCATTATCATCAGCAATATAATCGCTTAGTTTATAATAAGCCAGCTTACATAGTGTGCGTTTAATACATGATTTAAATTTAGTCTCATTCAATTCAAGAACATTTTGTGGTATTTTATTATAGCACTTTAAACAGTATCCCATGAAAGAATAGTCCACTTTGGCGAGTCTGAAGCCCGGCTGAACTAGCTGATCCCTATTTCTAGTGTGATAGTTGTGTCTGTCACCTCTCTTACTGAAAAGATGCAGATTTTTCCTAACGTACATTATATTTTCATAGATGTATTGACAAGCTACTGTCATAATGTTAATTTCCTTAAACAGTTCTCTTAGAGAATCGCGTCTACGGAGATTGTATATGGCCCTGATGGCTCTCTTTTGCAGGATGAAAATAGATTCGATGTCGGCAGCCCGTCCCCACAATAAAATGCCATAAGACATGATACTGTGAAAGTAACTAAAATAGACGATTCTAGCAGTATCTACATCGGTAAATTGACGGATTTTTCGCACAGCGTATGCTGCTGAACTTAGCCGCCCCGCAAGAGTTGTTAAATGGGGACTCCATTGAAGCCGTGCATCAAGCGTAATCCCCAGGAAAACTGTTTTATCGACAAATTCAAGTATTTCTTGATTCAATACTATATCATAATTTGTGCTTTTAACATTTGGTAAAGCAAATCTTATACATTTGGTCTTTTTTCCATTTAATACTAAATTGTTTGCAGTAAACCAGTCATGTACCTGCCGTAAGGCATCATTTACGTTGTCTAGATTTTGGGCCCGTCTATTTATCTTAAAAATTAGGGAAGTGTCATCAGCAAATAACACCATATTGTGAGGTTGTTTTTTTAATAAATAGGGTAAATCATTAATATATACAAGAAAGAGAAAAGGACCCAATATTGAGCCTTGCGGAACCCCCATTTTTACCTTTAAACCTTGTGAATTCACACCATTTATCTGAACTTGCTGCTGTCTATCACACAAATAAGATTTTACCAAACTAATTGCAAGTTTACTTAGACCGTAGTGCTCAAGTTTAAAAAGCAAAGTATCGTGATTTACGCAATCAAATGCTTTGGAGAGGTCACAGAATATTCCTATAGCGTCTTGTGCCTCTTCCCATGCAGTAAATATGTGCTTCAATAAGGTGACACCGGCGTCAGTTGTACAACGTCCCTTGGTGAAACCATACTGTTGATCATGTAAAATTTTATTGGTGTTAAAATGGTTAAGCATCTGATTAAGCATTACCTTTTCAAAAACCTTGCTAAAAACGGGCAACACGGATACTGGTCTATAATTATTAGTGTCTTTAGTGTCTCCGGATTTAAAAAGAGGTATGACTTTACTGAATTTCATTAAATCCGGGAAAACTCCTTGGTCTACACACAAATTAAATATTAAAGCCAAGTATGGTGCTATAGTCTCTACTATGGAAGTACAAACTTTTATCGACATTCCCCAAAGATCTTCTGTTAGCTTAATTTTGATTTGTTTAAAAGCTTTAATAACCGTCATGGGGTTTATGTGCTTAAATACAAATTCAGCCGAGCAGCCAGACACGTTTGCCTTTAATAAAGAAATTGCGATATCGGGAGAGGAGTTTAGAGCCTCCGTGGTCTTTAATGGTATATCAGTAAAGAATTTTACAAATTCTTGGGCTACATCCCGATTTGAACTTATAGTACCATGTGGTGTCTCCAACGTATACTTGGTGCTACGTGTTTTTTTCCTGCCAGTCTCGTCATTTATTACTTTCCAGACTGTTTTGATTTTATTATCTGATGTTTTGATTTTATTACTTATGTACATGGCTTTAGCAGTTTTGCAAGTATTTCTGAACACTTTCGAGTATGTAGAAACAAACTTGTTAAAAGTTTCAGTGTTGATGTAAGGCTTAAGGCCATAGAGCTCAAATAGTCTTTCCCTACTTTTTCTTATACCTGCAGTCGCCCAGTCACTAAAAACAAATTTAGGGCAAATAGTTTTAGTCTTCTTTTCAAAAGTTTTATTGAATTCGGTGTGAACTATTGAAAAGAAACTGTCGTAAAATTTATTAACTCTAATGTCGTCCACACTAGGGCTCATCACACTTAATCTGTTGAATAGGGAATTATTAAATTTATTTAATTTGTTAGTTGTTATTTGTCTATATGAAATCTGAACTTGTTGTTTAATTGTTTTACACCTAAACGTTACCGTTTGTCCACTATGATCAGACGGCAGACAACTAACTATTGCTTTATCGGAATAATCACAATTGCAGAAAACATTATCAATACAAGTAGCAGAAGTTGGAGTCACCCTAGTAGGTTCCATAAAAATATTGGTCAAATCAAATGACTTAAAAAGATTTAATAATCTATTACTATTTAAATTTTCTTCTAAAATATTGATATTAAAATCTCCACAAATAACTGCAGATTTATTACAATATAAAATAATGCAGATTCTTGTCAAGTAAATAAAATCATGAAAATCTTATCTAAAGGCAACTGAAAAGGTTCAATGAACTCGTCGCTGGTAACCTATCTACTACTAATATTATAAGGAAGAAAGATTTGATTGTTTGTTTGGATCGAATAGGCTCCGAAACTACTTGACCGATTTGGAAAATAAGGAAGTTTCCATTTTAACAAAAATTAAAAATACTTATTAAAATTGTAAGGCAAAGAAATTATAATAAATATGGTGAAAGAATTATTTTAATAACTTGAAAAATGACAAAATTAATCCACTTTTACTGAATCCCGAATTAATTTTGAAATGCACGCGGAGCATTTGGTCTGTGACGTCACAAGTCTCTACGCGCAGGTGGGCGGTAAGCGCTTAACGGCTGTTTCGACTATTTCGTGGTTTGTTACTCACAGTAAGTACATGGAATGCGGTGTTTAAGTGTATGTAGTGTATGAGTGTGAAGTATTAAGTAACCTTATTAATATATTTCGTATAATATACTATCTTTTAGCTAAGTAAAAACTAGATTATCTGGAGGCGACTGCCCTCCAGCGCGTCTATGAGTGGCGCGTGGAGGCGCAGCGCCGGGGTGTATCCCCGCTGCCTCGAGAAGTCGAGGCGCGGCGGGAAGAGGTCCGGCGCGATCTCAGGGCAGTATGGAGGGAACGACTGTCGCAACCGACGGCCGGGCACGCCGCAATAAGCACGCGCACGCGGCGGTAAGACCCCTCTTTGAGGAGTGGCTGGATAGGCGTCACGGCGTCGTGACCTACCGCATGACGCAGGTCCTCACCGGACACGGAAGTTTCGGGAGGTGTACCTGTATCTGAGGAGAAAGGAGGAAACGCCTGGGTGTAACCACTGCGATGATCGCCCGGAGGACACCGTAGAGCATACGGTGCATGACTGCCCCGCTTGGGCAGAGCACCGACGTGTCCTCACGGTGGCGATAGGCGGAGACCTCTCGCGCCCGGCATTGGTCGCGGCCATGCTGCGGGGCGAGACGGAGTGGGAAGCGGTCGCCTCCTTCTGCGAAGCAGACATACTCGCGAAGGAGGAGGCGGGCCGCGTGAGGGAGAGGACAATGTCCTCCCTCCGCCCCACCCGCGGTGGTGGACGCTCACGGCGACGGACGTCGCAAGACGATCTCCGGCCACCGTAGGCGCGGGTATGCGAGCGGCGAGTAAAGGGCAACTCGCTGCCCGACCATGAACCATGCCCGGATCGACGGCGCGTTGTGTTCCACGCGCGCCTCAAAAAGCGTCAGCATAATGACGGGGCCCCCCTCTAGACGGCCAAAGCCTGCCGGGGTCGTGTGACTTATCTCATTACCGTGACCCCAGAACATAAAGGGCTATTGTATATCGGTATATCCATCGTCGATAAAACTGTAGGATGGTAAATTACATGAAATAGGTACTTACAACTTGCGTATGAGATAATCATCGACATTTTTTATTGTTTATTCAACCAAATATTAATGACTAGAGCTTACCCGTCTTTGCATATTTAATCCGTATTCCATTTATACATATTTTCCCATTGCACCTTCGTTAAAAACATTACATTGACCTGATATAATCATAAACATGACCAACTTATTGCATAAATTCCTTTTGTAAAGCACACAACAACAAAAATAGACGATTAAAATGGGCTAGTCTGCCGCGCCTGGCTGCCTGTGGCGTTTTGTCAACGAAATGCATCAGGTAGTAACAATTGCGCGCAGATAAGAAATAAGAAATCTGGCAACAGGCTAAACAGGTTTTCGAACTAATTAGCAACATAGCCTACTATCACGCGATCGTCCTTTTGTTTATTTTTATTCGTTTTACCTACATTGTATACACTTATGTTGTATATAATGTACCTTGTATTTATATAATTTGTATATATATTTTTAAATATGTATCTATACCTATTTGCCTTTGTATTATATCTATATTTTATATAAGTAGTAGTATTAACAAGCGACACCATAAATCATGTTATAAAGCTGTTTTACATCCGTAACATCAACATTACAGGTCCAGTTGAAAACCAGCGTCGAGCACTAGGTGCTCGACATTTTTGCTGAACTGGGCCTTTTTGGCGCAGCCGTGAGACACACACAAATTATCCTTTTATTTTATTTTTTTTCTTTTGTGTTAGATATAGGTTTTTAAGTTTTTTTATTTTTTTTTTCTGTGTTTATTTTTATTTCGAATGTGTGTGTCTATCGTGGTCCCTTTGCGCCAAATAAATGTTTTTTCTTTCTTTCTTCTTTCTTTATTGAAGGACACCGTGGATTTTAGTCAGTACAAGTCCGACAGTCCTTCCCGCCCTGCCCGGGAGGACTCATTTGATGATTTTACAACGCAACAAAAATAAAAAAGGAAAAACTCGATTAAAGTAAAATTTAGACGATGGAGAGTGGATTTATGCGTGGACAGTCTAACAATTTACCAAAAGTGAAAACACCATTTAGCTCTTTTTTTATCTTTGGGCACCGTAAAATAATGTTTATCGGGTGCAGTTATGGTTGTATTTGTACACTTGGGAACGATACAATATTTATGATGTACAGACGCCAGCACATCAAGCCACTACAATCTGTCAGATTTCTTTAATAGATTTTCAGACTTTATTTCTAGAGCATTAGGTTCAAGGTTCATTGGGAAAAATTGACAGTTTCGGGTAGCTTGGCCTGCTGGCGTCTGTACTTTCACATCAGTTTGCACGGTTTCCATAATGGTTCTACAACGATAATATTTGTTCCGTCTTGCTTGAACCAAAAGTAATAACCGTCTGAGGTGACCGCGCATCGACGACTAGACTCGAGCGAGTGACGAGACTTGTGACGTCATGAGATTGTTGACCGTCCGCGCGCCGAGAAGTTTTAAAGCGGACGGGAAAAGTATCATAACTTCGTCATTTATGAAGATAATTGAAAAAAAAAATCAATGGGCTTCATTGCAAGTTTAGTACTATTTTTTAAATATAAATTGGAAACTTCCTTATTCTTTCACTGTTGGGAAGCTACACTACCCCGGTGAACATAGGCATATATGTATATATTTATTCAAAAAACCGGCCAAGTGCGAGTTCTACTCGCCCATGAAGGGTTCCGTAGTAGCAAGCATAGATTAGGGATATAATTATATTGAGATTAGTAAGTAATATACACAAACAATAAAAATAGCTTTGTTTTTCATATGTTTGTATGAATGGCAAAGTTATATTTGCGGTTTTTGAAAATGTACCTACTATATCTCAAAAACTGCTAACTATATCTCATCCAAACCAATTTTCGTTGGAAGTTTTTGTTGAGGTCTACATAATATAGATTTTTTTTATTTTAACATTCTATTATTTTATAAGTTACAGGGGGGGTGGACACACACATTTTACCACTTTGGAAGTGTCTCTCGCGCAAACTGTTCAGTTTAGAAAAAAAATATTTTAGTAACCTCAATATCATTTTTAAAGACCTATCCATAGATACCATTTTTTGGAGAAAAAAGCATTTTTGAGTATCAATTCTAAGTATGGGGGGCACCCCCAAAATTTGTTTTGTTTTTATTTTTGTGTAAAAATCCTAATGCGGTTCACATAATACATCGCGTGCGCTGCGAAAACTATTGATTATAGAACAAAATAATGTAAGTACTACGACTTTGCAAAACATAATTATATTAATAATTATCTACAAAAAATATCGGGACACCATTTATGTCCATTTTTATCTTTTGAAATATTTGTTTAATACCCGTGTAAAGCCGGGGCCGGCT
Organism: Agrotis exclamationis; assembly: GCA_950005045.1. Classification (NCBI taxonomy): domain Eukaryota; kingdom Metazoa; phylum Arthropoda; class Insecta; order Lepidoptera; family Noctuidae; genus Agrotis; species Agrotis exclamationis. The sequence continues at coordinate 3,658,975 of OX465433.1, read as the reverse complement.
GCTAGTAGATTATATAAATCGAATGAAATCCCTAGAGCGGTGTCAACAAACTCGAGAAATATAAACCTTTTCAAATAAACAGTTGTTTATCTCTGGTCTTGTTTATGTCTTCATAGGTATTGTTTTTGGAAGGTTATTGGAGGTTATTCGCTGAAATTCAGGTTGTTTCAGAGGCAGAAATACAGAATGATGGTGTTGCTTAAGGCGCGGTCTTATCTCAATATTCCCAAAAATTGGTTTCTTAGAACGTCGAGTATGACGTAATGTAAAAAAACAAGCAACGCGAAAAATACAGTGAACAGAGAAGGGTATAAAGAAGAATTTAAACCGAACAGAATAATAAATAAGAGTTTGATATTCCCAATAAAAATTGGGAAGTTGTAGCACAAAAATAAACTTTGACGTCGAAGATCTCTGTATTTCCAGCGATAACAACACTTTTTTTTTTAAGAATTTAGTAGGTTTTCCATTTTTTTAAAACTTTAACCAAACCATTATTTAATTTTATGTCTATATTTTAAATAATCTAAAGAAAAGCAGTAAAATAAATGCCCATTCGCAGCTTACGTCACATTTCAACACAAATATCATTTTTTCAATTTTCAATCTTATTGACGCTCCATAGTGGTGACAATAGTTTACGCAGTCATAAGCGATTAAAATCGTAGTCAGTCCGCGCCTTAAGTAATATGTTTTAGCACAAATTGTAACTTATTATATTTTATTTTGTTTGCAGGTACTGAGGAGTGGCCAGTTTAAAACACTGTTTATGTCAAACTAAAGGTAATAATTATTTTATATTCAAACTTGATTTCATTATTTTAATTATCTGTAATGCATAAAACTTTAAGTATTGATTTGACTCTGTGGTTTAAAATCATCAAAACGAGTCCTCACTGCGCTTAGTGGAGTAAAAAGGACTGTCACACTCAGTGAGTAAACCCACTCTATTCTTTCGGTTGCTCTTTGCGTTTCAGGGCTTTGATAATCTTCTTTAATTCTTTTCACCCTAGACAATAGACAATCGATTTCAAAGCTGCTCTTATTTGTACAACTATACATTCGATTATAGCGACAAACTTCCCGGTAACTTAAACCACTGAAAATGTTTTTACTTTTACGACATTATGTTTTGCTCAAAGAATGTCACGTTGATTAAATTAAAAGGAAATCTAGACAACTCATTATAATAATTGATAAACCAAGTACTTGAATAGTTTATCAATAAATACCAAATGCGGAATTTCAAACATGACACCAGCAGCTATTATAATAATAACACTTCTAAGTTAGTGAAAAACGATCCTATAACGGTAACAATATGATACGTTACTTCTGTATTTACATCGTTGAAGAACACAATTACCGAAAAATGCTCATCATCATCATCATCAGCCGGAAAACGTCCACTGCTGAACATAGGCCTCCCCCTTAGACCGCCACGCCGAACGACAATTCGCCACTTGCATCCATCGGTTGCCCGCGACCCTCACGATGTCGTCGGTCCACCTAGTGGGAGGCCTACCTACGCTGCGTCTTCCGGTCCGTGGTCGCCACTCGAGAACTTTTCTTCCCCATCGGTTGTCAGTTCTACGAGCGATGTGGCCTGCCCATTGCCACTTCAACTTGCAAACTTTATGAGCTATGTCGGTGAAAAATGCTCATAAAATAAAAACTACTGAACTAAACCGAAAGATTTATGGGACCAAATGATAGGCATACTGCATCGAACAAAAAAAGAATAATCAAAATCGGTTCACCCAGTCGTAAGTTATGAGGTAACAAACATCAAAAAACAGTCGAATTGAGAACCTCCTTCTTTTTTTGAAGTCGAACGTTTTTTTTTTAATTTAGGACAAGCCCACCACACTATTCCCAAACCGCTGCAACTCCTGAAAGCCAGAATCAACAGTGGTAACCACCAGAAAATCGCCGGGACAGTGAAGCTCGACGTGACCCGGAGAATGAATTTACCTGTCTTGGATCCTGCAACGAAATTAATCAGAAAAGAATAGTGGAGGAGTAGTAATAACAATTATGTTTCAGAAGTGTGAAGTCGGTTAATAAAATGAGCGAGATCCTATTGCAAACCTGATGCAGTAATAAAAATTAAACTGACACAGTTCACGTTTCAACTTCACAGTCCCAACATAATTATACAGGTCCCAACAATATGCTGATATCAGGAATTTTCATCAAAATGTTTGTAATATGAAACGTATAGTTTCAGTCCAAAACTGTACAGTTGGCAGATAACATTGCTCGCTGTTTAATTATGTAGTTTGAAATGAACGAGTAATGTGAAAAGTTGCTAACGGATTCATTGCCTTTGTTAGTTGTTAGGGACACGTGTGTATGTGGAACACACGGATATGAGGAACACGGGTATAAGAAACACGGGTATTATAAAATTAAAGAATATAACAGACACCTAAGTCCAAAAAGACAAGAAATAAGTAATTTCTAGAAAATATGGGTAAGTATGCGAAACACAGGTTAGAGGAACATGGGTATGAGGAACATAGGTTTGAAGAACATGGGAACAAGTTGTAAAGTTTCTGAGCCCCTGCTGATAAAAGAAGATGTTTGGATCAGCTTTGCTATTCTCTAAGATTCTCTAGGATTAGCTCGTCGACGAGTGGACGTCTTTAATAGATTTTCAACTTTATCCTTGAGAGTATAAAGTTTAAATCCAGGCGTTGTCTTTGGAAAATTGCACCAAACAATGTCTGCTAGTCTGCTAATGGACACAACACCTTTCTGATGGATTCTAGTTGTCGTGTTTTCCTATGCTACTGTTTACTGTGCAAATTGATATAAATTAGATAGGTATCTAATCAACTGAATCTCGAGTTTGTAATAAAAAAAAACTTCAAATCATGCAAAATAAAAAGTTTATTCCATAACAAAACCAAAACTTTCCATCAAAGATTGCTACTCCTTACTTTCCCCTTTCCAAGAAAAATGACATTGAAAGATTTAATGTGAACCTATCAAATGAAACTACCTAACTAACTCGTGATCCGAGTTTTCCGCTCTGAATGAAAATAATTTTCCGGAAAAAGCAATCTAAGGGAAAAGTTTTTCCGTTAACGGTAACAGATATATATACGTCACGAATCGGGGTACAGAAGGGACACATTCGTCATTGAGTAAAGCCAAGGGACTTTTGATAAGGGACGCGGTGGATTTGCGACTTTTTTGTCGGGTCGCAATGTTGTGTCGGGGGTTTTGGGTTCGTATTTATTACGAGTTAAGTCTGTTTTATTGCTTTAATGATAACTAGTTGTTAGCCGCGGTTTCACTCGATGCTCGGCATCTTTTGGCTGTAGCTTGATAGCCTGTATCCTTCCTTGATAAATGGATTAACCAACACAATAGTTATTTGTGCAACAAGAGAGCAAAGTCGTTTTTTGCTGCGAGTGCTGATTTTGAATCCTGAGCAAGCGAAGGATTCAACGATTGAATCACGAGCGTAGCGAGTGATTCTAAAGTTGAATCCTGAGTGTGGTGAGGGATTCAAAGGCACGAGATGCAAAAAACTTTGCTCTCGTGTAACACACATAACTTTTCACTTCAGCAGCGAGAACACTTTAGGAGATAGTAAATATTTACAGGTTAAATATCAGTTTTATTTGCAGTAAATACTTATTTTCGTTTAAATACAACAATAAGTTAAAAATTCAATAAATTACAAAAAGACATAATTATCTTTTTGCAAAATTGCTTTAGTTAAGCCTAGGACAAATTTCCGAACGTGTTTGTCTTTGAGGTCAAATTCAAAATCGGAACTTCGAAAGGGCACAGAATACCTAATAGGGCTGGTCTTTGTCTCTCTCTCTTTCTAATGGCGGGAAAGAGATAGAGTGTAAATGTTTCGAATTGTAAGATTAACCCAAGGCTGAGTAAGATGTTCGCGGCTTTCTGAAAACAAAAATTAAAAAGTTACTTTGTCTCAGCAAGCATGAGCAAAATCGCATTTTGCTCACTGATTTCAGGCAGCAAAACCTATATGTTTGAGCTACTGAAGTGAAAAAATATTTCTTGAATTCGAACCAGTACTTTCTGAGATGTGTTCAACTAAACAAAGAGACTAACCAACTCTTACTTACTCGTAACTTACTTAAGTATAGTGCAAAATAAAAACATTTCGGGCCTGACTAACTTTTTGACAGCTGTCAAAATGGCAACATTGTATTGTTTAAAAAAAATGGCAACATTTTGATCACGTGCTCTGTACTGATGATTCTTGTATGACTGAAAGTTATTCTTTTGTTTTGACATAATAACGTTCATTATTCTAATTTGTGATTGTAATAACATAAAATATCTTTTATTTTAAAACTTTATTGCATATTTTATGTGGAGCAGGTGCGCATACTATCCAATTTTATTGCTAGATAAATTAACTTTTGTGCGAAAATGCTCTTTTAACTAGTTCAGAGACATAAAATTCGTTGTAAAAATAACTCTGACACAATAAAATTGAAGTTAATTTTAAATCATTCCTTAATTTTTATTTTTAAATACGTGAATTATGAATGTAAGAGCAAAGCTTTCAAGAACTTTATTCCATTGTGTTAAAAGCATAAACTAGATACTCGTGGGCTTCGGATATGTTCATACATTAATAATAATATTCCACAACTATCACACAACGCCATCTAGTCCCAAGCTAAGCTGAGCTTGTGTTATGGGTACTAGACAACTGATAAACATACTTTTATATTTCTAAATACATACATATTATAGATAAATTACACATTTTGGTAACATATATTTTTACTAACGCTGTCTAACGATTGCTCTATAATCCTTACATGAAACACTCAAAAATGCTGACACAAATTAATTAGTATGATAGTAAAACGTGCAAACGAGGAAATAGAAGATTCAGCTTCTGAGTGTGAGTTACGGTAGCCCAACGACCATTTATATCTAGACGCCTCATGCACGATCTGACTAACGAAAATTATTCTGTCAAGTCGCTGAGGTACGACGTAAGCGAGGGGGACGGGGTACTGCGTTCTGATTGGCTAACTCAAGGCCAGTGCGACGAGGGGACTCACAGGAGTGGTCGAGTCACGACGGTTTTAAGATTTTTTTACCTAATGTGTTGACAGACATCGGTCGCCTGTGATTAGGAGTCTAGATAATTAAATGGTCGTTGCGGTAGCCTAAATTGGTAAGGCGTCTGGAATACTTATCTAAAAGACGCGGGTTCGACTCCCACTCGCTGCTGAATTTTTCTTTCCTCAAACATCATCTTTGCTGATACAAAGTCGTTCAGTCAGCCATCAGCCCTTATTTGGAGCGTAAGCTTGAAAAGTAATCCTATCGAATCGAATCAGTCGCCACAATAAACCGTATATATTTATAGAAAGCAGTATTAACCCCACAAAATATTAAGGTATCAAGGAATTTATGGATCAAACCCACTTTTGGGTAATGTTGGAAGTCATTCTGCCTCATTTGTCGATAGTACGATTTATTAGGGTCTCTTTAAAAAAAAACTAGAATGCCTAGGAATGTTTTTTTAATCCACTTTGTGCTATGTTCTGTTGTAAGGCCCAAGGGAGTATCGCATCACATCATCATCAGCCTATAAATGTTCCCACTGCTAGGACACAGGCCTCCTCTCTGAGAGAGGGAGTGGGCCATAATCCACCACGCGGGCCCAGTGCGGGTTGGTGGATGTCACATGTCTTCGAATTTTTGGTTCTAGGACATGCCGGTTTCCTCACGATGTTTTCCTTCACCGTTTTGAGAGCAGTGGTGATGAAATAAATTACACAAAGTAATGCGCCTGGCTGGATTCGAACCCACGACCTACAACTCGTAAGTCGGGGCGGATACCACTGGGCCACCACTGCTCTCAAGGACTGACTGCTCGGTAATTCAAAAGTTTTTTCTAGGTATTCTACCTTGGGAACCCCCTATGGCACCTGAGCTAATGACACCTTAACTATTCCACACACGGCTCCTGTTTTTTTTTTTTAAATGCCAGGTGCTCAATGTGAAATAGGTACCTCGTTTTTTCAACTACACACATCAAAGAAGTTGGCGATCACTTTGAAAAATCGCCACATGCATCTATCGGTTGCCCGAGACCCTCACGATGTCGTCGGTCCACCTAGTGGGAGGCCTGCCTACGCTGCGTCTTCCGGGCCGTGGTCGCCACTCGAGAACTTTTCTTCCCCATCGCCATCGATTATCAATTCTACGAGATATGGGGCCTGCCCATTGCCACTTCAACTTGCAAATTTATTATTATTATTCTCTTATTGATTGGTTTCCATATATCTACAACATACCATCATTAATACATCACAATTCCATTCAAAACTACCCACATACCACAACAATGACCGTCCAATCAAATATTAATATCGCCATTACACGCTCAATGAGCCCGCATCCGCTGCAGCGATGCTAAGCAGTGCTATAAATACTGTAATAGAATCAATAAACTTTATAGCTTCGGCGGTAGTTTAGCTGGATACTGCTGAGTGGTCTTAAACACGAAAATGGCTTAGCTTTTGACTTCTTGTGGGTGAAATTCAAGGCTGGTTGATAGGTTATGTTATGGTCTCAGTTATTACTTAGCTTTATGACTTTGCTGTATTAGTTTTAGTTGAATTAAAGCCATTAAAGCCACCAACTGCCTCGTTGGCTTTGTGGTCGCAAGCCACCTTAGATTGAATTATATTGTGGCTTCGTCCTCGAGATTAGCATAATACCATGTAGTTACGCCTACTAGTACATGCCATTCCACACTATTTTGAGAGTATTTGATTTGATTTTTTTTTGTTTTGTGGGTAGTTTAGTCTACTTGGATACAGCTCTCGCAATTCGTGTCATTCGCTTTTTAGTGCTCCGCCGTTCCACACGCGCTCGTTCGAAAAAAGTTATTATAAAAATGTAATAGTGTAGTGTTATTGTTAAAATTAAAATAATCCATAAAAGAAAAAGTGTGATCGTTTAATAACGAAAAATTAGAAGAACACGTGGCGTTGATCGCGTGATCGTCATTACACGGAAGACTACGAGTTTTCGTCAACGGTTTGCTCACCATCACAAGGTATGTTTTCTTTTTTCCATCCTATAATATGAGTCCGTACCTAATTACACATTTTATATTCTTTCTATTTTTAAATTAATGATCTGTTAGATCCATTAATATGAAAACGGACGATACTTATATACGTCTTGTTTAGTTTTTAAATACAAAAGAATATCATATACCTGTGGTTTTCCTTTTGCTCAAGAAATTAGTGCTACCGACACTAATAAGGGCCAGAATAATCTAAGAATAATGTATAGGCCTATGATAATTGCATTTACCTACCTTACAGTTGGTAATTCAAGCACAAACCATTTTTGCCCGCTTAGATAGAGCATGCAAATATCTTTACATTATTGCTTACATAATGTTTTCTTTATAGTTTTATACCAATGTTGGCAAAGTGTTTCTTAAAATTTTATTATTAAAAATAATTCACAATTTCATACTTTTAAGATGTTGTTATTCCTAATTAGGGAATAATAGTCTGCGGACAGTATCTGCTTGCATTGAGACTGTTTCGTTCTGTTATTTTTTCAACTACATATACCTAAGTATGCTTTATCACAACTTGGGACCGTAACTTAAAATATAATATTGATTTACATAAATTGGGACTGTTATATGGTGCTTGATAAAATTGTTTGCGGACAGTACGTGTTGTCATAACTGGGGACTGTCTCTTACAATCGAATATTAAATAACATTGCACGGCTACAGGGGACCTTGTCTCCTTTTACACAATGCAACGGTCAGGTCAGACCTACATCAGCCCTATAAATCTAATGCAGTCACTTTCCAGCCCAAGGAGCAGTACATTGGGACTGTGGTATGGTGCTTGATAAATGTGTTTGCGGACAGTACTTGTTATCACAACTTGGGACTGTCTCTTACAATCAAAAATCGACTCGTATTGCAAGGCTAAGCTACAGGAGACTTGATGTCTCATTTTACACAATAAAAGGGCCATGTCAGACTTATATCTGCTTTAAAAATCTAATGCAGTCACTTTCCAGCCCAACGAGCAGTACATTGGGACTGTTGCATGGCGCTTGGTAAAATTGTTTGCGGGCAGTACTTGTTATTACAACTTGGGACTGTCTCTTACAAAATTGTTTGCGGGCAGTACTTGTTATTACAACTTGGGACTGTCTCTTACAATATAATACTGACTTGCAAGGCTACAGGGGACGTTATGTCCCCTTTTTACACAATCTAACGGTCATATCAGACCTATATCAGCCATAAAAATCTGATGCAGTCACTTTCCAGCCCAACGAGCAGTACATTGGGACTGTTGCATGGTGCTTGGTGAAATTGTTTGCGGACAGTACGTGTTATCAAAACTGGGGACTGTCTCTTACAATCAAATTGTTTGCGGACAGTACGTGTTATCAAAACTGGGGACTGTCTCTTACAATCAAATATTGACTCGCATTGTCAGACTTCAGGGGACTTTGTCTCCTTTCTTAGATGGAGAATATAATAAAATTATAAAACAATGAAATTGTTACATCAGACCTATATCAGCCATATCAACGATTCTCCTGATCTACAAACAGATGTAGACTTCACGCAGTCTGAAGTGGACCAGGAACCAGATCCAATCCTTTAAATTTAAGGTAAAAATAAAAGCAGCTGTCTTAATACTATTAATTACGATTACGCAATAAAACAATTCAAGAGCACAGTGCAGGTTTTGACCTGCACCAAGGATAAAACAGCTTGTGTAAGTACATCGACTGCCAATCAGCTAGCCAGCTCGTCCAAGCAGCCTCAGCATCAACAGCAGCGGTGAAACTACAGACCAAACCAGGTGAACCAGGTGAAAGCCTGCTGTTCGATTGTCTTGCTTTTATAAAGAATGCTTGATGATCAATCAGGATCCAAAGATCCTTTCATATACATAAAAAGAGTTAAAAACTCCCTTTTTTTTTTTTTTTGTCGGACATAAATTCACGCAATACCTGCGAGTATTCGGAAATGATTCTTTTCAAAAAGAGCTCATTTAATTGAAGCCATCGATAAATGGTTATCATTAGGAGCTACTTCCGGATATGTAAAGCTGACCCTGGCCAATAATTGTCAAAAATCTTTTAATACTAAAGTACAACTAAATGCGTCTTAGCTAGATGCATCTTAACTTAAACAAGCGGTTTCCCGCGGTTTCAACCCCATTGTTACTATTGGTCAAGACATTATATGCTACAAGTAGCATGATATTAGCTTAATAGTCTTCTTAGATAAATAGATATAATCTATTTTTATTCAACACAGAAAGGGTTTTTACAATTCAAACCCGTATTTCCCTGAGATTGACACGTTCAATCAAATAAACTCTTCAGGTTTCTAATATTACATACCTAAGTATATATTTAAAAATATTACATGAATATAGAATTAAAATCTGTGAATAGATTTATTGATACTAACCACTTTTCATTGGAAGACTCGAAAACAGTACTAAAACTGATATCAAGAGTTAAGTTCTATTGACATAAAGGATAACATTGATAAACTGGATAGAAAATATCTCCAGTTCTATTTGAGCATTCTATTTTTGAATTTAATACCTAACCTTTCGCCCAAAATACTGCTCCGTTTTGTATTCACAAAGGTAATGAAACCAGTCATGAAAATATTTAGGTAAACACTTATAATATATTTACAATGAATATTTAGACGTCATTAGCTTTATGGATGAGGATTATCTCTCTTGCAGATTTATATGACCACTTTCATAAAAATCTGTAAGTAACCAAAGATCTCCCCACGAGCCTTGGTTTTATCATACTCAGGGAAAAAGGTCATTTCATTCCTTTTCCATTTTTGCAAATATCTAGGATATGTTTTAGATACGAGAAAGTTTAAGGTGAAAAAAATAAAATAAACAAAATAAATTTTAAAAAATCACAAAAAGAAAAATCTTATTCAATGCAAGGTTAAACACTTATGCACATTTTATTGATATCCTAGTACTTGCCTGCCCAGCTGCGAAGTACATGTATGACAGGCTGTAATTATACAAAATTTGAAGATTGGAATTAAAAAAAAAAAAAAAAACTGAATAGTGGAATCAAGCTAACAAGCATTCTGTTTGTAAAATTAAAGGAGATAAGTATGATCTTGAATCTCAACAACGGGGGGGGGGGGAATGTGTGTGGTGATGAGAGAGCTATCAATTATAGGTACTCGTATCTGGAAATAATAGCTGCTTATATAAGCCTTAAAATATTTGCCAAGATAATTCTTCAGATTGAAAATATTGTATCTGTTACATACATGTTATCTAGTTACATTTGACATAACTTTAGCAATGGTGCTAACATAAAAATGTTTATGTTTTTCGCTTTATTTATTCATTCTTCTGAGAACTTTGAAGCATATCAGGAGTTAAGATGTATCCATTCAAATGTTGAGTGCAACTTGCAAACTATGTCTTTGTAAAAATTGTTATAATATTGATAATCCCACAAACATAGATTTATTCGCTAGCCGATTAAATAATATTAAATATCCAAGATATATTTCCTGGCATAGAAATCCGAATGCTGTAAATGGTTTACAATTTCTTGTTCAGAGTTTTTATTTTCATGCAGTTAATTCTTTACTATGATATAAAAACAGTCTGACGGTTTCAATGGTTGACCCACACTGGTCAACATAGCCGTGGTTATTTAAAGAATTTGTGGTGTCTAAAAATCGTGATAATTATCGGGTAACTAAAAATTTATTTTTTATCTACTGATTTCAGTCGGCGCCACAGGTGCAACACCATTACCTCAGTGGCAGGGAACTCATCCGCGAGGTGATGACAAAAAGAGGTATCCCACCGTCATCTATAAAACGATGCGATAAAGGGTGGTTCATTAATTATTTATTTATAACATGTTTGAGGTATCAATTCCAAATATTATGAAATTCTTTGAATGTATAATAATAGTGCCCAATAAGGGACCTTAAATTCAAACCGCTCTGCTCGTAAGTTTAATTACTAAAGAAAACATTCCCAGGAATGAAAACATTAAAAATTCTTTAAAAGGTTTTTAGTTCCGAACCCTCTCTGTCTGTGAACAGCCTTGAGATGTTTTTGGTACTTAATCTTGATAAATGATACCCAGAAGAACATTTATGACTTAAAAAAAAAAAGATATATTGTATTAAAAAAAAAACGTATTGCTACCCAGCTAGCCCCAATCACTATATAAGTATACATAGGATGCAAATAAGCATTATAATAAATAAAAACCGGCCAAGTGCGAGTTGGACTTATTAAAGTTAAAATTCCCGTTCTTATAAACAGTCCTAGAATTAGATCATATCAACTGCTAGTTATTCCGGGTTTTGATTAAGAAATTTGCCCTTGCACAGCTGCACAAGCTATACAGAAACAGCTACCTTAAAGTTATTGACCTTATTCATAAAATTCTCAAGCCTTGTATTTCATCCAACTATATTTTACGATTCATATCTCTAAAAATCTACATGGTATTATGCTAATCTCGAGGACGAAGCCACAATATAATTAAGGATTAAACGAACTTACCTGTAAGTGAAGTTCTATCCTGATTATATGAAGGCTTCGTCCGAAGAGATTAGCAACCCTCCCACCCGGTAGAGACCGAACGAGTTCGGTATACCCCTATCAATCGTAAAATATGAAGTTAATAACGGGTAAGACTCTAAACTAAATGACACGAATTGCGAGAGCTGTATCCAAGTAGACTAAACTACCCACAAAACAAAAAAAAATCAAATCAAATACTCTCAAAATAGTGTGGAATGGCATGTACTAGTAGGCGTAACTACATGGTATTATGCTAATCTCTTCGGACGAAGCCTTCATATAATCAGGATAGAACTTCACTTACAGGTAAGTTCGTTTAATCCTTAAGTCTGGAGTTCGATTCACACGTAGAGTAAAAGTGTTATTATGTTTTTCAATGAAGATTTTTCAGTAGTCGTCACGGTTTTTTTTTCACGTGGGAAAATCATCAAATGAGTCCTCCCACCCAGGGCGGGACGAGAGGGACTGACAAACTTGAACTGCAATAGCCCTTTACGTTCCAGGGTCACGGTTTCCTGATGAGACAGTCCCGCGACCCCGGTAGGCTTTGGCCCTCTAAAGTCCCGTTAGATATACCTGTCAACCTGTATATTTAATTTTCCCTCTTCAATACTCCATGATTATTGGCACAGCCCATCGTAAATAAAGATCCCATATGAAAACAATGTCCATTTATGAAAAGCTATCGATCCCTTTTACCGACACGTCGCAATTACGTCGGCATCCCAACGGCATTTGGAATTACGGAATCATTGCACGTTTTGACTGATAAAATGATATATTAGGGGAAAGAATATCCGGAGATACGTAAATTCTGTTAAAGGGTATTCGATTTTCGTTATAAAGAAATATTGCAGAATAATAATTTATGTTGTTACTAGCTTTTGCTTGTGTTTTAACTTCCATTGCTCAGCTCCTATGGGTCGTAATGTTTTATAGCCTATAGCCTTCCACGTTAAATGGACTATCCAAAACAAACATATTTTTTCCATTCGGATCAGTAGTTCCTGAGATTAGCGCATTCAAACAAACTCTAATTTTGTGTTTAATGGTTTCTTTCTTTCTTCTTTCTCTTCAGCTTTATTATATTAGTATGGATTATAGATTAGTTGATATGATTGACCAGCAATCGTAGCATGACCACGTAGAAACGTAGTTTTGTCTACAAAAGAATAGACATAATGACATAACATAGCGATGTTCAAACTGTGTAATGATACTAGCGCGGTAAGTTGGTTTTTACAAACGAGTAACGATTGAATGATTTTCAACACATTTGCTCGAAAAATGCATTTACAAAGCCTGTATACATTGTTCGAAAGTTAAAAATTACGCACCATAGAACGGAACGTGCGGTAAAATAAGTACTCTCACATAAGTACCTATTTTACGGCATACCCCGTTGTATAGCACCGTGCGTTTTCTTTACTGTTTTTTTTTAATTTCCATAAAAAAAATGTAATAATTCGACCAAAGAGTTTCACTTTATGAGAATAAACAACCTGACTGATCGAACCTCCTTGAAAGCGCTTTTGCTCAATACTTTGTCTCGCTTTAATACTAAAGAGTAAATGAGACGAAAGATGTAGTTCTAATTTTCACCACATGCATGTGGCGCCATTTTCATATTAGAAACTTCAAAAATTGTTGCGACTTTCCCACTGTCAAATAAAGTTTGTTTAATTACGTAGTGTACTGTTTTCTCGCAAATGTGTTGAAAAACATTGTAGGTATGACACACGTGCAGAAATTGGTATTTACAAACTCGTGAATATGGTAAGCCCTTGACTTCGTCTCGGGCTTACATTCGTCTACTCGTTTGTAAAAACCAACTTACCGCACTAGTATCATAAATAACTATTTCGAGCAAATGTGTTGAAAAAAAATATGTTTCTATTTTTCAGTAGTCTCTAGTGCCAAAAACAACTTTCAGGTTTTGGAACGGTTAAGGTCAAAGTCACCGTTTACTTTAAATCACAAAAGTGTTATTCTAAAGAACAACTGACATATCTATGCTCCATTTTACCAATCACCAAAGCACCTTCAAAATGGCTGTCCACCGAAATATAATAGACCATCAACAACTCATAAGGCGCCTAATATCTTTAATAACAACAGCGATTATGTCAACGACGTACATTTACGTAATACTCTTGTTGACAAAGCTCTAGATAGCGACAGTAAGGAGTCCAGTTATTTGTGGATACACCATTATCTTTTATATCTTTTGAACGCTTCCTTCATGAGGTCATGAATAATGTTACTTTGGTTAAGTACAGTGAAACAAATAGATTAGTGTACAGGTAGCTGAGGTTATGAGTGTCATTAACTTTCTAGATTTTTTCTAAGTTCGGATCGCCTTCTAGCTAAACAAACGGAGAGACAACTTATCTGATAACCCAGGTAAAGGATCATCATCATCATCAGCCTATAAATGTTCCCACTGCTGGGACACAGGCCTCCTCTCTGTGAGAGGGAGTGGGCCATAATCCACAAGCATCGGGCACAGTGCGGGTTGGTTGTTTGGTTTGATGTCACATGTCTTCGAATTTTTGGTTCTAGGACATGCCTGTCATGTTTCCTCAAGATGTTTTCCTTCACCGTTCTGAGAACAGTAGTGATGAAATAAATTACACATAGTAATGCACCTGGCCAACGAACCCACGACCTACAACTCATAAGTCCGAGCCGATACCACTGGGCCATGACTGATCTTACTTACACAGCGGTATCGTTAAAGACAATGGTGATTAGTAACGTTGACTCATTTTAAAATTACCTATTGAATAGTGTGTGTCCCTGTGTCTTAATAGAAAGAAAGAAAGATAGATAGACAATTAGCGGAAAAAAAAAAACAAAACAACGGATGTGATAATAGAAACAAAGATTAACAAAGCCTATTGTTTTTAACGCATCGTAATATTATTTATTATAAGAGTGTAAACCTATTATTATAGTTTAATAGAAATAGCCTTGTGAGTTGTGACAGACGGATGGACAGTGATAGACGTAATAATGTACCGTCTACAGCTAGGCGATGTACAGTCAACAAAAGAGGTAAGTATCCAATATAATATTAATATTTTTAAACGGTTTTCCAATGTTGTGTTAGGTACTCGTATAATTTACAATGTGTCTGTATCAACCTCTTTGACTTATTGTAGCAGTAGTTTAGGAAATCCGGGAAATCCGTAACACCGGCTTCATCTAGTTTGTAAAAGACGACTTGTAAAAGTATTCATAACAACCTAGGTTCTTTTTTTTTTTAGCGTGGTAAAATCATCAAATGAGTCCTCCCACCCCGGGCAGGGCGGGAGGGACTGTCAGACTTGTACTGACTAAAATCCACGGTGTCCTTCAAAAGCCCTTTATGTTCCGGGGTCACGGTAATGAGATAAGTCCCGCGACCCCGGCAGGCTTTGGCCCTCTAGAGAGGGGGCCCCGTCATTATGCTGATTGCTGACGCTCTTTGAGGCGCGCGTGGAACACAACGCGCCGTCGTTGACCCGGGCATGGTCCATGGTCGAGCAGCGAGTTGCCCTTTAAGCCTTCTGCAGACACACGCGATTAATCGCCCTGCGGCAACGAAAAAAGCTAATTTCCACTCTAAAAATACTGCGAATGGACCGCGACATGCCGCCCCGTGCGATTAATCGCGTGTGTCTGCAGGAGGCTTTACTCGCCGCCCGCATGCCCGTACAACCTAGGTATTTGAAATAAATATTAAATATCATATCATTTCATACATCAGTCACATCACATCGCTTCCTTACATCCTTGTACACGTGATAATTTAATCAGGAACTCGAGACACAAGTACTCAGGTATTCAATTCAAAGGTTGTTGCACAAGTATTTGCATACGGTGCTCTTACGGTGCATCCACACCGCCGCCGGTAACATTTGTAGCTCAACGTTTCCAAATGTTGCTCGGTAACATCCGCCAACAAAATGTTACTAAGTGTTGACGTGTTACTGTAAGTCTAGTAACGTTGCTCAACATTCGGTAACATCCGCCAACAAAATGTTATTTAATGTTACTAAGTGTTGACGTGTTACTGTAAGTCGAGTAACGTTGCTCAACATTCGGTAACAATGTTACCCCCATTATCTAACAATGTTGCCGATTGTCGAGCACCGTTACTCGACATACGAGTACAGTAACACGGCAACATTTGTTGTCGGATGTTATATACTGCGGTGTGGATGAGTAACAATCAACAAATAGTAACAAGGAGCCACAAAAGTTACCGAATGTTGCCGAATGTTACCGTGTTGCCTTTTGTTGCTCCACAAATGTTACCGGCGGTGTGGATGCACCGTTATGTAAACAATCACTTGTACGAGCTAATTAATTGATAAGCAAACTAATTATGTATGAATTGTTATTGCTAGTGATAGCGATGCGAAGCGGGATGCCCTAGACCGGCCACCGTAGCCGTAACATGTCGATGGCGAGTAATGGGTGACTCGCCGTCCGATCATGGACTATGCTCGCGCGGCTCAAAGTCTGTCAGCAATCTGACGGGGAGGAGGGGGCGTAGAGAGGGCCAAACGCCTGCCAAGGTTGCGGGACTGTCTCAACGGGTAACCGAGACCCTGGAATGTAAAGGGCTATTGAAGGAACACCCTGGATTTTAGTCACTACGAGTCTGGTAGTTCCCTTCCGCTCCAACGAGGACGGGAGGATTCATTTAATAATAATAATATTTCACAACTATCACACAACGCCATCTAGTCCCAAGCTAAGCAGAGCTTATGTTATGGGTACTAAACAACTGATAAACATACTTATATATTTCTAAATACATACATATTATAGATAAATTACACCCAGACACAGAAAAAATGATCGTGCTCATCACACAAACATTTGTCCTGGGTGGGAATCGAACCCACGACATCCGGCATAGCAGTCAGGGTCACTAACCACTAGACCAACAGGCCTGTCATTTAATGATGTTACCATGAAGAAAATAAAGGATTAAATAATCAGCTTATAATGTTTCCACTTCTGGGACACAGGCCTCCTCTCTGTTAGCGGAGAGTAATACAGAGGTTGGTAGATGTGTTCGAATTGATAGTTCTAGGACTTACCGATTTCCTTACGATGTTTTTCAAATCCTCTATCAAAAAAATGGCAGTACAAAACCGCCTTACTTAAAAAGACTTTTGCAAATAAACAACTTTAACAAAACAAACAGACAAAACAATTTTATTACCAAGACCTTATCCAGAAAATTAACAATTTGGAGAAAAGAACTCAAAAGGCGACGTAAAAATACAACATCAGCGTAAAAGAGGCGCGAATTGATGAGTTACGACTACTGAGGGGTCGGACGTAAAGTACGTGGATTTGACAAAAAAGACAAAACGTTGAAGAGTTAGACCACATTATGACGAAAAAATATTCTTAAACGTTCAGAAGCTATAGTAAATACCGGGTATAAGAAGACACTTAACGAAGCCGATAGCCACGTATTCTACCCATTATTTGGATAATTTTTTTCCTTATACCATACCTGGGACTCCACGGGTTCTCGAGATATTGAAGGTCAAAGTTGCATTTTTTTAAAACTTTTTTTTACGAAATCGAATTCTAAGTATTATTACAAAACTTTTTTCCAAAAAAACATTACCTGAATTTTCGATTTTTCTAAAAAAAATTACGCATGCACGTCGATACGTTCTTATCACAGCGCGTTCCAGCATAGGCGCGCTTGTGTGCGTCAAGCCGCCGCCTACGCACACAACGACACGAAACCTGTTTGCTTTACATTGCGCGCAATATTTTGTTTTTTTTTTGATACCTAAAAATAAAAGTCGGTTCCCAGCGATAATTTTAGCGTAAAGCTACTTAGTTAGATGTACAGTACGCGTAGTTAACGGCTTTGTGATGTGTCTAATTACACCCTGTATAATCCATTGTACACTTAAACGTACCTTTTAGAAAGAAATATTACATAAGTGGTGTGTTTATGTTTACATACATGCAATATGAGGCGATACCATAATCATCAACCACACACTAATGCAAATTCTGTGGCTGCTGTTGATTTGTCATGAAAAAATACAATAAAACTTTGCCTGACCTAGAAATCAAACCTAGAACTCAACTTTCGCAGTCAAGCTTACGATCGCAAAACCAACGTGGCCGAAATTTTCATTTATGTAAAGAAAATATCAGAAATATTGCAGCCAGTGTTGCCAATGCTTATAATTACTGTTACGTAACTCCAGCCATTAAAGATGGCGGTAATTTGTTATGTTTATCGTTTTCGGTAAAAGGGTGACAATTAAAATTTACATAATTCGTGTGGAGAGTGTGTTCGTACATTAATTTAGCATGAAAGTATTCATGAATGTGGGCACATTCTAATAATGGAGTGGGCAAATGTGATGGCAAAAATTATTAGACTGGCATTTCTTAATTGACTTAAGTATTCAAATTAGAGAGAATAATTGTGCATGAATGTCAAACATCATATGGTTAGAATAACTGTTTGCTACCCAACAACTGTAAAATATACATATAATTAGAGGATTGCGGGCAAAACCTAGCTAAAAATCTAGCATATCAGAAAAAGAAAGCAGTGGTCTAAATTCAGCTGTTAGTGGAAAAACGTGACCAACAACTATTGTAGCAGATGCGTAAAACCAAAGTCATAGAAAATTTTATGTATCTATTGAAAAGAACTGTACTTAAACCTGGATTGCTTATAAAAACACCCCTTCGACACTTACCACAAAAGTGCCACTCTCCTTCCATTCATTTCTAGACGTATTTTACGGATGATCCCTTCGAAATATTCAGTGAAATGACTTACGTTAAAGAGACGGGCAGAAACCAAATTACGCTCTCTTTCAAACGTTGGCCCTACTTACGGACCTACTTATTATGTGGCCATAAAGTTAGCGGCAAAAACGAAGTAAATGATGCTTAAGTATGTAATGATGGCTACCAGAATTTATGTGGCTTTTTACCAAGTCGTACCCAGTTGCTCGAAGTTACGCAGTATATAGGTACGTAGAATTTAAAAAATATGTTATGACGTTTTTGTTCTCCTAGTTTTTCAGTCGAATCATTTAATAACTAAATAAAACACTAGCTTTTACCAGCGGCTTCGTCGGCTCCCCCCCCCCCCCCTTCCTTCCCCTCTTACTGCCTATGTCACTCAGGACCAAAGCAGCAATAAACTCAAGAACGAGTTTATTCATTAAAATATACACACTCACACACACACACACAAATACAAATCTTTCCTCTTTATAATATTAGTGTAGATTTACATAATCTACATTAATATTATAAAGAGAGGATAATGTTTGATTTAACAAGTGCCTGAAAATAATAATTTTGGATGGCTGAATTAAGTTCTTATGTTTCTTTTTGAACCAACACATCCAGATGGTGTTATAAAAGTTCTGGAGAAATCTTCCCGTTTGTGTACAACTACAAATATACCTACTTACCTGCAGCTGAATTAAACCCAGAGTTCTAAAACTTTCTATAAATTCATCGTCATATTTTTTCTGTACAGTATCTCAGTAGTCAGAATAAAAATATTTAGATTAAAAAAAAAAAAAACAAGTGATCGCACGTTGCACGCAGCAAATTGCTTTGTTCCAATCTACTTAGTAAGTACGACAAATATCATTAATTATAGAAACCCGGTCACTTTCATTCTTTCGAAGCGGTGAAGCATAACTAGGGGATCTAAAAAGGCCGCTTTAACAGAATTGTAATATGAATCATAATAATTATATGGCTGTGTTTGTAAGTATAAAATAATGTTTGTAAATGCACCCACGACACACGAGGAATTGCCAAAGTGGGGCAATGTTTAAAAGAAACCTACGATGGTTGGTCGTAGGCTTAAACCCAACCAGTATTGCTTCATCACCAGTGCTCTCAAAATGCTGTAGAGAAATATCAATAGGAAATTGGCCTAGATTCAAAAATACGAAAACATGAGACATCTACCAACTCGCACTAGGCCCGCGTGGTAGATTATGGCCAACGACCATTTATATCTAGACGCCTTATGCAAATATGCACCATCTGACTAGCGAAAATTTTCTGCCAAGTCGCTGAGGTACGACGTAAGCGAGGGGGACGGCGTACTGCGTTCTGATTGGCTAACTCAAGGTCAGTGCGACGAGGGGACTCACAGGAGTGGTCGAAACTAATACGAACTTAAGACTTTTTTGCCTAATGTGTTGACAGACATCGGTCGCCTGTGATTAGGAGTCTAGATATAAATGGTCGTTGATTATGGCCCACTCCCTCTCACAAAGGGGGCCTGTGTCCCAGCAGTAACATTACCAGGCTGGTGGTGATGATCTATTATCTCTTATTTTACTTTATTTTTGTCTCCCTTCATTTTAATTTCATAAACGTCATCGCGGTTCATTATGATTCTGCTGAAGTGGTGTTTTTAGACCCTCAAATTGTCTCACTTTTTTGTGTTGATGTGTCATTAAAAAACTTTACCGAGATCTCAAAGTAAGTAGGTAATAGATTTCGCGTTATTGACTTTTTGTTGCTGTAAGTAAATCTAGTAGTAGGAAAACCTTTGATGATTCATATAACGGTCTGCTAGTCTAGATGTTACCAGGGCTGTTGCTGAACGTGAGGTCTTCAGTTCGATTTCGGTGCTAATTGAATATACATAACTTCTTCTTTTTTTCAGTAATAAACGTACTAACTAACTCTTACGTAACCTACCCGTGACGAATTTTTTTAGTGTGTGTCGAATTTACTATCATGTTTACAAAATGTGACGAATTAATTTGAGACAACCTTTTGAAAATGTGCGTCTTCAGGTAAACAAAAAAATACCCAAGACATAAGTCTAATTAATGAGGATCCCAAACTCCGCTGTTCTCATGGCCCGTCCTTAAGGCCGAGTAGATAATAGTTTCATTTGTATTCGGCACAGGAAGATCCCGGAATCCTGGGATCCGGTGTGATCCCGGAAAATGACCGATGTCTCGGAGATAACTGAGGTACTACATCGTAAACTCAGTGAATGTCTCTCTCACACTCATTCATCGCTGGAATTAGGTTATTCAGTTATCTTAATTAGGTTTTAGGATAAATTACATGGCGGTAGACGGATAGCGAAGGAGGAGGCGGGACGCGGGAGGGAGAGGACAGCGTCCAGCTCACAAAACAGCCAGATTTCCGGCCACCGCCGTAGACGCGGGCATGAGATTAAGTGCGTCCACACAGAGCAAGCAGCCTCTCGAGGCATTTGCCGCGCGAAGCAGCTCGGTTAGTGTGGACGTGTCTCGACCGAGGCAAACGAGCGCGCGCTGCCGCGGGCGAGCGACCGAGCGCCCGAGCCATCAAGTGTCAGCTTTTGCTTTGCTCGCGTATTTTGTTACGTGTCTCGGACGAGAAACAATAGACGTGTCCACACTGAGCAAGCAGCCTTGCGAGACAGTTTCCTCGCGCGGAAAATGCCTCACGAGGCTGCTCGCTCTGTGTGGACGCACCTGATGGCGAGTAATATAGGTGACTCGCCGTCCGATTATGTACCTTACTTACCCGTTTAAGCCGTTGGTCCATGCGCCTGATCTTTCTCGTGTCGTGTCGTGACGGATTGCCGTCCCATCGAACTATGAGAGTAAAGGAACAGAGAGTGCATCTGTGCCTGCGCACACGCACTGTCTTGTTCATTACAATTATATCCCGCGCAGTTTTCTAATCTCCGTTGAGATTGGCCTCCGTGACCGAAATCGGTCAGAAGGACTATTATTATTAGTAAAATAAAAACATCCACTATAACAATGAACAAAACTTTACGATTAATCTTCGCATACAATATAGGGAAAAGCTGCGAACAAATTATCGGACGCGTCCGTCAGCCGCGGCTGAAAGACGCGGCTTACTCATTATCTAGCCAGTACATTTAATACTACACTGTGCAAACTGTCGGTCGTAAGACGCGGACGTGACCTTGAGCGTTCGGACGTCCGAACAGAATCTGGCCGGCTGGATGTTTGTGCATCCGAAGAGGGTCGTCCGAACCGAACTACCGTGCACACTGCTAAGCCGCGTCCCTCAGCCGCGGCTGACGGACGCGTCCGATAATATGTTCTCAGCTAAAGAAGTCGATATTTTTCACTGAAACCAGAACAGCTTTCAGTAAAAAAAGACACGCGTCATGGGACTTCCCTTTTCGCAAATCCGCCGTAAGCCTAAAAGCAAAGAGTGGTTAAAAAACAATATTAAGTACCTACATGTGTAGCTTTATGGAATTAATTTCAGCTTCCGAACAGTAAGCCTTTTTGAGGGTAAAAATCGATTCCACCATGTTGTATCAGAACGTGCTCGACACGTTTAAACTACGTTCGAGAGTTATCAGTGACAATCATTTTATCATCATCATTTGCCTGGGGTCGACTTCCAATCGAAAAATTTTACATGGAGCGACTGCCCATCTGACCTCCACAACCGAGAAAAGCTAGCCATACACCATACTGCCTATCGTCCAATCGGCATGACGCTACCGATTGGATCAAATTGGCAGTTTGTCCATATACACCATACAACATACTGCCTATCGTCCAATCGGCATGACGAAGGTTTGATCAAACTTTCAAATCGGCAGCGACGTTCAGATGTTTTAGCCGTTTTGGGTATTTTATAGCGGCCATACACCATACTGCCTATCGTACAATCGGCATGACGATCGATTTGATCAAATTGGCAGTTCGTCCATATAGGGTGACATGGTAAACAGTGAACCACTAAAAGTTTAAGCATTTATAAAACCAATGTACGTGAATTTAATTAAGAGCTATTGACATTAGACGAAAGGAAATTTATTAAACTTGTGTTTGGCATATCAATTTCAGTTCCAATTGTTATAGTTTATTGGTAATATTGTTTTTTTTTAAAGATGGCGAATGGTTCACTGTGTACCAGTATAAGTACACTGTGAACCGGGGGGTGCGTCGACAGTGGACCAATGAGTACACAGTGAACCATCACATTAATTACATCCCTTTATCGCATTATTTTAAAATATTTATTGTTAGAAATGGCGTTAAATGAAACTGTATTAATGTAAAATTAAATAATTTGTATTCGTCAGCAACGATCACAGTTAACCATCAGTCTAAAAAAGAAAGAACTAGTAGGTACTATTTTAACTTAAAAATCTAATTAGGAACATTGTTATTATTCTACATAACAATTAACAGTCAATGTATTACTAAATAATTTGTATTCGACAGCAACAATCACAGTTAACAATCAGTCCAAAAAAGAACTAGTACTAATTTAACTTAAAAATCTAATTAGGAACATTATTATTATTCTACATAACAATTAACAGTCTTTTAATAACATTTTACGAAATAGTTTACGCTTCTTAGAACAGTTTGCATCATGACCGCCAATTTTTCGGTTTTCTGTTTTAGTTCGACCCATTCTGAAACAAAAAGATCACTTGATTATTTGTTTTTTACAATCACAGTTGAAAAGTATAATCACAAATTGTATCGGACATAATTAACAAAGTGATTGGTACACAGTGAATGACTGTTCACTGTGTACCTTACGATTTTGAGCCACTGTGTACAAACACCACTTTTTAACCTATAAGGTGACATAAATATTAAATAAACCAAATTCAAGGGATACTTATACATCAAAATTATTAAGGAATACTTGCTTTACACACGAAAATAATGCAATCTAATGTAACTAAATAAACAACGATTCTAGAAAGAAAATAAATGAAAACACGTGTACTTACTTTTTTTGGCGCCAAGGACAAAATCATGCACTGTGCGACCGTTACGGGCGGGAGCGCGATGTCGACTGGGGAGTGCGAGAGGTGGTAAAAGACAAGTTGTTTCACGTTTGCAGCACGGTTTGGCAACGTCGCGTTTTTGGGATATGAGTGCTGGTGCACTGTGTACTACTGGGCCACTGTTTACCACTTGACCCTACACCATACACCATACTGCCTATCGTACAATCGGCATGACGATCGATTTGATCAAACTTCAATTCGGCAGCAGTGATGCCAACTTAGCAACTTAATAGCTAGATCTAGCTATTATTCGGTGACAGACAGCTACAATTTTATAAAACTTGTGGCTTAACTTTTTAGCTACTTTTTTACCGACTTGTTTTATCCCACTAGTGGGAATCAGTTGGTAATACAAGTGAAAGTGAGTTCAATCGATTTTCGACTTTATTGACATTTATGCAAACACTGGATTTTAATGAAGGAGCAATGTTAGCTAACGAGAATGTGAGAAAAAACAAACTAAATTTTGAATGTCAATAAGGTCGAAAATCGCTTGAACCTGTTTTTTAACTTGCTTAACGATAGCAAGTTAAAAAAAGGTTCAGGCGATTTTCGACCCTCCATTCCATTCCACTCCACTCCACTCCATCGCAGTCTGTAAAAAGTGTCGTTACATTTTTTTCCGCCTAGCCCCCTTTCGCAACGCGCCATAAGGAACTTCGTTCCAAAAAAATATACGTTTCGAATTGAGAACCTCCTCCTTTTTTTACGTCGGTTAAAAAGTAGCTACCGAATATTAGCTAGATCTAGCCATAAAGTTGCTAAGTTGGTATCACTGCTGCCGATTTGAAGTTTGATCATTCCGATTTGATCAAATCGATTTGATCAAATTGGCATGATCAAATCGATTTGATCAAATCGGCATGATCAAGCCTATTGTTATGCCAATTTGATGGATTCCACGCCCACACACGGTCAAATCTAACTGATCAAATCGGCAGCGTCATGCCGATTGTACGATAGGCAGTATGGTGTATGGCCGCTATTACTCGTGATAAAGAAACAAAAAGTTCGAGAAGAGTGGTGCAAACAGTGATAGGCTTGATCATACCGATTTGATCAATACGGCATGATCAAGCCTATCAAATGTAACTGTCATGCCAATTTGATAGATTCCACGCCCACACACGGTCAATTCTAATTGATCCAATCGGCAGTGTCATGCCGATTGGACGATAGGCAGTATGGTGTATGGCTAGCTTAAGTGTATGTTTGCCATCCTATATTTTCCGCTACGCGTTTAAGTAATTCGGTGCAGGACTGTCACAGTTTTGATATAAACAAAATAAATTGCCGAGAAAGCGACCATTTATGGTTTTCGACAGAGTTTTTTTTGACATTGTGATTTGGTGGTTTTCGACAATCAAGGCCACCACCAGATGGTGCCTTTCAAGAAATTTCCATAATATTCAGCTTTTTAGCAATTTTTACGTATTTTAATAGCCAGTGTCCTTTTGCTACGACACGTTTAATAAGCAGAATTTGCATAGGACCTTAATTCCGCCATTTTTATGAGAATTATAAAAGGGTCTGGCAGTAACAGGACTTTTGCCAGCGTTGTTAGTCCGTTTATGTGGTTTTAGTTTCGAAATTATTGTTGGAGGAATAATCTTCCTCTTGGCTGTAAAAATATTGCGGTTTTTGTCAGTATTGTACGGTTTAAAGCAACATTTGAATAAAGCTTTGGTTTGTAAGTCCCTAGCCCGTCGCAGCTCCTTGAGAGTCACGTGAAACACTACACACTGTCGACTCAGGCCGTCTATGGTCCTTTCTTTTTAGCGTGGTAAAATCAAATCATCAAAACAGCCCATGGTGGAGCGAAAGGGACTGTTAGACTTGTGACTGACTGACTAAAATCCACGGTGTTCCTTCAATAGCCCTTTTAGTTCCAGGGCTTCGGGTACTTGTTTAGACAGTTCTGCGACCTCTGCAGGCGTTTGACCCTATGGAGGCCCCGTCAAATTACTGACAGCAGTGACAGCTCTTTGTGGCTCTTGTGGAACACGTCGCGCCGTCGACCCGGGCGTAATCCATGATCAGACGGCAAGTCACCCATCACTCGCCGTGGCTGACTTGAGAATTGACCCTGAAACGTCCACGTTCAATACAAGCGCTTGCGTCCACGAGGCTAAAGGGGTAGTCACATTTCAGACTGTGATCATCATCATCATCAGCCTTTAAATGTTCCCACTGCTGGGACACAGGCCTCCTCTCTGTGAGATCAGCAGGCCGTAATCTACCACGCGGGCCCAGTGCGGATTGATAGATGTCACATGTCTTCGAATTTTTGGTTCTAGGACATGCCGGTTTCCTCACGATGTTTTCCTTCACCGTTTTGAGAGCAGTGGTGTTGAAATAAATTACACAAAGTAATGCGCCTGACTGGGTTCGAACCCACGACCTACAACTCGTAAGTCGAGGCCGATACCACTGCTCACTCTCTCGCTCACTGTGATCGAGCTACAATAATACTAAGCTCATCTATTATAACAAGAATATCATCGCCGGCTCTTATTGATCTCTTCTCGTAAAACCCTAGATTTATCAAGGGTCTAGCCAATATAGGTCTTAGCTTTTTCTCGTCTGGCACTTTTACATTATTGCTACTACGACAAATCGAGGGCTCAAGCCCAAATCATACGTTATTTGTTAGTGAAACAAAATTTGACGCAAAATTTTTTTTTTTGTCTAAAAATTTAGCAATCTGTATACAGAAATGGATGATAAATAAAGTTTCTCATGCTGGTCGAGCGGTTCGAAGCTCTTCTGTGTTGAGGTCCTAGCTTTGATTTCCGGGTCTGGTAATGTGTTATTGGGTATTTGCCATCAGAAATTTCTCACTAAACGCTCAAACTACCAGAGTGTGGATGGGTGCCTTACTCCATATCAACGAAGATATAAAAATGGTCGTTGCTCCATATTTACAAGGGACTAAATCATAATTGTGAAATTGTACTGATTCATCTCTGGCTTACCTGATTTTGTTAAGATATATTTTTACCCGACTGCCAAGGAAACCTTAATGTAGTACTTTTTCACTCTTTGATAGACTATGGACCACCTAAACCGTTGGGTACAGAATCATGAAGCCATAATATAAAACGAAGGTGAAATCAAAGGAAAGGTTATTAAGGCCCAAGTCACTGAAGGCCTTGCACTCAAAACCAGCGGTATTGACCAATTCAGCAGCACACAACCTCCTTTAGGTTCACCCGCAAGATAAAATTCTCAAGTAAAAGAAGAGATTCATTAAATTTGTTACATAGATAAGATAAAAGATTGAATAGAAGTTCGTTATTATTGCCACTACTAAATCCTGTTGGCTCAGGTTTTTTTTTTAAAGTCATCAAATGAGTCCCCCCACCCCGGGCAGGGCGGGAGGGACTGTCAGACTTGTACTGACTAAAATCCACGGTGTCCTTCAATAGCCCTTTATGTTCCGGGGTCACGGTAATGAGATAAGTCCCACGACCCCGGCAGGCTTTGGCCCTCTAGAGAGGGGGCCCCGTCATTATGCTGACGCTCTTTGAGGCGCGCGTGGAACACAACGCGCCGTCGACCCGGGCATGGTCCATGGTCGGGCTGCGAGTTGCCCTTTACTCGCCGCCCGCTGTTGGCTCAGGCTTATTTATCAAAATCAAATGTTTTTATTTCACATAGGCCCATGAGGGCACTTATAAAACGTCGACAACAGGTGCTAACACGAATCTGATTCGTTTTTCCCTCCATTCACCACGATTTTTTATGGTGTTGTTATTATTTATTGAAATAAGCGAAATAAATAAACACAAAACTACGCTATTTTCAGTTATTTTTAAGACAGTTTTTGCGATTGACAGCTCCTAAAAAAGTGTGTAGATGTTTATTTCTTAAGTATACATCAGATGATTCAATTTTGATTTACGTTTTTTTTTTTGATTCGGCACTTTACCCTCAGTGGAAAGGAATCATCATCATTCTTCTGTCTTTATACTGACTAATTTGTGACCGATGTAACATGTTCTTTTTCTTCCATATTTTCTTTAACGTTTACCTGTTTAGTCGTCATTCTGCGAGACAGACTCTGTCTAGATAATTATAAATTCTGTTTATCCACAGCTTCATTGGTCATTCCTCTGGATACACATAGAGCCACATTTTAATTAAAACTTTCCACACGACACAAAATGAATCTAAAGTGAAAAATGAATCAGTGGGCTGATCCAAATTGCAACGATTTTTGGTTACGGAAATTAATATTTTTCACTTGCCTACGGAAAAATGTTGCAAGTTAACTAAATAAGCAGATGAACGTTCATTGCAAGTATCAATGGGTATCATGTGAATGTGTAACTAAACAAAAAACAACTATTCACTTGAGTGAACTATCTCTTGAGTGAATGAAGCGTCTGACAACAACTTTACTTGCCTGAACGAACTACCTTCTGTATTTTCCTATAACATTTCCCGAGATTTCCTACAAGCTTCATGTTTACTGAAATAGGCGAGTATCTCACCAATTTTATGAAGGGTGAACATGCCCAATAAAATTTTATTTTCTGTTCATCGTATCGCCTTTATTGAGTCGAATATGTGAACCCTTTTTGTTGTGGCCTTACAATAGAGTTTAAGAATAAAATTGTGCGTTATCGTGATTGAGTTTCAGAAAGGTTTCCGAATAAAAATGGCGTGTTATGACTTTGAGAATTCGGTAGGAAATGGATATAGAACTTTTTTTCAAGTCATCTTGGATTTTATTTAAGCGACTCTTACACAAGGCGAATACGCGGGTAAGCGCTTCACGAGATTGTGTGGGGTCGCGGGAGTGTCTTATCATCATGTAAGCGTGACCCTGGAACGTAAAAGGCTATTGAAAGATCACCGTAGATTTTAGTCAGTCGGAGTCCGAGTCCCTCCCGTCCCGCCCTGGGTGGGAGGATTCATTTGAAAATTTTATCACGATCAAAAAGTGCTGATCATCCGCTTGGTGCATGAGTGTGAAACAAGCGTATCCGACGTGAGATCCCCTCTGAGGGATGGATCGTGTAAAAATCAAGTTAGTGAACAGAGAGTCCATATATCCGCTTTGCTTCTTTGTTCATTTGAATAAGAGGTGCTGCCTGCTGGATATCTTACTCCAAAGTGTAAGTAATATTTTAATTAATCGCAAAATCGAGGTTATGCGTTGCTGCGTGGTTGGCAAAGTGGCTGAGGTAGATATAGACTTCTGCGTTCTGTGTTGCGGGTTCAATTCCCTTACGAATTAAATGTTTGTATCTATAGCTTACAGATATTTGTAGTTATTCCGGTTTTGCCTCTTTGGATTTGTAAGTTTTAAACGTTTGTGAACGCACCCATTATACAGCAGAAATCCACAGAAATACAACGTCTTTTAAACAACACGGGTTATTTTCTGAATTGTGTCTTAACCTAACCTAACCTTTTTTTTTTTAAGCCGTGAAAAATGCCTAACGCATACCCGTACCGTCCGGGGGAACGGCTGGGTTATGTGGGGCTTGCACCCATTAAAAAACACCGCCGTGAGCCTACACTCGCCTTCATGGATGAGCCGTGAGAACTGCTACGCATGACTTTCACGACTCATCCAACAACGCAGCCCGCTTTCAGGCACCAACTCTTTTGGTGATGTCCAGTTCTGAGACATCGCCACCACTCATGAGGGCCGTGCTATGCGACGACGATAGTGACACCGATCTATCGTCCGCTGGCACCTCTTAGGGTGGCATCAGGTCGCCGTGGCGCCTCCTCCGCCGTCCCGTCCTCTTGCGGCGAATCGCGTCAGCTAAGGTGTCCTCCTCTCTGACGCGCTCCGCCGCCTCCTTCTGCGAGATCACGTCCTCGCAGAAGGACGTAACCTAACCTAACCTAAACTAACCCAACACAATATTATGATCAATTTTATCTATTACCAGCAAAGTTACTAGTAAAAACAATCGTTTTCATCATAGCTACCCATTCACAAACTGCGAACTTTAGATTCTGTCTACCAGAAGATATATGACAGTAATATATTAGAGACAATGTTTTTCCGGTACATTTTCTTTGTTCCGTAGAAGGGACATTCAATTTGAAGACTGAATATATCAAGCTACCAAATTAATGGCATGTCGTTTAAACTTTGTGTTTCCTTCGATATTGGTTTTTAAATTACTTCTTTTCTGCTTAAATTTTTCGGTAATTTTTACTCAGGAAAATGCTGATGTGTTGGGAAAATTCTTCGTCGATTTTCAGCAATTTTTTACTCCATGTTTTTACTTAAAATTACACCAGAAACCAGGTCATTGAAAATACCAACTCGAGAAACCCCCTATTTTAGATGCAATGCTTATTAAGGCTCTGAGAAAACTGTAAAGGGGTGTTCTGAGTTCTCTTAAACATATAAATATTTCAACATAACTGTAACCCTGGATTAAAAATGACTGTGAGCCTGATAGTCATGCCGGAAAATTCCAGGCATGCTATGTGATGTGTGTGCAAAATTTCTTAGAAAATTCGAGGTACTACATATTTTAATGCAATTTGATGTAATGACATAGACGCTAATGCCTCGTCAGGGCGCGCCAAAGTTCACCTAAAATTTAAACTCCGATCATTGGAAACCCGAAAATTGTATTCCTAACATTTTTAATCTTAATGATCACAACTCCTAATTGCTCTGTCGCTAATGTTCATAATTTCGAATCATTCGACTTCATAATGTCAGTAGTAATAAACATCTGTTATACTTTTATTTGTTTTTCTACATTTTCTCAACATAAACATCTTTTACACTATTATTCAAAGTCAAATCTTTTTTGTTTAGATATAGGTAAAAGGATGCAAGAGCGAGCGAAGCGAGCTCGGGACTTGGGGCACCCCGACCCAGGTTACTTAAAACCTTGCAAACAGAACCAGGATTATATTTATTTCTGTACTAATTAGGCTATGGTCAGCTACATCAATCAAGTGAAACGTCAAGAAACGTTCTCCTCCCTCTCCCTCTCCCTCAATAAAATTGCCCCTTTTTTTTTTTTTTTTTAGGGTGGCAAAATCATCAAATGAGTCCTCCCGCCCTGGGTGGGGCGGGAGGGACTGTCAGACTCTTACTGACTAAAATCCACCCGTGTTCCGTCGGATGCCCTTTACGTTCCGGGGCCACGGTATCCTGGATTAAGAAAAATCCGCGACCCCGGCAGGCATTTGGCCCCATAAGGGGCCCCGTCGGTGACGCGTGAAACACGACGCGCCACCGACCCGGGCTTGATCCTTGGTCGGACGGCGAGCATACACATTACCCACCGTCCGCAAGCCCGCTCCGCCGCTGTGCCCTCTGCTGTTCAGAGGGACACGCGTTGGAGCGTCCACCCGACAGGCTATTTGCATACGGGCAAAGAAACCCTTTAGGCACACAGTGCCTAAGGAGAGTTTTTGCCCGCATCCCAGGGCGCACCGGCCCGAAAAACTGGTCTTCCCCCCGGACGTATCCGAGAGGGAACTCCAGTCCACGGGCGCACGTGGAGGTTTCCTGTCTTAGCACCCCAATAAAATTGCCCCTTGCTCAATAAAAGAATGCTTTCGTGCTAGTAATGAAGTAATGAGCACGTCTGTCCGTACCTTTATGAACACGTCTGTCCGTACCTTTACGACTGCCGAAGTCTCCCGAACTGAAACGACGTTAGACGATGCGTGGTGTCAGGTATTTTCCTTAGGCTTTTTCGTTAGGTTTTTGGGAATTCGGTCGCCGCGCCGCACCGAGCTCAGAGCCCGCGATAAAAGCTATGCAATAGCTTAAAAGACAACAGAAATCTTTCTACATTTTGTCTACTCTTCTGTGGTGAAGAAATCAAATCCCTTTTAAAAAAAAAAAAACTTGCTCTAGATATTTCAACCTGTATCGTGGGTGCGTTTACAAACATATAAATTCACATACACAAACACCCAGACACGGAACAACTACTTGCAGATCATACAAATATTTGTTCCGTGCGGGGATCGAACCCGCGACACGTTGCGCAGCAGTCGACTGCTCAGCCACTGAGCAACCGTGTTGTCTTTTGTAGCCATATTTCTCGTTTCTGGTTAATTGTTACCCGATGCAAAAACCTTGTAGCCATAATAAATTGTGATTTAGAATGAATTATTTGCTAAACATATAAAACAAAACTTCATAGTTTTGGTGTAACATGAAAATATTTACACTTAAAACCAGACCGACACAAAACAAAATATATTTCATAAACGAAACTGACATGGGGACACACATAATTTATTACGACGTCTAAACTTGTGTTTTTAACATGTTTTAAATGTATTACATGAAATAATTTAAAGTGTTGTCCCGGGTATTGTGTTGTGAGTTACATGTCGTGGTGGGAGGGCAAATTGTAGCTTCTAGTGGTAGTCAACCATTTTTTACAGAAATATACAATATTACATTATAATTATAATACATTGAAAAACCAGCATCAAGCACTAGGTAGCTGCTCGACAATTTGCTGAACTGGACCTATTTGATGTAGCCGTGGAACACGCAATGTTATCTTTGATTTTTCGTTGTTGTTTTTAATTTGCAATGTATTCATTTCTTATCATGTTCTTTTTTTATATTTTTTTTTCTTTAAGTACTTGTTTGTTGTGTGTACCGGCTCTCAAATAAACGTTTTTTCTTTCTTTCTTACAGATGATCATCAAATGAGTCCTAACTCCTACCGCCCTGGGTGGAGTACAGGACTGTCAGACGTACTGACTAAAATCCAAAGGTCTATCACTTTATTTTGGGTTCTTCAAGGTTCTTCGGCGGTTATTCCCACGTTTTTTTTTTAATACAATTTTGTTTTATATACGAAGATGTCTTCTGATGTTATGTTATCTTAAACTAATCGCTTTACTACAAAGAGAAAATATTATAGTTTCCATAACAACGTTTAACACACTTGTATATAAAAAAGACTACTCAAAATAAACTACATAATCCTTTCATTTGTTGTACTAAAAATAAAGTTGTTGCACAAAACATTTAGAATTTCTACCATTCATATCATACACAGAGTTCCCTTAGTGGGATGAGCCGTGTATGAATAGAAAAAGATTAATATCCTTCTAAAGGAATCTCTGTGAAGAATAGAAAGAAAGAAAATAGTACGTGGCAACTTTCTTTTAACTTGACTCTTCAAATCTGTTGTTTGTTGGATAAAGGGAAATATATTTGTTTAGAATGCGTCGTAAAATAATAAACAGGGATAAAAAAGTAAATAACAAAATAGAGCATATAAAATTAGACCTACGCGTGTTATTAAAGGCTCGAACAGACACGCGCGATTAATCGCGCTGCGACAACGAGCCAAGCTAATTTCCACTTTAAATGTACTGCGAATGGACCGCGAAAAGTCTCCCCGCGCGTTTAATCGTGTGTGTCTGCTCGAGGCTTTAGGAAGTGTAAAACATTGTCCCAAAAAATGATTCTTACCTCATGGGCCCAAATCTGCAACTAAGAAATCTCTGATGGAAACTCAACAACGCATTTCCCAATCTTGTAATCGAACCCTCAGCAGTTGCATTTGTGACAACACGACTAACGAAGCAGAAACATAACATTAACATTTAAAAAAAATAATTAAACTATAATAATGGAAAAAAAAAATCTGATTAATTTCTTCAATAACATTAAAGTCTGAATCGTTAGTCTATTTAGACAAGCAATCCATCCAACAAGACTATATCACTATTACTTTCAAACAAATCTCAATTAGCCAACGGATACCACTCTACCTCCCTGTTAAATAAATCCAGTTCTGTGCAGTAAGTCAGTACTTTCTCCCAAGTAAGACCAGCGTCAGAGCACTGAGGAAGTGAAACTGCGATCACTGGCGGGGCAGGATGTTGTACCGCTATTAGTTGTGGAGTTGCCATGCTTCTTTGTTTCGGGAGACAGTTCCCGGGAATTATTTGTTGCAGAATTGATGTATTTGTGCAGTTACCGGCTATATAAGTTATAAGTTCTTTAATAATCCTGCCTTTTTAATATTTAAGATATAGCTAGATTTATTTTCCTCCCAAGATCTTAGGGCAGTTACCCCAAGACGATGCGGGGAAAATAAATATCCTAAAGATAAATGTGTACTTGTAAGATTTGATATTATGTATTTCTTGTTGTGTTTTAAGAATGTTTAAGATTTTCTTAAAGTAAAACCTGTCGTATTTAACGGAATGGAATATGTTTAGGAATACTTGCTGACCCTTTTTATGGGGAATAACTAGATTACGTTGCTTTAAATGTTCGTATAATAATGATGCTAAATGAAATTTGACATAATTATTGCGAATGTGAAAAAATATGACAAAAAACAAAAAAAGAAGGTAACTTTTCAGTGAGTAGGTACGAGTACGTTGAAAATTAATAACATACAATGCTCTTTTTTGCAAGTTTTCTCGAAAAAATACAGGTCATGTCCCAGTACTGATCTGATATTATGGTGAGCCTTATTATAACGGATGTATTGACGTTAAGCTCTCAATGCAGTGAGTTTATTTTTATCTCAGTTTATGTTGCTTTAATATCGTTAAAGCTCTGGTCAAAATGACAGAACTTACCTCTGGTATGCAATTCGATGTTTACAAATGCTTATCCGAAAAATCTTTTTTTTTTCTTCTTTTTATAAATACAATTACATACAGGGTGGTCCAGGCCAGATGGATATAAAATTTTTTTAGGTAGTCGGAATAAAACATATCTTCTAAGCGGATGACAAGCGATTTTTTTCCTGGCGGGTACAAATAGGTCCCTAATCATACTACCTAAAAAAAAATTATATCCGTCTGGCCTGGACCACCCTGTATTATGAGTAATGATTGAAGATTTGAAACATTTGAAAGGCTTTACTTAGATTATAGAATATCCAGATTCCTAGTAGACCACTGAAAATTGAAGCCAAAAACATGGTAGAGATATTAACCCCGTCGTTCGATTCCTACGCAAAACAAGTGAATATCTCCGTGGTGCTCAAGCACACATACAAAAAAGTGGCTATACTAAAAACATTGTTACGTTTATGTTTTGTTTCTAACTCAGAATCTGGACATTTTTTATAATCTGAGGGCTTGTAGTTCAAAACATGGAGCGCGGTTTTTGATTTGAGAAAGAAAGAACTATGGGCCGTGCTTCGGACATATAAAATAACTCAATTGTTACCCCCATTTTGACCAAGACTCTTTGAAGTTGAGAAGGATGACAGAACACCACATCTTCTTTCTCTCTCTTACCTCAAACCTTTTTAAAATATACAGTTTATGTTTTCACAATATTAACTTGTAATAAAAGAGTTGTGACAAGGTCTGATTACCGCCAAATTATTGGCACATACACCATTGTAAACGATTTAATTATGCAGTTAGTAATAATATGAACTCGTGCTGTCAAAACTTCAAATTAATAATGAAATCGGGTACTGATATGTGATATTCATAACAAAGGAACAGTAAAACAAATAAAACAGGAAGCAATAAGTTTGATTAATCAGAGTACACAGATTCCCGGTTTATCCCGGGATATATCCCGGTAGGTACGGGAATCTCTGATGAATTTATTGAATAACGTCACTTTTTTTTAATAACTGCAATTTACTAAAAGTTTTTTTTTAGTGAGGTTGTGGTTGATTCTGCCGAGTGACGAATTCGGCTAAGATTCTATTTGTAGGCGCATCTAATGGCGATAATTACTTAATTGAATTGTTTAAAATCATGTAACCCCATACTTTGAACATTAACAGCCTTACTACAAAAACTTAAACATCTGTTGAACACTTGTCTTAAAAAAGTGTGACTGTAAAACGGACCTTATTTCAACGCCATAATCTGACATTTTATTAGACAAGTGTTCAACAGACGTTTAAAAGTTTTTGTGGTACGAAATTTTTAAGTTATTGAGTGTCATGTGTTATGTGGTTCAGAAAGGCCGGGTGCGTAGTACTCGCAATCGGTGTGCGTGTATGACCAGATGAATGAATGTGGATGAGGCGAAAAGAGTATGTAAAGAATTAAGGATCGTAACGGGTGGCGCTCTGTTGTTTCTGCCTACCCCCATGGGAAGAAGGCGTGAGTTTATGCGTGTATGTTATTGAGCGTCCTCTACCCTTAAATCACTTTTTTATCGCGGTAAAATCACCAAAAGAGACCTACCCATACTGTCCGACTTGTACTGACTAGAATCCACGGTGATCCTTCAAAAGCCCTTTACGTTCCAGGGTCACGGTTTCCTGATGAGACAGTCCCATTCCCATCCATTAAATTTAAAATGGAAAAATAAATCAAAATGGCGATGGGGTGCCGCTGTCTTACCGTAAAAAAATAGTTCGAAACCTTATCAATCGCCTCTTAATTAATGCTACCCATACGACGATAATCCACTTCTAATAGTCTATTAATCACTTAAATATCATCATCAATCACCATATTGTAAACTGCTGCTATTATTCCCTAAAGCGTTCTCTCAGTTTCGGCCTCTTGGCTTTTGGCCAGAGCTGCACAGTATACGGCCAGTCTGTTGTTTTTAAAAACTTCGGCCTGCACGAAGTATGTTCCTGTCTTGATTTGTTGTTGCTTTATTTTGTAGTTCAGAAGGTTTTTAATTGTTTTTGGTTGGGATTTGAGTATCTATTAGTCCCCATTCGCACAAGCACTTTTTTATTGGCGTTAAAAAAACGTCGAATTGGAACAAAGAGGTGAATTGAACTCAAATGTCACCGCCCAACACTTAAAATTAAATATAGCTCAAAAAATGAGCCGCGCTTTAAAATCGCTGATGTGGGTACAGATACATGGGAATGCATTTGTTCTATTTCGCCGCTTTAAAAAAAAAATATAGACATTACTATGTGTTTATATTGGTAGAATACGGATAAAGTTGGTCATACTACACGTAAAGGTACAAAAAAATGATAGATGAATAGTTTTACGTCTTAGAAAATTAACAACTTCTCACCAAACTGTCAGGCGTATCTTTTATTAAATAAAATCTCCTTTCTCAAATAAACCAACTTGCTAAGTAACCTAACAATTTCACTATCTTCAATTTAATCTAAAATGGAATAACAAAACGCACTCAACTACATTACTACAGCACTCGACTGTAATTAAAAGTTGTGTTGCCAGCTCTGTGCAAATGTAGCGTCTTCGTATTTTCGTTGGTAACACTGAGTCTGGTACAGTCGCAAGCACTTTTAATTTATTTTATTTTTTTAATGATAGGTCCGCGTTTGACCTCTATCTGGCCTGATGTTAACCGAAGACGTGTCGACGGTGAAGCAACTTGTCTAGAAGTAACCTGTTCACTCTTGACTTGAAGACCCCAAGGTTATAGCTGTCGGGAAACTTTAAAAGAAACTTTAAAGTTTATACTAACTTTTAAACCTGGTTTTTTACTATTGGACTGATTGAAACTTTATAGTAGGTATTTTCTTTTTTGTTATTTCAGGAAAATCAAAAAAAAAATACCTGCTATAAAGTTTCATGACAATCTGTTGTAGATTACATTAGCCCTTACTCTTTAAATGATATTTCATGGTGAGATATTTCATTTAGGTGACTTCTTCCATCCTAATGAATCTAAACTTTATGGTATTGATAAAGTTTTTATTTTTGTTATGAAATAGGTCTACCCTATAGTTTGATCGTTCATAATTCGTCGATTAATAAAACATTTTTGAATTTTGGAAGGATACAAAGTGTTTGTTAATTCGAGGGTTATACGGGTCAGAGCCCATTCGTCCCCCAAAATTCGTACCCCAGCATAAAAGTTGTGGATTCGGCCCCTATATAGGTGCCCATTGGTCTCCTGGTAGGGGACCAATTAATATTTTAATGAAAAATATTATTTTTAAGGTACCCATTCGTCCCCTCTAATATATATACAACATAAGTTAAAGATTCGGCACCTATTTAGGTGCCTATTGGTCCCCTGAGATAAAATTAGCTATATTTTACATAAGAAACGGTTAACATAGTACACTTGTGAACAGTTTATTAACGGAATTAATTTAATAAATCATAACAGATAATTGAAAAAAGAGCTATGATGAATGATAATCCGTCATGATAATAATATAACCTGTCGATAGGCTTACAATGTAAAATTGTCTCTCTACGAATGGCTTGTTAAAAAAACGGGTTACAAAAATAATAGATAAGGTGTTTTTTGTTTGTATGTTATGGCTGCCTTGGTCGCGGGACTTATCTCATTACCGTGACCCCGGAACACAAAGGGCTATTGAAGGACACCGTGGATTTTAGTCAGTACAAGTCTGACAGTCCCTCCCGCCCTGCCCGGGGTGGGAGGACTCATTTGATGATTTTACCACGAAAAAAAAAATGTTATGGCTGCCTATTGGTGGTGGTGGTGGTGGTGACATATTGGTTCTTGAGTTCGCCTAACGAAATAAACAATACTATTAATATTATAATAATAATATTTTTGACATATAATTGAATCGAATTATCTCATTTGAATCCTGGAATATGATTAGTATTATTATTGATGGTAATTCACTATAAGGTTCACACTTTTATATATATTTTTTTCAGAATTAACGATATTGTATTACCTATATATAATTATAATAAAAAAGAACCTATATATACAACGTGTAACACAAAATGCGCAAGACCTCTCGTGGGGTAACTCAGCCCATGTTACTGAACAATTTTTGTTCTAAGACTTTTGGAAATTCGCAAAAAAAAGAAATATTTTTCATAGAGATGGGCCCGATCAATTTCTCATTTTGTATGAAAAAACTTTTTTTTTTTTTGCGAATTTCCAAAAGTCTTAGAACAAAAATTGTTCAGTTACATGGACTGAGTTACCCCACGAGAGGTCTTGCGCATTTTGTGTTACACGTTGTATACTACTACTATACTACATTTAAAAACTAAAATTAAAAGTAAAATATTTACAAAAATGACTATATTAAAAATTTATGGTGGAATACTTATCATATTTTGAATAAAAAGTCAAAACTAAATTATTTACTCCTAAATATGTAAAGCAATTTTTTATCAGCAATTATTATTTTATCATGTTATTATGTTCTTGTATTCACTCAATGTGGAGTCGTTGTCACCCTTTTTAACCGACTTCAAAAAAAAGTAGGTTCTCAGTTCGACCTGTATGTATGTAGGTATGTATGTTTGTTTGGCTGAACGGATTTTGTTGCGGTTTTCAGCAAAGTGTTCATTACATTCTGGAGAAGGTTTCAGTATGTAACACTAATAGATATCCCGTGACGTTGCCCGCGTGGATTCGTTTTTGCTTACTTGGATTGTAGATTTTCAGTGACCATTGCATGTTTTTCCGTGATTATCTCGCGTTTGGCTAAACTGATTTTGATGCGGTTTTCAGAAAAGTGTTCGTTACATTCTGGGGAAGGTTTTAATATATAAAAATAATGGATATCTCGTGAAATTGCCCGCATAGATCCGTTTTTATTGCTTACTAGGATTGTAGATTTTCAAAGTCGACGATTATAAGAAGATTTTTGTTGAATATCTAAACTAAAAAGGGAAAAATAAAAAACTTTTTATAAAAAAGGGAACCAACTTCAAAACGAAACACAAAGAAAATGTAAAATAACTTTTCTTTCGGAAGTCGGTGGCCATAGTCAATGAAATAAAAAACAAAGCCACCGACTTCCGAAAGAAAAGTTATTTTACAGTTTTTTTGTGTTTGGTTTTGAAGTCGGTTCCCTGTTTTCAAAAAGTTTTTTTAATGTACAAAAATAATGAACGTTCTAACATTAATTCTGTTTTGCTAACATATTTTTTTTATTTTACCCTTTTCTGCGCGACTGTACCAAGACTACCAAGCTGCAGTATACACATATATACATGTACTTATATTAGAAGAATGAATTAAAATAAATTTTCTCCAGGAGACGAATGGGCCCCTCAAAAGTTCCAGGGGACGAGTGGGCACAGGGTGCGAATCTTAGGGGACGAATGGGCTCTGACCCGGTTATACTTTATGGGCCACATGATATTCATAAAATGCATCGCTTTTTCTGTGGAAAACATGAAATCCCGAAAAAAATGAGCCTCGATATCCATTCTTGGTCACATATAAGGGTCGATCTCCAGAGGCATTTTTTTTTCGTGTCCGGCTGGATAAACCCATTCAAATCGAAAAAAGTTTTCAAAATATTTTTTTATATACAGTTCGGTGTCTAATCTACATGGTACAAGGCTAATTTTATGAATAAGTTTATTTAAAATATTTAAAAAAAAATCTTAAACCCTAAAATCCTGATCGCTCTGGGTTGTCCCAACTCCCGATTGAATGAAAAAAATATTTTTTATTTTTTTAATGAGAAGCTACATATGATACAACTTATTTAGATTACATAACAAATAGTTAATCTTCATTGTCATAAAATACTTTTAGTTATATTAAGAATACTTTTGCCACAATTTAAATTTAAAATCGTGTCCGGGCATTTTATCTCATCGCTCTGCGCTGAGGTAAAACATCGCGCTCATCCCTAGTTACGCGTTATAGACACTCTATTCCACTCCCGCTGGGCAACACCAGCAGTGGTCTAACCGTTGAGGAGGATACCTATGTGCCACTTATCCGCGAAGTTAAGTTTACGAAGGCAAGTTTATGATTGCTCTGGATTTGGTTCTCGAATTTTTTGATTGATATGGCACGTTTATCAAATTAAATATTAAGCTTGTGAATGTGTTTGTTATGTGAATTAAGTGGTCTTTATGATGGTTTTTATGAGACGTAATGACAATTTTCTACTACTTTTAAATTCGGCTATATTCATGATTTTGTGACTTTTTCTGATCGATATGGATGTGATTGCTCTGTCCAAAAAGACCAGAGCAATTATATTTTGCATTAATTGTACGTTACAAATCTATTTTAAGTAGTAGTACCAGACTGTAACAATGACAAACGATGAACTATCTATATAACCTTTAATTTATAACCTTTCTTGGGTTTTTTTGGGTAACCTAAACCCATAAACAGATTTTGACGTATTTTACCTTGATGATAATATTAAATTGGCATTTAAAGCTAACCATACCCACTTCTTCTCTAAAATTTAATGTCAGCTATCGTTGTAGATTGAAATCATGCCTCGAAATAAATTATAAATTGAAGAAAAACGTCTTACGAGCAACCCAGCAAAAGGTTCGTAGGAAGAAAAGTAGGCTAAGTTTGGATAATAATAAATATAGTCTAAATCTAAATAAATGAAACTAAGCCAAAAGTTGATTTTTAAAATTATGTTAATTTGTTACTTTTAAATTATAATTCAATAGTTTGAAATTATAACGTATTTTTGATACCTATTTATGTATTACTGATAATATGCCTTGACCTTTTTCTAAAATAATACATTTCTGTTACATACATAATCTTGTTACACGTACATACTGAATACCTATGACTAAAAACGGCAAAACAAGTAATATTTTTATCAATATTAATTTTTTTGTTTAATTGATTTGACCATTTATGATCGCTCTGGCGCCAATTATGATTGCTCTGGTAGCGAAATTTTTTAAACTTATATATTTCCATAACTGTTAGTGTAAATTGAAGGCCAATAGTAAAAATATACTATTTGAATATCATACTTTTTTATGAGATACATGATTACCATTAAATATCAGTATCTGAAAAGCACCAGAGCGATCACACGAATACGCCCGTTTTGGAGATCCACCCATAAACGCAAATAACTTGATTTTTTTTCAAACTTAGAAGTTAGTCTGTATTTACCTGATGAAAAATAGGCCACCCCTATTATATACATAGTAGGTCTTTATTTCTAAAACATATACATACGTCAAACTATAACGTGCTCTTCTGCCAAACTCTTCCAAATATGTCACTCGTTAAACCATAACCTAGTTAATACTTGTGGTCTTGACTGTACTTACATAATTATCTCTGAATATCGTAGTGCTTACCCTCTGAAAAAATGTGGCTTACGCTGTGTTGTCTGTGGTTGAACGAAAAAAATGATAAATTATTTTTATTTGTAAGTTTTGTTTTAATTTTTTAAATGAATAGGGTATTTTAATTATAGCCCAGCCAACGAACAGTTATAGAGGGATATTCTTGGAACACAACTGACTTTGTAACTTTGTTTAGATTAGTTAGGAGGTGAACATATCATAAGTTGGCCCTTAGTCCTTGAGCTGTGGGGGAGGGGTGACTAAGTAAATTAAAAATATGACAGTACAGTACATTCACATTTTTTTTAAGAAAAACCTTTCAGTCAAGAGACAGTACCTAATAAATCACAGGGAGGGGTGACTAAGTAAATTAAAAATATGACAGTACAGCACATTCACATATTTTTTAAGAAAAGCCTTTCAGTCAAGAGACAGTACCTAATAAATCACAGGGAGGGGTGACTAAGTAAATTAAAAATATGACAGTACAGCACATTCACATATTTTTTAAGAAAAGCCTTTCAGTCAAGAGACAGTACCTAATAAATCACAGGGAGGGGTGACTAAGTAAATTAAAAATATGACAGTACAGCACATTCACATATTTTTTAAGAAAAGCCTTTCAGTCAAGAGACAGTACCTAATAAATCACAAGGAAAACACTTCAGAAAGATGAAAAATTACGAATTTTTAAAATGCAATTTTTTCTACGTTTGGCATCGCTCCACTGTGCACCGGGTGAAAGTAACACCCTGTTAT
Organism: Agrotis exclamationis; assembly: GCA_950005045.1. Classification (NCBI taxonomy): domain Eukaryota; kingdom Metazoa; phylum Arthropoda; class Insecta; order Lepidoptera; family Noctuidae; genus Agrotis; species Agrotis exclamationis. The sequence goes on along the minus strand of OX465433.1, from coordinate 3,616,819 downwards.
TAATAGCTGTGTTGCCATTTTTCTTGTATTAAGTTCAATATCCGAGTCGCAGATTTAGCTTGGCAACTGGAATATAAGTACCTAAGTAGTTTACCTGTCAAATAATCTAGATTTGTAGGATTTAATGTTATTATAATTGCTCATGAATACATAAATAATTTATTCAGAGCTAAATCAGTGGCAATTTTATTTAGAAAACTTTAAGCTTTCTTTACTTTTACATATAAAATTATGTTCAAGTCAACGTATTTATATACAACTATTACATGGTTATTAATTAATTATTTAAAAACAAATGAAGCTTTCTGAAATATTTTTCTGAGAAACCCGAAAGTTTGACAATCACTGTCTTACCAATAAGATATATCTATACGCAATAACTGGGTTGTGGAGGTTTGTTAGGGAGTCAATACTGGTATTAAGTTGCATCTATATAACAATAATGGATATCCCGTAACGCTTTTTTTTCGTCGTGGGTGCGCTTACAAACATAGAAACTCGCATACAAAACGATCGTTCGTTCCAGGTCCGGAACAACTACTTGTAGGTCATACAAATATTTCATCCGTATGGGGATCGAACTCGCGACACGCTACGCAGCAGACGATCGCTACACCATTGCACCAATCGTGCCGTCGCATCACCGTAACAATGTCCGCATGAATCCGTTTTTCCTTACTTGGATTGCAGATTTTCAAAGACTCCAATTATATGAAGATTTTTGTTGAATATCTGAACTAAAAAGGATAAAACGAAAGATAAGTAAAAAAAAAGGAACCGACTTCAAAAACCACAAACAAAATAAATCCTAATGCGGTTCACATAACACATCTATGTACTTACCAAGTTTCAACAGGATAGCTCTCTTAATTTCGAAGAAAAGTGGCTGTGACATACGGACGGACAGACAGACAGACATGACGAATCTATAAGGGTTCCGTTTTTGCCATTTGGCTACGGAACCCTAACAAAGGGTAAAATAACTTTTCTTTCGAAAGTCGGTAGCAAAAGTCGATAAAATAAAAAACAAAGTTACCGATTTCCGAAGTAATGATAATATGTAAATTAATATTCAATCATCATACTATCAAAATTTCAAACCGTAATCACTGAAAACACTCAACACTGCACAGTGTTCCGATTAATTTCTAGTTTAGTCCGCCAATGATCATTAATTTCATACGTGTTTGGTCCAGTGGGCAACTGTGCCAGTGCTCGGGCAGATTTTGTCCAGTGACATGCGAGATCGTCACACTGTGCGGCGACCGTGGCTTTGTGTGTCATATGTGATGTATGAGTGTCGTGTGCACTGTGCAGTTCTTGATATGGTTTATGACGAAAGGTTTTTATAATTGTAACAGCTGATAATGGAAGAAGTAGGAGTAAATCTGGGTAGAATATAACTACAGTCAAATTTTGCGCACACGGTTAACACTTTTTGAGCGTTGTAAAATCATCAAATGAGTCCTCCTACCCAGGGCAGGGCGGGAGGGACTGTCAGACTTGTACTGACTAAAATCCACGGTGTCCCTCATTAGCCCTTTACGTTCCAGGGTCACGGTAGTGATATAAGTCGCGCGACCCCGGCAGGCTTTGGCCCTCTAGAGGGGGGGCCCGTCATCTTGCTGACGCTCTTTGAGGCGGGCGTGGAACTCAACGCGCCATCGAACCCGGCATCGGTCCATGGTCGGGCGGCGAGTTGCCCATTACTCGCCGCCCGCATGCCCGCGACACGGTTAACACTTAAAAAATAGGATTAAAATTGAAATGAAAACATACCATGCTTATTACATATTTTTCTGGAAAAAATAGGCAGAGACGTAGAAAGAAGCGAGCTTATTTCTTTCAGCCGGGCACAAAAGTCAGAGCAACTAATTACTGATGCAATAAAAATTACTTGTCTGACCAGAAATTTGGACTAAAATTAATAAGCTATCCCGGTTGCAATCTTGATCCGAAACAATAAACGACCGAATATGCCTATTCGAGTCATAAAAATGTCCTAACAGAAGCACTGGTCAAAAACAAAGGAATAGGATTTGGATTGAGATAGAATATTAATTTCGGGGCGTAGAACAAAACTTAGACTTACGCCCGAAATCTTAAATATACAAAAGAATATTAAATATGAAAGTCCTTCAATTCATGTTCCAACATAAAATATATATGTAAATTGACAAGCAAACAGAAAATATTTCTTTTTAAAAAGGTTATACATAGTTATTCAACATAAACTGGAGTCGTTTACAGCATGGCCGGAATCCAGCAGTTTTAACATATTTATAAGTTAAAGTGACGATGAGCTCCCGCCTGCTTTAAGATGGAATACCTGGATTACTTGAAGATCAAAGTTAAGGTATTCCATTTTAAAACTTCGCAAAATACTTTAGAAAACCGATTTGTAACTGCGGCTTCGTAGTTGGCAAGACATTTCAGAAATACTGGTATTATGTGCAGTTTTGAGGACATTAAAATTCTGCATGGTTGAGTGGATAAAAGAATGAACTAAGGCTTTAAACCTTAGTTCCTTAGATTAAAAAATGTCTAGATTCCGTGTTCGAAACGAAACCTAACTTTTTTCGTGAAGTTACTTTTTTATAAATATGCGAGTGTTTTGTTAAATGTTTTCCTTCGAGTTGTTTTAAGGGTGTATTCCAAATTACATACTATCGATGCAAGAGCGAGCGAAGCGAGCTCGGGACTAGGGGCATCCCGACTCGGACCTGTTAGGTTCGAAGGGGATGGCGGGGTCTTAGAATAGACCGTTTTAAGTAGGAGTCGAACGACGGGCGTAATAATTTTACTTCCGTGTTTTAAATTTCGAGCAACAGTTTCTTCTATGTAAACTTGCTGCCTTTGGTCTTGAGCTTGATTGTGGGAGAGACCATATATCCAATTTGATAAAAAAAACAGAAATTTTTCTCATTAAAATCCACACAGTTGGCAAAGAAAACGTTTTTTAAACGTATCAATGCTTACGTTGTAACTGTCAGCTCTAAGTCGGATTAAGTTTTCTCGTCTTGTACTTCTTTGAGTACTTACACTTTTAATAATTATAGTAAGAAGTTGCCGTACTTCTTTAATAGTTCACTTGTTTTATAGTAAGAACACTGTTTTACTTATTAAACTTACCACTTTTTATAAAGAAAAACTGACGCGGTATTTTAATTAAATTCACGAGGCTCAACTAAATCATGAAAATGTTTGAAAATCTCGAGATATTTCAGAAACATTTTCTACTTTTTACGAAATTCGTCGCGATGATATTTTACTTTTAATTGAAATCGTTTTATAAAAATAATTTCGTGATACTCAAGTAAATTATGATTGCTTAATGCTCTAGTAAGTAGAAGGAAAAAGCTTGAAGTATATTAAAGATTTCAAAAAAGTAAATTATACATCATTATAACATTATACGGGATATTTACCATATTTTTTATTTATATTTTGTGAACAACCTGTAAAACATCCCGTTTTAAATTCGAATGATAACATCAGTTTATAAACATTAAAAAATATAGAACATTCTTAATTTGTAGCTCGTGGCTAAATAAATACAGAGACGTACTGACCTATCTACCGGGTTGCCGATATTGATCTGTGGATGTGTGACTCTATCATAGGGAGTTTTCTCCCGTGCCTCGAAAAGCACGTATAGCCGTTCGTCCCGGCTGTCATTTGTAGATCTTTGACAGTCGTTACTGTTAGAAGCCCTAATAGCCTGACAACTAGTCTTACCATGGGGTGTCGTATATTACGTGGTTGTGGAGGTCCGATAGGCAGTCGCTTCATGTAAGCCGATCCCAATATAGTTGGGAAAAGGCTAGGCAGATGATGATTAAAAATACGAGTTGGACGTTCTAATCATTTATATACCTATATCATTTACTGTATATGTTACAGTCGAAACTCTTAATCAGTCAAAACTACTATTGACTAGTAAAACCAGTCAAAACTACTTTTGCCCAATGGAGCTGGTCAAAAGTACTTTTAGTAGACAGTTACTAGATATATAATAGTCAAGAAGCAGGTCGACGGAGCCCCACTTCGCGGGGCTCCTACTTCTGGGTGGTTTAAAAAAAAATAACCATACTTCTAACCTAAATTGTCCGAGTCGGGGTGCCAACAAGTCCCGAGCTCGCTTCGCTCGCTCTTAAAAATGCAGTCCATCAATTACTTAATAAATATTCGATTAAACTCTCATTTCCTTTTAATAAATATCTTTTTTATTCATATCTAACGAGTTAATAGTGCTTTTGACTGATGCTTTATTGCAGTTAAAACTACTTTTGACAAAGAGCGTCAGTCAAAAGTACTTTTAACTAGTCAAAAGTTTTAATAACCAATAATTTTCAGTCAAAACCACTTTTGACCAACCTGTTCAGGCAAAAGTAGTTTTGACTGATTTTGCTAGTCAATAGTGGTTTTGACTGGTTAAGAGTTTTGACTGTGACATATACATATTTATCAAAATCAGTAAGTTTACTGTGTCAAATCAAAACATCTACCAGAAAATAATATTCATTATCTAAATACAGAATCTCGTCCAAACACCAAAGTTCCTTGACATGTCCGGGACATGGACGAAGCATCATTAATTTTCCGTATTTTGTCCAGCTGACAGACCGGGGACGCCCACTGTGGGGACAAAGAGGGATTTGACGAAGAGGAATTGTTTTCTTGTTGATTTAGGATACTAGTTTTGGTTATTGTTGTTTGAAGGTAACAAGAAGTTTTGCTAACTTTTGGAGGACAGTTTTCGTTTCAAATTTTTGTCAAAGTGGAAAAAATTTAAGGAAAATTTATTAAATTTTTCTTGACATTTTACTAGTGGTGCACACCGACTTCTCAGGGATTTAAATTTTCTATTTTCCCGGTAGATTTTCCGTAAATTTTCTTATAAACAACATATGACAAAACAAAGAAATAAATGTACTATTTGGTGCAGTTGTAAAGATATTATTCACATGCAGACAGAATTAAGCGACTTTATTGTATATTTGTCTATAGAAGATTAGTTGGGAATACTCGTTAGTGTGTTCTAAAACAATGACAATGTTAAGGTTATTTCAATGGGTAATATCCAAAATAGTCCACGATTAAAAAAAAACCAAATGGATCTCTTATTTTGCTACCAAATTTTTACACTGGGCTAGTAAAATTTAGAACGAAAAAGCCGTTGGGCTTTTTTAAAAAAAGAACGTGAACGTTATGTGTAGTTTCATCTCTATTCCACATTTAAAAAAACTACCATTTTCACGTAACCTTTTGGGATAAATATTGAATATCGGAAAAAGGTGTTTGAAATAGTTATTTGTGCAACAAGAGAGCAAAGTCGTTTTTTGCTGCGAGTGCTGATTTTGAATCCTGAGCAAGCGAAGGATTCAACAATTGAATCACGAGCGTAGCGAGTGATTCTAAAGTTGAGTCCTGAGTGTGGCGAGGGATTCAAAGGCACGAGATGCAAAAAACTTTGCTCTCGTGTAACACACATAACTTTTCACTTCAGCAGCGAGAACACTTTAGGAGATAAAATGATAAACAGGAATAGATTTAAATAACTATTAACTTATTCAACTCTTTACGCCAGCCACGAAATTTTATTCCCGCTCTTTTATTTAAACTAAGGTGTGTTCGGAAATTATAGCACCCATGATATTTTATTATTCAAAATATTTACGTAACAAAAAACAAACTAGAAATAAATATTTACAGGTTAAACATCAGTTTTATTTGCAGTAAATACTTATTTTCGTTTAAATACTACGTATGACATATAAGTTAAAAATTCAATAAATTACACTAAGACATAATTACGAGTATCTTTTTGCAAAATTTCTTTAGTTAGTACAAACCGAGCGTGTTTGTCTTTGAGGTCGAATTCAAAATCGGAATTTCGAAAAGGCTGGTCTTTATCCCTCTCTCTTTCTAATAGCGGGAAAGAGATGGAGTGTAAATGTTTCGAATTGTATGATTAACCCAAGGCTGAATAAGGTATTCGCGGCTTTCTGAAAACAAAAATTAAAAAGTTACTTTGTCTCACTCAGTGAGCAAAATCGCATTTTGCTCACTGATTTCAGGCAGCAAAACCTACATGTTTGAGCTACTGAAGTGAAAAATGAATTTATACCATTCCTACTCTAAAAAGTTACTTTTACTCACTGAAAACAGTGAATAAAAAGCTCTTTTACTCACTGTTTTGGTGTTTGAATTTAGAACACATTGATGCGGTCGACCCCCGTGTTATTAGGAAAATATTACTCTTAATTTAAGTCATTGTTCCGATTTTAATGTTAATTTGTTGACTGAGCGATTGGACTACTTCGTTACGTGAAGCGGGTTCGATTCCCGCACGGAGCAAATATTCGTACTATGATCTACAATTATTTGTTTCGGGTGTGGGTGTTTGTGAATTTAGATGTTTGGAAACGCACCCACGTGTGTGTGGAGCAGTATTAATAAAAAAAAATACTTTTTTTTCGTTACATATATATTATCGCTCAAATCTTTCTTTTTCTCGTAGTCATGGTATTAAAGTATCGTTTGCAACTCTTGAATAAAACGGATTTAAATCGAGGGCCTGAATCACTCGCGTCGCTCAGGATTTAAATATTTGAATCACGAGCGGGTCGTGATTCAGTCATTAAAATCCTTCGCTTGCTCGTGATTCATATAATGGCCCTCGCTTTAAATCCGCTCTTTATTCACTAGTTGCAAAATATACTATTATTTCCCGAATGGTCGGACAGGCGGGCACTATCTAACCTGAGCGTTTTCGAACGAACTTGGCTTTTATTTTACACTTCAAACGAATGGCTCGAAAATGCGATACCCTATACCTAACCCATTCAAAATACCACGGGTTATCCGTTATCCGGGTCGATTTTATCCGGTTTTTTTCAAGAACTCACGTTCAGTTATCAACGGATATCTATCGAATTAGGTATAGGTTGCGGAGAAAGGCACTCGCTCCATATAAAATACTAGCGGTTTAACCCGCATGTTAGTAGAAAATTATTAGGACACTAGAACGAAAGGTATTATTATTGTAAATCCAAACTGCAATTGAGCTCTGTGCCACATCCTAATCTGTTCAGCCATTGAATAACAAAGATCGACCCATTCGAACTCTCACATTTTATGAAAGTAAGAGTTAGTAAGATTAGTATAAGGTTGCATCCAATCGAAGATTGAGACACACTTTTCCTCAATTTTTATATTTTTTCCATTTTGCTGTCATCAAAATTTATTCAGAAGCTTTCGTAGAGAAGAGTAAAAACATTCATCCATGCTTACACACTTTCGTATTTGAAAGTGAGAAACCATTTAATCTCTTTTGACATGTTCTGAAATAAAAAACCCCCTTCGAGGATTACAGGCATAATGTTTTGTTTGACCCTAACCTGTAAAAAAGCCTAACACTAACCCTTTTCACAGTACTTGTAGTAATTTTTATTCGCCTGACAGATTGCGTCAAGATGAAGTAGATCTTTCTCAAGTTTTTCTAACAAAAAACTCCCGAGACTAAGTCAAAGGTCGGGGTCTTGAGACAATTTTCTTGAGGTTCCATATAATGTGAGAACAATTTAGGGTAACTTGGGGATTCAACTTTTTAGACGGATGATTGTTTTCCATTTAAGTGGGTTGGTATTTTTTATAGTGACAACAAAAGATTACCTATCTTTGCTTTTACCTAGGGATCTACTTTGTAAATCCGTGAACAACGGGTGCCGATACAGATATGCGAACGTACTACGTTGAAATCAAATTTGCGGAAGGATAATATGACCACAGCTGAAGTCTTTTTGATGCGGCCCTAGAAGACGCAGCGTAGACAGGCCTCCCACTAGGTGGACAAATGACATCGTGAGAGTCGTGGGCAATCGATGGATGAAAGTGGCGAATTGTCGTTCGGCGTGGCAGTCTAAAGGGGAGGCCTATGTTCAGCCGTGGACGATTATGAATAGGGAGCGATCCAATTGCTATCAACCAGGAAAAACTCCGGACTCCGTGACTGAAGAATTCCTGATCAAGCCAATAACACTTTGACTGACCTGAGAATCGAATCCGGGACCTTATGTTCAACTAGCTTCCGCCCGCGACTCCGTCCGCGCGGATGTCGATCTTCGCGTGGATGGTTTATTTCTCCATTTTGAGTAACTTTGACAATGACATCTTATAAATATATATTGGACCCAAATACGGCTAAGCCTATAATAATTAAGGAGATCCCTCTATTGAGCTACTGCTGTTGAGCTCGCGTTCTGTAGTAAGTATTTTTTTCATAGTAATTCCGACCTTGTATTTACAAATAACTGATCGGAACAGTAATCAAAAAGGTCGCGCTGAAATATTAATTCCACGGACGACCGCTCGCCACACTGGACACGTCCGCTCGCATCAAAATTCAGAATTTATATGCATCGCGCGGTGCGGAACGCGGCTCCTTATACATATAGGAGTCGGGGAGGCGTGGCCCGCGTGTGCCGCAAACGGTTCAAGCCAAATCCGACTTTCGGCGCTACAGGTTACGGCGTTGAATCCACTGCGGGTAATGCAACGTGTGTTCGCGGTTCTACAGAACAACGTCTATGAATAAAACTGAAAAATAAGATTTTTTTTCTACGTATTTTTCCAGGATAAAAAGTATCCTATTTTATGCCCAGGATAATAAGGTATAATTATACTAAGTTTCATCGAAATCGAACCGTTAGTTTTCACGTGATGCCTGCACATACAGACAGACAGACAAAAATTTTTTTAATCACATATTTGGGTTTGGTATCGATCCAGCAACACCCCCCGCTATTTATTTTTTCAATATTTTCAATGTACAGAATTGACCCTTCTACAGATTTATTATATGTATAGACTAGCTGTGCCCGCGACTTCGTTCGCGTGGAGGTCGGAACTCAACAATGTATTTTTAGTGCTTCTTTATTAACAACATTAGCTGTAAACCATCGTTCTGGAGCATACATAAATATGCGTACGTAAATCATCAAATGAGTCCTCCTACCCAGGGCAGGGTAAGAGGGACTGTCAGATTTGTACTGATTAAAATCCTCGGTGTCCTATAAATCCTATAATAGGCCTTTACGTTCCGGGGTCAAGGTAATTCGATAGTTCCGCGACCCCGGCAGGCTTTGGCCTTCTAAGGGGGGGCCCGTCATTGTGATGACACATTTAGGCGCGTGTTGAACACAACGCGTATCCCATCGTGTCCCATCGCATCCCATCGTATCCCGTCGTATCCCATCGTATCCCATCGTATCCCATCATATCCCATCGTATCCCATCCTATCACATCGTATCCCATCCTTTCCCATCGTATCCCATCCTATCCAATCATATCCCATCGTGTCTCGTCGTATCCCATCGTATCCCATCCTATAATATAAAATATAATAATATAAAAAAATAAAAACACAAAAAGGCAGAGACTCAGGCGTCAAAGTACTCCTCCGCATCGCTGTCATCCGGAAACGTGCCCAGAAGACTGGCAGCATTGCCACGTTGGATGGCAATGCTTATTGTGGTATTATTTTGAAACTATGATATCTCCTAAGATATTCATTGAAACCAAACGATGTCAAGGGCAATTTTGTTCAAAATTAAATGCTTGTGATGATTAACGTATTTATTTGGATAAGGATTAATATTGTGTTAATGAAAATACCTTCGCAAGTAATGCATTACTTTAAAATCAAATTTGATTTCCATAAAAAAGGTTATAATGACTTAACCTTAAAAGATAAATGTATGCTCTCGCGGACTTTATTTTAGAACTTTTTATCAGGAATAATTCCGTAGTACATTATTTTTGCGTATCTTTAACCGTTTACGCAGCGCACGCAACGGAAGCTCTCGAAATGGAATCCATTTTCCCGATTTTGAAACATTTCTCTTTACTGCTCCGCTCCTATTGGTGATAGCGTGATGTTATATAGCCTATAACCTTCCTCGATAAATGGTCTATTCAACACATAAAGAATTTTTCAATTCGAACCAGTAGTTCCTGAGATTAGCGCGTTCAAACAAACAAACAAACAATCAAACAAACAAACAAACTCTTCAGCTTTATAATATTATATATAGTATAGATGATGCTAAACCAATGAGGAATTTGCTTTTACCCGCGGCTTCCCAGTAATTTGAAATTTGACAGTCAATTTCGGACCGTAAATGTTGCAGCAACTATTATCATTTGACCGTTATTTTTATTATGGAGAAATACTTTTTTCGGCATCAAAGGGGCCTATGTCCGTCATTGTATACCTGCCAAGGTCTTTGCAAAATTTCAGGATGATCGGTTCTATAGTTATGGCGTGAAAATTTATCAAACAAACTTACTTTGGCATTTATTATATTAGATAGGACTATTTTTATCTATTGAGAATATTATTAACAACAAACTATTTTCTTTGTTACAGGTAAATACATCGACGCTGTTGAATACATCTTTTGTTCAAGACGTGGGTGGGTAACATAACAACACGATTTTCAAAAGAATACGTTGTTTAAAATCTACCCCACAATGTTACCAGAGCTGATATAAATCCAGTATTCATCCATTACTTATCATATAAAATTTGATATAAAACTCCGACAAAGTTGTCCAGTGCTCAGTAGATTTCATGTTTTATGAAAGTGAAGTTCTTTTTAAAAATACGACGTAATAAATAAGGCTCATAACGTAATGCCGTGTTGTACAGTCGGGTACACAAGTGCTTTGTTGTGGAAAATATAAATTAAATGATTTACGTCGGTTTGTGTCGAAATGGGAGTTATTTTATGTTGAACTAGGTTTGGTTTGTGATTTTGTTCGTGTGGAGTTCGAAAATTATCGCAATGTGTTTTTTTTTAAATAAAAATGATGACGTAATTGCACTTTTTTATGGCGGAAAGGACGATCAGACTCTTACTGACTAAACCACCGTGTTTCTTCTTGCCCTTTACGTTCCAGAGTCATGATGGTAACCGTCTTTAACAATCCCGCGAAAGCCTATGGCACTAAAGGATAATCTAGGTTTCCATTTGTGAAAGATTTTTTGAAATCTGATCAGTTGTTCTGAAGATTTTCTCCTTTGCATCATAACACACAAACTTATCATGTAGACTTTATTAGCATTACATGAAGATAAGGATCATATTATTATATTTTTTTGCTATTGGCAGCACCAAATAGTTATTTTTTGTTCAGGTTTGGCTTGAAACAAACTTTATGAAAGGTTTGGCCAAAGATAATAATGTTTGTACTCCTAAAAGTTTTGTTGTTTTTGGATAGAGTTAACCTTTTGGCAATAAACCCTCTCTGTCCTTGAGGATCTCATGTCGTGCTCTAGAAGGTAGAAATCAAATGTTCGAGAATCGACTTTACCTAGTTAACGTTGAATCTTTAAATATTAGAAGCATTTCATACGGAAAATCGGAGCTCATCAACATTATAAGAAGCATCACAGAAAAGAAGATTGAATCGTTTGTAACATAGTGCACTATTGTATGTTACAGTTTACTTTTTAAATAAAACATTATTTCACATCAAAAAATTAAACATTTCATCTAGAAACAATTTGCACGTAGCTGTCTACTCCTCTACTCTATACTATTATTTTTATATTTTCAAAAAAATAAAACACGTCCATAAGAAAAAAACATGCGTGCAAAGGAATGTAGTGACACGGATATTATAAAAGCGTTAGACGAGTGCACTAGCCCGTAAGCTGGCGTGAAGATGAGCCTGCGGTCCGTTGCACATGGTCTGAAAACCTCGTAACAGCCATCCATGGTAGACTGAACTCAACTAGAAATGAGAATTTCGTCTTAGAGGTTAGAGCAGTGTATTTCGAGTATGGAGCTTGATTTTTTACCAGCTGTAATTTGCCATAGTCCTTTATGAACATCAAATTCGGGTTTCATGTTGGATCTTTTTTTTGTAACACCTATGTACCTACTCGTAATATAGACATGAATGCTATAAAAAATTGAGTTTGAAATAATATTGTTAAAGGTGTACTATGCCTTTAGATCATTCTGTATTCTTTTCGGCAACTGCCCAAGTTCCACTCCTTAGCTAAATTTTTTACCGAAAATTTAAATTTAAACTGCTACTTATTAAGTTTTATTTTCTTATTTTGGCAATTGCAATAAGTATTTCGCCTAGATAAGAGATGAAATGAATTTTTTTTAATCTTCTTATTCTTTGTGCGTCTGCTTTGGTCCTACTTTCCTTATTTTTTTTTACTAGAAAACCTGAGAATAAAGAAATCTACAATAATTGCGAAAACAGTGCCTAAAAGGCACTGCTTTCGCAATTATTGTAGATTTCTTGCAAAAAACACACTTGGGCTTTCCGAGAATTCTAAGTCTGTTTTTGCTGTTAATGAAGCTGTTTAATCCACTTCATTTTCAAAAAAAACTAACACTTTTGTGACACCCAGTACTAGGAGTGTAGATTTCATTAGGCGTCGCGATCGGGGGGTCTCAGGGGGAATTGTCAATAAAATGTAATTGGATCACCCAGCAGCTGCTACGACCCATTAATGAGAGACACTGCTGGACCCCCCAATACTGCCGAGATTTTTTATCTCTTAAAAAAGACAAGCCTAGACATAATCTTTACTTTCCTAAACGTTATTTTTTCGTGGTAAAATCATCAATTGAGTCCTCCCACCCAGGGCAGGGCTAGGGACTGTCAGTCTTGTATTGACTAAAATCCACGGTGTCCTCCATTAACCCTTTAAGTTCCAGGGTCACGGTCATGGAATAAGTCCCGCGACCCCGGCAGGCTTTGGCCCTCTAGAGGGAGGCCCCGTCATCTCGCTGACGCTCTTTGAGGCGCGCGTGGAACACAACACGCCGTCGCCGTCGACCCGGGCATGGACCATGGTCGGGCGGCGAGTTGCCCATTACTCGCCGCCCGCATGCCCTTCCTAAACGTTACTTAGATATTTTTTGTAGGAACTTAAAAGAAATAAGTAGTAGATTGTTATTTATAATTAACTAGCCGTTCCTCGTGGTTTCATCCCCGTTGCTCTGCTCCTATTAGTAGCAGCGTGATGTTATATAGCCTAAAACCTCCCTCGATAAATGGACTATTAAACACAAAAAGAATTTTTCAATTCGAACCAGGAGTTCCTGAGATTAGCGCGTTGAAACAAACAAACTCTTTAGCGTTATAATATTAGTACGAGTATCTATAGATTATGAAACTATACAGTTATTGAAATACAAATATTTACAAAAAAAAAGGATTACCTGCACAACAAAATACTAAATCTTTACTTAATTTCATATTGCTGAAGAGTTCGTTTGACTGTACGCGTTAATCTCAGGAACTGCTGCTTCGAATTCAATTTCTACATTACCCTTCGAGAAAGCCGTGGGCATGCGGACAGCGATTAATGGGCGACTCGCAGTCTGATCATGGATCATGCCCGGCTCGACAGCGCGTCGTGTTCCACGCGCACCTCAAAGAGCTGTCAGCACAATGAAAGGGGCCCCCTTAGAGGGCCAAAGCCTGCCGGGCCCGCAGGACTTTCTCACATCAGGTAACAGTGACCCTGGAACGTAAAGGGCTTTTGAAGGACACCGTGGATTTTAGTCAGTACAAGTCTGACAGTCCCTCCTGCCTTGCCATAGGTGGGAGGACTAATTTGATGATTTTTACCATCCTAAAAAAAAACCTTCGCGAACAACACGCATCATCATGTATTAAAAAAAGTCTAAGATAATTGATTCGTGTTTTAAAAATATTTACGCTTCAGTAATTCGGCTCGCTATTTGCCAAAGGTTACATAAATTCCGATGACGTTATTTATCACTTTGACACCTGTCACCTGCCACAGACTATAAATAATGTCCAAAATGTCAAACTTTGCTTCAGTCAGGCTGAAAGTAAAGATTTTTGCCTAAGATATAACTATTTATTTTACGATATTTTCGTTTGAGTCTATTTTCGTGCCAAATATTATATTTGGGTGTTAAATTTATTTATGCTGATGGCACATGACTTTGTAAAGGTCGTGGAATTCTGATGGATGCCAAAGATTCTGAGCCTGAATGCATTTATGATTTTTGATGATGTGAGGGTGAAACCTTATTATGCCCAACTGAACGTCTCTGACTAAATTAGGTACAAATTATCTACTTTAGGAAGAACCAAATTAATTTATTTTTTCGGAAATAAAAAATCTGTCTGCGATAGCTTAGTTCGTTAAGCATCTGGAATACCTACTCATCGAGTAAAGCCTCCTGCAGACACACGCGATTAATCGCGCTGCGACAAAGAGCCAAGCTAATTTCCACTCTAAAAATACTGCGAATGGACCGCGACATGTCGCCCCGCGCGACTGATAGAGTGGAAATTAGCTTGGCTCGCTGTCGCAGCGCGATTAATCGCGTGTGTCTGCAGGAGGCTTAACGCGCAGGTTTGAGTCCCGCTCGCAGTCCAGTTTTTCTTTCCAAAAAAATCTGTAGGTACGAATCTCGATACTTGCGTCATTGCATTTAAATATTTATATTTGACCACATTAAATACTAACTAAAATAAAAGAAAACACGATAGCGAGTTTATTTGTTTTTTTACGCTTTCACACCTTAACCGTTTATGATGATCTTAGGTACAAAGAAAAATGGGACCTTAGACTGATATGGTTACATAATCATCTTAATAAATAAAAGAAAGCGAAGCCGAGTTAAAAGTTCGTCATTTATAATTATTTTTGTTATGTGATGATATTTTCAACTAAGAAGCATAAAGAGACCCAATTAGACTATAAAACAGCATTGCAATGAGGAAAAAACAACAACAAAACTTATATTTACACGCTCGCAATGTGCGAGAATCTTCACAAAGGAGATTGGTTACATACGCCACAAGCGAACACACGAACGACAACTACAGCGGAGTTGAGGCAATCTCCTTTACCGAAATCGGTCGGACATAATAACGAAGAAAACTCTTTATTTTCTTGTTTCAAGTAAATATTCAGAAAGTTTGACGTGCAAAAGTAGCCCGCAATCTTTTTACCAAATATTTCCATAATTTACTTCTTCAAGGTTGTGTATTAGTTATTTTTCCGCTGCCCCAAAGGAAACAGAACACAAATTTCCAAATTGCTTTCGTTTTTTAATGCCTTTATACTTTCAAGAATGAAAAGTTTTCAAATTAATAAGTACTCAGAACAAGAAAGTTTGATTCAATTATATTACAAGATACTAACGTCGTTTTCACTAACTTTCAATTCGTAAGAAACATGATAAAATCTAAGGGATTTTACAAAATCTTTGGATTATTTTGTATGGCTGGTCGTGGGACTGCCTCATCAAATAACCGTGACCCTAGAACGTAAAGGGCTATTGAAGGAACACCGTGAATCTCCACCTAGGATTTGAGGAGACATTGGAAGATTTTACCACGATAAAAAGAAAGGCCTCAATCTATCCTAGAGGCAATGATAAAACCTAACATTGAGCGAGCTCACCAAAAATGAACTCTTGCGCACCGAACACAGTAAAATCTCTTTGGCACCGATCTTCGACAATATGGTAGTCGCTAAACAGGCGGCCGTGGTTGGCCCGAGTTTTCCTCATGCATCACCGCAGGTTACCTGCAGTAAGCTTGTGGTCTCGTTGCTTAGGATGGGTCCCATATGAACAAACGAGTTTTCTTCCTTTTTTTTTGGGCAATGAATAATTTCAGCTGCGAGTAGGACTCGAACTCGCGTCTTCTGGATGAGTATTCCAGAAGCCTTACCATTTAGGCTATCGCAACTCGACCTGTAGAGACCTAATCTTTCACTCCCTTGTTTAAACGTTTCTTGGTTTTTAAATATTCGGCCTCGGCGAGTGGAGTTGCCAAAGCCTAATTGGTAAGGCGTCTGGAGTATTTATCCAAAAGACGCGTGTTCGAATTCCACTCGCACCTGAATTTTCCTTTCCTAAAAAATAGCTTTACGATACGCGACGAACTCGTATTAACCTTTTAAAAGTTTTCTTCCTTACGTTCGCGTATTTGAAATATGTTCAATTTTGAATAAAATCACATCATTCCGATCTAAACCTAATGTGCCGCAAGTACTTTTTAAGTACATAAATACATAATTCAACAGTTTCAAAACGATTTAAGCTGTTTCTAAAGTAGATTGAACACAAGTTTAAGAAGCTTTTACTTAGAAATTATGTTTTCTTAAAAGTTAAAGTAATACTGCGAAGAGGGATTCCCAGTAATATGTGTTTCTCAGAATCTGATATCAAGTTTTGAAGGAAACGTTAAAAGAAAAGCACTTATATTTGTTGTCCTTTTATCGAAACAATATACGAGTAACTTAGTTGTTTCTGTATTTGTATTAAATTAATAACATTTTCTGAGAGGCCTGAGCTTTTTTTTAGCGTGGTAAATAAAATCATGAAATGAGTCCTCCCACCCAAGGCAGGGCAAGAAAAGGGCTATTAAAGGGCTATTGAAAGACACCGTGGATTTTAGTCTCACAGTCCGAGACTAAAATCCACGGTGTCTTTCAATAGCCCTTTGCGTTCCTGGGTCACGGTAGCTAACTCTTTTCGTACTTGCAAAACTCCTAGTTTAATTAACTATGTTCATCACCAGTAACAATAAAAACTTTTTACAAAAATCAACAACTTTATGAAAAATTAGAAAAACGTAAAAATAAAAAAAAATTGTCGCCAATAAAATTCCTTTTTAATTCACTTAATTTTTAACTAACTGTTTTTTTAACATAATATGGTCATTTTCCTTTATCAGTAGTTTGAAAGCAACGGTCGTTCGACCACTAGACGAGACAGCAACACTTTATGCTAAAAACTAGAACAACACAATAAGCAGACTGGTTCACAACTAACTTAGCACACAAAATTAACAACTATAATGTCGAAACACAGTGGCGTAACTAGACGGGGGCGAAGCGGACCTTACCGGCCTCACATCTGAAGAGGTCTCGCGCCCATGAAAGTAACAACATTCTGCAACATCGGCGGTCACAAGTTTGTTAACAGTTAGTAAAGTAGTACCTACTTCTACTAAGAAATTAATTTGACCTATATGTATACTTGTAGTGTCCCATGAGTAGGAACTAAAAGACCCTAAGAGGCCTCGCAAAGCTGATGTAGCCGACGATCACATTCAGGTCTAGTGCCGCCTCTTTGTTGCAAGATGACTTGGTTACGTTTTATTTCCAACTATGAGAACAAAAAGAGTCAAAGAGGCCTCGCAAAACTGACACTTACATTTGGTATCGATGACTTGTGGGAACCAAGTCATCTGACGACAAGGGGGCCTCGCACGAACAGTGGAGCCTAATCATATTTTACATCCCGAAAGAAAAGGGCGTCGCAGATGCATCTTGCCCCCTCATAGATTCGGACTCACTATACGCCACTGTCAAAACACTGTAGAACGTACCACTGTGCACTTGTAGTTTGTCTTGTACGGAAACAGGATGCGCTGTCTAACGCTTGCTTAACTTTGTGTTAGTTTTGGACGTGTTTTTCCAAGCTAGAGAAATAGAAAGGCTTACATGAAAACTAATTACTTTAAGCCGCATTTTCATTACGAAACAATAATGTCGCGGACACATATCGCCCAACATTCACGTGGTATGTCTCTGCAACTTTGTGGGACACTGTCGCTCGACATTTCCCTTGTTCACATTGGCCAGTTTCTACTAGAGTCAACTTACGACAAGTTGGGTGACCCGTAAATGTCCCGCGTGACGTCGGGTTTCGTAACGAGCGACATAGTCGCGGAACAAAATATTATGTCCCCTAGTGAAAATGTGGCTTTTATCTTACAAAAACGAATAAGGATGAGGCCTTTGTTCAACAGTGGACGGTTTCCAGCTCATGATAAAGATAATGATGATCTATCACATAAAATCACGCCTATGATCACTGAAGGATTGGGTAGGCTTCATACAGACGTGCAGCGTTTGTTGACGGCAAATACCACTGAAGCCGCTTTGTCGCCTGCCGCCGTCGCTTTACCGGCAGCAACAGACTCTTTGACACCTGTCGCCGACTCATTGTCGTCTGCCGCGTTGACGGTTAACGCTGACAGGTAGTAATGGCTGCAATCTGTGGTATCTGCCTGTCATTAACAAGGTGGCGCTTGTATGTGTGAAACCGACAGGCCTGTTGGTCTAGTGGTTAGTGACCTTGACTGCTATGCCGGAGGTCGTGGGTTCGATTCCTACCCAGGACAAACGTTTGTGTGATGAGCACGATCATTTGTTCTGTGTCTGGGTGTAATTTATCTATAATATTTATGTATTTAGAAATATATAAGTATGTTTATCAGTTGTCTAGTACCCATAACACAAGCTATGCTTAGCTTGGGACTAGATGGCGTTGTGTGATAGTTGTGGGATATTATTAATAAACCTTACTTCGCAAACATAATGACAGAACTATTCGGTAAAACTTTCAGTAGTTAACTTCCAGTTCAATTCAACATTAACCGCGGTTACAGTTTAAACGAACAATAACACATTATACTAGTAGTGCTGAAACTTAATATTTGTAGAACAAACTGATCGAACTCGACAGAAATTTAGTTAAAACGTAATTTACTGTAAACTATGACCGAGTTTGGGAATCTCCTTTGAATATACAGGGTGGAATTTTGTAATGCCACCTGGAGGGAAAGTACTCTTAATACTGCAGATAGAAAATTTTACTCAAAGGAAACATTCCTTTATTTTTTAATAGAAAGCAAACTGCATTCAAAGATTTTCGAAAATTCTCTTCTCCCACACCTGGGAATCGAACCGGCTAAAGTCTGAAAAGATTATACCCTGTACTTTTATTGCATCGATCGTTAGGGTCAATTATAAGGATGAAATCTCTCCAACAAACATGATAAATTATATGAAAGGAAAACCAGGAAATCTGAAGTTACAAATTCAATGAGTCATTTTTTGTAAATAATTAAATTAATTTAAGATTTAATGCTTTTCCTTTGATTTAATTTATCATGTTTGTTAGAGAGATTTCATCCTTGTAATTGACCCTAACGATCGATGCAGTAAAAGTAGGTACTTACAGGGTATAATTTTTTAGCCGGTTCGATTCCCGGGTGTGGGTGAAGAGAATTTTCGAAAATCTTTGAATGCAGTTTGCTTTCTATTCAAAAATAAAGGAATGTTTCCTTTGAGTAAAATTTTCTATCTGCAGTATTAAGAGTACTTTCCCTCCAGGTGGCATTACAAAAATCCACCCTGTATATTCGGCTCGTGTTGAAGTAACTCGGTTAGACTGAGTTTGGGATATAGCGTGGTTAGACTGAAAGTGAAGCTGCGTGATGGGTTTATAATAAACAGCACAACAACAAGCAATAGGTATTTAGAGTTACCAAACCCCCGCGCACCGCATTCCATGAGAGTTGCGCCGCTGAGCCCGTTGCTAATTTTGTTTTGCAGAATTCATGTTTTAAAAACATACCACCTTGATCTTATGCTAGCCTAGTACTTTTGCTGGTTATAATGTAGTAGTATTAGTTGTTTTAAATCTGGGTGTTTGTGTCTATGTGAGTTTAGATGGTTATAAACGCACCCACGATGCAGGAGAAATTACAAGTATGGCAAAACGTTTCCCAAAAAAAAATCTTTGCATAGATGATGCATAGTCACAAATCTCCCACACTTTCTTTATCATGTTAAGTACAAACATGTAATATTTGAAGAATATTTAGACTAATTATAAAATGCCTTAGTCTCTTTCTCTTTGCTGACATCAACGAAAGCGTAAGCTGTTCCCGTAAACCTTTCATCACGAACAAAATCGAGTTCTTCGGTAATAACACTGTGTGGAACGACGACCAATATATCAAGTAGCCAGGCTATCACTTTGAGACCTGATCAAATTATCGGAAAACTGTGCCCGGTGAATACCTAAGTTCTATATAAACCTACTGACTGAAAACAACCATACATAGTATAGTAGTTTTCAGTACTTTCAGACGGGCCAGAACGCCTATGATGAAAAAAAAATCTCAAAAAAAAATGGATTATGGGCAACTCCCTTTCACTAAAAGCTGACTTCTTTCCCAGCAGTGAGAACGTTAATATAATTATAATGATGGAACGACGACCTTAAAGAATAAAGCCTCCTGCAGACACACGCGATTAATCGCGCTGCGACAACGAGCCAAGCTAATTTCCACTCTAAAAATACTGTGAATGGACCGCGACATGTCGCCCCGCGCGATTAATCGCGTGTGTCTGCAGGAGGCTTTAAGTACGACCTTGTACGGGAATCGGACCCGTGACACGTAGTGCGACAGTCAATAACTCAGCCACTGCGCCAACCGTGCCGTCAATAGGTGCGTCCACACCGAACGAGCAGCCTCGCGAGGCATTTGCCGCGCGAAGGTGGTCGGTTAGTGTGGACTTGTCTCGGCCGAGGAAAGGGCCGATCTACCGAGCGCCCGAGCCATCCAGTGTCGGCTTTTGTTTTGCTCGCGTATATTGTTTCGTGTCTCGGTCGAGAAACAATTGCGCGTCCAAACAGAGCAAGCAGCTTCGCGAGGCATTTGCCGCGCGAAGCAAATGCCTCGCAAGGCTGCTCGCTCTGTGTGGACGCACCTATTGTTGAAACGCAACGAGTCAATGCATGATGACGGAATCTATAAATTGCAAATCTTATTTGTCCGTCAATTAGAGTTTTGAAAAATAATTATCACTTTTTTTAATGAATATTAACAAAGATAAAACTAATCAAAACCCGAGGGGGTTCGCGACTACAGGACTATTAAAATTGTACCTAGAAGTGATGTTTTATTTTGATAAGCGTCATATTTTCATTACTTTAAGGTTGTGTAAAAAATACGCAATTTTTTTATAACCCGATGTTTTCAGTCACCTTGCCTATTCTAGACCACTGCCTGGCAATATTCTAGCCGTTTCAGTGTTACCCGTCTAGTAAAACATAGACAAACAGAGAAGTCTAGCCCTTCGGGAACTCCTTCAAATAATTGCGTTAACTATAGACTAACACAGCCATTGAAGTTTGTAAATCAAAGTTTTGCCTCAGAAGTAAGTTCCTCGTATCGAACGTGTAACAATGTGAAGTTTGATCAATCTAGAGTTGTTTCAGAGTTTCAGGCAAATACTTGTTCTAGCTCGTGGTTGTAATGTTGATATAGATATCACGCTTGTAGTCATGGTAATGTAAGGCAGAGAAGTATTCAATAGTACTCCCATCTATTGCCAGTTTTTTTTAAGGGCTTTTTAAATTTTTTTTAACGTGGTAAAATCATCAAATCCTCCCACGCAGGGCAGGGCGGGAGGGACTGTCAGACTTGTACTGACTAAAATCCACGGTGTCCGGCAGGCTTTGGCCCTCTAGAGGGGGGCCCCGTCATCTTGCTGACGCTCTTTGAGGCGCGCGTGGAACACAACGCGCCGTCGACCCGGGCATGTTCCATGGTCGGGCTGCGAGTTGCGCATTACTCGCCGTTCGCATGCCCGCGCCTTCGGTGGCCGGAGATCGTCTGCCGACGTCCGACGCCGTGGGCGTCTACCACTGCGGCTGGGGCGGAGGGGTTTTTCAATTGCGAATTTAGTAACAATAGTTTTATACATAGTTTGCAAATATTAGTATTGTAATGTCTAATTTAAATGAATAATCATAATAATATACTCTACTCTGTCGCTTGGCAGCTGGATCAAGCGTCTGATTCAGAAGGCAGTAGCTTCTGGACACGGCGTGTATTGTTAGGAGGTTCATCTCTCAAAAGTCCTGACCACCCTGTTTCCGATGTTTTTTTTTTAGCGTGGTAAAATCATCAAATGAGTCCTCCTACCCAGGGCAGGGCGGGAGGGACTGTCAGACTTGTACTGACTAAAATCCACGGTGTCCTTCATTAGCCCTTTACGTTCCAGGGTCACGGTAGTGATATAAGTTCCGCGACCCCAGCAGGCTTTGGCCCTCTAGAGGGGGGCCCCGTCATCTTGCTGACGCTCTTTGAGGCGCGCGTGGAACACAACGCGCCGTGGACCTGGGCATGGTCCATGGTCGGGCGGCGAGTTGCCCATTACTCGCCGCCCGCATGCCCGCGCCTACGGTGGCCGGAGATCGTCTTGCGACGTCCGACGCCGTGGGCGTCTACCACTGCGGCTGGGGCGGAGGGAGGACGCTGTCCTCTCTCTAGGGCTTTTTCAATAGCGAATTTAGTAACAATAGTTTTATAGTTTGCAAATATTAGTATTGTAATGTCTAATTTAAATGAATAATATTATACTCTACTCTGTCGCTTGGCAGCTGGATCAAGCGTCTGATTCAGAAGGCAGTACTTCTCGACGCGGCGTGTATTGTTAGGAGGTTCATCTCTCAAAAGTCCTGATGTCCAATAGGCTATTTGACAAAAAAAAACCTTTAGTCCGTCAGTAAGATTATCAAAAAATATTCGCCTCGTATTTTTTCTTTTTGTACGACTGCCAAAATTGACGGAGATACAACGCTTTTAAAATTGGAAATACGTCACAATTTAGTGCAATTTCTACTGAATTCTGACGTCACCAGCCCCACTCTCGAGTTTCGATGCGTTATATCTTGGTAAATGTTCATTCAATTTACAAAAGAAAAAACACGTGTCCGTTATTTCTCAAAACTCTAAATGCCGGACTAATTAGATTTGTGATGTATTAATACTGTCAAATAGCCTATTGACTTTTTTTTAATATTTAACAAAATGCACCAGCATCGGGAACAGGGTGGGTTTGCGGTACTGGTGCATTTTGTTAAATATTAAAAAATGTAACGAGTAAGTTAAAAATGAATAAAGGGATTTTAATATGATACTCTACTACCCTTGCGGAGCTGGGGTGGGTCACTGGTAATTAAATAAATATTAATAGTAGGTAATAATAAGTAAGATTAATTTAGGTACGCATAGTCTTTATGAAAAGGCAGCTGGTTCTAGCCACAATAGAGGGTCCAGCAATCTGTCACTTCTTATAACTTAACTCTAAGTGAAATGGGTCCGCTAAGTCCTAAGTCCTAATTGATTCGTCCGTACAGTGTGATGTGATCGTTTATAACTATTAGATGACCCTTCACTATTAAGTTCTTATAAGTTCTTTAATACTAGCATTTGCCAAGGCCTCGTTCGCGTCGACAGTCAAAAATATTCCCCATAGTATTTATTGTATTAGGTACCTTCTGATGGGGTCGCGAGATCTTCTTAAACGGTGTCACCATGGGTGGCTCAGGAACGCAAAAAGCAACTGAAAGACCAATAAGGTCAGTGTAGGTCTTCTTAGAACAGTGGTGGTCCGTATCGGCCTCGACTTACGAGTTGTAGGTCGTGGGTTCAAACCCCGTCAGGCGCATTACTTTGTGTAATTTATTTCAACACCACTGCTCTCAAAACGGTGAAGGAAAACATCGTGAGGTAATCGGCATGTCCTAGAACCAAAAATTCGAAGACATGTGACAGCTACCAATCCGCACTGGGCCCGCGTGGTAGATTAAGGCCTGCTCCCTCTCTCAGAGAGGAGGCCTGTGTCCCAGCTGTGGGAACATTTATAGGCTGATGATGATGATGAGGTCTTCTTCGCCCGACCAGCCAGTTTCGAACAGCAGGCGCGCTGTTTTAATTTGTTACTGCGCGTCATCATCTCCTTGAAGATGTGCACGTACAGTGCTGGACAAATCACACTTGGAGATAGGGGCAATAGCGGGGTAATAGGGGCCAATAGGGGTGTGTAGTCGGCCGATACCAGATGGGGGTGCACGCGAATGTATTCACAATATATCCCTGGCAACGGTTTGAGTCTGACATAACCTTCCGCTCGCCCCAGCTGCAGGTTATCCGTGAAGATTTTTCCACTCAAAAAAAGGTCTTCTTAGGGTATCTCCTCCCAGCGTTGCCATACTCACACTAAAAAGTCAAAAGTCATGAAAATCAGGACAACAGTAACAATACAATTAGGTCAGATCCCCGCTCTACTAACATAACACTGGTACAGTCATCAACCCAAGTTGTAACAGCTATCATTCTTGCTCGCTCAGTGCGAGACCGCAACATGTGTGGTTCGTCCTAACGACTTGTAGGTAACTGGCCAAGTTTGGCAAGACTTGTGAAAAAGTCGGGCTTTATTTGAAGCCCAGATTTTGGGGCGAGATTTTTGTGATGCCAGCGTAGTGTGCGACAAATTATAGTGGTGTTTCTCTTTATAACTTATCTAACGTGTTCGCGGCTTTGCCCGCGTGAATTCGAACCCTAACATTTGTAAAATGAGTAGTAATTTTAATTTAATCTAATATGAGCAACAACAAAAAATATCCACGTAGGTACAAGATCAATATTAATGCAGCTTTGTAATCGCTAATGAATTTCTTTGCGGCAAGGAAAATTCCCATTCATTACATTTCTATGAGTATCTCATGACTGCCTCATTATACCAGTGGTCACAAACGCAACTGTTAAGCATGAGGTTCCAGATTCAATGCCCGGGTCGGCCAAAGTGTCATTGGGTATTCTTTTAGGAATTTCTCAGTAGCAGCTTTGTAGTCTGGACAATTGGCTCGCTGATCATAGAAGCTGTATTGTATTGTATTCCTTTGCTGGTTTCGCGGGACTATCTGTATAGGTAACCGTGATCATGAAACGTAAAGGACAATTGGAGCAGGACGATGGATTTTAGTTGATACAAGTCTTTCATTCCCTTCTACTCTACCCAGGACAAGAGAACTCATTTGATGAACTAATCACCTAAAAGAGACTATAACCTTTCTCTGGGCCAAAATTCATCAAGATCCATTCAGCCGTCTTAACGTCATTGAGTAACAATCATCGGACCATCCAAACATCCAATCTTTTTCATTTATACTTAATACTAGGTTAGGTAGGTTTTCCCAACTATATTGGGGTCGGCTTCCAGTCGAACCAGATGCAGCTGGATATCAGTATTTTACATGGAGCGACTGCCTATCAGACCTCCACAACCCAGTAACTGGGTAATACGCTACCCCATAGTAAGACTGTCAGACTTTAGAGCTTCTGACTAACAGTAACGACTGTCAAAGATCTACAAATGGCAGCGGGGACCAACGGCTGTACGTGCTATCCGAGGCACGGAGGACGCTCGCTATGACAGATGGTCACCCATCAACAGACCAACCTCGGCAAGCGCGGCTTACCCCGAAAGATTCACCTGTGCAACTAATTATTTAGCCAAGAGCTTATTAGGTTTGATTATTTACTGCAAACTATCTCATGCTTCAAAATGCCAAGTAAACCCTATACACTGTAGTAGCGAAACGTTTATTAATTTGGTCTGAAGAGCGGTACTGAAGGAAATTGGCGGTTTTCCTGAATGAACAGCGGGATACAGGGTGATGTAATAGCGTACTATCGGCTAACTTCCGATTAAATTGAATTGTGTGGATTTGCGGAGTAAATTATGTACTTATCTACTACCAAACATAATATTATGCACACAAAGCAATTATAACACATAGAGGTGCTGATAAACCTGAGCATTCGCAATTTTATTTAAAGCGTACCTACTTGAAGTATTACTGCAAAGTGTACGGACAATAGGCTATTTGACAGTATCAATAAATTATAAATCTAAGAGTTTTGAAAAATAACGGTCACATATTTTTTCTTATGTAAAATCAATGAATATTTACCAAGATATAACACATCAAGACTCGAGAGTGGGGGCTCGTGACGTCAGAATTCAGTAAAAAATGTACTAAATTGTGACGTATTGGCAATTTTGAAAGCATCATATCTCCGTCAATTTTGGTTTGCGTAAAAAAAGAAAAAATACAGGTCAAATATTATTTGATAATGTAACTGATGGATTAATTAGAATTTTTTAGCCAAATAGCCTATTGAAAAAGCGCCTCTGCGACGTGTAACGAGGAACCATATTTTCCATCAATTTAACGTCAAATTTCCACTTAACGTCACAAAAACTTGAAAAGTGTTACAATTATTTGTTGGACCGGGCATAGGTTGATATTTCGCGGCTGTGTTTATATAAAAGTAAAACATATACCTGCATTCATTGGCGTAACATTCCTTTAAATCGTTAGTTTCACTTCTCAGCATTAAATCTCTTGTCTAAAACCTTTTAAACTGTTTCACAATATTCATTGGTTCCTAAACATAGGTTACTTCTTGTTTACTTTCCACATGACAGTTAGGTCACACGTCAGTTTTGACAGTTTAAGGCGCCATCTGGTGATCGCCGATTAACTATTATAAAATAATCGATATTAAAGCATATTGTTCAAAACCTCTTAAATAATATCGTTTGACCCATTCTTTAATAATTCTCAGTTTTTAGTAAAAGAAATTAATAATAAAATAAAATATCCGTAAACGGAAATGATTTGGTTTTTTCAATAGGGACTTTTTTCTCGAACCTTCCTTAGCCGCGTCACATTTTTAATCTGTGAACGTTGGCGTATTTTGTCTCTGATAATTGTGTTGACAGTTTATAACTTTGTTTTTACCCATATTATAAATAGGACCAATAACCCAATAAAAGCTGTTACTGAATCAATAATTGGAAGAGAACGATAATGGAGAATGGAATAGTATTGGATATCGTTGTGTATAATGTGTTGCCGACTTTTAGAAGTGTCGTTGGACAGTTTTAAGTAGAATTTGAGTGCTGTAGTATTTATTCTTGTGGACCGGGTAATCGATAATCTCCTTGGAAATCGGGGAAAGTGGCTTGTGATGGGCACCCGAACTCCAGCTTGATATCCGGTGCCGGACATTCGTGGTCAGCAGAGGAAGCGTCGCGTCATTCGCCTCTGAACACGCCGAAGTGAAGCACAAGTTCTGGTTCCCAGTTGTAAAGGTGAGGATTTTTGTGGAGTTAGCGTTGGGTTGTGCATCCTCCTCCAGGGTGTGGGTTGTTTGGAGAATATTGTGATAATTCGAACGATTATTTCAGGATTCTTAATTGCGCATTCCTGGGTTGTGGCTTCGACCAGCGACCGGCTTTTCAACCTCATCCATAGCCGCCGAGGTGTCTTTCTCCTGAGCTAATTGTGAGTATTAAACCTAGCTAATTACCATAGATGGGCCGTAGGAGTTTTCCCAGTGTTTGCCCCAGTGTTAAATTATTGTTTATTCATGGACCCCGTAGTGACGTGGCGGACGCCACGCAGGAACGGCATTTGAATGGAAAACTGGTTGTCCGTTAGATCCGGGCTGATTGATTTCTCCGCTCGGTCCCATAGGGAAAAGCAAGTTAGTTTCACCTATATTATTGGGTCTCCGTATTGTCGATTGCAGGACAGGCCCCAGAGTAGCTCGTTCCGCCGCTGGGAACCAGAAGGGTGTCTGGAGCCCAGACGCGGAACCCGTTCCTGGAGCACGCCTGAAGCTTCCTGCGGGGACGGCTGCACGGCTGGCGGAGCCCGCCCGGCTATCGCGCCGTGCGAGACGGTTTTTTTTTTATAACCTCTTAACTTTTATTTTTTTATCTTAGTACGGTTTCGGTGGAAACCGGACCTTACAAAACCGGTTTATTTTGTACCCGGTTTTGATGTCGGTACTTAACCGAATTTTACTTTGAGGGTCTTGGGCTCGTCCTACTTTCATCCGGAAGCATTGTGGACATCTTCAGCACCAGGATTCGGGACTATTGAAGTCCCTGGCGCCCAATAACTTAACTAATATTATAAATACGTATAACTGGAAGGTTCGGTTAATTTAACACTTAATTTTATTTTTTTACTTGATCGTAACGTTTCCTCGGAACAGTACTCGGGTATCTCCAACTCCCCACGCCCCAGCTCTTTCTGTTGATGTTGTTGAAGTTTAAACTGGCTAGCTAGGTTTAGATATTATTAATAGCTAGAAGGATTTTAGAAGAATAGAATAATAATATTTCTCAGTATAATATAAGTGTCATTAATTAATGTTGCATGGGAGCCAATCTATTTATTATTAAACAGTGTTTGAATTTAATGTGTTGTTTCCTTTTAGCTTGTTCCTTGACCAATAGGGATAAAATATTCTATGTAACAGTGGCGCCCAACGTGGGGCCATGTTTAATTCCTTTTTTTAAATTTAATCTAATTACAATTTAAAATGAAATATTTTGCATGTTGTAGTTGGTCGCAGTAACCATTGAGGGCTGTATATGCCTTGTGGTTGCTGGTTTGTATTTTTGTACTGTGGGATTTATTTTCACAGTGCTATATTACAGTGATAAAGGTATTTTCCACTGTTTTTACGGTTTGTAGTGGTACACAGGTTTCTACTGTGACCACATTTGTTAACCATATTTGGAAGTGGTTGTTGCATGATTAACAACCCTTTTGGGAGCCTGTACCTCCGGACTGCTGGTAAGGCGGCAAAGTGATAGTCCTGAGATTGGAGGCCATTATGGCGGGCGTGTAGGCTGCATTGATGGAATACGTTCAAGATGGTATTTTTTTGTTAGGGCCGATGGCCGTCACTGCCCATTTATGAATGACGGTTGGCCGATTGGCGTTGGTCTGTGGAATTTAAGTGCTTTCAGTGGATGGTTTGGGTACCGGTCCAGCATTATCATCGGCAGTTACTCATTTGAGATGTGAGGCGTGGTGTACGATTGAGTAAGGTTGTCTGTCCTATATGAATATAGTGGGTCAGACTGGGATAGTTCGTCGTCGGTTATTTGCGCTATGTTTAATCTCTTTGGAGCTTGTCTTTTACATGTTTGGAAATGGATTAGACTCGTCCCAGGAGTAATAATTTATGAGACATATCACAAAATGATAGTATTCGTACACCAGCTTCCATATACGTATTTCCCCAATCTTGCTTTCAGGCTTGAACGGTGTAGTTTTGTTGGTGAGCAAGTTAGGTGCTTTGGAGTCTGCTTTGACGCTGGAGGGCCAGCATTGAGATTTGCCCTAGTGGGTCAAATCTCTGGTGGTTGGGGAGGTACTGTTACAATTATTTGTTGGACCGGGCATAGGTTGATATTTCGCGGCTGTGTTTATATAAAAGTAAAACATATACCTGCATTCATTGGCGTAACATTCCTTTAAATCGTTAGTTTCACTTCTCAGCATTAAATCTCTTGTCTAAAACCTTTTAAACTGTTTCACAATATTCATTGGTTCCTAAACATAGGTTACTTCTTGTTTACTTTCCACATGACAGATAGGTCACACGTCAGTTTTGACAGTTTAAGGCGCCATCTGGTGATCGCCGATTAACTATTATAAAATAATCGATATTAAAGCATATTGTTCAAAACCTCTTAAATAATATCGTTTGACCCATTCTTTAATAATTCTCAGTTTTTAGTAAAAGAAATTAATAATAAAATAAAATATCCGTAAACGGAAATGATTTGGTTTTTTCAATAGGGACTTTTTTCTCGAACCTTCCTTAGCCGCGTCACATTTTTAATCTGTGAACGTTGGCGTATTTTGTCTCTGATAATTGTGTTGACAGTTTATAACTTTGTTTTTACCCATATTATAAATAGGACCAATAACCCAATAAAAGCTGTTACTGAATCAATAATTGGAAGAGAACGATAATGGAGAATGGAATAGTATTGGATATCGTTGTGTATAATGTGTTGCCGACTTTTAGAAGTGTCGTTGGACAGTTTTAAGTAGAATTTGAGTGCTGTAGTATTTATTCTTGTGGACCGGGTAATCGATAATCTCCTTGGAAATCGGGGAAAGTGGCTTGTGATGGGCACCCGAACTCCAGCTTGATATCCGGTGCCGGACATTCGTGGTCAGCAGAGGAAGCGTCGCGTCATTCGCCTCTGAACACGCCGAAGTGAAGCACAAGTTCTGGTTCCCAGTTGTAAAGGTGAGGATTTTTGTGGAGTTAGCGTTGGGTTGTGCATCCTCCTCCAGGGTGTGGGTTGTTTGGAGAATATTGTGATAATTCGAACGATTATTTCAGGATTCTTAATTGCGCATTCCTGGGTTGTGGCTTCGACCAGCGACCGGCTTTTCAACCTCATCCATAGCCGCCGAGGTGTCTTTCTCCTGAGCTAATTGTGAGTATTAAACCTAGCTAATTACCATAGATGGGCCGTAGGAGTTTTCCCAGTGTTTGCCCCAGTGTTAAATTATTGTTTATTCATGGACCCCGTAGTGACGTGGCGGACGCCACACAGGAACGGCATTTGAATGGAAAACTGGTTGTCCGTTAGATCCGGGCTGATTGATTTCTCCGCTCGGTCCCATAGGGAAAAGCAAGTTAGTTTCACCTATATTATTGGGTCTCCGTATTGTCGATTGCAGGACAGGCCCCAGAGTAGCTCGTTCCGCCGCTGGGAACCAGAAGGGTGTCTGGAGCCCAGACGCGGAACCCGTTCCTGGAGCACGCCTGAAGCTTCCTGCGGGGACGGCTGCACGGCTGGCGGAGCCCGCCCGGCTATCGCGCCGTGCGAGACGGTTTTTTTTTTTCTACCTCTTAACTTTTATTTTTTTATCTTAGTACGGTTTCGGTGGAAACCGGACCTTACAAAACCGGTTTATTTTGTACCCGGTTTTGATGTCGGTACTTAACCGAATTTTACTTTGAGGGTCTTGGGCTCGTCCTACTTTCATCCGGAAGCATTGTGGACATCTTCAGCACCAGGATTCGGGACTATTGAAGTCCCTGGCGCCCAATAACTTAACTAATATTATAAATACGTATAACTGGAAGGTTCGGTTAATTTAACACTTAATTTTATTTTTTTACTTGATCGTAACGTTTCCTCGGAACAGTACTCGGGTATCTCCAACTCCCCACGCCCCAGCTCTTTCTGTTGATGTTGTTGAAGTTTAAACTGGCTAGCTAGGTTTAGATATTATTAATAGCTAGAAGGATTTTAGAAGAATAGAATAATAATATTTCTCAGTATAATATAAGTGTCATTAATTAATGTTGCATGGGAGCCAATCTATTTATTATTAAACAGTGTTTGAATTTAATGTGTTGTTTCCTTTTAGCTTGTTCCTTGACCAATAGGGATAAAATATTCTATGTAACAAAAGTCATTCTAGCTTCAGTTTTTTCTTTTGAGGAAAGGAAACCAAAAAAAAGGAGTCACATAGGGCACACGGCTCTCGTCTTAATATAAAAACTGATAAAAAATAATTGCTATTAGTTTAAAAAAATAAAAAACACGCTTTTAGCACGCACTAAAAATTACAATCTTCGTATTCCTCTCGTCGAACCTTATTGATTAATACCCATGACATGGTAAGAATTTAGTAAGAAAATGTCATTTCGCATTATTTTCAGCAAACCCTTTCATTTTATACCTAAATCGTAGAGCTACATTTCAAATAGCATGACAGCAAACCCTTTGGGGGTGGATTTCAAATAGCCAGTCCGCCATCTTGGGGAGGCCGCCATATTGGATTTGTAATGACGTTTCTTAGCTAGTCATGTATTGTCTCCAGAAATCAGTGCGTGTGCAAAATTTCATCCTAATCGAAGACCGGGAAGTGGGACAAATTAAGATTCCAAGATTTTCTCACATAGTTACAAGTGAAGCTAATATAAGCCTGTTAATAAAAGAAGGAACTTATGACACAATAACTTCTCTAGTGCCTTTAAATGAAAGGAGTTAGTTTAGGTGTCCTAGATAACTCACTATAAACGTAAGACCTAAGAGCTCTGACACACGTATGTGACCTAAGATTTATAGACCTAGGGCTGTCACCTTGCTAGGAAAAAAATCGGTTGTCTTTCAAACGAAATAATCTGATAAATATTGTACAAAATGAACTCTATTACGGCAAATAATACGTTACTTATCGTATGTTTGTTTAAATAAAGATACATAAGACGAGTTATCAATAAATATAAAAAAATATGTGTGAAATTTTTCCTCCGTATCTCGGAAAGCACGTAAAGCCCGGGCTTGGTCACGGCTGTAATTTGTAGATCTTTGACAGTCGTTAGATTAGTCAAAAGCTCGGAATTCAGACAGCCAGTCTTACCAAAGGATGTCGTATTACCCAGTTACTGAGTAATTCCTGATAAAATTAAATAATCACTTATTTACCTCTATGGTTGACATAAGACAACGTACAATACCAATGAGATCGCAGTATAAAAACAAATTGCACACAGGAGGTCATAAAACAGCTTTATTAAAAAATAACATACTTTCCATGGGACCGCTAATATATAATAAATTGCCTGAAAATCTGAAAGATCTACCGATAAACATGTTTAAAAAACAATTAAGTAAACTATTGCTGGAAAAATGCTTTTACACAATTAAAGAATTTTTAGATGACAAAAGTACATATTATTAAGATTTCGAATGATTATAATATAATTAATGATTGCTGTTTCTAGTAAAACTAAGTATGATTATGTTGACATTTTAACATATTTTGACATCAAATACATTTATGACATTGCTTTTTTATTTTACTCTATTATGACATTATTTATGTTCTTCATTGTATACGAAAGTTTTATATTTTATTCGTTTGTTATTATTATTATTATTATTTACTGCTCTGTTTCCAATTTTGACCTATGTTTCTAATAACAATTGTATTGGTTTTATGTTTTTAATAATTGCATTGGTTTTATGTTTTTAGTAATTTTATTGGTTTTAATGTTATGATAATTGTATTGCTTTTATATAAAATTAAATTCAAATGTAAAGTTTTGCATGCCGTAAGGCCAAATGTATCGGCACAATTCACAATTATTCGAACTTATATGTATACCTACATTATCAGCAAATAAATACTTTCTTTCTTTCTTTCTTTCTTTCTTTTAAAAACCCAATACATAAAATATTTACCGGCTTGGTGAACGAAATCAGGTCTTAGCAATTTGTGATTTATAAGCTACTGAGCATATTTCTGTAAATCTAGTCATAATAAATCAATCCGACATGACTTAAAGACCCCGTCAACATGTAACATAATAAAATGTAATGTTCCCGTTATCGATAAAATCGCTAAAAGGTTTACGTTCAACCCTAACTGAAAGGGGTAAGAACAAAAAATCTTGAGCTACCCCCAATGATTTATGACCGTATAACGTGACTTATATTTTCTGATTTTCCTCTAGTTTGGATCTTAAGAGAAAGCCAGAATTTTTATATTGTTTTTCAACATTACCTGACCTTATTTTCTATTTCTAGCAAATAAATTAATGTTATTTTTGTAAAACTATTTTGGTACAAATAACAAATATTTTTCTATTCGAATGTTTTAGTCATAGTTATTTTTCTTCTTCTATATCAAGGTCAAAATGATTTTAAATATGGCCTGAGAGCTGGTTGATAATTTATGTTTGGGAAGGTACCTATTTGAGGCATACTTAAAAACCTGTTCAAGACTTCTGCAATAATACCCAAACACAGAATAGCAGACCTGTCTGGAGAGAAGTGGGAAGTATTCAACCCATCGATTTTTAAATATGCCATTTTTTTGTACTAAAAATGTTCTTGAGGCATTTCGAAATGTTATAACTAATCTAGGACTTAGTAATGTTTATTTTGCAAGAGTGTCCATTGAGGAATTAGAACCTCAATGGACACTCTTGCAAAATGCGGTTTCTCTATAAAGTTCTACGCTTTGAAATGGGCAGCCATATTGCCTATTGCGAGGAATTAGCATCTACAACAGTGCTAACTTAGCTGGTGGCCTATTACCATGACATGAAAGAGACAGAGCTATATAAGTTGTCTAGCGCCATCTCGTTCCTATAGCGGAACTACACTGATCTATACAAAATGTAGGTTAAGCCTCCATTTTCAATGGAACAGCTGTCAGTCTGAGTTTCAATCAAAATAGCCATGATTCAGTTGATAAAAAGACCCTTACTAAAATTGTTTTTGGCAAACAATTGAAATAAATAGGCGCAGTAGCCATTTACTCTAATAGCAGCACTTCCCAGTTCCTAATGCGACGCTTAATGACGGCCGAATAAAAAAATTAACGTGAACTTTGGCAGAACAATGGCACTATTCAGGAGAAGACGAACACTCACTAATGACCCCCACTTAAAATATATAGACCCCATTATGTGGTTTATATTTACCATTTGCTCAACAATACCAACTTGATAACGACCTGACTTTTTAATTAAATTTACTAAATACTTTAAGGCGGTTTTTACATAACGCCTCTCATTAATTTAGAGGATGCTGGCTGCAAAGCAATTATTTGACAGCGTTCCGCGCGGATAAACGGATGGTCCGCCTATCCGCATCTGTAGTCACAGATTATCAAAGAGTGCACCAATCCAAGCGAATGAGTTTCGATCAATCGTCCTGTTACATCAAGGAACCACAGTAATTCAGCAACGCCAAACCGCGCGGATCGTCGGTGCGGAAGCTTCCGTGCAATTAATTATAAGAAAAGTTATTTTACACTTTTTTGTGTTTGGTTTTGAAGTCGGTTCCTTTTTTTTCTAAAAGTTTTTTATGCGTGCAATGTCACGGGATATCCATTAGTATTATATACTAAAACCTTCTCCAGAATGTAATGAACACTTTCCTGAAAACCGCATCAAAATCGGTTCAGCCAAACGTGAGATCATCGCGGACAAACATACATACATACATAAAAACATACATACAGGAACTGAGAACCTACTTTTATTGAAGTCGGTTAAAAACTACCTTTACAAGTTGATAACGAGATTAGTAGTTGTCTACTTAGCGTTCCATTATACGAGCTAAATGTTTGTAAATTCACTGTTTATGTCTAATAAAATATTTACAATATTCCCGACCCGTTTCCCGGGAAACCTATCCCGAAAATGGCTTGTTTAAATATTTACGTGACATTGACAATATTTTGTTACAATAAATAGCGAAGGTTGTTTTTCCCAAAAATTTTTTTTTGTCTTCAGAAATTGGCTTTTGTCGCACTGTGGTGTAATATATAATCATCTTTCTAGCCTTTTCTTAACTATGCCGGCTTCCAATCTAACCGGACGCGACTTCCTTTTTGCCCTTACCCAGTAACTGGGTAGGTAATACCCCTTGACAAGACTGGTTGTCAGATTTTCGAGCTTCTGACTAATATTAAAGACTCTCAAAGATCTATGAATGACAGCCGGGACCAACGTCTTAACTTTCCGAAGCACGGAGGAAACTCGCTAATATCGATGGTCACCCATCCGCAGACCAATCTCGACAAGCGAAGCCGCTGGGAAAAGCTAGTTTGAAATAATTAATGAAATAATGATTATACAAGTAAACATTTGATAGCTTCTTGAGGCAACGCACGGGCGATACATCTGCATAGCCTCTGGACGCCTGACCGCTTTCCATTCCAGGCGGGGCGTATGCTTGATTAACATTTTTATGATTTCCTCATCATCATCATATCAGCCGTAGGACGTTCACTGCTGAACATAGGCCTCCCCATAGATTTCCAATAGGACCGGTTGGAAGTGGCTTGAGTCCATCGCGATCCTGTAGTTTTCATCAAATCGTCTGTCCACCTTGCAGGTGGACGTCTCACGCTGCGTTTCCCAATGCGTGGTCTCCATTCGAGAACCTTACGGCCACATCGGCCACCAGTTCTGCGTGTTATGTGGCCGTCCCATTGCTACTTCAACTTGCTAAATGCGAAACCATTCAAATAGAAAATCAGAAAAGGGGAAACAAAGACGTGAGAGATAACATAAAAAAAAGAATAATTCAAGTTAGAAGCTCTAACAAGCGCTTTTCAATAAATGCTTGAAGTAATATGAAAATTGTGTTATAACTTGACAGACACGACGAACAGATTTAACATAAGATTATTTGATCCCAATTTCGAAGAATCAGTCGATTTTTATTCTGATTCTGATTTCAGAGAATTCGGTACCTGATTCGGATTCCGAGAATTAAATAGACTAAAATAGCCTTGAACATAAACAGGCACTTTGCTTTCTGTAAATTATTCTGTTAAATCCGTTTACATAGAGGGAAAATATCTTAGGAAGGAATGAAAATATATAGGAAAAATGTTCTAGAACTAAACAAACTGGAAAAGTGTCAAGGGACACCTGGATGGAACGAAGTTACTGTATACACTCAACAAAAATAATCCTCGCGACACCACACTGTTCAATGCGAAATAGAAAGACGAAACGAAAACATCTGGCTTGCTTTCTATAAGAGAGAGAGAGACACAGACAGACATACAATAGCTTACTATAGCAAAAAGTGTCGTTACAACTTTTCGTCTTAATTTTTTCCGTCTAGCCCCCGTTCGCAACGCGCGATAAGCACTTCGTTCCAAAATTTGAAAGAAGAGTGGAAATGTGAATATCTTTTAGTGATAATTGGCTGATCCACACTTGTATTACAAAGTGGTTTTTCAAGATTTGATGCAAGGGGTAATCTTTATGTCGTGACATAAAGATTACCCCTAGACATAAAGTACCGTGGTACTGCCTAACAAGGGCACCGCAAATAATGGACAAATGCTTGTTAATAATACAGTTAATAGCTAATTATTCATTCATCATCGGCCTGCCTTTTAAGCTATTGCATAGCTTTTATTGCGGGCTCTAAGCGCGGCGAAAAGTGCTAGAGTGGAGACCACGGACTAGCAAGCGCAGCGTAGGACGTCCACCAACGAGGTGGACAGACGAAGGTCGCCGGAAGACGCTGGATGCAGGTCGCTTCCAACCGGTATATGTGGAGATCTAAAGGGGAGGCCTATGTTCAGCAGTGGACGTCCTATGGCTGAGATGATGATGATGAAGCGCGGCGCGGCGCGGGGACCGAATCAAAAAATTTCCAAAAACCTAAGGAAAATACCTGACACCACGCATCGTCTAACATCGTTTCAGTTCGGGAGACTTCGGCAATCATAAAGGTACGGACAGAGAATGCTTTTATTGAGCAAGGGGCATTTTTATTGAGGGAGAGGGAGAGGGAGGAGACGGAGAACGTTTCTTGACGTTTCACTTGATTGACGTGTCTGACCATAGCCTAATTAGTACAGTTAGAAATATAATAAATAAGTAATTATAATTGCATAAGTTGATAAAAATGCTATGCAATACTTAGCTTTACCACGGCAGTCCCCGAGTGCCACTTACTTTTTTTTAACTATGTTTGGGTCGGCATCCAGACTAAACGGATGCAGCTGAATATCAGTCTTTGACATGGAGTGCCTGCCTATGTGATCCAGTAATTCATTGTTATCAAAAACAAAATTAACAACATGCTTTCTTCTTTGTTACAGGTAAATACAACCTCTGTGCTGCCCAGCGCTGTCACTCGCAACAAATTCTGGACAAAAGCATCTGTTAGAGAAAGACTTATACAAAATACGAACGTTAATTCTATTCGTAGTGTCATTTATTATGTCTGGAAATGCTGGCATTTTGCCCACTGTGCGTGGCAGGCTGTTCATTAAAAAAAAACGCGCGAGTTCGAGTTATTCCGTGTCATAGGATTTTAAATTATTCGATCATTTAGGTTTTAATTTCGTGTTTTGAAAACAATTTTATGATTTCATTTTTAAAACTGTTATAAAAATGGAACATACTGGTCAAATACATTGGCCGGTATTGACTATTGACCGTACATCATCACTATATCATCATCAGTGCTGGTTGACGTCCACTGCTGAACATAGGCCTCCCCCTTAGACTGCCACGCCGAACGACAATTCGCCACTTGCATCCATCATTTGCCCGTGACTCCCACGATGTCGTCGGTCCACCTAGTAGGAGGCCTGCTTTCGTTGCGTCTACCAGTCCGAGGTCGCCACTCAACCACTTTTCTTCCTCATCGGGTATGCGATGTGGCCTGCCCATTGTCACCGACCGTTAATAAGCGAAAACAAGTTAGACAATTAAAAAACTTTGTCCTTTTTAAAAACAAGCTTTTATTGTTAAAAAAATACTTACGATAGACAAAGTACTCGTCAAGACGAATCAAACGAGTCTAAACTTGATGGGTTTGCGGCGTTTCATTACAGATTTCCTATGACCACCTTTTAGCCATCATCAGATTAGCTCCATGTCCATCTATCGGAAACATCTAAAAAACTTTTTTAAAAAAAGAACCGACTTCAAAACCAAACACAAAAAAGTGTAAAATAACTTTTCTTTCGGAAGTCGGTGGCTTTGTTTTTTATTTCATTGACTATGGCCACCGACTTCCGAAAGAAAAGTTATTTTACACTTTTTTGTGTTTGGTTTTGAAGTCGGTTCTTTTTTTAAAAAAGTTTTTATTTTACCCTTTTTAGTTCAGATATTCAACAAAGATTTCCGTATAATCGGGTCTTTAGAAATCTATAATCCAAGTGAGCAACAAAAACGGATTTATGCGGGCAACGTCACGAAATATTCATTACTGTTATATACTAAAACCTTCCCCAGAATGTAACAAACACTTTTCTGAAAACCGCATCAAAATCGGTTCAGCCAAACGCGAGATAATTGCGAGCAAACATTCAATCGACTTAGGAAATCCACAATCCAAGTAAGCAAAAAAATCCATATCTCTAAAACTACTGAATCGATTTTGATGAAACTTGCAGTGTACCCTAAGTTGAACAATACCTAGTTCAACAAAAAAAGAATTACGTAAATCGAACTTGTAGTTCCGGAGATATGCGTGCACAAACATAAAAACATACATACATACATACATACATACATACATACATACATACACTTACGAAATTTGGCACATTTGTTCAGACGCTGATATAGATTAACATATTCGAAAACTGGGCAGTTCTGCAAATATTACATACATACGGGTCGAATTGATAACCTCCTTTTTTTTGAAGTCGGTAAAAAAAGCTCCAAAAATAGTAACTCGACAACATTTAGTTTTAAGTGAAAACAAAGCGAAAATCTTTTGAAATACTTTTTTCTACTTTCATGCATTATTCAATGAATGTTAGGTAATGGATCTGAAACTTTCCCCTCTTATAAAAGTATCGATTTAGCAATTTTCTAAATGCCCCGTTTAATTCCAGGACTAAATTTGCTGTCTAGAATTTCAAATTAAGCTGGGAATTTGGGATCAGTTTTAACTTATTACAAAGCATTATTGCATTTTATTTGTGCCAGTTTTCTGCTTTATTACCCACTGGGTAATACAAGGCCCTAGAATGACGTTTCAGGTTTTTATAACGTAAAGTAAATTAGAAATTTGACGTTTAAAATTGATGGAAAAATTTAGTTCCACGTTCGTAAACGAGAGGCGAATTTTTCAATTTTCCATACAAACAAGCGACGCAGTAAATACTTCGACCTGCAAAGACAAAGCTAACTTTGCTATCTCAAGCAATCCGTGTATGGACATCCTAATCTAAAATAAATGTCTATCAAACTGACAATTATTTAGCATTATTTACGAGACTTACAAGTCTATACTAGGTATTTTTTGCTTTCTCAAGTGATAAAAGATACCATTCACATAATAATTTACGAAAGGGCCCCCTTTCTCTAAGTCTTTACCT
Organism: Agrotis exclamationis; assembly: GCA_950005045.1. NCBI lineage: Eukaryota > Metazoa > Arthropoda > Insecta > Lepidoptera > Noctuidae > Agrotis > Agrotis exclamationis. The sequence goes on along the minus strand of OX465433.1, from coordinate 3,577,408 downwards.
TAAAGTTACACTTCACTAAACGGAATGAAGGAAATATATTGCCCTAATTCCGAGGAGGATAGTTTGCAAATATATTTCGTTGACTACCTTCACCCTTTTTTATGTTCAATAATGGCGCTCACCTGATGGCCTGTCGTTGTTACTTTAGGTAATTACCTATTTTAACTGAGTTTCTCGAAATGTTAAGTGAATGCAAGTTTATTTTATTATTGTTGCTTCTGTGCCTCGGCACGTAATGAAGAAATAATCGAATAGTAATATAATCAATCAATGATTTTCTTTTTGTCATTTCAATGTTTAATGCAAGTATAGAATTCGAAAAATACGTAGACGGCTGAATATTATAGCTCTTATTTAAGTTCTCAAACTTATTTAGGTTAAATTCATCAAATAACTTCAACTAAAATACGCAATCAGTTGTAGCACTTTACTCAACATCTACAAATACAGACTTGTGTAGGTACTGATTTCTGTTTACATTTTCAGCAAATTATTTTGGAACTGAGCACACAAACAATCTGTTTTCATAGCCAAAAGGAGGAGTAAATAAAAATCTACATCTGTTACATATTTACTTAACCGAAATACAAGCTAAACATATACGTCCCCAGTTACGAATAAACAGGTAAACAGACAGATAAACTTTCGAATAGACAAAGTAACATGTTGGATCTAACTAGGGTGACCATTCTCGCAGTGGTAGACGCCCACGGCGACGGATGTCGACGAGATGACGGGACGATCTCCGGCCACCGTAGGCGCGGGCATGCGGGCGGCGAGTAAAGGGCAACTCGCTGTCCGACCATGGACCATGCCCGGGTCGACGGCGCGTTGTGTTCCACGCGTACCTCAAAGAGCGTCAGCACAATGACGGGGCCCCCTTTTAGAGGGCCTTGCCGGGGTCGCGGGACATACGTATACCGCGACTCCGGTACACAAAAGAGCTACCGAAGGACACCGTGAATTTTAGTCAGTAAAAGTCGGACAGTCCCTCCCGCCCTGCCCGGGGCTGGGAGGACTCATTTGATGATTTTACCACGACAAAAAAAAGGGTGACCATTCTGTAATGTGTAAAGTCCTTTAATTTATTTATAGGTACGCAATAACGCCTGCGTCGCGTTTTTGTAAAGATTTTTGTGAAAAGAAAAATTCAGCTGCGACTGGCACTCGAACCTGCGTCTTCTGGATAAGTATCAATAGATGATCTAATATGATAAATTTAAATAGAACGTAACACGTCGTTATATCCTTGCGTTGTCCAGGCTAGCCAAAGACTGGACGCTGCGCTTAAAAATTGGACGTATCCTCACAAATCCAGCAGGGTGGTGACCCTAGTCCCAGCAATCTAAATAATGTAGATTTTCAACAAGTCCGTTCGCCACAGGTAATGAAGTGGTTTTAGTATACAGCGTGTTCAATTGTCGGTACAAGTGAAGAGTTGTTTACTTGTATCTTCCAGTTAAATTGGGGGACGAATTTAAGTATTTAAGTGAAGGATACATTTACAGAAAATTTCTAAATTTTATATGTGTAGCTCACTTATATATATGTATATATGATTTAGCTGAGTCATAATCCTTAACAATATCCTCATTGAGTAAACTTTATGGTCTGAATTGAGCGAAAAAAAGTGTAGACAAAATGAGAGAATGTAGAAAGATTTCTATCGTCCTATACATAGCCGTGAGTAAAATGTGAGTCATATACGGGTCGTGCCATGCACGGATAAAAAAAAATGTCAATCAGTTTTTTATCTATTCTTAGTTGAATAGATAATTATTTTTGTCTTTTATTAGTTAAATAGATTTGGTTATAATTCGCGTGCTGAGCTTCTTATTCATCGTTATTCAGCGTGTTTAAGAAGAAACTCTATAGAAAAATAAAACTTAAAAGCCTTGTTAGGCAAAAAGAAAACTAAAAATATTATAGACGGCAATTTTACAAAAAAACAATAGTTATCTCATGTTCAAAAATGTTTAAAATTAATCAAAATCTAATACCTGTCAAACCATGACAGTCCAAACACTTAACACCCTGTACAGTGTACACAAAGGTTTCAACACACGTCCCTAAGGACCAGTCCAGACAAGCCTCCCCTTAAGCCCTGTCTCATCCTGCTAATGCTTTTCAAGTGGCTTCCCCTTAATTGCCTTGAGTAGAATATTTACCAGACCTCTCACTTGGCTTGGAAACTATGTGGTGAGGCAATATAGGTGATTGGACGGGGTTAATCTAGAGTTATCTGCAGGGTTGATTTTAATTAGCTGGTGAAATTCTATTGAGATCTACGATACTGACAAATTATTTCGATAATTTACGAATCATCGTTTGGCTGATTATTTTTTTTTTGTTTTTGAATTTAATGCCGTCATTTTTTATGTTTTTTTTTTTCATCAAATGAGTCCTGCCCAGGATGAGACAGGAGGGACTGTCAGACTCTTACTGACTAAAATACATGGTGTTCATGGAATTAATTAATTTTATAAGTACTGTGATCCTTGTTCAAAAAATAACCCACTTTATAGAAAGCAGCTTTTTTAATTAATCAAAAACGACAAAATAAAAAAAAACAAAAAAAATTGAAACAACAAATTCAATTAGTTTTATGTTAGATTCAAAAACGCCTCTACCTCAGAACGATAACTGCGACATTTAAAAGAAAAATATTCTAATTTGTCCTCAAAGACAAACAAAAAAACTTTCCTGTTTTACCAAAACAGACGTCGACACAAAACAATAACAAAACTGGGTCAGTCCGAAGTCCCACGTCATTCATATTCCATCCAAAATTCAAGTTTCGTGAAAAATTCTCTGACGCACATTTGGCGTCACGAATTTTGTCTTACGTTCTTGGCAAAAAGCCCACTGTGCAACGTGCAAGGAAATGATGGTCCCGCATCGAGAATTCCTCGTAGTTGTAAGACAAAAGGGGACGTAATAACTGTCATTTGTGGTATGATAAAATGGTGTATAAAAGGATATTATGCTGGTATTTCGTGTCTTGAAGTATCTTTATGTATGTCATTATGGGATTTAGTTTCAGCGCGAATGGATATACAGTGTGTCCGGACACGAGTTAGCGATACTTGAAGGGAATATTATAGACTCATTTTCATCGACAAAACTGCTTTTAAAAAAATTCTTACTCCAACACCTCGCGAATGGCGGCCATTTTAGTTTTTGGATTTCTCGAACTGGGGTATGTACAATAAAATGCAAATATCTTTGAATCCAAGAGACCTACATACATGCAAATGACTTTATTGCAAAGTTAAATGTTAAGGCTTTTCAAAAACTTGCAAAAGTTTTCTAAATAATATGTAGGAAGAACCAAAAAACGTGGGCAAACACGAAATTGTACACAAAAATTACTGAATATTTTCACATTTTATACTCTAACTCGAAAAGTACCCCGGTATTTTGCTTAGGTTTTTGCATTAAGTTAAAAGTATTTGAGTCAGGCTATAAAATGGTATCAAAATTATTTCTCTACGTCAAGTACTTTAGGAGTTATTCTCACTTGAACATAACCCTTCCTTAGCGCATGTACCACCAATGTTACAGAAGCTGCATTCTTTGGGCGAGCTAAACCGTTTCAACGTAAATTTATGAGCTGGCATTACTAACCACCATGTAAATGATCCCAACGAATCACCATTAAACTGAAATAATACATTTTTTTTTACTTAATGAAATCGGTTTCTTTGAATAAATTAAAAAATGGGCCATTTCAGTTTATGGGTGATTAGTTGGGATCATTTACATGGTGGTTAATAATGCCAGTTCATAAATTTACACTGAAACGATTTAGCTCGCCCAAAGAATGCGACACCTGTGAATATTGGGGTACATTCGCTAAGGAAGGGTTATGTTCAAGGAAGAATAACTCCTAAAGTACTTGACGTAGAGAAATAATTTTGATACCATTTTATAGCCTAACTCAAATACTTTTAATTTAATGCAAAAACCTAAGCAAAATACAGGGGTACTTTTCGTGCTAGAGTACAAAATGTGAAAATATTCAGTAATTTTTGTGTACAATTTCGTGTTTGCCAACGTTTTTTGGTTCTTTTTACATATTATTTAGAAAACTTTCACAAGTTTTTGAAAAGCCTTAACATTTAACTTTGCAACAAAGTCATTGGCATGTTTGTAGGTGTCTTGGATTTAAAGATATTTACCATACCACAGTTGGATAAATCAAAAAACTAAAATGGCCGCCATTCGCGAGGTGTTGGAGTAAGAATTTTTTTAAAAGCAGTTTTGTCGATAAAAATGAATCTATAATATCCCCTTCAAATATCGCTAACTCGTGTCCGGACACACTGTATATACGATACATGTTTTTCTGTTATAACAATATTGTAAAGAGATAGTAGATTGTAGTATGCACAAGTGAACTGCTAATACGATTGTCGAAGCTCCAGCATGAGTTTGGTATATTCCCATCCAATACCAAGAGCTAATACCATTTGGTATTAGTTTATTTTCGAATTTATTTTCTATTCCCAACGAGTACTTATCACATTTTTTAAAATAAAAAATCTATTACTAACGAATACCAAAACGTGACTTTTTGTACACTCAGCTACACAAATTGCATACTATCGATGCAAGAGCGAGCGAAGCGAGCTCGAGACTTGGGGCACCCGACTCGGACAGGTAAGGTTCAAAAGGCAGGGTCTTTCAGACCCCGCCATCCCCTTCGTGTTAGGTTACGTTAAACCTTGCAAACAGAAATAGAAGCCCCGCGGAGCGGGGCTCCGTCGAGTTACCTTGGTAAGTTTGGACATAAATGGTACAGCGGGCTTTTTAAGATATCGTCGGTGTTCTTTGGAACTGTAGTAGGTAGGTCATTTTCACACCTTCATTAAAATCACTCAAAACATTTTTTTCTGAACCTGACTGTACCTAATGTCTTCAAACTTGTTTTGGTATTGGTTTTGAAATGTGGTACTCGTTGGGAATAGAAAACAAATTCGGAAATAAACTAATACCAAATGGTATTAGCTCTTGGTATTGGATGGGAATAGATCAAGAGTTTATATGTTTTTGTGATTTAACTTAATCAGGAACTGTGACGTTAATTTAATTTAATGAATAAACTTGAATAAAGAATAAAGTCGTTCCCGCTTAGCGAAAAATGAAAAGTGCTTTTTTATTTTCCACACAATTTAACGGCGTACATACTTCAAGTAAAAAGTACGGGCAAATAAGTAGAATTCATGCTAGAGCCTCGGAACGGCTGGTATTGCTAAGTCACAGAAAGTCAGACATTATAACACTACATACATACATCATACATACATCAAAACCCATCTCCGCCTGCTAGCTTACTCTAAATTTATAGCCCAGTTTCACCCCCTTACAACCCTAATACCCCTCAACTTGAGGCTCCACGATTGACCTAAATGTACGTCTATCATCGCTAAAGACTGCCTCTGAATGTACACTTGAGGAGTTGAGGCTTTAGAAGTGATTGGGGTCAATATGACTTTGAAGTTTGAAGATTTCTTCTTAAGAGTGCGCCGAATGGCATTTAAAATTTTCTAATTCTTTTTTTTTTCGAAATTACTGAACTGTCGCCATCAGCCTATAAATGTTTCCACTGCTCTGGGACACAGCCCTCCTCTCTCTCTCAAAGCATTTTTTTGTTTCTAGAACATACCGATTTCTTCACGATGTTTTCCTTCACCGTTTTAAGAGCAGTGATCATGAAATAAATTTATAATGCGCCTGACTGGGTTTAACCCCACGACCTACAACCCGTAAGTCGGTACCGATTCCACTGGACTACCTGTTAAGGAGCACAGCAACCTAAGAAAACACTTGTACATAGTAAATAAGTACTTAGAAAGTAAGGCATTGTATAGATATAAGATTGATAAAACCTTTTAATTTGCTAAGTATTTTTTACTCCTCCCTTAGTTCTGTAACGTAGAATTTAGATATGATATTGATATTTTGATAGTGTTTTGTGTGTCTTGTGTAAATTTGTAATAGTATGTAAGAGTAAATTAGAACAGTGTAAAATACCACGGCGAAAAATATAACGTGGTGTTTTTCTAAACAAAAGAGCGATGTAACAATAGAACAATAGGCAAAATACCCCGCGCTATACATGTGTGTGTAAACGCCGAGCGTAGACGGACGAGAGGAAGGGATAGCGTGGGGGCGATCCACCCCCACACACCCCGTCTACGGTCGAGCGTATAAATATAGCGCGGTCGAATGTAACGGGGCAGTCTGGAATCGCAAGCCTCAAGAACAACAACAAGTGTACTCGTGTCGTGAATATAGCACCTTTCAAGCAACCTCAGTGTTTATCTTTCTGATTCAATGAATCCCTGCGCCTGAATATTCTACAAGTTTGGTCCTTCGAGCCGGATCAGGAAGATAGCGTGAAAAGCGAAAAACGTGAAAATGAGTGAGAAAAGTGCCGTCACAACGAGAAGCAAGCTGAGGCGTTTAGAAGAGGACGTCCTAAGGAAGAGGGCTCTCGAAGCGGACTCCGGCGTACCCTCGGACAGGGCTCCAGGCTCGCCGTCAATCGCGCCAACTCTACATACGGATCGAACGCAAGTCATCCCACTGACGGGTCCCGGTCGAGTCATAGACTACCGGGATATGTCGACGTCAGTGCGGTCGGTGACAGCGAGAGGAGTGAGATCCGGTACCAGCATCACCTCGTCAAGGAGCGGCCACAAGAGCGCCGAGTACCTACGACGACGGGCCGAGTATGAGGCTGAAAAAGAGTTGGTGCAAATGAAAGAAAAACTAGTGCAAAAGAAGCTAGAAGCAGACCTAGCAGAGATCGACGCGGCCGCCGAGGAAGATTTGTGCTCCGAAACGGAAGAAACAACCGCGTGCCGCGTAGAAGAATGGGTCACGCACACGACGCCCGTCGTGACCCGTCAAGAACAAGTCTCGACGTGTCGGGACATGCCACCACCACGAACACAGCCCCAGGTACCAGTGTCTGAAATATTAAGTGAAGTGTTTCAACGTCCGCCCGCGAACGCGCCGCCGCCACCGGTACAGCCCGAGCGAATACCTGCGCCTCCGATCAGTGCGCCCGCGCCCGTCCCGCACCGCGAGCCCGCGTACCCAGCGACTCCGATAGTTAACGCTGGCACCGCACGCGCGTCGATTCGCGACACGGGCGCCGAAGAAGACGACAAGGCCGGGTCTACACGCGACATGAAAATCGATCAACTGGCAGAAGCGATCGCGAACATCGCGCGGCCGCGACCGGTACCTAGACAGGCCTACGAACTGCCAACGTTTAAAGGCGACCCGGCGGAGTGGCTGTCCTACAAAAATATGTACCACGACACGACGAATATGTACGAGTTCAAGCCGCACGAGAATCTCGCAAGGTTGAAGACATCGCTACAAGGCGAGGCGAGAATAGCGGTGGAAGATTTACTTCGAGCATCGGCCAGCCCGTCAGAGATCATGAAAACTCTGGATGAAGAATACGGGCACCCCAACCTTATTTTAGAGTGCGCGTTGAAAAAAGTACGCGAACTACCAAGAGTGACAGAAAGCGGCCGCGAGTTAAGAAGATTCTCAACAACGGTGAGAAACTGCGTGTCGCTGCTGAAGAGTGTGCGTGCTAACGGGTACCTGAATAACCCGCAGCTGGTGAGCGAGCTACTGAACAAGCTCACGCCGGTGCAGCGCGCACAGTACGGAGACTTCGCGATGGGGATGGCGACGAGTCAAGGCCTGGACATGAGGGTGTCTCCGAGTCTAGAGATGCTCTCAGAATTCCTTAATCACCTGGCACGTGCATCGTCATTCTACGTGCAGCTGGACATGCCCGCAGCCGCGCCGAGCAAACCGCGAGCTAGCGCGCCACCAGTGAAGATAGGCAAGAGCATACAGCGGCTGCACGTACACGCCAACGATGAAGAGAACACGCGAGCTCCGACCATGGAAGATTCGTGTCAGCTGTGTCAGGAAAAACACACGCTCACAGCCTGCAAGCGGTTCAGCGATATGGACGTCAACGAGCGCTGGGCGTTCGTCAAAGAGCAGAAACTCTGCTTCAATTGCTTGGGGGGCAGGCACTCGAAGAGAGTGTGCCGCAAGAAGAAATGCGCCACCTGCAACTTTGCGCATCACAACCTCCTACACGTCGACAAAAGGCCCGAGAGTGTGACGAACGTCAGCGATTACAACGGCAAGGCGCTTCTCAAGATCATGCCGGTGCACGTCATCAGCGAAGGCAAAGAAGAGAGCTGCTACGCTCTGCTGGACGACGGTGCGACGGTATCGCTGATCGATAGCGCCCTGGCCGGGAACGCAAGGGGCAAACGTGTGCCGCTGACAATAAAAAGTGCGCGTGGACAACAAATTACGGACAAATCATCGCGAGTGATAAGTGTGGGAGTGCGCGGACCCAACGGACAAGTTCACCAAGTGAAGTGCCGCACATTAGCGAACATGGACTTGCCCTCGCAAACAGTGCCCGCCGCCGTCATGTCGGAGCATGCCCACCTACGCGACTTGGGCTGCGAGGAAATGTGTGGAGCCAAGCCGCTGTTGCTACTAGGCCAGGACAATTGGGAGCTGCTCGTCGGCAGGGAGATGCGCCGGGGCAAATCAGGTAAGCCAGTTGCCTCTTTGACCTCGCTAGGATGGGTCGTGCACGGACCCTTAGGTTCGGTTAGTTATAACCACCAATCAGTAAATTGTATAAGTGAAAGCAGTGCGGATTTGCATAGTTTAGTGAAAAGACAGTTTGAGTTAGAAGCCATAGGGATATCGGAAGTACCGCGGAAGCACGCAGACATCGAGCGCGCTAACCACATCTTGGACGCCACTAGCCGCCAGTCAAACGGTGGAGCTTGGGAAGTGGGTCTGTTGTGGCGTCAGGACAACCCTCAGTTGCCTGACAACTACGTCAACGCGAAGCAACGTCTGTCGGGAATAGTGCGCCGGTTCAAGAAAGACGCGACCTATGAGAAAGCTTACACAGCTCAAATAGAACGACTGTTGAAGGAAGGGTACGCCAGCAAGGTAGACGGTAAAATAGAATCAGAACCCGTGTGGTACCTGCCCCACTTTGGGGTCACTAACCCCAACAAGCCGGGGAAATTACGTTTAGTGTTCGACGCCGCCGCGAAATATGAAGGTACGTCGCTAAACGATCACCTTTTGACTGGACCCGACCTACTGAACCCATTATTAGGGGTATTATTTAAATTTCGTTTGGGCCCTGTCGCGTTCACAGCGGATATTGCCGACATGTTTCTCCGGGTTCGAGTCCGGGAGCAAGACCGCGGGGCGCAGCTGTTTTTGTGGGCAGAGGACCGCGACAGGGAACCCGAAGTATATAAAATGAATTCGATGATATTCGGTGCGGTATCGTCGCCTACATCCGCAATTTATATATTAAATAAAAATGCGAGTAAATATGTCGAAAGTCACCCCGATGCAGTGTCAGCGATCAGGAGTAATCACTACATGGACGATTACCTCGATAGTGCGTGGTCTGTCGAGCAGGCCGGTCAGCTGATTGAGGACGTGACCCACATCCACGCCGAGGGCGGATTTGTGATACGGGGGTGGGTCACAAACTCTCAGGAGCTGCGCGACAGGCTCCGCACTGAGATGCCAGACAAGGTATCGCTGGATAAAGGGGAGGACGGAGTGGAACGGACGCTGGGACTCACGTGGTCACCCACCACTGACGAATTGGCCTTTGATCTGTCCTTCAAGAGATTGCCGAAGGAGATCACGGAAGGGCGGGTGGTACCCACGAAACGAGAGTTCCTCCGTTTCATCATGTCGATATTTGACCCACTAGGGTTTTTATATCCGTGTGTCATTCAGTCCAGAATCTTAATGAAGAAGATCTGGAGCACGGGCATCGGCTGGGATGAACAGTTGAAAGAAACTGAGGCGCGCTGCTGGTTCGACTGGCTTAACAACTTGCAGCACCTCGCGAGCGTATCGGTGCCTAGGTGGTACGGGTTGTGTACAGACCACCTAGAGCTGCACGCCTTCGGAGACGCGAGCGAATCCGCGTACGCAGCGGTAGTCTACCTAGTCGGGGTAGACGTCTCCGGAGAGAGAAACGTCGCGATTGTAATAGGCAAGGCCAGGGTGGCCCCTCAAAGGGTGGTCTCGATCCCACGGTTGGAGCTGCAGGCAGCCGTTTTGGCCTGCAGACTTGCGGAAACCGTCGAAAGGGAGCTAGGAGCCACCATACGAAATAGATACTTGTGGACGGATAGTAAAACCGTATTAAAATGGATAAATTCGGAAGCGACAGAGTTTCAACGCTTCGTATCTCATAGGTTAGCTGAAATAGATAACAGGTCAAAGAGGTCGGACTGGCGCTGGGTTCCCTCGGCGCAGAACCCAGCAGACAAGGCAACCAGGTTAGATTGGCCTAATAACAGCAGTGAGTGGCTGAGTGGCCCTCCGTTTCTTCGCTGTCCACAGGAGCAGTGGCCGGCGAGCGACGACGTGAGCGGAGTGGCAGAGGCGGACCTGGAGCGGGTGCAGTGCGTGCACGTTGCGAGCACGCCACCTGAGCCGGTGCTGACGTACGCCCGGCTGCCGACCTGGACGCGCGCGCTGTACGTCATGGCGCGCGTACTTATCTTCGTGGCACGCTGCCGTAAACGACGGCAGGCGGGTGCCGTGACAGCTGCGGACCTCGATGAAGCGAGGTCACACCTACTTCGCCTAGCGCAGGCGGAATGCTACGCATCGGACATCGCGGCCCTGAGAGCCGGTCGCGCGCTGCCAGCCAACAGCAGGCTGCGCACGCTGGACCCGATGCTGTACGAGGATGGACTCCTACGAGTGCGCGGCAGGCTGAGAGCCTGCAGCGAGCTGAGCTTCGGCGAGAGGCACCCCGTCATCCTGGACGGGAGGCACGACCTCACACGCCGGCTCATCAGACATCACCACGAGGCGGCGCTGCACGCGAATCAAGAGGCCGTCGTGAACAGCATCCGTGAATTGTACTGGGTCACCAATTTGCGGTCCTCAGTCAAAGCTGTCACGGCGAGCTGCCAGCGCTGCCGCATTGAGAAAGCGAAGCCAAGGGCACCAAAGATGGGTGACCTACCGATCTCCAGGCTGGAGGTCACACGGCGAGCGTTCGTCCACTGCGGGGTCGACTACTTCGGCCCCATGGAGGTGGCCATCGGACGGCGGCGAGAGAAGAGGTGGGGCGTGTTGTTCACGTGCCTCGCCACCCGCGCCGTGCACCTGGAACTGGCATCATCCTTGAGTGCCGACTCGGCAATCCTTGCCCTGCGGCGCCTGATTGCGCGCCGCGGGCGACCATCGGACATGTACTCCGACCGGGGTACCAACTTCGTCGGGGCGCACACCGAGCTACGCGCTGCCCTCCGTGAGATGGATCACTCACGAGTGGCGAGCGAAGCTACGGGCCGCGGCATCGCGTGGCACTTTAATCCCCCGGCGTCCCCACACATGGGCGGATGTTGGGAGAGACTGGTGCGTTCTATAAAAAACGCGCTCAAGGCGACCCTGCGCGAGCGCGCCCCCCGCGAGGAGGTCCTCTACACCCTCCTCCTAGAGGCCGAGCTGGTCGTAAACAGCCGGCCACTCACCTACGTCAGCAGCGACGTCGAGCAACCGGTGGTACTCACGCCGAATCATCTCCTGCTGGGCACTGCCGCGGGAGATGCACCGTGTACGAGGGGCCACGCCCGCGACGAGGACGCGCGACGGATGTGGCGCCGGGTGAACGCGCTAGCCGACCTGTTTTGGCGGCGCTGGCTACGCGAGTACCTGCCGACGCTCCAACGACGCAACAAGTGGTCGGCTGACGAGCCGAACGTGAAAGTCAACGATGTGGTAGTGTTAGTGGACGAGAATAAGCCACGAAACCAGTGGACTAAAGGGATCGTGCAAAGTGTTTTCCCGGGTGCGGACTCTATTATAAGAGTGGTCGATGTGCGAACGAACCATGGGGTCCTACGAAGACCGGTTGTGAAGGTTGTTGTGCTCCCGACCGATGGAAGTATGGTCGGTTGAACCCTCATACGGGGGGGTGGAGATGTTAAGGAGCACAGCAACCTAAGAAAACACTTGTACATAGTAAATAAGTACTTAGAAAGTAAGGCATTGTATAGATATAAGATTGATAAAACCTTTTAATTTGCTAAGTATTTTTTACTCCTCCCTTAGTTCTGTAACGTAGAATTTAGATATGATATTGATATTTTGATAGTGTTTTGTGTGTCTTGTGTAAATTTGTAATAGTATGTAAGAGTAAATTAGAACAGTGTAAAATACCACGGCGAAAAATATAACGTGGTGTTTTTCTAAACAAAAGAGCGATGTAACAATAGAACAATAGGCAAAATACCCCGCGCTATACATGTGTGTGTAAACGCCGAGCGTAGACGGACGAGAGGAAGGGATAGCGTGGGGGCGATCCACCCCCACACACCCCGTCTACGGTCGAGCGTATAAATATAGCGCGGTCGAATGTAACGGGGCAGTCTGGAATCGCAAGCCTCAAGAACAACAACAAGTGTACTCGTGTCGTGAATATAGCACCTTTCAAGCAACCTCAGTGTTTATCTTTCTGATTCAATGAATCCCTGCGCCTGAATATTCTACACTACCACTGTTCCATTACTGAACTGATTTTAATGAAATTTCTTACGCATCAGAAAGATGCATAGGCAGATAATAAATAGTCATAGAAGGAAAATTTAATGAGTCGACAAACCCTACTTTGTGATTTTAATAGATGAGCAACAACTTTAAGGCCGCGTTTCCATTGTACGAGCTACGAGTACTTGTATAAGTTCCAAATTGTATGCAACTTGAACAAACCCGCATACAAGTTACAAGTAATTTGAACTGTAGATTTTGTTTTTTTTTTTAACTCATTTGATGATTTCATCAGCCAAAAAAAATACTAGAAATTTTGTGTGAATTGCCGTTCGTCGTACGCACTCCTAAATTGTGTCTGAAGAATTGGAAAGTTTTATAATGGGTTCATTAGGGTTTAATTTTAACGATAAGGGTTGCTAGGCGCGGCTAGGCTGAAAACATGAACTAAATTAATCCTGCGATACAACCTTAATTAAAAATAAATATCAGCTTACCAATTATCGAATGTGTACAGTCAGCATCAAAAGTCGATGACCACATTCAGATTTTCAAAATTACTGTACATTTATATCACCCATAAATCGCTCAACAAGATAGGCGCCAGTATTGAATGAACATCATTAAAGTTCAAAATTGACTGAACACTACTCGTCAAAGGTCACTGAACACCGTTTTGTCAAAAATTGCTGATCGTTATAATATCCGAAAACGCCATAACATTCAGTTTTACAAAAGTCACTGAACAATATAAAATACTTGTTTTAATTAGGTATCTAGTGTAATCACGACAATGTCTAAAAATAACTTCACTTAATAAATAACAAAAGTGACTGAACAATATAAAATACTTGTTTTAGTTTTCTAGTTGAATTCACGGCAACGGTCAAAATTAACTTAACATCATAAATGACAAAAGTCACTGAACATTACTTTGTTTCGAATACGTAGCGTGTAAACTTATAACTTCTATCTAAAAGAAGCTGAACTGCATACTTAAAAAAAAATTTAAAGTTATAAATCCAATCGTGTCCTATCCAAACTAAATCATGTAAAAAAAATGAAATGGATGTGAATTTCGAATTTAACTTTCCAAAATAATTTTGTTTCTTTTTTCATAGGATCATTGAAAAATATTAGAAGTGGGTGTTCAAGCGGCAAGCACATTTTCCCTTTTTTTTTTTTTTATACATTCACTTTTCTTGATTGTCGTTCCGGTTGGATTTTTGCAACTCAATTTTAAGGCACTTCCCGATAAGCTAGCTGACTGAAATTTTGCACACGCTCTGAATTTTGATGACAATACATGACTAGCTAAGAAACGTCATAACAAATCCAATATGGCGGCCTCCCCAAGATGGCAGACTGGCTGTTTGAAATCCACCCCATGATATGGGTATCAAATAAAAGGGTTTGCTGTCAAAAATACGAAAAAAATAGTCACGTGACTTTAATCCAATGTGGCGGACGTCCAAATTGGCAGACAGGCTATTTGAAATGCAACCCTATGATATGGATATCAAATGAAAGGGTTTGCTCTCAGAAATGCGAAAAAATAGTCACATGACTTAAAACCAATATAGCGGACGTCCAAGATGGTGGACTGGCTGTTTGAAATCCACCACCATGACATGGGTATCAAATGAAAGGGTTTGCTGTCAGGAATATGAAAAAATAGTCACGTGTCTTAAATCCAACATGGCGGACATCGAAGATGGTGGATTGGCTATTTGAAATGCACCCCCACGATATGGGTATTAAATGAAAGGGTTTGCTGAATGGGATACGAAAAAAAATATCACGTGACCTAATCATCCAATCCAACATGGCGGCCGTCCCAAGTTGGCGGATAAGAAGTAAATTAAGTTTGAATAATAAAAAGACTACAAAGTATAATTTTTAGTCCTTGCTAAAAGCGTGTTTTTCCCACGTTTTTGTTTGTTTGTCGTTCCGGTTGGATTTTTGCAACTCAATTTTGAGGCATTTCCCGATAAGCTAGCAGGCTGAAATTTTCAGGGTAGCTTCAAACCTTTGCAAGTTACACCCACGATCTATACACGTCATGTAAATATATCCCATAAATAATCCCTTAAATAATATACGCCCCCACGTTTTGAGTGGCCCCTCTCTCAGCCCCGTAGGGTTATTTTCTATTTTTAGGACATTTAAAAACGTGGGTTTTTAGAGTTTTTAAATCTATTTATTTTTAAGCATATTTTCCAAAATAAACTCGCAAGCATGATTATAAAAATAAGCATATTCCGCTTATAAAAATATTCCGTCGACGTCATCTAAACTTTCTGTATCACGATCGAATAGTGACCGTATTTGTATAGAGCTGTTAGACTCACTATCAAAAATCACGCAGATTCTGATTGAATTTATACCATCGACGTAATTAATCATTTTTATAGTTCGATTGAATTGTAACCTTATTTGTAAAGCAATAAGACTCATTTTCAAAAATAACGCAGATTCTGTTCAGATTCATACCGTCGACTTAGTTTATGATTGTTATAGTTAAGACTAAAAATTATACTTTTTAGTCTTTTAATATTCAAACTTAATTTACTTCTTATTCGCCAACTTGGGACGGCCGCCATGTTGGATTAGATGATACGTGATATTTTTTTTCGTATCCCATTCAGCAAACCCTTTCATTTAATACCGATATCGTGGGGGTGCATTTCAAATAGCCAATCTGCCATCTTCGATGTCCGCCATGTTGGATTTAAGACACGTGACTATTTTTTCATATTCCCGACAGCAAACCTTTTCATTTGATACCCATGTCATGGTGGTGGATTTCAAACAGCCAGTCCACCATCTTGGACGTCCGCCATATTGGTTTTAAGTCACGTGACTATTTTTTCGTATTCCTGAGAGCAAACCCTTACATTTGATATCCATATCATAGGGTTGCATTTCAAATAGCCTGTCTGCCAATTTGGACGTCCGCCACATTGGATTAAAGTCACGTGACTATTTTTTTCGTATTTTTGACAGCAAACCCTTTTATTTGATACCCATATCATGGGGTGGATTTCAAACAGCCAGTCCGCCATCTTGGGGAGGCCGCCATATTGGATTTGTTATGACGTTTCTTAGCTAGTCATGTATTGTCATCAAAATTCAGAGCGTGTGCAAAATTTCGTCAGCTAGCTTATCGGGAAGTGCTTGCCGGAACGACAATCAAGAAAAGTGAGTGTATAAAAAAATGGGAAAATGTGCTTGCCGCTTGAACACCCACTTCTAATATTTCTCAATCATGAAAAAAAAAAAACAAAATTATTTTGGAAAGTTAAATTCGAAATTCACATCCATTTCATTTTTTTTACATGATTTAGTTTGGATAGGACACGATTGGATTTATAACTCTAAAGATTTTTTAGTATGCAGTTCAGCTACTTTTAGATAGAAGTTATAAGTTTACACGCTACGTATCCGAAACAAAGTAATGTTCAGTGACTTTTGTCATTTATGATGTTAAGTTAATTTTGACCGTTGCCGTGAATTCAACTAGATAACTAAAACAAGTATTTTATATTGTTCAGTCACTTTTGTTATTTATTAAGTTAAGTTATTTTTAGACATTGTCGTGATTACCCTAGATACCTAATTAAAACAAGTATTTTATATTGTTCAGTGACTTTTGTAAAACTGAATGTTATGGCGTTTTCGGATATTATAACGATCAGCAATTTTTGACAAAACGGTGTTCAGTGACCTTTGACGAGTAGTGTTCAGTTAATTTTGAACTTTAATGATGTTCATTCAATACTGGCGCCTATCTTGTTGAGCGATTTATGGGTGATATAAATGTACAGTAATTTTGAAAATCTGAATGTGGTCATCGACTTTTGATGCTGACTGTACTTCGACAGCCTATTAGAATACTAGTAGTAAGTAGTGGTAATCGTATTTGCCAGCGCTACTGCTGAACGTGGAGTCCTGGTTTCAATTCCCGGGTCGAGCAAAATGCTATTGAATTTTCTCAGTAACAATAACAGCGCGGAGATAAAGAAAAACTTTCAAAGTTTTTATAAAATTAAAAGAACTCGTTCTAATTTTTAATTGCAAGGAAGATTTCTTTCTGCTTCAATAATTACCTCACAAAGAAGTATAAAACTACATCGTTTGTAATAGATAATAAATACAATAACAAAGCAGTTTCCTGGCTAAGATTCCCTCGTGACTGTACTAGACTAACATAATTGCTAGATTCCCTATGGAGTCTCACAATGTAACATTGTTCCCATAATAGTACACTAACCTACCATGGATCACTTCTTACTTTGTTTCCCAAGGTTAATTAACAATTAACGGCCATTAGTTTTTTATTCTTAAAAAACAATTTAAAGTAAAAACTATTTTGGATTGATGATTCCTTTTTTTTGGGTTGTTAAATCATCGAATGAGTCCTCCCACCCGTGGTAGGGACTGTCAGACTAAAATCCACAGTATCCTTCATTAGCCGTTTACGTTCCAGGGTCACGGTAATGGTATAAGTCCCGCGACCCCGGCAGGCTTTGGTCCTCTAGAGAGGAGCCCCGTCATCTTGCTGACGCTCTTTGAGACGCGCGTGGAACTCAATGCGCCGTCGAACCGGGCATGGTCCATGGTCAGGCGATCGTCTTGCGACGTCCGTCGCCGTGGGCGCCTATCACGGCTTGGGCGGAGGGAGGACGCTGTCCTCTCCCTCTCGCGGCCCGCCTCCTCCTTCGCGAGCATGACTGCTTCGCAGAAGGAGGCGACCGCTTCCCACTCCGTCTCGCCCCGCAGCATAGCCTCGACCAATGCCAGGCGTGAGAGACAGTTTAACAGTTTCCACAATTTAAGGTGCGGTGTTATCTCAATATTCCCAAAAATTGGTTTCTTAGAACGTCGAGTATGACGTAATGTAATAAAAATAAGTAACGCGAAAAATACAATGAAGAGAATAAAGAAGAATTTAAACCGAACAGAATAATAAATAAATAGTTTGATATTCCCAATAAAAAATTGGGAAGTTGTAGCACAAAAATAAACTTTGACGTCGAAGATCTCTGCATTTCCAGCAATACCAACAGTTTTTTTTTAAGAATTTAGTAGGTTTTCCATTTTTTTAAAACTTTAACCAAACCATTATTTAATTTTATGTCTATATTTTAAATAATCTAAAGAAAAGCAGTAAAATAAATGCCCATTCGCAGCTTAAGTCACATTTCAACACAAATTTCTTTTTTCAATTTTCAATCTTATTGACGCTCCATAGTGGGGACAATAGTTTACGCGGTCATAAGCGATTAAAATCGTAGTCAGTCCGCGCCTTAAAGTAGAAACTATGTTGATGAGTCCTCACTAATGCGAGTTGGTAGATGTCACATGACTTCGAATTTTTGGTTCTAGGACATGCCGGTTTCCACACGATGTTTTCCTTCACAGTTCCGAGGGCAGCCGCAGCGGTGAAGACGTAAATTATACAAAGTAATCAGACTGTCTGGGTTCGAATCCAAGATACCACATCACAGCACTGCTCTTGAAACAATGATGGACTTACATATTTGCAATATATTGCTGTCACAATCTCTACAAAACAATATTTACAAGCAAAGTAATGTCAGTAAAACGAACACCCGTTCAAATTCATTCACAGACTCATAAAGTAAAACAGCCATAAGTATTCCTCAGCACGTATTTAAGTTAAATCAACGTTATTAGTAGATAGGTCTCATTTCCCGCGCCCAGATTAATGTTACATTCTCGTTTTGAATGTTAAAACATAGGGTAGACTGAAGATTTATATTTTAACATCCCTCTGACTGTGTTTAAAGATAGATCATCATCTGTCTAGACTTTTCCCAACTATATTGGGGTCGGCTTCCAGTCGAACCAGATGCAGCTGAATATCAGTACTTTACATGGAGCGACTGCCTGTCGGACCTGAAGACCGGCTGTCAGACTTTTAGGCTGCGTTTCCACCAGAGATGTGCGAGGATGCGTAGTCGCTTCATTTACCTCGCCTCGGTTAGCACAGCTTTGGTGGAAACGGCTCAGCGGAGCTAGATTTTTTTTGCATACAAAACAAGCGAGGGATGTGTGCGAGGGATGTGTACGAGGGATGTGTACGAGGGATGTGTGCGAGGGATGTGTTGCGAGGGATGTGTACGAGGGATGTGTTGCGAGGAATGTGTGTTGAGAAGGATGTGTTGCGAGGTTTGCGCATACTGTACCAGCAAGTCCATAGATGAAGTTTGTCACCGCACCCCCGTCGACACATTTCACAGCTTCGCAACGCATCCTCGCACCACACATTAATGCGTATTTTCATAGCTCCGCTACACATCCTCGTAGGCACATTTTCATTGCACAGTTTTGGTGGAAACCCCCACACATTTTCACAGCACATCTAGACATTCTCGCACGACACATTTCCATCGCACATCTCTGGTGGAAACGCAGCCTGAGAGCTTCTGACTAATAGTAACGACTGTCAAAGATCTACAAATTAATGACAGCCGAGCCGTGACCAATGGCTTTACGTGCTTACAGCACGGATGAAACTCGCTATGACAGATGGTCAGGCATCCCCAGACCAAAATCGAAAGATCGGAATTTGTAGCAGTAATTATTTAGACACGAGCTCCTCTAAAAAGTTTAAGCTGAAATCTAAAATCTCAGACGAATATATTTGCATCTTGAAAGCATAAACATTTTCTTTTTAACCGACTTCAAAAAAGGAGGAGGTTATCAATTCGAATTTTTTATGTTTGTTACCACATAACTTGCGACTGGGTGAACCGATCTTCATGATTCTTTTTTTGTTTGAAAGCTGGTGCTTCCCGTGTGGTCCCATTGTCACCATTTCAATATCTGATAATTGGATCCTGGAGAAATCGAGGGAAACCCTCAAATTTTATAGGCCGATGCACCGTTTTTCGCAAATATTATGAAGTAATTTAAGGACTTGCGTATGGTAACCATCATCTCATGTAGCTGAGCTGATGATGGAAGGTACAACTCCTTAACAGTAAGGAGTAGGCATCGACTGACTTAGTAAATTATTTTTATCATTAAGTATTTCAAAGCACTACAATTTAATAAAGGTCTGGAGTATATCTGATGATGGAGCCGAGAGACAGTCGAGGGAACTCCTCAACGATTCACAGCAGCTACCTTGTGTTTGAGCTTGATTAATTTGTATTGATAAGAACTTTACACCTAGATGAGTTGTAACTGTTATTAGGGGTCTTATGACGAAGACGAAGGACAGTTCAGGGAATTCCTCAACGGTTTACAGTAGCTACCTTGTGTTTGGACTTAATTCATTTATATTGATGAGAACTTTACACCTAGATGGTTTATAACTGTCATTAGGGTTCTGATGATGAAGACGAAGAACAGTTCAGGGAACTCCTCAACGGTTTATAGCAGGTATCTTGTATTTGGACTTAATTCATTTATACTGATGAGAACTTTGCACCCATATGGGTTATTGTTCGATGCAGTATACCTGCCATTTGGTCCCATAAAAAAAAAATATATTTAGGTGTTCTTGCTTATTGGGGACATGAGCGATGTTATAACCGGTGCTACGGATAGTAAAATTCTAGTGCATATGTAAGAAAATTATGTATTTGACAAGAATTTGGGTTAAATGTTTAAACTGAAAAGGGTAAAATAAAAAAAGTTTTTAAAAAAAATCTAACCGACTTCTAAAAAAACAACCACGAAAAAGGGTAAAATAACCTACCAAAAAACTTTTCTTTCGGAAGTCGGTGGCAAAAAAGTCAATGAAATATAAAAGCAAAGCCACCGACTTCCGAAAGAAAAGTTTTTTGGTAGGTTATTTTACCCTTTTTCGTGGTTGTTTTTTTAGAAGTCGGTTAGATTTTTTTTTAAAACTTTTTTTTCATAAAACACATACTCGTGCTGTTTTCTCTCATAATATTTTATATGCATTCATTATAATATTTATATTACAATTTTTTCCTGAGTGTGTAAGCATATACTGTGCTTTAGAGATAGCATCCAGATTGTTCGGAAACATTTTAAAATGGAGCGTACGCATAAAGCCTCGAGCAGACACACACGATTAATCGCGCGGGGCGACTTGTCGCGGTCCATTCGCAGTACATTTAGAGTGGAAATTAGCTTGGCTCGTTGTCGCAGCGCCATTAATCGCGTGTGTCTGTTCGAGCCTTAAAGCTTCGGGCGATGCGACTTGGGTCAAGGGTAAGAAAATGATATTTTTTTGCAGCACTGCGGCTGGGTCGTGAGATGGACGCTGTCCTCCCCTTCACAAGATGTTAATAAACTATCGATTCAACCTAACAAATAACTCGACAAGAGATAAAACAAAATCAGGGAGTAGGATTACAAAATAACAAAGTCTGATATATATTTGAACGTTAATTAGTATGTAAATAAGTCTAGACTTAACACAAACAAACAAAAAGACGAAGTAATTCTCGTACATTCTGATCAAAATCCCGATTTAACCCGATATGTAACATATTTGAATACCATAGAGCACGGAATCAATACAGTGTTTAGATATGCTCATTAGCCTTCTAACCAAAGCGATTGCCCGTGGCCATGTGGTTTGGCGAACCTCATGTTATTGACGACGAAAGGAGTTCTCGGGTAAATAAATAATAGATAAATGACATAGAGACACGTCAGAGACGTGTCAAATTTTACCAATCGAACAGTAACCTTCCACTATTGCGATAAGGTTGAAAATCTATTAAAGATTATTATGAAAATTTAACAGATTGGGGTAGGTTGATCTGCTGGCGTCTGTAGGTATATAACGAAATAGTCTGAAAGCTAAAAGCGAGGGATGGTTCGATGCGGTGCCTTAAAAGAACTCCGGAAATTGGAGTTTTGTAAGGGAGAGGTATACCTAAACAAAAAACTGAAAAACGCAAATGTCGCGTATTTATGATCGCTTTGATTAGGATATGGCCCCGTTTAAGTTCATTGAGCGCACAAGTTCTGTCACCAAAACTTCTTTGAAGGCTGCGGTTCAACTGAGGCGGAGCGGAGCAGAGCGGAGAGCGATTCACCAATCACATGGCTTGAAATCCACATCTCTTCTCCACTCAAGCCATGTGATTGGTGAATCCTAATGAATGTTCTAATAAATTGTATAAAATCTTGGTTCTTCTAACCGTCCAGACAGATGTGTTGCTGGGGAGTTTGTTCCGCCACTTCTTCTTCCCAGCCAAAACACTAGGAAGTGTCGAAGGGGGGGCGCTTTGGGGGACTGTCTTATGTAAAAAAATGACCTTCAAAAAGTGCTGATAAATCAGCCTAATTTGAATAAATGACTTTTGATTTTTTTTTGCTCTCCGCTCTGCTCCGCTCCGCCTCAGTGGAACCGTAGCCTTACTGACTGGTGATCGCTGTCGTCAATCTTTTCTTCTGTTTCTCTGAGCGCGAAGCCCCTCCAGTCGTGAAGCCGGGGGCAGGGGCCGCTTCGCCCCCGCCTGGCTACGCCACTGGTTAGAACTGACCAACTGCATTAAACGCGTAACCCTCTCTGTTATACTATAAGTACAGTATTAAAACTACAGTTTCTATAAGACAGACAAAGTACAGGATGAACATCCTATGAGTATAAGGTTACAAGCTTGATTTGTATATAAGAAATGTTGACAATGCCACATCTAGCACCGTCCGCCGCGCCCCTCTTTGTACTCTGTGGTTCACACGCACACATACACATCTATGCATGTGTGCTGTTCATCTTTGTGGAGCTCAATATAAAGCTCTTAGTCCGGCTTAGCGCTCCGACATGCGATATGAACGATCAACGTTATGAGGCTTTCGTTCTCGCACTGGATAAAGAGTTAAGACTAGCTAGAGTTTAGTAGATAGATAGGTATAAACAATAATTTACAGTACACACAAAACACATAAAATGTATGTCACTGTAAAATCGCGAATATCAGGGAAAGACGATCTTGTCGTCGAATGCGAATCCATCGCTAATTAATAATAAAAAAAACGTGTGGCAGTCGGTGACTGCCGCGGTAAAGCTATTGCATAGCATTTTTTATCAACTTATGCAATTTTAATTATTTATTCATTATACCTACCTATTTATTACTCGCGCGCGCGCCGAGCTCAGAGCCTGCGATAAAAGCTATGCAATAGCTTAAAGCCTCCTGCAGACACACGCGATTAATCGCGCGGGGCGACATGTCGCGGTCCATTCGCAGTATTTTTAGAGTGGAAATTAGCTTGGCTCGTTGTCGCAGCGGGATTAATCGCGTGTGTCTGCAGGAGGCTTAACTGTGTCGTGAAATAGAATATAGACCTTTAAAAATTTACCCCGTGTTGTTTTTTAAAAGACGTTTCCCCCACACCAGGAAAAAAAACCTGTATCGTGGGTGCGTTTTCCAACATTTTTTTTAAATTCACATTTACTTGCACAAACATCCACACCCAGACAGAACAACTATTTTAAAGGCTATACAAATATTTGTTCCGTGCGAGAACTGAACCCCACTACCTATGTCAACTATGCCGTCAAAATTCCAACAATGCAACAGGACTTAACCATTCTTTCAGGTGTGGCTTAGTATTAATGAAAAAGGACAACGAAAATATTGAAAAAAAGCTAAGTAAACAACCGAGGCTTTACTCATAATCCTGGTTCCAGAAAAAAGTCACGTTCCCGTAATCATAGTAAAGTCTACACGCATGTAATCCTACAGAAATATGACGCGTTTCAGCGACTTTCAGCCTGAAAGATTGCGAACAAGGAAACCCACTTACTGCACAGCAAAGGCTGAACGCGATTTTTTGCTCCCATGTTCTTTTAAAAAAGAATTGTACCTGCATGGAAAGTGGGATAGAATGAGGGCTTTTGAACTTTTATTTAAAATCTCTCTTCTCTACTTATTTGACTCTTAGTGGCTTATAACTTTTTTTTTATCGTGGTTAAATTATCAAATGAGTCCTCCCACCCAGGGTGGGGCGGGAAGGCCTGTCAGACTTGTACTGAGTAAAATCCACGAAGATCATTCAATAGCCCTTTACGTTCCAGGGTCACGGTTACCTGACGAGACAGTCGGCAGACCAGAGCTTGACTTGAAGTCGACTCGACAAAAATGAGCAGAAATTTGAATACATGGCGCAACGTTATTTACCGCGTAAAACGTTCAAACAATGGAATGAAAGATTCAGTTTCAAACGAGTGTGTTGCGATGGCCTAATTGGTAGGTCTGGAGTACTTATACAGAAGACGCGGGTTCGAGTCCCACTCGGAGCTGATTTTTTCTTTCCTCAATAATGAATATTAATTTCTTTAAAAGACAGTCTCGCGACTAGGAAAGAGATGATTTTGATGACGAGTAATAAACAATTATATGGAAGAACACAAACTTCGCCAAACCCAATTAATTTGTGGCAAAGAGAATTGAGAGAACACTCAAATAAACCACAATTTGTCTTGCTTATAAGTTATAACTCGTATCACCAGATAACAAGGCTCAAAGTTTCTTAAACTTGTACCCGTCTACTAGTTGTCAGAAGTTCTCGAAATGTACTGCTTCATTTTTTAGAGAAGTTTTATCTTGTTTCTAGGCAGAACTCTGTAACTCTTAGTTGTTGAACAGAACTTTGTCCCAGATGTACTGAATTTCAAGAATATACTTACTATGTAATGGTATTTTGTAATCTTTGTACTGAAATAGATGAATATAATAAGCTAATATGGACGCTAAAGCTTTTCAGTATCAGGGACCCGCTTTTACAATTTGCAACATTTTAACGAATTGAAGGAGAAAAACACAACTGTCTTTTATAAAGCTAATGACATAACTTTAGGCACATAATGGTGAAGATCACGCCAAAATCCTTTTTGGCGTTTTGAAGAATAAGATAGTCACACAGCCGATCACGAAAAGCGACTTTGCTTTATACTATCTCTCTTTTTCAAAGCATAACTGCCCATTCAACACTTTGGAATAGGCGTTGAGCGGAGCGACAGGCAGCGGCTTTGGAAGTAAGCGAATTCGCCACTGGCAGCGCCTGTGGCGTGTTTCAAACATTTCTATACATTTAATCTTACCTCTCGCCACCCCACGCTAAGTATCAGGTCACAGCGGCAAGGTCCTGAACTAGCCGTAAATCTTCATAAATAACAAAAAGAAAAACCACATTAAACTCATCAAACCACCAACTATATTTTCAATAATTTTATGCAATTTCAAACCAATTTTCATAAGTAAAACAATAGCTAAAACCTATGTATACTTATATACAAACGAATACATCTACAAAAATGTAAGCACACCCCATCAACTTATACACACGGCCAATTTGCTCTGCGAAGACTCAGTTGAAGCGTGCTACTTACTCGGTTCACCTCAAAAGTCCAGATGAAAGCCGACA
The DNA here is from genome assembly GCA_950005045.1 of Agrotis exclamationis. NCBI lineage: Eukaryota > Metazoa > Arthropoda > Insecta > Lepidoptera > Noctuidae > Agrotis > Agrotis exclamationis. The sequence continues at coordinate 3,552,403 of OX465433.1, read as the reverse complement.
CCAAAACGCATCCGCCTTTGTTTGTCAATCAAAGCACTTCCAAGTAAACGTAACACGCGGACCTCATTATGTGGCTCATAGAACAATATATCCTTCTGGAAGGTAAAGCCTCCACAGCGCTGAGAATCAACAAACATCTTGAGCTCCATTCCATTTTCATAATTCTTGTGCATCGCCAAACTCACATTTGTCGGCGCCCCTTTGCAACCCTCGTTTATTATCGTCGCTAACCGCAAGTCTGGAGAGACCTGTTTGTATAAACATAACTGCAAGCCTGCTCTGCTAGCTGTTGTCGATAACGTGAAGCTGGGTCTGTCGTACCGCGCACTGACCGAAAAATCCGGGGTCGGCGGGTACGCAAGCGGCCTGAATCCAATCTCCGTACCGAAACAAACGTCTGGCATGATCTTGTACATCCACTGCGTGACCAAGCGCAGCGTGTTTGGGTCCACATCTCTTACTGTACACGAAATAGAACCCAATGACTTCTCATTATCTTTCTCGAAAACGATTTCGGTTTCTGACGACACCAAGTCTCTAATCCTCGACGTGAGCCGCATCTCGTACGCTCCTTCTAAGATTTCCTTGTACGTGGCTGTCGCAGAACCAGCGGAGTCTATCAGGAGCCCTTCACCAGTGCTTTTTGGATCCATTTCCTTGTGTATCAACTGGGAGAAACACTTGTACGACTCTTTGGTCTTCCCATAGTTGTACTGTTGAACGAGTTTGACCTTATCCATGATTTCTCTGAGTATGATCAGTCTGGCGCCGATGAAGCACTTCGGGAACGTACTCTTGGCTTCGGCGTGGATGTCACATAGCTTGATTGTTCTATACCTCCGTGGCTCCACCACGATTTCCTTCTTCTTCGGGAGTAATCTTTGTAATGAGGACACAAAGCTGCTGACTTCTTCCTTGAGCTTTTCCTCGTTTATGTCCATTGTGATTAATTTATTTATGTGATATTTTGTTTGTTGGATACAGTCGGATAACAGGTCAAACGTCATTGACCTGTCTGGTTTTATTTTCGTTTGGCTGAGCGCTGCCGACGTGTCCGGCCAGTCGCACGATGCAAGGAGTTTGTGTATTTTTAGTTGTCTTTGAGATAGCGTGGACTTATTTTTGACACTTCCTCTTGCCGGGTGAAATAAAGCTGTATGTACACATTAAGTAAGTTGTGCATGGATAATGTCGTGCGTGAACTCTTCCAAGATGGGAACTACAGCCATCTTTTTTTTTTAGAATCTACATTTCAAAATATTTATCAGAGCGTAAGAAGAGAAAATAATATACATATGTCATCATTATCGAAAATAGCTCTTAATAGTTTCCCAATAAAGTTTTATTTCATAACATAAGTATAGAATTCCTGTCATTTATTCTCTTATATACTTATTGTTAACAGGAAACATACAGATTCCATTCATCGTCAAACAGTATCTCCTTCAATTTAGTAAAGAGGCCGTCAATCCGTCGAGTGTCCATTCATGGCCTATTCATTCTTGTTCGACGTCCATTTGTGACACTCTTGTTTACGCGACCGTGACTCCTATAGTAGGACACGTTGTTGATATTGTTGATATTATATTAGGGATAGCGTTGGTCTTGTGTCAAGGGTATATTTATTTATAGATGATTGATTTCGTTGAGTAATTGAGACTTCTTAGAGAGACTGAATTTTAAACTTCAAATATAGACTATAGTAGCACATTTTTTTCGCATTGCAATGACACTTTAGAGAAAGTGTTGTTTGTAAAAAATTGCCAAAAATGTTTTTTTTTATTTTATTAAACGCAAAAATGAGCATTTTAATTTTAATAAAAATTACCACCACCATCTTATTTTTCTCTTTTCAATACCTATTGCGAATGTATGGCGCAAGGTCAGGCAAGGTTAGTAGGTTATAAAAAACTTTTTCAAAAAAGTAACCGACTTCAAAAACAACAACAAAACAAAAAAGGATGAAATAACCCAATTAATAACTTCTTTCGGATGTCGGTGGCTTTATTTTTTATATTTCATTGATTTTTAGCCACCGACTTTTTAAATTATTTATTAATTATTCAACCCAAATTCTTGTAAAATACAAAATTTTCTTACATAATATGCACTAATCTTGTAATCCGACACAATATAAAAAACCATATCTCTAAAACTACTGAACCGATTTTGATGAAACTTACAGTGTACCCTAAGTTGAACAATACCTAGTATAACAAAAAAAGAATTACTTAAATCGAACTTGTAGTTCCGGAGATATGCGTGCACAAACATAAAAACATACATACATACAGTCCAGTTTTGCAGGACCGGCTTTTTACTGGATCCTGCAAAAATGGACGCTGTGTTCACACGGTAGTTCAGTTTAGCAAGATCCAGTAAAAAGCCGGTCCTGCAAAATTGGACTGCCGTGTGAAAAGGCTGTGAAAAAACCGAACCACATATCTGCACAAATCGACGAGATCAGCATTTTGCAGGATCCTGCATGCGGTTTGCTCGTGTGAACACTAGCATATAATCTCTTTTGCGATCAAACTGGATCCTGTAGAAAACGGGATCCTGCAAAAAACTGGACCGCCGTGTGAAAGGGCTGTAACTGGGTAATACGACATCCCTTTTAGGACTGGTTGTCAAACTTTCAGTTCACTAACTACCTGTAAAGACTGCCATGCTCGATAGCTGATGAATTAACTGCAAAAATTTGCCATTAAAAAGCCCTTTAATTGTACCAGTCAAATACGAAAATGATTTATAACTCCACTCGTTAAATATCCCCACAGTTACCCCCAACTACCCAGACCCCAGGGTCCACCAGTTTGAACCCTGTAAGAGGATTGTTGCGAATGTGACATGAATTTGAACAGTCTATTTAAGGTTCAAAGTAGATTTTATTTGATGGAAACTAAAAGCTTTCAAGTGATTGTCGGGAGGTTGAAGTGGTTTGTTAGAGGGTTTCAAAATAAAGTTGATTGGGTTGGCTGTAAATTGGGATGGGTGGGTGAATTTTATTGTACCTAGGAGTTGCGGATAATGGACGACTCGCTGTCCGACCATGGACCATGCCCGGGTCGACGGCGCATTGTGTTCCACGCGCGCCTCAAAGAGCGTCAGCATTATGACCGGGCCCCTCTTTAGAGGGCCAAAGCCTACCGGGCTCGCGGGACTCACGAATTACCGTGACCCCGGAACGTAAAGGTCTATTGAAGGACACCGTGGATTTTGTTATGTGGTTGTTTTGGGAATGAAAGATACTTCTTGATGTACAGGGTTTAATTGTAATCAGACATACAATAGATACAGTACAGTGTTCACAGACGGGGCTAAGGCAGTGCAGCGACGGACTGAACCCGGACCACAGATTATATATCATAGATAATTAATAGTGAGGTGGATGCTTACTATATTACTAATTAGTGATGATACAACATCCCCCCTGTTGAGTTCTAATTGGACCCCTGACAAACAATTAAAAGATATATTATGCTATGCAACTATACAATGACAAGATACTTAAAGATACTTATAGTTACACTTATTTAACATTCTTATTTATGACAGTATATATTATTTATGACATAGCAACTTAGTTAATCTATTTCATCTATTAACCTTCTAGTAGGTTTTACAATGCGACCTGACTTTGTTATTACACTTGAGGATTTTTGAGATGAGGAATCTTGTTGTCTAGACGACTCCTGTCTGTCACCTTCCTCTCTCCCCTGTGACGAGTTGGATTGCATAGGAGGGTTTGAAAAATTATGAGAATACTTATGTCTTAAGTGAATTCTATTCCTCCTATACCTAACACCATGAACATCCTCAACAACATAAGACCTATTATTTAACAATCTTTGTCTGGACTGCTGGCCGGCTGTGACAAAACCGAACCACATATCTGCACAAATCGACGAGATCAGCATTTTGCAGGATCCTGCATGCGGTTTGCTCGTGTGAACACTAGCATATAATCTCTTTTGCGATCAAACTGGATCCTGTAGAAAACGGGATCCTGCAAAAAACTGGACCGCCGTGTGAAAGGGCTGTAACTGGGTAATACGACATCCCTTTTAGGACTGGTTGTCAAACTTTCAGTTCACTAACTACCTGTAAAGACTGCCATGCTCGATAGCTGATGAATTAACTGCAAAAATTTGCCATTAAAAAGCCCTTTAATTGTACCAGTCAAATACGAAAATGATTTATAACTCCACTCGTTAAATATCCCCACAGTTACCCCCAACTACCCAGACTCCAGGGTCCACCAGTTTGAACCCTGTAAGAGGATTGTTGCGAATGTGACATGAATTTGAACAGTCTATTTAAGGTTCAAAGTAGATTTTATTTGATGGAAACTAAAAGCTTTCAAGTGATTGTCGGGAGGTTGAAGTGGTTTGTTAGAGGGTTTCAAAATAAAGTTGATTGGGTTGGCTGTAAATTGGGATGGGTGGGTGAATTTTATTGTACCTAGGAGTTGCGGATAATGGACGACTCGCTGTCCGACCATGGACCATGCCCGGGTCGACGGCGCATTGTGTTCCACGCGCGCCTCAAAGAGCGTCAGCATTATGACCGGGCCCCTCTTTAGAGGGCCAAAGCCTACCGGGCTCGCGGGACTCACGAATTACCGTGACCCCGGAACGTAAAGGTCTATTGAAGGACACCGTGGATTTTGTTATGTGGTTGTTTTGGGAATGAAAGATACTTCTTGATGTACAGGGTTTAATTGTAATCAGACATACAATAGATACAGTACAGTGTTCACAGACGGGGCTAAGGCAGTGCAGCGACGGACTGAACCCGGACCACAGATTATATATCATAGATAATTAATAGTGAGGTGGATGCTTACTATATTACTAATTAGTGATGATACAACATCCCCCCTGTTGAGTTCTAATTGGACCCCTGACAAACAATTAAAAGATATATTATGCTATGCAACTATACAATGACAAGATACTTAAAGATACTTGTAGTTACACTTATTTAACATTCTTATTTATGACAGTATATATTATTTATGACATAGCAACTTAGTTAATCTATTTCATCTATTAACCTTCTAGTAGGTTTTACAATGCGACCTGACTTTGTTATTACACTTGAGGATTTTTGAGATGAGGAATCTTGTTGTCTAGACGACTCCTGTCTGTCACCTTCCTCTCTCCCCTGTGACGAGTTGGATTGCATAGGAGGGTTTGAAAAATTATGAGAATACTTATGTCTTAAGTGAATTCTATTCCTCCTATACCTAACACCATGAACATCCTCAACAACATAAGACCTATTATTTAACAATCTTTGTTTAACAATAGCTTGTTCCCAGTCACTTTTAGGATTTCTTTTAAAATAGACATGATCATTATAATATAATATTGACAAAGGCTTTGTATTTCTATCATAATACTTTGTTTTATTTTCATTATTTTTCTTAACTGACTCTTTATAATCCTTAAAAGTTACTACTTTTGGTTTTAATCTTTTGTATGACACTGGGATGTTATCTCTTAAGTTTCTAGACATTAGCAATTGTGCTGGTGATGATAAATTATTTTTAGGTGTATTTCTATATTGTAATAAAGCTATGTATGGATCTGATTTGTTTTCTTTACATTTCTTTAACATATTTTTTATGATTTTAACTGAGCTTTCTGCTTGACCATTCGACTGTGAATGATATGGACTAGTAATAATATGTTCTATGTCCCATTCTAACATAAACTTTTTAAATTCAATTGACTGAAAAGGAGGTCCACCATCTGACACTAATGACAATGGTATTCCATGACGAGCAAAAATAGACTTTAAATGAGTGATAACATTTTGAGATGTACTGTTTTTATTTAATAAAGCAATTTCTATGTATTTTGAGTAATAATCTGTGACAATTAAATAAACTAAGTTATCAAAATGCATTAAATCAATACCGACTTGTTGCCATGGATATTTACATATTTCAAAATTTTGTAGTGGTTCCTTTTGATTACATGGTTTGAATTTTGCACATACAAGACATTGTTCTACTAAATTCTTTATATCACTTGACATATTTGGCCAATACAAAGATTCTTTTGCCAATTTTAAACATTTATTTATACCTTGGTGACCCTTGTGAATCTTGTCTAACATTTCTTTATACATAGACTGAGGTACTATTAATTTTGAACCTTTGAAAACTAAATCTTTAATTACATGGATTTCTCCTTGAATATTCCAAAATGGTTTTACCAATGGACTGACATGGTTTTTGCTTTTTGGCCAACCTTCATTATAATATTTTTTTAATAATTGCAAGGATTCATCAACTTTGGTTTCCTTTGCTAATTTTTTGTGCTGTATTCTTTTGTGATTGCTAAATTAGAATACATTAACTTGACATGACAAGACATTTGTGATTCATTTTCAGGTATATAATGGTCTTTTAAAGCTGCTCTTGACAATGTATCTGATATATACATTTCTTTACCTGGGACATGTATGACTTCTAAATCATATTTCTGTAAAGTTAACATTATACGCTGTAATCTAGCTGGTACATCATGTAATGGTTTTTTAAATAAGTAGACTAATGGTTTATGATCAGTAAGTACTGTGACTCTATTACCATATACATATTGGTGAAATTTTTCACAACCAAATTGAATAGCTAGTAGCTCCTTTTCGATTTGAGCATATCTTTCCTGAGTTTCAGTTAAAGTTTTTGAACTATATGCAATAGGTTTGTTTTTCTGTAAAATGACTGCACCTAAAGCTGACTTTGACGAATCGACTGACAAGACTAATGGAATCTTGGGATTATAATGAGCTAAAACTGGTGAGTTAGTAATCTCATCTTTCAGTTTTTTAAGACATTGACTATGATTCTCATCCCAAGTCCAGACTGAATCTTTTTTCAAAAGATTTCTTAATATTTGAGTTTTTTCTGACAAGTTACTTATAAAAGGTCCTAAATAATTAATCATACCTAGTATTCTCTGTAACTCTTTGACATTTTTTGGTGTGGGCATATTGACAATGGCTTTGACTTTCTCTTCGTCTGCCCTTGCACCATCTTTACTGAAGACATAACCCAAAAAACAGACTTCTGAGACTAAAAATTTACATTTTGACTTGTTAAACTTTAAGTTAACTTGACGTGCTCTTTGCATAACTTTATGTAATCTTTCATTATGTACCGACTCATTTGGTCCATAAACTAAAATATCGTCTATGAAAATTAAGACTCCTTCTATATCACCAAATAAATTCATCATAACTCTTTGAAATATTTCAGATGAGGCATTTATGCCGTAAGGTAATCTTAAATACTTATATCTACCAAATGGTGTTTGAAAAGTACATAATTCAGAACTATATTCATCCAGACGTAGCATCCAAAATCCAGAGAATGCATCCAAATGAGAAAAACATACAGCTCCTTCAAGCTGAGACCTAATCTCATCAATTGACTTTAATGGATAAAATTCTCTCATAATGTTCTTGTTTAAATTTCTAGGATCTAGACAAATTCTTAACTGACCTGAACTTTTTACAGTTACGACGACTGAGTTGACCCACTCTGTAGGTTTTGTAACCTTGACAATGACTTTCATAGCCTCCATGCGATCCAACTCCTCACGTAGCTTCTTTAGTAAAGCAAATGGAACTTTCCTTGGCGGATCCACGCATGGTACTGCATCAGGCTTGAGTTTAAGATGACAGACTGGAGGTAGACACCCAAGACCCTGAAAAACATCATTAAGAATTTGTTTACAAAAGTTTTGTTTAGATACTGAAAAGACACGATTTATTATACCTAACTTTTCACAAGTTGGTAGACCAAGAACATTTGGACAATCTAAATTAGCTACTATAAACATTATTGATTCGACGACTTTACGATTATTTATGCACAAATTGCAATTTATATTGACTTTGCCTAAAATCGGAATGGATTTTCCACCAAATCCTGTGACATTGACATGACATTTGACAAGTGACAGTTTATTTTGACGTTTGACAGAATTGAATGTTTGTTTCGACATGATATTGACATCTGCACCAGAGTCTATGATGCATGTAATTTGTTTATTTCCTAGTGACAAGTTAATTTCCCATGACTTCTTTGAAAAACTATTTTGCAAAGTGTTGACGTAATATTTTACTTCTGAGTGATTGACTAAAGATTTGTTGGGTGACTGTATAAACTGACTGTTGTATGTCTGACTGCTATTTCTGTGATGATGACCCTGTGTGTGTTGTAATCCCTCAGACTTGTGACTATAATATTCTTCATTGAGATGTTGACATTTTTTATTTAGACTATTTGACTGGAGTATTTGACTTTGAAATTTTTTATTTCGACTACATCTCTCAGATATGTGACTAATCTCATCACCGAGATCTACATATCTCTCAGACTGACTGTCACTATTCTCATCACAGAGATAATAATATGAATGGGGATTTTGACTGACTGATCTCTCAGACATGTGACTGTTTTCATCACTGAGATCTACACAATGACTTTTGGATCTCTCAGATTTGTCACTGGTTTCATCACAGAGATAATATGAATGGGGAAATTGACTGTTATGTCTCTCAGAATATGTGTCACTTTTTTCATCATTGGGATGTGACTGTGACTGTGACTGCCTTGTCCCCATCCGTGAACCACTGTGACTGTGTGCCCTGTAAATATTGTGTGACTGACTACTAGACCTAGTACCCAACAGATCATACTGATATGAATGACTTTTATGACTTTGTCTGAACTTTAATTGACTGTTTAACATACCAACAAAATAATCTTGACTACTTTCATTTGAATTAAACGATTGCAACTGACTGACTTTTTTATTCTTAAGACAATATTTAGCAAAATGACCAAAAGATTTACATGACCTGCATTGGACTGCTTTAGCGGGACACTTGAAGCGATGAGACTGCCCACAGCGACCACACGTTCTCGAGCTGCTGTGTTCGCTGTTTGAAGTTGACGTTGACTTGCCACTCCTTGATGCTGACTGGCGACTGTTCGAAGCTGACCTGCGACTGGAAGCTCGTTGATGACTGTCTCCTCGACCACGGCTCCTCCGACTGAGATGCATGACATTTTCACCAGGAACACTACTGTCTTTGACGATCCTTTCAGCATCCTGCTGTGCGACTATGAGCGTTCTTGTTAGCTCTTGCATCCTCTGATATGTCAGATCAGGTTCTTGAAGTAGTCTTTGACGAACATGTGACAATTCATTATTTAAATTTGCTATGAAAATATCTTTAATTAGCGATTCCCTGAGCGTGCCAAATTCACAATCTTTGCTTTTAATTTCCAAATCTGTAAGGAATTCCTCGATGCTTTCGGATTTTTCTTGCCTACGTGTGAAGAATAAATACCTGCACATGGTCACATTTCTTCTCGGCTCAAAGAAATTGTCGAATTTGGATTTGACTTCGTTGAGCGTGCTCCCTTCAAGTTTTAAATTGAACGTATTAAATATATTCAATCCACGTTCACCAATTAAATGGAGTAAAATTGCGATTTTTCGTTTCTCACTAGATTTGTCCAGTCCTGTAGCCAGGAGATACAGCTCCAGCTGCTGCCACCAGCGTTTCCATGACTCAGCATTGTTGTTAGCTGGATCCGACGAAATATTCAGTTGTTTTAGTTGAGAATTTAGATTTTTTTCTCCATCGCCATCTTGACTACGGACGACGCCACCGGCTTGACTTTGCATTTTTTCGACGATCTTCAGACTTTTGATACCAGACCTTCTTCGATTTCTTTTAATGGACTTCTGACACCATGTTATGTGGTTGTTTTGGGAATGAAAGATACTTCTTGATGTACAGGGTTTAATTGTAATCAGACATACAATAGATACAGTACAGTGTTCACAGACGGGGCTAAGGCAGTGCAGCGACGGACTGAACCCGGACCACAGATTATATATCATAGATAATTAATAGTGAGGTGGATGCTTACTATATTACTAATTAGTGATGATACAACAGATTTTACTCAGTACAAGTCTGACAGTCCCTCCCGCCCTGCCCTGGGTGGGACTCATTTGATGATTTTACCACGATAAAAAAAACCTAGGAGTAATCACGTCATAATAAGACGGCAGGGTTGGCGCAGTGGCTGAACAATCGGACTTCTGTGCTGCGTATCGTGGGTTCGATGCCCGCATTCTTCTAAAAATCACAAAACTCGGTCGGTATAAATTTACAGGCGTTATGACGTCAACTTCAAGCGAATTTCGAAGCGTTTTATCTTTGTCAATATTCGTTGATTCAAAATTATGAGGGAACAGACAAACATACATACATACCGGTCAAAATCATAACCCTCCTTTTGGCTTGCCTTAGTCGGGAAAAACAAAAAAAAAACGTGTTTTTATTTTTCAATACACTGACTAAACAAGTTTTCAAATTGTGTGTGAAATGCAAGTTCCGTGCACATTTATGTGTCCTTTACTAACTAGCATGTGACTGTCTTAACTGAAGTTTAAATGAGGAAGTGTATGCAGTAGGATTCATCGCTATTTCTGGTTTCGGACTAAGCTGAAGTCCATAATCATTCGCTCGTGTCTTTCAGTCAAGAACTGATTCATTTATAGAAATGTCCATTGCGGAAATGCGAGTAAATTTATCCTTAAACTACAAGTTTGGCTTCAATTTCATTCTTGAAAGATGTTTTTAAACGAGTAAGAATGATGTCACAAATAATTTAGTGGAAAGCTTTTGTAGTTGTAAGTACTTATTAATTCCTTCCATTTGTGTGATTGTTTTGTGAAATGTATTGACAAATGACACAACATACTATATGAAAAAATTTTAGTCCGTCAGTAAGATTATCAAAAAACATTCGCCTCGTATTTTTTCTTTTTGTACGACTGCCAAAATTGACGGAGATACAACGCTTTCAAAATTGGCAATACGTCACAATTTAGTACAATTTCTACTGAATTCTGACGTCACCAGCCTCCATTCTCGAGTTTCGATGCGTTATATCTTGGTAAATGTTCATTGAATTTACAAAAGAAAAAACACGTGTCCGTTATTTCTGAAAACTCTAAATGCCGGACTAATTAGATTTGTGATATATTATTACTGTCAAATAGCCTATTATTGTGGGCGCTAAAAAAGCGCTGGAGTGGGCACAAAAAGGTAAATTGAACTTAACTGTCAGCGCCCAGAATTTAAAGTCAAATACACTTCGAAAAAAGCGCTGCGCTTTAAAAGCCCTGACATGTGAACAGATACATGGGGTTGCATTTATTCTATTTCGGTGTTTTTTTAACACCAAGAGGACTCATTTGATAATTTACCACGCTAAAAAAATTGTCATGACTGGACGTAGCGCAAAGTCTTACTACTACTCTAGCTTCGGTTTTAGCTAGCCACGCACCAAAGATTCTTGGACATCTATATTTTTTAATCTCAGATATTGTGTAATGTAAAATAGGACAACGCTGTATATTTTTCTATAGAGTGCGTTAACTATGAGGTTAATTATTCCGTGAACATTTATAGAACCTTAGGTGCGACACAACACAAAACACAATGATTTCCTAACAGTTTTACATTTCGAAGTAACTACTCCCTTTGACCATCGCTAGGTTATTACTTAATAGGATCGAGGTACTAGCACGAACGCGCGAAGGATTTTAGTTCTTAATTATTTTTTTTTTACTTTTATTGAAAAGTATAACAACTTTGAATAGTCTTAAAATTAAGTAAATTACCTCTTCGTTAGTATATTAACGAACGGCTGCAAGCACTACAAGTATAAGGACGTTGGTTAGTTTCCCACATCAGGTGAAGTGTTATTTGGGTTTTTCGAGGCGGAATTACTCAGAAGCAGCATTTGAAGTAGATTCTGGACTTATGCCGATTGATGTCATACGGCTCGCCTTTTATTACATGAGACTGAAACATAACTGGCAAAAGGTGGATATCCTATTATTAGTTACAACTCAGTCTCCTTCATTTTTTGAGTAGTTAAATCAAATAAGTCCTCCCGCTAAGGGCGGCACAGAAGAGTTTGTCAGACTTGTACTGACTATAATCCACGGTGTCTCTTCCATTAGCCCTTTACGTTGCAGGTCACGGTTACCTTTTTAGTACCGCGACCATGCATGGCAGGAAGTCCACCCTCCTATTGCCCTTTGCAATCCAGGGCCAAGGAGTCCTAAACCGGTCCCATGACCCCGGCAGGCGTTTTATTTTATTTGGCCCTATGGACGCCTCTTTAGGTGCGACAGCTGACAGCTCCCTGAGGCATGGCTGCATGGGTGGAACACTACGCCTCCCTCGGGCACTACAGGGGTGATGTTATATTATGTACTAAGTATTTTTATGTGATTGTTTTTTATTAATCAAGCAAATAAAACTATGCTATGCTTGCATATCCTAACCCCACAAACCACCACAAAAGGTTATTGTAACGGTCCGTTTTTAACTGAACTCTAGTAAAATAAACTACGATGCTAGCGGATAACTATAAATATTAGGAATAGGTGTGAATTCAGCGCAACAACGCACGCTTCCCGGTTCGATACCCGGCTCGAACAATATTTACTGGCCAGAAACGTGTGCTGTTTGATTCTTTATTTATTACCCGACTTTTGCGGTGCTGAAAGAAGGTTCCGTGTTTTTAAAAAGTATTGTGTTTTCTGCTAATGTGAAATGTGAAAAAATGTTATATGAGTTATGACGGGCATGTGGATGGCGAGTAATGGGTGACTTGCCGTTCGAACATGGAGCATGCCCTGATCGACAGCGCATCGTGTACCTACCACGCGCGCCTCAAAGAGCTGTCAGCTAAATGACGGCCCCCCTTAGAGGGCCAAAGCCTGCCGGGGTCGCGGGACTGTTTCATCAGGTAACCGTGGCCCTGGAACGTAAAGGGCTATTGAAGGATCACCGTTGATTTTAGTCAGTACAAGTCTGACAGTTCTTTCCGCCCCGCCCTGGGTAGGAGGACTCATTTGATAATTACCACAATAAAATGTTATACCTATATTGTTATGGTTTCAATTAGTGATGTTGCGAATGTCTGATTTTTGACATTTGCGAATGCGGATGCGAATATTCAGTCTCAATATTCGCGAATTAGAATGCGAATATTCGCAACACTAGTTTCGATCAATTATGAAGAAGGAAATTCCATATTGGTTTTCTTTCTTTCTAAGCGATATAAATGTACGTATAATAATAAAATGCCATTGTCTATGAAACAGTAACGTGGCCATCTTTTAACGCCACCGTACCAATCTGATGATTTAAATCATTGACGGAAACATTATTCCCTATACGGTAGTTCTAATAAAAGCTATGAAAACCCCGGATATTATAAATGTTTACAATAATTTATCGACAGCATAACATTCCGGGTTCGACACCCGGGTCAAACATTGTTTACAGTTTCAGCTCGTTCCGTTTTGTAATATATAACATGAAACAGATGTGTTTAGGTGGTTTAACCGACCTGATCGTGCAAAGAATGTATAATGGTTTTACTAACAGTGTAATTGTAATTGGCTGCGAAATGATATTGAAAACGTTTTAGGTGATTATTATAATGAGGAGCTCGTGGCTAAATAATCGGCTGATGTTCCAGGTTAAGCCGCGTTTGCCGAGGTTGGTCTGTGGATGGGTGACCATCTCACATAGCGAGTTACCTCCGTGTCTCGGAAAGCACGTAAAGCCGTTGGTCCCGGCTGTCATTTGTAGATCTTTGACAGTCGTTACTATTACTGCCGTACCTATTATTGGAATCAAATATAGCAGCTCACAATTTAGGACCCATTAATATTAGTAGTCATTTTTACCCGTGGTGCAAGGCTACTGGGCTTCTCCCAAATGTAATGTCCCTTTGTGCCTATTGGCCTTGTTTTGTTCTGTCTCCTGCTTGCATGGAGGGAAGTGGAAACATATTTTTCTACTCCTCCACTATTATTTTCTGATTAATTTCGTGCAGGATCCAAGACAGGTAAATTCATTCTCCGGGACACGTCGAGCTTCATTGTCTCGGCGCTTTTCTGGTGGTTGCCACTGTTGATTATAGCTCTCAGGAGTTGCAGTGGTTTGGGAATAGTGTGGAAAAAAAGTCGTTACTGTTAGAAGTAGGGATGCATCGATACGCCTTTTCGCCGATACGATACCGATACCGATACCGATACGTTTATTGTGAATTAAAAAAAATAATTAAAATAAAATAAATCACAAGTCAGATTGTTTTTAAATATAAAATGTAGTGATATAGGTTGATATTAGATAATTATACATTTTAGTAATTAAAATTAACATCAATAAGATTTTGGTTCAAAAAACAAAGTAATCTTAAATTTTGATTTGGAGAAAGGCGATTTCGCAAGTCTATTTGGCAAGGGTTTCCCCGGGCATAGTTCGTGGCTCGTTTACAATAAAATAGACCAGAGAACACGCTCGTTTACATCACATTTTTAAATTAAAAAGTATCGTTGAATCGGTCATGAAAATATCGTCGATACCGATATATCGGCTAACCCGAAGTATCGCCGATATATCGGTATCCGTATCGGTATCGGATGCATCGCTAGTTAGAAGCTCATAAGTCTGTCAACCAGTCTCACCATAGGGTATCGTTTTGCCCAATTACTTGGTTGCGGAGGTCCGACAGGCAGTCGCTCCATGTAAAATACTGATATTCAGCTGCATCTGGTTCGACTGGAAGCCGACCACAATATAGTTGGGGAAAGGCAGGCAGATTTTTGAAGGCACGGTTGACGCATTGGCCGAGAGATAAACTGGTGTACTGCATGTCGGGGGTTCGATTCCCGCCCTGACTAATGTCTGTAATTAAACGCATCCACGTTACGATATAAATTCTCAGTAGGTCGTGTTGTTTTTAAGTTTTCGTTCAAGAAATAAACTCAATAATTTTCTTTCAAAAACCGAAGCCCTCCTCAACAATTTGAACGTAGCTAATTTATTTCCCTGTTACTCTATCGCGCTATTTAATAGATCGTTCCCCAGTTGGCATGAAGTACCTCTTAAATTGTTCATAATATCGCAAACCTATTAAAGTCGATGGGGCAAATTGAACCTTATTGGGACCTTCTCTTTAAGTTAAAAACAGCGGATTTGTATGAAACTTATTGAGCAAGCCACCCTTCCAAGTTTCTGTTTAAGTTCAAATTTAAGAGTTATTTTAATTTTGAGTAAGTTTTGGAAATGGGTGCTGATTATTATTAATTGTAAGGGTGATGATTTCATTAGTTGTTTAAGCAAATTATTTAGTAAACTAGTTGTTCCCCGCGGTTTCATCCGCTGCTCGTCTCCTTTACTGGATTACGATACGACCCAAAGGTCGTAACGTCATGTTATATAGCTTTCCTATCCAACACAAAATGACATTTCAGTTCGAACCAGTAGTTCCTGAGATTGGCGCTTTCCGCCCAAAAAATTTTTATGTTTTATAATATTAGTACAGATGGTAACTTTACTGCCAGTCCGGCCAGGTCGTAGACCATCCATTACTGACCGAATTTCCTCTATACCTCGTAAAGCGCGTTTAGCTTTGATCACGTGAGACTGTCTTTAAGGACACCGTGATCCTGAAACGCAAAGGGCCTCCGAAGGAACACTGAACCAGGCTCCATTTTTAGAAACACATGTAGGCCAGTCCATACATACATTTTTCCAAGTTAATATAAGTATCTATGTATTTCACAAACACACACATATCACGTTTGAGTTGTGAGACTGCTTTGCGTCCGTCACGTCTCCGTCCAGATCCAGTTGAAAACCAGCGTCGGGTACCTACTTAGCTACTCGACAATTTGCTGAACTGGACCTATTTGGCGTAGCCTTATCATGTTTTTTTTTTAATTTGTTTGTTAATATTGTGTATATCGGTCTACCCAATAAACGTTTTTTCTTTCTTTCTTCTTTCTTTCTTACATACATTTGATCGGAACGTGAATCAAACAAGACCACCTCTGGTTTCGTTGCAGGATCCTAAGACAGTAAAATTCATTCTCCAGGACACGCCGAGCTTCATTATCTCGGCGCTTTTCTGGTGATCGCCACTGTTGATTCTGGCTTTCAGGAGCTGCAGTGGTTTCGGAATAGTGGGGGGGATAGCCTAAATACCGCCACTGCGCCAACCTTTCCGTGTCCTAAATGTTTCAACAAAATTTTTAAATGCAAATCGCGGTTAATCCTTCAGTTTTATGAAACTACCCTTAAATAGCTCTTTTCCAATCTAGATAAGTATCCGTTCATTAATATTAAAGTGGTGATGGAGCAAAGCCGGCAAAATTCATCCAACAGGCGATTAGTGCTCTTGTAATTAATGTGGTAGAGATGAAATTTGATTAAATCCACTACTTAACTGCTGGCGGTAAAATGTAAAACACTGTAACACTGAATCTGAAAATTAAGCAAGCTTCAACTTTTTAACTAACTGACCGACTCTCTGACGATTCAAAAGTATAATTGGTTTAATTAAATTAAAAGGGTTTGGGAGATGAGATCCGATTCCTGTGGCGATGAATAAAAAATCTGGTTTAATTACGCAAAGTGGAGACTACAGTCGACCACGCCTTGGCCGCCCCAGTAGCTTTGACAAAGATGAAAATTTAATAGATTTTCAACCTTATCACAATTACGGAAGCCCAATGTTCGATTGGTAAAATTTGACAGATAGGAGTAACTTGACCTTTGGCCACACAAATGGACATCCGACCAGTTTTGTTAAAGATTGGGGAGGTTTTCCACATTGAGCACCTGTTGAGATGGCACCTGAGGTATTCTACATACGGCACCTATCAATATTTTTCGCATGTGCCATATATGGAATAGTTTATGATCGAGGTTTTTTTCCCACTTCCCCAAGTAAAGCTAATGTCAACGAAATTATGGACGACATAATTATTTGATTCATTAATCTCTCAGTCAAATAAAAGATTTTACCCAACTGCACGAGAAGGAGGGTTATGTTTTTATTAAAGACCACTAAAAAAGTTTATAAATTCTTGTCCTTTTCGAAAGCAGAGCTCAAAACTAATGATCTCTATTAGCCTAGTTCCGGAATTCTTGCAAAATTGCGAACAGAAAGCTATTGTTGTTACTCATACCTAATTAGCGATGGTTTGTGGAAAAAATTGGCTAATCAGCTAATGAAGGAGTATTCCTTACAATGTACCTGAGTGTTACTAACAATAGATTTCTAATTTAGACCGCTATATTTTTCAGTTGATCATATTATACATACTTTCTAAATGATAGAATTCTTCCTTTCAATATTTTTAACCGACTTCAAAAAAGGAGGAGGTTATCAATTAGATGGTATGTGTTTTTTTTTTGGAATTTTCTTTTTGGAAGTCGGTGGCAAAAAAGATAATGAATTTAAAAAAAAACAAAGCTACCGACTTCCGAAAGAAAAGTTATTTTGTAGGTTATTTTACCCTTTTTTGTGGTTGTTTTTGAAGGCGATTACATTTTTATTAATGATCATCGTCATCATCATCAGCATATAAATGTTCCCACTGCTGGGACACAGACCTCCTCTCTGTGAGAGGGAGTGAGCCGTAATCTACCACGCGGGCCCAGTGCGGATTGGTAGATGTCACATGTCTTCGAATTTTTGGTTCTAGGACATGCCGGTTTCCTCACGATGTTTTCCTTCACCGTTTTAAGAGCAGTGGTGTTGAAATAAATTACACAAAGTAATGCGCCTGACGTGTTTCGAAATGCCACATTTTTAATGAAAAAGTTTTTATTGATTCGTGACTTTTTGCTAAGTAAGCACCATGTTTATTTAAAAAGAGATTTCCCATTTGTTATTATTTTATCACTTTACTATATGCCAAGCCTAACCTAAAACTGTTCTCAAAACGGTGAAGGAAAACATTGAGAAGAAACTAGCATGTTCTAGAACAAAATTCAAAAATATGTAGGTAACCAACCCTCACTGGGTACCGCGTGGTGATGATGATGATAATACCAACACCTTTATTTATTTTTAACGATACTAGACAAACCATGTTTGAATCTAGCAACATTGACAACAGATTTATGAAAAACAACCTTACCAGTGCAAACCAAAATACAATTTCCCCGGTTGTTCTTTCTTTCTAAAATAAAACAACAAGGGGTTGTTTATTTTCTCCCCTAATATCTCCGTTTAACTGTCAGTCGCGGTGACAATTTAAAATTATAGGTAGAGTGACTTATAAAAGCTGTGCCAAATTGTAAGTTGCCGATTGTCTTCTAAGAAAGGAGTGTGACAAACGGACAGACATCTTGTCTGGATAAGTGTTCCGGTTACCCAACTGTACGAAAAACATTTAGATATAAATAGAATGTGTGTGTGAATATTTTGTTTCGATGAATTTTAAATGTAAAAAGAACACAGACGAGGAGGTGAAAGGATAATACCTACGTAATAATTTGAGCAGGTGCATCTAATGTTGATTAAAAATAAAACCGAAATTATTAATACATGTTAATTGCTAAAAATAATCTTTAAATAGATATCCGTAAACAATGTTTTTACTATCAGTGATAGATTCCGGAAATGCTTTTTTTTGGTTACATAATTTTTGTAGTTGAAAAACCGTTACATTAGAGCAAAATCAGTAGCAGATATCAGAAACAGATATGAACAAACCTGCGTGTTATAACACTTTATTTTTTTTCTGCCCCTAGTTTTTAGGGTTCCGTAGCCAAATGGCAAAAACGGAACCCTTATAGATTCGTCATGTCTGTCTGTCTGTCTGTCTGTCTGTCCGTGTATGTCACAGCCACTTTTTGTCGAAAGTATAAGAGCTATCCTGTTGAAACTTGGTAGAAAGATGTATTATGTGAACCGCATTAGGATTTTCATACAAAAATCAAAACAAAACAAATTTTGGGGGTGCCCCCCATACTTAGAATTAAAACTCAAAAAAAAATTTTTCACCAAACCCATACGTGTGGGGTATCTATGAATAGGTCTTTAAAAATGATATTGAGGTTACTAATATCATTTTTTTCTAAACTGAACAGTTTGCGCGAGAGACACTTCCAAAGTGGTAAAAAGTGTGTCCCCCCCCCCGTAACTTCTAAAATAAGAGAATGATAAAACTAAAAAAAATATATAATGTAGACCTCAACCAAAACTACCAACGAAAATTGGTTTGGATGAGATACAGTTAGCAGTTTTTGAGATATAGTACATTTTCAAAAACCGCAAATATAACTTTGCCATTCATACAAATACTATGAAAAACAAAGTTATTTTTATTGCTTGTGTATATTACTTACTAATCTCAATATAATTATATCTCTAATCTATGCTTGCTGCTACGGAACCCTTCATGGGCGAGTCCAACTCGCACTTGGCCGGTTTTTTTTTTATTTCCTGTACTTCCCTAATACTCCTATTTCCCTATTATATTATAGAAACATAACAAGTGCAATTGACTGTACTTCACACTTCAGATGATAAAGCTGAAATATTAGCTACCAATTCTGTGAAATATTAAATAACTGCCTAAGATTTAAGTACAATTCTTTGCAAAATAAACGCGAATGAACTCACGCAAACCCCGTTGAGAATTCTTGTCATATCAAACGCCATTTTGGTATGCCAAGCCCAGGCGCGTTTCCTTGTGCGTACATAATACCAAATATTACTTACAAATCTCTGCAAAAATGCGTACAAAAACGTTGTTTGTCAGGAGATAAGAACCATAAGACGTATTACGGAATAACGATTATGTGTTAACTCTTTAAGTAATGAACCATAAAATTGTTTCGCCAGAGTAAATTAATAACTACAGTAGTTCTACACTAACTTCTAATTCATCAAATTTAACATGGCTGAGCAATCGACTGTGTTTGTTTCTTTGTTTCTAAAATGATTTTTCAATGACAAACCTGATGAAGGGAGAACTTCCTTTGTCGCTAAAGCGGAAACTCATGGACGTTTGCATCTTCCCCGTCCTCACGTACGGTGCACAAACTTGGTCTTTGACAAATCTTCAGAAGTCCACGCTCGCGGTTTGCCAGCGACGCATGGAACGCAGTATTTTGGGAGTCAAACTTTCAGACCGCATAAGAAACACAGTACTGCGTTCCTTAACGCATATTGCCGATGTGGGAGAGAAAGCCAAGCTGAAATGGGACTGGGCTGGCCACATATGTCGAATGCCATACAATCGCTGGGCAAAACATACATCCGATTGGGTGCCAGAAGGGAGAACTCGACGTCGTGGCAGGCCCAAGTGAAGATGGCGAGATACTTGGACCGCTTCATGAAGGACTGGACCACGGTCGCAGAAAGCCGTGAGAAGTGAAAAGAGTGGAGGGAGGCCTTTGCCCAGCAGTGGGACACTATGGGTTGATATAATAATAATAATAATGACAAACTAAATGATCTGCCATTTTTCACTATTTAAACGTTTTTAAAGTTATACAAAAAATTATGAGAGAAGCTCATTGCTAAATAACTACAGCCGAACAGACCGATCTTCCGGCTTAAGCTGCGTTTGCCGAGGTTGGTCTGTGGATGGGTGACTGTCTGTCATAGCGAGTTTCCTCCGTGCTTCGGAAAGCACGTAATGCCGTTGGTCCCGGCTGTCATTTGTAGATCTTTGACAGTAGTCACTATTAGTCACAAGCTCTAAAGTCTGACAACCAGTCTTACCATGGGGTAATGTAGGTATTACCCAGATAATGATTTGTAGAGTTCCGATAGGCAGTCGCTCCATGTAAAATACTGATATTCAGCTGTATCTGGTTCGACTGGAAGCCGACCACAATATAGGTACTTGGGAAAAGGATAGGCAGATGGTGTCAAAATTTTGAAATAATATCACAAAGACGAAGAAGTTGTGCACAAAAACTGGTTGGGTTGATTTAATACAGCTCTTAGAATACTACCACCATAAATAGTGGCTTCGTAAAATCACGAAACAGAGATCCTAAACAATTCGGGGTAGCAGATATTTAGCTTAGATCAACCAATCACAGCTTACAGCTAGCATTTGATTTGCATACATTATTACTTGCAATATCGGGGTTTAGTATGTTAAAACATGATCAAAATTATACAATGATGGTCGCTGTCTAAAACTGTATAAATTAGATTTGACACATTTCCCAACTATGTTGATGTTTTCGAACGCATTTAACCCTAATCTCTTCAAAGTTAGAGTGAACAGGCCTCTTCTGAGATAAGCTCGCTCCTCCATCGACCTTATCTTTTTCACCCCTGACCTAGACTTAGTTCAAGAGCAAACACATCATTAAAAAAAGCTGGAAGCAACTGAATGAAACTAATTTTTGATCCTCGATTCAAAAAGAGCTATAAGGATTAGTTTTTCTTTAGGCGGGAAACGCCCACGGCATCGGACGTTGCTAAGCTATTTCCGGCCACCGTAGGCGCGCGGACGGTGAGTAATGAGTGACTCGCCGTCCGATCATGGACCATGCCCGGGTCGAAGGCGCGTCATGTTCCACGCGCGCCTCAAAGAGCTGTCAGTAATCTGACGGGGCCCCCTTAGAGGGCCGAAGCCATCCGGGTCGCGGGACTGTCTCATCAGGTAACCGTGACCCTGGTACGTAAAGGGCTATTGAAGGATCACCGTGGATTTTAGTCAATACAAGTCTGACAGTATGGGAAGGAGGACACATTTTCAAGATTTTACCACGATAAAAAAACATATCTAAGATAAACGTGTTTCTTCTTCTGAACATCGAAAGTTAAACCCAGACTAACTTCTAATTTCCTCTTGTTCCAGCTTAACAATGTGGTCAGCTAAGAAGACTGACAGCAACAACGCCAGCACCCCGTCTGCTGAGGAGGAGATCAAGGTGGTGCTGGTGGGAGACACCCAGTGCGGGAAGACCTCCCTCGTCCAGAGGTTCGTCTCCGACACCTTTATTGAGGTAAGTCAGTATAAACTAACGGTCAATTACATGGTCGGTTAATAAATTGATTTAATTTTGTAATGGAACAGACAGCGCCTTAATTAGTGCAAGCTTATTGAGTTTCGCGTTGGATTCACATGTTTCACAAAAAGGGCAATTTAAATAAAAATGTTGATAAGGATCAAAATCAACTCAAGTTTGAGTATTCTTGGAGGCAGTCAGATAGATCTCTTTGTTTTTATTTTACCTACATTATACCACTGCTGGACAAAAGTAATAACCTCCCACTCAGTCAGAAATTATAAAAGAAAACTTTTCCCCTACTTTCGTATTTCGTAGAAAATCGTCATTTTCGACCTTTTACCAGTTAATAGATCTATTACAATTTTTAAAAACTCACACTGTAGGTAGACAACTAATAACCCAAATATGAAAGGTACTAAATTAATTTAGTACTGATTTGCACCACAGCCACTTACAAATTAATTAGATAACCACCTAGTACTGAGGCAGCAGCAAAATCATAATTAATTTAACACAAATGGATTAATTAACATGTTATTGACAGATGTTTAATTACTATTACACTAGGATCTTGCTACTGACTCTTATCAGGTAGGTGGATATGTCTGTCAGTCTGTGTAATCCGAACTATATGTCTATCAAATAACCGATTACTATTCAATTAATGAGGCTTATGGGGAAATGGTGAACTTGAGCGACTAGATAAATAATAAAAAAAATGAAATTATACAAGCTGTAACCCCTGGTTTCACCCCCGTTGCTCGGCCCCTATTGGTCATAGCGTGATGTCATATAGCCTATAGCCTTCCTCAATAAATTAAGTATCCAACACAAAAAGAATTTCAACACAAAAAATTAAAAGCTTGTGATGATTAACGTATTTATTTGGATAAGGATTAATATCGTGTTAATGAAAACTTTAAAAAAAAAATGTAACCGCCTTCAAAAACAACCACAAAAAAGGGTAAAATAACCTACAAAATAACTTTTCTTTCAGAAGTCGGTGCCTTTGTTTTTTTTCATTTCATTGTTTTTTTGCCACCGACTTCTGAAAGAAAAGTTATTTTGTAGGTTATTTTACCCTTTTTTGTGGTTGTTTTTGAAGGCCGTTACATTTTTTTTTTTAAGTTTTTTATTTTACTCTTTTTAGTTTAAATATTCAACTCAAATTATTGTCAAATAAATCATTCTCTCTCAAGTGCACAATAAGCTAATAAAATTCCCTATCTCAAAAACTACTGAACCGATTTTGATGAAACTTGCAGTATTCCGTAAGTTAAACAATACTTAGTACAACAAACAAAGAATTACTTAAATCGGACTTGTAGTTCCAGAGATATGCGAACACAAACTAAATCAGTCGATGCCTACTCCAAGCCGTTGAGGAGTTGTACCTTCCATCATCAGCTCATCCACCCGAGATGATGATTATCAGATGCAAATACTTGAACAGCTTTAGAAAATATATGAAAATGGTACTATGTGCCTATAAAATTTGAAGGTTGCCCTCGATTTCCCTGGGATCCCATCATCAGATCCTGACCTGATGATCATGGGACCAATTGGAAAGTATACCCTTTCAAACAAAATAAAAATTTTCCAAATCGGTCCAGGCGTCTTCGAGAAATCGGGGAACATACATAAAAAAAAAAAAAAAAGATACTGACGAATTGAGAACCTCCTCCTTTTTTTGAAGTCGGTTAAAAAGTGCTAGAGATAGTTAATCAAAGACCAAATTAATTATTTAATTGCAGGTGATATTTGTTGAAAGCAAAATAAAATTTACTAAAAAATAAAGAGAACAAGACCAGAAGTAATATTCTACTAATCTACCTTACGTAACCAGACCGCGTGAAAAGTATCCACAAAGAGGAGAGTGAACTCACAAATGTCCCGCATGGAACGATAGATGCGATTTTCAGAATGAGATAAGGCGACAATACTATCCAAATGTCACTGTCAACAAAAAAGAAAGATGGCCGCCTTTTATTTATGTTGTCAGGTGAATCTAATAATTTACGAATACATCTTCGGAAAGTGAGTTTTATTCTTCGCAAATAAAAATTGTCCGTCACCGTTTTTACTGGTGGAAATTCAAATTGAAATATTTAAATTTAGCAATGCCTGGCGAAAGGGAATGTCAGACTGACTAAACATCTACCCAGTACCTTCGGTTGCCCTTTGCGCTCCAGGGCTACGGTAGCCTTTTAAGACACTCCCGCGGCCCCGAAATTGTCAGACTCTGTAACTTAAATTTAACTTAACTCTATAAAGAAGTTATGAGACTGACGCCAAAATTAATACAGTTAAACCAACGACTTAATTCTCTTATAAATATCTCGAGGAAGCTGCCACGACTCAATCTACATAATTGTTGATAAAACAAGACAGACACAGATTAAATTTCATATACGCTAATTCCTGACAGTTCTAAATGACAGGTTGACATTGACATGGTACTTCTGTTTCACAAAATTACGAAGCAAACATGTTTTGAGATGAAAACGTCGCGATGAAAATGGGAAAACAATTTCTTGCATATTTCTTTTGTTTTTTTTTTCTTGGTGATAGAGCAAAGTGAAATGTCAGTTGGTTGTCAATGTCAGGATTGTTTGACGTCAATAAGTCAATGTTGTTTTTTTAGCAAATGTTTTAAGAATAATGGGGCAATTTTCCCTTGGTAGTTTTTTTTTTACTTGGATGTGATGGATAAAAATATAGATGAAGCAGAATTAGTATGTAAGGATTATAGAAGGGTAGCGTTCGGAAGTCTGCTTACTGAAATGGGAAATACACTCAAGATTATACATTGTGTTTGCTTTTCTTACCGTTTTTCATATTTAGAACTTAGTCTCTCAATATAAGCCCACATACACACATAATTTTGTAACCAAACTTAACGTTATTATTACATACAAAAATTTTCGTGTTTCGGAGACCCTGTTTTCCATCAGGCCCGAAGGCCCCTAACATGCCGATTCCTATCGGCTTCACTTTCGAAATATAGCAAATACTAATATCAATTATTATTATTATTATTTATCATTTAGACAAATTAATTATTTACTAAGTTACATTGCTTGTGAAAATAACAATCAAAGAAAAACACTCAAACTAAAACTAACAATCAAAGAAATAATAAACATTTACTTAAGAAAATAAAAATCAAAGAAATAAATAAACACCATTTTTTTTCCGTGCAATTTCAACTCGCGCAAAACAGGCAAGCCGTAAGGCAAAACAGGAATCCTTCCTCTTGTAGCGATCGTGAGCTCGACGCTACGTAACACCGCTAAATTAAGGACGTTGGGAAGCCGAATGTCTCCGGCTTATTATAAGGACAGAGATATGAAATGCGTACGTCAGAACGAGATGGAATGATACTGGACTTCGTAATTCATTTAGATAGTATTATTTGGATGACAGATTCACATTAGTTTTGATTCGCGTTTATTTATAGTTTTGTATTTATTGTTTTCACCTGTCTATTTGCATTTGATTTGGTGTTATTGTTAAAATTGATAAGTTTTGCGTAGTTAGTGCAGTAACAACAAGGTTATTTCAGTTCAATGGTATTGTTTGATAAGCGGTCACAGTAAAACAGTGTCATGTTAGTTTCGAAGTTTTCAACTAGATGGCGTTGTGCAATTACGTCACGATCCTGAATCGCGGTGTTAAGATCTGTAGGCGATTAGTATAAGCTTTTGAGAAAATATTTTTCATGTTATTTGTAACTGTGCACTATGTATATTACTCTGAATGAAAAAGGTTACTCGATTCGTCCGTGTAATAATCATTATTGTTTTTTTCTATGTTTGTTCGCGGGGATAACTTCGTCATTAATGAACCGATTTTGATGTTTTTTTTTTTGTTGAAAAGAAGATAGTTCAAAAGTAAGGTTCATGATAAGGAAATCAGGGTTTGATAACGGAAACCAGAGAAATCGAGTAAAACTTTCATAAATCGTAGGGGCGAGTAGTATGTTTGTAAGTTTTTTCATTAAGTATTTCAAAGCACTACAATTTAATAAAGGTCTGGAGAATAATATCTGATGATAGAGCCGAGTGACAGTTGAGGAAACTCCTCAACGATTCACAGCAGCTACCTTGTGTTTGAGCTTGATTGATGTAAGAAAAATATGTATTTGACAAGAATTTGAGTTGAATATTTAAACTAAAAAGGCTAAAATTAGGCCAAAGCTATAGTTACTGAAATTCACGTTTTGGTCCAGCTTCACTTTCAAGAATATTTACCCTACGCCACTGTTTTCCATGTTATGATTTCATATAACAGTTCGTAACACAAGTACATAAAATCAATCTACCTATTCGGGGCTATGTTTATAATTCAGCTCAAATATATACTTAAATAAAATGAAATTCTACTCCTAACTGTACAAAACTTACTGACCAATTCCCTTTTCACTCTTCACACTATAAGCCACCGAGATTACAACTAAAATTGCAATATTCTCCAGAGACCACCAGCGTCACATTTTCCACTGCAATATAAGGTACTTACTATACTATCTTAAAAGACCCCGACATGTCATGTTTAACCCCTTCTTTTAATAAAACCGCCACGTTTACCAAGAAATAGTTCAACATCTCTTTTAAACGTGAGAGCAAAAGAATGAGTTTTGTAGTTAGCGTGCATGCGAGAGCAAAAAAAGTAGTTAGCGTGCGCCTAAGTTAACATCCTGTGGTTAATTTGTCCTAGTTAACTGACAGAACGTGTGGAGTGACAAGAATGGATGAAGAAAGAAATGAGCATAAAGGTGGGTGGGATACTTAACTTCTAAAACCTAAACATCAACAATCAAAATGTCAACACCACGTACCGGTAATCAACAGTTGAATTTTCAATGAATCAGAATGACATTAGATTGTCAACACGTCAGATGAGCAATGTATGTGATCATTGATTCTTATTTCAATATACCAACACTTGAAAGTTTAGATGAACAACGAATCTGAATGTTACAAAACTCTAAAATAATGTTTTTTTCTTCTTCTAAAATAATGTCTCTTTCTCGGCAAACTTGAGACAAAAGAGAGATACACGGAAAATAGACACTGAACGTACAATAGCTATTTTTTAAGCTATTGCATAGCTTTTATCGCGGGCTCTGAGTGCGGCGCGGCGCGGCCTTCGAATCAAAAAATTTCCAAAAACCTAACGAAAATACCTGACACCGCATCGTCCAACATCGTTTCAGTTCGGAAGACTTCGACAATCATAAAAATATCCGTCACAAAAACAATTTACTTTTATTACTGATTCTAAACGGCTAGCTACAAAAGGAGTTTTCACAATGAAACCTACTTATAAAATTCTCCTACAACAAAGAAGTTCTTTATTACAGTAGTGCACCACAAACATTTTAAATAAATTATATTCTCGTTAAATATACGCGGTAGGCGATTTTATTCTTTTAAAATAAAAATAAAATGTTATGCAATAGCTTCACCGCGGCAGTCTCCGAGTGCCACATGTATTTTTTTATCGTGGTGTAATCATCAATAATGAGTTTCTACTGACTAAAATCCACGGTGATCCTTCAATAGCCCTTTACGTTCCAGGTTCACGGCTACCGTATGAGACAGTCCTGTAAGCCTGGCAGGCTTTGGCCCTCTAAGAGGAGAGGGGGCCCCGTCAGTCGTCAGATTGCTGGCAGTTCCTTGAGGCGCGCGTGGAACACGACGCGCCGTCGACCCGGGCCTGGTCCATAATCGGACGGCGAGTCACCTATTACTCTATATAATATGGGTGTACTTTAAGCTACATCTCTGCCTTACCTCTAGAAGATTACAGGCGTGATAATAAGTAATGTTAAACATCAGACTCTCGCCATGAATGGAAACAAAAACCGACAAGTCGACATGTTTTACTTCGTCCTAAATAAACATCCGCCATGTTTGGTTTACGATGTTAGATTCGGCTTTACATGCTTATGAATGACCCACACGTGTGGGTAAGGGATTTGTTACATAGCTGTGGGTTTTTCTTCATGTTTGGGTAAAACACCGACGTCTTTTTTTTAATTTTTTAAGATGGTATTTATCAAGGATGCATCGATACGCCTTTTCGCCGATACGATACGATACCGTTACCGATACTCTTATAAAAATATCGGCGATACCGATACGCTTATTGTGAATTAAAAAATTAGGATAAATAAATCACAAGTCAGTTTATTTTTTTAATTAAAATTAAAAGTAGTGACATAGGTTGATATTAGATAATTAAACATTTTAGTAATTAAAATGAACATTAATAAGATTTTTTTTTAAAAACAAAGTAATATAGGTACCTAACTAAATTTTTCAGAGAAAAGCGATTTTGCAAGTCTGATGCTTCCCCGGGCATACTTCGTGCCTCGTTTGCAACGAAATAGACGAGACAACACGCTCGTTTACATTATATTTTTAAATTAAAAGGTATCGTTGAATCGGTCATAAAAATATTGTCGATACCGATATATCGGCTAACCCGAAGTATCGCCGATATATCGGTATCGGATGCATCGCTAGTATTTATCAAAAAATAATTCCACACGCCCTGGGAAAGGACTGTCTGACTCGTACTGACTAAAATTCAGTGTTCCTTCAATTGCCCTTTACGTTCCATGGTCATGGTTACCTGTTTAGATAGTCCTGGAACCGCGGCATTTGGCCCTCTCAGATTGCTGATATAACATGTTAGTTCTTTGAGGCGCGCGTGGAACACGTCGCGAAGTCCGTCGACCCGGGCTTGGTCCGGAAGACAAAAAAAGTTGCAGGCATTTAGTTTTTCTTTCTTAAAATTGTTGCCCCTCACTGGGAATTAATACTGTGTCGTGGGTGCATTTACAAAAATTATTTAAATTCACGTACACAAACACCCAGACACTGAACAACTACTTTTATGTCGTTCAATATGTGTTCCTTACGAGGATCGGACCCAAGACCTTTTAAAGATTACACAGTTACATGTATTTTTTTTCTAAATCAACATAAAAAAAGGGAAGCGACTTCAAAACCAAACACAAAAAAACTGTAAAATAACTTTTCGTTCGGAAGTCGGTGGCTTTGTTTTTTTATTTCATTGACTATGGCCACCGACTTCCGAAAGAAAAGTTATTTTACAGTTTTTTTTTTTGTGTTTGGTTTTGAAGTCGGTTCCCTTTTTTCAAAAAGTTTTTTATTTTCGCGCACAAACATGCAATGGTCACTGAAAATCTACAATCCAAGAAAGCAAAAACGGACCCACGCGGGCAACGTCAACGTCGGGATATCCATTAGTGTTATATACTAAAACCTTCTCCAGAATGTAATGAAAACTTTCCTGAAAACCGCATCAAGATCAGTTCAGCCAAACGCGAGA
Organism: Agrotis exclamationis; assembly: GCA_950005045.1. Classification (NCBI taxonomy): domain Eukaryota; kingdom Metazoa; phylum Arthropoda; class Insecta; order Lepidoptera; family Noctuidae; genus Agrotis; species Agrotis exclamationis. The sequence goes on along the minus strand of OX465433.1, from coordinate 3,523,123 downwards.
TAATCGCGGACAAACATACATACATACATAGATACATACAGGTCGAACTGAGAACCTACTTTTTTTTTGTAGTCGGTTAAAAATAACTTCCATTTCTACCCTTTAAACGTCGCTCCAATAACCCCCACAATTTGATCACAACCAAAAGATTAAACCTCACTTAGTCACCATTAATACCTTTCTAACGAGCGACATTCATTGACACAAAAAAATGGTCGCTTTACATCGCTTGTTCGACAGGAACAAATGACTGTATTACAATGCAATCTGACAAATTGGCCAGCATTGTAACGGTGCTATCGATTTTACGGCCTAAAGCTGTTTTCACATAAGGACTTTACCAGCGCGACAGTAGCGCGAAAGAAGCACATGACTTCACATTAAGGTGTTGACAGAAGTCTGACAACCAGTTAAGACTGGTTGAACCAGCCACTCTATGTAAAATACTGATTCTAGCTGCATCTGGTTCGACTGGGAGCCGACCCCAATATAGTTGAGTATTTCACTTGTAACCACTTGTAACAGAATATCAAGCATTCGCCGTTTTTAATTTTGTAGAACTGAATAACGAACAGAGCCGAGCCAAACATCGCTACAATCATTTTCACGATCTTTCTAGCGAACGGTCTAGTCGATGCAACAGTCGATGTAACAATTTATTTTTCTTCATGAAGATGTCAGACTTGACAATCGTCTTGGCAAAAAGCTCGCCAGAACGTTTGTTAGAATGCTCGTTAAAACGCTCTCGTTTGTTTTTTCTGAAATGTAACATTCGCAAGAACGCTTTATCAGTTAAGTTTATCAGTGCCTTTATAAGTATGTATAGCCGCGCGTTAAGCCTCCTGCAGACACACGCGATTAATCGCGCTGCGACAACGAGCCAAGCTAATTTTCACTCTAAAAATACTGCGTATGGACCGCGACATGTCGCCCCGCGCGATTAATCGCGTCTGTCTGTAGGAGGCTTTAGCAGTGTCAGTCGCGCGACTGTCGCACTGCTAACGTCACCTCAATGTGAAAGCGGTCTAACATCTGTTATTGAAAGGCACAAAAGTCTAATGGCAGCTTTTAAATTAAATTAAAACTTTTCGTGCATAAATTATTAATCTATAGTTTTTTAGGGATCAATTAGTAACAATTTGTTGTTGTAGTTTGCAGTTAAATAGGTATATGTACTACAACTGTTAAAAGGTAAGGGCATTAGCGACAAAAACCAAATTGTTCAGGAGAGTTTAAAGTTTGAAATTGTTTGAGTGACATAAGTGACGAAATAGTAGATTATTAACCAAGGGGATAAAGCAGTGTCTTCTGTCGCGGGTGACGATTTAAATCGCGAGCGTAACGAAGGACTCGAGGTTTACTCCCGAGCGTAGCGAGGGTGTTAAAAACTTAAATCACGAGCGAAGCGAGGGATTTAAGACGAGTCCTGAGTGTAGCGAGGGATTTAAGTTCATCCAAGACTAAGACAGCTTTATCACCGAGGAAAATACTCTACTTTTCGTACCATTTGCGAAAAAATTAACACAATAATAATATGAGATAAGCATTTATTAAAAATCATGACAATTAAAATAAACTTAATGTTTATGTATTTGAAGAAAACAAAAACGCTGCAAATTCCTATACTAATATTTTTTTGTCGGAAAAGCAAAGGCATCAAGCTCATACGGCCTCGTCGGTTTTCGTAATTTAGTTTTATAATCATAACTGCATAATAAATGCGTATTCCTTTTTCAAAAAGATGTATAATGCTTTACATACAAACTCAATGGTGTAAAGTGTATGACTATTGTTATGTTCGCTTTTTGTGCCATAGAATGTCACTTTTTTGAGCAAGTGGTACGAAAAAGTAATTAATGTGAGTTTCTATATTTGTAAACGCACCCACGATACAGGAAAAAATCCAAGTGTGACAGTAAACCTAGGGGAAAAGTTTATTAATTAAAAATAATGTATAGTCATGAGCGAAGATAAGAGAAAAAAAGACAGTTGCTAGTTATTTCTAAGACCTTTCCTTGGGTTGGCATCAAGTGACTCCTACTGCTCTGTGTGGAGCGAGGAAACAGTGACCTCTCCAACTTTTAAAATAAGAGAGTGAAAATCTTATAGAAATATAATAAACTTTGAGAAAAGGTAGGTAGTGTACCTAATTTTTGCTTGGCTCGTCTTGGCGGGGGCACTACCGTGCCCCCTGAACTTAACTACTTTTTTCTTAGCGTTGTAAAATCCTCAGATGAGTCCCCCCCACCCAGGGCAGGACAGGAGGGTCTGTCAGACAGGGCAGGAGGGTTTGTACTGACTAAAATCCACGGTGTCCTTCAATAGCCCTCCCTCCACGTTCCGGGGTCACGGCATTCGTTAGACCCGCGACCCCGGCAGGCTTTGGCCCTATAAAGAGGGGCCCCGTCATGATGCTGACACTCTTTCAGGAGCACGTGGAACACAACGCGCAGTCGGTCGACCCGTTCATGGTCCATGGTCGGACAGCGAGTCGCCCATTACTGGTCGCCCGCATGCCCGCGTGGCCTGTTTGTTTTTGCAGGGGAAAGAGCTTTTGTTCGGTGCTTGACAAATTTATCTATGTGAACGATTGGAATTTAGCGACAGTCTGTATTCAAACCGTATCGCATGAATTTGGAATAAACCAATCTGTCGCCATGTACAGTTTGACAAGCCTAGTCGATGTTTTGTTAGTTTTTGGATACTAGGCTTTAATTTAAAAGTTTTTTGTGCTGTTATTTTCTGCTGGAAATTCTGTAATTAATCCATCCATTCACTATGTTACATTCAGTTTGCTTTTCGGATTACCTGCTTTACACTTTCAAGGCTGATGATTTGGTTCAGAAATAAATAAGGACTTCTCGAATTAGCAGATTCTACGGGATACAAAACATCCTAGAACCAAAAATTCTAATAACTCTGATTTTTTTTTGTTGCCCGAACTGATAATGTATGGTCTGAATAATCAATGGGATCATGTCTAGGCAGCCCTTGGAGTTGCTAGTTCTTAATTTACCAAATTCTGAGAGACACCAGTTTTACAACAGCCAACATTAATACCACTAAGCACTCCCTCCCTTAATAGAAAACCTACAGAAAAAAAAACAGGTATTACCGCAGCAACCTTCGACCCCAAAATAAAACGGTACAATTTGAGTGACCCTCCCCTAGCCCACGTAGTGTACAAATAAGTGAGATTTATAGGGGAGATGTGAGCGGAAAGGACTCCTGTGAGCGCCTCCGCACTGGTCTGGTTGAGGATGAGGTTGCAACGAGGGTGGATATAAGTTACATGGTTTATGAGATATTTGATAGCTAAGCAAGTTGAAATAAAATAAAAAAAACGTCTTAAGAATATCCACCAAAAAATGATTGATCTAATATGGGCCCTTTTTCATCATTAATGTCTGAATTTTTATCATTATTATATCAGCCGTAGGATGTCTACTGTTGAATTTAGGCCTCTTTATGACAATCTATTTCCTCAATGTTACATACTTAAATCGGCTGCTGTCGTCCCGATATCGTCCCGAAATTGTGAGACGATATCGTCGTCGTCCGAGCTGACGATATTCCACTGTCGTGTTGTCATCGTTATCCTCTAAAATCAAAGCTCCCAATGAATTAATGAGGAACTTAAATGTGAGAGGTTTCTCTTCATCTCTTTTATTTTAAAATAGGTCTTAGCGAGACTGACTGACTTTTCACCGTGAGTCTGTATGGGCTATTCTTACATTATTAAGTTGAAATCTGGTTAATAAATGCCGCCCCGAGAAAAGCGGAGAAAGGGTAAATCTCAAAAACCTGCCTCAATTTACCTTTTCCAGAACTTTCAACTCCCAAAAACTTCCCAATATTGACCAGAAATCAATCCTTCCCTCCTAAACATACGAAAATAGACGATCAGCTATCATTTAGACCACCCAAATATATCTCAAACGGTTTCACTTTCGCCGAAGCACAAAAACGGTGGTCAATACCAATAACACGAATGATTGAACATTGATCTTTCAAGTAGAAAATGGTTGATTCGTACTAAATATTTGTCGGTTTTCGTTTGATTGTTACGAATTGCTGGTATCTATTACTTACTGATTTTGTTAGTTTTTGTTCGGAATTTGAGAAAGTAACAGATTTTTGTAGCCTTAAAAAATGCTATTAAAATTCTACCGTGTTGTACTTTTTTGTGTTTTATTTCAAAACTAAGAAAGACGACATAAGGAAACTCTTAAACAAACTCTCAAACGAGAAACATTCAAAGTGGGAAAGTTATTGGTTGAATGTATTCATGTTTTTTTTTCTTTCTGCAAACATAATACAGCAACACCAGTTTGTAAAATAAATTCACTGTTATGTCTCTCTTCCTATCCTCCCTCCCAGATCTTTTTTTGTAACAAGCACATCATCCAATTTGATAATTACATTTTAGTAAAAAAATATTTCTGAACGTTAAAGCCTCCTGCAGACACACGCGATTAATCGCGCTGCGACAACGAGCCAAGCTAATTTCCACTGTAAATGTACTGCGAATGGACCGCAACATGTCGCCCCGCGCGATTAATCGCGTGTGTCTGCAGGAGGCTTTAAGATCAACAGACTAAGTATAAAAACTCTTCACCAACAGAAAAACTACTGCATAGACCCTCCCAAATTGTTAAATTCAAATCTAGGCCAGGTAACTAACATAAAACATCGTTAAACACTTTCCCAAGTTCTATCTAATAAATATATAGCACTACCTACATTTTGGCCCAGACACTAGGTACACATTTTCCGTAAGCATAATAGTATTTTTCATCTTACTAAAACTTCGTAAAGCATCCTTAGCCCATAAATTCTTGTAATATTCTGTCCCGGGTATCTTTTCTAAGCTGGTCACCCTACTCAGTGTTTTGATAAAGAATCTTGGTAGTTGTTGGAATAAAAATAAGTGCCCATGAGATGTTACTGAGTAGGACCATAAAAAGTGACCCGGGTTTATAAATAATGTTGTTTTTAAAAGAAAGATGGTATTTTGTTGAAATCGCTAATGTGCGTCAAGTATTTTGTGTTGGTAGGTAAATATTTTTAGGTGGTAGTATTTTAGATAGAGCAAAATTCATCCTTTTAGTTGCTCTTTGCGTTCCAGGGCCACTTATCACGTATCCTGCTTACAGCCACTACACCTACGATTGAATAACTTCCAAATGAAAATGCCAAAGAACTTTTCCATAAAAAATCCGCTAACGTACTTAATGCTAACTAAATCTGGGCGCCACTTGAAATCAGTCTAGACATGTCGACCGCAATTTCAAAGGTAATTAGTTATTAATTACAGAATTAAGAGCATTAATGCGTAAATTGGTTGAAGTGAGGTTTAAATGCGTAACATATTTTATACTTACTGTTACCAGCTATTTGGTACGCATGTTACATGAAAAGGTAATTTTCTTGAAATCTCAGAAACTGTCTATTATTTCTCGTTTATTTTTTTGTAAGCACAAACACTTCTTCATAAAGCCGGGTGTGAATTAGACTTAGAATTCGCGTTACATTACACGACACCTTTGCTCCCAAAAGATGAAGGAAAACATCGTGAGGAACCCGACATGTCCTGGAAACAAAAATTAATAGTATATTTTGCAACTAGTGAATAAAGAGCGGATTTAAAGCGAGGGCCATTAAATGAATCACGAGCAAGCGAAGGATTTTAATGACTGAATCACGACCGTAGGGAGTGATTCATGATGATTGAATCACGAGCGGAGCGAGTGATTCAAATATTTAAATACTGAGGGACGCGAGCGATTCAGGCCCTCGATTTAAATCCGTTTTATTCAAGAGTTGCAAACGATACTTTATACCATGACTACGAGAAAAATAAAGATTTGAGCGATAATATAGTATATGTAACGAAAAAAAAAGTTTTTTTTTTTTATTAATACTGCTCCACACACACGTGGGTGCGTTTCCAAACATCTAAATTCACAATACACAAACACCCACACCCGAAACAAATAATTGTAGATCATAGTACGAATATTTGCTCCGTACGGGAATCGAACCCGCTTCACGTAACGAAGTAGTACAATCGCTCAGTCAACAAATTAACATTAAAATCGGAACAATGACTTAAATTAAGAGTAATATTTTCCTAATAACACGGGGGTCGACCGCATCAATGTGTTCTAAATTCAAACACCAAAACAGTGAGTAAAAGAGCTTTTTATTCACTGTTTTCAGTGAGTAAAAGTAACTTTTTAGAGTAGGAAAACGACTTTGCTCTCTTGTTGCACAAATAACTATTATAGTTATTTGTGCAACAAGAGAGCAAAGTCGTTTTTTGCTGCGAGTGCTGATTTTGAATCCTGAGCAAGCGAAGGATTCAACGATTGAATCACGAGCGTAGCGAGTGATTCTAAAGTTGAATCCTGAGTGTGGCGAGGGATTCAAAGGCACGAGATGCAAAAAACTTTGCTCTCGTGTAACACACATAACTTTTCACTTCAGCAGCGAGAACACTTTAGGAGATAAAATAATAAACAGGAATATATTTAAATAACTATTAACATAATCAACTCTTGACGCCAGCCACGAAATTTTATTCCCGCTCTTTTATTTAAACTAGGGCGTGTTCGGAAATTATAGCACCCATGATATTTTATTAATCAAAATATTTACGTAACATTATTGAAACTAGAAATAAATATTTACAGGTTAAATATCAGTTTTATTTGCAGTAAATACTTATTTTCGTTCAAATACTACGTATACATATAAGTTAAAAATTCAATAAATTACACTAAGACATAATTATCTTTTTGCAAAATTTCTTTAGTTAGTACAAACCGAGCGTGTTTGTCTTTGAGGTCGAATCGGAAAAATCGGAATTTCGAAAGGGCTGGTCTTTGTCCCTCTCTCTTTCTAATAGCGGGAAAGAGATGGAGTGTAAATGTTTCGAATTGTATGATTAACCCAAGGCTGAATAAGATATTCGCGGCTTTCTGAAAACAAAAATTAAAAAGTTACTTTGTCTCACTCAGTGAGCAAAATCGCATTTTGCTCACTGATTTCAGGCAGCAAAACCTACATGTTTGAGCTACTGAAGTGAAAAAGTTATTTCGTCATTATGACGTATCCCCGCACTGGACCAGCGTGGTGGATAACAACCAAAAAAGATGTGATCAACGGTAAAGCACGCTTGCTTTGACGTAGGTAACGGGAATTCGACTCCTTAGTTGTGCGCACAAAGTTTTGTACGTAATGTAATTTGGTTTCATGATCGTATTTATAGCAATTTAATTAATTTCAGTGGCTCTGGCTTACCCTAAGAAAGTGTCGGCAAAGGGAAAATTAATACAAACTCAATATAAAACTTTAGCCGTTATTCTCTTTGACAATTACGAACCGAAAACTTCCGCCTTGTTCTAAATAATAGCATTATTATTATTTATTAGTACAGAAAGCAATAATTATTAAGTTCTTATTTAATAATCTCAAAGGCTCTTGGCTTAATAACAACAGCGAGACGTTGAGTTAAGCTTTGCTCGCCGAGGTTTGTCGGTGGATGGATGATTCCTCAGAAAGCACGTTAATTGGTTGGTCTCAGCTGTCATTTGTAGATCTTTGACAGTTGTTACTGTTAGTCAGAAGCTTGAACTGGTGGCCTACCATGAACTGTTAACGCGATCCAGTTTAGGTTGTGGGAAAGAGATGGCGCTAGACGACTTGTATAGCTCTGTCTCTTTCCCCGGCTTAAACTGGATTGCGTTAAGAGCTCGTGGTAAGGCTCCTGACAACCAGTCTTACCAAGGACAATATATTACCCAGTTACTCGGTTATAGAGGTCAGATAGGCAGTCGATACATGGTAAATAGTGGTATACAGCTAGACTGATCGGTTAGACTGGTTCATTGGCACCCTCGGGTCCAGCCTGAGCGGGATCAATCGACTAAAGGGCCATTGAAAAAAAGATAGGCAGACGATGAAAAGACCGGGTAGAATTTAGGGATATTTGATGATTTTACCACGCGAAAAAAAGGGAGCCAACTCGACCACTTCAAAACTGGGCCCAGGGAACAGTTGTACCGTAGGTATCTTTTTGATTTAGGAGTCAGCTCTTCCGCTTCGAAACTTTACAAGTAGACCAGTTCCACTTTTTCTCATTTGATAATAGGCAACTGGGCCATGGCAGTAATGGGTATCTCGCCGTCTACACAGAATTCCAGCTACAAGATTAGAAACTGAAAGAACGTTACTAACAGCAAAAGTACTAGGCTTGCATAAGTTCAAGGTGGTCTCGTTGTTGGCCCCAAACCAGAATTTCAGGCCAAGATGTCAGTTTGATGGCCCATAAATACGACCAAATATTACTGATATACCCTGTATTTAGGGTGAAGGTGGGTAATTAATTATAACCTACCTACCTAAGGCTGTTCCCCTGCCTAATACATCAAGAATATCGAGTTCAAACAATGTCTAGGATCCATGGCGCCTTTAATTACTCCGTAAATTACTTGCAAATTAATTAGGTTTTGGTAGGTTTTCTATCCATAGTACTTAACTAGCTGTAGCTAGCGGCTTCGCCCGCAGGATGAACGGTTTTATAAATGTTATTTCCAGACTTTGTATATCTTAGTAATTTTTTTTCTAAATAATCCGCTGGTCATTCCATTTTTTTTGTTAATTGTATCTCGCATTTCAACCATGGAGGTTTTATGCTGCTTTACTGGACAATCCTGTGGTGTGACTTGGATCTAAGGCCTTAAAGTCAAGACAAAGTTTATGTGTGGCTAGAAACCCAGGGGACATCTTTCCAAAACGACTGTCAAAGATGTACAAATGACAGCTGGGACCAACGGCTTTCGTTACCTTAAGGATTACCCATGTACAGACTGACCTCGACAAACGTTACTTAACTCTGAAGATTGATCTGACCCGAGGGGTGAGGGGCTAAATTATTATTATCCTCTCGTTCTTTGCAACCACTAAAGTGCCTATTTAACTATATTATATTATAAAGAGTAAAACTTTATTTGTTTGTTTGTAATGAATAGGTTCAAAAACTACTGAATAGGTACAAAAATTCTTTCACCAGTTGAAAGCTGCTTTGGTCCTGAGTGACATAGGCAATAAGGGGGGGGGGGGGGGAGCGGAGCCGCTAGGAAAAGCTAGTCTTAAATAAACCATAACATCTACGTTATCAATAACATACCAACATTTTTTGTTAGACATCCATTTTCTTCACAATAACAAGCATCTATTCTATTCTTGGAGCAATAAATATTGGCGGGCATATCGAGGCGGCTTTTAAAAAAATATGGCGCCGACATTCCAAGAAAGAATGCTTCATTACCTATGGTTTATGTATCGACGATATTTCTCGATAGGGTGCTTCTATTCTTAAACTGTAATTATAAGAAAAAAATCTGTCATTGTTGAAACTAGTGTCGATTTGGTTTTGGCACAGGCGTGAGACACAAAATAAAACTTTTTTTTTTGTTTGCGCTTTTTTTAGGTATTTGTGGCATGTGCCAATAAATATATTTTCAGTTTTTAGGTATTTGATGATTTTGATGGAAGCTTTTGAAAACAATGAGATAAATCCCGCCATAATTAAATCTTGACAGGCCGCCATTTTGCCACAGATAATAGAGCTCTGAGGCCTTATCATGAGTATTCACATAATGTGACGTAAAGTAAACTGGAACTTTGACATTATTATTTGACATATTTCAAGGAAAAAATTAGTTCCTTCTTCGCACACCAGAGTCGCTGTTCCATTTTTTCATACAAGAAACGCTTTAAATACTGGAAAGACGCGTAAAGTAAAATAGTGAAAACTCGTGATAAAGGCTCTGTTAGGTTGACATTGTTTCACGCTCATAACAAGATAACAACTCCAATGTATAATATTTTTCACAAAACACTTGTACGAGTATCTCCCATTTTAATTTCAGAACAGCAATACATCTAAAACGCTGCAATTTGTAAATACAGTGCGCCTTACACCGCATGGGAACAAAAGGACGATTCACACCCCCTCCGTCCGAGATTTATTTCACACGAAGCTGTGTGCTCGGAATGTTAAAGCTTAAAAATATTTTTGAAGCTGCATTTCTTTTTTATTATTAATCCTGTTATCTAGCCAGGAAACTTATTCTTGTTTATTTTTTGTGTGATAAAATCACCAAATTTGTTCTCTTGCGGGTGGAGTGGAGGGGACTGATTTACTTTTACTGTCCATCCTCAGTTGCTTCTTGCATTTCAGGATCACGGTGCAATTTTAAGATAGTCCCGCGAATCGTGCTAGATCTTGTCGTCATTTTACAGGTTTTTAGCAACCGACTCTTTGATGTCTCAAGCTCTAATTTCTCTCTGCTCTGCTAGGAAAAAGGCGTTGCTTTTGTGAAAGAGGGAACTGTAAATCCACAATCTACGGGTTGGTACATATTTCAATTCAATTTTCTTTCTCTATAGCTGTCCTGTATAATAACTCTCTCCATTTAAAGGACTAATAAAAGGTATTAAAAAAAAACAACAGCAAACACCGTTGCAATTTTAACTGAAGCTTTCAGCACAACTTTCCTAACACAGAAACACAAATACGTTCATCTAACGGGGTCCAGTAAGGTAACAAAAACAAAACATTTCAATAAGGACAACAAAAAATCCCACATCTTATCCTATTAACAGTGTCTTAAACCAAATACCACCCATAGTCCATTGAATGGACCGGCTTCTCTGAATTCGTGCTAAGTGCCAAATTCTGGGAAACATCTATATCACTTCCTTAACACAGAAACACCGGCTGCGGGCCATTCAGTCTTTGTGGAATAAACAGTTAATACTCCTCGGAGTTACGATGGTTGAAGACTGCATTTATGGAAGTGCATTTACGGTTTCAGTATTATGTATTGGGTAGTGGTTATACCAGTAAATTATCATTATTTTAAGAACTGTCAAAATGCCATATAGAGATATAGATTTTTTATATGGCAATACATACCTACTAAATTGATATCACTAATTTTTCAAGTAAATAATCAACTATTTTTTGATTTCATAGCTACTTACTAAAAATTGAATACTACAGTTAACTGGAACGCCATATGAAATACGGCTATTTTTCAGTTCTTTAAAATAAAATATAAAGAAGTTTTTCTTGAAATTATGGATAAATAGATCTTTTGTCCCGTGTCTCAAACTGCAAATAATATGTCATGTCCTTTTGTCTTTAAATAAGTCATTAAATTTTGAATAAAAATCTCTGTCATTTATTCTCTCATGCAATAAAAATAACCAGATTACAAGCTTGAACCGGCGCGGCGCATAACGTCAAACAATTCCCATTCAATTAAAAACTATCATTCCAGCACAATCCTTTTATTCACTAACTCCACTAAAAGGCAACTGAAGCAGACAAAATAATTACATTTTACATAAAATCGCTTTTAAAAAACTTCTGCAATACAACGTACGTGCTGATTGCCTTCGCAAACACTCCAACGTTTCCGAACTAAATCTACGCTGTAGAGTGCTTTTACCAATTTATTTTACAACTCAAGCTACACAAAACTCGACTTTAATAGAACGTGATACCGATTTAAAATGTGAACAGTAAGTTGGCTGTCGTTTACCTGTTTTGTTCTCATTGGTGTATGCAGTGGTGATTAGCCTTTTTGCTCATAGCTTGTTCCCGAACCAGCCACAACGGGTAACAGAAAACAGACTGATTTTGCGGCGAAAAAAACGCGGGGAACTTTATCTGTGGACTCTTTTCTTTTTTGAATGAGGAGCGAGATTCTATGAATATGGATTGATTTTTAATTTTGAATCGAGGATGTATTCACAGTTTATTAAAAGCTATTGAATGCAATTACGTAGAGCTAACGATAAATGCTCGTAGCATGTATGAGAACGTGTGATCATGTTTGGTACATTTTAGGTAAGGTGTTTCGAGTTTGTGTTTTTTTTGTGACATTTCGTTTATGGTAGCTAATTTTTTGCGCGATTAGATACCTACCATAGATATAATATATAATAGTACCTACTTAGTTGTGTCTGTGGTTGTGTCGAAGAGAGAGTTATGTTTAGTTTGATTGTATGACTGTATGCCAACAGCACAAGTCAGACAAATACATAACATAATAATAATGTAGGTATAGCTCGTTAGATAAAATAAATGAATGAATAAAATACCTACTAGTTTATTAATGTCTATGCTCTCAATAAAAAACCAACTGTCAAGCGTGTGGCCATTTTCTATAATTTAAAATGGCCTCTTTTACAATTTATTTGCGGAAACCTAGAACAGCACATTTCCCATGATTTACGTGTACATTATGTTAGGTATTTTGTGTACTGCACCATGATATTATAATATATGGCGTATTGTAAATCACACGGCGTTGGTATCGCGACCATAAATAACAGAACAACGCACAGATCAAAAATAAAACCGACTAGATTGAGTATCGAGTGTTTTATTACTCTAGTTTACTATTTTAGTCTATGGATGTTGAGCTGTGGTGTTTGTTTCGATTTTTAAAAGAAACCAGGGTTATGTTTATTTCATAGTTTTTTTTTGTCTAAAAATAAGATGTTATATCGAGTTACGAAGTACCATTATACGTGGTATTCAGCAAGAAAATGGCTAAGCAGATAAAAGAAGCGATATCAAAGGATATTAAATAAGTGCGAAGTCGATCTAAATTTAATAAAATGTTCTAGCGAAAGGATAATTAGGATACCTACAAAGAGCAAAAAACTATTATACATTTTCACAAGAACTTATTAGTAAAGTGATATTTACCACATAATAATTATATGTTCCTCAGAAACTCAAAACAAATTATAAACATGGTACACTTAAATTATAATGTTAAGAATTAATTATCCAAAAATATAATTATTATTACAGCGCTTATTTAGCTCATCAATACTCATCATGCAACCAAAATTATTACTTTAAAAGTCGCTTTTCGCGCCAAACTCAATATTTACCATTAATTCTCTCCTCAAAACCTCAGCAAATATTTCATCAATTCATTTTTACATAAAATCACTACACATTCCGTTACCGCCGCTACTCAGCATTTATTACAGTCCTTTCAAACTTACATTTCCTTTGACTGGAATTCGAAAAGCGAAGTACCATACTTACATTTTAGCTGCACTTTTTTTAATTTAAATTCAATTTCGTTTTCTTTCCTCTCTTTAATTTGATGATTTTGATTTCATTCTATGTAAAGCCAAAAAAGCAGTACCTCCGGATAATTATGGATCCACCGTATTGATTTTATTCGTTTCACGCGAATAAATTCCACGTAGCCCAGACAATAATAATTACTCATGTGATAATAATGAGTCGATTTACTCTTTATTCATCGAAATCATCAGCTCAGCGTTTTAGGCGCTTAGGCGATTTTCACACTGCCCCGCATCATGCTGCATATTGCGTGTCGACGCACCTACGCGCGTTCCTGCGGGAGTGCAGATCTGCATCATCGTGCGGGTTTTTTGCGCACTCACGCGCGTAGGTGCGTTTTGTAGATTCACGCACGGCGGCTCTCATTTATTCGCCGTTCTCTGTGGTCACACACAAACACACGTCACGTCCATTCAAAATCACGCGCGGCACTGCGGGATACGGTGTGCCATACCTTGCGTCTCGCCCCGCACCTACGCGCGGGGTTGCGTGTTTCTCCGCGTGTATGCGCGTGATCCGCATGAACGCGCGTGGATGCATTTTCTGTGTGTTAGACTGTGCGTGTTTTCCATACAAACGGAGATACTTACTGTAATGTTCACTGCGTTAATAATAAAACACACTTTGATAGATCTCGTAGGTGAAGTAGTATATGCGTCTAGCGCACGTCCGCTCTCGGTTACGGTTGGTGCTCGACTCCCCGCGCGCCGCCCAGGCGCATACACTACATCCCTTCTTTATTTTATAAATAATTAAGTTACAATAACTTAAACAACGATATTAACAATGAAATAACAGAATACATTTAGTAATATATAAACTAGTAAATTAGGCATACAACATTATATCATCAACAAAGTGACAGGCAGATAATCATTTTAATTTGTGTTGCACGACTATGTACAAAGAAACAATAATCCATTTATTAATATATTATTATTATATTATCATTTATTAATATTATTATTATTTATTTAATTGCTTAAAGGTATATTGCAATACTTTAGTCCTCATTATTCAATGACCCTGTGTCCTTATTATCATTTGTCCACAACACATTATTGACTTTGAGAAATTGTTATGTTCTGTCTGTAATAATATTACATCTACTTCTTGAATCTATTAGCATATCAACGGTGACTCCCTCAATATTGCATTTCATAGTTTCGTCGTCATCCAGGTGGAAAATATAGTCAATTACAGATGTATTGGCATCATTTTTTGTTTCTTTTCTTGGTTTTTATTTACAGTCCTGTTGTCTGTCCTGTTGTTGGAAAATTGTTTTTTCTGTCGAGTCCTGCAATGTTCTCGGAAATGAACAATGAATCCACATTTTAAACCTCGTTTGTCTTTTGCAGGGCATTTTGTGTCTTCGGATAGATGGGTGGAGCTTCCACATCTACTTTTTATGTTCGATGATTGTTGTCTGAACGGTTTGTTGACTTTTTTCTTGTTATCTATTTTATTTATTTTTGCTTTGTTGTAATAAATGATATTTATTCAGTTAATTGGTTTTGGCAAACTCTTTTACACGTCACTAGATGAGGCCGGTGTTTCGTACCTGACTACTCTGAGAAGAAACATCCGAAACAAACTCAGAGGTCACAGTCTCTTTTAAAGTCCAGACAATTTTGTATTGGTCAAATTATATGAGAACCATGCAGTGTAATTGTTCGCATCGTTTGTATTTATAGTTTTAAATTGTTCTAATTGCCTGGCTACAACTTCTAAAGCATTTGCTTTACTGATGATTTCGTCTAAACTAATTGTATCCCCGCATTCTTATTTTTTTTTTTTTAATTCGACTAATCGACACTTTTCCGTGATTTGATCGATAGTATGCTCTTCTTTACTATGGAATTGACATTTATCGGCATGGTTTCTCAACCTTAATAAAAATCTTTAAAATTGTTTTATTCCTCCTGTTTCGTGAGTCAGAAAATGTATCTTTCATAAATCCGACTTTGTTTTGGAGCAAAGTAACCCAACAAACAACTAAGCTTATAAAATTAAGTTTATAAGGTCTAAACCCTTAAACTGATTATACAAGAGCATTCATTATGCCAATATTACTTTTAGTGGCACATTATTAGAAGATTTGGCTTATCTTACCTTTATTTTTATATTTTGGCTGGATAAACGGTAATAAATCCAATTTATACGGCTACAATAAGGGCTCGAAATGTGTTTTTCTAATAGAGGCTAGTTACATTGCTTTTAGTATGGTCAATTATTCTTAGGAAAGTAATGCACAAGGTAACTATGATGCTTTTAAACTTATATGAGCATTTTATAAGACGTAACAAACCAATTCTAGCATGTTATATGATATTTACACACACCACCTCTACTTCTATGGTACTACAAAATGACCAAGCCGATACTCATGAATCAGCTAGTGGTTCCGCAGAGGATTATTTTATAGAAAATGAGATTGAAAAGGAAACCAGTGAGGAAGAATATAATTGTAGCGGTAGTGAAAGTGATAAGGACATATAGATATTGCTATCAAGAGTCGGAGAATATTGATATTCGTAGTGATATTAGGGAATGGGTAGTGAAATTCAACATTTCCCATATCGCTTTAAGTGACTTATAATTTGATCTTTTCACTTTGCAATTAATTTTCCGCCAGTTATTTTCTGGACATGAATGTTCAAGTCTTCTTAATTTATTTTCATTACATTTTGGCCAGCGCAGTACGCCATCTTTTTCCCACTTGCTTGGTATTGCGGACAATTTTGAGTGTCCTAACAATTTTGTAAGGCATTAAGTTACTATTGTTAATGAACCTCACTATTTTCAATAATATGGCTGACGTTTTTCTTTATTTGCCAAACTGTTGCACAAAATAATGTAAATCACTAAGAAAAAGACTTATTGCAGACGGCTATAAGGGCCTACGGATTTTTATGAACCTTTTATTTGCCACAATAAGTTTGAATAACCCTGTATCGGACCATAATAAAACATGTATAAGGGTGATCGCCACCTTATCAACGCTCTCCATATGATTCTCACAAGGGTATTGGCTTTGGGCACGCCGCAATCGCGGCGGTAAGACCCCTCTTTGAGGAGTGGCTGGATAGGAGTCACGGCGTCCTGACCTACCGCATGACGCAGGTCCTCACCGGACACGGAAGTTTCGGGAGGTACCTGTGTCTAAGGAGAAAGGAGGAAACGCCTGGGTGTCACCACTGCGAAGATCGCCCGGAGGACACAGTAGAGCATACGGTGCAAGACTGCCCAGCTTGGGCAGAGCACCGACGTGTCCTCACGGCGGCGATAGGCGGAGACCTCTCGCGCCCGGCATTGGTTGCGGCCATGCTGCGGGGCGAGACGGAGTGGGAAGCGGTCGCCTCCTTCTGCGAAGCAGTAATGCTCGCGAAGGAGGAGGCGGGCCGCGCGAGAGAGAGGGCAATGTCCTCCCTCCGCCCCACCCGCGGTGGTTGGCGCCCACGGCGTCGGACGTCGCAAGACGATCTCCGGCCACCGTAGGCGCGGGCATGCGGGCGGCGAGTAAAGGGCAACTCGCTGCCCGACCATGGACCATGCCCGGGTCGACGGCGCGTTGTGTTCCACGCGCGCCTCAAAGAGCGTCAGCATAATGACGGGGCCCCCTCTGTAGAGGGCCAAAGCCTGCCGGGGTCGCGGGACTTATACCATTACCGTGACCCCGGGACATAAAGGGCTACTGAAGGACACCGTGGATTTTAGTCAGTACAAGTCTGACAGTCCCTCCCGCCCTGCCCGGGGTGGGAGGACTCATTTGATGATTTTACCACGATAAAAAAAAAAAAAAAAAAAAAAAAAAAAAAAAAAAAAAAAGGGTATTGGCTTTATTGGGGCACTTTTCTTGCCATTATAAGTTTAATTTGCAAACTATACAGCAACTATAACAGGAGTATAAGGGTTTTGCCCTTATAAGTTGTGCCCAAACGCACCCTTATTAGCGATAATACGGCTGCTATAAGAACATTATTTTTGGCATTATAAGCCACTACAAGGAAAATTTTTGATTGTTTGAAACAGTCTAATTTATTTTTCACTTCAGTAGCTCAAACATGTAGGTTTTGCTGCCTGAAATCAGTGAGCAAATTGCGATTTTGCTCACTGAGTGAGACAAAGTAACTTTTTAATTTTTGTTTTCAGAAAGCCCTGAATATCTTATTCAGCCTTGGGTTAATCATACAATTCGAAACATTTACACTCCTTCTCTTTCCCGCTATTAGAAAGAGAGAGGGATAAAGACCAGCCTTTTCGAAATTCCGATTTTGAATTCGACCTCAAAGACAAACACGCTCGGTTTGTACTAACTAAAGAAATTTTGCAAAAAGATAATTATGTCTTAGTGTAATTTATTGTTTTTTAAACTTATATGTATACGTAGTATTTAAACGAAAATAAGTAGGTATTTACTGCAAATAAAACTGATATTTAACCTGTAAATACCTATTTCTAGTTTCAACAATGTTACGTAAATATTTTCAATAATAAAATATCATGGGTGCTATAATTTCCGAACACGCCTTAGTTTAAATAAAAGAGCGGGAATAAAATTTCGTGGCTGGCTTAAAGAGTTGAATAAGTTAATAGTTATTTAAATCTATTCCTGTTTATTATTTTATCTCCTAAAGTGTTCTCGCCGCTGAAGTGAAAAGTTATGTGTGTTATACGGGAGCAAAGCTTCCTGCATCTCGTGCCTTTGAATCCCTTGCCACACTCAGAATTCAACTTTAGAATCACTCGCTACGCTCGTGATTCAATCGTTGAGTCCTTCGCTTGCTCAGGATTCAAAATCAGCACTCGCAGCAAAAAACGACTTTGCTCTCTCGTTGCACAAACAACTATAGAGCTATTGCATAATCATCGACACCTTCGCCTTCTTCAGCATGAGCTCCAGGAAGGTTTTAATACACTTCTTGAAGTGCTTTTCCCCCAACTTGGAGAAGAGTAGCTCTTTTTTTTTTTTACGGAAGTGTCGATGTAGGCAGCCAGTAAATAAATTTCAAGTGCCCTCTTCCATTTCTTCCAGCGAGTGCCGACAGATGTCGGATCGCCTTCGCAATCCCAATGGTCTAAGTTGGGAAGTGTGGATGATGCATGAGTCATTTTGGGTAGCAATAAAATATTGACTCTTATTTTTGCGTGGCTTTTTACTGAAAATGAGTAACAGTATTGCAACAGCTGCATAGCCCTATTTTTTGTTGCATTGCGTGGACTTAATTATATTTTTGTAAATATGTTTTTTTTTTTTAATATAAAGGCCTTTAAGTTAGGTTAATATTGACTTTTATTTTTGCGTGGCTTTTTACTGAAAATCAGTAACAGTATTACAACTGCATAGCCCTATTTTTTGTTGTATCTTGCGTGGCTTTTTACTGAAAATCTGTAACAGTATTACAAATTTACTTATTATTTCAATTTTATTTCAATTTTATTTCAATTTTATTTCAATATTATTTCAATTTTATTTCAATTTTATTTCAATTTTATTTCAAATTTATTTAAATTTTATTTAAATTTTATCTCAATTTTATTTCAATTTTATGCAAATTTTGTATCATTTATTTAATTTGTTATGATTGAAATTGTATACCTAAATGTAATTTATTGTAATTGATAATCAAAATAATTATGTTTTACTAACACTAGCTGTTTAAGAAAATTGTTACTAACCATTTATGAGCTCTGAGCTTGAATTAAAGATTTCTATTCTATAGCCCTATTTTTTGTTGTACCTAAGTACTTATTGCGTGGACTTCATTATATTTTTGTAAATATATTTGTTTTTTTTTTTAATAATATACAGTCCTTTAAAATTGTTACTTATTTAATCGGCGCGGCGTGGCTCTTCGTTATTTACTCATTGCGTGGCCTTTTGTTACATACTTATTTAATCGGCGTGGCCCTTTGTTATTTACTCATTGCGTGGCCTTTTGTTAGGTACTTATTTAATCGGCGTGGCCCTTTGTTATTTACTCATTGCGTGGCCTTTTGTTAGGTACTTATTTAATCGGCGTGGCCCTTTGTTATTTACTCATAGCGTGGCCTTTTGTTAGGTACTTATTTAATCGGCGTGGCCCTTTGTTATTTACTCATTGCGTGGCCTTTAAGTGTACTTTTATTATAACTATTTTCCAAATATGTATAAATTGTGCAAGCATAACAATAGATAGGTAGAAGAACCCACTAATTTAACTATTGTGATGTATTTGTTCTTCAAATTGTTTACACTATACCACCATACATACTCCACCTCTACTGTTTTAAGCAAAAGCAGAACATGTACAGTAGCACAGTGCAACCATAAACACAACACACATACTTATGCTATCAATACTTCCAAACACAATAAGTCTATTATTAAAATGACATTATCTAAAGCTATATTATAATAGGTTTTTACTAATGAGTATATCAGATCCATAAACCAAATTAATTCTGTAAGTAATAATATCTTTAAGCGAGCTGAAATAACTAATTACCTATCCTTTCTACTGTGTTGTGAACAGTTAGGTAAGTATTTCTTATTATCTCGATCATAAATCTCATTATGTCGATAATTACGTTTGGTTTAACTTTTAAACTAATTGTGGGTAGTTACCTTTAGGTCGCATACTTGCACAATATTATATTTTTGTAATATCCTTGCGTAGCCTTATTTTCCATCTAATACGATGCATGGCCATTTACAATGAAGAATAGTGGTATGAAACTGTTTATCAGTAACAATTGCTTACGTATTGGCTCGATTCATATGTGATTTTGATTTAGCTCATAACTCAATGTAAAAT
This sequence comes from Agrotis exclamationis, assembly GCA_950005045.1. Classification (NCBI taxonomy): domain Eukaryota; kingdom Metazoa; phylum Arthropoda; class Insecta; order Lepidoptera; family Noctuidae; genus Agrotis; species Agrotis exclamationis. The sequence continues at coordinate 3,503,137 of OX465433.1, read as the reverse complement.
GAGTGTTAATTTGCTAGTATTTTCTCTAATATAATAACAAATAATTTGTAATAGGCTATTTGGAACGAATCTACCCGCAAACAACTGATAAGCAATAAACAATTACTTATATTCCTTCCTTCATTTTATTTTTAATGTGTCATGTACTTGCTTTTATCCTCGTCGCCACTTGTAATGTTCACTGCGTTAATAATAAAACACACTTTGATAGATCTCGTAGGTGAAGTAGTATATGCGTCTAGCGCACGTCCGCTCTCGGTTACGGTTGGTGCTCGACTCCCCGCGCGCCGCCCAGGCGCATACACTACACTTACAAGCAACGGAAGAACACGCATCCACGCACTACGCTGCATCATGCGGGGCAGTGTGAGAACAGTGGCGGTACCTTCATACAAGCCCAAAAGCCCGGCATGCCTTATTAAAAATGCTCGACAGAGAATCATAATCAAACCCGAACTATTTAAAAGTTCGCGCGCTTAATTGTTATCAAAATAACACAAACTATCCACGCCACACACTTTACATCGCAATTGTTCGCGCGCAGTTTCGTATTTGCAACATCTATATATAGCTATCTCGCTTACACGTACCGGCTTTTACCGGGCTTTCAAATACTATCTCTGTCCCTTTCGCGCCTAAAGCGTTGTGCCGTATAACGAGTTAGAACCTTGTGCGTCTACAAATCGATCAGTATGGAAGATTTAAGCCGTGCATGCGTATGAAGTTGCACGCGTATGCGTGACGTTGTCACCTTGCCAAATCTGCAGTGTTGCCGTTTTAGCGACGTTGTGAGATCTTGGAGATTTTTAACGAGTTTGGAGACTTTTTTAAGATTTAGCAACAACAAGAACTAGCGAGTTTTTAAAATAACGAAATTAAATATTCAAGCAATATCTTAAAAATAAAAAAAATGCGACATCCTGCTAGATTGTTCGTATACCTGGCGACTTTTTTTGCCTAAATGACAACACTGTTACTCTGCGTAAGTAGCTCACTTCAGTTTCATTTGCTTGAGTGGGGAAAGCTTTGTTGTTAAAGTTTTTTGTGTGTTTTGTTAGATTTTCTCAGTGATACAATTGTTTTGGTGACTTACCTGCAACAATGGAGGTAATTGTACCTTGTGAGGATTTAAAATGCGTTCAAGTTTTGATTGGCGAAGATAAGGTAAAATCTTTAAACTTTGCTCAGAAAAAAAAAAAACAGTTTATTTCTTCCCGACGCCGACGCCTAATCTGTGTATTTCTCAGACTAGTAAATCGCTTATAAGAATATTTCTTATGTGTATAAATCATGCAATAGAATTCGAGAGGTTAGTTTATTTTTTTCAGCCCTTCAGGCTTTGTGTAATTTTTTTAGTAATAGTACAAAACGAGCTGCTTTTTACAATACTCATTGCAGCAAAAAATTCGTTGGACATACATGTCGCGAGTCGTAAACACGGTTTTTGAACAAAAAAGTAAACTTATTGAGTTGTTTTCTGATCTGTGCGACAACCCACAGAACTGGGACGGGGATACGATTTTAGCTATTGAAAAACAGTTGTTGGTAGAATTAAAACGATCACCAACATTTTACTCTGATGTAATTAAATCATTTCTTAAGAAAGATAGACGATTCCAATTAGAATATAAATAATTTATTTAAATTCCTTATTACATTCTATCTAGCTATTTTTTAACTTTCGTTTTGTAACTTTCTGTTTTGTTTTTTTTTTTTTGTCTGTAACCTGTTAGTCCTGTTACAAAACAAGCAACTACTTACCATAACTTTGAATTCACTTTTAATTTATTGTACCTAACCAGTAGTTTATGAGAAAATTGCGATGATACATACGTAGGTACCTACATACTCAGTCGAAAACTGAACTTTCTTTTTTTGAAATCGGTTTAAATTTTATTGGGCTTGCCTTATTTTGAAACCCTAGGCCCGCCACTGTGTGAGAATCGCCTTAGATAGAACACAAAATATTACAAACAATAATATGTTGAGGGTTGAAATACAGGTTATGCATAGATCTGACCCAAATTCTAATAATCTAGATTAAGCACTGGTTTTGGTCAAAATACTTATAAAATTTTTTCTTCGAATTATGTTACACTACTGAAATCAAAACTCTTATTTTGACGTACACGGGTAAAAAAACGGTGAAAGCACTGCACTTCCATTCCATTGCGGTTCATTTGCTACCAATGGCTCCCACGCTTCCATTCAGTCAAGTGCATTCATTACATCGTGCATTTAACTAAAACCAATATTCATTGATCTCTTACTTCCGTTCTTTAAAACAACTAGACAGGTCAACTAAACTGGTTTCTTCGGACCGCCATCGACGACTCGCCTTCCAACTGACGCAAAGATTTTTTGCTATTGAAAAAATGGCTTTGTGTTCATTGGGAGAAGTTTGAATATGAAAGGAAAGGTATTGATAAATTTGTGAAATGTTTTGAATTTGATTTTTATTTGAATGGACGGAAATTATGTTTTTCTGTGCAAGGAGGAAATTGATTCACCTACCTACTCTTTGTTAGGTCCAACACATTTTATGTGCTAAAGCCTCCTGCAGACATACGCGATTAATCGCGCGGGGCGACATGTCGCGGTCCATTCGCAGGACCTATTTTTAGAGTGGAAATTAGCTTGGCTCGTTGTCGCAGCGCGATTAATCGCGTGTGTCTGCAGGAGGCTTAACTCTTAAATTCCAATAATCTATATGATGTTTATATGATGTTTCTTTAGCACCATGGAAATGGTAGTAAATTCCGAATTATAAAACGTAAGTTAGAAGCTAAACAAGAAACCCATACTTTTATTTAAATTATTGAACCGCCATTGCCCTTTTATAAAAAGAAAAGATTAAAAAATTGAAATGAAGACATTTTGTGATATCCACCGCGTTGCCCACGTAACCCACCAAGCGGGTACCGTACGGCTCTCACAGACTGGAGGTCTTTGTCCCAGCTTTGGGATTAAATGCTGATTATATCGGGACCTAACAACCTTCTACATTTTTCTGTGACACTTCCATACTTATTTATGTATAAAATGCAATTTAAAACAAAATCGCATAAGTCTGTATGTTACACGCATAACTAACGAATGAACCAAATTGGAAAAGAAAACTGGGGAAATTCATACGTCAGAACCCGGGCGAAGCCGGGGCATCCCGCTAGTCATACTACTTATACCACTTGAAACATCTGGACCACGTTTATGGTTTATCTATTCACTTTTTTCTTCTAAATGCGTTCCATTACACTTATAAATTAACGGTCACTAAATCATGGAAGACTAGGGTACCTAAATTGAAATAGCAACCCAGTGAAATATTACTAATTTATGCTGACATTTATTGTCTTCAAAATATATGTAGGTAGATGCTTGTATATCTGACTGAAATTGAACAAACTTTTGCGCACTAGGGAACGTTTCGCACTCTCAAAACTTTGTAATATTCATGGTGGAAATGTTCTTTACAAATTAAGGAAGGAAGAACATTTAATACTATTTATATAAGTATTCTGATATATTTATGATGTAATAAGAATTAAAATGAGCGGTTGAAATGATTCTAAGCTGAATGAATTGGTATCTCAAAATGGCGGAGTGACATTTTGGCGCCAAATTATGACAGATGCTCGACAGATGTAATTATCGCTTTGTGAAGTGTTTTAAATCTTGATGAATGCTTTTACCTACGTATCTTTTCAAGTTTTAATTTTAAGGCAGAAATTCATATCAAAGTTAAATACAAAAATACCAGAAAGAGGGGAAAAGTAATTAAAATGGAGGCCGGAAAGTTCATCGGTCAACACAGAATTTAAGTCAACACGTTTGTAGTTAAATCAAGTTGATGTGTCAACATTGAAATTAAACAACGGTTATTCAAAAGAGGTTAATTTATTAGCCCGCCAATAAATTAGCATTTAGTGAAGTATCAATTATGAAGAATGGTTTGAAGATTTTTTGCGTCGTCGGCAACTTTCTAAAGCAGGGCCGCGCCGCCCCTATGTGCGAAGTGTGCGGCGCACACAGGCGCCAGGGCTACAGAGGCGCCGGATGACCAGTGCCAATTGTTGAAATTATTTTTGTCACATTACAACATTATGTACAGTGTGTCCGGACACGAATTAGCGATACTTGAAGGGGATATTATAGATTCATTTTCATCGACAAAACTGCTTTTAAAAAAATTCTTACTCCAACACCTCGCGAATGGCGGCCATTTTAGTTTTTTGATTTGTCGAACTGGGGTATGTACAATAAAATGCAAATATCTTTGAATCCAAGAGACCTACATACATGCAAATGACTTTATTGCAAAGTTAAATGTTAAGGCTTTTCAAAAACTTGCGAAAGTTTTCTAAATAAAATGTAAAAAGAACCAAAAAACGTGGGCAAACACGAAATTGTACACAAAAATTACTGAATATTTTCACATTTTTTAATCTAGCACGAAAAGTACCCCTGTATTTTCCTTAGGTTTTTGCATTAAATTAAAAGTATTTGAGTTAGGCTATAAAATGGTATCAAAATTATTACTCTACGTCAAGTACTTTAGGAGTTATTCTTACTTGAACATAACCCTTCCTTAGCGAATGTACCCCAATATTACAGGTGTCGCATTCTTTGGGCGAGCTAAATCGTTTCAGTGTAAATTTATGAGCTGGCATTATTAACCATCATGTAAATGATCCCAACTAATCACCCATAAACTGAAATGGCCCATTTTTTTAATTTATTCAAAGAAACCGATTTCATGAAGTAAAAAAAAAAGTATTATTTCAGTTTAATGGTGATTCGTTGGGATCATTTACATGATGGGTAATAAGGCCAGCTCATAAATTAACGTTGAAACGGTTTATCTCGCCCAAAGAATGCAGCTTCTGTAACATTGGTGGTACATACGCTAAGGAAGGGTTATGTTCAAGTGAGAATAACTCCTAAAATACTTAACGTAGAGTGATAATTTTGATATAATTTTATAGCCTGACTCAAATACTTTTAATTTAATGCAAAAACCTAAGCAAAATGCAGGGGTACTTTTCGTGCTAGAGTATAAAATGTGAAAATATTCAGTCAGTTTTGAGTACAATTTCGAGTTTGCCCACGTTTTTTGGTTCTTTTTACATTTTATTTAGAAAACTTTCGCAAGTTTTTGAAAAGCCTTAACATTTAACTTTGCAATAAAGTCATTTGCATGTATGTAGGTCTCTTGGATTCAAAGATATTTGCATTTTATTGTACATACCCCAGTTCGACAAATCTAAAAACTAAAATGGCCGCCATTCGCGAGGTGTTGGAGTAAGAATTTTTTTAAAAGCAGTTTTGTCGATGAAAATGAGTCTATAATATTCCCTTCAAGTATCGCTAACTCATGTCCGGACACACTGTATATTAATCACATATATCGATAAGTAAGTAGATACAAGTCTCCTCAGACGATACTTATCTAAACTAGTTGAATTGACCCACTGTTTATATTTTGGGTTTTGTTTTGTATACATGAATTACGAGCTCTGCTTTAAAATCAAAAGAACCGCCGGCTGCGCCACATTCGTTATGATAGCCGACTATTATTATTAGTATAATAATCTATGTATTTTATTACAAAGGCCGTGCCGTGGATTCGTTTATAAACGTTACCCGATGCGAACCGACGGGGATGCCCCACAACAATTACAAACATTCTATCGAAATGGGTATTAGCTAGTGGAATCGCGAGTACGGCGGTGGCGCTTACTGGCGGAAAACTGATAAATTGATAAAACTGATGAAAATATTTCAGCAAAAAATTTGAATTTATGAAAAAAAATTTAAAGACGACTACATAAAAGGCGCTTCAAAGGTTTTGCACACAGGCGCTTCATAGGTTTTGCACACAGGCGCTGCAAGGGGTCGGCGCGGCCCTGTTCTAAAGCCCTTTTACCAAAAAAAGATCTGGTACCTGCTCTAATGTGACGAACATCCGTGAGAATTTTAAGAAGTTAAGTCATTAATGCCTACGAATTAAATACTAAACAGCCATAAAATGATAATTTTGTTTGAGTTTATTTTTAGTAGAAATAAAAAACAAAAACATTTGCTAATTTCATCGAAAATCTCTTTGACATTGCAAAAAGAACTTCCCGTACCGGGAATCGAACCCGAGCCTCCTGGGTGAAAGCCAGGTATCCTAGCCACTAGACCATACGGGATACTGATGACTTTTGCGAAATAGCTGTTCAGACCATAGACGAATTATCATCACCTACCACAGTTTTTCGAAACTTTTTTTATAATTAAACAATTCGATTACAATAATTATTATTATTAGAAATTATAGATATTGTGTATTCTTAGTCTAACTTTTAGCAATAAGAAAAACAATCCATAGATGGTTTTGTGCCATTTAAAAATATAACAAACTATAATTGTCCATGACACATTTTAACCAAAGGCGTATCGAGACCAATTTAATAAAACCTTGGACGGACATTGAGCCAATTTTAATAGTACCATCATCGATGTTCTATTGGCAATCACGAGCGATTGGACTGCTGCTTCGTGTCGCGGGTTCGATCCCCGCACGGCACAAATATTATTATCATCTAGGAGCTGTTGTACCGGGTGTTTGTGTGTGTGAGTTGCTATGCTTGTCACGCACCCACGATACAGGAAGAAATTGATAGTGTGGGGCAACGTTTAAAAAAAAAACTAACATGATGAAGTAGACCAGTAGTCATCGATAGAAACTGCATAAGCTTTCGATTGCCAATTAGATGAAAAATAAAAAAGGTACTGTCGAAAGGCGTAATTCTATGGGGGGAGGTTGCGAATCCCCCCCCCCCTTCTAATTTACGACTAATTCTTCAAATGATAATGATATTGATTTTTACTACATTCGAGGCGGAATTCTGAGCCGAGCCGCAGGCGAGCCGATAACTGTTGCCGAAATCTTCTGTTTCTTCTGTGTAAATAAAATAAAAATAAATAGCTAACAATATTACTAAGCGCAAAATTCGAAAAACTCAGGACAAATTCGTCTATTTAGGTATTCTTTTGTGCTGTTCATAACTTTCAGAACAATAAAAAAATTACTTTATTTTCACTTCTTCATTTTTCATTAGCAAATTACTTCTGAACGAATTCGGGCTCGCTTTTGCCTCAATCGTCAATCAATTTTGACATTTGAACGCCGCCATCTTTCTTTATTTAAAACAGTTGTCAAAATAAAGTCCGCCATTTTTAATGCAACAATACAGTGTGCAATAAAATTGAAGTTTCCATCGTTGTGGAGAGCGAACAGAAAGTATTACAAGTGGCAGCCGGGTAACGAGCACTATCGTCTGCGCTGGAACACCAGGTCGTTCCCTTTTAACAAGGATTTAGGTTTGGTGGAACCTTCCCTTCCCATAGATGAAGAGAAAATTTGCAATCAATACAGAGAGGTGAAGAATTCTCTCCGTAATGTAATAAGTAGCGGCTGTGGTTCGGTTTACTTTTTCAAGCCATAAACTACTGAACCGATTTTGATTTTTGGCACGTATATATGCAGAATCTGAATTAACACAGGATAGTTTTTTACCGACTTCAAAAAAAAGGAGGTTATCAATTCGACCCGTATGTATGTAATATTATCAGAACTGCCCAGTTTTCATATATGTTAGTCTATATCAGCGTCTGAACAAATGTGCCAAGTTTCATAAGTGTATGTATGTATGTATGTATGTATGTATGTTTTTATGTTTGTGCACGCATATCTCCGGAACTATAAGTTCGATTTAAGTAATTCTTTTTTTGTTGTACTAGGTATTGTTCAACTTAGGGTACACTGCAAGTTTCATCAAAATCGGTTCAGTAGTTTTAGAGATATGGATTTTTTTATGTTGTGACGGATTACAAGATTAGTGCGTATGTAAGAAAATTTTGTATTTTACAAGAATTTGGGTTGAATATGTAATAAATAAACTAAAAAGGGTAAAATAAAAACTTTTTTAAAAAAAAGTACCGACTTCAAAACAAATACAAAAAAGTTTAAAATAACTTTTCTTTCGGAAGTCGGTGGCTTTGTTTTGTTGTGTCATTGACTATTGCCACCGACTTCCGAAAGAAAAGTTATTTTAAACTTTTTTGTATTTGTTTTGAAGTCGGTACTTTTTAAAAAAAAAGTTTTTTGAAGTTTAAGCAGATAAAGCCGGTCTCGAGACTAAACAGCTACCGTGACCCCGGAACGTAAAGGGCTATTGAAGGACACCGTGGATTATTGTCAGTACAAGTCTGACAGTCTCTCCTGCTGCCAGTCATTTGATGATTTTAGCACGCTTAAAAAAAGCAGATTAAGCCTCTAGTCAGTAGATAAAGGTCTGCTTAAAAAATTCTTTTAAGATCATAAACGTGATAATGTTATAATTGCTATTCAGAATCCATATCAAAGAACTCCTTTAATGATGATTTAGGTATACTTTCTAAGTCATAAACTTAAAATTGACCCTAAAAGGGTGATATTTCACTCAACCCCTAGATAGAAACATTGTTCGGGTAGTAAACGCCTAAGTTAAGAATACAAATGACAGAATTATGTTAGTGGGGCCTTAAGTATCCCTTCGTCTTCATCGTAAAGAATAGAAGTCTAGAAATATCTTAAGTTTCTTGTGAAATTCTCGAAGGAAATTGCGTGGAATAACATAATGTCATGAAATTGTTGAAGTGTAGACTTAATGGCTATCACGATGGTGACAGTGAGGGGTAGAAGGAACTTACACTTTCAAGGGTTAATTTCTGCGGAATTATCTTTACCTTTCATGAATGAAACACGAGAAATTATTTTGAACTGAGTTATAAATTAACTGAGTTGTTGAGTGAGACTGTGGTTGTCTTTTCGAGCTCCAGACTAAGCCCCTCGTACACAAGGCGACGCAAATATCCGATACCTAACGGCTATGATATCCATTGCCGCGTGTCTGTGTACAAACGTCTATGGATTAGTATTGCGATAGTCACCTGGATACCGAAATCGTAAGGTATCGAAAACTTGCGTCGCTTTGTGTACGAATGGGGTAACAGCAATGACTTTCAAAGGTCTACAAATGACAGCCGGGACCAACGGCTTTACATGCTTTCTGAGACACGGGAAAAACTCACTATAATAAATGGTCACCGATCCACAGACCAACCTATCCAAGCGAGGCTTAACTTTGAAGATCGATTCCGTGCAGGTTTCAATATTTAGCCACAAGCTCACGAACCAGAAGAAGTCAGGCAGCATTCGTCATCATCAGCCTATAAATGTTTCCACTGCTGGGGCCATAATCCACCACGCGGGCCCAGTGCGGGTTGCAAGCTGTCACTACATGTCTTCAAATTTTTGGTTCTAGGACATGCCGGTTTCTTCACGATGTTTTCCTGCACCGTTTTGAGAACAGTGGTGATGAAATGAAATACACAAAGTAATGCGCCTGGCTGGGTTCGAACCCACATCTATAGCTTGAAAATCGGGAACGATACCACTGGGCCACCACAGCTCTCTCACATGCAGCATTATAAAAGTATTTTAAAAACCAGAGTTATGACGGGAACCCCTTAGAGGGCCAAAGCCTGCCGGGGTCGCGGGTCGTCAAGGGCTATTATATTGAAGGACACCGTGGATTTTAGTCAGTACAAGTCTGACAGTCCCTCCCGCCCTGCCCGGGGTGGGAGGACTCATTCGATGATTTTATGCAAAAACAAAAAAAAAAGGTTTTGCTTTATCTCCTCCGCTCGCTATACATCCCTGTTCCGTAAGGTCAATGTTTCCCCTCCACCCGGACTAAGTATGTAGATGTACTTTATGTACTTGTTTGCTATATACACAGAACTAACGGGATAATGGGAGACCGATACATCGAGAAAAATAAACTTGTATTCTTTCTCAACTGTATTTGAGTTAAAGAAATAGCTTTTATATTGGATGCAGACGTTCTAAGCCAATCTTAGCGTATTTCTATTGTTTTTTTATCTGTTAGTTGAAGAGTCAGACTGGTTTTATGGTAGTTAATATATCATCATCATCAGCCTATAAATGTTCCCACTGCTGGTACACAGGCCTCCTCTCTGTGAGAGGGAATGGGCCGTAATCTACCACGCGGGCCCAGTGCTAATTGGTAGATGTCACATGTCTTCGAATTTTGGGTTCTAGGACATGCCGGTTTCCTCACGATGTTTTCCTTCACCGTTTTGAGAGCAGTGGTGTTGAAATAAATTACACAAAGTGATGCGTCTGACGGGGTTCTAACCTACGACCTACGTCTTGTAAGTCGAGGCCAATAACATACTTTTAAACAATTATTGCCAGTTTCTTCATTCTGTTAGAAGAATGCTACATTGTGGAATTTTTTAATTAATTTAGAATCGAATCAAAAGTTGTGTAATCGTTTGGGATAACGCCATAAATGCACTTTTTTTATCGGATTTCTTGTAGCAATTGGAAACAGGGTTCGGGCTACGGGTGGTCAGGGTTCTTGAAAGAGAAACATTGGAACAATACTCGCCGTGTCCAGGGATCTGTTCTTCGTGGTTTCACCCCCTCCCTGCTTAGGTCCTACTCGTCCTACCGTGATATTATATAGCCTTTAGCCTTCCTCGATAAATGACCTATCCAACACAAAAATATTTTTTCAATTCGAAAAAGTGGTTCCTGAGATAAGCGCGTTCAACCAAACCAAACAATTAACCAAAACCTCTTCAACTTTACGGATGACGACCAAAAAGTTCCAAAATATGACGGTGATAAGCAAGCATTTGTCACCTTCTAAAATTAGTAACATTTTCCAAAATGATCACTCATGCAAGTCATACATCAATGTACCCAAATCTATCGTGCCTAACGACACCCCGGGTCAACAAGACACAACATATGCCCTAGGGCTTGACACGTTCAGAATAATATTAGGACCCATTAATCATAGTCCAAGTGTCAACCTGGGTCCTGACTCTGACACTGTGACACGGCCTTAGATTATTCTAAGAGGGTTTTGAAGAGGTTACAGGCTTACAGTCCTCTCAAAAGTATTGTACCTTTTTATTACAGCTGCAGTCAAAGAATAAACAGAAATTTTATAATATACAATTACATACTACTGACTTTTTTCCATCGGGGTGGACAAAATACACAACTATTTATGTGGGAAACGGAATGTAAGAATGTACGAAAGGGATGGATATATGAGGAGAGAGCGAGAGCGAGGTGTGAAAAAAGATGGCGGTTTAAGATTTAAAAAGAAGACGTGTCGTAGTTGAGTTATGAAAAATAAATTCATTAAGTGTAAAAAACAAGCTGTTTGACTCTGATCCCACATCCCCACATTTATATTTTTTTTATCACTACTCGAAATCGAAACAGTTGAATGTTATGTATAATGTTAAGTACTTATAACTGAATATTTTCAGAAAACTTTAAAAATTGTGTACAGCTAAATTAGAACAATTTAAAATATCCATAGAGAAACGGAGATTTCTAATTTCTTATTTTATCTTTATTTATGTAAACTGTGCGTCTGAAGTTTCATTAAAATAGGTTCAGTCATTTGGAAATATAAAGACTTGAAAGTTTGTGGCGTACACGCTATTAGCTACTAATCAACCAAACCTAAAATAAACCTTATAATCGCTAACATAAGGATCACTATGACTTGGACAATGTTGCAAGAGCAGTGATTAAAATAACTGAACAGACTGTCTGATGTGAGATTGGCGATAGTTGACGTGTTCGTGGTTACTTTGGCTAGATTTGTAATTTACATAGGTATACTGTGAAGCCTGGTGATGTGGACCTGCCTCGTTCAGACGAGTTTCAGTAAATTACTGTGAGGTTTTAGAGTTTGTGATTTATCTGTGTTTTGTTGTTAATAATTCATCATCATCATCATCACCAGCCTATAAATGTTCCCACTGCTGGGACACAGGCCTCCTCTCTGAAAGAGGGAGTGGGCCATAATCCACCACGCGGGCCGAGTGCGGGTTGGTGGATGTCACATGTCTTCGAATTTTTGGTTCTAGGACATGCCGGTTTCATCACGATGATTTCCTTCACCGCTTTGAGAGGAGTGGTGATGAAATAAATCACACAAAGTAATGCGCCTGGCTGGATTCGAACCCACGACCTACAACTCGTAAGATACCACTGGGCCTCCACTGCTCTCACTCTGTAATAATTAATATATTGGATTTGGAAGCAAATATTTATCGGTGGTGGATTTATAAAACTTTTGGGGCACTTGGTTCCTAGATTTTCAATCAAATGTAACGACCATACAGTCATACGATCAAATTAATACGGAGATCTCAATTATGCTTATCTGTGTTCCTTCAATTGCTTGGTTACCAGTTTGGACATTTAGACTCCGCAGACCCCGCGACCAGTTGTTTAGCCCTCTATGGAGGCCCCGTCGAGGACACGACGCGCCGTCGACCCGGGCATGGTCCACGCACGCCTCAAATAGCTGTCTGCAATCTAATGGAGCCCCTTTAGAGGGCTAACTAAAGCCTGCCGGGGTCGTGAGACTGTCTCGTCAGGAAACCATGACCCTGGAACGTAAAAGAGTATTGAAGGATCACCGTGGATTTTAGAGAGAATAAATCTGACAGTCTCTCCGGCCCTGCCCTGGGTAGGAGGACTTATTTGATGATTTTACCAGGAAAAAAAACTAGCTTACGATAATATTGTGTCTGTAACTAATTTCCTAGTTTCATAAAACCACAAAACTTCTTTTCCAGAAACTAGAAAATCGCGTAATTTCGTATTCACGAACCATATTTCATTATAACCCTGCCAAATTCGATATACGCCTGAGCAGTTGACCGCTCAAATAAGCAGGGGGCGTGGATCTCTCTGCAAGCCCTCTTGCACGTAGTCGGGGTTGCCGGCCAATAACTGAAGGAGCGTTGCACTTTTGGAGATGGTGTAAGTTAGACTGGAGATTTGAATATCTATGATAAGACAGTTATAAGAAAAAACGTGTGGCACTCGGTGACTACCGCGGTAAAGCTATTGCATAGCATTTTTTATCAACTTATGCAATTATAATTATTTATTTATTTATTATACCTGTTTATTACTGTACTAATTAGGCTATGGTCAGCCACGTCAATCAAGTGATACGTCAAGAAACGTTCTCCCTCTCATTCTCCCTCTCCCTCTCTTTCTCCCTCTCCCTCTCCCTCTCCCTCAATAAAATTGCCCCTTGCTCAATAAAAGCATGCTTTCGTGCTAGTAATGAGCACGTCTGTCCGTACCTTTATGAGCACGTCTGTCCGTACCTTTATGATTGCCGAAGTCTCCTGAACTGAAACGACGTTAGACGATGCGTGCTGTCAGATGTGGTCAGGAAATGTCCTTAGGATTTTTCGTTACGTTTTTCGCGCGCGCCGAGCTCAGAGCCTGCGATAAAAGCTATGCACTAGTTTAAAAACTTTGCTCCTCAATACGAATTTCTCCTGCATCATAAAAACAAGGATCGAATTCATAATTTCATATACAAAACTTCCAGACCCGTAACAAATATTTGTAGATCATAAAAATATTCGTACCGTAGCGAAAGAAGCAGCTTTTCGTCGGTACTGAGGCCTTATCATAAGATTTCTGTATTTATTTACAGCGAACCTGAAGTATTTACTGCGTTTATTGTATGGGAAATTAATAAAAAAGCGCATAAGAACGTGTACTAACAAGGAACCGTTTTTTTTTCCATTAAAATAACGTCAATGTTCCCGTTTACTTTACATCACAAAAATTTGGAAAGATATTTTAGGGCTCTGGTGCTGGTAAAACTTATTTCTTCAAACTGACAAAACTACCAAGTTTCAACCCGTGTGATGTAAAAAGACCCATTGATACATTTTTTTCCGCTATCTGTTTTTATTTGCTACCCGCTACATCTTCTGATTTACACCAAAGCTCATAGTGGATTTCAACATCCCGATAGCGCAGAAAACCTACATTATCAAATCTGATCTTTAAACATTTTAAATAAATTGTTGAAGCCGCCATTTGGCAGCGGTAATACTGCATATTTACCAGGGTCATTTAAAGTCTATTTGGTAACGATTTTATATCTCTAACTTAAATGCTGGCTGTAAAACGAATCTTCTATTTTCAAATAGTAAAGTAAAGTGAGGTACTTCCTCAATAAAGTCAACAATGGTTTATTATATTTGTTGTTTTCACCAGTGCAGTGCTATGCATGCATACGCATTCATAGCAACGTAGCGTGTGGAGCTCGTGGCTAAATAATTACAGCTGCCCAGGCCTTCTGGGTTAAGCCACGCTTGCCGAGGTTGGTCTGCGGATGGTTGACCATCTGTCATAGCGAGTTTCCACCGTGCTCCGGAAAGGACGTAAAGCCGTTGGTCCCGGCTGTCATTTGTAAATCTTTGACAGTCGTTACTGTTAGTCAGAAGCTCTAAAGTCTGACAACCAGTTTTACCATGGGGTATCGTATAACACAGTTACTGGGTTGTGCAGGTCCGATAGGCAGTCGCTCCATGTAAAATACTGATATTCAGCTGCATCTGGTTTGACTGGAAGCTGACCCAAATATAGTTGGGAAAAGGCTAGGCAGTTCACACCAACGTAGCATAGCACATATTAGGCGGATGAGGTCCTTAAATGTCAGCCTTTCAGGCCACTGACTTCCTGTAACGACTGTCATAAAACCGTTCAAATGCATTATTGAACAGCTCTTGTCAAGATCAACACAGACCATTAACGTTCAAGAAAGGATATTAAAAATACATAAAGAAATCCGTAAATATGAACCGCAAAATATTAATCCGTTCAACACCCATTTACCATAGTGGTTTCCGCCACGATAGAATTTATTATATTTACTATAGCTTTTAAAACTTGACATTCAATTCAGATTGTACATGTGGCGCCATTTTTTGTAATATGAACGTGTTATCTTCTAGGGAACAGTAGGTACTGTTTTTGCGAATGAAAAGTACCCTTAGTTCGTCTCTTTACACCTGACAACGTATATGCAAAATTTCGAAGAATGATCGGTCGTGGTTTAGGCGTGAAAAGGTAGCAAACGAACTTAATTTCGCTTTTAAAATATTAGGATTAAGGTCAGGGTGGCTAATTCCGTCATAAGAGGCGTAACCGTCTACTTGAAAATGCTCGAAACCTCCCATTTGTAGAGCGACTAACGCCATCTAGTGAATTTTTATTTGAAGTTAAAACTAGAACTGTTTTACCGACACCACTACAAACACTGCAACTCGACTGTTTCGAGCATAATTTTCAAGTACGCCCCATAGACGGAATTAGCCACCCTGACCCTATAACAGTCATCACGCCTGAAGAAACAGGAGGCGAGAGGACCTGAATGACGTACCGTGAGAGCTATTCTGAAGTGAAACAAGACAAAAACTTTTTCAAAAATTCACAGGAGGCTTAAATAGAAAGCCAACACTAAACTAACACGGGTGAAGTTGTGAAGATTAAGAGCGGTAAATGGTAAAGTATGGGACATTTTCGACAAATCTGTTGAACTAGAAAGATTCTAACTATAATAGGTCTTTCGTGAGTTATCGCGTTAGTTTAGTTATTTATCTCCTTGTTTTATGTGTCAGATAAAGTATTAACGACTATTTATTAGAATTACTCTGTTCACTTTGGTAATCACTTTCTGACAAGCTTTAGGGGCAAAAAAAAACTTAGGGCCTTACTTATAAACATTGATTAGACGTTACTTATCTTAAATAGCTCTTAAGTCACTTGCCATCTCTATTCATTAAAATAGAAATGACAAGGACAGGTGATATTTAATCGGTAGCTAAGCAACACAAGTTTTTATAAGTAAGGGGGTTATTCTTTATCTTATTTTTATGTAATCTGGATCTACCTATTAATATACATACTCCAGGAGCTGGATTTTCTTTTTCCATTCTGAAATCTCCCAAATAATAAGGAATGCACTGACAATTTCATAGCAGGAAATCTCTACCTTAAAATCTTATTCAATATCTTAAAATCTCGTCATCACAATCTCGGCAAGTCAATGAACGAGATCTCGAATAGCCAATCTCGTCCCTACGAGCCTTAGCATGTTGACTGCGAGTAGTTATTCTCGACTCAACTAAGATATTCCATGACTCCATACAAAGCCTGCTATAACTTTAAACAAAATAGCAAAAAGCTCACCTCACACCGTGAGAACTAACTTTGCGATCCAATTAACCACCATAACAGAACCATAACCATTTGGCCCGAATATTTACGACAAAAACGATCCGTTTCTATTAGGCTCGTTCACATATAGGACCGTTTTATCCCCTTCGTACACTACGCGACGCAAGTCTCCGATACCTGACGACTTTGGTATCCATTGACGTGTTCCTGTGTACGAACCTCTATGGATTTATAGTGCGATAGTCACCTGGATATTAAAGTCGTAAGGTATCGAAAATTGGTCGCGGGACATAATGTATACCGCGACTCCGGTACACAAAAGGGCTACCGAAGGACACCGTGGATTTTAGTCAGTACAAGTCTGACAGTCCCTCCCGCTCTGCCCGGGGCTGGGAGGACTCATTTGATGATTTACCACGAAAAGAAAAAACGGTGTCGGAAACTTGCGTCACCTAGGGTACGAAGGGGGCTTACGGGACCGCTTCATCGTATACGGTTTTATTCGGCGACGACGTATGTAGAAGAGCGAGTTCACACACAAGACAGTATTACGGATATCTGACGGGGCCCTCATAGAGGGCCAAAAGCCTGCTGGGGTCTCGGGACTTTCTAATCAGGTAATTGTGACCCGTGAACGTAAAGGGCTGTTGAAGGAACACCGTGGATTTTAGTTAGTACGAGTCTGACAGTCCTCTCCGCTTCATCCAGAGGGGAGGACTCATTTGATGATTTAAAAAAAAACACAGTATTAGGTTTGGATCCAGTAAAAATACTGATCCCGCGCTTTATCGTACCTATACATTTTGAGATGATATTTCTATTTTTGCAAGTAGGTTATTATTATACACATTTTTACACGTCGTCTTTTTACAAACTAAATGAGGCCGGTGTTTCGTACCTGACTAATCTGAGAAGCAACAGCTGAAACAAACTCAGAGGTCACTGTATTTTTTTTAAATAAAGGGCGATAAAGTCCTCGTTTACACAGAGCATCCGTAATTAATACGCATGCTCTGTGTAAACGAGCCCTTTATCATCAAATCCGGCGAAGAGATCCGACGGCTTGTCAATACGGGTCCTTTTGTGGATCGTAGTATGTGACCTTATATGGAAACTTGGAATCTTACAACTCGTTCAAAACGAGATGACTCAGTACTTGCTTTGATATCATGTGCTTGATATGATTTGTGACCCTGTTTTCTCTTGAAGAGTTTGGTGCGAAATGTTTTCTGCTAATACGGCGTGCTCTCAAAACGGTGAAGGAAAACATCGCGCATCGTGAGGAAACCGGCATGTCCTAGAACCCAAAATTCGAAGACATGTGACATCTACCAATCCGCACTGGGCCCGCGTGGTAGATTACGGCCCACTCCCTCTCACAGAGAGGAGGCCTGTATCCCAGCAGTGGGAACATTTAAAGGCTGATGATGATGAATACGGCGTTCAAAATTTTCTGACTGGGTCTCTATCTAGCACATGTCAACCTTTCAGACTACTTCGTTCTTATAACGACTGTCATTTAATTGATAATGTATTATTTTAACACTAAAAACATCATTTACTTTGTTCCAGGCATACACACCAACCGGCTTCGAGAAATATGGCTGTTCATGCACCGTGGCTGACTACAGGGTTAACTTCTCTGTGTGGGATACGTCGGGTGAGTCTCCATTTTAACCTTTTATTTTACGATCTCTCAGTCTCAGTTCTCGATCACTGCTTACGATTTCTGACGCAATTTGCGTCAAGCGCCACTTTTATACTTTACGTATTTTCGCTGTACAAGTCGCATCTTGTTAATGCGTAGCGTTTTTCTCTAAACGTGGGCTTTCACAGTTAGGACATTCGGTGTGGCTTCAAACGACTTCTGTCAAATGGATGGATTTAAGCACGATTGAAAATAAAGAGTTTACATCATGCCAATTGATTTAACATTCACCATACTTCGCTGTCTATTTAACGCTATAGCGTGACCGTGAATGTCTTAAATTATTTCTTTCATTTCTTATTTGTGTAGGTAGTTGCTGTTTCAATTGAAATAGAAAAAAAAACGTTGCCCCACACTAGGAATATCTCCTGTGTGGTGGGTGCGTTTACAAACATATAAACTCACATACACAAACACCCAGACCCGGAACAACTACTTGTAGGTCATACAAATATTTGTACCGTGCGGGGATCGAACCCGCGACATGCTGTGCAGTAGTCGATCACTCCTTTCATTTCTAATTTGTCTAGTAACTGATTCATAACCGTGTCGCAAGTAGGCAAAAGGCTAGGTGGCTTTAAAATTCTCCTTCATTATCGCCTAGAAACCATTTCAAAAGAAAATCAAAACCGATACCAATTTCTGAACCAAAATCAGCACTACTTTTGAATACACTTCGTTAAAGCTGGAGTCTCGATAAACTTTTCTACAAAGAAACTGATCACAAAGTCCTGTCAGTCTGTATTGCACTTTATAATGGCTCCCCAGCGAATTTATTCACTACAATATTATTATAACTAATTTCTACAAATTGGCTTTCAAAGGACAGAATAGTTATTAGATGGAATTTATTTCAATCTCTTTTTTTCTGGGACTGGCACGCCGCAATTGCGGCGATAAGACCCCTTTTTGAGGAGTGGCTGGATAGGCGTCACGACGTCTTCACCTTCCGCTTGACACAGGTCCTAATCGGACACGGATGTTTCTGGAGGTTCCTGTGTCTGATAGGGAACGAAGAAACGCCGGGGTGTTACCACTGCAAGGATCACCCAGAGGATATGGTGAAGCATACGGTGTAGATCTGTCCCGCTTGGGCAGAACACCGCTGTATCTTCACAGAGGCGGCGATATCTCGCGCCCGGCATTGGTCAAGGTCATGCTGTGGAGCGAGACGGAATGGGAAGCGGTCGCCTCCTTCTCTTCTTAAAAAACATGTAATTTATCAACCTTCTTTGAACAAATTACCTAACATGTTTTAAAGGCAACCAATACGCAAGAATCTATTCATAGCTAGCTAACTCCAACTGTATAAAAACCCTTTTTAATAAACGCAACGCAACTGTTAGTTTTCCGTCGTATTGACGCCGACGTCGACTCTCATACGTCGCAATATTCACATGTTTTTTTTTATACACTACGTAAACATTGGGCGAAACGACTACGCCGAATATAGGTAGGTACGCCGTATATAAGGGAGGTCGTACTGTATACGTCTAAAGTCGTACCATAAACGACGAAATCAAATTTCAAACTGCTGCAGTTATAATGTATTTTAAGTCCGCAATTGGTTGTGATTTTGAAGTTGCGATTGTTTAATGGAAGTTTGTAATTAGTTGTAATTTAAGTATTTTTTTAGGCATCGTCATTTAACTCTTTTTCATCTTTTATAGCAATCTAAATTAACTTGGCTCTGAATTAGACTGCCAGCACCTTCGGAAGCGTCCATCTATTCCTGTAGTGTAAAATCGGCAGGACACCCAGATCCATTATGAAATCGTTTCTGGATTTAGCTATTAAATTTAACGAATCTACATGAAAGACATCATCATCTGACCTGTCCTGACTGTCTATCTGACCTCCATAACCTAGCAACTGGGTAGTATTATTTGAAGACTTGTTGTCAGATTTTCGAGCTTACTAACAGTAACGACAGCCAAAAATCTACAATTAACAGTCGGAACCAACCACTGTTATTAGTTGTCATCGGTATCAAAGACAGTTGCACAATAATTGTACAACCACACATACTTAATCACAAATACAACGATGAGCCGCCTAATTCAGAGGTTTACAACCTCTTAAAACGCAGCTAAAGTTAACTTACGTTTTTTTTATTTAAGGCGACAATATTTTATTTACGGACCCAATGTTTTGTGCCTCTGTTGTGCTATTCTTTTAAAGTCAACGCCGTGGCAGCACTGCAAACTACGGTTTGGCTTCAGCGAATTTTCGACTTTCCGCTCAAGAACATAAAGTTGTAATTTTTTTAAAGACAAACAGTTTCAGTCCTCGTCCTTGAGACAGTTTGTCTTTACTTTCTTTTTTCAACTTTATACCTTTGAGCATAAAGTATAAACTCGTCGACGAGTTCGTCGTAGAATCTCAGAGAATAGCACTGCTGTACAAGTTACGACCAACCTTGACGGTGCATCGTTAGGTTAGCTTTTGTGAAGTTAAGCTATTGTAACTTATATTTTAGTCGCTTCGTTTGAAACTTTACTGAAGTTATCAACAGCCTTCGGCTTTCGCTCAAATATGTTGGGGTTGGCTTCCAGTCTATCTAGATTAAGCTGACTACCAGTTTTAAACAAGCTGCCTAGCTGACTTCCACAACCCAATTATTGGGTTAATAGTTTAATACACTGGCGAGACTGATTTATAGAATGTCCTCCAACCCGTAAAAACTGACGAGACCCCC
The DNA here is from genome assembly GCA_950005045.1 of Agrotis exclamationis. Classification (NCBI taxonomy): domain Eukaryota; kingdom Metazoa; phylum Arthropoda; class Insecta; order Lepidoptera; family Noctuidae; genus Agrotis; species Agrotis exclamationis. Next base: position 3,482,584 of record OX465433.1, on the reverse strand, counting down.
TTAGAGAGCCGAAACCTGACGGGGTCGCGGGACTAACGGGTAACCCCCCGGAACGTAAAGGGCTATTGAAGGACACCGTGGTTTTAGAAGTAGTCAGTACAAGTCTGACAGTCCCTCCTGCCCTGCCCTGGGTGGGAGGACGCATTCGATGATTTTAGCACGTAAAAAAACGCGCCCCTTAGGTATTTAACTCAAATATCCTGAAATATACCTTCTCTGGCATTAACCTATTTAACATTAAACTGACATTTCCAGCCTATAAGCTATTCACAAATCAGAGCTGCAAGCTACGCCCCAAGCTAATAGAATCAACACAGTCTACTGCCGGCAGCATATAATTATTGGATTAGCTCGTGTGTCTAACGTGCCTGTACTTAATTACCAATGCTATCAGTGTTCAGCTTGATAAGGATCTGTGTTGATAAGGAATAGCTTGTATGTTTCTAGTTCTACGTTTACATGTATGGTTAATACGGTTAAATGATGTTTATTTCGAGTATCATCATCATCAGCCAATAAATATTCCCACTGCTGAGACAAAGGCCTCCTCTCTGTGAGAGGGCCATAATCCACCACACAGGCCCAGTGCGAGTTGGCAAATGTCTCATGTCTTCGATTTTTAGGTTCTAGGACATGCCGGTATCCTCACGATGTTTTCCTTCACCGTTTTGAGAGCAGTGGTGATGAAGTAAATTACAGAAAGTAATGCACCTGGCTGGGTTCGAACCCTCGACCAACAACTCGTAAACATAAAATAGAATTTAGAGTGCATGCAAATGTCCGGCCATTTGTCTCGCTAACAAGTGCGTGTGGCCATAGATAAGAACTCAGTCTAGCAATTTGTTCAACTATTAACAATTTTATGCTTCACTGGTTCAAGGGAAATCTAATAGACATGCGAATAGCACTTGTCAATTTTATTAAATTACTAGCACTCTACCCGCGACTTCGTCTGCGCGTGTTTCTTACTTCAAATTTAGTGAATTTAAATGCCAAGTCACCCCTCCTTATTGGATAATTTTGATCTTAAAATGTACCCAACTAACATTGTAACTTTAAAAAAATCTTTCGCATTGTTCTCAAGCACACTGCGAGCCTAGCGCGATGGCGGCGGCGGGCGCGGAAATATTGAATGTATGAAATCGCCGCTCGTGGCCATACTGAAGTGACTAAGGCGGGGGCCTAGCGCGATGGCACAAGCGATTTTGCGAGCCTAGGCGTTGCTAGGCAACAACCGATACAATGGGCAGGTATATCAAACCTTTTCGGTCTTTTAGTAGCGCCATCTAGTTACCAGAACATGCACTAAAGTACTACCGTTGGATGTTTTTGTACATATTTAAATTATTTTTACCATACTTGAGTAGAAAAATGTAGAATGTTTGATAATTTACCTGTATGCAATCCTAAACAACCTATACATTTTAAAATTAATTTCTTTAAACAAGATTTATAGAAACTACTTTGTACCACCGGTTCGCAACACCTGAATTCGCCGCTACAAAAACAAACGCTTGATCGGCAGTGTGGACACAGATCGCGCCCGCCGTCGCGCCCGCCACCGCGCCCGCCGCCGCCGTCGCGCTAGGCTTCCAGTGTGGACACACACATTGAAGAAACATTCACAAATCATTTGATAAAGATTTTCATAATTAAGCCCAATAACCCATCTACAGCCCTTTTAAGGGAAAATTCATTATTTAATGACCTTTATCAAATTATTAAGTACTATAAAAAACTTTTTCAAAAAAAATGTAACCGACTTAGCAGGCGGTTACATTTTTGTGAAAAAGTTTTTTTTAATTTACCCTTCTTAGTTTGAATATTCAACCCAAATTCTTGTCAAATACAGAATTTTCTTACATATGCTCTAGAATATTATTATCCGTAGCACCGGTTACAACAACGCCCGTGCACACAATAAGCCAAAAATGCTAAAAGCTACTGAACGAAACTAAATGTTTTTTATGGGACCAAATGGCAGGTATACTGCATCGAAAAATAACCCATATGGGTGCAAAGTTCTCATCAATTTAAATAAATGAAGTCCAAATACGTGGGTAGTTGCTGTAAACCGTTGAGGAGTTTCCTGAACAGTTCTTCGTCTTCATCATCAGACCCCTAATGACAGTTACAACTAATCTAGGTGTAAAATCCTTATCAATACAAATTAATCAAGCTCAAACACAAGATAGCTGCTGTGAATCGTTAAGGAGTTCCCTCGACTGTCTCTCGGCTCCATCATCAGATCAAGTCCAGACCTTTAATAATAATTTGTTATGCTTTAAAATTCCTAATGAAAAAACTTACAAACGCACTAGTCGTCCCTACGATTTTTTATAGTTTCCCTCGATTTCTCTAGTCTTCCATCATCAGACCTTGATATCCTTATCATGGACCACCTCTGAAATATCTTCTTTCCAACAAAAAAGAATCATCGAAACCGGTTCATAGACGACGAAGTTCTGCGCGAACAAACATAAAAAAACATATATACGGTCGAATTGAGTAACCTCCTTTTTTAGAAGTCGGTTAAAAAGAGAAACAGTTTTGGTTTGGCTTTAAGATCCTAACTAAACAGGACAAATAAAGTCGGAGAAAAGGTTATTACAAACTAATTTTCCGATTTTCACCCCGCTGGGGGTTGATTTTTGAAATGATAATAATTATATGTATAATTATCCTGTATTCGATTTTGAGATGTATTTGCCATGTTTTGAGTTGATCGAAGCAAACAGTAAAATAAAACTTAATCACCCCAATTTACCAATTTAGGGGGTGATTTTTGAAAAACCCGCAAACACGTGTTTGATTATTTTTGATCTAATTTCTATATACTGAGTTTCACATTCATCGGTTAGCGCGTTATGAATTTCCCATTCAAACTTTAACATCGTCTAGATTACCAATGAAGGGTAGTTTTAAAAAACTAATCATGCCCATCTTTTATTTACTCATATTCGCATCAAATTTCAAGTTTATAAACCTAAGGGACAAGATTTTACATCCAAAGGTACCCCCCTTATATGTGGATTTTCGCAAAATCCCTTCTTAGTGCTGATCTACATAATAAATTGCAACTACCGACCAAAATTCAGGTTATATGTTTTGCGGTTAAAGTTTTGCTTTAAACTTGAACACCCCTTTTCACTAACTTGGGGGATGATTTTCGAAAAATCCAAAAACACGTGTTTAATTATTTCTGATCTTGTTTATAAATACTGATTTTCACATTAATCAACTTACGCGTTATATGATTTTCCCATACAAACTTTAACTACGCCTAGATTACCAATGGAGTTTTAAAAAAATAATAGTGCCAATCTTTTTTACCGACTTCAAAAAAAAGGTGGTTATCAATTGGACCCGTATGTATGTAATATTTCCAGTACCCTGAGCACGAGTTTTCAGTATTTGAGACGTAAAGTAAACTGGAACTTTGACAACTTCAAATTGACAATTTTCAAGGAAAAAATTAGTTCCTACTTCGCACACCAGAGGCGCTGTTCCATTTTTTCATACAAGAAACGCTGTAAATACTGGAAAAACGCTGTAAAGTAAAAGAGTGAAAACTCGTGCTCAGGGTACAGAACTGTTTTCGTATATGTTAATCTATATCAGCGTCTGAACAAATGTGCCAAATTTCAAAAGTGTATGTATGTATGTATGTTTTTATGTTTGTGTTCGCATATCTCCGGAACTATAAGTCCGATTTAAGTAATTCTTTTTTTTGTTGTACTAGTAACACGGATACCCACATAATTGGAAAGTCAAACCTACATTGACGCCCAAAGAAAATCGACGGATACCCACATAACATATTGACGACCAAACCAACATTGGTGTTGACATTTATATTGGCATACCTTCAAATTTTGCACGGCCTACCGTAAAATTGTAAGGAGTACCCACTTAATTGTGAAGATGTCAGTAACAATGACACAAGAACAGTTAAACAGTTTACCGAGTGGTATCACCTCGACGCAAAGTAACAACATGAACGGAGCAAGTTTTGCTCGTTGTTCCAAGCGATTTGATGGAGCCAGAGACTACAACAGAGTGGAAGAATTTATAAACAGTATTGTTGTTTATAAAAAAATTGAACATATTTCCGATGAAGACGCGTTAAAAGGATTGCCATTATTGTTGAATGGTACAGCAGCAACATGGTGGCATGGAGTAAAAAACGACGTCAAGAAATGGAGCAATGCTTTAGAGGCAATACGTTCGGCTTTCGCGCCTAAGAAGCAGCCTCATGATGTTTATTTGGAGTTCTTTGGAAAAAAGCAAACGACGGAAACAATTGACGAGTTTGTTTACGAAAAACGTGCCCTTCTCTCTCAACTACCAAACAAAAGGAATAGAGAAGAGGAACACCTAGATTTTGTGTATGCTCTGCTAAAGATTAGCATTAAGAAGCAGGTTGCCAGAACCGATTTCAAATCATTCACGGAGCTACTTGTAAAAGTACGTCATTTAGAAAGTCTGGAAGAAGAATCACTGGCGAGTACAAATTGTTCAATTGTAGAACGTGGCTCTAAAAAGTTCCCCAAACGCTACGCATTCTGCGGGAAAAAGGGCCATATCATTGAAGAGTGTCGGAAACGCTTGGCAGAATCAAAGACTCAAGCTACAGTAGACACTACAGCCACCGAGACCCCAACAGTGTCATGCTACGGATGTGGTGAAGAAGGAGTTTTCCGAAGCAACTGTAAAAACTACAAGAATAAGGAAACCCCACCTAAACCAGTTGCGTTCCATACTGTGGACATTACGGAATTAGTACAGGACAGTGCCAAGATTCCAACAATTGAAATTTCTTACAAAATGGAAACAGGTCATGCATACATCGACACGGCTGCAAGAACCAGTATGCCAAGTACACAATTATATAAGTTGTTAATAAGAAATGGTGAGACATTCCATTCAAAAACTGCAGAAACAATCTTGGCCAATGGAACCTTCCAAACCCGAATAGTGCTCACCACCACCACAGAGATAACTATGGGTAAACGTTGCCTCCCAATAACGTTTACTATACTCCCTGATGCAACTGATAATCGTACAATACTCGGAATTGACTTTATAGGAGCTGCAGGAATAATGCTCAACTTACCTCAGCGAGTTTGGTTCTTCCTGGACGAACCTAATGAAGAACACAGTTTCCTACAGTTAAGAAATGAGAAAAAACTCTTCAAGGCAGCTGAAAGTTTATCATTTGAAGCAGGCGAGACATCTCCACAATCCATGTCAAGCTTCTTACAGTGGGCCAAAGATCTGCAATCCATGATCTCTCCACTTCCTCAAACACCGTCGCCGATGAACGACTTTGAAGACAGTCCACCGCCTGCGAAGATACCAAAGTAGAATCTTAAGAGGATGGCGACACCACCACGCCCTGTTCGTCCTCGTGAGCCAGCAGACGAAGAATCTCGCCAAGATCCACGTATAAAATATGTTCCAATAAACAAAATGTCATTCTATTCTGATTGATATTTTATTACACCCAACTGAAGAGAAATTACTATCTGAAGATGAAAAGTCACTATTTAATAATTTGCTGATAACCTATAGCGACGTATTTAATAAAATTACAAAACCAATTTGTATAATTTTAAAATTCAATATACTCCAGGGCGGACCAACGTTGTAGCAGATACTTTGTCGAGACTACCATGCTCACATGACGTTGAAGAATGTACTTCATGTTTTAAATAAATTGAACTACCAAAGTACAATGAAAAACAAATTCGTGAAGAACAACTTGAAGATGATGAACTTAAAGTGATAATAAATGCTCTTGAAGTAGAAAATGAAACAGAAAATTATATAGAATGGTCTAAAAAAGGTTTAGTATTTACTCCACAAAAGTGTGTATTATATCGCTTCACAACAGATCAAGAAGACGATAATGCAAAACTACTTATACCATCACAAGAAAAACAAAACATATTAATTGTGCGTTCTAGTCATTTACGACTAGAACGCAAAATTAAACGTATTACATCAAAATTCTATTGGAAAGGATTAAGAAAAGATGTAATTAAGTATGTGAAGGATGTCAAAAATATAAACCATCAAATAGAAAGCCTGCAGGGTTACAGCAGTCAACAGCAAATAATCACAGATTCGAATTACTCTCTATAGATCTTTTTGGACCTTTACCAAAAGCAACAACAAAGCAGGAGGCAACAACACAGAAAAATGGATCTTTATTGTTGAAGACACAGCTTCTCGATGGGTTGAACTTTTTGCTATTAAGGAAACCACAGCTGAAACATGTACATTAACACTTTTAAATGAAGTATTTCTTTGCTATGGTTTGCCAAGGAAACTTATAAGCGACAATGGAGTACAATTCATATCAGCAATAATGCAAAAACTATCTTATTGTTCCAATACAACACATTCTGACACCAGTATACTACCGTGATCCCAATATTGTAGAAAGGGGCAGCTAATTCTGAACCTACGAATAAGTACGACTAACTCCAGTTCGATAGCCTAGCGGTCTTCTGGAATTAGCCAGCTAGGGGAGGTCTGAAGGGCGATAACCACGCAGTCCCTTTCATCCCTCCACTTAGGGTTGCGACTATCTTGATTTGTTTATAATAAATTAATGTAACAGTGAAGTTGCCAATAAATAAATAAAATCATCAAGATCACCGGGGCTAATTTCACAACCAGCAACCCTACACCTCTTTTTTATCATGTTAAAATCATCAATATTGAATCCCAATGCAGGGCGGCGAGAGGAACACTGTCAGAACTGACTAAAATCCACGGTAATCCTTCAATAGCCCTTTACGCTCCAAGGTCACGGTTTCCTGATAAGACAATCTCACGACCCGGGTGGCACTACCTCTACAAGACATTAGGATACCTATGACACGTTACTAACATGTTTTAAGAACATTGTAGCTCACTTTCATGCTAAATAGTAAAAGCCTTGAAAGAAAAAGTTACTAAAACTGCTAGTTAGGAGAAAATAAGTATCTAATTTTATACAAAAATGATTTTGTTTATGTACAAAGTTGCCTTGAGTTTTTAAAAGCTGATAAAACTTACTGTACTTTTAGTAACCATGTGTTAGTCATATGCCAGAAAAATGGTTAAATCTCAAACGGTACTAACGCTACGCTACTACATTAACTTATCTCAATCTATCATATTTGTATAAAGGTGCTGATAATTTTGAGCATTAACTTGTAACAGAACATCGAGCATTGGCTTTTATTAATTTTGCCGAACTGAACAACGAACAGAGTCGAGCATAGAGCCAAACATAACTACGAACATTTTCACCATCTTTCTAACGAACGCTCTAACCGATATTCGTCAACATTTTTCTTGATGAAGATGTTAGACTTCAAAGTCGGCTCGGCAAATAGCGAGACAGAACGTCCGAAAGAATGCTCGCTTAAACGCTCTCGTTTGTTAGGGTTCCGTAGCCAAATGGCAAAAACGGAACCCTTATAGATTCATCATATCTGTCTGTCTGTCCGTCCGTATGTCACAGCCACTTTTTGTCGAAAGTATAAGAGCTACGAGTATCCTGTTGAAACTTGGTAGGTAGATGTAATAAGTAAGATATAATGCGGTTTGCATTAGGATTTTCACGCAAAAATAAAAACAAAACAAATTTTGGGGTTGCCCCCCATACTTAGAATTGAAACTCAATCGGCTTTATTACAAAACGTGGTTTAACTTAGACCAAGGTTTAAATCAAAAATCAATTTTTGAATTTCGAACTTTATTCCAACTGCTATAAAATTCTAATATGCACATTGACAACTTAGACCGGGATCTAAACTCGGTTTTTGTATTAATAACTTTACGACAGTAGAAATAAAGTTCGAAATTCAAAAATTGATTTTTGATTTAAACCTTGGTCTAAGTTAAACCACGTTTTGTAATAAAGCCGAGAGTGTTTTTTTTTCACCATACCCATACGTGTGAGGTATCTATGGATAGGTCTTTAATAGTACATTGTTATCCAAGGCGTGAAAGTTACTTATTTACGTCCCGAGACGGGGTTTGGCGCCCATAACGTAGTGAGGGCGCTAATAGTTCGAGGGACTAAATAAGTAATTTACCCGAGGTAAACACTGTGCTTTTCATTGCGAATACGAGGAAAGTAAAATTAACAACATACATTTTAGCTAAAGAAAATTAATAGATTTAAAAAATCTAAAAACCCACGTTTTTAAATGTCCTAAAAAGAAGAAAATAACCCTACGGGGCTGAGAGAGGGGCCACTCAAAACGTGGGGGCGTATATTATATAAGGGATTATTTATGGGATATATTTACATGACGTGAGATCGTAGGTGTAACTTGCAAAGATACGCCCCCACGTTTTGAGTGGCCCCTCTCTCAGCCCCGTAGGGTTATTTTCTTCTTTTTAGGACATTTAAAAACGTGGGTTTTTAGATTTTTTAAATCTATTAATTATTTTATTATTTTTATCATTGTTCATCGGGTTTGAAGCTACCTATTTCAGCCTGCTAGCTTATCGGGAAGTGCCTCAAAGCCTGGCCGCCATCTTGGACGTCCGCCATATTGGATTAATAGCCTAGCCTAGCATAAGCCACATGACTATTTTTTTCGTATTCCTGACAGCAAACCCTTTCATTTGATACCCATATCACGGGGGTGGATTTCAAACAGCCAGTCTACCATCTTGGACGTCCGCCATATTGGATTTAAGTCACGAGACTATTTTTTTCGTACTCCTGATAGCAAACCCTTTCATTTGATATCCATATCACAGGGGTGCATTTCAAATAGCCTGTCTGCCATCTTGGACGTCCGCCATATTGGATTTAAGTCCCGTGACTATTTTTTTCGTATTCCTGACAGCAAACCCTTTCATTTGATACCCATATCATGGGGGTGGGTTTCAAACAGCCAGTCCGCCATCTTGGGGACGCCGCCATATTGGATTTATTATGACGTTTCTTAGCTAGTCATGTATTGTCATCAGAACTCAAAGCGTGTACGAAATTTCAGCCTGCTAGCTTATCGGGAAGTGCCTCAAAATTGAGTTGCAAAAGTCCAACCGGAACGACAAACAAACAAGAAAAGTGAGTGTATAAAAACGTGGGAAAAATGAGTGTAGATCGGATTGTCACTTTGCCGCTTGTTTTTTACCCGACTGCGCGACGCAAAGGAGGGTAATGTGTTTATCAGTCTATGTATGTATGTATGTATGTATGTATGTATGTATGTATGTATGTATGTATGTTTGTTTCTATGTGGCGTTCTAAAGACCAAACGCGTAGGCCGATTTTGATAATTCTTACGTCAATCGATTCGTCTTAACCTTGCGAGTGTCACTAAAGACATGACAGTACTCAAAATTCACCACAGCGACAACCAGACGCCATATTGTCAAAATGAAAAAAATAAAAGTCGATGAACTATGTCAAGTGGGGTGTCGTTGAATAGGTATTTTAAAATCATCTTTAGGTTTCTTTGATCATTTTTCATTTAAAACCATAGTTTAGGATATATAACGATTTAAAGTTGTTTAACAAAACAATCATTGTCGTTAATTTTCTTACCTATTGATTTAAGTTTTTATTTCAAGTAGGTATAAACGATATACAAACAAAAAAAAACAGTGAACAATGAATCGTAACTAAAAAGTGTAAAATAAAAAAAATAATTTAAGAAAAACAAAAAACCCGACTGCGTAAAAACTAATTTTGAAAAATACGTGAAAAAGTTAACTTATATAAAAACTAAAAAGAAAGAAACAAGCCCAACAGAACAGCAGGAAGAAGCAGAACAGAACGACTCACAGTCGGGGCCCCTTGGGAAGATTTGATTGGTAAAATTTGAATGGGCCCCGACTGTGAGTCGTTCTGTTCTGCTTCTTCCTGCTGTTCTGTTGGGCTTGTTTCTTTCTTTTTAGTTTTTATATAAGTTAACTTTTTCACGTATTTTTTTTTTTAATTTTGGTGCTGTGGTCGTCCACCTATACAGCCAGGATTTTTCATGTTCATTATTTAAAAATTGGCAAAGATTTTGTCGAAATCTGTATTATTTTAGAGAAATAGTTGAAACTAAATTATTTTAAAGTCATTATTTATATTCGATACTTAACTTTATGTTATTTTAATTTTAAATCGCTCTGTAATTTCGTGGCTGTATAAAAAGTTTGAACATGGTTCAATAGACATGTCACAATAGAACTAGTTTTTTTTTCTTAAATTTGGCAGCTGTCAGTTGAAAGCGATTTTCCCTAGGGCGGCAATGGATAACTTTCAAACGGCTAATCAGACATGTAATGACCTACTTTCAGAGTATGAGTAATGAAAAATTATATTGAGGTTACTAATTATAATTTTTTTCTAAACTGAACAGTTTGCACGAGAGACACTTCCAAAGTGGTAAAATGTGTGTCGTCGTCCCCCCCCCCTGTATCTTCTAAAATAAGAGAATGATAAAACTAAAAAAAAATGTAGACCTCAATAAAAACTTCCAACGAAAATTGGTTTGGATGAGATGCAATTAGCAGTTTTTGAGATATACTTAGTACATTTTCAAAAACCGCAAATATAACTTTGCCATTCATACAAACACTATGAAAAACAAAGTTATTTTTATTGTTTGTGTATATTACTTAGATTAGGGATATCCCTAATCTATGCTTGCTACTACGGACCCTTCATGGGCAAGTCCAACTCGCACTTGGCCGGTTTTTCATTTATCGCGAGGAGACATTCAGCCAGAGAGACAAGTCAGAGGTCGGCAACCTTTGGATGGCAAAGGCCTGAAAGTGGCGAAATCAAGTTACGGGCGGGACGCAATTTTATTATTTTCTCCTTATTTATAAAAGAAAATCTTTAGTTTACGAATGAATCACAAGGAGGCTACAAGGAGGCAGATGGTGGGTAATAAAATTTTGTACTTAGACCACTTTTTTTTTTTTAGCGTGGTAAAATCATCAAATGAGTCCTCCCTCCCAGGGCAGGGCGGGAGGCACTGTCAGACTTATACTGACTAAAATCCACGGTGTCCTTCGATACCCTTTATGTTCCGGGGTCACGGTAATGAGATAAGTCCCGCGACCCCGGCAGGCTTTGGCCCTCTAGAGAGGGGGCCCCGTCATTATGCTGACGCTCTTTGAGGCGCGCGTGGAACACAACGCGCCGTCGACCCGGGGTACTTAGACCACTGGTGGGGAACTGGGAACCACGATCGGCATACACTGCAGGCAATAAAAACTATGCCTACTAAAACTTTGAAGTAGAACTAAATAATACATGGCGTTAAAAAATAGAGAATCAAATCAAACAAACAAAAAAAAAAAACAATTTTCAATCTTAGCAGTAAAAATTGAAAGCTCCTTTTCATAAAACTATCACTCGAATCGTTATTTTTTACGATGTTCTATCAAGTGATTGTCCCTAAAAAATTGGAACGGCTCTTTCAGATATAACTGTGGGAGATTGTTTACCAGCAATATTACCAGGAGACAATAAACGAACGAAATAAACAGCTTTTCTCAATCCCCAAATGAACAGTTGCCAAAGTTGTTTAAACAGACACGAGAAGTCTATACTAATATTAAAGTTTGTATGTTTGTGAATTTCGCAAGTAAGCTCGTGGCTAAACAGTAACAGCCCCAGGGATTGACTTACAAGGTTTTTTTGTGGCCGGGAAATCTTCAAATGGCTTCTCCTGCTGTGGAAGAAGCGTAGAAGAGAGTACCAGACTCCTACTGACTAAGAAACACCCTGTTCCTTCAAAATTAAATACCCTTTGTGTAACAGGGCCTTTCTCTCTGTAAAAAATCCCGGAGAACTGGTTTTTCATGGTTAAGCCACATATACCTAGGTTGGTCTGTGTATGGTTACAAACGAGACCAGTTGGTACCAGCTGTCATCTCAAGATCTTTGACAGCCGCTAGTACAGGCAGTCGATGCCTCAAAAGTTTCACAACCAGCCTTACCAAAGGATTTCGTATATCCAGTACTAACTAGTACTGGGTTTACTAGATTCTTTCAATCCAGCTGGATTGTGGAGTTCAGATAGACAGTCGCCCCATGTAAATAATACTGACTGACTCAGGTTGCCGATCGGCGCCCCTTTTATACCCCGGCCGGACCCACTAGATGTTTCTAGAAGATGGTCAAATTTTAATGTTCTGGAAACATCCATAGACTTCGACATAGTCCCATACCTTCTGGAACATTCCAGAACCATCTCGAAACATCTAGAACAGGGTAGAACTTTCTAGAAACTTCCAGACCAATCTTCAGTAGAATTGTCGAGAACCTTGTGGAACCTTCGCGTCGAGAAGCTGATTGGTCTCGCAATCCGATCGACGTAACAATATTTAAAAACGTTACCTTTGGATAATTTGAAACAATAACACGAGTGGATCCGCATGCCAAAGTAACTTCATGATAATTCAAAATATTGGTGCATTTTATTGTCCTCAAGTGTGCAATCTGAACTTCAAGTACATCCCAAGTAGCACAGAAGTGCTGAATAGTAGCTGAATAACTGTTCACATGTGAATCTTCAGCTGAATAAGCTTCTGAATAAGAGAGTTAGAGGCGCCTACTCAGCTGATATAACTCTGATTTGGGCACAAATTAAGCAGCTGTTAGCTGAATAATGTACCTGGTTGCACTATATCAGCATTATTAGAGGTAACAGTCACCCCAAGAGCTGAATAATGAGAGTTTATCAGGGTATGTGTTACCTTTAATACACCATAAGGTCTGAATAATAGGGCACTTGTTACCTCTTCTTCAGCACAAAATACACTCCAGGATATTAGTAACTCTAATATGGAACTGGAAATTCACAAGTGGCAAAATTGTGAATAATTTTCACGCTACTACTTATATAAATTATTTTGATGTGTTTTGTGTGAACCATTTTGTAAAGTGTTTGTGGGAAATAGGCAAATAATTATCGGATTTTCCTCCATGTGCATGAAATTCGAATGGGAAAGAGAGTTTATTGTCAAATACTATATAATTATAGACGAATATTTTCACGCGCTCTCAAAATATCCCTGTTTACTTGAAAATTATAGTATAAAATAGATTGATTATATTATTAAAAATAATTAAGTCTTTTTACTTTTCCTTTGTAATTTAACAAGAAGCTGTTTACGTATAAATTCATTACATTTACTATTCAAATTCTGTTGTTATTTTCGTTGACTAAACAAAAACAAAAGGTTATTATATTTTATAATACATAGGTTAGAATCTAAAAATGGCAGACAAGCAATGTGTACCCTATTAACCACAATCAAACGGCATGAGCTGGTTAAGTGTTCACTCGTGGTCCATACAACAGTAACGAGTTCATTAAGTATTCACTCGTGGTCCACACATCAGTAACGAGTTCATTAAGTGTTCACTCGTGGTCCATACATCAGTAACGAGTTCATTAAGTGTTCACTCGTGGTCCATACATCATTAATGAGTTCATTAAGTGTTCACTCGTGGTCCATACATCAGTTACGAGTTGATTAAGTATTCACTCGTGGTATATAAATCAATTACGAGCTGTTACGAGTCGTTCTTGTGTTTCACAAGTCAGCTACAGATTCATGTAAAGCTGGATAGTAGGTAACCTGTACGCAAATAATTGTAGGTAAATATCAGTATCTATTCAAGTATTCAGGTCTCACTGAGATAATGGGTAACATGTGAGCCATTACAGACCAGTTTGTTTTAACTGAGCATCATATATGTTCACCCATAGTGATCATGTGGACTTTATAAGAACTATGCGTGTCACAAGCTGGTTAACTTTACACAAGTTCCACTGTGTGCAGCAAAAGGCATTATATCTTTGTTATTTGAAACCACAGAATAACTGTTTACATTATAGTAGCTCACGTGTTCTTTCTTAAAATGCAAGTGCTCTAAGGGTACACATGTGGTCTTCAATTCAGAATATAGCTCAGTTAAAGACCACAAAAATCCTTTGTATTACAGAAAGCTGTACAATACTGAACTTGTTACCTATATTAACGCTGCAAGCGTTACAGTGTGTCCTCCGTGACGCATAGTAACGTTCTTATTCAGGTGAAAGCTCACTTTTCACCTATTGCAGGTCGAGTGTACTGTAATAACTCTTCATAAGTGCTAAAGTTACCGATGTTACCCTCTTGTGACATCTTATAATGCAGTTTTGTGCTACTTGATATAGACCAGTGGTTCGAACTGGCCAATATACAAATGTACACACATTTATGTACATAAAATGTGTACATTATACATGTATCTATGTAAAACTGGTTGTGGTATTCGAATAGTGTGATTTATTTGCATTTCAATGTACGGATGAAATGTTTGATGTTAAAAAAAATGGATGTTGCGCGAGTGTCATTTGTTTAAAGTATTGATTGATTGACACTGCTGTTGTATTTAGGCCGCCCATACCAATAACTGCCCCTACTTACCGAGTTGTAGGTCGTCAGTTCGAACCCAGTCAGGCGCATTTCTTTATGTAATTGAAATCATCAAAATGATGAAGGAAAACATCGTCAGTAGTAATCCGGCATGTCCTAGAACCATGTTAAATTCGAAGACATGTTATATCTATCAACGCGCAGTGGGCCCGCATGGTGGATTATGGCCCACTCCTTTGAAGCAGTCAATTGTGACTGCTTGAAGTAGTCCGTTTATAACCGTTCTATTAGGCTCTTTTCAAGAGATCACGAAAAAATAGGCCTGAAGGGTTAAACAGAATACGTAGTTTAATCAAAATCTTTAGAAAGTAATGGAATAAACCCGGTTTTTTTAACAAAAGGTTTTAATCCCCTCAAGGAATTAATGTCGATTGGAATTTTCTAACTTTTTTCTCTCGAATTTAGATTTTACCTATTATTGAAGATTTTATTTAGATTTCTTCCTTTTGCATACTTGCTTTTGTTCGTGGCTTTGTCAGTTTTTAGGTCGAAAACTGTCCCATGGGAACATGCTACCGATATTAGAAGAATTCTATGTTTAAATTCTAACCGGGGTCATGTTCTATCCGTGCGACAAACCGTTTCGTTAAAATCGTGTCGCACGTTCCTAAATCCGTTCAATTTTAAAAGCGCGTCACCCGTAAATTGTGTTGTAAAAACAGACTGTCAGATAAATTTCGACTTTATTTTAATGTACGAATTAGGTGGAAAATCGTCGTTCCTTACGAATTCTTCTATACGTATAGCCTAGTACTAGGTATACTATTTAAGCACGAAACCCGTAGCTTCGACCGACGTTTCGATTATTTCATATTCTTTATCACTTACGGACATGAAATAAGTTAGTGATACCACAGTCATACGAAGTAAAAATTGGTGTAACCATGTTTGGAAAGTTGTCCCAACTCCATATGTTTTGTCAAAACTTATGAATTTAGAACTAATAGGGAGTAGGGCTCCTCAAAAGATTCGAGTACTTTCGAACGGGCCCGTATTTTCGATGACGAAGTAAGGCCCCGGTGCTTAAGAGCAAGAGCCCATACTACCTCAAATGGCTTAGCAGAATCCTGTGATACGTCGAAAATACTGCAGCATTAATTTTGAAATAAATATATGGTAAAGTTGAGGATTAATGCTAGGTCTTAGGTTTGGCGAAAACACGATTCCATAAAATTTCCTCGATAGAAAAAAAATCCAAAGTTACCTCTAAATTGAACAATAAACCGCTGGCAATCCTAAAATACTTAAAATTAGATCATGAAACTTTTTATACTAACTGAACTAACTATAAAGCCGTTCTTATGTTATTTATTTTTTTGAATTTTCTCCTTTATCGCCGTAAAATAAATAGATTTGCGTGTAGACAGCTATAAGAAAGAGCAAGCAATAGTGCGTGGTTTGTGCAAGTGCGAGCGAGTAAGATAATACTGAGGTACTATACGTATACAGCCTTAAAGGGCCAAAAGGACTTTTTGTATGAAATCGGAATATCATGAGATTTTAAAATTAATTATCTTTTAGTTTAAAACCTTTCAAAAGGTACAATGTATGAAAGGGTAAAATTTTAGACAGTAATGTACTTTACCACTTTTAGCACTAGGCAACAGAAATAATCATGAAATACATAAATCAAAACAAAGTTACAGCTATCATTCATCTATTGTTTCCATATGAAACCCAATCAGTTAAAATACCACCGCTTTTAACTAAATATGACACAGATTATAAATAATATTCAACACTGCATACCACAGCAAACATAATAGAGATATAAATCATTTCATTACTACAGTCGCATTGGGTTTGCGGTTTATTATTACTATTAATGTTATAATAACATTTGTTTAGAAACTAATAATATCTGTACTGTGGGCTTTGTACGAACCGGGGACAGAAAAGTTTGGCACTCGGTTGAAAATGGTACGGGCCGGGCATGAGAAGCGGAGGAAGGGAAAAGTTTTGACTATGAATTACCAAAAAAAAACAATCATCATCAGTTGAGCCTATAAGGCTGCGGTTCCACTGAGGCGGAGAGGAACAGAGCGGCGACGACGAGCACTGCCGCGATTCACTAATCACATGGAGGAGTGGAGAAGAGAGATGGATTTCAAGCCATGTCATTGGTGAAACGCGGCAATCCTCGTCGCCGCTCTGGTCCGCTCCGCCGCAGTGAAACCGCAGCTTTACAGTCCACTGCTGGTTCAGTTAGCAGTGGCTGGATAAAAAAAGCGGCAAATCGTGCTGCACGATGGTGCTAAAAGCGCACGATCTCCCACTTTTTATACGAACTTACGTAGTAAAAGGAACGTAAACTCGAACAATTTTTATGTTGACAATACTAGTTTAACACATAAATTGTTTAGTTTAAAAGTTTTCTTCCGAGCGAATTAATGTGATATAAGGGGGCTTCTTAGAGGACCAAAGCCTGTCGGGGTCGCGGGACTAATGAGCTACCGTGATTCTAGTCAGTACAAGTCTGACAGTATCCCGTCCTGCTCTGGGTGGGAGGACATATTTGATGTTTTTACCACGTTAAAGAATAAAGCTAAATGTGATTCTAATTGTACTTTTATTGTGGCAAATTACACATTTATTTATTTAGTATTTAGTCTAAAGCGATTTTTGAGAAATTAATACAAATGAATGGCTGAAATCGTTTAAATTAAAAGTTTCCGTCGCCCGTTCGTGCTAGGGCGTCCGTTATTTGAAACCACCAACTTATGCAATGTTGTTCCCACACCCACAGGTACCTACGGCTGATCATGCCATGTCCACCCACTAATTTTAGGAAGCATAATTATAAATTATCATGCTCTTCATGCTACACGGATGTTAAGTACCTAATAAAGCCTAGAATTTGTTAGCACGGATTTCTATCCGTGCTAAGAACGCGGACGAAACCTCTGCATGGCGACAGCTAGTTTTACATGATTCTTCATGCAAAACTAGCTGTCGCCATGCAGAGGTTTCGTCCGCGTAGAGCACTAAGTTATCCCACGGGAATTATAATACCGGTATAAAAAGTATTGTCACGTCGATCGTATTGCGAGATCAATCTACAAACTTTTCGAAGGTTCTACAAGTTTCTCGACAATTCTACTGAAGATTGCACTGGAAGTATCTAGAAATTTCTACCCTGATCTAGATATTTCGAGATTGTTCTGGAATGTGCCAGCAGGTATTGAACTGTGTAGAAGTCCATTGATGTATCCAGAACTTTAGACCATTTTTTAGAAATATCTAGTGCTACTAAACATCTAGTGTCTTGTGAATTCGTAGTGATAATGTCTAAGTGACTTTTAAGTGTGATTGACTAAACACTATTCAACACTAAGGTGAATAGTGTTTATTGGATGTTTTGATTAGTGTTTTATGCCGATTATAATGTTTGGTTTGAATTACTTGGTGTTAATTAATGTATCCCATACTCAGCTCGTAACAGTATCCTATGTGATAACGCGGGTCCTAAGCTACAAGTGTATCAAATTTCTTAAAAAATCCGTTCAGTAGTTATTATGTGACAGAAACATCCATCCATCCTCAGAAATATTCGTAAGACTAAACCGGAATGCCCAAGACGGAAACCCAGCATGTCCTAGACTCAAAAATTCGAAGATATGTGACATCTGCCAACCCATACTAGACCCGCATGGTGAAGGTAAACAGTCTGTCCGTTGGCATGGCAGACGCCAATCCCTCAGTATTTCCGAAAATACAACTGTGGTATTTCCCTTCTATATTATCGGCTCTTAGACGCACGTGCCCTCTCACTCCCGCCGCTTACAGCTGACTGGCTGCCTTACGACCGCACGTGCGCTAGAGATGACATAATTCTTCCTTCTCTTTCACTCACAAACACTACATCCCTTCCTTATTTTATTATTTTTGTTTAAGAAAACAATTTTCATATTCTTACTTCATCAATTTATTATCACCACAACTTCTGATTACATGATTGGAAATAAACTATAATTTTATATTACTTAATTCCGGTTTTCTAAATCCTAGTTATCTTCGATCTCCTCTTCTGAACTTTTCTCTCCTGCCATTTCTAAATTCTGTCCATCGATTTCTTTGTTCACAGATTTCCATTCTCCCTCCACTTTTTTTAAATGCAATATGTTGCGTCTTAACTGCTGTCCTGTTTCGTCGTTCTGTACTTCCACATCTCCTCCGTTTTTTGACTTAACTGTATGCGTGGCTGTATCAAAATTGAGACTAAGTTTATTAGTTTTATTGGCATTCTTCACATATACTTTATCTCCCACTTGTAAGTTAACATCGCGTGCTCTTCGTTTTTTATCTGTATACTCTCTCCCTTTTTCTTTTTGTTCTTTGTCTTTATCTCTTACGTCCATGTCTCCAAAACTTTGTTCTGCAATTTCTATCATCGGAATCTTGTCCCTAAATTTCCTTTGAAAGAATAGCTCTGCCGGTGTTTTCCCAGTTACACTGTGTGGGGTACTATTGTACATTGTCAAATACTCCGTCAATGCTTCTTTCCAGCTTTTTCTCTCTACTTGGCATATTTTGAGGCGTTTAATAATGTCCCTGTTCTGTCGCTCCACTTCACCATTCTGTTGCGGCCAGTAGGGTATTGAATTAAATAGTTTGATATCATTTTCATGGCAATAGGTCTTGAACTCTGTACTAATGAATTGTTTGCCATTATCGGATGTTATGGAAACCGGATGTCCTAAACGGCTAAAAATTTCTTTAAGTAAGCGAATCATTTCCTTACTGCTTATGTCTCGACATGCTTTGATCTCCTTGTACCTAGAATAGTAATCGATCACAACCAAAAGGTAATCACCACTTGGTAACGGACCTAGAAGGTCTATAGCGATATCAACCCAGGATTGGGTAGGTAATTCTCTCCGCTTGAGTGGATGAGGTGGATTTGGTGCCGATACCAGTGTGCATCCTTTACAGGACCGTACTAAATTTTCTACGTCCTTATCATAGTTGGGCCACCAAACTTTCGCTCTAAGTCTCAACTTCATCGCAACCATTCCTGGATGGCCTTCGTGAGCAGCATCCAAAACAAGTCGTCGTAATTGTGTCGGGATAACTATTTTGGTCCCTCTTAACAATATGTCACCAAAGAAACGAGCTCGGTCTCAAATAGTTTATAACCCTTTACTGCGTCATCCCACTTTTTGTTGAATACGCCCTGTTTCACTTTTTGTATGCCAATGTCAGTCTTCGAATGTTCTTCGATATCTTTTAGCGATACGGCTATTGGTCTAACATGGTCAATAATATCCTGGACATAATCTCTGT
The DNA here is from genome assembly GCA_950005045.1 of Agrotis exclamationis. Lineage (NCBI taxonomy): Eukaryota > Metazoa > Arthropoda > Insecta > Lepidoptera > Noctuidae > Agrotis > Agrotis exclamationis. The sequence continues at coordinate 3,462,850 of OX465433.1, read as the reverse complement.
ACTGAGTTTTATCGTGATTATAGGTACATAATCTAGACAAGGGATCGGCTATATTATTTTTTCCTGGACGATAAATGACATTATATTTATAAGATTGGAGTCTCAGTATCCAACGCTCAATCCGTGCACAGGGTTTGGACTTCGGGCCGAATATGACTTCAAGAGGTTTATGGTCGGTAATTAAGTCGAATTCCTTGCCGTACAGAAACATGTGGAAGTGCTCCACGGCCCACACTAGTGCCAAAGCCTCCTTTTCCGTTTGGCAATACCGACGTTCGCAATCACTGAGAGTTTTGTTTCCAAACCCAATAATGCGTGGACCACTTTCATTTGTCTGTACTAAGATTGCTCCGAGTCCGACCGGGCTTGCATCTGCAAATACCATCGTTTTATCGTCCACATTGTAGTACCCCAAATTTGGTATGTCACTCAATGCAGCCTTTAAAGCATAAAAGGCTGATTGCTGACTTTTCCCCCAATAATCCCTAATATCAGCATTTCTGGCTGATTTTTGACGAAGCAATTGCTTCAATGGTTCTGTAAGGGTGGCCATGTTAGGAATCCATTTCCCAATATAGTTAATGAGCCCTAAAAAGCTTTGTAGCTCCGAAATGTTGATCGGGGTTCTAAAATCTTTTATAGCCGATACATATTTATCTAGTGGTCGAATTCCTTGATCCGACAATTCATGTCCTAGAAATTGAACTTTGGTTGTTCCGTAGATACATTTATCTCCTCTTAACATGATGTTATTCGTCCTTAATGTTTCTATTACTTTTTGTAATCGTTTGTCATGTTCTTGCTTGTCTTTTCCATATACTAAAATGTCATCAATAAAATTGACTACCCCTTCGCATTCAATTAACACCCTTTCGAGCGTTTTTTGAAACATCTCCGGCGCACAGGTGATTCCAAACATTAACCTCTTGAAACGATATAATCCTTTACCAGATATGAATGTTGTAATATGTCTTGAGTCGGGTACAAGTTCCAATTGATGGAAGGCGTCTTTTATATCTAATTTACTAAACATTTTAGCATTTTGGATCTTTGGTAGTAGCTGCTCCATCGTTGGCAGCGGGTGATTTTCTCGCCTGATCGCCAAATTTGCGCGCCTCATATCAATACAGAGACGAACATCCCCATCTGCTTTCAAAATCGGTACTACAGGCGATATCCATTCAGACGGTCCTTCTACTTTTTCTATTATATCTTTTTGCAGTAGTTCGTCAATTTTCGCATTGATTTTTTCTTCCAGTGGAATCGGTATTCGTCTGTAAGGTTGTGCGACCGGCTTTAGTATTAATTGGTATTTGTATTTGAATGTTTCTGAATTTAGGGAAAGGTGTCGTCTCGACTTGATTTATGTCTAATCCAAGTTTTAGTACGCCTAATGCTATTGCCGTTGTTCTGCCTAATAAATTACGGGTCCCTTTGTCTATTACGTAAAAGGTGGCGTTTTGCGTTTTTGATCCCACACTTATATCTGCATTAAAAGACGTTAATAACTTGAGAGGGATTTCACTTCCATAAGCAACAAATGTTTTTCCTGGATTTTTTACTTCTTTTCCTATCTTCAAAATTTTTTCTTTAATTTCTAACCATGTCTTATCTGTTATTAAGTTGTGTTGACATCCTGAGTCAATCAGCATCTCTACTTGAGTTCCACCTACTAAGCAAACGAGTGTATCATTATTGAGAACATTAAAAACATAATCAATTTTATCTTCTATCGCGTTCGCCTGCTTTATATTTTCACACTTTGGCTCGACTTCTTAGATCTTTTCGCGTCTCCGCCCCTTTCCGCTTTGTTATCTTCATTGCTTCGTTTTAGGCTTGTTCCTCTGCACTGAGCTTGAAAATGCCCCACCTTCTTGCATTTGTTACATATTTTTCCTTTAGCTGGGCACTTGTCATCATAAGCTAGGTGATTCCAGCTACCACATCGGAAACACGCCTTTTTGCTATTACTTATGAATGTCTTTTCCTTCACCTGTGTGTTGATTTTATTAACAGTTTGATCTTTGCCCTTTTGACTGAAATCACCTAATTGACGTTCCACCACCTCTAGAGTATTTGCTTCGGTTATTACTTCAGTTAAGGTGATTTTTTCACCTGCGCGAAGTAATTTCTTCCTGAGTTCTTCCGACGAACACTTTTCAATTATTTGATCAATCAAACTGTCATCCACATCCGTAAATTGACATTTCAAAGCTTGTTGTCTTAGTCGAACTAAATATTTTTCAAATTTCTCGTTTTCTTCTTGTTTCAATTGTCTAAATAAGTGTCTCTCATACCGTTTATTTTGCTTAGGTGCAAAATATTCATCCAACTTCTTTATTGCTACCTCAAATACATCTATGTCACTATCAACTCCTTCAGTCGTATTAACGTAGCCCCCTGGTATATTAAACAGTATTTCTTGGAGTTCTTGTCCTCCCCAATGTAACAAACTTGCGCGTTTTTTTGAACTGGTGTTAACGTCGGCAGCTTCCAGGTAAATATATAAACTCCTTTTCCAACGTTCCCATCTAGCTCCGACAGATCCTGCTTCACCATCGCACTCAAATTTTTCTAAGGTAAGACTTGACATCGTATTCTAATCTGTGGACAATGAAACAAATAAAGAATGTCTAATTTAGGTCACCAAATGGGCATCATCCTTTTAACCTGACACATTCATTATTTATTTCGTACAGCATTCATTCAACACCATAGTCCAAATTAAACTAACAATGTTGTTGAATTTGTCTTCAAACTTCAGTAAACGGGCGTTATCCGTATACAAAACTTCATATTACGGGCATCACCCATAGGAAACTTCCATGTATCACACTCTGACGTACCTACGTCGCATCACATCATGTACTTACAGGCATCACCTGTACATAATAACATTACGAAGTCCTTACAGGCGTCACCTGTACCCGGACTACCAGGCATCATCTGGTAACCATATACTTACAGGCATCACCTGTACTTATTAACATTAGGAGTCCTTACAGGCGTCACCTGTTCCCGGACTACCAAGCATCATCTGGTAACCTCACAGCTTAACACAGACGTCACTCGCTCGTGTCCAACTCATGACGCTGATACTGTATGTAGGTACATCACATTGAACTTATGCAACAGGCGTCACCTGTGATTTAGTCTATACAGGAGGTGACTCATGTTATCTTATGTACGAGCATCTTTACTTGATATAATAATAAACAATCTAACATTGGTCTAGTCTAGTACTAGATAACGAATTCAATCATGCACTCAACAGTATGTCATGTAGGTACGCATTTTGTGTATGTTTGTAATCTAAAAAATATATTCAATTCTGTGCCGGTCGGGAATCGAACCCGGCCCCCGTAGTCCAGAGGCAGCAATTTTAAATATGACTTTTAAATGTATTCGTTAATCGTATGACATTTCCCTTCTATAAATAAATCAAGCATAAGCGACCCCATAAGTGGGTACTTATTTTTTAAATGTAAACAATCGTCCCGCTTGATAATAATCTACAGTACCAGCAAAACAACGCGGTCGTCTCGCATCATAGGTACCTAGATAAATATGACAACTACACGAATATACTGTTTACATCACGCGGCCTCATCAAAGTACTGAGGGTTTAATTAGTTTGAGCATTCTTAGTCTCAAAACCCCGTTCATTATTTTATTTTATTTTTCTTTTTGGATGTAATTTAATAGTGATAATAATAACTCACAGTAGTCCTGTTAATCCTCGTCGCCAAAATGTGGTATTTCCCTTCTATATTATCGGCTCTTAGACGCACGTGCCCTCTCACTCCCGCCGCTTACAGCTGACTGGCTGCCTTAACGACCGCACGTGCGCTAGAGATGACATAATTCTTCCTTCTCTTTCACTCACAAACACTACAACAACCATTTTAGAGAACATAGATTCCGCCCATTCTTTGTTTCCTCTTACGACTTTTTCCCATCAGTCCCTATGCATCTGTCTCTACACTGGGGCAAATGGGAAACATAATCTCATTGTCCCCTAAATAACCGGCCCGGTAGCCACGTTATTAGCACACCATTCAAATCTATGTAGAAACATCAACTTTCACTATTTTTACTAGGTATCCAACCAATTTATATGAATGAATAATTGATTGATTATTTTACAGATCAAATATTTACCATTCATGATTTATTTATAAATAGATTAGTTTGTATTGCAGAATAAAGAACAGTTATTGCCCATCATTATTTGACCCATCATAGAAGGCAGAATAATGTTAAAGAGGGTCAAGTAATGCTGGTCACTGACTGTACTAAAGAATTCTTATGAAAGCCTTTCAAGGTAAACAAGACAACAATTTAATATTGATAGAAAGAAAAATAAACTGATTTAATTATAATAACCTTGAACAGATTACCACATAAAAAGTCATGACGTCATAATAAACACCCATGTGGTACTAGAATAAGTATTTCGACCACGTTTACATCGGCCGAAATAGCTCAGTTGGGAGAGCGTTAGACTGAAGATCTAAAGGTCCCTGGTTCAATCCCTGGTTTCGGCAATCTCTTTTTGTGTTTAATTTTTATGTTTTATAAACATTTATTATGTTTTCTATCATTTCTTGTGGCGAAAATACGTGTTTTGGTAAATAAAAAGTATTATTTAGTTATTTTTTAATAATTTTATAGAAACATTTACAGCTGCAGTACTTATACAGTAAAGTGGCGCCATCTAGTACAACATATCGTCGTTATTATTTTTTGTTTTTGAAATGTTTTATTTTAATTTTATTAATGAATTTTCAAGATGTCCTAAATACCTACACAGTACTTTTTTAGTATATTTTAAAGCTTCTTTAAATTAGTTCTCATTACCGTGATACAGCCACCTCGGAAATCTTTATAGTTTAGGTTATACTTCGGTAAATATAAATTAGTAGCGCCATCTACCGAGTAGTATGACATTTCATCATGAATATTTTCAACATTTTTTTTTATAATTACTTTTTAAACCTGTATCAAAAGAGATTGTCGGTTATCATTACCGTGATACAGCTAATGAATCTAGGTCAACCGATATATGTAAGCGTTTGTAGATAATTATCTGTTTCTTATCACAATCAGTTGCTGATTAGCATTATTAATGGAGTTTACTCTCTAGGGTCAGTTCAGAGTAGACCGAGCCGCGAAGTGACGCGACGTGACGCAACGATACTGCAAATGTATATCTTATCATGTAGTGAATAAAGTTAGATTTTGAATCGCCAATAAAATGCAGCGCGGCTGGTTGTGACAGGTGTATCTTTTCGTGTAGGAAATAGAGTTAGATTTTGAATAGCTCTATTGATTATTTACTGAGCTGACCGCTAGAGTCGGTAAATGAATGGAGAACACTAAATTATAAATTATTTACCATAGTAATAATGGGTAATCTATACTAAACTGTAATATTATAAAGCTGAAGAGATTGTTAGCTGAGTTGAACGCGATTATCTCCGGAACTACTGGTTCTAATTGAAAAAATATTTTTGTGTTGAATAGTCCATTTATTGAGGAGGCCATAGGCTATAATAACATGGCATTACGACCAATAGAAACCGAGGAGCGGGGTGCACATTATTTTTCTGTTACTAAACGAAATGTCTATCAGTATAAATAAACTTTTTTTAAAGACATGACAAATAAGGAAGAAAATAAAGACCTGAGATCTTTACTTCTGGACTAATAACAAATTAGAAAAGTAAAACACTTAAATTAATACATAGAAACTAGATAACTAAATAGTCGGCCATTGCGCATGACATAAGGTCAGATAACCACAATAAGTTTCCTCTATGGTCAACCTACCTATGCTCTATGAAAAAATTCCTTTGCTATTTTTTTTTTCTTATTGTTGACAGGCACAACGGCATACGACACAGTCAGACCCCTCGCCTACCAGGACGCCAGAGTATTCATGCTCTGCTTCAACATAGCCGAACCTGAGACCCTACACAACGCTGCTGCCAAGGTAACTACTGATTCTAATGTTAAAGCACTGACAATGTCTTGGTCAGATCTTAGAATTGATTGAATTAAATATTATCTACGGAAAATCGTTTGAGGAAAGCCTAGTATTGGCTAGAATGTCCAGATTCCTAAGTAGGCCACTTTGAGAATTGAAGCCAAAAGTGGAAGGAAATAAAACCCATCCCAATAAATAATCCTATCATTCCATTAATCCATTCCTATGTAAAACAAGTGAACATCTCCAAGGGAAACATTTAAATGTGTGCGTGGCGCTCACTCACACATTTATAAAGAAGTGGCTTCACAAGAATGTTACGTTTTGTTTTGAACAAGGAATCTGGAAATATTATGAACTAGCTTTTCCCAGCGGCTTCTGTCATTGTCATGTCACTCAGGAGTTCAGGACCAAAGCAGCTTTCAACTGGTGAAAGAATTTTTGAAATCGGACCAGTAGTTTTTGAGCCTATTCATTACAAACAAAGTTTTCCTCTTTATAATATTATTTATTATAAACTAAGGGCTGATTTTTCAATAGTCAGATAACTTTTATCTCAGGAATAAAAATAGCGAGAGAGACATAATTCTATAAATAAACTGTCAAACCGCCATTTTTATTCCTCGGATAAAAGTTATCTGACTATTGAAAAATCCAGCCCTAAGGCTAGTACCTACCTACCTGTAAATCTGGATGGCAATACCAAAGAAATGATAGATGATAGGTGTACTGTATGAAAAGTTACATGGCTAGAAAAGAGATTTTGGGAGTTTCTTTAATTCCGAATTGGGATGACGAGCTTTACAGTAATTTGGATGTGTGACATGTTGCGTTGATCCCAAATAATATAGGAAAAAGGCACCATCACAATTATTTCAAATAGTAGATTATAATTAATAATTCTACAGATAAATATAGCGCCAGACGACTTCACAATCTCAAATAGAATTATGGCAATGGAACATAATTCTATTTGAGATTGTGAAGTCGTCTTCAAATTTCTAGCTCCCAAAATCCTAATAGGATACAACAACAAAACTATTTGATGATGAAAATCTTCATCTAGTTTAAAGTTTCTTCAGACTCATTAGCTGAAGCCTTGGAATAAACAATAAGGCCCCAACTTGTTTATTTATGTTTATTCAGTCAACTCAAAGAAATTACTGTTGACGAGTTGTATAATTTATCATTTTTGTTGTACAATAAAGTAAATTCTATTTTGAACAAGGTATTAAACAGACTCCTCATGAAAACAAAACACACGTTTTCTTTTCTTCAGAATCTATGGTCAGGTCCAAAATAAAAAAAAAACAATCTCAAAGCATTTATTTGAAGCTGGCCAATTACAAGCACTTTTGAATTACCAAATGACAAAACAAGGGTATAAAAATATGGAACTACACTTCCAGTCACTTATTAATACTGTGAAAGTGTCTGTGCAACTATTCCAAAGCTTATATCTCTAAGAACGAGCAAGAAACTCCATGGAACTCTTTTTCAATCAGAAAGTTATGAAAAACTCTTAGTCACATCACACTTTGTAACATCATTCACTTTGAAATTGAACATTATGTGAGAACGATGTACCTATCACTAACCTTTTAGAAAAAAATAAAATTTATACTTAAAAATATTGTTCCTATTTCCAGTGGTACAGAGAAGTCAGAACCCACGGCGGCTCAGCCCCAGTCCTGCTCTGCGGCTGCAAGGCAGACCTCAGACACGAGAAGGAAACCCTCACCATGCTGTCCAAGCTAAGAACACACCCAGTCACCAGTGAAGAGGTAAGTTTTTTTTACCTATATGGTCCCACTACTAAAGGTTTTAAATTTGTAGTTTTCTCCGGCCAATTTCGCTTTTCTAAGCCATCACACCTGCATCATAATATTTTTTGAACGATAATATCAAACGCACAAAACTCGTTTGCTTTAAAAATCACCAATTTCGGACACATCGATTGCGAATATTTCAAATGTAAGGGTCCTGTTTAAAATAAATTTTCCATTAAAAGATTTGTTGCCGATCTCCATCAATCGTTTAAGTGTATTTGAAGTGTTCCCGTTGGGTAAATACTTGAGAAATAAAACAAAAATAGCCACTTAATTCCATTACACAGATTACAGTATCCAACAAGAATTGAGGTCATTTTATCGCCCTAAATAGATCTACCTCCACAAGCTTTACACTCTCCCTACAACACCCAAAATAAACTAAACATTGAAATTCTACGAAAAACCCAAATCCGACCTACGCATCTCAAACACATGCTCCAAGCAATTTAGGACCTCCTAATGGTCCTGAATTTATTTCAGCCTCCTCAATTTCACAGAGTTCTCCAACATCTCAAATTGGAAAGCTCCTATCCCTTAGCAAAGCGATTTAACTTCATTCATCAGAATTCCTAATCTAAATTGAAACATCCTGAAGCATTTACACGTATTGTATAACGAGGCAATTGAAAACTCGGTCGCAAATTCAGCCTGGACGTCCGTATTAATTAGAGATCTTATTCAACTAGTTACCATTTAGTAAATGGGAGCGGAGTAATTGGCTCGTTCCATGAATGAATCGAATGGCCTCACGAATCGGGCTGACATTGAAGCTCCTTGGACCGTCCTCTTGTGTGAATCGTTTTCGTAATTGAAAAGTTGTGACTTTGTTTTTCTTTGAAGGCTTTTTAGATTCGATTTGGATGTGAATTTCACGATAAAATTCATGTCATGTTCGCTAAGCGATTCTAAAATAAATAAATTCTTAATCACGATGGCCAAATTAGTAGTAGTGAATTGATAATTTTATATACCTTACTTGCCAAGCCTAACTTTCCTTGCTCTTAAAACCTGTTTTGCTCTACCTTGCCTTAATGATCATACAAATAAAACCGCCGTAATTAGCTCCCAGACAAAATATCTGATCTTTTGATAACTTGAGCCAACTTTCAAACTTTTTCGTGTAATTTTTATGAGATATCTATGAACGTCAATACTTTTGCATTTTCACAGGCTTTATCAGTAGCAAGACAGCTGGGAGCGATGACCTACGTAGAGACATCAGCTAGAGCTTCCACAAAAGGCGTCAAAGATGCCTTTGAAGTAGCTGCATTAGCCGCCCTTGGAAAACTAAACAAGCAACAGATGAAACAACAGGTGAACAACCTTTTATATCACTGTACACAACAAATTATTACTTTAATCTTATCTTCCCCCTCTTTTTCCCTTACGTGCTGGACAGCATTCCAAGCGGATTCTAAAGTAGGTACGTAGACAAAGCTTATAGCTGTATCCAACAGTTTTAATCTGGAAGTCCTTATAAATCAGTCTAAAAATACTTCCATTCAGTAATGTTATAGAGGACAATATAAAATAATCGTTTTCCCCACAGAAACAAGTGGGCCGCAGCAAAAGCAAGCGCGATCTGAAAGCCGAGCTGAAAGGGCGCGCGAAGAGTTGCTGCGTCATGTGATCCGTGGCCGGCCACCCATCCCGGTGGCCGCACGACTGCTAGGCGACCACCGCCCTTCTTCTTGAACCCAACCGTTCCTCAGGAACAGACCCGGGCCTAAGTATACGCCTTGTGGAACACCCCACGTAAATTGTCACGAACGAGTTCCTCCTTATAAAAGGAGGCAACAAAATACGACACACATAATTATGTATTTAGTGTCACTATTTAAAATGTTTATGTGAAATAACTACGTGCAAAGTGATCAAATAATTTAATTCTAAGTGTGATTCATTATATCAAAAGCCTAATAGAGAACTATTATTGTAAATGTAAACTGTAAATTTTAAAGGGAACGGAACGAAGTTCTTTGGATTTTTAGGTGAAGGTATCACTAAAATAAAAAGGTGCAATGTAATTATAGCCCTGAGGGTTGGAGCGTGAGCCTGTGATAAAGTAAAAAATAGAAAATTCGTGAGAAAAAATAGAAACGTTTTAGATTGAATTAGAAAGGCGAGACGACGCTCATTTTGACATTTTATCATCAATAATAGTTGGGATATTATTGTAAAGAATAAAGAATCATGTTGAACACTTTAATTGATTAATTGAATAGGTTCTGCTTGATGTTTCTGATTTGCATTACGATTATATGGCACCATTATTCTTATTATATATTTTAACATTATAGCAATGAGTAATGTTCGCAAGCAACATCAGATTTCATTTAAATATAATAATATTTTCAGATGTTTTATCTCTACTTTACCTCCAAACAAAGCTAAAATATTGTATTTCATTTGCTGCTTTGCTTCAAGTGCTTTAATATTTCGACACCTGTCAAAGAGAACCTATTCAATTTTATTTAGTGAGTAGTTAGGATCAAATGCATGTTTTCATATACATTGAAATAACGACGTAAGTATAACTTGATGTTTTTCTATAAGATAGCATTTTCATAACCTAATGGAAGTTTAAGAGGCTCCGTTGTTTTGTGTAGGACCAATGATGCTCTTAATTTTGATGCAGTAGCTTGTTTTTTTTAAAGCTACGAGCTAAATAAACGTTTCCTTTGTGATATACATACGTAAATGTAATTAATAAAAAATGCACAATGGTGGACAATACTAAATTACGGAGGTCCATAAAGCTAGTTAGTTTCACGTCCATGTTTGCTATAGTTGTTAGTGTTTTGTACGTTTACAATATGAAAATAATAAATGTTGCTTGCCTGTAGAACTGTTCGTACACCATTTTGTAAATTAGGATCATCTTCACTTACCCTTTTAGGAACTAAAATTACTTTATTTGCCTTTAAAAATGTAACTAAAATATTATATTTTTTATTATGTGACAAAGTCCGAATTTAGTTTTTGAAAATTTAAATATTAAGGTTTAAAAATACTTCTCTGGTTTTGCCAACAAATGAATTCACTTTTCCTTACGTAAAACGTCTCAGAAAAATGCTTGATCACTGTATGAATAAAAATGGCTGTCGTTTTTGTGTCGTGAGGCCTAAAACGTCAAATAATAATAAAGGCTGGTATTGAGTTCCATAATTAGGTTTTCAAGTCACGCTTGGCAAGGGCGAGGCTTTGGTGGAGTCACGATTGCTTTCTTGGTCCCTAATGCAAAGTATATAACTTAAAATGAAAATAAAATATGAAAATATTCATTGCACGGCATAAAATGTTGTTCGTGGAATTTATGTTTTTGAGTTAGGTATTTCATTTTCAAAATGATGAGTAGGTAGTTTTTTAAACGTTCAAGACATTTCTCCTGCATCGTGGGTGTTCTTACAAACATTTTAAACTCACATACAAGAACACCCAGACCAGACACAATCATCTACTTGAAGATCACACAGATCATACAGTATTCCGTGCGGCAATCGAACTCGCGACATGCAGCGTAGCTGTCAATCGCTGTTAGCCACTGCGCCACCCGTGCCGGTAATTTGCTACCAACATTTTTTTTTTCAGTAATTTATGCATTGAAAAGTTTAAAATATAAATCAGTTTGTTGGCATGATCAGATATTCTTCAAATTAAGTACATTTCTAGTTAGGTGAACAAAAAATAAATATTCTTCATATTGAACAAATTAAATGTTAATTTTATTAACATTATTTTCGATTGTTTAAAGTATTGTAAGTCGATATCAAGCTTTAAATTCAATGTTAGCTTTAATTATTATCATTATATTTAAGTATTTAAACATGTAGTTTTAATATTATTTTTCATTAAAAGCGATGATCGGACAAAACATTTTTATTTACCACTTTATTTATGAACAAATGTACATATCATGTAAGTTTTGTATAAATAAGAACTCTGACTTCATGATTTTTTATTTACTCTTTTTAAAAAAATTCAAAGATTTGCTCAGACATTTTATTGATGTTGTATACGAAGAATGCCAATCGATTTTAGTACCTAAACAAAAAAAAAACTGACCGAATCGGAGTAGGGCACGTAGACGATGGGTTCCGTATCACCGTATGTTGTTTACTATTTTGATATTAATTTGAAGAACTAGCAAAAAACCTGCTGAAAAATTCTTAATTTTTTTTTTCTATTATTTTGGTGATAATAACTGCCATAGTCCGAGTAATATACACTTTGTGAAAAAAAAATAGTATCTCTCTATCTATTATGATTCAAAAGCAATATCCCTGTGTGACATACAAACGAACAAGGCCAACATAGACTTAGTAGGCACCGTTGAGTGAGAGAATAAAATAAAATAATGGTTTCGTTTCCATCTTCTTTGGACACGAAACCCTAAAAACAGAATGATTATTAAAATTATATGAACCATAGCAAAAATAAAAAAAAAATCGTTGAATGACATTGAATTATCTAGATTTATTCTGAAGAAACGAGATTGCAATTTCATTCCAACCTTATAATTGGATTTTAAAATTGAGATTACTACTTAAGTATTTTAAGATTGGATTTTACTGAAAATTCAGGTTTGGCAGTTTTATTTTTATTAAAATGGAAAGCTTTGAGATTTAAATAAAAAAAAAACAAACGGCTTTGAAGCTTTGAGGATTGCACCTTTCTCACATAATTGAAATATCTCATATCATAATAGGTTTGAATAAATCTCGAATTGCGTTACTTATCTCATTTTGACAATTTTCATAACGTTAGCAAGAGAATTTTTCAGCTGTTAGACAAGCATTTTTCACAGTCCTTTCATAAAATGTAAAATATTTTAACTATGTAACAGTACTCCTATCTCAAAATCTTCAATTTTAAGTATTATAAGTCGATTAATGTAATTTATAGAAAAGTTTTATGAAGAATGAAGTCAGAGTATCTACAAATGCCTTATATGTTATTTCTTAATTATGTAATGTAAACAATGTTTTTAATGTTAGACAAACTTGACGTTAGGCCACTTTGATGTTGTTTCTAGATATCGAATATAGCGTTCAGTGTTTTTGACATTCGACTTTCATTTTACCCTCCCAACCTCTACCTCCTCAGTCCTTGTCAATACCCTTTATTCTTCAGGTGTCTGATGATTTGAGTACCTTACGCGGCCGACACAATAGTTATTTAAGGTACTAGTGCGGTAAGTTGGTTCTTACAAACGAGTAGACAAATGTAAGCCCGAGACTAAGTCGAGGGCTTACCATAGTCACGAGTTTGTAAATACCTACCAATTTCTGCACGTGTGTCATACAATATTTTTATACACAAAACAGTACAATATGTAATTTAAAAACTTTATTTAACAGTGGGAAAGTCGCAACAATTTTTGAAGTTTCTAATACGATTTTTTTTTTTTTATTATTACTCCTGCGATCAGTCGTCTACTAGACTATAATCAGGAAGGTTGAATGCAGTTGTCGTTTGGCGAGGCAGAGCCACTGCTCCATCTCCCCTTAGCAAGGCAGCACTTCGGCTCTCTTGAGTCTTCTGAATGGGTTTGGCTGTAGGAGCATACTGGATAACGGATTTGGGTGAGTTATCAGTCGGTCTTTATAGTTGGCTGAATATCGCTTTATTTCGTCCAAGATGGTTGGAATTTCCACGTACTCATGGATTTCCGAATTGCGAGCGTACCAGGGTGCCGATGAGAGTACCCTTAAGATGATGTTTTGAGCTCTCTGGAGGCACGTAATGTTTGATCGGCTGGCTGTCGACCACAATTGGATTCCATACGTCCAGATCGGTTTTATTACAGAGCAATATACCCTGAGCTTGTTGGATAGAGATAAGGTGGACTGTAATATGAAAATGGCGCGAATTTGCAAATGGCGCCACATGCACGTGGTGAAAATTTGAACTACATCTTTCTTCTTATTTACTCTTTAGTATTAAAGTGAGACAACGTATTGAGCAAAAGCGCTTCCAAGGAGGTTCGATCAGTCGTTTATTCTCATTATGTGAAACTCTTTGGTGGAATTCTTATATTTGTTTTACGGAAATTAAAAAAAAAACCGTAAAAAAAAACGCACGGTGCTATACAACGAACTGGGTATGTCGCATCAAAATTGTAAATGCATTTTTCGAGCAAATGTGTTGAAAAGTCCTTTCTTTGGTATTGTTCGTCGTGTCGTTGAGCTCCTCGAGTTATGAGTCGGGCTACACGACAACCGATGAATGCACGTATCACATTACCCAGTAACTGGGTTTTGTTGTGGAGGTCAGATAGGTACATAGTCGCTCTACGAACTATGCGACCACAAAAAGAAACCAGACATCTTAGATTATAAAATGTCCAGATTCCGTGTTCAAAACAAAACGTAAACTCAACGATTGTAGTGAAGCCACTTTTTTAATGAGTAATGCTATTGTCAAACAGACAGGCGAAGCGAACGCGAAGCGTTGTTTGAAGCCTGTCACATATACATATAGGGTGTTAAAAAATCAACTGCAGGAATTTCGTGTGTGTACTCGGTATCAAAAACCAAGTACATTCCAAAAAAAAATTTTTTTCCGAGCATTTTTTACCCGACTGCGCGACGCAAAGGAGGGTAATGTGTTTATCAGTCTATGTATGTATGTATGTATGTATGTTTGTTTCTATGTGGCGTTCTAGAGACCAAACGCGTAGGCCGATTTTGATCATTCTTACGTCAATCGATTCGTCTTAACCTTGCGAGTGTCACTAAAGACATGACAGTAATCAAAATTCACCACAGCGACAACCAGACGCCATATTGTCAAAATAAAAAAAATAAAAGTCGATGAACTATGTCAAGTGGGGTGTCGTTAAATAGGTATTTTAAAATCATCTTTAGGTTTCTTTTATCATTTTTCATTTTAAGTAATAGTTTAGGATATATAACGATTTAAAGTTATTTAACAAAACAATCATTCTCGCTAATTTTCTTACATAATGATTTAAGTTTTTATTTCAAGTATAAACGATATACAAACATAAAAAACAGTGAACAATGAATCGTAACTAAAAAGTGAAAAATAAAAAAAAATAATTTAAAGAAAAACAAAAAACCCGACTGCGTAAAAACTAATTTTGAAAAATACGTGATAAAGTTAACTTAAATAAAAACTAAAAAGAAAGAAACAAGCCCAACAGAACAGCAGGAAGAAGCAGAACAGAACGACTCACAGTCGGGGCCCATTCAAATTTTACCAATCAAATCTTCCCAAGGGGTCCCGACTGTGAGTCGTTCTGTTCTGCTTCTTCCTGCTGTTCTGTTGGGCTTGTTTCTTTCTTTTTAGTTTTTATTTAAGTTAACTTTATCACGTATTTTTCAAAATTAGTTTTTACGCAGTCGGGTTTTTTGTTTTTCTTTAAATTATTTTTTTTTTTCAAAAAAAATTTTTTTTTTTCAATTTTTTTTTTCAAAATTTTTAATTTTTTTTCGAGAATTTTTCTTTTGGCCGATTAATATGGCCAATAAAATAAGTTATTTGTAAGTATTTCGATAAATTGCCAGTCCAAAGTCTGCAAAATGTGATGGGAAAGTTGGAATCAGCTGTGAACGCTACACACGGGTGAACGACCTCAAAGAGCAATCAAATTCATTAACATGGTCAAAAAAAAATGCTTGAAATAATTTTTTTTTTTTTTTAAATGCTCGAAAAAAAAATTTTTTTTTGGAATGTACGTGTACGTACCGAGTACGCACACGAAATTCCTGCAGTTGATTTTTTAACACCTTGTATATGTAGACTATCGGACCGCTTTCGCTTTTCTTTATGACAGGATTCGGATCGCATTCGCTTCGCCTGTCTGTTTGACAATAGCATATGTGAGTGCCACGCACATTTATATGTTTTCCTTGGAGACGTTCACTTGTTTTACGTAGGAATCGAACAACGCGACGGTGGTAATTTTTCTTCTGTGTTTGTGGCTTCATTTCTCAGAGGCCTACTAGGAATCGGGACATTTTATAATCCAAGCCAGCGATCTTGACTCAAAGATCGTCACTCCAACAAAAAACATCCACACTAGATCCCTGTAGCTAGGGTTGCAATCTCTAAAATTTGGAAACCAGGACAAGACGCGTGAAAAGCCCGGATTTTATAGTCCAGAACCCGGACATGAGTCGAAGAGCGCACCGTGACAACTGCGTCGAGAGGGGTGGGGGGACAGTGTGCGTGTGTTGCGGGCATCTCAAGACTTAAATTTTTTAAGCCCGGACTACAAATGAAGCCCCCCCAGACGCTTTCCGGATGCCCTCTAAACTAGGACAAATCCGAGGAAACCCGGACGGATGGCAGCCCTACCTGTGGCAGACCCTGTCATACAGGACACCTGTGTCCCAGCTAAAGCCATCAGCCTATAATTTTCCCAATGCTGGGACACGGACCTCCACTCTGTGAGAGGGAGTGGGCCATAATCCACCACGCGGGCCCTGTGCGTTTTGGTAGATGTCACATGTCTTCGCTTTTTTTTCGTTCTAAGACATGCCGGTTTCTTCACGATGTTTTCCTTCACCGTTTTGAGTACAGTGGTGATAAAATAAATTACACAAATAAGTGCACCAGGCTGGGGTTCGAAACCACGACCTACAACTCGTAAGTCGGGGCCGATACCACTGGGCCACCACTGCTGCTTTCTAGAAGTTATTGCCACCCTATTAAACTACCTATAATTTAGCTCCGAGAAAACTATTTTCAGCCATTTTGTCTTTATAAACGACTTCTATTCAAAAGCAAGTCTTAAGTGTTGTCAAAATTCTAAGAACGTAAAGGAGGGTACTTAAATATTTCTTTATGGCTGAACTTACAAAGAAGGAAGGTTTATTAATTTAAAAGCCTGAACATTATGAAATATGTAAAGTATAAATATAGTGAAAGCTCTCAGTTTAAAAGACTGAAATTACTGAAATGTTGAACGATGAAGACGTTAATGATGCTTGGCCTTTACAACCTAACTAGAATAGAATAGTTCAATATACTTTATTGTACAGAGTACAGACGCCAGCAAATCAACCTACGTCAATCTGTCAAACTTTAACAGATTTTCAGCCTTATCACAAAAGTGGAAGGTTAATGTTCGATTGGTAAAATTTGACAGAATGGGGTGGGTTAACCTGCTGTCGCCTGTACTTATACCAAAATTTTAAACTTATATTACAAAAGCGACAGTTTGATGTTAGGATGGATAGATAGATGTTTGTTACTCGTTTACGTCAAAATGGCTGGATGGATCTAAATGAAATTTGGTACAAGGATACTTTACCTTACCAACTTTTTTATCGCAGTACAATCATTAGATGAGTCCTCCCACCCAGGGCGGGACGGGATCCCCTATCAGACTTGTACTGACTAAAATCGACGTTGATCCTTCAGTGACCTCGACCAATTCCGGGCGCGAGAGGTCGCCGCCTCTCGCCTCCGTGAGGACACGACGGTGCTCTGCTCTAGAGATGCGCAAATGTGTCTGTAAAAAGAAATGAATGAAGTATATTTTTTCGCCTAACGAAATAGTCCACTCATTTAGTTCATACTTCATTAAGTTCAGCAAATCAGAACGAGTTCCTAACTGATAATGAGACTGAGATGGTTGACAAAATGATGTTTTTCACTAGTATTCGCTTTATGTGTACCGCAAAAAGCTCTGATCTCATTGCAGTTGATACAATAATAAATTATATTTCATTAACGTACTTTTATTTTGGTTTACTTATACCTACTGTTGTGCCTAAGTGAAATAAGACTGTACACCTTTAAAAATAAATTTCATATCAGGGTGATTAGACTAAACACTGTTATCGCTCGTTATTTTTGTCAACCGAACTTCATCCTACGGCGAAGTACACGAACATGTACGTCGTACATTCAAATAAATAATAATAATATTCCACAACGCCGTCTAGTCCCAAGCTAAGCAGAGCTTGTGTTATGGGTACTAGACAACTGATAAACATACTTTTATATTTCTAAATACATACATATTATAGATAAATTACACCCAGACACAGAACAAATGATCGTGCTCATCACACAAACATTTGTCCTGGGTGGGAATCGAACCCACGACCTCCGGCATAGCAGTCAGGGTCACTAACCACTCGACCAACAGGCCTGTCAAAAAAATGTCTCTACTTCACTTAGTTCAATCGACTCACTCGGACAATGAGTAAGCCAAAGAAAGATTGAACTAACTGAAGTAGAGACACATTTGAATGGCTACTGATTAAGTGATAGTTTATTTAGGGTAGTAAAGTAGTTCATTTCCTTCAATCGTTCGCGAACTAGTCAGGTCTACTCTGCTCAACGACCATTTATATCTAGACTCCTAATCACAGGCGACCCGATGTCTGTCAACACATTAGGCAAAAAAGTCTTAAGTTCGTATTAGTTTCGACCACTCCTGTCAGTCCCCTCGTCGCACTGACCTTGAGTTAGCCAATCAGAACGCAGTACCCCGTCCCCCTCGCTTACGTCGTACCTCAGCGACTTGGCAGAAAATTTTCGTTAGTAAGATCGTGCATGAGGCGTCTAGATATAAATGGTCGTTGACTCTGCTCAAGCGGGGCAGACCTGCACCGTATGCTCCACCGCGTCCTCCGGGATTTGTAAATATTTTACATCCACGTAAGCGAAGACGTAGGCAACAGCGAGTAAATAATATAAACTCACTTAAATAAACTACCTCGTTGATCTTGGATTCAATTCCAAGGTCGGGCAATGGCGTTATTGGGTTTTCATCAGTTACTTCCAAGGATTTTACCCATAAAACTTTCTTCCAACTAACAGTCCAATTAAGAAAATGGGAAAAATATATCTTACTGCTAAACCATCTGGTGTGGTGACGATATTTCCACAGTGTAGTCGTAACGGCCTTTAGGCACGGCCTATATTCGGCAATGGACATTTAGGGATATTTATGGGCTGTTACAATGACTTACAATCGAAAACCAGTACATTTGACACCGATACCTTCTAGCAGAGTGTCGTTAAGTCTTAGGAATTGATGTCTTATGTGAATGTATGTTTTTGGAACAGACTTCAAATTCACTTCTAATCCCGAAACCGTAGGGTTCGAGACCGATAGAAACCCTAGTGTCCCTTCTTTCATGTGAGAATGTTGCACACTCCTGGTGCCAGAGTTATTTAAGTCGCCTATAGGAACACCACAGTGGAACGAGCAGTGGTGGCCCAGTGGTATCGGCCTCGACTTACGAGTTGTAGGTCGTGGGTTCGAACCCCGTCAAGCGCATTACTTTGTGTAATTTATTTCAACACCACTGCTCTCAAAACGGTGAAAGAAAACATCGTGAGGAAACCGGCATGTCCTAGAACCAAAAATTCGAAGACATGTGACATCTACCAATCCGCACTGGGCCCGCGTGGTAGATTATGGCCCACTCCCTCTCACAGAGAGGAGGCCTGTGTCCCAACAGTGGGAACATTTATAGGCTAATGATGAGGAACACCACAGGCCTCTGACATGGCTTTGGCTTATAAATTTATTGTATAAGTTCAGGTGTCATCACGATGTTTTCCGTCTCCGTCAGTGATATTCAAGAGAAGTTAGAAACTACTATATGAATTGAAAAAGTACACATTGGTACTTGCCTAAGTTTGAACTCGCAACCCCATGCATGAAAAAGTGAAGTGGAAATATCACTTCCCGTTGTGAAACGGCTGGCTTTACCCTTGACCAACGGCCTTAGGCTTAGCAATACCAGTCTCTTGAACACATTACCAGTTGACAGCATTGGGGTAGAATTTCTTGATAGCATTGCTGTTTGGATTTTGGAGCAATCGGCCTGGGCAATTGTGTATGTGACGAGTGACATTTTGAGGTAGGTAGAAAATGAGATAAAAAGTGATCGTACTTATTGAAATAAATACTTTAAGGCGCGTCCCTGTCCAAAACGCAGCGCCAGCCGTTTTTGTGCAGTTTTTTGGAGCAATATGCTCTTTGACCAAAAGAAATATCATATAATATAATAAAAAATACTTTAAATTTCTACATAATCTTGGCTCCAAAATGGTACATTTTGTTTTTTTCAACTCTGTATAATGTTTTAATAATAGCCTCACAACGAAACCACTGAAATGACAAATAATTATTGAAACCATGCATCTCCTCGAAAACTAACCATTATTTTGATTTTTGAACTTACACTAACGGATAGGCAATTTAATTATGAACATTATGGTAGAAATATTTTTTTCAAAAGACCAAAATTAGATTTTATAAAGATTTTATTCTAAAATCTGAGCGTATTCGATAAATTATTCGTTTATCTCTGTCTCTCTCTGATTGTGCTGGGCGAAGAGGGAAGGAATTGCTCAAGGTTATTTGGTAAGGGTAGGGCCTATGTCTGAAGAGTTGATGAGGGCCACGACAAATAAATAATTTCAACGATGAATACGATGGAAAAGCCGGGTACTGACAGGTAAATAAGATACAGAATACTTATTGTTCCAGTTGTACATTCTTGGTCGCGGGACCGAGACAGATAAAGAGTACCACGGTCCTAGAACGCAAATTACAACCAAGGAAACAGGGTGGTTTTTAGACTATAAGAGTTCCACTCAGGACGAAATTGCGGACAAAATACGAATTTTCCATAGAAAAAAAAGTGGTACCATAAGACTTATTACTAAACCATTCCACACTACTTCCAACTAACATAACTCCATCAATATTTAGCAGACATCTTGTAAGATGTTATAGTATATAGCTTATAAGCTCGGAATTGGCACTTAGGGAGACGTGTTCGCTCCCTCGGTTGTAATAAAACGTACTGCCACGGGAAAGAGGTTATGTGTTCATTGTGGAGCCCGGAGATAGAAGGTCCATTGTTGCGATAGTAAAAACTACATGCAGCTATTTTTTGACCACCGATGCAAAAATAGGGGTGTTAAAAAAGTTGGAACGCTGTTTGTGTATCTACCGTAGCCCGTAGCTAACCCAGTGACCGTAGCTCTTAAGGCCCTTACCGAGAGCGCGATCCGTTCCGGCGCGGCGGCGATGCGATCTGGCGATGCAATCTGAATCCGTGCGATCTCTGTAAAGGCAGAACGCGATGAGATCTGCCGCTGGCAGTAAGAAAGCACATGAAATCCATTGGTTATCTAATGAGATCGCATAGGTTCACATCACATCGCCAGATTGGATCGCCAAAATGGATCACGCTCTCTCGGAATAAGCCGTAAAGAGATTTGAATACAGTTTTTTATTATACATAATTTTGAAGCAGGTATTTGTTTTCTGCCAAAACGGTTCAGCCTAAAATGACTGATACTATTAAAAACAAGTATACTACATGAGAGCAGTGGTGGCCCAGTGGTATCGGTCCCGACTTACGAGTTGTAGGTCGTGGGTTCGAACCCCGCCATGCAGGCGCATTACTTTGTGTAATTTATTTCATCACCACTGCTTTCAAAACGGTGAAGGAAAACATCGTGAGGAAACCGGCATGTCCTAGAACCACAAATTCGAAGAGATGTGACATCTACCAACCCGCACTGGGCCCGCGTGGTGGATTATGGCCCACTCCCTCTCACAGAGAGGAGGCCTGTGTCCCAGCAGTGGGAACATTACAGGCTGATGATGATGATGATGATACTATGTACATGAAACAAATATGTACTTCCTTGATAAATAATCTAATATTATTTCAACTGAACTACTGCCTAAATTTTACAGTGTCCTTGTCTCAATTGTATAGTGCTTCTATTATCAAGACATGTCGTTCTGTTCAGAAAATTATATCAACCAGTAATGTGTTTGATAGTACAAGGTCGTTTGTGGGGCTAGGTAGGACCGTGTGACAGTTTGACCTTGACCTGGGCTAAAAGAGTGATGAATATTAGCGGTAATGAGTGTGAGGGAGACCAAAGAAAAGATGGATGTATTTTGTGGGCTATGATCATAATTATGACAAAAAACTGGTCGTTGATTGATCATCTGCCAATTTTCCAAAGTGTAATAAAACCCCGAAAGGTTAGGCAGAAGTGTGCCTATCTGGTTAAATCTTCCTCATTTCAAAAATGTATACTTAGGTATTTAAGTACGATGCAATAGTGATTTTTATGGCATATCAATTAAACTTTAATTTTTTTTGTTACTTAATCTGATGGGAAAACCTAATTAATTAGGTAGCACGCATAATTATTGAGGAAGCTGCAGAAGACTGTAATATTATATTTGCATTGTATCGATTCAATTCCTTAATATTATATAATTTTATTGCACATGTGAGAACTACGTACTACTGACTCGATTTTGCCCTGGTGGTTGAGAGAATGTCATGCTCACTCAAATGTCTCGCTGATGGTGGCACGTGTGTCGGATCATTTAGCTCCCTTCAAAATGGTTGAGCTGATTAGTGCTGATACGAGCGTGTGTCATGTTCGTGAACGGGCGCTGTCAGTTGGGACTGGTCATCTCTTAGCTGCCACGGTTTTTATTAAAGTTATTGATTCCTTTATTTCTGAATTGTCTTTTTTTTGTAATTTTTACTGTGGACACTTTTAACTTGCTACATCGTTCTCACATAATGTACCATCTCAAAATGAATGATTTAACAAAGGTTTTGTAATAATTTTGGCGATCTAAAAAGAGTGTCCATGGAGTTTCTTGCCCGTTCTTCTCCATAGAGATCTACTTCTTGAAATGGGCATCTACTTGTACTTGGTACTTTCACAATTTTTATGTCTTGTGACTGGGGCTGTGGCACCATAACTTTGTAATATTCAATTATATTTTTTATGTCTTTTACAATTCAAAAGTGCCTGTAACTGGTCTAGTTGAAATAAATGCTTTTGATTTGATTTGATTAATGCAAGAAATTAAACAATATTTGTGATATTAAGTCGTGCCTAGTACAAAAAAAAGAAATCAAATTATAAAAGGAAAACACATAAAAATCGAAACAAATATTATGACATTTTGTTGTTGTTATTTTTAGGTATAGCTTCCAACAAACTTTTACATAACTAACTTATGTAATTATGTCTAAAGTACAAATTATTACCTTTCATCGTATAATTTAGCATGCCTAAATAAGTTTTCTTACATAATTTCATCTAAAGCTCTCTATGAGGCATCCCTAGATCATTCCAAATTAAATAACTTATAAACTTTGCACATTACAATATAGTCCCGCCATATTTCTAAAGTTACAGTAAGACATACCAAGGTCAAATAATAGGTACATTAACCCTTGAAATCTTCAGGTCAAAGGTCACGTTCACCTTTATCAGGCGTTTAAGGTTGAAAACACTTTTCATGAATTGTCACTTACACAATACATTTTTACACAATACTTATAGACAGTTCAGACGCGGGTGGTAATCTAGCGTTGATTAATTACCTACCAATCTTTATTTCATATCTTCGGACCAAGGGGGACCCGTCACATTGCCGACAGCTCTTGACGACGACGCGCTGTTGACCCAGGCGTCGTTCTTGATCGCACGGCGAGCTACCCATCACTCACCGTCCACAAGCCCGTGTTTTAAAATTTTGCAATAGTTTTATAGTCATTACTGCTTGTTTAATGGATTTGGGTTAACACGATAAGGTTCAAAGTTACCGAAGGTCAGGTTTATACATATAATATACCTATTATAGTTATAGAAATGGACCCTTGAAACATTGATAGCTAAGTTTTAGTGGTGGCAAAGTTGTGATTAAGAAAATTAGACTATGTTACGAGTGTTCTTCGGTGACTTCTAAGTTGTAACTTGACACAAGTAAGTTCCATACTTATTTTGCTGTGGTTTCAACTTATAATGTAGTATTTTAATGAATTTTATTTATAAACTAGCTGTTAACAGCGGCATCGCTTGCGTTTATCTCGAAATTTATCCTATAGACAACAGGCCTACAGGTGACGTATAAAGGACGATATAAGAGCATAAAATAATAAGATTCAGCACTATGTCGTCACTTGTAAGCTGTCCAACTGAGTGCTGGTGAGAATTCAAAAGTGCAGGTAGAGTGAGTACATTTTAGTCATATATTTTTGTACGGCATTTTTACCATCGATAGATCCATGAAAAATAATAAGAAAGCACGCAGTGCCGTGAAAAAAATGGTGCGCCACAAAGTCGTTTCATACTGTTTCAATACAGCTTCTAATCCATTATTCCGCAACGCCGTACAAAAATCATGCGACAAGGAGAAAAAATCGAGGGTTGCAATTCCCTCTCTTTCCGTGATCCGGGGGTTGCAACCCTCGATTTTTTTAATGCTCTTATATCGTCCTATATACATCACCTGGTGGTCCATACGTGCATGGTAAATCCCGGTTATAAACTACCTGTGTGCCAAAATTCATCCAAATCCGTTCAGTAGTTTGTGTCAAAGAGTAACAAACAAACACACATGCATACTCACAAACTTTCGCGATAAATAAATAAAATTTCTAAATAAAATTTCGAAAAAATAAAATAAAATTATAATATTAGTTAGATACGACGTTCGCCGTAAGATGCTACTCGTAAGGTTGTCTGGAAAATATTGCTGTCAGCGATAAAACTATAAAATAAAAGTAATATTGTGAAAGAACTCTCTTATAAATTTTGGTGTAAAATAAAGTACGTAGTGTGGACGTTGGTTGTAAAATAAAGTATATTCTATCATAATATTAGGAATATTCTAATATTATAAATGCGAAGAAACGATTAGTCTATAACCATTCATGCCTCACTAACTGAATAAAATTCGTTGAAAGGCGCACAGATGAATCATGATCTCAGATAGAACGTAGGATATCTTTAGTCCTGATAATACGCTGTTAAGAAATAATTTTCCACTTCAAACGCCAAAGGTAAATCTAAATACTAATTAATAAGCACATCTATTTATAAACTACTTCTCACAAATCTCAGTTTCAGTGGCGTATAGCGTGACTTGGCGGGGCCTAGTATAAAAATTTGTTTGGGGGGCCCCTTAGGTAGGGTAAAGACTTATTACTCAAGAAAAAAAAAATGCATTTCTCTGTATCTACGCCGAAATATAAACAAAAAATTGGACAAAGGTCATCAAAAAAATTCAAGATGCGACTGATCAGTCCAGACGTCGGAATTAGGTAGAGTTATTTTAATACTTGCATCGAAATGTTGATATATTAATATGGATCTTCCCGGGATTTCAAATAGACAATCTCGTGCTTAAAACAGTATTACATATAATAAATAATAATAATAAAAACACCAGAGATAGATTAGACAAATAAATTGTGTAAAAGTAAATGATTTTTTTTATTTAATAAGTGATTAAGTTTTTATTAATTTTTGTTTACGCACGTTGGGGGCACCTGTGGCCCGGGGGCCCCGTATAATTGATACGGCAGATACGGCGGTAGCTACGCCCCTGCTCAGTTTCTATTTTAGGCATTTTTAGGTAATTGGAAAACTACGCAATGATTTTATTAGTCTTCAATAACACCACCCACTCATAAACTCGGTAGATTAAATCTGAAAATAAACACAAAACTTGTCAAGAGACCCTTTTCTAAGCAATATTGGGTAACTTTATGAAAACGGCAATAATAAGGCGAAAATAAATTCGTCCTTAGCATACAAGATAAAAAAATATCCTTTAAGCCTCCTACAGACACACGCGATTAATCGCGCGGGGCGACATGTCGCGGTCCATTCGCAGTATTTTTAGAGTGGAAATTAGCTTGGCTCGTTGTCGCAGCGCGATTAATCGCGTGTGTCTGCAGGAGGCTTTATCGTTATTTCACGGCGCAGCAGCTGAGTAACAAACAAATATTTGTATGGCCTACATAATTCTTGGTCGCGAGACCGTCTCATGGTCGCGGGACTGTCTCATGAGGCTACCGTGACCCTAGAACGTAAAGGGCTATTGAAAGATCAACGTGGATTTTAGTCAGTACTAGTCTGACAGTCCCTCCCGTCCCGCCCTGGGTGAGAGGACTCATTTGATAATTTTAGCACGATAAAAAAAATGCCCTTAGAGTTATGTATTTCTCGGCGCAGTGACTGAGCGGCCGACTGCTGCAATGAGAATCGCAGGTTCGATCCCCTCACGGAACAAATATTTGTAAAGTCTACTGGTAGTTTTTTTTTTCTGAGTCTGGGTGTTTGATTATGATTTTCAATGCTCGTAAACGCACCCACGATACAGGAGAAATTTGTTTGTGAAACAATGATCATTTATTTAAAAAAAATTTAGATAGACTTTTTTTTTCGTGGTAAAATCATCAAATGAGTCCTCCCAGCCCCGGACAGGGCGGGAGGGACTGTCAGACTTGTACTGACTAAAATTCACAGTGTCCTTCGGTAGCCCTTTTGTGTACCGGAGTCGCGGTATACGTATGTCCCGCGACCCCGGCAAGGCTGTGCCGGCCCTCTAAAGGGGGGCCCCGTCATTGTGCTGACGCTCTTTGAGGCGCGCGTGGAACACAACGCGCCGTCGACCCGGGCATGGTCCATGGTCGGACAGCGAGTTGCCCTTTACTCGCCTTCGCATGCCCGCGCCTACGGTGGTCGGAGATCGTCCCGCGACATCCGTCGCCGTGGGCGTCTACCACTGCGGCTGAGGGAGGACGCTGTCCTCTCCCTCGCGCGGCCCGCCTCCCTCGCGAGCATGACTGCTTCGCAGAAGAAGGCGACCGCTTCCCACTCCGTCAGAGACTTAAATATTACGCGAAATGTGATTGTAATACTATAACTAACTCTTTAGCTTAATGGCGTGAAGTAAATGAAACAAAATCAACACATCTTTGAAAGTCGTTTACTGTCCAAATCCTGAAAGTTAGCCAACAAATGTAACTTTAGGGTATCGGAAATGGTCTCGGTATTGGTATCGGTATTTACTAGTAATTGGTTTCTGAACGACGTAAGTGGTATTACTAGGAAATACCCAATTACATTTTCAAAGAAACTGTGTCATAATATCAAGCCTATGCCCACGAAAGGGGCCTGGCTTAATGGTATGACCAAGGGTAGGGCTAAAAGGAAAATCTTTTAACATCTTGATAAAATTATAATATTCCCGGGGTCGCGGGACTATCTTATCAGATAACCGTGGCCTAGGAACGTAAAGGGCTATTGTAGAACACCGTGGATTTTAGTCAGTACAAGGCTGACAGTCCCTCCCGTGCTGCCCTGGGTGGTAGGACACATTGGATGATATTAACACGTAAAAAAATTTTAAGAAAATTTGGTATGACAAGAATTTGCGTGGAATATCACAATTAAAATAGGGTAAAATAACTTTTTTAATAATTCAGCGACAAAAACCTTAACAACAAAAACCAAATTCATCGACTTTTTTTTTTGCATGGTAATAAAATCATCAAATGAGTCCTCCCACCCAGGGCAGGGCGGGAGGGACTGTCAGACTTGTACTGACTAAAATCAACGGTGTCCTTCATTAGCCCTTTACGTTCCAGGGTCACGGTAATGGTATATAAGTCCCGCGACACCGGCAGGCTTTGGCCCTCTAGGGGGGGCCCCGTCATCTTGCTGACGCTCTTTGAGGCGCGCGTGGAACACAACGCGCCGTCGATCGACTTAGGGAAGAAAACTTATTTTACAATACAACTTTTTTGTTTGTTTTATACGAGTAAGTCGATCTTTGCCTTTTTAACCGACTTCAAAAAAAGGAGGAGGTTCTCAATTCGTCGGAATCTTTTTTTTTTTTTTTTTTATGTATGTTCCCCGATTTCTCGAAGACGCCTGGACCGATTTGGAAAATTTTTCTTTTATTTGAAAGGGTATACTTTCCAATTGGTCCCATGATCATCAGGTCAGGATCTGATGATGGAATCCCAGGGAAATCGAGGGCAACCTTCAAATTTTATAGGCACATAGTACCATTTTCATATATTTTCTAAAGCTGTTCAAGTATTTGCATCTGATAATCATCATTTCAGGTGGATGAGCTGATGATGGAAGGTACAACTCCTCAACGGCTTGGAGAAGGCATCGACTGATTTAGTTTGTGTTCGCATATCTCTGGAACTACAAGTCCGATTTAAGTAATTATTTTTTTGTTGTACTAAGTATTGTTTAACTTACGGAATACTGCAAGTTTCATCAAAATCGGTTCAGTAGTTTTTGAGATAGGGAATTTTATTAGCTTATTGTGCACTTGAGAGAGAATGATTTATTTGACAAGAATTTGAGTTGAATATTTAAACTAAAAAGAGTAAAATAAAAAACTTTTTCAAAAAAAATGTAACCGCCTTCAAAAACAACCACAAAAAAGGGTAAAATAACCTACAAAATAACTTTTCTTTCAGAAGTCGGTGGCAAAAAAACAATGAAATGAAAAAAAAACAAAGGCACCGCTTCTGAAAGAAAAGTTATTTTGTAGGTTATTTTACCCTTTTTTGTGGTTGTTTTTGAAGGCGGTTACATTTTTTTTGAAAAAGTTTTTTTCAATTTCTTTTAACAGATCTATCTTTTATTAAATTATTTTCCAAACCACAAAGTTACTCAGCAAAACAAGATAATCTGTTTCATATTGACAATAACTGAGAACAGGCGTACGTGACAACCGCGAGGGGGAGGCGAAATGGAGAACCCGACATAATAACTCCAGGAAACCGTTCATGGGATTCTTTTGGGGAATTACTACGGGGAATATGGCTGGCAGTTCATTTATAACTGCTGTGGGGAATGGCTGAAGTTAAATAAATATATTTTTCTTAAGGTCAAGGTCAAATATCGAAGGGCAACTGAAATATCAAGTTACTATTATATCAGTTAAGTCTGACAATCCTTTCCGCTCCATTAAGGGCGGGGAAGACTCATTTGATGATTTTACCACGCTAAAAAATGCGTTCTACCCTCACTTCTAGTGAAAAACGATGATTAACCATCTTTTAGAATAGAAAAGAAAAAAAAAATGTAATAATAATTTTAAAAAAGTCTGCCCTGCCCTGGGTGGGACCCAGGGCAGGGCAGGAGGGACTTTTTTTTAATGGGACAAACCCACCACACTATTCCTAACCACTGCAACTCCTGAAAGCCAGAATCAACAGTGGCAACCACCACAAAAGCGCCGAGACAATGAAGCTCGACATGTCCCGGACTGTTAGACTTGAACTGACTAAAATCCATGGTGTCCTTCAATAGCCCTTTTTACGTTCCGGGGTCACGGTATTCGTTAGTTCCGCGACCCCAGCAGGCTTTCGCCCTCTAATGGGGGGCCCCGTCATTGAGGGTAAAAGGCTTAAAATTAATAGAGTTTAAACGCGACCGCTTGTATGTAGTAAAGTAGGCGAAGATCGAACAGTAGGTATGTTAACTAAAATAATCACAGGACCCAAAATTAAAACCTTTTCCTTCCACACACGAAGGAATCAAAAAGGAAAGTAATCATTACACATAAATCCAACCTGCCCTCACGTTTTCGCAGCGTCACGGCGAATAGCGAAAACTTTAGCGTAATTCATAAAAGTTTTTTTATTAAAAATATAGGAACTTAGGGCTGGCCATTTCAGGGACACGGTGGCTGATATTAGGCCCCGTTTAGTACGTGACAGTATTTCGCGAACATTTCGGGACTTGATATTAAAAAAGTCCGTTTCTGGGTCATCCGGTACAAATTCGGTATTAAAATTGTTGGACTATTTTGGCGAATTAGAAATATGGATTGGAGGTGCGAGGTTTCGGAGGTATAATCACAGTTTTCAAGTTTTTGTGACAAAATCTAATCACTTATTTCAAGTAGGCTAGTTGCAGGCACAAACCAAAAATTAGGTAATAGTTTAAAAATAGTCAAACATAACCATTCAAATACCAACGATAAATCTATACGATTATCTTTTGACGCGTAATGGCGAATCCAACGATTTATTTTTACAGATAACGACGTAATTCTCAAGAAAAATAATGTACACGTCGAATGGAAAACCTGCTCCTATTTTGGGTTCCGTACGCAAAGGAAGAAACGGGAACCTTGTACTAAGACTCCGCTGTCCGTCCCTCTGTCCGTTTGTCATCAGACTGTATCTCATGAACCGTGATAGCTAGACATTTGAAATTTTCCCAGATGATGTATTTCTGCTGTCTCTTTAACAGAAATTACTAAAAACAGAATAAAATAAATATTTCAAAAGGCTCCCATACAACAGACAGGATTTTTTTTGACGTTCGTTTTGTTTTTTTTGATTGTGGTAAAATCGTCAAATGAGTCCTCCTACCCAGGGCGGGACGGGAGGGACTGTCAAACTTGTACTGACTAAAATACACGATGATCCTTTAATAGCCCTTTACGTTCCAGGGTCACGGTTACCCGATGAGACAGTATCGCGACCCCAGTGTATAGATTATGGTACGGAACCATTCTTGCGCAAGTCCGACTCGCACTTGGCCGTTTTTTCGTAGGTTAAAACCCGTAAAAATAAATGATCGTCGATATTCCTGAAACCAATTCGTCTCATAACTTTTCGTTTATTGCAATGGCGGCTCGTTTCACGAGTAATTAGGCCTTTACTGTAATCTCTTTTCGATTTCCGGCCATTTTTTATTTCTTTCTTTCTTTATTGGATTAAGGTGTTAACAGCTGTCGGCCTTGTTAGTATAATGATCGTGAATGCTGAACATGATGTCGATTCGAGTAAGATATGTATACTCTTTGTCATTGGAATACTTTTTTTTAAAATTTGGAATATCATCAAATCAGTCCTCCCACCCTGCTTGGAGCGTCTAGATTGACTCTGTCAGTCTAGATTGACTAAAAACTAACCTGTTTAAGTTTTTAGACTCACATGGTCACTATTACAAATATTTGGGTTTAAAACGGGATATTTACATTGTTTATTCATTATTGAGAGTAACACGCAAAAAAAACGAACGAGAAGCAGGCTAGACCTATTTGTCTGCTCATAAACTTCCACCCGCAATCATTTCAGTTCATCCGTGATCATGGTGCTTGCAACAGTGCCGAAATATCGGAAACTCAAAACAAATAATAAACATGCGGTAAATATCCCGTTTTAAACACTAATATTTGTAACTAACCTGGTTATTAAGTTGCTCTTTGCATTCCACGGCAACAGTAACTTTTGTACTCTTTTTGGAACCCTACGCACCGTCTATACCCGGGCTTGGTCCTTAAGCGACCCAAAACTTGCCGGCCACGCCTACGTTGGCCTTAAATCGTCAGGGCGTCTCCCGGTGACTGTGTCGTGAGGTAGAGGATCTCCTCTCCCTAGTGTATGTCGCCACCTCCTGCGCTAGCATTATCATTGTAGGGTTACTTCCTCTGGGAAGGAGTATACTCCTTCCCAGAGGAAGTAACCTTACAATGATGTGGTCTAGATTACTGGCCCCCCGGTTGGCGCCTATAACAAAAAAAACCGGCCAAGAGCGAGTCGGACTCGCCCATAAAGGGTTCCGTAGCAGCAAGTAATAACATACTATAAAAGTTCTTGTAGTTGGTTCCAACTTTGAAAGGTTTACGATTTATGACGTATTAAAAAAAAAAACTTGAGAGGTGTCAAGGCACGTCGAAAATCGCTATGAACCTGTTAAAAAGGTTCAAGCGATTTTCGACCCTCCACCCCACACTACCCCACTCCACTCCGCTCCACTTCGCTCCACTCCGCTCCACTCCGCTCCACTCCGCTCCACTCCGCTCCACTCCGCTCCACTCCGCTCCACTCCGCTCCACTCCGCTCTACTCCACTCCGCTCCGCTCCACTCCGCTCTACTCCACTCCGCTCCGCTCCGCTCCACTCCCTTCCACTCCACTCCGCTCCGCTCCACTCCACTCCGCTCCACTCCACTCCGCTCCGCTCCACTCCACTCCGCTCCACTCCGCTCCACTCCACTCCACTCCACTCCACTCCACTCCACTCCACTCCACTCCACTGCACTGCACTCCACTCCACTGCACTCCACTCCACTCCACTACCTATTATAGCTGTAAAAATGAAGTTGACAAACTTACATTTGCAGTTGGTCTCCGATACATTTTGTTTAGGAAAATGTTATCCCAGTACGTTTTATAAGTTGGTCAACTATTACTCGTAAACTTGTAAAGCCCACTTAGTCATGATAATTTTCTTTTAAATTTCGTTATATATACTACTATTGTAAATTTTTTCACACCCCCAAACATAACCGTTTAGCTGGTAGAGGGGGGGACACTCGAGTAGGGCAAAAATTAGCACTTTAAAGCTTAATATTTCACAAACGAATCTTTTTATCAAAAAATTGTTGATGGAAACTACCAATATTTTTAAAGGCCTATTTAATGATACCCCACACTAAGGGGTACGCGAGAAAAAAAAAAAACATCCCCGCTTTACGTGTACAGGAGGTACCCTAAAAAAAAATATTTTACGAGATTTTATTTTACCACTTTTTTGACGCAACAAATCCGTATATTTACACCAAATTACAGCTTTCTAGTGCTGGGCGTCTCTGAGCTAAGCTGCGGACAGACGGACGGACGGACGGACGGACATGGCGAAACTATAAGGGTTCCTTGTTGACTACGGAACCCTAAAAAAATTAGACTAGAAATCAACCCGAATCCACAATCGTGAGCAAACGTGTGGAATCATTAATTACTCTGATCCATAATAACTAATTAAGAATAATAAAAATGGTACAATTTTAAAGTTTTAACTGTTAACTTTAAATTGATATCAAATTTATTCACATTACGCCATTATTTAAGGAGCTTTTCCGGATCAAGTGATTCGGTACTTTTGCTTGCATGTGTAGTTAGAAATAAACTCAGTAAATAAATATGATAGTTAGGTCTCAGACTTGGGTTTATCCTGCCTAAACTTACATAATATGTGTCTCGGTATTGTTCCTAACTTACTATCTCTTAATCTATACTAAGCTGAAGAGTTTGTTTGTTTGTTTGTTTGAACGCGCTAATCTCAGGAACTACTGGTTCGAATTGAAAAATTCTTTCTGTGTTGAATAGACCATTTATCGAGGAAGGCTATAGGCTATATAACATCACGCTATCACCAATAGGAGCGGAGCAGTAAAGAGAAATGTTTCAAAATCGGGAAAATGGATTCCATTTCGAGAGCTTCCGTTGCGTGCGCTGCGTAAACGGTTAAAGATACGCAAAAATAATGTACTACGGAATTATTCCTGATAAAAAGTTCTAAAATAAAGTCCGCGAGAGCATACATTTATCTTTTAAGGTTAAGTCATTATAACCTTTTTTATGGAAATCAAATTTGATTTTAAAGTAATGCATTACTTGCGAAGGTATTTTCATTAACACAATATTAATCCTTATCCAAATAAATACGTTAATCATCACAAGCATTTAATTTTGAACAAAATTGCCCTTGACATCGTTTGGTTTCAATGAATATCTTAGGAGATATCATAGTTTCAAAATAATACCACAATAAGCATTGCCATCCAACGTGGGAATGCTGCCAGTCTTCGGCACGTTTCCGGATGACAGCGATGCGGAGGAGTACTTTGACGCCTGAGTGTCTCTGCCTTTTTGTGTTTTTTATTTTTTATATTATTATATTTTATTATTAGGATGGTGTTGGGGTTTTCTAGTCGTTGACTGATACCCCGGTAGTTGTTGTAGGTAAGTTGTAAGTTCACACCAAACCACTGTTATGTTAAATAGTTTAATTACGTTTAAGTTACGTATGTTTAGTTATCTGAGCCGCACTTGATGCAATTATTGATCGACCCGCTCGTGGCTGAGTTTTAGTGACGACTGAATTTATATTTTAATATAATTAATAAAGTACGTTTAGCGTAATTCATTACGTGCGCAAAACGTACTTTTGCTGTATGAGCATTATTGGCTCGTACATGCTCCCGAGGGAAAAATATGTACGCACTCAGATTACCAAACTAGAGTTACAAGTTAAATAAAATACAAGTTAATAAGCAATCAAAACAATAAGCAATACATAATTCTTAATTAATTAATCATAGTTTAAATCTTGTTCCAATTGCTGGTAGCTGTGAACGGTAGTTTTCCGAATGTCCACCTCGTATTTTAGCGTAGGCAGGAATCTCCTTCAGTTCTATATCTTCTGTCCTTTCTTGAGTCTTGTTCGCGTTGGCTGCAGTATCGCTCGTCTTACGCGCCTGAAGATATCTTCTTATTCGCCAGACTATTATCGCGGCGACGATTCCTCCCACCAGCAAAGAGCTTATAGCATAGTTGCCGATGTCGTGGACACTTAGGCCGTTAGGTAGGCTCTCTCTTCCCATTTGTGCGGTTATCTGATCATCTAATAATTTGTGATCATTAGATAAGTTTAATTTTGGCAGCACAATCTTTGTGTTTTTTAATGTACTCCACATATCATTTGGTGAGTCAATAGTTGGTACCTCCAGGTTTATTCCAATGTTGGTACTGCTACTAAAAACGTTATGTGAATAAATTGTGTTGTCTTTGTGCTGAAGTATGCAATCCTGACCTAGGGCAAGGAGCCCTGCTTTTGATACACTCGTTGTTGTAATTCGATTTTCGCAGACAATGCGAATCGTGCACTCATTGATGCAATTAAACAGCCATATGTTTGGTCTCTGTAATTTTATCCATTGGTCAGCGCATTGTTGTGATACCCAATCACATGTTACGTTATTTACGTTTTGATTAAGTATTTTAGCTTCGCAGGATGCCGTTGCTCCATGCAAGTTGTTGATAGTTGTAGAGGCGTGGCAGATATGATTGTCCGCGCTCATTGTGGTACACTGCTGAAGATCAACCTCTTCCATTTGTATGTAGTGTGCTCTTTACGAAGTTGACTCCAATATATTGTGTTGCTGTCTGAATCACCTGACATTGTTCAGCTGTTTCCCATCTAGGAATAGCTATATTGCGATACAGTGTATACTCGTCATCGCTAAGTAACGGGATATGTAATTCGAAGAGTAGGTACTGTTCGGTAAGCCGGGCTTTCACATAAATAATTTTATAAATATTTTTTATGTTCGAATCATTGCTGTCTCTGATAGGTAATGTTAATCTTTTCGGTATAATACCGGCAATGTAATTCAGTTGTTCAGATAGCTGCTCCGGTGGGAATAATTTCATGTCGAGATGTCCTCTGTAGATATCTGTCAATGCATTTAAGAGCATTTCTTGGTTTCTTCTCAGTACTGAGATAAGTAAACTAGCTGTTAATGCCCCAGCGTTGACATCATTCATTGTTTTCATTATTTGAAATCTGTTTTCTATTACAGCCATATTATCTTTCGTTTCGTTCATGAATTGTTGAATTACTTCCAGTTGCGTCTTTACAAAGTCTTCATTTTTCTTGATGACGTTGTTTTCTGCCTCGATAATCAGTGTCTGATTTCGTATCAGTTGTAATAAATATTGTTCGTTTGTTTTAATTTTGTCTATGTCCTGAGCGTATTTCTCGGCGAAATCGCTGTCAAGGACACCAAACAAGGCTCGTGCAAGATTTCCTACGCCGTTGACGTAGCCACGTCGCCTCCGCTGTTGATGTTGGGACCGCAACAATATGTTAAACTCGTTCAGCTGGTTCATTTCGAACTTGAGTTGTTGTAATGTAGAGTGACATGGTTCATTAGGCATCGTGTCACATAGTTGGCCTAAATGATTTACGAACTCCTCTACCCTTGTAGTACTTTGCCAGAATGTGGTCAGGTTATAGTATACCAGAAGTTTCCATTCATCGTGGATGAGTTGCATGTTTCCGACGGGGTCAAAGTACACTGGTTGGTTTTCAGTTAACTGAGTTATTTTAAAATGTTGCAGGGGTGCTGCTAGTCCAGCTGATAGCGTTGTAAATGCTATTAGTAACATCATAAGCAGGCTGTTTACCCCTTTTCGACTTTTATTAGTGCCTTTCTTTGGCTCGCCGTGGTTCGTTTCTGGACTCATTTTTTGTGTATCAGCGCTTCCACGTACCTCGTTTATAGGTAGCGGGGCGAGTTTAGTTATGGGTCTTTTTAGTACCCCATTTTGTGTCTTCAGCGTAACTACTCGTACTAAGTTGTCGCTGCCTGGGTGCAGTTCTACTACTCGTCCCATAGCCCATTTACTTGGGGGTAGATTACTTTCCTTGACGAGAACTAGCTGCCCCATCTGTATGTTTTCTTTAGTTTGTTGCCATTTGTTTCGGTTTTGCAGTGAATGTAGGTATTCTTTCGACCAGCGATCCCAAAAGTGCCGACGCATGAGTTCAATGAGTTTCCATTTGTTTCTGATGTCCATCGTTTTGTTTTCTTCAGGTTCATTGAGTGGTAGTGTTAATGTTGGACTCCCTGTGAGAAAATGACCAGGGGTGAGGTATTCCAGATCTTCAATATCTTCTGATAATGGACACAGTGGCCGGCTGTTCATGCATGCTTCGATTTGTGTGAGAAGCGTTGCAAATTGTTCGTAGGTAAGCTTTTGTTGTCCGATCACCCTTTTCAGATGTGATTTCATGGAACGTACAGCGGCTTCCCATAAGCCACCTACTGATGGCCAGGATGGAGCGTTGAAGTGCCACTCGATTTGAAGGTCGTTGATTTCCTTAAAGAACTCTGACGACTGCAATGTTTTAAATACTTGGAATTCTTCTTTTAAAACTCTTGCGGCTCCGACAAAATTGGTTCCGTTATCCGAGTAAATATGTTTTGGGGTGCCTCTGCGAGCGCACATTCTTCTTAGTGCTGCGATGAAAGTTTCCGTTGATAGATCCGAAACAAGTTCGACATGTACTGCTTTAGTACACATACATATGAATATGGCTATGTAGCCTTTGCAGGTTTTTATCCCGCGGCCTTTGTTTATCTTCACGTCCACATGGCCTGTAAAGTCGACGCCGGTGTGCGAAAACGGCCTCGATGGAGTGATCCTTTCTTTAGGAAGGTTGCCCATCAACTGTTCATTTCGAGTTGATGAGAACCGACGACATCGAATACATTGTCGAAGTATTTTCTTGACGGTTCGATTGCCGCTAATTATCCAGTAAGTGTTTCTAGTGTTTGCTAGCGTTAGTCTAGCTCCACCGTGTAGAGTTTGTTGATGCGCTTTTTCAACAATAAGTTGCGTTAGTCTTCCTTCTCCTGGTAAAAGAATGGGATGTTTCGTTTCCACTGGTAAGTTTGAGTGATTCAGGCGTCCTCCAACACGTAGAACTCCATTAGAGTCCAAAAATGGATTAAGTTTCAAAATGGTGCTTCTGTTGGTAAGTTTTTCGCCTTTGTTTAGAGAATTTATCTCATTTTCGAAATAATCCCGTTGCACTGATTTAATAATTATATGTTATGTATAATTATAATAAGTATATGTTCATGGCACTCAGTTGACCTTCTTTTGTTTCGTAATGCATCAGCAAAACGTATCACCAAAGTAAGTATTCTTGTAATACGATTTATGTTGCTATGTCGTTCAAGTAATGAATTTATTAATTCATTTTTGATTGACGTGGGTTCCGTACTATTAGCCGTATAACAGTTTTTCAGGAATCCCTCGTTTGTGCTATAGGTTTGCTTCGAGTCAAGGGTTTGTATTTCTTGCTCCTTAAGCCATTTTGGGCCTTCCCACCACAGGGAATAGTTGACCAGCTTGGATGGTGGGAGTCCTCTTGAGGCACAGTCGGCAGGGTTTTCGTTACTTTTCACGTAACCCCAGTTGATCGCAGGCACGATGTTTAATATTTGTGTTGTTCCATTAGTTACATACTTTTCGTATTTGGTTTGATTTCCCTGAAGCCATGCTAGAACGACCTTAGAGTCGGTCCAGCAGGTAATCTTTAGATCATAATCTTCAAGGATGTTTGTTATCTTTTGTAGGAGTTTCGCTAGCAGAACTGCGGCGCATAATTCCAATCTCGGTATTGTAGTTTTCTTCTTGATCGGTGCCACTTTAGTTTTTGCTGCGAGTAGTGTTGTTTCGTTAGCGCCACTGGATGACGCAGTTCGGCTGTAGATAACGCATGCGTAGGCTTTTTCGCTCGCATCACAGAAGGCTTGCAATTCGATCGTACTATTGTTTTCATATTTTATCCATCTTGGTAAAGTTATGAATTTTATGTTTGGCAGGTCGGATTTTATTTGCCTCCATTCCTTTTCTATGGAATCCGGTACATTTTCATCCCAGCTAATGTTTCGGCGGCTATCATTCCATAGGTTTTGGAAAAGCAGTTTTGCTTGTAGTGTTATTGGAGCCAACCAACCAAGTGGATCGTAGATCTTGCTTATTTCCGACAATAGTCTGCGTTTTGTATATGTTGCATTTTTACTGTCGTTAGGTGCTTCACTAATAAAATGGAATGTATCGCTTGCGTCATTCCATGCGAGCCCCAGTGTTTTGCTGAACTCTTGTTGTTTGAAGTTAAAATCGTTATTGTTACTTTTATCTTTCTTTTGTAGGTCTTTGAGAATAGATGGTTCGTTCGTGGCCCATTTCCGTAAAACAAATCCACCTTTCTTCAGTAGTTCGCTTAGCTCTTTTTGCAATAGCTTTGTCGATTCTATGGTATGGTGGCCCGTGATGGCGTCATCCATATAAAAATCGTGAAGTAGCGCTTTTTTGGCCAAAGGGAAAGCGTTGCCTTCATCTTCGGCCAGCTGTTGGAGAGTCCGCATCGCTATGAATGGTGCGACTTTAGTTCCGTATGTTAGGGTACACAGTTGCATAGTTCTCAGTGGCTCTCTTTTGGATTCTCTCCAAATAAGTCTTTGAAGACATTGTTGATCTTGATGAATAAGGATTTGGCGGTACATTTTCTCAATGTCCGCCGTTAGAACATATTTATAGCTCCGCCATTTTATGATCAGGGATAATATGTCCTTTTGTAGATTTGGCCCTTTTTTCATCAAATCGTTAAGGCTGTACCCGGAGTCTGTTTTCATTGATGCGTTAAAAACAGCTCGTAGTTTCGTTGTTGATGAGCAGTCCCTTACTACGCCATGGTGTGGTAGGTAGGCTTGTACTCGACTATCCGATTCTGTCACTGGTTTCATGTGACCCAACTCGATGTATTCTCGGATGAAGTCCTTGTATAGTTTAGCGAAGTGTTCTTGCCTCGCCATTTTCTTTTCTAAATGAAGAAATTGTGCTGTAGCTTGCGGTTTCGAGTTTCCCAGTTTTTGTTCGTAGTTAGAATGCATAGGCATTTTCACCACATAACGCCCGTTGCTCAATCGTATGGTTGTTTCTGTGTAATATTTCTCACAGAATTCGTCTTCCGCAGTATTTTCGGACTCCGAAGGGATGTCTTCTATTTCCCAAAATTTTGTTAGATTGTCTAGCTCTGTTAGCGTTACTAGACAGTTAAACTGCTTGGTAGCTCCGCTCAGTATCCAGCCCAACTTTGTCTGTTGTGCTACTGGCGAACCGTTGTTATGTTTAATTATTCCTCCCAAAATCACGTCAGAGTAAACATCTGCTCCCAGCAGTAGATCGATGGGTCCCGAGATGTTGTAGTCTGGATCAGCTAACTCAATGTTGTGAAGATGTGTCCAGTTCTCTGCGTTGATCGTTGAGTTTGGCAAATTGTTGATGAGTTTACTCATCACTAACGCTTCTGTTAGGAATGTATAATCAGAATGGATAGACTTGCATTCTAGTTTTATCATCCCTTTACTTTTGCCCATTATAGTGCCAACACCAGTGACCGCAGCGTTCATTTTATTTCGGGGTAAGTTCAACCGTTGAGCAGCATTTTCTGTGACCAAGCTTACTTGAGAGCCTTGATCCAGTAACGCCCGAAGGATGACGTAATCTCCTTCCTTGTTCTTGACCCGTAATTGAATAGTGGTTAAGAGTATCTCTTGTTCACCGTTAATATGATTAGATGTCCGCTCAGCTGCCGTTGATGTGGTTGGCGTTGATTGTTGCCCTTTCAGATTGTCATCATGGAGAAGGGAGTGATGTTTGTAGTTACACGTGCGGCATTTCTTCGTTGAGTTGCATTTATTTCCGCCGTGACTAAACAAACAATTTTTGCACAAGTTTAAATTTCTTGTTGTTTTGTTTCGCGTTGCGACATCCATGTCCATAAATGTAGGACACTGCATCAGCTTGTGTTCGTTTTTGCACAGTGGACATTTCCTTAGCGTTGCATGGAAGGTTTTTGTACACTTTTCTGCGTCTTTAAAGTTCGTTGACTTATTATTGTTATAATTTTTATGTTGGTTATTTGAAGAGTAGTTTTGTTTCCCGCTATTCTTTTTGTTACGGGATGTTTCTAGAGTTATGAACTGCAACTCCAGGAACTCCATAAACTCCTCTAAGTCTGGGAGCTCTCTTGAATGTTTCATAGTTTTTATGTAGTCAGCGTACGTGACGTCATCCAGTTTGGAGGATATTAAATAGACGATGAGTGGGCCCCATACGGGAACATTAACGTCTATGTTTTCTAAGCCGTTTAAACACTCTTTTGTTGTGTCGTACAGCTTCTTCATATTAGTAGAATTTGGCTTTTCGATGGACGCTTGATTGAGAAGTGTTTCTATGTAGGAGGTGAAAATTAATCGCTTGTTGTCGTAGCGGTGCTGAATAATATTTAGGCATGAGTCATAATTCTCAGCACTCACAGGAAGGTGCTTGATTAACTTTTCCGCTTCGCCTTTCAATTTAGACTTTAGGAACTTCATTTTCTGCGTTTTGTTCAGCGTCGGATTGTTATGAATCATTTCAAAGAATAAATCCCTGAAGGAGATCCAGTTGTTGAAGGTTCCGTTGAACTCCGGTAATTCCATCCGCGGTGTTGTTTTTTCATAGTGGGACGTCTCAAAGATTTTTCTATTTAGCTCTTCCTTTAGGTTGTCGTAGACTTGCTCCCAATGGTCGAATTTTGCTTCATAGTCCTTGTCGTTCCCTTGCAGTAAGTAGCTTAGTTCCCAATGAATCTTGTCGATAGATTCCCATTTAGCTCGTAATATGTTGACTTGATCTTGGAGTTGCCACTTCTCTTTCATGTCGTCCAGGTTAATTTTGGAGACCGCTCGCTTCAAAGCGTTGAAGTTACACATTTGGTTACGTAACAGAGTTGATAGGTGTTGATCTGTTTCATCTCCGATTTGTTGGTGCACTCCAGTTGTGTCAAATTGCGGTGTTCCGGGATTTTCTAGTATTTTCGGTTTTGATATACCCGAAAATCCAGGTTCGTTTATCAACTTGCTTCTTAGTTGATTCATAGATTGCATTGTTTCGTCAAACATGCTTCTAGTGATAATAAATATGTCCTGCCTAAAGTAGTCATGGTCTCTTTGGGCAGATTCATACTTCTTCAAAATTTCATGATTCGATCGAAACTCATCCCACAGGGATTGTAATGCTTCGATACGCTTGTTTAGGTAGTCTATGGTTTTTCTACTCACAGCATCCTTTTTATAGTTGGTTTGTAGAGTTTTGATTCTCTCGTAGCTGTTTTGCTGTTTCGTTATAAGTTCAACGAATTCAGGGTAGTCTTCTGTCGACATTGTTTCTGCCTTGTGGCTGTACGTGGTTGGCGTGTAGTAAGTGAGTACTCACAAAGTTGAAGTAACCGCAGGACGTAATCCTCGCTGATTATTCTTAGTTGAAGCAGTAGATGTAATCTCCGCCGATGTTAAGTTGTAGTTGTAGCAGTAGACGTCTTCTCTGCTGGTTCGTTAGGTACAGGCACTCAGTGTAGCTCACCCTCCTTTACGTTATGTGCAACGTCTCAATGCTTCTGGTGAGACCCGCTTGTGGGAGGCCAGTAACACCGATTTGCTTACGTAACTGGGATATACCACGCTAAGCACTCTGCTGATGAGGATTCACGCCGACTTTCTAGGTGGTACGGCGTGATCTCGTGGCTCGAAGGACCAAAAAGATGTTGGGGTTTTCTAGTCGTTGACTGATACCCCGGTAGTTGTTGTAGGTAAGTTGTAAGTTCACACCAAACCACTGTTAT
This sequence comes from Agrotis exclamationis, assembly GCA_950005045.1. Classification (NCBI taxonomy): domain Eukaryota; kingdom Metazoa; phylum Arthropoda; class Insecta; order Lepidoptera; family Noctuidae; genus Agrotis; species Agrotis exclamationis. The sequence continues at coordinate 3,421,172 of OX465433.1, read as the reverse complement.
GTTAAATAGTTTAATTACGTTTAAGTTACGTATGTTTAGTTATCTGAGCCGCACTTGATGCAATGTTATTATTGATCGACCCGCTCGTGGCTGAGTTTTAGTGACGACTGAATTTATATTTTAATATAATTAATAAAGTACGTTTAGCGTAATTCATTACGTGCGCAAAACGTACTTTTGCTGTATGAGCATTATTGGCTCGTACAGATGGGATAGGATGGGATAGGGTGGGATAGGATGGGATAGGATGGGATAGGATGGGATAGGATGGGATAGGATGGGATAGGATGGGATACGATGGGACACGATGGGATACGATGGGATATGATTGGATAGGATGGGATACGATGGGAAAGGATGGGATACAATGTGATAGGATGGGATACGATGGGATACGATGGGATATGATGGGATACGATGGGATACGATGGGACACGATGGGATACGATGGGATACGATGGGATACGATGGAATATGATGTGATACGATGGGATACGATGGGAAAGGATGGGATACGATGTGATAGGATGGGTTACGATCGGATATGATGGGATACGATGGGATACGATGGGATACGATGGGATACGATGGGATACGATGGGATACGATGGGATACGATGGGATACGATGGGATACGATGGGATACGATGGGATACGATGGGATACGATGGGATACGATGGGATACGATGGGATACGATGGGATACGATGGGATACGATGGGACACGATGGGACACGATGGGATACGATGGGATACGATGGGATACGATGGGATACGATGGAATACGATGGGATACGATGGGATACGATGGGATACGATGGGATACGATGGGATACGATGGGATACGATGGGATACGATGGGACACGATGGGATACGATGGGATACGATGGATCACGCATAGGTACGACCTGCTTCCTTGAAAGAATGACTTTCGCCCATGTCTGCTTACGTCCTGGGGCTGCCAGCGCCGGTAAAGGCAGGAACGGGCAGGCTCCGGAGTCCGCCTATACTACTCAGGTCCCAGAGGCATTTAAACGTAGATTTTTCTCTTTCACGAGCATGCGGGCGGCGAGTATGCCTGGGTCGACGGCGCGTTGTGTTCAACACGCGCCTAAATGTGTCATCACAATGACGGGCCCCCCCTAGAAGTCCAAAGCCTGCCGGGGTCGCGGAACTATCGAATTACCTTGACCCCGGAACGTAAAGGCCTATTATAGGATTTATAGGACACCGAGGATTTTAATCAGTACAAGTCTGACAGTCCCTCTTACCCTGTCCTGGGTAGGAGGACTCATTTGATGATTTACGTACGCATATTTATGTATGCTCCAGAATGATGGTTTACAGCTAATGTTGTTAATAAAGAAGCACTTAAAAAAATACATTGTTGAGTTCCGACCTCCACGCGAACGAAGTCGCGGGCACAGCTAGTACAAAATATAAGACAACCCTCATTAACTTCTGTTTTCATACTAGCTAGCACAGACTCCCAACTAGCTCGTGTTACTAATTTCATTAACTTCACGTGTAGGTGTCATGCTCATAGTTGCTAATTATTATTAGGTATAATATAGTTTGTTATTAAAATCTGTTTCAAATTATACTAGTATTATGGCGCATCTTATATATAAGGGTAGTTCTTCAGAGACAAAATTTTCGATGTCTGTGGGTATATTTCCGTAACCAACTAACAAAACGGCATGTAATATTTTTTTCTGTATACTTTAGCTTTAGATCTAATTAGGACAAATTATATTTTTTTAATAGTAGCTATCTAGATACAAAATAAAAAAATTTGAAGTCTGTTCTCCTGATTCATATGGGGCGTCCGTTTCCCATTTTCCGGAACAAAATGGTCGATGTCGCATTTTCCCTTTGATTCATAGATATAATAAAGAAGGAGATATGGCGTGGAGTTCAAAATGTATAGAAAACCGATGAAGCCACAGTTGCCCCTCCATTACGCTAATATTACGCACACAGTTCTGTCACAACAATACTACGAACAAGTGCACACACGCGCCTTCGATAGCTCAGTCATTTAAATATAAACCTCATTCTTTAAACCACAGCGTACTTTTTCGTATTATTTACTCACACTAAAACAATTATCATTGTGTGTTGTCGGGACACGGGGGCGGATACGACTTCATACGACAGTGCTTGACTAAATCAAAGTGTTATCGATAAACATATCGATAATTTTTTACAAAGGTTTTGGAAATAAAGTAAATGAAAACAATATGAAACCAACAATAAACAATATATTTAAAAAAAAATACAAATAAATGACACAGTTACATGTAGTTCAAAATCAAAGCATTTATTTCAATTAGGCCAGTTACAAGCACTTTTGAATAATTGTCAAAGACAAAAAAATAATAATTAAACACTACAAAATTATGGTGCTACAACTACAATCCTAGTCACAAGACATAATAACTGTGAAAGTGCTGTAGATGCTCATTACAAGGAGTAAATCTCTATGGAGAAGAACGGACAAGAAACTCTATGGACACTCTTTTTGGATCGCCAAAATTATTACAGATACTTTGTTACACCATTCATTTTGAGATGGTACGTTATATGGTACATAGCATTTCTATCAGCGATATAGTCGCTCAGTTTATAATATGCCTGGTTACAAAGTGTGCGTTTAATGCATGTTTTGAATTTAGTTTCATTTAGTTCAAGAACGTTTTGTAGTAGCTTATTACAGCATTTTAGACATTACCCCATGAAAGAAGGGTGCAAGTGATAATAAAACTTGCATCACGTCACAATATAGCGTCTCCAAACCCTCCTTAGAAATTCTGGGGCATAGTACATCAATAAGACTATTGATGCTATTATTATAATGCATAGGAAGCTAATGGTGCATTTATGAAGATTTCAGTTAAATATCATAACCATAACAAGTGACGAAACCCAAGGACATTCTATAGATTACTTTACTAAACATTAATGAACTTATTTCACGATCTTTGGTAACGCACTACTACGCTGTAAAATAATAAAAACCGGCCAAGTGCGTGTCGGGCCACGCACAGTGTAGGGTTCCGTAGTTGCCCATCAAAATATTTATGCGAACTAACTAAACTGATTCGCTGAATTAGATTTTTATTTACGAACATTTATTAGGTACCTAAGTGATAGTGATTCAGTAGCCAACTCATAACGTCTAAAAACGGGCCCACATAGGACGACGGTAACTGTAGAAGGAGTTATAAAAACCAACTTCACAGGTAAAGTTGGAAAAGATGTTGTCTATTTGAGTACCACCGCGTGTAGAGGGAAGCGGCTGTAACAAAGATTTAAAACCAGCGTTACATAGTAATTCGAATACATCGCTTCAAGAATGATTTAAAGAGTTCCCACGATTTCTCCAGGATTCCATCATCAGATCCTGACTTGATGATCATGGGACCAATTGGAAGGTGTACTCTTTAAATCAAAAGAAGAATTTTCAAAATCGGTCCAGGCGTCTTTGAGAAATCGGGGAAAATACATAAAAAAAAATTACGACGAATTGAGAACCTCCTCCATTTTTTTTTGAAGTTAGTTAAAAATAGTTGACAATAAAAACCTACCTATCCCCAAAACATACCCAACTATCATTAGCTGTAAAAATAAAGTTGACAAACTTACATTTGCAGTTGAAGAACATGTTCTCCGATACATTTTGTTTAGGAAAATATTTTATCCAAGTATATTTTATAAGTTGGTCGACTATTACTCGTAAACTTGTAAAGCCTACTTAGTCATGATAATTTTCTTTTAAACTTCGTTATTTATACTACCTACTATTGTGAATTTTTTCATAGAAAAAAAAACATCCCCACTTTACGTGTTCAGGAGGTACCCTAAAAAAAATATTTTACGAGATTTTATTTTACCACTTTTTCGGCGCAACAAATCCATATATTTACACCAAATTACAGCTTCTTAGTACTGAGCGTCTCTGAGCTAAGCTGCGGACAGACGGACGGACGGACATGGCGAAACTATAAGGGTTCCTTGTTGACTACGGAACCCTAAAAATGGGTAAAAAAGCATAGAACCACATCGGCCTTCCAACCGGTCACAAGAGTTAATAAATTGAAGAAAAATCTGAAATAGTAATAAAACATTCGCAGTCGACCTTCTTGTCGATAGACTTTGTCAAACCTGCACAAGCACATCACTAGTCGCACTCAAATACGGCGGACCGGAGCAGCGGAGGCACCATGCGACATTACGGTTTAATGATGTTTCGTTATGTCAGCTTTACATTGCTTGTTCAGTCACTCAGTGACAGACTGAGGTGGTTGTAAAAGAGCAATGTATTTAATGCAAACTAAATACAGTCGGAGTAATACAAGAAAACAAAAATAAAGTAGTACAAGTCAGATATATTTTAGGGATTGTTGTTTTTCGTGATTTTTTAGACAAATATTGTAAAATACTTGTACTTACCTGTGGTAACTGATGCCATGACTTCTAAAATTTTTGTCTTGGCTTCTATTTTTGCACGAAACCACCGAACAAGACGACATAATCGTTTTTTTTACGAACGCGGTTGACAACACACTAACTCGCGGTGACGGCCATTTTTTCACTAGCTGAGCTATACGCTCAGCACGACGTGGCCGCGGACACGCCCCCTTGCCACTTCTCCTGTTTTTAATATTTCTGTGCTTTGATTCATCAATATAAATTAAAGTTATATCGAAAGGTAATGAATTGACCTCTTACAAAAAAAATATGTAATAGTTGTAACTACGTTAGTGTGTTTATAATTAAGTAAATAAGTAGTGTCGCGCGTAAAATACTGATTAATATGGAGTAAGCTTTGCTTGACCGTACTTGGTCGAGGAATGATAATGAGAGTCTGGGATCTCGCATGGGGGAAGCCTGTCGTACAACGGACATGCTAAAAAGCGGACGTGGGGCTGGTTGGCTTAGAACCCGGTGAAACAAAGGTAAATATCTGATTCATCTGTGCTTGGTTTAGGTACTTTGCTGATTACAATGCCTAATTTATTAATTTTATTTTGCTGTTTTAAGACTTTAATCTGAGTTTCGTGTGATGCTTTTGGGTTTTAGATTCGTGTAGAAAAATGACAATACTGAAGTCTGTATGAATTATGAGTTAAGCATGATTTTAGGCAAAATCATGATTCATCTGTGCCTGATTGATATGTTCAAAAGTCCATATGAATCTGAAAATAAATTAGTTTTCCCATTTTCCAGCAAGAAAGGAACACTTTTGTTGCGTTATTTTACTTTTCCAAGTCAGTAGGGTGTGGCGCGTTGTGTTCCACGCGCGCCTCAAAGAGCGTCAGCAAGATGACGGGGCCCCCCTCTAGAGGGCCGAAGCCTGCCGGGGTCGCGGGACTTATCTCATTACCGTGACCCCGGAATATAAAGGGCTATTGAAGGACACCGTGGATTTTAGTCAGTACAAGTCTGACAGTCCCTCCCGCCCTGCCCGGGGTGGGAGGACTCATTTGATGATTTTACAACGATAAAAAAAAAAAAAAAAAAAGTCAGTAGGGTGTGTGTGAGACAATTTTGATATTTTTCTTCGGTATTTATTCATAAGTCAAATTCTATCTGTTTGTTTTTACTTTTTTTTACTGCAGTTTACAACAATGCCACTATCAACAATAGAAAAGAAGGAGAAAAAGAGACTCTTAGAACGTACGATTTTTTTATCCTTCTAGGATGGAAATTGGAAAATAAGAAAAGATCCAGACGAGTATGCTGCGTGGAAATTAAAATAATTATATTTGAAAAGAAAGACAGAAAAAACCAAAGTAAACTGAGAGAATATTATAATGTAGCATTAATGACTATCTGGTACCTATTTATAACAAAATTCTCGCTTTTCTGTAAGTATTTATTTCTGTATAAATATTACTCAGAAAAACAAGAATTTTATTGTGAATTGACCAGATTTTTCCTTGATATGATCACTGATAATTGTTTTTATAAAAAAATATTATTGTTGTTATAATATTTTGATTATTTTCTTAATACAGAGCCCATTTTTATTTAAAGTTTTCCACTTTTATTTCTGTTCCTGATTCATCTGTATAAAATTCTGATTCATCTGGGCACTACATTTTTAAACGTCGATATCTTAAAAACTACTTTCTAAAAACGAGTCCCTCATACAAATATATGTTATTTGGAATATCTATTTTCATATGAACATGTGTTACTGAGCTGAAAGTGAAATTAAAATTAGACCATATGAATCAGTCAAAGAATCGAATTTCGAAGAAATACCCATAATCTATCTTCTTATACACCGTGTTCTTCACGTTATCCATAAACTTTAGCAAATACTTCTATGGCTTTTACAAATCAAATCCAACAAAGGAAGTAGTACTTAAAAAGGCTTCGTTACAAAGATATTTGTAATTTCATTTAATGAAATTTAATTGAGCTATGCAGTGAGAAAGTATCTTAATTTGAAATCTATCAAATACTATTTGCATTTCATTTGTTTCAGCCCGCCAAATGTTATGAATGACGTTGCCAATTCGGATAAAGAGGCATGCATATCGGGTTATTTACGTCTAGGTATTTAGTTTGTATGAAAATTAACAAAAAATAAAAAATAAGAATTTATTAATGTGTCCATAATGAAAAATGCTTACTTCCGTGGTTTGAACATCTGGTCGAAGTTTATGTATATCGTCCGGAACACGGTGTATATAAAAATCAATTGCTGTTCGTTAGTCTCGCTAAAACTCGAGAAAGGCTGGACCGATTTGGCTAATTTTGGTTTTGAATTATTTGTGGAAGTCCAGGGAAGGTTTAAAAGGTGAGGCTGTACGAAGTTTGCCCGGTCAGCTAGTAGATAATAATAAATAAAAACCGACTTACGCACATAGCAGAATGAAGAACTCTATTTCCGAAAATCTTTCATCCAAAAACAAAATTTAACATTAGCAAGTGTTAACTCTTCGAAGTTTCCGCAGTTGCTAGGAAACAAAAAGTGATGGTTTCCAAGAAGAAAACCAGTAAAACAAAATACTATAACAATTTCTTAGCGTCACCATAATGGCGGATTGCTTTCACAATGTCATCTGTCGCCGTTTCACTCCGGCGTTTCTTGTTACTGCAAAGTTGATTCAGAAGTTCTACTTTATGAAAGTTAAATGTTTTTATCGATGATAAACTTCTATGTGAAGGAGAACTTCGACGCCTGTATTTAGTAATCGTTTATGTACGCAAATAAAAAAATATTGAAAATAAATGTGGCACTCGGAGACTGCCGCGGTGAAGCTATTGCATAACATTTTTTTTTATTTAAAAAAAATTAAATCGCCTACCGCGTATATTTAACGAGATTATAATTTATTTAAAATGTTTGTGGTGCATTACTGTAATAAAGAACTTCTTTGTTGTAGGAGAATTTTACAAGTAGGTTTCATTGTGAAAACTCATTTTGTAGCTGGCCGTTAAGAATCAGTAAGAAAAAGTAAATTGTTTTTATGACGGATATTTTCATGATTGCCGAAGTCTCCCGAACTGGAACGATGTTATTCGATGCGTGGTGTCAGGTATTTTCGTTAGGTTTTTAGAATTTTTTTTTATTCGGTCGCCAAACCGCGCCGCAATCAGAGCCCGCGATAAAAGCTATGCAATAGCTTAAAAAAAATCTACGTAAAACAAGTAAACAATTCCAACGAAAAAATAATAAATGTGTGCGTGGCGCTCACTTACACATTTAAAAAAAAATGGCTGCAATAAAAACGTTATACGTTTTGTTTCGATCACGAAATCTGAACATTTTATACTCAAGGTTAACCTTCTGTTCCACTTCCACAGTGCCAACTCATTTGCTGAAATTCGTCGAAATAGTTAGTTAATTTAATTATCACGGTTTTAACTTGGGACGCTGAACAATTTGAATTCCACTGTGAGTGTAAGGAATGATTGTATTTTCTGTTGTAATAGTCAGCAATGGACGACGGTGGTCGAGAGCATTCTATATAGACTTATAGACATTTATTTACATTACTTGAATGTTGAGAATTGTTGCTGAATACCAGACTCAAAATATTATACGGGTATAATACGTAACATCATGCCCGTGATCTCCAAAGGGTTATACAGAGATGTTGGACCTACAGAAAATAGAACTCTACAAAATATGGACATTTTGTCTTTGATGGAAAAATCCAATAACACTTAGTTTGTTATTGGATTCGAACCATCCTGCGTTCTGCGGCAAGCCAAAGTCAGTGCTTAGCGACGTTCTAAGCATCCATGTCGTATAAATGGACAGTTCTTTAGTATTTACTTTCGATGAAAGAAAAACAAATACTGAGCCAATACTTCGCTCAGTTATAGTATCGATTTTCGCGAACTTAACACGCTTTAAGTATGGATTTGACATTAGTGTTTGTTATTGTCAAATATCAGTCATTTCCATGGCAGCATCATTCGTCAGTGGCGTTTTAAAATACTTCCAATAAATTCATATTTATTTATTTCCTCATTTATTTCTAGACTAAATACTTTTTATAACAATATACCGTCGTACCTAGCACAAAAACTTTTAAACGTCTGTTGAACACTTGTCTAAAAAAATGTCAGATTAAGACGTCGAAATAAGGTTCGTTTTGCAGTCACACTTTTTTTAGACAAGTGTTCAACAGGTGTTTAAGTTTTTGTAGTAAGGCTGTTAATGTTTAAAAAAAATTATTAGTCTTAATTTTACTTATTGATAAATTTGGTTCAGTATAACATTAATGCCTTTGTCAAACAAACAGGCGAGGCGAATGCGATCCGAAGCGTTTTTGTTTGTAATGTATGGAATTGTTTGCAGCCAGTCACATATCGGACCGCTTTCGCTTTTCTATATGACAGGATTCGGATCGCATTCGCTTCGCCAGTCTGTTTGATCTACAGGGTGTCCAGTAATGAATGGATAACCTAGGAATGGGTCATAGTAGAACTAAAGGCGATTCAGAAAAAAATACAAAAAAAAATCAATACCGAGTATTTTCTAAGATATGTCACTTTTAAGAATATTGAAAATTTTTGGTACCCTACTTTACATTCTTGCACACCACGGCCACAAATTTATGAATTCCATCATTTTTTTATTGACAAAATAATCTAAATTAACTGAGCTAACAGACGAGCAGTAAATAGTAACACTGCTACTAAACAGCTTTTTAAAAAATGAACTCGAATTAGTACTTTAGTGAAAAAATTGAGAAAAATTTTCATTGAGACAAAGTTTAAGCAACCATAGCATGAAAAAAACGTATGGCAACACAGGTGACCAATAATTTTAAAATAATATGCATTTAATGCAAATTTCAAAAAGGTATTACTTATCATTGTACCTAATGTAAATAATGAATTATTGCTAATTGAGTTTGAAAGGAGAGAAAATTACTGCTGAGAAAAGTTTGAAATATTCAGGTAGTCCAGGTAAACCCCACACATTTTAAGAATTTCACCGAAGAAAAAAAAAGTCTCATCTTCTAGACGTTTCGAATGACACCTATTTCAAATCTGTTGGATACCTTCACCCACCTTCACTCAGGTTAGGTTAGGTAAGCCAATTTCTCTCCTTTCAAACACAAATAGCAATTACTCATTATTTTCAATAGGTACAGTGATGAATAATACCATTTTGAAATCTGCATTAAGTGCATATCATTTAAAAATTATTGGTCACTTGGGTTGCCATACGTTTTTTTCGTCATTGTACCTATTGAAGATAATGAATAATTGCTATTTGTGTTTGAAAGGAGAGAAATTTGCTAATCAACCTAGGTGAAGGTATCCAACAGATTTGAAATAGGTGTCATTCTAAGCGTCTAGAAGATGAGACTTTTTTTTACTTCGGTGAAATTCTTAAAATGTGTGGGGTTTGCCTGGAATACCTGAATATTTCAAACTTTTCTCAGCAGCAATTTTCTCTCCTTTCAAACACAATTAGCAATAATTCATTATTTACATTAGGTACAATGATAAGTAATACCATTTCAAAATCTGCATTAAGTACACATTATTTAAAAATTATTGGTCACGTGTGTTGCCATACGTTTTTTTCATGCTATGGCTGCTTAAACTTTGTCATAACGAAATTTTTTCTAATTTTTTTCACTAAAGCACTAATTCGAGTTAATTTTTTGAGAAGCCGTGTATTAACAGTGTTACTATTTACTGCTCATCTATCAGCTCAGTTAATGTAGATTATTTTAACAGTAAAAAAATGATGGAATTCATCAATTTGTGGTCGTGGTGTGTAAGAATGTAAAGTAGGGTACCAAAAATTATCAATATTTTTAAAAGTGACATATCTTAGGAAATACTAGGTATTGATTTTTTTTCGTATTTTTTTCTGAATCGCCTTTAGTTCTACTATGACCCATTCCAAGGTTATCCATTCATTACTGGACACCCTGTATAATAAAATAAAGCGAATTCGGTTGTTTATGAAATTATAATATTATCCAGTATATTTTGAACGCTTCTGAAACACGACAAAGTCAATACTATGCCAACCAATACCCAAAGAAACGTCTATTCATCCCGGATCAGATACTTGACTTCGCTTAGCCGAAGTAGTACTTCCTGAAGTAATACTTTTGACAGATGCTTAGCAACGACTATAATATTATATCTCGGCCCTATTAATGCCCGAAATTACTATTCAATTTCTGTCCAAATACACCGTTCCTTTGTTTTTCACGGCTGCTTCTGAATGCATTGTTTCTTAAAAACTCGGATTGGAAGATTCGATCGTTTATTTGTTATACAAAGATCCAACCTAAGAAGGATGCAGGATGGACCGAGGCAGGATTTAATTTGGCCGCGCTTATGGCGCTGCCGGAGGAGCTCGTGGCTTAATTATTACAGCCGCACAGGCCGATCTTCCGGGTTAAGCCGCGCTTGCCGAGGTTAGTCTGTGAATGGGTGACCATCTGTCATAGCAAGTTAGCTCCGTACCTCGGAAATCACGTAAAGCCTTTGGTCCTGGCTGTCATTTGTAGATCTTTGACAGTCGTTACTGTTAGTCAGAAGCTCTAAAGTTGACAACCAGTCTTACCATGGGGTATCGTATTATCCAGTTACTGGGTTGTGGAGGTCCGACAGGCAATCCCTCCGTGTAAAATACTGATATCCAGCTGCATCTGGTTCGACTGGAAGCCGACCCCAATATAGTTGGGAAAAGGCAGGCAGATGATGGCAGATGATGCTTATGCCGCTGCCGCCCCACTCACCGCAGAATTCGAGATAGATGCCTTTATTTCCATTACAAGCCTATTATAGGTAACGAACCCTACCATGACGTCTTAAAGCGTGAGTCTTTAGGCTGCGGGAAAGAGACAGAGCTATACAAGTCGTCTAGCGCCATCTCTTTCCCACTGCCTAAACTGGATCGCGTTAAGAGCTCGTGGTAAGGCATCAGGTTTGTAGTTACGACAGCGTAGCAAGCGTACCCGTGACGTCAACGCTGGTTGCTGCGGCCTGCGGGCGTAGCAACAGTACCTAGGTAATTCAGTTATTATTATGATTTGATTATAAATACTTCTGACGACCTATTCAGCCTTCGCTCGGGTTTTTATTTCTAAGAAAAAGTAATAAGCATTTTATAAGTTCATACTTACCTAAACAGAATACTTAACATAAACATTTATCCAGAACAAAAATATCCCGGCAATTTTGCACAGGCTTAAAGGCAGCCATTTTACCTTTTTGTAACCAATTTACATGCGAGAGCATCTCTATATTAAAATACAATATCAATACTCGGCCGAAACACGAAATTATCAATGCAATATCGTTAAACGTTGGCCCCGAACAAATACGGCCGCCATTTTGTGTTCCCGGACTGTTATGTACAGGAAATGGCGTCGTTTCTAAACGCGAAATAGTTTCCTCTCAATGTGCTGCGATGGCATACGCAACGGTTCATACAGCCAATATTGAAACCTTTTTTCTTTCGATTTTATTTTAATGGATATTTGTGTTTTATGTTTGTTTGTGTGTTTGGGTATTTGGATTGTCGATTGAGGTTAATTTTATGGTTAGTTTTGTCAGCCATAAAAATATTTACTCTGCCGGGTTTTAAAAAGAACGATTTTTAAAAAGGAGTGGCCCCAATTTCAAGTTAAGGCCACTGCCTTAACTTGGGTATCACTACATAGTATAAAGTAAAGTCGCTTCCCGCTTCCTGTCCCCCTGTATGCTTAGATCTTTGAAACTAAGCAACGGATTTTGATGCGGTTTTTTTAAAAAGATAGAGTGGCTCAAGAGGAAGGTTTTTATGTATAATACATGCATAATATCGTAGAGGAACTCTGATAATTTTAGAGGTTTTGTAAGGTCGTAAATAAACTCATTTTTTTTGCGCTTACATTGCAAACGCTGGTTGAACCCTACGAGATAGATCAAAATGATGTACTACAGTATTATACAACTTAAAAAGTTCTACATTAAAGTCCGCGATGGTATATGTCTACCTCTTAGGGATAACCCACAATAACTATTTTTTATCCTTTTTAGCTGGCTGATTTATGAAAAAGCGTTTTTAAGTTATACAGCATTAATCCTTATCCAATTAAGTACCATAAATAAATTGTGCATGTAATATAGATCAATATGGCCCTTTACAGCATGTAATTTAAATGAATATTTTCGAAGACATTACAGATTTAAAATGCAGGGACATAGCGGTTGCGGCGGTACACGATTTCATTTATTATACAGCAATTTGTCTCAGCAAGAGTTGTTCAGCCTGATGAGCACTCTCTGTTGACGTATAAAAATTGAAGATCTGGAACACCTGTTGCGGAATTCCAAGCGCCCAGCGACACTATAGCAAATATAGAAATGACGTCTTTTTTTATAACGTGGTAAATTCATCAAATGAGTCCTCCCAACCACGGCAGGGCGGGAGGGACTGTCAGACTCGAACTGATTAAAATCCACGGTGTCCTTTAATAACCCTTCACGTTCCAGGGTCACGGTAATGGGATAAGTCCCGCGACCCCGGCAGGCTTTGGCCCTCTAGAGGGGGGCCCCATCATAATGCTGACACTTTTTGAGGCGCGCGTGGAACACAACGGGCCGTCGACCCGGCCATGGTCCATGGTCGGACAGCGAGTCGCCCATTACTCCCCGCCCACGCATGCCCGCGCCTACGTCCGTAGCCGTGGGCGTCTACCACTGTGGCTAGGGTGGAGGGAGGGCGCTGTCCTCTCCCTCACGTAGGCCGCCTCTTCCTTAGCGAGCATCATTGCTTCGCAGAAGGGGGCGACCACTTCCCACTCCGTCTCGCCCCGCAGCATGACCGCGACCAATGCCGGGTGGGGAGCGGGGCAGTCTTGCACCGTATGCTCCACCGTGTCGTCCGGGCGATCCTCGCAGTGGTGACACCCAGGCGTTTCTTCCATCCTTATCAGACACAGGTATCTCCTGAAACTTCCGTGTCCTGAGAGGAGCTGCGTGATGCGTTAGGTCAGGATGCCGTGATGCCTACCCAGCCACTCCTCAATGAGGGGTCTTACCGCTGTGATTGCAGCGTGCCCGGACCTCAATTGCTACAGTCGTTCCCTCCATAGGTACTGCCCTGAGATTACGCCGGAGCTCTTCCTCTGGATTCAGCCCGGCGCTGCGCCTCCACGCGCCACTCATAGACGTGCTGGGGGGCAGTCGCCTCCAGATCCCAGGGCAGCAATCCGGCAAGGAGGTTGACCGATTCGCCGGCGATCGCGCGGTATCCTCGGATCATCCGGATAGCCATAATATGACCCTCTGGCATGTGACCAGCTTTAGTGGTCGCGTCCCATGGACCGCACGATACCAGCGTACAGCCTCCGGCAGGAGACGTTTGACCCGCTGAGATTGGGCAGGAGTCGTCTGAGAGCGGCTGTTGCCCGGTTTTGCTTTGGGACCAAACTCAGGAAATGCTTCCTGAAGTTCCACCGGCTGTCGAGAACGAGTCCCAGGTACTTCATCGTCCTCCCGAAGCGATGCGAACCCCTCCCACCGTTATGTGGTACTCTGACCGTGGCGCGTTCAGACGGCCATGAAAACACATGGCCTCTGTTTTGTGTGCCACGTCGAGCCCCAACTGCCGTATCTTATCAACAACCGTCGCAACCGCTTGCGTCGCCAAGTCGGCCGCCGCCTGATGCGACTCTCCCTCCGCCAGGGCGAGCTGCGTAATATGTTACGCCGACGCCGTCAGGGAGGTCGCCGAGTAAAAGTTGTTTAGTCTGATGGGCATTCCTGTTGACTTACAAAAATGAAAGGTCTGGAACGTCTCGAATCGTCTCGCGCATCCCGTTGTTGTTCCGTCCCTGGGCTCCTAGAATTCGATATCAGACGTTACAGAACTTCGACTTTGACGACCCCGTTGACGCTGGCCCAATAAGCAACAGGATCCGCGTACGAAGTCGCGGGCAGAAGCTAGTTAACCAATAATTTGAAGACATGTAACCTCCAGAATTCGCACTGAGATTTGAAATTGGGGCCACTCCTTTTTAAAAATCGTTCTTTTTATAGTGATACGACTTGCTTAACCCCATGTTTTACCCCATACAAAACATGGGGTTAACAACCAAATGGGTCATTCTTCAAAGTTAAACTACGCTTGCCTAGGTCGGTCGAATGGGTGACCAATGGGTCATTCCATAAAGTTTCCTCTGTGCTTCAGAAAGCAAGTGCTGCAGTCGCTCCACTTAAAATACTGATATTCAGCTGCATTCAGTTAGACTAGAGTACCTTGTTTTGAAGCCACGGCAAACGACAAATTTAGCAGAAAGTCAAGTTTTGGCATTGTAGTGGTTTTGGTTAACAGAATTTAGTCTCGGTTATTCATCATCATCAACGGCCATAATGTTATAATGTTCCCACTGCTGGGACGCGGGCCTCCTCTCAGTGAGAAGGAGTGGGCCATAATCCACCACGCGGGTACAGTGCGAGTTGGCAGATACTTTTACAAAATTATAATATCACAGTAAACAGATAATATTTTATTGTAATTGGAAACTTTAGGCTTTCTCTATTAATGCTGTTCAGACTAATTACACAATTGTTAAAACTGTTGAAAATATAAACCTTATAATTAACCATAATGTTGACCAAATCCACAATGCACTGCAGTTGGTATTAATTCATTTGGTACAAAATAGTATTAATTTTAAACAAAAGTAATATTAAAACTCGATATCTGTTTTTCTTTTTTTGTTTACCTGTACTGTGTGCGTACAGACTATGTAACATAACATGTTATATAACATTGCTATATAATATGTTTCAGATAATGTGGACACTGAATGTTATAAAAGATGTTAAAATAACATATATTGATATGTACAACAATGTTATATAACTTAGTCACTGAAGAACGACAAGCAACAATGATTATAGGTATAACATTGTTATATTGGGTCCTACACTGTTTTTAATATACATTAATGACCTCTGCAATTTGCCTTTACAAAATGGTCAAATAATAACATTTGCAGATGACACAGTATTATTGTTCAGCTCTAACACGTGGAAAGATGTAAGCGAAGCAGCAAATGAAGGTTTTGCGTTAGTAACCTCATGGCTGGACAATCATCTGTTGACACTTAATCTTGACAAAACAAAATATATTACATTCACAATTAACAGTAGAACTCAACCGTCTCCTAACTCAATAAATATTCAAACTCACCATTGCAACAATCGAAGTACCTGTCATTGTAACCCAATCACCAGAACCAATTCCATAAGATATCTTGGTGTTATAGTAGACCAAAACTTAAACTGGAAAGAACACGTCATCAAAGTAAATAATCGCGCAAGAAAGCTAATTTATATCTTTAAAACTATTAGGAATGCATGTGACATTAAGCTACTGATAAAAATCTATTTAGCACTATGTCAATCTATACTGATATACGGCCTGAATGTATGGGGAGGAACCTCAAAAACAACCATGTTGACTGTTGAAAGAGCCCAACGCATGATACTCAAAGTAATTTCTCGCAAAAAGTACACATATCCGACACACCAACTTTACTCAGAACTAGGACTCCTTACGGTGCGAAAATTATTCATTAAACAAGAGATCATGGCACAGCATAAAGTAAAACCGCACTTTGCAAAAAGGCGGCGAGTAGATATAGTCTATAACATACCCAAATTTAGAACATCTTTTGCACACAAATTTCACAATTATCTCGGTCCTAGCCTTTACAACAAAATAAGTAAAGATCTAAAATTGAAGAATCTTGATAGCCAAACATGCAAAAAAACAATTGAAAAATATCTGAAAGCACTAGACTACAACAGCACTGAAAATCTAATATAAAACGATGTTATAAACAAGGCACATAAACAAATAAATAATAAAGCACACATAACTGTACACATATTAGAAACATACATAAAACATAATATACACATATACATAAATACCCACACTAACATACAAAATCCAAACACAGACAACTCCCATCATTTGTAACTTAATATAAATATCTGTACCATGATTTGTTACCTATACAATATGTAATCAAACCGCTGCTATGTGACTTGTAACTGGAACCTTGTGAAAATCTGTTGTTCTAAGGTTGAGGAAGACTATCCGCTCGTGATACAGTTTTAAACTAGTACGAGGGGATAGGGCGAATCAGACTATAGACAACCAAACCATCTTTTCATTGTACCATTTCATATCCAACGATCTGTCTATTTTGTGTTTATTATTGAGTTGCTCTGTATGGTTGTCTCAAATTTGTGAATAAATATTATTATTATTATTATTATTATTATTATTACATTGTTATTCTAATGTGTACAGTATTGTTTTATGTTGCATTTTGAATAACAAGGTTACATAGTGTGGACGTGTTATAAAACACAGGTTATATAACATGTTATGCCTCTTTCAACACATAAAAAAATGTAGATAATGAATTCATTTATAATTTTCTTCAAATTGTTTAAATTGTGTCATGGTTTTATCTTCAATCAATTTTATCTTTTATTTCTTAACACTTATTTTACACCTCGCGATAATTGTTTTTTTTTCTTTTTTTTCATGTTTACCCGTGGAAAGGTATGTATAACATACCAATGAGCGCATTTAGATTAAACGATAACGATACACGACAATGGCATAATTATCATCTTCTCTCGCTAATTTTCCCTTGAAATGTATGAAACTACATATTCCGCCGATATCGTGTTGTTATCGTCTGATGGAGAAGCCCTCAATAGGAAATCTGATGGACGCTGACAAACACATGTCGATACTGTGTGCAAATCACGCCTGTGTGTCCAAATCATTCAGAAACGTAACGTTTCAACCGACTTCTTTATCTAATTTTACATCTATTTTCTAGATTGGAGCAATGTGATAAGAATTTTAACTTCCTAACACCTCAACTATCACAAATCTTGGTCCTGGTGATAATTCTTCCACCAGACGAACCATGTCATGATATAAAGAGCGATGCAATACGTAACCTCCAGAAAAGTAGGTAGAGATTATTTTGAAAGGTATATTCGATTGTTTAGTTATGGTTTAATCATAGAATTTCATTAATAAATTCAACTAACGGCCTGTCCCGGCTTCGCAAGGGTAAATATTTATTAATTATATAGCTTTTCCTTATTGATAATACAATTTTTGTTCTCACAGCAGTCACAGCAGCTACCCAGTATTTCTTGATAGTGTGAATTGTCGGAAATTTGTAGCCTATTACATAACATCTAGTCATTTTACATCAATAAAAGCGTTTTTTTCAGTTAATTTCTTTGATTTGACAGTTCTTTTGGGACCAAATTGTTACTTGTCACTTTGACACTTGCCTTCCCCATTTGATGTTATGACATAGACACTAGAGTCGCGTCAAAAGGACCTCAGTCGTGGCGCGGAATCTGACTATGATAATCCATCTACAAAGCTTTGACAAACCTCCCCTTTTGCTTTTGAATTCCGTTCAGAAACTCGAACATCAATAGTTAATCTGATGGCCACCAACACAGGTGTACAGATAGTGTTTGCAAATAGATTTGATCACGCTTGTGTTATCGAATCGTTTCGAAACGTGACGATTCCACCGACTGTGGTATTGTTATAAATGTTCTGTTTTCACCACTATTTCTATACTTAAATGTATTTTAGGATGGAACCCGAATTGGTTTCATAATAGTTTTATGACAAATAATATTATCTTCTTTTTATGGAGGCTTGGTAAATAAAAGTCAAGGTCTTGATTTCTTTTAGACTGAAATAATTACCTTGGTGTTGTGTGTTTCTCTCGGTATTTATGATCTGAATCTGATCTGCATCATAATAATACGAGATTTTCCCGTGCCCTAAAAACATGACCCGTTGACAACGGCTGTCATTAGTAGATATGACAGTCAGTGGCCTGGAAGTCTCATGAACACTCTGAAGAGTTTGCCGCAGCCAGCGAGCTCGATGCGGGGCGAATGCTGATGTTTTGAACTATCAAATTTAAATTAAACAGCTGGAATTTTGAAAGTCCATGTGCTATTTTATGAAGTACCTAAAATTAAATGAATGGAAAACCAGGAAATCTTAAATTAATTTAATTATTTACAAAAAAATACTCGTTGAATTTGTAACTTCAGATTTCCTGGTTTTCCTTTAATTTAATTTATCATGTTTGTTAGAGAGATTTCATCCTTATAATTGACCGTAACGATCGATGTAATAAAAGTACAGGGTACAATTTTTTCAGATTTTAGCCGGTTCGATTCCCGGGTGTGGGAGAAGAGAATTTTCGAAAATCTTTGAATACAGTTTGCTTTCTATTCAAAAATAAAGGAATGTTTCCTTTGAGTAAAATTTTCTATCTGCAGTATTAAGAGTACTTTCCCTCCAGGTAAAAAAATCCCAGGTTCCCAAAATTCCACCCTGTAAGTCGTCACCAAAACACGCCGCGCTTGCGCCGGTGTTTAGCAGGCTGCAGGACGACGGACGCCAAGGCCTCGTCTGCAAAGCCTCTGGCAAAGCCTTAAAGCTAGCTTCTCACGGCGCGTGATATCACGAGTCGCGCCGGGTCCCGCGCGCTCTTGCCTCTACGAGCCCGCTCGTGTGACTCCTGATTTAGGCGCCGTGTAAAGCCAGCTTTACCAAGGGGTATTGAACTACCCAATATTAACTGGGTTGTAAAGGACAGATAGGCAGTCGCTCCATGTGTGACATACTGATATTCGGCTTCATCCGGTTAGACTGGACGCCGCCGACCCAATACAGTTGAGAAAAGGCTAGGTATGTGATAATACCTAAGGATAAAAAAATAAGTTTATGTAGGTCACAATGTTTGCTTACAAAAAGGTTACCTACGTGTTTTTGTATTTCCAGGCATACAATACAGGATTATCTAGGCCCTTACCTCTATTCATATTCCAAGGTAGCAATTTTATTTAATTTCGTAAACGTATACAGATGGCTAAATTCATATTTCTATTTTTTACAGCTTACAAAGGCACATTCTTTTATTCTGCTTAATGCTTACGAAATTAAAATATGGACATAATACACACACATGCATTGCGACAAGTCAAGCCTCGAGCAGACACACACGATTAATCGCGCGGGGCGACTTGTCGCGGTCCATTTGCAGTACATTTAGAGTAGAAATTAGCTTGGCTCGTTGTCGCAGCGCGATTAATCGCGTGTGTCTGTTCGAGCCTTCACTCTTTGTATTTTTTTAACTAGCCGCACTCTAGCTATTTCATCTTTGTCGTGGGTTGGTTTTACAAACAGAAACTCTACCCCGCGTCTTCTGGAGTACTTAACCAGAAGAGGCGGTTTCGACTCCTAACTCGCAGCTGAGTTTTTCTTTCCTCTAAAAAGTATTATAAACTCACATACACAAACACCCAGACAAGAATTTGTAAGTCACACAAATATTATAGTTCCGCGCGAGGATCGAAGCGGTACCCACTGCACAGCAGTCGATCGTTCAGCCACGAGGCCAACTGCACCAAGCTTTACTTACGCGCTGACCTTTTAGAAAATACCAATTATGAGCTTTGTGTATGGCTTTTGTGCTTCTACCCACATACGGGATAAAAATAAATGCCAGTCGTTCCATTCGATAAGGTATATACTAAATTGTCATATATCATTAATTTTATGAAACGCAAACCACAACGCAGTTTCAAATTCGTGTCAAAGCTCAAATTATAATTCTGCAGATATCAGCAGGATAAAGCTGTGTATTGTTTCATAATTCGGTATTGATTGGTGGTAATAGGATATTCGACTGAAAATATCTAGGTAATAAAATCAGTTAGATTATCAAAACATATTTGACACGAATATTTTCTTTTTTTTTTTGTTACGTAAACCAAAATTGACGAAGATTCGGCCCTTTTAAAATTGGCAAAACATCACAAACAAGTACAATTTTACTTGCTTCTGACATCACGACCCCCGCTCTCGAATTTTGATGATCTTTGTAAATATTCATTGGTTTAAGGAAAGAAAAAATACGTGCCCATTAATTTCCAAAAGTCTAACTGATGGATTTATTAAATTTGCAATTTATTAATTCACAAGCCACGGTCCAAGCTACTACTACTTGATCTTCTTCTTCTTCCTGCCCTTATCCCATTTTACTTGGGGTCGGCGCATCACGTTTTTTTCTTCCATTCTCCCCTATCAGACGTCATAGTATCATTTACTCCTTTTTCATTCATATCATTCCTTAGACAATCCATCCATCTTTTTTTGGCCTTCCCCTTCCTCTCCATCCATCAACATTCATATTCATCACTCTCTTAGTCACATGAGTCGCACAACAAGCTACTACTACTTGATCGAACCTCTCATATCCTTGGTTATTCAGATGTGTACCCACACATTCACATGTCCCTTGTACCTAAAGCAGCCGAGTTTAATGCCATCAACACAGCTGCTACTGAAAATTCCGAACTGAAAATACCAGTTCCACTTTCCCCCACCTAGCAGCAATAGCATTTGCAGTCACAAAAACGGAACATGAATAAAACTTATGTATTTAAACATAAAAATCTTCCATACAATCATGACGTAACGGCTAAACTTTCGGAAATAAAATTCAAGTTTGTATTGTTCCTTGTACAATGAAGGAAAGCGAAGAACAGCATTTTACAACATGGAATCAGGACAGGCGGAATCCGACCTTTTGTATAAATTTTACGAGGGATACAAAGATCCTTTCTCAAAGCAACGAAAATAGCAACGAGTTTTACATGTTCGGAAGGTATTTCTATAAAATAAACTTAGTACAATACCTATTCAATGACTTATCAATAAAAAGCCGATGGTGAATTATATTGGCGCCCAAACTGGGCCAACTATAAAATTACTATGTATTACTTTCTAGCTAGCGAATTATTAATGAATAAAACTAAAAACCTTTAATACTCAAAAGTAATTTACTTGAATAATTTACAGTAACTTAAATAGAATCAATTCTTAAAACTGGCCCAGTTTGGGCGCCAATAAAATCAACAGCCGTAATTTAATTTAACATCAAACCAAGTTAAGTCTTAATTATTTAAGAACTTCTTAAAGTCTTCTGATATACTTAGTAGCTATTTATATACCGAGTTTAGTTATTATAATTTTGTCGTTTAATTACTTTTTGTTGTTCTTAAGCAGAATAAACAGCTTTGCTTCTTTCCTTTCTTTGATAAAGCCTAATACACATTTTCTTTATTAACTTAATTAGAATCATCAAAAATTTTGTCTGATTAGTAATTTTGGGAGGATGGATGGATTTTCGTTGCTGTTTGTTGTGTTTTTATGAGCTTTATACCGCTATGACACTACGTAGGCTACACGGCTAAAGTTCATCATCCAATTAGAACCAATCCCATTTCAGCGCGACTTAGGTGATGCCACGGACGGCTCAAGGAACTCAGTCACTCGTAACCCACTACTAGATATAAGTATAGACCAGGCTACGCCGCATCTTATCCTGTGTTCGTTCTGCTCATTTATCCTTTGCCACTTGGCTAAGGGGTCCCCTTATTAACCAAGTCGCAAAGGATAAACGAAAAGGCACGATAGTTTACAATAGATTTCCAGCTTTATACCCTAATGCATAAAGTTGTATTAAAGACTACTGAGCGTCTACGTTTATCGTTTGTCACTAGGCTAGGGGGCAGTAGTGTCACTAGATAGAATTTTATCATAAAATATCCACTTCTGAACACTTTCGCAGTCACAAATGTTAAGAAATACCAGAAGAACAAACCAAAACACAATACATTTTATATCTCACCAAATAAAACGGAAAAGCTGTTCCGTTTACGATACAATCCGAACTGTTTGATAACAAAGTTATGTTCTCGGGAATAGCGTACAATCACAATCTGAGGCATTTTAGTTAAGCTGGATTTTAGTGATATTGTGACTATAAAAAGAGGTTATTACTCTCTTTAAATGAAGATCAAGTCATTACTTACACAAAGTTGCAGTATTTTGTACACAAATGCTGCTTTTAAGCAATTTAAGTGTTTTAAAGAGTTTTAATTTGAAACTTTACGTACAGTCACGAGCAATAAAATGTTCAAAAGTTCAAAACAGAAAGTTCAAAACTTCAAGATTTTCGGTTAAAACGCGACTGAGCTATATAAGGTCTAAAATATCAGCATTAAGGTAATTTCGTCACCGTGTTTACGGAGTTCGTTTTGATTTTGAGAGTTTGGTTTATGAGAACATAGTTTCACCCCTACTACACTGGGGCCAAACTTGCAAAATTACAAACTACATATTAAAAAAAGTACACGTTTAAATACTTTTTGAGGACTTAAAAAAAAATCGCTTCGCTTTTAGTAAACTTTACAAAAAGATGCAATACATACTCATTCTTCCAACTAAACTTTAATTTAAAACGAAGCGCCTGAGAATTTACCGCAGTTCATCACACGTGTTATGGCGCCATATTGCTCGTCGAAACTTAACAGGCGCTCGACACTCAATGCTATTGCGGCGTGCTGCCAAATAATATTATTATACCAGTCGAGGTAAGCTTGTTAAATGGGATTTTGTGAAACGGGCATTAGTTTGCTAATTTTACGAGTATGACTAATGCCAAAATATGAATAATAGCGAAAAATAATCCTAAACTTCAGAGCAGATTTTAACTAAAAAAAAACATATACTATATTCCTAGCTAGGATTGGCAACATTGATCTATTCATACGTAGGTTAAAGAAACAAACAAAAAAAACAATGACAACAATATAACAACAATAACTTTCTCATTTATAAATTATGAAGATAATTTTTTAATGATGAAAGAACTATATATTAATCTTATAATATGTACACACTTCCTTTAAAAACTAAAAATAAAACTAAAGTATTTACAAAAATAATTAAATTAAAACTAAAATTAAAAATTTATATGGCGTCAAAAAATTCATCCACATCGCTGTCAATGGGGAAAGTGCCCAGAACGCTGGCAGCATTGCCGCGTTGAATGGCAATGCTGATCCTTTGACCGAGAAATAGGCCAGCCCTCTGGTCACGAGAGGCGTCGACTATACGCTTGGCGATGTCTTTGAAGACACGGTTGGCACTCGGACCCCATGGCCCTAGTGTTTCAACCCCAAACGGCTCAAACACATAGCTAGAAGTCAAGCCATTGTGTTTGCGTCGTTTGAGGTTTTCGGCACTTGCAGCAGCCTCACTATGAAGATGAATAAAATCACACATATTACAGTTAATAACGAAAAAAGGATCTACGTTCACAACCCTTAACCCGGGCGAATTCCAATATTCTGGAAAAAACCAAAATCGACTCTCTAAGATATCATGTGTAAGGATAAGGAAAGGCCAAAACTTATGAAACACAATTTGAAGATACTTATTACATTGTACAACGGATCCGACCACAGATGTCGACCACAGATAGATAATGCAAGTATCACGACTTGTATGAAATCTGAGCGTGTAATTATTTAACCACTGTGACGTCACAAGCACTATGTAGTGATGGGAAAGTCTTAATTTTAACCATTTTTCTTTTTGGATTTTACTGGCGTCTACTGACGTCACGTGGGACCCGTTGACAGTGATGGAGGCTGAGCCGGAAAGTGGCGGCTTCTGCGGTGTCCCGTGTCCTATGTAGTTGAGTCAATGCGAACGAAGCGATAGCGAAGCGAAGTGACGCTTTTCAGACTGTCCTGCGTGAATGCGAACTCATTGCTTCAGCTAAAAAAAACAACTGATCGCGTCCGCTTTTCTTTGCCTGTTGCCACAGCGTACCCCCATTCGGTTGGTCACGCAAGCCACCGCAATATTTTCATTGTTTTGTTTCATTCGCTTCGCATTCGCCTTGTTTCGCCTACCTAAGACATCGCGTTAAGATTTTACGTAAGCTGGACACGCGAAGTAGTAGCTCTTTCATTATCTAGGTCTATCTATATCCGTGGATCCGACCCTTTGTCCCAAAAAATGATACCACAGTAAAATAATACAAAAAACTACCCTTTCTCGGAATCTACCCGACCCGAATCAAAAATGGCTTAAGTAAGCATACTTGAACGCCTCGTTGGTCTAGTGATTGCAACGAATGTTGAGTAAAAGATCCTGAGTTTGATTCCCCGGTCAGGCAAGTGTTAGCGGGTTTTTCCATCAAGATTTTTTCAGTAGTAGCCACGTCTATATATTTAAAGTCGCTCAGTGAACTATGGAAATGCCTATGCTTGGGGTTTCTCTGCGGGACCGAGTCCGTAATTAGGTATAATAATAATAATAATAATAATATTTTTTATATTTTTAAATGTTTTTTGTTTGTTTGTTTTTGTAAAGAATATTTAAAAATATGTGAAATATGTACAAAAGATGAATAAACGAATAATAATAATAATAATATTCCACAACTATCACACAACGCCATCTAGTCCCAAGCTAAGCAGAGCTTGTGTTATGGGTACTAGACAACTGTTAAACATACTTATATAATTCTAAATACATACATATTATAGATAAATTACACCCAGACACAGAACAAATGATCGTGCTCATCACACAAACATTTGTCCTGGGTGGGAATCGAACCCACGACCTCCGGCATAGCAGTCAGGGTCACTAACCACTAGACCAACAGGCCTGTCAAATCCGAAAAAGGTGATCCGATAGAGAATGAATGGGATCGACATAGGTCACAGAATCAGCAAGCTGAAGTGGCGATGCACGGCTATTAGTCGTAGAAACGATGATCGTTGGAGTAGACGTGTTCTCAAGTGGAGACTACCAATGCAGCAAACGTGTGGTGGGACACAGGTAAGGTGGAATGACTCCGCAAGGTGACTGATTACTACTGGATGAGAGTAGCCGGTGATCGAGTGAAATGGCGTGTGATTAGAAAGGCCTATGTCCAGATGATGATGATGATGATGAGCCACGGATTTGTGCCCGATTGATGGAAATAGACCCGTCTCGTGTCCTCGTCTCCGTAAGGGCTAAAGCCTCATTTAGACGATGCAATGCAAGAATTCGCACGCGAGTTGCGTTACATTGCGAACTTAGTAGGTACAACGCATTCGGTAGATCAAACAAATATCGCAATGTAGTGAAACTCGCATGCGAGTTTCAACTCCGTCTAAATTAGGCTTAAAACATAATTGATAATTGTATGTGGGAGAATATTAGGTACATAGGTACCTAATACCCGAAGGGTTAGGCAGAGGTATAGACCTCTGCCTAGCCCTTCGGGGATTAGGACCGTGATGTTATGTTAGACACAGATTATACAAAGTAAAACCTACATTAATAAAAAAAATATTCCCTTGTCTCTGCTCAAAACATACTTACATACTTTACTGTTACTAAAACCTTTTTATTGAAAAGCCAAGTTACATTATCCACCAAAAAGTAAACTGTACTGAAAAATAAACTTTGTGAACCAAAAAATAAGGTTGGCCAGGTTTAATTTTGGTGGCACAGCAAAGATGGTAAATTGACTCATTATTTTTTGTGGTCTCTCGCATTCGCACTAATGAGATTTCGCGATATCGCTCTTTTAGGGTCGCTGCCCACTGGATAACTATGATTACAGAGCTTGCTACTATGCCCTGAATTAGGAACTCAGCTTATGTTGTTTTTATACAACTGAGTATGAAGTTGTTGTAGTCCTAGGCTTTGCTGAAATGGAAATAATCTGTATTAGGCATTTTTCTCTGGTTTTTTTAAACACACGCTGGCTATTGTAAGCACCTTTTTTTTATGTGACTGTTAGAACAGAATGTTTCAAAACTGTTCTTTGCGTTACACGGCCACGATCAGCTCTTTTGATCCTGGCTGGCCTTTGGCCTTGTCCTATCGGACCCCATTAGCCAGGTACCTTGTACGACTTCTTTATTTCACAAAGTCGTGCTTAGAATTCAACGCAAACTGAAAGCGAATGTCTATAATACAAGTTCAAATCCACGGTGTTCCTTCAATAGCCCTTTACGTTCCAGGGTCACGTTTACCTGATAAGACAGCCCTGCGACCCTGGCAGGCTTCGCCCCTTAAGTAAGGCCCCGTCAGATTGCTGACTGATCTTTGAGGCGCGCGTGGACCCGGTCATGGTCCACGATCAGACGGCAAGTTATCCATTACTACCGTCCATGCCCGCGGAGGGCCGTTAACCACTGTCAAATAATAATAATAATAATAATAATATTCCTAAGCAGCTAAGCTAAGCAGAGCTTGTGTTATGGGTACTAGACAACTGATAAACATACTTATATATTTCTAAATACATAAATTTTATAGATAAATTACACCCAGACACAGAGCAAATGATCGTGCTCATCACAAACATTTGTCCTGGGTAGGAATCGAACCCACGACCTCCGGCATAGCAGTCAGGGTCACTAACCACTAGACCAACAGGCCTGTCAGAAAAAATGAACGGATATTACGGGAATAATATGCTACACCTGGAAAAGCTAAATTAAATCCAGTGCACGATCACCCTAATGAAATTGCCGATGAAAATACCTTTTTGTAACTAATTAACGTGAAACGGTTTTGTTCGTGATTCCAAGTTTTTGTAATTTTCTCATTTATTCGGATTATCTACCTATAGGTTCCACTTCTTTATTATCTTCGTTTAATTAGGTTTGTTACTATGAAATTAATTCAGAATTTTAATAAGACTGATAAATTTAATAGATTTAGTAGACTTGCATCACTAATGACAAACTCGAAAGTAATGAATATCATACTTAGTCTCTTTGTGCCAATCATTTGAATATGACCGATAAGGCTGCGGCTGCGTTTCCACCAGAGATGTGCGATGGAAATGTGTCGTGCGAGGATGTCTAGCTGTGCCGTGAAAATGTGTGGTTGTTTCCACCAAAGCTGTGCGATGAAAATGTGCCTACGAGGATGTGTAGCGGAGCTGTGAAAATGCGCATTAATGTGTGGTGCGAGGATGCGTTGCGAAGCTGTGAAATCGAAGCTGTGTCGACGGGGGTGCGGTGACAAACTTCGACTATGGACTGGCTTGGACTGGCTGGTACAGTATGCACAATTAACCTCGCACACATCCTTCTCAACACACATTCCTCGCAACACGTCCCACTCACACATCCCTCGTACACATCCCTCGTACACATCCCTCGTACACATCCCTCGTACACATCCCTCGCAACACATCCCTCGCACACATCCCTCGCACACATCCCTCGTACACATCCCTCGCACACATCCTTCGCTTGTTTTGTATGCAAAAAAATCTAGCTCCGCTGAGCCGTTTCCACCAGAGCTGTGCTGACCGAGGCGAGATAAATGAAAAGATTCTATTGGTTCTTTACAAACACATCCCTCGCTACGCATCCTCGCACATCTCTGGTGGAAACGCAACCTAACTGTCCAGAATGATAATTATTTTATTTTCCGTACGTTGTGGTGTAATCAGAGGCCATTTCACGAGTTTTCACGTCTTTGTGATAACGTTTATTTGATAAAAAAGGTAGTCTCTCGTTCGTACAAGTGAAGCGCTATTCCATTTTCCATGTCCATAAATATAATACTTTAAGTGTACGGTAAAATATGGACATCTTGTGCTAATAAGACCTCTGGTCTTACATTGCAAGGTCATATTTTTCTAATCGACAACGACAAGAATTATGTATCTACCTACTTGATCACTTTTTCAAGATATAACGCTCAACGATTATAGAAAATACTCTAAATTGGAGAATATCTACACTGAAGCATCATCAATCTATAAGGTCCCCAATGTTGAGACAAATACCTCTGTCCGAACATCTGCCATGCTCTTATGCATTTCTGGTGGTAAACAGTTTTCCGGTCGATATTTTACTCCTTTTCTTCTTTTCTTAAGTTATCTACTAAAGAACTAAACGGCACAGAAAAAAATATGGTTCCTCTGGAAATGCAAGTGTACTCATTCACAAGATTTCTTGATAAAATGTTTGAATCATTTTACAAGAGAGAAGAGGAAATGATTGACGTGGTCCAAAGTAAGATGTCACTCAACTAGCCTAGTCCTTGTCTTCATCGTATCGTTGATTCACTAAAAGTAAAGTAAGTTTTATGTTTTGGCATCTCAATAGCGTCAGTAGTGTCACCTTAGACAGAACTGTGTGAACACGCAACTTAAAATTTATACCCAAAAAAAGGGTATACACATATATTACAGAAATTACGATCTCAAAATTACAGGATTATCCCAATAAATGTGCGTGTAATGGGCAAAGGGATATATTAAAATGTCTACGGAACCACATCAGGATATTTATTGCTCCACTTAACTGTTCTGTACAGGGTTTACAGAATGGTGAATATGTGAAGAAGCGTGTACGACCCAAGCTTTAGAAATGCTTATGTCTTGTCACTTAAAGCTATGTTTAACATAAGTTAACTTAAAGTCACTCATACGATATGGTGCGTATACTTAAGCAGTTAGATATATTCTACCGACTTAGGAAAAGCTAATGTGTCAATAAATGGCATCCTGATGATTAATTTATGATAGTAAATAGCTTTCCAGTTGCGATTATTTCTATATTCTTTCGACAATTTGACTATTCAAAGATAATCTTACGATGTTCACAGCACTTAATAGCTGAGAGAAGTGCGCCCAAATCGCGTCGAGTGAACGTGGTCGGTGATCCTTCTCTCGACTTTTTCTCTCAATCAATAGCCGAAAGAGAACCGTGCTGCTGGCATTCTTACGACATCTTGTATGAGAGAGTTAGGTGGGGTCGCGGCAGGCTGAAGAGAAGATATCGGAACGCTTTGGATGGCGGAATCCTTGTGAATTGGCGTGAATAGGCACACCATCGGGAGAAGTGGAAGGAATATTGAGAGACCTTTGCTCAGGAGTGGGAGGGATCGAACCCGTGAGACACTGCGCAGCAGTTCAGCCACTGCGGCAACTGTGCGTGATAGCTACAACTTTGAGGTCTTTAAATCAAGAGTTAGGTCGGCTAGCACGGCACGCTAGTTTAAATGACATATACATCGTGCTCTTGTCACCGCCGGGGTGCCAGCCGTTTTAGAACCCAGTGGCTTGGCACGCGACGATGGGAAGAGAACAGATGGGATGACTATAATGCCTTGGAAGTTAGGTAGACCTTTGGTGAGGGATGCAACATGTGTCGATATCTTTACGCCATCCCATCTTCCTAGTACTGCATGCTGTGCTGATGCGACTGCTGCAAGTGCCGAAAACCTCTAACGGCGCAAATACAATGGCTTGACTACTAGCTATGTTTTTGAGCCGTTTGGGGTTGAAACAATAGGGCCATGGGGTCCGAGTGCCCACAAAGTTTTCAAAGAACTCGCCAAGCGTATAGTCGACGCTTCGCGTGACCAGAGGGCTGGCCTATTTCTTAGTCAAAGGATCAGCATTGCCATCCAACGTGGCAATGCTGCCAGCGTTCTGGACACTTTCCTCATTGACAGCGATGTGGATGAATTTTTTGACGCCCTGAAAATTTTTAATTTTGGTTTTAATTTTGTCAATTTTAGTTTAGTTTTTAATAGTGTATCATATTTGTAGGTTTAATAAGTTAGTATTTAGTGTATTATATTTAATATTATAGATTAAATATACACAAGAGTGAATAGGTTATTTCTAGGCAAGCTTGTGGCAAGCAAGTGCTTCACCGTCGACCAATACAGCCTTACTACAAAAACTTAAACATCTGTTGAACACTTGTCTAAAAAAAGTGTGACTGCAAAACGGACCTTATTTCAACGTCATAATCTGACATTTTTTTATTAGACAAGTGTTCAACAGACGTTTAAAAGTTATTGTGGTACGACGGATAGTGTTTAAACGCGAGTCTATCTATAAATTAAAAAAAAACTTTTTTCAAAAAAAATTTAACCGCCTTCAAAAACAACCACGAAAAAGGGTAAAATAACCTACAAAATAACTTTTCTTTCGGAAGTCGGTGGCTTTGTTTTTTTATTTCGTTGTCTTTTATGCCACCGACTTCCAAAATAAAAGTTATTTTGTAGGTTATTTTACCCTTTTTTGTGGTTGTTTTTGAAGGCGGTTAAATTTTTTTTGAAAAAAGTTTTTTATTTTACTCTTTTTAGTTTAAATATTCAACCCAAATTCTTGTCAAATACATCATTTCTTACATGTGCACTAGAATTTGGTAATCCTTAGCACTGGTATTAACATCGCTCATGTACACAATAAGCTAATAAAATTCCCTATCAAAACTGCTGAACCGATTTTGATGAAACTTGCAGTGTTCCCTAAAGTGAACTATTCCTCGTACAACAAAAAAAGAATTTTGAAAATCGGTCCACAATTAGCGGAGTAATCGCGTAACAAACACTCAAAAAAGTAAAGATCATCACATCATCCATCAATAAAAATGCTCACAAAATAAAAAGTACTGAACCAAATTGGATGAAATTTTTATGGGACCAATGGGAAAGTATACTGCATCGAACGAAAAAAGAATTACACTAATCGGACCAGAAACCTCGGAGTAATCGGTGTACATACATAAAAAAAAAAAAAAACATACCGACCTAATTGAGAACCTCCTCCTTTTTGAAGTCGGTTAAAAAAATATGCAGTTTCTTTAAAAGGGATAAACTTAAAAATATTAAAGCCTTTGCTACATTAAATCACGTTTCAGCGATGCAACCAGTCTCAAGAGCCTTGATTAGAGGAACTCCCTGTAAGACTGTACACAAAGCGTGTTATATTTTTACCGACTTCAAAAAAAAGGAGGTTATCAATTCGACCCGTATGTATGTAATATTTCCAGAACTGCCCAGTTTTCATATAATATGTTAGTCTATATCAGCGTCTGAACGAATGTGCGAAATTTCAAAAGTGTATGTATGTTTTTATGTTAGTAGTTTTTGAGATAGGGAGTTTTTTGCCTACTTGGGTTGTAGATTTCGAAGTCGATTGTATGTTTGGTCGCGATTATTGGCTGAACCGATTTTGATTCGGATTCTCAAAAGTATTTGTTACATTCTAGGGAAGGTTTTAGTATATAACAATCATGGATATCTCGTGACGTTGACCGCATAGATCCGTTTTTGTTGCTGACTTGGATTAAAAATATCTAAAGACGCCCCGATTATACGAAGATTTTTGTTGAATATCTGAACTAAAAAGGTTAAAATTTTTTTTTAAATAAAAAAAAGAACCGACTTCAAATCAAACACAAAAAAGTTTAAAATAATTTTTCTTTCGAAAGTCAGTGGCAATAATCAATGAAATAAAAAACAAAGCCACCGACTTCCGAAAGAAAAGTTATTTGAAACTTTTTTGTGTTTGATTCTTTCGGTTCTTTTTTTTTAAAAGGTTTTTTTTTATCTATGTTACTTTACTTTCAACATACTTAGTAGAAACGTTTCCATGTTATTATACCTACTTGCTCTCATGATTAGTAAACTTTTGGCAATTACTGTTCCAAACCTCCTCTTTTTCTTTAAGTCGGTTACAAATGATAATCCAAAATAATATTATAAATGCAAAAAATTTAATGACAAGATGGATGATTGTAACTCAATGACGTCAGAATGGCTGGACGGATTTTGATAAAATTTTGCACAGATACAGTACATCCTACAGTATATTTTAGTGTGGATTAATACAGGACACTTTTTCCTTTTTCTGGGTATCTTAAACCCTAGGACAATTAACTTACTCCACGTGGGCGAGACTGCTCACATAAGCTATTTGCTGTTTCACGTTTGTATTTTTTTTAAAAGAAGTATTAAGTTCGATATAATAAGATCGATATAATTAATTAGCACCAATAAGAGAACCTAATTTATAAGAAAAAACCTTCATTATCCAACATAGTTTTACAGGGGATTTAAATTAGAGTAAAATTGAAGTACAATTTTACTCTAATTTAAATCCCCCTGTAAAACTTAATGAAATACAACCTTTTTCATTTGATAAGTGCCGTCGCGGCAAGCATTCAGTGTGTTTTTAATTCTTTGGTAAAAACGCGGTTTTCAGAGATTTTTTCCTTCGTATTTCAGGGTTCCGTACCCAAAGACTGGGACCCTTAAAACTCCGCTCTCCGTCCGTCAGTCTGTCTGTCTGACACCAGGCTTTATCTCATAAACCATGGTAATTAGACAGTTGAAATTTTCACAGAAGATGTCTTTCTGTTCCCTCTATAACAACAAATACTAAAAGAGAATAAAGTTATGCGGGCTACCATACAACAGACATAATATTTTTCAATGCTATACAACATTATTTTTAGTACATGCGAAACCTGAATGTAGTTTGATCAGAATCAGGAACTGATTCGATTCCAATTATTTTTACCATGTTGTATTTTTTCCAAAAAATATTTTAATTTTTAATCACCAGTTAATAACTATACAATCACTACTTATTACAAAACAATTATCAATGAGTGTACGACACAGAAGGACGTTTTTGAACGCACAACCAGGTAACATAACAAGCTTATAACTTTGTGATTTATCATGATACAGTTGTATCGGGTTTCGCATTTACTAAAAATAATATTGTATAGATAATAGTACGGAATCTGTCGTGTGCAAATCCGACTCGCTCTTGGCCGTTTTTTTTTATACTTTCAAAGGCTCTTCTCTTTGTCGAGAGTCGGGTAAGCGATAATCGGATTTATGAAGTTGGTTCTTTACATTTCCATGAGAATCAAGAATGTTTGGTTTGGTATAAGAAATAGAAAAACAAGGGATATTTTTGTCATTGTTGGTAGGTGATCATTTACATTTTTTATTTCGTGTCAATGGATTTCAGGAAACTGTATAATCTAATGTCTACTTTAGAGATATTGAAGAGAAACTAATATGAGAGGTATTTTTATTAGAGCAAAAGTATTTTTTAAATATAATTTTTGTTTGTTTGTCTATAATATGATTTTACACAAAACAGAGTTAAATGCAGGTTTCGCCTGTATTATAATCTTGCTTTTTTATGTAATATTTATTTAGGTCATGTCAGTCGCAGAACCGACGAAAGGTGGAGTTTGAAAGTTCTCGAATGGAGACGGCGCGAAGGCAAACGTTGCGGGCCGTCCGGCCGGCAAGATAACCAGATGCCCTGAAGAAGGTAGAATAAATGAAACGTTACCCCACACTAAGAATTTCTTCCTGTATCGTGGGTGCGTTTACAAACATATAAACTCACATATACAAACACCCAGACCCGGAACTGCTGCGTAGCAATAGATCGCTCAGCAACCATACCCTCAATTCAGTTTGATGATGATGATGCGGTCTGTTACTAAACAGTAAGTATAATAGGTTATTTTACTAAAAAATAATTAGTCAAAAATATAGATAATCAAAAAATAATAGACCTGTATTTTTTCTTTAGTTACGTAGGTAAACCAAAATTGACGAAGATACGACTTTTCTAAGAATCACAAAACGTCACTTAGTCGGTATAATTGTACAGGCGTTATGACGTCACAAGCCCCCAGTCCCAAATTTCGAAGCGTTTTATCTTTTTAAAAAAACATTAATTTAAAAAAAAAATCTTGTCCATTATTTTTCAATAGGTACTCTAACTGATGGACTAAATAGTTTTTCAATTGATTTATGCTGTAAACTACCCCCTACTATGTATTTAAGAAAAAAAACAAATGAATAACACCCAAACCGCGGGACCCTAAAAAAATCAGTAAAGCATAATAAACCAGTTTTGTAAGAACGGACGTTGAATTGAAGATGTGCGCCTTATTCCCTCTGTAATTACTTAATGTATTTAGATTTCCATCCATTTTGCATAATGGCCGCCATACTTTTAGACAATGGTTCACGAATCTCATTGAGTCGTGAGGGGAGGACGTTTTGCTGTGCAAGTATTTCTTTCTAAACCCAACATTTGTGACTCAGCTTGGCTTGTTTTTCTAAGAAATTTAAAATAGTTAATCTGATACAAGGGGGTATAAAATGGTTTAAGATCACTTCGAATTAAGAAGGGCTGTTGTATAGACGCCAGCAGGTCAACCTACCATAATCTATCAAATACCAATCGAACATTAACCTTCCGATATTGAGATAAGGTCGAAAATTTATTAAAGAAATTTGACGGTTTGAGGTAGGTTGATGTGTCAATAAATTCATCACAAAGTTAATTTGTCACTTATTGTGAACAACATACATACAGGAAGACTTTTTTACCACCGTCCAAAATTTTTCTAGGCATTAGATATCAATCACTAAACCCATTTTTGAAAAAAAATCGATACGTAAAATTTTCATATTAAATCATTTTCTCATAAGAATTATCCGCTCTGCGTGGTCACCAAGCTAAACGTAATAGCGGCCATACACCATACTGCCTATCGTACAATCGGCATGACGATCGATTTGATCAAATTGGCAGTTCGTCCATATACACCATACACCATACTGCCTATCGTCCAATCGGCATGACGATCGATTTGATCAAACTTCAAATCGGCAGCAGTGATGCCAACTTAGCAACTTTATAGCTAGATCTAGCTATTATTCGGTGACCGACAGCTACAATTTTATAAAACTTGTGGCTTAACTTTTTAGCTACTTTTTACCGACTTGTTTTTTTACCGATTTATCCCACTAGTGGGAATCAGTTGGTAATACCAGTGAAGGTCGGAAAACATTTGCTTATCGTTAAGCAAATGTTTTCCGACCTTCAAGCGATTTTCGACGTTATTGACATTTATGCCAACACCGGATTTTAATGAAGGAGCAATGTTAGCTAACGAGAATGTGAGAAAAAACAAACTAAATTTTGAATGTCAATAAGGTCGAAAATCGCTTGAAGGTCGGAAAACATTTGCTTGACGATAGCAAGTTAAAAAAAGGTTCAGGCGATTTTCGACCCTCCATTCCATTCCACTCCACTCTACTCCATTCCACTCCATTACAGTCCAGTCCATTCCATTCCATTCCATGGTAATACACACATTACCCTTCTTTGCGTCGCGCAGTCTGTAAAAAGTGTCGTTACAATTTTTTCCGCCTTTCGCAACGCGCCATAAGGAACTTCGTTCCAAAAAAATATACGTTTCGAATTGAGAACCTCCTCCTTTTTTTACGTCGGTTAAAAAGTAGCTACCGAATATTAGCTAGATCTAGCTATAAAGTTGCTAAGTTGGTATCACTGCTGCCGATTTGAAGTTTGATCATTCCGATTTGATCAAATCGATTTGATCAAATTGGCATGATCAAATCGGCATGATCAAATCGGCATGATCAAGCCTATTGTCATGCCAATTTGATGGATTCCACGCCCACAGACGGTCAAATCTAACTGATCAAATCGGCAGCGTCATGCCGATTGTACGATAGGCAGTATGGTGTATGGCCGCTACTTTACACTTGCCGGGGCATGAAACGGTCAGAGCGCACCCCGCTTACCCCCCGCCCCGCTACACCTGAGCGACACATCACAGCGCGGTGTCCAGATTCATCAACTTTTTATAGATAACTTTGTGACGTGATATCTCAATATTTTTGTATTTATATATATATTATATATTTATATATATATATTGATACAAAAAGAAAAAAAAACACGTATTCAATGATTTTTGTCAAAGATTAATATATCAAAATTTGGATGGTGACTAAAAAATCATCCTGTATTATCTTGAAAGAAAACTCGTCACACGCGTGTAAATTCGTCACATGTTGATAATGGTACCCACATGTAAAGGAAGGGGCAAGATAATGTACGCTACATAGAGAAAATGATTCAGTTTGATGATATTTACTACAAATGCAAACCATCACATTGTGCATTTATGGTGATTAACACGAACTACAACGATCACACACGGCTAAGATACTATAATATTTTATCTTAAGATACCATTCGCTCGCCATACTATTCAATGGACCGTCACACACAACGAAGATAGAGAGCGATATTCGTATCAAGATGTAAAATATATCGTAAGATACAAAATATATCGTAAGATAACATCAGATATAAAATATGCGCTTTATTTTCGACAGCATATTTCGGTCGCCCGGAACAGCTATCTATTGATGACTTCCACAGAGTGGTTTAAAATGTTACCAGCTATAATTCTCCTCCCCCTCCCCTCCCTCCTACCAGCCATTACTCCCAAACAACTCCCAAAAGACTACATGGATGCCATTCATCCTTCTGATTGAACCTGCATGCAGTAAAAAAACTTTTTTTTTTTTAAATTAACCGCCTTCAAAAACAACCACAAAAAAGGGTAAAATAACCTACAAAATAACTTTTCTTTCGGAAGTAGGTGGCTTTGTTTTTTTTTATTTCGTTGTCTTTTATGCCACCGACTTCCGAAAGAAAAGTTATTTTTGTAGGTTATTTTACCCTTTTTTGTGGTTGTTTTTGAAGGCGGTTAATTTTTTTTTTAAAAAAGTTTTTTATTTTACTCTTTTTAGTTTAAATATTCAACCCAAATTCTTGTCAAATACATCATTTCTTACATGTGCACTAGAATTTGGTAATCCTTAGCACTGGTATTAACATCGCTCATGTACACAATAAGCTAATAAAATTCCCTATCAAAAACTGCTGAACTGATTTTGATGAAACTTGCAGTGTTCCCTAAAGTGAACTATTCCTCGTACAACAAAAAAAGAATTTTGAAAATCGGT
The DNA here is from genome assembly GCA_950005045.1 of Agrotis exclamationis. NCBI lineage: Eukaryota > Metazoa > Arthropoda > Insecta > Lepidoptera > Noctuidae > Agrotis > Agrotis exclamationis. The sequence continues at coordinate 3,384,072 of OX465433.1, read as the reverse complement.
CCACAATTGGCGGAGTAATCGCGTAACAAACACTCAAAAAAGTAAAAATCATCACATCATCCATCAATAAAAATGCTCACAAAATAAAAAGTACTGAACCGAATTGGATGAAATTTTTATGGGACCAAACTGCAAGTATACTGCATCGAACGAAAAAAGACTTACACTAATCGGATCAGAAACCTCGGAGTAATCGGTGTACATACATAAAAAAAAAAACATACCGACCGAATTGAGAACCTCCTCCTTTTTAGGGTTCCGTAGCCAAATGGCAAAAACGGAACCCTTATAGATTCGTCATGTCTGTCTGTCTGTCCGTCTGTCTGTCCGTGTATGTCACAGCCACTTTTTGTCGAAAGTATAAGAGCTATCCTGTTGAAACTTGGTAGAAAGATGTATTATGTGAACCGCATTAGGATTTTCACACAAAAATCAAAACAAAACAAATTTTGGGGGTGCCCCCCATACTTAGTAAAAAAATCACCAAACCCACACGTGTGGGGTATCTGTGAATAGGTCTTTAAAAATGATATTGAGGTTACTAACATCATTTTTTTCTAAACTGAACAGTTTGCGCGAGAGACACTTCCAAAGTGGTAAAAAGTGTGTCCCCCCCCCCCGTAACTTCTAAAATAAGAGAATGATAAAACTAAAAAAAATATATAATGTAGACCTCAACCAAAACTGTCAACGAAAATTAGTTTGGATGAGATACAGTTAGCAGTTTTTGAGATATAGTACATTTTCAAAAACCGCAAATATAACTTTGCCATTCATACAAATACTATGAAAAACAAAGTTATTTTTATTGTTTGTGTATATTACTTACTAATCTCAATATAATTATATCTCTAATCTATGCTTGCTGCTACGGAACCCTTCATGGGCGAGTCCAACTCGCACTTGGCCGGTTTTTTGAAGTCGGTTAAAAACTACATACTGTATCGTCGTTTCGTTTTCTGGTTAGCAATGAGCTGTGGTGCTATTTTTCTGAAGGTACTGACTTGATTGAGATCAATACATTTATTAACCAGGTGTTAAAAATGCATAACCGTTTGTTAGGATTTTAACAAAAAGTTTAGTTAAAAGCCCTAAATAAGCCTGCCGGGGTCGCGAGACTGCTTTTAAAGGAAACCTTGGCCCTAGAACGCAAAGTGCAACTTAAGGACTTTAGCCAGTAAAAGTCTAATAGTTCTTTCTGCTCCAGGCAGGGCGGGAGAACTCAATTGATGATTTTACAAAACAAAAAGTAACCTCAGAAAACACGTTAAAATTAAATAAAAATAACTGTACTAACAAAAACAAACAATAGTAGTTACTTATTCAGAGCAGTGGTGGCCCAGTGGTATCGGCCTCGACTTACGAATTGTAGGTCGTGGGTTCGAACCCCGTCAGGCGCATTACTTTGTGTAATTTATTTCAACACCACTGCTCTCAAAACGGTGAAGGAAAATATCGTGAGGAAACCGGCGTGTCCTAGAACCAAAAATTCGAAGACATGTGACATCTACCAATCCGCACTGGGCCCGCGTGGTAGATTACGGCCCACTCCCTCTCCCAGAGAGAGGAGGCATGTGTCCCAGCAGTGGGAACATTTATAGGCTGAGGATGATTCAGAGCTACCAAAAATACGTCCGTCTACCAATGAAGGGACATGAAAAATAATAATGAAGAAAGAAGATAGATGAAGCGTAGTTGCGTAGCGGTTCGCTTGCTTGCTACGACGCTACGCGGCGGCGCGTAGCGCATGACATCACTACGTCTGCTACGCCGTAGCAACGCAAGGAGCAGACATTCAAGCAATTTAATTTTCTTTTTTTTGAAGCACAACTAATTTGTAGAAATAAATTAGTTAAAATTATTACTACGTGTTTCGTTCAAACTTTTAATGTAGGTACGAATTTGGTAAAAAAAAACGAGACAACGGGTAATTTGATGATACAAGTGTATAAAAACAACTTATTTGTCCAAATATCTTTATTTTTATGAATATTAAAAGCATTGCGGATTGATGTTACAATGAATGACGTTCATAATTTTAGCGCTCATAGCTATAAAAAAAAATACTGTCACATGGATTAATCATCAAAGTAAAGCAGCTTTTATCTAAGTCAGTGCGTTGATGGGCAACCATTTATCACAAACAGAGATGTGCAAAACTAAACTACAACAGGTTGGACTGGAAGTCGACTCAAACATTGTATCGAAAAGGCTAGACAGATAATGATAATGAAACACGTTTTCAAAGTCACATACACACACAGGCGTGCGGTTGTCTGTACGCAAAAGGAAGAGATGAACAATAACTTGCGCAGACGCAAGTAATTACGGATCGATGCTGCAACGATGCACCGTCCAATGGCAACGCTCGGTGGTCAATATCAAGGAGCGTAGGGATGGGACATGTATTTAAAAAAAAATATTTTGATCTATTTCTTGTTATAGACGCTTTTTTCACAGATAAATAGTTTATGACATCCATCATTAATTTATTTTTGTAGATATGTTCGGAAGCAGTACTTTTTTTCGGGATGAGCTACCCTTTTTTAACGTGGTAAAATCATCAAATGAGTCCGCCGTCCTAGATGGAATGAAAGGGACTGTCAGACTTGTACTCTGCCGTCGTAAATGAAAACAAAGTAACTTATATGGCTGTCCATATAATTATGTTACTGTTTTTTCATTTACGAAAGCAGTAGTGATCCACAGTGCTCATTCAAAAGCCCTTTACGTTCCAGGATCAAGGTTGCCTGATGAGGCAGTCCCGTGAACCCGGCAGGCTTTGGCCCTCTAAGGGAGGCCCCGTCATATTGCTGACAGCTCTTTAAGGCGCGCGTGGAACTCGCCGTGGACGCGCCGTCGAACCGGGCATGGTCCATCATCGGATGGCGAGTCACCGATTACTCGCCGTCCGCGCCTACGGTGACGTCAGATGTCGTAGGCATCTCTCGCGGCTGGTCTCTATCCATACCATACGTTTTTTTTCTAAATCTTACCAAAATCACAGACATAAAGCACTACACTATATTTTTTCACAATCGTCACATCATTTAAATTAAATAATTACCATAACATGTATTTTGATAGCAATAACAACATTTATAAACAAGTTCTGTTTTTGTGTTGTTTCCGACTGATAGTCAGGGTCAAAATTCGTATATAACTTCAACCAGAGTGGCCTACCTTGTTGTTGAACGTTGATCTTGTCTCAAGGTCACTAATGGAGACTGTGTCTATGGGTTATGAGATCGAATACATCATTTATGATGGGCGATTCTGCATTTAATTCTTCTTCTTCTCCTTCCTGCCCTTATCCCATTCTAGTTGAGGTCGGCGCAACACGTTTTCTTCTTCCATTCTCCCCTATCAGACGTCACAGTATCATTTACTCCTTTTTCTTTCATATCATTCCTTAGACAATCCATCCATCTTTTCTTTGGCCTTCCTCTTCCTCTCCATCCATCAACATTCATACTCATCACTCTCTTATTCACAGTCACAGTCTGATTCTGCATTTAATTGATACTATCAAATCCCCTATGTTCTCTGATACCACGTCCAGAGATCGTATACTAATATTGTATTATCAGTCTATTAATGTTCCCACTGCTGGGACACAGGCCTTCACTCTGTGAGAGGGAGTGGGCCATAATCCACCACGCGGGCCCAGTGCAGTGCAGTGAATGTCATCGCATGTCTTCGAATTTTTGGTTCTAGGCCCTCACAATGTTTTCCTTCACCGTTTGAGAGCAGTGGTGATGAAGTAAATTATACAAAGTAATGCGCCTGGCTGGGTTCGAACCCACGAGCTACAATTCGTAAGTCGGGGCCGATACCACTGGGCCACTAAAGTGCAATATTATGCACTCATCGCGTAAATGTCATTAATTTGTTTACCACAGCTCTCAAAAACGGTGAAGGAAAACATCGTGAGGAAACCGGCAAATCCTAGAACCAAAAAATCGAAGACATGTCACATCCACCAACCCGCACTGAGCCCGCGTGGTGGATTATGGCCCACTCCCTCTCACAGAAAGGAGGCCTGTGTCCCAGCAGTGGGAACATTAATAGGCTGACGATGATGATGATGATGATTATAGCAGTTTATTATGATCACCGCAATCTAAGTGTAGTACCTAAACACGTGTGTCATTTTGTAGTGTACACTCCATCATAGAAACAGGAAAATAAACAACGCTAAATACCTAATTACGAAGAGAAACTATGATGATTCCCGGATGATGCAAGAAGAATTTATGGAATCATCATCATCATCATCAGCCGGAAAACGTCCACTGCTGAACATAGGCCTCCCCCTTAGACCGCCACGCCGAACGACAAGTGGGGAAGAAAAGTTCTCGAGTGGCGACCACGGACCGGAAGACGCAGCGTAGGTAGGCCTCCCACTAGGTGGACCGACGACATCGTGAGGGTCGCGGGCAACCGATGGATGCAAGTGGCGAATTTATGGAATGCATCTGTGTAATCCATAGCTCGTGGCTAAATAATTACAGCCGCACAGGTCGATCTTCCGGGTTAAGCCGCGCTTGCTGAGGTTGGTCTACACCTTCAGAAATCTCATGACACAAAAATTAAAATTCAATATTCTATATTTTTCTTAAAAAATCAAAAATGTTAAACATCACTACGAAGCCTGGACTGGAGCGACCTATAACTTGTCAGGCCAGTTGCACAAACAAACCTGATTCCATCATTATTATAAACACACACATACCTATATAATTATATACACACAATCCATACAGAAAACAAAACTTTACAGTAGTGTCCGTACTCTTAAGACGGACAGACTATCTTTATAAATATTTAAATTATAATGATTATTTAATTAATAAATACATAATTTATTCAAAATAATAATAGTCAGAAGTGCAGAAGTGTTTTATTATTTTTTACATAAATTAAGTGTTTGATAGTGCCCAGCGGTTCTGCTCGATTTATTTAAAGGTATCAATCAGGTTTTTGTTTTTTTTTTAATAATATGTGTAGCTGTTGTAGTATTAAATGCCAAAGTGGATAAAATATTGAGAACTTGAATGTGTGGTAAAAAAATATATATTATGATAATATAGTCGTTACCGCAGTTTCAAAGCTTTGTTTTATGTGCCAAAATATCTCTTCTTGCTTTGGGTGGATTGGAATCTTCTTGACCTTATCCCATTTTAGTTGGGGTCGACGCAACTCGTTTTCTTCGTCCATTCTCCCCTGACCATGACTCGTATAGACTTAAAATCACCCTGCTTCTTCAAATGCCTTTTGCGTTCCAGGACTACGATAATCTCCATTCCCGCAGCCTAAGTTCCAGCATAAAATGCATAAATTGAAAAGGCAATATTGATATTCATGTTACCATCCTGTGCTTGAAAGCTATTTCATATCAAAATTCCAGATTTCCTTGTGGCATCTTAGACTAGGTTAAATCCGCAGTGTTGCCCGCGTTTAAGTAATTTGTGTGTATCTATCTACAAAAATGTAAGTATTTATTATGTAGTAGGTAAGATATACGATGGATGTTAATATTATATCTTTCTGTTCATAACAGGTTATGACCAAAATAGCTTTCGAGTCGAATTACTTAAAATCTTATTAAAAACTTCGCCCTTTGTATCGATTCAATGAGAGAGAATGATGTTTTACATTATTATGGATATTCAGTGTTAAAATCATTTTTTTTACTCTTTGTCAATTGAGGCCTTCGTATTAGAGAAAGATCCATTTGAGAAAGGATTTAAATGTTAATTTAAAAACATTTTTTATTTTTTATAAAACTAAATTCGCATGTATCAGCTAGTGTTTCACTCTTAGTAGATACTCGTACCTACATTAGAACAATGATGAATGAGTCAACGACACTTTTATTATTAATTAAATTAAAATAATTCAAATATTCAAGCTCTCATCTTCAATCTAAAAAGATATAGCTTCTGCCATAACCTGTTGTATTCCATAAACTTTAAGACTGGTTTCTCCATTAGTTATACCAACTAGTATCCCTGCTAACCTGTCTAGGCTAAATATAACTCTGGAGTATTAAAGTACATCAGTACTTAAGCATGTTTGTTTAAAGAATGCATATGGTTACTTCCCAGAATTTGATCCTTATTAGCAACACTACCGAATGGTGTAATAACACAGGGTTTTTTTCAAAATCAGCGGGTTCGATTCCTGGTCAGAATTATTGGATTTTCTAAAATCCAATAATGCAGTTTTAGTTTTCGTTAAAATCGGCCTCGAGACTCCTTTCAACGTTTCGATATTCCTCATACTTTCGAATGTAGCCATCCACGCCCAGTTGAAAAATTCATCCTGTATTGCCTATGTTACTCAGAGTGAAAGTAGCTTTCTAATGGTGAAGAAATTTTTGAAATCGGCACCGTAGATTTTGAGTTCATTCAATACATACACATAAAAATACAAATCTCTCCTCTTTATAATATGTATGTGTAGATTGTACTTTTCTTAAGAACAAAATTATAATATTTGCCCCATTTAAAGATATTTTTCTTGTTTCATGGGAAAAATCTATGAAAACCTTGGGAAAGGTGGATGGTACCATTGGTGGCGCGCACTGGTCACGCGTCAAACCTGTAAATTACGCACGAGAATTCCCAAAACTCGAAAAAAGTTCAGGATTTTCCACGCTTTTTCTCCGGTTTTTAAATCTATCTGTTACCCTAAACGACTTAAAACGTCACAGAATTCTGATCGTGAACGTGGCGAAAGGAATATGTAACGGCCTGTTCACGACCTGTGAGCGATGACTTAGAGCGGGGTGGCAGATCAAATGTATAGAAATGTTTGAAACACGCCCCATTCTCATAATTACAAAGTAATTAATATATTCGCGCCGCTGCACCGTAAGAATCGTAAGCAGGTGGCGTTCAGATGTATCAAACAAAAAAAAAGGAGCAGATAACATTACGTGGCAATAAAATGTTAGTTATGTACGGTCAGCCAAGAAAGTGGTGTACCAGTTTTGATTTAGTTTCCCGGTCATCGAAAATTACAACAAGGTTCGTTATAAAAAGATATTACTGAAAGAGACAACATTATCATGACGTAAACCTATGTATTTAGTATTCATACGCCATATGTCACATATAAGTACATGACATTTTAACCTTTAGTATAAACTAGCTGTGCCCGCGACTTCGTTCGCGTGGATGTCGGAACTTAACAATGTAATTTTTTTGTGCTTCTTTATTAACAACATTAGCTGTAAACCATCATTCTGGAGCATACATAAATATGCGTACGTAAATCATCAAATGAGTCCCCACCCAGGGCAGGGAAAGAGGGATTATCAGACTTGTACTGATTAAAATCCTCGATGTCCTATAAATCCTATAATAGGCCTTTACGTTCCGGGGTCAAGGTAATTCGATAGTTCCGCGACCCCGGCAGGCTTTTTTTTTTTTAGGGTGGCAAAATCATCAAATGAGTCCTCCCGCCCTGGGTGGGGCGGGAGGGACTGTCAGACTCTTACTGACTAAAATCCACCCGTGTTCCGTCGGATGCCCTTTACGTTCCGGGGCCACGGTACCCTGGATTAAGAAAAATCCGCGACCCCGGCAGGCATTTGGCCCCATAAGGGGCCCCGTCGGTGACGCGTGAAACACGTCGCGCCACCGACCCGGGCTTGGTCCTTGGTCGGACGGCGAGCATACCCATTACTCACCGTCCGCAAGCCCGCTCCGCCGGTGTGGCCTCTGCTGTTCAGAGGGACACGCGTTGGAGCGTCCACCCGACAGGCTATTTGCATACGGGCAAAGAAACCCCTTAGGCACACAGTGCCTAAGGAGAGTTTTTGCCCGCATCCCAGGGCGCACCGGCCCGAAAAACTGGTCTTCCCCCCGGACGTATCCGAGAGGGAACTCCAGTCCACGGGCGCACGTGGAGGTTTCCTGTCTTAGCACCCCACCCCGGCAGGCTTTGGCCTTCTAAGGGGGGGACCGTCATTGTCCCATCCTATCCCATCCTATCCCATCCTATCCCATCCTATCCCATCCTATCCCATCCTGTCCCATCCTATCCCATCCTATCCTATTCTATTCTACGATTCCTTTAAATCGCTTTAATTAATTAACATTTTTTGTTTGTAAGGTGTAAACTGATTACGATGAAATAAAAAACATAATGTTACTTCAATTCAACACCTCTATTCCAGGTTTTTTTTAACGCCATCTACCGTGTTATCGTTGGTTTAGATGAATTATTTGAATATGTAGTTTTTCTATTCGAAGCTAGATCGCGCTACTGAACTGCGCGTCTCGGTGTGAACTGTGAACTGACCGTAATATTTTACTTCTGGATCACTTTAAATTCAAATATCTTTTGATAGACTGAACCGATTGCAATGAAACAAAAACTAAATGTTACTTCAAGTTACGCTAAATCATTGTGTATAAAAATTATCTACATTGATTTCGTACATTTTACGTGATGCCCGAATAACCAAACAGACAAACAGACAAAAATTCTAAAAATGCTGGAAATGGGTTCTATTGGTTGTCCTTTAACATCCTGGCTATATTTTTTTTATTTTTTCTTAATGTACAAAAATTTCTTTTCTACAGTTTTATTATATGTATAGATGAAAAGGACATTAGTTTCTACAAAGCAATTGAAATGTTTCCAAACAAAAGTAATAAAAACTATTTAAATAGACAACCGAATTCCATTTGTAAAAGAAAACTGACAATTGACATTTTGTCAAATATATGCAAAAAATCGATATATTTTCCGTGTTATTTTTCAATCAACTGCATATAAAATCATCTCAATGCCTGCCAACTTGACCATTGCCGAAAGAGCACAAATAATTGCCCAATTTAATGAGGGAAGCAGTATCAGTGCGATATCCCGGAATTTGAATATATCGAGGCGTTCTGTCCGCTTTTGGATTCGTCGTGAAGGAGAGGAGGGAAGTTTGTTGGATCACAGAAGAAGTGGTCGCCGGCCTGCACTCTCCAATAACGATAGAGAATTCATGAGACGGGAATATGAAATCAATGGTTTTAAGCCCACAAAACATTTTGCGGAGATGTTCGATGTGAGTGCCCAAACAATAAGGAATCATCTACATTACATGGGGTTGCACCACAGGCATTACGCCAAGAAAATATATTTGACGGATGCTCACAGACTTGCTCGTCTGAACTTCGCCAGAGAGCACTTAGAGTTTGATTGGTCTAATACAGTGTTTTGTGATGAAAAAACGTTTAAATCCAGTCAGCATGGACGTCTTCACCTTTGGCGATATAATTCAACACGGTATAAAGATGATCATGTAATCCCAAATAGAGAATCAGGTCGAATTTCCGTAAATATTTGGGGCTGGATGAGTGCGGATGGTGTAGGAGAATTGTGTTCTCTACCTCCTCGAGCGACGGCTGTAAATTATATCGACGTGCTTCAGAATGCAATGCTACCGACAGTCCGTAATGTTTACCCGGAGAACGAAGTGCCACAATTTGATTTTGTTCAAGATAATTGTTCAATTCATAATGCGAGGATCGTAAGAGCCTGGTTTCGTTCACACACTGACGTAAGGGTAATTCAGTGGCCCTCAAGATCGCCGGACCTCAACCCGATAGAAAATCTTTGGGGCCTTATGGTCCAACGATGGTCGCATCAAAATGAAAGAACCAAACAAGCTCTTATTAGTCACTGTAATTATATTTGGGAGGAAATGCGGGGAACCGATATTTGCTCACGGCTTGTTGGTTCAATGAGGTCTCGTCTTTTAGAGGTTATAGAGGCCAACGGTGGTTACACCCGTTTCTAATTTTTTAAAATTTTCAATATCTTCTAAATATTACTATATATGCTATGTTTTTGTTTGTTATAAGTATTTTAAAATTGATTGTAGAAATTTGATAAAAGGATAAATCTATTTTTAGCTTGTTTTTTATTGATATTGTAATTACAAGTTTACAGAAATTGTAGGTTTGTGGATTCGCCTTGTGCCTTTACAATTTTATGTAACTTGTTGATTACAATTCTGAATTTGTAGATACAATTTTGTCATCAAAATCTACAGCCCCCCGCCGTTGATTTTACGACGTCATTGGTTCCATCAAGTTCAAACTAAGAACAGCTGTCACGTTACAAACAGTAATAGTCGTTATCAATAATCAGATAAAGACAGCAATAGAAGTTGTCAGATCGATCTGCAAGCGAAACTAATCTTTATCACCTATGAATCTGCAAGCGATATTCAACCTTAGGGTGGTACACCACTTTCTTGGCCGACTGTACATAATAACGTAAATCAAAACTTAGGAGGAAAACGTTAGTCCATTAATGTTAGGTGAACTTAGATATTTATTGTATTTCCTTATACATATAATGGATTAAACCGGAAATGCAGGTTACGTCTTATTAAGAATATAATTATATTAATATTGTAATAATGAGTGTTATCCTTATAAGTATATATTTTGTTAGTCCATAACTTTGCTACTTCTACAATGTCGTCGGAGGTAGACGCCGAGGTCACTTCTTCGATTAAATTCGTGAATGGAGTTTCTTGCCCGTTCTTCTCCATAGAGATCTACTTCTTGGAACGGGCATCTACGGTACTTTCACAGTTTTTATGTCTTGTGACTGGGACTGTAGCACCATAATTTTGTATTTTGTGTTTGATAATATTTCGTTTGTCTTTGACAATTCAAAAGTGCCTGTAACTGGCTTATTTGAAATAAATGATTTGATTTTGATTTTGAATGTAGGTATAACAGAAGAATAGAATAGCCAATGATTTTGCTGGAAATTCACGAAGTGAATTATTAGGAATATTACTTAAAGTAGCCGTTTTAAACTTGTTGCTGTTCAGCTCCGAAGTTATCTTTTTGTAACTTAGGTAAATCCACATGGATTTTATCCGCTAGGGCAGTGATTCCCAAAGTGGTCCAGGTGGACCCCCAGGGGTCCACGGGAGACTTGCTGGGGGTCTACGTAGGCGTGAACAAAAAATGGGGGTCCATAAGATGTTAATGGGGGTCTACGAAAATTTATCTGCTTTTGATAGTAAAGAGCAAAAATGTAAGCGTAGTTTTTATAAGGGCCTACTACATTGTTTTAAGTACCTAACTAAGCAGATAATATTTTAATAAGGCAAGCGACTGTTACTTGTCCAAACTTGCGTATTCGATATTACATTCGATCATTAAAATCAACTAGATACACAATCAAATTTTTCCCACGTTTTTATACACTCACTTTTCTTGTTTGTTTGTTTGTTTGTAAGTTTGTTTGTCGTTCCGGTTGGACTTTTGCAACTCAATTTTGAGGCACTTCCCGATAAGCTAGCATGCTGAAATTTTGTACACGCTTTGAGTTCTGATGACAATACATGACTAGCTAAGAAACGTCATAACAAATCCAATATGGCGGCCTCCCCAAGATGGCGGACTGGCTGTTTGAACCCCACCCCCATGATATGGGTATCAAATGAAAGGGTTTGCTGTCAGGAATACGAAAAAAATAGTCACGGGACATAAATCCAATATGGCGGACGTCCAAGATGGCAGACAGGCTATTTGAAATGCACCCCTGTGATATGGATATCAAATGAAAGGGTTTGCTATCAGGAGTACGAAAAAAATAGTCACGTGACTTAAATCCAATATGGCGGACGTCCAAGATGGTAGACTGGCTGTTTGAAATCCACCCCCGTGATATGGGTATCAAATGAAAGGGTTTGCTGTCAGGAATACGAAAAAAATAGTCATGTGGCTTATGCTAGGCTAGGCTATTAATCCAATATGGCGGACGTCCAAGATGGCGGACAGGCTTTGAGGCGATAAGCTAGCAGGCTGAAATTTTCAGGGTAGCTTCAAACCCGATGAACAATGATAAAAATAATAAAATAATTAATAGATTTAAAAAATCTAAAAACCCACGTTTTTAAATGTCCTAAAAAGAAGAAAATAACCCTACGGGGCTGAGAGAGGGGCCACTCAAAACGTGGGGGCGTATCTTTGCAAGTTACACCTACGATCTCACGTGATGTAAATATATCCCATAAATAATCCCTTAAATAATATACGCCCCCACGTTTTGAGTGGCCCCTCTCTCAGCCCCGTAGGGTTATTTTCTTCTTTTTAGGACATTTAAAAACGTGGGTTTTTAATAGCTTTTCCCTCGAAATACCTTGTCGAAAGGAGTTTTAGAGCCGTTACAAACTTCTTAACAAAAAAGGAGCAAATTAAAAATCACAGAGCGGGGGGATTTGCGGTTATTGCTCACAAAAATAAAGCCAAACATTAATCGTTTGCTGACACTCCATCAAATAGGTACTTACATCCTTCCCATTAATTAAAATTATGAACTGAACCTATATTACCTTATTATTTTTTTCTTTCAAATTCTATTCTTTTAATAAATAAAGTGTTATAAAATGTACCAATTTTCGTTTTTATTTTACCTATCGGAATATAAGGACAGAACTCAGAAGCGACACAATTTTTATTTTTTGGCGACTTTAAGAATGTGGTAGAAATGTAGCAGCAGGGGTCCACCGAAACCAGTAAATTTTTGAAAGTGGTCCACGAGAAAAATAAGTTTGGGAACTACTGCGCTAGGGGAAGGTCGACTTTATCAGAATATGAGTTACAATAAAGCTGGTAAAATGGAATATTAATAAATATTATGCTACGCTATAGAGTAGATAATTGATAAAAATAATCCTCATCTTCCTACTAAAATGGAGAATTAAAAACATTGCACATAACTACAGTCGCACCGAAAATTTCTTGCACAAAGACGTCACTGAAACAAAAGAAATGGGGTCATTTCGTTTTTTAATTAATTTTGTCACCGACTTCCGAAAAATAAGTTATTTTACACTTTTTAGTTCCAAATCGAGTCGAAAGTAATGAGGTAACAAACAAAAAAAATACAATTGTGTTGAGAACTTCCGTTAAAAGTCAGTTAAAAACTGCATTAAACCGCTGTAAATTTAACTCAAACTGATTTCTCACGAAAGAAACAATCTCCGAGCTAACGTTTAAAAGAGAACCGGAATCAATAAACCGTTTCAGTAACAAATGGCTGCGATAAATACAGTTCAGTTTAAACTACAATTAAGTTACGAACACAGACTACTAGCTAACACACTGCACCAGTGAATCAACTGGACAGAACACATTGAGATAGTATCTGTTGCAAACATTTAGTTTATTAGCAGAGGTCGGAATAGGGTAGAGTTATTTTAGTACTAGAAATGTTGATATTAATATGGATCTTCCCGGGATTTTTAATAGACAATCTCGTGTGGAAAACAGTATTACAAATAAAAAAAAAAAAACATTAGAGATAGATTAGAAAATTGTGAAAATTTTAGTTTTAGTTTAAATTTAGTATTTTGTTGTAAATATTTAGTTTTATTTATTTTTATTTTTAAATTTCTAGATTTAGTTTAATTGTCAGTGTATAGAATAGATGATTTTTTTCCTTATGTGTAATAAATAATTCAACATGTTAAGTAAAAAAAAAAGAAAATTGTGTAAAAGTAAATTAGGTACCTTTTTATTTAATAATTCACGTATTGTTCTTTTACTATTTCACACTTTAATCTTTAAATAATTTTGATGAAAGTTAGTCAAATCAATTATTACAATTAGGCAATCGAAGCGACGAATATTAAAATTAAAGGAAAAAAAAGGGCTAAAATCCACGGTGTCCTTCAATAGCTCTTTACTTTCCGGTGGCACGGTTACCCGATAGTCCCGCGACCCCGGCGGGCTTTGGCCCTCTAAGGGGGGCCCCGTCATATTGCTGACAGCTCTTTGAGGCGCGCCTTGTGACACGACGCGCCGTCGACCCGGGCATGGTCCATGATCGAACAGCGAGTCGCCCATTACTCGCCGTCCGCATGCCCGCGCCTACGGCGGCAAGTAGCCCACTAGGGTCAAAGTATAGGATATTTAGATTAGATTTATCCTAGTAGAAAACTCTAATCAACCAATTGCTAGCCTCTGCAAGTGTGTATCCGAATACGTAAGTAACATGAAAGTAACACGATTAGTGAAAATCAAAGACAATCAGCTTTGATTTTCGCTATTTTTTTTTAGGTATGGAAAGTCATTAAAGAGGGAGTGGACTATATAACTCTTGATTGAATAAAACCAAACTGTTCGTTCAGTTACCATTTGCGTTCCAGGGCCGTGATGCCGTTTTAGGACAGTCCCGCGAATCATTGACGATCACGGCATGCGGCATTTAAATGATTAAGAAATATTTTTCTTTTAATTTTTGTTAGGTCAGCATATAGACTTAGGATTATTTGCGACCTCAACAAATAAAATACTCGTAGCCAAAAACATAAAATTTTCAATGCAATTTTCTAAAGTTGATACCTTAATGGTATCAACTTTAGAAAATTAGATCGCTATAAGGGAAGCTGTCTAGCTAGAAGGGAAGCTGTCAAAATACCAAAGCTTAGAACTGGAGTAATCCACCAGTTAAGCGCACACCTCTCCCGAGAGGTTATTTGTGCCAAATCCGTATTTGGCTTAGTGCCTATACAACTGGCAGTGTTGCCAGTGTTGCCATATCTCGTATGCTAGTGTTGTTAGTACCTAAAACGTGTGTAGAAACGTTGTGTCCGATCGAAACTAATTGAATTACTGAAACTTTTTTTGACATGAAATGTTTTTGTATTTTTTTTCTTCATGTTGTTAAGCATATTTTGAGACGACGAAAAAAGGAATAAGTTCTCAATTTCAACGTTTGTTTTTTTTTGTTTTTTTTTTTATATACATATACTAAGCCAGCATTTACGCCATACTTAACAAAATAGCATCACAAAAGTGCCATTTACTGTTTTAATTTTCTCTTTATTTTTAGTCTCGTTTCATCACGTTTCCTATTTGCCAAAAACATTCTTTCCATTCAAAATAATTTCGCATTTAATTCGTTGATACTAATATTGTGCTTGTCTACACTAATATTATAAAGAGAAAAACTTTGTATTTTTGTTTGTTTGTAATGGATAAACTCAAAAACTAATGGTCCGATTTCAAAAATTCTTTCACCAGTTGAAAGCTGCTTTGGTCCTGAGTGACATAGACAATAGGGAGGGGGGGAGGGGGGCGAGCGAAGCCGCTGGAAGAAGCTAGTATTTAATATTTTAAAATCAAAAGGTCACGCACTGGTCACGAAATTTCAAAAACAACAAGTGCTAGAAGTTTCAAATCTTGCATGGGGGTTAATCTTTTTAGTACGCCCATTAAGATGGGATTTTGCGGATTCCACACTTGAAATTGGTTTTGGGGTTAACAATTCGTGTGTAGTGAAAAACTTAAAAAAAAAGCGGGCGATGGGAAACGACACGGGGGGTCAAATACCAAAACTTTATTAAAAAGTAAAGCTAGTAGGTAATCTACTAAAAGAATACAAAACACTTGAGTGTATCTTGTCGTACGAAAAATTGTTCTAATTTACGTACGTACGATTATCCCGTCCGTTCGCACTAGCGCCCTACATCCGTTGCAGTGATGCGTGATGTTCATCGGCTTTGACTGACCACTGTAAGCGATGTTTCAGGTGAATGTCCCCTGCTGAAACGTAAATGTGGTTACACCTATGTATGTATACAAACGCGTGTAGCCTAACATGACAAACTGAGACCTAATTGGGATGAAATTATAGCTGTTTTTACAAGGTGAAACATAAATCTATATAGGTACTATTTGATTGTCCAATTGGTCGCGGGACTAATGTGCTACCGTGACCCCGGAACGTAAAGGGCTATTGACGGACACCGTGGATTTTTTTCTGACAGTTCCTCCTGCCCTAGGTGGGAGGACTCATTTGATGATTTTACAATGCTAAAAAAAAGGATTGTCCAATTTCTGGGCAAACATGTACCTCTAAACTTTTACTCTTTCCTCTGTGTAGTTTTCTCCAAGCATAAATGTCAAAATCTCGCATAAATAAATGCCTCTAGTGCTTTCTAGACCTCCCTCGGCAACGTCCATTTTATGTCACCCATTGCGGAAAAACTCTGACCCATTGATCCCAATGCATTATAGATATACAGATATAGCCCAGCCCAATCGTTCTTCGACCTCTTATTGGTCATATCAGTGATTTCGGTTAAAAAATATTCATAAAGTAAATAAAGAGGTATTTATTTGTTTGTATGGGGGTTTACCTCCAGAATTATTATGATGATAGGTAGGAACGCTTTAGTTCTGAGTGCTTTAAGCTATAAATTATACTTATGGTTAACAATAAAATAATAATTCCAAACAAACATAAAAAAAAAATCTAAAGAGATACAATTTTGATGTCTCGGCTAACATGGATAATATAATTGCTCACAACTGAAAATGTTTTCTCAAAACGAAATAAATGTCCATGATACCGAAAGTAATACTAAGATTTCCGCAACTCAGGTTCCCAAGATACAGGTAAAACCTTGTTTGGGGACCACCGATGAAACAATGTTCTCTAAAATTAGTTACAAATGAAACAATGTTTAGATTTAAGGTTATCTTTGTAACAGTGAAATAAATTTATTCTTATTCTTAGTTACTAATGAAAAACTTCTCGTAATTTTTCAGATACGCAAGAAAAAAAAACCAAAAAGATGCAGATAAAGCCGCTGTTCGCGATCCCTATATGCATGGCTGGCATCTTCTTATTCTGGATAACTGGATCAAGCGGTGCGGGTATGTCTAAGGCCTGCCCCGCACTTGTTTTTATCATTTTTCATCGCCATTCATTCCAAAATTCATCATCATCATCATCTGTTTAGCCTTTTCCTAAGTCTTACCGACTTTCAGTATTTTACTAAGAGCGACTTCTTATTAAACCTCAAAAAAGTCAATACGGTAAAATACGAAATCCTCAAACATCATTCATTCTTGATATCATGTTTTAGTATCAACATCACTTATTATGGTGGTAGCATCTCTTTTCTTACTTCTTAAACCTTTGCTCACCCAATGAAAAATAGGTCTCTTCCTTTAAGGAATTGTTCAAAAGAGCTACCACGGCTCTAGAACGCAAAGGACAGTGGAAGGGACAGTGTAAGCTTGATTAAGTCCCACCTCTAAAAAAATAATAAAGAAATCTTTGCCAAATCCAATCTTTCCACTTTTGGTGTTTTTTGATAGTACCTATCCGCATCCACATGCAGGGAAAGTGTAGGAAGATAAAGGTAATAAGAAGATGATGATGATCTATTAATTTGGATACTTTTTTTTTTTCCAAGTGCTGATTAGGCCTTACACTATTATTAACTAGTAAGTACTTAGTTCATTAGTAGACGCTGTTCTCGTTCTACGATTCCCATGTCCATGTTCACTATCTAGATCATATTCATTCAAGATCTGCGCACTGCATAGTTTTAAAATAATTTATGTACATTATGTTAACGGAAATGTAAGTAATCTTAGAATTAATGTAAGCTTAGATTATACAATGTCCAGATTCCTGGTAGGCCACTGAGAATTAAAGCCAAAAATATAGAAGAAAAATTACCTACGTAAAACAAGTGAAAATCTCCAAGGAAAAATGTGTGTGGCGCTCACTAGGTTCGCGCGCGAGACCGCGACAGGAGACCGCGATTGGCGACCGCGACCGAAGATTGCTACCGTATCTGTCTCGCTCGCGAACTATCGCTCATACATTGCTTAATGTTAAGTACTGTCGCGGTCTCCCGTCGCTGTCACCTGTCGCGGTCTCGCGCGCGAACAAACACCTTAACACGTTTATTAAAAAGTGTTTGTTTCGATCAAGGAATCTGGACATTTGTAATTTAAAGTGAATGCTCCAGGGTAGCCCGCGAAATTCAAAATTTCTTGCGTTTTTTGTAATTTGCAGGCCAGTGCTAGGTTGTATGTTGATTAAAATATTGATCGCGGCTGTAAGACGTGTGTAGTTACAAAATTATAATCAACAAAATAATCAATACAACGCTCTAAGTTCATAAAGCTGCAGGAATGACTTTTTATGTTATTTTTTTGTTTCTGCAGTTTTATGAACTTAGAGGGTTGTATTGGTGATTTTGATGATAATAATTCTGTAACTACACACGTCTTACAGCCGCGATCAATATTTTAATCAACATACAACCTAGCACTGGCCTGCAAATTGCAAAAAACGCAAGAAATTTTGAATTTCGCGGGCTACCCTGGAGCATCCACCTTAAGACAAAAAGCTTCTATTATAAAAATAAATAAGTAATAGTAAATACCGCATCATAATCAGTTATGTAGTTTAGAAAAAAAACGCAGTCACGTTGTCTATGTCTAGTTTGTTTATAATGCGTTTCAACTAAGAAGGTCAGTTGATGACGCCAAATTGTGACGTCATGGACTCGTTTTTAAACACTTGTAAGCTTTTAATTAAACAATTATCATTTGAAATAAGTCTAACGAGATAATATACTATTAAAAATTAATGAGCGCAAAGCATTTTATTGCTAAACGTTATTTTCAACTGACTTGACCATAGACACTGACCTTCTTAGTTGAACCGCACTATACTAAATCTACTCTTATAGCTGGTCAAACTGCATATTATTAAAAAAGTGTTAGTGTGATTCCTACGCAAAACAAGTGAACATCTCCAAGGAAAAAAAAATTAAAAGTGGCGCTCACTCAGACTTTTATAGGAAAGTGTTTTTTTTTTCGACCAGGAATCTGGACATTTTATAATCTATGACAAAAAGTTTCTGTCACAAAAATAAATAATAGTAAAATGTAAATACCGCATCATAATCAGTTATGCAGTTTAAAAGAAACGCGTCACGTTGTCTATGTCTAGTTTTTACTAGATTAACAGGGTGATTAAAAATTCTGCTTTAAAAAAATATTATTGGGAATAAGCAGTTTGACCAGATATAGGAGGAAAGTCATTAAATAATATTATTATTATATTTAAATGTCAGTATCAACATTAATAGCATTTTTGAATCTTATACACTATAGTTTACTTCTTAGCTCAAATAAAGTATATTTTTGACATTTAGTTTTTTTTTTTTCAAAATTTATTCTTTTTGGAATCGAATCTTACTAATAAAAATGCAAATGTTTGTGAGGATACATACGTCACTATCAAGTACAGTTTTTAATTGCTTGTGACGTTACGAGCTTATCCCACTCACACATTTTGATGTATTCTAAAAATTCAGTGATTTAACAAAAGAAAAACTACCTCCGTCTTACCAGAAAAAAGATCATCTGTCGAACACTAGTCTAAAAACACTGTCAACGTCAAAACAGCATTTCACCTTGATATAAGGGTCGTTTTGCAGTTACACTTTTTTAGACAAGTGTTCAACAGATGTTTATCTTTCTTATGGTAAGATGGTATATGACAGACTAATTAGATTCAATTGATGTTGTCATTGCCTATAACAAGAATTTACAATTCCAGGCATCTTCATTCCCAATCTGACGAATAGATGCTATAACTGCCTCTGCCACGCAGCCACGAAATGCGACTTTAGTAATGGATGCAAAGGGGGCTACTGTGGACCCTTCAATATCTCGAAGGTCTACTGGGTAGACGCTGGGAAGGTCGTCCTGCCTGATGATGATCCCGAGAGGAATCACGGTGAGTTTATTACATAGAGTTTTTGTCAATGATTCCATGGTTCCCTATCCATTTGCATAAAATTTTAAGACATAGTATGGTTATTTTTACCAATTATGTTTATGCATAAAATTATTTAAGCGTAACTTTTTTAACATAATAATTTAACAAACAAACAGTTGAGTGTAGATTTGATTTGTGTTTAGATTTGTAACCTAAGTGTACCTATGTTTCAGCCTGGGAGGACTGCGCAAGAAGTTTTCAGTGCGCTAAGAAAATCATTGAAGGATATTTGCAGAGGTTTGGACAAGTACGTAAAGAAAAGAAAAATAGGATATTTCACTCAAAAAAATTTACAAGTCCGAAAATAGGTTATTAAAAAATATTAGACCCAATTTTTTTCTTTTGTTACGTAAACCAAAAATAGATATACCTAAAGCAAAAAAAAAACAACGCTTTTAAAAATCACAAAACGTCACTGTCGGTATACTTAATTACAGGTGTTATGACGTCACAGAACCCCCTCCCTCACTTCGAAAATTTTTATCTTTGTCAATTTAGGTAGGTAGGTACTGATTTGAAAAGACAAAAATACGTGTTCGGTATTTTTAAAACTGTAACTGAGACGGCCAAACAGATTTTCAATTTATTTATGCAAACTATCCTAATCATTAGGGGACGGTTTCCGACCCCACACCACATGGGGAATAATTTTATTGACAGAATTGAGCAAGCTACCTCCCCTTAAGGTAGACTATTACCTAATGGTAGCCATTTCTGTTTGCTGTCTCAAAGGACAACATATTTAAAGCATTTTGTAGAAAGAAAAAATATCCGTATTTAATTGCCATTTTTTTTTAATTGCAGGACTGCGACGGTAATGGAGTCACAAACTGCTTCGACTACCTGATGGTGAACGGTAACGGTGGTTATGGATGCACCGCCCCATTGAACCGGTCGGTGAATGGGAGGAGATGGCTCAAGAGATACGCCGAGTGCAACATATAGATGCCGAATTTAAGTGACTCGATCTACAAAGTGCCACAGACGCGCGCACATTGCGACTATTTTACTCGAAAAATTTAATAAGGCCGAAATATAGATAATGAAAAATATTTGACCGGTAGTTTTTCTTTTAACGAACGTACCACGCTTCTAGAATCCAAAACGTCACTCGGACGGTATAATTTTACAGGCGTTATGACGTCACAAGCCCCCACTCCCGAATTTCAAAGCGTTTTATCTTTGTTAATATTCATTGAATTAAAAACTCAAAAATTACGTGTTCATTATTTTCCCACGTTTTTATACACTCACTTTTCTTGTTTGTTTGTTTGTTTTTTCAATACTCTAAAGCCTCCTGCAGACACACGCGATTAATCGCGCTGCGACAACGAGCCAAGCTAATTTCCACTCTAAAAATACTGCGAATGGACCGCGACATGTCGCCCCGCGCGATTAATCGCGTGTGTCTGCAGGAGGCTTAACTCTGAAAATAAATTAAAGACTGCTGAGCGATAGCGAACGGAACAAACGAAAACGCTCTGTAATCTATATTAGATTTTCAACTTTATACGCTTTTTTTTTTGCGTGGTAAAATCACCAAATGAGTCCTCCCACCCCGGGCAGGGCGGGAGGGACTGTCAGACTCGTACTGACTAAAATCCACGGTGTCCTTCAATAGCCCTTTATGTTCCGGGGTCACGGTAATGAGATAAGTCCCGCGACCCCGGCAGGCTTTGGCACTCTAGAGGGGGGGCCCGTCATAAGGGTATAAATCATCTACTGTGGACGTCCATTTTGTAATTGTTCTTTAATTGTTGAGGGGACCAAACTTTATACGCTAGGGTATATACCTAGTTGATCACAAGGCTACGTTTATAGAGAATAGGACTTCAGCACGCTTTGTATATCACGTCTCTAATTAACGCACACATCATGGGTCTGACTGGACGAAGGACGAATGTTCTTGATCTGTCTGGGTATCTGTCATGATATCTATCAATACTCCTCAATTATTATATCAATCAATGATTGTTAGTACATACACCGTGACTTTTTAGTCGTCTTACAAAAGTCGTCCACTTAATGTATCCGACCTAAAATACCTCTAGGCGAGTTTAACTTTTTTTAAATCGTTAATAATAATTTTTATTTTTAATAAATAGGTAGGTACATTAGAAATATGAAACACCCTGTTAAAATGTTTACGTATCAATCTGTAGAGTATACCCAGCGCAATAGTCGGGTAGATCATTCCATTTCCATTTTCTATGAGACAAGGGCGTTTCTAACTACGTTTTGTGTCATAATAACCAATTAAAGTTTTATTATTAAATTTTTCAAATCTCTTAAATACATATTTTTTTATTATAAACGTGTTCTAGTCATTGGATACATGAACTGGGCTGCTTTTGTAAGACGACTAAAAAGTCACGGTGTATAAGTTACAATAAAAACATTTTACGAGCCTTTGTTTCTTATTATCTTTATATTTCAGTGTTCTCAGCATGAGCCAGTGATTGACCCTAATGTTCTTCTTTTTTTTAACGTGGTAAATTCATCAAATGAGTCCTCCCCGCCCCGGGCAGGCCGGGAGGGACTGTCAGACTTGTACTGAATAAAATCCACGGTGTCCTTCAATAGCCCTTTACGTCTCGCGACTGACCCAAATGTCCTGGATCACACAAGTAATGTCATGATGATAGATCAAGTTGATGATTTTACCACCTAAAAAAAGGGAACCGGAAGTCGGTGGCCATAGTCAATGAAATAAATAAAAAAAAACAAAGCCACCGACTTCCAAAGGAAAAGTTATTTTACACTTTTTATGTGTTTGGTTTTGAAGTCGGTTCCCTTTTTTTCAAAAAGTTTTTATTTTCCCCTTTTTAGTTTAGATATTCAACAAAAATCTTCATATAATCGGCGTCTTTGAAAATCTACAATCCTAGTAAGCAACAAAAACGGATCTATGCGGACAACTTCACGAGATATCCATTATTGTTATACTTCGATCATATAAAACAACTAGATACACAATCAGCGACAAAAAACGTCCCTCACCAAAAGAATGACCAAATCAGAGATCGGTCATCCTTTTGGTTTAGTACTGTTCTAACGCTCGGAAGGTAAACATGCCTCCGTGCTCGTTTAAAAAGTGCAAAAATCACTCTTCCAGGAACGAAAAAAAGAATGTAATTTCATTTTTTCAGTAAGTACTAACATTACCAATATATAATAACTATCACTGTACTATAAATACTGATATTTCGTTAAGAAATCGCCGTAAAACATTTATTTTAAAATTGACGAAATTATCAGCCGGGTTTATAAAGCACCTAAATTGAAAAGACTTTTACTAAACGTACAGTTCGTAGTATCGCATGGCTACTTGATTTAGTCGGGTCACATGTGTTGATTCGAGTCGCGGTCGTAAAATTTAATATGTTTTTATGACCGTTCTAAATCCGACTTTAACTCATTTGAATAAGGTTTAACTTCTTTTGGTGTATTATGTTGGCCAGTTATGTTTCTTTCTGTTTTCTTTCTTTCTCTTTCTATTTTACGACCTACGTGAGGACAGTTTTTAGTTCGTTTTTGTACGGGATTGTGTATCTAGTTGTTATTAATGATCGAAGTTGTTATATACTAAAACCTTCCTCAGAATGTAACAAACACTTTTCCGCAATCAGCAAAACCGCATCAAAATCGGTTCAGCCAAACGCGAGATAATCGCGGACAAACATACATACATACAGGTCGAACTGAGAACCTACTTTTTTTTTGAAGTCGGATAAAAAGAGCTAGTATGAGCCCTTACTTGTTTCACAAAAACATCATCAGGTAGTTCACAGGTTCACAGACGTGGAGCATCATTGTCTCGGCGCTTTTCTGGTGGTTGATTCTGGTTACCAGGAGCAGTGGTTTGGAAATAGAGTGGTGGGTTTGACGTTTGTTCCAAAAAAAAAGGTTCAGTCAATAGTGGCGAAAATCCAAAGATAGTCCCTATTTAGCTAAAATCTATTCGCAAAGAAAAACTTTAATTAGATTTTTAGCCTAGTTTTCAAGAAGGTCATCCGGCTATACAAACTGTCTGGGACCTTAGCCATGAATAATACGAACTATTTAAAGACGTCGTTTTCGATAAGATTTTGAATTAAATTAATTCGGCGTCCTTTGACGGCTGGAATAGATTTTCGTCAAGGATTCGCATTATCAGTACTAGAAAATAGATTGGCTATTTAAGTTTAAGAATCATCTGGTTTGTCAAAAGATGTAGGTACTCAAGTAATGGCAGGGAAGTCAAAACTGTACATTGAATATTCTTTTTAAAGAATACTTTGGGCTTAATACTTTTTTACCAAAAATATTGTTTTTGGAATTTTTGTCTGTTTGTCTGTATGTATGTCCAGCGTCCAGGTGTTTCTCTACGTGATCGAATCCGAAATGAGGAGATCCGTAGACGAACTAAAGTCACCGATATAGCCCACCGGATTAGCAAGCTGAAGTGGCAATGGGCAGGCCATATTGCTCGCAGAGCAGATGGCCGATGGGGTCGAAAAGTGCTAGAGTGGAGACCGCGGACTAGCAAGCGCAGCGTAGGACGTCCACCAACAAGATGGACGGACGACCTTGTAAAGGTCGCCGGAAGACGCTGGATGCAGGTCGCTTCCAACCGGTATATGTGGAGATCTAAAGGGGAGGCCTATGTTCAGCAGTGGACGTCCTATGGCTGAGATGGTGATGATGATGATGATGTCCAGGATAAACTTCAAATTTGGTACGAATATTATTAAGAAGTCGGGTCAACATATAGGCTACATAATTATTATCACGCTATCACCTACGGGAAACGAGCAGTGAACCTTTATTTCTTCAACGCATTCTACGCAGGCGACGTCGCGGGCAGCAGCTAAGTAATAGATAATGTAGAAGAAAAAATAATAGGAAGGGATAAAAAGCTTCTCTATGACTAGAAACTGAAGTACATGCAAAAAGGTGAAACTTATCTCATAATTTCACCAGTTTTTTAGTCTATATTGACAGCTGTATTGACAACTGTATGTACAGGCGACTATTATCTGTTCATCTTGTACGTACAGTCAACAAATGAGATAAATGTATGCAGACAGCAAGTTTTAGACGATTTTCTTGTATGCTTTATGCATGCTATATTCTGTATGTATACACCCGGTGTTTGATCCGCAGACACATTGGAACTTATATCACTACATTGGAAATCCATTAATAAAAAATAGAGGTATTATAAAAAATCCACCACTACCAAAACAGGTAATGAACATCAAACAAAGCCTATCCTTTGTTAGGACAAGTTCAAACATGTCCCGGTACCAGCAAGATAGGCAAGTGACGAAAATGAATATTCAAGCGGAACGTGTTGCAACTTTAATGAGGATCTAGGGACCACTTGAAAAACATACCCTGGACATCCTGTTACATTTTATCATAGTTCCTGTAACATTTTTTAAGGTTTGAAGACTGGAACCATACCCGTATCATTTTTAACGAGTCTGAAAACTCGTTAAAAATGATACTGCAATGGTTTTACGATTTTACATTCATCCAGTTTTGAAAAAAAAATGGCGGCGCTGTGGCGTTGTAGGTAGGAGGCGTGAAGTTGGGGTCGTTAGACAATTTTTACTTTGTATATCTTTCTAGAAAAGACGAAGAACATATCGCGTGAAATATAAAAATGGCCATGTTTTAAGAACACAAAGATGGCCCATTGTGGGTGGTGGACATAATTATCACAAACCCCGACCAGTATTGGGCCTAAGTGGTCGATGATGGCCGATTTCCTCTTACAGACACGAATTCTGTGTCCCAGCAGAGGGAACCTTTTTTACCCGACTACTGAAAAGCGAAAGATGGGTTATGATTCAAACAGTCTTTGTTAAATATGGCCATTATTTAGAATTAGTGTAACCAAATCATTTATCTTATTCGCAATTCAGAACTATCCAGAATAACTTTAGACATAAAAGTCTTTAACATACTACCAACACATTAAGAACAGCAAACTACACTCCGGATAACATTTAAACAGAAGATATACAATCTCTTTGGTGTAGTTTAACCAGAGACAAAACAAGTGGGCGCATAAATCGTGAACTGTGTTGTCTGTGGAATCGAGGCAATTCTCTAGTTGGCGCGAAATCAGAGAAACATGGCCGCGGTTTGACTACGTTGATACTTTGGTAGTTAGCCATTGACTGTGTTAAATTGTAACACTTATCTACACTTTAATTAGGTAATTTATCTGTAACTACTCGTATATTCCAACTTCAAATTCAAATAAATAGGACAGCGAGTTTAGTTTTTACGCTTTCATGTAATAGTGATGAGTGATAACGAGCAAAAAACTAAGATTATTATAAATCAAGATACCTACCAAGAAACCAAAATCTTGATTTCACATCATGCGTAAAACTAAATGACATTTCTTTTATATTCTGAAACAGGAAAACCCTTACAACATTCGTCTCTCAAAAAAACGTCAGAAACATAAGTAAAAACATTCCCCACCGCATCCCGCCATTTTTGTACGCTGATCTCATTATTTTTAGCAAAATAAGCAAACGTATTCGCACACGCATCCTTCCTTTTCTCCCAAACCCTTACTTCTGTCACATAAATTAACAACAACGCATAGCAAAAAACGGATAAAAATTACACCAAAAATCGGCCAAGCGCAAGTCGGACCCGCGCACGCAGTGTTCTGTACTTTATAAAAACGGAAAAAACACGTTTTTCGTATGGGAGGCCCCCTTAAATATTTAGTTTTCTTTTAACTTTGTTATCCATTTAAAAAAATGAATATTTATATCTAAATATTCTGTCCATTGCTCACAAACACACTGCGAGCCTAGCGCGGTGGCGGCGGCGGGCGCGATAATATTAAACGTATGAAATCGCCGCTTATGGCCACACTGAAGTGACTGGCGGGCGCCTAGCGCGATGGCTACAAGCGATTTTGCGAGCCTAGGCGTTGCTAGGCAACAACTGATACAACGGGTGGGCGGCAGGTGTAGGTATCAAACCTTTTTGGTCTTTTAGTAGCGCCATCTAGTTACCAAAACATGCACTGAAGTACTACTGTTGGATGTTTTTTGTGCATATTTAAGTTAGTTTTATCGTACTTGAGTAGAAAAATGTAGAATGATTGATAATTTAGTTGTATACAATCCTAAATAACCTAAGTATAAAAAAAATAAAATTAATTTAAAGAAACTACTAGGTACCACCGGTTTGCAACACCTGAAGTCGCCACAACAAAAACAAACGCTTGATCGGCAGTGTGGACACGTATCGCGCCCGCGCCCCGCCGGGGCGCCGCGCCAGCTAGGGTTGCCAACCGTACTCTAAAATAGAGTATTGTACTCTATATCACGAAGGCGTAGGTACTCTATAAGACTAATAGAGTACGCTAAAATACTCTTTTTTACACAATGTTTACTATACTAGGCCAGTCATGTAATATTATGCAAAACCATGATCATAAACAAAAAAGTCGACCATTTACTTACTGTTAAAATGTTGGTATCCCCAATTCCCCAAGCCACATTCGGACGTTTCTGAATGCAGCCACTAATGTTATTATGCTAATTTCATGTCACTGTTTGATTTATCTACAAAAATGTTTATTATATTCAGGAGTTATTATTTTATAAGAACTCCAAGGTGAATTGTAAAATAACACAGATTTTACGCAAAAGTCGGCAGAAAAATGGATTTTTTTTAATGTCCTGACGAATTTTTTGAAAAAAAAAATAAGGTATTATATTATATTCTCTGTTCCCGTCACTTCAGAATTTACTGGAAGAGCCTTTTCGATCATGTGAAGTGGCGGGAAGAGATAAACAGAGCTTCATTGAAGTGGATTAAAAATAAGCTTTTGATCTTTATAGGTATATAAAAAGAGTTTGAATGTTTGGAGTATAATTTTTATAAAAACAATGAAAAATTGTTATGTGCCGTAAAAAGTACAAAAAAAAATACCTTTATAAAAATATTAAATAATACTCTTTTTTGGAAGTCCGTACTCTTTATTTACCTCCTTGAAATCGGAAATACTCTATTTCTTCTAGTAAAAGTTGGCAACCCTAGCGCCAGCTGCCACCACCCCCGCCGCGCCGCCCGCGCCGCCGCCGCCTCGCTAGGCTTCCAGTGTGGACACACACAATATTTCGAGTGTCTACAATTCTACATGTATGTTGCCGTTATCAATATCGAACAAATACGAGCAAAAAAATCACGATTTTTATATATGTATATGGGAGCCCCCTTAAAACTTATTATATTGTTTTTTAGTTTTTTTTTTTTGTTAAAGCGACAACGGAAATACCTAAATCATTTGTGAAAAATTCAACTTTCTATCACGATTCATAAGATACAGCCTGGTAATAATGTACAGACAGACAGACGGATATCGAAGTCTTGGTAATAGACGATACCCTATGGTTATACTCTTTGGGTACGGAACGATAAAAAATGGATAAAAATTAAGCAAAAAAAGAAAAAACATATAACTCACAAGTTTTGACATTTTTGGGAGAGTTCTAGCGGTGCCGTTTCGAGCTCGACTTAATTTTTTCGGGTTAATAAAATTTATTCAGTGGCTGACCGCCGCTTGAAGTGTGAAATTTCAGTTAATTAAAGCTTGATAAATGTTTGAAAGTTTGCTGTGATCCACACTTCCACAGTTTTCAATTTTCACCATAAACCATTTATGATTTTACAGTGGTAATATTATCTTTAATTCGTTTCTGAGAAATTGATTACTGATGTTTCCGATTACTTGTGTAAATAAGGCCTGTCTGTGCGTACCACATGGTCAGGAAAAACACGAAAGTCATGAAGTTTTAGGAGTAAGTCTGCCGCGAAAGGTCACAATTTTTTTTTACTTTTCGAGGTTGAATTCGTTCAGGGTCTTTCACCTTCAATAATCTGAAAGGTCGACGCTGACAGGAAAACACAACGTGCGAGCTTTCAGCTAATTATTATTAGGATATTTTATAATTTTTACAGCACTACTAGTAATACATTACAAAATTCAATACATCTTTTAATGCCTAGGTATATTCTTAACAAGACTTTTATTCAAAATCATCTATAAAATGTTGAAACTCTGTAGTGTAAAATTCTAAATATTCCGCATGAAAATTCGTTCAGGGACTTCGCTTGTGTCAGCGCTTTTTAACAAAGTACAGACCGCTTTGTGTTAGCATTTCACAAGGTTTTGTATTTGCATAGAAACGTCTAATATTTGAACTGTTTCAGAAACTATGTTGGGTTCAAGAAAGGATAAGCTGGACTTATATAAGTTTTGTTTTTAAATGGAATTAGGATCGGAAGAAAGAGAGAACATTTTCAAAATTTCTTATTATAATCTGTGTTTTCTAATTTAGCTGTACCTACCATTATAAAAATAACTTTATAGATCTATGTATCCTGCTTATGCGTGTGAAGATTCATTAGCATTGGTTCAGTCATTTCTAAAAATTAGGACTTGTAAGTTTGCAATACATTCTCTTAATTAAATAAACAGTTCCTTTGTTGTGATGAGAATCACTTAGTATTTGAAAACGAGTTTCAAAAGAATTGACAAAAAATTTTGGCCATGTCCTAACACCTAACTATAAAAAGGTTTTTCTCTGTTTCACGCCTAAACCGCAGAAACGATTTAGATTAATATTGGTACGGGGTTAAAGGGAACCTCAAGACGGTTAAGACATTTCTGGGGAACGAGTGAAACCACGGACAAAATCTAGTTTTAAATAGTTTTTAAATGTTCCGTCTTTCGCTATATCTTCGCTGATAGTTTTTGTTTTATTTTCCTAATAGGCGAATGTGTTATGTCATTATCCTAGCACTTTATTGACAACATTGTGTGTTAATGTCAATGATATTATAAGTCATAGATATGTTATACACGTACAAAACAACAGAAAAAAGCGTACCGCGCAGAGAGGCAGCACACATACACACTTTTTATTCACACACATTACATTTCACTACAAGTAAAAAGGATAGCTTGATAAAACCAATATGAATAAAAGTGACAGCTAGATGGTGACGCTCTCTCTTTTATCTCACTCGCACTCTCACTCGCACTCTTTCTTTTACGACGCCATATTATAGAAACGTAATGTTTTATTTGTGAAAATATTAAGATAAATAATATATTTACGAATGATAAGTGATTCTTTGACTTTTAGAAGTCTTGCTTGTATAATTTGTACAATATCTCATCACACACGACGGCATTTTCGATGGTTTTGAGTCACTTTTACTTTTGACTCACTCTGTAGTACGTGAAGTGCATCCGTTGTCGCTGGCAACGTCGGACTGAGGTCAAGGTTTGTGAATCAACCACATTTGAGCGCGTCTGTTTTTGAGCGCGTATAACGTATCTACACCTTTTTTACTTATAATATCATTGGTTAATGTAATTATCTACAGAGTACAGCAGGGTAAGACAATACCCAACATTAAAGCCTCCTGCAGACAGACGCGATTAATCGCGCGGGGCGACATGTCGCGGTCCATTCGCAGTATTTTTAGAGTGGAAATTAGCTTGGCTCGTTGTCGCCGCGCGATTAATCGCGTGTGTCTGCAGGAGGCTTAAGGGTGCCTTTCCACCAGAGATGTGCTATGTAGCTGTGCTGCAAGGATGTAAAAACTGAGCTACGAAACTGTGTGACCGTTTCCACTGATGCTACGCTATGTAGCTGTGCGAGTAAGATGCGCTGCTACAAAATAACTGCGCTAGGAAGATGCGCAGCTCGAGCTATGCTATGTATCGATAGTAGGGAAGACGACCCATAGCATGCCTCCATAGCACTCATCCATAGCACGCATCCTTAGCACGCAGCCATAGCCCGCATCCTTCCATATAAAAAAACACATCTTAGTTGAATCCGTTTCCACCAGTGCTGTTCTATGTAAACCAATTAATTTGATTGATGGATTCAAACGCATCCGCAGCAGCAACGTAGCATAGCGCATCGCTGGTGGAAAAGCAGCCTTATTCTTTTGTTCAGTTGTTGTCGGTTAAAAATATATATAAGTACAACAGAATAAAAGAACCATCTCAAAACATATAAGATGCTTTCTAGCTTCGGAAATGGCCTCACATGGCCCATCGTGTACACATAACCCCCAATTTATAACAACACTCCATTAACCACAAATTAACAACGTAATAGTCAATTCATCAGTCTTTGTCACATGATATTACGACGCGACGCCATGTTGAATTGTTTCGTTTCACGCATATGACGCCAGAGGGCGATGGCGGCGTTGTGTGAAATTATACAGCAGCTATGGTCTGTTGGAAAAGTATTTGATGAAAAGGTAAACAAAGAAAATGTATCCGTAGTTTTTAATTTGTATTGCCACTTTTTCTATAGCTTATGGATGACAATCAAAAATACGGCCCGCCTGATGAAAAGTGGTCTATGGACGCACAACACCCGACCTTGCAACTTTTTCACATCCTTTTTGCGGGGGTCTTTCCTTTTAGTATGTTTGGCATGTGATGTTTATGCCTTTCTTATTCTTTCATCTACAGTCTGTATAAGTTAGAGTAGGAAAAGTATACTCTAGACGTCAATATTTGTCATTTAATCCCACCCGATCCACGAAATCTCCAGGAGATTCCCACCAGACGCGCGTTTTTTGACAGAAATCTCCTAGAGTTTTATTAGCAGATGGGAGGGAATTCAACCATTCGACGGTGTGGTGTTATTCTCTAAAACCTTATATGCAGCGTTGCCCCAGCGTCGAAACTACATCTTAGAATATGCTTACCGACACTATCTCAAAGCTCTGTTTCGACGGCGACTTCGTCGTAGCGTAGCAGTACTATTCCCTATATAAACAGATCTTTGTAACAGCGCCGCCGCAGCACTCAAGCCACGCTGGAACTAAAGTTTGCTATTCACTAAGCTACTGACAGTGTCACCGCATGTGCTGCACGATCGGACGATCTCAAAGTTGCCTCGTCGAAGAAAACATTGACATCGTTAGCGTCCAGCGATGAGATTTCTTGAGCCGGTCATACACGTACCAGTATACTTGCGCACGTTTAGAGTTGCACAAGTATACTGTAACGCTGACTACGCTACTGTAGTCTCTGACTGCTGGCCTTTTAGAGAGACTAAGACTCACTTAACGAGCGATGGAAAGAGCTATGCTCGGAGTTTCTTTGCGGGATAAAATCCGGAACATGGATATTCGGCGAAGAACCAGAGTCACCGACATAGCTCATAAAATTTGCAAGTTGAAGTGGCAATGGGCAGGCCACATCGCTCGTAGAACTGACAACCGATGGGGAAGAAAAGTTCTCAAGTGGCGACCACGGACTGGAAGACGCAGCGTAGGCAGGCCTCTCACTAGGTGGACCGACGACATCGTGAGAGTCGCGGGCAACCGATGGATGCAAGTGGCGAATTGTCGTTCGGCGTGGCGGTCTAAGGGGGAGGCCTATGTTCAGCAGTGGACGTCTTTCGGCTGATGATGACTGTAACGTGTATTCTAGATTTGCACAAGTCTATTGATACGTGTATGGCTGGCTTTATACCTACAGAATAGTATAGCAGCATATAAATTATCTTTTGAGAACAGCGTAACTGAATAGGGTTTGTTTACAATTTCGTGAGACATTTTTAAATCAGACCATAGTCTCAACATGAGATGACAAAGTCGTGATCTATTACAAGTATTTCTAAATAATGATCCTTTATTTATGTTTCGTCTGGTTGTTGACACAATGCTATTTTATTCAGAGGACAGGTTTTGGAGAAATTCAGTACTGTACCTATTTGTTTTACGTAAGATTAATTGAGTACCTATATGATATAGAAAGCAAGCAAAGGTAACATATTAAGCAGATAAATCTTTGTGTATACATAATACACTCGAGAGCAATGAATCCATAGCATGTGAATAGTGCATGGACAGTAAAACGCACTAGTAACCCAAAATCGTATAAGGAACTTGGTGTACAGCATGCCAAACCGCGTAAAGGCAGTAATGGAAGCACGAGGAGGCAATATGAAGTATTAAAATTCAAGAAAATCGTAATAAAGTTCAAAAATTTCATGTTTCCTATTTTTGTTTTAAGGAGAGATCAGCAGTTTTTTTCTTTATGTAATTTTGTGTTAATAAAATGTATGGTGACTCATATTTTTTTTACTTTCATTTAAGGAGTATTACATTGTCTATTAAATACAATTTATTGCATTAAGGCGATGACAAGAGCTAATGTACCTCTCGCTCGCACGTTTCGACATTTTGAAAGATATAAAATCACTGATCCCATTTTTGAAAAATCGCAATCAACTATGTTTTGTGCAATCACATTGCACAGTTTAGTAAAAAAAAAAACATTTTAATCGATACAAGTTTACCTACTCAAAAATTTGCTTTACTAGTTTTAGTACTTAAGCAATTTTTTTTTTATTATATTTAGTTTTTTTTTTACTAAACTGTGCAATGTGATTGCACAAAACATAGTTGATTGCGATTTTTCAAAAATGGGATCAGTGATTTTATATCTTTCAAAATGTCGAAACGTGCGAGCGAGAGGTGACATTAGCTATTGTCAGCGCCTTAACCTATCATTTTTAGTTTCCGAGATTTTTAACATTCTTTAAATGACCCGGATTCATTGCTCTCGAGTGTAATTGAGCAAATTTATGAAACTTTTTTATAGGTAGTAAATTCATAAAATGAGCCCCTCCCGTACGTGTTGGAGCATAAGGGACTGCCAGACTTAAAACCACCCTGTTCCTTCAATTGCCCTTTTCGTTCTAGGGTCAAGATTACCTATTTAGACAGACCCACGACCCCGGCAGGCATTTGGCCCTCTGTGGGGACTCCGTCAGATTACAGACAACTCTTTGAGGCGCGCGTACCTATATGGTTTGAATTTCGTACAATCCGTTAATGCATACTGACGTCATAAGGAAACGTTTGTTCAAAATGTTATGCTTCTAGACCCAGTAGTTTCTAACTTATAAAACGACGGCACATTGTGTTCCACGCCCGCCTCAAAGAGCTGTCAGCAATGACGGGGCTCCTTTACAGGGCCAAAGTCTGCCGGAACGTAAAGGGCTATTAGGTGCGTCCCCACAGAGCGCGAAGCCTCGCGAGGCTTTTTTCGCGCGAAGCAGCTCGGTTGGTGTGGATGTGTCTCGGGCGAGGCAAGTGACAGCGCTGCCGCGGTCGAGCGACCGAGCGCCCGAGCCATCCAGTGTCGGCTTTTGTTTTGCTCGCGTATATTGTTTTGTGCCTCGGTCGAAAAACAATAGACGCGTTCACACAGAGCAAGCAGCCTCGCTTGTCAGTTTCCTCGCGAAGCAAATGCCTCGCGTGGCTGCGCGCTCTATGTGGACGCACCTATTAAAGGACACCGTGGATTTTAGTCAGTACAAGTCTGACAGTCCTTCATGCCCTGCCCTGGGTGGGGGGACTCATTTGATGATTTTATCACGTTATGAAAAAAAAAACCCGCGGTTAAGTCATAAAACAAGCATAACGAGTTCCAGAGTACATAAATCCTGAGGTTACCTAATTAAAAGTTAAGTAGAAGTTGTTTGAATCTGTTTTTGTAATCTTATCATGCGAGAACTACTTCACGGTTTTTAATGAGAGTCCTGAGTTACGGTGCAGGGAAACATCGCTAGGAAGCTGGGGTAATCATATTAAAATGTAGAAGCTATGCAGTAAGAAATGCGCAGATAACTCTAAGAAAATATGCTAGAATTTTCAGAAAGAAAACATGGAAGGAAATCGGTTTTTCTATATTTTTTTGACTGCTTAGATCTTTTAAACCATACAACGGTGCCTCAAGACGAAAGTCTTCAACCAATGTGTGTTACCAGTGATGCATACGGCACCGAAACGTGGTCTTTCACTATCGGCCTTATCTCAAAGCTCAAAGTCGCTCAACGAGCTATGGAGAGGGCTATGCTCGGTGTTTCTCTACGTGATCGAATCCGAAATGAGGAGATCCGTAGACGAACTAAAGTCACCGATATAGCCCACCGGATTAGCAAGTTGAAGTGGCAATGGGCAGGCCATATTGCTCGCAGAGCAGATGGCCGATGGGGTCGAAAAGTGCTAAAGTGGAGACCGCGGACTAGCAAGCGCAGCGTAGGACGTCCACCAACGAGGTGGACAGACGACCTTATAAAGGTCGCCGGAAGACGCTGGATGCAGGTCGCTTCCAACCGGTATATGTGGAGATCTAAAGGGGAGGCCTATGTTCAGCAGTGGACGTCCTATGGCTGAGATGATGATGATGATACAACGGATTCTTATGCTGTTTTTAAAGTTCTCTATCAAATGCTGTTTTTACCATTATCATCATCATCTTCACCCTTATGACATCCACTGCTAAACATAGGTTTCACCCATGGATTTCCAATAGGACCGGTTGGAAGCGGCTTGCATTCAGCTTGATCCTGTCAGGATACCGTGCCCCTAGAACGCAAATTGGAACTGAAGGAACGTGACAGACTTTTAGTTAGTAAGATGAGTGTCAGTCCGTTCGGCTCCACCCAATGTGGGAGGATTAATTTAATGATATTCATCATCTGCTTAGCCTTTTTCCCAACTAATTATGGTCGGCTTCCAGTCGAACCAGATGCAGCCGAATATCAATATTTTACATGGAGCGACTGCCTATCGGACCTCTTCAACCCAGTAACTGGGTAATACGATACCATGGTAAGACTGGTTGTCAGACTTACGAGCTTCTGACTAATGGTAAGTAACGACTGCAAATGACAGCCAGGACCAACGACTTTACATGCTTTCCGAGGCCAGATGGTCACCCATCCACAGACCAACCTCGGCAAACGCAGCTTATCCCGGAAGATTGACCTGTACGGCTGTAATTATTTAGCCACGAACTCCTCATTCATTTAATGAAATTATGTAACAAAAAACCGTATAAATGTAGAATCCAACCAATGCTAAGTTGAGACCAAAGGCTATATACATAAGAAACACCAAATATATTAAATCTATGTATGTAAAAAAAAATCTGATATCCTAATTCAAGTCCTACACACAGATCCCTTCATACAAATGATATTTTAAATAACTAAAAAGCAACCTCTGTTCGCCAAAATCAGGGATCAGCAAGAAAAACAAATGTAAAATCAGGAGAAAATGCCAGGTTATCACAGAAACGAGTCCAGTAGGGGCCATACGAGGTTCCGTACAAATAAGCATCTGACGTTAGGGTCCCCACAAAGTTGATGCTATCTGAGACATTCCGTTTCGTTTTGTAGAAAATGTAGATGTGAATTTTATCTGATTATGTTGAATAGTTTAGGAAATCTTTGAATATTTTAGAAGATTGTATTTGTCCGTTGAAACTAGTTTCGTCAAAAACTTGATACGGCTTGCGTCAGTAATTTTCGTTCGGTTTTCATTATTTTTCTAAGTTTTAGACCTTTTTAAGCATTTATCTATTAATTTTTCGTATTTTTACAATATTATAAGTACTTTAGCAACAACTAATCCAAAACTCAGCAAATTATCACTACTATGAAGTTGGTCTTTGACTGCTGGCCTTTTAGAGAGACAGAGTCACTCAACGAGCAATGGAAAGAGCTGTGCTCGGAGTTTCTTTACGGGATAAAATCCGGAACATGGATATTCGGCGAAGAACCAGAGTCACCGACATAGCTCATTAAATTTGCAAGTTGAAGTGGCAATGGGCAGGCCACATCGCTATCGTAGAACTGACAACCGATGGGGAAGAAAAGTTCTCTCATGGCGACCACGGACCGGAAGACGCAGCGTAGGTAGGCCTCCCACTAGGTGGACCGACGACATCGTTAGGGTTGCGGGCAACCGATGGATGCAAGTGGCGAATTGTCGTTCGGCGTGGCGGTCTAAGGGGGAGGCCTATGTTCAGCAGTGGACGTCTTCCGGCTGATGATGATGATGATGAAGTTAAACTAGGTACCTGTTTTTTTTACCTTCGCGAGTCAAAGATTTTATGTAGGACTCTTGGGACAATTTTTAACCATACCGCGGGCGAAAGAGTGGACACCGTCAATATTTTTCTGTTCGTCAAGAGTAGTCCGAAAAACATCATCTAAATTCAAGCACATA
The DNA here is from genome assembly GCA_950005045.1 of Agrotis exclamationis. Classification (NCBI taxonomy): domain Eukaryota; kingdom Metazoa; phylum Arthropoda; class Insecta; order Lepidoptera; family Noctuidae; genus Agrotis; species Agrotis exclamationis. The sequence continues at coordinate 3,347,340 of OX465433.1, read as the reverse complement.
CTGTAAAGCCGGGATTTTCACGATAATAGTTTTAAACTAGCTGTGCCCGCGACTTCGTTCGCGTGGATGTCGCAACTTTTTTTTTTTTTTTTTTTTTATTATCTGCTATAAATTTAGGGGCTTTTGGTCACAGTACGACCACGCCAGCCCCATAATAACCTAATACAAGATGTAGCGCGTAGGCATAATATAATTAGTTAGTCTTAGGCACATGTTACTGTATAAATTCACTGGAGTCAGACATTCGACACAGTCGTCCAATAAACTTCAAACCGAGAACACGCATATCATTTTGCCGCCCCTTCTGTCAATAATCACTCACGCACCCACATTACCGGCAAAGTGGTGACCCGACGTGTGCGCGCGCCTCTTATAACTCTCGCACAATTTAACCGCGCGCGATAAACGACCCGTGATATCAAGCCGCTGCTCAACCACAGCCTGCAGCCATGTCTACAGCTGCATCACCGACCCCGGAGCAGCCACAGCAGATGACGGCAGTTACCATCACACCAAGAATACCGGACTTCTGGCGAGACCGGCCGAGACTCTGGTTCCACCAATTCAGCGCCATCGTAGACCCTCAAAAGGCAAGTGACCTCCACAAAAGTCAACTTTTAATAGCTAGGCTAAAACAAAGCGAATTAAGTGACATTAGTGATATTTTAGAAAACATGCCCGAATCAAATAAATTCAAAACGCTGAAAGACAGGCTAATTTCCGTTTACGAGGAGTCGGAAACAAAACAACTAAACCAACTCTTAAACGAGATAGAGCTTGGGGATCAAAAGCCGTCACAGCTACTTAGACGAATGCAAGATCTAGGAAAAAACCGAGTCCCAGATGAAACCTTAAAATTAAAATAACACTATTCAGACTTAGAAACCTTATATACTATTTGGTAAAGTAAAATAGCTGCATTTGAAACAGGCTCTGATAATATACTTTGAACAAAACCAACATCTATCAAATTAATTTCAAAGTTATTCATCAGAACCTCTCTAGCAGCTCGTGTCCTGACGCATTCCACCAACAAGTGATGGACGTCCTCCATCACATCACATTGTTCACAGTTGGGACTGTCACTTTTCCCCATTAAGTGCCGAAACTTGTTGAGTGGAACGTGTCCCGACCGTAGTCTATGCGCTATTATAACAAATTTTCTATTTAGGTTAATATTGGCAAACCAAGGAATACGAGGAGGTTCACATTGCAATGTCTTGTACCAAATTCCCTTTTCTAATGACATTTTATTAAAATATTCTTTCCAATTATTAGAGCATTCAATTTTGTATTTTGGCAGAAGTTCAAAATAGCTCGGAGTGATATTCAGCTCAATACCGTCCACAACAGAAGTCTTTGCTAATTGGTCAACCTCCTCGTTCCCCCGTAGACCCACATGAGACGGAACCCATTGCAATATCACATCAATATTATTGCATGTGAAATACCATATTTGGCTTAATATAGCATATGTTATCGAGACACCTCTGTGACCAGAGGCGCATCGAACTATATGCTGCAGAGCGCTTCTGCTGTCTACAAAAATGACAATCCTATTGTTATTGATTTCCGCATTTTGTAAATATGTAAGAGCCTTCGATATTGCAACGAGCTCCGCCGTCATAATACATATATTACTATTACACATTTTAAATAAACCTTTAATATTGTGCCTCGGATCGTAAAAGGCAGCACCAAGAACATTTCCTATTTTAGAACCATCGGTATATAGTTTTAGCCATCCAAAATATTTAGTATGTAATTCTTCCATTATTATGTTTTTCAGGATGTTATTATCATATGATTTCTTACATAGTTTCATATTATCTAAGGAATCTCTAATACTGTCTCCTACGTTTATATTTGAAACCCAAGTATCTAAGCTGAACATTTCTAAGGGATAACTAGATGACACAACTTCGTCTTTAGTACTGTTATATACCGTTACAAGTGACGGTATTTTCTTATTTCGCCAATAAGTATTAGAAATGTGGCTCCTTAAACTGTTTAAAAGATCTAATATTAAATTATCATCAAAAGATTGCGATTTTAAACAGTATTTAATTGCTAGATATTTTCTTCTTAGTGCCAGATTAGGGATAGACAATTCACACTCCATGACATGGATGGGAGTGGTTCGTATAAAACCACCAATTATCCTCATTGCTTGGTTTTGTACCTTGTCCAATTTGCTTGTGTGTGTTTTTGCACTGTTGTCGAAAAGAAAACTTCCATAATCAGCCCTACTTCGGATTAGGGCTATATACAGCCTACGAAGATGTTTAGGGTGCATACCCCATGCTGTTCCTGCCAAAACTTTTAGTATACTCAAAAACCTTTGAGTTTTTCCACATATTTCATTAATGTGCTTTCCCCAGCGTAGGCTTCTATCCATCCATACTCCCAGGTATTTAACATATTCAGATTGACTTACTAGTGAGCCATTAATGTTTAGGGTGATTTGTTGTCTCCTTCTCCCTCTACTAAATAGGCAGACCTGCGATTTATTACCTGATAATTCTAGACCTAGCTGTCCTAATAGTTTAATAATTGTACCAATCGCACTTTGTACTTCTAAAACACTATCAGCAAGATTTTTACAGCTAGTATAGAGGACGAAGTCGTCGGCATACTGTGATATTATAACGTTAGTAATATTGTGACAAATTTGGTGGGTAACTATATTAAAAATCAAAGGGGATAAAGGGTCACCTTGGCCAATGCCTTTGCTGGTCCATCTAACCAAGAAGTTAGTTTCATTACCGTCGAATGTGCTTTTGAGGTGCCTTTCTGACAAGAATTCCCACAGATATTTGCATATTTTCTTTCCGACGTTAATTCCGTTAAGGGCTTGGATAACACTATCTACCGTCACATTGTTGTACGCATTTTCTATATCTAGAAAGCACGCCAGCGTAGGATAATTCTTAGAGAAACCCAACTGGATGTAGCAAGCTAATCGAGTCAAACAATCCAAACATGACTGAGAACGTCTAAATCCAACAGTATTCACTGATAAACATTTTTCTTTTTCCACATACCATTCTAGTCTTTTACATAATAAAGTATGGAATATTTTGCATGTACAAGAAATTAGAGAAATTGGTCTTAACTTTAAGGGAATGTCTGAACCTGTACAATTTTTGGGAATCGGTACTATTTTAATATCTCGCCATTGGATGGGAATATTACCAGTTTCTAGAATCAAATTATATATTTCTAATAGGTACAATTTTGCTGATTTTGGGAGATTATAAAGCATAGAGAACGTAATTTGGTCATCACCCGGTGCAGTATCTTTCTTTTTAAGACATTTATCAAGTTCTTGGGTAGTAAATTTAATTTCTAGGGATGTATTATTGGAATCAATTACTGGCATCTGAGGAACGACATAATCTGGCGCGAGACTACATAATAAATCTTCAATTTGTTGCTTTGAAGCATAAAATTTTGATCTTTTATGCCCTTTCATCCATCGCATTCTATTCCAAGCTTCCGAAACCGAGGTTGATTCATTAATACTGCTACAAAAATCCCTCCACCCTTGTGACTTGGCTCGAATTAAAGATAGTTTTGCGTCATTGGTATGTTTTTCTAGAATATCTAAATTGCAAGGGGTCGGGTTCCGCCTAAATTTCGATAACGCTAACCTTCTCTTAGCAACTGCTTTCGATAGATCAGCGTTCCAATAAGGCTTCGGTTTAAATTTAGACAAAGGGTCAGTACATATCTGGACCAAAGGGATACTTTTTTCTGCGGCAGAATTAATTCCATTTACAAAGGTATCATATTTTACCTGAACACTATCTAAAGCGGCTATGTTTTCATATAAAAATGTTTGTTCTAGGGTTTGTTTGTACAGTAACCAATTAGCTTTTTTAAAATTTCGTTTTTTAACGAAATTTTGATTTGTACACCCATTTGATACTTTAAATACAATTTTAATAATTACGTGATCGCTACCCAATGTTTCGTTAGTAATGTCCCATTTAAAATTTGTAGCAATATCTGAAGAGACAAAGGTAATGTCAGGTGAAGACTCCTGGAGCACGCCATTTACCAGTCTAATCCTTGTGGGTCTGCCGTTGTTTAAAGAAAAGAAACCATTATCTAAGGAAGAATCAAATAACTGCATCCCTCTAGGGTCATTTTTATAAGACCAATTTGTGTGGTGACCATTAAAGTCTCCTGCTATTATAGATCTTTGAGAGTACGCACTAAAAAGGGAATCCCAATCTGACAAAGTAGTTCTAACAGTAGATGGACAGTATATACTCACAATATTTTGAATGTAGGGAAAGTTTAACAGTTTCACATGTAGTACCTCTATACCTGTATTATTCAGTATGAAAGACGATACTTGTGTCTTTATGGAGTGATGAGTGATAATTGCTACACCACCGTATGAGTCACACCTGTCTCTTCTAAATATATTATAACCACTAATATGGCTGTGAGATTCCGGCTCCATCCATGTTTCACTAACAATAGCAACGTGAGCATTTTCTTGAAGTAATAGGCATTCGAATTCTACTAATTTTGGTTTCAGGCTTTGTGAGTTCCATTGTAGTATGTTTAAAGTTGGCTCACGCTGGGGACTATCCATCGAATAGCTTAATAAGGTACTTTAACCATTCTCCACCTTTCATTGTTTCTGCTAAAAAGTGTTTTAGAGTTTCGTAAACTAATTTCACTATTTCAGTGATCTTCTCATCTAACTTTTTTCTTGAAAGGATGATGTCTTTGATCCGATTCATTAACTGCCAAAACGAATAATTTTCCTGACTGTTTTTCTTCCGATTAGACTCTCCATCATTCTGCCTCTGCTCCTCATCATACTGAATTCCTATAGGTTCCTCTTCAATACACTGTTCCTCAATAATCATAATATTTTCACTGTGTTCATGCTCATTTTTTTCATTTTTCTTCTTTCTTACTGATGTCATATTTAATTGGGTAGTCTTTTTCTTTTCATGATCTAGTGACTTTGGTTTTTGGGTTTCCCCCACTAAGACGTCCCTAAAGGAAGGGGTTTGTTGACAATCATTTGCTGTATTGTTTTCTTTACTTATATTTGACTGTATTTCGTGTTCATCATTTTCATTCCTATATTGTAAAGTAATATTTTTCTCTGTTTCTCTCTCTTTAAGGTAAATACCAAGTGCTTTTTTATATGTGGCATTCATAGCAGACATAATTCGACGTATTTCTTTTTCTTTCAAGAAAATGGGACAAGTCTTATTGAAGGACATGTGTGTACCATTACAATTGATACATCGATATTGCATTGTTTCACAGTTCGCATGAAATCCACCACACTTTGGGCATATAGGCCTTTTACTAGGACACTGACGTAATAGATGACCAAAACGCCAGCAGTTCGAGCATTGTGTTACTGGGAATGTGTATGCCTCCACCTTAAACTTGCAACCGTATACCTCAACCGTCGGGGGTACCGTAGGGCCTTTAAAACAAATGCGAACTGTTTCACTATCTACCCATTTTCCTTCTTCCGTGAATCGTTTCAACCGCTTCACGGAAACAATATCATATTCACAGTGAAATATTTCTGTCAGTTCTGTTTCGTCCACCTCCAATTCGATATTCTTGACGACTCCATACGATAGATTAACTTCTTGAGCAAATTGACACCTGTATCCCAAATCCTTCATTTTTTCACAAGACAGTAGTTTCTCAGCATGTTGTCGGCTTTCAAATTGTATACGTACTCTAAACGAGTTTTTATACTTAATTTTAGTAATACCCAGAATATTTTCGGATCTTAACAGCTTGGCAAGACCAATTTGTTTTGGTAGGCATTCCTTAGAGGAAATGTAAACTTCATTGTTTTCCAATGTACGGTTAATATCATAGATCAACGAGGAACTACGATTTAGCCGTTTTGAGTTTCTTCTCACTGTTATAAATTCTTCATCATCTATATTTTCTTCGCAATCTTCTCTCATTCTCTTCTCGGCTACTGGTATACAGGAATATTCCTTACTACCGGCTTGAATTGGTATCTCGCTCTGCATTTTGTCTTCTTTATTACTGGATTCCACCTCCTTTAAAACTTGTTGCTCACACACAATTGATTCATCATCACTATTTAAACTCGGTAAACTATCTCCATCTGAATTATTACTCATTTTTATTATATTTTAATTTGAGGGTATAAGTAAAAAAAGACACTCATATCGTTAACAGAGTAAAGCATCCGCTCGCTACGAAGTGTCGCGCGCGACTGTGGATGTCGGAACTTAACAATGTATTTTTTAGTGCTTCTTTATTAACAACATAAGCTGTAAACCATCATTCTGGAGCATACATAAATATGCTCCAGAATGATGTAACCTACGTAAATCATCAAATGAGTCCTCCCACCCAGGGCAGGGTAAGAGGGACTGTCAGACTTGTACTGATTAAAATCCACGGTGTCCTATAAATCCTATAATAGGCCTTTACGTTCCGGGGTCAAGGTAATTCGATAGCCCGTCAGATGACACATTGAGGCGCGTGTTGAACACAACGCGCCGTCGACCCAGGCATACTCGCCGCCCGCATGCTGGTGCAAGAGAAGAAGTAGTATGGGCGGACTCCGGAGCCTGCCCGTTCCTGCCTTTACCGGCGCTGGCAGCCCCAGGACGTAAGCAGACATGGGCGAAAGTCATTCTTTCAAGGAAACAGGTCGTACCTATGCGTGACCCATCGTATTCCATCGTATCCCATCGTATCCCATCGTATCCCGTCGTATTCCGTCGTATCCCATCGTATCCCATCGTATCCCGTCGTATCCCATCCTATCCCATCCTATCCCATCCTATCCCATCCTATCCCATCCTATCCCATCCTATCCCATCCTATCCCATCCTATCCCATCCTATCCCATCCTATCCCATCCTATCCCATCCTATCCCATCCTATCCCATCCTATCCCATCCTATCCCATCCTATCCCATCCTATCCCATCCTATCCCATCCTATCCCATCCTATCCCATCCTATCCCATCCTATCCCATCCTATCCCATCCTATCCCATCCTATCCCATCCTATCCCATCCTATCCCATCCTATCCCATCCTATCCCATCCTATCCCATCCTATCCCATCCTATCCCATCCTATCCCATCCTATCCCATCCTATCCCATCCTATCCCATCCTATCCCATCCTATCCCATCCTATCCCATCCTATCCCATCCTATCCCATCCTATCCCATCCTATCCCATCCTATCCCATCCTATCCCATCCTATCCCATCCTATCCCATCCTATCCCATCCTATCCCATCCTATCCCATCCTATCCCATCCTATCCCATCCTATCCCATCCTATCCCATCCTATCCCATCCTATCCCATCCTATCCCATCCTATCCCATCCTATCCCATCCTATCCCATCCTATCCCATCCTATCCCATCCTATCCCATCCTATCCCATCCTATCCCATCCTATCCCATCCTATCCCATCCTATCCCATCCTATCCCATCCTATCCCATCCTATCCCATCCTATCCCATCCTATCCCATCCTATCCCATCCTATCCCATCCTATCCCATCCTATCCCATCCTATCCCATCCTATCCCATCCTATCCCATCCTATCCCATCCTATCCCATCCTATCCCATCCTATCCCATCCTATCCCATCCTATCCCATCCTATCCCATCCTATCCCATCCTATCCCATCCTATCCCATCCTATCCCATCCTATCCCATCCTATCCCATCCTATCCCATCCTATCCCATCCTATCCCATCCTATCCCATCCTATCCCATCCTATCCCATCCTATCCTATCCTACGATTCCTTTAAAACGCTATAATTAATTTACATTTTTTGTTTGTAAGGTGTAAACTGATTATTACGATGAAATAAAAAACGTAATGTTACTTCAATTTAACAGTTCTATTCCAGGTTTTTTTTTAATGCCATCTACCGTGTTATCGTTGGTTTAGATGAATTATATTTAAATATGTAGTTTTTCTATTCGAAGCTAGATCGCGCTACTGAACTGCGCGTCTCGGTGTGAACTGACCGTAATATTTTACTTCTGAATCACTTTAAATTCAAATATCTTTTGATGGACTGAACCGATTGCAATGAAACAAAAACTAAATGTTACTTCAAGCTACGCTTAATCGTTGTGTATAAAAGTTATCTACATTGATTTCGTACATTTTACGTGATGCCCGAATAACCAAACATACAAACAGACAAACAGACATAAATTCTAAAAATGCTGGAAATCGGTTCTATTGGTTGTCCTTTAACACCCTGGCTATATTTTTTTTATTTTTTTTTTAATGTACAAAAACTTCTTTTCTACAGTTTTATTATATGTATAGATATAGATAGATATAGATATTCTCACAAGCGTCCATAAATAAACGCGATTATTAACAGCATTTTCCGTTAGTGTGGCCCTGGTGTAAAAAGTAAAGTAAACCAATCTGTCTCATTTCCATAGATCTTGTTACCCCAATTTTAGGCAACACCGAGATTAAAGCCGAACATATTATGGGGTATCACACCATTCGCAAACTGTTGTCCGCTAATAACGCGCCCAGCCGGGATTTGACGCCAAACGACTCAAAATGGCGGCCAAGAATTTGAGATTACAAACTGGACAGAGAAAATAACCAAGAACCCTATCATGATATTTCCCTTTTTTTGAGACTTAAAGTAAACTGGAATGTTTGCGTTAATTTGATGGAAAAAAATATTTCCTCGTTCGTATATAATAGGCGCAACAATAAACGCAGTAAATACTTCAAGTACGCTGTAAATATTTTTTTTTTTGATAAGGCCTCAGTTACTGTTGCAGTATTTATCGCCCCGGGAAACACGTTTGAAAAGCTAAAAAATGGAGAAAAAAAAATACAAAAAGCAAATGCACTGCCCGGGAATCGAACCCGGGTCGCAAGAATGGGAATCTTGCATGATACCACTACACCAGCAGTGCGGTACGCTATGCGGTCAAAAATAGAAACATAGTGTTGTTAATTGCATTGTACTTAATTAATTACTATTCAATTCATTACTTCATTGAGGCGTGAAGAGAATCGTTAATTCAGAATTCTACTTATTATGTGTATTGCATTGACTATTCAATACGTAAAAATTTAAAAAAAAAAAATACGCGTATCGATTTACAAACACATGATAGTGCGCAAGTATCTTCCGGTACACGTTACAGTTCAGTTATCAGAAACAAGGCGTGTGGAATTTATACATATTTTATGTATGTACTACATAATTTATAAAGTCTAAACGGTTGGCGTAGTAGATCGACTACTGCGCAGTGGCAGCGTGTAGCGAGTTCGATCCCCGCACGAAAAAAAAAATTGTATGAGCTACAAGCAACGACCCTAACGGCTTTATTACAAAACGTGGTTTAACTTAGACCAAGCTTCAAATCAAAAATGAATTTTTGAATTTCGAACTTTATTTTCTGTCGTAAAGTTATTATTACAAAAACCGAGTTTAGATCCCGGTCTAAGTTGTCAATGTGCATTTTAGAATTTTATAGCAGTTGGAATAAAGTTCGAAATTCAAAAATTGATTTTTGATTTAAAGCATGGTCTAAGTTAAACCACGTTTTGTAATAAAGCCGTATACGTTTTTAGTTGTTCTGGGTCTGGGTGCGCAGGGTGCGTTGACGGATTAAGAGCGTAGACCCCAGACCTGGGGCCCAAGTCTGCTAATTTAAGAATGGCTCAATTGAATATAAATTGGATCTCAGTAGCAGTTTTAACTACATTTGGTATTATGCTACTAATTTAAGACCAATGGTTTTCCAGTGACATTCCATTGAACTGATATCAGGGGCCCAAGTCTGCTAATTTAAGAATGGCTCAATTGAATATAAATTGGATCTCAGTAGCAGTTTTAACTACATTTGGTATTATGCTACTAATTTAAGACCAATGGTTTTCCAGTGACATTCCATTGAACTGATATCAGGGGCCCAAGTCTGCTAATTTAAGAATGGCTCAATTGAATATAAATTGGATCTCAGTAGCAGTTTTAACTACATTTGGTATTATGCTACTAATTTAAGACCAATGGTTTTCCAGTGACATTCCATTGAACTGATATCAGGGGCCCAAGTCTGCTAATTTAAGAATGGCTCAATTGAATATAAATTGGATCTCAGTAGCAGTTTTAACTACATTTGGTATTATGCTACTAATTTAAGACCAATGGTTTTCCAGTGACATTCCATTGAACTGATATCAGGGGCCCAAGTCTGCTAATTTAAGAATGGCTCAATTGAATATAAATTGGATCTCAGTAGCAGTTTTAACTACATTTGGTATTATGCTACTAATTTAAGACCAATGGTTTTCCAGTGACATTCCATTGAACTGATATCAGGGGCCCAAGTCTGCTAATTTAAGAATGGCTCAATTGAATATAAATTGGATCTCAGTAGCAGTTTTAACTACATTTGGTATTATGCTACTAATTTAAGACCAATGGTTTTCCAGTGACATTCCATTGAACTGATATCAGGGGCCCAAGTCTGCTAATTTAAGAATGGCTCAATTGAATATAAATTGGATCTCAGTAGCAGTTTTAACTACATTTGGTATTCTGCTACTAATTTAAGACCAATGGTTTTCCAGTGACATTCCATTGAACTGCTATCAGAATATTTGCTAGTCTGCTCTTCAATCGTGTTACAATTGTAAATCGATTGTGGACTTTATCGGTATTCTACTCTTATTTGACGTTTGTTTAACATTTATGTCAATTGACACTCGATGTCAATTTCGCTATTGTTGTACGATTGAGCAACAATAGATAATCTTAGGATTTTACAAGTTACTCTACGAAAAATTATTAAAAAAGTTACTGTTCAACTGAGAGTCAATTACACTTACACTACGACTCCATTACGACTCTATTGAGATTACATACAAGTTTTTGCAGAATACCCAATTTGTTCTAATCGTAATGGAGTCGTGATTGACTCTCAATTGAGATATCAATAGCATGTGAGTTAAATAAAATTAGCAGACTTGAGGCCCAGTATCATCGCTAAGTGGAGCCCATAGGATATTATTCATCTGGTTCCACACTGCGTACATATTCCAAAGCTAAAAACTTTAAGCTGAGCATTATAACTTCATCCTACTGAAACAGTCCGGAGCGAGTAATGAGTTGGTGACCCATCTAATTACGTATTTATGCATTAACTACCTAAAACGTGGAGTAATTTCCTCTAACACAGTCCTAATTCTGTTCATTTAAACATTACAAGCTTTTATCTACGGCTTTGCTTGCGGTAATTTAGAATTATACTATTAATTCGGGCTTTTTTTTAGCTTTGTAAAATCATCAAATGTGCAGGTCAGGAGGGACTGTCAGACTTGTACTGACTAAAATCCACGGTGTCTTCAATAGCCCTTTACGTTCCGGGGTCACGTTATCTATCGTTAGTCTCGCGACTGCGGCAGGGGCTTCTAAGGGGGCCCCGTCATTGTGCTGACACTCTTTGAGGAGCGCGTGGAACACAACGCGCCGTCGACCCGGGCATGGTCCATGGTCGGACAGCTAGTCGCCCATTACTGGCCATCCGAATGCCCGCGCCTACGGTGGCGTCTCCCTCTACAGCTGGGTCGTGAGGTGGACGCTGGTCGTATCCTTATTAATTTAGGTTGTATTTTGACGGTGGAGCAGACGAGTCTTGAAGTGGAGACCGCGTATCGGCAAGCGTAGTGTGGAACCCCCCAGTTAGATGGACCGACTACCTGTAGATATGTGGCTGGGTGATGTGGCGCAGCCAGGGAGAGGCCTATGTTCAGCAGTGGACTACAATTGTCTGAGTTGAATAATTGTACTCTGATTGTGTCAGTTCTGATTAGAACGTTATTTTTGTTTCTTTCGGGAACATAGGTACTTTTTTCGGGATGAAAGATATCTAAGGTCCGCTTCTGGACACCTGACAGCGTATGAGCTAAATTTCAAGATAATCGGTTCAGTGGTTTAGACGCTCCATCTTAAGTATTTATTTGAATGGTTAAATCATCAAATGAGTCCTCCCTCCTTGGTTGAACAGATGGGACTCTTGCCTCCTCCTTCGCTAACAAGACTGGAGGCGACCGCTACGCATTCCGTCTCACCCCGCAGCATGGCCTCTACCAATGCCGGGCGCGAGAGGTCGCCGCCTATCGCCGTCGTGAGGACACAGCGGTGCTCTGCCCAAGCGGGGCAGTCCTGCACCGTATGCTCCACCGTGTCCTCCGTGGGATCCTCGCAGTGATGACACCCAGGCGTTTCTTCCCTCCATATCCGACACAGATACCTCCCGAAACTTCCGTGTCCGGTGAGGACCTGTGTCATACAGGTAGGTCAGGACGCCGTGACGCCTATCCAGCCACTCGTCAAAGAGGGCTCTTACCGCCGCGATTGTGGCGTGCCCGGGACTGTCAGACTCATCCACTCTTTTCCTTTAGTAGCCCTTTACGTCTGTCTGACCACAATATAGCTAGGAAAGGCCTGGTCAAATGAACTAACTGACTCCATTTGGTTCCATTATGTAATTGAAATTCATATAGGGAATTTTCTCATGTGTAATATCAAAATCGCGGCATATAACAGTTCATTTTGAATTCCTATTGATGGCTTTCATTCCCACTTTATTATGCTGTTTCTCACTAATTTGATTGACAAAATTTATGGTGTAATTTTTATTTAAAATTATTACATTGGTTAGTTGCGCCCGTTAATTTTATAATATTTTTTAAATTTGTTTTATGTCCGTTGGTCTCGTGGTTGCAAATACGACTGCTGAGCGTGGGGGCTTTGGGTTAGATTCCCGGATCGGGCAAAAGGTGCTATTAAGTTTTTCTATAAGAATTTATCAGTAACTAGCAGCCCGGAGTTTGGAGTTGGCGGTATGATATCCCCGTGCCCCGGAAAGCACTTTAAACCATTTTGATATCGGTTTCCAGTACCTATAACTATTCCAGTATAAATAGTCCATTTCCTCATAAAACCTAACACCAAAACCCCTTTTATCTCATTGTTGAAAGTTAGCAAGCTGCATAGTTTCTCAAGCTATTTGTGTTTCTTTAAAAGCGATACCAGGAGTGCAGGCGTTTCAACAGCTAAGTTGAACATACCCTAGTTTGTTCACTTTTGCATAACAAAAATTCACGCGACAGTGTTACCAAGTTAGGAGTTTTAAAGAAGTAAGACATGTGTTACAAAGAAGAACGAATAGAAAGTTACTTGGTAGTAGGTGTTTTCAAAATGCATTTATGCATAGGAACATTTCTAATCTAGGGAAAATGGTTGATTCAAAAAACTCACAATAGTGAATTGTACTCAAAAAGTTTTTTTTATTTTTTTTATTAAATATTGAACATTCATTTTGTTTGTTTATTTTATTAAATATTCAACCCAAATTCTTGTAAAATACAAAATTTTCTTACATATGCACTAATCTTGTAATCCGTCACAACATAAAAAAATCCATATCTCTAAAACAGCTGAACCGATTTTGATGAAACTTGCAGTGTACCCTAAGTTGAACAATACCTAGTACAACAAAAAAAGAATTACTTAAATCGAACTTGTAGTTCCGGAGATATGCGTGCACAAACATAAAAACATACATACATACACTTATGTTTGGCACATTTGTTCAGACGCTGATATAGACTAACATATATGAAAACTGGGCAGTTCTGATAATATTACATACATACGGGTCGAATTGATAACCTCCTTTTTTTTGAAGTTGGTAAAAATCACAAAACGTCACTCGGTCGGTATAATTTTACAGGCATTATGACGTCACAAGCCCCCACTCCTGAATTTCAAAGCGTTTGATCTTTGTCAATATTTATTGATTTAAAAAAGAGAAAATACGTGTGCATTATATTTCAATAAGTGACGGTCTAAACAGATTTTCAATTCATTTATGCAGCATGTCGTCCATGTTGCTGGTTTTAACAATTTATTTTCTGGATTTGACTTATCGGAGGAAGTACTCAAAAATCAATTTAAAACTAAAGTGTTTTTGTATGTTCACGATACAGTAAAAGGACCCACCCAGTTTGGGGCCAAGTAAAAAAAAAACATGAAAAAAGTAATGTTACATTATTTAGTTTATTATGTTAACTGAGCATTGAAACATTTCTTCGGCTTGTGTGAAAGTTACAAAGCATCTGGGAAATTCAACTTATTTTGCTGCAAGGAGCACTAAAATCTTACTGAAACGCAATCTTGGTATTTGCAGCATTTTTAAATAAAAATTCTCTTTCTGAAGTACCGACGTACGTTTGGAAAAATATGATCATGACATTATTATGCCCACTTTACTGACCCATGACCCAATTTCACGAGAAGTTCCACAGTCTTCTGAGCCACAAAACAACCCTTAGGGAACGGACGTCACGTCACCATAAATAACTGCCAAACTTTTACAAAGTTGCGAACAACTGGTCGAAGACAACAAACAATTCATCTTGCCTTCTAATATTTGTACCTTTACTGTGTATAAAACTTTTTGAAAAACAGGGATTTTGGAAGTAGGTGGCTTTGTTTTTTATTTCATTGATGACTGTTGCCATCGACTTCTTAAAGAAAAGTTAAACTTTTTTTGTGTTTGTTTTTTAAATCGGTTCCTTTTTTTAAAGTATTTTTTTTTTTGTTTTACCCTTTTTAGTTCAGATATTCAACAAAAATCTCGTATTGCGACTTTGAAAGTCTACAATCCAAGTAAGCAAAATCGGTCTTTCTTTTAAATTGGCCAAAAGGGAGAAATCCGCATCCATAAGAGATACGGGAAAACTTTCTTAGGAACCTTTAGCTCTTTTTTGATGTTGACAATTTTCGTTTTTTTTAATTTTTTTTGGACAAGTGTGAGTTGTCCACAAAAATGAATGAAATTGGACAAAATATTTTTAATGCCGTTCAACTCTGTTTCATGTAAGGATCATTTCATTTTATTGGAAGAAAAAAATCGGGACGGCAGAAGTTGGTCAAATTTTCATTCATACAATTTATATGAACAAAAAATTAGGTAACAGTTTTTTTAATGATGTTATTTGATTTAGTGTCTTGTAAGGATAATTTTTTTTTTTGTATGGAAAGGAAAATGTCTAAGGTACTTCAATACCAATGATCGTAAAGTACATAGGTAAGTAAGTAGGTACTTACTGTGTCACTACAGATACTATTAACTTAACACACGATTCACCCGGTACAGTCGGTTTCTTATATTTTCTTATCTTAGTTACTTTTCCGGCAAGGCATAGACTGCAGGAAATTATAGTGCCGGTGTTATAAATGTGTTTTGGAGCTGCCAAAAGACTTTCAGTTAACTGGAGACAGATAATCTAAAAGTAGGTACATAAATAGGTATCTACCATTACAGAATGTAAATTATAAATTATATTTATTTTGTAAGTCGATTATAAAAAAAAAACACTTTCACGTCACAACTAATATTTTTAAAGCTAGATGAGGCCGGTGTTTGGTACCTGACTACTCTGAGAAGAAACAGCCGAAACAAACTCAGAGGTCACTGTCTCTTTTAAAGTCCAGACATTATTTTGCTCAGTTCATACGAAGACCATGCGGGTGTCTGAGATGTCTTTTGAGGAAAGAACCACAAAGATTTGAGTGGACCTGTCTAGTCAGTGCAAGCATTTGTCGGTTATCGGATCGTGTAGTTCGGCTCAGAACTAAAGAGCTCAACCAAAGCTCAAGAAAGTCTAACCTTGCTTGTAATCCCGAAATAAATATTCAAACCGATATCTTATGCCTTAATTAACAAGTTGTCACAGTTCACAAAACTTCTGGCAGAATATCTTGTAACAAATTTCATTTTCTTCAGCAAACATGACCAACCATTCTCATTCGCTACCGACCTCATTTCCTCTCTTCAACCTCCTTATTCGTTATACAGCCAGTGTTATGCTAATAGAACCCAAAAATTATTCCAAAGTTTAAATTATCGCGCAAACCACTCCTAAAAATTCAGTATCCGGACGAAAACATAAATCCTACTACCCTTTACAAGGCTATTCTGCATTTAAATCGGCCTCGGTACGAGAGACGAGAATATCTTCCAAGTTCCAAAGACAAAAATGCAACAATATTTTATTTTATTTGAGTGACAAGAGGTGTTTAGCATAAACGTTCACTATGTATGCAATGGCGGCCCGCTTTCCCGCCATTCCGCTGAGTTTTTCTTTTTACATTATTTTCTCTTTTTTATTTGTAAATGAATTTAATATGTAATCGTGTCGGGCTGGGTAAATGATACAACACAATATCTACACAGACAGTACGTAGCTTTTATGCTTATTCGGGTACAATTCCGTTTCGTTCTCTTTGCTCGTAATACTTTGTGGAACCGGCGCGGCGGCGGTAAGGAAGAATTACATGATATTGTGAAATCTAGCAAAAAAAAACAATCATAACATAACATCACGCCTGTAATCCAGATAGATGGGTTATGCAGAAGTGTTTGCATTAGTTATCTATCATCCACATTTCACTATAAAGTCGTATTCGCCGAATTACCTACCTACATGATAATTAGATTGAAACCTAACAAAGAAAACAATATCACATCTAAATATGACAAGAAAATCCTACGGAGTTTTTCTCGTGGTCATTGGTGAGACACCTGAGGTCCTGGAAGCCTACCACGAGCTCTTAACGTGATTTAGTTTAGAACCTAAACTAAACTACAACTCTATAGTAGTTAAATTGTTTTTGGATTTTCTTTTCTTTTTTTTTCGCAAACTCTATCAAGAGTGTCTATTGCAGTAGCGATGCGTAGTTTGAATTTATTCCAATTTATAGGTTCTCAGTTAGATAATAGTAGACACGCTTTCGCTCCTATTAAGGCTCATTCAAACGCGGATGTTTGATGAAACGATCTTTTTCGTGATACTTTTTATGAAGTCTTCAATCCCTTTTCTTAAATGGCCGTGTTCTCACGCATCAGAAATCTGGAAAAATGATGGTTTCGTCATAAACACGATTTTTTGCGATGCTGGTGCGCTCGCAAGGCGCACCACCGCAGGCCTGCGCCCGCCCGCCACATGAGTAGGTATTCCGTTTATCTACTCATGTGTAGTTTGTTCAAGACTAAAATCACCAAACTATGATTTTTTTGAGAAATTAAATTCATAATTATGCAATGTGAACGTCCATCCGTTATGACAAAGCGACAATGTTGAATCCTGTATGTTGAGCCCTTAAATGAGACTAAGGTCTGTTCAAATGGGAGCGGTATCCGCTACCGCCACCACCCCGTGGTTACCGGTATTTTCTGGGGCATTTGGATACCGCTACCCACGGCGGTAGAGGATACCGCTAAGGTTTGAAAAGGCCTTAATAACTGGAGAAATGTAACAAGAACGAGTACTTAACTCCTGCCGAACCCTTCTCGGGAAACGCGAACCACCCTTATATTTCCAAAGCGTTGAATATAAAACTGCTCCATCTATGGTACATCGTTTCAGACTGTAACTTTTCTTTTTCGCTGTGCATAAGTGAGCCTATTTCAAGAAAACTTTCGGTTAACTTTGTAGAGAGGGCGCCACACAACACAGAAATTACTTCATAGCCGGCTCAACTATAAAATTCACACAAATAAAGTACAAAGGTATTTTTTACAATTTAATTTCGTTAAATTAATTATTAATGAAGTTAAAATTTAATAGTTCTAAAAATACTCACTCACTCAAGCTCTGGCGTGTCAAACGCACACACGCATGCGTATTCCAAATCCTTGTTTTTCAATGTCCAAAAAATTCATGAATGACGGCAATCACAACCTATCGCCAGTACTTAGTATTAATATAATTTGTAATTTTAATGTTAGAAAATGCTAGTTATAATCACATATATTAAAGAAATTGTACCAATTAGATAGTGTTCTGGCAAGAAACAGTGGAATTGTGTTATTCTATGACAATAAAATACTTAAGTAATCGGTGAGTACATAGTCCCTCTATTTTGATGTTTTTATTACGGATTAAAGCATGTTACGCAATGGTATCGCATTTATTCTGCCAACTGGAGCAAATGTTAGTAAAAAGAAGTTTAATATTTGGTGGTAATTTATTTGCTTGTCATTAGAGTTTCCGCGATTTCCTTGAAAACAAAACTGCGGTAATTTTATCGATTTGACACTTTCGCCCCAATATAGTTATTGTGGTTGGTTTCTATGCGAACTCATCATCAAAATAAATCAATTTTTCTATCATTAGGGCTGTAGAAACTTGAGGTCAGAATCAAGGTCTAGTACAAGTACGTCGTACTTATGTAAATCAATATTTTATTCTATTTTCGTTCGCTAAAGTTATGTAGAATATTTATTTAGGTCAATAATGTAGTGTATTTGTGCTGGTAACACCACACACGGCACGGTAATTTCGAGGGAACCAAGTGTGGCAACCCAGACCTCAATTGGGAGAATA
The DNA here is from genome assembly GCA_950005045.1 of Agrotis exclamationis. Taxonomy (NCBI): domain Eukaryota; kingdom Metazoa; phylum Arthropoda; class Insecta; order Lepidoptera; family Noctuidae; genus Agrotis; species Agrotis exclamationis. Next base: position 3,328,879 of record OX465433.1, on the reverse strand, counting down.
ATGAGAAGCATCCATTTTACTTGATTATACGTTTTCATTTTACATTCAATGTTTTATTTGGAGAAAAACCTGCTCCACACATCGTACAAGGCGTACACATCAAATGGCGACGAGGAAAAACAAGGTAAAATTACAATTTTGAAGAATTTTACGGCTGAAAAATGGCCAACAATTATTTGCAAATTGAAACCTTCAAAAGTAATGGCGACATCTTGTGCTTTCTTGAGAGGATTGAACAATATTTTGAGGCAAATGAGACGAAAACGGAAAAGCGATGCTCAATTTTACTTATTAGTCTGCATGAGGATGTTTACAAAATCATAAAGAATATGAGTCATCCGAAACTGCCGAAGGAGTTGTCCTACGAAGAATTACAGGAGTTGCTGAAACTTCGATTTGAGAAAAGAATTTCACATTTTAGAAAAAGAATAGAATTTGATAAACTCCAACAATTGGAAGGGGAGAGTGTGTCCAAGTGGTACGCACGAGTTAGAGAATTTGCTGCTGGTTGCAATTTTACGTCGACTTTGGAGGAGCGAGTAAAGGATAAATTTGTCACGGGTCTAAGACCAGGACCTGTTCAGGAGAAATTGTGTGAGCAAGACGTTTCAAAGTCGGTAACATCTTTAGTGGACATTGCGCTGAATAAAGAGATGGCCCTTAAAGAGGTGCAGAGTGTACATCGAGTAGCTCAACACGGACAGGCCAAGACCAGTAGAAGTTTCCCCAATCCAGCTAAGAATACTGAAAGTAAGCAAACCAGTGAAGTGTCTGTATTAAAATGTATTCATTGCGGAAAACCAAATCATAGTTTTTCCAAATGCAAATTTAAGTCATATAAATGTAAAATATGCAACAAAGTGGGTCACTTAGCAAGTGTTTGTAAGAGCAAGGCTCAAACTCATAATGTTGAGGTTAGTGAAGATAATTTCATAAATAGTTCCATGGATATCTTTGCGATAGAGAAAAATGTCAATTTTGTCGCACCGATATCTATAAAAGGTTATATTGAAAACAAACCAGTCCAAATGGAACTAGACACAGGAGCTGCAATTTCATGTTTACCTGAAAGTGTTTATTTGTCAAAATTTTCTCACATTAATTTAAAAAATTCAAATATTGAATTAAAAACCTATAATGGTCACATTTTGAAACCCGTTGGAGAAATTAACTGTAAAATTAAGGTAAGAGACACAGAATTACATTGTAATATGGTTATTGTAAAGAATGGGTGTAAAATTTTGTTTGGTAGAGATTTAATTCAAAAATTTAATTTAGATATTACTAAACATTTACCTATTAATTATGTGCAAAGTACAGAAGAGAAATTACAGTCATTGTTACAGGAATTTGACATGTTATTTAAAAATGAGTTAGGTATTATTAAAGGTGAAGAAATTTCATTAGAATTAATTAATAAGGATGTTAAACCTATTTTTCACAAGCCGAGGCAAGTACCTCATGCTTTCAAAGATCAGGTTGAGGCAGAATTAATTAGGCTAGAAAAAGAAGGTGTTATTGAAAAAGCAGAAACATCCCAGTGGGGAACACCTCTAGTACCAGTACTAAAGGAAAATAACAAAATTAGATTATGTGCAAATTACAAAATTACAATTAATAAGTACATTAAAGATGTTAACCATCCATTACCTAGAATTGAGGATATTTTTGCTGCATTACAAGGTGGTACATCATTTTCAAAGTTAGATTTAAGAAATGCATTCAATCATTTATGCCTAAGTAAAGAGACTAGTGAGCTCTTAGCATGGTCAACACCAAAAGGGATATACCGAGTAAAAAGATTACCATATGGCACAAAACCAGCCAGTGCCATCTTTCAAAATAAACTAGAAAAAGTTTTGTTGGGAGCTAGTGGTGTTGTCAATTTCATCGATGATGTTTTGGTCACCGGTGCCAATGATGAAGAACATTTAAATAATTTAAAAGAAGTTTTAAGAAGGTTCAAGGAGGCAGGTATTCGTTTAAATAAAAACAAATGTGAATTTATGCAACCTAAAATCAAGTATTTAGGTCATTTTATTTCAAAGAATGGGTTATCCAAAGATATGTCAAAGGTTAACTCTGTTATTAATGCACCTGCTCCTAAAAATGTTTCAGAAGTCCGTTCATGGCTAGGAATGGTGAACTATTATGGTAAATTTATCAATAATTTATCTATGAAACTTAAGCCCTTGTATGATTTATTACAAAAGAGTTCAAAATTTAATTGGACTAAAGAATGTCAAAAAAGTTTTGATAGAATTAAGAAGGATATTATTTCAGACAATGTATTGATTCATTACAGTAGAGATCTGCCTTTGCGTTTGGCGTGTGATGCTTCACAAAATGGAATAGGAGCAGTTTTAAGTCACATCTTACCAGATGGGTCAGAAAGACCAGTAAGTTTCATTTCTAGAGTTTTCACAAAGGCTGAGAAGGGTTATTCTATGATCCATAAAGAAGCTCTAGCAATTTATTGGGCAGTACAAAAATTTTATCAATATTTAGTAGGTAGAAAGTTTGAATTGTTATCAGATCACAAACCATTATTAGCATTATTTGGTGAACATAAAAGCTTACCACAAATGGCAGCTGGGCGCTTGCAAAGATGGTCATTGTATTTATCCGGTTTTGATTATACATTTAAACATGTAAAAGGCATAGAGAATGTTAAAGCGGATTGTATGTCGAGATTGCCATTACCATCAGATACTTTAGATAATAAGGAATGTGATTACATAAATTTTATAGAAGATCAGAATGTTATTGATTTAAATTTAGTACGCTCAGAAACTAGAAAGGATCCAGTTTTGAGCAGTGTTTATAACATGGTTAGGTATGGATTTCCTAAACATGTGAAAGATGAAGTCTTGAAGCCATTTATAAACAGAAAAAGTGAACTTTACATAGAAAACGGAATTATTATGTGGGGGTATCGGGTAGTAATACCTAAGAAATTACAAAACAATATATTGCAAGAACTTCATGTTTCACATGAAGGCATTGTTAAAATGAAAAATAATGCTAGATCGTATTTTTGGTTTCCAAATTTAGACAGTAGCATTGAGAATTTTGTCAAGTCTTGTCAGGTCTGTATGTCTGCTAGACCAGAACCTCAGAAATCTAAACTTATTGCATGGCCGAAAGCTAATTTTCCATATGAAAGAGTACATGCTGATTTTTTAGGCCCAGTATGTGGAAAAATGATTTTAATTATAATAGATTGTTACAGTAAATGGCCAGAAGCCTTTATAGTAAAGAATTTAGAAGCTAATACAACTGTTGAAAAGTTCAGAGAATGTTTTAGTAGGTTTGGATTGCCTAAAGTAGTTGTTACAGATAATGCTGCAACATTTTGTTCCAAGGAATTTTCTGAATTTCTTTATAAAAATGGTATCCAACATGAAACTTCTCCACCATTTCATCCTGCAACTAACGGCTTTGCCGAAAATGCTGTTAAAAGTTTTAAAAATGCTATGTACAAGTCCATAAATGATGTTAAAAATAGAAATGTCTCATTTGAAACTTTAATGAATAGATACTTATTTCATTACAGAAATTCAGTACATTGCATTACAAATATTTCACCATCAGAAGCTATGTTTAATAGAAAACTCAGGTCTAGATTGGATTTGTTGTCTACTAAAAAGGATAAAAGACAGTGTAATGTAGGGAAAAGAGATGAAAAATTTAGAGAGGGAGAGTATGTTTACTGTAGGGACTATAGGAATCCTAATAAAAAGAAATTTGTTAAATGTGTAATTGATGAGGTATTGGGACAAAGAACATATTTATGTAGAGTTTTAGGAGAAAACTTAATCTGGAAACGTCATTTAGATCAGATTATAAGTTCTTGGCCTCAAGACCTAAAGGAGGATTTAAATGAAACCAGTAAAATTATGATGGAAGATAGTTTATTGCAAAATTATAATAATTCAAGTTATGATAATAGGCAAATAATTTCTAATGATGATTCTGATGTTATTGTAAACCAGCCAATTTCAGAGATGTTGAAAAATGTAAATGACAACATTAATATTATTCCAGAAAATTCCAATAAAGTCTCTGAAGTTAGCCCAAATATTTCTAATACTTACCAGGATGTGGAAGTTTGTAACACACCTAATAACTTACCTGTTAGTCAGCCTATTATTTCTTGCAGTACTAATGAGAATCAAACATTGAGGCGTTCTGATAGACAGAGAAAACCACCTCAACGTTTGAACCTTTAGAGGGAGAGTATTGTAGTGTATTTGTGCTGGTAACACCACACACGGCACGGTAATTTCGAGGGAACCAAGTGTGGCAACCCAGACCTCAATTGGGAGAATAATGAGAAGCATCCATTTTACTTGATTATACGTTTTCATTTTACATTCAATGTTTTATTTGGAGAAAAACCTGCTCCACACATCGTACAAGGCGTACACATCAAATAAGATTGAGCAAAGAATGTTATTCTTGGGGTACCGAGAGTAGATAATAAGTATGTTTGTGGGAACCAGCATGTGCGCGTTTTACGAAAACATCTTACATTGGAACTTTATTCAAAATAGGTACTGCGACTTTCCGGATTAATATTTAGGTTTTCTACTTCCATAACTTGATTCGATTCAACCGTTCAAGTATTTCGAATGTTCAAAAGAAAATGAAAAGTTGATTACAAAAGAACAAAACATAATTATAATTGTAAATTAATGAATAAACCTACTAAATCATATAATAAATAAAAGCTGTGCAGCATACATCACTTAAACGAACTCAATTCGTAACGGGATACCACGAGGAAGTCTCCTAGGCCCGTTTTTAATTTCCTGTTTTATCTTAGCGTAGTTACCATGTTACTGTTACATGTCTGGATATAAGTAGGTCGTTTCCTTAACCCGGATCGTCGCTTTCCGCATCCTGTCTACATTCACTAGGTCATTAGTCTGTATGTCTGTAGTGGGTGGGAAGTTCAGCTTACACCACTTGGCTCTTAGCGACGCTTTTTCTACTTGATTTTTCAGTGCAAATCTTTTTATAAAAGTTTTAAACCTCGATCGAAGATCGGTTTAAATTACGGTACCTAACTTAGTTAATCGACAAATTGGAACGTAATATAAATGATCTAAATTAAAAAAAAAATAAGTCTTGACTTTCAATGAGGCATGGACATCTACTTTTGTTCCAATTTTTCTTCTCTTGCTATTGAGATAGCAATATATCAATCTCAACGACTTTGTAAAAAAATGTTGACTTTTAAAAATTTTTGTAGGTAATAAAAAAAGAATCATTTAAATTTTTTTCATCTTTCCAGAGATGACTTCGAAAACAAACAAAGTGTCTCCTTCATCAAGCAAGATGTCCACCAGCCCTTTTCCTTACACCTGCGAGCTCTGTGGGGCCGAGGGTCTAACAGACGAGGGAATGAGGTCTCATACCTTGGAGGCCCATGTGAATGGAAGACCCGAATGTCCCTTCTGCGACTGTGCAGTGCCCCAGCCGCAACTTGTGGGACATGTTCAGAAGGCCCATCTACATTATCTAACGCCTGAGAGGGAACTGATGGCTTTTATTGATGACCAGAGTCCAAGGTAAAGACAAGAATTTAGTTTGATATAAAAATACACAAAGCTAGCACAGGCAGCTCGACGTCACGATGTGGTAACCTACCCAAAGCGTAGGTGCTTTCAAAGGGGGTAACCCCATCGTTATGCCAACTTTGCCAACCAAACTTTTAAATGAAAACACTAAGGTGAAACTTATGGTTTCGAACTTTTACTTACAAAGTTTCCTAGACTCGAAGTATTGAACTAACAGAAACTTTACACAACACAACAAAATCATTAACATAATAAACTACCTATATCCATCTTTTCTAGTTTCGATGAGGACTCTAAAATGACAACAACAGACAGCTGCAGTTACAATACTCCAGGGTCCATAAATGGTTGGCACAGTCCTGATAATTCAACACAATACCACAACGGGGCAATATCAAAGAATATCAACTACTACAATGGGTACCAAGAGAAGGAAAGCTACAGCAGAAGTGAAAAAGAAGAGGAAAAGTGTTCAAGGTCGCCGAAAAACATAAATCTTGTCAATGGACTAAAAAATATCAATATTAGTAATGGTGTGGTTCCTAAAAAGGCTCAAAGCATACAAAATTCTCATGACGGTGAGGTCAATGGGATTGATAGAAAAGGTATACCAATGAAGTTTTTTTTAGACTGAAATGAAATGATTTTTATGACGCGCTTTTACGAGTAACAAACATTATTCCTCAGGTGCGATATCTAGTCCAAGTCATAATAATTCTGGTAGTTATGAGGGATCACCTAATAAAAATAAGGTAAACTTTCTTCTAGAGAAATAACGATAGTTGTAATATTTGTAAAGCTGTAACAAATACTAAATTGAGTTTACTCCATTTCAGTTGTCTATGGCTAGTGCTGGACAAGGATCACCTCTTAGGTCACAATTAGCTTTAAAATTAAAACCTAACACACCAAAAAAAAGTGCCCCTACGCCAAGTCCTTCCGTGCAGGTAACTTACAAAGTTTTTCTATAGGAATTGTTAATGTTGACCTTTGTTATTGTCTGTGTTCAAATAAAGTAAAATGATCCATCATTGTGATGACTGCGTCAAATGTCAATGTCAAATTTAATTCTTTGTTTACCGCCAAGATTGTTTTCAAAACGTATTTTCCAAATTATTGTATGAAAATAAATTAATAAAGTGCTAAAAACTAATTATTTCACAAAGTAATAAATATGAAAATTATTTTCAGTGTCTATTATGTGATTTTACGTCAACATGTCCGAGAAAATTGGAGGAACATATAAATCGTGCACACTTCGATTTAACATCGCCTTCTATTAATGCTAATGCTAACTCGGACAATCCAACTTTGGGTCTGACGAATCCTACGATAACCCTGGACAATCCGACGCTGGCATTGAGCGCCATGGCCATGTCTCCAGGCCCCCACAGTTCGACGTATCAGTGTCCGATTTGTGAAAGAGAATTTGCTCATGCAAATGAAATAGAAGTGCATGTCAATGTGGAACATCGAGATATATTGAGTCCGCAGAAGGCAGTGAGTATGCTAATCATTTATTAGAAATATAGTAAGAATAAAATGCTTGTCAACAACTTATTATATGTCTGTTTAGAATAGAGATTTAGGGGACAGATTTATTGACTAATCTACCCTTCATATTTATAAATGTTAACTCTAACATGTAAAACACAAACAGTCACACAAAAGTACCAATTTGTATGAAAAACTGAGTTGAGAATAATATTTATTTGTTATTGATATAAGATTCCAAATAATGTTTTACAAAATACATTTTTTTTCAAATCAAGTGGCTACCATTGTTTATGAAAATTGGCTGTGCTAACAACACAAAGTTCAAACACATCACTGTGATTTTGCACTTTATGACAATCACATGTTACTTCTATAGTAGTAGTACTTGCTGCTTGCTGAAGTACAGGCTACAGGCCTAGTTTGGCAGCAGATGCATATAAACACAATTACTTGTTTTGGTTTTATTTACTCTGCCAAATTTGCGAAAATGTTATTGTGTTATCATGATAAAACGTGTATTATGGTCTAATAAATAAATTGTTATTATTAAAAATTATTATTATAGTCTCCGCCAGCTAAGTCTGGAATTAATTTCATTGACCCCCGTTTACCAAAATTAAATGAAAAAATGTAAAGAAAGCATCATAACACAATCAAAACAAATGTATTGTGGTAAGAGGCGACTTTGATCTTATATTTTATTTTGAAATTCGAATGATGGTATTATCAAATTCCAGCGATTCATTATTTTGGTACAAATCGGATCAATGACTATTATTCCAGACTTATCTGGCGAGGACTATAGGCAAGTGTATTTCACCACATCATTGCTAACCTTCGATTGATCGCAGTTGCTAACTATCAGACAAGGTGGTGGTGATATGGGAGACAATCATAAAAAAATAAAACTAAGTATTACCCACTACCTGTTATATATTTTTCTGTTTCTCATGACCAGGACCAAGTAGACAATGCATCCTGCAACGAGGATGTGGTGATGATGGAGGAGAGTCCTGTGAGCAACTGTCCCGTGTGCTGCCAGCCGCTACCACTCTCCCAACATGAGCTTGTAAGACTTTGTATTAATGTAATTGTTATTATCTATACAGGGTGGAATTTTGTAATGCCACCTGGAGGGAAAGTACTCTTAATACTGCAGATAGAAAATTTTACTCAAAGGAAACATTCCTTTATTTTTAAATAGAAAGCAAACTGCATTCAAAGATTTTCGAAAATTCTCTTCTCCCACACCCGGGAATCGAACCGGCTAAAATCTGAAAAAATTATACCCTGTACTTTTATTGCATCAATCGTTAGGGTCAATTATAAGGATGAAATCTCTCTAACAAACATGATAAATTAAATGAAAGGAAAACCAGGAAATCATAATTTAATTATTTACAAAAAATGGTAAACTAATTAGTTTCTCGAAATGGGCTCCATTCTCTTGGAATCTTTGAATGCAGTTTGCTTTCTATTCAAAAATAAAGGAATGTTTCCTTTGAGTAAAATTTTCTATCTGCAGTATTAAGAGCACTTTCCCTCTAGGTGGCATTACAAAATTCCACCCTGTATATACAGTGGTGATGGACATGCCGTATACTGCGAAGTACTAAAGATAAATGGAGCAAGATCATTATTGACTGGTACCCTAGAGATGGTAAAAGGAGCAGAGGAAGGCAAGGGAAGAGATGGGAGGATGAGTTAAAGTTAACAGCTGGTCCCAACTGGAGAAGAGTAGCCAGAGATAGAGGGCAATGGAAGATGTTAGAGGAGGCCTATGCCAGAAGGCACACTGAACTAAGAGACATATTTTAAGAAAAAAAAATAAAAAAGCATTCAATAGTTGAGGATAAAAGGCTCATGAGCATTATTTTATTTAGTTTGTTCGTCATGGGGTCTTATGATCTATGCCAAGGTCAAGCAAAAAGTTCAGTTTTTCCATCAGAAAAGTGTCAGTAAAATAAATCTTGTGTAAACTGATATGATTTTTTTAACAATGTCAATTTGTATCGAAAATCTCAACCCAATTTGTTTCTGATACAGATCCAACACATTGAAGAACACTTTGAGCGAGGAGAGGAGTGTGGAGCCACGTCAGGTCTGTCAGCAGCCGAGAGAGAAGCTCAGAGGAACAGGGAGGAACATGAGTTTCAGTTATTACGGGTAAAATGCATGTCATCATTATCATCATCTCAGCCATAGGACGTCCACTGCTGAACATAGGCCTCCCCTTTAGATCTCCACATATACCGGTTGGAAGCGACCTGCATCAAAAACAAAATGCATGTAAACCTTGAAAAATGTCCCGCTATCCAATTTTTAACTACTGACACAAATTAGAGTAGTAGAGTTACTTAAAAAACTAGTTTTTTTATTATAATTAATTTAAGTATAATCATGTTAGAATGTTTCTCTTGGGCCCTTCTCTGTGATAGAGAATGGGCAATTTTTTCTTATATATTATATTATTCACTTTCCATACTCTGACTTTAAAGTCTCCTGATGGAAACCCAACAACACCCTTCGATCATTAATAACAACTAGATACACAATCAGCGTCAAAAAAAGTCCTCACCAAAAGAATGACCAAATCAGAGATCGGTCATCCTTTTGGTTTAGTACTGTTCTAACGCTCGGGAAGTAAACATGCCTCCGTGCTCGTTTAAAAAGTGCAAAAATCGCTCTTCCAGGACAGGAAAAAAGGGTGTAATTTCATTTTTCAGTAAGTACTAACATTACCAATATATAATAACTATCACTGTACTATAAATACTGATATTTCGTTAAGAAATCGCCGTAAAACATTTATTTTAAAATTGACGAAATTATCAGCCGGGTTTATAAAGCACCTAAATTGAAAAGACTTTGACTAAACGTACAGTTCGTAGTGTCGCATAGCTACTTGATTTAGTCGGGTAACATGTGTTGATTCGAGTCGCGGTCGTAAAATTTAATATGTTTTTATGACCGTTCTAAATCCGACTTTAACTCATTTGAATAAGGTTTAATTTCTTTTGGTATAATATGTTGGCTAGTTATGTATCTTTCTGTTTTCATTCTCTTTCTGTTTTACGACCTACTTGAGGACAGTTTTTAGTTTGTTTTTGTACGGGATTGTGTATCTAGTTGTTATTAATGATCGAAGACAACACCCCATTTCAGCAGATGCGCCTTGCCGAAAACATTTTTAGGGTTCCGTAGCCAAATGGCAAAACACGGAACCCTTATAGATTCGTCATGTCTGTCTGTCTGTCCGTATGTCACAGCCACTTTTCTTCGAAAGTATAAGAGTTATCCTGTTGAAACTTGGTAAGTAGATGTATTATGTGAACGGCATTAAGATTTTCACACAAAAATAAAAAAAAAAACAAATTTTGGAGTATCTCCATACTTAGATTTGAAAGTCAAAATTTTTTTTTTCATCAAACCCGTACGTGTGGGGTATCTATGAATAGGTCTTTAAAAATGATGTTGAGGTTACAAATATCATTTTTTTCTAAACTGAACAGTTTGCACGAGACACTGCAACAAAAATTTCCAACGAATTTTTTTTTTTCGGGCACGCCGCAATCGCGGCGGTAAGACCCCTCTTTGAGGAGTGGCTGGATAGGAGTCACGGCGTCCTGACCTACCGCATGACGCAGGTCCTCACTGGACACGGAAGTTTCGGGAGGTACCTGTGTCTAAGGAGAAAGGAGGAAACGCCTGGGTGTCACCACTGCGAAGATCGCCCGGAGGACACAGTAGAGCATACGGTGCAAGACTGCCCCGCTTGGGCAGAGCACCGACGTGTCCTCACGGCGGCGATAGGCGGAGACCTCTCGCGCCCGGCATTGGTTGCGGCCATGCTGCGGGGCGAGACGGAGTGGGAAGCGGTCGCCTCCTTCTGCGAAGCAGTCATGCTCGCGAAGGAAGAGGCGGGCCGCGTGAGGGAGAGGACAGTGTCCTCCCTCCGCCCCACCCGCAGTGGTTTACACCCACGGCGACGGACGTCGCAAGACGATCTCCGGCCACCGTAGGCGCGGGCATGCGGGCGGCGAGTAAAGGGCAACTCGCTGCCCGACCATGGACCATGCCCGGGTCGACGGCGCGTTGTGTTCCACGCGCGCCTCAAAGAGCGTCAGCAAGATGACGGGGCCCCCCTCTAGAGGGCCGAAGCCTGCCGGGGTCGCGGGACTTATCTCATTACCGTGACCCCGGAATATAAAGGGCTATTGAAGGACACCGTGGATTTTAGTCAGTACAAGTCTGACAGTCCCTCCCGCCCTGCCCGGGGTGGGAGGACTCATTTGATGATTTTACCACGATAAAAAAAAAAACTGAACAGTTTGCGCGAGAGACACTTCCAAAGTGGTAAAATGTGTGCCCCCCCCCCCCCCTGTAACTTCTAAAATAAGAGAATGATTAAACTAAAAAAATATATGATGTACATTACCATGCAAACTACCAGCGAAAATTGGTTAGAACTTTTATATTATTATACTTGCTGCTACGGAACCCTTCATGGGCGAGTCCGACTCGCATTTGGCCGGTTTTTTTTAAATCAGCTTGCAGTTTGTTTTAAACTTTAACTTATTATCGGATGTTAATACCGGAGTTTTTGCAAGGGATGCTACTGCAAGCCTAAATCAGCCGTAAAACCAACGCGTGTAAACGTACCATAACTTCATGTCCACAACGCACATGCGAGTTTTTCTCAAAATATTCACATGCCATGCAACATACTCAGGTTTACATTAATTTTAATATTCTCAGGCACAATATGGTATGGAAGAAGATGATGATGAAGGCTACACGCACCGGGCAACTAACAGCCTAAAGCGCGCCGTATACAGCGGAGCCCTATCAGTTGCCGGCTATTATGAACGCAGCTTGGGCCTCCGTAGGGCTGCGGCCTCGGGGACTGACACTGGCTCATCAAGGACCACTGGTGAGTGGGGTGATTGGAGAATGCTGCTGGACACGGTTCTTTAGAGTTACAATGTTCAAGTTGCATAATTTCACCATATTGTAATACTTTTTCTCATGTCATGTTGAAAGTCAGAAAATCTTTGGAGAATGAAAAAAAAATTGAAGCTTGAATTACAAAAGTTTTGCCCTCTTTGTGTTTTAAATATTTTTAGACCCTCAAAACAGGCGGTTTTAATAGGCTATTTGACTAAAAAAATCTAATTAATCTGTCAGTTAGATTATCAAATAATATTTGACCCGTATTTTTTCTTTTTTTACGCAAACCAAAATTGACGGAGATATGATGCTTTCAAAATTGCCAATATGTCACAATTTAGTACATTTTTTACTGAATTCTGACGTCACGAGCCCCCACTCTCGAGTCTTGATGTGTTACATCTTGGTAAATATTCATTGATTTTACATAAGAAAAAATATGTGTCCGTTATTTTTCAAAACTCTAAATAACGGACTCACTAGATTTATAATTTATTGATACTGTCAAATAGCCTATTCCTGTGTTAGAGTATGACGTTGCCAAACATAATTATAAACTCACACACTCAAACACCCAGACCTGGAATAACTACTTGTTGATCACACATATACAGGGTGAATTTTTCAACGGGGCGTGGATGGCTATATCCGAATCTATAAGGAATACCGAAAAACGTTGAAAGTAGTCTCGAGGCCGATTTTGACGAAAACTAAAACTGCATCATTGGGTTTTAGAAAATTCAATAATCCTGGCCAGGAATCGAAACCGCTGATTTTGGAAAAAAAATCACACCCTGTATTATTACACCATTCGATAGTGTTGCTAATAAGGATCAATTTCTGGGAAGTTATGATAGACGGCAAACTTAAGGGAAACGTCTAATTATGAAAAAAACTGATCAACCTCAAGGCAATGACTGTATTTATCTATTTTTTGTTGTGCTTGCTAATAATTGAATTGCTTACAAAAACCGAAATGGATGAACTAATTCCTGTCCAAAATTGAGATAGTTCACTTCTTCAGTAAATTAACTGAAAAGAACCCATTTCCCCTCATCTTGCATTCACACACCCGATGGCCCACCCAAAGTTAACTTCATACTTCTTAATTGGTTTCAGGCCTCTTAGAGAGGATAGCTCAACTGAATGCTCAGAACACCAGTATATCAAAGACATACTTGTGCAGTGCTGTGGACCACTACGCGAGTACTTACGGAGACAGGGGCTGGGGCTGCGGATACAGGTAAACATCCACAAAACTATTTTCTTTTTAACCAATTTCAAAAAGAGGAGAAGGTTCTCAATTCGACTGTATTTGTGTTTATTCTCATTAAACTTAAAACTAATTAAAACTAATTAAAACTAAAACAAATCTTTTAATGCCAAAAGAGCCTCAGCTCAGCATAGTGGCAGCACAAAGTTTGCCACCTAACGCTGATTTTCAGCTGCAGCCCACGAGTGCCATACACTCGAAATCAAATACGTAAATACTTATATAATTACAATGTGTAAAGTAGAAATACTGAATAATAAATAAATAAATAATTACATGACCGGGATAAATTAAGTGGATATGTGCTAGTCAATGGGGATGGCAACTGGGGAACTAATGGCGCTAGCATAGCTTGTTCCAAGCATCGTCATTGGCTCAAATCTTATAGGTACTTCAAAATAGTACTACCTCATTGGTCGGATTAGGACTTACCAATGGTGGCGCCATCTACAATTAGCTTTGACCGGCCTTCCCCGTTAATATTAATAAAATAAATAAGATGGGTAATATACTAATCAAAAATTACTAGCTTGTAACTAGACACCAGAACCCTCAAATAATTCTTAAAATTGTCCACTCACGTTACGCAGCGTTATCACCTCATAATTTGGAATTTTGATTTCGAAACTAGATTGGTACTGGACAAAGATTGGGACTGGGAATGAGACACATTGTTATTATTTCCTGCTGAGCAATAAAGTCAATCTATCGTAGCTCACTGCTGGATATAGGTGTCTTCCAAGCACCAAATTATCCTGTTCTTCCCATTTCAAATGTAGCCTGAATTTCGTTGTTAACAGGAACATGCAGATGGTGCTATCATCCTTGATGCGTCACCCGCAGTACTCCTCACTGCTGAGCTGCACACTAGAGCGAGAGCGAGAGTGCGACTGCGTGCCGTCCATCCCGCGCCTGCAGCTGCTCGTGGAGAGGGCCTGGCAGCTGGGGTTTGATACACAGGTACTGTACAGTACAGTACATGTTCCCTGCTGAGTGCGACTGCGTGCCGTCCATCCCGCGCCTGCAGCTGCTCGTGGAGAGGGCCTGGCAGCTGGGGTTTGATACACAGGTACTGTACAGTACAGTACATGTTCCCTGCTGAGTGCGACTGCGTGCCGTCCATCCCGCGCCTGCAGCTGCTCGTGGAGAGGGCCTGGCAGCTGGGGTTTGATACACAGGTACTGTACAGTACAGTACATGTTCCCTGCTGAGTGCGACTGCGTGCCGTCCATCCCGCGCCTGCAGCTGCTCGTGGAGAGGGCCTGGCAGCTGGGGTTTGATACACAGGTACTGTACAGTACAGTACATGTTCCCTGCTGAGTGCGACTGCGTGCCGTCCATCCCGCGCCTGCAGCTGCTCGTGGAGAGGGCCTGGCAGCTGGGGTTTGATACACAGGTACTGTACAGTACAGTACATGTTCCCTGCTGAGTGCGACTGCGTGCCGTCCATCCCGCGCCTGCAGCTGCTCGTGGAGAGGGCCTGGCAGCTGGGGTTTGATACACAGGTACTGTACAGTACAGTACATGTTCCCTGCTGAGTGCGACTGCGTGCCGTCCATCCCGCGCCTGCAGCTGCTCGTGGAGAGGGCCTGGCAGCTGGGGTTTGATACACAGGTACTGTACAGTACAGTACATGTTCCCTGCTGAGTGCGACTGCGTGCCGTCCATCCCGCGCCTGCAGCTGCTCGTGGAGAGGGCCTGGCAGCTGGGGTTTGATACACAGGTACTGTACAGTACAGTACATGTTCCCTGCTGAGTGCGACTGCGTGCCGTCCATCCCGCGCCTGCAGCTGCTCGTGGAGAGGGCCTGGCAGCTGGGGTTTGATACACAGGTACTGTACAGTACAGTACATGTTCCCTGCTGAGTGCGACTGCGTGCCGTCCATCCCGCGCCTGCAGCTGCTCGTGGAGAGGGCCTGGCAGCTGGGGTTTGATACACAGGTACTGTACAGTACAGTACATGTTCCCTGCTGAGTGCGACTGCGTGCCGTCCATCCCGCGCCTGCAGCTGCTCGTGGAGAGGGCCTGGCAGCTGGGGTTTGATACACAGGTACTGTACAGTACTAGTGTACTGAATCAGGTTTCAGATCCAAATCCTACTCTTAGTCGAATTTTTTTTTCCACAAAAAATCTATACACAGTCTATTTCGCATGATATTTATACTGATTATTTTAACAGGGTTCCGAACAGCTTGGCTCCAAACTATACAACACGCGGAAATGGATCGGCGCATGCGAAGTAGTCACTGTACTGTCATCGCTCAGGATAAGGTAACTCTTATAATATTAAATAACTCAACCATTAATAAAGGATTTTCTTTACCCAAAGAGATCATAATATGGAAATTCAAGAGCCTTGCAATACTGTCTCAGATATTAAAAAAATACGTACGTCTTCAATGACTTACTCCAGTCATTACAATAAATAATAATCCGAAGCACCGGTAATAACATCGCCCATGTACTCATCATCATCATCATCATCTTCCTGCCCTTATCAAATTTTACTTGGGGTCGGCGCAACACGTTTTTTTTCTTCTATTCTGCCCTATCAGACGTCACAGTATCATTTACTCCTTGTTCATTAATATCATTCCTTAGACAATCCATCCATCTTTTCTTTGGCCTTCCCCTTCCTCTGCATCCATCAACATTCATACTCATCACTCTCTTAGTCGCCATGTACTCAATCTTCTTCTTCTTTGTCCTAGCCTTATACTCAATGAGCTAAAAATAAAAACTACTGAACCAAACTAAATGCACCTAATAAGAGACTAAATGGCGAAATAGCATCAGCGTTATAATTTTTAGGTTTTTATTGATTTTTTAAAAACCGCTTGTCTGATTTCGAT
Source organism: Agrotis exclamationis (assembly GCA_950005045.1). NCBI lineage: Eukaryota > Metazoa > Arthropoda > Insecta > Lepidoptera > Noctuidae > Agrotis > Agrotis exclamationis. The sequence goes on along the minus strand of OX465433.1, from coordinate 3,312,722 downwards.
TAAATTTCATGGGACCTTTCTAACAAAAAAAAAGAATTATTCAAATCGGTTCGTAAGCGACGGAGTAGTGCGTGAACAAACATAAAAAAATGTATAAACATCCGAATTGATAACTTCCTCCTTTTAGAAGTCGGTTAAAAATGGGGTTAACCTCGTGAGAGAAGGTTGTCTCAAAAGTCTCATAAAATCTTGTGTCTGCATCATATGTCATTCAAAGCCACTTTGTCTTGGCCCTGAGATTGGCATTTTTAATACTTCTTCAGTAAATACCAAAGTTCCGTAACAGAGTATCCTATAGTATGTTTAAAACTAATTGAATTTTGTTATTTATAGTGTGTTTGTATTTGTGTGTAGTAAATTGAAGAATGCTTCTCTCCAGATGTCAACTGATAGACTTCCACAAGCCCACCAGTCCAGACGGCAGTCACCCGGCGTTGTTCGACTGGGTGCTGCGGTACTTCACTGAGGACCCCACTGGCTTTAAGGCACCTCTGTATCTGCAGCATCAAGGTAAGATGATGGCATGCGGACGGTGAGTCTCGCCGTCCGATCATGGACTATGCCCGGGTAGAATGCGCGCGCCACTAAGAGCTTTCAGAAATCTGACGGGGCACCCCTTAGAGGGCCAAAGCCTACCAGGGTCACGGGACTGTCTCATCAGGAAACCGTGACCCTGGAACGTAAAGGGCTATTGAAGGATCACCGTGGATTTTAGTCAGTACAAGTCTTGACAGTCCCTCCTGCCCTGCCCTGGGTGGGAGGACTCATTTGATGATTTTACCACGAATAAAATAAGGTAAAATGATGGCCTTTATCAGATATTTGATCGATCCACTTCAGGATACCTTGAATCTCCATCGGTTAGTAGAATGTAGACTGCAACCAAAAGCTGATTATTTCTAAACTAGGTGTTTCCAGTGTGTCCGCCCGTTATAACTCGAAATATGTCCTACGGGAACATAAATTCGGGATAATAACTATCCTATATTGTCATCCAGGTTAAAAACTGTGTGTGTAGTCAGTTTCATCCAAATTCGTTCAGTATTTTTTGCGTGAAAGAGTAACAAACTCACACAATATGTACTTACTAATAAACTTTCGCATTTATAATATCAGTAAGATTCTCTTTTTTACCCGACTGCGCGACGCAAAGGAGGGTAATGTGTTTATCAGTCTATGTATGTATGTATGTATGTTTGTTTCTATGTGGCGTTCTAGAGACATTTGGTCTCTAGAACGCCACATAGAAACAAACAGCGTAGGCCGATTTTGATAATTCTTACGTCGATCGATTCGTCTTAACGTTGATTTAAAGTTATTTAACAAAACAATCATTCTCGCTAATTTTCTTACTTATTGATTTAAGTTTTTATTTCAAGTATAAACGATAAATACAAACAAAAAAATAGTGAACAATGAATCATAACTAAAAAGTATAAAATAATTTAAAGAAAAACAAAAAACCCGACTGCGTAAAAACTTATTTTAAAAAATACACGAAAAAACCAAAATGAAAGAAACAAGCCCAACAGAACAGCAGGAAGAAGCAGAACAGAACGACTCACAGTCGGGGCCCATTCAAATTTTACCAATTTAATCTTCCCAAGGGGCCCTGACTGTGAGTCGTTCTGTTCTGCTTCTTCCTGCTGTTCTGTTGCGCTTGTTTCTTTCTTTTTAGTTTTCATTTAAGTTAATTTTTTCACGTATTTTTTAAAATTAGTTTTTACGCAGTCGGGTTTTTGTTTTTCATTATTTTTATTTTCTGGGTAATAACCACCCCAAAAATTACATACTATTTTTTACCAGTACACTTAATAAATTAGAATGTATTTTTCAGGTCACTCGCGAACAATAATAGGGTACGAGAAACACAAAGACGGCAAGGCGACGCTATTAGTGTTAGATCCTTCACATTCGCCCGCTCAAGTGAGTATACAAGGTGTAACTGAAATAGCTGAAAACTCAATAATTTTGTGAACACATATATATATATATATATATATATGGTTAAATTATACAGATGTTTTTAAATAAATTGTGGTCCATACTATGTCCCGCCAAAAGTCATAAAAAAAATTAAAATCTTACTAAAATATTGTTCCATAGCTCTTGTGTTCATGAGCAATTGTTTAAAGATGACCGTAATTGCAGAATCAAATCAGTTCTGTAAACTTGTAAAGTTCTACACAGTTAGACTGTGCAAACATTTTTTTTTTCTTTTGTGTTTCACAAAATATTTTTACGGGAGAAAAAAAGAAGTCTTGATCGAAATGTTTTTTTTTTTCGTGTTTTCCACGACAATGATCTACGACTTTTGTTGAGCCCACACTGCGCTGTTGCGCTTTTTGGGGGAGGCCTATGTGTAGCAGTGGACTGCAATAGGATGAAATGAACTACACGAAATTTCCCCATCGTATTTAATTTGATCTTGTATACAGGGTGAATTTTTCAACTGGGCTTGGATGTATATGTCGCAGAGATATGATAAAAACAGAGGAGGATTTGATCAAATCCCTTTGAGATTGATGAAATCCCGGGAAATGTTAAAATAACAACACGATTTTATCATTTCCCTAAACAAATCTAGTCAACCTAATCAACTCGGATTTTGATTAAATCTTTGTCATGTCCCTGGGACGTATACATCTGAAATTATGAGGAATATCGAAAAATATTGAAAGAATTCTCGAGGCCGATATTAACGAAAACTAAAACTACATCATTGGATTTTAGAAAATTCGATAATCCTAGCCAGAAATCTTACCCAATGATTTTGGAAAAAAAATCACATCCTATATTATTACACCATTCGATAGTGTTTGTTACCAAGGATCAAATTCTGGAAAGTAATGATTTACGGCTAACTTCATCTGGTTCGATTCCTGGCCAGGATTATTGATTTTTCCAAAATCCAATAATGCAGTTCTAGATATCACCCACGCCCAGTTGAAAAATTCATCATGTATACGAGGTGTTAAAAAATCAACTATTGGAATTTCGTGTGCGTACTCGGTATCAAAAACCAAGTACTTACATTCCAAAAATACATTTTTTTTCAAACATTTTTTTGACCATATTAATGAATTTGGTTGCTCTTTGGGGTCGTTCACCCGTGTGTAGCGTTCTCAGCGGATTCCAACTTTCCCATCACATTTTGCAGACTTTGGACTGGCAATTTATCGAAATACTTACAAATAACTTATTTTATTGGCCGTATTAATAGGCCAAAAGAAAAATGGTTGAAAAAAATTATAATTTTTTTTTTGGAATGTACTTAGTTTTTGATACCGAGTACACACACGAAATTCCTGCAGTTATTTTTTTAACACCCTATATTATATCTGGCATTTTTAAATAATCATATTGAGTGCCTTCGAGGCCCAAGAATTTTTTATTCTTTTTATAATAACACTATTATTACAATACTTCTAGGTTCGACAGGTGGTGTGCGGCAGTTCGTCCGTGTGTTCGGCAGCGCTGCGACTGTTGCGGCGCGGCGCGGCAGCGCTGCGGGCCAAGCAGTACCAGCTGCTGTGTGTCAGCGGGGTCATCAGCGATGATAATGAATATGAAGTACGTTAACATCTTATGCGCCTGCCAGACTATGCTCCTTGCGCTGCTCATCGCTATGCTCCTCGCGCTGCCGTGATTTGCCGCGATGTTGCCCTCTCTGCCCACACACTGCTCTACTCGCGCAATTAATTGCGACGCTCCTCACTTGTTATTTGCCTTGGTGAGACGATGGACGTTGAAACGGTGGCAGCGTGCGCGCTATGCATTTTTAGTATAGCTAATTATATTAATGTGGTAAAAAGAAATATAGCGCGATTATGTGGCCAGCAACTCGCACTCGTATTGCCGGTCCTTTGACTCGCGCGCAAAAACCGACAAAATAGGGAGCAGTGGGCAGGACGAGGAGCATGACGTGTGGCATGACGAGTAATGTTGCCACACTATGTCTCTGCCTCCTTTCCTCGTTACTTCCCATGCCACTCGTCGAGTGTGTGGCAGGCGCATTACTAATACTATAAGTGATTTCATTGTTACGCTTACGTTAGGTCTGGGCTGGGACGTTAGGTCAGGGTCGCAGCAAAAGGAAGAAGTTGTAAGACGAAGAAGAAGAAGCTCGTGCATACTATTCCTAGGAAATGTAAACAATTCCGAAGCTTTTTAGGAAATGTATTAAAAAGTGTTCAGGTATACGGAGCCCCGCTACGCGGGGCTCCTTTTTCTGCGTAGGTTTAAAGGAATAGAACCAAACTGAACCACTGGATGCCCAAGAGTTATTGATGCCTTTCAAAGTAGACGAGGTTCAGTTTCGTTAGGTGTCACACATTTTCGGGCAATTTTAGGAATTACATACATTTCCTAGGCATTGTATACAATGAGTGATTACATACATTTCCGTTAACACACACATAAACTATTTTTTTCCATGGTGGTAGACAGAAACAACAGTACCCATACCATGAGTTGTAATTACGATACTCGATCATCGATATCGCCCGCGTTTGTCGCTCTCATTGGCCCGCTCCAAGGTTGTATGAACTCTCAACCAATGAGAGCGACAAACGCGGTCGATGCGTATGATCGAGTATCGGAATGACAACTCATGGTATGGGTTCAGAATACTTAATAGGAGTACTACAGAAATTTCACTTCCCAAAAACAATCAAACAAATGTAAAATCTATGTGCGAGAGAATAGAGTACATTTTAACTGGCAGCCGCATCGCCCAGGTACTTTTATAATAGCCTACACTTCCCGAGCGCAAGCAAAACTGTACTGAATTGCAACGCGTGAGAGTTTATTTAGGTTTACCTGACGCTAACGTCACATCAAGGTCAACGCTCGCCGCGCTCAATAGGGTTGCAACTTGCGAGTTTAAGAGGCACTGTTGGGTAGGTAGGTGTATTTTATGCATTTGTTAAATTACATTTTTTAACATAAATGCTTTTCTTCGTATTTTATTATCTACACTTTTACTTGTACGTAATCACAAGGAACAAAAATAAATGAGATACGGAGCGCATGCGAAACGGGCGACGCGCGACAACGACTGTTACGGCCACGACATCGTGGCCCCCGCATCTACTTGCATTTTCATACTTACACTGCGGAGTGCGCCAGGCCTGGTATGGGTACAGAAAGCCACCTGCTGCAATCCTTACTATACTCCTTTCACCTCGTTTACGTTCATGCACCAGATGGCCTACCATGACGTCTTAAAGCGAGGGTTAATCCTGTGCGTGGACGAGGTGGCGCTAGACGACTTGTATTGTATAGCTCTGTCTTTTTCACTCACTGAAACAATGGTAAACGCCTGGTTTTAAGACGTCATAATACGGCCGCAGGCAGGGTTGGCATGTTTAAAACAAGTTGTTTTAAAACACCTGTTTTAAACAGTGTTTAAAACAGTTTGAAATTAAACAGTGTTTTTTATTACACGTTTTAACTACTTTTCATGGCGGATGAATGCCTGTAAAATGAAAATAAATTAATATTCAGGGGTCTTAATAGCTTGACATTAAATAATTTGAGTGTATGCCCCTGCTATGTCACATTTTTTAACTTTTAATAGCATTTTAATGAAATAATAATACTTCAAAACATTAGAAAAAAAAAACAGTAGATGTTTTTTTTCTTTGATATTTTTTTGTAAATATTTCATTACAAACAGCGAATTTGAAAAGATCTAGTCTAGAAATGAAACATATAATTTATTTATAAGTTAAGACGTCGAGCCATAGTCGAATTAATTTGAAAAAATGACCGAAACAAAAAAAAAACACTTGTTTAAAACAATTTGAACAGTTTGTTTTATAAAATTTAAAACCCTGGCCGCAGGTCATATAAGCACCCGGTTGCTTAGACCAGCGCAGTCTTGCTCAACAACATCGGATGTTTCATCCTTTTCTTAACGTCTTATGGTAACGTTGTCGCCATCTATTGTAGAAGTATCAAACTACTACACCCACACGTTGACATTTCGATCTTTTCTTTCCACAAAAACAGCCGTTAATGCGTATAAAATGTTTTAAATTTAAGATTCATTTTTGAAAAAAAAAACTTTTTTTATTTCAGTTACTTTAACTTCTACAAAATGTAATCTTAAATAAAGGCTTATAAGTTTATATTTTCCAAAAAAAAAACTAAACAAATTGCATTTCTCTTCCAGGCCAGCAAAGTCCTCCAATCAGTCCGCATCCCATAGGACAGGTGAGAGGGGACAGTCCCCACTCCACGAGCAAGTTTTAACACAACACTCCACCACAAGACACAGCAGGTTCATAGCTAACCATAGCTGCTCAACTTATGGACTTTACCAATGACGCAATTCGATCCAACTACAAGTGAAAATCATACTTACCACTACGACATATGACATAGAACACGTTCTTATCTTCGGGTAGATGAAAAACAAAACACGCTCGCCACGACGACGTCAAGTCAATCGAATTGCATCATTATTTCTTAGTAGCAAGGTCGATTTTCATTTTCAGTTAGTAGAAATTTTAAATCGCACGTTTCGCGACATGGGTAAAGTTTCTTATTCATTTGCTCTATTTTTAAGCCATTTCGTTCTTAAAATTACAAGTTTCCGATATATTTTGCACTTCGATCTTTAGAAAGAGACGGCTTCGTCAAGCGTTGTCTTTTTCGCACTTACAAGAACTAACTAGCAACGTGTTTAAATTCGGTACGTTTGTTAGTTTCAAAACATAATTCTATAAAGTGCCCCGTAATTAATTTGCTGTGGTTATAATAAAAACAGAAATAGTATTTTTTTATTAGTTATGAATCTTGATAAATAATGTTGTGATTAAAAAACATTTAACATAATAATTCCTCTATTTTTTTTTGTATTTTTTAAACACACCAGAGTAGCTAATTTATTTCACCTTTTATAAATCCAACCTTAATCCTTTTCACTCTAAACTAATTTAACTTAACTCATGTCAATGGAAAATTGCAATAATTTTTGTATCATACAACCCTATTGTTATTGTTTTGTCAATTATTATTATTATTATAAATTTAAAAAAAAAACTTCTTCTATGCTTCCGAATGCGTCAATATAAGTCAGTAGGCAAAAAAAAAACCGTAATTTAGGTAAATCATTATAAAAGCAATATAACTTCCAATTTAACTAAATTATTCTGTAGTTAGAATCAAGAATACGTCGTTTTAATTTAAAACTTATCAATAAAAAATACCGTCATCTCACAATAGTCAATTCAATTTAAAAATCTAAGTAGTCCGACACCAAAATTATAAAAAATATGGACATGTATTCTTTATTTTTTTACCCAAAAGCAAAATTGATAAAGATATAACGCCTTTAGAATTTTATTGGCAATACGTCACAAGTTAGTACAATTGTTCTGGGTTCTGACGTCACGATTGTGATTCGTTTTTCTTTAAATAGTCCAGTCAATGGGGACAAAAAAGAAGGCAAAGCCTGCCTTGCATTATAATATGGTGTAGTTTTATTATAAAAAAGTGACATAAAGTCAACTGTTGAAGCAATAAGTGAAAAAGAAAAAAAAATTGCCCTCTTAATCCAAGATGGCGGCTAACGCAGACACCCCTCGAGGTCGAATACTCTCATTTTTTATGAATAGCATATACTTAAGCAATACAAATTAAAAAAAAAAAACTATACCACCTTTTGTAGGGCAAAAATCTCCGTTGACTGGACAAAAAAATATTCATTGATATAACAAAAGAAGAAGTACGTATCTATTATTTTTCAAAACTAAGTAGCGGGCTAATTAGATTTGAAATACATTGCTGTCAAAATGAATATTTAGCTTCTTCCATGTAAAAATATATACCTATAAAAAATGTAACATAAATAAAATATTTCAAATATTGACGCATAATGTTATATTTTCAAACTAATGTACTCTAGACTCTATAGAATAAATTTTAAGTATTACATACCCTACATATACCTAAAAATATAAGAGGCTTGATACTTATAAATACTTAAAAATAGATTATAATTTTAATTTGTATTGAGCAGCTAATTCATGTGCCTACACCGTTATATTATTATTCCGTAAAATAAAACTTTAAAATATGTATTAAATTGTAAATAGAAAATTTTCCCCTTTTTTTCATTTCACTCTGAAATATGTAACTACTTTTCTATTCAATTCTAATTTAGTTTTTCGTATTTACCTTCATATTTTTTACCAATCTCATTATTAGTTAAATATAAAAAATAATGGTTATAATTCCAATTAAGACTTAATAGTAGATTAAACCATTGCTTAAATAAAAAAATCAGCTTGCAAAGCTAAATTACCACAACGATTATAATTTTATCTACTTTGCCTACCCTATATGGCGTAAAAATAATGTATAAAAAACAAGTAACAGTAAAAAAATAGTTTTATACCAAATTAGCCGGTGATTTCACGAAACATCTAGTCTTAGTGTAAAGCAGTTCGTAAATTAATATAGTTAAATAATTATGCTTTCAAGACATTGCCTTTGAATAGTTATAGAAATATCTGTGGAATAGATTGAGCTTTTATCAGATCCAGCTGTAAAGTTGAATTTTGAAGAAAGAAAAATTCAGCTGCAAGTGGGATTTGAATTAATTCTTTCCTCAAAAATCATCTTTTCGTTTATGCGTTTAAAAATAATTACATCAAGCTATATTTTGATTTCATCAGAATAAGGTGTACTTAACTCCACATTTCTTTTATTTCTTTAAAAAAGTTTCCCAAAGGATCCCTTCTGTATCGTGGGTGTATTTACAAACATTTAAACTCACATACACAAACACTCGGGCTCGAAATAACTACTTGTAGATCATATAAATATTCGTTCCATGAGAGAATCGAACCCGCGACACGCAGTGCAGCTGCCAATTGCTCATCCACTGTGTCAACAGTGCCGTCAAATTTTAACAAAAATTGTCTATGAGGAATTCATAAATTGACATAAATAGATAATAAGTACAATTCTTTCTCCGCTTTGAAAACATTTGCATTGAGTAATCAATAAAGTTGATTGTAAAAGTGGTTGAAAAAGTTGTCTGAACAAGCACTAATATGTTTACCTTTCAAATTTTTTTAAACATATTTTATGATAGAGCTGGAATGTCAAAACGGCCTCAATCTATTCCAAAGTCTAAATGAATAACCTTAGAAGCGAATATCGCGAAAATGTCTACATTACCCGGTCAGTATGCGTTCATTCAGTTATATTGGATTCACGTACACTAACCGGGCAATGTGAACATTAACCTTACACATATACAGTCGATATAAATATTAAATAGATATTGTTTAAGTACATAATACCGTCAGGGAAATTAATTGTTAGGCTAGTTAACAATCTACATCAATTTGTCCACAAAACTGTCAAAAAGTGACAGTTGTTTGTCGACAACTGTCAAAAAATGACAGTTGTTTGTCGACTACTGTCAAAAATGGCCGTTTTTTTGTCGACAACTGTCAAATTATGACAGTGACGGTATAAATATACGGCCTTTTAAGTAGGTAGTTAATTTTGCTTAACAATTAATTCTCCTAACTACATATTCCGTGGCTTGTAAAACACACAGGATATTAGTTATTTTGCACATTGTTGGGAGTTCCTAAAGGGATTGAGTAGGTACCGTAAATTATAGAGTTTTTAACGAAGAAGGTGCTTTTATTTACCGTTTTACTTTTTATGTAATAAAGCACAGCTTTGGACACGCCTATTCCAAAATGCCTAAAACTGTTGTAAATTTTTAACTTTTTGTGTTTTTTTTTTGTTTTTGTAACATTTTAACTTTTTTTGAATATTTTTATTATTATCCTGTATTGCCCCATTGCTGGGCAAAGCGTGGGCCATCAATATCTTGAGGCCTGTGTCCAAACAGTGGAAACATTAAATGCTATGTTGGAACATCTATAAAAATTAAAATGTTACAAAATAAAAAAAAAAACAAAAAAAAACTTTTATTCACAATTGGCTTAAAACGTTACCTTTTATCTTTATACCTTGTTAATTATGTCAATTATATGTAAAAAAAAAACTTACAAATTTTCTTCTATTAAAATCGTCTTTTTTGTTAATTCGTCTACTAAGTGTTGTTTGACCAAATTGTTGTTTAAGTGTTTAAAAAAATTGTTGTAAAATACCTATTATTTCTAGTTCTATTTCATGTACTTTTTGGAGTTTATTTAATTCTGTGGTATCTTTTTTTAGCTTGTTTTGTTTTATGCAATCTGTTCAGCAATACTTACTTAATTAACGGTACTTAATTAATTTTTATTGCAATACACCTATAAATTCTTACTGCCTAAAGAGAAATATTGTTGTGACTGCTTTTTTAGCATCGAGACTTCTGTGATTTACCTATTTATTAATATTTCTTAAATCTATGATGATCAAAACTTCATCATTATCCAAAGGTTGATTGATATACACAACTAAAGGCACTAAGTCTATTAAGACGCCTATTTATTTAATACTTCAATCCAAATCTTCTATGAATAAAAGCAACGACCATTAATAACTAGACGCCTCATGCACGATCTGACTAACGAAAATTATTCTGCCAAGTCGCTGAGGTACGACGTAAGCGAGGGGGAGGGGGTACTGCGTTCTGATTGGCTAACGGGACGGGGTACTGCGTTCTGATTGGCTAACGGGACGGGGTACTGCGTTCAGATTGGCTAACTCAAGGTCAGTGCGACGAGGGGACTCACAGGAGTGGTCGAGTCACGACGGTTATAAGACTTTTTTACCTAATGTGTTGACAGACATCGGTCGCCTGTGATTAGGAATCTAGATATAAATGGTCGTTGAATAAAAGAGAAGGGTAACTTACTCACTCATCACGAAATCTCAGAAACTACAAATCAAATCATTTATTTGTCAAAAGACAAAAGTAAAATAAAATAGTTTAAAAATAGTTATGGTGCTACAGTCACAAGACATAAAAACTGTGAAAGTACTGTAGGTATCCATTCCAAAGCGGAGATCTCTCTGGATAAGAACGGGCAAGAAACTCCATGGACACTCTTTTACAATCGCCAAAATTATAACAGAACCTTCGTTACATCATTCAAATTCAGATGGTACATTATGTGAGAACGATGTAGCAATTAAAATGTGTCCATAAGAAGTATAAAAAAGACAATTCACGATTAGATAAAATTTTAGATAATTAAAATAAACCGTGGCTGCTAAGAGATGACCAGTCACGATTGATAGCGCCCGTTCACGAACATGACAAATTCATCAGCATCATTCAGCTCAACCATTTTGAAGGGAGCTAAATGATCCGACACACGCGTCACCATCTGCGAGACATTTGAGTGAGCATGACATATTCTCAACCGCCAGGGTCATTCAAGTCATTCAAAGACGTGGGTATCTAGTCATTGAAAGCTATAAAGTACATGGTACAATGAATGTACACACAAGGCCTGCTGTGAAACTATCATAACAAGTCCTAGGAGTGTGAAAATTTGCATGAGGCGCGCGATTTAAATGTTATGTATCTATTTTATACTTAAAACGATTTGCTCATTGAACAAGATCGACTAAAAAAAACAAAAACTTTATTTTATGACAACGAATTATTTGGAAGAGACTATTCCTAATTTTGAACTACTTGTATCTCATTATCTCAAGTCTTAGATAGACCTACCGGAGTCACGATACTCTCTCAACGCGGTACCGCAGCTCTGGAAAGTAAAGGGCAACTCAAAGAACAGGGTAGTTTTTAGTCAGTATGCAAATAATTCCTACTTTTATTGAAACTTTTGAGTAAATTACTTTTTAGCCCTGTTGTGTATAAAATGCTTAAATTTTGTAAATATTTTTCCCATCACAGAATGAAATGAACTCTTAAAAACTACAACGATAGAAAATTGTAAAAAACTTTTAAATGTGAACTAATTGGATGTTTTCTTAATTAATATTAATTGGTGTTATTGAATGTTGGGAACAAAATAGATGGGTCGCTGTGAGATGAAATGTATGGCGGCAATGGCTTGGAAATTATGTATGAAATAATATGTTTGTATGACAAAGATAGAGGCTTAAAAAAACCGTTTTATTACTTTGTATGTCTTGCAGGAACAATTAATTTAATGCCTAATCTTTATTTCGATAAGGATTCTGTTATAATTCGAAACTAAACGAGTTTCCTGAGAAGTGAGAGAATATAATTGTGTGCTACACACATTCGGGTTGGCATAATTGTGTACAACCGTTTGGCACGTGCCGATATGTGTAATTACAAAAATATTGCAGAAATGAATTCATCTCTCCTGATTTGCTGTGCCCAGAACCGATATCGATCATAATTATTTATATTATACCTATGTAAAGTATTGTGCCGACCCGAAACCAGTGTGTACCATTCCTAGTCGTAGATGCAAAATACTTTTTTATTTTATCAAGCACCAAAATCACCGCTTCAAAACACATGAAAAAAAAATGTAAAATAATTTGAAAACTTATCTCAATCCTAATCAAGTTGTTGTAATCAATTATTTAGTGAAATCAAGTGGAGAATATTTTTAATAAGTATACAATAATGTCAGTCAATAGTTTATATAGAATCAGTCTGTAAAAACATCATTTTACTATACACGTTGACTTTTTTGTGGGTTTAGAAGTTTTTTTTAAACCTTAAGAAATTTACCAAATATTTTCTTTTTTTTGTCTATTTAAAGTCTACATAAATTTTCTTGTTCATGAAATCAAGTGACTCAGTGATTTCTGCATCGTCTAAAGCGGTACTATTTTTTGCTCTTGCTTTAAAAATAAATGTTTATTAAAATAAAATAAAAAAATATTATTTTCCTGAATTCAATAAACCGTTGTTGTTATAAGTACGTTTAGTAATTTAAAAGGGAATATGTGTTTTTATGTGTCTGGCGCAAGCAATAAATCCACAAAAAAGTCAATTTGTTTTAAATAAACAGTTAAAGCCAAGAATAGAAAGTGTTCGTGCGTGTAACAGAGACGGTGATACATGCTTTAGTACAAATGCTAAGGGTAAGTCAGTTCGTGCTGTTACATTTAGTTAGTTATATTGTACCTTCGTGTCCTAACTGTAGCGAACAATTCGTCGCGTTCATATGTCACGAATGATCGTCACGTTCATATGTCACGAATGATCGTCGCGTTCATATGTCACGAACGGGTTCGCCGAATAAAATGCAACTCGAATGTTCGCTTTGGTGAAGACGTGGTCTTAGTTCTATTAGGCGGGCACTGAGAAATAACGATGGCTTTATTTACTGTAAAGTTAGTAAATCTGGGCATAAATTAATTGGGCAACATTGTGCCCGGGCAAGAAAAGAAATATGTCATGGAAAAATATGAGCAATTTCTCAGGATATTTGCTCATTATTTCTGGTCTCGAAAAACATTTTAAAAATAAAGCCTTCGGTATATATTAGTGTTCTAATAACCCTAGTCATAGCTAATATTAGGAATGCTATCTCGATAACCGTGATGTTAAATAGTTTTGTGTACGGAAAAAAAGCTAACGAAAATAATATAAGTGAACATTCATTCACAAAATATGTGCAAAAGAACTCAAAATTCATTAATAAAATAATCCATGTTTATTTCAGTATGTAAAATAATTATAACATCATAGTTATCCAAATAACATTTCCGTTTTAATTCAATTAATTATAAAATGCACTCATTCTTGTGATATTTACTGAATACTATATCTCACTAATTCATGTTTTATTCATAAAAAATATCGCACATTTTGATATTACTGTGAAACTTATGAAATGTGTAACATTTTTCGTGTGCTGTCAAAATGTGTGGTAGAAAGAAAATTAATTGTAAAAATGCTTACGTTTCACTGATGTAATGATAGACAAAAACCTGTGATAAGACGATGTCTAGTCACTACACTCACTGTTAGATTTCATCGCTATGAAAACAACATGAAGTTATACAGAACCTAATTCTATAATAATAAATACTTCAATATCTAAATAAGATAACTTTTAAAATCTAAAGAGTCGAAGCATTTTTCTTTTAAAAATAAAATACTAAACTTGGTATTTCTTTTTTTATAGAAATTCCAGATAAAATTTAACTTTACATTTATATTCTGTCACCAGATATTTTAATTCTGTGTAGTGAAAAATGGCGCTAGACATCACTAGCTCCATCTCTTTCAACCACTGTAGTAAATTTTGGTTAATTAATATTAACCAAAACTTAATCAATATTAAAAAGTGATAAATAATCATCATTTATCGCTGAATATGATTACTTTCTTCATTTATCCGTTATTGAGATTGAAGATTACAAGTTGTATCTAATCTTGATCAATTATTATCTGCTGGTCTATAATGGCGACGTTATCAACGTTGCTAATTTTGTATAAAAAAAATGTAATAAAATTCTTAATATGGAATATTTTATTCTATTGCTCGAACTATAGAATATAATTTTCTAAAGAACAATTTTAGCAACATTGATCTTAGCACGTTGATAAAGATTTTAGATCCTCTGGTTACTTTTTACCCAAGTCTCCTTGGTAAAGTCTTTGCAATCTTCTTTGCTTTTTTGTGAAAGTATGTATTTGTGATGTTTTCCTAGCGATGTAAAGTATGTAACATAATAAGTCGGAGCTGTAATCAGTCACCATGCCTTGTAACGGTAGTGAGAAGCGTGAGCTTCGTAGGGACAGCTAGGCTGTGCTAACATGTAATGTTTCTTCAATAAACATATTGTAAGTTACCCAGCATTGAGTTTTATTACTTACCTACCTGCATGCCTTCATATTACTTGAATATTGTACAGTCAGCTGCAGATAAAAGTAACCCCTTTTGGAGTAATGTTACTACCAAAGGGGGTAACTTCTATAATGCTTTTTTATCGTGGTAAAATCTTCAAATGAGTCCGATAGGGTCAGTGCACACCAAGAGCAGAGCAAAGCAGAGCATTTTCTGAGATTATTGAAAAAAATATCTTATGGTTATTATCATACTTCCCAAAATTGATACACGCCCAAATTTGATGCTCGACAATGCTCGAGCAAGCCGACTGCGTGTTCGAGCATGCATTCTACATGCACGAGCAGCGGCGCGCCGCCGCTCGCGCCAGTCAGTCAGTGTTGCCGCAGCGAGAAAACCGTTCGGACGTATGACTATGAACCTATCAAGCACGCCCGCTCGGCAACCCAGACCATATTTAACAGAGATGGCTCGCACATGGTCGAGCATGCCGCCTGCATGCTCAAGCAGTAAAAATTTTGGTCGACCATGCGCGAGCATTTTGCAGTTCGGTCTGCGCTGACCCTTTTTCAGCAGTGCTAGGGTCAGCGCACACCAAGAGCAGAGCAGAGCAAAGCATTTTCTGAGATTATTGAAAAAAATATCTTATGATTATTATCATACTTCCCAAAATTGAATAAGTACACGATTTGGTCGAGCATCATTCAATTTTGCGAAGTATGATAATAATCATATTTTTTTCAATAATCTCAGAAAATGCTCTGCTCTGCTCTTGGTGTGCGCTGACCCCTAAGGTGCGTCGCTCACTGGTAAGTCGAAGCGACGTCGCCGTCGCGTTAGCGGCGGGTCGGCGTCGCAGCACGCGCGCTCTGCCATTCATTTGTAAAGAAAACCTTGTTGCGGCGTGCCTCTTATGCGCCCGCGCCTCAACTGCACCTCGACTGTTCATCGTGTGAGCGACGCGCCTTAGTGTACAAACTAATAGAATTATGTTTTAAGTCAGTTTTTTTTTTATTTGTTTATTGATTTAGCTTTATTTCCACCCACAAGGTGGGCAGACGATCTTATGAAGACCACAGGATCACGCTGGATGTAATCCGCTTCCAACCCGTCGTCCCGTCCTATTGGAAGTCTATAGGGGAGGCCTATGTTCAGCAGTGGACGTCTTACGGCTGATATGATGATGATTGATTTTGGTTGGAGAAGGAAGAGAAACCACAATACATTTTGGTAAAATCTTTATTTTCAAAAAGAAAATGGTTCACAAAATTACAGAGCTGTCATGAGACATAACAAATGTTGCCTTTCACATGCATTACATTATAATTCGAAAAAAATACATAAATATTGCCTAACATTACCTTATTTCATTACGCGCTGAACACATGCAATTACATTCATTCGGTTTACTGAATTCGTCTTTCCTCTGTACATAATATATAAATAATTCTGTCTTAGTAACAATAATAATGAATTTATTGCCATACATACAAAGTTATTCAATAAAACATTACGCGACTTTCAACCGGTCTACTTTTTTATTCGATATGATAAAGCTTTGCTTTTCTAAACAAGATACCAAACTGCACTGGCCTCACGTGGTTTATATTGGCCCTCTATCCCCCCACAAGCTTGGTTGATCTCGGCCCACACTCCCACATTAAGAGAACAACTTATTTCCTTATAATTTACTTTATTGTGGAAGTGTGTTGCAAAATCTTTTACATAGACTATGGATAAAAAAATTTGGAATTATCTTTAAACGTTCCAGCATCAAATTATATGCAAATATCAAAAAATGAAGCTTTTCAAACATAAATACTCTAAAGTAGAATATATTTTGTTCCATACGATCTTAACTTAGTGTGATGTGTTTACATCATTATTTAACTTAAACTTAAGAACTAACTACAAAAGAGATTTATTCGAAAAACACCAGTTTGATAGCAGTAAAAACACTTGTTTGTAAAATACTTGATAGGTACGATAAGTTTATAAATACCTACATAGATGTTATTATGGTCACTTTTCTTAGATTAATTTTCAAAAATATTAACGTTGTGTTTATGAAATCAAATGGGCAATTTTATTCCTGAAACTATTTGTAACTTAATAGATTTTTGTTTGGATGACAAAATAACAATTTCGAAAACTACCGCAAATTAGTGACAAAGCTTTCTAAAAAAAAAATTTTCTATATTATTTTACGAAAACGGTAACGTGCTTTGCTTTACTTTTAAAATACTTGCGACACGTCGATATAATTGAAGTAAATATATAAATAATAATACTAAAATAAAAATAATAAAACTTAAACGGTTTTCTACACGATCATTGGCACGCTAGTCCAATAAAACATGGATACTGGAAAGATTTATTATCGTCCTAAGCTTGGCGATGTTTAAAATATAGAAAAGAAATGTTTCTATTTTTGGTGTTATACGGGTCGAGGCATAAACCTCAGACAAAAACAATTGAATTGTATGGAAATAACTTTGTCTATTCGTGGTAGAATAGAGATTGAATGTGGCACAGATACGCGCGCAATTTTTTGAAAATGATAGAAAGATATAATAATCAATTCTTGTGATATGATCGTGTAGAATAAATAACCTCAAAATTAAACATAGTTATAAATATGAGACATATACAAAGATAAAACAAAAATAACATACTGCAAGTTTCCACAGACAAGCTTACTTAATTACGTTTATTATTTATTTTTTTATAAAATGTACTCTATGGACTTAGTTACCCTGCAATCGTTGGAAGGACACGGTCGATTGTCTGTGGAAATTGTTTATGGGAATAGACGGATTCACTATGGTACATAATAAGAGCTTTGATACAATAAATAGCTTAGAAAACGCAAGTACATAATTTATACCAAGTCTTTTACAGTACCTTTTTTCAATTTATATAGGTAATTGATATTAAGGACATGACACAGAAAGCCTTCAGGCTTTCAGTGACCTAGAATTCAGAATACATTATGTCACTATGGATTTTGGACAAGTGCCAACATTACAGTGACCTTTATTCTTTTTAAAATAAGGTTGATATTGTCGTTGCTGCAAAAGGACTGTAAGATGAAGTATTTAATTCTTAAGCTTGCTATGAGACAGAATATAAATAAATAATATTTTAACATAACATAACTATGTCATGATGGAATTATGTCTTATAAACTACATTATTATAATTTTAAAGAATAACTCTAGTTACAAAAGAATCCGTCTATTACGTAATAGTACAAAAATGGACAAAAAAAAACGAAATCTTTACGAAATACTGATTGTAATTTAGGAACTACAAAATAGCCGTAAAAAGATTCGAATATGATTTAATTTTCAGTACTTCATACGGGTAAGTTCTGGGTGATTCGTTAAATGAGAGATATAATATACTGGGGACGTTGTAGTAGAACTAGAAATCATGAAAATTAACAACTTTTTCTATGAGACTAAAATATGAAATCGAAAAAGATTGATACAGTTAACTAGCTGTAGTTTGCAAACTTTGAAACCGAAAATTTTATTCTGAAAATTGTGTATCTTTGATTATTACACATTATATTTTAAATAGGCAGCATAAATAAAATGAAACAGATTTTCAATTTATTTATGCTTACGTTAGAGTATTGAAAAATTAATGGACACGTTTTTTTTAAACCTCTGAATATTGATAAAGATAAAACACTTCGAAATTCGGGAGTGGAAGCTTATGACGTCATAACGCCTGTAAAATTATACCGACCGAGTGACACGTATTGTGATTATTACAAGCGTTGTATCTTCGCCAATTTTGGTTTACATAACAAAAGAAAAAATACTGATCAAATATTTTTGATAATCTAACTTTCAGACTAATTACAATATTTCAGTAAAATAGCTTATTATGGAACAGCTTTTACTTTTCAAAGATTTCAAAATTTAGTCTAACAGTAAAAGTTATTTTTACCTCTTAAAAGTATAAAAAAACTGCCCTTAAATTACATCCCTCGTAGAACAAATCACCCAGTTCATACAATTTGGAGAGCATACGTTTATAAAGGACACTAGCGAAGTAACCATAGTAAATTGATGCCATAGACAAATTCTCTTTATCACAGCTGTTAAAATGCACACAAAAACAATGCATCCTCCCTTGTAATAAAGCTAAGTGCGAACATGGCTTAATGGTGGTCTTACTGATGTGGTGGGGTTATTATTTTATTATGGATAATATTTTTGTGTGTTCCAAAAATCTTAAGGTACATCTATGTATGCATTTCTAAAATATTGATCTTAAACCCGTTTAATTGTTTTACTATAATTAAACTACTCGGCCAACAAAATATGTTACACCAAACAAATTCCAAATTAACACCAAGATATAACACTTTTTTATTGTAGTGCGCTGCAAATATTCTATTGTAACAATAACTATTTTATTCTTCCCCGAAAAATACTGATCGTGCACCAAATATTCCTGAATGTTACACAAAATTTGATGATGGACTGCAGTTCTAAGAGCGAGCGAAGCGAGCTCGGGACTCGCTGGCACCCCGACTCGGACAATTTAGGTTAGAAGAGGACCATCCTCTTCGTGATTATTTTTTTTAAACCACCCAGAAGTAGGAGCCCCGCGAAGCGGGGCTCCGTCGACCTGCTTCTTTACTGATAAAGCTACATTGGACATTAATTGGTGTTTGATTCAAATACATTCTGCAGTGCATTATCTGAAGTAAAACTAAAAAAATAAATGCTTGTTTTTAAAATTAGGTGTATTACTATTTTTACAAATTTGCAACAGTTGTTAAATAGATGCTCGTTATGACATATTTTAATTAACATATTTTGGTGCACATTCAGTATATTTGGTGGAACACAGGCAAAATTAGGTAAATGAAATGGGAATAAATTGAAGTACTTTTCAATACCATCCTTTTATTATTAAGTAGATGGGATATTTAGGTAGGTAGGTATATAGGTTACAGGGTTGTGGAGGTCCGATAGGCAGTCGCTCCATGTAAAATACTGATATTCAGCTTCATCTGGTTCGACTGGAAGCCGACCACAATATAGTTGGGAAACGACTAAGCAGATGAGTAATGGGAATAGATTCAACCTCTATTAGAGAGTCTTAGGGGGGCAGAATATGGTCAAACAAAAGCGTAGGTATCGCTAAATCAAAAAGGCAAAATGTGAGTGTACTTTTAGGTACACAGCTGTTTAACCCTTGGGAGATTACAAGCGTGAGGTTTTGGTCATTTAAGTACATATAAAATACTAAAGGATAAGACTGAAAATTATTGACATTATTACAGCCAGATCAGATATGAAGGCAAACGTAGACACAAAAAAAATAAATCAAGCTTTCGTTAGAAATTACTAAACGCGTTTAGCGCTTCGAATATTTACTTCTTCAAAAGATTGACAGATACATACTGATGGTTTTAGCGTTAAACGTATTTAATTTCATGGTAGTAAAATTCAGAATTACTGAAGAAGAAGGTAAGAGATAAGAATGGAAGCAGGTAAAATAATAACTATCACCACACCCCAGTGTGACCACCCTCAAAATCTTAATATCTATGTCTTACGGTAAAAAAAAGTAACGAGACTTGCCTATGGTCGTTTGCGAGCACAGCTACGCGCCACTGGTTAGCTAAATGGCTCTGAATTTTCCTAAACCTTTGACGTAGAAAAATAAATAAGATACTTAATAAAAATACTTACAAAATTATAATTATTTCATTAATTTTGTGTCTGTAGTTGAGAAAAGATTTTTCAAAGGCACTTTTAATTCGCATTTTGAAACATCAATTAAAGTTTCTAATCGACAAAATGTTTTTGAGTGCAATAATAAGTATAAGGAAAGAGAATAGGAATCAGTAAAATGTCTTTTTTACAATAATTTTAAATAAAGGCACGTTATTAAAACATGACAGAAATATGATAAACTCATTTACACGCTGCAAAAACTTGCGTGCAAGATTAACTACATTGCAAATATTTGTTCGATTTACTGAATTAATTGTTCATTAATAGCCCGCAAGGAATTGCATGCTAAGACTACATTAGTCTTAGCATGCAATTCCTTACATTTTCGAAATGAGGCTTTACTGTAAATGCTGTAAGTTTTATGTGATTAATAGTAGCCATACACCATACTGCCTATCGTCCAATCCAATGATGCCTAAGTTGGCATCATTGTTGCCGATTTGAAGTTTGATCAC
Source organism: Agrotis exclamationis (assembly GCA_950005045.1). NCBI lineage: Eukaryota > Metazoa > Arthropoda > Insecta > Lepidoptera > Noctuidae > Agrotis > Agrotis exclamationis. Next base: position 3,291,764 of record OX465433.1, on the reverse strand, counting down.
GCCGATTTGATCCAATCGGCATGATCAAATCGGCATGATCAAATGGGCATGATCAAGCATATCAAATTTAACTGTCATGCCAATTTGATGGACTCCACGCCCACACCCGGTCAATTCTATCTGATCAAATCGGCAGCGTCATGCCGATTGGACGATAGGCAGTATGGTGTATGGCTACCATTAGTCAACATTACAATATTTAGATCTGCCCATTCGCAAACACCGCTTCCGGCGCGGAATTTGCTAAATAAGACTTTATAATCAGAAGTACTAAAGGCTATTTTAGAATAACCTCAACTACAGACACAAAAAAACAATATTATTTTGTTGACCTCAACTTTGGTCCCCGGATCGGATCCGCGCCTTACTTCTATCAGTACAATTTGGTAAGCTAATCTATACGATAACTAACACTGGTACAACTGTGTGAAATGTAAACGAGAGAAAATGGTTACTCAATGTGGTAGAAATTATTCTAGATATAATTTCCTGGGTTGCGAGACTAACGAATTACCGTGACCCCGGAACGTAAAGGGCTATTGAAGCACACCGTGGATTTTAGTCAGTACAAGTCTGACAGTCCCTCCCGCCCCGCCCTGGGTGGGAGGACTCATTTGATGATTTTACCACGATAAAAAAGATATAATTTCATACATCTTTGCCTATTTAAATGAGAGTAAAGTCAACCACACTACATACACTATTTTTATTATGTAGGGAGTATTTTCACGGAGAGGTTCGCAAAGTTCTAAGTACGGTTTGTTTGTTAACCAGCCGCGTATTTATGCGTGGTTAAGCTAAAGTAAAAGTTATATTATAACGCAAAATTAGCTTAGCCGACGAGAGCTGTGGAATGGTGGCTTTATTTATTCGCGGCAACCAATCCAGCTATGCGTAACCAGTATTATCAGACCTTGCATTTTACGGGAAAATCATACAATCAGCCAGGTCAAGTTATTCTTGATAGGAGATAAGACGTTGTTGTGTATCGTTTACATTTCATCACGCGTCCTCCTCGGAAATTGTCTAACATACCATTACCAAAAGCGTTGAAGCAACAAAATTAACTTAAAGTTTATATTGTGGCGGACAAATGTAGGGAAAGGTAAGTTTCTACTTTTTTTTTCTAGATAAAATCAATAAATAAACCTGCTAATTATGAGTTTTTAACTTTAGTCCCTAGAGAGCAAAAATGATTATCTATGGGTTGAATTACAATGATCAAATTCATTGAAAATTAATTTCAATAACGTTAACTAAAATAAAACTTGGACTTTAGCCAACGATATTAAATTTAAAATAAACCTAAAGTCATAAACTCCCCCCCCTACATTTCCCTCCACAACGTATGTCATGCGCAAACGCACGATTTCTCTTATACACTACAAATGAGTCGGGTTTCCCACGAACCAACGTCATCGAAATCCAAGGGCGCGCCGGTTCCATATTATTATAAATACATCACATTATATATTTACACAACTAAACAGCCTTTTTTTGAGTTTTTTTTTCTTTATTTACTTTTTAACAATACATAAGGAATTATTTTCTCACTTGTAATCTTATTAGAAGTGGGAAAATTATTTCTTTTGCCTTTTTTTAATGGTTCTAGGAAATTAGCAGTTTGTTTTTTGATAAGGGAAACTGAAAATAGGTACGTTTCTATTTTTTATTTACGTTCGAAAATTTAGATCGTAGCAATCCCTGAATATTAAATATTCTTAGCGAATGTTTTCATTAACAGTAAGTCACAGCTAAATTAATGCTTAAACATGCATTGATGAAAATTCAACTGTTTAAGCTGATAAGAATGTTAAAAATACACCGATGCACTTTAATTTAAGAATTCCTTTAGGTCTAGCATTAGAGAAAACACGCCTTATTTTCACACAAAGTTTTCAGAAAGCTGATATCAGCGAAAATATACATTTTTAGACAATTTTCTAACAAATATAATTTAAGGAATGATTAATATTGTTTTTTTATAATAATAAGCTTTTAAAACTGCTAATATCCTAGAGAAATAACAATTTATATAGAATGTAACAAGTCTGATTTCGTAGTACGAATCAGATACACCTCGCATACATTTTGTGATAGTTTCGTGAAAATTGTAACAAAGTGTAATATAACAATTTTATTATAATATATCTAACGTCAGACATGCTTCTTCTAGTGAATATTTTAAAACGTGTATATTTTTAGAAAGTTTTATAAAATTTTCAAAAGGTGTAGTATACAATATACATTTCCCTGTTTTATCATATAAACAGGTTATTAGAAAAGTCTTGTTAGAAAATACAGGGTTAATTGTAAAATATTAACAACCTTTCATGGGGTGAAAGTACTTATGGTTATAGATAACTTTTACTACGGAACTAAAACTAAAAAAAACGTTATAATTTTACAAATAATCCTGTATTTGTAGAAAACTGTGTAAGAAAAATGTCTTTGATATTTTAAGTTATTTCTAGAGCAAATTACTCAATACAGTCGGTCATCACGATTTTGAAAGTAATATTGAAGTGGTTTTTATCCCAAGTTACTTTTACTCGGGTCTTGGCAAAAGATATCGAGTCCATTTTTCATAGCAGGTACCTACAAGAAATAAAGAACCCACAGAATGGAAATATATCAACGGAATAAAATCAGAAGTCATGACCAACTGCATGACATCAAACTTTTAAAGTTGAAAAGGAATGAATACAGCTATATGACCTGCAAAGGTCATCTCTTTCACACTAAGGGAGCTTCCACATGACGAGATTCGTGCGATTTTCAATTTCTACTAACCAAAAATGAAAATCGTCCTTGCTACTACGATATAAAGATGCAATTCGACTGACTTGACGTCGTCGTGGCGAGCGTGTTTTGTTTTCACCGCACGTTTTATGCCTTATGTCGTAGTAGTAAGGATGATTTTCACTTGTAGTTGGAATCGGTCGAATTGCGTGGAGAAGCTCCCTAAGAATTGAAGCTCCCAGAATTAAAATTGTCTCAACTAATCACCTTGACAGCATGTCTGACTCTTCCTCCAACTCTTCACGCCTTCTCCTCATTGAGGGGTTGTTCCTCATGCTGCTTCTCGACCTCCGTGGTGGGCTTGGCGTTGTTCCATGGCTGTAGTTCCCCGGAGCCGAAGCTTACGAAGCAGAGGGCGCCAGTGATGTATGTTCCTGCTAGGATGTAGAACACTATCTTCCATTGTTCTGGGGTGTTCTGTAAGAAAATAAAATATATTGTTTGTATACCTATTTTGATGGACCGCCATTGTAATCATCGAATTTGCAATGCTTATTTATTTACACACAAAACAGAACATGAAACAACGCAAAAAAAAACTATAGTACAAAGGTACTGCTTATTTCTTAAGAAATTTCTCCCAGCGGACCCATTTTTTTTAGCGTGGCAACATCATCATATGAGTCCTCCCACCCAGGGCGGGACAGGAGGGACTGTCAGACTTGTACTAACTAAAATCCACGGTGTCCTTCAATAGCCCTTGATGATTGATGCACCAGGGTCACGGTTACCAGGTGAGACAATCCCGCGACCCCGGCAAGCAGACCCATTAAAGGAGGAACAGGTATTGTTTTTTTACAATACAGTACCTATAGGTATTCTATTTCACTTTTTCAATCAAATATGAGTACAACAGTTTCATAATTATTATGGTGACTTTCAATTTTTGTTTTTATTAGGAACTAATCATAGGAGATAGTCATCCTTTTTTTTACGTGGTTTTATCGCCGAATGAGTCCTCCTACCCAGGGCAGTGCAGGAGGGACTGTTGTCCTTCAATAGCCCTTTACGTTCCGGGGCCACGGTCACCCGTTAGTCCCGCGACCCCAGCAGGCTTTGGCCCTCTAAGGGGTAGATAGTCATCCTGAATTAAAAGATGTTTTCGGGTTTCTAAGTAATAAACATTAAACTTACAGTTTCTTTAGTCAGTTCTCCGACCATGAAAGTAGACAGCCAGCCGCCGAAGGAAGACAGTGTGTTCGCCATACCGAAGATTGTGCCTGTAATATGACAATTAATTAATAATAAATTTTATTTTCTCCACAATATTGTTCTTAATCGATATTATCAGGGAAAGTACAGATACCGGCATGGATCTTGAGCGCTGACCTTCACCTGCGCAGAAGTGAGTTATTAGGTCCCTTTGGTAGATGAAGTGAGGAGCGGGGGCGGGGAAAGTGTAGTGATTGGTCCGCGTAGCGTGCCGTAGCGCATCGCGTCATAGCCGCCACTCGGGATTCGTTGTTTTGTGCGTTTTATTTGTTTTATTGTGCGTTTCATTTGTCGATAAGTGTACGATGCGCAAAGCGATCCACTCTTACGCCGAGCGCTCAAGAACCGTGCCGGTATCTGTACTTTTTTTTTAAATAAAACGTTGGCCCATGCTGAAATTTAAACCTGTGTCCTGTGTACGTTTATAAACAATTAAATTCACAAACAGCAAAGGTTATACAAATATTATTTTGGTGCAGAATCGAACCCACGATACGCAGAGCAGTAGTAGATCGTTCAAAAAAATTAGTTGGCGCGAAAAACAATGTACCTAATATTCATATGATAATAGATGGCGCCACATGTATGATCAGAGATGATTTCATAGGTATGTACCACACAATAGCTAGTGTATTTATAAATTATGATCCTATTACATAGTAAATAACCATTAACTTTTCCTGTTTATGATGCATCACAAAAGTATGAATATGTATAGCACTAAATAATAGGTACCTACATTACACCTATCCCAAATTCCCAAGTAACACAAAAGTGCTGAATAAAAGTTGAGTATGAGCAATCATTAACAATACATATGTACTCGGCACATTACTTTGTGTAATTTATTTCAACTTATATCAATTACAACAATTTATATCAATTCGAAGACATGTGACATCCACCAACCCGCACTGGGCCCACTCCCTCTCTCAGAGAGGAGGCATGTGTCCCAGCAGTGGGAACATTTATAGGCTAATGATGATGATGGTGATGATGTACTCTACACTCGTGAGTCGTAAAGTACCGGAGACTTGCGTCAAATTGTGTACGAAGGCGAAGTACCTGGTCGCGGGATTCTCAAAGATACCCCGCTCCATTCAAAGTGTGAGGACTTTTGACAGGCCTGTTGGTCTAGTGGTTAGTGACCCTGACTGCTATGCCAGAGGTCGTGGGTTCGATTCCCACCCAGGACAAATGTTTGTGTGATGAGCACGATCATTTGTTCTGTGTCTGGGTGTAATTTATCTATAATATGTGTGTATTTAGAAATATTTAAGTATGTTTATCAGTTGTCTAGTACCCATAACACAAGCTCTGCTTAGCTTGGGACTAGATGGCGTTGTGTGATAATGTGGAATATTATTAAGTATTATTACTTATTTAATGATTTTCCGTACCAAAACAAAGGCAATATAAACGTAGCTAGTGCCCTAGTGGGAACAATACACAATTTGATTCGATCGGTGAGGCCTTGTGAGTTTATTCATCATATCAGGCTGATGGCAGGATGTCCAATGTTGACCCTCTCCTATAGATTTCCAATAGGACCGGTTAAAAGTGACTTGCATCCAGCACGATCCTATGGTCTTAATCAGGTCGTCTGTCCACCTTCTACATGGAAGTCTTACGATGCGCTTGCCGCGGTCTCCATTTGACAACCTTCTCCGTCTTACCACATCTGTTGAACACTTGTCTAAAAAAACCAACGACTATTTATATCTAGACTCCTAATCACAGGTGACCGATGTCTGTCAACACATTAGGCAAAAAAGTCTTAAGTTCGTATTAGTTTTGACCACTCCTATGAGTCCCCTCGTCGCACTGACCTTGAGTTAGCCAATCAGAACGCAGTACCCCGTCCCCCTCGCTTATGTCGTACCTCAGCGACTTGGCAGAAAATATTCGTTAGTCAGATCGTGCATGAGGCGTCTAGATATAAATGGTCGTTGAAAAAAACTGTCAACGTCAAAACAGCATTTCACTTTGATATAAGGGTCATTATGCAGTTACACTTTTTTAAACAAGCGTTCAAGAGATGTTTATCCTTGGTAAGGCGGTTAGATTTTTTTTTTAAACAGGGCAAAGCAATGTTATATCTCACTTTAGATATAGGTACATTATAAACCTAAGTCTAAACCTTCTTCAGTACTTACCACTGAAGTTAGGCGCGATATCCAGTCCATTGCCGAGGTAGCCGGCGGTGACGGCGCCGTTGATAGTGAGCGCCGACGTGAAGATCGCGATGGACCACACGCGGTCGCCGCCGAGATACGCCTGCGCTATCATCAGCAGACCTGCGGAACACATTCTTTTTAGAAACGTAACAATTTTCATGATTTACGGAGTCTGAGAAGATATCACGTGATATCTTCTCATCGAGAATCCCACAGTGTCTCAAGACAAGGGTGTCTAACCAGTGTGTGTTGCCAGTGATGACATTTGGCTCTGAAACGTGGTCTCTGACTGCTGGCCTTTTAGAGAGACTAAGAGTCACTCAACGAGCGATGGAAAGAGCTATGCTCGGAGTTTCTTTGCGGGATAAAAACCTGAACATGGATATTCGGCGAAGAACCAAAGTCACCGACATGCGACATAGCACATAAAATTTGCAAGTTGAAGTGGCAATGGGCAGGCCACATCGCTCGTAGAACTGACAACCGATGGGGAAGAAAAGTTCTCGAGTGGCGACCACGGATCGGAAGACGCAGCGTAGGTAGACCTCCCACTAGGTGGACCGAGGACATCGTGAGGGTCGCTGGCAACCGATGGATGCAAGTGGCGAATTGTCGTTCGGCGTGGCGGTATAAGGGGGAGGCCTATGTTCAGCAGTGGACGTCTTCCGGCTGATGATGATATCGGAGTCTGAAAGACCAGATGCCTGCTCCCACTCTGGGTAGAGCTGAACTACCCAGAATGGGAGGAGGTATCTGGTGTTATCCCAAACCAAAAAAATCATCAGACACATAAAAAGTTCAGTAGCAGATTCCGGTGGGAGGCAAAGATGTATAATTATGGAGTTCCGTAGAAATAATCCTGAACCGCTCTAATTAAGACGATGATGATACTATGCAGCAGAGCTTATTTACATTGACTTAGGTACGAGTTCATAGCAAAAAAAATGCAGCAGACGACGTAAAGTAGCGACATGTTGCAATAACATTTCGCAGCTTTATTTCGCTGCAGTCATGATTACGAACCCAACTGCTCATGGTCGGATCGGTATCGGTGGTACCACTGATCTGCGATCGAACGACACGTTGCCTGCGATCCTAAGACTTGTACTTGGGCGACGTATCGCTAGCTGCCGAAGGTATTTCACAGAAATACATAGAAACTAGTAGTTTCGCAGCGACACATTGTCTGCTGTTGCTGTCTGCACTCTGCCTAATACCTTAAGACTTATGTTTAACAAGAGTTTGGAAGTTTAGTGATCCAGAATTGAATAAGTTGCTAATTCTTACCGGGTAGTCCGACAGCGAATCCAGTGAAGAGTTTCCTTGCAGCGGTTGTGGAGAGTTTCCCGCTCCGTCTCAGGTGGTCAGCCAGCACTGATGATGCGAGGGCACACAGGTACTTGCCGAGGTATGGCAGAGAGGAGAGGAGGCCGTTCTGTGGATAAGAGGAAACGAGGATTAATAGAGGTAATCTAATTAATGTCAGTATCGAATGGCGTCAAGACTGAAGAGATTCTGGTGATTCGGGGGCAAGATGAGGAGGCGACAATGTTGCTATTGCGGAATCCACCTCCTAGCCCCCCGGGAAACGTCACATCAGGCCATCTGTAGGTAACCTGCGAGCCAGACCATTGTCGGAATTCGGCGCCTAACAGTTTTTACTGTGTTCCAATTTCTTTTATAGAAAGAGTTTGCTCCATCTCAAATATCATATCTGATTTGACTTTTAGTCTAGAACTTGGTTGAGATCAAGAGCAAACTAATTGTAAATAAAAAATGTACCAATGTATGCTTGCTTGGAAGTAACTTATGCTGCTGAAATTCTTGGCGAAAAAACCCAATATCTGATAGAAAATGCGTCTCTGGTCGCTCACTGACCTTATAATTCCATATTTCTATCAAACATATTATTCTAGCTACCTATTACAACTCCTAAATCAAAACAAACTAATTTAGTTCGTTGTGCTCAAATTCCTGAACGTTTTATAAATAAATTGATTGATTGATTGTTTGCTAATATGGGAGCATTGACCTTCGAGGTCCGACGTAGGTAGCATGTCCAATCATAACTGAAGAATATTGTTTCAGTATCCATTATGGCTAATATACTCTATGCTGGAAGCATAGCCGGAGGGTTCTGTCGCGTGGGTTAACCGTCTCTTGTCAATATCTCTTTGTTAACGCTCTTGAAGAACAGTTATTGATGAGACAGAGAAGGTTAGTGGTCTGCTTCTTCTACACTATATTGCATATATGTTTGATTCCAATACGACGAAGAAATTATCAATCTAAGTAAGTGATTATTTTTATGTTTCAGATTTTATGTATTACTAGGTTAGGTTATATGGTTGTTACTAACGGCTTCGCCCGTATGTATCGCAAAAATTATCTGCGGCATTGGTCGAGGCCATGCTGCGCGGACGACACGGAATGGAAAGCAGCCACCTTCTTCTGCGAAGCAGTCATGCTAGCGAAGGAGGAGGCGGGACGCGTGAGGGAGATGACAGCCTCCACCTCACGACCAAGCAATCTAATGGGGCATTTAGAGGGCCAAAGCCTGCCGGGATCGCGGGAATGTTTTATCATTTTGGAAGAACTTGTTTTTAATAAAAAATACATCTGGGCTAATTTCTAAACATCGCTAGATTTATATAAAGAGATCAATTAGACGTTAAAATGTGTTCCAATAAACTATTGTACTGTAATATATTGTACTGAAGCCATAATGAACAGAGTTCGACGAGTCCGGTGGTGATTGTCAAATTACATTGTCAAGGCTACGGGCTAGCCGATAAAAGATGGTTTGTATTGATAGACGTTGATTAAACTTGAAATGGTTTTGAATAGCCCGTAATGTTACCATAGGGATACAGATGTATGTCTCCTTTTATACATACATAATTATATCTGTGTCTATACCTACGTTAAGGATTTCAGATTTCAGTCCCTCAATAAAACATACGATACTAACAAACCCGGCGAACTCCGTTTCGCCATCAGATGGCTTCGTTTTATGTAACATTTCGTTTGGTGATTAAAAGAAGAAAATTTTTTTTTCCTGAATTTTCTTTGCTATAAACCTCAAACTCAAAACCGTGGAAATCGGTTCGTGCGTTCTGGAGTTATAGCGTCAGGAAGGAAAACCCGACTTATTTTTATATAGTAGATATTTTAACGGTTGGATTAAAGTCTCATTGAATTGAACCACAAGTAGGTATGTACCAGGTAAATGAACGTTGTAAATATTATTAAACGTAACCTGGCAAGAGGTGGAGATGACAGATGGTTTTGACCGAATAGTGGCCACGGTTTGACAAAAGAAACTATACAGAGCCGTCCAAAAGCAAATGAGGTCCCTTCTCGATTTCTTCGTCAAAGTCGTGGGGTACAGATGGACGAAGGTCGAGGACCCACAGGACCGATATATATGGCAGAAGAAAAGAGGCTTGTGGGTGATTCGGGGCTGAAATGTCTGTGCTTCCGAACGCATACAATCCTAATCTCTTCAAATTTAGAGTGAACAGGCTTCTTCTGGGTAAGCTCGCTCCATCGTCGACCTTGTCTTTGTCACTCCTGACCTAGACTAAGGCCAAGAGCAAACAAAATTACTTTTAAAAAAAATTAAGATGATGAACGTGGACGAAGTAAATCGAATTATGGATGGGGCCATACTCAGGTGGCTTACAGTGATTGCAGTCTTTGGAAAAAGGTCGTGGGTTTATGTACAGACGCCAGCACATCATGCTACCACAATCTCTCAAATTTCTTCAATAGATTTTCAACCTTATCACAATAGTGGAAGGTTAATGTTCGATTGGTGAAATCTGAAAGTTTCGGGTAGGTTGACCTGCTGGCGTCTGTACCTTTTGAGAGCAATAAACTGAGAATCAGAACAGATGTCCCCCACTCGAATGAAACAAATATTTTAAGTATATTTCAACATTCTGCTACTAAAACAATTTTTATGAAGTGTTAACAGATTAGCACAAAAGCACTTGAAAAGCCTCATTTTCACCGGTCAAAACCGCATAGGTTATTCACATTTAATGAGTTCAAATTCCTTGTATCAGAAAAGAGGTCATTATTGATTGCTTTACGCTTCGGTCACGACCTCAAGCGATACAACCTGCGACGCGAACTGTGTCATGTCAAATGAGACGCGCGTTATTCACTTGTTTCTTTCTCGTGACTACCGTCGTGTTGCGGTCAGTATTGTAGTGTGCATTGGCGTGCCCTTTTTATTTTTCATTCCCCCTCTTTTAAATTCCCCCCTGAAAATATTATTAGGCTAATAGTGATTATGTCTTGCTAGACAAAATGTTTGTAAATAGACAGAACGTTACTACATTCTGTCAAAATAAATCAACCTACCTATATGATTATGACAACAAAAACTGAATGCCGAAAAAATGTATCAGTTTAATTTAATTACTTATACCAAAAACATTATGCAAAACACATTATACCAAAGTAAATAAGGACGAAAAAAATTAATCCCCTTTACTTATGCATTGAAAAAGACACATTAGGTATGGTACTTCCTCGGATTTGAACATCATACATGAGAGGCAGATGTTAACCCTCTGTCAACACGCATGTTGCTCGAGCGTCCATGCAGGTTGTGGGCAAGCTTTAAAACTTAACAGCCTACCGGCATGAAAGTGATTCTTCGAAGGAATACCGCAGGAAAAATTGTGGTTGAGGAAAAAGGCTTAACATTTTGCGGTGAACTTAGGCACCTTCTTATCATTAGCGAAATATTTAGGGGAACAGTGTATAAGACGGGGACGTTAATAATCGCGAGATATAATGGGGACATACACTCTTTAGGCATACTTAACACATCACTAACGTAGAGCAAGCGCCATCAGGACGTCATTTGCAAGCCGTCAGACGGAAACGGCGTCCTGTTGGCGCTTGTGCTACGTTAGTTTTGTGTTAAGTTTGCCTTAGGTGTGTGATTTCCCATCATACCTCGTGTCCCCGTCTTATACACTGTTCCCCTACCTGATGCGTGAATATGCATATTAAATGCTTATGACCTAATACAATTGTTTCAAATAGGCATTGTTTTATACGTTGCTGGCAGTTTCTACTGTACCGCGGGTGCGTTTAAAAATATTTAATCTCACATTTACAAACACCCAGACCTGAAAGAACTATTTGTAGGTCATACAAATATTTGTTTTGTGCCGGAATCTAACCCGGGACATGCTGCTTAGTAATCGATCGCTCAACCATTAAGCCTACCAACAAGGTTAGGAGGTTCCTTTCTTTGGAAACCTGACTTAGCTTAGTTCCCGATACCGGTGGGCTATTTCTTATATTTCTAAATGTTTTTTTTTTATATACTTTTATGAAGACATTTAAAAATGTAACTTATATTTAAGGTAAATGAATCAAGAAATAATTACTAGGAAACATAATATGTTATTTTCTTCTACTACACGAAGTTGCATATATTATTCTTGTACAACATTAGGGTTCCGTAACACCTACGCGAATAGAAAGTGAGTGTTTATTGTTATAGCACACAATTTGACGAGCATTTTCCCCGGTAAAGTGTAGTGGGCTGTTTGGAATGTTAGATTGTAGTCTAAGTGTAGATAAGTCAGTTGGTAAGTTATTTTTTAATGAAAGTTTTACTGATATTTCAAAATGCTTTGCTCAGCTGTAAAATAAAATATGGCTATTTTCTTTAGCGTGGTAAATCATCAAATAAGTCCTCCCACCCAGGGCAGAGCGGGAGAGACTGTCAGACTAGTACTGACTAAAATCCACGGTGTCCTTCAATAGGCCTTTACGTTCCAGGGTCACGGTTAACCTGATGAGACAGTCCCGCGACCCCGATGTCTGCTAAGGTATACGGTATAAATGCCATAATCATTATACCCCGTCTTATAGTTGGTCAAAATAGTTGTAAATTTCGCTTCCATAGTCAAAGTTATTGAAAAAGGGTCAACATTAAAATATAATAGCTGCTGGTATCTCAGAAGCCCGCCATGACCGGATCCACGCGAATTACTAAAACGCTGACTCAGTAACCGGACACCCAATAAGGGAACACGCGCAGACAAGTGGATTCACAATAATTTTATTCATTAACTAGCTTCCGCCCGCGACTCCGTCCGCGCGGATGTCGGTCTTCGCGTGGATGGTTTATTTCTCCATTTTGAGTAACTCTGACAATGACATCTTAAAAAATATCTATTGGACCCAAATACGGCTAAGCCTATAATAATTAAGGAGATCCCTCTATTGAGCTACTGCTGTTGAGCTCGCGTTCTGTAGTAAGTATTTTTTTCATAGTAATTCCGACCTTGTATTTACAAAAATCTGATCGGAACAGTAATCAAAAAGGTCGCGCTGAAAAGCACGGTTTAAAATGGCACGCATACAATATTAATTCCACGGACGATCGCTCGCCACACTGGACACGTCCGCTCGCATCAAAATTCAGAATTTAAATGCATCGCGCGGCGCGGAACGCGGCTCCTTATATAGGAGTCGCAATAGGAGGAGCAAACGGTTCAAGCCAAATCCGACTTTCGGCGCTACAGGTTACGGCGCTGAATCCACTGCGGGTAATGCAACGTGTGTTCGCGGTTCTACAGAACAACGTCTATGAATAAAACTGAAAAATAAGATTTTTTTCTACGTATTTTTCCAGGATAAAAAGTATCCTATTTTATGCCCAGGATAATAAGGTATAATTATACCAAGTTTCTTCGAAATCGAACCGTTAGTTTTCACGTGATGCCTGCACATACAGACAGACAGACAGACAAAAAAATTTTTAATCACATATTTGGGTTTGGTATCGATCCAGCAACACCCCCCGCTATTTATTTTTTCAATAATTTCAATGTACAGAATTGACCCTTCTACAGATTTATTATATGTATAGATTTTGAAGACTGACAACATTATCCTGATGATTTCAATTTTAAAGCATGTATGTAACAGAAATCTAATTTACCAATGATTTGGATAGACGAAGCCGTCTATTAATCACAATTTCAGCATAAAGTTAAATTATACTTTATTTAAAGACTAAGAATAGTGTAGTATGATAAGCTTCAGAGAAATCTCAACCCCTTTGTTAGTGACATCACTATCAAAGGGGGTGAGTTTTCCCTGAAGCTGACTGAATAAAAATACACGAGATTTTGCGAGGGGGATGGGGTATTAGTCTTACACCTCACCACGTTTCACCAAGAGGGAGGGGGAGTTTACAGAATTCTATAATAACATCACTTGATTATTTAAGAAATTATTTAAGAAAAGAGATGGTAATGAATCTGAATTAATTGTTGATTACTACTGATTGAATTTGGGTCAAATCATGGTAATTGAAACGATGACTATACTACTAAGTCAATCAAACGGTGCGACGACAATGTTATAATATAATAAATGCTGGAAATGATCCAACAACAGAGACAAAGTCTAACAGTACCTAATACCAGACAATAATGTCGTTAGGTATTTAAACCAACCAACAAAAGGTATTACAGTATTTATCCTAACGGAATATTCATTTAAATCACAATACTTCCATAAAATCCATAAATTAGACTACATTATTCATACTGTGACCACAGAATAGATAATACCGTGAGTCCATGACACACACAACTCGATAAGTCTAAATATAAAGCTATGCTAAACGACAATACGCCGAGACAAATCACTTTTCCTTTCGCATATCCGTTGAGCGTTAACCTTTAGAAGATGAGTCAACTGTCTAGTCGGTAGGATGTTCTCTGAATTTCATTATGTCTTTATGGTCCTTGTTTGGTGCCGGAGCTGGGTTAAAGTGCAGGTCACACTGCACGAAGCGAAACGAAGCTATAATACTTCCATTTAGCTTCCCATAATTATTAGGCTATCACTTCTTTTCATACTTTCGTTTACACTGACAGATGAGCTACGCCAGCGATGTTAACTATTGAGCTAGTAAATTTAATTCACTTTGTTGTCTCACCAGTTTGTAAAGGTTCGCTGCTACTGGGTCGTGCATGCACCACATTTACAACGTTAGCTGCGCCTGCGCGGTTCATTTGTTCATCACAGCCTCATGAAAAAAGGGACAGTAGGTTTAGTTTACTTTTCATACAAAGCGAGAGAGCAACATAGGACTGAGTGCCTTAGAAACCTTTAATCTCCTGTTGCTAGATTATGCTTGCCTACATAGCAATGCGTAATTTATTGAGAGATTTCCTGTCCAAGAAATGGAAACATTTGTGAGAATGGTAATGACGCCCTAACAACATAGTATAGGGCCAAACAATGATATAGAAACTTTAGGACAAAAAATACAAAAGCCTAGCTTAGCCTAGCTTAAGTTTCTGTGTAGCAGTACCATTACGCCTTTATGATCCTTATTTGGTCGTCGGCGCATGATTATCGCTGTATCAGCTCGTTAAATTATATTTAATGGATTTTATAGCTGCTAGGTAACAGGAATGTTGGTGGTTAATTGAATTAAGTGAGAGGTGGATTCTGAAAGAAAGTGTGGTTTTTGATTATAGTAATCAATAGCCTTGAAGTGAATGTCTCAAGTTGTATACTACCAACCCAACTGATTACAATCAGCATGTTTGACAATTTGTGAGCAAAGATAGCTGAAACCTGGTGCTCTGAGACGGTGACATGTGGTCGGGCAACCATGAAGGTGAAGACGGGACGAACTCATGTCATTCTCCGTAAGAGTCTGACAGTCCCTCCTACTGCTTCTCCCAGGACAGGAGGACTCGTTTGATAATTTTACCATGCCTAAAAAGGTGTCGATGGCAATCTAAATTGAGGGTCGCTTAACATTAGAGAAAATGAGTACTACATTACCGAATCATCATTCAAGATTCCACAACGAGAAATAACTGAATATTTATTTTTCCCTTAGCAACTGCTTGACCTGTGAAAAGCCGGAATAAATATTCCGCCTTTGTTCCGTTAAAGGTAAAACATGGTTAATATTGTAAGTGAACTTTATGTTTTATTTATTGGTTGTATAATAATGAATGACAGTGATTGGTTTACATCAACAGATGAGTGTCCGCTTAAAGAACATTTTGTAACGTTGCGCTCTGTCGGTCAATATGAAATATTATGTTATGCAGGTAAAGAAAGAAAGAAAGAAAAAATATTTATTTGACTCAAAACCACGACAAACACACAACAAAATAAAATAAAAACAAGAAACAGAAAAATGGAAACTTAAGTTTAAACAAAAAATAAAAGGGAGAAGTGCAAAACAAAGATTTGATGTGTGTCCCATGGCTGCGCCAAATAGGCCCAGTTCAGCAAGATAGGTACAGACGGCAGCATGTCAAGCTACCCCAATATGTCAACCTTTAATAGATTTTCAACTTTATGACAAAAGCAGAGGGTTCATTTTACTCCACTTTACTTTTTTATCGGGAAAATGGTCACAAAAGCCTAGATTTCCCCAGACAGTAAAACAGCTCTACATTACTAAGAGTATATCAGACCATATTTATCAAAATTGAAATTCTATCTCCCCGAATAGTTTAATAACTTGAAACACAAACACTCAACAGCATTGTTATCGCACAATTTATAACCCTAGATTATGTCTAAAGCGAAATTACCACTTTCCTTTAATTCAAGGTCATTTCTATACTTAAATTACAGACAAACGTTTAAATTTGACCTTAACCTTCACGCACTTATATCACCACCAATTTATTTGCACAGACAGACCAAGATTATGGATGAGAAATCCTAAACTTTCTTTCAATTCAAGGTCACATTTAGAATAGAAATGCTGACAACTCAAGTGCACATCGCTAAAGACAAACACTGAGCGCCCTTGACCTTCATATTCTACGGTGACGGTGACATAAGCCACCATTTCATTTACACTCAAGACATAAGAAAAGCGCAACTGTTTACTTTCAACTCAAGGTCGATTATAGCCTAGCACTACAAACACTACAAAACGACCTTGACCTTCACGATTATGGGAACAGCAAGGTTATTTTAATATGCGTCACGTCACATGTGTTCTTGTGAAATTATGCGAATGATCCAAATAAACCTTGACTGGTAATTAAAAGTATATTTGATGTGACCGTTAAGATGGTGAATAAATAAACTGGCGATCAGCAGTATTCACTTTTCTATAGAAATACAAATAAGTTTTTTTTTTATTTGAGATGGTTTTTATCATGATTCTAGTCCAGGTCAAAGGTGACAACGCCTACGAGATGGAGCGAGCTTACCCAGAAGAAAGAAGTTCACTCTAACTTTGAAGAGATTCGGGTACACAAACCGTAGAAAGTATATAATAAATTAATATTATAAATTCTGCCTATCCGCATGGGAAAAGGGGCGGGAGTTTATGTATAAAATAATACATATTTAAAAATCTAAAATTCATTGACAAACTGCAAAATATTTCCGTGCAAAAATTTTGTTTGGCTTAAACAAAATTTAATCATGTTTATTTGTGCAAGCTCCAGTAGTCTCTTGCAAATATATATTTAGCTCATAAATATTGAATGAAGACAAACCAAAATAAAAGAATAATAGAGAGGCAGAGAGCTTTAAAAGTTCTAACACAAATCAATACTGTTCATCCCTAATGAAGCCAAAACGCAAGTACTTTGAACTCCAAAACTTGTCAAATAAATTGGAGTACCCTCCCTTCAATAGCTACTTTCAACCCCAGTTCAACACCCCACGCTCAAAGCTCCGTGTGACCCCAGCCTTCTCAGTATCAATTAAGGACGTGACCACCCATCTGCGTATTTTCCAGTGAAGCAGTAAAGCCCATCCGGGACAACTGTTATTTTTCCCTGTCGTTCCTTCCATGTAGCGGTCCGTGAGACCGTTAGGTGCTTAGGCATATTTTTAAATATGTCATGCGAAGTGGTGTGGTAGAACAGTGGTGGCCCAGTGGCGTTACCATTGTCCCGGCCAGCCGATGATGATGAGATTAAACTAAAATAGAATTCCTGATACAAAAACCCAAAAAACTAGATAGATAGATATACTACACTTTACTATGTACACCATAGAAATTACAGGTACAAAGTAGTGATGCATCCGATACCGATACCGATATATCGGCGATACTTTGGGTTAGCCGATATATCGGTATCGACGATATTTTATGACCGATTCGACAGACTTTTTAATTTAAAAATGTAGTGTAAACGAGCGTGTTGTCGCGTCTATTTCGTTGTAAACGAGGCACGAACTATGCCCGGGGAAACCCAGTACTGCAACTGTAAGTTCTGAGATGGCGACGAGTGGCGGGCTTTGGAGTGTTTGTGGGAAGATGAGACCCTGTCTACTCTGAGCTGTAATTCTCTCAAAGAAGAAGTCGAGAGATACCTAAGGTCTCCCAATATATTGAGAGATGCAGATTCATTCGTTTTCTGGCGAAATGACGTCTAATACCCAAACTTGAAAAAAAATGAGCAGAAGTACCTACCTACTTTAGATTCCAAGTGAGTTCTGACGCATCTGAGAGACTATTTCCAGCGCAGGTCTTTTTCAAACAGACTCGCGAAAGCGCCTTTCTCCGAAAAAAATTAAGATTACTTTGTTTTTTAAACAAAAATGTCATTATTGGTAATTTTAATTACTAAAATTTATATATCTAATATTTATTTTTTTTATTTATTATTAATATCAACCCATGACACTACTTTTAATATTAATAAAAAAAATTGGCTTGTTTGAATTGATTTATTTATTATATCTTAATTTTTTAATTCATAATAAGCGTATCGGTATCGGTATCGCCGATATTTTTATAAGAATATCGGTATCGGTATCGTATCGGCGAAATGGCATATCGATGCATCCCTAGTGCAAAGTAGATCTTATAAATAGGGTGACATAATGAGTGGTCTTATCGCTAAAAGCGCCTTTTCAAAACGAACTTGGGATGGATTTGAAGAAGAGGGAGAAACAATACTGAACAAAAATAACTAAAATATGACATTTCATAAATGCAGAAAGTGATGAAAGTCTCCATTGGGATAGATGCATAAAATACATGTGAAGAATGTTGACCAAAAGTAGTTAAATATTGGGAAAAACGTATTTCGACATCTACTGCACTTAGTAGCAATCGCAAATATGTAAATGTCGTCATGTGTCAAGAAATATTATTAAAATCTAAGCTTTGTTCAAATCCTTTGTACTGTAATTTGTTTGTATAGTAGTTTTGTCAACCATTTTATTTTTGTTATCTTTTATAAATTTTATTCAACATGTTGTGTTTACCTGTAATTGGGTGTACAGTAGAACTAAGATTGATAGATTGTCTTATGGTTATGTATGTGTTGCTGTAACATCTGTTGGTAAACCATAAATAAATTAAAAAAATAAAAATCTCGTCATGTGGAACTGGAAATCAGATTAAACCTCACTTCCTTTAGATCAAGATGACTTATGACTCGTAGATTTCTAGGTCAGCTACTAAGAAACATTTAGCTCTGAATTAGAAATTGACTATATTTTTAACCCTACCCATTGCACTATAGGAAATCATGCCATCAAAATCAAAGGATCTATTTCAATAGGCACAAAGTCAAAGTCATTTATTTCAATTAGGCCATCAAAGAGGCACTTTTAAAGGGATGGGATTGATTCTACACCCATTCGCAAAGGTAGGTTATATGAAGAAGAATGGGCAAGAAACTCCATAATCTTTTTAAAAATGATTTACAATAATTTTTTTAACATCATCTTCTATTATATAAAAATCAATTGCTGTTCGTTAGTCTCGCTAAAACTCGAGAACGGCTGGACCGATTTGGCTAATTTTGGTCTTGAATTATTTCTGGAAGTTCAAGGAAGGTTTAAAAGGTGAGGCGGTACGAAGTTTGCCCGGTCAGCTAGTCTACTATATAAAAATAAGTCGGGTTTTCCTTCCTGACGCTATAACTCCAGAACGCACGAACCGATTTCCACGGTTTTGCATTCGTTGGAAAGGTCTCGGGCTCCGTGAGGTTTATAGCAAAGAAAATTCAGAAGGAGGGGGGGGGGCGGGCGAGCGAAGCCGCTGGGAAAAGCTAGTCTATACATATAATAAATCTGTAGAAGGGTCAATTCTGTACATTGAAAATCTTGAAAAAATAAATAGCGGGGGGTGTTGCTGGATCGATACCAAACCCAAATATGTGATTAAAAAAATTTTTGTCTGTCTGTCTGTCTGTCTGTCTGTATGTGCAGGCATCACGTGAAAACTAACGGTTCGATTTCGATGAAACTTGGTATAATTATACCTTATTATCCTGGGCATAAAATAGGATACTTTTTATCCTGGAAAAATACGTAGAAAAAAAAAATCTTATTTTTCAGTTTTATTCATAGACGTTGTTCTGTAGAACCGCGAACACACGTTGCATTACCCGCAGTGGATTCAGCGCCGTAACCTGTAGCGCCGAAAGTCGGATTTGGCTTGAACCGTTTGCGGCACACGCGGGCCACGCCTCCCCGACTCCTATATAAGGAGCCGCGTTCCGCGCCGCGCGATGCATATAAATTCTGAATTTTGATGCGAGCGGACGTGTCCAGTGTGGCGAGCGGTCCGGTCGTCCGTGGAATTAATATTGTATGCGTGTAATTTTAAACCGTGCTTTTCAGCGCGACCTTTTTGATTTCTTTTCCGATCAGTTATTTGTAAATACACGGTCGGAATAACTATGAAAAAAATACTTAATACAGAACCCGTGCTCAACAGCAGTAGCTCAATAGAGGGATCTCCTTAATTATTATAGGCTTAGCCGTATTTGGGTCCAATAGATATTTATAAGATGTCATTGTCAGAGTTACTCAAAATGGAGAAATAAACCATCCACGCGAAGACCGACATCCGCGCGGACGGAGTCGCGGGCGCAAGCTAGTTTGAAATAAATAATGTGAAAAGCAATGTACCTTGAAAATCTACACTAAATATTATTAAAAAATAAAATAATAAGAATTAGAAAAAAATAGCAAAAAGGTACATGGTGTTCACATTTTAACAAAATGTTGCAATTACAGCTATTTACAAATACAATTTATTAAGTGTGTGAGCATTCAAATTTCAACCAGCTTGATTCTGTTTAAGCCCTACATTGTACTATGGAGCAGGACCAGCATGTTTCCAAACATTTTTATCTTGGATATAATCTTCTAATTTATAATATGCTTGTTTACTAAGTGTATTTTTTATGTAACTTTTAAATTTTCTTTAATTTAGAGTTAAGATTTCGCTAGGTAGGTATTTTATTGTAACATTTTACACAGTACCCCATAATTTTATACTTTAGACAATCGAAAATAAGGTTGATCTATTTTATCTTTATTTCTAGTATTAAAATGATGTCTATCACTTATTTTATTAAAAAGATGAAGATTTTTCCTAACATGCTATTTAATTTTCGGAAAAAAATAAGTTTCTATAGTGCGCCATTCTAAAGCTTACATTGGTATGGAGAAAAATGGGCATGGAACTCAATGGACACCCTTTTAAATTAAAATACCCATCAATCAAAACATCTATAGGCAGAATGAGTATGAATCACCACACATTTCATCACTTTCAGACCATCATCATCACGAAGTCACATGGCATTAAGGTCAATCACTTATCCTGTATCCAGTCGTACGTGTCTAAGGGTGCGTCCACACTAATAACATAAAATGTTATAAAACATTGTTAACACGGTTATTTAACATGTTTCAATAGAGAAATATATAAAGAATATTACTAAAACATGCTGTCTATCTATGTTTTTATAACATGTTTTGTTACATAGTCTGCTGGATGCACCATATCAAAACGCGCGACAGCATCTCCGCCGTGCTGTGTGTGTCCACATTGGAAGCCTAGCGCGACGGCGGCGGCGGGCGCGGCGGCGGGCGCGATCTGTGTCCACACTGCCGATCAAGCGTTTGTTTTTGTAGCGGCGAATTCAGGTGTTGCAAACCGGTGGTACAAAGTAGTATATATAAATCATATTTAAAGAAATTAATTTTAAAATGTTTTATAGGTTGTTTAGGATTACAAGTAAATTATCAATCATTCTACATTTTTCTACTCAAGTATGGTAAAAACAATTTAAATATGTACAAAGACATCCAACGGTAGTACTTTAGTGCATGTTCTGGTAACTAGATGGCGCTACTAAAAGACCGAAAAGGTTTGATACACCTGCCACCCGCTCGTTGTATCGGTTGTTGCCTAGCAACGCCTAGGCTCGCAAAATCGCTTGTAGCCATCGCGCTAGGCCCCCGCCTTACTTCAGTGTGGCCACGAGCGACGATTTCATACATTCAATATTTCCGCGCCCGCCGCCGCCAACGCGCTAGGCTCGCAGTGTGTTTGAGCACAGTGAGTGGCCTAAGATCCGTAGCAACTAAGTAATAACTGTTCATCAAGTCTAGACCCAGGACAGCATTCTTAGGCTAAAGATAGACCAAACAGCTAACATTAGCGCGTTGGGAAAAATTACCGGTTTTGTCTTACGCCTAAGGAATTTTGAACACGTAGTAAAGTTTTATGGAGACGCAGTTAATGTCCGAAGATGGTCTTCATGTAATTTGTTAAGTAATTTCTTTGGCTACGAGTTGGTTTTAACTGTGTTTGTGTGAATTAAGAGCTGTATTTTTATTTTGTTATTAAGTTTTATTGAACATTGCCACTGTTAACAGACTTTAAATCAAACGATAAGACCGCAATTTATTACCTATGAATATAATGTCTATTTACTTAAAAAATGGTTTGGTATAGCAGCCTTAGTTATGCTAACTTACATGTTCAATAACCTTTCTTGTTTCAGTTCTATTAACGTAATGAGATGCTGTTTTTTTTATTTGAATAACATCTCCCAGGTCAACCTAGAGGAGGTTGTGAGCTGCTTTTCTGTGGACGCCTTAAATGACTCTAAAGCCTGGGCTGAGATGCTCAGTTTGAACAAACTTCTTCTTCAGTGAAGTAACATCTTAGATCGATTTTTTTTTTAAATAAGTTTTTGGGTTAACCCAAAAACTTATTTTTTTTAAAAAAATCGTTAATTAACGCCCTCACAAATCACGCTCAACTTATTTTGTACATGAGTTCCTTTTATACCGATCCTTTAAAGACTTAAAAGGGGTTGAAAGTTTATAAAGAAACTCGTGATTTTTGCCGTCGGCAAGTCCCATCGGCCACACAGCTTGTCTATTCATGAAATTCAAACCACTTTCACATTGTCGCCTCTTGGAATTTCTTCCAAGGCGCCATGTTAAACGGTACTTAAGATCTAAAGATTCAAATGATCTTATCTAGAAATGACGAAGCTGCGTGTTGTTTGTGTGTCCTATAGTTTCTAAGATCGCGTTCACATCGAAAGGGGCTCGTGGTTAAATAATACAGCGGCATGATCTGAAGTTAAGTCACACTCACATATTTGGTCATCTGTCCATAGATCGATACCCGGATCTGTGACTAAATCTTTAAATCTTAAAATCATCCGACAAGTACGCTTGGTATACCAAATTGGGATACCAAAAGCCCTGAAATCAGTCTTAGCAAGGAATAGTTGTTAGACTGGAAGTCATCAAATGACTCCTGCCGCATGTGGAATGGGAGGGACTGTCAGACTTGTACTGACTAAAATCCGCGGTGTTCTTTCAATAGCCCTTTGCGTTCCAGGGTCACGGTTAAATCGGCCTGATAAGACAGTACCGTGACCTCGGCAGGCTTTGGTCCTCTTTGGGCGTCAGATTAGGGACAGCTCTTTGAGACGCGCGTGGAACACGACGTGCCGTCGAGAAAAGGCTACCTTAGCAGAAGTAAAGAGGTGGCGAGACTACATAGACGTGTACCACGAAGGCTGGTTTGGAGGTGCAGTATAACAGCTCCTGGAAGGTACTGGGGGAGGCCTTTTTCTCAGCAGTGGCACAACAAAAACATGAAAAAAAAAGCAGACGTTGATGATATTTTACTAGCCCATGTATAAAGAACTTTTGATGTAAACACACCTTGCGAAATCATTACTCCTGCGCAGTACTTTAGAGCCTTAATCTTCAGTACTTACGATGATTACACCGAGCTAGACCATTAGGCAACGCTAATTACGCAATCCTGGCAAAACATTGTAATAACATAGAAACATGTAGACGACAAAACGTTGGGAAAATAGATGATGAAGAAACATGATAGCTGTTGTAGAATTTGAGCTAACAATCGTGCTGTATCATTGTTTTTGTGGTGGCATCATCATTTACAATTGGTATTTGGTCTATTGTCTTTTTGTGAATGTTAAATTAGACTTGAAAATTGCATTAAAGTACCTATGTATAAATTGTAGCTAATCCTGCTCGAGATACGGAACGACATTACCGAGGAATGTGCTACGAACTTCACGAAAGTGTGTGCAATACCGAACTAATTTTTTATAGGAAAATCATGTCGGATTCTCAACAAGACACCGCGTTCGGCTTTCGAACGTAATGTATAGAAGTTTTATATAAACTCGTTCAGAATCAGCGATGATTAAAAAAAAAATAAGTTACATTGTGCGCTTTTTTGGGTGCAGTGAGCTTGTGAACGTTAAAGAATGGCAGTTCTGTTGGCCGATTACTCTTCCATTAATGTCACTCCCCGCTCCGCCAAATCATTCACTACTTTCATAGAGCATATAATTTTTCTACTAATAAAATAAAATGTTTCAAATTAAAAAAATATTAAAACTTTGATGCTCGGTAGCTACCCCTAAAATTTGATTTAAAAATAATGATCTCGTTTTTTGGATGACAGAAGCGATTGGCGGTTTGACGTACTTACTTTTCATAAGTCGAAAAATAAGAAGCACCCTACTATGTATGTATTTAACTAACAGGTTACCTAAGATAGTACCAATTAAAGAAGAGTCTACAATATTACGATGTGACGTAAGCATCAGTATTGTTGCATTAGCTGTTGTGACCGGCCTTGTGGTGATAAATGGATCGATTACTTAGTGGTGCCCTTGCAAGGGACGCTTGTCTTGCCCGAACAATTTAGCGGATTGAACTTATGGAATGTATTATAAGTATCGCTACTCCTCGGAACACAAAAGGCAACCGGAGGAGCTGAGTGGACTATGGTCAGACTGGTTCTCAGACTTTTAGAGCTTCTGAATAATAGTAACGACTGTCGAAGATCTACAAATGACAGCCGGGACCAACGGCTTTACGTGCTTTCCGAGGCACGGAGGAAACTCGCTATGACAAATGGTCACCCATCCACAGACCAACCTCGGCAAGCGGGGCTTATCCAGAGATGTGCGGCTGTAATTGTTTATGAAAAGGTATAAGAAAAAAAAAATATTTAAGGAAAACAAAAAACCCGACTGCGTAAAAAATAATTTAAAAAAATACCTACGTGAAAAAATTAACTTAAATAAAAACTAAAAAGAAAATAACAAGCCCAACAGAACAGCAGGAAGAAGCAGAACAGAACGACTCACAGTCGGGGCCCCTTGGGAAGATTTGATTGGTAAAATTTGAATGGAATTGACGTAAGAATTATCAAAATCGGCCTACGCATTTGGTCTCTAGAACGCCACATAGAAACAAACATACATACATAGACTGTTAAACACATTACCCTCCTTTGCGTCGCGCAGTCGGGTAAAAAGATCTACTTTCATCGACCCTAAGGGGCATTGCATCATACGTAATGTAACAATTTCTCACAGCTGCCCGACCGTAGGGCTCCGGTCTCAATTGCCGGGAGCAGACAATTTCTACCAATCACATGGATCTGTGCATCCTGCGCTCATGAGTTACTTCCTATTGATTATGATAGGATGTGACTTTTGTGAGTCATGGAAGATTCTCAAACGAGACCCTTATTTAATAAAGGATTTAATAATGGGGACTAAAGCCTTAAAATAAAAATTAATTATCGTTTATCTGCAGAAGATAATGCGATTCTCAACATTAAGAAAAATTAACATTAAAAAAAATGCTGTTTTATTATTTGCATATTTCATCTCAGAAAACAGAAAATTCCTCTCCTAATAAACAAAACCCCTTCTATCGCTTTCAGGTGAAAAAAATATACCTTGCAGTTGGATAAATCATCATCATCACCCTATAATATTCCCACTGCTGTAACACAAGCCTCCTCTCTGTGAGAGGGAGTGGGCTGTGATCCACCACGTGGGCCTAGTTCGGGTTGGTTATATCAATTCAACATTTACTTTTCTCTCAAACTTGCAGACCATTGGGTGCTCAAACCAAGCATTTTCATCTAAAAACTACTAGAATTTGTACCTACATTCCATATAAGACCATATCCGACACATTTTAGGTCAAGCAACTCATACTTGCACTTGTGCAAGTGACGTACTTACTAATAAAGTGACCACGCATCGAAGATTAGCGGGATAATCCACATTTTTTGCGCATACTTTATATGAAGCTGCGCAAGTGCGCAATATACTGGTTTTTTTTTTAGTATATTGTTTTGTATCCGAATAGAGATCTGTATTATAAATCTGGAAATACCCTGATGGATTACTAATGTCAAAACTTACGTAAGTATGTATTTTTTTGCACTTAAGTACGTCTTTTTTTTTCTTAAAAACATAAAAATACAATGGACCCAATTTAATCATTTAAATCTTTACAAATGTACATTTATAAGATTGCATAACTTTTTAGTTATTATAAAACAATTTTTCTATTTTGCAGTTTATTTAGGTACTACTTATAGAAAACATGCCAAAAAAGGAGGAAGAAAAAAACCGGAAAGGACCTAATTTCTAGACAAGATAAAAAAAATGACGACTTTTTGCAATAGCGTTTTATGTCAACCGAATGCTATCATGAAAGCTTCAAGGGATATCTCTTATCAGATAATAAACTAAATTCGCTACTAACCTAATCCAATGGGGACTGATAAGCATACAGTATTCAATATTAAATTTAATGTTGAAATGTTTAATACAAATGTTCGGTGGATGACAGAATTATGGCAAAACCTTATCTGATGTAGAACTAGCTCATGTCCGTGTAGTGCTATGAGGATAAATTAGGAAAGAGTGTCAATGACCTCCATTTGTCTTACTGTCACTTGAAAATAACTTTTTGCAATAAATTACTTTCTGCAGATTTAAATAAAATTGTATTAATTAAAAAAATGTATGTGAATATTATCTTTTAAGAGTTATTTTCATTTAATAATTGTTTATTTTAAAGCGTGCAAGTATTAAAAAAGCGTGTCTGTGTAAACTAAATCTGGCGCTCAGCAAGCACTTCTTCCTAATTAAACCGCGTAGTACGTCGCTGCATGGAGATCGAATAATTTTCTCTACTACTGGGTTAAAATATCTCACTCCAAACTCTAATCATGATATACCAGATCCGAATCAGTTAAGACGTTATGGCATGAAAAGGCAACCGAAAAATGATTGCTGATGGTTAAAGATTGAATGATTATAAATCTAGAAAAAATATCCATTAAATCCAACAATAAAAACTGTGATCTTGATTGACAGTGTAGCCTAATATCGTGAAATAGGGATGAAAAGCAGCTTTTACGACGAACAATACATTCTACAAAAAGCAAATTGACGTAAGCATAATGAATTAAAGTCCTCGTAAAGCCGTAGTGCGTCATGTGAAGAATTTAACTGCTCTATCTGAAAACCTCCACTGAGGTCACCTTGGACACACTTTATATCCTAGACTTAGTTTTTATTGGAGTAATAATAAGTCTGAACTGGTAGAAACCACATTAGAGAGGTCATGGGAGACTTTTGAACTGGTTTTACAGGTTTTGAGTTCACTAATTAAATTATAGTAAATACCTACAACTTACGTGGATAGCTGCGCAGTAAGCATTCCTTTTTTATACTTTTTTGTAATTGAAATAATAGTATCACTTAGCTATTAAATGTTTTACTTTTTTAGATGTCACAAGAAGCCTAGCTTTTTATTCAAAAATATCTCATTTAATGCGGAATGCTTGATTGTCTATAGCTTCAGTAGCACTAATACATAAACTTACTTATTGTATTTATTTAGTCATCAAGTAGCCAAAACTAACATTTCTCAACACCCAAAAAAAAACTAAAAAAAAAAACTCAATTCGTATGCGAGTTAAAAAAACATAAGTACTCGCGTTAACATGTATCATTGACACATTCGTAGAGCAAAAAAAAATGCAAGCTATAAGGTAACCATGTCTCCAACTATTTCTCGGACAGTCCGGATTCAGCGGCGAGCGAGGTGGCTCACTTATCCGTAAAATGACTGTGTCTAATGCAATATTCAAAATGTTATTTAAATCAAGTTATTAAATGGAAGGATACGGATATTAAAATTAATTCAGTTGGAAAATTAACTGAATTAAAGAGGTCATAAAATAACTAGATAACCTCATCAAACATTCGTCTCAGAGGAAAAATAAAAATGTGCCGAGAATAATGTAAAATTGCAAAAAAAAATTTATTATTGATTAGATTTGAGTAGCGTAAAGATTTAGCCAGTAGTTTTTTTTTGTGCAAAAAAAAATTAGTCGCTTATGTCGACTGCATATTTCATCTCAAAATGCGACGGAATGTTTTTATGTGTTCGATCTCACATATTTTTGATTATTAATTTTATTTAATTATCTGCCCAACAAATGCTTTTCATAGCCAGATAGCATAAGAGTTCAGCTATTTTTGACATATTAAGAACAAAAAAAGTAACATACACCTTTAGTTAAATAAACACTAACGCATACCATGACTATATAGGCTTTATAGCCACAGGTGGGCCTTAGCCTCAACGAGTATATTCTTTCAAAGAGACTTATTACTAGCTTTTTCTCTACAAAAGTTCTTAGATCTTGGTCCACGCCATTCAATTTTCAAATCCAACCATCTGAGCTTATAGCGCAATCTAAATTGATATCATCATCATCATCATCTCAGCCATAGGACGTCCACTGCTGAACATAGGCCTCCCCTTTAGATCTCCACATATACCGGTTGGAAGCGACCTGCATCCAGCGTCTTCCGGCGACCTTTACAAGGTCTTCTGTCCACCTCGTTGGTGAAATTGATATGCTAAAGGTAATTTGCTACATGCATACAGTATGGTGAAAACTGAAGTATATCTTGTTCTGACTACTTTCTTCGTTCGATTCCCAGCAAATCAATATCCTGTCACTTTTACTGCCATTACCTGGATATTATTTTTATTAAACAAGTTTTAAAGGGCAAATTCTTGCTCCAGTTCTAATTTGCAGTAAACAGTATTCTCCAGACATTTGACATCACAATATTTAATTTAACATTATGGAGATGAAACTAAAGATTTATACATTGACATTATGATCCGAAATCATATTCCACTAAATTCTAAACTATTATCATACAGAAAAACACATTCTAGGTGAAATATTAAATAACACGATTCATATTTTACGCTTTTATTATTTTGGCAATGACATTTCAATAGTTTTACCTCTAAAATAACCTTATTTCAGTATTTATATAGTACAAGATATGCACGAGGAGCCACAAGCGATGGTTTTCAAACGTTTGCCACATCAATTGAGGTGTGGCAACTGGCTTTTGCTGCTATAAAACGGACCTGAGGTTGTCAACTTTTTGGCTGATGCAATAGGGTGGCTGGCTTGCGTGATGCTTGTTTATCCTTTGCAAGTTCATAAGTGATCAAGCGAGATGAAATCAACAGCTCTTTGGTAAAAAGGTGAAAATTGAATATCAGGGTTTGCTTTAGGTTACTGTTGGACTTCCAGTTTGTGTTATTTGAGCACACACACACATTGGTAGTAACCTGATCGCAATCTCACACAGGTTTGTGATATAACTGGGTTTTTAATTTAATGTAACTACCTATAAGTGCCTTGAGCAACGTCGTCTTGCACAAAATAAGTTCTAATAAGCTGCAGCAACTTTTTACTTGTGAAAAAAAACAACACTATGAAATGTGGACGTTTGTCTTGGTAGAATTGCTAACAGAGCCGAGATTTTGACAAATAAACAGTTTTTTGACAGAAAATTGACATACATGAATTGGATCACAAATAAGAGAAAAAGAC
Organism: Agrotis exclamationis; assembly: GCA_950005045.1. Taxonomy (NCBI): domain Eukaryota; kingdom Metazoa; phylum Arthropoda; class Insecta; order Lepidoptera; family Noctuidae; genus Agrotis; species Agrotis exclamationis. Next base: position 3,262,517 of record OX465433.1, on the reverse strand, counting down.
GAAAAATATTGCTAGTAAACATTTTGGTGGGCACAGTTTGGCCACGATGCAACAATCTGCGCTTAATCAAAGTTCATCATAATCAAACTGTAGCAAGTGGCAAAGCGCAGGTAAAAGCCCCTTCATGTAAAGGCCCTCTATTTCTATTTTTTCCACTATCTGACTACTCATTGCCTGTTATTAATTATTTTTTTTTTCAAATTAAGTGTAAAAATTACAAAAACTGCATCTACTAGGTACTAACAGTGATATCATAATTTCGTAACTATCTTCCAAAACATATTTATTTGAGAATAAAATAATGCCTGCTTCTGATATTTTGGTCACTCTATTAATATTCAAAAAAAATATTAATATATTCACAAGGATGATGTTAAATTCAGATAGAACTATGTAGTTGATCTTTTGGCAGAACAGATCTTGTTTTATTAATGTCACGCTCACGCTATCGGTCAATGTGGCTACTGCGACTACATACATTATTTTGCATAAGGTTATTTTTTTCTATTAGTCATTTCAATAAATCACTGCAGTTATTTTAATTCTATCATAGGGAGTTCTTAACAATGGAGAAAGCACATATAACATTGATAATGTAATATCTAAACATCAATCAATTACAATAATGATAAAACAAGCATCTTAAATACTTTAACTCAAAACGCGGGGAGTTCCATACACTTGTCCCTTTCGATTCCAAATGTTACGTACAAGTGTCATGTATGTTGTCTAGGTAAACCTAAACATGAAAACGTGTAGTCTTCAGGACTAATTAACGTAAACTCCAAGTGCTTGAAGTAAACAATAAACTCCTTTGAATAGCCGGCACGTGAGGCAGTGATAAACAATGAAAGTTCTCTAGCAATAGATGGGTTTAATAGCAGGAAACACGAGGCACGTGGAGCAATAAATACTAATAATCAACTCAGACTTAGTTGGTAGAGAATGAATTTGCAACCTTGTACTGCGTTAAATACAAAGACGTTTTTTAATTACAATGACTACAAAGTACTAAGGATCGTTTGCAACAAAACTTTTAAGTCACTATATTTTTTTGACTTGTCAATCGAAACGATGTTTTGCTTACATTTATAATGTAATTTCATTCGTAATAATGACTTGAGACTTGTTATAAGAGCGAGCTAAACAACAAAAAACGTAGCTATCCAAACACAATCCCTGCAAAAACCAGAATCGCTAAGTATAAAAGAATACGTAGTTTTTAAAAGCTACAAAGGTTACTTGTAACTGCGCGTCATAAATAGCAAAAAAAGTTATTTTGCCATTGTATAATTTATTTGATTTTCCTAAAGGCTATGTCCGGCATAATTATTTCACAGTACAAGAGAAGGGTTTTGAAAATGTCACAATATAAAACAAAAAAAAATACATAAATAAAATTGTAAACACAATATTCAAGATCCCCAAAAGGCATGTTCATATTTAAATGTTGCACAATAACCGTGCAAACATTTGCAAAACAAATAAATATTATTTAGCAAGAACTGTCCTTTCGCTGCGCTCAGTATGGTCACCGTACGAAATCGTAAGTGCCGCGACGTTCTTCGTAGTGGGGTGGCTATTTCAATGTATATTATAGACCTTATAGCTTTTAGTATAAAGTTGAATATAAAAGTTGTTTATTTAATCTGATTGCCTGTAGGTTTTATAACACGACGTAACACGAAGGTCTAAAGTAATTAAGGACGTTGAACTCTTTAATTTTTTTTTCTACTTTTTCTAATATTCCCTGGTTGAATACTGTTTAATTAGTTATTAGATTATTTTTTATGCGAAACTATGATAGGTGTCTTTTGTATCTACTGGGGTTTTTAGTCATAAAAAAAGATTTTTAAGACGCAGGAAGGACTGGCATTAATATTCCTAACCTATTGTATTTATCCTATCCTATGATATTTATTCGCAAATGATTTTTACAAACGTCAAAAATTAATAAAAATTACTAGTGAGCTTTAAGTCTGTAATTATTAATGCAGTTGCCCAGTTCGGGTTACTGGATGCCAATTTATTTAAATTTATTTTTTCTTAGACGTAAATGAGTTTTCCTCGAAATATTTTTCTTTCTTCAACAAACACCAAATTATCACGGTAATTACGACAGTTGCCGTAAATACCCCTCATTTGCAAAAAGACAGGCTCATTTATTTTTGTGAACGATGGTCATTGTCAATATTGATTACTGATTAACATATACGGTATTGATGTGTTTGTCAAACACAATAGGAGACTAATGTAACATTTTACCAAATAATTGGACATCCTACAAGACTAATCTTTTTTTAAAAAAACACTAGGAAAATTTTAACAATTTTCCATAAGAATTACGTCAATATGGACAAATGTTTTTCACATGTATGACGATAATTTGAGCTTGACGCTTTTTGCTAGTCTTTTCAAATATTGATCTTAACACGAAAATTAGTCATAATCGCCTAATCTAATCTTGGTGCTAATGTCGAAATCATACAGTTTACTTGTCACATCAAATTAGTTGTCATAACATTGTAAATAGACTCTAATTCAAAGCATAACATATTACATAATGTAAAGACCGGTTGCAGGTGCTTTAGAAAACCTAGTCATAAACTAAAAATATGAAACTTAAGTACAGTAATTAGGATTTATATAAAATATTTTATATAAAACTGAGATAATCCGTAGGTTTTTAATATGCTATGTAGCAGAAAAGATTAAGGGCAATACCTCTTGTGGTAATTTAGATCAATTGAACAGCTTTCCTTAGATGAAAAAAAAACTCTTCTACTACTTGTGCCAATCGATACGATAGTTTACACGGAAAGCCTTTATGAACTTTAATGTGGCGTAGCCTCGGAAAGGTCTTTTTATCGTAGTAAAATCATCAGATGAGTCCTCCCACCCAGGGCGGGACGGGAGGGACTGTCAGACTTGTACTGACTAAAATCCACGGTGATCCTTCAATAGCCCTTTACGTTGCAGGGTCACGGTTACCTGATAAGACAGTCCTGGGACCCCTTTGGCCTTCTAAGGCTGGGAGAGGCCTACGTCCGGCAGTGGACTGCGTTAGGCTGAATTGAAACACCACATCGAAGATTTGGGACTGATCCCACTGAATTCACCAATACCCGACTGAATTCCCAATATAAAAGATGATTTTTTAGTCACCATCCAAATTTTGCTATATTAATCTTTGGCGAAAATCATTGAATACGTGTTTTTTTCTTTTTGTATCACTCAATACAAAAATATTGAGATATCTCGTCACAAAGTTATCTATAAAAAGTTGATGAATCTGGACACCGCGCTGTGATGTGTCGCTCAGGTGTAGCGGGGCGGGGCGGGGGGTAAACGGGGTGCGCTCTGCCCGTTTCATGCACCGGCAAGTGTAGTATTATTAACGTTTAGCTTGAGAAAATGATTTAATATGAAAATTTTAAGTATCGATTTTTTTTCAAAAATGGGGTTAGTGATTGATACCTGATGCCTAGAAAAATTTTGGACGGTGGTAAAAAAGTCTTCCTGTATATCCTTAATATCAAGAAGAAATCTGTATATTCTAATAATAAAACTTACATGTTTGATGTTATAATGCAGGATGCTCTCGATATAACTGGGCAGCTGGTTGACCACGGTGAAGTAACCGAAGACTGAGGCTCCGTGAGTGATGATGATGGCCCACACTGGTGGTGACAGCAGCATCTTCTTCCATGGCACTGGCATGTGCTGCGGGAGAGGAAGAAATGATGTTAAGATAAGTTTTGGTAGGTTCTTACAGACGCCAGTACATCAACCTACCTTAACCTATCAAATTTCTTTAATAGATTTTCAACCTTATCACAATAGTAGAAGTTAATGTAAAATTTGACAGATACGGGTAGGTTGACCTGCTGGCGACTAAGTTTTGCAGAATGCAGAAGTAAACTTCCAATCCTAAAGATTGATAAATAAATATTGCAGATTTTTCACTCTTACGCATTAATTTGTACAAGAATTCTGTCAATAACCATAATAAATATATTTAGCGGCAAGCTAATTAATGCATTATAAAAAAATCATGTATGCTGAATTCCCTGCAAAATCGGCTAAATGAGAAAATAAATTACATAAGCATTTATCCTTCCACATGCTGTAATTATTTATGCGCAACATTACCTACAATAATATTGAAATTATACACTTTTTCCGTGAACAATCAATTTTCCACGTTTCTTGTTCTCAGAATTCAATCAGATATGGATGCACTTGATTATCTTTCCATGTTGAGTCATCTAACTATGATGTCATTATTACTGCACTTTAAAAAACACTAGTTTATAATATTATTGGAAAATCTAGACAAAAGACTTTCAACAGTGAACATTTACAAAAGACAATTCCCCAAAACGTCTACGCTTCGCCACTTCATAGTGTTTTAACTGGGAAGAATACTCGTCAACCAGTCGAAACTCGCGCAGACTAGGGAATTTTAGCACAAACGGGAGAAAGCCTATACTCAGGAACCGGTGGAAAAAAACTGGCAAATATGATGATGATTTCATATGTCAAGACCACACCATGCATCATAATCATTCATCATAAGCCTTCATCCCAATTCATTTGAGGTCGACACAGCATGTCTCCTTCCAAACTTCTTTATAACTTGTCTTCTCAGCATTAACCTCCCTGCTAGCCTCATCATCCTTCAGTCTTTACTCTTTCTCTAAAAAGCTGATGATGGAAACTTCAAATACGTATAATCTAGCTTATTTTCCCAAAATGGGTTCTAGTTGTTTTTCGTCTGAACGTAAAACCAGAAACACCATGAATGGAGGAACTTCAAAGCGCTTGCCAATTGGCACTGCACCTGATCTTTTACTGGCAATAAGCCAAATAAATTCTTGTAATACTGAGCAATAGTATGTAATAGCACGTAATAACAGTAATGTAGTTGTTGACAAGAAATAATAAATGTGCGTGTGAACTGAGGGACCAAACTGGAATACGCAAAATAAAAATCGTAGGATTTAGTAGTAGACTTAAAACAATTGTAGAAAAAATCTGGGAATTTGTAAACAAATATATTAAAAACTACAGCCCTTAAAGTGTGGTCCCTCAGTCCTCACAGACCATCAGCCATATCTCGAAAAGTATTGGATAAATTAAGGTTTTGTGACTACAGACATTTAGTAAAGAAATTGTAAAGATATTTACTGAATACCAGATCACAAAGCATCAAAGGTAAAAAATATAAAACGACTAAACTGTGGTCCCTCAATCTTCATAAGAAAAATAAATGTTTTAGTGAATATTACCTAGTAAATCTTTCTTTTTCTACATGAAATTTTAGTAAGAGTCTTAAAACATTTTGTAAAAAAGAAATGAAAAAAAAATATCAACACAATTTGAAGATAGCGAATAATAAAACTGGTCCCTCAATCCTCACCTCTACTGACATAAGTGCATGTATTAGCTGCTAGACGAGAGGATTATCAGAAAGTCTAGTGTACTTAACTTTTGGTAAAAAGTCTCTACTAAATAACAGGTACCTAAAATTGTGTATTACTTACCTCTTAGCTGAGATAATATATTTTTTTAAATCTTATGACAATAGATAGAGTAGTGTGACCACACAATGAAACAAAATGTAGACAGTAGTGTTATACTTTATTTAATATTAGACGAAACGAAAACAAGGTTGTATGGTTAATTTAAAGTTAGGTATATTACATGTGGCGTAAGTGTATTTAATAAAAAAAATAGATTACAAAATTAACAAATTACTTTTTATAAGTAATTTAAATTTGGTTGTAGCTTAATGAATGTAAGAATATTTTTTGATCAGTACTTTCAATCATTTTGAGATGTTGATCATTATAACAAAAGTAACGCTCATTCATAAAACAGTGACATCGATAATGGCCAAGACCCCCTGAAATTAATGCTGGAATGAATTCAGATGCGCCCATGATTTTGTTCTATACCGTCATGGTAATAGGAACATTACTAAGAGAATTTATTTCAGTGTTTGTTTCTAGTGTTGTCTAATGTTTGTTTTCTATTGTTGATGTCAAGTGTGGTTTATTCTCAGTTTTCTATTTAATAACCCATATAAACACTATGCGTATGTAAAAATCGCTGAGCTGATAAACATTAAATGTGCAATAAAAATGAAGGTAGTTTAATTTAATGTTACTTCTAGTTTGGTATCAGCTTGCTAGTAAACTTAGTTATTTATAAAAGAAAATTAAATGCTATAAAAAACTAGGACTGCATAATCTTCCTTTATATCACTTCCTTGATATCACTATTATAAGAACGATAGTTTCTTCTGCTATAATGATCAATACTTCAAAATTATTGTATGTAGGTACTGACAAAAGTATTATAATAAGTGGTTAATTAATTGTGCAATCCACTTTTTTATTAAATACACATACGCCATGAACCGATGGTAGATGGAGCAGACAGATGCTAGAGTGGAGACCGCGAATAGGCAAACGTAGTGTAGGACGCCCTGCGGCAAAATGGGTCGAAGATTTGAAGAATGTGGCTGGCAGCGGATGGATGCGGGTTGCCCAGATCCGGGAGGGTTGGCGCTCTTTGAGGGAGGCTTACGTTCAGCAGTGAACGGCAATAGGCTGATAATATATACGCCATGGACCACGCCCGGCTCGACGGTGCGTTGTGTTCTACGAATAGTGTCAGCATAATAATTACCGTGACCCCGGAGCGTAAAGGGCTATTGAAGGACACCGTGTATTTTAGTCAGTACGAGTCTGACTGTCCCTCCCGCTCTGCCCTGTGTAGGAGAACTCATTTGATAATTTTACCACAAAAAAATATACACTACAATATCTAACATTAAATTAACCGTAAAACCTTGTTTTCGTTTCGTCTAATACTATATTAAATAAAGTATAATAGTACTGTCTACATTTTGTTTCAATGTGTGGTCACACTACTCTATCTGTTGTCATAAGATTTAAAAAAATATATTATCTCAGCTAAGAGGTAAGAAATACACAATTTTAGGTACCTGTCATATAATAGAGACTTTTTACTAAAAGTTAGGTACACTAGACTTTCTGATAATCCTCTCGTCTAGCAGCTAATACATGCACCTATGTCAGTAGAGGTGAGGATTGAGGGACCAGTTTTGTTATTCGCTATCTTCAAATTGCGTTGATATTTTTTTTTCATTTCTTTTTTACAAAATGTTTTAAGACTCTTACTAAAACTTCATGTGGAAAAAGAAAGATTTACTAGGTAATATTCACCAAACTATTTATTTTTCTTATGAGGATTGAGGGACCACAGTTTAGTCGTTATATATTTTTTACCTTTGATGCTTTGTGATCTGGTATTCAGTAAATATCTTTACAATTTCTTTACTAAATGTCTGTAGTCACAAAACCTTAATTTATCCAATACTTTTCGAGATACGGCTGATCGTCTATGAGGACTGAGGGACCACACTTTAAGGGCTGTAGTTTTTAATATATTTGTTTACAAATTCCCAGATTTTTTCTACAATTGTTTTAAGTCTACTACTAAATCCTACGATTTTTATTTTGCGTATTCCAGTTTGGTCTCTCAGTTCACACGCACATAATAATAAATATTGCTGTAGTAGATTAAGCAAATCTCTCTTTCCACACTAATATTATGAAGAGGAATTGATTGTTTGTTTTGAATAGGCTCCGAAACTATTGGACCAATTTCAAAACTTCTTTGGCCAATTGTAAGCTGCTTTGGTCCTGAGTGACATAGGTAATAAGGGGTGAGCGGGCTGAGGCGGGTGACGTTGGGCTAGTTAACTCATATTTTCCTTAAATCCCCTCGAAAATAGACTCGGAAGACAGACGTGTTCCTTTAGGGAACCGATCAGTTTACCGAATTTTGTTTGTTCGAATTTCATTACACCGAAAACTATTGACCGATATCTCTTTTGCTATATGCATTATTTGACATATTTTCAGTTCATCGAAGTATCATTAGCCATAAGTATTATTTTACCGAAGTATGTTCCGCCGATTAACAAAATAACTTTTTACTATTGACCGAAGCCTCTTTTAAACTTTTTTCAATTGCCAAATGATTTATTTGCCATATTTTCACCATACCGAAATAACATTTTACCGAAAAATTTAATTACTGTCATAAAAATTCAATATATTGTGCTACAAAACTTTGTGGCGGAAACGAAATGCTGCAAAGCCGACTTTACGTAGTCTTGTCTGCCCTACCCCTAGAGTGTAATTTAAAATCGCGTAGGCTCGGAGGGGTGGGGTGGCCCGCGAGCTGAGGAGCAGGTGGTTGGAACGGCCGCCGCCGCGGCTGAGGCTGGCCGGCAGAGCCGGCCAGTAAACCGAAGCTGCGGTGGTGAGCGTTCAAATCATCTGCGACGATAAGCTCGCGTGGGGCCACCCAAAACCCCGCAGCGCCGGAGCCATGACAGAAACAATGCTTGTTGCATGTTGCATGCTTGCTTGAATGCTGCGTGTTTGCTGAATGTTGCATGCTGCGTGCTTGCTGAATGTTGCATGCTGCATGCTTGCTTGCACGGTGCAAGCTTGCTTGCATACTTCATGCTTGCTTGCATGCTGCATGCTTGCTTGCATGTTTTTGTGGTGCTTGTTTGCATGTTGCATATCTGTTTTTTATGCTGTATGCAAGTGTATCACAATAGAAAACTTTTTACAAACACAAGAACAACACAATAACAAAAGAGTATCAAGAATCACACAAAATCCGCAAAAAGATTCGGACACACGTGCTAGCCAGAACACCCCTAAAGGTGAAACCGCACTAGGCGGAACTGCACTGCAGCGAAACTGCGCGACACGACGCGTCAAAATATTCTTTATTGAAATTATACGAGACATCACGCACTAAGCGGCAACGGAACTACACTGCAACCAAACTGCGTGGCAAAGAAAAGCGTCGTGTCGCGCAGTTCCGCTGCAGTGCAGTTCCGCCTAGTGCGGTTTCACCTTTATAGTCCAACTATGTAATTAACAGCAAATGTCATTATTGATAATACAATACCCGTCAGAGTTATATTATCGTATATGACTTTTGTACAATTGTTTTGTATTGTCTACCTACATTTCAATGGCGCCTCCTAAAAATGTAACAATAATTAGTGTGCACAAATTTCTAGGTGTTTGGTGAAATAAAAATATGGCAATTAAAACAGTGGTATAATGAATGTTTGGAAACATAATACTTCGAACAACCGTCATTTCGAGTAAGTGTAACATGGGTAAAAAGTTTTTCGGCCAAATGAACTGTTGGAGTAACGAAAAAAAACGAATAGATAATAGGTTAACTGAAACAGTGGCAAACGTGGCTTCGATGAAGTAAAAAAAAACCAAACGATAATAGCTGAAAAGTTTAAGGTCAAATGAAATTCGGTCAAACATTTTTCGATCTTATGATAGGTAACCGTTCCTTTAGTACATCCACATTTCTCCAGTTACATTAAACTATTATGTAATAGGTCTCTCACTAGGTGGACTGACTACATCTTGAGAACCGCGGGCAAGTGATGGGTGTAAGTGGTGGATTGTCGTCCTGCATGGTGGCCTAAGGAATAAAGAAGTTTTGTTCAGCAGTGGACGACATGATGATGATGATGAATAGAGGACGAGCCTATTGCCATCAAAGAATCGCTGATGAATTTCTGATCAAAAAGCAGTATGCCAGTCATAAGCCACCACTGACACACAATTGAACGTGATGTAATTTTCCTATTTCTCTGCAATAAAAGGATGAATGCCACATCCATAGAAAAAAAAACGTCTCCTACAATCAACATACGTCGGCTTACTCGAAGTTCTCAAAATAGAACGGAATTTACTCTGTAAGGAAAAAGCGTAGAACAGTCATTATTACGACGCGACGACGCGGACGCGACGGACAGCGTATGACACTGGCGAGTCGGTGTAATACGCCATGGAATTTAAATTAAAAAATAACATAAATCACTGCACTAGTTGAATCCGAATACTTTAATTACTTGTACCTATTAAAATGTTAGTGGATTTTGCTGTTTTTTTTTTTTTAATAAACTCTGACTCAAATTATAAATTATTTCTCCTCTTGGGTGCGTTTACAAATATTTTAACTCACCCAGACTTGGAACGTATGCCAAACAAAAATATAGATTCTGTGAGGAGATCGAACCCAGTGCAGTAGACAATTGCTTAGTGACTACTTAACTAGGGTCTATAGGGACTATTTTAACTAGGGTCGTTATTCAACGCCCAGACGAATAAATTCGATACTACAAGAGCATGACATGAATAATAAAATAAACTATTCATACAGAGTTTTTTCTCACCATCTGTTAACATGCCAAGACCACAAAATACATCCTGGTGTAAAACAAAAGAAAAAACGACAGAACGTGTAAGAATAATAGGACTTGTCTCAATAAAGTAGAGACACATGGTCGACCTATTTTAATCATCGAATATTACAGTCGCAAACGTAAATACTACTCACTAGATTTCACTATTGTTTTTCTGAGTAATGAATGTAAGTTATTGCCTAAAAAGGTCGAACGCGTTAACATTTCATTGCAGAGAAGTGATAAAATGATTAGTTTTAAAGAAAGAGTGTCTCTGTTAGTTAGAGTATAGCTGCATTCAAAAAATGTATGGGACGGACGGTCGACACATCCCCCCTAAACGGACAGTCAAAAGCGATTCTCTCGTAAAATAACTTTGACTTTGAGTGAACACTTTTTTGGGGTGATAAAATCATCTAATGAGTCTATTGCCAATGTTAAAAATGTTGTTAGTATTTACAAAACACGTACAGTCAGAATGAATGCCTAATTGTTTTCGTTTGTTTGTTTCTGTTACACTTGAATAGCAAGATCGTCTTTATTTGAGAACATTAAAGTACACAAAGCCATTCATCAGTAGGTATGGCTCATTTTGGTAAGCATTATGGTTTTTGCCAAAAAAAGCGATCCCATGAATGTCAAGATGAATTGCAGGCAGGAATAAATTGTGACTTGCAGGATTTATTCTCGAAGAGAATTTTTCAATTCCAACCAGTAGTTCCTGAGATTAGCGCGTTCAAACAAACAAACGAACTCTTCTGTTTTATAATATTATAGTATAGATAAAACATGGCATATGCTTGACCTATGCTGATACAGTCAATTTACTAAATTTTATAGGTATGCCAGATGTCATTGAATCTAACGTATTTATTGCCAAAGACTGTTCATGATGTAGTCAAAATATGACGCGGTAGGATGTTCTACAATTAGTTCATGGAAATTTCTAGAAGTTTAATTTATTTTTTTAAGGATATTTTCTTAAATAAGTAATATACCAAATGGTTAATGACAACAAGCAGAACAAAATAAATTAATTAACATCACATCTGTTCAAATATAATAACTGTGAATATGGCCAAAATCTAAGAAGGTGTCTAGCTGAATTTTTGGTCTCAAAACATATTTGAACTTTTCCATAGACACGCCAAAACAAATGAAGAAGAAGTAGGATGACTATAGCTCTTTCTGGTCATATTCAATTAATACCGCGTCCACAAGTGCGGCTCTAAAAATATGCGCCGGCGCAGCTCTGACGTGTGTAAATTATGGCGCTGTTCACACATTGTTGACTACTGAATCCGTATCTATTGTTTCGCACGAAAAGGAAGTGGGCGATTTTGTGGAATCACTGTGATTCATAGATAACTTATGTTGATAGGATTGTCAGTTTAATTGGCTCATCATTCGCTTCGGTAGAGGGAAAATCTAAAATCTGGGTACCTAAACAAAGTTAACGCCTAAATAGGAATAATTCATTTAATTTCACTTCCTAGTAACAGATTGAGCTGTGATAGATAATAGTACACTCGTTTGGTTCATGCGACAATTTACGATTACCAAAATGCCGCAAAACGGCGATTTATAATTTCCACACTAACTATCATCATCATCATCAGCCTATAAATGTTCCCACTGCTGGGACACAAGCCTCCTCTCTGTGAGAGGGAGTGGGCCGTAATCTACCACGCGGGCCCAGTGCGGATTGGTAGATGTCACATGTCTTCGAATTTTTGGTTCTTGGATATGCCGGTTTCCTCACGATGTTTTCCTTCACCGTTTTGAGAGTGCGAATGCGCCTGACGGGGTTCCAACCCACGACCTACTACTCGTAAGTCGAGGCCGATACCACTGGGCCACCACTGCTCTCTGCACTAAATATAATAATGTCAAATTAAAGGCCAATTATTATATTGACGACTTCACGGATGGCGGAGTGGTTGGTGATCGATTGCTGCGCAGCCGTGTCGCGGGTTCGATCCCAGTACGGAACAAATATTTGTATGACCTGCAGGTATTTCGGGTCTGGGTGTTTGTATATGTGAGTTTCTATTTTTGTAAACGCACCCAAGATACAGAAGAAAATACTGGAGGGCCATGGGGCAAAGTTACCAAAAAAAAGCGAGGTAATACTCTAATACAAATTCAACATCCGGGTTCCTGCCCGGGAAATTCCTAATGTGTAAATCCTAAATTAATAATTAACAACAGAATTTTAAAACAAAAAATTACATTCATTAGTGCAAATTAAAATAATCACAACAAAGTCCAATTAGGCAATAAGTTTCTCACCTACCTAATTATTTACACAATTCTCTCAATACCGATTATATTCAAATTATAAGCCTTGAAATGCACACAGTTTGTCAATGATTTATTTATATGCGTAATTTTTACTATGTTCACTGAATTTTAATTTGTCGCCTTGAGCATTGCCAAAATTCCCTTGGTCATGTTTATAAGGGTTATAAATCATTCGAGGGTTTTCCTCAAGTTAATGTATTTTAGGTTTCAATACAAGTTTGGCCGTGAAAGGGAATTTATGACTGTGTCAATTAATATGGCCCTTCAGAAGTGTTGTAATCAGGAAGGCTGCGTTGTTCAGACGACAAGCGCCCGCTAAGCGCACGCCACACGCCCGCTAAGCTCACGCCACGCGCGACAACGCGTGTAACTAACTCGCTTTGTATTTTTTTCAAAGGCAATTTGAGATCTATCTATATATATAAAAGCGAAAGGTCACTCACTCATAGGACACGAAATCTCGGAAACTACCAGTGCTAGGGGTTCAAAATTTTGCAAAGGGGTTCTTTTTAGGACGTAGGCGCTCGCTAAGACGGGATTTTGCGAAATTCCACCCCTAAGGGGTTGTTTTTGGGGTTGATAGTTTGTATGAAACTTTGTTACTACAGGTACTAGGAGTTTCAAAATTTGCATGCGGGTTCTTTTTAGGAAGTAGGTGCTACTTACGAAAGGGGTTTTTCGAAATTCGACCCCTAGGGGGTTGTTTTTGGTGTTGATAGTTTGTTTGAAACTTCGTTATTATAAGTGCTAGGAGTCTCAAATTTTGAATGGGGGATATGTTTAGGAGGTAGATGCTCACTTAGACGGGATATTGCGAAATTTGACCCTAAGGGGTTGTTTTTGGTTTTGATAAATAGAGGTCCCAAATTTTGCATGGGGATTCTTTTAAGGACAAAGATGCTCACTAAGACGGGATGTTGTGAAATTTACCCCTAAGGGGTTGGTTTTCGGCATGGATAGTTTGTATGAAACTTTGTTACTACAAGTACTAAGAGTTTCAATTGTTACATGAGGGTCCTTTTTAGGACGTAGGTGGTACTTACGACGGGATGTTCGGAAATTCGACCCCTGAGGGGTTGTTTTTAGGGTTGGTAGTTAGAATATTGCGAAATTCAATCCCTAAGGGGTTGTTTTCGGTGTTGATGATTTGTATGAAACTTTGTTACTACAAGTACTAGGAGTCTCAAATTTTGCATAGGGGTTCTTTTTATGCTGCCTATGACATTTTCTAAAATTCTATCCCTAGGAGGATGTTTTTGGGGTTGATAATTTGCATAAAACTTCGTTATTACAAATGCTGGGAGTCTCAAAATATGCATAGAGATTTTTAGGACGCGGCCATCGCACACTTTCGGGCACGCCGCAATCGCGGCAGGCATACAAGCGAAGGAGGAGGCGGGACGCGTGAGGGAGAGGACAGCGTCCACCTTACAGCCCAGCCGCAGTGGTAGACGCCCACTGCGACGGACGTCGCAAGACGATTTCCGGCCACCGTAGGTGCGGGCATGTGGACGGCGAGTAATGGGCGACTCACTGTCCGACTATGGACCATGCCCGGGTCAACGGCGTGTTATGTTCCACGCGCGCCTCACAGAGTGTGAGCACAATGACGGGGCCTCCCCTTAGAGGGCCAAAGCCTGCCGGGGTCGCGGGACTAACGAATACCGTGACCTTGGAACGTAAAGGGCTATTGAAGGACACCGAAGCTTTTAGTCAGTACAAGTCTGACAGTCCCTCCTACCCTGCCCTGGGTGAGAGGACTCATTTGATGAATTTAACACGCTAAAAAAAAAGATGCTCACTAAGACGCGACTTTGTTCTTGATAGTTAGGAGTCTCAAATTTTGCTTTTATGGGTTTGTTTTAGGACGTACCTAGGTGCTACCTCAGGCGGGATTTTGCGAAATTTGAACCCCTGAGGGGTTGTTTTTGGGTTGGTAGAATTTTTGTTGTATATTGATTGAGATTTTCCAAAAGTATCCCATAAGGAGCGGCCGGGAGTAGAAATTCACAGATAAAAAGTTCGAAATACGCGCAGACGAAGTCGCGGGCGAACTGCTAGTTATTGTATAAAATAAGTCACAAATTACACTAACCATTTTCGAGATTAACGCAGCTGTAAGTACCTGTATAATGTTTTTAAAATTCTGATTTCTAAAATCGTTTGCACACTGCATCCATCCGATACTTTGATGAAATTTGGCTCAAGGGCAACCCGTTTTACATTTTTTCGGAACTAGTTCAACGTGCACTACAGACCTATTTTTTTTTGTTCAGATTTCGCTGCAGCCGGCCGATTATTTTTTAGGACCTAAATAATTCTCGTAAAGTAGGTATTAAGTTTTCTACGTCCTGTGGCCTTTCAGTTATTTTAACTCAGCGGCCTGAGCCTGAATTCTACGTAATTGACGGTACAGCGGCGTATTTGAATGATTATGACGTAATTTTACGCAAAATGAAAAAGTGCCTCTAGTGTACTAACGAGGAACTAATTTCATCCATCAAATTAACGTCAAAATCCCCGTTTACCTTACGTCAAAAAACGTGAAAACTCGTGATAAGGCCTCAGTCTTGCATTGCAGTCAAAAATAACATTAATCATTATACCTATCAAAATAAGATTGCTTTCACAGATAAAATAACTGAAGCTGGTAACTTACTCCTTTGCTATTGTTGTCTTGAGGCAGAGCCTTCATTAGGAAGTTCCTCTCAGTCTCCGATATACGAGGATGCTGGCCTGGCGTGTCGTACACCACCGCAAACCATGCCACTGACCACATCACGCCGATTATGCCTGTGGGGTTCAACAAAACAAGTTTAGGGTCTTCTTAGATTTAAAATTCATAAAACAATGGCTCAGGATTCTTGAAGGGGCCTTCGTCTGGGGTGCTAAGACAGGAAACCTCCACGTGCGCCCGTGGACTGGAGTTCCCTCTCGGATACGTCCGGGGGGAAGACCAGTTTTTCGGCCCGGTGCACCCTGGGATGCGGGCAATAGTTATTTATGATACTAGTGCGGTAAGTTGGTTTTTACAAACGAGTAGACGAATGTAAGCCCGAGATGAAATCGAGGGCTTACCATAGTCACGAGTTTGTAAATACCAATTTCCGCACGTGTGTCATTCAATGTTTTTCAACACATTTGCGAGAAAACAGTACAATAATGTAATTAAACAAACTTTTTTTAGAAGTTTCTAATATGAAAATGGCGCGCATTTGCAAATGGCGCCACATGCACGTGGTGAAAAATAGAACTACATTTTTCGTCTCATTTACTCTTTAGTATTAAAATGAGACAACGTATTGAGCAAAAGCCTCAGAACAATAACTAAAGCATAGAAGGAAGCTAAATTTAACCAATATAGTCGTCTCTGTTTTCTTATATACTCATAACAGCATTAGAGAGAGACAGATGTAGGTTGCTCAAAATGCAAATCGTCACAAAGGTAAACGTCAATTTGGATACCTTGGCTACCTTTATACTACTAAGTTTAAAAGCTACTTAACGTCTCAGATTTTTATCTATGACTTTGTTCATCGCATTTTTTCGTATAATGCTTATGGGTGCATGCCAGTTGAACTGCTTCGTTGGTTTTACGTGTTTTTGTAAAAATAGTACAAAAATAACAGTGATTTAGTGTGAATCGCAAAGCTTAAAGATTAAATAATGTCCTGCATTATAGTGGGATGTAAATCTCATTCATCCCGCAAAGAAAATGATGCGGAAATCATAAGCTTCCATCGGTAAGTAATCAAATACGGTCATTTTATCAGTTTTTCATTCTTATTTTATGTTATTTTGGCATTATTTCAAATTATTTAACCTAAGTGTACACGAGAGTGTTTTGAAATCAATATTTTATGCAATTAAATAGTTCGATTATATGGAAATTATAAATTTTAAATCGGCATATAAATTTTTGCAATAGTGCTTGCAAAAACAAACTATCGATACAATATCGATAAAATAGCGTCATCCAAATTATTACATTATTTTTCTTTACACGTAGTTTTGGGAAGGATTAAATATTTAAGAGTTAAATAAATACCTACGGTCTTGTGAGCGAATCGTACGTATGAGTAATGAAATGACAGTGTCAAAAATCAGTGTGGCTCATGGTGTAACAATTTAAACTCATGTGTGGCTATAATTTTTTTTCACTTTCAGATTTCCGTCCGATGTTGATATGAGGCAAAAATGGATCAACGCTATTGCACGTTACAACTGGGAATCGTTCAGGGCCAATCGCTCTTTTAAAATTATTTAAGCGTTTTCTTGGTAATTTAAATTTTTTATAATTTATGCTGTTTAAAATAAATATGTTGGTCAGACAGAAGTGAGTTCTTTATTTCACCTTAGCATTTTTAGATTTATTGCCATGGAGCGATACCATTAACTAAGAAGTCGATATCGGTATTTATTTTATGCATAGTCACATCACTAGCTAATACTCTTTTGTCTATGACAGCGTACACTTCAAATGTCGTAAAGCGCCTTCTATGCTTTAGTTATTGTTCTGAGGCAAAAGCGCTTCCAAGGAGGTTCGATCAGTCAGGTTGTTTATTCTCATAATGTGAAACTCTTTGGTGGAGTTCTTTTTTTTTTAAATGGAAATTAAAAAAAACCGTAAAGAAAACGCACGGTGCTATACAACGGGGCGTGCCGTAAAATAGGTACTTAGGTGAGAGTACCTATTTTACCGCACGTTCCGTTGTATGGTGCGTAATTTTTAACTTTCGAACAATGTATACAGGCTTCGTAAACGCATTTTTCGAGCAAATGTGTTGAAAAAACTCTTCCTTAGGCACTGTGTGCCTAAGGGGTCTCTTTGCCCGTATGCGAATAGCCTGTCGGGTGGACGCTCCAACGCGTGTCCCTCTGATTAGCAGAGGGCACAGCGGCGGAGCGGGCTTGCGGACGGTGAGTAATGGGTAAGCTCGCCGTCCGACCAAGGACCAAGCCCGGGTCGGTGGCGCGTCATGTTTCACGCGTCACCGACGGGGCCCCTTATGGGGACAAATGCCTGCTGGGGTCGCGGATTTTTCTTAATCCAGGATACCGTGGCCCCGGAACGTAAAGGGCATCCGAAGGAACACAGGTGAAAAAATTTTAGTCAGTAAGAGTCTGACAGTCCCTTCCCCACCCAGGGCGGGAGGACTTATTTGATGATTTTGCAACCCAAAAAAATAAAAAAAAATAAGGGGCCTTCGTCTCGCAGTAGACTGCGATAGGCCAAGCCAATTGATTGACCTTTTGCCAGTTATCCATAAATCATTGCAAAAGTTTCTGCAGTTCTACTACCGATACTATTACCCTGCGTCATCCCATTTTTAATGTGTTGTGGAGTTCTGATAGGCAGTCGCTACATGTAAAATACTGATATTTAGCTGCTTAAGGTTCGACTGGAAGCCGACCACAATATAGTTGGGAAAAGGCTATGCTGATGATGGTTCCTATTGGATTGCACTAAATCTACCTTCAATCATCATCATTCATCATCATCATCATCTCAGCCATAGGACGTCCACTGCTGAACATAGGCCTCCCCTTTACATATATTATACCGGTTGGAAGCGACCTGCATCCAGCGTCTTCCGGCGACCTTTACAAGGTCGTCTGTCCACCTCGTTGGTGGACGTCCTACGCTACGCTTGCTAGTCAGTGGTCTCCACTCTAGCACTTTTCGACCCCATCGGCCATCTGCTCTTCGAGCAATATGGCCTGCCCATTGCCACTTCAGCTTGCTAATCCGGTGGGCTATATCGGTGACTTTAGTTCGTCTACGGATCTCCTCATTTCTGATTCGATCACGTAGACGTACCTTCAATGGTGCAATCTTATTGGTTAATATTTCTCCGTTCCTCCGCTTCGCAACCTCACTCCGCTTCTACAGACAGGGAGACTAAAGCTAGAATTATAAATGTTTGTAATACATTACCAGTGAAGTAGAAAGCGGATTCCCAGCCAAAGTGGGCGATCAGGAACCCACAGATCGGCATAGTCATCGCTGCTCCCAAGGATGACGCTGTAAGAGAAATACACAGGTTAAGAAAGGAATGTGCATTGTACTATCGCCCAATGTATATACTTACCACCGTAAAGACTATTTCTGCTTGCAGAGCTATAACTTTCACTTCCTAGGCCCTTTGTTTTGACCATTCATCCTATTCATAAAAAAGGGTCATCCATTTCATAAAAAAGGTGGCCAGTTCATAGATGTGGGATACTGCGCACGCGATTTTGTTTTAAAAGTGAGCAGAGATTACATTGTTCGATAGTACATCCCGCGAGATATAGATCCACAGATAAAGTGCATTAAGTTCTTATTTGCAGCTCATTTTCATTAATCTATAATTTTTGGTACAAGTTCCATTGATAAAAGTCATTTTTCCTACAATAAAGATTTTATGCTGTTAATCAAAATAGAAATAACATTTACAAAAATCTCTCTTAAATAGAGTGTGTACAAGTTAGTTCTTGTGCCTATATTCAATGATATTATAAGTCATACATAGATAAGTTATACACGTACAAAACAACAGAAAAAAGCGTACCGCGCAGAGAGGCAGCACACATACACACTTTTTATTCACACACATTACATTTCACTACAAGTAAAAAGGATAGCTTGATAAAACCAATATGAAGAAAAGTGACAGCTAGATGGTGACGCTCTCTCTTTTATCTCACTCGCACTCTTTCTTTTACGACGCCTTATTATAGAAACGTAATGTTTTATTTGTGAAAATATTAAGATAAATATTATATTTACGAATGATAAGTGATTCTTTGACTTTTAGAAGTCTTGCTTGTATAATTTGTACAATATCTTATCACACATGACGGCATTTTCGGTGGTTTTGAGTCACTTTTACTTTTGACTCACTCTGTAGTACGTGAAGTGCATCCGTTGTCGCTGGCAACGTCGGACTGAGGTCAAGGTTTGTGAATCAACCACATTTGAGCGTGTATGTTTTTGAGCGCGTATAACGTATCTACACCTTTTTTACTTATAATATCATTGCCTATATTAGATTAAATGACTTGCATAATAATTGACTTATCGATTCATATAACACCACAGGTTTCCTCTCAGTTTTATTCAAAGGTATACATACCGACATTTTTAATCTAAGGGTATACCTTAAGTACACCCACATTTCTCAATTACGAAGTCCCATAACAATAGGGGATAATTCATAATCGAAAAAGCTATTCACAATAGGTCTGTTCATTCATACGGGCCTACGTTAAAGCAGATAGGACTATTTACACCGACCTACATCGATAACCACAAGCCTGTTTACTCAGGATTGTGAATTTCCTATGCTTTACTTAATCTAAGTACCTACGATATAAGGACAACATAAGATAAAGTAACTAGCTGAGTTTACACTACAAACTGTTGGAATAGAACATAATACGGATTATTTGTTCCTTTGATACAGTATTGGGATTACTGTGTTAGGTGTAGAATGTTGTAATTGCGCTAAGGCCTTGTTCACGGCGATGTGGCGTGTTTAAGCGACATACACTTGTGCAGTTTCGTGCGAATAACCCTACAAACATTCGTCAAATCGCAATGCTGCAAGCTGGACCAATTTGCATTTTATGAAAATCGTTATAAAGTAAAATTTCCAGTATTCTTAACAATCCTCAATTCTGCTTAAAGGTGTGTGTGCGCTAACCGCCAGATCTCTCTCTACATGTCCTAAACCCCCCACCAGGCAGGAGCATCCAATTTGCAGTGTATGCAAAAAGGTATAAATTTTACAGTGTTCTTAGTTAGTTCTGCTTGTGGTGGGCGCTCACCGCCAAATCGCGTCGCGGGCACTCAGACCATGGTCTAAAGCTAACACAACTTCTTTTGTTTTCCACAGCGACATTGACGCAAGACCATTGTCGCTAGAGTATGAGTACGACCAAGTGGTAAGAAGGTGGATAATCTATGTGTTATGTCAATGTTAATTGGTCCTAATCCTGATAAAGTGAATAGTTTATTGCATGACTTTTAGGGCCTAAGCAGCTTATCCGCTTATAGCATTTTCACATGTCTCGCTTGTAAAAGAGATTACAACTCTCATTCAAGGCTTCGCAGCCATTATGAAATTGAGAATCCAGAAAGATATCAATGCTTTAATTATTCGAAAGGTTTTTTATTTGAGATGGATTTGGTCTTGACTCTCCAGGTCAAACGTGACAGAGACTATGCATACGATGGAGTGAACTTACGCAAAAGACGCCTAAATTAATACGAATGTAATAACAAGAAAATTTCAAGAGTTCCATCCAAGTAAGGGTGTTACCACACCAATCGATCGATGGTAGAATGGTCTGGTCGACGTCGATCGATAGTTTTTACTACACCAATCGCAGCTCGATCGACGTCGACTTATCTATTCCACCATCGATCGATCGTCGATGGACGGTCGATCGATTGGTGTGGTAACACCCTAACGGGATCAGGTATTAATTTTTGGAACCTAATAAAATGTTGCAATGCATATGTTGAAATGTGCATGACATTGTGCATGCAAGGATCCTGGGTCTAATATTTGTGGAACTCAATTGCATAACGTTCTAATTTCTTCGTTATTTATTATAATTTACTGAATGCTAAACATGAAGTTTAGATAGATAGAGTAAATAATACGAGTAACTCCAGCTTCAATCAAAGAACTCCAGTCATGTCTTCCTTCAGTTCTTATTTAAAAAAAAATTGCAGGTTGTCCGTTCACATTCACTCAAATCTCTCAGCTGTATAAAGTCTGTTGAGTAATAGATAAATAGCAATGAAAATGCCTGCGTTTATTTAATCGTGAACTTGGCAATGATCCAGAGTAGGTCACCCGCGTTGCCAACCACGCCCCCTGGTCTATATGACGTAAATTATTACTACACGCTTAAAGAATTGTTTCTGTAAGACAGTTTTTTTTAAGTGAATTTTGTTTCTGCGTTTTGTTGTTTAATTTTTCATTTATGCTTTTATAAAGCTTTTCTGTGACAATAATCTTTATAAATGCGTTTAGAATACAGCCGTAGAGTCCATTTTCCACCACGAAAGAGTAATGAGCTGGAAATGGCTAAACGGAGCGGACCTCGTTCCCATGGTTTGCGTTTCCACCAAGGAAAAGATCTCCGATTCCCAGAGCGAGCTCATTTTTACTCCTTTCGCTCGAAGAGTCATTTCCGCTCGACTCTTTGGTAAGCAATTTTCTCTGGCGTGATAAAATATGTAAGTAATTATTGGGTCCGCTCCGCTCGCAGTGGAAACCGGGCTTAAGCGAGTTGTAAACACTGCTACACATCAAGAATTACAAACTCAGTATATAGCTTCGGTTTGAATGATCTTTCCGTACAATGACCGGTCAACTTATACTTGGTTAACAATTGCCTATTGTGAATGTGAAGTGTAACCGTGTGTGTACTTCAAAATCAAAGCATTTATTTCAAGTGTGCCAGTAATAGCCACTTTTGAATTGTAAGAGACAAATATGAAGAAGACGAATAGGTAAATTAATAACTGTGCAAGTACCGTACTTGCCTATTCCAAAGCGTGGATCTATATGGAGAAGAACGGGTAATAAACTTTATGGACACTCTGGAAACTCTATGGACACTCTCGTCGTGTACCTACTTTAACAGAGACTTGCTAATAGTTCTGTCCATTATATCTATGGTTCTGTATTTATGGAGGAGAACAAAGGAGTCTGTGTTATATCATAGAGGCTTCTAATATGCTAAAGATAGACGTATACAGCTATATGTATTGTAGATTTAGTTTTAAAGTATAGGTATTGCTTAGTAAATGATGGTTTACAGAATGCTGCCAAAAATTGTAGTTTTGCTTTATGCTTTACTAATGCGTGTTTTTGTTTTGGCGAAGGAGTTTCTGTGTTAAGAATTGACGGTAATGCGGAGAAAATGACTAAATAAATGTAGGTATATCCTGTTGAAAGGCATTTGTAGGAACACAAAAATATATACTTATTATCTTCTACGTTTAGTAGTATATTAATGACTAATGACTCAAGATTCCCTATGTTTAATTGATACATAAAGTTTTCCTTGCTATCTAGCCTCTCGGTAGGAAAATTTCCTCCTCATAAGAGGTCAACACATGAGGATGACGTATCGATTGGTCTAGTTAAAACTGTCAGACCTACATATTGCTATCTGAAAAATACTAATTTTTACTTTTTGTTTGCCTACTTTACTTTGAAAAAAAAATTATAAATGTAAAAGTGAGTTTGTTTCTTTGTTACGCTTCTACGTCTGAAGGGCTGGTTTACCAATTATGATAGAGGCCCTGGAGACAATGGGAGCGAAGCTGCGGGCCTAAGGTAGTTTTAAGTCCTTACCGACAATTTGAAGCCCTTAGATGTTGTGTAAAACCTAATGTAGGTACACATATGAAGTGCACATAAGAAGCCCTTAGATAGACGTTTGAACGAAAGAAAGATTTAATAAAGGGGTGGTCAAACTAAAGCCTCCTGCAGACACACGCGATTAATCGCGCGGGGCGACATGTCGCGGTCCATTCGCAGTATTTTAAGAGTGGAAATTAGCTTGGCTCGTTGTCGCAACGCGATTAATCGCGTTGTGTCTGCAGGAGGCTTAAGTCAGGGTCTCGATTAGACTGCCTTTTATGGATAGAAAAAACATCAAAGGACACCTCCCCTGGGCGTAGCAGAAGGGAGTGTCAGATTAATTCTACTGTCTAAAACACACCCACTTTCATTATATTATTGTCCTCTGCTTTTCTAACGTTCCCGACTTCCCACCATACACGCAACACTGGCAGACTTTGAGACAAGGCCCGAGTGGAACACAACGCGCCTGGTCATGGCTTGCGGGGCTATTGCGTATCTCGGTGTCAGTGTGGTGATCATCAAATAGCTGTCAAAAGCTAAATTTCGTATTGGCTTTTGCATTTGCAATGAAACTGATAAATGTAAATGTTCCCTAAAATCAACTATTCTAACGCTCTTGAGGCACTCCACTCCTCAACTTAGCCACATAACAAGGTATCAAGCCATCCAAGTTCAGTGGACTACCGCTGGTCAGTGACTATCAAGTTTGCTGGTCCTATCTAACGGTGAGCTATCCATTGCTTGCAGTCTGCAAGCCCATCCCCTAAGCACGTAATAAGGAACTTAAGGAAGCATACAAAATTTTCAGCTGCAGTAGTAAATATTAAATTTATTTGTGTCTCTTCCTTATTTACTGCATATATTTTGAATTTAGATGAATTTCGTAAAGTGTTATGTGACAGGAAATAATATGATTTTCTATGGAAAATTTCAAAGGTTTCACTAACTTTACTGCCCATAAAATTGAAACCACTTAGGAACAGTGATTTCTAGTATCAATAAAGTTTTTGAAAGGCAGAAGTGGGAGAAAACCCACTTTAGGAAGATATTTTATTTATAATTATTTTAGGTAGGTATTCAATAATATTTATTGTTAAAATAGCTATCTACTAATTTATATTTTCAGGAAAATAATTAACTAAAACCCGTATCTTCAAAAAAACATTGTTTTTCTAATCGGATATCAATTAATTACAATTTTCAATTCAGATGCTAAATGATACCACAGTATTCTAATTAATCCATATCTGAACCGACAATTTAATATTTTCATCTGGCAACATTACAAACTGGTTTAAATATCGAAAGTTCAAGGCGTAAGGAGTGATAAAACATATAATTATTCGTTAAAGCTACAGTTTTCCTCAAAAATGCCTAGACCCAGTTGATAAAGGACGTGGCGAAGGGCGAGGTGTGACTAGATTAAAAAATAATTACCACTTACGATTCCGACCGGATGTACAGTTATGCGAATCAATATGTAACAAAACAAAAGCGACTCTTGGGGGATTTTATCATCAAATAATCATTTTCATATAACAAGCGTTTTTCTACCTCTCATCATCATCAGCCTATAAATGTTCCCACTGTTGGGACACAGGCCTCCTCTCTGAGAGAGGGAGTGGGCCATAGTCCACCACGCGTGCCCAGTGCGGGTTGGTGAATTTCACATGTCTTCGAATTTTTTGGTTCTAGGACATGCCGGTTTCCTCACGATGTTTTCCTTCACCGTTTTGAGAGCAGTGGTGATGAAAATAAATTACACAAAGTAATGCGCCTGGCTGGATTCGAACCCACGGCCTACAATTCGTAAGTCGGGGCCGATACTACTGGGCCACCACTGCTCCTCTTTTTGTTGTTTTCTACCTACGCTGCTAAAAATTGTCCCTTGACTTGCGAGCCCTTGGTAAGACTCTTGTCACAAATTGCAATCGTAATATCCCATGCTAAAAACTGTACGTTTTGCTGGGACTGCGCTACACACAACGCTGCATCCTTAGAGAATATCACTGCTGAGGATGACTAGAGCACTCACAGGAACGTTGCATAGAAGTCTGTAGTTAGATGGGAGACCAACAACATAATTATATATATAGGCAAATGATATTCAGCAAAACGTAAAACGCCGGAAGACGTCCACTGCTGAACATAGGCCTCCCCCTTAGACCGCCACGCCTCCCCATCGGTTGTCAGTTCTACGAGCGATGTGGCCTGCCCATTGCCACTTTAACTTCCAATTTTAAGAGCTATGTCAGTGACTCTGGTTCTTCGCCGAATATCCATGTTCCGGATTTTATCCCGCAAAGAAACTCCGAGCATAGCTCTTTCCATTGCTCGTTGAGTTACTCTTAGTCTTTCTAAAAGACCACGTTTCAGAGCCACATGTCATCACTGGCAACACACACTGGTAAAAAAGTTAAGGGTCAAAAAAGCAGGTTTTCGGTGCAGAAATGTCGGTCTCGAGAGACTGGTCGGTGCAGGCAAAATAGACCCATTCATCATGTATCTTATGCGCTTGGCAGATTTGCCAGTTTATACGAAATTTGCCTGCACGGTTGGTACCGACCTGCTTTTTTAAGAACCCAAAGGGTGGGTTCATATCTGACGGAGCATCCGTCGCGCATTGTCGGTCACGGATCGCCAGAGCAGACAAATGTATAGAAAAAACAATTGACCGTTCACACTCAACGGATGATGCGTTTGTGCGTCAAGTGTGAACGGTCAAGTGTTTTTCTACGGAACATCCGTCGCGGATCATCGGTCGCGGACCCACCCTAAGGCCTGAACCTCATTGGAGCCTATTCACAAAGTGATGGGTGGAACAAGGCTGCCAAATGATGATTTTAATGTTGATGACACATATTTATGCTCGTGACTGTACTTGCAAAAGGTTGTTGACAATAATGAGGTAATAAACCACAAATAAATCGGATTCATGGAAGTACTTGGGTCAGTTTTACGAAAAGGTTCGTGGAAGTACCTAAGCTTAGTAGATGGTCAGGGGATATGACGTCATTTAAAATGACAAACAAAAAAACTGCTATTCAAGCACCTGCATCACCATTTATCATTCAGAATAGGCTTTTAATAAAATTAGGTTTGTTTGAAATATTAAAACAATTCATATTGCATTGAAAATCGTTCTTTGTTTGGTCTTGTTTTAGGTTGATATTTCATCAAACCGTAGATATAATTAAATTACTTTACACTGAGAATCAGTTATTTATTGATAAAAGCCAACTTTTTACATAACACTTATCTCGCAAAATAAGTAAACGTAAATTGCATTGGCCTTATTAACCATAAATCGTTGGGGTTAATGGTCATCGGTTCCTGTCACGGCGTATCCTCAAACTTCTAGAATTTTCTGAATATTATATCGCCAATTTAAATCAGTCTTATAAGTACTTATAACAGTTAAAAATCAGTACTTACTATTTCTTCAACATTCAAAACAAGAAAATGCAAATTTGCCGCCTGCAAAAATAACCAAAATAATAGTTTTTGAAAATTGACCTCTATTTTGCAGGTATTAAGGTTCTTAGCAACTGCAACAACGTCTAAATGAACTCTTGACCTGTATTTACGAACAATGCGCGTAGTGGAACGATTGCATTTCATTCATTAATCACTTAGTAACGACAGCGAAAGGGTTACCATGATTTTAGATTTTTTCGAGACATTTTTTAGATGATATTTTAAGTTATATCATCAGTATGTCTACTTATTTTTGTAGTATCATTAGAACTTAAATAAAACGGGATATTTATTTGCCATGTTTTTTTTTTTCTTTTTAGTTTAGAAAATTTTAAAAATGTTGCAAGTACAATGATCACGTATAAAGTGTTACTAATCATATTTATTCTAGAAGCTTTATACATAGTTTCTTTGCTACTTTTTTGCGCCTGTACGTCGAATTTGTGTCAATTGAAAATAAATTGGCATTTGTAAAGCATGTCACGTATAATTTCACTTTTCGATTTACAGTTACGCACCGAGCTTTTGTTCGTACAGTTAGAAGAAGTTATGTGACCACTTTTTTTCAATATGACGGACAAGCTTTTTTTTCTTCTTTTTCTACTTCATATCGGCAGATGCTAGTTTATGCCTGCAGCTACGCCCGCGGGGATGTATTGCCAAGGTTCTAAACTATCTGTGTTCAATTTCTGGTTTGTGCGTTCAATAGCTTTTGCATAATTAAGTAACAAACATTTTTACATTCATCCAATCCCACAAACTTACACATTTATAGATCAACGTAATAAAAATATCATTAAAACTATTCCTATTTGCAATAAATTAGCAACCGCATAAACAACGTCTCGACCTCTAACCTCAAACATTACCGATATAATAGTCAAAGCAAATGCAAAATTTATTTTTGATTGCATTACTGTTCAATCAATACGTAATACATTAACAGTAATCACTGATAATACGTATAATCAGTAAAAGGAAGCTCTTGTGGAATCAAGTCAATAAAAGATAAGGTTTTATATTGAACTGACTTTTATTTGATTTATGATATTTATGAGTACGACCCATATTTTAAATAGACGTTCGTTGAGCGAGTCTATTGACTTCAGGGCCTGAATATTCTAGTTTCTAGTAGGTAAGTTTTGATGTCATGTGTATGCAAAACGGCATACATACTTATTGGGTGATTTCCATTTAATCTAAATAGGTACGTCAAACATTTGCGAAAAACAAAAATATACACCTAAGTTTTATTTAGCCGACTACGGCAAAGTCAAATGGTAAGGTAATGATTTTTGTTTTTCAGGTAGGTAAGAAAAGACGACTACACTTCTGTTTTAGTAAATGTATTGTATACAGCCAAGGAAAAACATAAATACAAACAATTACTTTGAAGTAATAAAGTTGATAGTTTATCATTTATCTATAATATTATTACATAGTACGTAGGTACTCGTATGTTCCGTGTGCATATTTCATTTATACAGCTAACACAAGGAAATGCATTACCTACATGTTTTGTAACCAAGGTTGCAGCAACCATGAATTAGTAAGCAGATAAATGTAATTGCTTCTGATCAGAATCTAAGTCACGCTGATGTAATTTCAGTATTTCTGCAAAACATTATAGCGGAACAAAGCAATATAATCATAATTCCCACAGTTTATTTTCAAATGCAAAATCTGCCAGCTGCACGAAATTGATGTGATCTTAATCGCATTCTAGAATAGACTGGAACGCATATTCCTAACCTTGCTTAGCATCATAGTCGCCCTAAAAAACACGTGACCACACGTCCCGTACTAAAATAATACTAAGCCGCGCTT
Organism: Agrotis exclamationis; assembly: GCA_950005045.1. Taxonomy (NCBI): domain Eukaryota; kingdom Metazoa; phylum Arthropoda; class Insecta; order Lepidoptera; family Noctuidae; genus Agrotis; species Agrotis exclamationis. The sequence continues at coordinate 3,234,203 of OX465433.1, read as the reverse complement.
CTCGGAACTGGTTAACCGCAGCATGGCAACGGTTGCGCAAGGTTAAATCGCGCGGTCAGCTTATAACTACCAATCAGAGTGCGCAAATGCTGTGACGTCAGCGACCACGCCTGCGCGCGCCTCCGCGGCCATATTGTCGTTTTCAAATGCACGCATCACTGCGAAATGATTGCGCGGCGACACGGAGCGATAACAATCCGAGCCCCCTTTACGTGTACATTTATTTCTGATATCGATATCTGGTCAACGTCAGATGACGGAGGCGAACGGGGGCCGGTCAAGGCGGGCTGGTAGCAAGCTGTGCCTGTGATACAGATTTATCGGGCATCTTTGAACTTTACAATTCGCGAACGTCATCCACCAGTATTGTTTATATTTTGAATTGCAATAAACGACAGATAATGTGTCATCTACACGAGACTATTATTCAAGCAAGACATTTTAGTGCAAAACCATTACGTATAATTTCTTGGAACTTCCACTTGAATTAGAATTATTTTAAGAACACTTACCCATCATGTTTGACATGAATTTCGATCTGTCCATCGGTGGGATCCATTTGGATGCCATTGGAAGGATAGCTGGCCATGTCGCTCCAAGGAGGAATCCTAGTAAGACTCTAACAGCTACAACCCACCCGAAGCCAAGGGCTGCGGAGCCAGGAGTGAGGAGGGTAAGGATACTGGCTAGCAGAGTACTGTAGCCGAACACCCGCCTGGTGACGAAACAAAAGGAATCGATTAGGTAGTTGCTGAAGGTTGAAAATCGTTTTAAGCTGAAATACGAAGACTCATCAATAAAACCGATTCAGTATAAATCATTATCATCATCCATAAAAAGCTGCGTGTCGATATGACAGGTAATTCAATACACGAGGCATGTCAAAAAACCAGCGCCCGTATCGATGCGTCGCGCGTCGTCTCAAAAACTGACACGCGAACATTTCACGAATGATCACACACTCGTCGTTCAGTTACACGATAACGTTCATAAATCGTGGCAAGCCCGCATTTACTGCGAGAATGTTCCGCGTGAATCATTTTCTAACATCTAATTTTTTTAGCATTGTACGGCATCAGTATTTCGCTGACACTTATTTTTTCACATACTTATTCAGCTTAAATCCCTTAGCTGCGACTTGGTCCTCATTGAAGACTCAAGAGAAAAAAGGTTTTTCAACAACCTTACCCAAAAGCGGATTGCCGAAATACCGAATTTACTGAAGGCAATTTATAGAATTGAAAGTTTCTGCAGCGTAAACAAAACCACGTTTGGATATCAGCGATCAAAATAAAACAGCCCAAAAAACCTGATAAACTTGATTTCAGCGTCCTCAATAAAGTGTTATTCACACAATTACTCACTAACCAGTTCCGTAAGCCTGATCAAATCGAGTAGTGCAGGCGCACCGCCCGCCGGCAGATTAATTCAATAAGTATTATTTTTAATTGCATTAATTGTCGAGAATCAACTTGATATTTTATTATTTGAATCGAATGGAACCCTCAAAACGCGTTACGGTTGCTATCGTGACATTAACCCGCTTTTTATTTGCGTATATTATCGATTACACACATTGCTACCTATAATAATTTGCATGCCATACATTGTTTTGAAATCAAAGCTGTCATAGTAATTGTTAGTAATATAGCACCGTGGCCAACTGGTCTATTATTATGAGTGATTATCATAGTTCAAATCGATGGCAAGGACCAAGTTTCAGGCCAATCAGCTTCGTTGACTCTTTCTGACCCCTTTAATTATGAGCGTCTAGAAAGTTCGACGCTAAATTATTCGGACACACAAATTAAAATTACCAGACGCGTTTAATTTAAAATGAAATAACGCCTGTACGCTTGATGTATCGCGAAAAAAAAATACTACCGTCGAACTTAATTATTGAGCAAAATAAAATTCCGAAACCGGTCCCGATAAATGAGAAATGCATGGTCACTAATATTTCAAATTCAGAAATGAATGACGATAATTTTCGTGCGGCAGCTTGCGGTCGGCGCCCTCTGCATTGCGAGACTTTTTTTTTATTAAACTGTCGCCAGTGTAGAGTATTGCCAACAATGAATGGCATAGTATATATTGCAAAAAAAAATGTTGTTTACCATTCAGGGGCCAAGTTTTTTGTATCGAACTAAATAACTGTCACAAAAGCAGCTATTATTTGCAAATTGGCCGGCATTCCGCCGGAGATGAGCCTGGGATTGGCTGGGACGATGCAGTTATCGTTGCCAAATGCTCTTGATAATGCAGACTGGAATACGAACAGTTGCCCCGCATGAAAAACGTGACTTTCTCACGAGACCGTTATTTTTAGGACTAGATGTAATAAAACGATCGTGACAAACAAGCGTATGAGAGTTTCAAACACATGTTCTGAACGCTGAATTAGGACATTCGGCAAAATATTACACTCGGCCTATCGCACTCTAGTGCTCGACAAAGGCCTTCGAAAAGCTCCATCGCAACATTTTGCCCTCCATCTTCCTTATCTAATTTGTCATCAGCCTTTCCGACATTACATACTATGAAATGATACATATTTTGCCCATCATCAGTGAACAAACAACAATTTAATCCTGATATGTCGACATCAAACATGGCAAAAGTACTTTTGAAGAACTTGGCCCACTTATTCAATACGTAGCGCGAAAAACCTGTTTACCATTGCATTTGTAAGGAAACTAAGATAACATGTTATTTGAGGACTTCGCGGTAATCGATCCGCGAGGTTATGCCACATTGCTGCAGTCTCGTGATATGCTAGTTCTTGGTAAGCCGTTATCCAGATAGGCTGATTGCTGGTTATGTTGATTGGAAAATGGATGGCCACACGATTACTTTAACTGCTTTAACTCCTAGACGCCTTAGGCCTGATTTCGATTAAAGTGGACATAATCGAAGCGAAGCTCAGAGACTTGCAAGATTCACCAGGTACACATGAAGACCCTGGTCTCAGTCTTTTCTTCAGACATCAGCCTTTCCGAACAAGCTGATGCGAATTTTAACATAGCTTAGACATTGCGACAATAATTAGGCCTCATCTTCATAAAGTTTAAACTCAATGGGCAAAAGACTAGGGTAGTGGATAATGGTTCTTACCTAGCGCCGATGACTTCTGCCAGCCTGCCACCTGGCAGTTCTGTGAGCACATAACCCCAGAAGAAACAACCCAGCAGGTGGTTCTTCTGCTTAGTATCCCAGTGGTAGCGAGTCTGCTCGATATGTCCTGGGTGCTGCAAGAGAAAAACCTATATTTGAGATAACATACTGATCTAACTTTGCTTGAAAACCTATGGTCTACTGATTTTGTTTTATTTCAAGGCTGATCAAGTCTTTTCAAGGACCCCTTGGCTCGGTTTGCGGACGTTCAGCAGATAAAAGTACTAATCTGGGATGTAAATCTCTGTGGAGAGAGTGGGCCTAACCTGATAGGCTCACCAGGTGTCGACTGATGTGCAAAAGAAATAAACTACATCTGTGAATAACACTTGACTAATTGCTTCAAAGCATCATCGGAATCCTGTTTCTATAAATAAGTACAATTCTATTGTTCCAATGCGCGGTTAAAACGGAAGTGACTATCAGTTTTGCGGTAATACGGGAATAACCCGGGCCTCGACCCATAGTTCACTAGTTTTAACTATAAAGTTTTTACATACAGTAAAAACTTCAATGAGCTTAACTTTAAAATAACAATGAGATGAACAAAAAATCTACAAACGGAAAAAAACGAGAAATCTTAGATAATTACTCAAATTATATTCTGGGTTTATTGAATCCAAGATAATTGATCCAAAGAAGTTGGAAACACCAATTATTTACTTAAAACAATTATTGTTACAATAATATTCTTAGTTCTTACTGCTTCAGACTTCTCGGATAAGTACCTTATAATAGAACAAACAGTTCAACAATAATTCTCAGATCAAAGAGCAATAATTCTAGAAAATTCTATTAACACGTTTCTTCGTTTCTCAGGTTTCAAAGGGAAACTTGTCAAGGTTCGTTTCAAAGAGTTTTAGATAATATGGAATTTTATAAGAAATAATCTGATCCCTCATCTCAATGAGGTCATACAGGAAATATGTTAATGCTAAGTTTGACAGGACTTATCGGACAATCGTATCGACAATTCCTAGTTAACATTAGTGCAGATAATTAATATCGTTAGCCATAGCAAGATCACGATGATGATCTGATCAAGTACATACAAGATCCAACATAATTAGCTAGTGAAATTCTTCAGACAATAGAGTGTTATCTAAACATGATAAATGTACCAATACTTTTTATGATATTTAGAATCACTGACCTCAGGTACTTTTGTTATAGTTTTTTTGTTCTATACTTTTAAAGGTCCGCTAGCTAATTTCACTTAACCCTTAAACTTCTTTAGTTTCTAAAGCAATAAATACAGAAGAGAAGCAGTAAATCTTACCTCAGTAACGTTGTGGGGACCGTGGGTGATGTTGACAGCAGTTTGGTTGTCGTTGTCATCGTAAATCATCTCCACAATGGCGATCGTGAGGTTCACTCGGAGGGCGTAATTCAACATGAAGCCCAGGAGGACCATTATGTTTAGCACTTGGACGCATGTTAGACAACCTGGGACAACGAAAAAAAATTTAGTACGTCATTCCTGTTTTTTTTTTTAGCCTATAGCATTAGAAGATCCCGTATATGGAGGTCGTTTATTTACGATCCTGGTGCTTGCAACAGTGCCGAAAGATTACAAACAAGAAATTGTAAATAAATAGATAACCCGTTTAAAATTCGAATGATAGTGTCACTACACTGTTAATGTTCTCTACATCATGTCAGTTTAAAAACTTAAATGTATACTATTATATCACTTCTTGGCAAAGGCCTCTATTATTTCCTTCCATGAACTCTCAAAATGGTGGTACAGTCAGCTTCCGAGAAAACTAAACCCTAAGAGGGGTTAGTTTAAATCCATTTTGTTTCAAAACTTAACCATTGCCAATCTCAAATTTGAAAATGACTTGTCATAAATTGCAGAACATGAAGAATATTGAAGACCTTGGGCATTTGATAAAACTTTTTGGTAATATAAATATTTTTGCATGTGTGTGACGTAATATACATGAATATTATGAAATGTTCGATAGCATAAAATACTGCACGATAGCACAGTATCTTCTGTTTATCAAGGCCACAGTTAAAATATAAAAATAATTTATTTATGTCAATTGTATTTACCGCAGCTTTGTAAATGGCAAATATTTTTGCAATGAATGTATGTATTCTAGAGAGTATCATACCTACTCTAGAAAACTGAAGATTTTATTTATGGCAATAAGAATAATAATTTCTTTGGAGCCCTGACCGCCTGTAACTTGGACCCTTTTCCCGATACCGGTAGGCCACTATTGTAGATATTTAAAAAGTTTTTTTTTGTTGTTAAAAAAAATCTAAGCGAATAACGTCTAACACTCATTATGCAACGATAATTACTATTATGTAATGTATACATATTATCATTATTTACTTCGTTCATTCTTGTTAATGCGGGTGTTTTAAATTATACCCGGCATATAACACCCATTCTACTTTCGTAGAAAAAAAAACTATTACTAGGCGCAAATATTTTAAATCATCATCATCTTCCTGCCCTTATCCCATTATACTTGGGGTCGGCGCAACACGTTTTTTTTTCTTCTATTCTCCCCTATCAGACGTCACAGTATCATTTACTCCTTTTTCATTCATATTATTCCTGAGACAATCCATCCATCTTTTCTTTGGCCTTCCTCTTCCTCTCCATCCATCAACATTCATACCCATCACTCTCTTAGTCACATGAGTCTCATCCCTCCTCATCACATGTCCATACCAAGACAGACGATTCCCTTTCATTTTTTCTGTAACAGGCGTCACTTTCAAACTTCCCCATATAAACTCATTCCTAACTTTATCCATTCTTGTCACTCCACACATCCATCTCAACATCCTCATCTCCGCTACATGCAATCGTTTCTCATCCATCTTTTTCACGCATATATTTTAAATATTTATTAAAATTTCGAGAAAATTCCTATGTTTTCAGATTTATGTTTGTTTTCATAATGAGTCATACGGATGAGGTAAGCCTAGGCAGTTAATGCAGATTAAATTCATTACATTGTACTTAGCCGTTATCGCAGTTTCGTGAATCATAGTGACTAACTTTGCCCCAGTTTTGAATACCTATAATCTGTTTAATATACCTACAAGTATTCGGGAAAAAACATTGTAAGATTAATTTATGTTTTCATAAAAAAAATATATATAAAGAACGCATATTTACAATACACACCATCCGTCCCTGTCTTCACAGTAGGTAAAAATTTCGGGACTTGTCCTAAAAATAAATAAAATGTATGGTCACACTAGGGTTGCCAACTTATATTAGAAGAAATAGAGTATTTCCGATTTCAAGAAGGTAAATAAAGAGTACGGACTTCCAAAAAAGAGTATTATTTATTTAATATTTTTAAAAAGGTATTTTTTGAGCTTTTTACAGCACATAACCATTTTTCATTGTTTTTAAAAGAATTGTACTCCAAACATTCTAACTCTTTTTATCAGATCATGAGCTCATTTTGATGTTTCTCTCTTCCCACCACTTCACATTCATGATCGAAAAGGCTCTCCCAGTAAATTCTGAAGTGGCGGGAACAGAGAATTTATAATATAATAGCTTATTTTTTTTTAAATCAAACAAATGCGTCAGGACATTAAAAAAAACGTCATTTTTCTGCAGTGCGTTTTGCGTAAAATCTGTGTTATTTTACATTTCACCTTGGAGTTCTTTTAAAATTATAACTACTGAATATAATAACCATTTTTGTAAATAAATCAAACAATGACATGAAATTGGCATAATGAAATTAGTAGCTGCATTCTCAGAAACGTCCGAATGTGGCTTGTGGAATTGGGGATACCAACATTTTAACAGTAAATGGTCGACTTTTTTGTTTATGATCATGTTTTGCATGATATTACATGACTGGCACTAGTATAGTAAACATTGTGTAAAAAAGAGTATTTTAGCGTACTCTATTAGTCTTGTAGATTATAGAGTACACCTACATGATATAGAGTACAATATTTTATTTTAGAGCACGGTTGGCAACCCTAGGTCAATTAGGGGAACACCCAAATACTCCGAAATATTTTATTCCGAATTTCGGTATTCCGATTTTCAAAACTCCGAATATCATAATACCTAAAAATTACAATATCTATTATTAAGAATCACGAAATTTATTTAACTGAAAGTCGTATATCCGATTTCTTAGTTTTCCGATTTTCACATATTCGAAAAATGTAATGCTCGATGAGTTCTCATTCCGAAAAACGAAATTCCGATTTTCAATATTACGAATAAACTGATATTTTCGGAATATTGAAAATCGGAATTTCGTTTCTCATTCTACAAAGTCAGTGCCAGAAACGAATTGCTGCAAAACCGGCTCCACGTAGTTTTGTCTACCGTACTCTTAGAGAGTTATTTAAGCCTGTGTAGGCGCGGAGTGCTGAGGCGTATCCTCTGGACTTTGACTGTTTGCCTTCGGGATTGTTATTGTTATTAGGAGAACTTAGGATCCATGAGCGAGCGAAGCGAGCTCGGGACTTGGGGCACCCCGACTCGGACAGGTTAGGTTCGAAGGGGATGGCGGGGTCTGAAAGACCCCGCCATCCCCTTCGTGTTAGGTTACTTTAAACCTTGCTCACAGAAATAGGAGCCCCGCGAAGCGGGGCTCCGTCGATCTACCTTGGTAGGTGGTAGTCAACAAATTGACCAAGGATGCAAGAGCGAGCGAAGCGAGCTCGGAACTGGGGGCACCCCGACTCGGACAGGTTAGGTTCGAAGGGGATGGCGGGGTCTGAAAGACCCCGCCATCCCCTTCGTGTTAGGTTACTTTAAACCTTGCTCACAGAAATAGGAGCCCCGCGAAGCGGGGCTCCGTCGATCTACCTTGGTAGGTGGTAGTCAACAAATTGACCAAGGATGCAAGAGCGAGCGAAGCGAGCTCGGGCCTGGGGGCACCCCGACTCGGACAGGTTAGGTTCGAAGGGGATGGCGGGGTCTGAAAGACCCCGCCATCCCCTTCGTGTTAGGTTACTTTGAACCTTGCTCACAGAAATAGCAGCCCTGCGAAACGGGGCTCCGTCGATCTACCTTGGTAGGTGGTAGTCAACAAATTGACAAAGGATGCAAGAGCGAGCGAAGCGAGCTCGGGACTGGGGGCACCCCGACTCGGACAGGTTAGGTTCGAAGGTGTTAGGTTACTTTAAACCTTGCTCACAGAAGTAGGAGCCCCGCAAAGCGGGGCTCCGTCGATCTACCTTGGTGGTAATCAACAAATTGATCAAGGATGTAAGAGCGAGCGAAGCGAGCTCGGGATTGGGGACACCCCGACTCGGACAGGTTAGGTTCGAGTTAGGTTAAGCTAACAGAAATAGGAGCCCCGCGAAGTGGGGCTCCGTTGAACCACCTTAGTGGTAATATAACTCAGGAATTCAGGATGCGATAGCGAGCAAATTGTGTCTTGGGGCACCCCGACTCTGACAGCTTTCGTTCTTCTCACAGGGATTTTTTGTAATATTATGAATGAAAATACGTAACTCAAAAATAAATTATTTTAATTACTCAAAAAAAAATTATAAAAGAAATTATTATCATTGAAAAGAAAATATTCTTATTCGAAAGAAATTCTTTTATTGAAAAGTAAAGAGGAATTTTAACAAGGCGTTTTAAAAGCATACTTTTCTCTGATAAGCGATTAATTTTTCGGAATTCTAATTATTCGGAATTTTAATAATCGGAATTTTAACCATCGGAATTCGTGTTTTTGATGTTTCGGAAAATTATTAATTCGGAATTTTTGATATTCGGTCTATTGAAACTCGGTATTTTGAAAATAGTTATTATAAATGTTAGGAATAATGAAATTTCGGAATTATGAAAATAGGAATAATGATCAATCGGAGTTGTTATATTAGAAATTTTGAACCATTCGGAATTATGAAAATCGGTATTTTGAAATTCGTATTTATGAATTTCGGAATAAAGTTTTTCGTATTATCGTAGTGTACCCGTCAATTAGACGCCTTAATTTTTTTTCAACTTTTTGTAAATATGTAGTAATATTGCTGCAGCTAGACGCTTCGCTATCAAGCTTAATTAATGAGGATTAATATTTTAACATGCCAAACTATTCTGGTAAGCTCGTGCTCACATTAACGACGATCGCAAAAACTATTTTGATTTTTTACGATCTGTTTTTGCAACACGTACAGGACTGGACCCGGGTACGTCCTTAAACTACGTCCAGCCACCGAAGGACGGGCAGCAGTTTGTAAACTTTCGGTGACCTTACTGCGATCCCCAAGCCGCCTGCCAAGCGTGGGGATTATGGCAACCCCCCCCCCCCCCCCATTATGATTGACAACAATAGCACACGGCCCCCAGTCCCCAGCAGCTCCGCTATTCCTGGTCTGGGTAGCGGATCGGTGACATCGTGAGGGTCGCGGGCAACCGATGGATGCAAGTGGCGAATTGTCGTTCGGCGTGGCGGTCTAAGGGGGAGGCCTATGTTCAGCAGTGGACGTTTTCCGGCTGATGATGATGATGACAGGACTGACTGGTAAATATTAAAAAAATATATTAACGTATGATATGATAATTCAAACAAACGGTATGATGATAGAGAAATACCCTTGAGGAATCTTCATCAGCCTATAATAATTAATGTTCCCACTGCTGGGACACAGGCCTCCTTTGTTTGAGGGAGGGTGTGGGTAATAACCTACCACGCGGGCCTAGTGCGATTTGATAGATGTGAAATGTTTTCGAATTTTTGGTTTTAGTACATGGCCGATTTCCTCACGATGTTTTCCTTCACCGTTTTGAGAGCAGTGGTGACGAAATAAATTACACAAAGTAATGCGCCTGGCTGGGTTCGAAGTTCGAACCCACGATCTACATTTTGTTTATCGGGGCCGATATCACTGGGCCACCACTGCTCTTGGAGAATAAGAATTTTAATTAAGTATTTAGCTTCTGACATTTCTGAAAGTAGCAATGCACAGACGACTGAAGACATTGTGGTGAGTAAAGTTTTGAATACGAATGTGGATGGATATAGGCGTAGAGGAAGACCAAAGAACCGATGCCTGGACCTGGACTGTGACATGGCTAGAAAGTAGGAGAGTTCACGAAGATAGGGGATACCCATAACAAAATGAGATATGGACCAGAGCATGCCGATGATGAATGACGAAGGTATTCCACCGCCCTAAGGGACGGTGGAATACTCTGCTTCTATCTTTTGCACCATGCAGTAGTAAGCTACTGCATGGTGTAAAAGATAGAAGCACAGATAAATCATTAATAGAAACGCAAATTTTCTTTCACACGATACTGAAATCACATCCAAATACCTAAATATGAACGTTTTCGTAATGCGAGAGCCATTTCCGGTTGTTATTCAAACACAAACGGCAAATCAGCATATTATTACAGTAACTAATGAATTTGATAGCTGTGGGAAATTCTATTTTTAGGCTAGATATTGCTGGATGAATCACAATAGATAATCAAGTTACTATATTAGGATCACGGTTGGGCAAGGCTAAACGTTTAAGGACTCTCCATTTTTGTAACTATTTGCCAATCCAAAAAATAAGCAGATAGTTGTGTACTTCTATGTAAATCTCTTTCACTTGAATCATAGTGACTTAGGATGACCCCGTAAGAAAAAACATTTTGACAATCCTACGCACTCTAATACACTATTTCAGAGGATGACGACCTCAAGATACCTGACACTCTACTTAGCACTTAAAAAAAATAAAAAAAATATGTAAATATTCATGTCAAACAGCATAAAACCACGATTCTGCCAGTACAGCTGCCCTAACTTCGTTCTCTATTCGCAAAACAATCGACCATCTGATCCCGCCATTAATCTGCCATTGGCACCGTATAAATAAACCGTTAATCGGTAACATAAATACCGAATTAGGCGCTAAAGTCAAGGTGAATGCTTTTGACGACCGGTCTAGGCATTACCATATTCGCTATACACTATGAATATTGTTCACATTACGCAAGAACAGATGACGAATTTTAATATCTGATACAAGGACGATTTATCGGTATTTTTATCGGAATTTTAGCTTTAAGCTTTACGGTACAGTTTATTGAATATCCTGCCATCCTGACTGGATCATTAGTCAGTCTTGTATGCGCCAAAATTGATTGCATTTTTTGCAGTATGCAAAGCAATGATGATTGGTAAAACCCAAGGGTAGGGTTTCAAATTAATCCCAACTTCATTTCCGGCAAGTTATTTGTTTTGCATATCTCTCGATCTTATACATAATTAATTAATTAAAGCTGAAAAAGAAATACATTTTTGTTTGAACAGAGTTATACCTATCTGGAACTGACGTCGGATTTGAAAAATATATTTTTGCATTTGATAAGCGAGGTGTAAAATATACCGAGCAAAAAGAGAAAGAATGGGTTAACATGCTGAGTTAAAACTATTCTCTATTTATACAGCAGCAGCTTAACAAAAAAATGACACATCTATTAATAAATAACCATTTTAATTTAAAAAATCAACACCTACGCACTGCGACACTAGCTCACGATTCCACAGTTCACGTGTTTGACCATCCAACGAGACATAACAATTATCACGACACTCCGCAGTGTGAGCGAAAAATCTTGGCAACGAACACTGAAAACCATGTGCGCATAAAACTAAAATAACTGTTTGATAGCTTTTACTACTGATGACGCAGAATAGAAATGTCATCTAACAATTGTAAGAGAAAAAAATATCCTTCAACTTTTTATCGAAATCATGGTCACCTCAGCTTGAGATTAAAAATATGAAGTTTGTTATCATTATCAGATCTTCATAAAAATTGTATCAAATCTTTCATTCCGAATCGGAATTTTGTTTAATAAACTTCTCGCAGACTTTATGAGAACAGTTGTTATTAAATTGGTACTTTTGAAAACTTAGAGAGACTGAACTGGATAGTTAACTCCTTTTTTTGTAACTTAACACCATTTCTTTAGTTTTATTACGTAAGTACGTATACGTACGCGCTTTTTTCCGAAACCAACCAATCGTTTTAAATTAAATTTTATGAATGTTATGTATAAACTATTTGATTAGTTGTTCTAGCCTTCGATCATAAATGTTCTAGCTATAAAGATAGAATAGTTTTCGAACCGATAGGTAGCGATTAAATTAGTAAAGTAGCCGGTGTGGACGGTAAGTACTAGGTACTCATACAAGACCCAAATTGCGATCACACCTAGCTTGGTAATTTAGCTACCTAAACACGCCAATTACATACCTATTTAAACATTCGTTTGTACACAACGGGTTTCGACATACCTAGATTATAAAAGCTGGCTTGCCAATAATGTAGGCACGTCCAGATATGAAATAGGCGCCGGCGCCAATGCCTACTAGGGATGACCAAAAACAAATCTGCTAGCTTGCCTAACGAAGCTTTGTAGTAGGGCTAGAATTCTGATACTTTTATCTTGAGCGTATTGCTCACTGCCCACTGTGGGACTTGGCCTCTAAATGTCGCACGCTACTCAACACTATTAACTCTCGGCAAAAGGACCTCATCCAGCTGCTACCAGCTACATTGCTATCGGTCGCTCGCTACTTCATTCTAACGTAGCAACGTAACGTAGAGAGAAAAGTTTGAAATTACTTACGGAAAACGGGATCCAGTAATCCGGCGGATCCGAAAAGTATATATTGATGCCGATCAATATGCACTTATAGTATTCGGTACTGATTTGTCGGATACGGAGACCGGGTCTGGTGATTGCATATATATACCTATTGGTGACATAACAACGCTGCTGCTTCTGTCTGTTTTCTTATGAAATAACTGAATACCGCTTTGACCAAGGATCCGAAACCAAGTCTTAATGCTAAAGTATCCAGAAAGAAAACTTAATCAACCTAAAATCGTTCACGTGGCCGCGAGTGAATCGACGGATTTAATAAGCATGTGCTGTTCTATTATGCACATATGTAAATCCCTGGCATTCAGTCCACTAGTTGGATCATGACCCTGGATCGTCGGAGTGAGCATAAACACGACCATTTAATCGCCGCGATCGAATATTGACGCACTTTATTGCACTTCTTCACATAGATTTGAGCATTTTGTGCACGAGCAGTGTAATTGTGTTAAAAACGTGAATAAATGTATATTCTAATTTTGTTCAAATAAAATAGTACCTAATGATGAAAGAACGATAAGAGTTAAAGAAAATTATATTTTTTACATTTATTTCTCAAATATGTCGCGGAAAATAATCAAGAAGGCTGGTTACCCTATTTTTATGTTTTTTTTTTTTCAATCTTTCCTTACGGAATCTGGACTTTTTTATTTAATTATTTAAATGTCATTAAAATACATACTTTATTTTAATGGAAACTAGAGTAACTACTTTAACAACCGTCACAAACTCAAAATGTGAACAAAATGTCAACACTGATTTGCAAATTAGAACAGACTTCATTATTACTACGTTACTATGTAGCTGAAAAAGAGTAATAGTTTCACGTTTTAACACATTTAGTAGACGATAATTTGCTTGAGTGATGTAGCTGTCAGTGATATCATGACAAGTGACGTCATAATCACCACCAATCACAGTGATGTAACGTATTAACACACGTTTGGACCAGTGACAATACCGGTTATCAAGCTATTATTTACCGCTACAATCTAGCTATTATAAAACTATTACAGTAATTACGTAGTTCCGTTTATTATTTAACGTTCCTAAATTGTAAATTTCATGTCATTGTTTATTTTACACAAAGTCAATGCGTTTTAAAATGACATGTCGAAAAATGTGCCAGTGTCAATTTTGACATTTTAGCCTGTAATAAAAAAATGTACCTAAAGTTGATTATTAATTCCAGTCAGTAAAATGACAAGTGCAACTGTCACTGATACAAACAAAATGATACAAACCTGCAACACTGGAAATGTCATTTTACTGACTGGAATTAATAATCGTAGTGTACTTGGGAATTTCATATGTCAAAAAAAAATACCGGTTTTGAATGTAGCTGTCATATTGTCAAATCTAGGGTACCGAAATGTTGGGTCAATACAATACCGGTAATAAACCGGCTAGCGGTATGTAAATATGTAGTATGCAAATCCGTACAACTGTAATTAAAATAAACTGGAGCTTGTTCTTTGCATAACCTGTTTTTTTTTATTCTGTCAATTTTGCACCCTACGTGATTTATCTCCTCAGTTTAAATGTTCCCACAGCTATTTATTATTCAGACCTCAAGAGCACGTGGGATGTAATCTTAAATATATAAATCTTTAAATATATAAAACTCAAAGGTGACTGATATGGTGATCTATCAACGCACAGCCCAAACCACTGGACGGATCGGGCTGAAATTTGGCATGCAGGTAGATGTTATGACGTAGGCATCCGTTAAGAAAGGATATTGATCAATTCTACTCCCAAGGGGATAAAATAGGGGATGAAAGTTTGTATAAATCTTCTAAGACTTTCGACTGATTACGCGAGCGAAGCCGCGGGCAAAAGCTAGTTATATTATAATGATGAAGAGTTTGTTTGTTTGAACGCGCTAATCTCAGGAACTACTGGTTCGAAATGATTTTTTTTTGTGTTGGATAGTCCATTTATCGAGAAAGGTAAACCAATTAGTTTACGGAAGCATTTTTGTGACAGCTCAATGACCAAGATATAAAATTTGATTGTCCTTGTAGAAAAAACTAGTAAACTGTCAGAATTTATACTAAGCCATATAATTTAAAAGAAAAAAATGTAATATTTGAATCAAAGTGGGTGTCCACACAAATAAATTTCCGAGGACATTTTCTTATGACTGTGTTTATTTTTAAACACTATCGAAAAAGTATTAAAATGAAAACAAAACAAGTGTGTCACGGTCGATATGTGAAATAAAAGCTATATGACATTTTCGAGAATAGCACTGCGCCCACGCAAGTGTCGTAAAACCTATTTTGTTGCAGACACGTGTAAATATTGTCAATGGAACATCTAGTGGACGTGTGAAGTGGTTGAATGGCAATTTTGCGGAGTTTTAAAACGTATTTATTGTAAAAAAAAAAAATGCTGGCACGAATTCTAGACTTGATACGTAATATTTGTACTGGTAATTCATTCATAGTCTTACTCAATGTTTACGTTACAAATAAAAAATCGTATCAGCCTGTCTGATCGTAGCAGGGTGGGTAACAGGCGTATATTTACGTCTGTCTTTATCATAGCATCAGTCACGGAGTTCGATTAAACACTTGTTCGTTCGTTTTCTTTTTTGTGACGGAAGGTCACCACTTCACCAGCAACCGATATCAGAATGAATTAAAATCCTACATGCATCTGACATGGCCTGGCCATGTTAAGTCCAGGTTTCTCTCGATGCATTTATTCATAGATGTCAGTTTTATTGATGATGCAGAGGTACACCATGACCTGGGTTCGAACAAAGCATACTTTTCATTCCAGAAGTAATGGTTATTTCTGGTCATCACACTAAAAGAAAAACTAGTTAGTTATAAATTCGACTTGCAGACAGACGCCTGAACTCATTAATTAGGCTACCTTTCTAAGATACTTGTATGCTTGAAGTGTACCCAAATTAACATATTAAAGTCTTACGTCAATCTTCATAAATGTCATTTCATGCTTACGTGACATGCTTTTACAAGACTCATTACATGTCAATGATTACCATTTAAGTTAACAAACAAAATTACAAAAGAGCAGCTTTGTACAGTAATACAAAACCGGCCAAGTGCGAGTTGGACTCGCCCATGAAGGGTTCCGTAGTAGCAAGCATAGATTAGGGATATAATTATATTGAGATTAGTAAGTAATATACACAAACAACAAAAATAACTTTGTTTTTCATAGTGTTTGTATGAATGGCAAAGTTATATTTGCGGTTTTTTAAAATGTACTATATCTCAAAAACTGCTAACTGTATCTCATCCAAACCAATTTTCGTTGGAAGTTTTTGTTGAGGTCTACATTACATATTTTTTTTAGTTTTATCATTCTCTTATTGTAGAAGTTACGGGGGGGGGACCAACTTTTTACCACTTTGGAAGTGTGTCTCGCGCAAACTGTTCAGTTTAGAAAAAAATGATATTAGTAACCTCAATATCATTTTTGAAGACCTATCCATAGATATCCCACACGTATGTGTTTGGTAAAAAAAAAAATTTTGAGTTTCAATTCCAAGTATGGGGGGCACCCCCAAAATTTGTTTTGTTTTTATTTTTGTGCAAAAATCCTAATGCGGTTCACATAATACATTTACTTACCAAGTTTCAACAGGATAGCTCATATACTTTGGACAAAAAGTGGCTGTGACATACACGGACAGACAGACAGACAGACAGACAGACAGACAGACAGACAGACATGACGAATCTATAAGGGTTCCGTTTTTGCCATTTGGCTACGGAACCCTAAAAACATAAACAAATGGATTTATCGATAAAATTACAAAAGGAGCAAATCAAATGAAGCACTTTCAATTAGAAAGACTGACTGAAATCGATGTTTCCTTTATGTTAAGATAAGCAAATCAGTAAGTTATTCCTGTCCACATAGTCTTGAACAACTTATTTGTGCATGCAATTTGGTTACCATTATCGGAATGACTCAATCATTGACGTACGGACAATAAAAATCATTTTTTTATGATAACCTATTCTTCGATGGAGAAATCCTGTTCATGTTTCCCTACAAAAAGAATAAAATAGATTAAAAAAGGATATTATGAAGAGGTTAGTTTTTTCGCAAAGTACAGTACTATATCCGGGTTCGTCGGCTAGAATTTACAGCTTTCTGACCCACTTGATACGGTCCTCATCTTAAAAATAGTGAACCGTTCTTTATTTCGACATTTATTTAAAGAACTAATGACTTAAATCGGTCTATAGTAATTTCGTGTCGAAGAAAAATAATTATGGCTGAAAGTATGATCAATATTGTCGATGATGATTGTATAAAAAATATATAATAGTGGGGAATTGTAATGATTGCTAACTCAGAATGAAATGGACATGATTCTGTGGTTATATTCTCGGAAGAATTAAAGTCATCTCAGGTAAAAAACAACGATATCATACAATTTGCAACAGAAAAAGTCCATATTGTTTATTTTTTAACTAGAAGTACAGACACGATTTTTCATGCAGTGATTCGTGACGGTCGATTTAATGGCAGTTTCTAATCCATCCGCGTCATAGTAAGATCAGATCGCATCTTCAGACTTCGCAGGGTTTTTCCTGATCGGTATTGACTTAGTTGCAGTACACATTAGTTAATATGTAAGTAAAATACTTAGAATCGCCACAAAATCCTTCTTTGGCAGAAAATTATATAAAAAATACGAAGTATGTGAAAAAACTTGCTTCGACAAGAACCATGATTATCGGTTCCAAAAAATATAAAACATGTAAGTTACAAAAAAAAAAAACTCAAAAGGAACTTAATTTGCAAAAAAAAAAAGTAAATATCAAATGGAATAAAAACAGCTCATCTTTACTCAATGAAGCATGTTCTGTCAAATTACATAGAAACTAACTTGATTAATGGAGATTAGTTTGAAAGAGCCTCTTTGGAAAGTCAAACGAAAGTAACTGTCGTCGGGTTTCACGCACAGTGTAATTACTAATTATCTCAATGCGTTCGGAGAAGGATACAGGTTATTAAGAATCAGTCGCGTCGGCGTTTTTTCTAGGATACTGTAAAAAAATACTTACAAGATGTTTCTTAGTTTTAGTTTTGCAAGTAACACTTTATTAGATGTTTTGTTATTATGTTATTCAGTATTAACTATAGTATAAGAGATTGCTACACATATCAACTATCACCAGTTACCAGGGATTACATAATACTTTTTTTTTTTCGACATATGTATTTTTCGATCGAAATTATGTCATCTTAGATGGTTTTAATCTAAAACACACTCCAGTCGGAATAAGACTATTCTTGAGTTATTGAATTTAAGTTAGTCAATGTCTTACTCAAGCCCAACATGTAATAACTAATCAGCCGACAGTGGTATACCGTTAGCCACTTCACATTACCACTGCAATTAGCCAGCCGCCATTAGCATGCACTTTGCTTACCGTTGAGTACATAATCGTAGCTTATGCCTTATAGTTTGACTGGTAAGACACACAATTTACCTAGAGAATTTACGGATAGACAGATTTTAAATAAAAATATCTTCAGATACATGATATTCAATTCGTACGAATACGTTTTACAACCTGTGTTTTTAATAAATACAGAAAGAAAGAAATAACATTTATTGGTACAGAATATGATGTAAAATGCATTGACATACTTATATCGTAGTTAATCAGCATAATAAAGACAAAAAATGTTTCGTAAAAAGTGTCCGCGAAAATCTAGCATCATGGTCACCCTAGTTGAACCGCTGACGGAAGCTATTATTTAATCAACTTGAATGGAAATCTTAAAGGTGATAATTTTATCCCTAAATAACCGTGCTTGCTACCGTGTGGCCAACGACCATAAATTATATATACATACATATATGTCGTTGGTTGCGTGTGGCAAAGGCAATGGCAATAAGATTTAAGGTGGACGCACATTTATCCGAGCGGAACGCGCCGAAGGAGTCGAATTTTAGAATTCTGTATAAGAAATCTAAAAATCCTTTCGTCTGATTGAATTCTAAAATTAGTTTCGTTCGACTCCTTCGACGCGTTCGGCTCGGATAAGTGTGCCACCTTTAGTAGCGTGTGGGAATCGAACCCATCATCATCTTAGCATGGTTTGATGAGAAAATTGGTGCTGGGGAAATTGGGAAATGGAAATCCGATGGTCAAGTGAGAGTGTCAATTACTACAATCTCAGTCTTTGTAATTCTGTTAAAGATGATTTGTCAATGTGCTGTAACCGCCGCGCCCAACATAAAATCATATAAAATAAGTATGTACCTACTCGCAGCGCTGCAGTGTGCCGTGATATAGTGTACCTACTAGCGGTTTCCCGGGAGATTCACCCACTGCTCAGCTCCTATTGGTCGTAGCGTTATGTTATAAAGCCTTCCTCGATAATGGACTATCCAACACAACAAGATTGTTTTCAATTCGAAGCAGTAGGTAGTTTCTGAGTTTTTTTTTGCGTGGTAAAATCATCAAATGAGTCCTCCCACCCAGGGCAGGGCAGGAGGGACTGTTAGACTTGTGCCGGCTAAAATTCACGGTGTCCTGCAATAGCCCTTTACATTCTGGGGTCACGGTAACCGTTTAGTCCGGCTGAGCTTCTGATATTAACGCTTTTTATTAGATTAACCAAACAAACTTTTCAGCTTTATAATAATAGTAAAGATAGCAACGATTTATTTATATTCATCGGATCTTAAGTAGATCAGAATTAATTTCCATGTCAAGGTAAACGGTTCACATCTTGCAAGTTTCCGGTTTGGTGACAAGCATACAGGCTTATTAACTTTTGACAGCTCCAAATTAGAAGCAATAAAATAAACCGTTATTGGATTGATGGCGCGTCGCCATTCTTTTTTTTTATTTCAATTAATGATACACTTGCTAAATCATGCATTACTGGCACAAAGCCGTCTTGAAGCGAGTAGTCAACATTTTTAGTTTGGTTAGGTCAGTAACATTTTTTAGTAGAGTTGATGACTACTTTCCATCTATTCCTTTCGTCTATTCTAATCAACCCCTGTTTTAATGAATGGATTTTGTAGTGTATACTCGCGCCTTGGCCTTTATTTTACGGCTGTTTTGTCTCAAAACAGTTATTACATCAACCCCAGTAATTGATAATTTGTATTTTTAAATTTTTCGCGTCGGGGTCACCACTTTGCCGGTAATGTGTGTGTGTGTGTGTGTGTGATTGTTGACAGAAGGAGCGGCAAAATGATACGCGTGATCTTGGTTTGAAGTTTATTGGACGACTGTCTGACCGAGTCTGACTCCAGTGAACTTAAACAGTAACTTAATCTAATGTGCCTAAGACTAACTATGACTATTGTGCCTGCCTACGCGCTACAATAATAATACTTGTGTTGGGGATGTCTCGCTCTTTTCCATAGTTAGTATTGTGATCTTAAGTGTGTAATTTATTTTAAAACTTCTGCAGCTAAATATCACCCTCCTGCTCACAGCCTGCTGCATCATCGTCTGTCTAGCCTTTTCCCAACTATATTGGGGTCGGCTTCTATTCCAACCAGATGCAGCTGAATATCAGTATTTTACATGGAGCGACTGACTGCCTATAGGACCTCCACAACCCAGTAACATGGGTAAAAGTAGAACTTCTGACTAATAGTAACGACTGTCAAAGATCTACAAATGACAGCCGGGATCAACGACTTTACGTGCTTTCCGAGGCACGGAGGAAACTTGCTATGAAAGATGGTCACCCATCCACAGGCCAACCTCGGCGCACAGCTTAACCCGGAAGGCCTGTGCGGCTGTAATTATTTTGCCACGAGCTCTCACGAGCACTCTCCTGCTTTTATATCTTTATTCTGTGAGCCTTAGGAACGTAAAATAAAAATTATCCTTTATTCTTTCATTATTATACGGTTTATTAGCTTTTCACACCTGACCATCTTTCGCAACGGCTATCCTCAACAGTCAAAGTCATAATTTACTGCTACAGAGGTACTCTCTGATAGTGTTGCCAAACTATTGGCGCCTCTCCGCAATTGGCACGTGCTTACGCATCAAAATCTTAACGAAGTGTGAATGAATTGTCCCCATTCTTTTATAGGTACTAGTACTTTGCGCATGCGTCTAGTCTTCCGCGTGTTAAGTTATCGAATGGATCTTGTGAAATCTTTTGAAGTGGATGGATTTGGTAAATTCGTGTGAAATCCGTTAGAATTTGGGCAAAATCAACAGTAGGTATGGTAAAAATCCAGAGTATATACTCTGGATTTTTACCATACCTACAATACCATACCTAAATTAATAAAATAAATACCACAGGATATCCTGTGGTATTTATTTTATTAATTTGTTCAAAAAAAATGTTACAATAGGGGGTGGGACACTGGATCCCGCACTAGGATACCCTGTGTTGCAGGATCCAGTCTCTTTCGTCAGGTATGGTTACAGGTAAATAAATAAATTAGTCAGGGAATATACGGATTAATATATATGGGAGGTTATGGGTGGAGACGTCCACTGCTTAACAAAAAGCAGTGGACGTCTTCCAACTGAAGATAATGATGATATCAAGAGAGTAAAGAATAGAATATCAAATCAAGAAGGTAATTATTTAAATTGGTAAGTCTGCGTTACTGCTGACTTAAGTGAGACCATTGCCTCAAGGGCTCAATCTTACACCTGGCAGGGTGTTATTGGAAT
Organism: Agrotis exclamationis; assembly: GCA_950005045.1. Taxonomy (NCBI): domain Eukaryota; kingdom Metazoa; phylum Arthropoda; class Insecta; order Lepidoptera; family Noctuidae; genus Agrotis; species Agrotis exclamationis. The sequence goes on along the minus strand of OX465433.1, from coordinate 3,212,717 downwards.
TGTTTTCTATATTTTTTTTTGAAACATTCTGTATTAATTGTGGCCGGTTGACAATACATAGTTGAAGCCTGCAGTTTCAGTACCTTATTAAGTGCAAGATTGACGACTAATAGGCTTTTTTTATCGTGGTAAAATCATCAAATGATTCCTCTCACCCAGGGCAGAGCGGCAGGGACAGTCAGACTTGTACTGACTAAAATCCACGGTGTCCTTCAATAGCCCTTTACGTTCCGGGGTCACGGTAATGCGTAAGTCCCGCTACCATGGCTATTAGGGTCACAGTAAAAAGCAAAGCAAACCCTACAGTAACAAACATTTACCCCCTTATTAATAAACGTGGACTAAAGTTACGCCAAGGTTCGGATTAACCATACATTTTTTAAGGATTAACCTTGGCGTAACTTTAGTCCACGTTTATTAATAAGGGGGCTAGAGCTTTTCTTTTTGTTTTTAAGTTGGCACATGTCTGCTAAATTCGCTAAGGTCCACATTTCCACAGTTGCTAAGGCCCAATGATTCATAGTGAATCATACGCGTACTAACGCGATGCCATTAAACTTACAATGACGATTTTTATTATGCTATGGAATTGTCCATGACAATTATTTCGTCGTCACGTCAGTCAAATTTTATAACGTCACACTGCTGTCACACATCACACCTCATAGCCCGGAATGTGGGTGGATGCTGATACTAGAGAAACTTTATTGTAATACCTACCCTTTATTACTTTTTTGATGCTTAAATAATCTGTATGTGACACCGTCTTATTTTCTTTTTACGCCCAAAATTAAACTTAGTATCGCCTTTTTCACATATTCATCAGTTTCCTGCATAAGTTTAGTGTTTCTTAAAAGAGTTCTCCTATAAATTAGCTTTATAGCATGGCGCCATTGATATGGTCAGATATATACAACTACAGAATGCTATTAAACGGGCGGACAGTGCATATTTTTTGTGTTGTTTATACCTATTGACACACAATACTAACCCTTTGGCGATCACGGTTAAGTATACATTTTACAACCCCTTAGCGACGAGTTTAAAAAGACAACTCACCTACTGGCTACAATGTTATTTTCTGCAGTCATTCCCACTGCAACTGCGTATACCTACATAAAATTACATATTACATGCAATACAAAATGCTCGTCTGCATTCTTGAAAGTTTTTTATTCAAACAATGGTGAAAAGCCTACTGAATTATCCATTGTTATCTTTTAGGCACGAAATTGAATTCCACAGGTCGATAACTTTATCGTTTTCACGTCTAGACATTGTCGCAGACGTACAAAGAATAAATAGATATTACACAAAACGCGAGGTCTTGCGGAAATCCGGAAATACGATTATGTATCCACTTGGGGCAGTTTCGCGCGATTATTTTTAAATAAGTAATATGGCGGCTTGCCAAAACTCGGGAGATGCGACGTACGTCACAGACAATCTATAAAGTGTTGCCAACTGAACTGTCCCTTACCCACTTATTATTGAAATTCTGGATGGAACATCGGGAGAGATTTAATAATATATTTTTGTATTCGCCCAAATCCAAATAAATCCTTAATTTAATTACAAAGGTTTTTTAGATGTCTAAATTAAATGATTTTACTAATTAAATTTTTGTAATATCATATTCCATGTACAGAGTACAGAGTGGTCCAGGCCAAACGGATATAAATTTTTTTTAGGTAGTCGACTAAGGGACCTATTTGTACCCGCCAGGAAAAAAATCGCTTTATATCACTCGTTTACAAGATATGTTTTTTTTTTTTTTTGTAATTTTAGAAATATCACCACTTTTGCCTACCTAAAAAAAGTACATATATCCATTTGGGCTGGACCACCCCGTATGTAATAATATATTCCACTTGGACCGTCATCACCACGCCGTAAAACAAACAACCACAAACCCCAGTAACGTAACAATTATTCCCAAAAAGGGTATCCAATAAATGTAATAAATCATATCTACCAAGAATTTCATTATGTTCTTTAGGTTAAAAAATAATATTCTTAGAATTTTTCGGATAACCACAAAAACGTTAAGTGTTAGGTAACGCCAAAACGCCTCTTACCTGTAAAGTTTCTTGGAAATGACTTCTCTGTTTTGGCCATGGTGCACGGTTTTGGAATGACTTGAGGATCTGAAATAAAAAGCAATACATAAATGTTAAGAAATAATTTAACTTTTAATATTATTATTATTTATTTTTCCCAGGAAATGAATTATTTATAAAATTACGGAACCTAACATTTTTCTAATAGGCAAGAAAATACTTTGTTGTCTGCTGTGTCGAATACCTGCATCACAAACATGCAATCAAGCTTATGTTATTAATAAACTGCCACAGTAACCTCAATACAAACATTGCGAACATTCCATTTGACATATTTAGACTATTCATTACAACTGATGGACACTGACATGCTAAATTAAATTAGCAAACAGATTTTTCCGTTATATGAGGACCGACGTCATTAATGGTTCAACTCATCTTTTAAACACCTCAATGAGATCAACATGTAGGCAAGTGAGGCGAGAAAGTTAAATAAACGATATCTAATTCGCAATAACACACTATCGGGTTTTACTGTGCAAGACCAACCGATCACAATTTGCATACAAGTTTTTTAAACATTCAATAGGTACACTGAAACATGCGTTAAAACTGCTAATGAACGGATGAAGTTGCATTTCGAAGGAAAGTATACTTGTCAAGATACACGGACCAAGAAGTATTAATGTTCTTACCATGACACCTTTACATAAGTATTAGCTAATAATTTTTGAACATATTATTTTTCATTGTTTCGTGACTTTACGATGCAACTACAGCTTGAAATTAAAGACGAAAAGTCATTTCCGAATAAATTTTATCGCAGAGCATGTTTGGAAAACAATTCAAAATAGCAGTATGGAGTAATAAACTTCAGATTTAAATTTAACGAGATGTTTTATTTACAAAATAACAGCAAGATGTTGCACTTTGACAATAAACCTCTACAAAATGCTGTAATTTCTAGTCTTCCTCGCTAGATAGTTATGTAAATTACTAGGCAGGCAGTCATTAAGTCACTCATAGACGATAGCAATTACCTAACCGGCTTTAAATAAGGATTCAAATGAACAGACCTAATTGATATGACATAAACTAGCAGCTTAGAAACACTAGAAGCAACTTTATTTCTGTAATATGATTTAAGTAGTCTCTTAACAGATAATCTGGTCTCAAATTAAACATGTTTACAAGTAATAAAATTCACCGTTAAACGTAAAGTTAGCGCCTGAACGCCTGGCGCCAGCCTATAACGGATTGTCCGACGCCTTAGGCTGTCGGGCTGGAGAAAAAATGTTACCTTAATTACCATTGGGCTGCACAAATTGAAATCTGCGAGATGAGCCAACGTTTTGAGCCTTTCATATTCAGGCGGAGTAAAAGAGACGAAGAGATCTTTTGTGCCAGGATTCTGCATTTACTGTGTAGGTATACAAAAGGTTTATGAAGTTTATTGCTATGATCTTCGTTTAATGTTAATGTGTCGTAAAGCAATACCTGTCTGTATGTATTATTGCTTTTCTGCGTATCATTCAAGGATTTTACCGATATCCGTGAAAGAGCATTAAAATCGATTTTTGCTTGTATGTAATATGTATGATGGTGGTGAAGGTGAGCAGATGAATTATTTCATCCATAATACCATACTGATATTAAATGTGAAACAAAATATTTTTATCAATTTTTTCGCTTTAAAACCTGAATGACTTAGAATTAAGTTTGGCAGACAGATACTTTATGAGCTGAAGTAAAACACGGTAGACTTTTTACTTTCTTGTCGAATCCCGTGAGACTTCCAAATTCCAAATAAGAGAAGAAATTATCACAAATCATGGACATTTTAATGCAAAAAAAAAACGAAGATTTGAATCATGATCATGAGTCATTAACCTCAAATGATAGCCATAATAATTCATCTTGAAAAATTGAAGCTGTACTAAAAGGTCGTAGAACCTTATCGAGTAGAAGCAGCTACGTAAATTACTCACAGTTTTTACTACCCTGCCCTGGAGCATGACCCGGTAACCACTGAATCTAACGCGAATATAATTCGCACAAATCTATTTCGATACAGACCAGTCAAGGTCGGATCGATCGTGTCTTGCGTGTGATCATCGCCCCACAGTTTCTAGTAGGCTAATAGTTAACATAATCTGATCCCAATTATGTCATTGAAGTAATAACACTGCGGGTGACATTGAAATTTGCATTTAATTAATTTATAGTGAATTCTAAGATTAAATAATATTTAAACTGTGTCAGTGAACTGAAAATTCTGAGTTTCTTTATTGCGGGTGTAACCTGGTTTAACTAAGCGACTTTAAAGGCGGCTGGGTCAGAATGCAACTTACGAGAGTTATCTGTTTTAATTAAGCATACCCCCTAGAGTCCAGTAATTCCAGTAGTATGAAAGAGCTCTAAGAGAGAAAAACCACGTAAATGAAGAAAGAAAAAGTCAAGAAGCAGCGCAGGCAGCCAGCTCTTTTTTTCAATTATTGTCTATGGTCAATAAAGCGGTAGCTAGAAAAAATAAACAAATCGCTTCTTATCTCTGGCAAATCACTTCCTCATGTCCTTCCGTAGTTTGTTTTCTTTCCGCTCTTATGTGGTTTGATTTAGAAACGACATTGAAGGCAAGGCGCAGACTAACATTTCATTTCGCTTTGATGGCGATTACCTACATACGTGAAGGTTAAAAGGCCGTGCATTTAATTTATAGTTTTCTTCGTTACCCATTTGCATAATTGAATCACGATTTATTTTACGTGTACGAGAAATAAAAGTTATTGCGAATGAATAAAAATCCCGGTAACTTGTTTCTTGGATTACTTCAGAAAACTATTTAAAATAATGCTATTTTGCTATCAATTTCGAAATAATATTTGCACAGTTAGACGAATAAAATTAATGAAAAATTAGTTATGTTTATATTGCAAAAAAATAGGCATCTAAATATAATTAGAATTAAATATAATTGTAGTTTCATAAACCACTTCATGATTTACCCAATCATACAATTTATTATTTCTGTCCATACGATAATTGTCAATGTTTGTCTGGCCTTTTATTTTCTAATTGATAAAATAAATTATTTGTAATTTTTAATGCACGTGTTATTTTTTTTCTCTCGTTTTCATAGTAGAACAGCAGTAAAAGTAATTGTGTGACACTTTTCTGCTTTTCATTATTTCTAATCGAATAGGTACACGTCCACATAGGGCACCGAACAATGTCTCAATCACAAACGGTAATGCTAATCGGATGCAAATAATAAATTGTTACAGTCATGTCACCCACCTGTATTGCTTCCTAGAATATATTATAGGAATCATGTGGTGTTTATGACTCTATTACAATGGAAAAAGTTATTGTTGCTAAGGTAGGTCTACGGAATTTTATTGTCTCGTAGTAACGACATTGTTTTTTCCTATCGACACTAGGGTTTCCCATAGCTAGATTCGTAATGACTTAAAGTAAGGAATAGGGTATAAAATTGCATAAAACGTCTTTCATACTAAATTGGCATTTTGCCCTGGAATAGTTAAATTACAAACAGCTGTATGGTCGTTGCACGAAACTTAACGTCAGTAACGTTTTTGTTAACTCCCTGATTTTAAGTTACTTCTTTAGGCTGGCAATAAAAATGTTTAAAAGTTTTTGACAACATGACATTTGACAGCTTGGTGACTTGGTCAAAATCGGTCAAATGTATAAGTTTATTCTAAAGAGTATTTTCGAGCTTCTGGATCTAAATGATCATTTTCTAATTTATCATGATTTAGAAATTGAATATCATATCTCACTTTAAAACAAACCTCCAAATAAATACAAATTAAATTCTAATTCAATTACATACTTGTTATTTTGAAGCTCTGCATCGATTTGCGTGCTTATCTACAATTACCTATTTGTATGGATGGGGTCATAACCAGAAAACTGCATAAGTCTGGATTTTCGTAACTTACGTTCAACACTGTCTACCTATAATTTTCTAGCCATTCAATGTGCTTAAATTGCAATAGTACCCACAAAATTAAACATGACCGGCATCGTATTAAGAAAAGAATAGAAATAGCATTCGCAACAACACTGCGAATAAAATTATTGTTTTCGACTTGATTTTGGATCACTTCAACAATTTTATTACTGTGTAAAAATCACTGTTTATAAGGACATAAGTTTCTTAATTTTCATGATTTTGGACAAAGGAATATAATTATGCAAAAACGTGTTCAATAAAATAGTTTTGGTAACATGTCGTGTTCTTGCCTCGTCGTTGCGGCGCTTCGCTAACCGAACAGCTGTTCAACTCTGACCGAAACAACGGCTATTTTGTATTCTTCTCTTCATCAAAATACAGTAAAAGTTTTATTTAGAGAGTAGAGTGGACAGTTACGTTATAAGAAATTAACTATTTGATACTCACCGTCTTATTTTTAAACACTAAAATAAATATAGGTTAATACACACTTGACGTAAAAGTAACACACTTATAAAAGATTACACTATATCCATAAATAAATTTAAATACGGTTAAGGCTATTTTAATTTATAAATATTAGATTTAAATTAACTATGACACGAATTCAAGAGTCGAGGAGGACGCACACCCAACACCGGCAAGCGCAGAAACCCGACTGGCGCGACCTCACGCGGCGTGCGCTCAAAATAATGTTTATGGAACGTTCCGTTTCATAAAGGTTTCATTCATTCACAAGCAGAGATAATTTATTAGATTGTGATTTATTTCCCTATTTTGAAATAAACAAATGAATAAATTGCATACACATGCTTTAATTGAATAATCAATAATTATCTCTATTATATCTTTTTGTAATGCTTGATAAAAATACAAAATCTCTCTTGATGAAAACATAATTAATTTAAAACTACTATGTTACACAAAAAAAACGTACACGAACTGGAAAAAGGCAACACTTGAGAGAAAAAAATAGTAAAAGTAAATTGCAATATTGCAATATACCTGACTAGTAAGTAAATCTTTATTTAAATACAAAATAAAGTCCGCGGAGAAATTATCGCGTTGGCGCCGTCTCGACGCGGCGCCACTGCCGTCAGAGCGCGGCGCGGCGGGAGGAATTCTTATTGGTTGTTTCAAGACAAGCCTCCGAGTTGCTAAGGTTGCAAACGATGCATGTTTACTGCGCGTAAAAGTTTTTTTTTACATTTTTAATCAACAGGTAATTAAAATAAAATATAATATGGAATACCTAATATTTATCTATGATATTTATTCGTAACGTCTATGGTATTAAGTAATAGACAAAAAAATTACATTATAGGGTAGCTAACGGTAAACTTTTGAAATTAAACGTTAAATCTACCCTCAATAAATTGATCGTGTTTTGCATTTCTATGCATAATTTAAGTACAGTTCACTCGGTTTCGGTCAAGCAATACGTGAAGTAGTTCTGGTATACAAAACCACGGTATAATTTTAAGTATTGCAATAATTATTATGTTCATTGGACAATTTATTTTATTAATTCAATAATTGATATACATATTTATATTCTAATTGACTGCAATTATATTGTTAATAATATAAATCTGTTGCACAATTAGCCATGGCATCCACCAACTTTTTAACCGTGAAAACGCATTTATCGGAGTTTAAACACAATTCAGACAAAGATACATTAAGTGAAGTAAGTTTTTTTCAATATTATATTGCTATTAACGACTAAGTACTATTAAATCTCGTATAGTACATCCTCCGCCATTTTGAAGCCCATAGCCCTTTTGTAGCCCTTTGTTACTCCATTGACCAATATGCTAGTAGAAAAAACACCCCAAACTGTCTAAATAATCATCAAAGTCCTATTTTTGTCTATCAACCCCTTGCAAATAACCGTTATAGGCTTCCGAAAGTGGAACGAGTAATTCTGTGACGTCAGCAGAAGACCTACAGAAATTAGCAGTGATTCTTGGGCTAAACAGTGCTGAAGATGTATACCAGGAAAGATTCCGTGTTGACCGACGTCGTCTGGAAGCTATGCTTGCTGGTAAGTTAAAATAATTAAATGATCAGAAAAAAAGTGGGAATTCAATTAAATGTTTTACTTTTACAGATAACTTGGATGAATCACAAACAGCCCAAGCGTTCTTCCACCGGGTAAGTAAAAGAATAAATATAATTAAAACAATTTATAATTATGCAATAAATACAATATTAAAATATTTTTTCAGGTAATGACTGAAACCAATACTTTAATAAACTGGCCAGCTCGTCTAAAAATAGGAGCCCGTTCTAAAAAAGGTAAAATCTAGCAACACAAAAATTAAATCAAATAATAATCCGCAAAAAAAAATGAACGCACAATTTTTTTTTAAATTTAAAAAATAAACGGTACACCTGCCTATTCGTCGTAATTTTGGCGGGCCGGCGCCAAATAGACTAGCGGAGAGGCGCCAGGCTGGCGCGCTCCTCAAATTTTTATTTTAAAATGTATTCGCGCGTGGATCCGTTACATGAACTAACATATTTAGCAATCAATTAATTATTTAAATTATATTTAATGAAGTAACAATGATTTTTGAAGATTATAGTGACGATTTAGTTTATAATGTTATTAGAAAACTCCGTGATAATAAGTTTGTCGATCTTTTTGATGTTGGTAAGCGATCTAGACTAATCTATAAAATAGTTTGATGGTTTTATATGAATTTGAAGTGTTTATTATTGTATTTAGACCCACATGTGAGAGTCGCTGGTCGACCTGATGATGTGAAGCTGGCACGAGAGAAAATAATTCAGTTATTGGACACAAGGGTATGTAATTTTTTTTATTTTAATTTTATTTTAAAGTGAAGTGCTACCTTTTCGTATTTGTGGGATTCCAATCCTGACTGACCAACCATTTAGCAGTCGGTGGTTTATTATAGATGTATTTTATCTTCACGCTGATTTTCAAGAAAGGGCCTGGCAGTCCATGCCGTAGTCTGATCTAATGAAAACTGTTACATAATGATGAGCCATTTTATCAAGTTTTATTGGAAATAATGTAACTGCTTTTTTGTCCACATCATCCCCTACTTATTTAAGTTTATCTTTGAAGCCTCCTTGAAATATCTAGACTTCAAGGCTTATACGCAAATGGCCATGCTTCCAAAGCGTGTCGTCGTAACTATGTCATAAGGTCTGCGTCCTGTCTATCTTCAAGTGCAATACGACGATTACGAGCATTTAGGGTTAGACCTGGATCCTCATAGGTACCTACTGGAAACCCCTTTCGAGAGTGTTAGGCCAGAATTGGAAAACGCGATTGTCCGTGGGACAGAATAATCATGCCTGTGTTGGTGGTTGTTATTATCCAGCCAATGTATTATCCTATACTATCCCACTGCTGGGCAAACGCCGAATTCCGGTCAGTGGGTCGTCTTAGGGGTTCCTTCCAGGAGCTCCTGTCTTCAAACCAGCCCTCTAAATGTAGGTGCCGAAATACTTTAGGACAGTTTTCTTACCAAAGCCTCTATGACCATGACTGACGTCAGTTCGTCACTACCATCAGTTAGCTTCATCAGTCGGAGTATCATCCAGCTGGCTGTTCAATAATATGAACTTGGACTATTTCTTTTACATACCGAGATATTTATAGTATGAACTGTTTTATTAGAAATATTATGATTAAAAATTACATTTTGAAAGAAGGCACGCCACTGGGTCAGGAGTGTGTCAGGACTTAAGGCTGTTTAAATCCTGGTAGAGCTTTCACCAGTCAACCACCCCATTCCTTCACATAGGTACCCCTTCAGTTCTAGGGCCGCGGTGCCTGTTTGAGCCAGTTCCGCGACCCCGGCGGGAGGCTCATGTTCGATTGTAAAAACTTTAAAGCTTGAGGGTGCTTGAGGTAACAACCTATCCCAATCTGTCAAATTATACCAATCAAACATTAACCTTCCACTATTGTGATAAGGTTGAAAGCTATTAAAGAAATTTGACAGATTGAGGTAGGTTGACATGTTGTACAATATTAGAGCCGGTTATTCACAGATAGGTACATTTGTTTAATTAATCAAATCGCACCTACAAGTGATTGTACAGTCGTAGACGACAGCACGTCAACCTATGCCAAACTTTAAATTTTCCCCAATCGAACATAAGCCTACTTCTTTTGTGATAAAGTCGAAAATCTATTAAAGAATATTAGGGTAAGTTGATGTCAAGTAATTAAATATAATTGAACTAATTGGCAATGTATTTTTCAGAATAACCGGGTTACAATGAAGATCGATGTCAGCTACACGGATCATTCGCATATCATCGGAAAGGTGAGCTGTTTTTTTTTTAGGGTCCCGTAAACTTAATTTTACGTTATTGAGGTGACGTAGGTATTTTTTGCCGAAGCGATGGGAATTAATGTTGTTTGAATTGAAGGAGATTTCGAATGAGTTTCACAATACGACGAAGTGGTATAAAAACCCCTATTCCATTGTTTTGTGTCTGTGTTTGATAAAAGCTGGTCGCCAGCGCTTATAATAAAAATAACTGCTGAAATTATCAAATTGAAAAGCACTGCCATAAACGCGTTCTACTTCAAATTGTCCAGATTTCCCAGAGATTTGCTTTGTTTTTTCTTCAAGTTCTTTTCAGTATTTCTTCAAGTTCTTTTCAGTATTTCAATATTTACAGCGTTTCTTGTACGAAAAAATGGAACAGCGAGCGTCTCTGGTGTGCGAAGAAGGAACTAATTTTTTCCTTGAAAATTGTCAATTTGAACTTATCAAAGTTCCAGTTTACTTTACGTCTGAAATACTGAAAACTCGTGCTAAGGGTACTGAAGAGCTATTCTATAAAACAATTTGAATATTGAACGTAACGTCCAGAGAATTTCTTTTTTTTTTTGTCTCGATCCGAATCTGTGATGTTATGATTTACATTAAAAAAATACTTCGTTTCGTTGCTCACTAACACACTGATTCTCCAATTTTTTCATTAATTCTACACTATTCACTGTTCTCCGTCTACGGAACCTTACCTTACCTTCGCGTAGTACACCGGTCACTTGGGAGATCTAAATCTGTCAAAGACATAACATGACCATTCCACAACACCTTTTTGTTATGTTAATGTTTTTAATCTCTAATTAGAATTAACTATTGGCGCATGCTTGTTAGGATGTCCTCAATTTGTTTATTTTTTCTGTTTGGCAAGTATTTACTTTGTTGAAAATAATTTGATTTAAAACAACTCTACTTAGGTGATGACTTGTTTATACATAGTATGTACAAAACTTATTATTAATTCAAGAGTTCTCACAGCTATGGGGCGTACCTAATTATCTCTGAAATTAATGATTGTACTCATCATCGTAATAAAAATACTAGGGGCGAATTGCGCAACCCTTTTTTTGTGGATTAATAAAAATACTAGGGGCGAATTGTGCAACCCTTTTTTTGTGTATAAAAAAATCATCAAACACATCCACTCTGACTGGAGTCCGCTCCGAGTCCGTGACTTAGACTAGACCGACTAAAAACTACCCTTCCTTCAGTTGCTTTTTGCATCCCAGCGTCGCGTAGTCACGGCCACCTCGAATTTGCAAAAACAATCAATAACATTCATGCACATTAAATTTTTACATAACTAACTTTTCCCAGCGGCTTCGCTCGCCCCCCCCCCCCTATTGCCTATGTCACTCAGGACCAAAACAGCTTTCAACTGGTGAAAGAATTTTTGAAATCGGTCCAGTAGTTTTTGAGTTTATCCATTACAAACAAACAAACAAAAATACAAAGTTTTCCTCTTTATAATATTAGTGTAGATTATAACCGTATGAAACTTCTTAGTCGTAAAACTCTTGCTTAACAGAGTGGTCGTGGTTCCGCAGACGAGACACACGGAGGGATGTTCGGTGGGTCGTCAATTTCTCCGAGGACTGCTCTTTCAGCGATGTGCTTCCATTTTTGCCGGTTGGAGACGTTCCGAGTACATTCGACCATGGTAGACTCAGTAGCCCTTTTTATTAGGTCAGACCAGCGAGTTGGTGATCGGCCTCGTGACCTCTTGCTTGCACTTGGCCCTGAACCATCGAATTTTCATTTCTAGAGATGTAACCAAAGAACTTCAATATTCGTAGTTGCACAGTAGACGGAAGCCGGTTTTTAATATGAAGCACTTTGAGGTATGAAATCAAATAATTACAATTATTAAGTAGGTGCCTAAGTTTTTTTCCTGCATTATTTTATGAGCCAACTCAGCCAACCATTTTATTTATGAGATCAAATCAATTGAACCTCATAATAACGATATTGTAATCAAGAAGTATGTATGATAAGCGAAACCTGTCACGTTTTAACGTTCACGTGAACCGCCTGTTTTTCAATTATTAAAATGCACTGACAAACATAGACTATTACTGATACTGATACAAACTAGCATACAAATTTTCCATCGCTGATGACGAATTTAAATTAAAAAAAAATACTGTTTAATCGTCACATTCTCACGCTACCCCAACCCCATTGACAGTCAGTACAAATCTGTCGCCCCGCCCTAGATCGGAGGACTCATTTGATGATTGTACCACGATAAATATTTACCTCCGAATAAAAGAGAGAAGTGGTACAGTAGTAGACTTTCCTCTTCCAAGGGAAAACTCCAAGCTATTGATAATATAGTGGATTTCGGGTATAACGACGATGAAGGCACCATTCTAATTTCGTCGTTATATCCGGAAGTCGTAACATGCGAAGGTAAAGAGACTTACTAAACACAGTTGCTAATGCTATTGAGAATATCACTGTAGTATAAGTGAATCATTTTAACTCCGAAACTTCACACAACGTGCATGCTTACCTACCAAACAAAAGGTAAAGGTCGCCAGTTGCTAACCATCTGCGTGGGCATGAAAACCAAATAATAAGAAAGCACTTTGTTTTTTGTCGATCGCTTCCCGCTATATCTGCATGGAATTTCTAGGAATTTGTTACAAATGATTCAAAGCTGTCGCTACATCCGAACTCGGCGTTACATCCGAAGTCGCTATACCCCACAGAAATATTAAAAACAGGAGAAGTGGCAAGGGGGCGTGTCCGCGGCCACGTCGTGCTGAGCGTATAGCTCAGCTAGTGAAAAAATGGCCGTCACCGCGAGTTAGTGTGTTGTCAACCGCGTTCGTAAAAAAAACGCTTATACCGTCTTGTTCGGTGGTTTCGTGCAAAAATAGAAGTCAAGACAAAAATTTTAGAAGTCATGGCATCAGTTACCACAGGTAAGTACAAGTATTTTACAATAATTGTCTTAAAAATCACGAAAAACAACAATCCCTAAAATATATCTGACTTGTACTACTTTATTTTTGTTTTCTTGTATTACTCCGATTGTATTTAGTTTGCATTAAATACATTGCTCTTTTACAACCACCTCAGTCTGTCACTGAGTGACTGAACAAGCAATGTAAAGCTGACATAACGAAACATCATTAAACCGTAATGTCGCATGGTGCCTCCGCTGCTCCGGTCCGCCGTATTTGAGTGCGACTAGTGATGTGCTCGTGCAGGTTTGACAAAGTCTATCGACAAGAAGGTCGACTGCGAATGTTTTATTACTATTTCAGATTTTTCTTCCATTTATTAACTCTTGTGACCGTTTGGAAGGCCGATGTGGTTCTATGCTTTTTTACCCATTTTTAGGGTTCCGTAGTCAACAAGGAACCCTTATAGTTTCGCCATGTCCGTCCGTCCGTCTGTCCGCAGCTTAGCTCAGAGACGCTCAGTACTAGGAAGCTGTAATTTGGTGTAAATATATGGATTTGTTGCGCCGAAAAAGTGGTAAAATAAAATCTCGTAAAATATTTTTTTTACCTCCTGAACACGTAAAGTGGGGATGTTTTTTTTTCTATGAAAAAATTCACAATAGTAGTATAAATAACGAAGTTTAAAAGAAAATTATCATGACTAAGTAGGCTTTACAAGTTTACGAGTAATAGTCGACCAACTTATAAAATGTACTTGGATAAAAGATTTTTCTAAACAAAATGTATCGGAGAACATGTTCTTCAACTGCAAATGTAAGTTTGTCAACTTTATTTTTACAGCTAATGATAGTTGGGTATGTTTTGGGGATAGGTAGGTTTTTATTGTCAACTATTTTTAACTAACTTCAAAAAAAATGGAGGAGATTTTCCCCGATTTCTCAAAGACGCCTGGACCGATTTTGAAAATTCTTCTTTTGATTTAAAGAGTACACCTTCCAATTGGTCCCATGATCATCAAGTCAGGATCTGATGATGGAATCCTGGAGAAATCGTGGGAACTCTTTAAATCATTCTTGAAGCGATGTATTCGAATTACTATGTAACGCTGGTTTTAAATCTTTGTTACAGCCGCTTCCCTCTACACGCGGTGGTACTCAAATAGACAACATCTTTTCCAACTTTACCTGTGAAGTTGGTTTTTATAACTCCTTCTTCAGTTACCATCGTCCTATGTGGGCCCGTTTTTAGACGTTATGAGTTGGCTACTGAATCACTATCACTTAGGTACCTAATAAATGTTAATGCGTAAATTAAAATCAAATTCAGCGAATCAGTTTAGTTAGTTCGCATAAGTATTTTGATGGGCAACTACGGAACCCTACACTGTGCGTGGCCCGACACGCACTTGGCCGGTTTTTATTATTTTACAGCGTAGTAGTGCGTTACCAAAGATCGTGAAATAAGTTCATTAATGTTTAGTAAAGTAATCTATAGAATGTCCTTGGGTTTCGTCACTTGTTATGGTTATGATATTTAACTGAAGTCTTCATAAATGCACCATTAGCTTCCTATGCATTATAATAATTAGCATCAATAGTCTTATTGATGTACTATGCCCCAGAATTTCTAAGGAGGGTTTGGAGACGCTATATTGTGACGTGATGCAAGTTTTATTATCACTTGCTCCCTTCTTTCATGGGGTAATGTCTAAAATGCTGTAATAAGCTACTACAAAACGTTCTTGAACTAAATGAAACTAAATTCAAAACATGCATTAAACGCACACTTTGTAACCAGGCATATTATAAACTGAGCGACTATATCGCTGATAGAAATGCTATGTACCATATAACGTAACATCCCAAAATGAATGGTGTAACAAAGTATCTGTAATAATTTTGGCGATCCAAAAAGAGTGTCCATGGAGTTTCTTGTCCGTTCTTCTCCATAGAGATTTACTCCTTGTAATGAGCATCTACAGTACTTTCACAGTTATTATGTCTTGTGACTAGGATTGTAGTTGTAGCACCATAATTTTGTAGTGTTTAATTATTATTTTTTTGTCTTTGACAATTATTCAAAAGTGCTTGTAACTGGCCTAATTGAAATAAATGCTTTGATTTTGAACTACATGTAACTGTGTCATTTGATTTGTATTTTTTTTTAAATATATTGGTTATTGTTGGTTTCATATTGTTTTCATTTACTTTATTTCCAAAACCTTTGTAAAAAATTATCGATATGTTTATCGATAACACTTCGATTTAGTCAAGCACTGTCGTATGAAGTCGTATCCGCCCCCGTGTCCCGACAACACACAATGATAATTGTTTTAGTGTGAGTAAATAATACGAAAAAAGTACGGTGTGGTTTAAAGAATAAGGTTTATATTTAAATGACTGAGCTATCGAAGGCGCGTGTGTGCACTTGTTCGTAGTATTGTTGTGACAGAGCTGTGTGCGCAATATTAGCGTAATGGAGGGGCTACTGTGGCTTCATCGGTTTTCTATACATTTTGAACTCCACGCCATATCTCCTTCTTTATTATATCTATGCTATACCCACATGAATTTTGTAGTAAAATATGCTTTAAATTCGAGGGACTTTGATTTATCGTCACTATAGCCAAAGGGTCGCTACAACCAAAGTCGTTATAAATGAAATTCACCCTATTTTCTAAACTCTTATAATATCGTCCGGGACTGGAATCAACATACCTAAGTCGGGTTTGTCTCCACGGATCCCGGTATCAGATTGAATTCGCCACGCACGGATCACGGCGAGTTGTTTCCAACGATACCGCAATCCGTTCGATAGGCATGATGTCAGAAACAGTAACTATAGAACTTATCTAATTATACAGAGTGTCTAGATTCCAAGAATGAAGCACGAGGACATTATCTAGATATTTCTCGTGCTCACAAATAATTAATGTGATATCATAAGCGTCTTGAGACAAGCAGCTTCAAGTAAAAACCTAGGTAACCTATAAAGTTCTCAAAGGAAGTGGCCACACGACATGGTAACCTTCGATGGTAACATATTTCTAATGAAAAAACGGGCTAACTTCACTTACAATAAAATAACCCTTCTCCGAAAGGAGGTTGAAATACAAAACTTTTGGTAAATAATTATTTTTACTTATTTCATATTTGAATTGTAGATATTTGTATGTTTAATTGACTTCATTGTTTTGTTTTTAACCACCTAGCATGTTTGATTGTTTAATTGGAGAATAACTATCCTTGTTCTTTACAACACAGATATTTGCACTGGAGTACTATAGTAATAACATTCTTTTAACTGTATATTTATTCGTAAGTGAACATTGTTCTTTTGGATAAATAAATACTCTTTAAACCAAACCAATATTTTCCAGAATTATTTATTTCCACAGACTTTGTTCATAGAGCCTTTTTAAGCTTAAAAGCTACTTTTCTAGTCTCTAAGGAGCCTTCCGCCTTTTTTGGTTCAAACTTTATAACTTGATCCGACTTACGCTTAGATCGCATTAAACTATTTAACTGTGGTAAAGCCAAGTTCACGTCGAAAAGTGTGGTCACCCCCTAAGCCCCTTCGTACACCACGCGACACAAATATTCGATACCTTACGACTTTGGTATCCAGGCAACTATAGCAAAACTAAAGACTACCTTGAACTCATGCTAGCCTAGTATTTTTTGTTAGCTTCTGCCTCACTGGTGAAAAATGGGAAAAATAATCCTGTTTGTCGCCAGTGAGGGCAATCCGGATTTTCTTCCCATTTGTCACCAGTGATGACAAAGTCAGTGGGGACAAATGGGAATAGACGTTCCATAGAGTTTCGTACAGAGACTTGCGTCGCGTTGTGTACGAAGGGCCTAACTCGATCAGTGCGGCTGTCACTCTGAAATATTTGAGCACTCAACGAACGTTTAACTAGCGACTCCACTAGGTACTAAATACTTGTTTATTTCAGTACTCATCCAGTTTACACGATTAGCGAGGCAATTAAGTTAAAACCTACTTGATTTTGATTAGGTAGAGTAGGTAATGGTGTAATGGAACTATGAATCAAAGTTTTATCGTTAATTTGCCAAGTTATTCCTGAGATAAAAATAATTGTAGACTAAAATCAAAATCAAAGCATTTATTTCAAGTAGGCCAGTTACAGGCACTTTTAAATTGTCATAGACAATTTTCTAATCATAGATTTTTTTTTAAAGTTAAAATTATGGTGACATTATAGAATCTGATTGAGCCGGTCAGATTAAGAGCTTTTTTGTAAGTGAATAATTATAATTATGATCGACGAAGTTCTGAGTCTCTACGCTTTTTCTGGCTTTTTCACAACAGCTCAAGCCGATTCCGAATCGACAATTAGGTATGGTTAATTCCGAATTATGACATGCGCGTTACATTTTAAAGTAATTTAGGCATAGAATGTGTCTTAACTTAATTCAATCGCCTCCCGGGGTTGCGGGACTGTCTCATCCTGTAACCGTGACCCTGGAACGGAAGGGGCTATCAATTTTAGTCAGTACGAGTTAGACAGTATGGAAAGGAGCCAAGGAGAACTCATTTGATCATTTTCCCACGTTTTTATACACTCATTTTTCTTGTTTGTTTGTTTGTTTGTTTGTTTGTCGTTCCGGTTGGACTTTTGCAACTCAATTTTGAGGCACTTCCCGATAAGCTAGCAGGCTGAAATTTTGCACACGCTCTGAGTTCTGATGACAATGCATGACTAGCTAAGAAACGTCATAACAAATCCAATATGGCGGCCTCCCCAAGATGGCGGACTGGCTGTTTGAAATCCACCCCTATGATATGGGTATCAAATGAAAGGGTTTGCTGTCAGGAGTACAAAAAAAATAGTCACGTGACTTAAATCCAATATGGCGGACGTCCAAGATGGCAGACAGGCTATTAGAAATGCACCCCTAAGATATGGATATCAAATGAAAGGGTTTGCTGTCAGGAATACGAAATAAATAGTCGCGTGACTTAAATCCAATATGGCGGACGTCCAAGATGGCAGACAGGCTATTTGAAATGCACCCCTAAGATATGGATATCAAATGAAAGGGTTTGCTGTCAGGAGTACGAAAAAAATAGTCGCGTGACTTAAATCCAATATGGCGGACGTCCAAGATGGCAGACAGGCTATTTGAAATGCACCCCTAAGATATGGATATCAAATGAAAGGGTTTGCTGTCAGGAGTACGAAAAAAATAGTCGCGTGACTTAAATCCAATATGGCGGACGTCCAAGATGGCAGACTGGCTGTTTGAAATCCACCCCCATGATATGGGTATCAAATGAAAGGGTTTGCTGTCAGGAATACGAAAAATATAGTCATGTGACTTAAATCCAATATGGCGGACGTCCAAGATGGCGGACAGGCTTTGAGGCACTTCCTGATAAGCTAGCAGGCGGAAATTTTTTTCAGGGTAGCTTCAAACCCAATGAACAAAGATAAAAATAATAAAATAATTAATAGATTTAAAAAATCTAAAAACCCACGTTTTTAAATGTCCTAAAAATAAGAAAATAACCCTACGGGGCTGAGAGAGGGGCCACTCAAAACGTGGGGGCGTATCTTTGCAAGTTACACCCACGATCTATTACACGTCATGTAAATATATCCCATAAATAATCCCTTAAATAATATACGCCCCCACGTTTTGAGTGGCCCCTCTCTCAGCCCCGTAGGGTTATTTTCTTATTTTTAGGACATTTAAAAACGTGGGTTTTTAGATTTTTTAAATCTTTTAATTATTACCACGATCTTCTTCTTCTTTGCGTGTCGATGTACCTACTCAAAGTACATCCGACCAATACGTGGCTACCCGCACAGCATAAAAAAAAACTTAATTCAATCCGTCGAAATTTACCCACTCATAAAAAGTTAAACTTGTTACATTTGACAAAAAATTGTTTCTCACTGCTCTTAAATCAGCGTAGTAGTCAATTTATATTTGGGAACACCCAAGTATCATGTAATACGAGATGTTTTAATGACTGCCTCGTTAGTCTAGCTCTCGCGTCGTAAGCGCGAGCAAAAGGTCCTTGGTTCAATATCCAGTTCGAACTGAGTATTTTCAGTGTTTTGCTTCAGTAGTCACCTCTGCTTACCCCTTTGGGGATTAGAGGCGTGATGTTATGTTTCTGAAGCCCTCTTTCCATTAAAATCCTATAAGTTCACGTGTCAAAATTAAAAATTATCGTCTACAATCGTAATAGACACTTGAAATGGGTACCTTGGTATCGTTCACAGATCATCTCATAATGAAGGAAGTAAGGTATGTAGCCGTGTGAATTTATTTCGTTTTGGAACGCATTCACACACAATGTTTTCAAATTCAGTACCGGTTTATACTTCTTTTGTTGCGAATTTGCTAGATTAGGTGAGCTTAGGT
This sequence comes from Agrotis exclamationis, assembly GCA_950005045.1. Lineage (NCBI taxonomy): Eukaryota > Metazoa > Arthropoda > Insecta > Lepidoptera > Noctuidae > Agrotis > Agrotis exclamationis. Next base: position 3,193,037 of record OX465433.1, on the reverse strand, counting down.
TTACATGTAGAGCACATTTTGAGATATTTTTCCCACGTTTTTATACACTCACTTTTCTTGTTACAGTATATTTTCAACACAAGACTTATTTATATTGTCAAGTTTCGGAATGTTTTTTTTTTGTAATGTTTTAAAATCATCCAATGAGACCACCCTGGGTCGATCGAGAAGGACTGTCAGACTCGTAAAGTCAGCATCAAAAGTTGCTGACCACATTAGGATTTTCAAAATCGTTGTACACCGTATTATTATGTATTATTACGGTGTACAGCGATTTTGAAAATCTGAATGTGGTCAGCAAGTTTTGATGCTGACTGTACTTACTAAAATCCACGGTTTTCCTTCAGTAGCCTTTGAGGTTCCAGGGCCACCGATACATGATAGGACAGTCCGGCGACTTGCAGGAATGTTAATTGTAGGAATCGGTCAATAATTGGAAGAACAGGGTGGATTTTAGTCAGTAGTTGTCTGACCAAAATTAAGGCTTACCTAAGTTCTTTAGTCCATAGATAGTATGCATGGCCGGTGTGAAAGACAGAAAGAATATTGTTTTGACTGAAATATGGTACTTATTTTACAGATTTAAAAAACATAAACAATACTAATTCTTCGTCGGTCATTGTCAGTAGAGACCAGTGTTCGTGATCACACAGGTCTTCTCCTCACTTCCTTGAATCTAAGATATAAATGGCTAGTTATTATGTTAGGTTAACTTCCTCTCATAAGATATAAATTAAATTAAATCTTGAAGTTTGTTAATTATAGGGTTTAAAACGACCACTTTAAGCAATATTCCTATTGATTCACTTCACAATGTCATTGGCTATTCTTCTATTAAGATACGCTGTTACCCGTGTTTTAACCCCCGCTGCGTCATGGGTCGTAGCGTCATGCCATATCAGCCTTCCTTCCTGGATAAATGGACTATCCAACTTAACTTTTCAATTCGGAATAGTATCTCCTGTGATAACCGCGTTTTTTTTTCCCACAACTATCACACAACGCCATCTAGTCCCAAGCTAAGCAGAGCTTGTGTTATGGGTACTAGACAACTGATAAACATACTTTATACAAATTATAGATAAATTACACCCAGACACAGAACAAATGATCGTGCTCATCACACAAACATTTGTCCTGGGTGGGAATGGAACCCACGACCTCCGGCAGAGCAGTCAGGGTCACTAACCACTAGACCAACAGGCCTGACTTAACCATACAATCTCTTCTGCTTTATAATATTAGAATGGATTCATTCCTGAAGTGAATCATTAGGTTTTTTTTACTTTGCCCCACTTTAGGAATTTCTTCCGTATCGTAGATGCCTTTAGAAACACTTCCCCCATACATAAACGCCCAGAGCCTAAGCAACTACTCGTAGATGATACAAATATTTGCTCCGTGAGGGAATCGAACCCGCGACACGCAACGCAGCAGAACAAATGCTCAGCCATACTGATCTGCAATAATGCTAAGTGGCCATATTAGACCCGCGGCTAGTATTATTCTACTCTTTAGATATATTTACTTATTTCTATAAGTAGATATCTCGGAAACACAGCAATAATAAAATTAAACGTAACAACAAATTATTGTTCCGTGCGTCAGTAATTTAGTACCCTACCTTGATGCTTTATGGTTATGGCAAATACGGGTATCCACAGAGTAATTATCAATTACAATTATCTCTCACAAGTCCGCTAATTATCCGCTATAAGGATCATCAGGTAATAAAAATGAACACATGCTTACAATGTTTAATAAAAGCCTTGCTTATTATTTTAGTACATTTTATTGATATGGGTACTCTAAAATAGCATTTATGAGGCGACACTGCCTATTATCTTTTCACCATGACCAAACAAAGGACTATATTGGACCAAATAAAGGGAATAAGGAATCTTAAACATGGAATCTTGCATTCTTCTTCAAGGTAGATCTTAAACGGGCACGCCGCAATCGCGGCGGTAAGACCCCTCTTTGAGGAGTGGCTGGAAAGACGTCACGGCGTCCTGACTTACCGCATGACGCAGGTCCTCACCGGACACGGAAGTTTCGGGAGGTTCCTGTGTCTGATAAGGAGGGAAGAGACGCCCGGGTGTCACCACTGCGAAGATCGCCCGGAGGACACGGTGGAGCATACGGTGCAGGACTGCCCCGCTTGGGCAGAGCACCGCCGTGTCCTCTCGGCGGCGATAGGCGGAGACCTCTCGCGCCCGGCATTGGTCGAGGCCATGCTGCGGGGCGAGACGGAGTGGGAAGCGGTCGCCTCCTTCTGCGAAGCAGTTATGCTCGTGAAGGAGGAGGCGAGCCGCGAGAGAGAGAGGACAGCATCCTCCCTCCGCCCCAGCCGCAGTGGTAGACGCCCACGGCGTCGGACGTCGCGGGACGATCTCCGGCCACCGTAGGCGCGGGCATGCGGGCGGCGAGTAAAGGGCAACTCGCCACCCGACCATGGACCATGCCCGGGTCGACGGCGCGTTGTGTTCCACGCGAGCCTCAAGGAGTGTCAGCATGATGACGGGGCCCCCCTCTAGAGGGCCAAAGCCTGCCGGGGTCGCGGGACTTATCTCATTACCGTGACCCCGGGACATAACGGGCTATTGAAGGACACCTTGGATTTTAGTCAGTACAAGTCTGACAGTCCCTCCCGCCCTGCCCGGGGTGGGAGGACTCATTTAATCATTTTACCACGAAAAAAAAAAAAAAAAAGGTTGATCTTAAAGGTGCGAATATCTTAAGCAGATCGGGATCAGCATACGGCATTCACGAACTGTCCAATATTTCAGATAGCTGTTTAACGCAGTCCGGTTTCATTTGTAAATTCTCTCTTCTTGTCCACCAGGGTGGGCTCACAATAAAGCGCGTGATGGAAGAGACGGGCTGCCACATCCACTTCCCAGACTCCAACCGCACCAGTACTGTGGAGAAGAGCAACCAGGTGTCCATCGCAGGAGACATGGAGCGAGTGGAGCGGGCCAGGGCGAGAGTCAGAGTGAGTCAACTGCTTTCTTTAGGTCACAACTTTAGTTCTTGAATAAATTTAATTCTTCTAGATGTTCACCTGTTGTGCTTCGTTCGACGATTGTTATCCATTTAGATTCAAGAGTGAAGAGGTGCATAGGTATATGTTTGCGGTCCCGGTCTCAGTGAGACAGTTCAGTTCAAAGTCATAAACGAGTATGTCTAGGGGCACAACTCGCAAACAGGCCGATTTGTAGGACATTAGTATAAATATTTTTCATGCCCCAATGTGACCGGAGCGTCGCTAAACTCCAATATCCATGAAAAGTGGACATGAAAAATAATAGAATGTAGTGAATACTCGTAGTATGAGTATTTTCTCCTCCCATTTGTATAGCGCCTGCAAAAAATATGATTATTGCATACAGTCTAGACGCATTTTGCCAATATTGCTATAGCTATTTGAGAATTAATGAATTCATCTTTTTTTTAATTAATATTTTGGTTCTAAAACCAGGGACTGTAATTAAATTACCAAAGAAATTAAAATGGCCCCGGTTATATTATATTTCTTGCTGCGCGCTGCCTTCTTTGAAACAACAAAATTTTCTCAATGCCTGACATTACTCAAACGCAAAACTGTATTCATATTCGTTTACTTGCTTAACTCTCCTGTATACTAAAATTAAATTCGGTGTGTGACAGGCTCTTACTCCGCTGGTATTCTGCTTCGAGTTACCAATAGTGCCAAGCTCACAGCCGCTGCCGGACATCACTTCGCCCTACGTGCAAAATATTCAGGACCAGTACAATGTTCAGGTAAGTACTAAACATGGATAAGACAGCGGTTTTTTACAATATAACATCAACAGACCTCATCCCTCCGACATGTGATGAGGAGGGATGACACCCATGTGACTAAGAAAGTGATGAGTATAAATGTTGATGGATGGAGAGGACGAGGAAGGCCAAAGAAAAGATGGATGGATTGTCTAAGGAATGATATGAAAGAAAAAGGAGTAAATGATACTGTGACGTCTGATAGGGGAGAATGGAAGAAGAAAACGTGTTGCGCCGACCCCAAATAGAATGGGATAAGGGCAGGAAGAAGAAGAAGAACATCAACAGACCCCATCAATCCTGTGAAAAGATAGGCAGAGGTGTACCTAAAGCCGGCGCCAGATATAGTTCAAACATTTGAACATTTAAATGCCGGATTTTGTACACTGGTTTGAACACTTATTGAAGTAACCTGCCAGACTGCCTTGCGAATACATCTCTCCACAGTACGTTCACTAACCACAAACAAGATGGACGACGACTTTGTGGATGCAGTATGCCTCTACTATTTAAGTGCATGTAATTATTTATTAAATGTGCAAAAAAATATATCAAAACGGCCAAAAAGAAGGCGCGAATGGATAAACCTACATCCCACCAAAAACATTCAGTAAAAAACTAGTCATGAAACCTCGATGGAACTGCTTGTTTATCTCTAAAAAGTAATGAAATCTAGACAAAGTCGTGCCAAGTCTAAGGTTCCTTGCTGTCTTATAGGTGATGCTGCGCAACCGTCCGAAGCTGCACGCGAACTTGTTGGTGGTGAAGGGGGTACAGTGGGAGGTGAAAGCCACCATGGAGGCGACCAATCTGCTCATGAACTACATGTGCGGACCATTGGCAGTGAGTACATTATTATATTATTAATTTCGTACCAAAACAGTTAAGGAGAAGAAAAAAAAGTAAATTTGCTATAAATTATTGTCTTTAATAAAAAATCTTTTTTTTTATATTTTTGAGTGTAAAGACATAACGTCTGAAGCTTTTTGAAGAGCATCAAAACACGTAATATCGGAACAAAACAATATTGCTGTGTGTCTAAAACTTATAAAAATCAATTAGAAAATTGATAACTTTATTAGAATAATCTTGATTTTTTCATATGTACAGTCATCTTCAGAGAAAACTCAACCCTTTTGGTACTGATGTCACTAACAAAGGGAGTGAGTTTTCTCTGGAGCTTATACTTAGTACCTTTTAAAAAATAAAACCCAAAAACAACAAATCCCGTTTCAGAGTCAAACCCAAGTGCAGATGTCTCTAGAAATATCCCCGATGCACCACAGCGTGGTTGTAGGACGAGGCGCGGAACAGTTGAAGGTCATCATGAAAGGAACCAACACTCAGATCATGTTCCCTGATGCCGACGACCCTAATATACCGGTGATTAAGAAGTCCTGCGTTACTATCACAGGGAACATCAAGGATGTTTACGCGGCTAGGCAGCAGTTGGTGGTAAGTGTTTGATTCTTTTAGAATATTCTTTGGAGTCTCAATAGCCACTATGACTTTATTATCTGTGACTACATAATATGTAGTTGAAATTAATACTATATGCTCTTCAGGATCATGTGTACCTGGTTGGAATTTCAGAGGGAATAAGGTCTTTACAGGTTATCTGGATCGCTATTAGCGATAAGACCGCCATTGTAACCCTAGACTAGCAATTTTGTAAAACAGCTGTGTAACGATTTTGTGCTTTGTAGTACCTATATTCTATTCTATAATATTGATGACTGTACTACCAAACTGCAATTACAAACCCACTTAGACGAATGATCAGCAGTTGTTCCGTCGTCCTGCTGAGGCACACGTATGCACTGCAGGATCTCAATGATCTTAGAACGATCACTCAAGGTCTTTTTAATAAAAAATCTGTATCATAATATCTCTCAAACTGAAATAAGCCTTAGATGCAACTACCTAACCAAGCTATCTATCAACAGGGCAGCCTTCCTTTGGTCGTAATCTTCGATGTTTCCGACGAAGGATGTCGCATAGAGAATGAACTCGCGACCAAACTGATGCACAAGTACAACGTGTACATCAACATACGTCGCAAGCCCAAGCAGGGGATCACCTCTGTCGTCGTCAAGGGAATTGAGCGATGTGCAGGTACTTGTTTGTTTTTTTTTCTTTTTGCATGGTAAAGTTATCAAATAAGTCCTCTATGGATGAAGTGGAAGTGACTGTCAGACTCTTAGGCTCATAATGCACTGTCGACTGGTCACCAGCGACTCAGAACGACGACCGAAACATAAGTGAGCGACCAGCGACCAAGTGCGTAAACACCTATTTCAACTAATTAAAGTCACAGTCGATGTCGACCGAGTCGCCGGCGACCAGTCGACAGTGCGTAATGAGCCTTACTGACAAAATATTCACTGTTTCTTCAGTATCCCGTTGCGTTCTTGGTTCATGGTTAGCAGACGGTCACGCAATCCAAGGAGTATGGTCTCGAGACCTACTTGTTTATGTTCTGAAATCTCAAGACAATCTAGATCTAGAAGAATCGATGTCCTTATGACGGAAAATTGTTGAACTAAATTTACACTCCACAAACTTTTTGACGCTAATAGTTAAACCCATTTTGATAAATTTAGGTACAAAGATAGATGGGAACTTGGAGACGGTTTATGCTACGTATTTTTAAATATGAAAGGGTGCGACAGCGTGCAAAAATTAGTTGGAGATAATAAATAGCTTATCAATTTACAATTATTCCTATTTTTGCCACAGGTGACATCTACGAAGCCCGACGTGAGCTCCTTGCCGACAAAGAACCGGTCATCACCGCAGAGATCCCAGAATCCTACAACATCCCCGCGATATCTGCCAACAACAATATGTCCAACTTTGGCGTCTTCAACCCGTTCTCGCCAACACACGCCAACACCATGGCCAACTCTCCTTGCTCCCCATATAATCTCCAGCTTTCGGAATTAGCGTCTTTCGCCAACCTTGGCTCTCCAATGTATGGCCATAATCCACCAACGCCTGGTGGATATCCAAGTCCTTTGTCTCCCGTAGCGTTGACTCCGCCCGTGTATCCTAACTCCTGGATGGTGCCTTCTCCTCAGCCAAGGAGTGGACAGTTCCATTACCCGAATTTATTGCCAAATCCGAATTCGGTTATGTACAAGAATCAAGGTGGATCTTGGAACCGTGAGTATTAGGAGTAATTTTAATTTTTATTTACTTTGTCATTATAAGTCCAGCTTTTGTGATAATTATGTCAACAAAACTAAAATTTAACCAGAAATCTCAAATCTGGGTCCAGTTGGTAATCTATAGGGGAGGCATAAAATATGTTTAGCAGTGGACGTCCTAAGGCGGATATGATGATGATGATAATCAGAAATCTGAGATATCTACTACAAAGCAGCAGTGGATTAAACGAGGCCCCTCAAATTGTATCTTGGAGTTGCACAAAAGGTGGGACATCGTTTGTGGTGATGCTTCCCAGCCATTCTTTCTTTTACCGGAACAGTCAAAAGGTTACAAGGTGGCTCGCTGAATGTTACTTGGGTTAATTCGCACATTCAAACACAGCGTGCCAACTGCTTAGATCGTTTAGACTTTGTCTTACTTTTGAGCGTTACTTCTAGTATAGTGTTAAAGTATTATGAGCAGTCACTTTAACTTAGATAATGTATGTGCTATATCCACAGCAATGACGAATGGTGCAGAGATGGTCGGACTCCCTCAGCCTATGATGATGCAGCCACAGTACCAGCAGCAGATGCCAACTGAGGGCAGACACGTAAGTGTATCCACTAAATTCCTCTCCTCAACCTGACATTGTCTTTAACCACTTGAGTTTCTTATTAATCTACTTAATTTTAAGACAGCTAAAAAATAGGTTTCTCTTAAATGCAATCAAACATGTTGATGGGACGTCGACAAAAATAGATTAAAGATATCGGAGAAACGGCAGTCTGTTCTTTCAGTCGTCATGATGACGAATTTCAGATCCCGATAAGGCCCGTTTTTTGTTTGTGTGACAAACCCACCACGCTATTCCCAAACCACTGCAACTTCTGAAACCCAAAATCAACAGTGGTAACCACCAGAAAAGCGCCGAGACAATGAAGCTCGACGTGTCCCGGAGAATGAATTTACCTGTCTTGGATCCTGCAACGAAAATAATCAGAAAATAATAGTGAAGAAGTAGGAAAAATATATTTCAACTAATAAATACTATGTAATTAATTATAATAAAAAAAAGAACCTTTACATATACTACTACTATACCACATTTAAAAACTAAAATTAAAAGTAAAATACAGTAGAACCTCGTTAAGTCGAACCTCGGTAAGTCGAAAACCTCCAAATCTCGAAAAAATGTTTTGTCCCCTTCCCTTCAAACAACAAAACCTCCATTACTCGAAATCTCAACCCTCTATTAGTCGAAATAATCAGTGAGTCCCTCCAAGCCATTTTGGTACATATTTTCCCTCCATAACTCGAAAAATTAAATTTTACCTCTGTATCTCGAACATAGCAATGTTTTGTTTTACAATCTTTACAACCCGATTATTTGAAAGTCATTACCTCTATTGTTTGAATAATAATAAGTTACCGACTTTAAGAATTCGCCGACACTGTAAGTACACCATTATTTCTTAGAAAGCAATTTAGGAGTCTACAATGAATAGAATTACCATGAATTTATGACGTTAACACGTGTTTGCTTGCTTGGTGCCAAGTGTTTTATTTTATTAGTTTTGATTTCATTTGAATTTTAACGAAGCAAGTCATTTGTTGTCGAGTGAAATATTGTCAGTAGTCGTTTGATTCTACAGCAACACACATCAATTTGTACAACAGTGCACAAATTAAATTGTTGGAAACATGAGTGCTGTGAAACGTAGGCTGAAAACTTTGAGTCTCGGTGAAAAATTAGATGTGCTTGAAGCTGTGAAGAGCTGTCAAAAGAAGAAAGATGTTGCTGAACAATTTGGCTTGCCAATGAGTACTCTGTCAACAATAATAAAAAAATTAATCCGACATCATGAGAAAAATGCAAAACGGTCAAAGTTTGTCCTGCAAAAGACAAAGAAAAATATGTGTGTCACCTCTGCAACTTGAATTTTTATTTATTATACCTCTCTAACTCAAGATTTATAAGAATTAATCTAAACCTCTTTATGTCGAATCAAAATCCGCCTAAGTCGAAATTCTCTATAAGTCGAAAACTCTATATCTCGAATTTTGTGGCGTCTCCCTTGAAGTTCGACTTATAGAGGTTCTACTGTATTTACAAAAATGACTAAATTAAAAATTTATAGGGCGTCAAAAAATTCATCCACATCGCTGTCAATGGGGAAAGTGCCCAGAACGGTGGCAGCATTGCCACGTTGGATGGCAATGCTGATCCTTTGACCAAGAAATAGGCCAGCCCTCTGGTCACGAGAGGCGTCGACTATGCGCTTGGCGATGTCTTTGAAAACATGGCGGACTCCATGGCCCTAGTGTTTCAACCCCAAACACATAGCTAGTAGTCAAGCCATTGTATTTGCGTCGTTTGAGGCTATCGGCACTACAAGCAGCTACACCAGCACAGCATGCAGTACTAGGAAGATGGGATGGCGCAAGGGTGTCGACACATGTTTCATCCCACACCAAAGGTCTACCCAACTTCCAAGGCATTATAGTCATCCCATCTGATCTCTTCCTATCGTCGCGTGCCAAGCCACTGGGTTCTAAAACAGATGGCACCCCGGCGGTGACAAGAGCACGACGGATAAGATAAGAACTCCAAGTTCATAAAACTTCAGGAACAAAAAAATAACATAAAAAGTCATTCCTGCGGCTTTATGAACTTAGAGCGTTGTATTGATGATTTTGTTGATTATAATTCTGTAACTACATACGTATTACAGCTGCGATTAATATTTTAATCAACATACAACCTAGCACTGGCCTGCAAATTGCACTGCACTGGCGCAAGAAATTTTGAATTTCGCGGGCTATCCTGGAGCATCCACCTTAAACTAGCGTGCCGTGCTAGCCAACCTGCACTCTTACTGCAGGAAAGGCCATGGTGCCCGAGGCAGTCGACGCCTTCGCCACACTGACAACGATGTGGAGCACCGCAAGGAGCGCCCAGACGCAGACATGTAGCGATCCGGAAGGTTTCGTCACCCAGCATGGTACCTATGTTGAGTGACGGTAGTGCCTGAAGCCATAGACCCGACTCCCACTCGCCCACAGCCAGCAGGCGGGCACGCTCTACAGAATTGGTTGACGTATTAATAAGATTATTTATTTACTAGCTTCCGCCCGCGACTCCGTCCGCGCAGATGTCGGTCTTCGCGTGGATGGTTTATTTCTCCATTTTGAGTAACTCTGACAATGACATCTTATAAATATCTATTGGACCCAAATACGGCTAAGCCTATAATAATTAAGGAGATCTATTGAGCTACTGCTGTTGCTCGCGTTCTGTAGTAAGTATTTTTTTCATAGTAATTCCGACCTTGTATTTACAAATAACTGATCGGAAAAGTAATCAAAAAGGTCGCGCTGAAAAGCACGGGTTTTTGGTCCTCTAAACCAAAAATAACAGAATTGAATTACTGTTTAACTTTATAATAAAACATTCTACTTGCTTGATAATAGGTGTCGCCAGTGGTTCCATAATAGGGTTTGTTATAGATTTTTTTTTTCTACGTATTTTTCCAGGATAAAAAGTATCCTATTTTATGCCCAGGATAATAAGGTATAATTATACCAAGTTTCATCGAAATCGAACAGTTAGTTTTCACGTGATGCCTGCACATACAGACAGACAGACAGACAGACAGACAAAAATTTTTTTAATCACATATTTGGGTTTGGTATTGATCCAGCAACACCCCCCGCTATTTATTTTTTCAATATTTTCAATGTACAGAATTGACCCTTCTACAGATTTATTATAAGTATAGATTTTACTTTATGCACAAGACAGTACAAAGGCGGACTTAATGCCTTGGGCATTCTCTCCCAGTCTACCTTATTACCTTATTATACCGTACCAACCTGCAGAGCGGCTCATCCCATTGCCTCTAGGTCCTAGGAAGATGGTTCACGGGTCGATCTGAATCCGGGCAAATCAATACTATGTTAAATGGCCAGTATGTGGAACTTTACCTCCTCTTATCCTAAGCGGTTACAAAAACCTTCAAATTGTTTTTTGTTGACAGACGACGCTGAGTCAGATCCTGAACTCAAGCTCTCAAGCGAGCAGTGGATACCAGAGCAACTTCACTGGCAGCTCCGTGTCGCTGGACACCCAGAATATTTCAGGTATACTGTGTTTTTTTTCACTTCGTAAGTAGATATTCATTAAATAAACCACTCGGTACTACAACTTTATGTATGATCTTCTATAATAATTTAGGAGAAAATTAGGCAGATCTAAAATAATGTTGTGCTCTAGGCGGAGGTGACGGCAGCAACGTGGTGTCTCCATCAGTGTCTCCGATCAGCAAGAACCACAGCAACCACAGCAGTCACAGTCCCGCGCCCTCCTCGGACGCTGAGCGCTCACAACAGGGTACGTACTGGAAGAACTGAAGAGAGCAGATTATCTTGACTCAGATTACCTTTCGAATCAATTGATTCATCGGTTGGAAAAACTGCGATGCCAAAACAGACCCGTATATTATGAGGCCCAAATCCAGGCACATCACATTGCGTAATTTTTTCAACACCACTGCTCTCTAAGGAGAAAACATCGTGAGTAAACCAGCATGTCCTAGATGCGATAATTCGAAGACAGGCGGGCCCGCTTCCTTCTCATAGGTAGAGAGGAAGCCCGTGTTCCAGCTTTGGGAATATTATAGCCTGATTAGGCGTACCTATGTACTTACACCTCTCTTCGCTTAATTTCTCAGAATTAGCGAGCATAATATCAGACCTGCCGATATCTGATCGTCGCGCGGTGGGCTGCGAGAAGAAGACCCTAGAGACCCTGAACAAACTGTCACCACTGTCCGAGTACCGGAAGATGAAGGTGGAAGCTGGGAAGGTAAGAAATCATTTTTAGTAGTTTAGTTTTCTTGGAAACAGGCTCAAACTCTAAATTCAGTTAAACTTTTTCCAGTCTGCAGTGAGAAAATTAATTAGATAGAGCCCTTAGTTATGAGAGAAACGATGAGATACCGCTCACTGGAGACTTTGTTTCCCGTTGACTGCTATGAAGATATCGATACCATTTTTACGATACATCCCAAATAGTAAAAAAAATCGCGCTATATAAAGATGTTGGAAAGCCAGGTCGTAAGGGGCTTTTTTTTAGAGATAGAATTTTTTTTAAACTCCCAATCGATAGATCTTGCGACGCTGATTCCAAATATAATATATATTTAACTCATTTTCGGCAAAATGTCCTTTACGACAAATGAAATTTCCGGTATCGATATGAATAGTGTACGCCCCCACGTTTTTGAGTGGCCCCTCTCTCAGCCCCGTAGGGTTATTTTCTTATTTTTAGGACATTTAAAAACGTGGGTTTTTAGATTTTTTTAAATCTATTAATTTTTTTTGTAGTGCGTCCAAGAAAAGTAGGTAGGTACAATCATTCCGTAGGACCCCTCCTGAAAAATAATAGGTAAGATATTGTTAGAACTATTTCTATTGCCAAACAAGTGTATCAGTATTCCTACTGTTCGGAATCGGTTTTAGCAGCAGCAAAACCGCGTGTTGCCTCATATGTACGATTTACGGTTCAACCTTTTTTTGCTCGCGTGTCTTGAATAATTCTTCAACATTTTTGGCAAGACTTATAGGAAAATTCAAACATTATCTTTGGCCCTTCCAAATTATCTGACTGCAAGGTCCTTTCCTCTGAAGGTTTGCTATAAATCAAACGAATGCAATCCATGTGCACAATGGTGTTAAGGTCACAACTTTGTAAAACTACATCCTTTTACCTTAAGTTATGCATGCATTGTGCATTTTAGGTCCTATCAGGTAGCTGTTAAATATCAAGGTATTCAAGTGCTCGGAATTAAGAATTTTAGAGTTAAATGTACAGGATGGTAGATGACATAATGCCTTGAGATACTTCATCGCTTTTGTTAGTTGCAGATCTTGCTTTTGTTGTAAAACCTTTGAACCAAGATCTAAGTACAAGAAGGGCTTTTGAAGGGACGATGCTGTTGCCTATTTTTCTGTGTAGGTAATATCCACATGCAAGAAAATTAGGTGAATTTAGCGATACGAGCATCACAGCTCAAACATGTGCTTGATGTGCACTTGCAAGTCTGCTGCGTAAACACAAAAAATTGAAATTCTTTCGACTTTTGTGGCCCTTTTGTATAATAATAATAATAATCCACAACTATCTCACAACGCCATCTAGTCCCAAGCTAAGCAAAGCTTGTGTTATGGGTACTAGACAACTGATAAACATACTTATATATTTCTAAATACATACATATTAGGTATAGATAAATTACACCCAGACACAGAACAAATAATCGTGCTCATCACACAAACATTTGTCCTGGGTGGGAATCGAACCCACGACATCCGGCATAGCAGTCAGGGTCACTAACCACTAGACCAACAGGCCTGGTATCTGGCCTGTATCACCTTATAAAAATATATTGATCACTTCGTTCGCGAAAAGCGCGTTAGGATGTACTCAATGTGTACCAGCTGTTAGATCCACATTCGTGGGATACACTTGCCGATCCCAAGTAAATTTTCCTACAATACAAAGCTACTTTGAGCCGCAGTAAAGTGGTGCTTTGTACTTCATGTAGCAGCAATTTCAAGCATGCGGACGGTGAGTAATAGGTGACTCGCCGACCGATCATGGTCCATGCCCGGGTCGACGGTGCGTCGTGTTTCACACGCGCCTCAAAGAGCAGCACCCCTTAGAGGGCCTAAGCCTGCCGGGGTCGCGGTACTATCTCATCAGCTAACCGTGATCCTGGAACGTAAGGGGCCGTCCCGCCCTGGGTGGGAAGGACTCACTTGATGACTTTATCACGATTCAAAAAAAATATCCTGCAATACAAAGCTATAATGTGCTCTGGGCCGCAGTGAAGTGGTGCTTTTTACTTCATAATTATAGTAACAATTCAGTCAGTCTCCTGTCTCGACAAAATCTCTACAAACAGCTGGATTTCGATTTATGTTTCTAATCTTTCTTCAGGCGATGCGCGAGAGTGTGGGCAGCGGGTACCGTGTCCCGACCCCGCGCTGGGCCGGGTACTACTTCAGTCACACCTCGCCCGGACCCATCAACCTCAACGAGAACAATGACAGCGTTACTGTAAGTGCTACACAGCTTTTTACTGACTGATGCAGAAAATGTTCCCAATTTCAGAACATTTTTTTCCTTTTTTTATAAACTTTTTGCACAACAACGTACAATGGCGGACTTAATGCCGTAGGCATTTTCTGCCAGTCTACCTTGGGGTGATGCAGAGACAAAACATAATAGGTGCAATAAAAAAAGAGAACCATTTGCTAGAGATATAATATATAATACATAATTATATAAAAACAAATAAATAGATTGACAGACTTGATTGATAGACTTGATTTTTAACCACAGATATAATAATATACAGTTTGTGCATCAATGCCCTCTGCTTCCTGTTGTGCTATTCTTTAAAGACTCAGTGCCGCGGCAGCGCTGGTCCAGTTCAGGCGCAGACCTACCGTCGTACCACAAAAAGTTAAACATCTGTTGAACACTTGTCTAAAAAAGTGTCATAGCAAAACGACCCTTATATCAACGTCAAATGCTGTTTTGCAGTTGACAGTTGTTTTAGGCAAGTGTTCAACAGATGTTTAGCTTTTTTTGCGGAAAGACGGAAAATGTTTCAGCTGTCGCCATTAAGACAGTTTTTCTTTAAAGAGCAGTCGTAGGTACTTCTGGTGTAAAGGTGTTTAATTTCAACTGGAAGAACTATCAGTTAGTTAGCAACTGCAACAGACGGTACTGCAATGGCACGATTGGCTCGTGGCTTTGGTTCCCGCACGGAACAAATATTTTTATCTTTATAATATATAAGGTGTTAAAAAATCAACTACAGGAATTTCGTGTATGTACTCGGTATCAAAAACCAAGTAGATTCCAAAAAAAAAAAAATATTTTTAACACCCTACATAAAATTCAAAACTGACTGACTGACTGATTGACAACGCACAGCCGAAACCGCTGGACCTAGAAGCATGAAATTTTGTACAAGCCTTCCTTCTATGACGTAAATGAGCGAAATTCGACCCCTAGGGGGTTTGTTTTTGGGGTTGATAGTTTTGATTCAAATTTTTACATAGGGGTTCTTTTTTGGACGTAAATGATACCTAAAACGGGTTTTTGTGAAATTCGACCCCAAAGGGGTTGTTTTTGGGGTTGATAGTTTCTATGAAATTTCGCTTCTACAAGTACTAGGGTATCAAATTTTACAAGGGGGTTAAGACGTAAATGCACACCTAAACAGTATTTTGTGACCCCTAATAGGTTGTTTTTGGGGTTGATAGTCTTTATTGCTACAAGTGCGAGGAGCCTCAAATTTTTCATCGGGTTCCTATTTAGAACGTAGACGTAGTTGTAGTGTGTAGTGGATGTAGTTTGCTCACTATGATGGGATTTTGCGAAACTCGACCCCTATGGGGTTTCTTTTTGGTGTTGATATTTAGAGGTCTCAAATTTTGCAGGGAGTTCTATTTAGAACATAGGGTCTCACTAAGAGAGGATGTTGCGAAATTCTACCCCTAAGGAGTAGTTTTGGGGTTGTTAGTAAGGAATCCCAAATTACGCATTGGGGTTATTTTTAGGATATAGGTGTAGGTGCTACCCAAGATGGGATATTGCGGTTTGATAGAATTTTTGTTGAATTTTGATTTAGATTTTCCAAAAATATCCCTAAAAGAGGGTGGCCAGGAGTAGAAATACACAAAAGCAAAGTTCGAAAATCACGCGAACGAAGTCGTGGGCGGAGTGTTAGTGATTTATAAGTACAAGTAGTTGTTCTAGGTCTGGCTGTTTATGTATGTGTGAGTAAACACACCCATAATACGGGATAAAAATCATAGTAGGTGCAAAATTTTAAATAAGACAAATGCTGTCAATCATTCGCAATTTATAATGAATCCTTTTATAGCCGGAGAAAGGCTGGAACCGTCCCGACTTGGTGCGTCCTAACATCGCGGAGCCCGTAGTGTCTCCTCCACAACCACAGTCGCCGGCGCAGTCTCCTCCCAACAACAACTGTCGCTACCAGCAACTCATCGCTCTACTCCGGGATGTCGGACTGCACAAGTATATTGGTGAGTTTGTAGTCAACTTTCACCAGCCTATTAATGTTCCCACTGCTGGGACACAGGTCTCCTCTCTGGCAGAGGTAGTGGAGAAGAGTGTAGTAAACTTATGTAACTGATATTAATACTACACTCGCGAGCAAAAGAATCACTCCGATTGCTCGCGATCTTGATTTCTTATTAACTTTAACTAGTCAAGAATAAACTGATACCAAATTAATTAAAATCACACCATTATTTAAGAAGCTATCTCGGATCAATTCCCAGTGATCGATTCCATATCTTTGCTCGCGGGTGTGGTTAAATGAGGGGTAGAAAAACGAAGATCTTCGAATCTGGCAATTTATATCACCGGATCGAATACTTACAATGTCAAACAACACCCAATGGCATTCCTAAAAGCAAGATTATCAAATAATTTTATGGTAAATCTTCAAGGAACTGATGTCGATCCTTTTATTTATTCGAAAGTCAACGTGCTTTGAGAATGAAATTGTAACCATACGTCAATGTTAGGTTAGAATAGAATTGAGTAGAGTGTGAAAGAGTTCCCTCTATTGTAGAACCATGAATTAAACCCACGTGTTGTTTTTTTTCCCCTTTTCGGTATATACGTATATTATCATCAGCCAAATAAAACCCATATATGTCACAATTTCCAGATTTGTTCAAGAAACACGAGTTAGACATGTCTACGTTCACGTCGCTGAACGAGGCGGATCTCATCGAGATCGGCGTCACCGCCTTCGGAGCTCGTAGGAAGATGCTGCTATTGATAGCAGGTAACTATGTCTCTTTTAGGCACGATTGGTCCAATTCGCGTTTGGCCCAATGTTCAAAAATGTCCAATTCACAGTTGGTTCAATTCCTTAACCATGTAAACGACTGGTAAGCTAAGTATGTCGTAACATCCCGTGCCATAATTGAGCAGAATTGTGGCAAAAGATACTAATGCATTAGGTCTTGGCGGATTAGGCCCAAGACCATTTTCTCTTATATAATTATAGAGAAGTTCTGTGTACCAGCTGTGAAAACTTAGTATACCTGAATTTGTGCCAGAAAATCTCAATAAGACCACAAGTCAAGTGAACAAGAGTTTGTCTAGCGCAGCAACACTGCATAAAAGACCCACTATTATCTGTTCTGTGTTAAAGACCGATCTACAAAAGCCAATCAATTCAGCAAACATGAAATGTTGACGTCGTATAACCAAACTATGAAATATTTGGCAGGCGTTTTGATGATCTCATTTACGATTTATGGGGTCTATATCGCTCCATCAAAAAAAATAGGAACCAATAATTAAAAACCGCATTATGTCATTTCCAGATCTCAAATCCCACAAGGGCTTCCAAGGCTCTTCAGGCGGTACTGAACGTAAGATGAACGTAGGTTCGCCTTCGCAGTTCGCGACCTTAACACAAGACAAATGGTAGACCAAAAAAATAAAGCTACGTATACCTAATACACAAAATAAGGCATATTTAAAATCGCATGTATTATCAAAAATATCAATTGAAAACTTCAAAAGTAATGTATTGATGAATGCGTGCAAAATGAGCAGTACCTTGATTTGTTTGTTAAAAGTTTTTAAAGCTTTTGCTGCCTGTTCAATAAATGTATTAATTAATGAGTTATTTTATGTGGTAGCCGGTATGCCTAGCCACAGATATACGTAGCTTGAAGACTGAAGATAACTCGCAAGACTGATTCTGAGTACAAAATATTAATTAAAAGTACAAACAGGTAAGTATTTCTTCTGTCTGTACCTCATAAGAGGCTGGATATAATTTGAGAATCTCAATGCAATTTACTAAAGGTAGACTATACATATTTAAGACTGATGTACTTATAGAAAACTATAACAATTTTCATGAGTTCCTGAAATTATATGATATTAGAACTACCTTTGTTCTAGAATTGATTGCAATGAGCTTGTTTCTTTCAAATATCTCGTTGATTTTTGAGATTTTTATCAAATTTAGATTTGTAAGTTGTTTTTTTTATCAAGTTTTTTTACGATAGCTAAAAGCATACGACGATTAGATCTCTATAGACAATTGTTGAAGTAAACGGGCCAGGCGCCGTAGAATATTAGCTATAAGTTACGTTTTTATAGAATTTTTAATCGTAGTTTAGGAGAGCATGTTTTATTTTTTAACCATCGTTTACATAGTTTTTAAGTACAGTATATTCAGACTATTTTGATTATCATATTCGGCTTTTAACATTTGATTAATTAGTGCTTAGGAAATATGTTCGGAATCATGCGTGCGTTCCTTCTAATTCCATATTTTGAGAAATATGATTTTCAAGGACGCTGATAGGGTCCAAATTGAAAAATATCACTTCTATTTTCTTATTTTTCCTGTTCATCTATCGACTTATCATTAACCAGTTACAACTGCCATTTGAAGTGATATTTTTCAGTTTAGATACAACAAATCTATTTTATAATCGTTCATTTTCCGCACAATCGGCAAAAAAACAATTTGGACAGCTAAAATTGACTTGATTTTAAATAGGTACGACTAATTTGAACCATTCAGCGATCAGTGATCATAGGTGACTATTTTAGTATTTTATATCAACAAGCGTCACCCAGCTGCATTTTAATCAGATAACATTTTAACATTGTATCGCCCAATCATTATGTGTTTGTGATTATGAATTTAAGTTTTGTTTTTTACTGCATTTTTGATTTTAACCATATTAACATGCTAATTTAATGTGAATGCTTTTTGTTTTAGATTTAATTTTACTTATTATGGTAACGTTTTGATACATAACCATTGCGATCTCCAAATAAAATAATATTCTTTTTTTAATTTCATCTTACCACCAAGCAGTTATGTATCATTCTGTTTACTCTATGGTTCCTACTTTTTAAGATCATAAAATGTACTTGTTTTAATCATGAACTTGTGATTACGATAAATCTGTTTTAAAGTATGATTATGAGATTTAATTAATTGTATACGTATGTGTTTAACTTCGTAAGAGTTTAGTTTTAGTTACTTACCTATCTTGGTGTCAGGTTGTTTATTTTTGTTTTTTAATTTTTACATTCCAAGAAGAAAGGATTTTTTTGCACAATTATTTAAAGTTTTGCTTGTCCGATTAAAGTTTGTAGCTAAAAACTGACAGTATTTTATTTATAGATCCTCTAAATTCTCCATTTACCTATCCTTGTCACTCTACTGTTGGTTCACAGCACTATGTAGTTCGCTATAAGAAATAGCAGAGCTCTGTTTAAAATATCTGCTTACCCTGATTGTAAGTGTCGCCATTATGTTTACGAATGTGGTTGTAATGCGTTTATGACGGTATAAGAAAAGTAAAATTAAATTTAACAAAAACTGTTTTTTTTACTGTAGTACTTAAAAGTTTTTATTATTTATATTAACTTTTCTTGCACAAACTACAAAAATTTCAAAAAAACTTTTCAAAATCAATCGCATTCATCGTTGAACCCTTGTTTAATCTGTATTCGTAAACGCACAAAGTGCCGGAAATATTTTTTTGACAAGAACGACCTTGGCTTGGAGTTTAATTTGACATTGACAATATTGACATCTGTCAACGAAGGTCGAGCGTGCAACCGTGCAACATTGCATCATTTCATAAACATTTTCGGTAATTTAAATTAAAATGGGTAATGCAAGTGCTAAAGCTGTGGATGTGAAAGTACCGGAGCCTCCTGCACCGGCGAACACTGAGAAACCGAAGCTGAAGCCATGCTGTGCTTGCCCCGAAACCAAACGAGCGAGAGATGCATGGTAAGGTTATGATCAAAACTATTTTTATTACGCAACAGCGGTTTTTCTAGAAAAATATCACATGGATTCGGGCAATAGAAGTGTGCTTTATATACCAATAAATATTATAGATGAGAAATCGGTAAATAAGGCTGCAGTAAACGTTAGTTGAGAAACTAAATGGCCATATATTTTTTAGGATAAGGATAATACCTCTTGTTATCCGACTTGCTATGAAATGATTAGTTCCGCATGAAACTACTTCGTTTTGTAACTACTTATGTGATAAAGTTTTAAAATATATTTATTATATGAAATTAAACATTGAACCAAAATACCTATTGAAAAATTACAAAACTTCAATTTCGTATTTGACTTGAACACAATTTTTGTTGCTGCTATAAGGAAAATGGAATAATTTCCTCATGATCAAAATTAGTAAAACAGTACTAGATGTTGTTTTTAAAACCAGTGATTTCTTTTACTAAGATACAATCTTTGTGTTGTGGTCCCTTTCATATTACTATTTCATCAGCATGCTTTTTAGGACCCTATTTATGAATGTATAAATACATAAACTTATGCCTTTTTCCCATGGAGGCAGAAACTATAGCGCAGCACTTGCTACAATCCTTACATACAATCAATCAACCTACAATCATTGTACTGATGGGGAGTGATTTCTCTCTGTGTGAGGGTAGCAGGCAATACAGATACCGCCATGGATCTTGAGCGCTGACCTTCACCTGCGCAGAAGTGAGTTATTAGGTCCCTTTGGTAGATGAAGTAAGGAACGGGGGCGGAGAAAGTGTAGTGGCCCGCATAGCGTGCCGTAGTAGTAGCCACCCCTCGGGATTCGTTTTTTTATTTGTTTTATTGTGCGTTTCATTTGTCGATAAGTGTATGATGCGCAAAGCGATCCCCACTCTTACGACGAGTGCTCAAGAACCGTGCCAGTATCTGTGCCTATCATGCTTTTTGTGCCTAGTGTGGGTTGGTAGGTATAATATATTAGAACATATACTTTATTGTACACCAAAATTAATACAACAGCATTTTTACAATATTGTTAATCCTAAGGGTACAATGGCAGTCTGATCGTTGATAGCGATATCTTACAGACAACCTCTGAATGGACTAAAATAACTTTAAAGTAAAAAGAGGTTAGTTAGTGATGCACAGCAAATAAATGCACAATTATTGCACCAAAAGAACAAATTA
This sequence comes from Agrotis exclamationis, assembly GCA_950005045.1. Lineage (NCBI taxonomy): Eukaryota > Metazoa > Arthropoda > Insecta > Lepidoptera > Noctuidae > Agrotis > Agrotis exclamationis. Next base: position 3,171,984 of record OX465433.1, on the reverse strand, counting down.
CGTATCACATCTTTGAAATGTTGGTTTTTAGACTTGACAGTTCTCCTTTAAATAGAGGCTAGTTATTAAAATATAATCGTTTTCTTAGGCAACACTGTCTTCTCAAAATAATTATAATCATCATCATCATTTGCTGCTTTATTTCCTTTTTGTGCCCTAAATACTTATCAATAATTTCCATAGAAATAACCAATGCCTTTTCTAAATTCCAGCATAATTGAAAATGGTGAAGAGAACTGTGGCGACCTGATTGAGGAACACAAAGCCTGCATGAGGAAGATGGGATTCAACATCTAATTGCTGCACTGTGAGACTGGAAGGGACACAATGTACCTTACTAAGATTTGTTTACATAATTCTATTTAAATTATTCATTAATTATTGGAAGAAAGAGCTGTTTATTCTGGTCATATAAGAGTCGAATGAGCCCAAAGTCGGTCTTTTTTATTTAAAATGTGTTTTGCTCTTGGACTCGATCTAATCCAGAGGCAAAGATAGAGCCAGCACTCCTAAGAGGAACGGGAACTCCTGTGCACCGATGGAACACAGCTACTTGATGCCAGACACTGACAGGATGGTTATCGCAAACCAAGCTGACCTGGTGAAGCCTACCAACATCATTGGGATCATGCAGCTGTCACCAGCTGTAGCCTGATTATAGATTTATGCAATTCATTCTTTGACCATTATTCCAATTCATTTGGGACTATGAAAGGTATAGTGTAGCATATCTTTTTCAATTCTTCTCTTACAAATCATTTCAGCATAGGGATAGCCATAATCATGTCACAAATAATTACAATTGAGGCTGCTGAAACATTTGTCCTGTAAAATGGGATAAAGACAAAACCATGATAAATAATGCAAATGTCGTTGATTATTGAGTTGTTTAAATACACCGTGTTCCGGACGATATACATAAACTTCGACCAGATGTTCAAACCACGGAAGTAAGCATTTACACACATTAATAAATTCTTATTTTTTATTTTTTGTTAATTTTCATACAAACTAAATACCTAGACGTAAATAACCCGATATGCATGCCTCTTTATCCGAATTGGCAACGTCATTCATAACATTTGGCGGGCTGAAACAAATGAAATGCAAATAGTATTTGATAGATTTCAAATTAAGATACTTTCTCACTGCATAGCTCAATTAAATTTCATTAAATGAAATTACAAATATCTTTGTAACGAAGCCTTTTTAAGTACTACTTCCTTTGTTGGATTTGATTTGTAAAAGCCATAGAAGTATTTGCTAAAGTTTATGGATAACGTGAAGAACACGGTGTATACATATTTCACATATTTGTCAATCATCAGGATCAAGTAAATTGTAAATCTGCCCTGTTTGTGGCCTATATGGCAGTCTGCTGCGGCAGGTGTATTAATGTAACACAAAATAAGTAATTTATTAGTAAAACTGCCATTTACTTGTATAATTTACCATAACTTAGCAAACTGAATGATTTATATAGAATTGTGTAAGAAAGTATAAATGAGTAAAATAATTTTAATTGTAAGTCATTTGACATTAAACCTGCATAGTGAGAAATCAAAAAGTATAGAAAAAAAATTGCTTTAACTTCGATTTTTGTTAGTAACAAAATAGTATTTGGTTAGTTTAGAATATCGTATGAGTGATCATGAGGAATGCATTTTATTATAATTAAGTTTTCAGTCACTGTACTTAATAAAAAACGCCAAAGATGTCATAATTCCGTATCTTCTTCTCCATTTGGAATGTAAGCCAAAAATTACGCATTCCTTTCAAAATTATGAGCTATAAAGGCATATTTTGTAAATAGTTACAACCACATCTTCGTTTACCATCAAAATATGAGATAGTGGTCAACGTGAGCTGAAGCTGAATAAAAAACAAGTTAATAAATAAATATAATCAGTAAAAGTATACTTAACTAATCACAAAAATACTATATAATATCATCACACCTGTATTCTCAGAGACCTAGGCAGAGTTGTATGGGAGGTGTGTGTGATAAATTATTTTGTTTATCCTATTTACTAAACTTACAGTTTATCCATAAAGATCTGTGACTGTACTCCATTCGTCTTCTATTTATTTTTAGTAGTAATGTTGTAAATAAAATGTTTGTTATTTTAATGTTTTGTTTTATTTTTTACTTAGAATAGGGGGGGGGGGGGGGAGATGGAAGGAGGGGAAGAGGCCTATAAACACACAGACCCGGAACATGGACCTTAGATCATACAGATCTTTGTTCCAAGCGGGAATCGTCAATCGAACCCGCGATAATAAATCACTAAGCGGCGGCCCTGCGCCATCCGCGTCCTCGATAGAATTAGAATGGTTAAGCTACTCTGTCCGCCCCTAAGATGGGCTACTGTCTGACCCATCTTTGTACACCAAGCTGTTATATGGAGTATTGTATGAATTATCGCAATGACTGTTTTATGGCGCCACCTTGCGTTCGTAATGCCGAACTAAATTACCGCGGAAAATCGCGTGTTCGTTAAGCTTGCTCTAATTAGGACGCAAGATTGATCACAATCAGTGACAGATTAACCGATTAACCCCTAATCAAATTACCAGTACCCTTAGCACGAATTTTCAGTATTTGAGACGTAAAGTAAACTGGAACTTTGACAACTTCAAATTGACAATTTTCAAGGAAAAAATTAGTTCCTTCTTCGCACATCAGAGGCGCTGTTCCAGTTTTTCATACAAGAAACGCTGTAAATACTGAAAATACACTGTAAAGTAAAAGAGTGAAAACTCGTGCTCAGGGTACTGATGTATTTAATCTCGAAAATAAAAACCCGTGGATAGAGGGCATCAAAGGCTTCAATATTGCTTAGGGCATCAAGTAGTCTTAATCCGTCACTGATCGTGGATCGTGATCACAATGTGAAGTCACCTCACATTATGGTCATGCCACAGGTCATGCATAGACTTGAATTTGACTACTTACGTATTAATTTCAGAAGAATTCGATCCAACTTTGTTATCGTTAAGGTCAAAAAGTTTATCAGTTGCGATGGTCAAATTCGTAGAATAGGTTTTAATACTTTGTCGTCATAAGCAATTAAGAAATAATTTGCATATTTTATTATAACTGTTTCTATGAGATGAGGTTATTACCACCAATGTCCGTTTTCACTAATATCGGGCAACTCCTAAATTAATGCATAATTAAAAAACGCAGTTTTAATAAAATTTATCAATACTCGGCAAAACACCTGAGAGTATATGAATTTACGCATTCATTAATGTAGGTGCTGCTGAATGGTCGAGGGATTGTCTTATCAGGTAACCGCTGACCCCGGAATGTAAAGGGCTATCAAAGGACACCGTGGGTTTAAGTCAGTACAAGTCTGGCAATTCCTCCCGTCCCGCCTTGGGTTGGAGGATTCATTTGATGATTTTAACACATAATGATAAACACATTACCCTCCTTTGCGTCGCGCAGTCGGGTAAAAAACGTGATAATCTTGTTGGAAACACACCACCGGTATTGAAGAAACAACGGAAGTTTTATTAAATAGTCTTATCCCTGATGATTCACCTGTTAATGATAATGACTACCACCAACAGATTAGAGCATGGGCTACAGTTCCGCCTAAATCACCAGCGTCAGACCTTCCATCCACTGACGAATTCATTAATGTTGTTAGGAGACTGCCCCTTAACAAATCATCAGGTGAAGATAAAATATCTAATCGTATGATAAAGGAAGCGTGTAAAACAGCGGGTGACGCGATATTAACTGTTTACAATCGGTGTATTGCTGAAGGTGTTTTTCCTCGTATATGGAGACATGGCTTTATACGAATAATACCTAAAAGCGGCGACAAGCCACCAGATGACCCTAAGTCTTACCGGCCCATAACATTATTACCATCTTTGGGAAAGCTCCTGGAGCGTCTTATCGTCCCACGATTGTTACCGGACGGGCCCAAATTCCACAAAAACCAATTCGGTTTTACTATCGGCAAATCAACCGTTGACGCGGCACTTTCTGTTAGAAAAATAGTTAATACCTCCGAGCACAAGTACGTACTTGGAATCTTTCTAGATATTTCCGGGGCTTTTGATAACGCATGGTGGCCAATGCTACTACTTAAGATAAAAGCTCGTGGTTGCTATAATAATATATTTAATCTTCTTTGTTCGTACTTTTCTAATGGTTCCGCGAAACTTAAACTCGGACATCATTCCGTATCGAAACCTCTTACCATGGGCTGTCCTCAAGGTTCGGTTATCGGTCCTCATTTATGGAATATAGGCTTCGATGATTTCCTCGCGATTCCACTTCCAAGCGGTTGTTCTTTAACTGGTTATGCGGACGATGGCCTTCTGCTCATTCAGTCAAGCACTCGTGCTGGCCTCGAGAATCTGGCTGACACTTGCCTACGATTAATATCTCAGTGGGGCGATCGAAACCGTCTGACGTTTGCACCACAAAAAACATATCAGCTTATTTTAAAAGGTGAACTAAAATCGTGGCCTAGTATTAAATTCAATAATGTTCCCGTGAAGAGAAAGCAATCCGTGTGCTATCTTGGTTTAGTCTTAGAGAGGAATTTCACTTTCATAGAACATATAAAAACAGTTGGTGAAAAAGCTAAAAATAACTTTTATGCCCTAACGAGAATATCTAAGTCTACTTGGGGTTTGTCATTTTTAACCTTAAAAACTATTTATGGGGCTACTTACTTGGGTTGTTTGTGCTACGGAGCACCTGTTTGGGCCGATAGGGCCACCATAGGGGCGGCACGGCGTAAATTGCTTCAAAGCCAGCGCTTGGCTTTGTTATTCTTAAGTAAAGCGTATAGGACCGTCAGTACTGAAGCTTTACCGGTACTTGCTGGTGTTCTTCCAGTAGATCTTGAAGTGCAGCGACGTGCTGCAATGTATTTTTCCGCACGGGAGACCACTGACGCTGATTTCCTGCCGCAACGTGACCGTGATAAGATATCTAGATTATTTAAACCCCAGAGCGACGTCTGGGAGGAACTTTTATCCGAATGGCAAAATAGGTGGGATAATTCTCCCAAGGGGCGGCACCTCCACCAGTTCTTCCCATCCGTTCGTGAGCGGCTGGCTAGGACGTGGTTGGAGGTGGATCACTGTGTTGCCCAATTTCTCACGGGACATGGTAACTTTAAAAGTAAATTGTTTTCCTTTAAGCTTGTTCCCTCGCCTTTTTGTCAATGTTCGTCACCTGACTGTGAATATGAACAATCAGCACATCATATTCTTTGGGAGTGTATTCTTTGGCAGAACGAACGCAATATTATGTTGGATACTGTTCAGACTACATCTGGAGTCATTTATTATACGGACCTTGTGGAAACTCGAACAAACTTCCGTGCGTTCAAGCGTTTTTGCCATACCTATTATTGGAATCAAATATAGCAGCTCACAATTTAGGACCCATTAATATTAGTAGTCATTTTTACCCGTGGTGCAAGGCAACTGGGCTTCTCCCAGTTGTAATGTCCCTTTGTGCCTATTGGCCTTGCTTTGTTCTGTCTCCTGCTTGCATGGAGGGAAGTGGAAACATATTTTTCCTACTCCTCCACTATTCTTTTCTGATTAATTTCGTGCAGGATCCAAGACAGGTAAATTCATTCTCCGGGACACGTCGAGCTTCATTGTCTTGGCGCTTTTCTGGTGGTTGCCACTGTTGATTCTGGCTCTCAGGAGTTGCAGTGGTTTGGGAATAGTGTGGTGGGTTTGTCCCAAAAAAAAAAAAAAAAAAAAAAATCTTGTTGGAAAAAGTTTTAAAACATTTATGTAGCAAGTAAGTAAGCTGCTTTTTTAACCAGAGTACAAAATCACAAAATGAATAAATGAGGGTAGTTCTTTCACTTTGTAACTTTATGAATAAAACACACGAACACCTCGCAACAAATATAGTTAATGACCTGTGTTAATGACAAAGTTAACAAAGTTGTCTTTGCCTCGCAATTTTAGTTTATTAGTGGACGTAGCACTTTCAACAGTGACAAAATGATTTTAAAACAGAAAAATGTTGATATTAATTCATTTTGCATACGTAGGAAACTATGTTTTAATTAGGTAAGTCTAAGAGAAGTAGGTACTAGGTATGTATTTTTTTTTTCTTTTAATGTCGCCAACTCACCTATGCTAAAACTGGCCTTTCCCAAGCCAGGGCCCTTGAAAATCGGTTTAAAACATGAATACAACTTGCATTTTCGACATCGAAGGAAATTACTTTTTTTTATAATTTGGTGTCGTGACAGAGACTACAGTGGACAAGTCGTTCTACAGTTGGCAACCAGCCTTAATTTAAACTGCAAAAGCTGCACTATCAGTGTCTAGCCAGAGAATAATACTTACCTACAACAACAACGAATTAAATAAACAATTAAAACTTGACAAATAAATTGTTATCTCCCAATCGCAGTGCGAACTCAGGGCAGGACGCTTGCCTCCTAATCTTTTAGCATTAAAAAGTTAACTGTGTCAGAAACAATTTGTTTGAAAAAAGAATCAGTGATGTTCGTCGAGAAAATATTGAAGAAGGCAAGGGAGCCTGATTCTGCAGCCAGTTCTGTGAGATCTGTTGACAGTTACGAGTGAGTAGTATTTTATTATTTTGTGTTATCGTCTGATTGTGACGAGCTCGCTGTACGTAAATACAATTATGTATTTACAGTAAAGCCGCGTTTGCCTAGGTCCTATTATATATATTATATTACCTAAATTCCTAAGATTTTGCTATGCCTGCGATCATCATCATCAGCCTATAAATCGACACCTGCAATTTAAAACATCGTAACTCACTTTTTAGCGAAATTGAGTTATAAACACAGCCTAACTAATAAAAAAATGCTCTATCGTTTGCGCTCACCCTCGTAACCCAATTCACTACCGTTATGATTTTAGCCAGCGTAAAAAAATTGTAACTAGTCATCCACTGACAGTGATAAAAAGGTATCTTTAGTTACATACACTTGCCCGTGGTAAGTTTTAATAATTTTACAAAACAATAATTGTAACTTAAGATGCAATTTTTTTCGGTAAGATTTCTTACATAAAATATGAAATATTTCATCAACTTTCATTGTAAATTGAGTTACAATGTTGAATTATTCTTAAAAATATAATTATATTTTCAAATAAAACATTGACTTCTCTTTTGCGAACACTTTGGAGCCATGGTTTCGCTGTATGGTCTCTTTAACACGATTCGTATTAAAGAGACGCAGATCGTGTTGCAAGGACTTAGATATACGTCTGTTGAGCTGCCTATATGACTTCGCGTCATCGGAAGACTGCAGCTGTAGCAAGCGTCGTTCAGCCATGTGGTTTAAGGTTTGCTCGGTCAATTTCTGAGGTCTATCTTTACGGCAGTATCTAAAAAACTTAAGCCCTACCGTGCGGACAGTTTCCACTAGCCCGTCGTTGATCTCGTCCACTCAAGCTAATTTCTCAAGGCAAGCAAAGCGATTAGAGAGCTCGAGTTGAAAGCTTTCGGGGTTTTGAATGTGGGGCCGAGTAGGTCGGAGCGTAGACTTCATCAGGCTGGACCTTTCAAGTTTAACATTGATATTCAGCGAGCCTCTTACGATTCGTTGATCATTACCGGTTTTTACCCTATTAATCACAGAGACATCACTGAATATCCGTTTCTTGTCGGTCATGAAGAAGTCTATCTCGTTTCTTGTAAAACCATCGGGACTCAACCAGGTCCATTTCCTGTGAGGCGGCTTCTGGAAGAAAGAGTTCATCATGAAGAGTTCCTCTTTCTCCAGAAAGTCGGCCAGCCTCTGTCTCCTAGGGTTCCGTTGCCCATACCCAAATTGCCCCACTCTCAACTCATCACCGCTTTTCTTGCCCAACTTTGCGTTAAAGTCCCCATAACAATAGTGAACCGGGTTTTGGAACTATGTACGGCCCTACTTACGTCCTCATACATAGTCTCCACTTCATCATCAGAGTGTGACGAGGTCGGTGCGTATACCTGAATGCCCTTCAGCGAATATCTTTTGGATATTCTGAGTATTAGGTATACCACCCTGCTCGACACACTGTTGATGGTTATTATGTTGTTTACGAGGGACTTGTAAACGAGAAACCCGACACCACCTTGGGACTGTTGGTCGCCCTCCCGGTAGTAGAGCAAGTTACCAGACTTCAGGGTTACGGTGTCCTTCCTCTCTCTACGGATTTCGCATAACCCTATAATGTCCAAGTGTAACTTGCTCAGCTCCTCTTCCAGCTCTCAGATCTTTTCGTCAATCCTCAATGTGCGTATGTTGTGAGTTACCAGACCCAGTCGTCGTGGGGGTGGGTAGCCGGATCTCTTCCGGAGATTCTTCGCACCCCTTGCTCCGCCGTTACCTTGACCGCTACCCGCACCAGGGATAGCGAAGCTGCCGGGGACTGGGGGCCTGGTTTCTGTGGTTTTAATCATTATTAGGGGGCAATTTGCCTCAAATCGCCACGCTTGGCAGGCGGGTTGGCGATCGCAGTGAGGATGTGCAGTACACGGAGGACGCTGCTGCCCGACCTCCGGTTTGTCCCTTAGTAGCCTCTTACGACACCCACGGGATGATTTGGGGAAACACAATTCTAAGCCGGCGCCCCACGGCGTAGCCGTAGTACTTCGTAAGCAAGCCATCGCTCTGTCACAATTTGTGACAGAGCGATGGCTTGCTTTATCCTCTTATTGTACTCGTATTTGGATTTGCTTTATTGTATTTGGATATAAGTGGAGGAAATTGTCTTTTGTGCCTCACTCACAAAAGACAATTTTTCCTCCTTTATCCAAATACATTAAAAGACTAATGGGAACTGTGTGTCCTCAAAAAGTTGATTAAAATATTTTAAAAATATGTTTACATTACTTTTCTTTGTAAAACTTACAAGCTTTGTGAACCTAATTTTTAAAGGCTGATTAGCTTATGCTCAATTTCGATATTTTATAATTATAATAATAAAATCATTGCTAATTATTTCATTTTTTTATTTTTATGGTAACTCCAATAATACAAAAAAAAATTATTGTGCATTGTAACTCAGACTTACAATTATTTTTTCGGTGAATATAGTTATAATTGTACTAATTTGCATTGTATGTCTGAGTTACAATAGTAATTTGGAAAATCGTTTTTCGTGAAATATCATTGTAAGTCACAAAAATATATGAAATACATAAGTAAACAACGTATTAGTCATACTGGAATGTAGATTATATCTTTTTACTTGTATTTACAAAGTTCGAGGTCCCTAGGACTTATAGGAACAGAGTAAGAATTTTTTAAATCTTTGATTCGCTCTACTGAAAAGTAGGGAAAAATGAGTTACGATGTTTTAAATTGCAGGTGTCGAAATGTTCCCACTGCTGGGACACAGGCCTCCTCTCTGTGAGAGGGAGTGGGCCGTAATCTACCACGCGGGCCCAGTGCGGATTGGTAGATGTCACATGTCTTCGAATTTTTGGTTCTAGGACATGCCGGTTTCCTCACGATATTTTCCTTCACCGTTTTGAGAGCAGTGGTGTTGAAATAAATTACACAAAGTAATGCGCCTGACAGGTTTTGAACCCACGACCTACAACTCGTAAGTCGAGGCCGATACCACTGGGCCACCACTGCTCTTGTGCCTGCGATACATGTTGTTGATGGCTGGATCTACGTGTGAGCTGGAGTATCTATGTATATTGTCTGCATCTAGGTTGTGGATGTTAGACAGGTCGTCGCTTCATGCAAAATACCACTGGTATTCAGGGGCATTCATTTAGACTGAAAGCCGATCCCAACAGAATATTGTTTTAAAATAAGTAACTTTTTTAAATTTTAATGAATTTCTCCTAGCTGTATCGTGGGCGCGTTTACAAGCATAATATTAAACTCACATACACAAACACCCAGATCCAGAACGAGTACTATCATGTAGAATAATTATTTATTGTAGATCATACAAATATTATTCCGTGTGAGAGAATCGAACCCGCAACACGCAGTGCCGTCAATCGCTCTGCCACTGCGTCTAAGCTAGGCAGAATGACGTGCTAGAATATAATCGTATGATTCCCGTCAAAAAGACCTTTGTACAGACTATCCAAACGGTCAAAATTTCCCAAACCAACATAAACCTTCTCTTATTGTGTTTCGGTTGAAAATCTATTGACAGATTGGGGTAGCTTGATGTGCTAGCGTCTGTAGAAACGGGGGCTTTTTATTCTTCTTTTTCTTTCGTAGTGATAAGATAATATTTCTTACGTCATACTAGGTACATTACGTGGGCCGATTTATTATTGGGGCCACTAACCTTTAAGTAGGTCACGTTAATCGCGAAAGATAGGTAGGAATACCGTCACGGAATACCTATCATAGTAGATGGGATTGATTGGCAGTGGCGTAGCGTGCCTTGGTGGGGCCCCGTATAAAAATTTGTTTGGGGGCCTCTTAGGTAGGGGAAAGATTTATCACTCAAGAAAAAAAATGCATTTCTCTGTATCTACGCCAAAATATAAACAAAAAATTGGATAAAGGTCATCGAAAAAATTCAAGATGCGACTGATCAGTCCAGAGATCGGAATTAGGTAGAGTTATTAAATTTAATAGTTGCATCGAAATGTTGATATTAATATGGATCTTCCCGGGATTTCAAATAGACAATGTCGTGCTTAAAACAGTATTACATATAAATAATAATAAGAACACCAGAGATAGATTAGACAAATAAATTGTGTAAAGTAAATAACTTTTTTATTTCATAAATCATTAAGTTTTTATTAATTTCTGTTTACGCACGTTGGGGGCCCCTGTGACCCGGGGGCCCCGTATAATTGATACGGCAGATACGGCGGTAGCTACGCCCCTGTTGATTGGGATGGATGGATGGATAGATTAATCACCTTCCAGGCACCCCCGGAAGATGATTAATCTATCCATCCATCTACCAGGGCCATTCTTTTAAGTTGGCCAACAGTGGAAATTCCGCGTTCATTAAGTGGTACGAAAATCTTTGCTAAGAGACTTTCGGGAAATTAACAATTTCAGTAAAGGTATTTATTATTTTGTTCAAGTGTGAGTTGCCCACAAAAATGAATGAAATTGACCAATTTTTTTTTTCAAATTGTGACGTGGCTTTTAGTGAACTTAATGGTTTTGCTATTTATTGATGTTAGAGAGCTAAAAATTTAATTTAAACAGATTTTTGAAAGTTGATGGGTTTTCTGGCTTAAAATGTGTTTTTTAGAGAAATTGTGTTTTAGAATTATTGTTCAGTAGAGTCAAACTGCATAATTGAAAGTATTTTGCCGATCTTTGAGTCTTTACAGCTGTAAATGCTGAAAGATTGAAAAAAGGCCATCAAGGGGAACGCAGCTAGTTGGTAAGTTCTGGGTAAAAACCCAGCACTTAGAACTCGGCCATATAAAATACTATTTTCTGCCGCATCCATTCAAACGATCGGTTGCGGTTGGCGTATACGCATTGTCGCAGGTTCGATTCCCGAAAGAAATATTTGTATGTTCTACAAGACTACGAGTAGGTAGCTGTTCTGGGTTTGATTGAGTTGTGAGTTAAAATGTTTGTAAACGCATCCACGATACAGAAGAAAACGATCCTAAAGTCATGTAGAGAAAATGCAGATTTAAAGTACACTGAGACATAATATTTGGGAATAACAAAGGCAGATGATGCGGTTCTTATAAGTATAAAAGTTAGACTACCTTTTCGTGTGTGTTTTGTTTCCAGTGGCGTTAGACAATACAGTAAGTGAGTTCCGTTCCAAAAAGTTTGAATGAAAAGTGTTTGTGATTAAGAAATAACTTATAGGTACTTTGTGTTATAGATACCTATATTATGTACCTATGTATGCCTTGGTACATAACCCTTCAGTGCGATATCTAAAATAAATAATGATGCAACAGGTTAGGTTATTGCACTAGGTGTTATTTATATTTAAGCAAACTAGCTTCCGCCCGCGACTCCGTCCGCGCAGATGTCGGTCTTCGCGTGGATGGTTTATTTCTCCATTTTGAGTAACTCTGACAATGACATCTTATAAATATCTATTGGACCCAAATACGGCTAAGCCTATAATAATTAAGGATATCCCTCTATTGAGCTACTGCTGTTGAGCTCGCGTTCTGTAGTAAGTATTTTTTTCATAGTAATTCCGACCTTGTATTTACAAATAACTGATCGGAACAGTAATCAAAAAGGTCGCGCTGAAAAGCACGGTTTGAAATTACACACATACAATATTAATTCCACGGACGACCGCTCGCCACACTGGACACGTCCGCTCGCATCAAAATTCAGAATTTATATGGAATATAAAAATAAATAAAGTCGCGGTAGTCATTAACTCCCGGAGAATCTTAACACCGCGATTCAGAAATGCGCGTCATAGGCACAACGCCATCTAGTGGTGAGTGGTGGAACCTTTTTAGAAATCAATGGAGGCAGGCGTGGCGTAATGTTCTACTTGCGTGATAATAGGTGTCGCCAGTGGTTCCATAATAGGGTTTGTTATAGATTTTTTTTTCTACGTATTTTTCCAGGATAAAAAGTATCCTATTTTATGCCCAGGATAATAAGGTATAATTATACCAAGTTTCATCGAAATCGAACCGTTGGTTTTCACGTGTCATTAACGCTCGGAGAATCTTAACACCACGATTCAGAAATGCGCGTCATAGGCACAACGCCATCTAGTGGTGAGTGGTGGAACCTTTTTAGAAATCAATGGAGGCATGCGTGGCGTAATGTTCTACTTGCTTGATAATAGGTGTCGCCAGTGGTTCCATAATAGGGTTTGTTATAGATTTTTTTTTCTCCGTATTTTTCCAGGATAAAAAGTATCCTATTTTATGCCCAGGATAATAAGGTATAATTATACCAAGTTTCATCGAAATCGAACCGTTGGTTTTCACGTGTCATTAACACTCGGAGAATCTTAACACCACGATTCAGAAATGCGCGTCATAGGCACAACGCCATCTAGTGGTGAGTGGTGGAACCTTTTTAGAAATCAATGGAGGCAGGCGTGGCGTAATGTTCTACTTGCTTGATAATAGGTGTCGCCAGTGGTTCCATAATAAGGTTTGTTATAGATTTTTTTTCTACGTATTTTTCCAGTATAAAAAGTATCCTATTTTATGACCAGGATAATAAGGTATAATTATACCAAGTTTCATCGAAATCGAACCGTTGGTTTTCACGTGATGCCTGCATATACAGACAGACAGACAGACAGACAGACAAATTTTTTTTTAATCACATATTTGGGTTTGGTATCGATCCAGCAACACCCCCCGCTATTTATTTTTTCAATATTTTCAATGTACAGAATTGACCCTTCTACAGATTTATTATATGTATAGATAAGCACATGGAAGACATTTGTATTACTTAGTTAATGCAAATATTTATTGAAAACTATCACTGGAAAATAATCATATATAGAATGATATTATTTTGTAAACCTTCACCCAACAAATGTGTCAGGATTCATTTTGGTCACTTTTTCTTTACCTATATTATGTGTCTGTGGGGGGACCAAATGGTCCCCCTTACTATATGACTTATGATGATTGAACTAAAATCTATCTCGCTCTAACTTGCACAAAGTGTAGGAGAAAGATCAAGAAAGAAACAACATTAGTCTCTGTCAAAGTATTTAAAATGAATATCTAGTGTATGTAATCGATAGAAGTTCTTATTTTATATTGGTCCATTCTGGTAGGTAACAGTTACATAAAGCAAGCAGATTGAAGCAGAGTTGTTCATTAATTTTAAATGGCGGGTGGTGCCAGGGTTGACTGGTGGGTCGAAGATTTTCGGAACTTGTCGGCACGTTCCTGCCTGCGCCCGATACCTGCATGGACCGATTCCAGCGCATTCTATAAGTGCTGGTAGGCTGCCAGCTTTCTTTCTGTATCCTTATACACATACAGCAAGAAAGCTGGCAGGCCTTCCTGACTCAGGGTAAAAAACCCACGCGGAAAATGTCACGGGCGGAGTGCTAGTCACTACGATAGTAAAGTTTGGCCTCTGTTTCGCTTTTTACTCTCGTACCTACCTATTCACACACTGACACAGTACGCTACAAATCATTAATAAACTTCCTCCTCGATATCATCATCATCATCATCATCATCAGCCGGAAAACGTCCACTGCTGAACATAGGCCTCCCCCTTAGACCGCCACGCCGAACGACAATTCGCCACTTGCATCCATCGGTTGCCCGCGACCCTCACGATGTCGTCGGTCCACCTAGTGGGAGGCCTACCTACGCTGCGTCTTCCGGTCCGTGGTCGCCACTCGAGAACTTTTCTTCCCCATCGGTTGTCAGTTCTACGAGCGATGTGGCCTGCCCATTGCCACTTCAACTTGCAAACTTTATGAGCTATGTCGGTGACTTTGGTTCTTCGCCGGATATCCATGTTCCGGATTTTATCCCGCAAAGAAACTCCGAGCATAGCTCTTTCCATCGCTCGTTGAGTGACTCTTAGTCTCTCTAAAAGGCCAGCAGTTAGAGACCACGTTTCAGAGCCATATGTCATCACTGGCAACACACACTGGTTAAACACCCTTGTCTTGAGACACTGTGGGATTTTCGATGAGAAGATATCACGTAGCTTCCCAAACGCTGCCCATCCGAGTTGGATTCTTCGGGCGACCTCTTTCTCGAAGTTGGACCTACCTAACTGAACAATCTGTCCAAGGTAAGTGTAATGGTCTACAACTTCGAGAGTATCATTCCCAACAACAACCGGTACGGGTGCCACATGGACATTCGACATGACTTTCGTCTTGTCCATGTTCATTTTAAGGCCGACCCGTTGGGAAACGATACTGAGGTCGCTGAGCATAGCATTGAGGTGCTCCAACGATTCTGCCATGATGACTATATCATCGGCAAAACGAAGGTGAGTGATGTATTCGCCATTGATGTTGATGCCGAATCCGTTCCATTCCAAGAGCTTGAAAACGTCCTCCAAAGCGTTCGTGAACAGTTTCGGAGAAATAACGTCTCCCTGTCTCACGCCTTTCTGCAATTGGATTGGTTTCGTGCTCTCTTCCTGAAGTCGGATGGACATGGTGGCGTTTCTATACAAACACTTCAACACTTCGATATACCTATAGTCGATATGACATCGTTGGAGGGACTGCAATACTGCCCAGGTTTCGATTGAATCGAAGGCCTTTTCATAGTCCACAAACGCCAAACATAATGGCCGATTATACTCCTCTGTCTTCTGTATAATCTGGCGGAGCGTGTGTATGTGGTCTACAGTACTAAAACCTTTTCGGAAACCGGCTTGTTCGGGAGGCTGGAAGTCATCAAACCTGCGTTCGAGACGGTTCGTAATGACTCTTGAGAACAGCTTGTATACATGGCTCAGAAGTGAGATTGGCCTGTAGTTCTTCAACAAGGTGTTGTCACCCTTTTTGAAGAAAAGAACAACCACACTCCTGTGCCATGCTTCTGGCGTAGTACCTTCGAGTATGACGGAATTAAATAACTTCTGGAGGACCAGAAGTACCGGTTTTCCACCCGCTCTCAGAAGTTCTGTTGTGATTCCGTCTTCACCCGGCGCCTTGTTATTCTTTAGCTGTTTAAGAGCCATTCTAATCTCGTACAGGCTGATGTCCGGGATATCCTCAGTGTAGTGTCGAGTCAGTTTAGCTCTTGCGTCTCGAACTGTACTGACACTGGGTTGTCGTGTTGATGTGTATAACTGTCCGTAAAACCTCTCAAGCTCTCTCAGGATCTCCGGCTTCGTCGAAATAATGCTGCCGTCGTTAATCTTCAGCTTTGTCATTTGGCTTTGCCCAATAGACGAATTCTTTGCGAAGACTTTTGAGCCCTGGTTCCGCTCGATTGCCTCTTTGATCCGTGCCGCACTATAGGCACGCAGGTCACGTCGCATTGATTTAGAGATTCGTCTATTGAGTTTGCCATATTCCGACATGTCAGCTGAAGATTGCAGCCTCATCTCGGCCCGGTCTTGCATCAACTTGATGGTTCCGTTCGAGAGCTTTTGAGGCTTATTGCGGCGCGGGGTCTTAAAGAACTTGGACCCCACAGCTTGGACAGTTTCCACCAACCCATTGTTAATCTCGTCCACAGTTTCGCATTCGGTTAGGCACTGGAAGCGATTGTGCAGTTCGAGTTGAAAGTCTTCGGGTTTCTGGATGTGGGCAGGACCAGGTCGGAGCGTGGACTTCACCAGACGAGACCTTTCAAGCTTCACATTGATATTCAATGTGCCTCTGACGATTCGGTGATCGCTACCGGTTTTCACCTTGGCGATCACAGAGACATCACTGAATATTCGCTTCTTGGTCGTCATGATGAAGTCGATCTCATTTCTGGTAGTACCATCGGGGCTCATCCACGTCCACCTCCTGGATGGCCGCTTCTGGAAGTAGGAGTTCATTAAATGAAGTTCTTCCTTTTCCATGAAGTCGACCAGTCGCTGGCCCCTATGGTTTCGCTGCCCGTACCCAAATGGCCCCACTCTCAACTCATCGCCATTCCGTGCGCCCACCTTCGCGTTGAAGTCCCCCATAACAACGGTGAAGTATGTTTCGGAGGTATGTATGGCCTCGGATATCTCCTCATACAATGCCTCTACTTCATCATCAGAATGTGTCGAGGTCGGTGCATATACCTGTATGACCTTCAACGAATACCGGTTGGTTATTCTGAGTATAAGGTATGCTACCCTACTCGACACACTGTCGACTTTCACAACGTTGTTGATGAGGGACCTGCGGACGAGAAATCCAACACCACCCTGGGATTTACGGTCTCCTTCCCGGTAGAAAAGCATGTTGCCGGAATCTAGAACTATCGTATCCTGACCCTCTCTTCGGACTTCAGATAATCCCAAGATATCCCAACGCATTTTGCTCAATTCTTCCTCCAGCTCGATAATCTTCTCATCGGTCCTCAGTGTGCGGATGTTGTGTGTTGCCAGGGCCAAAGTCCGTTGGGGGTGGTAGCGGGGCATCTGCCGGGGATTCTTAGCACCCCCTGCTCCGCCGTTACCCGATCCGCTACCCAGACCAGGAATAGCGGAGCTGCCGGGGACTGGGGGCCGTGTGCTATTGTTGTCAATCATAATGGGGGGGGGGGGGGTTGCCATAATCCCCACGCTTGGCAGGCGGCTTGGGGATCGCAGTAAGGTCACCGAAAGTTTACAAAGGACGCTGCTGCCCGTCCTTCGGTGGCTGGACGTAGTTTAAGGACGTACCCGGGTCCACGATATCGATATACGAGGTCCTGCGGTCCTCGATATCAGTACGTCAATACTCGTAGTATTACTACAAATATTTACTCTTATAATAGATATTAAGATGACGAAACTCTGATAATTGTTTCATCAGCCGCGACCCCAGTCAACATGCTATATTTGTAACTCGTAAATCAATATAAAAGCGTCTATCCTGTCCAGATACGTAGTAAAACTACATAGTTAAAATGTCTCCGGTTTCGGTCTGTACAAACTTAAAAGCAACTTCGCCTCCTGCGAAGCGGTCACGCTAGCGAGGGAGGAGGCGGGCGGGCGGCCGACACATCTCCGCCCGCCAGGAGACGCCCGCGGCAACGGACATCGTGAGGCGATTTCTGGCTACAAAAAATTCTCCACCTTGCTCAATTCTGACAATCAAATTATTCTACATATGTGGTCGGAACCCAACCCCCTCTGAATGGTAGCCATTTTTGTTTTTATCGCTATTTATGAGCACAGCTTGATAAATCCCCCGTCGAAAAAAACAATTTCTATTGTGTCATGCGGGTAAAATTTTGTTCTTGTTCGATATTTATTTTTGGAGGCTAACTTACAAACGAAGCACAGTTTAATCGATGAGTCATCCCATAAATTAATTTTATATTTAATTACAAAAGCTTTTGACGTTAAAAATGAATAATTAACATTTAATCAGTGAGTGTTTTTATCACCAAGCGATGACCCACCACAACACATTTCATTGTATTCCGAAGTCAGTTCAAGTGAGTTCAAAAGGTTGAAGGCATCAATCCGATGCGACTGATGCGAATGCGATGGACTGACGCATGACGGAATCAAGGCAGATCGTTTGTGATCAAGCCTTTTGTAGGACTTTACTGATAATAAATTGCAACTTTGTTGCAGATAATAATATAATATACAAGGTGTTAAATAATCAACTGCAGGAATTTCGTGTGCGTACTCGGTATCAAAAACCAAGTACACTGCAAAAAAAATTTTTTTTTTCGAGCATTTTTTTTCAAAAAAAAATTTTTTTTTCAAGCATTTTTTTTGACCATTTTAATGAATTTGATTGCTCTTTGAGGTCGTTCACCCGTGTGTAGCGTTCACAGCTGATTCCAACTTTCCCATCACATTTTGCAGACTTTGGACTGGCAATTTATCGAAATACTTACAAATAACTTATTTTATTGGCTATATTAACAAGCCAAAAGAAAAATGCTTGAAAAAAAAATTAATTATTTTGAAAAAAAAAATTGAAAAAAAAAAAATATGAAAATAATGCTCGAATCAAAAAAAATTTTTTTGGAATGTACTTGGTTTTTGATACCGAGTACGCACACGAAATTCCTGCAGTTGATTTTTTAACACCCTATATGTACGTTGTTATGTTATAAAATACATTTGCTCTTGGCTCCAACACACAAACACATCATGTTCATACGGGTGGGTGCACTTCGCTTTATACGAGTCTTAGGCCTGGATAAATAGTCGTTACTAAGCCAAAGCCAAGCCTAAGTCAGTGCTTAGGGACCAAATGTCAGAAATTTCCATGAAAATTTCCCCGTGATTTCACCTCCGCTGCTCTGCTCCTATTGATCATAGCGTGATGTTTTATAGGCTGTAGCCTTCCTTGATAAATTGACTAACCATCACAAAAATATTTTTCATTTCGAAGCAGTAGTTTCTGATATTAGCGCGTTCAAACAACATGGGAAAAGTACCTATGCCAAACATTGATCATCATTATCTTGTTCACCCTATTAGATTGAAATCGGCCCAGCACTTCTTCTTCCATACTTCTCCATTATCTCCGCTTCATCATCACCAGCCAATGTTCCCACTGCTGGGAAATAGTGACACGGGCCTCTCTATGAGAGAGAGTGGGCCATAAAACACGACACGGGCTGAGAGGGTGTTCATAGATGTTATACACACGCAGATAAATGTATACGAGAACTTCTGGTTGCAACCGTGACAGCAAGACTCACTAGTTGACTTTACAACATTTCTAGTAATAAATACTAAGTCCTTGTTATCTCTACTACTTAGGTAGCCAGACATTTCTCTGCGTGCATGCCTTTGAATTTTCGGCTCAAACATGCCGATTTTCTTACGATGTTTTCCTCAACGTTTTTAGAGCAGTGGTGGGCTTCGATCAATAATAGTAGGTACGTGGTGGGTGATGAAATAAATTACACACAGTAATGTGCCTGGCTGGGTTCGAATCCACGACCAAACCTCGTAATAAGTCACGGTCGATACCATTAGGGCCATCCTTGCTCATGAAATTGGCACTTAATCTCTTGTCCCTCTAAAAAACTTAATCAACCAGAGATAAAATTGCTTCCGGCACGTTCGATAAGTCGGTTTTATTAGGGTTCCGTAGCCAAATGGAAAAAACGGAACCCTTATAGATTCGTTATGTCTGTCTGTCTGTCCGTCCGTATGTCACAGCCACTTTTTGTCGAAAGTATAAGAGCTATCCTGTTGAAACTTGGTCGGTAGATGTATTATGTAAACCGCATTAGGATTTTCATACAAACATAAAAACAAAACAAATTTTGGGGGTGCCCCCCATACTTTGAATTGAAACGCAATAGTTATTTGTGCAACAAGAGAGCAAAGTCGTTTTTTGCTGCGAGTGCTGATTTTGAATCCTGAGCAAGCGAAGGATTCAACAATTGAATCACGAGCGTAGCGAGTGATTCTAAAGTTGAATCCTGAGTGTGGCGAGGGATTCAAAGGCACGAGATGCAAAAAACTTTGCTCTCGTGTAACACACATAACTTTTCACTTCAGCAGCGAGAACACTTTAGGAGATAAAATAATAAACAGGAATAGATTGAAATAACTATTAACTTATTCAACTCTTTACGCGAGCCACGAAATTTTATTCCCGCTCTTTTATTTAAATTAGGGCGTGTTCGGAAATTATAGCACCCATGATATTATATTATTCAAAATACATATTTACGTAACATTTTATTGAAACTAGAAATAAATATTTACAGGTTAAATATCAGTTTTATTTACAGTAAATACTTATTTTCGTTTAAATACTCCGTATACATATAAGTCAAAAATTCAATAAATTACACTAAGACCTAAGACATAAAAATTATCTTTTTGCAAAATTTCTTTAGTTAGTACAAACCGAGCGTGTTTGTCTTTAGGTGCGTCCCCACAGAGCGCGCAGCCTCGCGAGGCATTTTCCGCGCGAAGCAGCTCGGTTGGTGTGGACGTGTCTCGGACGACACAAGTGACAGCGCTGCCGCGGTCGAGCGACCGAGCGCCCGAGCCATCCAGTGTCGGCTTTTGTTTTGCTCGCGTATATTGTTTCGTGCCTCGGTCGAAAAACAATAGACGCGTCCACACAGAGTGAGCAGCCTCGCTTGTCAGTTTCCTCGCGCAGCAAATGCCTCGCGAAGCTGCGCGCTCTGTGTGGACGCACCTTTTGAGGACGAATTCAAAATCGGAATTTCGAAAGGGCTGGTCTTTGTCCCTCTCTCTTTCTAATAGCGGGAAAGAGATGTAGTGTAAATGTTTCGAATTGTATGATTTACCCAAGGCTGAATAAGATATTCGCGGCTTTCTGAAAACAAAAATTAAAAAGTTACTTTGTTTCACTCAGTGAGCAAAATCGCATTTTGCTCACTGATTTTAGGCAGCAAAACCTACATGTTTGAGCTACTGAAGTGAAAAAAATTTTTTTTTCAACTAACCCATACTTACGTGTGGGGTATCTATGGATAGGTCTTTAAAAATGATATTGAGGTTACTAATATCATTTTTTTTCTAAACTGAACAGTTTGCACGAGAGACATTTCCAAAGTGGTAAAATGTGTGTCCCCCCCCTGTAACTTCTAAAATAAGAGAAAGATAAAACTAAAAAAATATATATAATGTAGACCTCAACAAAAACTTCCAACGAAAATTGGTTTGGATGAGATACAGTTAGCAGTTTTTGAGATATAGTACATTTTCAAAAACCGCAAATATAACTTTGCCATTCATACAAACACTATGAAAAACAAAGTTATTTTTATTGTTTTTACTTACTAATCTCAATATAATTATATCCCTAATCTATGCTTGCTACTACGGAACCCTTCATGGGCGAGTCCAACTCGCACTTGGCCGGTTTAAAATGATTATTTATCTAGTAACAAGTAATAAAGTTATTAATTTAAAACAATGCTAATTACTACTAAGAGTCACGTTACATACTCATATCAGTTTAATTTGAACAGAAACTTCACATATTTTCACAGCTGTGGATCATTTGCGTTCAGCGAACTCGAATTTAAAAAGAAATAGGTACAGGTTTTGTGTTTCAAATATACCTACGATGAACATTTCTCATGAATTGAAATCCTACCTAAATGCGAACCTATTGTTAGAATGGATGGATAATACATAATAGATAGGTGTATGGTGTATGGGATGTTTAGGTACCTATTATTCTTACACACAAAAATTACTGAACGGATTTGGATAAAATTACAGCCAAATTACAGCTATAAGGTCCTACACAGATATTCATATCATAGGATAACTTGTACTTTTTATCCCGTAGTGTTTTTTTTAATGCAGTTCACACCTCGTTCACAAAACGGATTGCTTTTATTAGCTGATCAATTAGTGAAGATTGTTCGAACAGAAGATTAGTCGAAATGAGTAGGTAGGTAACCGTCAATGCCCAAACTTACAAAGCTTTCCCTGTATGCAAGATTTAACAGGTCATTACCATTTTCTTGCAAGCAATGTGTTTTAAATGAAAACGGCCCAAAATTGATTTAATTGACCATTAAAAATTAAAATTGTGTCAATATGTATCACCCTGTGACGTCAAAAGATGGCGCGATAAAAATGCGGAGCGCACACTGTCATAATATTAAACTGTCAGTGAATATTGATAATCATTTGACGACAATATACCGTCTTGTACAGTTATGAGTTAATTCGCAAGTTTATTGAATTTACAATAATTTATTGAAGAAAAACAAGTGGTTTTGTATTTAATGGTGACTATTTTGACTTTGTAGTGGTTATTACAAAAAAACCGCGGTAATTTTCATTGTTATTGTGTAAAAAGTTTTGTTTTTTGTCTTTAGTGTCTGGTTTTGAATTTAGAAGACTGAATTATTATTTATTGTAAGTGTAATGAATGGTTTTCAACAATATACCTAATTTTAAAAATATTGTATTGTTTTAGCATATTCGGGAGTGCATGTTCCGACCTAACCGACTGCGAATATTGTGAGGATCGAAGAATAAGACGATATTGGAAACACAGGTGAGTAACCTACATTTAATTTTACGTACTACGTGACGAAATTAACAGGAAACCCATGAATGACCTCCGTTTGTGAAAATTACGTTTACTAAAAAGGTTTTGCGAATAAAAGAAGTAAAAAATGCTAAAACTTTTTTAATAATATTTATTATCTCGTTAATGTTATTTTCAAATGATTATTGTTTATAAAGAGTGTCCAATTTCTAGAAAAGCGTGCATGATTTCACAACATGGCACCATAATACTTTCACTGCTAATAATTCTGTCGCATAGTAAGTACTTAAGTACCTAACTTAAATCTATTGGTGGTCAATTTTAGAGATATCTAATTTTAGAGATATTTCCTGAAGCACCTTTAAGCCACTGCATTGGATGGTCAAACAAATGGCTGTTGAAACAGAGGCAGAAATTAGTCACGGACAAAATATTATGTTTTTATCCGCCATAATTCTGATATCTACAATGCCGTTTAATCTGACGCGCATTTAAATATTTAAATATTGTAATTGTATGTAACTCATCTTGTTAATTACATTATTCATCTGTTATCTTACACGTTGGGCTATTTATTACTACTTACCTATTTATAGTTTATTTATGTTTTCATTAGATAGGTAGCCTAAACTATAGGTACCTTACCTACCTATTGGTAACTTAAAGTCTCACAACCAGCACGTCCAGAATTTCGCTAAAAGTTGGCTCACAAATGTTGTTAACTAGTGTTCTACTACCTAGGGTTACCAACTTTTTTTTTCTATCAATACTTATAGTATTTTTTAAGTTATTAACTTAAAAATGCAGTAGGTACATTGCAAAAAAAAGAAAAAGAAAATAATATGTGATTAAATATAAAGTGTCAGGCCTGTTGGTCTAGTGGTTAGTGATCCTGACTGCTATGCCGGAGGTCGTGGGTTCGATTCCCACCCAGGACAAATGTTTGTGTGATGAGCACGATCATTTGTTCTGTGTCTGGGTGTAATTTATCTACAATATGTATGTATTTAGAAATATATAAGTGTTTATCAGTTGTCTAGTACCCATAACACAAGCTCTGCTTAGCTTAGGACTAGATGGCGTTGTGTGATAGTTGTGGAATATTATTATTATTATTTTTAAATGTCTACACATCTCGGGATCATGGTGTCCCGGGCTTTTGGAGGGCTTGCCAGGAGCCGGAGCCAGCTTGCAGAGGCCCATTAGACATTTCAAATGAAATGGTGCTCCAACCGGCGGTTATCCCTGTATGCACTATGCAAGTGTACACAAGGACAACCCCCGGTTGGAGTTACACTATTGCAGATTATGGAAAGAAAACACTGGGTTATGGCGTTTGGTGGGTTTAGTGGACTGGTTATCTAAAATTATGGAAGGACTATGGCCCCTGCCTGATCAATGTTTTACATACATAGATAAGATGGCAGGGGGTGACTTGCACACTCAACAAATGGGCCCCCAAACATATCGCTAGCACTAAGTGACGTAGCGACAAGGGAGTAACATATCCTGAGGTGCTTGAGGAGTGGAGAGGTGTTCCACGGTTCTCAGAACCGACCAGGAACCCGGAAGTATGGTCGATCCCTACAAACACTTACTGGAATACTTCCTTCCTCCGAGCAAGTTTGCTCTTGCGAATCTCCACTCTAGCCAGCCAGTTAAGGCAAGAAAGAGGTGGGAGGTCTGTTCCTCGTCAGTGTTCACTCTGACCGGCCAATAAAGGCAAGCCAGAGATGAGGAACAAGATATCTCCCGGGAGATCAGGTCCGTGGGGTCGCAACTGCCCAACAGCTCGCCACAAGCTGCCCTGCGGGCTTATTATTATTATTATTATAAATAGGACCTAGGTACTTTATTTTTTAAATGAATATTTTTTGTTATTCTGAGCCTTAATAATTAAAAATCGACGCGATTGTGTGCGTAATGTTTCGAGGTAGAACCCCAGAGCGGGCTTTAGTTAAGGCTGCGTTCCTCTTTACGCAAAATATACATAGTAGTTTCGCCTACCAGGGCCGTCTTTACCAGGGGGTGCAAGGGGTGCGGTGCACCCGGGCGCGGAGCGCTCGGGGGCGCCTGTCAAGCGCTGAATTTTGGATATTTCATTGAAAATTGAGAATAATGTATGTTAAGCATGGACCTAATTTTTAGGTCCATGATGTTAAGTATGTATGGACGTTTGACATGTTGCCGCCCGGTCGCCCGCACTTGAAGCAAAATGATCTCTAAGTCAATAGAGTGTAAGTTCAGTTGAAATGGGCGCGAGGCGCGGCACCTAGTGAGGCACTAGCACGAATTCTACGTATTAGACCGTACTTCCTACTTGAATCAGTGCGTCTGTCATAGGCGAGCAATTGCGCCCTTTGACATTGTCACCCAGACGCCCGCACTTGAAGTAAAACGATCTCTAAGTCAATAAAGTGTATCGAGGTTCGGGCACGCCGCAATCGCGGCGGTAAGACCCCTCTTTGAGGAGTGGCTGGATAGGCGTCACGGCGTCCTGACCTACTGCATGACGCAGGTCCTCACCGGACACGGAAGTTTCGGGAGGTACCTGTGTCGGATAGGGAGGGAAGACACGCCTGGGTGTCACCACTGCGTAGATCGCCCGGAGGACACAGTAGAGCATACGGTGCAGGACTGCCCCTCTTGGGCAGAGCACCGCCCTGTCCTCACGTCAGCGATAGGCAGAGACCTCTTGCGCCCGGCATTGTTCGAGGCCATGCTGCGGGGCGAGACGGAGTGGAAAGCGGTCGCCTCCTTCTGCGAAGCAGTCATGCTCGCGAAGGAGGAGGCGGGCTGCGAGAGGGAGAGGACAGAGTCTTTCCTCCGCCCCAACCGCACCGTAGGCGCGGGCATGCGGGCGGCGAGTAATGGGCAACTCGCCGCCCCGCCATGGACCATGCCGAGTAATTTAATTCGTTAGCTCATTTCATTGGGGTGCTAAGACAGGAAACCTCCACGTGCGCCCGTGGACTGGAGTTCCTTCTCGGATACGTCCGGGGGGAAGACCAATTTTTCGGGCCGGTGCACCCTGGGATGCGGGCAAAAACTCTCCTTAGGCACTGTGTGCCTAAGGGGTTTCTTTGCCCGTATGCAAATAGCCTGTCGGGTGGACGCTCCAACGCGTGTCCCTCTGAACAGCAGAGGGCACAGCGGCGGAGCGGGCTTGCGGACGGTGAGTAATGGGTATGCTCGCCGTCCGACCAAGGACCAAGCCCGGGTCGGTGGCGCGTCGTGTTTCACGCGTCACCGACGGGGCCCCTTATGGGGCCAAATGCCTGCTGGGGTCGCGGATTTTTCTTAATCCAGGATACTGTGGCCCCGGAACGTAAAGGGCATCCGACGGAACACGGGTGGATTTTAGTCAGTAAGAGTCTGACAGTCCCTCCCGCCCCACCCAGGGCGGGAGGACTCATTTGATGATTTTGCCACCCTAAAAAAAAAAACTCATTTCATTGTAAAAAAAAAACGAGGGCGCAGGCTGAGTCCCGCACCCCGGCGCAGAATATATTTAAGACGGCCCTGTCGCCTACTATACTGGGAGTAAGGGACAGCCCTCCGCAAACTTTCAGGGCTTGCTCAGTAGACGAAACTGAACAATCTTAAACAATATTTTTTTTCAGGAAATGAAAAAAACAATCAGCCTCACCATAGAAAATTATAAACTTGATTGGACAGTTTGTATGGAGAGGCTGATTTTTTTTTATTTCCTGAAAAAAAAATTTTTGAAGATTGTTCAGTTTCGTCTACTGAGCAGGCCCTGAAAGTTTGTGGAGGGCTGGCCCTTACACCCAGTAGGTACCTATATGTATATTTTTTTGAAATATAGTATTTGATCCCTTAAAATAGTAGGATACTATATTATATAGTAGGGTTGGCAACCCTAGTTCTACCTCACACTAACCCCTGGAATGAAGCCTTCAGGTCAAAAGAACGGCCATCAGTCTATCCTACTTGACTTGGCCCCCCTGGCAGGTAGTGGTAGTCGCAGAAGACCCAAAGCCGACGAAAAGTGTTCGAAATTCGTGGAGGTTCTTTTTTCAGTACGAGCCCGACAGACCCCTGCATTCTCCCCAGGGTGGAAGACATCCATTGAGGGTTCACCTCGAGAAAAAGAATAAAAGGGTTTAGAAACCTCCATACATATCTCTGATATCAAGGCGTAGAGTAATACGTTTGTCAGTTATTACGGGTAGTTCGAAAGTCTCGTCATCATCATCATCAGCCAGAAGACGTCCACTGCTGAACATAGGCCTCCCCCTTAGACCGCCACGCCGAACGACATTGCATCCATCGGTTGCTCGCGACCCTCACGTGGACCGACGACGGTCGGTGGGAGGCCTGCCTACCTGCGTCTTCCGGTCCGTGGTCGCCACTCGAGAACTTTTCTTCCCTATCGGTTGTTAGTTCTACGAGCGATGTGGCCTGCCAATCGCCACTTCAACTTGCAAATTTTACGAGCTATGTCGGTGACTCTGGTTCTTCGCCGAATTTCCATGTTCCGGATTTTATTACGCAAAGAAACTCCGAGCATAGCTCTTTCCATCGCTGTCTTTCCATCGTTCGAAAGTCTAACCAGACTTTATTACCAAGGGAAAGGGATGTTACCCAGTAACTGGGTTGCGGCGGTCCGATAGGCGATCGCTCCATGTAAAATACTTGTACTGGACTTAAACTCATTAAAATATATACGAACAATTCTCTTTGACGAACTGCAACCGCTTAGGCCTGGTTTCCACAGAGATGATGCGGCTAGGTTCAGAGGTGGGGAGACGTGCAAGATTCAACCCATCACAGGAGAGACTAGAGAAATATGATTTTCCGATGCTCTCTCTCCATTCGTCTTCACTTTGACTCTCTCCAACAAGCCTCCATAAGTTTCGACCATGCCCGGGACGACGGCACGTTGTGTTCCACGCGCGCCTCAAAGAGTGTCAGCACAATGACGGGGCCACCCTCTAGAGGGCTATTGAAGGAAACCGTCTCCATAAGTCTCTGCTATGGTACTGGACTGTAGACTGGAAGCCGATCTTAGAGTAATTGGGGAAATCTAGGCAGTTATTGAAGGTGTGTTATGTTTTCCGACAGATATCATTCGCCAAGCAACACAAGCCAGAGTTACTACAGCGCCATGAGTCGGGAGGAGCGCCGGGAGGCCGAGCCTCTTCTGCAAGGAGCTGTCAGCCCTGTTAACTACAGGGCCGTTAGCTCTGACAGTATTGATTCTTTGGTAAGTTTGATTTTTAATAAGTATGCACTTTGGAAGAAGATGGTGGTTGCAAAAGTCCCTGGTTACTTTCTGAAATAGGTGATTAAATTAAAGTAAATTTCAGCGTGCATTTGTATTGTTTTTAAAATTTTACCTGAATGCGTAACTCCAAAAATTAGGTTATTGCCTCTGAAAACAACTCAGTTACCGAAAATACTATCGATTGGTCAATCTTTAATAATTTTATCTGACTGTGCTCCCACTTCAATGAATATTTGACTTACCGTGTACTTACCTATCTAGAAAGCTTCAGTTAAAAGTGCTCGCTCCACTCGCTCTTCAAGATCTCGTAACGCTCGTTCTCATTCTCCAAATAAAATCAATAACAGCCAGATATAAGTCAGAATACTTGTCAAGTTACATGGAATTTTAATTAGTATTGGATAAGCAGACTTTCCAGAGGCCTCCAACTTTTTTATTTTCGGCCCTCTGAGACTTAGCATGCTTCATATCTGTATTCATTTTATCCATGGTCCTATGAATATAGAAATGGAGTTTCACACACAAATTAATAAAAGTATTTTATTGTTGATCCAAAGAAACACTAAATGTACTGACGCGTTCTTCGGTTATCTGTCTGCAGCAGTCATTATCTTCAGCATTCAATATACACCGTGTTCCGGACGATATACATAAACTTCGACCAGATGTTCAAACCACGGAAGTAAGCATTTTTCATTATGGACACATTAATAAATTCTTATTTTTTATTTTTTGTTAATTTTCATACAAACTAAATACCTAGACGTAAATAATCCGATATGCATGCCTCTTTATCCGAATTGGCAACGTCATTCATAACATTTGGCGGGCTGAAACAAATGAAATGCAAATAGTATTTGATAGATTTCAAATTAAGATACTTTCTCACTGCATAGCTCAATTAAATTTCATTAAATGAAATTACAAATATCTTTGTAACGAAGCCTTTTTAAGTACTACTTCCTTTGTTGGATTTGATTTGTAAAAGCCATAGAAGTATTTGCTAAAGTTTATGGATAACGTGAAGAACACGGTGTATAGAACATGATTCTTCGTGTGATAATGAGTCAATTGTAGTATCGAAAAGTAACCTTGTGTCCAGTGACGTTACATCTATAAAATAATCGTGGCACAGGGTCAAATCTCGATTGTTCTTATCATGTTTAATACGAAGTTGTAAACTATACCTAATTTGTTGCGATGTCAAACGTACGAAGTGAGACAAAAGCGTGTTATACCTCGTGCCCTATAAATAAACAATCAATAAAAAATACTGATAAATTACTTATAAACAAACGACACGAACTTACATAATTATCGAATAACCGCGAAGTTTTGGAGTTATCTAGGTATATATAGTTGAATAAATCTGTAGAAGGGTCAATTCTGTACATTGTTAATATTGAAAAAATAAATAGCGGGGGGTGTTGCTGGATCGATACCAAACCCAAATATGTGATTAAAAAAATTTTTGTCTGTCTGTCTGTCTGTCTGTATGTGCAGGCATCACGTGAAAACTAACGGTTCGATTTCGATGAAACTTGGTATAATTGTACCTTATTATCCTGGGCATAAAATAGGATACTTTTTATCCTGGAAAAATACGTAGAAAAAAAATCTTATTTTTCAGTATTATTCATAGACGTTGTTCTGCAGAACCGCGAACACACGTTGCATTACCCGCAGTGGATTCAGCGCCGCAACCTGTAGCGCCGAAAGTCGGATTTGGCTTGAACCGTTTGCGGCACACGCGGGCCACGCCTCCCCGACTCCTATATAAGGAGCCGCGTTCCGCGCCGCGCGATGCATACACAACACGGCTGCTTTTCGAGGCAGCTTCCGTTACGCGGCCTCCAAAGTTTGGAATAACCTGCCCCCACCAATCAGATCAATCAACACAATAGATACATTTAGGCGACGTTTACGGCAGTATCTGGTGGATGGGCAGCGTAAACTGGATATGGTCGCGGCGGATGTCTCGTTAATCTGATGCCCACCTATAGACCTAATAATTATTATTAATGTCACATTTTTGATTGGTAATTTCGGCTGTACAAATAATGAATGCTATTAGGTTCTATCTTGCCCGGCAGCCTCATGATGACACCTGGTGGGAGGGGGGGAGGTGCACACCCAACGCTGCTTCCGATCGCATTTCGTGAGACCTGCATGCAAAACAACACGCCTGAAAATCAGCCTATCTCCAATCAGTAAAGTCTAAACTAGTAAAATATCGTCTGTTGCATTTCATGTAGGTACTTACCCAATGGGTGTGGCCTTCTTACATGCGACTGCAACGCGGGTTGCGATGCAGGATGCCAAGCTGCTGGTGCCATTTTTAAAATTTACTTGGTATGCTCATGTGTGGTCCTCCCCGTCTCTCTATCGGTATATCCATCGTCGATAAAACTGTAGGATGGTAAATTACATGAAATAGGTACTTTCAACTTGCGTATGAGATAATCTTCGACATTTTTTATTGTTTATTCAACCAAATATTAATGACTAGAGCTTACCCGTCTTTGCATATTTAATCCGTATTCCATTTATACATATTTTCCCATTGCACCTTCCTTAAAAACATTACATTGACCTGATATAATCATAAACATGACCAACTTATTGCATAAATTCCTTTTGTAAAGCACACAACAACAAAAATAGACGATTAAAATAGGCTAGTCTGCCGCGCCTGGCTGCCTGTGGCGTTTTGTCAACGAAATGCATCAGGTAGTAACAATTGTGCGCAGATAAGAAATAAGAAATCTGGCAACAGGCTAAACAGGTTTTCGAACTAATTAGCAACATAGCCTACTATCACGCGATCGTCCTTTTGTTTATTTTTATTCGTTTTACCTACATTGTATACACTTATGTTGTACCTAGTATTTATATAATTTGTATATATATTTTTAAATATGTATGTATACCTATTTGCCTTTGTATTATATCTATATTTTATATAAGTAGTAGTATTAACAAGCGACACCATAAATCATGTTATAAAGCTGTTTTACATCCGTAACATCAACATTACAGGTCCAGTTGAAAACCAGCGTCGAGCACTAGGTGCTCGACATCTTTGCTGAACTGGGCCTTTTTGGCGCAGCCGTGAGACACACACAAATTATCCTTTTATTATATGTTTTTCTTTTGTGTTAGATATAGGTTTTTAAGTTTTTTTATTTTTTTTCTGTGTTTATTTTTATTTCGAATGTGTGTGTCTATCGTGGTCCCTTTGCGCCAAATAAATGTTTTTTCTTTCTTTTTTTCTTTCTTTCTTTCTTTCATATAAATTCTGAATTTTGATGCGAGCGGACGTGTCCAGTGTGGCGAGCGGTCGTCCGTGGAATTAATATTGTATGCGTGTAATTTTAAACCGTGCTTTTCAGCGCGACCTTTTTGATTACTGTTCCGATCAGTTATTTGTAAATACAAGGTCGGAATTACTATGAAAAAAATACTTACTACAGAACGTGAGCTCAACAGCAGTAGCTCAATAGAGGGATCTCCTTAATTATTATAGGCTTAGCCGTATTTGGGTCCAATAGATATTTATAAGATGTCACTGTCAGAGTTACTCAAAATGGAGAAATAAACCATCCACGCGAAGACCGACATCCGCGCGGACGGAGTCGCGGGCGGAAGCTAGTGCTCCAATAATTTTAGATCATTATTATTCTTGAGGAGAGAGGGCGCGACTGTGCCGCCGTTCATATCGACTCCGTGTTTTTAATTCGATAAAAGCTAATAATAGTGGTGAAAAAAGTCAAATCAGTGATAAATCATAGTAAAGTACAAAGATATATCTGAACAAAATGGATTTTATATTGAAAAGGTGAAGGATTCAGTGCAAAACTATTAAAATAACAAATGCAACGAACTGCCAAATGTCAGTGTTCTACAGTGAAAAACAAGCCGGTGACTTCTAAAAACTGGAAGCGAACATTAATAAGTACAAATACGTGAAATACAAGTGAAGTGTTGTATTGAATGCAATTTTCTTTTCATATATAACGTTGCATAACCTCAAAATATTGTACACTGTTTTATCGTCAAAACACCCGTCACATGAGCTCGATGAGACTAGCGCCATCTAGCGGAAACCTGTTAAACTAGGCAGGAAACCCGATAAAACAGAGTTACCATCAACCATCAATCAACGCAACTGCTTCCATTACCTACCACAAGAGGGCGACGCACGCATGCATGCAAAAAAGTATATATTGTTCTAAGTAATAAAATCGATTCTTAAACTTCATAAAAAAATGGATGAAATTAAAAATATGCTGAGAGTTATGCAGGAAGAAATGAGACAGCAAAAAGCAGACATGGTTGACATGAAGGAAGACATAAAAAATACAATCATTAGCACCGTTAACGAGAAGTTCAATAGCTTAGAGTTAAAAAATCAATATTTGGAGCAGCAACTGGAATTACAAAAGAGTAAAATAAACAATATGGAGAGATTTATAAGAAGGAAGAACATACTATTTTTCGGAGTCGAGGAACGGGAAAGGTCCTATCAAGATCTGCAAAACAAGGTGCTGGACATTATAAACAATATGTTAGATATCAAATGCAACGAGAATGGCATTGAATCACTAAGGAGACTTGGTAAAAAAGGTGATAAACCCAGACCTATTGTTGTAACATTGGCCACTATGGGCCTAAAAATAAAAATACTCAAAACCAAGGGAAAGTTAGAGACTTCGTCATATTACGTCAAAGAAGACTTCCCCCCTGAAATACTAAACAAACGTAAAGAGCTAAAAATCGAGCTAATAAAGGAGAGAGAATTAGGAAATAGAGCAATCATCAAATATGATAAGCTTATAATTTTGGATACAAAAATTAAACAAAACGAAGACTCCATCCCAAATAGTCAAGCCAGGCAGGAGGAAAAAGATAACAAGAAAAGAAACCTTTCAGAATCACCAGAAACGGCACCAGGGTCGAGCAATAGCAGTATTAAAAAACAATACACAAAACTTAGTAAAAATAGCAACTTGAACAACTACTTTATAAAGAAACCTACGCTCACGAGCCAAGGAACCCCCTCCCCGCAAACTGCAGCACAAGACTTGAGTCAAACAATACTATAGCAATCAACGCGAGCCCCTCTCAACTTCAATCTCCCAAGACGGCTGGTCACCGCGGGAGTTTCAGACCAAAACCCTCCAGAGCTAAAAAACCTGTTAAATAATCACTCAATTAGAAAATCAAATAGATATTTTATAGCCACATATAATGTAAGAACATTGTCGTCTCATGCACGCTTCTTGGAACTGCTGGATGCACTACAAGATGTTAGGTTCGACGTACTCGGTCTTTCAGAAGTAAGGCGACTTGGAAATGCAATACAAGAGTTTGATGACATAATACTTTACTACATAGGAGAAACACCAGGATTATACGGAGTGGGATTTCTTGTTAAAAAACACCTCAAGAACTTCATTGAAAGCTTTGTTGGCATATCAGAGCGAGTGGCACTATTAAATCTCAATATAAACAAGTTCAAAATAAGCCTTATACAAGTTTACGCGCCTACCGAAGCGGCTCACGAAAACGAAATCGAAACTTTCTATAACAATATTGATAAAGCCTTAAAATTATCCGAAGAGAATATAGTAGTTATGGGCGATTTTAACGCCAAAATAGGCCAACGGACACCAGATGATGACGTAAGAATAGTAAATAAATTCGGGCATGGCAAGAGAAACTCCAGAGGTGAAAGATTAATACAGTTTGCACAAGAAAATAACCTCAGTATCATGAATACCTTTTTCAGAAAGAAAAGTAAACAAAAATGGACATGGAGATCTCCAGACGGCAACACCCGCAATGAAATCGACTACATTCTCACCAACCTACACAGGAATGTACAAGACATACAAGTAATAAACTTACTATATCCGTCAGACCATAGATGCGTAAGGGCAACTTTTTGCCTGAAATCACTGAAAAAAAGCAGAAACACCTTTTCAAGTTACCCAAAAGCAGCTCTGAAAGATGTTGAGATTTCAAGGTACCTAGAAGCTCTGCTCTCCCGCCAAGACGAACTAAATCACCAGTACGAAGAGGATTCAGTCCAAACTTATTATGACAAAATAATCACAGTTATAGAAAATAGTTTAAAAAAAGCTGCACCACCTACCAAAACAAAAACTACAGAAAAACGCAGCGTTATATCTGTCCGCACGAGAGGACTGTTGGACCGACGAAGGGACTTACAAAAAAAGAAACCAAAGACAAGAGCAATGAAAAACGAACTAACCGCCCTTTACAAACTCATAAGTAAATACTTACGACAAGATTATAACGACCACAGAAGACGTACTATAGAAACATATCTGAAATCGCTTGGGAGCTTAAAGAAAGCCCACAAAGAGCTGAGATCTCACAAGACGTGGATAGAAAGCCTGCGTGGATTGGACAGAGTGACACACAATAGGAGAGACATACTCCAAATAGCCACCACATATTATAAAAATCTGTACAACGCACCAGAGTGTCAGGAAAACTCTCACTACCAACTTGATGAATCTCCCAATGTAACGGAAACAAACCCAGTGATAGAATCCGAAATTATTAGAGAAATAAAACGGCTCAAACCGGATAAAAGTCCGGGGCCGGACAGGATAACAAATGATGTAATAAAAATAGCGTGTACAGTCCTTGCTACACCCTTGACCATACTCTTCAACAAAATATTAGACACCTCAAGAACGCCGAAACAGTGGTCAGAGTCAAACATCATCCTATTATATAAAAAAGGCGACCCTAACGACATAAACAATTATCGGCCCATTAGCCTTCTGCCTTCACTATACAAACTGTTCTCATCATTAATAGAAAAAAGAATTAGCCCTACCCTAGAGACACACCAACCAATCGAACAAGCAGGATTCCGGAGGGGATACTCTACAGTGGATCACATTCACTCAGTTGAGCTACTCATCGAAAAATACCAAGAGTTCCAGAGACCGCTGTACACGGCATTCATAGATTATCAAAAAGCCTTCGACACCATTCTTCATTCAGCTATATGGGAAACCCTGTACTCGCAAAATGTGGATCCTAACTATATCAGAGTGCTAAACTATCTCTACGACAACAACACTAGTAGAGTAAAACTAGAAACAACAGGACCCCCTATCCCCATCAAGAGAGGTGTAAGGCAAGGGGACCCCCTATCTCCGCGAATCTTCATAGCAGTGCTTGAGTCGATAATAAAAAAACTAAGCTGGAATACATTCGGCCTAAACATAAATGGCAGAAAAATCAGTCACCTAAGGTTCGCGGACGATCTGGTCTTGCTGTCTGAAAATAGCGCACACCTAGAACAAATGATATGCTCTTTACAAAAAGCAAGCAGACAGGCAGGCCTAGAGATCAATTTCAGCAAGACGAAGGTGATGACAAACTTTGTAAAAAATCAAATACAAGTCGAAAATGTAACACTAGAGTACGTCGATTGTTACATTTATCTGGGCAAACAAGTTTCTTTCGACAAACAAAGTAACGAAAAAGAGATTGAAAGAAGAATAAAAGGAACATGGCAAAAATTTTGGGCTCAAAAGGAAATACTTAAAAGCCAGATGCCGGTAAAAATTAAGAGAAAAGTCATGGATAGTTGTCTCTTACCGTCGCTCACATACGCCTGCCAAACTTGGAAATTTACGAACAGAGCTAAAAACAAAATAACTACTTGTCAGAGGAGCATGGAGAGAAGCATGATGAAAATCAGAAAAGTCCAAAAAATACGCCACTCTGCTATAAGAGAAGCAACAGGAGTAATAGATGCTCTTAGCTACTCTATGAAACTAAAGTGGCGATGGGCAGGCCACGTGGCGAGAATGGCCGACGATAGATGGACAACCCGACTGACGTCATGGGCAGGCCCTGTGGGTACCAGAAAAAGAGGAAGACCTAGAACCAGATGGGAAGACGACATTATCGGTACCGCAGGGAAACAATGGTTACAGAAAACCACAGACAGGGAAAACTGGGCAGCTCTGGAGGAGGCCTTCACCCTCAACTGTGAGGGGTTCACAAAACTTAACAAAAAAAGAAAAGAAACTTAGTAAACAAATTAATTGAAATTGCTATAAATAATTAAATCTTGAAATAATTGTGTAATTAATTGATATCTGTTGTTTTTTTTAAAGTCAAATTACTAGATTCTATAAATTATATTTTATTCTTCAACTAGATATTATAATAATATATGTATTTACTAATAAGTTTTTGCATGTTTTCTAAATGAAATGTAATTTTAAGCAAATTATTTAAGTGTTATTTTTTTGTATTGTTAAAAAAAAATCTCAGCTTACGTTTGTGAAATAAAAGGCTTTTTATTTTATTTATTTATTATTATTCTTGAAGAGAATTCACGGTAAATTGTAAAGCCTCCTGCAGACACACGCGATTAATCGCGCTGCGACAACGAGCCAAGCTAATTTCCACTCTAAAAATACTGCGAATGGACCGCGACATGTCGCCCCGCGCGATTAATCGCGTGTTTCTGCAGGAGGCTTTACAATTTACCGTGAATTCTAATAATAAATTAACTCTTTCGAAAAGTCCGGTACTCTAAACGCTTTTGAAATAATCGTCACTTGCCCTCAGTGCGATTTAATTAATGGATAAACATACAAACTATTATACCTATCTATCTATCTATCTATTCCAATAAATAAATGGCTTCTATCCATGATAAGGCGCACGCGTTCGTTTCAAAGCCAGTCGTTTCCGGATCAAATCACTAAATTAAGCTTATCTCAAGCAATATTCTGGACACTAACGGTTTGCTCAATTATCGTAATGCAGTCACTGGTTAATAATTAAATGGACCATCTATTTTTAGTCAAGGATACCTTATTATTTGTCGGATGCGCTTGCAATAACCAACACACCAAGGGCTGCGTCTTTAGATGCGCCATCCACATCTAACACAAGGGCTGCGTCCCAGGATGCGCCTAAGCGGCAACTGCCCAAGACCGCACAGCAAAAACAGAAGCGCTCGGCTGCGTCTAAGGATGCGATGAGGAAGGCAACCGTAAGGGATGCGCCACAACAGGCTGCGTTCCGAGCGATCCCAACCTCATCTGCGTCCACGGATGCGCCTTCCAACACAACCCTGACCGAAAGGCCAAGGACAGCACTCGTTCATGGCGACTCGAGGAGCACTGCAAATGTAGATGCGCCCAAAACACGGGCTGCGTCAACGGCTGCGGTATCTGAGAAGGACCTGACGACTCTGGCCAAAGCCCCACTGGCAGGGGTATCAAGCGACTGGCAAATAGCCACAAAAAAGAAGACGTCCCTCAAGGCAGTGTCGGCTACGGCTGAGATGCCAAAAGACGAGGCTGCCACCGGCGCTAAGCGCAAGCGTAGCGCGAGGCCAAGAGGGCGAAAAACCAAGACCAACATCAAACAACCGGACAGGCCGCAGAAGCGTTCGCGTCCCGAAGATTCCGTCACGCCAACTGGGGTTAGCAAGAAGAGCAAGCCTGCTCGCTCCCGGAT
This sequence comes from Agrotis exclamationis, assembly GCA_950005045.1. Taxonomy (NCBI): domain Eukaryota; kingdom Metazoa; phylum Arthropoda; class Insecta; order Lepidoptera; family Noctuidae; genus Agrotis; species Agrotis exclamationis. The sequence continues at coordinate 3,134,669 of OX465433.1, read as the reverse complement.
GGCTGACGGAACTTTGGTGAGCTATGCTGAAGCGGCTGCGTCCTTCAGGAGCAACGAGTTATGCGTTGCCGTCATGACCGAGCCCTTCTCGGAAATGACGCAGGAGCAAGCGGAGGGGATCCGCCAGGTAATAGAAAACCAGCTCCGGGCTCTGCTAAAGGCTCCTGAACCAACCGACACAACGCAAAGCACCGCGATCCATTTTAGAGGCCGGGCCCATTTTGCTGAAGGCGTCCTTAAGACATGGTGTGAGGATGATTTCACGATGGCCTGGCTCAGAGAGGTCGTAAACAGCATACCGTCCCCGTTACCGGGGACCAAGCTAACCGTTCGGCCTCAAGCCGACATACCCAAGAAAGTAATGTGCATGTTGTTCGTCCCCGAGAATAGCGAGGACACAACAGAACTAATAAGGATGCTGGCGAGGCAGAACCCAAATCTGAAAATGAACACCTGGACCCTGACACACGAAAGAGCTAGGCAGGAGCCCCCGGGTACCTGTCTCTTCTTTCGTGTGCCGGAGACCATGGTAAAAACCATAAAGGACCAGCAACGGCGAGTATACTACCTCATGGGCAGTATATATATCCGCTTCTTGGAGGAGGGTGGTACCAGGGAGAAGGACGCCGTTCCAGTAACAGGAGCAGCCTCGAGTGCGCCTGAAGAGGGGCCTGCTCTGCCGCTTCCGGGACGTTCCCAGTCGCCTATCGCGACGGAGACTGTTGGGGAGGCGGTGGAATTGGCGACCTCCATGGCAGCGCTGGAGGTTCTTTCAACAGCGGGTTCAACGAGGGATCCACCCTCGTCCGGTTTGATTTCGGACGAGGACTGCTTTCCGTCAGAGGAGAGAAGTGAGGGCGAGGACAGCAGCCTCTGCTCCTCTCCTTTGCGGGACTAAGATCCTTCAAACCAACCTCCAGCACAGCCAATCTGCGTCGGCCACCTTGCGCAGAGTGCTGGAGAACCAACAAGGGAAGACCATCGCCCTCATCCAAGAGCCGTGGATCAGGGGTGGCAGAATATGCGGTCTGAGCAGCATCGGGGGTAAGTTACTGCTGGACACCTCCGCTAATAACCCGCGCACCTGCATATTTATTCCAAAACATGTACCTAACCTCTTAATTAATGAATTCTGTTCAAGGGACCTGACAGCAGTCAGACTTTTTAGAACCGAACAGGAACTCCCGGACATTGTACTAGCCTCGGCATACCTGCCAGGCGATGAGGACGTGCCTCTGCCAGAGCTCGTCTCACTGGTTGAGTACTGTGAAAAGGAGAAACTGGAACTAATCATCGCGACAGACTCCAACGCGCATCACACGCTCTGGGGTAATGTCAAAACCAACATCCGAGGTGAGGAAATGCTTGATTTCATTCTTAGTAATAATCTTGTTTTACTCAACAAGGGTTCCGAACCTACCTTCGTAAACGCAAGATCGCAAACAATTATAGACTTAACTGTAGCAACCATAGGCATTTCAAACTCCATACAGGACTGGCATGTGTCCACGGAGTTATCATGCTCTGACCATAGATGGATTCGCTATACCATTAACTTCAACCTAACCAAACCACAACCAAGAAGGGTTCCTCGTAACACAGACAAAGCCAGGTTTGCTGAGCTCGTCGAGGCTGAACTAGGCAGATTACCCGCCCTTCCGGCTAAAATACCAGTAACCAATTTAGACGAACATGTAAACAAAATCACATCCATCCTTCTATCTAGCTATGAACAGTCTTGTCCCCTCACGGTACCTAGGCAGGGAGCTCGCCATTCTTGGTGGAGTCCTGAACTGGAAAGACACCGACACAAGCTGAGAAGACTGTTCAACAGAGCTAGGAACACACGATCGCCAGTAGACTGGGACCGCTACACAACAGCTCGTAAAATATATAAAAAACTGATACGCCTCAGAGGGAAGAATAGTTGGAGGCGGTTCTGTACTAACATTGAAAGTAACAACCAGGCAATGAGGGTCAAAGCCTGTCTTGCTCAAGAGACAGACCACTCAATAGGATGCCTGAAAAAACCAGATAACACATACACAACAAATGATGCTGAGACAAGCGAACTACTCCTAACCACCCACTTCCCAGGATGCCAGATTGCCACCCAGCAAAGCTGGGAACCACATAGGGAGAGGGCTGCGAGCGAACTGGATTGGGAGGTGGCGTTAGAAGTAATCGACAAAGACAAAGTAACGTGGGCAATCAACACCTTCCTACCTTTCAAGGCAGCAGGACTAGACGGCATTTTCCCGGCTCTGCTCAGGTGGAGCCAAGGTTTACTGGCTGACTACCTTGTGAAGGTGTTCAGAGCCTGCCTGGCCCACCGCTACATTCCCTTGAAATGGCGGGAAGTAAAAATAATCTTTATACCGAAACCAGGTAGGGGCGACTACACCCAGCCCAAATCTTTTAGACCTATAAGCCTCTCCTCGTTCTTCTTGAAGACTCTGGAGAGGCTGGGAGATAGGAAGATTAGATCCCAAATTTCGGTACAAAGACCCTTACATCCTAATCAACACGCCTACTGTGCAGGCAAATCAACAGAATCAGCACTCCATAGCGTGGTCTCACGTATAGGAAATGCTCTTAAAGACAAAAACTCAACTCTAGGCGCCTTCATTGATATAGAAGGTGCTTTCGACAAAACCAACTTCGTCAGCATCGAACAGGCACTTGCCACACACGGTGTTGCGCGAACACTCATAGAATGGATAAACAACATGTTAAAACACCGTGCTATTCAATTTACCGTGAACACCACCACACGAGGTATCGTGAGTAGGGGCTGCCCACAGGGTGGGGTGCTGTCACCACTGCTGTGGAATTTAGTGGTAAATGAGCTCATTGCAGAGCTCAACGCCAGCGGTCTGTACTCGGTGGGATACGCGGACGATATAGCAATTCTAATCTCGGGGAAATTTGAGGGCGTCTTATGCGATCTCATGAGAAAGGCCTTCAAAATAATCGAGGGTTGGTGCACGAAGCACGAACTATCGGTTAACCCCTTGAAAACGGAACTAATAATGTTCACTAACAAGAGAATTCTTGGACCTCATAGGCTTCCAAAACTCTTAAACACAGAACTAACACTCAAGGACGAAGTCAAGTACTTGGGGGTGATCCTGGATAGCAAACTGCTCTGGAACAAGCATCTTGACTACAAACTTAATAAAAGCACAATTACACTCTACCAGTGTAAAAAAATGTTAGGAAAAACATGGGGGCTCTCTCCGAAGATTACTCTGTGGATTTATAAAACGCTGATCAGGCCAATGTTGGCTTATGGTGCACTGGTCTGGTGGACGAGGACAGAACTCTCGACCACCATTACCAGACTACAACGCTTTCAGCGACTGGCCTGTTCGGCTACCACTGGCTGCATGAGAACCACCCCAACAGCAGCCATGGAGATAGCCCTTCAATTAACTCCCCTTGACCTGTACATACAGCAGGAGGCGGCGCTGGCTGCCATCAGGCTAATGCATTTGGGCATATGGGGCAAAAACCATACCAGTTCACACGCTAAAATCCTGGACCGGGCGATTGAGTACCAACCTCTCATCGCTGCCCCGTGTGATAGAATACCAAACCAACCGATGTTCAACAAAAACTATATCATACAAACAGTTCAGGAAGAGAGGGATCAGTCAGGAGCCAATGAAGTGCGAATCTACACAGACGGCTCAAAAACACAAAACGGGTCAGGTGCTGGCATACACTCTCTTGACCTCAATATTAACATACACATACCACTAGGCACACACAGTTCGATCTTTCAATGCGAATGTGTTGCTTTAACACAAGCCGCAACAGCAGTAAAGCGCTTAGGCATCCGGGACTACGGTATTAAATTCCTATCCGACAGCCTATCTGTGCTCAAAGCTTTAGAAAATAAACAAACTAACAATAAATTAATTCTTGAGTGCCACCTAGCTCTGGAGAGCTTGTCGATGTGCAATCGAATTACTCTCCAATGGATCAAAGGACACAGCGAATCTTTGGGTAATGATGCAGCAGATGAACTTGCTAAGAGAGGCTCTGACATGAAGGTGCTAGGCCCGTACCCTCTTCTCCCACTGCCTTTCTCACAATTTCGTGCGTGGATTCGCCAAAGATCGACCGAACTCCATAACAACAGATGGTCACGGGCAACAGACTGTAGACAGTCGAAATTGGCTTTACCAATGGTACACCCGCGATTAACCAAAAAACTCCTCAGCATGAGCAGGAATAACCTTAGAATAATTATAGGAACAATTACGGGCCATAACACACTTAATAAACATCTTTTTAACATAGGTGCCACAGACAGTCCCCTTTGCAGGGGATGCCTTGACGCCGAGGAATCAGCCGCCCACGTCATCCTGGAATGCGTGGCCGTGGCCTCACAACGTGAAGAAATCCTCGGAACAATGAGGTCGCTCCGCGAAGCCTGTGAAGCTCCCAGGAAGCTTCTGTGCTTTTGGGCGGAGCTAGGCTGGCTCTGTTAGCCAGAATCCCCACGCACAACGGACCAAATGAGAGTCTAAGTGCGGAAAAGGGAGTCCCATCATCATCATCATCATCATCATCATAGTCAAGGATACCGAACGATAAGTTAAAGTTGTATACGACGCCAGTGTTTTGACTAAGTAGTTGCGATACGTACTATTTAAGAATTAATTAGTGCGTTTAAAAGTCTTATCGTAAAACCACACATATCCGACGAGGACCAGTCAGAAAGAGATTCTAAGTCCATGCAATAATTTATTTTATTTATTTATTTATCTTTATTTGCACAGACTACAATGATCTATTAGTGTTAGTAAATAATGTGAGACAATAATGCAATATGTTGATTGTCAGAAAATTGCTGGACAAAACAAGAGGTGTTATAAGAGAGATAACTGACTCACAGTCGCAGTCAGCCGCGAGAAAGAGGGTAGAAATAGGCGTTTAATTACCTAGTTTATATTATAAATGGTGCGTCATATTCACTCACACTTCAATGTTCAATAAACTTTGTACAATTTCATATAGGTATGTGTCATCATCAACTTAGCCATTTTCCAACAGTAGGGTCAGCTTTAAATCTGACTGAATGGAGCTAATTATCAATATTTTACCTAGACTATTAGACTCTTCAGACCATAAAGTGCTATTGGTATCTTACTGATAATTTCAATTAAACACCTATCTCCTTAATCACTTTAGTGAATCATATTCAAAAAAGAATTTGCTCTCACGAAAACCACGTACTTACCTACCTAACTTACAATTCTCTCAGTATTATCACATATTTCACGCCTAATTTATTTCCTATCCACTGTATAAAAGCCAACTTTATTATCATTTCAACTAATTAACTACTAATTACATTCTTTGACAAGACACCCAGCAGCTTGTGAATTGGCACAATTTTTAAATTTCATCATTTTATCTTGTACGTATGTGGTCAAAGGCCTTTGTATTTTGATTTATCAGCGGTAAGCAACTAATTCTGGGATATACGAGTACGTAGGTACTTACGTTTCCAGCGTGTGATCCAACGTGATAATAAAAATCACGTTTTCATAACAAGGAAGAATCGAGAAGCTACCGAGTACCGATAAAGCTTAGCACACATTTTAGGCACTCTGGACCGCCTATCGCATTATTTTTAGAAAGTAAAGGTGTTACCACACCAATCGATCGACCATCGATCGACGCCATCGATCGATGGTAGAATGGACTGGTCGACGTCGATCGATAGTTTCTACTACACCAATCGCAGCTCGATCGAGGTCGACTTATCCATTCCACTATCGATCGATTGGTGTGGTAACACCCTAACGTTGCACGGCCTCCCTGCCCCCTATAGTTCGTATTTCGGACGTGATAACCAAGACCCTGGAACACAAAGGGCAACTGGATTTTTCAGGGTGGACTTACGTAAACAGCAAAAAGAAAACTTAAATATTTTTTTTTAATTGTCTCTTAGAGAATCTGATTTTGAAAAGAACTTCTCTATTGAACTATTATCACGCGGTCCCAAAAAGCTCCAGACAGCAATAAATATCATTGTCAATAGGCCTACAATGTTTCCTCTACGGAGACTCAAGCCTCTTGCCAAAAAGAGAGAGTCAGATGGAGTGGGTCCTAATACATAACGGGCTGTGTACGTTGTACAATAATATAATTAACAGAGAATTTTATTTCAGGGCCCTGCAGATCTATCATCGGATGCTGTCCTAACCACATTCAACAAGACATTCGAGAAGACGTTCAAGCCAGAGCCAAAGAAGCAGAGTTCACTAGTCACAATGTAAGTTACACCAAGGAAAATTATTATTGATCATTAACAATGTTGCCATTCTAAAGTTTAAGGATACTGTGAGGGTTGAGAAGGAATGATCACGATGTTGCCATTCTTAAAGGAAGTTTTTCAATAACTATGTCCATTCATTTATTTTCCCCCGAGTCATCCATATCGCAACGGCAATCTTCTAATAGCCCGCGGTGGATATCCCCAGAATTTTATTAGATCCTTCGTCTCTTGCACTTAGGAGCGTAGACGAAACATGTGGCATTATTTTAGCAATAACAGGAAAAGATTTCATCATCATCATCAGCCGGACGATGGCCACTAATAAACAAAGGCCTCCCCTTAGACCGCCACGTCGAAAGACAATTTGCATTCATCGGTTGCCCGCGACTCTCACGATATCGTCGGTCCAACTAATGGGAGGCCTGCCTACACTGCGTCTTCCAGTTCGCGGTCGCCACTCGAGAACTTTTCCTTCTCATCAGTATTATCAGTTTTACGAGCGATGTGGCGTGTCCATTGTCATTTAAATCGGTAACTCTGGTAGGTACTTCGGCAAAGATCCTAAACAATACACTAACGGTACATTATGTCAGTACTATTGTAGAAGTACAAAACGCTTTGGATACCTACAGAGGATTTCACTTTTACCAAGACCATCTGCTATCCCGAATTCCCGCAATGATCACCACTGATTCATCTCATGGTGTTCACATCATACCTTGTTCATCCATCGCTGGCTCTTTGTGGATGCCTATCTCAAACCGTAAATCGAGGGAATAGAAGATTACAGATTAGCCTAAATTGGTAAGGCGACTGGAGTACTTATCCAGAAGACGCGGGTTCAAATCCCATTCGCAGCTGAATTTCGCTTTCATCAAAAATATCATCTTTCTAGAATTCCTACACCTCAAAGAAATTTGAACATCATCTGCCTAGCCTTTTCCCAACTATATTGGGGTCGGCTTCCAGTCGAACCAGATATATATCAGCTGAATATCAGTATTTTACATGGAGCGACTGCCTATCGGACGTCCACAACCCAGTAACTGGGCAATACGATACCCCATGGTAAGACTGGTTGTCAGACTTATGAGTTTCTGACTAACAGTAACGACTGCCAAAGATCTACAAATGACAGCCGGGACCAAACGGCTTTACGTGCTCAACGTATGAGGGTGAGATGAAGAAAAAGACTCACCAACGTTAACAAGAAATTTATTTAGGTCGTGGTTCACAGCCGTCACTTGATAATTTATTGTTCCGCGAAAATAGGCGCACTAGTACTGCCCTGGCTATCGCGTAAGTGGAGCGACGCGACGCCGTGGAGTTGACCCTGAGGTGAGAGTGACCGCAGGGACGAGATGGTGGTTGCGCCGGCAGGTCTGGTGTGTGTGCCGCTTGGTGCAGTGAGCGCAGGTCTCGAACGTTCGGTAGGGTGAGTCAGAGCTGGACTCACGAACGTTGAAGATGGAGTTATTTAACTCCCAATCTTGTTCCCTGGAATCAACGTCCAGCGGTAAATAAAAAATCCTCTGCTAATCCTTTCTGATGATGACCTCACAACATAAGCGAAAGCTAGGACGTACGGCACTAAGGGTGTTTGTGGTCATTGGTCGTCATCAGATCGGAGTTTACAAGGCAGGAACAATAGTTCTATTAGCGTGAAGCACTAACACATAAAAACATAGAAAGGCCTACGAGCGTATGAAATACTCGAGGCTTAAAAAAAAAAAAACCAACGGACAAAGAAAAAATATGAACACACAATAATTGGGTCCGAAGGTACCTACTCAATATAAAAAAACAAAACATGAGCTAGCGGTTATAATAATTGTTTGGTTTGCTTTTGGCACTTACCCTAATCCGGGGCGAACATTTAACTAATTTTATTTTAAATAAAATATTGAATACAAAAAAAATATTTTTTAAAAAATCTGTTACGCAAGGTGTCACAAGATTCTAATGAAGAGAGACAGTGTAACAGCCGACAAAGTTTAATCGTAAATGAGTGCCGTTGACGTCCTGTGCGAGCTTATTTATACTCATGAGCACATTAGGTACTTCACTTTAATTATCAACCGGTTAACGTTGAACAACGTCTTCCGACTACAACACCAAAACTCTGTAAAAATTCCGAACTACCCGCCTATAAATGACTTTTAGTCTCGACGCGAAATTAAGCATTTCACGATACCCTCAAGTACGAGTTTTTTCTGAGTCGGTTGACGAAGAACATTGCGTATGACTATAACACGAAAAGGAATGTGTAGACATTCCTTGCATTCCATTGTAACTATTTTGTTAAACGTTGACTAATGGATTGATTATAGGTCAAAGGATAACGTTGATTATTCACAACGTTACAAGGAATTTCATCGTTTATGCTAACTATCTCTACCCTCGTCCAGTTTCTCAGTATGGAACACAATAATGGGCTCGTCGCTGCTGACGATGGCATGGGGAGTGGAGCGGGCAGGTCTGCCGGCCGCCCTGGTGCTGGTCGCATTCATGGCGGCGCTGTGTCTGTACACCGCTTATGTGCTGCTCAGGGTTAATAAGTATCATGGTGAGTTGATATGCTATTCTTAGCGAAATGCTTTCGTCTTGCGTCCAGCTGTTTTCCTGGATTTTGTTCCACAAGTTAGTCTTATACTTTTGGGTTTTACTTTTGAAAAATATAAACCTGGGTTTTTGTTTATGCTTACTTAATATCCACTTAGAGGTTGATGGAGGTATCTATGTGGTCAGAATATCCTTGTAGAAATGTGAACAGAATATCGTAGACATGAGATAACTAGTGGAGGATATTATCATGAGGCAACTAACGACTTTTACCAAAACCTTTAGCAGCCTCAGGGTCGCAAAGGGTGAACGAAAGAACAGGGTAGATTTTTAGTCAGTAAGAGCTTGACAGTCCTTTTCACTCCACAAAGGGCGGGAGGACTCATTTGACAACTTTATCAACCATCCTTGACTTGATCTTTGGGAAGCCGTTTGCTGTACAACCTCTGAAAACTGAGATGTCTGGAGGACCTAATACCATAAGTGTAACGCAGGGGGTTCCCAAACTTTTTTAGCTCGCAACCCACATACAGGTTTAGATTTTTTTCTCCGCGCCGTAGCTAGTTGATACCAGGTGAATAATAAAACATAAATACCTGGTTCCGAACTCCACGACATCAGAGCACGTGAATCTGGGTTTGTAGCTGTAAAAGAGATCAATGAGACTATCCTCTTCTTTCTGGTGGATATTTTATACATATAGAATTTTGGTTCCACACAATGGTAGGTAATCCGGAGAGTGATCGACCCTCGGGTCTCACGACGCCCCGCTGTACTTTCTACGACGCACCAGGGCGTCGTGACGCAGTTTGGGAACCCCTGGCTGTAACGCGTACCTTCCATCTCTCCAGGTAGTGATAGCTGTGAAGTCCCCGCCCTATGTCGGACCCTGCTGGGTCCGTGGGCGGAGGTGGTGGCACACATCTTCAGTGTGCTGGTACTGCTGGGCGCCAACATTGTCTACTGGATACTCATCACCAACTTCTTGTACTTCACTGTCAATTATTTTGTTGGTAAGTCATTTATTGATCTTTCAGTTTATTCAACTTTTTTCATTTTGGGCTAGGTTGATCTATACACGTTGCTTTACTTCTATCTAAAATCGAAAAACTAATATTGGCTTTGCTTTTTTTAAAGCTTCTGAAGTTGATGAGCTGGTCATTTATGAAAGGCCAAGTGGAATGTTTGGCTTTACTAAACTTACCTTTCCATTTTTCTGTGAAATCTCTTTAGTTAGTTCTCTGAACATTAAGAAATCTAGAAAACGAAGACCCAAGTTTGTCTCAAGATCGAGTCTCTAAGCAGTCTTATTCTCCACAGGAACTTCTGCAACCAAAACTTCTACTTTGATTAATAACCCCATCTCTTTCTCCCACCAGACCTGAACAGCTCCAACACAACAGTCTACAACACGTCCCTCCTGTGTCCTCGCCACTCGAACCTGTCCCTCCTGGACCCTCCTCCCCCCGGGCGGGAGGACCCTCCCTACTGGGGACTGCACTCGACGGTCCCTGTGTACGTGGCACTCATTGTGTTCCCTCTGCTCAACTTCAGAGATGTCTCCTTCTTTACCAAGTTTAATTCTCTGGGTAAGTTCTAGTATTTTTATTTTATAATAGGAGCTGTTATGCTGTGTCTCCTCGAATCAGCCCTCGTAGTACGCGTCCATGTCATCTCGCCACCCGTTTCTGGTCTTTCTTTCTTTCTTTTTAAATGGTTCTACAATATTGGAATCAACAGCTTCTGTCGGAAGATCTTGCTATACCTTCCAGATTTTGTTCAAAGTTAAGATGTTTTAAGAGTCGGTGGCAGAGTACCCATTATAAATGATGTAAGTTGGTTACCTTGTCTGTAATAAACTGGAATGCAGTTTTATGGAGACCTGATAATGTTGACGATTAAATCGTGACAGACTCGCGAGATAGGCAGAAGACTTATTGTAACCAGAAAGATCGCTTCAAAGGGTTTGCGAACACCATTTCAAACAATTTGTCTTTGCGACTAAGACCTAAGCTAACAACTATGGTTTGATCAAAATGCTATTAGCGAACTAGCATCAGGAATTCCAACTTTTTCTGGTTTTTTTTGTGGATCCCCGAATGACTGAATCAACAAGATTATAATTTTGAATCTAAAGCCATGTCAGAGGGCTGTGATGTTTCCAGTGGTGGCTAACTCTAGCCACATCCTCACATGATAATGAAGGAAGCAAGATTACTAAACTCCAAAAGATCCTCGGACCAGGACAGTCTGATACCATCTCAGCATGAAACCCGTAGCTTTGGGCATTTCTAACTGTTTATCATAAGAAAAGTGGTATGAACTAAAAATTGATGACAACATGATTAAGTTAGTTGTCCCGACGTCTGATGTATATATCTGAATTCAGAAGTAATAGAGAGTTAGGGTTCAATTGATTTCGAGTGCGGACCCGTATTTTCGTTGATGGACTAAGAGTAGACCTCCAGCTACTTACTGACATCCTAAATAAATTACTGCCTCTTAATTTCCAGGAACATTATCAGTAGCCTACCTGCTAATCTTCGTGTTGGTGAAAGGCTACGCATGGGGCCTGAACATCGGCAGCATCTTCACGGAGACACACGCCATCAAGAACGCGGCCGTACTGAGCGGGATGCTGGCTCTGTCCTTCTACATACATAATATTATCATCACTATCATGGCTAATAATGCGAGGCAGGATAAGAATGTAAGTTCTTTTGGAAAAGGTTTGATTCTGTAAAGGTCTTGGGTAGCTTTTTTTATCGTGGTGAAATCATCAAATGAGTCTTCAAGCCCATGGTAGGTTATGAGAGACTCCCGGACTCAACATCATCATATCAGCCGTAAGACGTTCACTACTTACATAGGCCTCCCCTATAGACTTCCAATAGGACGGGTTGGAAGCGTCTGTCCACCTTATGGGTGGATGTCCTATTATGCTACGCTGACCTTTATTACTTTAGGATAAAATTGGTTTATGGGACCATTCCTGGGACGGGTGTGACAAGTCAGTTCTCCTCCAGTTGTGCAGAAAGATTTGTTTAATGATTTGGCAAACTAAAAGAAAAAGTTAAAATTGGTATTTCCCAAAACTGATCTGGCTGAGAGATCTTTTATATGCGAGAGATTTATTGACCCAATTCGAGGTTGTTATTAAACATAAGCTAGGCTGAAAATAGGAGATTTTGGTCATCATCATCATTTCAGCCTATTGCAGTCCACTGCTGGACATAGGCCTCTCCCAGGGAGCGCCAGATCGCACGATCTCCAGCTTTTTTTATCCAGCCATCTTCTTCAGGTCATCGGCCCATCTTGCCGGGATATTTTGTTACCATAAACTAATAATTTTGATAATTTTCCAGGGTCGAGATCTGACGATAGCCTTTCTGCTGGTGACGGTGACGTACACTCTGGTGGGCGCTGTCTTCTACATCTGCTTCCCTCTTGCCAAGTCCTGCATCGAAGATGTGAGTATCTGACACATTCCTCAGTTTTATCGACATTATAGGTCTTCTCGATCTAATATAACGTTACTATTAAGTAATCTGTCACAGGACAATATAAGTACCGGCCAAGAGCGAGTCTTACTCGCGCACAATGGGTTCCGTCCATACCATTATCTATAAAAATGGTAAAAAAATCATTATCTATTGGATGTTTTTATTTTTTATTTTTTTTTTATTTATTCAGGCAAACATATATATAAAAACTTAACATTTATATTCTGCCAAACTGCAGTACAGTTTGTCGGCAGAGTCCTCGTGGATACAGCTTGTCTTATCCAAGTAGGTACTTATCATTTAATTTTATTAAACATCGACGCAAAGATAAAACTTAAAATTTACACTAAACACCAACACACTACCCTTAGGCTCTGAATCTGGATGTGGAATAGCCCTCTATATTTATTTTATACTGCTTTTATAGGGTGAGATCCCAGAGACCCCAGACCTAGACTATTTGTTGTAAAAATACGTGCAAGAAGCGCAGCAGAATCGTATATGAGATTATGTATTTTACAGTTTTTTATTATGAAGTATTTAAGTACAAAACCATGAATATTTTCTGTTCTTCCTCAGAATTTGCTGAATAACTTCGAAATGCATGATGTGATGACTGCAGTGGCTAGGATATTGCTGCTGTTTCAAGTAAGTACTCTATAAAATAAAAACCTATGTGCATACTGCATAATATATCAATAAAAATAGACTAAAGTAAAAATATGGTAGGTACTTATGCACTTATCAAGGGCCCCACTAGCCGAAGCCCTAAGTTCGTAGGACCATAACAGTAACTTTGTGCTCACAGTGGGTTCAATTCCCGCCCTATTTGTGAACGCACCCATGAGACAGGAGAAAATCCTAGTATTTTTTAAATAAAAAAAACCTATGAAATACAATATGACTTTGTATTTTTTTCTATGTGGGGGCCACACTAACGAAAAATGCCGTTAGTTTTCGCTATAATGGACTTTAAAATGTTCGTATAAACGTACATCTTCGCGGAACGGAATTTCTCGTGAGTTTGGCCTCAATATGACATTTTATTGTTTTTTTGCGGAGGCCACACTAACGATAAATGGCGTTAATTATCGCAATAATGGATAGACCGTTGGCGGCTAAAAATATCTCTAACCTTCCATCTCTCCCTCCAGGTGGTGACAGTGTACCCTCTAGTAGCGTTCATGCTTCGTTCAGAAACGCTCCTGCTGCTGCCCGTGAAGTCCTCCCGGGTCAACACCGTCATCATCAACATCGCCATCATGAGCTTGTGCATACTGGTCGCCTGCCTCTGTCCCAGCATTGGGACTATTATAAGGTAAGGAATTGTCATGAATCTAATATTAAACGCATTAACGCATGCGTAGTGAATTTTCAAAGATTTTCTTTGGAACGAATTAAAGGGGGCTCCCATAGGTACAAAAACCGTGATTTTTTAGTCGGTTTTTATAGATAATGATACCAAACCCTTCGCCCGCGAATCATACCTACTCGCATTTGACCAGTTTTTTTTTATGCTTGATGGGTTTGCTCTTGACCTCAGTCTAGGTCAGGAGTGACTAAGACAAGGTCGACGATGGAGCGAGCTTACCCAGAAGAAGCCTGTTCACTCTAACTTTGAAGAGATTAGGGTTGTATGTATTCGGAAACACAGACGCAGGCAGAGAGTTCCACTCCTTCGCTGTCCTTTTTTTATTATTATTTAACGGATTTTCTTTTATTCTCAGATACACCGGCGCCATAAGCGGTCTAGTCCACATCTTCCTCCTCCCGTCGCTCCTTCAGCTCCGCTCTCTCCAGCTACGTCACCAGTCTCGCTGGTGGAAGACCCTGTTCTACTGCTCCATCATAGTGCTAGGAGCTGCCAACTTGTTCATGCAGTTCTTTATCAACGAGTAGAAGAATATGAAGAATGGTGTGAGATACATCCAGGATTATAAGATTTTGAGACCTTTGGAAGAGATTTTCGGCTAGTTTTGGCTTCAGTGGCTAGTTTTGGCTTCTGAAGAATTTCAAGAATGGTGTAAGACACATCCAGGATTATAATAACTTTTGGGAGTGATTTTCGGCTCACATAACAACTACAGACATCACATAGGCAGCGTGTGACAGAGATAACGCTCTACAAAGCCGAACTTCGATTATCTCTCTACCTCTAAAGGTCGATGTGCAATTATTTATCGATGTTGACATCTCACCTGTATAGAGATAACATCTGTAGTTTCTAGTCGGTTTTTCAATAAATTAAGTGCCCTACAATGACGTCTTAAAGAGGGTATATTCTGAAAGTTGGCAACGTCGCAAATAGCTGTCAAATATTAACAAGTTCTAATTAATTTAGCAATGTTACTGTATGGAAACAAGAAATATTGCTCTGTAGTGCACTAAAAAAATGATAAGGGAATGCAATAAGTAATATCGTAACACCGAATATATAGTTTTAGGCGTAAAAAAAGTATTTGGAAACCTTCCAAATGTCTTTTTTACACCTGAAACGGTGACAACATCAAATGCAGTGTTTTAATTGCATTCCTATATCAATTTTGTAGTGCACTACAGAGCCATTATTTCTTATTTTCATACAGTAAAACCAAATTAATTAAAACTTGTAAATATTTGACAGCTATTTGCGACGTTGCTAACTTTCTGGTTATGCGCCCTTAAAGCGAGAGTTCCACTGTGGGAACAAGATGGCGCTAGACGAATTGTATAGCGTTTCATACAATAAAGCAATATTTAACGGTAAAATGTATAGGAATGGTTGGGTTTTTGTTCTGTGAGAACGGTGTTAAAAAGTGTGGAAAAAATGTGGTGGTGAAGAACTTTTTTATTGTAACTAGTGAGTCGCCCCGACTTCGTACAGGTGTAATTTGTAAATAAAATATAGCATAATGCTCATAAGGTCGCTTTACAAAGGTGAAAGAATTAGAAAAAAAATACTGTAGATTTTATTTTTTGTTGTGTATCAACTACAACAAAAAATAAAATCTTTCCTCTTTATTATAATTGTGTAAATATTATAGATTTGACATAGTTTTGATGGAAACTAAATTATTGCATGAGATTGACGTAAAATTGTAAATATAAGTAATGTAATGCAATAGTAATGTTATCGTCGAATTATACTTTTTTCGATCAGGTATCGCTAAATATTATAAGTACATATCTTTTCACTATCAACTTTAAATTATTGATGTAAATAAAACGGTTTGTTAAAATTTAGCACTTAACGTATTTACTAATTAATAAACGACACGGTTATCGGCGTGAGAGAGTGGCTGAGAGATTGACTGTTTGATGACTGTCGCGAGTTTGATTCCCGCACAGAACAAATATTTGTATACTTTACAAGTAGGTATTTATGTATTTGAGAAGCGTTTGTAATCTTTGTAAACTAGTGTGGGGGCAACGATGTATTTAAAAAATCTTATTAAATTAATTACATATATCAGTGTTAACTTTATAAATAAAATAGTGTAACACGACCTAATCTTAATTATAATGCTGCGTTATATCAAAAAAGAATCTGTAAATACCAAAGTTATAAAAAATATCTAGTCATAGTTATTAGAATAAGTAAAACTAGGTAATATTAATTTAAACAACATTTATTATAAAATAATTTTCTTAGAAATACAAAATTATACACACAATCAGTGAAATTAATTGTTAAATTGACAGCTTACGTCAAAAATTTGACACCTGTCAAATAATGACAGTGATTTTAATGTAGACTGCTTACCAATTAATTACACTGGTTTAACAAATTTAAAAACGAATCGTTTCATACAAAATGTCTTTGGCCAATTGTACTTTATAAGATGAATATAAATAAATAAAAATCTCAATTTGTATATATTTGTAAATATAGATATAAATGTATATTGTGTTTTTTTCTTACAAGAACTATTTTGTTTTATTTACATCATTTTTTTTCGTGGTAAGCAGCTCATATTTTTCTTTTGTGTGGCAATTACAGTTTGGCAATAGACAGCATAGACTTAGCTGATGGACTGAGCAATGCTTGCCAAAATGGACCATACTCTAGAAAGAGAGAACATCAATTACATGCTTGTCTTTGCAAATAATTGTTTTACTCCCTTTCTAGAGGGACCAATTTTATCTGTTAGCTAGGAAAAGCGCAGTCCATCCTTTTAAATCTATGGTAGACAGGTTCTAACTTGTAAATGCTACTAGTTTTGTGACTGAGTAAGTGTAGGGGTAGTAGTGTGGGGGTTTGGCGCACTTCTAATAAGTAATTATTTCACGGGAATTTAAAATCTTAATTTTGATAAATCAGTCAATAATTTATTTCCTTATGATATTTTTTTATTGAGCACCTACTTATTATCATTATTTTGTATTTTCTTTTTATTTCAGAATGAACCAACACGCAGCAAACACCTAGTGCTACTTGCACTTTTCGATGGTAACAATAACAAAAACTCGACTGAAGTTCAAAATTTAGCCAACTCTACAAAGTTACCATATTCAAAACCAATTTTTTTTATTTAAAGATAGGTTCGTGTTTGACCACTATCTCGCCTAATGGTAAGCGAAGATGTGGTCGACGGTGAAGCACGCTTGTCTAGAAGTAACCTGTTCACTCTTGACTTGAAGACCACAAGGTTATAGCTGTCAGGAAATACAGATGCTGGCAGGGAATTCCACTCCTTAACTGTGCGTACAATAAAGGTATTGGCAAAACGCTTTGTACGCATCGGAGGGATGTCCACCATTATATCGATGGCGCATTGCCGTTCGTCTTGTAGTCCGATGATGGAAGGGGCCAGGTGGAATCAAGTTGTGCAGTTCCATCACACACTCTCCGAAATGAAACCGATAAAAAACCGACAGGCTGGCAACACGGCGACGATGTTCAAGGCTCTGGAGCTTTGAATCGACCAGAGCATCGTTACCGATTAGCCTCTTGGCATTTCATTGTCGCTTACAAATTCCAAGTGTCCAGTATCACCATCCAACCTAGAAGACCCAACAACAACTACTCCAGAGTAGGATGATACTACTTTCGAGAACCCCGGTAACTCTCCATCTTTTTTATTTGCGACTAATAAATCGTATGAACAAGAGGGTACCGACTTTCAAACAGGCGATTTCTCCGGCACTGATTTTGTTACTCTTTTTTGCTATTTGAATAAATATTTTTTAGAAATGCATGATGACGTGTTTTATTGGCTTTGACATAATTGACCGATAAATTATTTTCTAGACCCATAACGTCACTTCTGCGAGGGTTGTAATTTTTAAACGTTTATATCTTTATAATAGTAAACAGTGAAATGTTTGCTTTTATGTTAAAGTGAGGTTTAATGGTTTAGTTTCAATATTATCAATTTATTTTTTTAGTCAAGTAAAACTATACAATTTAATAGGATGTTCAATTTTCAAACGCTTCTCCTGAAAAAACACGTCAGATACATAAGTGACGATATAGCACCGTAGGTGCGATATAAAATAGTGTAACACGACCTAATCTTAATTATAATGCTGCGTTATATCAAAAAAGAATCTGTAAATACCAAAGTTATAAAAAATATCTAGTCATAGTTATTAGAATAAGTAAAACTAGGTAATATTAATTTAAACAACATTTATTATAAAATAATTTTCTTAGAAATACAAAATTATACACACAATCAGTGAAATTAATTGTTAAATTGACAGCTTACGTCAAAAATTTGACACCTGTCAAATAATGACAGTGATTTTAATGTAGACTGCTTACCAATTAATTACACTGGTTTAACAAATTTAAAAACGAATCGTTTCATACAAAATGTCTTTGGCCAATTGTACTTTATAAGATGAATATAAATAAATAAAAATCTCAATTTGTATATATTTGTAAATATAGATATAAATGTATATTGTGTTTTTTTCTTACAAGAACTATTTTGTTTTATTTACATCATTTTTTTTCGTGGTAAGCAGCTCATATTTTTCTTTTGTGTGGCAATTACAGTTTGGCAATAGACAGCATAGACTTAGCTGATGGACTGAGCAATGCTTGCCAAAATGGACCATACTCTAGAAAGAGAGAACATCAATTACATGCTTGTCTTTGCAAATAATTGTTTTACTCCCTTTCTAGAGGGACCAATTTTATCTGTTAGCTAGGAAAAGCGCAGTCCATCCTTTTAAATCTATGGTAGACAGGTTCTAACTTGTAAATGCTACTAGTTTTGTGACTGAGTTGAAAAGTCAACTGTTTTAAAATCATCTGTCGAGCGGAAAATTACCTTAAAAAAATATATTATTCATCAGAATATTTTTTTACAGTAGACAAATGATTATTTTTACTATTTCAGCAAATACTTTTTTTGACTGTACGCTTGTGCTAATATACTAAAAGATATACGTTTTATGGCTTCTAACATTCCCTCAACAAAAGACATCATAAAATGAGCAAAAAAAAAAAAAAAAACAGATAAAATATACGTAGTTATTTCTTAACAGTTAAATATTATGTATGTAACACTCCATAAGGAACTTAGATTATTTTAACTTTTAAAGTAATTAAATGGCAAATTATTATATCACTCACAATCAAGGGCGTAATGGCCATTATTTTATTGACCTAGGAAATGCCTACAAAGGAACAGTTTTAACTGAACATAGTTACATTTTTATCAATAACTATACTTTCCTTACACCTGATTGAAATATTGAAAATTTTCTTTATTATGAAAAAATGACAAAAATCATAACAAACATGGGTAGGTATCTCAATTTTACAGATTTAAGCCCGAACCTCCTTTTTTCGAAGTCGTTTAGAAACCATTGTATTTATTTGTTGATCATTTGAAGATGCAATGGCATAACATTTATTTTGCAAATGGGATTTTGATCCAAATTAACTTTGGAAAGTATGATAACACTATCGACTCCGATTATATAAAAATCCAGATCCGTAGATCTGGATTTTTTCTCATAAACTCATCTTTCAAAAAAAAATAACTTCAGTTTCAAACAGTCGGATGTAGCTAGCCAATTATAACAAAAACTCAATAACATTTTTAACACATTACCTTCCGCAATCGGGTAACAATTAGACATTTTATTCACTCATTTATGTGATAACAGTGGGTGCGTCACGTCCAGTGTACTTCTGTAGCTCAGAAATCTGTAGCGCGACATCTATGAGAGGTTTCAACATTACTTGAGCGTCGCCCAACACGTTCTTAGCCTCGTACGAGTCTATGTATAATCTGGAATAGAAAATTAGCGATTTTTTAGACAAAACATTTACAGCCTTACTAAAAAAACTTAAACATCTGTTGAACACTTGTCTAAAAAAAGTGTGACTGCAAAACGGACCTTATTTCAACGTCATAATCTGTCATTTTTTTAGACAAGTGTTCAAACGTCTGGTTTAAAAGTTTTTTTGGTACGACGGATAGGTTTTTAGCGTGGCAAAATCATCAAAAGAGTCCTCCCACCCAGGGCAGGGCAGGGCAGGAGGGACTGTCAGACTTGTACTGACTAAATTCCATGGTGTCCTTCAATAGCCCTTCAGGGGTCACGGTAGCTCTTTAGACCCGCGACCCCGGCAGTAAAACTTTTAGGTTGAAGTGATTTTTCATATTGGGAGGAGAAAAGATCATCATCATCTTTTAAGACGTAGGATGTCCACTGCTGAACATAGGCCTCCCCTCTACATTTCCAATAGGACCGGTTGGAAGTGGCTTACATCCAGCAAGATCTTGTGATCTTCATAAGATCATCTGTCCACCTTGTGGGTGGACGGCATACGCTGCGCTTGCCGGTGAGTGGTCTATATTCGAGAACCTTACGGCCCCTACCGCTTACTAGTTTTGTTGACAAAAGATCGGAGGTGGAAAAATCGTGGAGGAACGGAGAGCACTGTCTGACGTGTACTGATTAAAAGCCATCCTATATCTTCAATTGCCTTTTCTATTTCAGGGTCTTGGTAATCTCCTAAGACATTTCTGTAACCGCAGCTCGCGGGCCCCGTCTTTAATGTTGAAAACTTCATAAGGCGCGTGTGGAACACTACGCGCAGTCGACTCAGGCCTGGCCCTTATCGGACGGTGAGCTACACATTACTTACCGTCCGCAAGCCTGCGTCTACGGTAGCTGGTAATCACAGGCGATCTTGCAGTGGCTGGAGTGTAGAAGGAAGATGGCCATCTGGCATACCATGGGCTATATTTCGTACTAATACTACAGAATACAAAGTGATATTTAAGTAACATACCTAACGGTAGCTCCTGAGCTGCCTGTACCGCTAAGTCGCAAGACGATACGGGAACCATCTTCGAAGATTATGCGAAGACCCTGCAAAAATACCGTGACAAAATTTATTTTTCACTTCAGTAGCTCAAACATGTAGGTTTTGCTGCCTGAAATCAGTGAGCAAAATGCGATTTTGCTCACTGAGTGAGACAAAGTAACTTTTTAATTTTTGTTTTCAGAAAGCCGCGAATATCTTATTCAGCCTTGTATTAATCATACAATTCGAAACATAAAATGTACACTTCATCTCTTTCGCGCTATTAGAAAGAGAGAGGGACAAAGACCAGCCCTTACGAAATTCCGATTTTGAATTCGATCTCAAAGACAAACACGCTCGGTTTGTACTAAATAAAGAAATTTTGCAATGTCTTAGTGTAATTTATTGAATTTTTAACTTATATGTATACGTAGTATTTGAACGAAAATAAGTATTTACTGCAAATAAAACTGATATTTAACCTGTAAATATTTATTTCTAGTTTCAATAATGTTACGTAAATATTTTGAATAATAAAATATCATGGGTGCCATAATTTCCGAACACGCCTTAATTTAAATAAAAGAGCGGGAATAAAATTTCGTGGCTGGCGTAAAGAGTTGAATAAGTTAATAGTTATTTCAATCTATTCCTGTTTATTATTTTATCTCCTAAAGTGTTCTCGCTGCTGAAGTGAAAAGTTATGTGTGTTACACGAGAGCAAAGTTTTTTACATCTCGTGCCTTTGAATCCCTCGCCACACTCAGGATTCAACTTTAGAATCACTCGCTACGCTCGTGATTCAATCGTTGAATCCTTCGCTTGCTCTGGATTCAAAATCAGCACTCGCAGCAAAAAACGACTTTGCTCTCTTGTTGCACAAATAACTATTTCACTTCAGAAGCTCAAACATGTAGGTTTTGCTGCCTGAAATCAGTGAGCAAAATGCGATTTTGCTCACTGAGTGAGACAATAGTATATTTTGCAACTAGTGAATAAAGTGCGGATTTAAAGCGAGGGCCATTATATGAATCACGAGCAAGCGAAGGATTTTAATGACTGAATCACGACCGTAGGGAGTGATTCATGATGATTGAATCACGAGCGGAGCGAGTGATTCAAATATTTAAATCCTGAGCGACGCGAGTGATTCAGGCCCTCGATTTAAATCCGTTTTATTCAAGAGTTGTAAACGATACTTTATACCATGACTACGAGAAAAAGAAAGATTTGAGCGATAATATACACCGTGTTCCGGACGATATACATAAACTTCGACCAGATGTTCAAACCACGGAAGTAAGCATTTTTCATTATGGACACATTAATAAATTCTTATTTTTTATTTTTTGTTAATTTTCATACAAACTAAATACCTAGACGTAAATAACCCGATATGCATGCCTCTTTATCCGAATTGGCAACGTCATTCATAACATTTGGCGGGCTGAAACAAATGAAATGCAAATAGTATTTGATAGATTTCAAATTAAGATACTTTCTCACTGCATAGCTCAATTAAATTTCATTAAATGAAATTACAAATATCTTTGTAACGAAGCCTTTTTAAGTACTACTTCCTTTGTTGGATTTGATTTGTAAAAGCCATAGAAGTATTTGCTAAAGTTTATGGATAACGTGAAGAACACGGTGTATATGTAACGAAAAAAAGAAGTTTTTTTTTAAATTAATACTGCTCCACACACACGTGGGTGCGTTTCCAAACATCTAAATTCACAATACACAAACACCCACACCCGAAACAAATAATTGTAGATCATAGTACGAATATTTGCTCCGTGCGGGAATCGAACCCGCTTCACGTAACGAAGTAGTCCAATCGCTCAGTCAACAAATTAACATTAAAATCGGAACAATGACTTAAATTAAGAGTAATATTTTCCTAATAACACGGGGGTCGACCGCATCAATGTGTTCTAAATTCAAACACCAAAACAGTGAGTAAAAGAGCTTTTTATTCACTGTTTTCAGTGAGTAAAAGTAACTTTTTAGAGTAGGAATGGTATAAAGTAACTTTTTAATTTTTGTTTTGAGAAAGCCGCGAATATCTTATTCAGCCTCGGGCTAATCATACAATTCGAAACATTTACACTCCATCGCTTTCCCGCTATTAGAAAGAGAGAGGGACAAAGACCAGCCCTTTCGAAATTCCGATTTTGAATTCGACCTCAAAGACAAACACGCTCGGTTTGTACTAACTAAAGAAATTTTGCAAAAAGATAATTATGTCTTAGTGTAATTTATTGAATTTTTAACTTATATGTATACGTTGTCATCATCATCATCATCAGCCCATAAATGTTCCCACTGCTGGGACACAGGCCTCCTCTCTGTGAGAGGGAGTGGGCCGTAATCTACCACGCGGGCCCAGTGCGGATTGGTAGATGTCACGTGTCTTCGAATTTTTGGTTCTAGGACATGCCGGTTTCCTCACGATGTTTTCCTTCACCGTTTTGAGAGCAGTGGTGATGAAATAAATTACACAAATTAATGCGCATGACGGGGTTCGAACCTACGACCTACAACTCATAAGTCGAGGCCGATACCACTGGGCCACCACTGCTGCTGTATACGTAGTATTTAAACGAAAATAATTATTTACTGCAAATAAAAATGATATTTAACCTGTTAATAGGTATTTATTTCTAGTTTCAATAATGTTACGTTAATATTTTGAATAATAAAATATCATGGGTGCTATAATTTCCAAACACGCCTTAGTTTAAATAAAAGAGCGGGAATAAAATTTCGTGGCTGGCGTAAAGAGTTGAATAAGTTAATAGTTATTTCAATCTATTCCTGTTTATTATTTTATCTCCTAAAGTGTTCTCGCTGCTGAAGTGAAAAGTTATGTGTGGTACTGACACAAGAGCAAAGTTTTTTGCATCTCGTGCCTTTGAATCCCTCGCCACACTCAGGATTCAAATTTAGAATCACTCGCTACGCTCGTGATTCAATTGTTGAATCCTTCGCTTGCTCAGGATTCAAAATCAGCACTCGCAGCAAAAAACGACTTTGCTCTCTTGTTGCACAAATAACTATTTAAAAAATGCATAAGTCTTTTTACCATGGAATGGAATGGAGTGGAGTGGGGTGGAGGGTCAAAAATCGCTTAAACCTGTTTTTTTTTACTTGCTATCGTTAAGCAAATGTTTTCCGACCTTCACTTGTTTTACCGATTTGTCCAACTGATTCCCACAAGTAGGATAAATCGGTAAAAGAACAAGAGAACCATTTTAATTCGGTCGCATTGAACAGTGTGGTGTCGCGACGATTACTTTTGTTGAGTGTATACAGTAACTTCGTTCCATCCGGGTGTCCCTTGACACCTCTCAAGTTTTTTTTATCTGTTTTACGGATTGGTTTATTTATAATCTATCTCGCAAAAAAAAATATTGACTATTAACAAAAAATAAAATGAACTGCAGCAAATCATTTTGCCGAGACCAACAGCTTTACGTGCTTTCCGAGACACGGAGGAAACTCACTATGACAGATGGTCACCCATCCACAGACCAACCTCGACAAGCGCGGCTTAACCCGGAAGATTGGCCTGTGCGGCTGTAATTATTTAGCCGCGAGCTCCTCTAGACAACTGCTTTAAAAAAAGGCAGCATGCAAATAGATTTATTTTACCTGTTTCATAGCCACGCTCTGATCAATAGGATCCATATAAGAGAAGTTATCAGCCAGCTTCACCACGTAAGTCTTCCCACCGCTGGAGTGAGACGAGCCCACGAACCCGGGAGATGTGATCTTCTTCTCCAAGGTCTGCATCATCTCGTTGCAAGGGTCGCTTGCGCATTCCTCGTAGTCGTATCTGGTGAGAAAATGGAGTCAGCATTGTGTCTTGTGAACAAGGAGTCTAAAAAGTTCATAATATAGCCGGCGAGACGGAGTGGGAAGCGGTCGCCTCCTTCTGCGAAGCAGTCATGCTCGTGAAGGAGGAGGCGGGCCGCGTGAGGGAGAGGTCAGCGTTCACTTCACGATCCAACCACCGCGGGAGACGCTAACGACAACGACGTCGCGGGGCGATTTCAATATCGATGGACATCGATATCGACAAAAACTTTCTTGTTAAGGAAATAAAATCATCAGATCCTTTCGCCTTGGGTTGAGCAAAAGCAACGACCATTTATATCTAGACGCCTCATGCACGATCTGACTAACGAAAATTTTCTGCCAAGTCGCGACGTGCAAGTCGGACGGGGTACTGCGTTCTGATTGGCTAACTCAAGGTCAGTGCGACGAGGGGACTCACAAGAGTAGTCGAAACTAATACGACCTTAAGACTTTTTTGCCTAATGTGTTGACAGACATCGGTCGCCTATGATTAGGAGTCTAGATATAAATGGTCGTTGAGCAAAAGGGACTCTCATCATACTGAATAAAAATTCACAATGTGTTCCTCGGTTGCCTTTTGCGCTCCAAGGCCACGGAACCCTTTTAAGACAATCCTGCGATCCTATCCACCAAGTTTTACTCCCGGTCGGAGGATCTTCTATAATATCACCAAAATAATGTCTGGACTTTAAAAGACACAGTGACCTCTGAGTTTGTTTCAGCTGTTTCTTTTCAGAGTAGTCAGGTACGAAAAACCGTTCATCTAGTTTGTAAAAAGACGACTTGTAAGTGTTTATAATAACCTACTTGCAAAAATAAATATCATTCCATTTCATTTCTCTTTTTTAGGGTCAATGAAAACCTCCACAAACATTTTTAGCTAAACCTTACCTGGTGAAGTAATTCCTGCCGAATTGCCCCCAGTGTTGCTTCAGGATGTCTTCAACGGACAGTCCAGTAGCAGCCAGGACTGACAGCCACGCTAACGCGGCCCACAGTCCATCCTTCTCCCGGATGTGATCTGAACCTGTTCCGAAGCTCTCTTCTCCACAAAGGGAGAGACGACCAGCGTCCATCAGGTTGCCGAAGTATTTCCACCCTGGAAAAGCCGTTTGAGTGACGATTTTGATGGAAAATGGATATGTAAACCTCATCATCTGCCTAACCTTTTCCCAACTATATTGGGGCCGGCTTCCAGTCGAACCGGATGCAGCTGAATATCAGTATTTTACATGGAGCGACTGCCTATCGGACCTCCACAACCTAGTAACTGGGTAATACGATACCCCCATGGTAAGACTGGTTGTCAGACTTTTAGATCTTCTGACTAACAGTAACGAATGTCAAAGATGTCTACAAATGACAGCCGGGACCAACGGCTTTACGTGCTTTCCGAGGGACAGAGCAAACTCGCTATGACAGATGGTCACCCATCCACAGAACAACCCTCGGCAAGCGCGGCTTAAACCGGAACATCGACCTGTGAGGCTGTAATTATTTAGCCACGAGCTCCTTGATATTTAAACTTCAAAAACGAATAAATTTCCAATAAGTTACTGAGCAGTGGTGGCTCAGTGGTATCGGCCCCAACTTGTAGGTCATGGGTTCGAACGAAGACAATGTGACATCTACCAACCCGTACTGGGTCAGCGTGGTGGGTTATGGCCAACTCCCTCTTACAGGGAGCAGGTCTGTGTCCCAGCAGTGGGAACCTTATAGGTTAATGATGATGATGAAGTCATTAATAAGTATTTCCTCTTTACAAAGTTGCTGCACTCTTTGAAATTTCTCCTGTAGGTACGTATACACTATACACAAACAATCATACCGAAACAATTTCTTGTAGATCTTATATCTACCCAATTCCTTCGGTTACCCTTTGCGTTTCAGGTCCACAGTACCCTTTCAAGACAATCCCGGGACCCTGGCAGGAGTTTGGCCTTATCAGTTTGCTGACAGCTTCTTGAGGCTCGCGTGGAACACTCTTACGACTGGGACCCAGACCTTGGTCGGACGGCGAGCTACCCATATGACCTCTAGAGCAAAGATTCACTTACCAGTAGGCACTTCAAACATCTCATGTCCAGTGGCAGCCGCCACTCTGTCCACGGCGGCGGCGGTAGGCATGGACCGCGCGTACCCTCTGACCCCGGTACGACGGAAGTAAGGGATGTGCTGCAAGTTGTTGGCGAGGACTGCCAGCGAGTCTGATGGGGTCACGAAGAAGGCGTCGCGACCGATTATCATGTTGCGGTCGCCTGGGGAAGGAATTGTTAGGTATTGAATGATTGCTTAGCTTAGAAGGATGCCTAATATGTAACTGTAACTACACATATAACAGTTCCCCGTGGTTTCACCAATGATTTTTAATAGTTATTTGTTATACAAGAGTGCAAAGTTGCTTTTTAACCGCGTGCTCAATATTGTTGACCGAGCAAGCGAAGGATTCTAAAATTGAATCACGAGAGCAACGAGTGATTCAAAAATTAGTATCCTGAGCGGTAGCGACGG
The DNA here is from genome assembly GCA_950005045.1 of Agrotis exclamationis. NCBI lineage: Eukaryota > Metazoa > Arthropoda > Insecta > Lepidoptera > Noctuidae > Agrotis > Agrotis exclamationis. Next base: position 3,107,680 of record OX465433.1, on the reverse strand, counting down.
AATCAAAAGAGCACAAGGTTGAAAAATCTTTGCACTCGAGTGCAACACGTAACTTTCCATCCCACCTCAGTCGAGGAAATGACTAAATGCAAAAAAACAATACATGTATATTGTATAATCACAAGATAGGTACTTTTATTTCAGTTTAGGTATTAACGAGGGAATTAAGTTAAGAATCCTTAGCGTAGCGAGGGATTCAAGTTAGACCGAGGCAACCAAAGAGATTTAAAAGAACTATAGAGCGGGCATTGGGAATATTGTCATACAAAAATGTTGATGTCGGGCGTCAGTAGCGCTATCTAGCGTTGTATAGCAAAACCACGTATTAAAATAATTCATCAGAATATATTTCATCCATTACACAATAGATGGCAGAACTGAGCATCTTGTGATAGGGGTGCAACATTTTAGAATGGCACAATTATCGATGCATAAACATCGATAAAGTTAACTAGGATTTAAATATTAGAAAAAAATTAAAAAGTGTGTAAGGGCAGAACAGAAATTAAATTATTAGTTATTAATACGATCCTATATTATCAATTTGACGATTATGTTCAACAGTATTGTTATTAATCTATCGTCATTAACTTAGTTAATGAACAACATAAAAAATGTATTTTTTCGCTCGTATGATTTGATGAAAACAATTTGATGAAAACGATTTTATTCTTCCCATGTCATAAAATGATCCTAACATTAAATGTGTCAAACGGCATGAAAATAAATGTTTTAATTAATTTTTGTGGACAGCTCGCCCTTGAACAAAATAAAAATGTTTCAAAAGGGAGCTAGTCTCCTAAAAAAGTTTTTCCGTAAGTATCTCTTTCATTCATAAACAAGTCAGTATACGAAATTAATCATTTGGTATTTTAATTACTCTTCGACTTAATATATATCGATAACACATATCGATAAACAGACAACTCTAATTCTTTAGCATATTGTCGTACAGCTACTGAGCAACAGATGGCGTTTATTTAAAAAATGCAAGAGTTCTAGAATAATATCAGACAAACTCTTAAAAACCAGGTAAAAATAAAAAAATATTAAGGAAAACAAATTGATTTCAAGTCCACATGTTTTCTTATATCTTGATTTGCAGTTACGCAAAGCGCAACTAGGCATATTTTCCTATAATAGTCCAACGAAGTTTGAATTTTGACGCACGGTCACACGACCTGTCAGGCGGACGTCTCAAACTAGACTGGTCGAGTTTTTACCGAGTGGTAAAAATTTGTGGATCACAACTTTCTTCGTGATGTCCCGTCTATTGCTCGTATATAGTTTAATGTCTTTGGAGGCAACGCAGCTTTATATGCGAGGTAATAAAATCGATTTTTGAAATTTGATGTGGTACGACAACCTTCGAACGTAAAGTTGGCACCACTGCAAGCGATCAGCTGTTGCGGTCACCGGCCGCCATTACTGCTACAACTCTTTAGTGCACACGATGTTTTAAATTCAATTTACTTTAATCCTCTTGAGGATAAAAACAGCTTTTGTGCTCAGATATCGAAGAGTAAAGATACTCTTTCCGAGATGGGGGGGTGAAAAAGTAATTCCGGGATTTGGGGCATATCGACTTTATTCTTTCGCTGTATGAAATCAGTGTAAGTACTAAGTAAATGAATAACTCTACCTATGATGATTAAATTCAGTAGGCTCCATCCTTTTTACCGACTTTTAAGAAGAAGGACGTGCCATGTTAGTATGGTTTTTTTTACATGATAATATCATCAAATGAGTCCTCCCACCCAGGGCAGGACGGGAGGGACTGTCAGACTTGTTCCGATTAAAATTCACGGTGTCCTTCAATAGCCCTTTAAGTTCCGGGGTCACGGTAGCTCGTCAGTCCTGCAATCCCGGCAGGCTTTGGGCTTCTAAGGGGACCCCGTCATTGTGCTGACAGCTCTTTGAGGCGCGCGTGGAACACAACGCGCCGACGACCCGGGCATGGTCCATGATCAGACAGCGAGTCGCCCATTACTCGCCGTCCGCATGCCCGCTACGTTGACCGGAAATCGTCCCGCGACGTCCGTTGCCGTAGGCGTCTTTCGAGATGTTCGTATGGTAGAAAAAATAAATAAACTCACCATCCCCATCAAAAGCAGCTCCCAGGTCGTAGTCGCCAGCCTTCACGGCGGTGACCAGGTCAGCAGCATACGTGAGGTTGGGGTCCGGGTGAGCGCCGCCAAAGTCCTCCAGCGGGACGATACGACGCACGTTGCCTTCCTTAGCACCCAGCTCGTCCAGGAATATGCGCTTTACGTAGGGACCCGTTACTGGAGAAAAAGGGGATAATGTTTATTTCGTGTTTTGTAATTGTAAGACTAGACTAGTGAATCTAGAATGCCATTCGATAGTATTGCTAATAAGGATCAGATTCTGGGAAGTAATCATTTACGGCAAAATTAAGGAAAACGTAAACCTTATAGTTTCGGATATAGCCATCCACCCCCAGTCGAAAAATTCACCCTGTATTGTATACAAGGAAAAGGTAAAGACTGACTGTCTCATTTATCAATGCACAGCTGAAACAACTGAACGGGGCGAAAAGTGAATTAATTTGATATATCAACGCACAGCCGGAACCACTGGACCTAGAAACTTGCAATTTTGCATATACAGTGTGGGAATCATAGTAGTATGATTCCCACACTGTATAATCAAAAGAAGAATTTTGGGAATTTCAATCCCTAAAGCGATAAAATAAGGGATGAAAGTTTTTATGAAAGTGAACAGTTATTAGTTAGTTTGACTGGCCTGTTGGTCTAGTGGTTAGTGACCCTGACTGCTATGCCGGAGGTCGTGGGTTCGATTCCCACCCAGGACAAATGTTTGTGTGATGAGCACGATCATTTGTTCTGTGTCTGGGTGTAATTTATCTATAATATGTATGTATTTAGAAATATTTAAGTATGTTTATCAGTTGTCTAGTACCCATAACACAAGCTCTGCTTAGCTTGGGACTAGATGGCGTTGTGTGATAGTTGTGGAATATTATATTATTATTAGTTATCGAAATCGACGCAGGCGAAGCCTAAACATTAGCTAGTTCTATAATAATTATTCCGATTTAGAATGAATTAAAAATGATGATAATATCAGTCTGGTATTTTCTTTCAATAAATGTTCAATGAGATTACAATATTTAAAAACCATCTACAAATTTAATGAATTAGCACTATGCCTGGAATATCAATATATCAAAAATGATCGATTCCAGACGCCTGGAATATCTGATTTTATGACAAAATCGGGCCCTTCCTTCAGGTACCTCAAGTTAGCAAAAAATAAATTAGGTCAATGATCTACTGATATAAAACAAATGTTTACCAAAAATACTTTATCAAACCACGCGTGATAATGCATGCAATAGGTCTGTGGTAAACAAATGATTCCGGTTGGAACTTGGCTGATACCTATTATAGGTGACCGCTAACATAGGGTCAATGCCTATACACTATGTGCGAAGTCGAGCAGCGCGCAACTAATGGGGGATCTCGCGGAGTGACGTACGTGTCAAGATGAATCTGCACCACAACCTTTTTATTAAGTGTTATCGGTAAAAAATGACAATTTACATAAAATCGGGGTTTTTTAAAGTTAAATTACTACAAATTGGCACGAAATTATTAAAAACTGATTTGAGTACCGCATTAAGCATCTCTTTATATTGTATTTGTATAGAATAAAAATTGAAAAACTTTATTAAATATCAAAATGAAAGCTTATTTTGAACTCATATTTCTGAGATTATACGGGAAGACTGAATTTCGGAATGAAATAATGAATCAACACTGAATGAGTCTTAGAAGCCTCGGAAAGTAAAGGACTATTGAAGGAAACCGTGGATTTTTGTCAGTACAAGTCTGCGGTACCTCTCGCCCTGCCCGGGGTGGGAGGACTCATTTGATGATAAAAAAGATCATAGCGTACAATGAGCATTTATCGGAGAATTTGGGATACTTGCCAAACACAAACCTAACAAATTGCAGTTTTAAAAATCGGAAACCCCAACGATTAAGAAAAGAGAGAGGTTTTTTTTGAGGTATAAAAACCATCAAATGAATCCTCCCGCCCTGCGTAAAGCGGATAGAACTGTCACTAACTAAAACTCTGCTCTGTTCATTCGGTTGCTCTTTGCGTTCCAGAGCCGCGGCATCCTGCATCGACAGTCCCGCGACCCCAGCAGGCTTTGGTCCTCTACGTGAACTGACCCTTATTTTTTAGCGTGGTAAAATCATCAAGTGAGTCTTCCCAACCAGGGCAGGGCAGGACTGACTGTCAGATTTGTACTGACTTAAATCCACGGTGTCTTTCAATAGCCCTTTACGTTCCAGGGTCACGGCTACCTGATGAGACAGTCCCGCGACCCCGGGTGAACTGATCCTTAAGTTCACTTTTGCTCAACAAAGCTGATATTAAAAAAAAAACTTACCTCCATTCATAGAATCAATGAGCACATTGAACGGTTTCCTCTGCTCGGAGCCTTGTATGAGGCTCTTGATCTTGTCGAAGTCAAAGATCTCCTTCATGAACGCGAGGTAGTCATTCACGGAGTCTATTACTTCCACTGTGAACTTCTGACCGTCGATCTGCGGAGAAAATAATTACTTTTATGGGTTTGTTTATGTGATTTCGGTCTTGTAAATCGAATTTGATTGGAAAAATTGTTGGATTTGTGATATGGTAATCTTATCTTCATCATCATCATCCACAGCCCGTCTTCACCCACTGCTGGGTATAGGCCTCTCTTTGTTTGTGCCAAGCTCCACGGTCTTGCGCCAGCCTCATCCAGGACACTCCCGCAATGGCAACAATGTCGTCTGCCCATCTCGCCGCCGAATCTTATCTTACTTATACATAAACGCAAAAAATCTAGGGATATCGGGAAAACACAGATAATTAAATAAGAAAATGTCTATGATATTTCTCAAAGTTACCGTATAAGAATAGGGGTTTTTCAAAAACTTTATGCTTTAGTAAGGTTTTGGGGACACCCTGAAGTTCGATTTGGTTAGGTGCCTTTATATCCTGCTAACAGAAATAGGAGCCCCGCGAAACGGGGATTGGTCAACCAATCTCAAATGGGTATAATGGTGTTATAATCAATAGGTTATAAAAACCTAGAAGAAAAGTGTCACCCAGATCAGGACAGAGACCCTCGGGACACCCAGGACTTACACAGATGTTCTCCACAGACCAAAGAACCTGATCAACTTATGGAGGGAGGTGGGCTGGTTGGAATAAGCCACCAAAGGCCACTATGGCCCACGCACAATGGTCCACATGAAGGACTAAGTGCGGAAACCATAACCCCTAACATAGAAAAACCTAGAAAATCTACATAACAAAGTTTATTTCAACTTCAATCAATTCAATTTTTACTTCTTTTAACCAGTATTTTTTATACTCACATCATAATTGCTAACTCCAATCTTATTGATGTCACAGACAATATCAGGGACAATCTTGTACTGCTTTATGGCGGTGGTCAGAGCGTAGATCTTATTGGTCGTGCCGTCGGGAGCGGGGCCTCCGTTGGCGCAATTGAACTTGATGCCGAAGTCGTTGTCTATGCCACCAGGGTTATGGGATGCTGTGAGGACGATTCCACCTGGAAGGAAAATGAGAAGATAGTTAATGCAGTTAGCAGAATTCGTTTGTAAATCTTTTTAATAGCATGTAAAAAGGCGCAATGTAAAAAAGTGTAGGCCAGAGTAACTCGAAGTCATGCTATTTAACTATATCAGGCCCTATAGCCAAACAGCAGACGACAATCGTTATCGCTAAGCAATCGCTAATACATTTACAACTTCATATCCCAGCGCATAAAGTTGAAAATCTATTGAAGGTATTAGATCGTTTTCGTTTGTTTCGTTCGTTACCGCTCAGCAGTCTTTAATATATTTTCAACTTTATTTGCTAGCGTATAAAGTTGAAAATGTATTGGGAATAGGAATATATTTTGGTAGTAAGTACATAAGTTTGAGAAGCGTAATAAATATAATTCCACATTTTAAATCTATACTAGTATTACAAAGCTGAAGTTTTTCTGTTTGTTTCGTTGAACGCGCTTTTCAGGAACTTGCGTCTAACTTGAGATATTTGCGATTTTAATTTTATATGTATAAAAATTTCTATAATTATGAGATTATTATTATGTTTTCATATAAAAGGAGATATTTTGATAAAGATAAAACAAACTCTATTTCAAAACATAATTATATTAAAACTATCCACTTTTGAATAGGAGTTACTTCTAGACATTTGTTCATTATAACAGGGTCAATTAAAAATATCCATTTTGAAGGGTTTTGGAAATACTTTGTCCCAGTATGTGGTTATTGTCAATATTTTCTCGTTCAATAATCTAATTATAACGAACATATTTACTTAGTTAATTTTATCTCCCATTTATGCCGATAGTTAAGTACCGATATTGTTTATTAATTTTATTCAAGGCTACTATTTATCAAAAGTAATTACGATCTAGTAAAATATAAACAGTAAATGGCAATCATCTTATTTATTATCTAATGGCATAATCAACTTAACGCCTTCACTACTGAGGCTCAGGCCTCCTGTGAGGATTAGGAATGAGCCTAATGTTATCCTCCACTTGGTCCGAATTCCGGTTAATAGGTATCGAGCCTCGATCTAAAAATTCAGAATTCTCCATCCGAGAATCTAGAACTAGCGGGCATTTTGAGGAGAAATGTGTGATGGTATTATTTATGGCGAAAATCAAGCTAAACAAAAAAAAACATGTGCAAATTACTATTTTTTAAGAGAGATTATTATTTAAGAGGGTGCAAGTGTTAGAAAAGCGTGATCACACCTTCACCTTTCAACGGCGGATCCAGGGGGGGGGTCATGGGGGTCATGACCCCCCCCTGGGCGACAGGCTGGGTCATGCAACGACCGGCAAACAGCAATTTTATCTAATTTTATTTATAAACATAAATAAATTATATGGGAAGATGCACATAATCATAATATTACAATTCTGTGTTGTTATTGGTTATAATATTATAGTTTAAAAGTGCAAAACATCGAATAAAATCATTCAAGTTTGCCGCGCAGCGTGGCCGCTCTGTGCTTATTGTCCTATCACGTCGCATGGCGGGCGCACCAGCGAGCAGCACGAGGCAACCCCTCTCCGCGCGCCCGCAAGTTTTTATTGTTCTTCAGTGTGCTAAAAATATATAAGTACCTAATTTTCACCTCACACGCTCGGAAAGATTCTATTCCTCGTTCAACTCGCTTCACTCGCGGTTCAATCTTAACCTTCGCTCGCTCCAAAAAACAACTTTACAGCCTTGCCCAAATAACTATTTCAGAGGTGAAATAGTTATTTGGGCAAGGCTGTAAAGTTGGACAGGCTCGGAAAGATTTGTCATTCGAAATCTGAGCGCAAAACTCCATTTTGCGCGCTAGCGCAAAATTGTTTTCAAAATTCGAACACGTCTTCTATTCAATTATTTTCTACACTCAGGCGAGCTGTCCCCACTGCGTTTCCTCGCTGTGTGAGGTGAAAAGTTGTGTGTTGCGCTCAGCAGCAAAGTTATTCTGCGTCTCGTACCTTTGAAAACTTCGTTACGCTCAGGATTCAATTCAAATACTAGCGCCAAAAAACAACATTGCAGCCTTGCTTAGTAGGTAAATACAGTAACTATTGTTCACAAATAGCATTATTTACTAGATTTTTCCGGTGTCTCTCCGCGATCAGGTAATTTTGCAATGGAGGACCTCATGAAATCTTATCCGTTTACCGGTTTCAACGTGAAAAATTGACAACCAACATATCTGATCGCCGGCGAATCGGCCAACCTCCTTGCCGGATTGCTGCCCTGGCATCTGGAGACGACTGCCCTCCAGCGCGTCTAATATGAGTGGCGCGTGGAGGCGCAGCGCCGCCCGGGGCGAATACCTGTTGTGCGGCGGGAAGAGCTCCGGCGTGATCTCAGGGCAGTTTGGAGGGAACGACTGTCGCAACCGAGCTCCGGGCACTCCCCAATCGCGGCGGTAGGACCCCTCTTTGAAGAGTGGCGTCACGGCGTCCTGACCTACCGCATGACGCAGGTCCTCACCGGACACGGAAGTTTTGCGAGGTACCTGTGTCGGATAAGGAGGGAAGAAACACCGGGGTGTCACCACTGCGAAGATCGCCCGGAGAACATGGTGGAGCATACGGTGCAGGACTTTCCCGCTTAGGCAGAGCACAGCCGTGTCCTCACGACGGCGGAGACCTCTCGCACCCGGTATTGGGCGAGGCCATGCTGTGGGGCGAAACGGAGTGGGAAGCGGTCGCCCCTTCTGCGAAACTGTCATGCTCGCGAAGGCGGAAGCGGGCCGCCGTAGGTAAGGGCAAGCGGGCGACGAGTAATGGGTGACTCGCTGTCCGGCCATGGACCATGCCCGGGTCGAAGGCGCGTTGTGTTCCACGCGCACCTCAAAAAGTGTGAGCATAATGACGGGCCCCCTTTAGAGGGCCATAGCCTGCCGGGGTCGCGGGACTTTTGAATTATCGTGACCCCGGAATGTAAAGGGCTATTGAAGGACACCGTAGATTTTAGTCGGTACAAGTCTGAAAGTCCCTCCCGCCCTGCCCTGGGTGGGAGGACTCATTTTTGATGACCACGATAAAAAAAGTAGTCATATCTATCCGAACTAGACTACGGAGACAATAAGCTGTCTGCGACATGGTGACCCCCCCCTGAAACAAAAGCTGGATCCGCCCTTGCCTTTATTATTGTTAAAGTTTTTTAACCGACGAAAAAAAAAGGAGGAGGTTCTCAATTCGACATGTATATTTTTTTTTTTTTTTATGTATGACCACGCATAACTTTTCCCAGCGTGGTCCGATTTCAAAAATTCTTTTTTTGTTGGAAAGAGTATATCTCAAAGTTGGTCCCATTTTAATTTCAAAACTAAAATCGGCCTCTAAGGGTAGAAAAAAAGGAATTGATTGTCAACTTTCCTACAGAATTTTCAGTTGTGAACCGATTCGTTTGAAATAAAGTTAACATATGTAGTTCTGAGGACATTACTATATAGCAGAGATGTGGAGAAGATAACATGATGGTGTCACCATCATCAGATCAACTCCAGATCCCTGTTATGTTGTGAAGTCAGTCCCAAGAGTTCCTCAACAGTTAACAACAGCTATATCGTGTTTGGACTCATTTCACTCAGTTTGATGAGAACTTTAGACCCAGCTGAGGTATCATTGTCATCGAGGGTCTGAGGATGGTGACGGAAAGCAGGGGCAAGAGGTCCTCAACAGTTAACAGCACCTATATCGTGTTTGGGCTCATTTCATTAGTCTTGATGAAAATTTTAGACCTAGCTGGAGTATAATTGTCATCGAGGGTCTGATGATGAGGACAGAAGGCAGTAGCAAGAGATCCTCAACAGTTAACAGCAACTATATCGTATTTGGGCTCATTTCATTCATCATGATAAGAACTTTAAACATAGTTGGGATTTGACAGTCGTTGACAGTCTGAGAGTGGAGTTTTTAGTTGCAAGTTACAGGTCCTCAACAGTTAATACTAATTACTGTGACGGTTACGTTGACAATGACAAAAGGGAAGACGGGTTTTTCCATGTGTTAAACACTCTAATCATGGTATACAACTAAAAAGCTAAAAATAATAACTTTTTAACAAAAAAATCAAACCGACGAAAGATTGAACTGAAAAGCTAAAAATAAATTTTGAGGCGGCGCCAAAGAAACAATCAACGAAAAGCAACCTAGCTACAATAAAATTATGCTTCGCTTCAAATAATTAATTTAGGTACATGTTTGTATGTTTGTTTGGCGCCGCCTCAAAATTTATTTTTAGCTTTTCAGTTCAATCTTTCGTCGGTTTGATTTTTTTGTTAAAAAGTTATTATAGATCCAAGTGACTGCCTATGTTCAAAACTAGGCATGATCATACAACATACGAGTACGCTCGTCTGTGAAGATTTTTGTTTGCCATGATAAACAGATCATCGAAAAATTGAATTCTTCAATTTTTCGATGATCTGTTTGGGAAACCCTATTTTCCATGCCAACGGCACTTATCAACCAATGATAAATAAAATTATCTAATTGCCAAATCATATATCATGTAGAATGAATAAATGATTATGCTGTGTCATGGTAAGTACGTTCATGCACTCATGGCCATTTTGTTATCATAGTTTTAACATCATGTATAAATTACAGACAATCGATTGATAATTAGGATGTTATAGTATTTTTATGAGTCCTTTCGTGTCTTCCGAGCGGTAGGGACTGGTTTAACACTTAGGGCGATTTTTTTTATCAATAGTCAAACTAACTTTTTTAACAAATGGCTGGCCCATAATGACTGAAAGCCACCCAGTTTCTTGGATGCGTTGAAGAGTCCCGGCTCAAAGGTATGCCGTGTTCCACGCGCGCCTCTAAGACCTGTCCACAATCTGACGGGGGCCTTAGAGGGCCAAAGCCTGCCGGGGTCGCGGGACTGTCTTATAAGGTAACCGTGACCTCGGAACGTAAAGGGCTATTGAATGATCACCGTGGATTTTAGTCAATACGAGTCTGACTGTCCCTCCCATCCCGCCCTGGATGGGAGGACTCAATTGATGATTTTACCACGTAGAAGTAGTGGGATTAAAAAAAAGCGTTTAACGGCCACGATACCTTGTTTAAATAAAGCCGCGACCTGCTTTGTAGTTCCTTAGTTATTATTTGCTGAATTATACATAGGTAACTACATTACATATACCAGGATAGTACCAAAAAGTTTAAGTCATAATAAAACTGAATTTGATAAAAAAAAACTTCAGTTTTTGTTGACCATAAGTACAAAGTTCGAGGTGAATTCGTATATTAAAACATCATCGAATTTAAATTGTAAGATACATCACGCGAATAGCACGATCACCATACGACAAAAAAAGGTTGTTCAGAATCGTAATATGTATGAATTGCGATATACCTATGCACTGTTAAAAATTATGTAATTTTACATGCAAAAAAATTACATAATCCTGTAAAATTCCCGAAAAATCTGGGAAATTTACGGGAAAATATGAAATTTTAAATAATTTTCGTCAATTTTACATTTTTTCGTTAAAATCAAATTTTTTTAATATAGTTTTACATAAAATTTATGTAATAATCACCAAGCCATGGATATTTACATAAAATCTGTAAAACTACATGGATTTTTGGGATAAATACATTTTCGTATGTATTTTTTACGATGGAAAAGGGAATTTTACATAAAATTCTCGTAATTTTACCTATTTTCCTGAAAAATACATTTTGATGTAAATTTACTTACGTCATATGTAAAATTCCAAAAAATATCAATAAAATTACAAAAAACATAGTGAAATTTCCCAACATTTCTTTAATTTTAAATATATTCTGTTGAATTTACTGTTTAAATGGTCTTTTTACTTTATAAATATGTAATAATCACTAAGAGATGGAATTTTACATAAAAACTATAAAATTACATGGAATGTTTGCGACAAATACATTTTTTTATGTGTTTTTAACAATTAAAACGGGAATTTTACAGAAAAATCTTGTAATTTTACCAACGTTTTTGTATAATACATTTTTATGTAATTTTACTTACGTCTAATGTAATATTCCGAAATATGTCCGTAAAAATACAAACAATAATATGAAATTACCAAACCTTTCTTAAATTTTACATATTTTCTGTAATTTTTCTGTTTAAATGTGTCTTTTTACATAATAGTTAAGTAATAATCACTAAGATATAGAAGTTTACATAAAATATGTAAAATTATATGGAATGTTTGCGACAAATACATTTATTATGTGTTTTTAACAATTAAAACGGGAATTTTACAGAAAAATCTTGTAATTTTACCAATGTTTTTGAATAATACATTTTTATGTAATTTTACTTACGTCTAATGTAATATTCCGAAAAATGTCCGTAAAAATACAAACAATAATATGAAATTACCAAACCTTTCTTAAATTTTACATATTTTCTGTAATTTTTCTGTTTAAATGTGTCTTTCTACATAATAATTAAGTAATAATCACTAAGAGATAGAAGTTTACATAAAACATGTAAAATTATATGGAATGTTTGCGAAAAATACATTTTTTTATGTGTTTTTAACAATTATAACGGGAATTTTACAGAACAATCTTGTAGTTTTACCAATGTTTTTGAATAATACATTGTTATGTAAATTTACTTACGTCTAATGTAATATTCCGAAAAGTGTCCGTAAAAATACAAACAATAATATAAAATTACCAAACATTTCTTAAATTTTACATATTATTTTCTGTAATTTTCTGTTTAAATTGTTTTTTACATAATAATTAAGTAATAATCACTAAGAGATAGAAGTTTACATAAAAAACGTAAAATTATATGGAATGTTTGGGACAAATACATTTTTTTTATGTGTTTTTATGAATTAAAACGGGTATCTTACATAAAAATCTCATAATTTTACCTAATTTTTTGAAAATTACATTTGTATGTAAAGTTACTCACGTCTTATGTAATATTTAAAGAATGTCAAACAAAATAAAAATAAATTACAAAAAACATTTTGAAATTTCCCAACATTTCTTTAATTTTACATTTGTATTCTGTAGAATTTACCTACTGTTTAAATGGTCTTTTTACATAATAAATATGTAAGAATCACTATGAGATAGAAGTTTACATGAAATAAGTAAAATTACATGGAATGTTTGGGACAAATACATTTTATTATGGGTTATCAACAATTAGAACGGGAATTTTACATAAAAATATCTCGCAAATTTACCAATTTTTTTAAATACATTTTTATGTAAATTTACTTACGTCATAATGTAATACCTATTCCGAAACATGTCAGTAATATTACAAACAATATTATGATATTTCCCAATACCTATCTCCTTAATTTTATACAATTTTCTGTAAATTGACTGGTTAAACGTTTTAAGTTTAACATTGTCAAACACAACATTTGTCAAAACATGGTAAGTATAGAAATAATAGAAAAATTCCTAAAAATATTTTGCCACTAAAAAAACTTACGCTGCTTTTTTTCCACTAAATTTAGTGGAAAAACCCCTAAGTTGGCACCCCTGATTCTTGAGTGCCCAACCTGAACCATAGCCCAACCCAACACTCACCATACTGACCGACATAGATTAAACTGGCCGATGTTACTTTTATTGAATCTAGTGCAACAACGCAATCATAGCTAGGTATAACGTTTATTAAACTAGGTACCTACCTATACTTAGCTTGTTTTCAGTATAATTACTTTTGTTTTATCTGAATGTTTTATTATTTCCATTTTACTTCCTGCCCCAAAATAAAAATAAATACAACTAAAACAATGCAAAAGTTGGCAGAAGACTATTTTTAAAAGCGTGGTCAATCTTTTAGGCACCTAAAATGACACAATAGTCAGATTTTATGCGTGCCAGTCAATCCATATTAAACTTTAACTCAATAGAAATAAGACCGCACCGTACTGATCGCCAAATCGTCAACGTATCCCTCTCTTGGAAGAAACAATTTTTAACTCTAAAATCATAGTGTTAAGGCCTATTACTTCGCGTCCGCGTTGTGTCTGTCTACCAACCAAACCAAACGATAAAAACGGTACGTCGGTAGAGTACGATTCAAACTTAATGGCGGCTCGGAACATCGTGCGTTCCGATGCGCAAAACGCAATTTTGGGTATCAGCGGGGTGTAGACGGGCGGGGCACGTCCCGCGCACCCTCTGTCTCACTCGCACTCGCGCGACGCGGTGTATGTTTGCTGTCAACTTGACTATACCTGCGCGCAACTGCACTCGCAGCTAACTTCCGAACCGCCATTAAGTTTGAATCGAACTCTACGTAGGTAAATTATTATGACGACATGATGAGCCACACGCCCGACGCACCGAGTGAGCGAGTTTGAAACTTAACAAAAATATGTAGGTACATGACTGAATATATTAAAGTAATTATTATTCCGTTTGTTGCAAAATTTTTGAATTTTGATACATAAGTATGTTTGTTTTAATTATGTTTTTATTTTGACTATATGTACAGGACATACGTATAGTTATAACGCAATTTCATTATTATGTGTATATTTTTATTAATTTAAGATAATCAAACCTCATCACGTTAGTATTTATCGCTTGTTTTTCAAAAGAAGCAATGATGATGATGATTAATATTCTATTTTGGTTTATTTGACTATACAGATTTTTTATAGATTTTAAGTTAAAATAGCATACAGTTTCTAATAATTCTAATACAGTTAAATGGTTCAAGGCATCTGGCAACACTGACGGAATCATTCATTTGGTACCGCCTTGTTCAAGCTTCACAAATATTCACATTGGCACACAAATCATCAAAATCATCAATACAACCCTCCAAGTTCAGTCATTCCTACGAATGACTTTGACCTTGAAAAAATCGTTCCTATTCCAAAAAAATTGCATTTCGCGGGAGGATTCTTCAAATTAGCGAATATTATGTACAGACGCCAGCAGGTCAACCTACCCGAAACTGTCAGATTTTACCAATCGATCATTAACCTTCCACTATTGTGATAAGGTTGAAAATCTATTGAAGAAATTTGACAGATTGTGGTAGCTTGATGTGCTGGCGTCTGTACTAGGTAGTTAGTTCAGAGTAAAAATAACAGATGCACTATCTCGTAGTTTTGGTTCAAACTAATAGAATAAGTTATGTGCTAGATACACAGTACACTAGATAGCAACAACAGTGAAAAATGACGCTGCGAACAAATTATACTAGAGTCTGTCTTATCCTAAGTATAAATACACCATTAGACATGATAGATTCCTTTAAATTCCACCACTTTGCTGACATCAATTTGACTGTGACCTCCAACCCCGAAAACAAAAATGTAACATTTCAGGAAACTGAGGAAACGAAACGTAACTTACGACTCAAGGGCCCTGGCAACACTGATTCACAACAATCTTTCTTTTATTCTTTCGCGCCACAGAGCATGTAATTTTAAGAGTCGGAACTTAGAACATTTAGGTCATAACGAGTTTATAACGGAAGTGGTACCAATCACAAGAAAAAGACATGGCTACCAACATAAAAGTTTCACATACACAGAAATAGGGATGCCCAACGCATCATAGAGTTGTCATACCTTATCGATATTTAGTTTATCGATATCGATAAAATGCATACTACGCAGGTAGTAGGTAGGTTCCAAAATTTATTGATTTTAAAATAAAACTTGGTGAAATAAAACACTGATTTATATAACTTCAACATTTATTAATTTATATAAATTATTAGCGACCCGCCTTTGCTTCACAAGGGTAAACCGATCGTTACCAAACCGCTCCTAAGCCTTCAGAGTGAAGGCACAACTTTGCAGCAAACACCTCAATAGCTGGCTTGTAGAAAGTATCTGAAATGAAACATAAGAATTTGTTAATATTTCGGGAAAACGAAAAGTATCATAAAAGACTTATAACAAAATAAAAACAAACCGTCTTAAAAAAAGATAAATATCTCTTGAAAACTAAAGCCTAAAATAATTGTCAACATCAAAACAACATTTCATGTTGATATCTACGGGTTGTTTTGGAACTCAACTCTTTTTTTAGAAAACCCTTCAACAGTTGTTTATTTTTATGTGGTGATGCGGTAAGGCTTCACAAGTGTTATGAATGTGCTACAGAAACTCAGCTTTTTAAACATATTTATTATTAAAATATCTTTGAAAGTCTGTTTGTTATTTTTTACATATTAATAAAACTCACGTTTTTCTTTTTATAATTATTTACTTTTTGACTCTGAATAGGTGTAATGATGTGGAAATTTTGATAATTGTCTGTCAGTGAGAGGTAAAGCGATCAAATTCAAAGTTGGGATTGCATACCTTCCAACGGTTTCCATATTTATTGAAATCCTTTTTTCCGAAGAGTTAAGCACATACATTTCGCTGCACATGTTGTTTTACTATTGGTAGATTCACCGATTCTTCAATACCAACAGCATTTAGCCTCTCCTAATAGCTGGAATAAAAAATATAAAACATTACTTCTCACTGGCTGTTTCACTGCAAATTTATAAAGTGTGATTTAAAGAAAGCACTCTTTACACTATCAGAATATCTAAATGAATATATAAATTATTATGCTTGGAACATGAAATTCTAAGATTAATTATAGATTCGCAGTATAATGGTGTCACAGGTAGATAATGTCTTTAGACTCGACCAACATGAACCAAAATTATAATTTTGTATGTAGAAAAATATTTAAAACTTTTCTTCACTAGTTTCAGCTAATTTTGATTGGTGAGGGTTGTATTACAAATGTTGATGATGCTTTTAATTTCAAATTAGTGCTGTGAGAGTATGAGAACAAAATCACATCAGCAGATGTACTCACCGGTTTGGATACAGGGAAACCTTGGAAAAAAGTTATTTCCAGTATGCCAGGACTCCTTTATGACCCTAATCCCACAAACTTCGAGTCGATGTCTAGTTTTATGTTCAACAGTTCTAAATTATTCATTTTCTCGTTAAAAATATGTGAGGATGAAATTGAAAAGCAAACCACTTCTAAGACGACGCACTGACTAGACACTCCACTCAACGTAACGTTAACACAATCACAGAAATTATTCTTGTAAGTTATATTCCCAAATCATACAGAAAAAGGAAAAACAAACTGAAAAACACAACACGAAGGCAGACATATTTGTTTCGGTCTCCATAATTTAGTCACGTGGTATCATTATTTAGTACTGTGATGTTGGTCAATATGATTTTCTGACGTGTTTTTGAATGTTGGCAATGGATTGGGAATAAATTCCATACATTGACCTGAATGTTCTAAGTTACACAGGGCTGTTTCGCGCGTTCGGAGCCGGTAAAGATTCAAGATTGTGATTAAGCCTGAACAAGTTTTAACCTGCAGGCTGCTGTGTTTTCAGTGTTTGTTTGTTAATTGTTTGTGCTCACACGACACCGTACGTAGTACTGCTAAGGTGAGTATTAGATATACTTTAGTTTTTTGTTTCTTGCATCAACAATCTAGTGAAATCTGCATTACACTGTAAAGCGTTACATATTATACTGTTTTAGAAAGAACTTGTGGATTGTGGAACTGTGGAAGCAGCTTGCCTTGCAGTTGGCTCACGTTCAGTTCAGTGTTCACGTCCAGGGTGGACGAATGATCTTATTGAAGTCGTTTGCCATTAAATAAACGTAAGTACTTACTTGCGTACTAGCTGTACTTACATCTAAATTTAAAATAGTTCAAGCCGTAATTTGATTTTGTAGGTTAGACAACCGATTCATAATGAATCGGTTGTCTAACCTACAAAAAAAATGTATCATCGCTTTTTGGTAGGTACGCCTGCACCTGTCGTGTCATCCATGAAACAATTGTTCACCCGCCACAGCCAAAAGTTTTTGAAAATGGAACCTCGCAATGAATCATTCATTGCGAGGTTCCATTTTCAAAAACTTTGCAGGCGTACCTACCAAAAAGCGATGATACATTTTTTTTATTAAAAGTGCTGCGCTAATAATTAGTCACTTCACTAACGCTAAGAAATTATTATTCTTTCACAGTAAAACATGCCCGTCGTGAAAATTTGGTCGGCAGACCAAACAATAAAGAAAGCTGTGCCAATATTGGAATTAACCGTGGAAAATGTAATACAGACAGGTAAATCTAAATTAATTTGAATTTGAAATGAAATCTCTTTAGTTTAAATAGATTGTAGAGTAGAGTATTTGTATAGGTACGGCAATAATGTGCTGTCAAACCACATTAATTATTTTGCAGTAAGATGTCAAGTCAATTAAACAATTTAATGGTTACAGTTGACTTAAGTATTGCAAAATTTTTGCTAAACAGTATCCAATTAGGTATGTAGATTGTATTTATATATAGAAGCCATATTTTCTGTCACATAAATGTGAATGGAAGTATTAAGCAGATATTTAATTACATAGTACCACATAGCGCTAACTTGAAAAGTCACAATTAGAAATTTGTTAAACATATTACTCGTATTAGTGATCGGTAACAATGTTTAAATTTCATGGCAACGTTCATATGAAGATTATTAACCATTATCAATAAGTTTAGCTGAATTTTACTACACAGATTGCTTTAAGAGTCCCCGGTAAGGTTGGTTCTCCATACAAACTTTGTTACACTCTCATTTTAAAACAGTTGCTAGCTTGCTCTGAAACTTTGTAAGTACTTACAATAGGATAAGGTATATCTATGTCTGTAATTAGTTTATGTAACTTACCATGTCGTGACGAGGTCGTGAGACTAGAGCTATATAAACTGGACCTATATAATATACCTCATGTCATTGTATGTGCAAGTTTCATTATAATCCAACCCGTAGTTTTAAAATGAGAACGGAACTCCGTTTGTATGTGAAGGTGAAATTCGGCCGAGCTTGCCAGGGACTTAACAGAGTTAGAAGTAAAATTCAGCTAAAATTATTGTTAATGGTTAATAACCTTTATATGAACCCGACCGTCTCCTTCAAAATTGTTACTTTCCAGCAATGAAATTAAAACTTTTTTACCAATATTTGAGACACTACATATTAATGCCGGTGATTAGCAAATTGACTACTGAGTTAACTCACTGGTTTTAATAGTTAATTTCTAGAAAAAAATTGTCAGAAACTTATTACTGTTTTAAATGTTGTGCAGATAAAAATGTCTGAGTTGCCATCTTTAATTGTATGTATTTAGCAATAGAGATGACATGAAATATAATGTGCTTTTAGTTTCTGTAGTAAGCTTGCTTTGCAACTGGAGTAGTAGACCGGCAAAATTGGATGAGCTGCCTCAGGAGACAACGATGCCGCAACTGTATTGTAGTTAGTGAACTGCCACAAAATTTAGTAAGTTTGTTATATGGGGCATTTTCTATGAAAAGGGACCTTATTGTCGATGGCGCTTTCGCCGCACAGCGTCGCGCAGCATTGAATTTATATCGAAGCATCGTTAATAATAGCGTAAGCGCCATCGACAATAAGGTCCCTTTTTACAGAAAATACCACATAAATATGTACATTTGTGATGTTTTCAGACAAAAGGTAAGTGCATCAGTTTTTAACCGACTTAAAAAAAAAAAGAAGGTTCTCAGTTTATGCGATTATCTCGCGTTTGGCTGAACCGATTTTGATATTGAATTCTTATTCAATATCAAAATCGCTTCAATATCAAAACCGGATGGTTTTTAATTTCAAAATCTTTTTTGAAATTAAAAACCATCCGGTTATTTACTTTTCACGACACCAGCTGGTAAAGGCTCTCTTGTTTGTTCAAAATCTGATAAGAAAGTGGCTCTCAATGATGGTTGTTGGTTGTTGATACATAAATGATTTGATTACTTAATTAATATTTTTTAGCAAACAAGCGTAGGGCGTTTTTTTATTATAAAAAGTGTCTAGTTTTTTAGACACAACACACCACGCTGTTATGCTAAAATATTATAACTACTTAATTGTAATAATCATTGAAATATGTTGGAACTATACGTAGGTTCTCATTAGAGTTATTGCTGCATATTTTTTGTTCATGTTAATTGTAATCATATTAAAAATATATATATATTACAGCAAATGAAAGGAATATATACGGATCTAAGATTTTTTTGATGGATGGCACAGAAATAGAAGACAATGAAGCTCTCAAAGAACTCCAAAATGAGGTTATACTTATAGGGGATAGTTGGGAACCTGATCAAAGCGATAATCAAAGTCGCACAGCAACAGCGTCTACAATCATGGCTCCTAGTTCACCAACGACAAGCACAGTTAGCAATAACAGCGACACAAGCATAAATAGCTTTGCGTTTAACATTCGGATATGACAAACTTCCATCGACGCTTTTGACAAAATTACATGATTGTGAACCGATTTCTAATACCGATGTCAACACTATCGTGAGAACTGTAACAGATGAACTCTTCCAAGAATCAAAAGTAGCATCAAGATCAGCTTACAGAGTGGTTTCACGGGATTTGTGTGACAAATTTCCACAACTATATGATAGAGATGCTGATACAAAAGAACTAATTGGAACAGGCTACCAGACAATTTTTAAAAAAATTGAAGAAAGAGTTCATTATCTCCAAAGGCCGAATAAAAAAACAGGTATACGTGACGATACCTTAGGATCAAGAAAGAAATCTAGAGTCATCAGAAATTTGAGTGCAGGCTGTAAGGAATGGCAACCCAGTGATCCCTGTAATGTGGATCTTGAAACTTTAGATTCTAAAAAGGACTGGCTCAAATTGGTTTCTTCCATAAAGGAAAGAGATGAATCACAAGTTGAATTATATATGAACGAGACGTATGCACAGCAAAGGATATTTCTGAACTCGGCACCTACCATAACACATATTCTTGACGAGTGGCCAGTATTGTTAGAGGAGAAATATATGATTTCGCATTTTGATCGTCTTTGTGCCTTGAATTCTGGCCAGTGCATGGACGCCTTTCAAAACAAAACGACTTCATTAAACGAGCGATTGAAAGCTATGATCGCGAAGAAAAAAAATAAGTGCACTGTTAATGACAATAACTTAAATCACAACCTACAGATGGTTGCAACTTATTTCAATGAAGATATAAAACACATATTCCAAACACATGAGGTATCTATATATACATTTTATTTAGCGTTTATAGCCATAAATATATATTTTTTCATTCATAACTTTCATAACTTTTTTTCCAATGTGGTTCCATGCTAAATATAGTAGTTCCATTTACTAATTAACTTTTACTTTTTCAGGAACCATTAACTAGGGTTCAAGTTGCAACAGAGCTGTCCAAAGTAGCTGCGCCTAACATTGTATTTTTAGGTGAGTATTCATTTTTATTAGAATGATAAAATGCCTTACCTGCGAAGCATAACACTGTACGTTTCGTATAATTTATAATTAATCATAATATAATTTATATGTAATCTACAGTGTTAAAACGTAAATGAATTGAATAAACTTGTGGCCCCTACCTAACCTACCTACCCTAACTACCCTACCTACCCTAACAACCCTACAGAGTAGGTAGGGTAGGTAGGGGCCACAAGTTTATTCAATTCATTTACGTTTTAACACTGTAGATTACATATAAATTATATTATGATTAATTATAAATTATACGAAACGTACCCTACCTACCTAAGAACCTTCTCCTGACAATAACAAACACAAAAAAGAATTAGCGAAATTGCTTCAGCTACTCTACAGATTTGCGCTTAGCAACACATTCAGCGATTCATTTTTATATTTTAGATTTATCTAGTGTAATGATCAGTTTTTGAGGTCCCAGTTTTTAAGTACGTTATTATAAAATTTAGGAGCCTATATTGCCTGTTTTACCCATTTTGTTTTTTGCCCACAGATAATGAAAATATATATTACTTGCTGGTAGAAAAAACGATTGTTAGCGAAACTGCGAGTCTGTCTACGTCGTTACAACTGTTGATGGCGGCTTACTTCAACTTGAATATGGAATATCCAGTAGAGTGTCAAAACACATTAGAATTTATACAAAGGTATGTTTTTAAGATAAATCCTAAAGAAGGAAGTAAAGTCCGTAAAGGACGCACGCTGAATAAAGTATTGTCATTAATGAGTAAACTTAACAGTATATTATAAAAGATATTATGTCATTTACATGCGGTTATTGTGGCGAGAATTTCTCCTCAGTGATTTCGTACAATAACCATCAAAAAAGTCACAGGTTCTGTAAAAATGTTAAATTTCCGTGTGTTGATCCTTTGTGTAAGAGTATTTTCAATAATTATGAGTCTTTTAGAAATCACAATTTTAGATTGCATCAGCCTGGGACTAGTACTGATAGTCCACGAGTTGACATTAATTCAACCTATTCTAAGTGTACAGAATGTAATCAGAGAATATTGTTAAAAAATGTCGAATACCATTCAAGAACTCATGATATTCAATCTGGAAAAGCAGTAACTTGTCCATATAATCTTTCATCTGAAACTTCATGTGGTTCGTCTACTTTTACTAGTATAGCATCATTAAAAAGTCATGTGTATCGCAATCATTTTAATTCTGTTTCGAATTTGACAGATCAAGAATTTTTAAACCCGAACAGCCTCGATTACATTCAGCCTACTACTAGCGATATTCAAGATTGTAATATGTCTGACGAGTTAGAAGTCAAGACGGATCTTAATAACGATACTGACTTGTTATTTTTGAAACCATTGCTGTTACTTTTACTCAAGTTAGAGACACGAAATCTTCTTTCTCAAGATGCTATTCGCAGTGTGGTGGAAGGTTATTCAGATGTCCATGAAAATTCTTTGAAAAATATTAAAATTAAATGTCTAAATGCGCTTGAAACTTATCCAGATTCTAAAGAAACTATTGAGAAACATGTTTTCAATTCGACCTATGAAGATAGTATGAATGGCAGTTGGTCTAAAAAGTTGACAAGCAAGTACTTAAGATTTAAACTTTACTCGGAACTTTGTAACATTGTGTTACCAATTTCTATAATGTTAGGTAGAAACAATTTTAACAAAATGTGTTCCTTACAATATGTACCAATTATAGACACCATTAGAACGTGGTTTGCAGATAAGACATTTCTTGAACAATTTCAAAATCCAAAATATAAAGTAAATGATGTTTTAAAAGATATAACATGTGGGTCAAAAATGTGTAGTAACGAATTTATAAATAATCCAAACACATTAAAAATAATAATGTATCAAGACGCCTTTGAAGTTTGTAATCCCTTGGGATCATCTAAGATCAAACATAAAATACTAGGAGTTTACATGACGCTGGTAAATGTTTTTCCTTATAATAGATCTAAAATAGATAACATGAAACTGGTATTATTGTGCAAGGAAAAACATTTAAAAGAGTTTGGTCATGATAAAATTTTTGGTAAATTAACGGAAGACCTTATAAGCTTAGAAACACGTGGAGTGTATATTAAAGAGTGTAATCAGATTATTTATGGCACTCTTCTGACAATAATTGCTGACAATTTGGGAAGTCATACCATTGGTGGTTTCGTTGAAAACTTAAATGCAAAACATTTTTGCAGGTTTTGTTTAATTGAGAAAGAACATTTTGCACAAAATCCAATTCTTTTAGGAAAAAAAAGAACTATTGAAGACTATAACGAAGACGTAAAAATCTCTAACCAATTACACGATGATGGTTGTTCATCGGTTCATAATCGAGGGGTTAAACAGAACTCCGTTTTTAATCAAATCAAAAACTATCATGTCATTGACGGTTTGCCTCCGTGTTTAGGTCATGATTTATTTGAGGGTGTTGTGCAATTTGACATCGCTTTAGCTATCAACTATTTCATTAATAACAAAAGCTTTACGCCAACTTTTTTAAACATGAAAATGGAACGTTTGTCAAAAATAGAAAAAAAAAGTGTGCCACCACCCTTTAAAGCTGGCTCTGTTAAAATAGGGGGTCAAGCTCTTGAAAACTGGCATTTTCTAAATTATTTGCCGCTAGTTTTATTAAACTCTGTAAATATTGACGACCCTGTCTGGCAAATGATAATAAAGTTGCGGGAAATAGCACAACTTATTTGCGCATATGAGATATCTATTGGCCAAACAGCTTTATTATCATCTGGCACAAAAGAATATTTAATTCTTAGGAAACAGTTGTTTCCTAATATTCCGCTAAGACCTAAACATCACTACCTGTTACACTATGGTGAATTGACGAGAATTCATGGACCATTGATCTATTCTTGGACGCTTAGATTTGAAAGCAAACATAGGTTTTTCAAAAACGTTGTCCGACACCTTCCAAATTTCGTCAATATCACATGTTCACTAGCAAATCGTCATCAACTACACGAAGGTTATCTTTCCCAGGGTATTCGATATGATACCAAATTATTTTTTAAACATTCTCGTATGAACAGAATCGACGAATTACCGTCAAGCGTTAGGTGCTTGATTTCTAACACCACCTCTGGAACAATCCTCTCGGCTTCACAAATAAGTTACAGGGGGATAAATTATGCAATAGGCGATTATCTTCTCTATAATCAAGAAGAAAACATACTGAATTTCCTTGAAGTAGAGATGATTTTATTTAGTGATACGTATGAAAATCCATATTTCATTGGATGTAATCATAAATTTCAATATAATTCAGAAATAGGCTTATGCCAAAAGCTTTTTACACTTCAATCAGATCTTAATGAAAATAAAATATGCAGTGATTACCAAAGCTTGCTACATTTTAACACTTATAGAACACATAATATTGACAATTGCCATTTTATATGTCTGCATCATGCTTTTTTAGATTTGCTTTAGAAAGTTATAGTTAGGTTTATCGAGTTTCGGTCGCTAGACATAATATGTGACAAAATTCACGAATTGGACCAATTATTAATATTAGCTTGGCCCCAAAACCAAAACAGCTGATAGTTAGGTCGTTAAATAGTGTAGGTAAGAATGACGGGTGTATTGTTGCAGAAATGAATGTGTTATACAGGGTGGAATTTTGTAATGCCACCTGGAGGGAAAGTACTCTTAATACTGCAGATAGAAAATTTTACTCAAAGGAAACATTCCTTTATTTTTGAATAGAAAGCAAACTGCATTCAAAGATTTACCAAAAAAAAACTTTTTTAAAAATATACCCTGTACTTTTATTGCATCGATCGTTAGGGTCAATTATAAGGATGAAATCTCTAACAAACATGATAAATTAAATGAAAGGAAAACCAGGAAATCTGAAGTTACAAATTCAATGAGTCAAGTTAAAGCTCTATAGCTAACATCCATCTTTTGTAATGCAGACTCCTTTGCGACATACTCGTAGCTGCGTGTATGAGGTAATTTAAATATGGAATGTTAGATTAAAATTTGAAAATTAGATTAAAATTTGAAAATTAGATTGTCATAGTAAGATTTAAGATTTTAAGTTTTTTTTTTTAAAGATTTCCTGGGTTTCCTTTCATTTAATTGGAATGTTATGGTTACCTAAAATATTTACCAGAGGTTAGTACCTTCATTGTACCTCATAAAATATAATCTGGAAATATAACGTGACATATCTATCACATTAATTATCAGATTCACCCGTCATTCTGACTGTCAGGACCGCGGCTCACTTCATATTTGTAATTGTTCTTGTTTCGTGGAGGTACATTGAATTTCATTAAAGGTACATTCAGGTACATTGCTGGTACTAACCTTTTATATATAACATATTCATTTCTGCAACAATACACCCGTCATTCTTACCTACACGTTAAATACGGTCTTTAAATCTACTTCGTTTCGTTCTATAGGCACCAAGTTGGATTCTATTGGAGAACTGAGAAATTCACACACGACTTTCTTTTATATATATAGATTCTATATTTACCTATTTATAAGGTTTTTATCAGTATTGAACTCTAACTAAATTTTGGTGGTAACTGCTGCGAAAAAATGTTCGCACCTTTTACCAGTAGTAACTACTGGGAAATAAAAATTCCCGGTAACAACTTGGAGGTAACTGGTAACAGCTGGAAATAACCCATCTGTTGCTGTCATGATCCATTTCTGTTTAGCGTCTTTCATCTGGTCAGATACGGCTGGTCAGCTCGTCGCCATTTCTATTGTTAAAAAAACACGCGTAATAAAGATAACACCCATATAGGAAATAGGTTTCCGTTATAGGGGTTTATATACCAATATATTTTTTTGAAAAATTACTTCATAGTTGATATAGTACACACATCTAAGACCATTTTTTTTTCTAATTTATTTTCGTGTCGAGTAGTGCAGGCTGTGAGCGGTTTATAATGGTTTCGGAATACCCATCAATAATACTTTATTAGGCATTATATAATTTACGTGCTACTTAAAATACTCATAATTATAAACATATGACTCATAATACAATTTATAATTTATAAATATGCAAATATACTGTAAGGCATATCTACGTCATAAAAAACGGAAATGATGTGCAGAATCGGCCTTTGGCACACATGTATGTACTTGATGAAGCCAAAACAACAGTTTTGACCTGCAAATTCCTAATAGTCCAGTCATTATAGGGGTTGACCTCGGAAAATCGATATACCCAGTATATTACCACATGAAAACTTGTATTTTGGAATACTAAAAGTTGTCTCAAAATTCACATAGGGTGACCGCGTCTATTAAAAATCTAAGGTCAAAGGTCACAAAAATCGTTTTTTTTTTGCAAATATCTCGTTTTCTATGGGTTTCTCGCTATTTATGTGTATGATTAATATTGTAGAGAATTAAATTCTCTACAACTTTTCCATTCAACATTTTTTTTATATCTTGAACTGTCGACCATTAATAAATTGCAAATCGAATTAGTCTGTCAGTTAGAATATTGGAAAATAATGGACACGTATTTTGGTCAACTGGTAGTCTCGATCAAAAACTCGTAATATTAAGGTTATAATTTATTGCTTTTTTTTTTTTTGTTTTTCGTGGTAAAATCATCAAATGAGTCCTCCAACCCCGGGCAGGGCGGGAGGGACTGTCAGACTTGACTGACTAAAATCCACGGTGTCCTTCAATAGCCCTTTATGTTCCGGGGTCACGGTAATGGGATAAGTCCCGCGACCCCGGCAGGCTTTGGCCCTCTAGAGGGGGCCCCGTCATCTTGCTGACGCTCTTTGAGGCGCGCGTGGGACACAACGCGCCGTCGACCCGGGCATGGTCCATGGTCGGGCAGCGAGTTGCCCTTTACTCGCCACCCGCATGCCCGCGGCTACTATACACTATATACGCGGTTTTTATACACTCATAATTTATTGCTAAACATAAATTATCATTTTTTATTAACTTTTAGATTAAATTGATAATTATATGTTTAGCAATAAATTATAACCAAATTACGAGTTTTTGATCGTGACTACCAGTTGACCTCAGATAATTCTCTGACCGCGCGCTCTACGCCAGTAACAGTTCAAGATACTTATAAAAAAAGTTAAAAAGAAAAGTTGTAGAGATTCTCTACAATTTTAGTGATAAATACAAATAGCGAGAAACCCATAGAAAACGAGATATTTGCAAAAATAGATTGTTGTGACCTTTGACCTTAGATTTTTAATAGACGCGGTCACCCTACCATATTATGTGAATTTTGAGACAACTTTTAGGATGCCTAAATACAAGTTTTTATGTGGTAATATACTGGGTATGGCGATTTTCCGAGATATGTACTTAATTTGGCCTAAAATGACTGGACTATAAAAGAAACTTAGAATAATGATGTCCTCATTTTTTGTATGGATGGATGTATTTGCGAAAATGTTATAAAATATTTTACAGTACACTTGTATCGTAATGTACTATTATTATTACTGTGCATAGGTCTCGTTCATGTACAATTCAACTCGTGATTTATCTCTCATTTATACTACATTACTACGAAACAGGTCAAAACCTGCACAATGCGCATCTGAAAAACCGAAATGCAGGTATAGTTCCGCCGGCCGAATATTCGGCGGCTGGATACCGTATATTCGGCCAATGGTCAGGCCGAACATCCAGTATCCGGATCCGGCCAAACAACTATCCGTTGCATCTCTAATTAATTTCTGTAAAAAAAAAAACAGAAAATTCGTTAGCTTTAACGGTATAGTTATAAAAAGTGCCTACAAAATATTATAATTTATGTATTGGATTGCTGTTAGCTTTTAATTATATAATTTTATATGTTACTGTAATAACCAAGACGGTTACATTGTTGTTACCTATATAATTCTGCAGGGCTCGTGTTGCCCGCAGGTGACACAGCTCGCACATCAGGGCCTGCAGTCTCTACACTAATAACGACGCTACGAATGTCGCTAAGTCGTAAAATCGTAAACTTTCTTTAATAGATTTTCAACCTTATGCTGTTGAAATAAAGCTGAAAATCTATTAAAGAAAGTTTACGATTTTAAAATTTTTAATTATATTTTATTGTGTTAAGCAGAGGTCTAATTGCCGTACGAAATTAATGGTACAATTAATGGTATAGTGAAACTAGCTACAACAGGCTCATTCTTATAATGGGCCAACTACAATTTATAGACATGGGGCCGTATGAATAAAAATAAAGTAAATCCTTGTGATTATAAGTAGATTAGATTAGATTATAAGTCACTTCAAAATAAGTATAATTTATTCATCTATGCATATCCTTACCTGTACGAAAATCAATAATAATAATAATAACATTTAATAATAACATTTATTTCTCCCACTAAGTACAAAAATACAATATAGAGGTGTAACAATATTATTGGAGGTACAGAGGATTGTGGGAGTCAGGAACCCAAACTAGGATACCCTGTGCTATGGACTCCAGGCCCCCCTCGCCGAGACTGAATTATCATTATTGTAGAACATGGTAGGACTATTGTAGAAGCCACTGTGTGATCTTCCTCACATTCCATCCTAGACAGATTAACAATTGCTAGAATTTTGTTAATCTTATTGTATAGTCTGCTTGCTCTGGAACTGAAGAAATTTGAGGCAAATGACGTTTTTACAGGGGTTGTTTCACAGACTTCATAGTATCGCCTAGAATTAGCCATTTGTTTAACCTTAGAAATGTCTATAGAATAGTGGTTTTTCATAACTGTTAGTAGTATATAAGCAATTATTATCCCTAAGTATTTTATTGATTCTGCTTTTGATATCACTGGGCATTTGTCAGTTTGTGGTTAAAGGATTACATGTGTGTGCATATAACTTGAAATTAATAGGATTAGATGCTACATTATGTATTTTAAACTGTATGTATTTCGTTTTACTGGCATTTGTTATGTGCAAGCCAACGAGTTACTATATTGAATCCTTCTTGGGCCGCAACAAAAGTTTCGTCCCATGAGTTACCATAAAACGTTAAGGTAGTGTCATCGGCATAAGACATTATATGACAATTTGTGATGTTTAGCTGGCAATAAATTGTTTTTTTATTTTGGAGTTTTGTTTTTTTATTAGATAACCTCCAAACTGTAAATTGCTTGTTGTTTGTATATTATGACTTATAAAATTAGTTAATTTTACATGTTATCAGGCGATATTTTTTATAGAATTCAATACAAATTTTGTACTTTTACATGCTATCGATAATTCTCAGGATTTTGCTATTGGCAAGTTTGATTTTTTTTCTTATGTAAGTATTTTAATAAATGCAGTTGTCGTCATCAAAATAAAACTAACCGATCTGGATTAATCTCTTGTCACGTCTGAATAATATAACTGTGCGCTTATTACAGGAGTGATATAGTATTTGTAAACTGTGTGTGTGTGTTTAAGCAAATTATTCAATAACAATGAAGTTTTTGGTTTTTAATTTGCTTTGAGGTCACACCTTTTAATGAAGAATATATCACCCCTAATAAATGTAATATTGGGTGGACTGTTGCTAATACAGATGCAGCCAGTGTATATACATTAGATCGGTTATTAACTTATTATCCTGATTGACTTATTTCCAAGTGATATTTTTTGTCTTGATAAATACGGCTGCATTAATTAAAATACATAAGAAAAACTAACGGCTGGCTATGGCTAATAACTAAATCCGGAGAATTACCGACAGCACGTAAATGTACAGAATTTGTATTGAATTTTACAGAAAAATATCCCCTATTAACATGTAATATTACCTTATTTTACAGGTAATAATACGCAAACCACAAGTAATTTTACCGTGTCCATATTTAAAATCACAGTTTTCTTATGTAAAAACACATACATTTTATCAGTAATATTACCGAATAAAAAGGAAAAATACTTAAAATATAATTAATAATACACAAACTTTATGTATTTTTACATAAGAAATCTGTAACAAAACACACAATAATTGTGTAACATTACCGAATAAAAAGTAAAAATACTTAAAAAAACATTAATAATACATAAAGTTCGTGTAATTTTACAGACGAAATCTGTAATAAAACACATATTAATTCTGTAATATTACCGAACACAATTTAAGTATACATAAAATGTCAATAATAATACAAAAACTTAATGTATTTTTACATACGAAATCTGTAACAAAATACAAAATAATTGTGTAATATTACCGAATAAAATGTGAAAAAACTTAAAAGAACATGAATAATACATAAAGTTAGTGTAATTTTACAGACGAAATCTGTAACAAAATACATAATAATTCGGTAATATTATTGAATAAAATGTAATTATACATAAAATATCATTAATAATACACAAGCTGTATGTATTTTTACATACGAAATTTGTAACAAAACACATAATTACTCTGTAATATTACCGAAAAAAATGTAAAAATACATAAGTGAAATTTTACGGATATGTAAAATTACATAAGTGAGATTTTACAGATTATGTAAAATTACATAAGTGGGATTTTACAGATTATGTAAAGTTACATTAGTGAGATTTTACATATATATTCTGGTAGTATGATTATCTAAAATTACATAAATGTAATTTTACATAACCGTCAATTTGTTTGATTATGTAAAATTACATATATGTAAAATTACATAATAATGAAATCAGGTCGATATGTAAAACTACATACGCCTTGTAAAATTACATAATTATGTAAAAATACAGAAACGTTAGGGCAACGAAAGTTGCCCTAAAATTATGTAGAATTCCCTGAAAATTTTTAACAGGAGTATTCAATAAAATTAGATTTCTAACAATTTTATCTATCGAAATTCATGCTAAAGTTGGCTTAATCGGTTTTTTAGTGATAAGCGTTCAAATGGGGTCTCCATTTGAACGCTTATCACTAAAAAACCGACTACGCAACTCAGAAATCTGGCGTAGGACTTAAGTCTAGGATATCAGAGTGCGGGTGGCTACCCTGAATAAAGGTGGGCAGTACACCTGATAAAACGTGGTGATGGCAGGTGGGATAAAGCCCTCACTGAATGGTTACCGAGAAGCGATAGATGTATTGACAGACCAACAACGGACCTGTGGGTGGACGATACCCAGAAGATAACAGGTAAAACTTGAATTAGACATGCGCAGCTCTGGGAAGCATGCCACAAAAAGTAGAAGGCCTATACTCAGTAGTGGGTGGAACAGAGCTGTCAATGATCATTTCGGATCATGATCATTGGCAGCCCTGTTCCACGCCACGCTTGAACAAAATAGCGCTAGTAGTTTTGGAAAAATAAAAGACTTGGCGGGGGCACTAACGTGCCCCCGATAAACCTGAGTGTACTTACCAAGAGCCTTATATTTCCTGATGATGCAAGATACAGCAGGGGTGGACAGGATACCATCTTGACCCACCAGCAGTCTTGCTACCTAGAACATAAATCAGCTACTGTAAATATAAGCCATAGCAATATTGTAGGCTCCCCAAGTGTTTAGACATGGGGAAAATCATAACACTCCTTTTTTTGGGCAGTTTGTATGTATTAAATTGTAACTAAAAAAATAAATATCATCAAGTTCCATTATTTTCCATAAAAATATTTAGTCATCGCAGGACCTTTAATTTTTAGCAATTACAAAAAGATTACTGACTGCTGCCATCAAGATAATTATGGTGTGCTTTTATTCCGTTTTCACGTCAAAACGACTGGGAAGGTCATAGGCTATAGGGGGAGGTTGTTGCAGCCAAGAGGATAATGTCAAGCATGGTGGCTGGTTCTCTAGAGAAAGGCAGAGACATAATAACATAAGTATTTAGGTAGATAACAGTGCAATAAAATAATAAATAACGTCATACATTCATTATAAAAACACAATAGAATTAACTGATAACTCTGGTCTTATGTTATTGAGAGATAAACAATAGTTTAAGATATTATATTTAACTAATTTAACCAATGCTTGTATGCAGTTTAATCATTTCAACTAAGTATAATATTATAGTTATTATTTTCGTAAACAAGATTTTTTTTTTAATTATACAGGGTAAATTGTTCAACTCGGCGTGCACCTTGCATGGCTATATCCGAACTATGAGGAATTTCGAAAAACATTGAAAGGAGTAAGGCCGATTTCGACGAAAACTAAAACTGCATCATTGGATTTTAGAAAATTCAATAATCCTGGCCATACAATGTATGTACTATCGCCCAATGTATACAGTGTGTCCGGACACGAGTTAGCGATACTTGAAGGGAATATTATAGACTCATTTTCATCGACAAAACTGCTTTTAAAAAAATTCCTACCCCAACACCTCGCGAATGGCGGCCATTTTAGTTTTTTGATTTGTCGAACTGGGGTATGTACAATAAAATGCAAATATCTTTGAATCCAGGAGATTTACATAAATGCAAATGACTTTATTGCAAAGTTAAATGATAAGGCTTTTCAAAAACTTGCAAAGTTTTCTAAATAATATGTAGAAAGAACCAAAAAACGTGGGCAAACATGAAATTGTACACAAAAATTACTGAATATTTTCACATTTTATACTCTAGCTCGAAAAGTACCCCTGTATTTTGCTTAGTTTTTTGCATTAAGTTAAAAGTATTTGAGTCAGGCTATAAAATTATATCAAAATTATCACTCTACGTTAAGTATTTTAGGAGTTATTCTCACTTGAACATAACCCTTCCTTAGCGCATGTACCACCAATGTTATAGAAGCTGCATTCTTTGGGCGAGCTAAACCGTTTCAACGTGAATTTATAAGCTGGCATTATTAACCACCGTGCAAATGATCCCAACGAATCACCATTAAACTGAAATAATATTTTTTTTGTTTACTTTATGTAAAAAAATTTTTTGAATAAATTCAAAAAATGGGCCATTTCAGTTTATGGGTGATTCGTTGGGTTCATTTACATGGTGGTTAATAATGACAGCTCATAAATTTACACTGAAACGATTTAGCTCGCCCAAAGAATGCGACACCTGTAATATTGGGGTACATTCGCTAAGGAAGGGTATTGTTCAAGTAAGAATAACTCCTTAAGTACTTGACGTAGAGAAATAATTTTGATACCATTTTATAGCCTAACTCAAATACTTTTAATTTAATGCAAACACCTAAGCAAAATACGGGGGTAATTTTCGTGCTAGAGTATAAAATGTGAAAATATTCAGTAATTTTTGTGTACAATTTCATGTTTGCCCACGTTTTTTGGTTCTTTTTACATATTATTTAGAAAACTTTCGCAAGTTTTTGAAAAGCCTTAACATTTAACTTTGCAATAAAGTCATTTGCATGTATGTAGTTCTCTTGGATTTAAAGATATTTGCATTTTATTGTACATACCCCAGTTTGACAAATCAAAAAACTTAAATGGCCGCCATTCGCGAGGTGTTGGAGTAAGAATTTTTTTAAAAGCAGTTTTGTCGATGAAAATGACTCTATAATATCCCCTTCAAGTATCGCTAACTCGTGTCCGGACACACTGTATACTGACCACCGTAAAGACTATTTCTGCTTGCAGAGTTATAACTTTCACTTCCTAGGCCCTTTGTTTTGACCGTTCATCCTATTCATAAAAAAGGGTCATCCATTTCATAAAAAAGGTGGCCAGTTCACAGATGTGGGATACTGCGCACGCGATTTTGTTTTAAAAGTGAGCAGAGATTGTAATCTCTGCTCACTTTTAAAACAAAATCGCGCGTTGTTCGATAGTACCTGCTAATTTTGTAAAAAAAAATGACACCTGTATTATTACACCATTCAATAGTGTTGCTAATAAGGATCAAATTCTGGGAAGTAATAATATACGACAACTTAAGGAAAACGACTAATTAAAAAAAACTGTTTAATCTTCAAGGCAATGACTGTATTCGAAACTCCTTATCTGCCTAACCCGCGACATGCAGCGCAGCAGTCGATTGTTTAGCCACTGCGCCAACAATGCCGTCAAGCAAGCTGCAATTAGCTGTTCCCCGTAGTTTTATCTCTGCTGCTTTTCTCCTATTGGTCGAAGCGCGTTGTTTTATAGCCTATAGCCTTCCTCGATAAATGGACTATCCAACACAAAAAGAATTTTTCAATTCGAACATAGTTTCTGAGATTAGCATGTTCAACCAAACAAACTCTTCAGCTTTATGATACAGTAGGGCCTCGTTAATCCGGACTCCCACTTGTTCGGTGATCGCTGTAATCCAGCCGGGCAGTAAGGTGACAGCTACCCTATCATTGCGCGGAAGTTTGGTATAGGCCGGTCAACTGTAGGCGACATAAAGAAAAACAAAGACAAAATCTTGAAGTTTGTTGGTCTAACAGAACGTAGTCCCAGTTTACGATAACCATTTTAAACGAAAAAATAAAAAAAAATGATTACAGAAACTAAGCTAACTACGAGTAACATGTATTTTATTACCATTAAATATGACACACCTACTATAATCAGGACTCCTCGATAAACCGCAATGGGTCTTGTTTATGACTCTCCGGATTAACGAGGTCCTACTGTACTAGTACAGAGTTATTCAATTTGAGCTGGGGGCGGGGCGTAACGCACCAGAAATCTGTGCCTATCAGAATGATTTTCACATTTTCAAACAGTAGTTGACTCAAATGATTAGTATCAACAGATGATGTAATGTTAATATTATCATCAATTCACAAGGACAATTTTATCTGATCGTAGAAAAATAAATTGTCATCACATGAGATTGCTGATTTGATTTTATTACTGTTTTTGTCATCTGTGATTAGTGACTTGTAAAATACTAGGCCATTCATAACTGATTAAAAAAATTTGTGATATCATATATTTCATCATGATTTATTAACTAAAAAAGGGGGCCTGGCACTGATTTCATAATATTTATTTAAGCTTGTTTTAATTTTGAATGAATGGCTATTTATAAACATGAAATAATTCTGAGCACAAACTCAAAAATTTATTTTTTATTTTAAATAGGTTTGAGGTTAATCTCAAAAGCAACTTTAAATATTAACAAAAAAACATCCATTTAGCGTTGCATCCTATTGCCCACACATGCTTATACTTTTCAGCGTTGCTGCAAAAAGTATGATAGTTCTGCACTCGGAAATAATGTAGCAAAATACCAGAAGAATAGAATAGGTTTTAGGACTATTACATTTCACAAATTGACAGAGTTAGGCAATATGTGACAAGCAAGTGAAATTTTTACTATTTTGAATTTTAATGCACATAATAATAATTTACTAAATATTTAATGGTTAAAGAAAAGAAAAAATCTGACAGAATAATTTAGATTTGCAATTTATTGATGCTGTCGACATGCTTATTGAATCACTTGTTTTGGATATTACCCCTATATACAATAAAAAAAAAACACTAAACGATCCAATATGTGGGTCCTATACAGGGTGATTTGTAATTCGATGCGGTCCTTGAAATGGGTGATACTAGATCTTATTTGCAACAATTTTAACCCCGACAACATGGGGTCTAAACTGACTGGTTTTGGAGATATCGAACTTTAAAGGTTTTTCGAAAAATTTCTATCTCTCCATCATTAAGTGCTTATTGTTAGAAAGTAACGATGGTCACCACTTAGAATTTATACTTTTCTGATAGAATATGAACAACTGAATCTAGTGAATACAAGTTTGTTGTAAAACTAATCATATATTGGGAAATAAAGTGTCATAAAGTTTCTGTTTTGAAGTTTTCTGAAAACTTCCCTTGTCTTTCAAAGCATATTTAAAAAAAAATGTATGACACTAGTTAACTCATCGTAACACGCGCTTACGCTGAGTAAGCAGCCGCCATCACCATGCGTCGTTTTGCAACTATGCATTTACTGGAAATCAGATATATTATTTTCTTTTGCATTGTATTCAGTCTTGCATCAGCCACCAGTCTAATATCCTGTATTTTTATAATTAAATTAAATTATAATAAATAAATATTTTTTTAACTAAAGTCCCGACCGCTGAAACATAACTGGCGCAGTCGGTAGGATCGCGACGTTCCAAGATCGAATCGAACTCTTCATCTTGTGAGCGACGGTTCTCAAATCGTTCCTTCGCGGTCTACAAGGAACCTATCGCGCGGTCGGACACCTCTACGGTCATCGGGATAATTCTCCGGAGAATTGGAGGAAGCTGCGTTGGACGAGGCTCGACTCGACAGGAGATGCAGTGGCTGCTTTGGTAAGTGCTCTTGTTTTACCAAGTGTCCTTGCTCTATTTCCTGCCTATTTTTTTATTTTGTGTATATTACTTTAATAGATGTGTGTCTGTCTATAAGCTAAAATCGCAGTAGGCAACCACAAAATTATAATAAGTAGCGTTAACTTTCTCACGAGTAAATTCAAAGTGTTACTTGACACCTCTATTGTTTTGCGTTACGCGCCACTATACAGGCAAGCTACAGTAAAACAATGTCGCTCAGAGATTATGATGCTAATGACAAACCTTATAAACTAATTGCAGATTTAATGCCAAAATATGATGGTAATCCTAAATTACTTAATTATTATATTAGAGAAGTAGAAAACTTATTACAATTAACTTCCGAAGCAGATCGTTCGCACCCAGCATTGATCTGCTTAATCAAAAGTAGGCTCAGTGGTCCAGCAGTAGACGCAATAGCGTACGAGGGCTACTTAAATTCATGGCTATCAATTAAGAACGCGTTACTTAGACGACTTGGCGAACCACGTAACGAAATACAAGTTATGCAGGAGCTAACGCGAGTACGTAAGGCTAAGACAGAAGATGCTGAGACATTCGGCAAACGCCTCCGTGAGCTCTTAGATACTTTGTATTCCGTCGGGGAACATGGTAATAAATCTTATTATGAGAAGATGGTTATTGAACAGTATGTCAACCAATTAGACTTCCACGTCTCGTTGGGCGTTCGAATCGCCAAACCAGACACCTTTGAAGAAGCCATCATTGCAGCTAGGCAAGAGGAGGCTAGACTCTCGTATAATAGAGCTAATTACAATAATAATAATGCTTCAACGTCACAAGCAAAGCCAAAGGAGTTATCTAGACAACCAGGTAATAATAACTCTAATCGCAACACAGTAAACCCGTTTGTACCAGGCGTTATTATTCCCTCACAAAATTTTTTACCTCAACAAAATTATATGACTCCTGAACAGCGTCAACAGTGGATACAATCCGTATTGCCCTGGAAAGCCAAACCAGCACCAGGTAATTCTAGACCTAATAGCTCCAGTAACTTTAGGAATCAACCTAACATACCAAAAGCACCGGTTCCCACGCCAGTATCATCCGACGTCACAATGCGTACGGCAGGTAAGTCAGAAAAACCACAGTTCGCTCAGCAGTTATTCTACATACCTATTCAGATGGCTACTCAAGATCAACCAGGATTCAATGACATGGGACTCTATAACAATGTTATAGATGGCATAGCGCTCGAACCAAACGTCATCATGGGTGAGCAAGAGGTAAGTGGTGACCAGGATTTTCCCTTGGACACCAGCCCAGACAGCCAGACCTAGTATCAATTAATTTCCAAACTAAAAAATATTTACCATACATTATACTACCAGAGTTTGACGGTAAGTTTCTCATAGATACAGGGGCCAGCCATTCAACTATAGCAACTGACGTAATTGCAGGCACCATATTCGAGTTCTGTGTCGAAACAGAACCTTTTCAAATTAATACGGCACACAGTTCATCAGTTCACGACAAGGTAGTGTATCTTCCTTTACCTCCCGCGTTTAATAGCGATATAACTCATAAATTTCTAATATTTGACTTTGATCCTAAATATAAAGGTCTTATCGGAATTGACCTTCTGCAAAAATTAAAAAGTACCATTGATTTTAATAATAACGTGTTACGTACATCTACAGCGGAAATACCGATTCACTTTAGTTCTCCACCTCAAAAGATTAATATTGAACCTAGATGCGAGAAGATAGTTAAAGTTAAAACTAACTACTTAGACGGACAATACCTACATGACGACTTAATCTGGTCAGATGGTCTAATTTCCCCAGCAGCTATAGTAAACGTAACGAACGGTTCTTTTAAAACATCGGTAATTAATCACAGTGATCAAAAGAAATGTATCCCTTTTAACCCGTCTGTTGAATTAGAAAATTTTTCCGTTACCAATAGTAATGAAACTCACGATATTAATACTGTACAGGTTCAAAATAACATTGATCAAATTTTAAACGAAAATCTTCAAAAAATCCGTACAGATCATATGAACGAAGAAGAAAAACGCGAAATAACCCGTTTATGTTATCAGTATAGGGACTTGTTCTATTCTGAAAATATTCCACTCACTTTTACGCACGCGGTAAAACACGAGCTCAGATTAAATGATAATACACCAGTTTTCGTTCGTAGTTATAGACAAGCTCCCAAACAACGTGAAGAAATTCGTAAACAAGTAGATAAGCTCCTTCAGCAAGGTATCGTGCGAGAGAGTATATCTCCTTGGTCATGTCCAGTGCATATTGTACCTAAAAAACCCGATGCCTCAGGCAACGTTAAATATAGACTTGTAATCGATTACAGACGACTCAACGATCGGATAATCGAAGATAAATACCCGTTACCCAATATTCACGACATATTAGATAGATTAGGACGAGCACAATACTTCACAACCCTAGACCTTGCTAGCGGTTATCACCAAGTGGAAATGCACCCAAATGATATTGAAAAAACCGCATTTACCACTGAACGAGGACATTATGAGTTCCTTAGAATGCCCTTCGGACTCAAAAATGCACCAAGTACATTTCAAAGACTAATGGATCATATATTAAGAGGAATAGATAATGTTTACACATATTTGGATGACGTCATCATAATATCTACGTCATTACAACAACACATAGAAAAACTTAAACAAGTATTTGATCGGTTCAAGACTCATAATCTAAAAATTCAATTAGATAAATCACAGTTCCTACAAAAACAGGTTAACTTCTTAGGACATGAACTAACAGACGAAGGCTTAAAACCAAATAAAGACAAGATAAAAGCTGTGCTTAACTTTCCCCTTCCAAAGACTCAGAAAGAGATAAAAGCCTTCCTAGGTTTAGTCGGCTATTATCGAAAATTTATAAAAGATTTCGCCAAACTTACTAAACCAATGACACTTTGCCTTAAGAAAAATAGTAAAGTCATACATTCCCCGGATTTCTTAGAATCTTTCAATAAGTGTAAACAGATTTTAACTAACGCCCCAATTTTACAATATCCGAACTTCGACGAGCCCTTCATCCTCACCACCGATGCTTCAGATGTTGCATTAGGTGCGGTACTGTCACAAGGAACAGTAGGATCCGATAAACCCGTAGCATTTGCATCCCGGACACTATCAGATACCGAATCGCGTTACTCTACAATAGAAAAGGAATTACTTGCAATAATATGGTCAATTAAATATTTCAGACCTTATCTTTACGGTAGAAAGTTTATTATCTATACAGATCACAGGCCTCTCACCTGGCTTATGTCATTAAAAGACCCAAATTCTAAATTAACTAGATGGCGCTTAAAACTCTCGGAATATGACTATAAAGTTGTATACAAGAAAGGCCGCCAAAATACTAATGCTGACGCTCTATCACGTGTAAAAATTTTTCACGGTAGTGTTGACTCTCTAGCTGTCAATTTAGATGACAACGAAGACGATGAAATAATTAATAGAATTTTCGAAAATGTACGAAGGGAAGCTGAAAATCAAAACGACACAGCAGCACCCATTGAAAATATACAGTCACAAAACCCAAGCATCCCTGAATCTAATATGGGCACAGATAGCATGAGTGTAGTATCTGCCGAATCCGAATTAGTGTCCACAAGACACACACAACCTGATAACGAAAATAGAGGTATACCTATCATTACAGACGCTATCGATAGACAACTAAAACAGTTCCATATAAGATCAACGCCCGGATCTACGTATAGAGTAGATAACAGATCCACTAACTCAAAAGTAGTTATAAAAGATGTCTTTATCCCAATAAATAATACAGAATCCGAGATAATTAAATTCCTTAAAGAACACACCATCGCAGACCGTGTTTTCCATTGTTATTTTTATAACGAAGAATTATACCATGCCTTTTCTAGAGTGTACACAACAATATTTAACGATAGAGGCCCTAAGCTACTTAAATGCACAACACGCGTAACCCTAGTAGAAAACAAAACGGAACAACAAGAGTTGATTAAGAAATATCACGAAGGTAAAACTGTTCACCGTGGTATCCAGGAGACGTACAAGCAGTTGCACAGAAATTATCATTGGCCAAACATGCTCCTCACTATTCAAAGATTCGTTAATCAATGCGACACTTGTTTAAAATCTAAATACGAACGCAATCCCCTTAAACCACCTTTAGCTGTTACCGATACTCCTCGCAAACCGATGGAACACATATTTATGGATCTATACTCAACCGGAGGCGCAACGTTTCTTACAGTCATTGATAACTTCTCTAAATACGCCCAAGCAGTTCAATTAACAGCATGTAGTAGCGTTCATATAGCCGAAGCATTGCTTAACGTTTTCTCAGTGTTAGGTTTACCAAATAAAATAACCACAGATTCAGATACTAAATTCGACAATGATGTTATTAAAGAAATATGCGCACTTCATAATATTCTCATTCATTTTACGACTCCCTATAATCCTAATTCTAACTCGCCTATCGAACGTTTGCACTCTACTTTAGCTGAAATAATTAGAATACAGAGAATGACTAATAAAGACGACCCCATACAACTCATTATGAAGTACTCTATAATAGCGTACAATAACGCTATCCATTCAGCAACAGATTATACACCTCACGAGTTACTATTCGGACACACAGCATCTCGAAACCCATTAGAGTTATACTACCCAAAAGAATTCTACCAGGACTATGTTATTAAACATCGCGCCAATGCGGAGGCAGTCCAAGAGTGCATTGCTGCACACATGTCCAAAAATAAGGAACAGGTGATTGCTAAGCGTAATCAAGAAGCAGAAGAAATTCAATTCAAGGTAGGTGAAACTGTCTATAAACAGGTAGCAAAATCAGCACGCAGTGACAAAACGAAGCCAGTCTTCAAAGGACCATACAAGATCATACACCTTCACCCAAATAATGTGGCCGAAATAATAGGTAACCATCCCAATTCTAAGTCCATTCGGGTTCACTTCAAGTTACTACGGAGGCCTCATCTTGTTGCAGGACCTTCATCGCAGGAGCCGTCGTGCTCAACACAACAGCAACCGTAACCATCACCCAAGTAGGTAATGACAATGGTATCCTTCTCCTGAAACAAGGTCAACTCCTTAAACAAGACAACTACTTTAGCCTTGCTTGCGTTTATAATATCAGTAATCTGCACTTTACATCTATCCAATTGATGTCCCTTTATGCAAGCACGAAGAATGCCGAGAATACAGCATCCGGAGAGTTACATAAAACGTATAGAAATCAGATAGAATATAGCCTCGATATAATAGGTAAAAAGATAAAGTTTTTAACGCCGCAAGTCAGAAAGCGTCGCGGTCTCATAGATGGACTTGGTACTGTTGTTAAATCTATCACAGGAAATCTTGACCATGAAGATGCAGCTAAGTTCGAAGAAGAAATCTTAAACATTAAAAACAGAGTTAAAAACGTTCAAGACTCTCAACGGAAATCCCTAGTATTAGCTCATAATACAATTGATGAGTTCAGTAAACAGTTAACAAAATTAAATAATAATCAGAAACATTTGGCAAGTTTATTACAAAATATTACAATAAATTCCAATAATCTATCTAACCATTTACATTTCTTAGATATTTACGTACAGATAGATTTTAGTTTACAGATAATTATAGATAGGTTAATGTTATTAGAAGATGCTATGACTTTTGCTCAGATGGGCACCATGCATCCTAGTATTATAAGTCCTCAGAATCTAGTAGAAGAGTTAAGAAACTTAGAAAATATGTTTATGTTTAAACCAGTAGCTAGTATTAGCCTTAGTAATATATACAGGATAGAGAAGTCTATAAAAGTTAAAGCTTACAGCACAGAACACTCTGTTAATTTTATTCTCGAAA
The DNA here is from genome assembly GCA_950005045.1 of Agrotis exclamationis. NCBI lineage: Eukaryota > Metazoa > Arthropoda > Insecta > Lepidoptera > Noctuidae > Agrotis > Agrotis exclamationis. Next base: position 3,065,642 of record OX465433.1, on the reverse strand, counting down.
TTCCCTCTATTACCCAAAAAACCTTTGACCTTATTCACCTTTACTCTATCCCAAATAAAAATAACCTTACTGTCATTCCTAAATCCAAATACCTAGCACTTGGTAACGATGAGTACGCTTACCTGGAAGAAGATTGTCAGCCACTCACAGACAACAGCCAGCTCTGCAAGCTCCTCGACACTAGAAGAATCGAAGACACAGATGACTGCATACTATCACTCATCCAGCATCGTCCAGCAAACTGCACTTACGCCAAGATGAACCTAAGAAGAGGAAAAGTTCAGAAAATCGGAGACAACAACTGGTTACTTGTCCTCAAAGAAGATGAAGTCACCAAAACGCAATGCAACTCCAAGACAGACTACAAGAAGCTATCTGGAATACATCTCGTGACATTATCAGAAGATTGCCAGATGAACGTCATGAACAAGACACTGCGGTCACACACCGACACGATCGTCATCAACGAGGTCATACCGTTACCCGAGCAGCATCAAGTCTCGGAACAAACCATACAATACGAACTCCAATTAGAAGACATCTCACTAGACAGCATCCATGAACTTATCAACAGAGCAGGCGACATCTCCGTGCCAGAAGATGACAATTGGCCAATCATAACAGCCACACCCAGCTGGAACACAATCATCCTATATATCTTATTGGTCGCTGCTATATCCTGGAAGCTGTACCGATGGAAAACAAAGAAGACCCTGAAGGACACCAAGGGCACCGCGGACGCTGCCAGAAGCAAGAGTTGCTTCTATCCTATGGAGGGAGGAGTTAACTCATCGTAACACGCGCTTACGCTGAGTAAGCAGCCGCCATCACCATGCGTCGTTTTGCAACTATGCATTTACTGGAAATCAGATATATTATTTTCTTTTGCATTGTATTCAGTCTTGCATCAGCCACCAGTCTAATATCCTGTATTTTTATAATTAAATTAAATTATAATAAATAAATATTTTTTTAACTAAAGTCCCGACCGCTGAAACATAACTCACTTGGTTTACAAATTACAGAAAAAACTTTCTTGTCTCATTACCTTTCTAAAATGGTGCCACAGTACCTACTTTTAGTTAGTTGTTTTCTGGGTGGGAATCGGACCCACGACCTCCGGCATAGAAGTCAGGGTCACTAACCACTAGACCAACAGTACTAGTATATTATTGGCTGATCAATTTAATTATTCCTTCAAGCCAATAGTATCTCAACTGACTTATATTGTCTGACAGAAAAGATATTAAAATTAACTAAACTTTAAGCTTTTAGCTGGCCATTCAATCAAATAATAAATATTCAAAAACAAAAATGTAGAAATACCGAATTGCAAATGTATTATAATTATTGAATGTTTGATTGAGAAAATTGTTATGTTAAGAACAACACAGTTAGCGGGGTAAAGTCTAGTATTCGGTAGCAGGCGGAGGGGGGGGTGAGGGGGGTGAGGTGGAAGGGGGGGGAGTCCCCTACCCCCCGGTACCACTCCCATGTTAAGGTCATGCACCGTTCTTGAGAAAAACCAATTTTTGTAACCTAACCTTAAAACTTGTTTTAGTCACATAATAGGCGTATTCCATAAACTTGGTATAGTTTAGCATAAGGAGGGAGGTGCCCCCTGTGTCCTGGCACCACTCTCCTGTAAAGGCAGCGCCCAGAACCCGCCATCTCTTCGAATCTAACCTGTCCGTGTTGGGGTGTCCCGAGCTCGCTCTTGCATCCTAGGTCAACTAGGTCATTGATTACTACCTACCAAGGTGGCTCGACGGAGCCCCGCTTCGCGGGGCTCCTACTTCTGGGTGGTTTAAAAAAAATAACCACGAAGGGGATGGCGGGGTCTTTCAGACCCCGCCATCCCCTTCTAACCTAACCTGTCCGTGTCGGGGTGCCCCAAAGTCCCGAGCTCGCTTCGCTCGCTCTTGCATCCTAGGTCGAAAAATTGCATTGATTTTTTTTTCAACTGATTTTGCACCATAGACAATACGTGGTGTATATATGGTTCTCAATCGCCCGTTTTTAAGTTCCGTTTTCGATTTTATCTGATTTGAGGTTAGAAAAATTGGTTTTCATTAATTTCTCGAAAAATACATTATCTTGTGAAAAATGTGGTAGCATTACAATCGGGGACTTATACCTTACCAATTGCAAGCCTTTCTTAGAGCTCGGGACTTGGGGCACCCCAACACGGACAGGTTAGATTCGAAAAGATGGCGGGGTCTGGGCGCTGCCTTTACAGGAGAGTGGTGCCAGGACACAGGGGACACCTCCCTCCTTATGCTAAACTATACCAAGTTTTTGGAATACGCCTATTATGTGACTACAACAAGTTTTAAGGTTAGGTTACAAAAATTGGTTTTTCTCCAGAACGGTGCATGACCTTAACATGGGAGTGGTACTGGGGGGTAGGGGACTCCCTCCCCCACCCCCTCACACCCCTCACCCCCCCTCCGCCTGCTACCGAATACTAGACCCAACCCCAGTTAGCGCAGTGGCTGAGTGATCAACTGCTGCGCAGCATGTAGCGGGTTCGGTTCCCGCACATAACAAATATTTGTATGATCTACAAGTAGTTGTTCCGGTCTGGGTGTTTGTGTATGTGAGTTTCTATGTTTGTGAACGCACCCATGATACAGTAAGAAATTCCTAGTGTGGGGCAACATTTTTGTTAAAGAAATTAAAAGTACTACCATTGAAAACAGCACACAAAAAATGCAAGACTAATCCAACAATTTTATGAACAATAATATTTATGTTTCTTAGTTAATAATAACAGCAGAAGATTACCTATATTCACAAATAAAACAGCTATTAATTGGAACTCTACAGAAACCCTATATTTCAAAGTTTTAGAAACTGATTACAAGAAATTATAAGTTTCAAAAGTAGGGGATAGATGAACTTACTCCATTAGCAGCTGAAATCTTGATGATTTTGTCGACCACCTCCTTCACGAGGTACCTGCCATCTCCACCAACAACCAGCGTGGAACCCGGCAAGGAGTCTTTAACCGCATCCAAAATACTCTGCACAAAGTTCTCCGTGTAGTGTTCTTGAACGAAAACCTTAACTTTTTTACGTAAACCACTCGTTCCCGGCTTCTGTCCCTCAAAGGGGTTAGTGTTCACAGTTACTACGCTAGGCATTTTTATGAATGAGATAGTGTTCCAGCAAACAACACGAGCTAACGCGACGCTCTGTTCTAATTAAATAACATAAATTATCGGAGTTTTTAAGGTCAGAAAGATCGCGCAAAGTTATTACAAAACTATTGTCAGAAGTGTCAAATCAATGTCAAAGCAAGGTCATGTTATTGATGCGTTCGGTGAATTGAAAGGAGTTTGTTTACCTCCTTTGATGCATAATTCATGAAGTTTATATTGTTTATTTCTTACAGAAATCGTAAAGGAATATTTATAAACTGATATTACTAATTAGATATCAAATAAATGTCAAATTTTACGATCGTCAATTAAAGATAATTATAATTTTACTAATGAACGCGACTGTAAGATTGTAGTTCTTCGTGCAAATTGCTAATTTTGGTTCTAGATACGCAATTATTACATATTATATGCCTTGTCTATGCGTGTAACTGTGTAAGATAAGCCTAGCCAAGAGATAAGTAATAAGCGTAGTAATTTTTTAATTACGTAGGCTATTATCTTGAAGCACATTACTAGTGTATCTAAAATTACGGGCAAAGGTGGGTAGTTTTTTGAGTTGGATTACCGACAGTGCCACAACAAAGATTTTAGAAGTTCACAAAGGTTCCAATTTTACATTTTGTGGGAATCCACCTTTATTTTTTGTTACCGACTTCAAAAAAAAGGAGGTTATATTTAAGAAGCAAAGCGTTTTGCAAACAGTAGATTAGGTAGGAAAAAAAAACAACTTGATTAAAAACTTAAAATTTTAATTACATAAGTACCTAATTATAATTTTATACATAGGTAAGTTAAAAAATAAATCCATCTCAATCCACCACAAATCTAAACAGACAATCTATACATATAGGTATTATCTTAGGTATTATGTACTTATCTAGCAAAACTAAAGAAAACAAATACAAAACAAGAAAAAAGAAAACAATTTAAAATACACTACCCACTATCATTGACCCCAAAGGAAATCTTAATTTTTTTTTATCATACCTATATTTCTTGCTATCAGTCAAGTTTCCCTAACTTATGTGAACCTTACAATCTATCTATTTATACATTTTTATATTTGCAAGCTACAATGGAGCCTCCGAACTCCTTGCTGAGGTACTTGGCGACGGCCAGGCTGAGAGCGTCGTTGTAAGGGGCTGCTACCACCTGCAGACCTAAAGGAAGACCTTGTGCGTCCACACTTATTGGAACCTGGAGAGAAAAATAATTGTTGGTAAGTGAGAAATAAACCGAGCCACAAAATTACTAACTCAGCCCCGAATATTACAACTCGGGAAGTTTTTGTTTCACCCCGGGGTTCGGTTTTCTAGATTCTAGACAGAAATAGGAGCCCCGCGCAACGGTGCTCCGTCGATTACATCTTGGCTTGATCTATTTTATTTGTAAGTATATTTTGGTGATCAAACAATTTATTTTATTCGTGACTGACTTAGTATTTTGTGGCCAATGTGTTTTTTTAGTGATACTGGACAATAATGGTTTAAATAAGTTACTAAATAGTTGATGATTTTATGGATAACGCCTTGGTACCAATATTTCCTGATCACTATTATAGGTAGGAAGGTACCCCTCCCCTTCCTCCTTCCAAACCCCTCTATTTTGGGCAATTTCTGGTCATGTTTGCGTCGCGAACAATAATCAGATCGCCACACTACCTCCGCCGCGGTCAACCTCGACGGCGATGTCCCCCCATAGGCGTCCAGTGAGTGACGATCTTTGCCCACCTCTGAGGGTGCATTCATTCAACGTGGCCTGCTCACTCCCACTTCAGCCTAGGGTTGCCAACCCTACTATATAATATAGTATCCTACTATATTAAGGGATCAAATACTATATTTGTAAAATATATATATAGTAGGCGAAACTACTATATTCATTCAATTCATTTATTATTTATTTATTCATTTATTATTCATTTATTATTTATTTTTTATTTTGCGTACCTAAAGCGGAAAGCGCAAAATATAACGCACGCAATCGCGACGATAGCAGGCAAGCTAAAATGAGTCATAATCCAATGACATACGATAGCTAACAGTAGTAAGTATAGCTTTGATATTAAAATAAAAAAAAAATAATTATTAAGACGCAGAGTAGCAAAAAAATTTAATATAAAAAATAAACTGCAATATTTTAACCACATACTATTTTCTTTTTAATTTTTTCGCCATCTACTATATTTTTTAAGTTAATAACTTCAAAAATACTACATTTTATAGAAAAAAAGTTGGTAACCCTACTAAGCCTGGGGGGCCTTAAATTAAGCAGCTGCCTAAATAACTTACTTGAGTGGCAGGACACTTGAGTGCGTTGACGATGGCCCAGTAGGAGAAGTTGTAGGGCCTCAGGAGACAGGAGAAGTGGTACGGAGCCGGCTGAGGAGCGCTCGGCATCAGCAACACTCCCTTGTCACCTAGTTTAGCCTGTAACATGAACAAGACACACGTTACTGGAGTAGAACCCTTTTTTTGGGGTCTATAGGAAACATCAATCAGTCCTCACACTCTGGTTGGAGCGGAAGTGACTGTCCAGGATTGGTATTCTAAAGGGACATGCCCTTTTTGTTTCAGAGCCTCGGTGCCCTTCTAAGACAGTTCCGCAACCAGTAGATAGGTATACTATCCTATAGTTATACAGGGAGAATCGTAAAGTTCTTAATATATTAACGCTGTGAAACGTTCGATCTTTATCGAAAAATCTCTCGCATCTAAGGGTCGGCTCAGACCGAAACGTGACGCTGCGCGCACATTTCAATAGAGCTTTTCAAAATCGAACTCTATTTCCTACACGAAAAGATACACCTGTCACAATCCGAACTGACCGTATCTAAACCTCTTTCTACGGGACTTCTTACATCTTCCAAAAACCCGCGCGAGCATACGCATAAACATTTATTTATACTTTTCGAAAACTTGAACGTACGTCATATTTTATGGGATGTCTTTCCGGAGATACTTACAAATAAGTCTTCCTTGAATTCTTTGGAGATCTTCTCAGCCCACTCGGCGTCGACCTTCGGCAAGTACTGCTCCTCGATCAGACGCACAATGGTGAAGAAGCACAGCTTACTCAGACAGACCATCTGAAGAAGAACATGAGAATTATTATCATCAGAGAGCCAGAGACGACACAAGGTATAACCCTACATGTAATTATAGACCTATAGGACCTAAAAAATAATTGGGTGCAACGGTTTTTAACCGACTTCAAAAAAGGAGGAGGTTATCAATTCGACTGTATTTTTTTTTTTTTTTTATGTTTGTTACCTCATAACTTGCGACTGGGTGAACCGATTTTCATGATTATTTTTTTGTTTGAAAGCTGGTGCTTCCCGTGTGGTCCCATTGTCACCATTTCAATATCTGATGATTGGATCCTGGAGAAATCGAGGGAAACCCTCAAATTTTATAGGCCGACGCACCGTTTTTCGCAAATATTATGAAGTAATTTAAGGACTTGCGTATGGTAACCATCATCTCATGTAGCTGAGCTGATGATGGAAGGTACAACTCCTTAACAGTAAGGAGTAGGCATCGACTGACTTAGTAAATTATTTTTATCATTAAGTATTTCAAAGCACTACAATTTAATAAAGGTCTGGAGTATATCTGATGATGGAGCCGAGAGACAGTCGAGGGAACTCCTCAACGATTCACAGCAGCTACCTTGTGTTTGAGCTTGATTAATTTGTATTGATAAGAACTTTACACCTAGATGAGTTGTAACTGTTATTAGGGGTCTGATGACGAAGACGAAGGACAGTTCAGGGAATTCCTCAACGGTTTACAGTAGCTACCTTGTGTTTGGACTTAATTCATTTATATTGATGAGAACTTTACACCTAGATGGTTTATAACTGTCATTAGGGTTCTGATGATGAAGACGAAGAACAGTTCAGGGAACTCCTCAACGGTTTATAGCAGGTATCTTGTATTTGGACTTAATTAATTTATACTGATGAGAACTTTGCACCCATATGGGTTATTGTTCGATGCAGTATACCTGCCATTTGCTCCCATAAAAAAAAAAATATATTTAGGTGTTCTTGCTTATTGGGGACATGAGCGATGTTATAACCGGTGCTACGGATAGTAAAATTCTAGTGCATATGTAAGAAAATTATGTATTTGACAAGAATTTGGGTTAAATGTTTAAACTGAAAAGGGTAAAATAAAAAAAGTTTTTAAAAAAAATCTAACCGACTTCTAAAAAAACAACCACGAAAAAGGGTAAAATAACCTACCAAAAAACTTTTCTTTCGGAAGTCGGTGGCAAAAAAGTCAATGGAATATAAAAGCAAAGCCACCGACTTCCGAAAGAAAAGTTTTTTGGTAGGTTATTTTACCCTTTTTCGTGGTTGTTTTTTTAGAAGTCGGTTAGATTTTTTGGGGTTGAAAATAATCAAAATAGTTCTGAGTGGAACGAAAGGGACTGCCAGACTCAAAAACACACTGTTCCTTCAGTTGTACTTTTCATTTTAGCGTCGCGGTGCACATCCCGCGACCCCGAATATAATAGATAGTCTTTCCACCCAAATTATAGTTTGGACCAGCAGTGCTATTCTCAAATACAACCTTGTGAAAGAGCAGCCGAAGCGCTCACGCCACGCTAGAACTAAAGTTAGCAATTCACCGTCACCGCTCGCGCCATGATCTGACAATTTCAAAGCTGCTTCATCGAAGAGCACGTTGTAGGGTTCAGCGATGAGATTTCTAGAGAATAGCATAGCTGGATCCTGCTGTTGAGCAGTAGAAGACCCAAGATGTTAACTAGACATACCCTTTTTTTTCATGTTAAAATTATGAAATGAGTCCTCCCACCCAGGCCAGGACTGTTAGACTTGTACTGACTGAAATCCACGATGTCCTTTATAGCTCTTTACGTTTCGGGGTGACGGTTACCCGATAGTCTCGACCCGGCAGGCTATAGCCCTCTAAGGGGGGCCTCATTATATTGCTGGAAAGGTTGCTTTGAGGGACGCGTGGAACACGAGAATAGCATAGCTAATCCCAGTAGTTGGATAGCAGAAGACCCAAGATACTACCTAGCCATACCCCACCCAAAAAAATAAAACTAGATACTTCTAGAAGTCCTTACCTTCTTGAAAAGTTCAACCAGTCCATTAGCGTCTCCGTTCCTGTTGGTACAGAGGCTGGCCAGACGCTCAGGCTCCTTGGTCATCCAATACCTCCAGATGCTGTACATATGGCTGAACCCTTCGTGGTAGTATGGTTTGGGAGCGTTCTCTGTAGTTGAGATCTCTTGGCTGATTCTGGTTATAACGCTGGTGGGAGGAATTGTGGGTTAGTAAAGGGTTAGTAACTTCATTTTAATCTATACTATACTAGTAATAAAAAGCTGAAGAGTTTATTTGGTTGAAAGCGCTAATCTCAGGAAGTACTGGTTCGAATTAAAAAAATATTTTTGAGTTGGATAGTCCATTTATGAGGAAGGCAGAGGATGAAATCAGCGCAAGGATCAGCTTGTTTATTAAACACTAGCTGTGCCCGCGACTTCGTTCGCGTGGATGTCGGAACTTAACAATGTAATTTTTTAGTGCTTCTTTATTAACAACATTAGCTGTAAACCATCATTCTGGAGCATACATAAATATGCGTACGTAAATCATCAAATGAGTCCCCACCCAGGGCAGGGAAAGAGGGATTGTCAGATTTGTACTGATTAAAATCCTCGATGTCCTATAAATCCTATAATAGGCCTTTACGTTCCGGGGTCAAGGTAATTCGATAGTTCCGCGACCCCGGCAGGCTTTGGCCTTCTAAGGGGGGGACCGTCATTGTGATGACACATTGAGGCGCGTGTTGAACACAACGCGCCGTCGACCCAGGCATACTCGCCGCCCGCATGCTCGTGCAAGTGAAAAATCTACGTTTAAATGCTTCTGGAACCTGAGTAGTATGGGCGTACTCCGGAGCCTGCCCGTTCCTGCCTTTACCGGCGCTGGCAGCCCCAGAAACAGGTCGTACCTATGCGTGACCCATCGTATCCCATCGTATCTCATCGTATCCCATTATATCCCATCGTATCACATCGTATCCCATCGTATCTCATCCTATCCCATCATATCTCATCCTATCCCATCCTATCCAATCATATCCCACCGTATGCCATCGTATCCCATCGTATCCAATCATATCCCATCGTATCCCATCCTATCCCATCCTATCCCTGTGTATCCCATCGTATCTCATCGTATCCCATCGTATCCCATGCTATCCCATCCTATCCTATCCCATCCTATCCCATATTATCCCATCGTATCCCATCCTATCCCATGCTATCCCATCCTATCCCATCCTATCTCATCCTATCCCATCCTATCCCATCCTATCCCATCCTATCCCATCCTATCCCATCCTATCCCATCCTGTCCCATCCTGTCCCATCCTATCCCATCCTATCCCATCCTATCCTATTCTATTCTACGATTCCTTTAAATCGCTTTAATTAATTTACATTTTCTGTTTGTAAGGTGTAAACTGATTACGATGAAATAAAAAACATAATGTTACTTCAATTCAACACCTCTATTCCAGGTTTTTTTTTAACGCCATCTACCGTGTTATCGTTGGTTTAGATGAATTATTTGAATATGTAGTTTTTCTATTCGAAGCTAGATCGCGCTACTGAACTGCGCGTCTCGGTGTGAACTGTGAACTGACCGTAATATTTTACTTCTGATTCAAATATCTTTTGATAGACTGAACCGATTGCAATGAAACAAAAACTAAATGTTACTTCAAGTTACGCTAAATCGTTGTGTATAAAAATTATCTACATTGATTTCGTACATTTTACGTGATGCCCGAATAACCAAACATACAAACAGACAAACAGATAAACAGACAAACAGACAAACAGACAAAAATTCTAAAAATGCTGGAAATGGGTTCTATTGGTTGTCCTTTAACATCCTGGCTATATTTTTTTAATTTTTTTTTAATGTACAAAAATTTCTTTTCTAGAGTTTTATTATATGTATAGATATACTGGCAAACATTTTACAAGCAAACTGATGGATGACTAGTAGTTTGCCAAAGTTTTGTTTGAAGTATTAGTGACTTGGTGACCTGGCAACATTGTTTAGAGAACAAGAATTATAAGTAATTCAATCTTATGATTTCTTACCTCTTCATAGTTGCTCTCAGAGGAGCCCTGATGGAGCTCACAGTGAGGTCCTGCGCGGTCTCCAAGTAGTAAAACTTGATCTCCTGCAATACAATAATGCAGTATTTGTTACACTTTTCACAATTATAATTACTAAACAGACCACCTAGAACTCATGCCAGCCTAGTACTTTTTGTTTGTCACCAATGCTTAAAATCAGGATTTTTTCCCGTTTGTCGCCAGTGGTGAAAACGTCATGGTGGATTGCTAAAGTACCTTCTGTACCTACCTTAAAATCGATTTCTCTGTCTAACTTGAGCAACGGAGCCTGGTCACCAGCAATGATCTTGGTGAGAGGAGCCAGATCCTCCACGTGCTTGGTGATGAAGCCCAGCGATAGCATGGAATCCTTCTCTTCACCGTTACGGAACATCACTCCTGGAAAAAAAATTAGCTTGGGTGAGTAGATCGGTATCGGCTTCATTATTAACAACATCATCATCATCAGCCGGAAGACGTCAACTGCTGAGGGCTGTGCCTCCCCTTAGACCGTTACGTCGAACGAGAATTCGTGACTTGCATCCATCGGCTGCCCGAAAAAGAAGATTACAAAAATTCATTCTGTTTAGGATGGAGTTGACATACCTCTCGTGTTAGTGGTTCCAGGAGTAGGGTGATATCCGAACATGCCGCAGTAGAAGGCAGGCATACGAGTAGATCCACCAAGATCAGAACCTGAAACAATTTATCTTTGAGTAAGTACTAAGTACTGCCGCATGCCAGCCGAACTGTGGGCCAGAAAAACACAAAACTGGTGCCCTGAGACAGTGAGGCGTGGTCGCGGCAGACCACGCAGGAGATGGCGGGACGAACTAGACAGAATCTGCCCGAACTGGAAGGAGGACGCACAGTGTCGTGAAAGATGGAAAGAGTGGAGGGAGGCCTTTGTCCAGGAGTGGGACAGAGAAGACAAGGAAAAAAAAAGTACTTGAAACACTCTAATTTCAATCACATTTTCCGGGGTAGGCTCAATGTGCCTTCTCAGTACAATATGGACCCATGGTTACAACCGCAAATGCCGTGCTATGTCGTGTTTCGAATCCCAGACAGACACTTTGTGCAATTTATTTCACTTCTTTCATTGCTCTCACTACGGTGCACAATTGCAATTGGCAATTGCATTAGCCATCGCATCGTGAGAAATCTGGCAAAGCATCGAAGAATCCAAGAGTCAAAAAATCCATTTAGGGCTGATGGATTTTTCCTATCAGCAGTGGAGGCAGCAGTAAAAACTAGGCTTACTATATACTTAGCCAGAGGCTGAGCCTTGCGAAGCCTTCATTATGGCAACACCGTCAATCTTTTGGGAATTTTAGCAGTTGACAATTATGAGGAGGACTTTTCTGATGCCCCTTTACAGCTAGTTTATTTACTTTGTAAGAAATAGGCATTTGATACGGACATCTTACAGATGTTTTAAAACACCAAGCATGATCAAAACTTACACAAGCTGATGACAGAGGCACAGGAGGCCATCAACGCGGCCTCGGCCCCGCTGGAGCCCCCGGCAGTCCGGCCAGTGTGGTGCGGGTTGTTGGTCCTGCCGTACACTGGGTTGCGGGTCTCTTGCCTGGAAACAGAGATATATCATTAAAGTTAGCTACCGAGGAGCCACGCCATCTTCATCATCTCGAGAAATGCGACTACCTCTTACATCAACATATTATAATCACTTTGCAAGTCGCGAAAGTGACTCATCACTCTGGGTAAATGTTCTCCCTTTCCGTGAAGCATAGGGAAGACTAAGATAAAGCAAGCTCACGCAGAGGGACTTGAAACTCCTGCGCACCGAAGGAACACAGTAAAAACTGTTTGGCGGCAGACTCAGGTTCTCTGAGCCATCACCACAGATTACAGGAAGCTTGTGGTGCGATCCTCAAATGGCCCAGTGCCTCCAATTAGTTAATTACGGCGCTGCCCGTGACACACTCTAAATAATTCTCCAATTTCTTCTCAATAATCTGCACAATCACTGTCAACAGACGCCTGCAGGTCCTAACCATTTTCCCAACTATATAGGGTGTTAAAAAATCAACTGCAGGAATTTCGTGTGTGTACTCGGTATCAAAAAACAAAGTAGAATAGAATAGAATAGAATAGAATATACTTTATTGTACACCAAAATTTTAAAAACTACTGCTTACAATATTGCTTAATCTAGGGTTACAATGGCGGTCTTATCGCTAATAGCGATTTCTTCCAGACAACCTTTGGATGGACTGTACGAACTAAGATAAGAAGGGAGGGGGTAGTCAGTAAGTACCTACATTCCAAAAAAAAAAAGAGATTTTTTTTTTCAATTTTTTTTTCAATATTATTGATTTTTTTTTCAAGCATTTTTCTTTTGGCCGATTAATATGGCCAATAAAATAAGTTATTTGCAAGTATTTCGATAAATTGCCAGTCCAAAGTCTGCAAAATGTGATGGGAAAGTTGGAATCAGCTGTGAACGCTACACACGGGTGAACGACCTAAAAGAGCAATCAAATTCATTACATGGTCAAAAGAAAAAATGCTTGAAAAAAAATTTTTTTTTTTGAAAAAAAATGCTCGAAAAAAAAATTTTACTTTGTTTTTGATACCGAGTACGCACACGAAATTCCTGCAGTTGATTTTAAACACCTTGTATTGTGGCCGGCTTCCAGTCGAACCAGATGCAGCTGAATATCAGTATTTTACATGGAGTGACTGCCTATCGGACCTCCACAACCCAGTAACTTGGTAATACGATACTCCATAGTAAGACTGGTTGTCAGACTTTAGAGCTTCTGACTAACAGTAACGACTGTTTAAGATCTACTGGCCTTCGACTGGCCTGTTGGTCTAGTGGTTAGTGACCCTGACTGCTATGCCGGAGGTCGTTGGTTCGATTCCCACCCAGGACAAATGTTTGTGTGATGAGCACGATCATTTGTTCTGTGTCTGGGTGTAATTTATCTATAATATGTATGTATTTAGAAATATATAAGTATGTTTATCAGTTGTCTAGTACCCATAACACAAGCTCTGCTTAGCTTGGGACTAGATGGCGTTGTGTGATAGTTGTGGAATATTATATAATAATATTATATTATATTATATCTACAAATGACAGCCGGGACCAACAGCTTTACGTGCTTTCCGAGGCACCTAGGAAAATCGCTTTGACCTGCAGGTCCTTACCAAAAGATAACATTCGATTCAAAGATCAGTAGACATACCAAACGAGCAATTCAGGCAGATTAGTAGAAGCCACAACGATGGCTCCAGCATCCTTCAATCTCTTGATAGCCTCGCTGTCTTCTGTGGCCACCTCGCGGCGGCGAAGCCAGAGTCCAAATGTCAGAGGCATGCCTTTCACCGCCTGGCTCTCCTTGGTTGTGAATGGAACACCTGGGGAAGAAGGAAAGACATTAAAATCCCGAGTTAGTGAAAAGTGAAGAGTGTGATTATGTTAGCCTTAGCGTGTGTGGGCAATCTGACGGGGGGCTTAGAAGGCCAAAACCTGCCGGGGTCGTGGGAATATCTCATTAGGTAACCGTGACCCTGGAACGTAAAGGGGTCTTGAATTGAAGGATAACTGTGGATTTTAGTCAGCACAAGACAATCAGTCCCTCCTGTTCCGCTCTGGGCAGGACGACTCATTTGATGATTATACCACGATAAAAAAATGCTGTAGGTTGAAACAGTGGGCATCTGAATGAAAAGTTCCTCCCGCTCCACCTAGAGCGGGATTCAAGGTGTCATTTGATAATCTCCCACTTATACTTCCTCTTGAATGTGTCCGTGATGTTACCATTTGGGCGTAGGTCATCTTAACGATTTGAACGGAAGTATTAATATAATTAATGATCGACTATGGTCCTCCCTTAATCTTTGATTGGCTTGTGTAATACAAAATGTTATCATGAATTACAAACATTAATTATTGATGATGACCGAAGGAACTGTATAGTTTTATAGTCAGTACGAGTCTGGCTGGCAATCCCATCCCTCCACCAGATCGGCAAGACACACTTGATTTAAACTTTCCACAGGAGATTAAAATAAAAGTAATGGCGCTCCTTGTTGTGGAAAATCATTAGATGCCAACTCAATACAACTGCCTACACTGCGTACCAATTTGAAAAGCCTTACCCAACAATGGTTTCTTGTTGAACTCATCTTCTGAAAGACCGTTAGCGATGAGGGCATCCACCTCTTTCGCTTCAGCCAGGGCTTCGTCAAATCGGTCCTTGGCAATCGCGTTTATTACTCGGTTGACCTGTAAGACATGCGCCATTGTATTAATGAAATAGTTAAAGCAATGGAACGTCAGACTGGTAGAGAATGCCTATGGCATTAAGTCCGCCTTTGTACATATTTGTGCATGAAGTTTTAATAAATAAATAAATAAATGTAGCAGATAATGCATCTGTTCTGGACGGTCTGCCTAAGGCGCCATCTCCACGAGCGAGGAAAACGCTCCGAGTCCGTCCTTCTATCGTCGGAAATATTCGCGTTTATTCTGCCAGCGTATCGTCACGGAAACGCCGCGCGCCCGCGACGAGTCGTTGTGCTATAGTTTTGTTTTGTTTCGCTACTGGTAACGCGCTCGTCGCGGGCACGCGGCGATTCCGTTGCGAGTCGTTGCGCGCCCGCCGCGCGCTCGCTACGAGAGCGCCACGAGCGCGCGGCGATACGCCCGTCTAATGTCACACATTGCCACTCGTCGCATCGCTACGATAATATTCGCCGTGTGGAGACGCGTTCATAGAGAGTGTATGGAAATACGTGGCACGACGATAATATCGCCGCGATTCTCTCGCTCGTGGAGGTGGTGCCTAAGGTCGGGCGGCATGATTGGCGCAGTTGCTGACGCAGCACTGCTTGTGGCGGGACAATTTGATAGCCTACAGGGTAGTTGTTTCGTGTCTGGGTAAGTAGGTAGCTATTTTTTTTACCTATATGATTTTAAATGTTTATCTCGCTTATCCAAGGAGATGGCGATGTAGACCGGGACATAACACACCGGATCAACTCGGGATGGATGAAATGGCGACAGGTCACCGGAACAACTTGCGACCCACGGATGCCCCTCAAGTTAAAGGGGAAAATATACAAATCCGTGATTAGACCTGTCGTATTGTATGGATCGGAATGCTGGGCTGTGAAAAATATGGATGAGAAACGATTGCATGTAGCGGAGATGAGGATGTTGAGATGGATGTGTGGAGTGACAAGAATGGATAAAGTAAGGAATGAGTTTATAAGGGGAAGTTTGAAAGTGACGCCTGTTACAGAAAAAATGAAAGGAAATCGTCTGTCTTGGTATGGACATGTGATGAGGAGGGATAAGACTCACGTGACTAAGAGAGTGATGAGTATGAATGTTGATGTATGGAGAGGAAGAGGAAGGCCAAAGAAAAGATGGATGGATTGTCTAAGGAATGATATGAATGAAAAAGGAGTAAATGATACTGTGACGTCTGATAGGTGAGAATGGAAGAAGAAAACGTGTTGCGCCGACCACAAGTAAAATGGGATAAGGGCAGGAAGATGATGATGATGATTTTAAATGTTTGTAAAGGGACCCATTGTACAGGAGAAATCCATAGTGCGTGGAAAAGTACACGCAACCGGTACAAGTAAATAAAGGTACTTCTGAATTAGGTAAGAACAAGTAAAAATCTCGGAAAATGATCAAGAAGTCATCCATATTGAGGCACAATGGAGCGATATGAAGTAACAGTCAATTGTTTATGTTACGAACCCAATCGAACTACCAAACAAGATTGTAATGGAGGTTCTTCGAAAAAAATATGATTTAATTAGACCGCGGTCGTTAGACCGTGCAGTTAGCAACGCACGCGTTACTAGCTGATTTAATGGCCGACCCGCACACTCATCACGGGTCGTCGTAGAAACGGGTTTTTGTCGACGGAAAAATAGACAAAATTACAGAATATCTCATCATCATCATCATAAGATCTCAGATTGGCGATGCTTTTTTAAAAAAACATCTTCAATGGTGTATTTGACTATTTGGTCATGAGTAGGGCATGCAAAACCGGGTCCGGTTCCAGAATTTTCAGACCCGGTTCTGGAGGCGTTAGGAACCGGGTTACCCGGTTCTACCCGGTTCCAAGTCAACTTAATGTTTTCTTTTTAATTTTGATTAGGATTCGTCTGCTAATTGTGAATAGGGCTTGGAGACAATCCAAACACTGATACATTAGTTATTTTATATATTTTAACAGTTTTTGTTTTATTAAAAAAAAAACTTCATTTCATTCAGTTCAAATTTTTTTAAATTCCAATTTTCTCTCTACTTTGACCCAGATAGCATTACTTTTTAAGAACTGCATATATGGTGACAATAAAGACAACTTACAATATTTCTTTAAAGTTCATTCTATGGCTGTTGAATCGAAGCCAATCGTAACTTTTGTGTTTTGGCTCATTTTACTGAAAATATTAACGTTGATAACGTTAATATTTTCACTTTTTATAAAACCAATACATATTTCAAAAGTAACTTGCAATTCCAAATAAAAATTTACGATGTGCCCTACGCTGCATTATTTGGTAGCTAAGTTGAAACTATCGCTATATATTCCAAGGAGATCGCAAGCAATGACAAATGAAAGCTTGTAATATGCCTTACACTTCATTCATTGGAAGTTTTATTTTTACGTGGTAAAATCATCAAATGAGGACGAGAGGGTCTGTCAGACTCGTACTGACTAAAATCCAAGGCATCCTTCAATAGCCTTTTACGTTCCGGAGTCACGGTTACCCCAGCAGGCTTTGGCCAGGGCTTCTAAGAGGAGCCCCGTCAGATTACTGACAGGTCTTTGAGGCGTGCGTAGAACTCGGCACGCCGTCTACTAGGGCATGCTCCATCATCGGACGCCAAATCACCCAGTACTCGTCGTCCGCATGCCTGCGCCTACGGTGGCCGGAAATCGTCTCGTGACCATTGTCGTGGAGGTCTCCCACAGCAGCTGGGTCGTGAAGTCCGGGCTGTCCTGCCTGTCCCTCACGACGCGCTTGCTTCCTCCTTCGCTAGCATGACTGCTTCACAGAAGGAGTCGACTCCTTCCCATCCCGTCTCACCCCGCAGTATGGCTTCGAACAATGCCGGGCGCGGGAGGTCACCGCCGCTTATGGCCTCTGTGAGGACACAGCGGTGCTCAGCCCAAGTGGAGCACACTTGCAACGTATGCTCCACCGTGTCCTTCGGTGATCCTGCAATTTTGACACCCAGGCGTTTTTTCCCGCCCGATCAGGCACAGGAACCTCACGAAACAAACACAGGATCTGCGTCAGGTGGAAGGTGAGGACGACGTGGCGCCTCTCCAGCCACTCCTAAAAGAGAGGTCATACCACCGCGATTGCGGCGTTCCCGTTCTTTGGCAGCTATGTCGAAAACAAAAGTAAAATTATGTTTTGGCACATTTTAACTAAAATATTATTATATTCACCATTTTCTTACAGTACTAACACTCCAAAGTACTGTGAGCGTGTGCTACGCCTAATGAAAGCTTACAATGGGGCCTTCCCTTCATCCCATGGCAGCATTCATAGCAATTCGATGCATTAAATGCAAAATTATTACTTGCTTATCGGAACCGGGTCGACCCGGTTCCATCGCTCTCAGAACCGGTTCCACAGACTTACTCCAATACCCGGGTATACCCGGGTTTTTCGGAACCGGGTAGAACCGGGTGCATGCCCTAGTCATGAGCTTCATACGTAGGAAGTATTCTGTGACGTAGGTAAGTAACTATTTGAAAAAAATAATTAAAGAAAAACAAAAAACCCGACTACGTAAAAACTCATTTTAAAAAAAATACGTGAAAAAATTAACTTAAATAAAAACTAAAAAGAAAGAAACAAGCCCAACAGAACAGCAGGAAGAAGCAGAACAGAACGACTCACAGTCGGGGCCCCTTGGGAAGATTTGATTGGTAAAATTTTAATGGGATTAGTTTTGTTAAATATAAACAACTTTATTATATGTCCTAAACTATTACTTAAAAAGAAAAATGATAAAAGAAACCTTAAGATGATTTTAATTAAAATACCTGTTCAACGACACCCCACTTTACACAGTTCATACTTTTTTTTCATTTTGACAATATGACGTCTGGTAGTCGCTGTGGTGAATTTTGATTACTGTCATGTCTTTAGTGACACTCGCAAGGTTAAGACAGACGAATCGATTGACGTAAGAATGATCAAAATCGGCCTACGCATTTGGTCTCTAGAACGCCACATAGAAACAAACATACATACATAGTATTAGACCGATAAACACATTACCCTCCTTTGCGTCGCGCAGTCGGGTAAAAAGTAGGGAGCAATCTTTTATCAGATTTTCCCACGAAATAATCATACTGAGCGGAGCGTTCGCCTGTAAAGCTATAATTACTAATTACTATGTAAAAGTTCAAGTTCGAGCATTACATAGTTTACATCATTCAGTGAGCATTACAGAGCACAACTTGTTACGACATAATTTGTAACAATAGCGTCTTGTTTTGTTACATTACGCGCGAATGTTACCTTGCCGGGAGCGTTCATTTGAAAATAGCTTTACCCCGCGGTTTCACCTGCTGCTGCTCAGCTCCTATTAATCGTAGCGTGATGTTATATAGCCTATAACCTTCCTCGATAAATAGGCTGTACAATACAAAAGATTTTTTTAATTCGAACCAGTAGTTCCTGAGATTAACCCTGCTCGCTTAACAAAATTAGTAGAGTACCTATATAATGTACTTAGATGTAATAATGATTAAAACTGAATATTTATTCAGGGCTGTAAAACCTATTGGAGGCCCTAGGCACATTAGCACAATTGGGCCTATGCAGGATCGAGGGCGAATGTTGTGCACTCCATTTTTTGGCACATCGCCTCGAATACGTTAGGTTTTCTTTTAACAGCTGATGCTTACAAGAACTAAGGGCGGGGGGCTTTAGGGCTCTGGGCCATGTCCGGACTACCCAATGGATAAGATGGCCCTGCGTATCCACTCGTTCGTTAATGACAGCTACGTCAGCTAGCATTGCAGGTACTCTGATGATGAATGAATGCAAGTTCTCACCTCTTTAATCCTTTCAACGACAGCTCGAACCAAATCTTCTGACTTCAGCTCCTTCCGTCTGATCTTCTTGGCGAGGGCTGTAGCACTCTCCGTCAGCATAGCATGCTTCTTCAAGTCAAGAGCAGGGATCTCCTTGTTGTGGCAGTTCCAGAAGAGAGAGAAGATACCATCGATTGTCAGGTCTATCATCAGACGTATGTACAGAAGAATTGTCTTGCAGAACTTCCCCATTTTCGCGTCTGTGTTACCTGTTAAAATAATAGAGTTTATTATTGTTCTTCATCGTCTGTCTTAGCATAAGCATAGCATACCTACTCATCATGCTCATAATACATATATAAGCCCACTGCTGGGACACAGGCCTCCTCTATATAACTGTATTTCATTTTATACTCGTCCGACTTTAAAATGAATTAAAATGAATGAGTATTACAAACTTTTGCATTCATAATAAGGAAGTTTCCAATTTTTTTTATTTATTTTTAAAAAATAGTACTAAACTTGCAATGAAGCCCATTGAATTTTTTTTTCAATTATCTTCATAAATGACGAAGTTATAATACTTTTCCCGTCCTGTTGACCGGCCGCGCGCCGAGAAGTTTTAAAGCAAAACTTCTCGGCGCGCGGCCGGTCAACAATCTCATGACGTCACAAGTCTCATCACTCGCTCGAGTCGAGTAGTCGTCGATGCGCGGTCACCTCGGACAGTTATTACTTTTGGTTCAAACAAGACTGAACAAATATTATCGTTGTGGAATCATTATGGAAACCGTGCAAACTGATGTGAAAGTACATTATAAATATTGTATCGTTCCCAAGTGTACAAATACAACCATAACTCTCTGTAACTCTGTAACCATAAATCTGTAAACTACATCAAATCAAATTCCTTACCTTACACGCATGTTTTAAGGTCAGAAATGTCAGAATTACAAAGTGTCGTTAAAAAGAAATAAAACCGGCCAAGTGCGAGTTGGACTCACCCATGAAGGGTTCCGTAGTAGCAGGCATAGATTAGGGATATAATTATATTGAGATTAGTAAGTAATATACACAAACAGTAAAAATATCTTTGTTTTTCATAGTGTTTGTATGAATGGCAAAGTTATATTTGCGGTTTTTAAAAATGTACTATATCTCAAAAACTGCTAACTGTAGGTATCTCATCCAAACCAATTTTCGTTGGAAGTTTTTGTTGAGGTCTACATTATATGTATATTTTTTTTAGTTTTATCATTCTCTTATTTTAGAAGCTACAGGGGGGGGGGGGACACATTTTACCACTTTGGAAGTGTCTCTCACGCAAACTGTTCAGTTTAGAAAAAAATGATATATGAGTAATCTCAATATCATTTTTAAAGACCTATCCATAGATACCCCACACGTATGGGTTTGGTGGAAAAAAAATAGAGTTTCAATTCTAAGTATGGGGGGAACCCCCAAAAGTTTTGTTTTTATTTTTGTGTGAAAATCCTAATGCGGTTCTCATAATAGGTACATCTACTTACCAAGTTTCAACAGGATAGCTCTTATATTTTCGAAGAAAAGTGGCTGTGACATACGGACGAACAGACAGACAGACATGATGAATCTATAAGGGTTCCGTTTTTGCCATTTGGCTACGGAACCCTAAAAATTAACGACCGAACCTCGTCGCTTCAAGGACAAGGAATGATATGTAATACCTACGACTTATTAAAAAAAATTCGTTTTCCACTGTTAGACTGTCCACGCACAAATCCACTCTCCATCGTCTAAATTTTACTTTAATCTAGTTTTTACTTAGGTAAAAGATAGTATATTATACGAAATATATTATAAGGTTACTTAATACTTCACACAGACACTCAAACACCGCATTCCATGTACTTACTTTGAGCAACAAACCACGAAATACCCGAAACAGCCGCTAAGCGCTACCCGCCCCACCCGCGCGTAGAGACTTGTGACGTCACAGACCAAATGCTCCGCGTGCATTTCAAAATTAATTCGGGATTCAGTAAAAGTGGATTAACTTTGTCATTTTTCAAGTTATTAAAATAATTCTTTCACCATATATATTATAATTTCTTTGCCTTACAATTTTAATAAGTATTTTTATTTTTTGTTAAAATGGAAACTTCCTTATTGTAGGATATACACATTAGACACCTACTTAATAAGATTAGTGTACTTAATTACCGACAACAATTTTAATTACTATTCTCACGAATAATATATAATTAAATTCAAATTTTACATGTAGGTAATAATAGACAAATAAGCATCATTGTGCCTGACTTTGACTACGTCCTAGACGAGGTAGGTACGTTATTGTTTTATATGTATAATTTTATTTTTAAACAACCACAAAACGGGTTTCAAAGTCAAAGTCAAAATTATTTATTTGTCCTAAATGTGGTATGTACACAGATGTTAAAAATAAATAAAAGTTCAAACACATTTCGCCATAAAAATGGCATGCAAACATTATTAAAGTTTTAGGTCAGGTTAGGTTGATGTTGATCAAGATTTCTTAGAAAATAATTTATTTTATCGATCATTTTTAGGGTACTGTAGCCAAATGGCAAAAACAGAACCCTTATAGATTCGTCATGCATGTATGTCTTACTGTCTGTCCGTCCGTATGTTACAGCCACTTTTCTGTTGAAACTTGGTAGGTAGATGTATTATGTAAACCGCATTAGGATTTTCACACAAAAATAAAAACAAAACTTTTGGGGGTGCCCCCCATACTTAGAATTGAAACTCAATTTTTTTTTTCACCAAATCCATACGTGTGGGGTATCTATGGATAAGTCTTTAAAAATTATATTGAGGTTATTAATATATTTTTTTTATAAACTGAACAGTTTTCACGAGAGACACTTCCAAAGTGGTAAAATGTGTAACTTCTGTAACTTCTAAAATAAGAGAATGATAAAACTAAAAAAATATATAATGTAGACCTCAACAAAAACTTCCAACGAAAATTGGTTTGTAAGTATGAGATACAGTTAGCAGTTTTTGAGACATAGTACATTTTCAAAAACTGCAAATATAACTTTGCCATTCATACAAACACTATGAAAAACAAAGTTATTTTTATTGTTTGTGTATATTACTTACTAATCTCAATATAATTATATCCTTAATCTATGCTTGCTACTACGGAACCCTTCATGGGCGAGTCCAACTCGCACTTGGCCGGTTTTTATTATTCATTTCGGGTGTTTATAAAAAGAAATTACATAATTGACGCTTTCTCAGAATATTTGAAAACGATGGCTGTTCAAAATATGTTCGCAAATGTTTGTAATACAAAATGAGTTTTTGCGGTTTGGTTGCAGACTTGCAGAGCTTGCTTAATTTTCAAATGCAAAAAATAAAATCATAATACCAAATCAGTCCAAACAACCGAAATTCTGATATTTTCTAAAGACACTCCATTTTTGTGAAGATTTATTCGAAAGTCATTTCATTTTGGTAAAGAAACTCGTGTCAGCACTCTACAACAAGTGGTGATGCTCAAATGTGCCCCGATGCATAACAGTACGATTTACGCAATACGCAAGGTAGGTGGTTCGACGACCGACTTAGGTAATTGAGCTCATTTGGAAAGTTTCAAGCTTGCATAAGGCTATTATAGAGCTGTTCACAAAAACTGAGTTGTTTGTTACAAATTGGGAAAAAACGCAGAATTACATTCCTCTGTTCTGCTAATTGCAAGAATTGGTGGCCTTTTATAGTTTCTGTCTAAACCCCATGGAAATAAGAAGCGAGTTAGTCTGATGTATGTACATGCTGTCTGTTTAATTTTAAAAGGTTAGGTATGTCACTGAACTACACTAATTTATACTCATATTATGAAGCAGGAGAGTTTGTTTGTTTGCCTCGTTGAACGCGGTAATCACAGGGAAGTAACTACAAGTTCGAATCCATAAATTATACAGGGTGGTCCAGGCCAGATAAAACTTTTTGAAAAAACCGGCCAAGTGCGAGTTGGACTCGCCCATGAAGGGTTCCGTAGTAGCAAGCATAGATTAGGGCTATAATTATATTGAGATTAGTAAGTAATATACACAAACAATAAAAATAACTTTGTTTTTCATAGTGTTTGTATGAATGGCAAAATTATATTTGCGGTTTTTGAAAATGTACTATATCTCAAAAAGTTCTCATCCAAACCAATTTTCGTTGGAAGTTTTTGTTGAGGTCTACATTATATTTTTTTTTAGTTTTATCATTCTCTTATTTTAGAAGTTACAGGGGGGTATCACACACATTTTACCACTTTGGAAGTGTCTCTCGTGCAAACTGTTCAATTTAGAAAAAAATATATTAGTAACCTCAATATAATTTTTAAAGACCTATCCATAGATACCCCACACATATGGGTATGGTGAAAAAAAATTTTGAGTTTCAATTCTAAGTATAGGGCGAAGGTATAGGGGGACCCCCAAAATTTGTTTTGTTTTTATTTTTGTGCGAAAATCCTAATGCGGTTCACATAATAGGTACATCTACCTACCAAGTTTCAACAGGATAGCTCTTATACTTTCGACAAAAAGTGGCTGTGACATACGGACGGACAGGCAGACAGACAGACAGGCATGACGAATCTATAAGGGTTCCGTTTTTGCCATTTGGCTACGGAACCCTAAAAAGGGAACCGACTTCAAAACCAAACACAAAATAAAACTGTAAAATAACTTTTCTTTCGGAAATCGGTGGCCATAGTCAATGAAATAAATTACTTTCCTTGAAATCGACAGATTTTTCGTAAACTCAAATTAAAAATTAAAAACAAAAACCTTTTAATTTTAATTTTCCTGACGGGTACAAATAGGTCCCTAAACGGAGTACCTTAAAAAAATTTTGTATACATCTGGCCTGGACCACCCTGTATATTTTTTTGTGTTGGATATAGTTATCGAGAAGGCTATAAAACAACACGCTACGACCAATAGGAACCGAGCAGCGGGGTTGAACCCATGGATGAAAGTTATACGGGTTACAGAATCGTGTCACGGTCCACCAGTGACGGACAAGCAGATGGTGGACATCGGGAATTATCACTTTTATCTACTGTCAGTTTTACATAATCAAGTCTATGAGAGCAGTAGAAAAATACGAGTAACTTGTTATTACTTGTATATTCTTGTGATTTCATGTCACTTTGGTTCAAGGTGAGCACCTTGTAAGTTGACTGATACCTGTGCTGATACACACATACCTACCTACTTGTGACATATAGGTAGCTGTCTGGGTAGATAATGTAGTCAGAAAGAGCGCAAATGTGCATTGCCATGCGAATTCAAAATAAATAATGTGATTTTTTTTTATCGTGGTTAAATCATCAAATGAGTCCTCCCACCCAGGGCAGGGAGGAAGGGACTGTCAGACTTGTACTGACTAAAATCCACGGTGTCCTTCAATAGCCCTTTATGTTCCAGGGTCACGGTAATGAGATAAGTCCCGCGACCCCGGCAGGCTTTGGCCCTCTAGAGGGGGCCCCGTCATTATGCTGAGACTCTTTGAGGCGTGGAACACAACGCGCCGTCGACCCGGGCATGGTCCATGGTCGGACAGCGAGTCGCCCATTACTCGCCACCCACATGCCCGCGCCTACGGTGGCCGGAGATCGTCTACCGACGACGTCCGTCACCGTGGGCGTCTACCACTGCGGCTGGGGTGGAGGGAGGACGCTGTCCTCTGCCTCACGCGACCCGCCTCCTCCTTCGCGAGCATGACTGCTTCGCAGAAGGAGGAAATAAAATAATGTGATAATTTAATTATTCAATGGAGTAGATAAATACAACGCCAGCCGATTTCGTGGGACTGTATAAGCAGGTTACCGTAACTCTGGAACGCAAAGGGCAACCGATGATACAGGGTAGATTTTTAGTCACAGTAAGAGTCTGATAGACCTTTCCGTTCCACCCTGGGCGGGAGGACTCAAAAAGATAAGTAAAGAATTTTATTATTAACTAGCTAAAAGTTATTTTGTAGGTTATTTTACCCTTTTTTATAGTAATTTTATTATTACTACAAAAAAGGGTAGGGGCCTATAAAATAAGGGTGTGGGCCTATAAAATTTGAGGGTTGCCCTCGATTTCTCCAGGATCCAATCATCATCAGATCCTGACTTCGTGACTATGGGACCACCTTTTTGAAAATTGGTCCATAATTGGCGGAGTAATCGCGTAACATACACACAAAAAAAAACATACCGTCGAATTGAAAACCTCCTCCTTTTTGAAGTCGGTTAAAAACTCTGCGGCTTTGAGTTCGACGGTTCGACCCCAATGGGCGACCTCAACCCCAATGGGCGACCGGGCGACCGCACCGTTCGTAAAATTGGTTTTCTGTTCTGCAGTGACTTTTTTTTTACAAGTCTCCCATAGATGGTCGCGGGACTTACCGAATGACCGGTGACCCTGGAACGTAAAGGGCTATTGAAGGACACCGTGGATTTTAGTCAGTACGAGTCTGACAGTCCCTCCCTGGGTGGGAGGACTCATTTGATTATTTTACCACGATAAAAAAAAGTCTCCCATCCTATCCTACAATCCTATCCTACTAATATTATAAACGTGAAAGTTTGTTTGGATGGATGTATGTTTGTTCCTCTTTCACGCAAAAACTACTGAATGGATTTGGTTGAAATTCGGTACATAGATAGTTTATAACCTGGATTAACACATAGGATAGTTTTATCCCTATTTTATGTTCCTACGGGATGATTTTTGAGTTGTAGCGGGTGAAACCGCTGGCAACAGCTAGTAGATCATAAATACGTGAACACAATACCGAAATTATTTTAAAACGGTTGAACTCCTGAAAATTATCTGCTTGAATAAATAAACAAACCTAAATATAGACCATTTTTTTATTACAACGACTCTACGATGACCTATGACAGCAAAATCGATTTACTACGTTGCACGGCAAAACCAAGAAAAACATCAGTGATCGATGCATCTAAGTATGCACATAGGTAAACTTGATTCTGTTTTTATAGTAGGTAGATATAGTACAGTCACGAACAATAACATGTATATGTTATAGGCAATGTGTACAATGCAGGCATTCTATACAATACCTTTTTTTTTTTTTTAGCGTGGTAAAATCATCAAATGAGTCCTCCCACCCCGGGCAGGGCGGGAGGGAGTGTCAGACTTGTACTGACTAAAATCCACGGTGTCCTTCAATAGCCCTTTGAGTCCGGGGTCACGGTAATGAAATAAGTCCCGCGACCCCGGCAGGCTTTGGCCCTCTAGAGGGGGGCCCCGTCATCATGCTGACACTCCTTGAGGCGCGCGTGGAACACAACGCGCCTTCGACCCGGGCATGGTCCATGGTCGGGTGGCGAGTTGCCCTTTACTCGCCGCCCGCATGCCCGCGCCTACGGTGGCCGGAGATCGTCCCGCGACGTCCGACGCCGTGGGCGTCTACCACTGCAGCTGGGGCGGAGGGAGGACGCTGTCCTCTCTCTCTCGCGGCTCGCCTCTTCCTTCACGAGCATAACTGCTTCGCAGAAGGAGGCGACCGCTTCCCACTCCGTCTCGCCCCGCAGCATGGCCTCGACCAATGCCGGGCGCGAGAGGTCTCCACCTATCGCTACCGCGAGGACACGGCGGTGCTCTGCCCAAGCGGGGCAGTCCTGCACCGTATGCTCCACCGTGTCTATACAATACCTAGGAAATGTATAGAATGCCGGGGTCGTTCAGGCAATGTATGAAATAATGTTCAATGTTTAAACTATTTTACACTTTACCTAGGAAATGTATAAAATACCTAGGCATTTTATTGAATGCCAGTTGAAGTACAGGTAATGTATGTAATCGATTTTTCTTCTCTATGATTTAGTTAGATAGGTACTGATCTTTTGAGAGCTAATCCTAATTTCAACTTCCATTAGCAGACAGCGATAAGACATTTGTGTTCTATTGGTTTGTATGCCTAAGTACATACGAGTTTTTGTGTAGAGAGCGTTTCTCACATAGCAGTTGCCTTCGGATAAACATTTACATTTTATCTCTTCTCATCTGAGAAGCGGTGGCTCCGTCGAGCCACCTTGATAAGTAGTAATCAGTTTTTCGACCTAGGATGCAAGAGCGAGTGAAGCGAGTTCGGGACTTTGGGGCGACACGGACAGGTTAGATTCGAAGAGAAACATTCACATTTCATTTGATTACGTATTGCCCACTCGACTGTATCATGCGCAAGTTCGGACTCGCGAATATACTCAAGGCGGTCACAAAGTTTGGCGCGGGCTGTACGGGCTAGTCCCGCACACTGCACACACGCGTGTCTCCTTCTCGTGGTCGTTCTTAGTACACATTGCCTGATGCGCTGTGGGCATTTTATACAATACCTAGGCAATGTATGAAATGAATCGTATTTTTAGTTGACCTAGGATGCAAGAGCGAGCTCGGGACTTGGAACACCCCGACACGGACAGGTCTAACCTGTCCGTGTCGGGGTGCCCCAAAGTCTCGAACTCGCTTCGCTCGCTCTTGCATCCTAGGTCGAAAAACTGATTACTACTTATCAAGGTGGCTCGACGGAGCCATCGCTTCTCAGATGAGAAGAGATAAAATGTAAATGTTTATCCGAAGGCAACTGCTATGTGAGAAACGCGCTTTACGCAAAAACTCGTATGTACTTAGGCATACAAGACAATAGAACACATGTCTTATCGCTGTCTGCTAATGGAAGTTGAAATTAGGATTAGCTCTCAAAAGATCAGTACCTATCTAACTAAATCATAGAGAAGAAAAATCGATTACATACATTGCCTGTACTTCAACTGGCATTCTATACAAGGCCTAGGTATTTTATACATTTCCTAGGTAAAGTGTAAAATAGTTGAACATTATTTCATACATTGCCTGAACGACCCCGGCATTCTATACATTTCCTAGGTATTGTATAGAATGCCTGCATTGTACACATTGCCTATAAAATATACATACTATTGTATTGCTCTTGACTGTACAGCTAGCCATTTACGTTTCTTATCCTCCTACCTATGACTAAGGTTTTTTACTAAAGCTGTTATAATGTCATTCGCATTGTTGTGGAACTTGTGAAAGACATTAGACATTTTATTCATTGCCAGTGAATTAAAACACAGGTAGGTAGGTATTTATTTAAATCACACATTTATTTTAATCAGTTACTTATCCCATGAGCAGATTTTATAATGTGTCATAAACTCATAAGCAAACTAGGTACCTACTTAAGTAGGTATAATATTTTCAAAATAAATAAGATGTACCTACTTAAGTATTGATATGATTGATGATATTTTTTTGTTGACCATTCTCTTACGCGAACTGGTTCTGGTTATGATGCAATATGCTATAAACATTTTTATTATGATGACAAAACTTTCCGTAACAATTTAATTTATTAATTAATCTAGATCATCGATAAAAAGTACAAATTAATGCACCTTGTTTACGTACCGATTCCCGCGCAATGACTTTGACAGATAAAACTCCCTCCAAAAATGAACACCACTTTTTTTTTTTAACACAGACGTATAAACGCGTGCATACAGCCGCGTGTTACAATCACAACTAAAATATTATGTGAGCGGTTGTCTTGATCATTACATTATAATTTTTAGGTAGACCGTGTACAATCATTGACCTTTGTCCAGCACAAGCGCGTCATAAGTAGGTAAGTAATCATATTTCGATATCGGCCGGTGCACCTTGATGTGATTTTAAGTACCTATAGCAAATTCAAATCATTGAAGACGCATATCAAGAATAATCATAAGAAAGAGTCTCAAGAACGATAAAAACCAGATTTTTGTTGTTTCTCTTAAGCCTTTATCTACCTATTTCCAATTTAATCAATATACCTACCTACTAGGTTCAAAGGGCAAATACTTATAAATAATACTTATATGTATATGTATTGTGTTTTTATGGGCCTTAGTTGCCTGAAATAAAGGATAAAATAAATAGAACATCTTGATAAGTTAATTAGGTAATTTGCAGTTTTTTAATTGGACTTATAAACCCTTGGCATTACAATATCCCAGCTATGACTCTACACTTCTACAGTCTCATAGCCAAACCCACCCAATATTACAATACACCCCTACAAATTATAGATCCACAGGATAGCCGGGTAATATCGTGAACTTTAGTCTGTATTATATTATATAAAAAGAAACCAGTTTTATTGGAATTTCTTGTACGCTGTGATATGAGGAATGACCGCTAAACTAGTTTATAGGCAGTCGCAATAGATATTAATAGATGATAGTTTTCTTGTAGTAATACAGTTTGCCTGGGCATATGATTCGGTGCTTATATTTAATACAATTATGACAAAAATAAAAAAAAGTCTATATTAATTAGAATTAGCGAGGTGCAGACTTTGAAGTTTAGTATTGTCATGTCACAGAATACTTAATAGTAGTATTGTACCTACTTCAATATAAAATAATTGCTATTAGTTTAAAAAATAAAAACCACGCATTTAGCACGCACTATAAATTACAATCTTCGTATTCCTCTCGTCGAACCTTATTAATTGATTTTTCGTATCCCATTCAGCAAACCCTTTCATTAAATACCCAAATCATAGGGGTGCATTTCAAACAGCCTGTCCGCCATCTTGGACGTCCGGCATATTGGATTGTGACTATTTTTTTCGTATTCCTGACAGCAAACCCTTTCATTTGATACCCATATCATGGGGATGGATTTCAAATGGCTAGTCCGCCATCTTGGGGAGGCCGCCATATTGGATTTGTAATGACGTTTCTTATTTAGTCATGTATTGTCTCCAAAACTCAGATCGTGTGCAAAATTTCATCCTAATCGAAGACCGGGAAGTGGGTCAAATTAAGATTCCAAGAATTTTTTTACAGACATAGTTACAAGTGAAGCTAATAAAAGCATAAAAAATAAGTTAAAATTACTAAAACCCGACTACGAAACAATCGCGCACTAAAAAGTATAAAACAAGAACAATCCGTGTTACAGAAATTTTTAATTAATAGCCGTGGTCGTATGCCACCTAGCCAATAAAGATTATGTGAAACAACTGCAGGTGGCATACGACCACGGCTATTAATTAATAATTTCTGTAACACGGATTGTTCTTGTTTTATACTTTTTAGTGCGCGATTGTTTCGTAGTCGGGTTTTAGTAATTTTAACTTATTTTTTATTTACACTATTTTGGGGTTATTTGATATAATAAGCAAAGCAGCGAGTGAATTTAAAATGTAGGTACTCATTAAGCCTTTTCATTTGATACCCATGTTGACACTGTTAGAAACAGGCAAAGTAGCTAGTAAAAGCTATATAATGTATATATATTTCAAATGTGCTCATCAAGCCCTTTAATTTGATACCCATGTCGATATTGTGCGAAAATATTTTTTTTTTCGGTTACGACTTTTCATCCCCTAGAGGGCGCCATATTGGATTTGGTGACACGTCACCTACCCTATAACCAGCGGACAACTGAGACGCTTCTAACGACACCTCATTTGTCTAGTAGTGATAAGTAGTTCAGAAGTTATGAGGGAACAGATGAACATACATACATACATACATACATACCGGTCAAAATCATAACCCTCCTTTTTGCTTCGCCGTAGTCGGGTAAAAATATAAGCGTGTTAATAACACGTTTCTTTGCATAATTATCTTTGAGATTTTATACCATTATAAAATAAACAGCCTATCATATTCCCACAGCTGGGAAACATGCCTCCTCTCTGTGAGGATTGAGTTGTAAGTAATCCAACGCGGACCCTGTGCGAGTTGATATTAAATGTCACAAAACGTCTTCAAGATTTGGATCTTAAACATGTCGATTTTCTCACGATGTTATCCATCAACGCTTTAAAAGCATTTGTTATGAAATAAATTAGACAAATTAATGCGGCCTATTCGAATCACGGCATAAAAACTTGCACATGGTGTTCGTCGACCGGAAAAGGCATACGACCGGGTGCCCCGTGAGATTCTGTGGTGGGCCCTTAAGGAGAAAAGTGTACCTGGAAAGTATATACAGTTGATCCGTGCAATGTATAGTCGATGCAGTACCCAAGTCCGGTCTACAGCAGGCACTACCGGCAGCTTCAATGTAGCGGTTGGCTTGCACCAAGGGTCGGCTCTCAGCCCGTACCTCTTCCTGATGATAATGGATGCTCTGACGTCGGACATCCAGGATGAGGCCCCCTGGTGCATGCTGTTTGCCGATGACATTATGCTGATTGCCGAGAGCGGCCTAGAGCAGATTGGAGGTGTGGTGGCGAAGACTGGAGAACGTTGGCCTGAAATTAAGCAGAACCAAAACAGAATATCTGTTTTGCGATTTTGGCGGTCTCTCCAGTCCTGTGCCCATTACTCTTGCAGGAACGCCCATACCAGTCTGTTCCGACTTTCGGTACCTCGGGTCGCTTGTCCAAGGAGACGGCGATGTAGACCGGGACTTATCACACCGGATCAACTCGGGATGGATGAAAAGGCGACAGGTCACCGGAACAACTTGCGACCCACGGATGCCCCTCACGTTAAAGGGGAAAATATACAAATTAAAAAAATATACAAATTGTTTAAGTATAAATAAGCTCATCCCTGTTTATTCAGGCTGCCTGGAAGCGACTGCCCTCCAGCGCGTCTATGTGGAGGCGCGTGGAGGCTCATCGCCGGGGCGAATCCCCGCTACCTCGAGAAGTCGAGGCGCGGCGGGAAGAGCTCCGGCGCGATCTCAGGGCAGTATGGAGCTAGGGAACGACTGTCGCAGCCGAGGTTCGGGCACGCCACAATCGCGGCTGTAAGACCCCTGTTTGAGGAGTGGCTGGATAGGCTTCACGGTGTTCTGGCCTACCGCATGAGGCAGGTCCTCGCCGGACACGGAAATTTCGGGAGGTACCGTGTGGGATAGGAAGGGAAGAAACGCCTGGGTGTCACCACTGCGAGGATCGCCCGGAGGACATGGTGGAGCATACGGTGCAGGACTGTCCCGCTTGGGCAGAGCACCGCCGTGTCCTCACGACGGCGATAGGTGGAGACCTCTCGCAACCGGCATTGGTCGAGGCCATGCTGCGGGGCGAGACGGAGTGGGAAACGGTTGCCTCATTCTGCGAAGCAGTCATGCTCGAGAAGGAGGAGGCGGGCCGCGTGAGGGAGAGGACAGCGTCCTCCCTCCGCCCCAGCCACAGTGGTAGACGCCCACGGCGACGGACATCGGCAGACGATCTCCGGCCACCGTACCGTAGGCGCGGGCATGATGGCGGCGAGTAATGGGCGACTCGCTGTCCGCCCATGGACAATGCTTGGGTCGACGGCGGTGTTCCACGCGCGCTTCAAAAAGTGGCAGCATATTGACGGGGCCCTCCTCTGGAGGGCCAAAGTCGCGGGAGTTAATGAATTACCGTGACCCTGGAACGTAAAGGGCTATTGAAGGACACCGTGGATTTTAGTCAGTACGAGTCTGACAGTCCCTCCCGCCCTGCTCTGGGTGGAGGACTCATTTGATGATTTTATCACGTAAAAAAAAAACTCTGTTTATTCATGAATTTGATGCCGAATGACGATGACTTAATGACGAAAGTAGATGTAACACCTAACCACCTATCCTGTGGGAAATGTGAGCGTGATGTTATTGTTTACAACTAATTATAATCTTGTTTTTCAAACCACAGACAACAAACAATCAACCCCCGCGCCCGCTTAGATAGTAGAAAGTCGTATGGAACAATATAGGTAAATGACCGAATGTAAGCATTGGCCTTAGTGTAGAACAATATTCTACGCAGATGACGGATAAGCACAACAATTTGCAACATAAAAAAGATTATAATTAGTTTATTATACTTTCTTTCTCAAGTAATTAAGATTCTGTTGTTAAGTGCTTTCAATAAAAGCATTAACATGCTGTCTGGTATATAGAAAATGTTGTTAAGCTAATTTCACTAGGCGCTTAAAATTATAGTTGCGAAAAGATAAGTAATATAATTTATTCGTAGTAAAAAAATTAATTGTCTTTTTTCTTCGTAAACCGTAAAAATCTTCTGTCAGTCATAATTAAAAATGACATTTTTGACATTGACAGTAAAACAAACAACAATGTCAACAATCCTTAAATCCTTATATTGTTCATCATCCCAATTTCAGTATTTTTTGATTAATAATTATCAATTAAAATTAAAAAGAACGTGGACGAAACTATAAAATGTTAAAATCTGAAAGAATACTAACTGCAATATGTCATTAAATAACTTGTACTCATCAACTTTAAACGTAATTCCAAAGTCCACAAGAAATGTAGCTACGATAAAGTTAAGCGATTTATTAGAAAGTTTCTGCATTTTACACCTTTCACATCTCCGCCGATTCCGCGCAGTGTACACTACGCTAGCTATGCTAGCATCAGCGGAATTTTAAACAAGATAAGAACTGAATTTTATCGGCATAAAGCTTGGTGCACAGAAAATAAACGCGGTGTCGTTGAATGAGATTAACATAATTTAATGTGTTAGTGTTAACAAGCAATGAGCATTAAAAAAACCGAAAATACAACAAATATTGAGGTGAGATTTAAAACTGATACAAAAAATATTTTTTATTTAGAAAATGTCTATGCTCTTCAGTTTGCAAAAAAAAAAAAACACAAACTTGCAGACCTACCCTAACTTTTGTCCTTGCTCTTGGTTTAGGGCAATGATCTTTACTCCTTACAACCTGTTTTAGCGGTAAGGTCGCAATATCTAGCTTGTACTTACTTTTGTAAGATATTTTGTTCAGGAACAATGGAAAGAAGTATTTAAATGCAAGACGGGTCATTACTAAGCAAACTATAGTCATTGAATGTGTTTGTAATCCATTATTATCTGTGGTAAATCGATCAGTAGCATTTCTGTAGTTATTGAAGTGAGGTGTGTGTTCACTTAATATTTTCTGTGCCAGGTAGGTAATTAAAAAAATTAACATTTCTTGCTTAATTTACTTTCTTGTTTTTAGGTCAGTCGCTTTCATTGAATAAGAATTTCTTTCTTTTTCGTTTGTGAAATAATGCATAATTGTGATTGTTTGCAAGTAATCGTTTTAGAATTGAATTTAAAATTCTGCAAACTGTTGTGTTAGACGGTGTCAATTATGAAAATGTGTCAATAAAATAGATCTATACCGAAGTAATATCCTTTTTTTTTATTTTTGTATGTAAAAATATCTGTTGAAACTAAGTACTGGTATTATTTTTAGTTAAGTTATTATTTTTAGAAGCCTTGTTTTGTTAAAAATAAATAAGGCCTATAAAGTAGCTTTTAGCAAATACTTTTGCCTACTTTTTTTTGCCCTACACTAGAAATACAGATTCATTGAAGACTATCCTTGCATATGTTGGACACTTATCTTTGTTTTATTTTATGATTACTGTTTTGCAGTACATGATAAAAACCACACCTGGTGTTTTATTATTAATTCAGATATTCAAATTCTCAATTCTGTTTTTTCATCCGGTTCATTCGTTCAGTTAGACTGATAGTCCACCCCAACATAGTTGGGAAGCAACTAGGCAAATGCTGAAAACAGGACTGTTATCTACAATTTCTTATTCCAAAAAAAGGCGCTCCCTCACCGCGAGCATTCACCTGTAATGTTACAGATTCAAACATTTTCATCAGTCACGGAAAACAATTGAGCATCACAATGCGCACCTTGTATCAAATATATACTAAATGTACGCGAATTCTCGTCAGTCAGGGAGGTAATATTGTAATGTAATGCTCAAAATCGAATCTATAATGCTACATTTACACGCGAATGCTCCCGGTGAGGGAGCGCCTAAAGATGAAAAAATTTTTGTCCTTTGTAATTTTTATCCAAATTTTTTTTGATCTTGAATTTCTTATTTTGGTGTATGTACAGTATTTTATATTCATTAAAAAAATATTTTATCTTATCCAACAGCATCATAAAAACAAACCCAGAAAAATATTCTTCGGTATGGTTTCCAATATGATCAAGCACGTGTTCCTGGTATTCCGTACCTACCTGGATCTCTTCATAGACCTTGTCTATGGCTACTTCTGGGAAGGCAAGCGGCAGGCCATACCGGACTTGGAGAAGAAGCATGCTATCCTCACGGAGAGTGCGGTGTCTTTGGCTGCGAAGATCAGAAATAAGGAGTTGAAGTCTGAAGACCTGGTTAAAGCTTGCATTGAGAGGATTAAACAGGTTAGTATTGCAAATTAATTTTAATGGCAGTTGAAAAAAATAATGAATAAATTAATTAATGCTGAAATTGAATCAGTATGAACTTTCAATTTGAGATTGATTTTGATGTTGCTAAAATGAAAGTGCAATGCTTTCATTTTGGAGTTATTAAATATTATTTTGAAGCATACATTTTTATTACAGCTAGTTTCTAGTATTTTATTTAGGTGTTGCGAAGTGTTAGTGAAATCGGGCATTAATACTTAGTGTGGACGACGAAAGGCATTTCAAACAAAATGCAAAGCGCAGCAGTTTAAGAGCGCTTATCCCGAAAGTTGGCAACGTCGCAAATAGTTGTCAAATATTAACAAGTTTTAATTAATTTAGCAATGTTACTGTATGGAAATAAGAAATATGGCTCTGTAGTGCACTAAAACATTGTTAAGGGAATGCAATAAGTAATATCGTAACAACGAATAAATAGTTTTAGATGTAAAAAAAGTATTTGGAAACCTTCCAAATGCCTTTTTTAAACCTGAAACGGTGACAACATCAAATTCAGTGTTTTAATTGCATTCCTATATCAATGTTTTAGTGCACTACAGAGCCTTTTTTCTTATTTACATAAATTTTTCATAAATTTTCCAAATTAATTAAAACTTGTAAATATTTGACAGCTATTTGCGACGTTGCCAACTTTCTGGTTATGCGCCCTTAATATCTCGACTTTATTCAATGTTTGAGTTAGCATTCATCTTTACCTAAAAGAGAATATTTTATCATTTTATGAACCTACGAGTAGTATTAAGATAAGTATCGCTTAATTAATAAAGGGAGACTATCAGTAATAAAACATTATTAGGGTAGTTACTAACAAGTGAGACGGTATCGCGCGTAGTAGTCGCCTTGTCATTTTTGCCATAAAATACGTAAAATACTTACTAATAATAATATTATAAATGTGGAATTTTGATGGCTGAATTTAACTCTGATCTGTGTAAGATTAGACTCATGATCTGAATAAAACTTGGCACAGAGATAGATGTCTGAGTTTTCGAGAAAACACAAAAAACCACGAATAAAAATATTACCAATCAAATAAACTCATGCAGTGCAATTGGAGGAGGGACAAATTGCGAATATGTACGAGTACCTATAATTCGCCTGTGACATAAAATTTATCAAAATCGGTTCATCCGTTTAGTAGTTATGAGGCAACAAAGCAACTGACATACAGGCCTGTTGGTCATGTGGTTAGTGACCCTGACTGCTATGCCGGAGGTCGTGGGTTCGATTCCTTCCCACCCAGGACAAATGTTTGTGTGATGAGCACGATCATTTGTTCTGTGTCTGGGTGTAATTTATCTATAATATGTATGTATTTAGAAATATATAAGTATGTTTATCAGTTGTCTAGTACCCATAACACAAGCTCTGCTTAGCTTGGGACTAGATGGCGTTGTGTGATAGTTTTGGAATATTATTATTATTATATGCAAACTGCGTTGCTATTCACTATAAGCTTGTACCAGCGACACGGAGGAAACTCGCTATGACAGTGCCCCCATCCACAGACCAACCTCGGCAACCGCGGCTTAACCTGGAAGGTAACCTGTGCGGCTGTAATCATTTAGCCGCGAGCTCCTCTCACATAGCAGTTCGTTGCTGTCATTTTTTTTAGCGTGGTAAAATCATCAAATGAGTCCTCCCACCCCGGGCAGGGCGGGAGGGACTGTCAGACTTGTACTGACTAAATCCACGGTGTCCTTCAATAGCCCTTTATGTTGAAGGTAATGAGATAAGTCCCGCGACCCCGGCAGGCTTTGGCCCTCTAGAGGGGGGGGGGGGCGTCATCATGCTGACGCTCTTTGAGGCGCGCGTGGAACACAACGCGCCGTCGACCCGGGCATGGTCCATGGTCGGACAGCGAGTTGCCCTTTACTCGCCGCCCGCATACCCGCGCCTACGCTAGCCGGAGATCGTTTTGCGACGTTCGTCCCCGTGGGCGTCCACCACTGCGGCTGGGATGGAGGGAGGACGCTGTCATCTAGTTCGTTGCTGACATAGCAGAAAGAATTAGTAAGTTGAAGTGGCAGTGGGCTGGCCACATCTCTCGCAGGACAAATAACCGCTGGAGTAGACGTGTCCTTGAGTGGAGTCCGCGACTTGGCAACCGTAGTGTAGGACGCCCGCCGGCCAGGTGGAGCGATGACCTGCGAAAGGCAGCCGGCAGAGACTGGATGAGGAAGTTCAAGACAGGGCTCAGTGGCGTACTTTGGGAGAGGCCTATGTCCAGCAATGGACGAATACAGGCTGATGATGGGCTCCTCTCCAGATGAAAATAATACTCTTTTTTGTTCCAGGTCAACCCCATAATAAACGCAGTGACTGACGAGAGATACGAGGGCGCCCTGAAGGACGCGCGCGAGGTGGACAAGTTGATTGAAAGTGGCCTGCCTGATGATTACTTCCAGAAGAAGCCGTTCTTGGGTAAGTAGTGCTTACTTTTATTGTAACGAGCAACAGACTCTTAACACTTTTCTGAACATCGCAACATAATCGGTTCAGCCAAACGCGAGATAATCGCGGACAAACATACAGACATTATCACCAGCCTATCAATGTTCCCACTGCTGGGACACAGGCCTCCTCTCTGAGAGAGAGAGTGGGCCATAATCCACCATATTGATAGATATCACATGTCTTCGCAACTTTGGTTCTAGGACATGCCGGTTTCCTCACTATGTTTTCCTTCACCGTGCTCCGCAATGGTGATGAAAGAAATCACACAAAGTAATGCGCCTGGCTGGGTTCGAAGTTCGAACCCATGATCTACAGCTCGTAAGTCGGGGCCGATACCACTGTTCTCAAACATACATACACACAAACATACAGGTTGAACTGAGAACCTACTGTTTTTAAAGAGTCTCTTAAAAAAAAGATTTTTGGGGCTATTATAAAGAACAATATTTTATTTGTAAGTTAAAAAACTTAAAAAAAAAAGTACCGACTTCAAAACAAATACAAAAAAGTTTAAAATAACTTTTCTTTCGGAAGTCGGTGGCAATAGTCAATGACACAACAAAACAAAGCCACCGACTTCCGAAAGAAAAGTTATTTTAAACTTTTTTGTATTTGTTTTGAAGTCGGTACTTTTTTTAAAAAAAGTTTTTATTTTACCCTTTTTAGTTTATTTATTACATATTCAACCCAAATTCTTGTAAAATACAAAATTTTCTTACATATGCACTAATCTTGTAATCCGTCACAACAAAAACTTTTTTTAAAAAAAGTACCGACTTCAAAACAAATACAAAAAAGTTTAAAATAACTTTTCTTTCGGAAGTCGGTGGCAATAGTCAATGACACAACAAAACAAAGCCACCGACTTCCGAAAGAAAAGTTATTTTAAACTTTTTTGTATTTGTTTTGAAGTCGGTACTTTTTTTAAAAAAAGTTTTTATTTTACCTTTTTTAGTTTATTTATTATATATTCAACCCGAATTCTTGTAAAATACAAAATTTTCTTACATATGCACTAATCTTGTAATCCGTCACAACATAAAAAATCCATATCTCTAAAACTACTGAACCGATTTTGATGAAACTTGCAGTGTACCCTAAGTTGAACAATACCTAGTACAACAAAAAAAGAATTACTTAAATCGAACTTATAGTTCCGGAGATATGCGTGCACAAACATAAAAACATACATACATACATACATACATGCATACATACATACATACATACATACACTTATGAAATTTGGCACATTTGTTCAGACGCTGATATAGACTAACATATATGAAAACTGGGCAGTTCTGATAATATTACATACATACGGGTCGAATTGATAACCTCCTTTTTTTTGAAGTCGGTAAAAAAATCCATATCTCTAAAACTACTGAACCGACTTTGATGAAACTTGCAGTGTACCCTAAGTTGAACAATACCTAGTACAACAAAAAAAGAATTACTTAAATCGAACTTATAGTTCCGGAGATATGCGTGCACAAACATAAAAACATACATACATACACTTATGAAATTTGGCACATTTGTTCAGACGCTGATATAGACTAACATATATGAAAACTGGGCAGTTCTGATAATATTACATACATACGGGTCGAATTGATAACCTCCTTTTTTTTGAAGTCGGTAAAAATGGCGGCATCTTTTACCTTCTTAGGAAAATATGACATGATTGTTGAAACAACGCCTCAGGTAATATGTGCCTCAGGCGCCACGTCTAAAGAAAGAGGGGAAAGTGACATAAGTACCTACCTTATGTTAACATCGATGAGGCATTACGAATTTAAGTAGACATTAAGTACATGTCATGTTAATATTTATTTAAGTATTATGACATCGGCAATGATTGGTACGTCCACTGCTGAGCATAGGCCTCTCCCATAGATTTCCAATATGACCGGTTGGAAGCAGCTTGTATCCATCCAATGATTGGCGGTAGAGGAACCCGGCAAGATTGCGTGAAGGATCGCGGGAGTGTCGACAGGTAACCGTGGCCCCTGGAACGTTAAGAGCAAATGAAGTAAATCGATGGATTTTGTATTTTGTTTTAGTTTTATCATTCTCTTATTTTAGAAGTTACAGGGGGGGGGGGACACATTTTACCACTTTGGAAGTGTCTCTCGTGCAAACTGTTCAGCTTATAAAAAAAATGATATTAGTAACATCAATATAATTTTTAAAGACCTATCCTTACTACAGTTACCGGCATGTATCTTGAGCGCTGACCTTCACCTGCGCAGAAGTAAGTTATTAGGTCCCTTTGATAGATGAAGTGAGGAACGGGGGCGGGGAAAGTGTAGTGATTGGCCCGCGTAGCATGCCGTAGCGCATCGTGTCATAGCCGCCACTCGGGATTCGTTGTTTTGTGCGTTTTATTGTGTTGTCATTTGTCGATAAGTGTACGATGCGCAAAGCGATCCCCACTCTTACGCCGAGCGCTCAAGAACCGTGCCGGTATTTGTACCTTTCCTACTTTCGGCGAAAAGTGGCTGTACGGACGGACAGACAGACAGACGGACAGACAGGCAGACATGACGAATCTATAAGGGTTCCGTTTTTGCCATTTGGCTACGGACCTACGGAACCCTAAAAAGAAGAAATTTATTTCTTCTCTTTGAATTAACTAAGTTGTTTCATTATATAATGCGAAAAAAATGTATAATTATACTCTCAATTTCAGAAAATGTCCCATTTTGATAATTGGCTATTCTGTGAATTAGGCTTTTAGAGAATTTGCCATTTTGAGAAATTGTCCTTTTGCGACTCGGTTGCCATTTTGCGAATTAGGCTTTCTGCGCCTAAACAAATTATGTGTAGACTGTACAAATATTTATTCCGCGCGAGAAACGAACTAGCAGTAGCCATTCACTTAACCATTACTCCAACCGTGATGCCGTGAGGTTGGAAAAAAAAAACAAAATCATGTTGACTTTGCTTTTAAGTTAGGAGTGAAGTAGGCTTAAAAAATATACTTTCACTTTCACGCAACGGTGACGAAAATGACACAACAGCGGCCCTAAACATTTTTTAACTAACAACCTCTTTGTTAACATTTAAACTAATACGTATTATAAATGCAAGTTAGTTTGTTAACTTTTCACGCCCAAACTACTGAACCGTTCTTCCAGAAATAGGGTACCTAACTGACTGAAAAAATGTAATTAATCCGTCTAATTATGAAGAAATATTCGATACGTATTTTTTTATTTTATAACGTTAGCCAAAATTGACGAAGATACGACACTTTAATTTGCCAATACGTCACAAGCAAGTACAATTTTTTTGGCTTAGCTAGTAGCTATGTGTTGAGCCGTTTGGGGTTGAAACTCTAGGGCCATGGTGTCCGAGCGCTCACAAAGTTTTGATATGATATCGCCAGGCGATTAGTCGACTCTTCGGGTGACCAGAGGGCTGGCCTATTTCTAGGCCAACGAATCAGCATTGCCATACAACGTGGCAATGCTGCCAGCGTTCTGGGCACTGTTTCTGTTGACAGCGATGTGGACGAATTCTTTGACGCCCTTTGAATGTTTTTCTTTTCTTTTTATTTTTTGTACATATTAGTTATTAATGCCATTAATTTAATAGAAGAAAAAAGTAAATGTAGGTATATTGGATTGTCTGTTTTTTTTTTTTTTTTTACATATAATGTTATTTATGTACATTAAAAAACTAAATTAACAAACCTAATAATAATTACTACAACTAACAAAGAGCATCAAAAAATTCATCCACATAATCTGTCTGTTTGTAATATTGAAATAACCGTTTTTTTTTCTACTTGCATACGAATATACACACATCAAAAGTGTCTAGGGATCAACATATATTTTTGCAATAACTTTTCTCCTGATTGATATTAATTAAAAATTTCTTTAAGGATTCATCAAATAAAGTGTTTTCGTTTGTCACAGTAACGATAAACCAAGTCACCTTTGCATTAATAAAGAAATTTGCCATTTTCCTAATAAAGGGATTTTTGACATTTGAACCACTAACACAAAAGTTCGAAAAAAAGACTGAAATAACAGTTTTCTTTAAAATTTTATTGGGTAACTTAAACAATTAATAAATCCGTGTTTCTACCGCGAACACTAACAACACAAGAACATCGGTTTGGCATACTCAAAATGAGTTCATCCAAATCACGCTGTGGAATGGCCGCCCATGTTCGT
The DNA here is from genome assembly GCA_950005045.1 of Agrotis exclamationis. NCBI lineage: Eukaryota > Metazoa > Arthropoda > Insecta > Lepidoptera > Noctuidae > Agrotis > Agrotis exclamationis. Next base: position 3,023,317 of record OX465433.1, on the reverse strand, counting down.
TGCAACAACAAAAAACCGGCCAAGTGCGAGTTGGACTCGCCCATGAAGGGTTCCGTAGCAGCAAGCATAGATTAGAGATATAATTATATTGAGATTAGTAAGTAATATATACAAAAAATAAAAATAACTTTGTTTTTCATAGTATTTGTATGAATGGCAGTTATATTTGCGGTTTTTGAAAACGTACTATATCTCAAAAACTGCTAACTGTATCTCATCCAAACCAATTTTCGTTGGTAGTTTTGGTTGAGATCTACATTATATATTTTTTTTTAGTTTTATCATTCTCTTATTTTAGAAGTTACGGGGGGGGGGACACACTTTTTACCACTTTGGAAGTGTCTCTCGCGCAAACTGTTCAGTTTAGAAAAAAATGATGTTAGTAACCTCAATATCATTTTTAAAGACCTATTCATAGATACCCCACAGGTATGGGTTTGGTGAAAATTTTTTTTTTGAGTTTCAATTCTAAGTATGGGGGGCACCCCCAAAATTTGTTTTGTTTTGATTTTTGTGTGAAAATCCTAATGCGGTTCACATAATACATCTTTCTACCAAGTTTCAACAGGATAGCTCTTATACTTTCGACAAAAAGTGGCTGTGACATACACGGACAGACAGACAGACATGACGAATCTATAAGGGTTCCGTTTTTGCCATTTGGCTACGGAACCCTAAAAAAGGTCTTCTTGCGACTGGATACCCTCCATATTCGGCAGAGCTCTTCTCTGTAGCATATCCCATGCATGCTCAATCGGATTCAAGTCTGGCGACTGAGCAGGCCAGGGCAGGACATTGATGTTAGCTGCGGCGAGAGTCTGTCTTACAACTCTTGCGGTGTGCGGTCGTGCATTATCATGCATTAACTGAAATAAGGGACCGATTTGCACTTGTAGAGGAACGATGACGTCTGATACAATCGTCTCAGCATAAATTTGAGCGTTGAGGTTGCCTCTGATCCAAATCAACTCAGTTCTTCCGCCGATCCAAATACCCGCCCATACCATGATGGTTCCACCACTATAAGGATGGACTTCCTAGCAGGATTTTAATCGCTGTTGGCGTCCAGGGGTTCTCCAGTGTCGTATACGTCTTGTATCCGGTCTCATACCGAAACGAGACTCATCAGAAAAGCACACGAAACGCCATTGTTCTTCTGCCCAATTTCTGTGTTCAAGAGCCCATTGATATCGAATCCTACGATTGTGCATTGCTATAGGTGGTACCCGTAGCGGTCTTCGGGAATGAAGGTTCACTTCATGCAAGCGGTTTCTGACTGTTTGGTCGCTAATTAAGTTCCCTGAAGAGTGATGAAGCCTCACGGCTAACATCATGGCGGTTATTGTTGGAGCTCTTCGAGTTAAGATTTGAATGTATCGGTCTTGTCTCCGTGTGGTGCAGCGATACCGTCCTCCATGGCGCTCAGCCACGGTACCAGTGCTTCGGTAACGTGTCCAAAGTCGACTGATAACACTCTGACTTGTATTCAGAGCTAAAGCCACAGTACGTTGCCGGGAACCAGCTTCTATCATTCCCACGGCTCTGAGCATTTCTTCCCTGCTTAAATGACGTCGCCGCTCCATAATAACGTTGGTTTTAATCAGTAGTAGGGAAACAGTAGCACTAATAATGTCTTCAATGCGTTGTATGTTTTTATAGGGAAAATATTGACAGCTGATTTTCATCTTTTACTCGAATTTGATTCACAGTTCCTGATTCAAATTATGAAATGCACCAAAAAGGATCCATATAAATTTATAAAATCATAAATTTATTACAAAGCCACATCTCAATCTCAAGAAATCCGCATAAAAATGCTTGATCCCTAGACACTTTTGATGTGTGTAGTACAATTTTTACTTCGAATTTTGATTGCGTTACATCTTTGTAAATAATGCATTGATTAACAAAAGAGAAATTACGTGCCCTTTTTTCAAAACACGACTAATTAGATTTGCAAGCTATTGATACTGGTGCATATACGTTTTTAGATGTGCAGAAAGAAACATAGTGTACCATTCATCCCGGCAAAAATACTTTTCCCAAAAAAACTTAAGAAAAAACCGACTTCAAATCAAACACAAAAATGTTTAAAATAACTTTACTTTCGGAAGTCGGTGGCTTTGTTTTTTATTTCATTGACTATTGCCACCGACTTCGGAAAGTAAAGTTATTTTAAACTTTTTTGTTTGATTTGAAGTCGGTTCTTTTTTAAAAAAAAGTTTTTTTTTACCCTTTTTAGTTCAGATATTCAACAAAAATCTTCGTTTAATCGGCGTCTTTAAAAATATTTAATCCAAGTTAGCAATAAAAACGGATCTATTCGGCCAAAGTCATGAGATATCCATGATTGTTATATGCTAAAACTTTCCTTAGAATGTACGCATCAAAATCGGTTCGACCAAACATACAATCGACTTTGAAAATCTACAACCCCAGTAGGCAAAAAACTCCCTATCTCAAAAACTACTGAACCGATTTGGATGAAACTTGCAGTGTACCCTAAGTTGGACAATACCTATAAAAAAAGAATTACATCGGGCTTGTAGTTCCGGAGATATGCGAACATAAACATACATACATACACTTTGAAATTTGGCACATTTGTTCAGACGCTGATATAGACTAACATATATGAAAACTGGGCAGTTCTGGAAATATTACATACATACGGCTCGAATTGATAACCTCCTTTTTTTTGAAGTCGGTAAAAAACAACAAAAACGTTCATATTATGATAATAGATGGCGCTACAGTCATTACGATCCGAATTTACTGTCAAATAATTCTAAATTCCCGCGAGCGTAACCGCCGACAAAAGTTAGTAAATTATTATATATTTCAATCTTCTTCAAGCGTTTGCGCACATCGTCTTGATCTTAAATTCTTAACGCTATTATAAATGTGAAAGTTTGTGAACATGAATGTTTGTTACTCTTTCACGCAAAAACTACTGAACGGGTTTGAATGAAATTTAGCAAAGATCGTTTATAACCTGGATTAGCACGTAGGATAGTTTTTATCCCGGTAGTATGGAATAAAAAGGGCCCTATATCCCTTGGGCCAATTACTGAATTCCACGCGGAGAAGCCCATGGACATACAACGTGTAACTTCAAATGCGCAAAACCTCTCGTGGGGTAACTCAGCCCAACTCAAAGATATTTCATACAGATGGGCCATTGGTTTTTCATACAAATGAAAAACGATGAGAAATTGATCGGGCCCATCTGTATGAAATATCTTTTTTTTTTTTGTGAATTTCCAAAAGTTTTAGAACGAAAATTGTTCAGTAACATGGGCGTTACCCCACGAGAGGTTTTGCGCATTTGGAGTTACACCACAGAGTACTACAGAGGGGTCTCTTATGCGGTGTAGGTATGAAACGGCACGCACACACGCGCACACCGTTCACGGTGCCGTATGCCGGGCCGCCCGTCTCGCACGCGTTCCGTATCTTAATATTTTTGTTACGTTTACGTATGTGAAAGAGAAAATAACCAAAATAAAAAGTAGTATTATTAATTAGGTACTGTGTGAAATATCTTTATATATATTTTAGTTATAAAATATAAGGAAAAGCAAATACTGCATAGCTTTTGGTTGCTTAAACGACAATAGTGATAAGAGCCTCACGTTTCATAAACTACCGCGTCACGTCGAAAGGTGAAAATATCGACCACGTTCAAACTCAGAAAATAGCAGCTACGCATTCAAGGTCAGCGATCGTAAGTGGTTGCGCGACTTTTTTACCATTTACAAAGACTCGCAACGCAGAACCTGTGACGTAGGGATGGAGATCTGAGATCGATTAATCGAAGAATCGATTGTTGGAGCCAAAATATCGATTTTTTTAAAATTTATATATAGTACTGAATGGATTCAGTGAATCGATACTTCACCCTTGAAACGCGACATTCGATTTTAGTTTTTGCTCTAAACCATAAAAGTATTTACAATTAATTGAATGTACCCATATTATAAGAGTGCTGCCGGACAAAGGGTTAATTATTCAAAAACTCGCGAGATGGCTGTATGTTTGGATTCCTTCGCCTCTCTTTAATAAAAAATAGTAACGTTTGTTTGTAATCTTTGACTTTCTTTTTGTATTCTGTGACTGACATTTCTTGTTGCGTCATCATCATTCATTAAAATTCATTTGTTTGTTGTTTTAGAATCTGTGTCGTAAAGCAAAATAAATACTGATTTTTATGTAGTGTTTGTTGCAGAATAATAACTAAGTAATTGTAAACCAATACATTTAATAAAGCCTATAAACAACAAAGCCTAACATTTCAAATATTTTTAAATAATATTATTTTTTGTTTTTGTAAGATGTAATGTTTAAAAATATTACAATAATAGGTTCTAATGTAAGGTGCCGTTGGTACTATGTATTAAAATTCTGTGCTACCAATCGATAATGTATGTAGAATGTAGTAACGTAACCAAAAAGATATAGGCTGATGATAAAAAAAATCCCTGAAGAACATTTATGTTAATAGTGTAATTTAACTAATGCATAAAATACACCTACCTACCTTATTGTGCCTCCTAAACTCGTAAGTCGCAACCCTATTGAGATTCACGGATAGCAACAATGTAATCACATTGTAATGTTGTTAGCGTCAGATAAACAAAAATAAACTCTCACGCGTAACCATTCAGTACATTTTTGCTTGCGCATGGGAAGTTTAGGCTATTATAAAAGTACATGGGCGATGCCGATGCTAGTAAAAATGTACTTTATTCTCTCGAGTTTAGATTTTACATTTGTTTGATTGTTTTTGGGAAGTGACCCAACTGTTCTAAACTGTGGTTACACGTTGTATAGTTATGGCTAGTATTCCATGTCGCGTCCTTAACGTGACCCTGGACCGTGTAGGGCTTGAAAGAACACCTTGGATTTTATTCAGTACGAGTGCGGGAAGACTCATTTGATGATTTTACCACTATAAAAAAACACGTGGCGTTGTTTAGTGTGAAGTTCGGTAATGATCCCACGCAAACGTCATTCCAGTATAAAAAGTATTCTTTGTGTTACCGAATATCATCAAAATCTGTTCAGTAATTTTTGAGTAAAAAAGTAACTTATCATCCATCCATCCATCCTCAATTCCTGTCTAACTTTTGCATTTAAAATGTTAGTTAGATTTCCCTTCAAAACCGTGTGTTCTCAGTCAAACGGCCTGCGATATAGAAAGTATGTACATTATATAATTTTACTTTAATTAGTGCTGTATTTCAGTAATTGTTTAGGTACCTAATTCGCGTTATTACTCGTATGTTGTTATTAATAATTTAACCGATTAGAGATTCCCATAAAAATTGAGAATTTAGACAGCCAATCGGCAGGCAGACATGATGAATTACTGGTCTTATTTTAAAATTCTTATTTCGGAATCTTTACCTACATCTGTTTTTTTTTATGGTCCTTATCGGACGGTGAGCTACTCATTGCAGTCTGGCAGCCTATGGGGGCCTCTTCAGTAAATATCGGCCTCGTCAGTCTATGGGGGCCTCGTCAGTCTCTGGGGGCCTCGTCAGTCTATGGGGGTCTCGTCAGTCTATGAAGGCCTCGTCAATCTATGGAGGCCTCGTTAGTCTATGAGGGCCTTGTCTGTCTATTGGGGCCCCGTCAGTCTATGGGGGGCTCGTCAGTCTATCGGGGCCTCGTCAGTCTATGGAGTCTTCGACAGTCTATGGGGGCCTCTTTAGTATATGGGGAGTATGGAGGCTCGTCAGTCTATCCCTAATGTTAATAATGTATCCATACAGGTGTCCCCTTCACGGCCAAGGAGAGTCACGCAGTGTCCGGCATGCGTCACACGCTGGGCGTGGTGTCCCGACGTCACGTGCGCGCGCACGAGGACGCGGAGTGTGTGCGGCTCATGAAGGAGGCCGGGGCCATACCACTCGCTGTCACCAATGTGCCTGAGATTAATAAGTGGTGAGTGGAAATGCAGACACGCTTTTGCGTTAGGAACTTCTCAGGAGCGAATTACTTTGTTTTGGATAGTAATATGTATCATCAAATGAGTCCTCCCGCCCTGGTTTCAAGGAAGGGACTGTCAGCTTCTCACTGACTGACTAAAAATCCACCGTGTCCCTTTAATAGCCTTTTACGTCACAGGGTCACGGTTTCTCGTTTAGACAGTTCCGCGTGTTAGAATGACTTCCCCTTACCTCTAGAAGCACGTGAATTCATATAAGGCTTAGAAAGAACGAATTGTTCGACTGAGTGCCGAGTCGGAATATGTACCTATGTATATTCCCTCAACCCATTGGATTTATCGTCAAAATAGTTGTTCTCCGTGGTTTCACTCCCGCTGATCGGCTCCTTGGTCCAGCTTGGTAGCCTATAGCCTTCCTCGATAAATGCACTATCCAACACAAAAATAATTTTTCAACTTGAACCAGTAGTTCCTGAGATTAACGTGTTCAAACAAACAAACTCTTCAGCTTTGTTAATATTATTAGTTCAAATAAAGATGTTCTTTAAAATGCCCTTTACCGCTTCTGATTTTGAATATGTTCTTCAACCTCATCTTAACGGATTTCGGGTTAGAGGTGTTTGACAGAATGAAAGCGAAATCTAATATATAAAATTCTCGTGTCACAGTTTCCGATACCATACTCCTCCGAAACGGCTTGACCGATTTTGATGAAATTTTTTGTGCTTATCCGGTATCTATGAGAATCGGCCAACATCTATTTTTCATCCCCCTAAATGTTAGGGGTAGTCCACCCCTAAATTTTTTTTAAATTATTTATATGGCAAAACAACGTTTGCCGGGTCAGCTAGTAATATATAATAGAACAAGAAATGAACGACGAACTTTGTCAAAATCTACCGAAATAACCTCTCTGAAGTGGATATGATTTACACATTTACTCCTTATTTACGTTATTTAAGGGGTAATGATATTTTATATTTCATTACAGGATGGAGAGTCGCAACTACGTGTTCGGTCAGACCAACAACCCGCACCACACGGGCCGTACCGCCGGGGGCTCCAGTGGAGGAGAGGCGGCCTTACATGCCTCTGTTACAGTACCTATCTCACTGTGTATGTATTTAATTAATAAACTCCTTAGCTGATTATTTTCTTTATCCATTATAATTACAATACTGCTGTTATCCTAATTAATTTTGGTAATTTCTGCATAATTTTTCTTCTTATCCCATCCAATATTTTTTTGATTTGCTGATACTATTTATTGACTATCAAAATAAATACTTTTTCTGCTTTTGAACTTTGATACGTAAAAATCAATTTAAAAAGTAACATAAGTACAAATTTAAACTATTGTTTTTCTAAAGACGTATTGTTTTTCGAAAGTAAGTAATTCACGACGTAATCTGCAGGCAGAAAAATCTAAGACCTACGTATTTTCAATTATTTAATTTTAATTGGTGGACTGTGGCGGATCATAGCCTCATAACTCTTCATAGAGGCTAGTGTCCCAGAAATGGGAACCCCAAACAATTCACTTTTGCTTGGAATTTAAGATATTATTGTTTAATTTCAGGCTCTGACATCGGCGGCTCGACTCGTATGCCTGCATTTTTCTGCGGATTGTACGCTTTGAATCCTACCTCCGGATATACCAGCCTGAAAGGTATGACATGATTTATTTATAAAAAAAAACGTGTGGCACTCGGTGACTGCCGCGGTAAAGCTATTGCATAGCATTTTTTATCAACTTATGCAATTATAATTAATTATTTATTTATTATACCTATTTATTACTGTACTAATTAGGCTATGGTCAGCCACGTCAATCAAGTGAAACGTTAAGAAACGTTCTTCTTCTCCTCCTCCCTCTCCCTCTTCCTCTCCCTCTTCCTCTCCCTCTCCTTCTCCCTCAATAAAATTGCCCCTTGCTCAATAAAAGCATGCTTTCGTGCTAGTAATGAGCACGTCTGTCCGTACCTTTATGAGCACGTCTGTCCGTACCTTTATGAGCACGTCTGTCCGTACCTTTATGAGCACGTCTGTCCGTACCTTTATGAGCACTTCTGTCCGTACCTTTATGATTGCCGAAGTCTCCCGAACTGAAACGACGTTAGACGATGCGTGCTGTCAGATGTGGTCAGGATTTTTCGTTATGTTTTTCGCGCGCGCCGCGCTCAGAACCTGCGATAAAAGCTATGCAATAGCTTAAAATATTGTTACACAAAACTTTATTATTCTTAGGGTCCGCTCTCCGCACGGGAAAGGAGAAAACGATGGCGTCCATCGGCTTCGTGAGCAGACACTGTACCGACCTCATACCACTCACTAAGATCGTCGCAGGAGATAAGGCCAAAGAATTGAACCTTGATCGAGTTGTGGATGTTAAAGTAAGTTTATTTAAAATCAGGCTTGTAATCCACAGAGAGTAAGAAACAGGTGTATATTCAACAAAAGAGATAACAATCCAGACAGCAAGTTCTGATCAGTTTTTGGTTGTATGCTACATACAGTCAAAGAGGTTGATACGCACACACATTGAAATGTATTAGACAATTTGGAAAATCGCTTAAAACTTGCTGACTCTTCGATCATTAATAGTACTAGATTCCCGATGAACGCTTCAAAAACGGCCCGAAAAATACCGCCACATACGGTTTTGTGACGGTATTTCGAATCCTTATTGTTTAGAATTTAAGTATCATTTTAGAATGACTACTTTTGTACTGATGACATTTTATCTTCAAGAAACATTTTTAAATTGTGAACGTTAAACCTTTGTCGGATGAAAGAACTTAAATAAACACATTTTGCAATGGTAATTAAACTTTATTTTTGAGTGTTAAGGTTTATAATAAATTGAGGTTGTTCATACTATTGAACATTTTTCTAAGAAATGTAGATGTTTACGTCTGTGCAATTGTGGCCACTTTTGCAACTCTTTTTTGTTCGTGATCCTTAATCTAGAGCTATTATTGATCGAAGTGCTGACTAGATAATTATCCCTTTTGGTGACTGTACCTAATATTACAATCAGCAAAAGAGTAAAGTAGCACAACCACTATTTTTTAAACGGTTTATCAATGTTGTGTTAAAAGTTTCAATGTGTCTGCACACCAAACTATTTGGCTGCATGTAGCATACAGCCAATGTATCTGTTTCAATTCATATTTAATTTCTTAGATTATCTTGGACATCACTGACATTGTTGAAGAAAGAAAGGAGACGAAGGAAACTTGGACTTAAGTACGATATATTAAATCCGGCTCAATTAACTCTATTGAACCAAAGAGGCAGATATTCTTCAACTAAGTTAACCATTTTCAGTACCACAGTTTTCAAATGTACATTATTTTATAATATTTCAGAAACTGAAGTATTATTACGTGGAGACGGCTCAGGACCTGCGCGTGAGTCCTATCTCTGCCGACCTCCGTGCTGCTATGAACAGGTATGTAATACAAAAGCACTATAAATTTCTACTTGTAGGCAACTATGCCTACAAGTAGAAATTTATAGTATTTATTGTGTTAAATCGCAGGCAGACCAATCCCGTCCTACTTCCCTGACACTAGTCAGGGAAGTAGGACGGGATTGGTCTGCCTGCGATTTAACACAATACCACATTTATTTAAACCATTTGATGTAAAATTCGGTAATGTCAAAACCTAAAAACATATTAAATATTTTTTGTTAGTGTAAAATGAATAATGCATAAATTAACAAGATACCTCGATGTTTCAAAAATTATCTCTATCTATTCTTTGCTAAATTAAATTGATGAGTTTTTAGGGTTCCGTAGCCAAATGGCAAAAACGGAACCCTTATAGATTCGTCATGTCTGTCTGTCCGCCCGTATGTCACAGCCACTTTTTGTCGAAAGTATAAGAGCTATCCTGTTGAAACTTGGTAGAAAGATGTATTATGTGAACCGCATTAGGATTTTCACACAAAAATAAAAACAAAACAAATTTTGGGGGTACCCCCCATACTTAGAATTGAAAATCAAATTTTTTTTTTTCACCAAATCTATACGTGTGGGGTATCTATGGATAGGTCTTTAAAAATTATATTGAGGTTACTAATATAATTTTTTCTAAACTGAACAGTTTGCACGAGAGACACTTCCAAAGTGGTAAAATGTGTCCCCCCCCCCCCCCCTGTAACTTCTAAAATAAGAGAATGATAAAACTAAAAAAATACATAATGTAGACCTCAACAAAAACTTCCAACGAAAATTGGTTTGGATGAGATACAGTTAGCAGTTTTTGAGATATAGTACATTTTCAAAAACCGCAAATATAACTTTGCCATTCATACAAACACTATGAAAAACAAAGTTTTTTATTGTTTGTGTATATTACTTACTAATCTCAATATAATTATATCCCTAATCTATGCTTGCTACTACGGAACCCTTCATGGGCGAGTCCAACTCGCATTTGGCCGGTTTTATTTTAGAAAAAACCTTGTTTAAGACGACAAACCAAAAACCTTTCAGTTAAGATAAAAATGACAAGGCCAAATTATATACATTTTGAACGGTTTTATTTAGTTTGATCTGCAATATTGATTGCCCTAATAAGCAAAATTATTGATAAACTAAATTAACAATAATACTATCAACATTCCAGAGCCATAACCAAGTTGACAGAAGACACAACTACCACAGACAACGCCCCCCAGCCATACTACCACGCTGGCTTCAACCACATGTTTGTGTTGTGGCGCTACTGGATGACTCACGAGGAGGACTGCTTCGCCAAGCTGCTTACCAACAACCAGGGAACTGCCTACTTCTACAAGGAGCTGCCTAAGAAGGTAGGGTTTGATATTTAATACAAAATAGTTGAAAAATGAGGATATATGCTATAACTATCGGGAATAGCCCGCCCAACGACCATTTATATCTAAACTCCTAATCACAGGCGACCGATGTCTGTCAACACATTAGGCAAAAAAGTCTTAAGTTTGTATTAGTTGCGACCACTCCTGTGAGTCCCCTCGTCGCACTGACCTTGAGTTAGCCAATCAGAACGCAGTACCCCGACCCCCTCGCTTACGTCGTACCTCAGCGACTTGGCAGAAAATTTTCGTTAGTCAGATCGTGCATGAGGCGTCTAGATATAAATGGTCGTTGAGCCCGCCAGACCCAACATCCAGTTTGCCGTATATCATTACTTCCCAGAATTTGACCCTTATTAGCAACACTATGGAATAGTGTACTAATACAGAATGTGTTTTTTTTCCACAATCAGCAAGTTCGATTCCTGGCCATGATTATTGAATTTCAGTGAGTAAAAATCCAGTGATGTGGTTTTAGTTTTCGTCAAAAACAGCCTCGAGACTCCTTTCAACATTTTTCAATATTCCTCATAGTTTCGGATATAGCCATCCACGCCCAGTTGAAGAATTCACCCTGTATATTCTCATTCCTGAATAGTCCACCATGGCTTTTAAATAATTGGCTCCATATTTTTATAACATTTAATTATAACCACAGAATACTTAATAGTACTATAGGTACAGAAGTCATACTCCCAAAAAAAATTAAACAAATGTAAAATCTATGTACGAGAGAATAAAGTACATTTTGACTGGCAGCCATACCGCCCACCTACTTTTATAATAGCCTAAACTTCCCGTGCGCAGGCAAAAATGTACTGAATGGTTACGCCCGAGAGTTTATTTTGGTTTATCTGACGCCAACGACATTAAAAGGTTACTATGGGTCAAGCTCAATAGGGTTGCGACTTGCGAGTTTAGGCACAAATAGGAAGTACCTATGCGTATTTTATGCATTTGTTAAATTACATTATTACCATAAATACCTATGTTCCTCAAGGAATTTTGTATTTATCATCACTAATCATCAGCCTATATTATTTTGGTTTCGTCATCGATTACTACATACATTTTCGATTGTTAGCACAGAATGTTAATAGTAGGTACCTACTATTAACATTACCTACGGTACCTACGGCACCTTACGTAAGGAATAATATTTATAATAATATTATCTTTTCTACCTTTTATTGTTATATTTTTGAAAATTACATCTTACAAAAAAGAAGAATAATATTTAAAAGATTGTTATCGTCTATGGCAAAATAGCCAGTCCTTATCATTTTGCACTCAACCTAGTAACCGACCAATTATTATCGCATACTGTCACAGGCCCCGCGTTGCGGTTGCGTGTCTTTGCAGGTAGGTAAAAAAGTCGCGCAGCGAATTTTATTACGATCGCTGACCTTGAATACGTAGTGTGGCCATTTTCTGAGTTTGAACGTGCTTAAACAACAACGCAAACATCTTTTCACTTTCTACCGATTTTAATTCTTAGTACTCAGCTTAAGGTGAGTGAGAGTGATGTCACGTTTGATATTCGTCTTTTTATCTTGGTCGTCTACTAGGCTGACCCCCCCCCCTAGTATCTCGCCTCATTTCCAAACTTGTAACCTACCTAATCATGATCAGTTAAGCCCATACTTCACAAGCAGGTAGATAATTTTGTTGATCATTATTAAATATGTACTATTTTTTTTTTGCGTCATAATAATATTGTGTTATTAATTTCCCAAAAGCACCAAAAGCAAGAAACTTGTGCGTAACTACACGTAACGTAACAAAAATATTAAGGAGACGGAGCGCGTGCGAAACGGGTGGCGCGTGGCAGCCGTAGTGAATGGGCCACGACATAATGGCCCCGCAACTACTTGCAGTTTTATGCCTACACCGCGGAGTGAGACAGGCCTGTTATAATATAACACATAAAAGTATTAATTAAAAAATCAACATTGGTAGACACTAAAGATCACCTGCGACAATCTCATACGCTCATACACTTGTGTAACAATGTAGTATGTGTGTGTTCCAGTTGGTAGGCATGTCGGACTACACTCTGCCCGCCATCATGAAGCTGGCAGATGACCAGGTGATGCCGCCCGTCAACAAGGACTGGGCTGAGAAACTTACAAAGGAACTTAAGGACGATCTTATTGTGAGTACTAATAGCATCATTTTCGTAGTAACAAAAAAAGTGAAAACTTGAATATTAACGTTGTGCATCGAAACAGCAGGCGCAGGCATACATTTTTGCCGCGCCGTAGAAAGAGAGGGGGATACTTCCTCTCCTACGCCGCGCCGGCTGTCTACTCTCCATCCGTCTTACGAATTTTCGATCAGGTCACGTGTCCTGACCTGATGCAAGTTTAACATTTTTTACCCATTACAAAAAAAAGTGTACAACGCTGCTGAAGAAGTTTTTCGTCTTACGAATTTTCGATCAGTACACGTGTTCGTCTTACGAATTTTCGATCAGTACACGTGTTCGTCTTACGAATTTTCGATCAGTACACGTGTTCGTCTTACGAATTTTCGATCAGTACACATGTTCGTCTTACGAATTTTCGATCAGGGTCACGTGTCCTGACGCGAGTTTAACATTTTTTACCCATTACAAAAAAAAAGTGTACAACGCCGCTAAAGAAGTTTTCGTCTTACGAATTTTCGATCAGTACACGTGTTCGTCTTACGAATTTTCGATTATTACAATAAAAAAATTACAACGCCGTCAAAGAAGTTTTTACTTCAAAAACTATTACGTTGTAAGTGCAAACAAATCTTTCTACCATGAAGTATTTTTAGTAAACATGACGTCCGGATTAATAAAGATTTTTTTTTAAATTTCGAGATGTATTTGCTCTTGACTCTGATCCAGGTCACAGGTGACTGAAACAAATCCTACGATACGACCAGCGAGGCAATCAGGAGTAATAACAGTACATTAAAATACGATAAAACCCTGTTGCTGTTTACTGGGAATCTTTAAAACTTAAGTTTATACCTATCGGTAACCTTATAAGTAACCATGACCCTGAAACGTAAAGGGCTATTGAAGGAACCTTGGATTTTAATCAGTACGAGTCTGACAGTCCCTCCCGGGCTCCCGTTCCGCCCTTGGGGGGACGATTCATTTGATGATTTTATAATTAAAAATAAAAAAACTTTATACTTATAATATAGTTGTTGTTATTCAGAAACTGCTGGGTGACGACGGGGTCCTCCTATTCCCTAGCAGTCCCACAGTAGCTCCGTACCACTACGCGGCCATCGTGAGACCATTCAATTTCGCTTACTGGGCGATCATGAATGCGCTACACTTCCCTAGTGCACAGGTAACATGTCAATTTGATAATTTTGTTGAACTGTACCATAACTCAAGAACTCCCGAAGTACGGCACGAAGTCGCGTGTTCGCTCGTGTCGCGGGTTCAACCACCGCACGGACGGAACAATTGTTTGTATGGCCTACAGGTAGTTGTTTCGGGTCTGGTTGATGGTGTATGGTGGTTTGGTACAGATACCGGCACGGTTCTTGAGCGCTCGGCGTAAGAGTGGGGATGGATGCGGCTATGACGCGATGCGCTACGGCACGCTACGCAGACCAATCACTACACTTTCCCCGCCCCCGTTCCTCACTTCATCTACCAAAGGGACCTAATAACTCACTTCTGCGCAGGTGAAGGTCAGCGCTCAAGATCCATGCGCCGGTATTTGTATATTTGTAAACGCACCCACATTGTGAAAATAAAACTAAAATGGCGTTTATGAATCTCCTGAGGTCGTTCGTCTAATATCTTAAAAATATTATCTCTCGAAATCTCACAATTTCGACGTCAACACCATTATTTTTGTTTAGTTTTGTGACAGTAATTTGCCAAAAAAGGCATCTTTAACAATTAAATGCATTTTGGAAATATCGTTACATCGATAAGTTATCTTTGGTGCTGTTCGGTGGCAAGATTTTGAATTACACGTCGTTATGACAACACTATTCATAGAATTCTGAATACTTACGTCACCATTACAGGTTATATGATTCAGGAAAACTTTTTACTCATCTGACTACCTCCATGTTTTTATTTTAGATTCATACAATTCATGTAACGGTTGTCTGGAAAATATTGCTGTTAGCGAAAAGACTGCCGTTGTAACCATAGAATTAAAAATATTATAAAACCGATGTTTATAACAATTTTGGTGTACAATAAAGTGTATTCTATATAATTGTCTTCCATCTTTCCAGGTCCCTCTAGGTCTGAACAGCGACAAGATTCCTGTGGGCATCCAAGTGGTGGCAGCTCCTAAGAACGAGGCTCTCTGTGCGGCTGTCGCACTACACCTGGGCGAAGCCCTAGGGGGAGCTGCGCCACCCTGCAAGTTACCGGAGTAAACTTTAAAAGTTGGGGATATTGTCATTGTAATGCAGGGAAAATCTGTTGTTTCGCAAATTCAAATTGTCCATACAGCATTTACTAGAAAGGTATTTTTTGTGTAAAGATATAGACAACTTCTGATGTCATTGTTGAAGAAGTCACCTGTGGGAACCCCACAGACCTCCGAATGAGCTTTGGACATATATCCCACAGGAACATTGTATCGGGATAAACTGTATCCTATCTTTGAGCTAAATTTCATCAAGAGCCGTTCGGATGTGACAATTAGTATATAAAAATCCATCCATACATACGTAATAAGTGGACGGCGTATGCGAGTTTGTTCAACAGTGAATTTTCCTGACAATACTTAATAAAATGATCCGAGCCAATTTTTTCAAAACAGATGAACAGTAATGACCTTTGCGGAACCCCTCCGTGAATTACTAGTAAGATTATCCTAAATCATTTTGAAAAAAACTAACAGAAAATTCATAATTATGAAAGAAATTAATTTTCACATTTTTTAAAGTCAGATTCCGTTGAAACATTCTAAGACGCATTTATAATTTTAAGTTAGGAGGCTTGTGTCCCAGAAATGGGAACAATATTGTCTGATTATGCTTGTGATAGGTGCTTTCCAATATAATATTGTAATTCCTATTATATTATTTTAATCACTCACTTAGGTAAGTTTTAAAGGTTGTAGCAAATATGGTGCTGGATAAAAAAAAAGATATAAAACATCTAAGATGTGAAAAAAAATATGGGCTGTTAGTCGAGAAAAGTTGCTAATTATAATATTTATAATCATTATTTTAATTATTTTCTCTCTGTGATGTCTTTAATGTGTTAGAAATAAGTACATAATGTTTTAAGTACATACTTAACTTTCAGTAATACTTATTTTAAGTATATAACGCTTTAGACTATACTGTATGTGAGTTCAAATGTTTTTATATGCACATATGATACAGGAACAATTCTCAGCAACGAAATACCGTGATCAACTGGCTAATACGGCCAAATTTCATCAAAATCCGTTCAGCTGTTCTGACTTTTGACTAACAAACATCCATTTAAAATATCGTATTTTAGTATTGTAAACAATACATTTGTAAGCAGCTTGTATAAGTTCATTCATACGCCAGAAAATTTTATTGTTACTTATTACGATGAAAAACTATTGAAGAATCTATATAAACTAATTTTACACCTTGTATGTTATGACAATAATGATATAATTAATTAATGTTATGAGACTGATATGTCAATAATTTAAACGGTGGAGGCTATGCAGTAAAACTGTGCTTAATCAATAAATATATTTTTTCCTTTTATAGATTGCTGTTTTTTTTATTGAAATAGGTACCTTCCCCAGAATGTTGGCTCGCAACGCCTTTTTCAAAAACCGAATTTCTTTTTACAAGCTTTTATAGTAGGGGAGGCGAGGATGCTAAAGTTGCAGTTCCTCGAGCGCCATGGCAATCTATTGGATTTGAAAGATTATGTTTTAAAAAGAAAAAAGGTGATGACAAGTTTTCTATTTTAGTGTAGGTGAAAGCGTGTAAACATTTTTAAAACAGTAAATAAAAACAGTTCTAAAGAAGTACTCGAGCGCGTCAGCCATTTTCAGTGTAAACGCGCTTTATATTTCTGATAACCATTATATATTAATTTGACGCTTAATTCAAGGGGGCTGTCCGTATCAAGCGGTTGAAAAAACCAAAAACGAAAATGCCTTGTAAATAATTAAAACTTATTGGACGGAACGTTGATTGCTAGAAGGAACGAGCAGGCGTTACTTCCTCCACGCTCAAATTGTCAGATTATTGAGATATACTCTTCTGAACGTAATTAATCTACCTTTTCTTAATCTGACGCGCTCGAGTTTTTCTTAGGATCAATTTTTTTTACTAATCTGACGGGTTCCCCCTAAGTGTCTAAACACACTAAAGTTACGCGACCGAAGTTCGGCGGCTGATTTCACGTTCCGACGTAATTGGCTGATATGACACACCATAAGTGCCGAACTTACGGCAGAAATTCAGCGCGGGCGGCTCCCTGCTGCTCCCCGCCCCCGGATCTTCGTCGGTAATCGAACCGAACTTCGGTCGCGTATAATATAATGTGTGGTCACAGAATAAGTTGCCGCTGAACTTACGCCCGACCGAAGTTACGCTGTACGCTATGACGCGACGTAATTTCGGAATAGTGTATCGTCAGTAATTCAAATAGCATTACAGGCGTAATTGTGCCGAACTTCGGCATAGTGTGTTTAGACACTAACACACCCCAACATATGGAGGGTTCATATTACGTACAGGTATATTAAAGGGTGCGAGGATTCTCCCTATATATAGTTATCTGACACGCTCGAGTCACATCAAAAATCCCGTCTTCGCCGCCCCTACCATTATTTCATTTCACCTGTCCCGTTGTCTGATCAAATCTTGCAAGATATATTTGATCCATTTCCCGGTTTCCGATTGAGCCAGATTGAGCTGGAATTTTGCACTTATATGGATATCGCGTGGCAATGGAATATTATAATGATATGGTGCTGATCTGATGATGGAGCTGGAAGGTGGCCATAGGAACTCTGTAATGAAACGCCGCAAATTCATCGAGTTTAGACTCGTTTGATTCGTCTTGACGAGTACTTTGTCTGCCATAAGCCATATTTTTATAACAATTAAAGCTCGTTTTTAAACAGAACATAGTTTTTTAAATAACTTGTTATTTATTCGTAGTACGTGTGAAAAACTAGAACACTCAGCACTCTTCTCGAAGATAAAGGTGCCTTCGTCTTTGGCTAGCTGTAATCCCCTGGGGATTCTCAGCTTATATCCCTCGCTCTACTCGAGAATTAACTTCTTAAAACTCGCTAGGCTCCAGCAGTTCTATCGTGGAACTGTTAATGGAACTAGTGACAACGAATGTTCCCGTCCCCCAGCATTCTTAATAACTTTCAGCCTAAAATATGTCCGTGACGTAATGCAGTATAATTTTATAAGTTTTTTCTTAGGCCGCAAATTCGGAACGGCGGGCGGGCGTGGCGTGCAGCGGAGCGTTCCAGCGTGTATTGTCGCGCTCAGCGACTTGACTTAAATATCAAAACAACGATCCGCTGCAGGCGCCGCCGCGCCGTCGGTCGTTCTGAATTTTCGGCCTTAGGGTCAACCTATGGTGGGCAGTTTGTAAATAAAAGTCAAATAACTAAGTTGAAATCTTTTATTGATTTGTTAAATCTCAGATGGGCGTACGCCCCGCATGTCGCGGCAGGTCGCCGCCGCACGGTCCGCGCGTGTCGCACGTGTCGCACGAGGGGCACGTGTCGCACGTGTGCACGAGTCGCACGTCGCACGAGGTCGCAGCCGCCGCATACACCGCTACGTAAGGATTGACGTCACACAATAATCGGGAGCCGTAGAACCGGTGACACTAAGGTAACGTTTTATAGTATGATAATATCACTTAATGGAATGGAACAGTCAGTCTGTCAGGCAGGCGGCGCGCTCTCGCAGCAGAGGTACCGCGCCGCGCGCGCCAGTAGGCCGGGGCCCGGGGCCCGGGGCGGGGCCCTCGGGGCCCTCGGGGCCCGGGCGGGGGGCCCCAGCAGCTCGTGGAGCGCGCGGCGCGGGGCCCGCGGGCGGCGGGGCGGGGCCGCGCGGGGGGGGGCCCCGCCTCAGCTCGGGAACTTGGCGTACAGCGCGTACTGCAGTTCATAGCCCGAGAAGCGGCAGTGCTGAGTCTCCAGCGGGGAGTACGCTCCCAGCGCTGGGAACTTCTTCAGCTGACGGGCTGCCGAGGCTCCTGGGGAGTCCTGGAAATTCAACGAATATGATTAGCAACCTAGAAAGAAAAACTTTTATGGTACATATTCATTCATTTAGCACAGAACATTACTGCTACCCGAGAGCTATTTATCTTTTATTAACCAATATTAGTTTAAAGGTAACCAATAGACCTTCGAAATGCCAGCACACGAGCAATAAATATGTACTAGCTAATTTTCTTTTTATAAGGATGCTCTTTGGTGTCACAGTTAATTACGCCTCTGGTAACCCATAGACCTCTTCCATTGCTTATATTTGTATAGTGGTTGTAGCTGCAACACGTCGACTTTTCTTATTACGTTTGAGTATATTGCCACCCTCTGGTGCCAGAATTAATTAAGACGGCTCTGGAAACACAGTTGACTATTACTATGCTATTACGTGTGCCCACTCACCGGTGTAGCAAACACAGTCAGCACAAACTTGGCAGGCTTGAATGCCTGCAGCACGCGGGCGATGACCTCATCGTAGCTGGACACGGGCACGTTGGACTCGAACGACACGTAGGAGCACGAGCGCTCCGGAGTTATGTGGATGGTCATGTAGCAGCCCTGAGGAGAGGAAATGTGGTGGTTACATTATTTCGATAATTTTAGGGTGTCGATTACAATCTAAATTGAGTAGGCCCAGAGGGTCTAAAATGGCCCATTAGCAATATTTCAAATGATTCACTTCGTGAATGAATGCAATTAAAATGAAAGTCACCTTGAGACGTTAGAAATGGAATGAAGAATTCGCCGCTGCAGGTAAGAACCACGGTAGTTCGGTTGGAAATGAGCGTCGGATATACTGAATCCGAAGGTCGCAGGTTCAAATTCTGCACGCGGTTCGAATTTTTCTTTCCAAACAAAATCTTTGTAAAATGAAAGTACCGTTTTAAAGCCGCAAAACCGGGCAATGAGTTTAGCTTCCTCAGTAGCGTTCTGTTCATGTAATGAACAATCATTGAACAAATAGTTACATTAATACATTGACAAGATTGTAACAAGACAGAATCAATAAGAATAATACGAGATGTTCTGTCATGTCTAATTTCTCAGTTTCTGATATTTTTGTCCGATTTTTTTGTAATTTTAAGTTACACTTTACGTATTTATGCCAAGTCGAAACGATTTTCTCATTCCGAAAATCGTACTTTTAAATGGCTTAAAAGTAAGCGACATAAATATGAGTTTTCCAATCGAATCTGATCAAGAATTTAAAAAAAATTGACTGTAGTGGACATTATAGTTCTGTAATATCTAGATAGTTCTTAACACATCATACTATTATTATAAAGTGTATATTTCCATTCAATTAGACTTTTAATAACGATAATTAAACCGTTCATACGTCATAGTACTTATGTAAGTAAATAAATGTTGCAGGTAAATAATGTATTCTAGTTATGTAAAACGTAGACTTACTGATGGTAAATCCTTATCTCCCTTTAGCAGCGTAAAGAAACATTTGCTTATTATTAGGTATCTCGTTTTTGTCTTAGTAGATACTAGTGGGTTACTTCATCTTAAGTTCTTATTTTTTCGAAATGATTGAACGGATTATAATGAAACTTCATAGGTATACATAAGCAGGA
This sequence comes from Agrotis exclamationis, assembly GCA_950005045.1. NCBI lineage: Eukaryota > Metazoa > Arthropoda > Insecta > Lepidoptera > Noctuidae > Agrotis > Agrotis exclamationis. The sequence goes on along the minus strand of OX465433.1, from coordinate 3,002,729 downwards.
TACATGTTCTAAGGGTCAATAACGCCAAAACGCGACGCGGCGCAGTTTATTTCGACAGGCCTGTTGGTCTAGTGGTTAGTGACCCTGACTGCTATGCCAGAGGTCCGGAGGGAAAAAAAACGAAATCCTTGTTACTGGAAGTTTAAAATCGGTCTAATTTAGCTGTTAGGGTGTTACGACACCAATCGATCGACTGTCGATCGACGCCATCGATCGACGATGGTAGAATGGACTGGTCGACGTCGATCATAGTTTCTACTACACCAATCCCAGTTCGATCGACGTCGACTTATCCATTCCACCATCGATCGATCGTCGATCGACTATCGATCGATTGGTAACACTCTAACACTATTTTTCGAAACCTTTTTAATTAACTTTTTATCATGTTTTAGCGTTAGAAGTGTCATTAAAATCCGTTGTTATTTTTGTTTCATACAAATTATATACTTACATCTTTAGCAACTCCGTTCATAGAGTATCCGCATGGATCGAACAGGAAATCGTCTATGACCATCCCTGGAATTATCTTGTCTATGCCTGACTCCTGGAAACAATAAAAACAAAAGATTTAACATCATATTATTTATAAATGGATAATCTTCTTTATTGACCAATTGTAACAGAACTTTTACAACAATATTCGTAACAGCTATGGTCCAATGCAATCTGACGGGGCCCCGTTAGAGGGGCAAAGCCTGCCAGGGTCGCGGGACTATCTCATCAGGTAACCGTGAGTCTGACAGTCCCTCCCGCCCTGCCCTGGGTGGGAGGACTCATTTGATGGTTTTACCACGATAAATACAACTATAGTGCAATACTGTTAACTAATATGTGCCAGCGTCTTCGCCGTCTTGCCATTATTGGCCCCGCCATGGATATTTTTTTTAACAAAAATAAAAATTTGAGTCTCTTACTACTGATACAGAATTGACAAAAGAATGGCATGTATTGAGCGATGCCAACCAGAAAAAAAATACCATTCAACCTTAGATAGATTGGTTTCTCTACGGTTGCCAGAGATTCCCGGTTAGACTGGAAGTCAACTCCAACAGTTGGGAAAAGAAGCCGACTAGGTGGACAGACGATCTTGTTAAACTGGCCGGAAGAAACTGGATAGCCATAACACAAAACTGCCAGAAGTGGAAAGATTTGGAAGAGACCTACACTTAGCATTGAATGACTAAGGGAGGTTCCGTTCCCCATGACGCGATGCAACGACCATTTATATCTAGACTCCTAATCACAGGCGACCGATATCTGTCAACACATTAGGCAAAAAAGTCTTAAGTTCGTATTAGTTTCGACCACTCCTGTGAGTCCCCTCGTCGCACTGACCTTGAGTTAGCCAATCAGAACGCAGTACCCCGTCCCCCTCGCTTACGTCGTACCTCAGCGACTTGGCAGAATAATATTGTCGTCAGTCAGATCGTGCATGAGGCGTCTAGATATAAATGGTCGTTGACGCGATGCGACGCGATTCGATCGATTCCAATTACAAGTGAAAATCATCCTTACCACTACGACATATGATATAAAACGTGCGGTTGTCAACGGGTAGGTGAGAAACAAAACACGCTCGCCACGACGACGTCAAGTCAATCTAATTGCATCATTATATCAAAGTAGCAAGGACGATTTTAATTTTTTAATTAGTAGAAATTGCAAACACAGGAATCGCGTCGCATCCCTAAAGGCTGAAAAACAAGCAGATGTTGAGACCCTTACCCTTGTAGCAGCAGCGGCATCAGCAGAGTACTGCCTGGTGAAGATGTCCATGACAGCTGGATCCAGGTCTGACATGAGGATCTCTATGGTCTGGTCGGGCTCTGTGAGCCCCACGCCCTCACTGGCGTCGCTGTGCTCCTTCTCGAGGGCGTCTACTGTGCCTGTGGAGTAAAGGTTCTTGGTATAGTGATTGTAGTTTTTCTTACAATGAGGGCTGGTTCGAAGCGGCCCAGGAAAAGAGTTCCTGGAAGGAATTTGGGAAAGCCTTTGCTCAGTAGGAGTTGTAAACCCTCGATGCAAAAAGAGGGGTTTATAAGTCTGTCTGTGACATTTTAGCTCTTGAACGATCGGATCGATTTTCACCAAGGAGAGCATATGCCTACACAAGATAAATGTCTACATGAGGGTATTGTTTTAATTTATTGGTAAGTCTACTGGGATCTTTCCCAGTAATCTTACTAGTTAGTCTATTAGGGAATGAAAATCCCAGTAGCATAACCGGTAAGACTACTCAGTAAAAGTACTAAGAACAGCTTGTCCTTTTTTGTTCGAAGCTGATTTGGTTGATATATTTTCAGGCTGTGTCGGGGGTGTGGATGGTGGTTACGTCATCAGTAGAATTTGGATAAATATGGCAACCCTACCAATGTTAACGTAAACATAGAGAAATGGGGAAGAGTTTTGCAGTTCGCTGACAAGGAGACTGGCAACCCCAAGTCGTAATTTATCTAGAGAATTGTAACACTACGAATATCTTACATAGGGTGAATTATCCAACTGGGTGTGGATAGTTAAATCGGAAACTATGATGAATAACGATAAATTGAAAATTCACCCTCTATACCCACCCTATGGTAACGAATTGTTAGTCACAATGCACCCTCATTGATATTTGATACTTTATTGTGTGTAAAGAGCACATTATAAATTATTATCACTATATTAAGATGATTATAAATACAATAAATGAACAAACATATAATATGTCAACAGGTACATACGGTACAATGTCTAGGAGTACCAATACAAATGAGGCGGCGCGATGACCTGAAGATGATAATATTTATGAGTTAATGGGTAGCAGATGACTTACAATTAAACTTAAGATTCTAGATTTATTTTAACAACAAGTCACAATGAGGAAACCCGCATATCCAGCAAGCGTGGTATGGCCAATTCTATCTCTATTCTACAAAAAATTTATTTAGCTACGACCAATAGATAGACAACTGAAAGAACAGAAAAAATAAATTTAATGTATTACTTTGAACATTGCCATGTCAATTCACACCGAGACGCGACGCTGTGCGCACATTTCAATAGCAAGTAAATCTGACTTTATTTACTACAAGAAAAGATACACATTTCACCGATGACGTGACGCAGCGAGTTTCCGCGCGATCCTTTAAATAGCGACCCAAAATCTGACTTTAATTTCTCCACGAAAAGATACAATTTTCCAGTATTGTCGCGTCACGTCAGGTCGCGTCTTGGTGTGAACTGATCCTTAGGAAGATACAAATCTTTCTTATGCTAACATTTTGTCTATTCTTCCGTTGACAAAACCGATTTATTTCTACGGTGTCATGATTATACAAGGCATAGAACCGAAAAATTCAAAATAAATTGTAAAAAAATGTGTGGAGAGGCCAAAGTTCAGCAGTGGCGCGGGACTGTCTCATCAGGTAACCGTGACCCAGGAACGTAAAGGGGAAGGATCACCGTGGATTTTAGTTAGTACAAGTCTGTCAGTCCGTCCCGCCCCGCCCCGCACTTATTTCGTGGTTAAATACCACGAAAAAGAGAGCAGTGGACTGCTATTGCTATAGATAGGCTGATGATGATGAAGAGAATGCTTACCTTCAAGTGGCAGCAGTGTATACAGGTACCAGCAATCTTTTTCCGGCCCCATAATGTATGCGCGACCATCTCCGAAGAATGAATCCAGAAGTTTCACCTGGAACAAGACAAAGAGAGATTTGGGGTGTAAGTGTATCACAAATAGTGGCGTAACTAGGCGAAGGCGAAGCGGCCCCTAGACACCGGCGTCGAAACCGAAGAAGCCTCGAGCTCAGAAAAAAATATACAACGGCGATCACCCCCTTATTACCTATTTCACCCACACTCACGACCAAAGCTCCTTTCAACTGGTGAAAGAATATTTGAAATCGGTCCAGTAGTCTTTGACTGTATTCATTACATAACAAACATACACACAAAAATATAAATCTTTCCTCTTTATAATATTAGTGAAGAAAGGCTCGCGTTTGGCCGAAGAGATGTTGTGGTCGATGGTAAAACAGGTAGCCTAAAATTAACATATTCACTCTTGACTTAAAACCCCACGGTTGGAAACACAGAAATATTAAAAACAAGAGAAGTGGCAAGGGGGCGTGTCGGTGACCACGTGGTGTTGAGCGTTTCGCTCAGCTATTGACTTGTACTACTTTATTCTTGTTTTCCTATATTACTCCGACTGTATTGTTTTTGCATTAAATACATTGCTCTTTTACAACCACCTCAGTCTATCACTGAGTGACTTGACAAGCAATGTAAAACTGACATAACGATACCTCACCAAGCCGTAATGTCGCATGGTGCGTCCGTTGTATTTGAGCGGGAGTAGTCGTATCCGCCCCCGTGTACCGACAACACAATGAACTGTTTTAGTGTGAGTAAATAATATGGAAAAAGTACGCTGTAATGTAAAGGATAAGTTTATATTTAAATGACTGAGTTATCGATGGCGCGTGTGTGCACTTGTTCGTATATAGTATTGTTTTGACAGAAGTGTGTGTGTAATATTAGCGTTATGGAGGGGCAATTGTGGCTTCATCGGATTTCTATACATTTTGAATTCCACGCCATATCTCCTTCTTTAATATATCTATGGTTGTAAAACATAGTTAGCAGTAGCAATTAAACACGGATGCCAGCTACGAAGCAGGTAACGTGAGCGTTTCCTGCCAGCACCGATCACATAACACTGGACAATGGCTGCGTGGAAATCGATCTCCAAGACTGTTTGACGATACAGCTTCTCGATGCTATAAGTACAACCGGACAAATCCAACTCCGTAGCTGCTTATGAGAAATTCTGAATCGAAAACCCAGTAGGGTAGTTTCCAGGGTCAAAATAATTACATTCTATTTAGTCCGTATTTTAGATTACTTATAAAAAATATTGGACACGTATTTTTTCTTTTTTCGATTAAACAAAAAATAACAAAGATATAGCCCATTAAATTTACGTGTGACGTCACCCCGCGCGAAAAAATGCCACGCGGCGTGACGTCACACGTAACTTTCATGGGCTATATCTTTGTCATGTTTAGTCTAATTTACAAATAAAAAAATACGTGTCCCTTATTTTTGAACAATCTAAAAGACGGACTAATTAAATTTTTGGGCAACTAGCCTATTATACGTTGCCCGATCTGGGAATCGAAGCCGTGACCTCGTAGTGCTTAAAATTACGTCTGTATTACTAAAACTTAATCAAACATTAATCTGATATTCAGCTGAATGCAGATCGACTGGGAGCCGGAAAAGGCAGATAGGTAATGACTAAACCTTAATCAAATACGCTAAGGCTCATTATCCCTTGCACTGATAGTATTTCCCAATTTTCTTAGTACATATTTCTTCCCTCATTAAGGAGGTTCAAAAAAACTTTTTCAAAAAAGTAACAGACTTCAAAAACAACAACAAAAAAAACAACAACAAAACAAAAAAAAGGGTGAAATAACCTAATTAATAACTCTTTCGGATGTCGGTGGCTTTATTTTTTTTTATTTATTTAATTGATTTTTAGCCACCGACTTCCGAAAGAAGTTATTAATTAGGTTATTTCACCCTTTTTTGTTTTGTTGTTGTTTTTGAAGTCGGTTACTTTTTTGAAAAAGTTTTTATTTTACCCTTTTTAGTTTATTTATTAAATAGTCAACCCAAACTCTTGTAAAATACAAAATTTTCTTACATCATATGCACTAATCTTGTAATCCGTCACAACATAAAAAAATCCATATCTCTAAAACTACTGAACCGATTTTGATGAAACTTGCAGTGTACCCTAAGTTGAATAATACCTAGTACAACAGAATTACTTAAATCGAACTTGTAGTTCCGGAGATATGCGTGCACAAACATAAAAACATACATACATACATACACTTATGAAATTTGGCACATTTGTTCAGACGCTGATATAGACTAACATATATGAAAACTGGGCAGTTCTGATAATATTACATACATACGGGTCGAATTGATAACCTCCTTTTTTTTGAAGTCGGTAAAAATGGTGGCGGCTCCGTGCGTCATACCGGCCATGAGGTTTCATCTGGCCTCTACATAAAGTTCAATTACAATCAGTCAAATATTAGATTGTACTATCTTTATATTTTAGGGGATAATGATTAATGAATCAGAGGTCAAAAGAATAGATTGTAATTATATTTAAAGTCCAAACGATTGTTCTAGAAGTTGTTAAATAACTATTCACTTGTCCAACTATTATGTACAATTAGGTCTTCTTTGGACTCAACATCCTGTATGTTAATAAGTTGAATGCCTATCTACGTATTTTCCCTTCAGTAATATTATTCTAGTTTCCTCGTTTAGAATGAATAGCTGGCGCTGAGTTTAATGGATTTATCCCCATTAATTACATTTATTTTTGTTTGAAAAGCTTAGAGTACTTAATAGTTTTAATTAAAGTCATTTTTTTAATTTCCATCGTAACGTTTTTCGTGAGCCACTTTTTTACAAATGTGTGAGTAACGCCCACATTAAAAATAATGTTTTCCTTGGACATATTCACTTGTTTTAAGTCGCAATCGAATGAGGGGCATAATTTTTCTTTTTGGCTTAAATTCTCAGTGGTCTACTAGGCATCTGGACATTCTATAATCAAAAGCATTCCATTAAGGGTACGTTCATATCTGACGGAATATCCGTCGAGCGGATCATCGAATGTTCTTTGACGCACTAACGGATCATCAGTTGAGTGTGAACGGTCAATTGTTTTTCTATAGGTACCTACATTTGTCTGCTTTGGCGTTCCACGACCGATGATCCGCGACGGATGTTCCGTCAGATATAAACCCACCCTAAGTCCACCTTTGCTCCTCAGTTTTCTTCAAGAAGTTGTCGACATTAATGAGTTACGTCCAATAACGTTCAAACTGCTCGTGATATTGACCGTACAGTAGTACTATACTGATAAGCGATAAGAACAGATGATTCAATAAGTTCATTCGTAATCTGTGAACTGTAGTGTCGTCACAGCCACGAATAGACTTTATCATGTTGCAAGAATTTGTTCTAAAGTCTAGAGACTTAGACTAAACTTCCAGGAATAGGCTATTTGACTAAAAAAATCTAATTAATCCGTCAGTTAGATTATCAAACAATATTTGACCCGTATTTTTTCTTTTTTTACGCAAACCAAAATTGACGGAGATATGATGCTTTCAAAATTGCCAATACGTCACAATTTAGTACATTTTTTACTGAATTCTGACGTCACGAGCCCCCACTCTCGAGTCTTGATGTGTAATATCTTGGTAAATATTCATTGATTTTACATAACAAAAATATGTGTCCGTTATTTTTCAAAACTCTAAATAACAGACTTATTAGATTTATAAATAGCCTATTGGCGTGGCAGTCTTAGGGGGAGGCCTATGTTCAGCAGTGGACGTCTTCCGGCTGATGATAATGATGATGATATTATTGTCCCACTACTGGGCAAAGGTACAGAACCTTCGCACTATTTCGGATGTGCAGTTTTCTCCGGCCAAAAGGGTCAATACATCGAGACCTGACGTTCGCAGACATTTCAATAGATGGCTCTATCTCAAAATCATTTCTAGTGTTATGCGGGACTAACGAGCTAGTGTGACCCCGGAACGTAAAGGGCTATTGAAGGACACCGTGGATTTTAATCAGTACAAGTCTGACAGTCAGAGGCGTCTCTAGCCCTTGTGGCGCCCGTGTGCAACCAGTACCCTGGCGCCCTCTAGTCTAGTAGGAGCGGGGTCAAAATGGAATACTAACATTTATATTTTCAAACGGAAATTCGGATACAAATGGTGCAATTTTAAATGGCTCAGGCGCAAAATGTCCCTTTCGCAAAATGTCTCTTGGTACTGGTAGTAAAATGTCTCTTTCTCATAAATGTCGCTTTCACAGAATCACTCCTTATAGGGTCGCTTTCTCACAATGCCTCTTTCGTAGAATATCTCTTTCGCAAAATGTGTGTGAAAGTGAAATAAATAAAGTGAAATAAAAAAGTCCAAGATCTGCTAGAGTGGTATTATTTTTTTATATATTCAATGTCCACAGTTTTTTTTTACTGTTTTATTATATGTATCTATAGATGTTTCAAATACTATGCCACTTTATCAGATCTTGTAAAGGACTCAAAATAAAAGTATTTTTTTATTATTAATTTCACTCGAAAAATCGAATTTACAATGTTGCCATACAATATTAACAAGAACCAGAATAGAATCAACCAACAAGTCTGAGAAATTGAAAACAAAACAACCTTTCTTTTAAACCTGGCTAATTTTTTCTAAGTTACTAACACGACATTTTGCGAAAGAGGCTTTTTGAGAAAGCGTACTTCTAAGGAGTCATTCTGGGAAAGATACATTATGAGTAAGAGACATTTTACTACCAGGAGACATTTTGCGATAGCGACATTTAATGCCTGAGCCCTTTTAAGCAGTCATTCTGGGAAAGCGACATTAAGAGAAAGCGATATTTTGCGAAAGAGACATTTTACTACCAGAAGACATTTTGCGAAAGCGACATTTTGCGCCTGAGCCAACGATCGACGCATCTTTGGAGATGAGATGTCGGAGGGCGCTCGGCGCCCCCTTAGGCCCGGCGCCCGTGTGCGCCGCACACCCTGCACTATAGGTAAAGACGCCTCTGCTGACAGTCCCTCCCTTCCTGCCCTGGGTGGTAGGACTCATTTGATGATTTTACCGAGATAAAAAAGTGTGATGTCGTTGTGTCACGTCGCTTTGCGTCTCAGTGTGTACTAACCTAAAGTCACAGAACTTTATCTATAAGTCACAGAACTTTATCTATTCTGTATTTCTGTGGTCTATGTCAACTGAATATTGAATTAAGGAAAATCGTGCGTTATTATTTTTCATATTTCGTAGAAATGACCGGTGATTTACAGTTTCGAAGAAATGTGTCACATATTTTTTTTATGAAAAACCTTGAGGTTGACTGGGCTGATTTATTAGCCGTGTTCAATCTAGTTTTCAGAGTGTTTAGGGAAAATTAAAGAGATATTTAACGTCATCAAATATGTATATCACCCAGTAACTGACTTTAAAAGATCACACAGATTTCTAAGCTGTGACACAGATGGCAATCGCTTATTGACTGTTCGAAACTAAATTAAAGAAAAAAAAAATCTTTTTGTCTGTTTGAAATGGGTAAATTACTGAAAACTACTGATCTGAATTTTGAAATTCTTGTTCTTATGCATTGTGACTTTGTGAGTTTTTTTTTTTAACGACTTCAAAAAGGAGGAGGCTCTCAAATACAACTTCCACGCATAAAAAGTTAGTGATCACCGATAAAAAAATATATAGAAAAACAATTGAACTGTTTTATATTCTAAATCTATATTTTTAAATAAAGAGAAGAAGACAACATAATAGGTATAATCTTCCGGAACAAAAAAGATTTCGATTTTTCAAAGTGATCGCATTTTTTTGTGTTTATGAAGCCAGGGTAAGTAGGTTTATGAAGTCAGGTTATAGTTCATGAATACAAAGGGATTACAAAGACTACAGAGCATGCCTGTCCTTTTGTATTATTATAAAAATATTATAACCAAAACTACAAAGCAACAATCTTCACTATCATTACCAAGAAAGTAGCACATTGTGTTTTTAATTATACATTAGTACTAGGAAAAGCAAACACTAGGCTGTTTGTAGTCATATCATATGGACAAGTTCAATGAAGCTTTGTATTTCATAATATTTGTCATATACAATGATACTAGTGACTCACTTCAAGTCTGGACCGGATTATATTATTGCGACATTTTTAATGTTCAGGAGGCAATCATCATCATTTGTCCAGCTGCAGCCTTTTCCCAACGTTTATTGGGGTCGGCTTCCAGTCGAACCAGATGCAGCTGAGTATCAGTATTTTACATGGAGCGACTGACTATCGGACCTCCACAACACAGTAACTGGGCAATACGATACTCCATGGTAAGACTGGTTGTCAGACTTTAGAGCATGGGTTCCCAACCAGTGGGGCGCGCCCCACTTAGGGGGCGTAGAGTGATCCAAAGGGGGGCGCGACGAGCAGCTTAAAAATATGTTTTTTCGACTTCCTATCTTTGTGAACGGGGTTTTTCGACGCTGGTGGGTATAAAAACGAAGCAAAGAAACAGACTTCATGTCGAAAATGATCTACGCTGTCCACTGACCAACATGAAGCCTAGAATTGATAAGTTGGTTAATAAAGTGCAGGCTCAATGTTCTCACTAAAGCCTCCTGCAGACACACGCGATTAATCGCGCGGGGCGACATGTCGCGGTCCATCCGCAGTATTTTTAGAATGGAAATTAGCTTGGCTCGTTGTCGCAGCGCGATTAATCGCGTGTGTCTGCAGGAGGTTTAATGGTCATATATTATTATACGTTGTAGACGATTAATATAGTCCATTAAAGTTTTCATCGTTTGTTTTTTTTTTGTAAATTGTTTGAGTTGGGATAAGGGGAAAACTTTAGGGAGACGCATAGGGTAATAGGTTGGGAACCCATGCTTTAGAGCTTCTCACTAACAGTAACAACTGTTTGTTTTGTTAATGTTCAGGAGGAAATATTCTGCAATATCTATTATTGTTGGGATTTTGAGAAGTCCACACAGATAATCACGATATAAGTAATATGTTCTTCCTACTTCTGTACGCATAGCATAACCAATTCTATCTCTATTCTACAAATAATAGGCAAAGTTATCTATTATACTAATATTATAAAGCTGAAGAATTAATATGTTGGTTGAACGCGCTAATCTCAGGAACTGCTGGTTCGAATTGAAAAAATATTTTTGTGTTGGATAGTCCATTTATCGAGGAAGGCTATATGCTATAATATAACATCACGCTACGACAAATGGGAACCGAGCAGCGGGAGTGAAACCACGGAAAACAGCTAGTAATCTATAAGTATATTAGGAAAAATATCGAATAAATTATCCGAAGATTTGTTTGACCAAAACTTCGAACAAACCCATGCCATATTCGCACAAAATAATCAATTTTCCCGAATCCTGATCACTTGGTTGGGTAGCTTTCATGCTAATTAAAAGATCAGTTTAAATAAATATCGCTTAAAATATTTTAAAGGCACCTCTGTCGGTCCGGTGTGACTAAGTTTATCTCCATTTTGTTGATCGGTCGATCGGTTCATCGGAGCGGGAAAGCTTCATAGCTGTTAATAAATGGGCTTAGGGGGAATGCTCCAACCAGCCCGCGTAATTCAAAATTTCTTGGGTTTTTTGCAATTTGCAGGCCAGTGCTAGGTTTTATGTTGATTAAAATATTGATCGCGCTTGTAAGACGTATGTAGTTACAGAATTATAATCAACAAAATCATCAATATAACGCTCTAAGTTCATAAAGCTTCAGGAATGACTTTTTATGTTATATTTTTGTTCCTGAAGCTTTATGAACTTGGAGGGTTGTATTGGTGATTTTGATGATAATAATTCTGTAACTACATACGTCTTACAAGCGCGATCAATATTTTAATCAACATACAACCTAGCACTGGCCTGCAAATTGCAAAAAACCCAAGAAATTTTGAATTTCGCGGGCTGGTTGGAGCATTCCCCTTAGCCGCTTAGCGTGTCTCGTCATGGTAATTGATTTTATATAATATTATAAAGAGCAATTAGTTTAGTTTGTATGGTGATCATCGGAACGAATGACAAAAAATTTATTTCTCCTAGGGATAGCCTAGTTCTTGAGGAAGGTCGCGCTGCCACCTTAAGGAGTTAGGTAGAAAGAAAATTCGCGAACAGAAGCGTTTCATGTTTAGGTGGTAATAGTTTTAAGACTTCCATAAGGAAAGTGTATATTGGGCCGTTTCACGCATTCAAAAATGTCCATAAATAAAGTCTAATACCAATATTTATTTATTTCAATAACACATACAATTGCCATTACAGGTAATACCCAAGCTAACAAAAGTAGTCATAGATTAGTTGTCTGCCCAGTCCCAAGTAACGGGTCTGGGCAGAAGTACACGTTACGTAGTGGTCAACTCACTAAGTGTCACCCTCTGGAATTCCGCCAAAGAGCAAGAAAATAAGTCTAAGCGTCGAGAGACCCTATTCAGTATTCCTACTGCGCGAACCATAGGTGCAAACCTTAATAAATTTGTACGGGAAGACGAAACTTTAAAAAGTGCCTGCCTCGGTCCCAATCCAATATGTATTGGATTACAGTGTTGGATAAGATTCTTTTATTCCTCGTCTTTTTCAGATTCTTTCAATAAGCATACAAACACGTCATGGGTTAAGCAGACGTTACAGAACGCATATTTGGCTTCAACTATCTGGTCTTTCAAGCACGTTGATTGCAAGTAGTAAACACCTAAGAAAGAAAGACCTTTCAATGAACTAATTCTAAGGATTACTTACTTCTGAATCAAAATTATCATGTGGCTGCAACTGAGCAGCTGGGCGCGCAAACTCCCTGCGCGAATAGAACACGTTGTGCACGCGCGCGTGGCCCGCCACGTCGCGTGCTAGCCCGAGCACGGCGCGCACGCAGCGTAGGGGCGTGGTCGTGCCGCAAGTCTTGAGAATGAAACGGCGGCGGGATACGAACATGCTGCTTTCGCTGGGGAAGAAAAGATGGAGTGGTTAGATGGTTGTGAACTTGGGCATTCTCATAGGATCATTCTGATAGTAAAATCAAATATGTTTTTTTTTTCCATATAGATCTCATTTTCCAGTTATAAACCGTAGAAAAATTGACACTTTTCGGGTTGGTCGTTTTCGATAAGAAATTCATGGTTACAAATACCGGCACGGTTCTTGAGCGCTCGGTGTAACAGTGGGGATCGCTTTGCGCATCGTACACTTATCGACAAATGAAACGCACAATAAAACAAATAAAACGCACAAAACAACGAATCCCGAGTGGCGGCTATGACGCGATGCGCTACGGCACGCTACGCGGGCCAATCACTACACTTTCCCCGCCCCCGTTCCTCACGTCATCTACCAAAGGGACCTAATAACTCACTTCTGCGCAGGTGAAGGTCAGCGCTCAAGATCCATGCCGGTAACTGTACTCCTTTAAACATATTTGTTCTTACAATGTTATTGTTGTATGTATTTTCTCGACACATAAGTTACTCGTACCTTACGTATTAATACGTATTAGTAACTAGAAGTGGGTCGGTAAATTTATGCCACAAATAACACTACCCGACCTGGGAATCGATCCCAGCACATCACAGTCATCAGTAACACTGGTGGAAACTGGTTCAAAATATTTAAAAATAAATTAAAAATTTAAATCGTGTTCAATTTAAAAATTCAGAAGCGTCTTTAAATGATAAGGTATAACCAATTAACACAGTTGTAAATGTAACATAACACAAGTCTTAATTATGTACACTATTTGTCTATTTAGGATTTAGAACACCAGACAATTAACACAGTAATTAATCTGGGAAACTAATTTTAAGTAGATTTAGGGCTGTCCTCTTAGATTTGCAAAATAATGGTAAATATAATGTGTTTCTATGTTTGTAAAAGCATCCATGACACAAGAAAAATTCTTAGTGTGGGTCATAGTTAAAAAAATAACAATTACCTATTTCATGTTTTTGCTTTAACAGTAGAAACATGTTTATTCGACATACGAATAGCCAGAATGACAGAATGTAAAGATATTTCAATCGTCCAAAGCAAGGCGACGAACGTTAAAAAAGTATAATAAGTTACTCTTTTAGTACTACTACAATAAATCAAAAATATATCAAGCTATGTTTATCATTTCTTAAAAATGTACGCCGATCGGGTCATTTTGATAGTTGATGTTAAAAATAGTGACATATTGACATCAATAAAGTCAACATTGACACATTATTTAACTTTTTGATATATTGTTGCTATCCGACACAAAATGACATTTAACTGCGATATACTTAAATATATGATAAAATTTCCTTATTAAAACACGATAAGGTATTGAGATATGGATTTTTTTCCTAGAATTCTCGTACTACAGACGCGTAGTCGGTGTATCTCGGGTCAATCATCATAATTGACCTGTCCTCATGTGAATATCAGCTATCGCTTCTAATAACGTATCTATCAAATTAATGATGAGTGGAATTATTATCTTTTTGTGTAAAAATTGAACATTAGACAACCCGTAATCTGCTTCTAATTTTCAAGTGCGCAATAGAATTTGTGTCGGTTGTCGATTATAATTTTTAATGACATATGTCCCAGTCCATTGCCTTCATCATCATCATCAGCCTTTAAATGTTCCCACTGCTGGGACACAGGCCTCCTCTCTGTGAGAGGGAGCAGGCCGTAATCTACCACGCGGGCCCAGTGCGGATTGGTAGATGTCACATGTCTTCGAATTTTTGGTTCTAGGACATGCCGGTTTCCTCACGATGTTTTCCTTCACCGTTTTGAGAGCAGTGGTTATGAAATAAATTACACAAAGTAATGCGCCTGACTGGGTTCAAACCCACGACCCACAACTCGTAAGTCGAGGCCGATACCACTGGGCCACCACTGCTCTCCACTGCGGTCCATTGCCTTGGTACCACAATATTGCTTAAGTAGAGGTGTAGATTCATCCGACCCTCCGCGAAAAAGGCTTAATAATGGAGACAATTAAAAAAAGAAAACATTGTTACCAGTTTTAGTATCTAACAGTGGCCCACTGATCGAGTCTTTGTTGCACGTTGCTACTCAGTTAACTTCATGAAGAAAACAAGAAATAATTTTCAGTTACTTTACAGTGAAATTATGATTGTGCACGTACTAAGCACGACTACCTATCTTAATTGTTAATACTGCACGCAGTCTGAGCGTGTAGAAACTTAGCAAGAAAAGCAAAACCCTAAGCGAATGGCGCTAAATACTGCAATTCACCTAAATTATCTGCTGCATAAAGCGTAATGTTTAGTAAATTAATCGACTCAATGCACTCGTCATCTTACGGTCTAGCAATTAGCCACGAGCGCATACAATGTAATCTACACCTTATCTACATTGCACCGGGACGGGTCACAGACGCATCATAAGTGAGAGAACAGAAGATGCACTTTTACGTTATCAGTCCATCCAGACCATTCCGTTCCCACAGCTGGGACATATGCCTCATCTTGGTCAGAGGGAGTTGGCACCACCACCCAGGTCTAATGCGGATTAGTGGATATCACATTTCTCCAAATGTACGGTTCGCAGACATCAGAGGCGTAGCTACCGCCGTATCAATTATACGGGCCCCACCAAGTGTCAAGGGCCCCCGACGATTGGAATAAAAATAAAAACATAAAATTTTACTCTTTAATAATAGCT
Source organism: Agrotis exclamationis (assembly GCA_950005045.1). Classification (NCBI taxonomy): domain Eukaryota; kingdom Metazoa; phylum Arthropoda; class Insecta; order Lepidoptera; family Noctuidae; genus Agrotis; species Agrotis exclamationis. Next base: position 2,987,388 of record OX465433.1, on the reverse strand, counting down.
TATCACGGCCATAAAGCTTCAAATTATTATCGAACTCCTAACATAGCTCAATTTTCAAAAAGGCTATATGTAGTTGTCATAAATGAACTACGATCAGTCGACCAGCATTCTCATGCAAAATTCTCTTAATGACATCAGTAATAATACTAGTAACACGAGTCAGGATGTTATTGTCTTAGAATAGTACTACATTTAAATTAGAAGGGCCCCAAACTAGTTTTGATACGGGGCCCCTTCAGGCCTAGTTACGCCACTGACAGACATGTATGTTTTCCGTCACCGTCCGTAACAGATGCACTCTTGCAATAAAGTAATGATGTCTTCTTGCGTTCATCGACAGAAGCAATCAATTTGTTACTGTATTTTCTAAATGCAACGGTTTACTTTACCGTTTCATATTGCAAAATCAATGTACTGCTGCGTATGAATTGCCCTGAGAATGTACGTGACATAATTTTACAGCTACCCACACAATAAGCTCCGTTTCAAGTAACTTGTTGCGTTAATGGCCATCTAAATGTAGCCATTATTTGTTAGACCTACTGTTTCAGTCTATTTAGTGGCTGTACGTGCACAATCAATACCAGCGCATAGTAGCTCGATAACCATTATGTAATATAGTAAACATGATTAGTATTAACACGTTCCCTATGTGTGTTCGAGTAAATAGTTTATCGAGCACATTTTGTAATTGTTTATAGTTATTTTAAGTTCTGAGAAGTACTTTGATATTGATTTCGTGTTAATAAACTTTCTAACATTTTGCAAGTGAAATCGCGAAATTAATGCAGGAAAAACTGAGTGCGGACGCAAATTGCATACAATTGCGACAGTTACTTCGCTTCGTAAGAGTGAGCAATTACCTAGACTTAGATATGTACCTGAGTATATAACATACGATTTACATAATTATTATTATAGTACACGCGGCAAGCAAGTCTCTGAATATGGGGTTGTTATGATGCTTGCCGTATTTGTAGCGATGAAGTCAAGGGTACACGAAGGATTTACAAACAACTTGCAAGTTGGTAAATAATGAACCACCACTTTTACAAACACGTTCTGAAAAACATAGTGGGCAATGACTTAGAAATCGATCATTACCTGTACATAAACGCAGATGTATATTACACAGATAATATACTACTGGCAATATAATATACATAAGTATAGTATAGAGCCTTATATTGTAATACAATACTTTGAAAGCTAATATACATTCATGTATAAGAGATAGGTACTCGAGTTATGTATACATAGTACATGTAGGCAGGTAGAACATAGGTAGCCGGTCAATATGTGATGGAGTGCGCGGGGATGGCAACTAGACACCCACCGGTGTCCGTTTCTATGACGACGAGACGGAATCGAATTTATGTGTTGCAGGGTTGCATATCGCAAAGTACATAATTTGACGTCATTATTTTGTAAATACATACATGAAGAGTGAAAGTAAAGTTATTTTTTTATGGTTCAAGTTTCATGAAACATTTTAATCAGACGGTGTGAATTGATATTTTTTTACACTAAACTATTTAATACCTACATCAAGTTCAAATTGGTAACATTTTTCAGAGTAATACCTACTTAAATATTTAATCAATAGCTGACTAAAGTCGCCGTAATATGATCAATTAAATGTAATTAAGTAACAATCAATTACTCTGGCAATTATGTAATATTTTCTGGACTGTAGTGTAGGTATGAGAAACCATCAGCCAGACTCCCCAGAGAAACCATTTCAAATAATCCCAGTAAATTGATTTACCGCTCCTATCCGATGATAACAGAGTCAACTGGATTGATCAATCATGCTCAATAAGAAAAGTGCGCTGCATAAGCACGTGTTATGCTAACCGGCCGTTTATCCTGTTAAGTCCGGCACAAATAGACTATGCCGGTGGCGGGCTATTTTTATATATCGTCAATTGTTACTGGCTCGATGCAAAACATTGACAAAACAATATAAAGACTGTTTTCTTTTGTAAATACATATTATTTGTACCTATGCAATGACGCCTATGTCGCGAATCGTAAAGATCTTTTCGGGGAAAAAATCACCGGAACATGTTTAACAATTTAAATACCTACACACCAGTTTCAAATACTTATTATTTTTAGTTATGAAACACATCGTTACATGAATAAGTAAAGTAATAAAACAAATAACTCGACAAAAAGTTGGAGAAAGTATCAAGATTACTAAGTCAGGCTTTAATTTCCTAATTATAATTTTTTATAGTAGTTCATGGTTCTTTTAATTACGGCACAGATTTACATGATATAATATCACGCTTGTTTTTCCGTAGGGTTACGCAGAGGGGGTGTAGTGATATTATACACCTAGATTTTATAAGTTTGGAACTTCAGAAGCTCTAGCATGACTTTTCACGTTTTAGTGACGTAAACGGGATTTTTGACGTTAATTTTATGGAAAAAGTAGTTCTTCGTTCGTTGCTTTGGGCTTTTTCATATTCCATACATTCAACGTCGTAAATACTACACCTACGCTGTAAGTAAAATACTGACATTTTGTACTAAGGCCTCAGATTCACAGTTATATCATAATAACTTATCATAAAAATGAGGACAGAAATTATTTCAGAGCCTTACACGAATAAATCGAAACTACAAGAAGAAAATAACAGTTCTTCACTGTCCAGATTTTGCTTGTGCATTATTACTTTCTTTCGTCTGCGCTTAAAACCGGGTTCTCAAACCTGCCAAAATCGTGATTTTTTTTTTTTCTCCGTTAAACTTGTTCCAGTCAGTTGGTGAACCAATATCCGATTACCTATATGGAACTAAAAGGTTACAGGAATTTTATTATGACTTAAATGAATCGAAAATGATATACCTATGATATGCTGGCATATTCTGATTGAGAAACGACAAGTTATGGATTCACGGGACTGTCTTAAAAATTTATCTTTCTGTAGGTACTACTAACAGTCAACAGCAAAAAGTAGATGATCAAAATCAGAAACTCAATACTAATGAACGGAGTTCGCGTCAGAACTGTGTAGATGAACTAGCTAGCTAGTATATATAGTAAATGTTTGGTAAATTAAAATCACATACCTACCTACTTTTGAATCACTTCGTCGCCACACAGTTCTGACGCGAACTCCGTTCATTAAGCCTCCTGCAGACTCACGCGATTAATCGCGCGGGGCGACATGTCGCGGTCCATTCGCAGTATTTTTAGAGTGGAAATTAGCTTGGCACGTTGTCGCAGCGCGATTAATCGCGTGTGTCTGCAGGAGGCTTTAGTATTGAATTTCTGATTTTGATCATCTACTTTTGCTGAAGACCATTCAGCATTACCTACTTAAAAAAATCCTGATTTAACCGATTTTAATAAAACTTCATCAGCAGCAAACAAAAAGCGTTAAAGAAGAATTTCAGCAATTGACGACGTACGTACCTATACAAAAACAAACGTAGGTATGTACTTGAACTTGCTCCTATTTCGCATAAAATTAATCATACCTTTAACAACCTGATAAGTTGGCTCTGACGTCAACTTGTGTATGTAACTATCTAGGTAGTTATAGTTATAACATCTAGGTATTAGTAATATGCATGTTTTTCATACATACATATAGTTAGCTACTTGATATCTACTGTGGATCATATTAGCAAGCGGTTTAAGTAAGTATTACAATGTTCTAAGCACAAAATGGGAATCAAGTCTCAGTAAATGAGGAAAAAGTCTTGAGTAGACAAAACATAACTATGTAATGGTAAGTACATACAAAAATTACATCATAGTCTCCAGTTTACAATTCTTGGAAAAACTAGACGCGATTTTATATTCAGAAAATGTGCATAAATACCTTCTACTCGTAAGGTTTGAAAATAAGTAAAGATGTTTCATTAAAAAAAACTTTTTCAAAAAAATTAGCGATGCATCCGATACGGATACCGATACCGATATATCGGCGATACTTCGCGTTAGCCGATATATCGGTATCGACGATATTTTATGACCGATTCAACGATACTTTTTAATTAAAAAATGTAGTGTAAACGAGCGTGTTATCTCGTCTATTTCGTTGCAAACAAGGCACGAACTATGCCCGGGGAAACCTTTGCCAAACAGACTTGCGAAATTGCCTTTCTCCGAAAAATTTAAGATCCTACATACTTTTTTTTAAAACAAAAATGTTATTAATTTTATAATTACTATAATTTATAATTATCTAATATCTATCTATGTGACTACTTTTTATAGTAATAAAAAAAAATCTGACTTGTGATTTATTTATTTTATCTTAATGCACAGTATTCGTATCGGTATCGGTATCGCCGATATTTTTACAAGAATATCGGTATCGGTATCGTATCGGCGAAAAGACGTATCGATGCATCCCTAAAAAAAATTTAACCGCCTTCAAAAAAAACCACAAAAAAGGGTAAAATAACCTACAAAATAACTTTTCTTTCAGAAGTCGGTGCCTTTGTTTTTTTTTCATTTCATTGTTTTTTGCCACCGACTTCTGAAAGAAAAGTTATTTTGTAGGTTATTTTACCCTTTTTTGTGGTTTTTTTTTGAAGGCGGTTAAATTTTTTTGAAAAAGTTTTTTATTTTACTCTTTTTAGTTTAAATATTCAACTCAAATTCTTGTCAAATAAATCATTCTCTCTCAAGTGCACAATAAGCTAATAAAATTCCCTATCTCAAAAACTACTGAACCGATTTTGATGAAACTTGCAGTATTCCGTAAGTTGAACAATACTTAGTACAACAAAAAAGAATTACTTAAATCGGACTTGTAGTTCCAGAGATATGCGAACACAAACTAAATCAGTCGATGCCTACTCCAAGCCGTTGAGGAGTTGTACCTTCCATCATCAGCTCATCCACCTGAGATGATGATTATCAGATGCAAATACTTGAACAGCTTTAGAAAATATATGAAAATGGTACTATGTGCCTATAAAATTTGAAGGTTGCCCTCGATTTCCCTGGGATTCCATCATCAGATTCTGACCTGATGATCATGGGACCAATTGGAAAGTATACCCTTTCAAACAAAAGAAAAAAATTCCAAATCGGTCCAGGCGTCTTCGAGAAATCGGGGAACATACATAAAAAAAAAAAAAAAAAAAAGATTCCGACGAATTGAGAACCTCCTCCTTTTTTTGAAGTCGGTTAAAAATAAGGAAAGACAATCTACACACAAAGTAAGGGGCAAAAGTTAGTTTGTCCATTTCCCAATAGATGACAATGAAAATCGAGACCACCCATACCAGTAATCAAACGAATTAAAGATAACTCAACAGGTTTTGATTAAAATCAGCTGTAATTTCTTCACAGATAAAGTTTATTGTTTGTAAATACAAACAATAAACTTTTATCTGTGAAGAAATTTCATAATCACTTGTATTATTCAAGTGATTTATTTTTACATATCAGCGTTATCTTCGTGTTATCTGGGGTGGATAAGGAGTTTACGTCAGATTGTCTCGATTGTTCTCTATCTGCTAATGAACTAATGTTCTGAGATAGCCTACTAAGTCTAAAGTTACAGTTATCAAGTTTTCCCTGAGTTGCATCCTCTATCATCTTCATCATCACTAAGGCATGCTTCACGTTCTACAAATACTCCTTTCAAGGTGGTGGAGCATTCCTTAATCATCATCACCAATACAGATAAAACGTTTCCAAAGTTGGGAACAGTACTCCCCCATGTAAGCATCACCAAATCGACCGGTACCTATTGTGCTCCTCGGATTCGTAAATGGTCAAATTTATTTTGCTCCGTGCCACGATTCTTGGAGGTCGCAAATACAGCCTATAAGTAAAGACAATAACAAAGCTATTGTTGAGAATAGACAGCGTCGACTCAACCTTGTCCACGAGAAATCTGCAGATGGAACAATATTTACAAATTTCAATATAAAAGTTTCATCAACGACTACAGAAAGGAAAGATTGTGCGATTTTGATGTGGCTTGAAAAAGTGTGACAACTAATAGATTTATAGAAGACATTTTTCTTTATGTAGCGCCGAATGCCACAACAATGATGATGAAGATCTGATTTCAAAAACTACAGACCACTAAGGAGATGAAAAATAATAAATGAAAACAGACATAATCTAGCAAACCATTATAACAATATCAACTGTTAAAATCAAGCCCAAAACTCTAACACACTACCTAATGAAAACTAATTTGAAAAACTTGAACAACTCAAGTTAAAAGCAGAGTAAAGTACTAAGGACTCAAGGGAGTAATGTCGACGCAATATGGCCGCCCCTAAAGCTTAGCGTCCGGCGGTTAATGTCGCACAGTGCAAACATGCTAGCTTAGCTAATAGTGTTGGTCACGCAATTATCCTTTACCGTCTAAATGTAGAGTTTAGGTGTTAACTGTTTTATACAAATAGTAGTTTATAGACTACTTTCGTTCATCAAGCATAAAAGAATTTAGGAAAAAATATACATGATTGATGAAAGTCTTGCATGACGAAATCACTTTTCTGTTTACTGGTTTTATCAGCATTGGACAAGTGGTAGGAGGGAATGAAGACCTTTAGTGCAGTGGGATACATAATATTGCTAATAATATTGCTATATTACTACTCCGATTGAAATTTCAATTTTAGAAAGCAAAAGATAACATTATATTTGTATTCAAACAATCACAGTCTGTCACACGCTTTGTGTTCATGAAATCAATGAAAGCCATGTGGATAGCATAATACAAAGTTAATAGAACACCTTTGAAGTCGTAAATCAAGTAAACAGTATCGACGTTTAGCGCACTGCATTAGTCACTACTTGCGACCTTGAAGACTTGGCCCGAATTGCTGAAATGTGACCAATTTGTATACAAATACCTCCTCATTTATAATCTCCAACTAAAAGCGTTACTTGCTTTTCATTAATTTTATGAATGTTTTATAAATTTTCTCTTTGATTTGTTTAACATTAATTTTAAATATTTGGTTTTGCAAGTAAAATTAAACATCCTGTTACAGTATGATTTCGTAAGAATCTTTGGGCACACGTCTCTATCTATTGGCGCATATCTACGAACGATAAGTCTTATATCACAAGTAGGTCAAGAGTTCGCGAGAAGACAATAAATTGCGTGTTATTGAACCCGACGAATTGACTCTGAAATCATTCATTCAATGAATGTCGAGATATACTTTGAACTAGATATAACTTTGGTGGACAGACGCAAATAGAAATCAATATTCTATCACTAGACCAAGTGTCAAATTAGGAACATTCAACAAAGTATATTGACTTTAGAAAGGCTTTTGATCCACTCAATCACCAATTAGAAATTTTCTAAAAAGTTTCGTATTCCAATTTATGTTTCGTTTGTAATTTTGTATTTCTATCCAAAACAATCACACAGGCCAGCATGACACGTATTCGCCTCAACAAAATCCCCAGAAAACACTCAATTTATCAAATCGACAGAACGATTAACTCCCGTGCTTGAAACTTTCGATGTTCCAACTTAGTATACATAAATAAACACTAACACATGGCTGGGGAACTGCGTCACAGCCTGTTGCTTGCAGCGGGAGCGCGCAGGTCCCGATCGATACCTGGTCCGCGGGAACACCACTACATCAATTATATGCACCGCGATTTCTAGAAACTTGTTCGAGATTGAAATACTGCGCAGTTACCTGGGGGTGCAAGGGATGGGGACAGATATGAGAAAAAAGGCGGAATTAGGTCATTTTATAATGGAAATAAAGGAGGTAGAAATGAAAGAAAAAATGCGTGACGTCCCGCGAAAAATGAGGGATTTTCTGCCCTTTGACAGGATTGGGGGTGTGTACGTTGAAATATGTCAAAACTAGGTCACTGATAGAGACAAAATTGTTGATGCTGATAATGTAAGGACGAGACTGCAAAAAATACAAGAAACACAAAGCTTTTAGGTTATTCCACGTGGTTAATTTGGAATTTTGTAGACTAAACGTGATTCCTTGGAAATATTGCGCAGTTACTTTTGGCATTTTGGGAGTAGGGTGTTACTCTGTTGCGTAACATCTTAATTAAATCGAAATGGGTTCAGAAATAATAATTATGTAACGATGAAGTCCTATGAAGACATTAGCGTCTCACCCACGCGATCCATGAACGAATTTGAAATTTCGTTCAGAGTTTAATTGTTTTAACGATGTTATGACGTCTAATGAAGTCTCGTCTGAGAACATGAGAAATGATTTAATTCAAATGTTTCATTACATTTGCAAGGTGCAATGTCACTAAAAAGTTTCAATTCAACACTACTTCGACAGTAATTTATATGGCATGTGGTGGAATTGAATATTGTAGCTTGTGTCTGATGAAAATTTTGCACAGAGGATGAACTAGTAGAATTCTTTTAATTTCTGTTACAAGAAAAATGCTACGGGATTCGTTAGGATACTTTAAAGTATTTTAGAACACATTGATCTGATGAGACTTCTACGTTACAAAACTTGAAATTTTTAAAGGAATGTGTAAGTTACATCTACATAATTATGTGTTTCATCTAGCAATATTACATTGAATTCGTCTGTATTTTCATTGTTTATAAAGTTCTTATACTTAGATGGAAGATAGAATACTAAAAGCTTATACAAGATGAAAATGCTGCGCAGTTTCCCGAGAGGGTTGGGGGAGTACCTACCTACATCTGGTAGTACAGGTTGGTAACGTTATCATCTGGATGGCTATATTGATTGAAGTAAACAGGGCTTTGTAGAAATGTCGCATTACTGTAATTTATTCCAGCAGAAGAAATCCTTACTCATATTCCAAATGTTACTCAATCACTACAGAATGGATGAACGGATTTTAATGACTGATGATTTTGCACATAGGTAGATCAACGAATTGACAAGTTGAAGTGAGAGTGGGCAGGTCAGGATATAGCACGCAGAGCTAATGGCCGTAATCATAAGGTTCTTGAATGGAAACCACGCACCGGCAAGCTTGGGACTTCCACCCACAAGGTGGACAGACGATCTGATGAGGTCCGCAGGAATGCGCAAGATGCTTCCAACCGGTCCTATTAGAAATCTATGGGGAGGCCTATGTTCAGCAGTGGACGTCCTACGGCTGATAATAATAATGGTGATGAGACTATAATCTGGTTATAATTACAATTTTATTATCCCCTGGGAAATATACACACGGGCGAAACCACTGGCAGAAGCTAGTATATAAATAAAGGGGGTTTAAGCTTTCTGTGTTAACTTCTTAATGGTAGTAGACGATAAAAACTTAGCTTTATTAGTTGAACTGGTTTAGTTTTTTTATGTGAAGAAAATTTAGGTTAATTACCTGAAGTTGTGTTTAAGTTACATGAAGTAAATAATTAAATATTCTTTGCTGTTGGATGTTAGGCTATTACCGTCACAATAGCTGCTACATATTTCTGTAAAAATGATAGCTAGCTTTTTTCCGCGGCCTGGCTCGCGTTAGGGAGCAGTGGTGGCCCAGTGGGAGCAGTGGTGGCCCAGTGGTATCGGTCCCGACTTACGAGTTGTAGGTCGTGGGTTCGAACCCCGCCAGGCGCATTACTTTGTGTAATTTATTTCATCACCACTGCTCTCAAAACGGTGAAGGAAAACATCGTGAGGAAACCGGCATGTCCTAGAACCAAAAATTCGAAGACATGTGACATCTACCAACCCGCACTGGGCCCGCGTGGTGGATTATGGCCCACTTCCTCTCACAGAGATGAGGCCTGTGTCCCAGCAGTGGGAACATTATAGGCTGATGATGTGATTGTTGTTTTTCTCGGGAATAGTAATTTTTCGGGAGGAAAGGTACTCTGTTGCTTTTCTCGGGATTTTTTTTTTCGGGAGCATAGGTACTCTATATCCGTTTCTATACGCCTAACAACGTGTATGCAAAATTTCAGGTTGATCAGTTCAGTGGCTAGGGCGTGAAAAAGTACAAAATAAACTTACTTTCGCATTTAAAATATTACTTAGACTTGGGATTAGCATGCTTTCCTCAAATTCCTTAGTACTTAATTATTCCATTCTTATGCCATGAAATACGAGATGGTAAAAATTTAGTAACACGAGATCATAATTATCATCTATATAACTTTTAATTAGTAATATTACTTGAATTTACAGTCGCAAAAGCGAAAAAAAATAGTTTAGATTCTCACATAAACATTAAAAACAAATTAGCGACTGCACGAGCGAATCAAAGGAACGTGCTTATTGAATGACTTACCAAAATTTATTTATAGAAACGACTTCCAAAATAGACGAAAACCAGCACGTGATCTTGACAAATCCGATAAGAAAGTTCTATTGCAAGGACGAAGCAAATGAAATGTAAGAAACGGAATTATTACAAAACATACACTTGGACTTTTCGGACTTGTTATTACCGTACATCTTTAGTACAGGGATTTAGCGGTCTTTCCATTATAGTCGAGGTGGCGTTTGTCAGCCAGACCCCCTCCAGCATGCGCGTGCCCACCACTAGGATCGGGCTAGGTCTCAGGTTCAGGCTCAGCTTTTGCCACCAAAGTGTAAACTGGATCAGATAGCTCGTTCATACAATTAGAGAGAAATACAATATATAAACTGGTTGAACTTGAGCAGGAAAAAAGACGATCACTGAAAGTATCGGCCTTGTAGGCAGGTCGGGATCAGGGTCGGGCCCGGTTCGACTCTGCATCAGGTATTAATCTCATCTTGGCTTTGATATCATCCGATAAGGTAATTAACGTAAATAAGGCAAAGTGGATTGTGACAGCTGCAATTCCAATTCCATTTAATACCACTTTTATTTCACGCCAAAAATCTACCTACGCAACGCAAAATACGGTGTCAATTATAATTATGGTGAAGATGACCAAAAATACTCCAAGGATTATAGAGCTTTGACACACCGGCGGAGTGACCAAAAATTGGCAATCACCCATAAATACTATTTATTTAGACGCACGGTAATGCCGGACAAACTAATATTAGTTTACATAACCATATAAACACGAAGAGGTGGAATTTACATAGGTGATACTGAAGCCTTTACTTGCCAGAATCTTACAAGAAATTTGTGGGCATCCAAGATATTCGCAATTTTGTAAACTTAAATACACCATAGGATCTTTTACTGCATAAAATAAAAATAATAATATTGAACATAAGAATAGCATAAATAATAATCAGCCAATGATTTTCCCATTTTTAGGCACAATCTACAAGAAAACAAACATACCGGAGAATCTTAGAAGTCTTGAAGATGAAGAAAAATTTGGTCAATATTGGACTGTATTTAGTAAAGAATTTTAACTTGTGTACATTTATCATTTGAGAGGACTTATTGTACAAGATTTACTAAACACACCATTGTAAATTTATGTCGGGAAGAGGAAGCACAGAATGGCTTAGCAGTCTGTGAGTTCCAACACAACAGGTGGGACTCCCTAAAGATTTCGGTGCTGCATATAACATTTCTCGCTAGCAGATCTAGTCTTCTCTTTACGATACACATTCTGAAGCTGGTCCAAATTGCACCATATTAGATATTCATTACGTCTAGTATTTGAGTAACTAATAATGATCATTTTTAGCGATGCATCCGATACCGATACCGATATATCGGCGATACATCAGGTTAGCCGATATATCGGTATCGACGATATTTTATGACCGATACAACGATACTTTTAATTTAGAAATGTAGTGGAGAGATACCTAAGGGCTCCCAATATATCGAGAGATGCAGATCCATTCGTTTGGCGCAATCGCGCCTTATAACCAAACTTGAAAAAAATTGCGCAGAAGTACTTTAGTTTCCAAATGAGTTCTGTGGAATCTGAGAGACTATTTTCCAGCGCAGGTCTTATACAGCCTTGTGAAATCGCCTTTCTCCGAAAATATAAATGTTAATTTTAATTACTAAAATGTATCTAATATGGGTTATATTAGATATTTCACTACTTTTTACATCTGACTTGTGATTTATTTATTTTATCTTAATTTTTTAATTCACAATAAGCGTATCGGTATCGAAATCGGTATCGCCGATATATTTATAAGAGTATCGGTATCGTATCGGCGAAAAGGCGTATCGATGCATCCCTAATCATTTTATAAATCTATGGTGCCTTGACTTTAACCAAAATGCGTAAGAATGGCCCTGAATTGTGAGATAAACCAATTGTATATCACGCGGTAGTAAAATGTTAAATGTAAACTGCAGGTGTTGCAATCGAAACACAGTTGGCTGAAAACATTGTTGGAGATTATTACAGCACTACAGAAGTCGATGCGTTTAGCGACCATTGTTGTTTAAACGTTAGACTAGAAGATGTACGTGTCAATTACCTTGATGAAGAAAAACCTTAAGAACCAGCTAATCCTAAACATAAATCGTAACATTATTAAGAAATATAAAAATAATCTGGTCACCAAAGAATTGCCAAAATCTAAAAATATGCAAGACAAAGAGTGGCGAGAAACTGCTAGAGCCAAAACCAAAGTTACATAACTAAACATAATTCAGATGACAGCCTAACGATCGACCTTGAAGATTGCTTGTAACTGGCCCCTACCGGACTTACATTATTAGCAATTCCTCTCAGTGTTCAATCAAGACTTTTTTGCAGACATCACAATGTTTTTGTTATCCATGTTTGGCCAATGAACCGTGACCGTGATATCATCCGTGAACACTGAGATTACTTGTCTTATGTAGGCCATAGTTATGAGGATTTGTGATTGTGTTTTATCGAAACGACAAAGAAAAAGTTCAAGTAGTAATAGCCGTACATATTCCAAACTAATCCATTCTCCGCTTGAATAAAAATATCATGACTAAACTCAAAGCTTGAATTCGGAATTCAGATTCGACACCCCTACAAGGGATGCTCAACGTACGTTCTCGACGATAGCGATAGAGCATTTTACAAGAGGGCGCTATGCATGCTAATACGAAGTGCTGCATCAGCATCTTGTAGTGCAGTGCGCAGGCGCGCCAGCGACTACCTTGACCTTACCCTCGCCCAACCCGTCGGACTCCCACCCCCAGGGGGAGGCTGTTGGTAAGTGGAGGGTACTAAGCTATAGGGCAGTGACACATACCCAAGTCGATAGCAAAGTCTTTGTTCTAGTTTTGAGGAATTGAATAAATCGGGAGTCAATTTTAAACGCTGTTAAGAGATATCATCATGGTTTTATATGTCAGTTATATCAATAGATAGAGCTTTTTATTTTAAAGTAAATGGTAAAAAACATGTCCCACCAAAAACATTCTGTAAAAAACTAGCCAAAGTATCAGAATGTTTTTGGTGGGATTTCACTTCTTTTTGTAGAAAAGAAGAAAAAATTTTTTTTGATCTTCTATTTTTGACGTCAAATGAAGCGGCCCACCAAGTTGAATATTTTTTGTAAAGGCGGTATATTATGTCGTTCTCTAATAGTTTGGTTGGGCTCTTGTGTTTTCTAATCAGGGTCACCAGGTACTCCAGATCTTCGATTATCCTAGTTTTTATAGTTTTCCTTTAAGTAGCCATTAAACCCTAACTCTGTACCAAATTTCAGCTCTCTGAGTTTATGGGAAGTACTAGTTCTATTTTGATGATCATGAGTGATTGAGTGTCCGTCGTAAATGCGAAACTTTGCTTTCGCTAACTTCGGAACTGAATGACCCAGGGACTTGAAATTTTGGATTTTAAGTATGTGCTTATAGCTTACTGGATGACGTAAATTTCAGCGTTCTGGTCTTATCCAGAGATTCTCAAATAGGGGCTTGAAAATGCGGCGAAATGGTTCCAGTAAAGGATGGTACGGCAGTGTTGCTTTGCGCGCGACTTTGGCGGGGGCACGGCCGTGCCCCCCGATTTTATAATTTCTTTTTTGTTTTTCTACAAGAAGCGAAAAACATTCAAAATGCGGGTTATTTCGCTCGCATTTTGGCGGGGATGAGGTCTACATCTATATTTACACACTGTACTGCAACCTCGCCTTAAGGTAAAACTTCGTCACGATCGGAACAGTGTGTTAGACATGAAAAAAAAAGAAACGGATATAAAAAACATTTAATCTAATGAATTTATTACAATGAGTCATCCAAACGACGATTTAAGCGGCGAGAATAAAAAATGGTTTTCTAAAACGGATTGCCCTTAAAATAGAGTCGTCTCAAAATAACTGGTATAACGCCTACCCGATCCGATGTTACGTTTTTACCGACGAGGTAAACAAATCGATGGGTAAGGGGCTTTCACAAGGACGTCTGACTGTGAGATGTTGGCGAAAAGTTGGCGTGTTTGAACGAACTCGTAAATCTCGCTTGTTTCCTACGGAAGTTTCCGGAAGCTCTGCGGTTTGGTAGATAAGTTTTTGCAAGATTATCCGGAGTGGACCAAACGCTAGTAGAACTGAAGGCTACTACTAGTCTCTTAGGTCTAGAATCGTGTGTATTTCAGACAGCTCCATGTTTATGTGCTAGACACGTGTCGAATCTCGCACTACAGAATCAAACAGTCTAGGCGTTGTGTTTTCATACTGAAATGCGTCGTAAGCGTGACCCAAATTTAACCTGAGCTAGCTTATGGCTTTATATTTAGTTCAGTTTTAGTCACTTTTATGCATCGTTTTGCATAATATACATTTTGGTTCCGAATTAACGTGTTAACTAAAGACTTCAACTGATAAGTAACACAGTATACTATTGTTTGTAGTGTTGTACCACCTTGATCTTTAGAATCCGCTAAATATAAAACCAAAAATCCCTTCACTTATAACAATACCACTGTAGTCATTAAAAATGTTTGGCCCACAATACAATTTCAATCATGTGGGTATTGTGAATTAAGTAGTCCACATTTTCACATATTTTAGTGCCTATTCCTTTATGAGATTCTGGTAGTTTTATGTAAGAAGGGGAACCCACAACAACCCCATTAAATTAACGATTGCGGCAACCATAAACAATGTAACTAGCTGTGTGTCTACAAACACTGAAATCGTGATTTAGTTTTCATCCGCTATTAAACCATATTTAACCATTTCCGTTTGAATAATAAATCTGTTTTTTTTCCTCTGTTCACCGTTAATGATCATTACAAACTAGATTTATATTTCTAAATAGACACAGATCTTATTTTAGGAGATTTATAGAACTTTCAGTGAGTAGGTGAGACAATTTTACGACAAAAATATTGGGCTACGATAATGTTTTGCTTAACGAACTCGATCTAAATATATTCTGATAGAATGCCAGCAGTAGAACTATTGGATACAAACGAGAGCAGTTTATTTAGAAACAAACCAGAGAAAGTTCCGGACCAACCAATTAATACATTGATCAGGAAAATGTAAACATTCTGTAATTAGAATTGTTATTTCAAATGTCTGAGTTCAATTTCAAGTTGTTTCCGAAGTACTTATTTACGAGAATAGGGTTGTTTGTTATAAGTTCAATAATCACGAAGATTCTGATGATAAAGGTCAAAACTTAGGAGTTAACAAAGATAGAAAAGACAATCATCTAGTCTCGAAGTTACTAAATATTTTCGACTAACGATAGCCATTTGATGTCCCATTACACCTATGTCTAAGTTTCGCTTAGAAACAGGGAACAATGTGATTAACGATGACTGATAACATGTGAAAACACTCAAGCAATCGATCACTAACATGATGCGATAAGCCAGACAGCCGGAGATTCGAAATTCCCGGAGGAAAAGAAAAAGTTCTAAATGAAAAGTTAGATAATGATGCGAATGCTTGGAAAATGGACAGCTACGTAAATATAGTAGTAAACGATGACGCAGACGCGATAACTCCCTCAACACATGAAACGTTGGACGGCAGACGAGGCAAAAGGCCAATGTTTGGCCAAATATTACGTCGGTACTTGAGGATTACCCCATCACTTGCGGTGTTTACAGGCAACCATGGAACTTTTCGATTATTTATACACAAGCTACAGTGAATTTCCATTGGAAGTACGCCCTCGTTTGTTTAGTCAAAGAGAAATGTTTTCATGTTGTAGAAATAAACAGGAAAGCTTTCGATTTTGCTACTGGAAGATTTTGAAGTTTCGTGTTCATTTGTAAAATGAAATATAAATAATAACAATAAGTCTACCATACTTGCTTTTCCCTTTGCCGTTATCAAATCAGGCTAATAGTATCGACTCCTAAATTGATTTTACCTCTAAAAACGCTTATTAACTGGATGTTTGTATGATTTTCATGTTTTCAAAGAAATTTGACAACCAGCAAACAAGTCACCGACGACAAGATGGTTAATTAGGTAATAATTTGGGCAAAGTCTCAAAAGGGACATCTGTTTAGTCGTCACGATGACGCCGAATATAATGTAACTGCGGATATTTTAGGTCAAACGACTTTCTTGTAGCGTTTTCACTAAAATAAAGTTTGGGTCAGGGGTATCCAATATAATACTGAAAATGTTTACTTCATTTTAACTAACAATATTAAAAATGAATTTGACAGTTTCACAGAGGCTCTAAAAAAGCGGGCATAAGCTAATAATATTACCAATGCCAAAGTTTGGATTGATGGATGTTTGTTCCACAATAACGATAGAACAACTGAAAAGATCCGGATGAATTATTTAACACAGACACTAAAGTTTGGAATAATACAAATATTTTTCATTGTATTACGTACCCGTGAGATAAATTTCGTCTACCACGCGGGCAATGCTGTTGACAAAAGCTACTTTCTTAGAAATATATGCGTTTGGGCGATAGAGTTGCGTTCCCCTGTCATAGACCCGGTGCGGCTGCACTGATGAATTTTGAAATAAAGCCAATTTTAATGATAGTAGCGTGAGTAGGGATCACTTAATTTCCGAGTGACGTGATATTATTTCTTTCTAATGTTTCATAATTCGTTTTGTGTTTCATTTGTTATTCCGTTATTAGTTTCCGGAAAATTAGAATAAATTACATTTCGATTTCGTTACCTATATCAATTATTTATATTTGTTTATTGCTTTCACTTTTCATTACTTACGGTTCGTATCATTTAGTTGGATTGTGTTTTTTTGAGAAACCATAGGGTCGTTGATATAGAGTTCACGAAATTAATAAATGGTCTTTAATTTTTCAATAGTAACTTAGAACTTAGACTGAAGCTAAGTTCCAAACGGAGGCAAAAGAAATTTGCCATTAGCCAGTTGTATAAAATTCTAGGATTACCAAGCCCACTACTACATGACCGTTATCGTGTTGGCAAGATATACATAATCGAGACTCCCCAACACATTTGTCATTAGACTTTAGACAAGACATATGTAGTCAACAGTGGATGTTTCCGTGCAAATATTGTGACAAAGTGGACAAACAGTAATAAGTTACGAGTAGCGATGCATCCGATACCGATACCGATATATCGGCGATACTTCGGGTTAGCCGATATATCGGTATCGACGATATTTTTATTACCGATCCAACGATACTTTTTAATTTAAAAATGTAGTGTGAACGAGCGTGTTGTCTCGTCTATTTCGTTGCAAACGAGGCACGAACTATGCCCGGGAAAACCTTTGCCAAACAGACTTACAAAATCGCCTTTTTGCGAAAAAATTAAAATTACTTTATTTTAAACAAAAATCTTATTGATGTTAATTTTAATTACTAAAATGTATAGGTAATTATCTGATATTAACCTATGTCATTACTTTTTATATTAATAAAAAAATAATCTGACTTGTGATTTATTTATTCTATCTTAATTTTACTATTCACAATAAGCGTATCGGTATCGGTATCGCCGATATTTTTATAAGAATATCGGTATCGGTATCGTATCGGCGAAAAGGCGTATCGATGCATCCCTAGTTACGAGTGAAGAGGCACCGCACTACCTCAGGCATGAAATACTGGAATTATAAAACCGCATTGACGGATAAGACGAATTGCTAATAAGCGCTATTTTTTTTATTACTATCCCTCCGCACTATTCTCAAAACACTGCAACTCCTGAAAGCCAGAATCAACAGTGACGACCACAAGAAAAGCGCCGAAATAATGAATATTGAAGAAGTCACACAGGACGTCTTGTAGAATGGGTTTAAGTCCTAGTCAAAAATTATTACACGGGGAAAGTAATACCGGTATAAAAGGTGTGAGCCTATGTGTTAATCCACGTTATCTGTGTACCTTTCATTTAAATCCGTCCAGCTATATTTTTGTGATTGAAGAACAAATATCTATTAATCAAAACTTTCATATTATAATATTACGTAAGATTGACACAAAGTATAAGATTCATTATTAATCTGATTTTACACACATTTAGAGTAAAATATTATAAACGCAATAAAAACTAGGTAACAATTCCTAGCCCTATATTATAATCGCAAGTTATATACAGCACGTAAGCTAATCTAAACATATGTCACACACATGACACGTGCTACTGCAACTGGGAACGATTAACAATTAGCATTGTTTACTATCGGACACATAGTGTACTGAATATGGTACTATTGTTGTCATAACGTGCTTTATTAATATTATTGCGGCTGTAGTTTCTTTGTTTGATAGGGCTAATTTAGGTCAATAGGTATTGTCTGCGGTTTTGCTCCCTCTTCCAATTCTGTGCAACAAAAAATATCTCCTATAACCGTCTCCAGAATTCGATCTAGCTCTCTACCAAAATTCCAAAGCGTTACAAACAACTATAAGGACTGATATTAGTATATCATCGGGATAAAAATGACACAAAGTAGAGAAGATGTTGAGAAATTAAGAGATACACGTCCTAGTATGGGTTAATTAAGACTTGAGTATGATGATGATGACGTATTTAAGTAAAACAAAGCTCAGTCCATACTCCGTGAAGAAATAAGACGGAAGCTGACAAACTATTGGATTTGATAGAAACCGCAATGTGTATCAACTGCCTCAAAGAGCTGACCGTATAACTGACGGGACCCGAAAGGGATAATGCCTGCCAGGGTTGCGGGAATGCCTTAAGAAATTACAGTGCCCCTGGAACGCCACAACAACATCCACTCTTCAATCGACAAATGAAGGAACAAGGTGGGTTTTAGTCAGTATGATTCTGACACTCCCTTCCGCTCCACTCAGAGTAGGAGACGTAATTTGATGATTTCTCAACATGAATACCTTTTTTCCTCTCACCTATTCTATAACTGCATAGATACAAGGATACCGTTGACGTAGGTCACGTACATAATCACAATAGCCTATTTGATTGGTTCTAAACAATAGTTAATTGAAAACCATTGGTGGAGTGTTCCAGTGTCAGATGCCGGAAACTCGTACGTGTAATGATTTATTATTATTAAAATACCAGCAATATTTGCTTGAAAACAGTGCATTTTGTTTTATAACAGGGCTTACAAATATCTCCCTCAAAATCGCAGTCCAAAAAAATCAATCGGAACAGCTTAAGGACAGGGACGTGTCTGAACCGTGATTGAATGAATCTAAAAAATATTATGTTAGAAATATTTCAATCACGACAATAATTTGCGATCGATCGAAGGGTTGATGGAAACGTAACAAGCGGAATAACCAGAGATGCTCTAGGAAATGTAAAACAACTTAAAACCCGGAACATAATTCACATCAGCACATTATGTCTGTGACAGAAAAAGACGAGACATAACGCATGCACACACTGTGGTGCTTTCACTCTCAGAAGTTGGCTTGACGCCTGGCAACGTCAGACGGACTCACATGCATCATTCGACGACGTCAATAGACGTAATGGAGGCGAAATGTTGAAGTGTAATGTTATGCCTATTCATTATTTTGTTGTAGCTTGATTTGTTAGGGAAAAGCTGGTTGGGAATGGAAATGTTCAGTAGAGGATAGACAGAAATAAAATGGAGATGTAACAAATTGGATTTGCAGTGTTAGGTAATGAAAGTGCTATATATGGCGATTGTCCAGATTGGTGTTACAAATATTAGAACTATGTAAATGAAAATGTTTTCTTAGGTGTATGGGATAAGATACACAGACCGGACATTGCTACAATAATTTCATTTGAAATAAATAGAGAAAACACCACATCATCGGAGAAGAATGATTTCAAAATCCAATAAAGCAGATTTTGAAGCAATCTCGTGGACACACGTTTACTCTTTGACGATTAGCAACGTAACCAATTGAACTTTAAACCTTATCACTTATGTAACAAGAGTATATTGACCGCTATCAACTCAACAACCAATACAAAGTTGCAGCAAGTGTCAAGCAATTGACGCCTTGACACGTCATAGTCTGTCAATTGATAAGTCAAGTATCCGTCAAGAGAGAACTTTTAATGGACACTTAACGGTTCAATAGATTTCAATGAGCACAATTTTGTGTCAATAAGTGCAGAAATCAATCATTTGCAACACGCAGCCTTGGTGCATAACGAAACTGCGTAAGTAAGGGCTTGTTGCTATGCGTAAGACTTTAGATCAATTTTTCTTCTTTTTTACTTGATAGCTTGAATTTGCAATTTGCATACATTCATAAACTATGCTTAATCACATAGTAGCATTTTTCACTAACTTCACGAGCTACGAATCTACGATCCCCTTTCCTCTCGTTCACGTTCATAATTCAAGTCATATGAGTACGCTATGTAAGTACTACAGTTTCTAGAATTAAGAGTTCAAAGAATGGTTCCTGTTGTGAATCCTGCGTGCCCGTATTAAGTCAGCACTATACAGAAATTGATGAAAGTTAGTAACAACTGCCCAACCTAATAATATTCAATACAGATTGCCATCGATTCGCTTAGAATATTCAGTTTTACTAATTTATAAACAGTGTACTTCGAATGCGCAAATGCATCTCAGTGCGTTCACTTTTTCCAATAAACATGTTTTGTAATAACTGCGTGCAGAACTGCAGATTCAAGCCATTTATAATTGTGATGTCCCTGGTTCTTATTATTTCTGCTTTATTTTTATAAAACTAAGTTACATCACATCTAAGAATATGATTGGTTTTTATAAAACACAAAAAAGTGAGGAAAACATCTAGTCACGACTGTCGCAGTCTTCAACGACTATTTATTATTTCATTTGCACATAATCTTTGGCAATCGAAAACATTGTAGGTAGTTCGTTACCTAGAGCTAAAATATATGGAGTGTATTATTCATAGATTTTATTTATAGAAAATGCACGTGCTACAAATGTCACTAGTCTTTGACATGTCACAACACTAGAAGCTTCGAAATTTAAAGGCAAGACAAAGACAAGATTAATCACTGGAGAACTTACGATGGTTACGAGAGGCCTCAAGTATAATTAAAAATCATTATCTATGACAGTGCAAAGCGTCCGAGTGATAACCCTGCCAAAAGTAGCCCTGATAACATGACCTGGCCCTGATACTGGGTGACGTAGGGTTAAAAGTACAGTTAAAATGTTGAACATTTGATTGGCGCGTGCCGTTTTCGTCACTATGGCTACTGAACTCGTCACTGATAAGAAAGTTACAAAACTTAACAAAGGTATGTAAGAATTTCTCGGTCGCACTAATGCATCCGAAGAGGTGGGCAGAGATCGTCACTCACTGCAAGCGTAGTATGACCAATTCTTCCGTCGATTATACCCCTTTTCTACCGTGTCATGCTACGTGTTTTGGACGCATGAGGGAAGAGATCGACCGCGGCGTAGGTCTTTGGCCCGTGGTGTGACAATCTGATCATTTTTGCGGGGCCAACATGGCCAGAACTTGCCCAAAATAGAGATGTATGAAGGAGATGCTTTGGCCCAGAAGTGGAACAAATTATGGGATAATCCAAAAAGAAAATAACTGGCGAAGTATAGGTGTACTGCAAGGTACACCCCTGTCTCCGTCATAGAAATATAGCAGTATTTTTGAATCATATTTAAAAGAGGCTGGATTTTAAAGTTAATGAACCCTAGTACCAGATAAGGATGTTGAAAATCAAAATAGTTATGACTAAGTGCGTTTACACAAGTGAAATGTATGTCAGAGTAAAATAGCTGAGATAAGTAGCTAAATAAATATACAACTGGCAACTTTTAATCGATAAAGTAAATAAAAGGCAATCACGGAATATGTTTGAGTGTGCCAAGCGATTCTTTGCCAAATGTGGGTACTTAGCTACAGTCTTTGAGATATGCAGCACTTTATTTACCATAAAAAGCATCTTTGCAACCAATTCTCGTATAATTAAAAAAACCCTGTACCTTTGTGCAGTAGAGAAATGTCAAAGTTAAGTGCGGTGTGAGTATAATAAATCATTTTTTTTTAATTAAAATAAAAAAAATAACCCTAAATTCAGCATGATTATGAATACGAAAACTTTATTTATTTTTTTGCTGTGGAAATAGAACTAAACTTGACAATAATTCGTAATGCAACATTCAATCTCAAAATACAATATAAGAAAAAAACACAGTGACGTTATTTATTTTTCTAGATCACTTGGAGGCCTTGGGCCCAGCTGTGGGATAAGACAGGCAGTGGGACTAGACAGGCAAATTTTTTTCTTACTTTGATGTGCCAACCCTGAATGGAAATTAGACATTATCAGCGCAGCTGTCATTACAACTGATATAATAGTTCATGTCATAATTAAATGAATAAAGACAACTGACAATAACTACTGAGTGCCAGCAAAAAATACAGTATTTAAAAATAAAAGTTGCAAAACATACAGAGAACATATACCTAGATCATTTATTTTTAACGCAACCTATTCTGAAAGAGTTATTATTGCGATGCAGTTACGGAATACATAACCTGCTCGGGGATAGAGCATTTTGTAATTAAAATATAACTTTTTATAGCTGAAAACATAACCCTCTTTCTGTCACAGTCGGGTAAAAGAATAAAAAAGGTATAAGTACCTACTAAGGTAAGGTAATAAAATGGTTTAGTAGTTTTCAAGTTTATTCATAACAAACATACCTACAAAAAAACTACTTCTTCTATTATTTGTTTAGTTAGACAATGCAATAATGACCTACATAGTTAAATAATTACCTACATACGTAACGAACCTATTCTTCATCGATATCATGCTCTTTTTTTTTTACATAGGTATTTTCCTCAATTCGGACGTTTGCATTATTGTAATATTGTTTTCTTTGCTCAATTCGACGAGGCAATAATCGTTTATTTTGCCATACATAAAAATGTTTGACATTTTACACGGTTTGTAGTTTTGTACCTATGCCATACATAAAAAATATTCTTACTTCTTTCACTAGCTCCACGTTTATTCGCCCGGAGGACACAGTAGAGCATACGGTGCAAGACTGCCCAGCTTGGGCAGAGCACCGACGTGTCCTCACGGCGGCGATAGGCGGAGACCTCTCGCGCCCGGCATTGGTTGCGGCCATGCTGCGGGGCGAGACGGAGTGGGAAGCGGTCGCCTCCTTCTGCGAAGCAGTAATGCTCGCGAAGGAGGAGGCGGGCCGCGTGAGAGAGAGGACAGTGTCCTCCCTCCGCCCCAACCGCAGTGGTGGACGCCCACGGCGACGGACGTCGCAAGACCATCTCCGGCCACCGTAGGCGCGGGCATGCGGGCGGCGAGTAAAGGGCAACTCGCTGCCCGACCATGGACCATGCCCGGGTCGACGGCGCGTTGTGTTCCACGCGCGCCTCAAAGAGCGTCAGCATAATGACGGGGCCCCCTCTGTAGAGGGCCAAAGCCTGCCGGGGTCGCGGGACTTATCTCATTACCGTGACCCCGGAACATAAAGGGCTATCGAAGGACACCGTGGATTTTAGTCAGTACAAGTCTGACAGTCCCTCCCGCCCTGCCCGGGGTGGGAGGACTCATTTGATGATTTTACCACGATAAAAAAAAAAAAAAAAAAAGCTCCACGTTTATACATACTATTCAATATTCATACACCCAGTCCTCTTTTTGACCACAGTGTCTACAACGACGTTAACCCTTTAAACACCCCAAGGTCAAAAACATAATTATAATGCTAGGATTTAGCAACCGAACTACGTTAACCCCTCAAATGGTCCAAGGTCATAAACCGAGCTAGTGTCCTAGGGGGTCAATTTGACCGTTAATCACAATAACTGTACGGATACGTCGAGCCGACAATGGGCAAGCAATATCTGTTCACAGTATTGGCAACAGCAATGAATTGAGTCAAGTGGAACGACAGATGAAGGCCCATCTGCAGCCCTGTAGTAGAACACAAAAAGCTAGTGATAAAAAATAATAATTTTGAAAGAAAAAGGAGTAAATGATACTGTGACGTCTGATAGGGGAGAATGGAAGAAGAAAACGTGTTGCGCCGACCCAAAGTAGAATGGGATAAGGGCAGGAAGAAGAAGAAAAAATAATAATTTTCAGAATTTATTATCAGTAACTATTACGTAGAATAGTTTGAACAATGCAGCACATTCATCTATAAAAGATGAGTAAAATTACATCGAAGTGTGTGAAAATATATCAGTATTAAAAAGATAATGATGAAACGCAATCACAGTAATAGAAAATTGGGTCACAAAACGGAACCCGACACATAATTAAACGACTGTATTGATTTTCACGACTAATAATTTCAGATAGGATCGATTTTCCGCAAAATTTTACGCTCATTAATATTTTGATCAGAACATAATATTAACAAAGAATCCCTTCAAGCGTATTCATTACAAGTCCTTGTCTCACTTATAAAATTATTCTAACAAAAACCGTAGAAAATACACAATTATTTTTCAGTTTCTCACTGTTATATGTAAATATCTTTCAGCATCAGGGCTCATTTCCCGCGTAAACCGTTCGCTGAGAAGCGAATAAAATCGATAAATTGCCAGTAAGTAAAGGTCTAGGCTAAAAATAACTCGCTGAGGTAAGCAATGGTGGAGCTTCTTGGCTTCGAACGCGAATACACTTAGGTCAACATCGACATTCACCAATGAAAAACGCGACAAGCACCACAGCTTCGGCCAGATTTATGGAAATATGGACAGTGTCAATTTTCCATAAGTTGCTATGGAGTATTGGTAAGCACTAACAGTTCTTGAACCCGGTTTAAATGATCACGATCTTAAAATGTAACCGCTTTTAAATGAAGCATGGGCAATACGTGTTAATAAAATATTTTACCACAGTCGTTATAACTTGAAACTACTTTGGTATTAATTTTATTAATCGAAATACACGCATCCACATTATTATCCCTGCATAAAATACCTACATATAGTTTCTCACGTAAATTGTCTTTTTAGACTTTAACCCTCTATCAACTTTTCCAATTGTTTTGTATTTCAGTCAAACATAGTGTTTCTCAAGTCTATCTATTTTTCATTGGCCTTCATGTTCATGATATAACTGAAATTCTTAGTCCACAGTAGCTAACTTTCTAATAGCGAAAATCGGCTTATCACTTTCTCAGAGACACACGCAAATCAATATCAGTCGGTAAAACCACTCTTAGACACGTGTAACAGCAAACTATGTATAAAACATTCCTTTAGTTAGTAAATAAACATAAATAAAATACCAATTAACAACAGACAACAAGTTTTAATTGGTAGATTGTTTGTGCAATCTATTAGATGCAGCTATTTGAGTCATCCGGATTATATGACAGTGAAGATTTAAAGAAACCGTTTATTATACCGTTGAAGCGAAACAAAATTAATAATAAGGTTAATTTGATTAAGTTGGTACTTCTGGAATAATTTAGTTCTTTAGGGCTGAGCTCACAATAGCCGATGTATGCGAGCCATCTGCCGAGACAGGTTTACTCAAACTGTCCGTCGACTTTCCTCAAAAGGCCGGGCGAGTGCTACCTTGCATTTTGTTACACGATTTTTTAAAATAATTTCTGAACTTTAAATGAGACGGTCCGCTATGTTTGCTTCGCCATTTCTTCTCAGAGTTGCCGAAAAGGAAATGTTGGCTCTTAAAATATATTACGTGTAAAAAATTCATAGAGATGAAAAAGTAGAAATTCGTTTTCTTATTTAAAGAATAATTTCATTTATAATAAAAATTGTAATACAAAAAAAAATGCCGGTCTAAGGATCACATAGGTACCTAAGCGCTAAATATAACAAAAGAACATCCTATTCAGTTCGATATGAACCCATAACAAAGAAATCTTAAACTGATGCTTCCAACTGAATAAACGAATTAGATTTATTACCGCATAAAGAACGTTCCACTGCTTGCAAAATAAACCGGTTATGTCAAGGTCAAGGTCATATTTGTCACAGAAACTGCGGCAGCAGTGACAGGGTTATGTTGCTATGCTTATTCTTTGGCCAGTTATGGCGAAGCTCAAAGCGAAGGATTATGTTTTTTGGAGTTCCTGTATGGAATATTGAGGTCACATTTTTGTAGTCATCTTGTACATAATAGACTTTTCACGTACAAGAACGTATTTTGGGTTGAAAATTGCTTGTTCCAATCCGATCGTAGTAAAAATTTTCAAAAGAGTTAAAGTTACAGATACATGGCAGAGCTAGTTGCGAATTTAAGACGTCTAAGAATGTGGCTAGCGGGACTGTTGGATAAGGATACTGCAATGTGGCCCCGGAAGGAAAAAGGCAACCGAAAGAACAGAGTGGATTATTATTCAGCGAGTCTGACAGTCTTTTCCGCTCCACCCAAGGGTGGTAGGACTCATTTGATGATTATACCAAACAAAAAAAAAAAGAATAGAGGTTGGTACGAATAAAGAGTAGGTAACAGAGATACATATTGATTAGCAAGTAGAAATAAAAATATTCAAAAACGACAGTGAAGACCGGAGGGTTTGATCAGGTACAGTCACAGCCATAAATCGTTTGTCACCCCAAAAGGGCGAAGCAAAATATTTCCTCCTGACATAAAGTTATTACATGGAAAAATTATTACTCAACTAACGTTTTAGGTTTATCTTTATAGCTAACCGTATGAAATACGATAGCTATTATGTAATTATGATCGATTACGATACAGTATCAGTGACAGTGACCCGATCCCGCGGCGCGGATGAGTAATACCTACTTACTGTATTTATGAATTATTTTGCATTATAGGAAAAATGCTTACGATGTTTTTTTTTTTTGCCTGAATGTGCTAATCGAGTATTTTTGACCCATTTATTGAGAAGATTTCGGCTGGTCGAGATTCTAGATGGTTCCGACTGTTATTTCCATTATTAGACTACGAGATTTCTTTTTACAATATTCTTTTTACGAAGTTGGGTTTTTTAGTTTACGTATTGACTAGGTACAATCGCGGTTGCTGGTGGTTGACCACAGTTTGAAGTTTTAAACTTATTTACAGGAGTCAATAGGTATATTATTTTAGTGCCTACATATTTCGTGTCAAGGGTGAAAAGTGGTCAACCGCTTTTGTTCGCGAAGGTACATTTAGATTTACCAAAGGTTTTATTTGTAGCAAATAATTAGGTACCTAACTACAGTTTGGTATCTACATTTAAGTGCAAGTTGCACATAAAGTAGGTAGGTACTACAGCTAGGTACCTGTATGCAATAAATCGCATGATGTAAACACTGTAAGTCACAAAAATAAAGTGGCTATAAATTATTTTACTGTTTTTGACTCATTTTTTTTATCATAGACTGCATTTGTGTGTTTTTGAGAACAAACTTAATGCTCTTAAGTTAGGCTAACTTGAATCCAGCTTTGCCAATTTGATTAGTTTTGCTGGCTATGATTTCTAACAAGATTATTTTTGTGCGTAGGTATAAAACAGTAATATCTAAATCAAATAATATAATCATTGCTGGTAATAAAAACGTTTTCTGTATTCTTTTGTCTTGTTGCAGTATTTATCTTTTCTGGTACAACATCTTTTAGTCAGTTTCGTCAGAGATTTAATTTATAATTAAGTTTCTTTTTTGTATATTGTGTTCATGGTAGACCTAGGTATAATAATATCTATTTAACTGTTATAAAGGTTTAGTCAAAGGCTCAATTAAGATTTTTTCAGCTATAATGAAATACAATGACTTACCTCAGTACATAGGCGTCGACTTGCTCGCTCTGGGTGAAAGAGATGATCTCACAACGCACTATCTTCAGCACATTCTCCCATTGTTGGCTGCAACAAAAGAGCACATTGTAAACATTACCTTATTTTCATGTAATGTCAATTGAAATTACCAATTTTGTACAATGTAAAGCAGTCTATTACAGTTTTTTTTTTTGGGTAGGATATACCATACCATATATGTACTTTTAAGACAAATATGGCTAGAATATTCATAAACAGATAAACCTTGTGTGCGGGTGAATTTGTGTCGGTACCTTTACTATCCATGCAGGAATGTAATTGAATGTGTGCACTTTAACAAAGAAAAATAACATTCTAGCCTAAAGAATTGAAACAAAGTATTGTAAGAGCACCTGAAAGTAATCCTGAACCTTCATTTCAATATACTACAAGATTCAAATTATTTTCTGGTTATAGCTTCAGGATTTTGTGTTTAGAGTATTAGTATTATCACTGATCTATTGCATTTTGTATAAAGATACACAATTTACAAACAATACACAATGTGAAAGAACAACATTGATTTTTAAACCACGCGCGCGTGCCGTAGCCCGGCCCAAAAACCGGACTCAAGCCAACCACGGCAGCGGGACGGCCCGGCAGCATCCAATAGCCGACACTATAGAAACAGCTGATTCCAGAACATTCTGTATCAACAAACTACAACCCTACACAATAAACACAACTTAAAATATGATATTCCAGTGATAAAATACAAAAAAACTTCAAATTTCTCAACACAAAAAGAACCACAGTTATTTCTTCTTATCATTTGCAATATTTAGGTTAAAGAAATAAAACTTCTGCCGGTAACCTAAATGCAAAGCTACTAATTACGTAATTATTTACCATTAATGTACAGGTAGAACATGAACATCAGTCAAAATAATACTCACCGAGTGATTTTTCTTAAATCCGCATTTTTTGCCGGTGTAAACCAAATTTCGATGAGTTTTTCAACACCCTCGAAAAATTGGTCATTATTTTCACTACTAGTTAGAATTTCTGTTTCAGCCATGGCTATGTCTTGTTATTTGTAGTTTTTAAGAGCAAAAGTATTTATTGAATTTATTCCCACTGAGAACTTGGCGCACAACCGTTAAGATTTGACGTCGGAAGTTGACTGAATGAATGAAACGAAATTATTGGCAAAATGCGGGTGAAAGAAGAGATGGATGTATCAACATCTCTTTCTTTCAGAGCGAGCGAGCCGGCGCGTGTTTGCGTTCGGAAGCACTGATCAAGAATAAAGTCATTGTCATATCATAATCAGAACCTGCAATTGATATTATTTTTATTGTCGCTATGTATTGCCAATGCTTTAAATATTTTTTCACCAAGCAGTATTAACGTTCTTAGATGGATTGCAGGGAAAATCCCCTTGAAAAAGATATAAAAATATATCAGATTTTTTCAAAAGAAACATGGGCGTATTCTCCGTGTGTAAAGACATTTCAATGTAGCCAGCTTTTCAATAAAGTAAAAACTCAGTAAACTACATTAGTGCCCCCACTAAAAAGGTATAAAGTTCTGGTTCTGGAGCTTTTTCCTTACCTTGAATACAGAATTTTCAGTTATTTTGCTGCTTATTTAGATTAGACAAATAATAAATGGTTTGTTGGCAACATTAGTTTTTTCTCTTCTAGATAGAGGTCAAACAATTCTTTTCTATCAGATAACTTTATATGTAACATATAAGTTGTAGAACTTAATATAGTTTTAATTAAATACACATTTTAATAATAAAAAAATATTTTAATAGTCAAAAATTAACACAATAATTAGACAACAAAATAATTCAATAATTTGTTTATAATTTATCATAAATCTTCAAAAGCTGCAACTAATTTGTGTAAACGGCCATCATCAACTGTTTTTATTGTTCTAAACTTGGGTTTTAAAATTGGAATACTCGGTGGAGAATCAATTTCCTTTTCGTCTTCATAAAAATCTTCAAGGTTTGGTTCAAGGTCTTTCTTTAGAGATGTAATAGTTGATGATTTTCTATCTTTTTTACTT
Source organism: Agrotis exclamationis (assembly GCA_950005045.1). Lineage (NCBI taxonomy): Eukaryota > Metazoa > Arthropoda > Insecta > Lepidoptera > Noctuidae > Agrotis > Agrotis exclamationis. Next base: position 2,957,397 of record OX465433.1, on the reverse strand, counting down.
TTCAAGTTCTCCACGCTCGCATTCAACTCGATGAGGTTATGGTATATTCTGTCATTGAAATGGAAGTTAAGTTTTTTTGTTATCTGTAAAATAGCAAAGAATACATCTAAATAAGGTTTTAATCTTCGGTCGTAGCTATGGTTGCCTATTGATAATTGTTGGATAATTGGGTGTAGGTAGGTAATTGGTGTATTTCTCCTTCTCTATGTTGCTATTTAATTTTATTATTGAAACAAAACAGGCAAATATTAGTTTATCATTAGGTTTACCAACGTACTTTTGCACTTAGCTGTGCTCTGTCCGCATTCAAATCTTCTGACGAAAGTGGAGGAGCATTCAGTTTTTTCAAGTCAGATAAGTAAGTAGCTATTACTCCGCTCGAACACAAAGTCGGTTCACTCAATTCATTCTCTTTCTGTGAGGAACGTGTTGATTTTTTAAGCGAATTTGAAGATGAAGCGTAATCATGTACGACTTGTTTTCCTGTCGATGGTTTTACTTTTACTTCATAATTTCTAAGTAGTGTCTTCTTTATTTTCGAATCAGAAGCCGCTTTGTTCATGGCTAGAATAAAATTTATTACTTAGAATACAACTCAAACAAATATTGTATTTGTTTACAACGAATTCAAAACTACGCGACGACGTTATCTTTTCGTGACAGATGATAATGACATTGACACAGACTACATAGACACTGACATTGACAATTGAATAGGGTTCAGTGTGACCAACTTTAAATAAGAGATCCTGCCACACTTGGGCAAGAAAACTGACAAATCCTGCCAAAATCGCAAGGACAAAGTGCCAAAATAATGCCAATAATTTTTTTTCACTTTAAAAATTTAAGATAAATAGACACATTAATTTTTTGGAGTTTTATTTTTTTTAATAATTGATCTTAAAGTCTAAAAATGAACTAAATTAAAAATTATACATTCGTATTAGCATCGTGACAGTCTATTGCCATGCCTACTGTATGGTTGCCAGACTTGGATTTATACAAATAAAATCAAACAAAAAATTAAATGTACCCAAACGGCCATGGAAAGGAGCATGTTGAAGCTCAGGAAAATAGACAAAGTTAAGAACAAACACATCAGACAGAAAACCAAGATAACTGATGCTCTCACACATGCACTTAGACTGAAATGGAAGTGGGCTGGACACATCACACGCTACACAGATAAAAGATGGACCATAGAAGCGACAAAATGGAAAGGTCCACAGGGAAAGAGGAATGCTGGCAGACCAATGAGACGGTGGGCTGATGACATTATCCAGGTGTCAGGAAAAGACTGGATGCAAAGAGGCAGGGACAGAGACTGGTGGACAAAGCTGGAGGAGGCCTTTACCCAAGAAGGGGTCCATATTTCCAAGAAAGGAGACTAACCATACTAACAAAATATAATAAGTAAAACTACTAATACCCTACTAACATCATTCGAAATGTAATTGGAATATGGAATAAACGGCTTTTTTATTTATTATTTATTTATTTATTAGCATCGTATTCTTCTTGATCACTTTCTTGATACATCGATTTTGTCATTTGTTTAATCTTTTCTTTAGCTGGCTGGAATGCGAATGAAACGCAGTCACCTTCACTAATGTTTAACATGTAAAATAGAGGCGACATGATTATTAATAAATCTATTCCACGTTTTTGTTTTTATGAGGTTAATTTGCGAGAAAATCCTTTCACAAGCAGCATTTGACATTGGCAGACACAACAAACCTTTTACAAAGTTATAAACATTAACGTAAGTATTTTAAGTAAGTCTCATTTGAATTTCGAATTTTACCAATGGCACCCCAATTTAGAGTTGGCTTGATACTGCATCCTACTCTTATCATGGGCTGTAGCGGCTATACTGCCAAATCTGTCAGCTTATATTGCTAATACTGCCTAATACTGCCAGATTTCTAAAACGTCAAACAAAAGTGCCAGAAAGTAAAATAAAGGGCTAAACCTGCCAAAAAGGCAGGATCCTGCCACATATGGTCACACTGATAGGGTTGCTAGACACTAGACACTAGTGTGTTTCTAACACATAATAAGGAAGTTTCCATTTTAACAAAAATTAAAAATACTTATTAAAATTGTAAGGCAAAGAAATTATAATATATATGGTGAAAGAATTATTTTAATAACTTGAAAAATGACAAAGTTAATCCACTTTTACTGAATCCCGAATTAATTTTGAAATGCACGCGGAGCATTTGGTCTGTGACGTCACAAGTCTCAACGCGCGGGTGGGGCGGGTAGCGCTTAGCGGCTGTTTCGAGTATTTCGTGGTTTGTTGCTCACAGTAAGTACATGGAATGCGGTGTTTGAGTGTCTGTGTGAAGTATTATGTAACCTTATTAATATATTTCGTTTATTTACTATCTTTTAGCTAAGTAAAAGCTAGATTAAAGTAAAATTTAGACGATGGAGAGTGGATTTGTGCATGGACAGTCTAACAATTTACCAAAAGTGAACATGGTTATGGTTTTGGATTTTCTGGCAAACAATCCACTGTACACAAGTGCAGAGGTCAGAGGAGTGAAACTTTCAACGTATGTTCCTATACCTATCTACTAAGTCCTACATAATAATTTTATTATACCTACCGTAACAATCATCACACGGAATAACTTCTCATTAGTTTGCTGCAGCTTTTATTCGTTTTAGGTACCTAAACCGGTGTAGTTCATCCGCCTTGTTTTGTTTAAAGTTTCATTCACCATTGATTGATAATATTTGGATAATATAAACACATCGATCACTAATACAAATTTTCGGTACCTAAGTATTAATATTAACATTATTTAACTGTTCTCTATCACTGTATTGTAAATACTGATATTTTATCAAGAAATCATGGTAAAAACATTTTTTTTAATAAGTCGTAGGTATTACATCCTTGAAGCGACGAGGCTCGGTCGTTAATTTTTAGGGTTCCGTAGCCAAATGGCAAAAACGGAACCCTTATAGATTCATCATGTCTGTCTGTCTGTTCGTCCATATGTCACAGCCACTTTTCTTCGAAAATATAAGAGCTATCCTGTTGAAACTTGGTAAGTAGATGTATTGTGTGAACCGCATTAGGATTTTCACACAAAAATAAAAAAAAATAAAAATTTTGGGGGTTCCCCCCGTACTTAGAATTGAAACTCAATTTTTTTTTCACAAAACCCATACGTGTGGAGCATCTATGGATAGGTCTTTAACAATGATATTGAGATTACACATATCATTTGTAACTTCTAAAATAAGAGAATGATAAAACTAAGAAAAATATATAATGTAGACCTCAACAAAAACTTCCAACGAAAATTGGTTTGGATGAGATACAGTTAGCAGTTTTTGAGATATACCTAGTACATTTTAAAAAACCGCAAATATAACTTTGCCATTCATACAAACACTATGAAAAACAAAGATATTTTTACTGTTTGTGTATATTACTTAATAATCTCAATATAATTATATCCCTAATCTATGCCTGCTGCTACGGAACCCTTCATGGGCGAATCCAACTCGCACTTGGCCGGTTTTATTGCTTTTTATCAACACTTTGTAATTCTGACCTTAAAACATGCGTGTAAGGTTGAATTTGTTTTGATGTAGTTTACAGATTTATGGTTACAGAGTTACAGAGAGTTATGGTTGTATTTGTACACTTGGGAAAGATACAATATTTATAATGTACTTTCACATCAGTTTGCACGGTTTCCATAATGATTCCACAACGATAATATTTGTTCCGTCTTGTTTGAACCAAAAGTAATAGGTAACCGTCTGAGGTGACCGCGCATCGACGACTACTCGACTCGAGCGAGTGATGAGACTTGTGACGTCATGAGATTGTTGACCGGCCGCGCGCCGAGAAGTTTTAAAGCGGACGGGAAAAGTATCATAACTTCGTCATTTATGAAGATAATTGAAAAAAAAATTCAATGGGCTTCATTGCAAGTTTAGTACTATTTTTTAAAAATAAATAAAAAAAATTGGAAACTTCCTTATTATTTTCAGAGTATCCACTTGTACGCCACTGGGAAGTTTTCTTCCCGCAAACCTGTCATTAGTGTCAAATAACGGAAACGCCGCCGGGAAGATTTCTTCCCAGTGGAGGTTAAGAAAAAAAAAACTCATAATCGAGAATATCATCTTATGGTTGCCCCGGTTGCCCTATGGGAATTCTATGGGAAGTTACTCTACTATTTAGGCTATGGTCAGCCACGTCAATCAAGTGAAACGTAAAAAAAAAATTCATTCGTTCAATTTTATTCATTCACTTTGACAAGACAGACATTTGACAGGTTTGACATTATTGGATGTTTGGCGTACAAGTGGGTATTGAGACGATTTGTGTGTAATGGCAGATTTACATTGAGTCAGTAACTGGCGTCAGTGCTGGCGCCGAAAACTGACTCATGCTATTTATACGAGGTCAGTATTTCAAGAAATCAATTTACATTATGGCAGTGCCAGGTCAGCACTGACTCGTCAGTGGACCACAGACTAAATATCAGTGGACTGACGCCAGTTACTGACTCAATGTTTTTTTTTTTTTTTTGTATTTTAATGACCTGGTCATTCGGACCTTTAAAGGTGGACGCACACCTATCAGAGCCGAACGCGCCGAAGGAATCGAAGGAATCGAATTTTAGAATTCTTTATATGAAATCTCATGAAACCTCGCACACTTATCCGCGCCGAGTCGTCCGAATCGGAAGAATTCGAATGACGTCATCAGATTCGGCGCGGTCGTCGCGGTCGGCGCGGTCGATTCCGGGGGGCGGGGCCTCTTCGATTCCTTCGGCGCGTTCGGCGCGGTCGACTCTCGCACACCTATCAGAGCCGAACGCGCCGAAGGAATCGAAGGAATCGAATTTTAGAATTCTTTATATGAAATCTTATGAAACCTCGCACACTTATCCGCGCCGAATCTGATGACGTCATCAGATTCGGCGCGGTCGACTCCTTCGGCGCGGTCGATTCCGGGGGGCGGGGCCTCTTCGATTCCTTCGGCGCGGTGGACTCCTTCGGCGCGGTCGATTCCGGAGGTCGATTCCTTCGGCGCGTTCGGCTCTGATAGGTGTGCGTCCACCTTAAGTCAAGTCTTATTTAATTTTCCAAAACACTGCACTGTGTATCACTTCACTTTTTAAATTGATTCAATCGTGTTTTTAATATATTTATATAGTGGTTTGAAACTGTTTTTATCTTTTAATAGTTGTATAAGTGGCGGCGGGCGGGATGAAGAATTGCACTTATTGATCACATCACTGAGTTCACTAGCCAACACTAATCTGTCCAGTATGAAGTTTTGACAGTCAAAGATAAGATGCTCCATGGTTCCTTCTTGGGATTCACAATGTGTGCATGTATTACTTCTAATAATACCAAGTCTAGCAAGGTGTGACGGTGCAGTATTATGGCCAAAGCGCAATCTATTTATCGTAGTGATAAAGTCTCGGCTTGCTTCCTTCAATTTATTGTACCAGGGCTTAACAGGTAATCTTTCTTGAATACTTCCATACCACTTTCCTTTGACGTCTTGGTCTTTCTTCCACATTTCTAACCATAACTTACATATATTTTCATTTATACATTGCAGGAAGTCAGTCATAGGAATGTCCATTATATTTCTAATATCAACAGCATTACTACCTTCATATGCGGTTTTATCGACTGCTTCATTGCCAGAGATACCTCGGTGAGAAGGAACCCACAGGAAAGCTATTTGGATGTCCTTACGGTAATATTGATGAATTATTTCCTTGATAAAATACAGAATGTGATTTGACTTAAATGATACTGTAAGATTAGTTAAGGCTTTTATCAAACTTAATGAATCAGAAACTATCAAAAAGTATTTACAATTATTAATTTGGCGAATATGTAATAATGCCTGATAAACCGCATATGCCTCTGCAGTGAATATGGTACATGTATTGTGCAGAACAAAGCTTCGAGAGATTTTCTTTTGTGTATCATATATAGCAGCGTGCACATGATCATTCCCCTTACTGCCATCAGTGTAAATAACATAATAATTTGTGTTATCTGCCAAAAACTGTAACATATCTAAATTATTATTAATGGAATTCTGCAATTGTTTTACAGGATGTGTAATACAATGATAAGAGAAGGAGTAACATGGCCATGGACACTGTTTTCTAATACTAGTAAAATTACTTATTATTTCAGACAATATTTTGGACAATGTTGGGGATTTGCCGTTCAAGAGATCCTCTCCTGTTGTTAGAGGCCCAGGAGTTCCACTTGCAAAAGGTATAATTTTGTTAATTATTTTCCTGTTATTTCCTGCAATTAATTTAAGACAGAATCAAATCAAAATTAGGGGCATAATTTTAGTCTCCACTTCCATGGCCCTTATGGGAGTAGAGCACATTGCACCAGAAATTGTTCTCAAAGCCCTGTTCTGCAATAAATCTAGTTTATTTACATGAGTACTATTTATATACACTAGTGAACTATAGTCAAAATGACTTCTCACTATACTTTTATAAAGCATTGACAAAATTTTGGGGTCAGCTCCCCATGAGACACCTGCAAGACATTTAATTATATTTAATCCTTTGAGAGCATTCTTTGATATATATTTAATATGTTCGTCAAAAGTTAATTTTCTGTCTATTACTACTCCTAAAAATTTCTTTGAATTTACTGGATTTATAAATTCTCCATTATAAACTATTTTTGAATTAGTGTTATCTTTTCCAAATATCATAACACTGCTTTTCGAGGGATTAATTTTTAAATGAAGCACATCATTATAATAGTGAAATAGTTGGGATAAGGCTCTATTAACATTGTCTATTGCACATTCTAAATTATAATTGCTACTGTACAAAACAATATCATCTGCAAACTGCAAAATATCTACATTACTATTTACAAATTTACAAATCTCACTTGTGTATATATTATAAAGCAAAGGAGATAGTGTGGCACCCTGCATTGTACCCTTAGATGCACATTTTGGACCATGTAATATATTATTGTGTCTTACATAGAGTGTTCTTGTATTCAAAAAATTGTATATCCATTTACATAGTTGACCAGGCACACCTAACCTAGACATAACTTGTACAAGTATAGCTGGATCTAGACTGTCAAAAGCACCTTGAACATCTAAAAATACACAAACAGTGTGTAACTTTCTCTCTTTTGCATGTTTCAGGTCTGAAACTAAGGAAGTGAAGCTGTCTGCACAACTTCGCCCTCGACGAAATCCATATTGTACATGTGGAATGATGCCATTAGATTCCATATACCAATCCAAACGATTTTTAATCATGTTCTCAAATAATTTACCTAGACATGAAGACAGTGATATTGGTCTATAAGAGCTGGCAAGCTCTGAAGGTTTATCTGGTTTGAGAATCGGAATGACACATTGTGTTTTCCATGATTGTGGAATACATTTACAATGCCAAAGTAAATTAAGAACATTAAGAAATATTTTTTGTGCAGATTCATCTAAATTTTTAATAATACAATAAGGGTAATCATCTAAACCAGGTGTTGTGTCTTTCCGAGATAACAAGCTCATTTTAAATTCGGTCCATGTGAAAGGATCTAACAAAAATTTTGAATTTAGATTATCATTATTTAATTCGAAAATATTGCCTAAACTATTAACATCAATTAAGTTGCTATTATCGGTTAATTTATCTAGAAATTGGGAAATAAACTCATCTTTATATGATTTATTGCCAGCTCTTATACCTTTGAACATTTTAAGAAGATTCCAAATCTTACTAATAGGAGTAGTTCTATTAAAAGTGTTACATAAGTTATCCCAACCTTTTCTTTTTTGTTCCGATATGGTTCTTTTTTTAAGTGCATCTTTTCTTTTATAAGCTAAATAGTTCTCCATAGTAGGTTCAGTTCTATAAAGTTTCAATGCATTGTAGGAGGCAATTACACTTTTCTCACAAATGTCATTCCACCAAGGAGTTGGAGGTCTGGTTTTAAAATGATTTGGTTTATAAAATTTAGGAATTGTCATATCTTTTAAAGTATCCAATCGAGAACAAAAATCATTATAGGTTGAAATAGGATCATATAATTTTAGGACTAAATCATTAAATATTGTTTTGGAAATAGTTTTATACTTCTCCCAATCTGCTTTTTTATATGTAAACCTATCAATAGGGGGATTAATATGATATTTATCTATATGTAATGAAATCTCTGTTATTGTTGGGTAGTGATAGCTGCCCATGGCGTCATCATGTACAGACCACTCGCATAATGATGCGAGGTTAGCACTAATAAAGCTAACATCAATTGCAGACGGATTTTGTCTTGGGTTGTTAACAGTTGTAAAACGACCGTCATTTAAAATACATAAATCCAAGTCATCAATGATATTAAATAAATCCTGACCTCTGCTTTTAGTGGATAGACAACCAAATGCAATGTGGTGCGCATTAAAGTCACCACTGACGAATATAGGCTTTGGAAGATCATTAATAATATTACGTAGTCTATTAATTCGTATATGCCCACTAGAAGGAGGACAGTATACACAAAGAATAGTCAAACTACCATGCACAGTAGACAAGGACAGAGCAACAGTTTGAATGTCTTCATAAAATCTAGTGTTTAAAACTTTATACCTTAAATATGGTTTAATTAAAATTGCTACACCATTATGAGTATTGTTGGAATTTTTACTATAAATATTATATCCAGGTATTCTAAAGATATTGTTTTTAAACCATGTTTCATTAAGTAGACAAATATCAATATTTTGTTCTTTTAAAAATTGTATCAGTAGGGGTTTTTTACTATTTGCACTTTGAATATTAAACTGAGCAATTCGTAATTTAAGTTGAGTGAAATTTGGATCCATTATTTGAGGTTTTTAACTAATGTATCTGTAATCGTTTTAATGGTAGTAGGGGTTTTATCCCCCTTATTGCCCAACTCCACCAATGTCTGTACTAGGGCCATAAGTACATCATTGTTGGCAATTATTTGAGTTTTAAGGTCATTGACATTATTTACAACATCATTTACACTACTATTTACAACATCATTTACACTATTATTTACAACATCACTTACACTATTATTTACAGTTTTATTATTCTTATTTATAGACTTAATTACAGGATTATGTACAAGTTGCCTTTTTGGCGGCGATAGCGGAGGGAATTCAGTCATGTTAGTTAAGTTTTTAGTAAGGGTAGCACTAGCATAAGTTATTTTATTTTTCTTTTCAATGATTTTATTCATTTTAATAGGACATAATTTTGAAATTGCAAGATGGGGCCCACTGCAGTTTATACAACAGACCTCAGTTGGTTTATCGCATTCTTTATATAAGTGCTCACCTCCACAAATTGAACATCTTTGCTTACTATTACAAATTCTTGCAGAGTGATTAAATTTAAAACATCTAAAACATTGTTGTAAAGGGGATACATATTCGAAAACTCTATAGGAAAATAAATCATATTGTACATTGTCTGGAAGAATGTTGGAAAGGAAAGTAATGCTCACTGTTTGTAATGGGACACGCTCTTGACCAACTTTTTTTGTGAATCTTCTTATTGCGATTATTTCATAAATAGATGATAGCTTTGTATATAGTTCTTTATTGGATATATTAGCAGGAACAAATCTTATAATGCCAGTTTTTTCTATTTGTGCAGCTGGTATGAAGGCCTTCATATTGTGTTTATTTAGAAAAGATGTATTCATTATGAAATTATTTGCCGTATTATATTGCTTGAATAAAATGGCTATTTTATTGGCATTTACTCGTTGAATTGCCGTCACACCTTTAATTTCAGTTGAGAAAATATGGTTTAAATATATTGGGCTCTTGTTGCCTATTTTGTCCTTTCCATTAGATTCAATGAAAACTTTAAAGTCTATGTTGTGCGAATTTTCTGGATAGTCTTTTATAATTTGGCTTAATGAAAGGCGAAAAAGAGTCAATACGCTCACCACCGCCGCCATCGCCACAGTCAGTTTCTCCCGTTCCTCGCAGCGTCTCAGTCCAAGGACGCTTAAGAGGGGTGGGCGGGTTATCCCCGCCCCCCTCGTTACCCACCATTTGGACGGATTACTTTATATAAATTGACAGTTTGTTACCACTTTTATACTCAAACAACCCAGCAATTTGTTTAAAATGAATTTTCAAAAAAAATTTGAACCGCGCTTTTTTCAAATTCCCGCCAGAATCCCCTGACTCAATGTAAATCTGCCATAACTTTTGAATACCTACTGCGATAGAGTTGGAATCACAGAGATTTCTTCTTCTTGTTTTTTTTTTTATTTTTCTCACAATGTTTTCGTTTTGTGAATTGTAACCGAGTCCGTCCGAATTTTGCATTATGACTTATAAAATTATCATTAGATGAATAAATATTATGGCTTAAAAACATCCAGCAAATAATTTCAGCACAATGTTATCAAACATTAATGTTGATATTTTCTGAACGAGTCGTTTTGTGTCAATGTCAGCTGCCAAAACTTGACTTTTCAATGGACAAAAGTCAGAAATTGGACTCGTCGACGATTTCAATTTAGCACCGCACTGTATTATCTTCAATATTTTATTTCTTTTAACGTAAACTTCTCAACGACGCATTTGCTGAAAACATTGTTGAGACGCTGAATTCGTTTACAGCAATTTTCCGGAAGAGAAATGTCAAACAAATGTGTTGAATTTTTCGTAAGTATTTTGATTTTTTTTCTTGAGAAAAGTGAGACGTGCATTCTTTATTTATAAATTAAAATGCATTTACAGAACCCTGAAAACTTGCCGGTTGAGAAGTTAACGTTATCGGTGACGAATGCAGGCGTTGTGCAGGAAATCAAAGCGTTGGTAAGTGCATGTTTGAGTTTTTTAGAAATGATTGTGAAATCATTGCATTTCTTTGGTTACTTGCGGAACACCCGGTTTTTATTCTTAAGCAGAGCGTTACGGGCATCTTTGATATGTAGATTCCCTGTATGCACTTGCAATTGAGGGATATTCCCAAGTTGTGTGTGTAGATTACTGAGCTTTTATTGATGTGGCCTTGAAAGGGCACACATGAATAAAGTACTGATATCCTAGTGAAGTAAGTACCAGGGGGTACTCTAGTAATCTAATCAAAACTAATACATGAATACTAAACTGCTGTGGCAGTAATTTACTTTAATAAATTATAATGATGCCTGAATTGTTGCATTCATTACACACTGGTACCTTATCAACATAATTTGATTTACATTTACTGTATAATGAACTCAAAACTAATTTGAATTTGGAAATTAATTACAAACTATAAAAAAAGAAATGAGGTTCCAATTTCAATAAATGTAATGCATCATAATCTTCCTTACTTTTTTTAAAACATGTTAGCATTCTAACCAGTATCTAATGCAGCTGAACTAGGGCATAGCCACGATGGGGCAAGGTGGGGCTCTTGCCCCACCATGGCAGGACTACTTTCTAATGCTTTCAAGTAATCGATAGCTAAATGCCAACAATTTGAAACCACAATGCGTTCCATCGCAATCTTTTTGTATAAAAAAATAACAGGGGTAAGACCGCGGATATAGTTTGCTAGTTACATTATTATTTTAGATTGCTGCCCCACCCTGAGCCCATGGCTGACTACGCCCATGCTGAGCTGAATATTTATATTTTGAGTTTGTCCTCAAACAAACAACAACAAGTTTTTAAATACCATTTGAAGACAAAAATCCAAGTTTTACAATTTTATTGTACTTGAAAATTATTAGTTAGAAACTTTGATAAATAATAATTGAGAAGGGCATGCTTAGATGGTTAGGTCATGGTGGGAGGAAAAACTTTTGTAAGGCAGAGGTGAGTGGAAAAACTGAGAGGGAGGAAGACCTACACTGACCTTGGTGGTGACACGCTTCAGAAAGGTCGGGTGCATAGTATTCACAATGGGTTTGCGTGTATGACCAGATGTATGAATGTGGATGAGGTGAAAAGAGCCGTCTTTCTGCCTACCTTCATGAGAATAGGTGAGTTAAGAGGCCGGTGTAACAAGCTCGCAATTGCAATTCGAGGCGAGCACAAAAATCAAACGAAACATTGCTATCTCTATCTATCGCAAACAAACAACCCATGCTTGACGCGACAGCGCTACTGTCATTCCAGATTTGTATTCTGTTTTCTTTGTGTTCCGTAATTCCAAAAATTATGAATGAAAACTTGATAATTTTCAATTATTTTTTGGATAATCTGCAACTAGACAATATAAGCTATGTTCCTATTACAATAATATTAAGAATATTAATGTTTATAATACAGAATAATTAAGTTGAAAACATGCTGTTAGTGGTGTTAAAATGTACGAAATGCAATTCGCTCGCATTTCGTAAATAGTGAATGTTTTAAACAAAAAGTTTAATAGGAACCTAGATAAATACCGTCTGTATCCGAATAACATAACTTTAAGTCGGTAATATGTTCGTATTGCGAATGATTTTGGTATTACGTTTGTATGGAGAAATTTTCGTTCACCGTACCCTTAATGCATGTATGTAAAAATAAAACATAATAAGTATTTGAAAATAGTTTTATTATTTACATATTATAGTGGGCTGGTCATGTCTGCCGCAGAACCGACGATAGGTGGAGTAGGAAGGTTCTCGAATGGAGACCGCATGTAGGTAAGCGTAGGGTGGGACGCCCCCCGGCAAGATGGACCGATGACCTGAAGAAGGTGGCTGGCAGTGGCTGGATGAAAAAACTGGAGATCGTGCACTGTGGCGCTCCCTGGGAGAGGCCTATGTCAAGCAGTGGACTGCAATAGGCTGAAATGATGATGATGATTATTATTAACATGTGTTTGCAAGATATTTATATGTGGAGTTGCTTACAGTCCTTTGTACCTACTTACCACAGCTTATTTATAGGGGAACTCCCAAATATTGTTTTGCAATTAAAGGATGCAAATGCATTGTGCAGATATGCATTATCTGTTCTAGAATGGATTGTTATGTATGACACACAAAAGTGTGTAGGGTATTTACAATACATATATTTAAAGAGATAAAATCTTGGAATGTAAGTACAGTTATAATTCACATGATTGTTATCTTTACAATGTCTTTTGATTACTTTTTGAGCAAATGACTGTGACAGTCAGAGCACAGTCTGTCGAGAGCAGTGGTGGCCCAGTGGACTTACAAGTAGTAGGTCGTGGGTTCGAACCCCGTCAGGCGCATTACTTTGTGTAATTTATTTCAACATCACTGCTCTCAAAACGGTGAAGGAAAACATCGTGAGGAAACCGGCATGTCCTAGAACCAAAAAAATCGAATACATGTGACATCTACCAATCCGCACTGGGCCCGCGTGGTAGATTACGGCCCACTGTCTCTCACAGAGAGGAGGCCTGTGTCTCAGCAGTGGGAACATTTATAGGCTGATGATGATGATGAAATGATATAGTTACTGTGATATAGTTACTGTCATAAACATTAACAAAATATCCTTAATTAGCTGTTGCCAGTGGTTTTGTCCGCTTTATAATTTGGAAATCATTCCATGGGAACATGAAGTGGGTATAAAAAGTATCCTATGTGTAAATCCAGGTCGGGCACGCCGCAGTCGCAACGGTAAGATCCCAGGCGTTTCTTCCTTCCACGCGGTGACGCCTATCCAGCCACTCCTCAAAGTCCCTCTTTGAGGAGTGGCTGGATAGGCGTCACCGCGTCCTAACCTTCCGCTTGACGCAGGTCCTCACCGGACACGGATGTTTCGGGAGTTACCTGTGTCGGATGAGGAAGGAAGAAACACCTGGGTGTCACCACTGCGAGGATGACCCGGTGGACACGGTGGAGCATACGGTGCAGGGGAGGAGCACCGCCGTGTCCTCACGGTGGCGATAGGCGGAGACCTCTCGCGCCCGGCATTGGTCGGGGCCATGCTGCGGGGCGAGACGGAATGGGAAGCGGTCGCCTCCTTTTGCGAAGCAGTCATGCTAACGAAGGAGGAGACGGGCCGCGTGAGGGAGAGGAGAGCGTCCTCCCTCCACCCCTGCCGCAGTGGTAGACGCCCACGACGACGGACGTTGGCTGACGATCTCCGGCCACCGTAGTAGGCGCGAGTAATGGGCGACTCACTGTCCGACTATGGACCATGCCCGGGTCAACGGCGCGTTGTGTTCCACGCGTGCCTCAAAGAGTGTAGGCATAAAGACGGGACCCCCTTTAAGGGGCAAAGCCTGCCGGGGTCGCGGGACTCACGAATTACCGTGACCCCGGAACATAAAGGGCTATCGAAGGACACCGTGGATTTTAGTCAGTACGAGTCTGACAGTCCTTCCCGCTCTGCCCTGGGTGGGAGGACCCATTTAATGATTTTACTACGCTAAAAAAAAAGTGTAAATCCAGGTTATAAACTATGTGTGTAGAACATCCAAATCCCATTATTAACAAACAACATCCATCCATCTATCCACACTAACTTTTTTGTAAATTAGTTTTTCGTGTAAAAAATTAAAAATAGGCTCTCGTCTTGCTTGATGTAAGAGACGATGTGATCGACGGTGAACCACGCTTGCCTAGAACCAACAACCATTTATATCTAGACGCCTAATCACAGGCGACCGATGTCTGTCAACACATTAGGTTAAAAAGTCTTATAACCGTCGTGACTCGACCACTCCTGTGAGTCCCCTCGTCGCACTGACCTTGAGTTAGCCAATCAGAACGCAGTACCCCGTCCCGTTAGCCAATCAGAACGCAGTACCCCGTCCCCCTCGCTTACGTCGTACCTCAGCGACTTGACAGAATAATTTTCGTTAGTCAGATCATGCATGAGGCGTCTAGATATAAATGGTCGTTGCCTCGAACTAACATAATATTCACTCTTGATTATTTCCAGGACCCATATTGGGTGGAGAAGAGGGAGCTGATGATATATGAGAGGCCTCCATCTGGCAGCACCATCGTACTGGGTGCTGTTGACAAATGGAAGGTCAAGATGGAAGTATACCTCGAGGATGTCAAGTGGCTGCTAAGTTTAGAACATTATAGGTAATTTTTTAAATAGTATACGCATAAGGGCCGGTTCACAGCGAGACGCGACGCGATGTGACGCGACGATGCTGGCAATGTGTACGTATCTTTTCGTGTAGTTAATTAAGTTGTTAATTGAGTGCTCATTACGGATATTGTTATTTAAGCAAGTCTATTTGTAACGTTTCATGTAATGTTTCCCTCGTTGGTAATCCTTAAATAAATAAATAAGTTTTAAGATTTCGAGTCGCTATTAAAATGAGCGAGCTACGTCGCGCTGCGCCGTATTGCGTCGCGTCATCGGTGAATAGTGTATCTTTTCGTGTAAAAAATAAAGTTAGTTTTTGAGTCGCTCTATTGAAAAGTGCGCCTTGCGTCTTTGCGTCCTTGCGTCGCGAAAATGGAAAAAAAAATTAGGACTGCAAGCAGTATTTTGAACCTGCGACCTTCGGATCGGATGCTCTTAGCAACTGAGCCATCGCGGTCCTGCTCACAAGCGTCGAATTTTTATGCATTGCATTTGTGAAGTTCTTATTTTTAGAAGTTAGGGTACTTTTTCGTACGATTTAAGTATTACGAGGGAAAATATAATGGTTTATTATGTGTCATGCTTTTTTTATTTTATGGTGTGAGGTTATCAGTGAAATAGATAAGTTTGATAATTGTGTATCTTTAGTTGAACATAAACTTTATCACATAACCTTTACTTTGATGCCTATGCCTACAGTTGTTATGTGGATAAAACCTATAAATATTTTTATTAATATCTGAACATAATTTCAGTTGTATGTGATAGAATTATAATATGTTAAGAAAATAAGCTTATAACATACAAAATCTGCAACTCACTTTACTACTGTTTTTAATCTTCCAGGTTTTGGAGTACAATTCTGTATCATCCCTTATGCATGGACTCACTCGTCTCGTTCTTACAAGAGGCCACGCCCCCCTACCTCCCCCCACATGAAAGCAGGGAAGTTCAGAAACTGTATGAGGATATACGGAGAAATGTGCTCATTGTGTTCAGTCGATTGGTTACTAATAAGGAGAGTAAGGTATGGATAATTATTTGATTTATATGACCAATACGCGTAGCGTGATCAATTCCATCTCTATGCTGCCTAGAAATGATAAATTTTCTATGTAATCTGATACTTTTTTCCCAAGTATCCATGGACAGCTGAAGAATAGAAACAAATAATCTTAATTGTAAACAGCTTTATGTAAAACAACAATATACAGGGTGGTCCAGGCCAAATGGATAAAAAATTTTTAGGTAGTACCCGCCAGGAAAAAAATCGCTTGTCACCCGCTTACAAGATATGATCTTTTTTGTAATTTTAGAAATATCACCACTTTTAATGTTTTCATGATTTTTATTTACTTTTAGAATGAAAAATTATATTATATTTTTATTTTAGGTGCTTACTTAGACATTGCACTCTCTCAGAAAGAAAAAAAAAACAGACTGATCTGCAGTGCATTTAATTTCATATCAATGCAAGAATAATTACTTTCCTTGAAATCGACAGATTTATCGTAAACTCAAATTAAAAAAAAGAATAAACTTTTTTTAAAATTTTTTTGGCAGATACAAATAGGTCCCTAAGCGGACTACCTAAAAAATTTTTTTTTATCCATTTGGCCTAGACCACCCTGTCTGTATATAATAGAAAAATCGTTAAACATTTTGTCATTTGGATTATTCTCCGTCGATGAAACTTTATACAATATCATGCTACATGTGTAGATGTATGTACTTAGAGGAGGCGAAAGGATCGCTGCATTCTGCATTTTTGTCCGTATTTTGCGACACTATCGAATGATGTAATAATATGGGGTGTGATATATATTTTATGATTTACATTTCCAAAATCATTGGGTTCAATTCACGGCTTGGATTAATGATTTTTCTAAAATCATTAGACACAATACAGTCTTGGTTTGCGTCAAAATCGGCCTGGAGACTCCGTTGAGTATGTTTCAATATTCCACGCCAATTTGGAAAATTCACACTGTATAAATATACCCAATAGCTATAATAGTTGAGTAGCATCATTATTTTAGATATAACTAGCTGACCCGGCAAACGTTGTTTTGCCATAAATTAAAAATTTTGCCTAAAAAAAAAAAAAATTTAGGGTACTACCCCTAACATTTAGGGGGATGAAAAATAGATGTTGGCCGATTCTCATAGATACCGGATAAGCACAAAAAATTTCATCAAAATCGGTCAAGCCGTTTCGGAGGAGTATGGCAACGAAAACTGTGACACGAGAATTTTATATATTAGATTTTCATTTTTTCAACTACAATAATAACCCTTTGTTCCAGTCACATTGGATGACCAAAGAATACATGGCAGACTTAATATACAATAAATTTATATTCACGATACCAATCATATGGGATCTCTGTCTGACATATGGGGTTGATAATGGCAGACATGTGGGGCGGGTGCTCGAGTGTGTGTTTGGGCTGCAGCCGAGGTATGAAGGTGACGCTGTGGCCGCTGTTGCTTTTGTTAAAGAGGTAAGTTAACAGTAAAGATGTCAAATATATGGGACATTTGTCTGACATATGGGGTTGATAACGGAAGACACGTGGGGCGGATGTTGGAGTGTGTGTTTGGGCTGCAGCCGAGGTATGAAGGTGACGCTGTGGCCGCTGTCGCGTTTCTTAAAGAGATATGTACAATGAGTTTATTCACCAAGCATTTGGGACATATAGGGTTAATAAAGTAAAGATACCAATCATATGGGACCTCTGTCTTACATATGGGGTTGATAACGGTAACGGTAGACATGTGGGGCGAGTGCTGGAATGTGTGTTTGGGCTGCAGCCGAGGTATGAATGCGACGCTGTGGCCGCTGTTGCATTTGTTAAAGAGGTAAGTTAAAGTAAAGTAGTAGTAGTAAAGATATCAATTATAATTATGGGACATTTGTCTGACATATGGGGTTGAAAACGGCGGAAATGTGGGGCGGGTGCTGGAGTGTGTGGATGATTTTTTACATTCTGATTTTCCGCTTGTTGTGTTTGCGTTTACAAACTTTCTCCCCGGCCTCTGTATTGTTGAGAACACAGTATTCATGCCAAACCTTTCTGTATCACTAACATTTTAGTCTGAACAGAATCACCCTTATAATTCCGATTCGCCACAGGCCTTCAAATACATAATCCTGCAAGTAAATAAAAACTACGACAGCGAGGAGCCCCCGAATCTTCCAGAAACTTTCAAAGGCTTCAGTGAGATCCGACGTCCGTCCTCCTCGAAGGTGGCGGACAAACTGACCTTCGACTTGTTGAAGGATCTGGTGATCCACCTTCTGGACACCTGTATGACAATGAGGCTCTTCATTGAAGTCTACCCGAAAATTGTGCCCGTATTTAGGAAAACGAATTGTGTTATTAGGTGAGTGGGAATATAGAACTTTTTTCTTTGCATATAGGGTTTTTAGAGATGTCAATAATTTGTTCATATTTTTTTTTTACTTGTTAAAATCATCGAATGAGTCCTCCCACCCAGGGCAGGGCAGGAGGGAACTCAGACTTGTACTGACTAAAATCCACGGTGTCTTGCCCTTTACGTTCCGGAGCCACGGTTACCGGTTAGTCCCGCGACTCCGGCAGGCTTTGGTCCTCTGTCATTGTGCTGACACTCTTTGAGGCGCGAGTGGAACACAACGCGCCGTCGACCCAGATCATTTATGGTAACAGCAAAATAGCCGATTTCTTTGTATTATTATTATTTTATAACACCGAATGGAACACATCTCTAGGGGCTCTGGGGCTCTTAAACATTAGCTGCCTACATACAACTATACCCTCTTTTTCACAAACAATAAAGTCTAATATTCAATGTTAACAGCAAATTCTCTGTTTTAATTTCCAAATTCATCAAATTAGCAATGTCTGAATACAGATTTATACCCTATTCTACTACAAATAAAGTACAATATTGAATGTCAGCAAAAAATCCTGAGCCCTACCCAAAATCTCACCTACAAATTTTGTTTCAGTATAGTTCAGCTCTATGAGTACGGCATCCCTCTCTTATATGAGAAGTTGGAGGAGACGGGGAATCAGAGCAGTGTGACGTACACAGAAGTAGAGGGGTACATCGATACCGCTAGAGCTGAGCTTATCGATATATTTAGAGAAATACTAGCCGCTTATAAGAGTGCTATCTTTAGTGGAGAGTGAGTATGTTGTACTGATTATTTTACCGATTTTTTTAATTCTAAAAAAGATTATTGCTGTCATTTTTCAGGTCAAAATTTCAGTATGTTTCTTCTAGTTCTCTAAACTCCAACCGTTGCAGAGCGACAATAGCGCGGCAGAATTCTTAAAATTCCTTAAAATTTTATATATGCAGCGTATCTCGCGTGATGTCGCGCAAAAGTTGTCTAAATGTGGAAGCAAAACGCCCAAAATTAATATTGTTTCTCAATCAAAATCCGTTTTTCCTTTGATGGCTACTTATGGTCTTAAAGACTTGAATAGGCAAATTCGATCAATGATTGGTTACACACAAATATCGGGATCAAGATTGCGACCGAGAAAGATTATAAATTTTAGGCTTTTTAAGGGTAAATTCAAATCAAATGAGAGAATTTATTATATTTTAAATCATGTACATCTTCTCAAATAATCTTCCCAAGCATTTTTTGAACATATTACGTCTCCTCTCTTACTAATTTATTACTTTTTTTACTAATATTATAAATGCGAAAGTTTGTGAAGATGTATGGATGTTTGTTAATCTTTCATGCAAAAACTACTGAACAGATATTGATGAAATTTGGTACACAGATAGTTTATAACCTGGATTAACATATACGTCGAAGCGTAGACGCATTTCAATCAACTTGGATCAGCGCCATCTATCTCTCATTGGAGGAACTACGTGCTTAGATTTGACAGATAACGTTTAGGAACGTCAAGTTGGATGAACGTAAACTTGGGGATGGTTAGCGTGGAGTAATGGCGACACCGAGCGAATAGTCGAGTTGAATTCGATCGAATCGATTCGGAAGTTTAATCAGCTATTCGACGTTGACAGGTAGTGACGTTAAAAAATAGGTTGGCTAACCTGTGTGGGGTAGGCCACGTCTGCGATGACAGTTGAGTGAAGGATCACTTTGAATCGAGCCGTTGGTCTGAGTAGACGTTCGTTACTCCACGCTAAACTTCCCGCGTTCCTAAATTTTTAATCGAGCCATATCTCGGGTATCCTTGATTATTTTGTATTCGGTGTGCTTTAGCAAGTAATTAAAAGTGTTAACGAAGGTTTTGTGAGTGTTATTTCCGATATCGCGACCCACTGATAACGATTCTCCGTTATATAGGATAGTTTTATCCCGATTTTATTTTACCCTGGATAATTTTCGAGATGAGCCTCTGGCAACAGATACTATATCATAATCTTTCTTCAGAGGCAGTATAGAGACCCACATAGAAGACTACCTAGCCGTGATGATGGACGGCCTCTCGGAGAGGCTGCTCATCAAGGACTACCACTCCTGCTACCCCGTCCACGATGACCTGGAGATGTTACGACAGGCATACCCTGACATGTATCCTTTTCACAAAGAATCTTCTTTGAAAAAACGTCTCTATCTGTTTAACAAAGCGTTAATTAAGAATATCAGAAGAAAATCTGAGAGTAGTCTTAATTGTTGGACCTTTTTTACGTGGTAAAATCATCAAATGAGTCCCCCCACCCAGGGCAGGACGGAAGGGACTGTCAGACTTGTACTGACTAAAATCCACAGTGTCCTTCAATAGCCCTTTACGTTCCGGAGCCACGGTTACCTGATAAGACAGCCCCGAAGCACGAAGCATGTTGAGCACGAAGTCCGAAGTTCGATTCTAAGTCGGGCAAGGTGTGATCGGGGTTTTCTATTAGGAAGTTTTCAGTAGAAGCTTAAAATCTGTAATTGTGCCTCTTTGATGATAATAGGCTCGTCCCATTTTAGAGACTTAAATATATCTGGTGGAATGTGGGTGTACTGTTAAAGTACATCCTCTGTCGAACCCCTCAGGAATCACAGGCGTGATATTATTATTGTTTCCCTGCGTAGAGTTGAAGGGACCGTTAAAAGATCTCCCTGATCCTTCAGTTGCATTCCAGAGCCACGATGTCTTTTTTAATAGTTTCGCGACCCCGGCAGGCGTTTGGCCCTGTGAGCCTCCATCAGTTTGCTGTCATATGAGGGCCCTGTTAAGTTTGCTTACAGCACCTTAACCTCCCCCAAGGTTACTTTTCCCCTGCAACTAAAAGCGAATGTAATATAATAAACCAATTTTCTTTTAAGAAAACCTATCAAAATTAAAACAAATAAAACCTAAACACTAACTCCAGAGACACAGTAAAGACTGACTTCATACTACAAGCGATATACTCTAATTTGGATGAGCCAATCCCAGAGCTCAGCGCCCCGACGTCACACCCACCGGAGATTCTGACCAATGGGCATGCAGACCCCGCCCCCACTCCTACAGACACGGAAATACCCGACCACGTTCGGGAAGAGTCGTTGATTTCCGAAGTGAAGGATATATTGCCACATTTAGGAGACGGGTTCATTTTAAAATGCTTGCAACACTATGGGTTTAATGCGGAGAGAGTTATTAATAGTATATTGGAAGATAATTTAGCGAAGCCATTGAGAGGTGAGTCTGAATATTTTTTTGTATGGTTTATCATTTAATTTTCCGTCACTGTGGATAAAATAGTCGTAATAGTCTGTCATAGACAAGTAGCTGATGCCATTGTAAGAGAGAACCGAGCGTTTTCTAATTAAAGACAGCAGAAGACTATAAACCAGCTTTTTCAACAAGTACCGCCATTCGTATTTATATGAAAGTAGCAAATAATGGAGCGTAATTAAGGAATGAATTTGATAGTCACCTCATTAGGAAATCTTTTTTGTAATTTTTTTCATTGTTTCTATGCTTCTCAAATTCTTGTTAAAATCACTAGCACCCAGTCCCTGTTTTACACAGTTTTTAGACGTTACAAATATCGCGACATCTTTATTTTTAACCGACTTCAAAAAAAGGAGGAGGTTCTCAATTCGTCGGAATCTTTTTTTTTTTTTTTTTTTTTTATGTATGTTCCCCGATTTCTCTAAGACGCCTGGACCGATTTGAAAAATTTTTCTTTTGTTTGAAAGGGTATACTTTCCAATTGGTCCCATGATCATCAGGTCAGGATCTGATGATGGAATCCCAGGGAAATCGAGGGCAACCTTCAAATTTTATAGGCACATAATACCATTTTCATATATTTTCTAAAGCTGTTTAAGTATTTGCATCTGATAATCATCATCTCAGGTAGATGAGCTGATGATGGAAGGTACAACTCCTCAACGGCTTGGAGTAGGAATCGACTGATTTAGTTTGTGTCCGCATATCTCTGGAACTACAAGTCCGATTTAAGTAATTCTTTTTTTGTTGTACTAAGTATTGTTCAACTTACGGAATACTGCAAGTTTCATCAAAATCGGTTCAGTAGTTTTTGAGATAGGGAATTTTATTAGCTTATTGTGCACTTGAGAGAGAATGATTTATTTGACAAGAATTTGAGTTGAATATTTAAACTAAAAAGAGTAAAATAAAAAACTTTTTCAAAAAAAATGTAACCGCCTTCAAAAACAACCACAAAAAAGGGTAAAATAACCTACAAAATAACTTTTCTTTCAGAAGTCGGTGGCAAAAAAACAATGAAATGAAAAAAAACAAAGGCACTGACTTCTGAAAGAAAAGTTATTTTGTAGGTTATTTTACCCTTTTTTGTGGTTGTTTTTGAAGGCGGTTACATTTTTTTTGAAAAAGTTTTTTATTTTTAATTGGCATGAATTTTATGTATAGAATTTTATATATAGTAGATGACACAACTTCTTGTAAGACGTTAGGAATGGATTGAAAAGTTCGACGCTTGTAGGCAAGACCTCGGTGGCTCGGTTGGTAAAAACGTCGGATGTACTAAATCCAGAGGTAACAGGTTGAATTCCTACTCGCCGTCGCATTTTTCTTTCCACAGAAATATACTTAATAAAAAATAGTTCGTTGCGTATTTTTTTTTATCGTGGTAAAATCATCAAATGAGTCCTCCCAGCCCCGGGCAGGGCGGGAGGGACTGTCAGACTTGTACTGACTAAAATCCACGGTGTCCTTCGGTATCCCTTTTGTGTACCGGAGTCGCGGTAGCAATCACACAGACTTTTCTAATATAGATTATAATAAACCAATTTATCCCTACTTTCAGCATTAGACCAATCCCTCCCAATAATCCCCGAGGACCCACTAGACTCAAAGTTCCTAGAGACCGGCATAGCGCGGCTAAACGTGTTCGATGGAGACGAGTTCGACATCATGACGCGAGACGACGTCGACGTCAGCAAGATTCACGTCGGGAAGAGACGGTCTAAGTACAAGGATTTGAAGGATATGCTTGATGATAAGACTGAGGTTAAACAGAGGGTAGATATTTATAGTAAATATAAGTGAGTATATACTTCTATATTACTTCTTTTGTCTGCTTTTTAAATTAATTTATTCAACGAAAATCAATGCAATGCTTATACACCTGGGTCTTAAATAATCAAAGTAATCTTATCTTGGATTTTTGAATTTTTTTAAAGGAAAGTTTTAATTTAATTTCAGGGCATCTAAAATGGCCCCTGTGTTGCTAATATAAATGTTGTTAATTTTTTTCTTCTCTATGGCTTCAGCAATAGAATAAATATTCCGTGTTACGAATTCTATCGCAACTTGTACGAAATTTGTGACATGGAATATTTTATTCTATTGCTCAAATGAGAAAGATCACTTTTAGCATCCCTGTTGTTGCTAAAGTGGTCATTGTAGACCCGCTGCAAATTTTGAGATGGGTCATCCCATCGATAAGGTTTGTCATAATTATAAATGATACAGCCAAAAGCTTCATCGTGATGTCTTGATTTCAAGTTATAATAAACGCGGTCAATAAACAGTTGAACTGTTTAAAGACATCAATAGTCACTCATGATCGTGATAAGCTGGTTGTGATTACGTAATTTATAATATTCTTCCTTTGTTCCAGTTTGGTATGCGACGAAGTAGACATGTACTCGGACGAGTACGACGACACGTACGACTCTGACGGCGTCACACCCACAGCTGACGTGACGGAAGACGTGCGACGACCGTTCGTCACACCAAGAGCTCTCAGACAACACAAGAAGAGAGAGACTGAGGTAACATGCATCCATATAAGGAAATATGACAGCCAATGTAAAAAATCTCAAGAACTACTCGTTCAAATTGAAAAATTCTTCTTGTGTTTGATTGTCTATTTATTGAGGAAGGCTATAGGCTATATAACATCACGCTACAGCTAATAGGAGCCGAACAAAGGGAGTGAAACCACTGGGTGTAATATGGGGTGTCACATTGCTATGGTTTTTCTCTTATGTCATTTTATCTTATCAATATTCTATCTCATTACATTATTACACGTCTGTCATCCAGATGTGACTGGATGACGTCATGTTATGGAACACAGTGAAATAACTTCATGTGAATGCACAAAACTTGTCAAAATAATGTTCCACTCTCTGAAATGTCCAAAGTTAGGTTCAAGTCACACTGAATTGGCAGCGACGCGACGAATAGTTTTAAAAACAAGACGTTATAAACTTTTACAATCGACAAAGTGGAATGAGGACTAATCTGAGCAGTTCCAAAAATGTCCGCTTGGGCAGCGACTCTGGAGACCTGTCAAATTATCAAACTTGTTGTACAAAATTGTTATTGCGATCGTAAGCAATGAGTCTGAAATAAAACAAACGTAATATTGAGTCACAAAGTCACAAATTATTTAATAAAAATCATGACTGCAAAACAACAAGGTTATGTTGAGACAAAATATTAGTTTACCTTTCAATTAGAGCTTCCTTTTTGCCTGTAGATTTTGCATTACGTTACTTTAGTTCTAATTTTAACTCCGCCACAGTCCATGAACCATATTTATCACTCATTTTTTAAATATTACTTTGTTTTTAAGCAAATCACAACGAAAAAAACCAAAATCTCGTTTTGACAGGTCTCCACAGACACTAGCGCTGTCAGTGGGATAAATGACAAACATAGGCCCCATTATGACCCATCATAGGCTTATATTCCTACGGACATTCAAATACAGTTAGGTCCACATTCGAGTAAACATACAGATCCATGGTAACGACTTTGATTTTTGTCAATTTGACAGATTCAAACGATTTATTGTCAAAATGGGTCATGGTTCCACTTTGTCGATTGTACAATGTTAAAAGCGTTTCTCGTCACTTCTTAAGACGGTTCTAATCGGCGCGAAGCTCCACCACGCCTCGTTTATTGTATCAAACGTAAACGTAACGTAACGATATCTTGTAACATTGCACATAAATATTAAAATGTCAAATGACAAACTTTTGCTGTTGCTAATTCAGTGTAGCTTAAGCCGTATGTTATAAAACGCATCAATAAATATATACCATTGCTACAAAAGAAAAAGAAACAGCTTCAAAGATCATTTCTCTTCTTTCAGGAGGAATCAGATGATGAACCGGAACCGGAAGAAGCTCAGCCGAGTAGCAGTCGAACTAGGATGGACTTCTGCGTCAATCCTGAAGAAATGCGTGCGCGCAGGGAGGCTAGCTATCAAGCGAGGAGAGGGCGGGGAGGAGCGAATAGACCCGCGCCAGTTCCTAGGTGAGTTGTTTGGTTATTATTTGGTAGATGACGGTACTTTTGGTAATATATGTAGGGATAGCCCACCGTAAAAAAAAACAAAGTTTTCATCCTTTCTAAGTATAATATGTCTCCTATTAATGTTTCCATCCTAATTAAAGCTATCTAAGGCAAAACAATAAAAAAATGTTTATAAGTTTTCACATTCAAATTCTCAGTTCAGGAACTGAGTGTAAAATGATAATAATGGCATCGCAAGTACATCGTTTTACCGGTTTCACTAGAAAATCACAGAGTATAATTTAAAATTCTGAGATCCTAATCTATAAAGCGAACCAGTCTCAGCTTTAGACCTAGTCCAGACTTTATCTCAGTCGCACTTCATTCGGAAATGAACCTTAATCGCCTACTATTAATGTTCTTATTTGTATGATGACCTTTGTCACAGCAGTTTGTAGGAATGTGCAACTAAACTTTATACTAATAAAGTTTATATTCCGATGAAGGGCAACTTGGTCTAAGTGTTGTTGTCACCTTTCAGTACCAAACTCCCATTAGTTTTAAATCTCTTTCTAGAAACATGGACGTCACAGGCAAACCCAAAGGCCAGGGACAAGAGAAAGAAGTCCTACATAACAGAGATAAGAAAGAGAAGCACAAGTCAGCGCGAGCCAATCACAACCGTCGGTCAGGAGCGCAGTGGAAGAGGAGTCAGGGCATGATGCCTTCTTAGTAACACCCTGTATAGTGTTGGATAGGGAACACTCTTTATAGTGATGAGGGTAGTTGTGGATTATTTTGCTGTTTATCAAGATGTTTTACATTTTGGGGTGATTTTTGAGGTATGAAAAACAATTTTGATACTTTTTTAATATGACAAAGGAAGTTGTAAATTTGAAACGATTTTGATACTTTTTTATAAAAAGGAAGTTATGTTAATTTGACGTCTGTCTGTATAGAGGTTACCGATCATTCTTTTGTATATTTTTTTTGGAATAGCTCAGTTTTTTTATTCAAAACCAAACTTTTTTCAATTTATTCGTACCAATACTAACTCAATTTTCAAGCATTAGATAATATACTGAAGACTGGCAGACTGAAGTTAGATAAAATTGGTAGCTATTTCGAAGATATATGCTAGATAAACAAAGCATTTAAGTATTTCTTTATTGCAAGATTTAAATTCATTATCTCCCTTCCAATTACCGCGCTGGTTAGAAATATATAAAATAAAATGTCACTCTAATTAATAATATTAGTGAATTAGGCAGCGATAAACAGCAAAATAGTCCACAAAAATAATCCCACGACCCCCAAGTCTAAACGACCCCATCAACATTATGGTAATTATAACGTCATAGAAACGATTATCTATGTTTTTAACTGTAGTTAAAATATACAGCAAGGCCTGAAATTTGGCAATCACGGTATAAAACTGTTTTCAATACCAAAAGGTAACGCGAAAATTTATGAAATAGTTTGTAAATATTCTTTAATTTAACAAAAGAAATATACATTAATATTCTGTAATATTAACTCATGTGTTCATAAAACGTATCCATAATAGTAATGAAACCTTTTGTAACGACACTGCAATAAAAATATAGCCTTAAAATCATAAACATAGAGTCTTAATTAGAAAGGCATTGTTACACAGACAATGGATATTTAATAAGGCACTATTCCTATTCCATTGATGCCCGGGTGCAACGTTATTGTATTTTTAAAAAGGACTAATTCTTATTTATAAGCCGGTGCATTGAAGAAAGGAATCTAAAATGGCGGCTTGTACTTGTGTTGACAGAGAGTACAGTCAGCATATAAAATTTCAAGTTAAAGTTTTTTTTTTTCAAATTAAAAATAAACAATACTGGGTCACTATAATTTCTCAAAATTAACAACAAAACCAAACTCAACAACAAACAAACAGATAACAACGGAATAATAACAGAAAACTATTGCAAATATTCGTAAAAAGGATCACTGAGCGCGTCAACACATCAAGACTAATTTTTTTCTGTTTACGCTATGCGCGGGAGTGACTATAGATGGCACTAGTATGCGAGCGAGAGAACACGATAAGCGCCGCCATTTTAGATTCCTTTCTTCAATGAACCGGGTTATTTTAAATAAATCGTTGCTCCACACTACGAATTTCTCTTGTATCGTGGGTCTTGACTTCTCCATAACTATTGGGCTTGTTTGCGTGATTTTTCGGGATTAAAAATTTTTCCAGGGTATTTTTAGAGGAATACACCAAACATCGGTTACTTCCGTGAATCTTAAGCAAATGATCTCTGCATAATCATCTATACCGCATTGGTAAAACAGTGAGAAATCCCTCCTTACATCGGTAAATTATTAAGTTATACGTACTTATTTTACACAATAGGCTATTTGACAAAAAAAAAAAACTTTAGTCCGTCAGTAAGATTATCAAAAAATATTCGCCTCGTATTTTTTCTTTTTGTACGACTGCCAAAATTGACGGAGATACAACGCTTTCAAAATTGGCAATACGTCACAATTTAGTACAATTTCTACTGAATTCTGACGTCACCAGCCCCCACTCTCGAGTTTTGATGCGTTATATCTTGGTAAATGTTCATTGAATTTACAAAAGAAAAAACACGTGTCCGTTATTTCTCAAAACTCTAAATGCCGGACTAATTAGATTTGTGATATATTAATACTGTCAAATAGCCTATTAAATATGAGGTATTTCACATTGGGCATCTGACAAAATGCACGCCGCGCGACGCCTCGCGGCGCAGCGCGGCGCATCTCAACGCTGCAGTGATGCGCTGCGCCTCTCAAGGCCGCACGACGCAGCGCGGCGCAGCGATACGATATCCTATATCATATTTATAATTTTTGTAACAGATTCGTGCGATTTGCAATTTCCAAAATCGTCCTTGCTACCCGTTATTACAGGGGTTGTTTTAAATAGCCACAAAAATAATTCCCCGCGAAAAAAAGTCGAGTTAAACCGGCCTGGGTTTAACTGGACTTTTTTTCGCGGGGAATTATTTCTACAATAATATTATTTTTCTGGAATCATGTGCAAAATGTTGATAAAACTGTGCGCGTTTCGGCCTGTATTGTTAGAATATTATCTATTATTACCGTATTAACGAAAACAACGTGATACAAACATGTGATTAGTTTAAAGTAATGTATAATATTGTGTATGATACTGTAACTTTCTATAAAATATAGTGGTTTTGTTATTTATATTCTGAATGAAGTTGTATTTATTTATTAATGATTTCGTTTTATTTCTAACCATTAAAACTCGAGTTGCGTAACTTGTAATGTAATCCACACGTAGAATTCGTGTTACATTATACGATGAATTACGCGTTGCGCTAGTCTGGACCCGGCTTTAGGGTCAATTTACACCGTGACGCGACGCTGCTCGCACATTCAAATAGAGCGACTCAAAATCTAACTTTATTTACAACACGAAAAGATATACGATTATTCATTTTTAAAGCGTCAACACAGTTGTACAACTACTGCCCGTCGAATAATCTTGTAGATCACAAAAATATTTGTTTCGTCGTGTTATTAGAGCGCCAGTGGATTGGAGATGTTACATAATGTCTAGAAAATAAACTATGAGTCCTGAGAATAGCTGAAGAGAACGGATCGTCCTTGTGTCACATGGCTATGTATGAATCACGATCATTAGTCTAACATTCACTGCCAAACAAAGATCGCGAACCATCATGAATTCCAAAACAAGATTTGTAGCATCTAGAGGCACATGGAATTTACATATCTGTAGTTGATATGATTGTTTAAGCGTTCTATAAATGTGTATAGACCAATTACGAACTTTTGATCTGTTTACACATGTTGGTAGGTAAGCAATTATTATATAAGAAAGAAAGAAATTAATATATTAGAAAGCCAACAACTTAACGCTCGTTCGGAAATTATCACGGAAAGTCATCGTCAAACCCGGATAAGAATGAGATATCCATTTGTTAATCCAGGTTACTTCTCTCTCTGTGCATTCAAATCCATTCAGTGGTTTTTGGCATGCGCACAAACTTTCGCATTTATAATAGCAGTAAGAAGTAAATAGGGGGTTGGATCAAGGGCCTGATTCAGAAGGTACTGACTAAGTCCCATATTACAGAACTAACTGAACGTCGCTCAATACTCAAGCATTCATTAATACTAGATTCGAGTTATTTGATTGGTTGAAACTAGTTTTTGTTAAAGGTTTTATTAAACGACCAAAATAATAGAAATAACTGTTTTTATTTAATAAAACACACGAGTACATTTCTATATGGTAACCACAGCCACAGATCAATGACACCAAAGACAAAGAGAAAGGACATAGATAGTAGACAGGACATGTCACTTACAAAAAACCATAGATATATATAATTGAGTACCTCGTACATTGCCTTTTGGGCTAAAACCATAATACTAACACTCCCCCTTACTCAATTATATAGGTTTTAAAATAATATCACAATCTAGGTACACCTTACATTATATGTATATATTTATATATATATATATGTAATTTTATATATATATGTGCATTATATATATATATATATGTAATTATTAAACTAAACACAGGCTTTTAACAAAATAATTATGTTTACATTTTTGGAGAGGCTTTGTAAGTACATCCGCAATCATTTCTGCTGTGGGTTTATAAACTATTTTAACAAAATTATCATTAATAGCATTTTGAATAAAATGATGACGGATATCAATATGCTTAGTTCTGCGATGACACAAATTATTTTCAACAATTTTATGAGCACTTAAATTATCATTATAAACAGTGATTGCAGGCAAACAGTAACCAAATATATCATTAAAGAAATTATGCAAATATTTACTTTCTTTTACTGCTTCTCCTAAACTATAATATTCAGCTTCAGTACTGGAATATGCTACTGATTGCTGTTTGCGTGCTTCCCAATTAATAAGACATTCTCCATACTTAACTACTAATCCACTAAATGATTTTCTGTCATTGACATCATTGCCCCAATCAGCATCAGCAAATATTTCAAAGTTATTGTTTCCTTTCTTAAACTGCAACCCATAATTAGATGTCCCAGCGAGATACCTCAGTACCCGTTTAGCTGCTTGCCAATGTATCTCAGTGTAACAATTATTATACTGTCCTAACTTGCTACATGCAAATGCAATGTCTGGACGTGAACATACTGACAAATACATAAGTCCACCTATCAACTCCTGATAAGGATATTTGTTATCACATTTATCCGATTTTTCCAACACCACATTCACCTGCATTGGGGTAGAAACAGGTTTACATTGTGTCATACCAAAACGTGTTAACAAATTCTTTACATATTCCTCTTGTGATAATTTCAATACACCATTCTTTCTATCTCTCTCAACTTTCATTCCTAGACAATTCTTAACTTCACCTAATTCCTTTATATCAAAATTTAATTTTAGAGTATGTAACAGTTTCTGTTTCTCAAAGTCATTTGCACTAAAGATAAAAAAGTCATCAACATATAAAGCTATTATTACAGTGCATTCATTATTTATCTTTGAATAAACACATGGTTCACACTTTGACCTTTTATACCCTATTTTATGTAATACTTCATTAACTTTTATATTCCAGCTTCTACTGGCTTGTTTCAACCCATATATGCCCTTTTTTAATAAACAAACTTTATTCTTATCCTTTTCATATCCAGGAGGTTGTTCCATATATATTGTTTCTTCTAATTCCCCATTAAGAAATGCAGTACTAACATCGACATGGTCAATGTCCATGTTTTTATCTACTGCAATTGAAAAAAGTAATCTTAATGTTGAATGACGAACTACAGGTGAAAAAGTTTTATCATAGTCAATACCTTGTACTTGTGTAAATCCTCGAGCAACCAATCTAGCTTTATATCTTTCAAAATTACCAGAAGCATCTCGTTTTTCTTTGTAGACCCATTTACATTGAATAACATTTTTATCTATTGGCCTATCAACTAACTCCCATACTTGCTTTTGTATTAATGAATCATATTCACTATCCATGGCAGATTTCCAATCAAAGTGATATTTAGAAGACATTGCTTCAGCATATGTTTTAGGTTCACTGACCATCATTGAAATATCACTATTATCAAAGTTGCTAACATAGTCATTCAACCATATAGGTGGTTGACGGTTTCGTACAGGTCTTGACAGCTGCTCAGTAGATTCATTTCCAACACAAATATTTTGCTGTATACTATCTATTGAATCATTTTCTAGACTATCACTTATATTTAAAATATTTTGATGATTATCAGAAGTTTCCACTACTACGTCATCTTCATTTAATGAAATACAATCTTGATTGACAATCGGTTCTAAATGAGTATTTTGAGTTTCAACAACATTAGACTCTATAATTTGACTAGGATACAATGAGTTGATCACTTTATGGGAGTCCTTATTAGAGTCAATGCCATGGTCAGAATATAATGGACAAATAATATTTGAATTCTGAGTGATAGAAGAACCACCAGAAATATTTTCTAGAAACACTACATTTCTTGCCTTTATCATTTTTCCAGGCTGTAATGGATCAGCTAATCTATAGCCCTTAGAATGATCACAGTAACCTAACATGATATATGGTTTAGACTTAGCATCAAGCTTATTACGATTTATATCTGGAGTTAATGCATAAACTTGACATCCAAAAACCCTAAGATTACTTAAATCTATTTTGGTACCTGACCACATCTGTTCAGGGGTAGCATTTTTTAAAGCAGCTGTAGGACTTAAATTTTTTAGGTAAACAGCAGTTGATACTGCTTCACCCCAGTAACGCTGATCTAAACCAGAGTCACGAAGCATTGTTCGAGCCTTTTCAATAAGAGTTCGGTTTAAGCGTTCAGATACTCCATTTTGTTGTGGAGAGTAAGGAATAGTAGTTTCATGAATTATGCCATTGGCAGAGAAAAAATCTTTCATCATTTGGTTACAGTACTCAGATCCATTGTCTGTTCTAATGCGTTTAATTTTTAATCCTGTTTGATTTTCCACTAATCTTTTAAATTCAACAAATTTTGAATGAATCTCACTTTGTGACTTAGTCTTAAGTAAATAAATAAAAGATTTCCGAGTAAAATCATCAGTTAATGTCAATATATATTTTGCATTTCCCCATGAAGGAATGGGCATAGGGCCACATAAATCCGAGTGTATTAAATCTAATTTACATGTTGCTCTTCTAGAAACACCATTTGGGAATGTTTTTGTTTTTTGTTTCCCCTCAATGCAAGGAATACATGGTTTTAGAACTTTATCATCAAATGCAATTCCATCGGCAAGGCTATCACGTAATAACAACATACCTTTATAGCTGAGATGTCCTAATCGCTTATGCCATAAATCAATATCATTACAAGATGTTACCAATGAGGTTTCAGATGATTCTGCATCAGCAGTTTTAGGCGTCTTCAAAGATTGCTGATGCTGATTGAGTTTATAGACACCATTGACGTTACAAGCTGAAAAAATACAATTTCCATTAATTTTAATGTTATTTTTAGTATATGCTTTACATTGTTTATCATCAAATACTAATATATAACCTCTCTGAGTTATTTTATTTACAGATAATAAATTAGCAGCAATATCTGGCACATGTACAACATTGGTAATGGTTTTCTTTAAATTATTACTAAGAATAACCTCAACATTGCCAGATCCACAACCGTAAACAGTTTGATTGTTGGCTACAGTGACTGCAGTTTTATTTTTATCTGAATAGTTATGTAGCCAGTCTTTTCGCATTGACATATGTGTTGTACAACCAGAGTCTACCAACCAGTCAGAGCTCCCACATAAACCTGTAAACAATGCAGCAGCTAGCTTCTCTTCACATTCCACCTTTGTAGGGATAACTGAGCCATCACAACTTGTATGTTCACACATTGTAGCTAAACTGTTGGCAGCAGCAGTTTTCTTCAAGTCTGGACACTTAGGTCGAATATGTCCCTCTTTTTGACAATGATGACATCTGATTATCTTCTTTTTGGGTTTCTGCGCTGTCAATGCAGTGTTTTGAGAGGTTAGCTCCGACCTCCTGAAATCCCCACTCATGAGTCTTTGCTTCACCATTTCCGATGTCAGAGAATTTGATTGAGAGCCTTCAATGGCCATTATGAGAGGGTCATAATCATCAGGTAAGCCAATCAAGAGAATTTCTGCTATCTCATTGTCATCAATTTTACAGCCAATTTCACATAACTCTTGCGTTGTAGATATTATCTCTGATATGTACCTTTCCATGGAGTTGAAAGAAGAATAATGGATTCTTGTAAGCTTCCTCTTTAAATATAAGCGCCGGCTGATTCCAGTATTTTCATAAGCCTTTTGTAAAGCAAGCCATGCTTCCTTTGCAGTCTTTGCATTGCGCACATGCGGGTAACATGCTTGA
The DNA here is from genome assembly GCA_950005045.1 of Agrotis exclamationis. Taxonomy (NCBI): domain Eukaryota; kingdom Metazoa; phylum Arthropoda; class Insecta; order Lepidoptera; family Noctuidae; genus Agrotis; species Agrotis exclamationis. Next base: position 2,923,199 of record OX465433.1, on the reverse strand, counting down.
CTAATATTGAGACAGATTTTAGCATACGCTCGCTGACTGTGATCGTCATCAACGTGATCATCATTCACATGTACCCAAAGCCCTGCATCAATGAGCAAAAGCTTCATTTGAAATTTCCATGCTGAATAATTTCGAGCACCTTCTAGTTTCTCAATAGATACCATTTGAGGATGACTGGGATTCATCCGGATTGTCGCTTCACTCGCTTCAGACATAGATTTCGTCAAAGACGGCAAATGTGGCGGCGATGACATTGCATCGAATTAATATAAACTTGTAAATTTTATACCCAACTTTCACTATTGACGTACCTGGGCCCATAACCTGTTAAAGGTTTTATTAAACGACCAAAATAATAGAAATAACTGTTTTTATTTAATAAAACACACGAGTACATTTCTATATGGTAACCACAGCCACAGATCAATGACACCAAAGACAAAGAGAAAGGACATAGATAGTAGACAGGACATGTCACTTACAAAAAACCATAGATATATATAATTGAGTACCTCGTACATTGCCTTTTGGGCTAAAACCATAATACTAACAGTTTTAAGTAAGGTTTGAGTCTTGAGGGACGTTTTGTAATACGGGCTTAAGGCAATCGTGCACCATCATCGTCTGTTGCTGATGGCAGGCCTCAGAAAAGCTAAAACCAACCGTATGCATGTAAATTCGAATAACTAAAATTAAGGCAATAAGTCAACATCACAAATCCCGCAATTACTTGATCCACGTACATTTATGTCTTCATTAACCCCGTGCTTAGTAAATGTGACTGACTCACTGCGTCGTTTATCTGCCAGTCAGACTATGTTTGATGTACGAGTGTTACGAGTAACTAACATCAATGTATACTTGCCGCCAACGAAGTCGGGAAAGATGGAGATCCGTCCCCTTGCATAAAGATACATTGGCGAGGTCAAACATTGTAGGAAACACTTTATGAAGATATTAAGCTGAGACATGTTTCTGCTGTGATGTTTATCCTGGATGAATTTTTATCTAAGCATCCAACACATCATCGCATATCAGTTATCATCAAGCGAGACAGTACCTACATTGCTTACGAAAATAGCGGCGGTAGCAGTACGTTGCGGTTTTTCATACACATAAACCTAGACCCAAAACAAATAGGTACTTGCTTCTAGATCATGCAAATATTTTTGTTCCGGGCAGGAATCGAAACAGCGACACGCAGAGCAGTCAATCGCTCTGCAAATGCGCGAACTGGACCGTCAAAGTTAGAATTCATCGGTGAAATTCTTGGAAAAGTCTTTCTTAGCTTGAAAACCATTAAGAAAACCAAATGAAAACGTTAACATAGCATGAATGGTGACATCCTCTTAATAAACCCATGAATTTTTACACGCACGTCTCAACGTCGCAAGAAAAAGTCTACTGTCATGCTGTCATGTTTCTTTTTTGTAATATTTCTTTAAAGAACCTTTGTTATATAGTTGCAAATAAAATGCATGAAAGGAGAGGCGATTATAAACTGTCGGCGGTGAATAGCGGAGGTTGAATCGCGCGCGTGTCCGGAATAGCAATATCTCATCTTTGTGATACGCTTGCGGCGCTCAGGCTGAGATAAAGTGACGAGCGGAGCGGAGCATGAAGCGATTTTATTTTGAATTTGTGAAAAAAGAAATGTAGAGTCGGAAGTACGTTTGACGAGGGGCTAGTGTCTATATCATTATCTACATCAAATTGCGTAAAAAAAAATGTAGTAGGTTTGAATCTGTTTGAACTGCGCTTGGCGTACATGCTAATAAAATAATAAATGCATAATAATTGGCTGCAAAAGTTATAGAAAACTCACCTGTTATGGTTTAATAATTATCCATCCATGACTTCTGGAGCTACGTTACTTGCATTTCCCCTCAATAGCCAACAGTGTGACCAACCACAGAACACATATTATGTCCAAGGAGGCAAGGATCCAGCTGCCAATCTATTCACAAAATAATCGCTATTCCACAACAAAATACATCACAATCGGCACTAAGCTGTGAACCTTACCACAAAGCGTTGCCGCGCTCGTAAAACCGTCGTAAGCGCAGGCCTACCTCCGCGATGTCTTCATGCAGCCACATAAAATTCGATGCGCCGACGACCCTGGTGCGCAAGACATCGAGGTACCGTAGCCAATAATGATTCATAGCTTGTATACGGGAAGAATGAAATTTTTCTTGATTGTCTTCGCTGCAGATTCTCAACGATACAAAGAAATCTAAATAGTAGGTATAGTCTCCCTGTGGGGCTATTGCGTATCTCTGTTGACAGTTCAAATGATGATTACTTGCTCTGGTGACCATCAAATAGCTGTCAAAAGGTAAATTTCGTATTGGCTTTTGCATTTGCAATGAAACTAATAAATGTAAATGTTCTCTAAAATCAACTATTCTAACGCTCTTGAGGCACTCCTCAAATTAGCCTCTTAACAGTCGATAAAATAATAGAGGTGTCAAGCCATCCAGGTTCAGTTGACAATTGCTAGTCAGTGACTATCAAGTTAGCCAATAGCCCTGTTGACTGATTTCGGCTACGGTGGCCAATGTCAACGAAGATTAGCCGTCTGCGCGGGACAAAGTGCACAAGTGTGTGCGCAGGAACGGTGCACTCTCTATTCGCTATTCCTCTACTCTTTTAGTTCGACGGTGGGACGGCAATCCGACACGACCGGAGAGAGCTCAGGCGAAGGGCCAACGGCTTGACGTGCTTTCCGAAGCACGGGGGTACCTATACCGCCAACTTCCAAACTCCGGACTGCTAGTCATGAGAAATTGTTCTAGAAAAACCCAATAGTAGTACGTTTTGACCGACCCAGGAATCGAACCCAGGACCCCACACTCTGCAGTCACGCTTGCCTAATCTCGGGATCTACTGGTTCGAAGTCAAAAAGACCATAATGGAATGCCGCATACACACCGAGCCAATGAAGGCCAATGAATGGGTATTGCTGGCCTACGTTGGTCCTGTATGCTGTACACCAACGATCGTTTGTTGGCCCGTTGTGAACGCGACATTAAACGAACTTCTAACCTTCGTTCACCCACAGCTATTCTTGTCGGCACGTTTAACTGAAGTTGTGTTAAAGTAATGATCATTATAAAGGCTTTTAATGTCCTCAGAGTTTAACCGCTACAATTAAAAGCTTTGGCGGTATGATAGTGCAATCAACATGGAGCTATTGATGAATGCCGCCTGACTAGTTAAGTGCGTTGTTTTAATAGGTTTCTGCACAACGAAGTTTGTATAGCTTCTGTCTTCCCATTGTTCTTAAAGTTAGACATTGGCCCCTTACACTAGCATTTTTTCTTCTATGTGAGTGCAGCAACTGGCAACAACGCATGTAAGCCCCGAAGGATTGGTAGAGGTGTATACTTACTAATTCATCCGTATTTAAGTAACCTACGATTTAAAGTAACATGAAATAGGGGGTGACCCTATGGTAATTGCTTGCAACGAGGCACAAAGCCGCTACGTCGAAGAGCATATTTTAAGCCTCCTGCAGACACACGCGATTAATCGCGCTGCGACAACGAGCCAAGCTAATTTCCACTCTAAAAATACTGCGAATGGACCGCGACATGTCGCCCCGCGCGATTAATCGCGTGTGTCTGCAGGAGGCTTTAGAGTTCAGCGATGAGATTCCTTATAGATAATAGCATTTTTCTTTTTATCGTGGTAAAATCATCAAATTAATAAGTCCACCCACCCAGGGCAGAGCGGGTGGGACTGTCAGACTTGTACTGACTAAAATCCACGGTGTCTTTCAATAGCCCTTTACGTTCTGGGGTCACGGTAAATAATGAGTCCCGCGACCCCGGCAGGCTTTGCCCCTCTAAACGGGGGCCCCGTCATAATGCTGACACTCTTTGAGGCGCGCGTGGAACACAACGCGCCGTCGAACCGGGCATGGTCCATGGTCGGACAGCAAGTCGCCCATTACTCGCCGCCCACATGCCCGCGCCTACGGTGGCCGGAGATCGTTTGCCGTGGGGTGCCGTGGGCGTCGTCTATCACTGCGGCTGGGGTGAAGAGAGGACGCTGTTCTCTCCCTCACGCGAGCTGCCTCCTCCTTCGCGAGCATGACTGCTTCGCAGAAGGAGGCGATAAATAACATACTTGAAGAAAATTTAACACCGATTGATCATCAAAGAACCTGTCTTCATAACTTGACCACCTTAAGCTCCAATGCATAATTCATTCCACATCAAACATACGTGTAATAAAATAAATAAAATACATGAATGTCGCTATAATGACAGGGCTCGAGCCCCAGCGCGGCCCGTTTTATTATATTACCTGTAATAGGGGGCATTAGGGCGGGGCGGAAGGATTTAATAAGTGAGCGGCGCGCGCACGGCAAAATTGCGATGGTCGATGCGTACGCGCATCGCTCCGGGCGGTGATAGGGATGGGAAGGAGTGTTTATCGTTTATCGATATCGAGTTTTAGTGGAAAATATTATTGTTTTTGAGTTGGTATTTGCAATTAATGCATCAACATAAGCAATAGCTCATTGCAGAGGGCCGATGTTCGATGAAACAAGGTTTCTAAATTGGAGATCGCTTATCGACATTTGGAAGGTGGTGTCGCGACTTGGGGCTCTTGGGAGAGGCCTATGTTCAGCCGAGGACTATGCAATACCTGGATTGAATTCACCTTTTCCGAGTGCTAGACATGACATGAATCGGTAGACATTGATAGGTGGGTTGACAGACTTTTCACAATAATTATAAAAATCTCAGTCGCTGGTTCGAATGCTTCAGAACAAAGAAAAATGAATAGTAACCACACATACATAAACTCACACCTTCTCATATGGCAGAAAGTACTAGAGCGCTACCTGTTACGATCCTTACAAATACCGGCATGGATCTTGAGCGCTGACCTTCACCTGCGCAGAAGTGAGTTATTAAGTCCCTTTGGTAGATGAAGTGAGGAACGGGGGCGGGGAAAGTGTAGTGATTGGCCCGCGTAGCGTGCCGTAGCGCATCGCGTCATAGCCGCCACTCGGGATTCGTTCTTTTGTGCGTTTTATTTGTTTTACTGTGCGTTTCATTTGTCGATAAGTGTACGATACGCAAAGCGATCCCCACTCTTACGCCGAGCGCTCAAGATCCGTGTCGGTATTTGTACATCCTCCTTTCACCTCATCCACATTCATATATCTGCTCATACAAGTACGTTAGTACGCCGATTGCGAGTACTACGCACCCAGCGTTTCTGAAGCACTTCACCAATAAGGTCAGTGTTGTGTGTACCTTATGTACATTAAAATATAATTCAAATCCAATTCCAAAAAATAAAAATACGGCTGTACATGTTTTTTCCGAAATTCTGCATAAATATTGGCTTATCGACAAGTGGGTTTCTCAACAACACAGCATCCCACCTCTACTGGCGTCGTGTGTAATTTATTTCCCATTCAGTGTACTTGCGTCGATTATTATTATTGTTCGTCGAACTGCGCAGGCGCACGATATTTTACATTGTAGCAATATGTCGCTCTCCACAGGACCTATACGTTTATTGTTTCATACAAATTGGTGGTGGGAAGTTTTGTATATTTTGAGTTTTTAACAGTCTTAGCTAGAATTGAAAACAGGTTTTAAGGGTTGTGAAAAAGGGGTTCTTTACGCCCAATCGAATATCATTTGATCGACTACTAAACGTTGAAGTTCTAAATACTCGAACGCTCATAATATCGAATGGTTAATAAATCGAATACAGTTTCTATTTTCCCACGTTTTTTTTTCCTTTCGTACATTATTTTTAATTGTGTAGGTAGAAGCTGTAAGAAGGTGAAGAGAAGCCAGAAAATCTGACAACCAGTCTTATCAAGGGGAATTGGTATTGTGGAAGTCTCTGCATGTAAAATATTGATATTCAGGTAACTGCTTCTATTAAGTTTGGAAGCCGAATTGGAAGTTGGCGAAATGGCCTGGCATGTAATTATGATGACGTGAAATTCATAATAATTATATACACCGTGACTTTTTAGTCGTCTTACAACGGCAGCCCAGTTCATGTATTCAATGACTAGAATACGTTTATAATAAAAAAAATAGGTATTTAAGATATTTGAAATATTTATAAATAAAATTTTAATTCGTTGTTATGACGCAAGGCGTAATTAGAAACACCCTTGTCTCATAGAAAATGGAGATGGAATGATCTGCCCGACTATTGCGCTGGGTAGGTATACTCTATAGCTTGATACGTAAACATTTTAACAGGGTGTTTCATATTTCTAATGGACCTATTTATTAATAATAAAAAAATATTATTAACGATAAAAAAAAAAACTCGCCTAGAGGTATTGTAAGACGACTAAAAAGTCACGGTGTAGGTATATCTCGGTTTTGGCTGATGCTATAAAAACTATCGGTATGTAATAGGAAGGGAATATACTTGGAAAACCAACGGATATTCTATCAGGGGAACGGATATTTCGAAATTTAAAATTAAAAAAAAAAAACCCAAAAATTGACTCATCAAAAATTCTTTTTTTTCTAGGAATCTAAAACAGAATCCGTCCAATCATTACGTCAAATCTTGTGTGGCCGTTCTATTTCACGGGATTTTTAACTGAGAAAGACAGAGATATTACCAGGGACTAGTGAGAAAAGGATAGTTATCTTTGTAGGGCAGGAAATGAGACATCAAAAGCCCTCGCCATTGACCGCGCCAATTAGATAGGGCTCAGTGATGTGAAACATGTCGGAACACTTCTTGGAACTTCAGAAGATTATTTTGATGATGTAATTGTTGGGAGACGGACATTTTTGTGGTATTGCGAAACTAACGGGGAACTGAGACGCCTTAAGTTGATTTCGGGACGGAAATGACAAAATGGCAAGGAGCAACTTTGTAACTATTTTCCAAAAAAATCTAGAACTTAACGCCTTTAATAACTGTAGGGCTAGGCAGGGTCGTAGGACTGACTATATAGGTAACCGTGACCCTGGAACGTAATGATGATGCGATCCGACCGATTTCGGCCAGGGATTGCTTCAGCTTCACTGTAGCTGTCGTTCATGTGCTCGCTTATGGCTTTTGGAACGTAAAGGGCTACCGGCTATTGAAGGAACATCGATGGCACATTTAGTGCCATGTATTGGAAATGAGCCTGAGAAAATAATCTCAAAATCTCTGAGCTACCTATAGCGTTGCCAGGCGTCCGGATAAAGCCGGACACAGTCTGGCTTTTCGGTTGCGTGTCCGGCCAAATTAGACCGCGTCCGGCCTGTCCGGCTTTTGTTAGGCTTTTTAGTTTCATATTTTTTTATTAGTTATGATTTGGTTTCCTCTCCGCCCACCTCACCTTATGTGGCTAGCGCAAGCGAGTGACTAGCACGCTCGCGCTAGCCGCGCTCGCTTTCGTCTTTGCACGGCGAGAGGAACCGTTTAGTTGAACCGGACCTTCTTTAGTTTAAAAAAAAATGGTTGTGTTTTATTAGGACAAAAAGTTAAGGGTGTCCTTCACTTAAATGTCCGGCTAAATTGACTGGTCTGTCCGGCTTTTCGGTTTAAAGACCTGGCAACCCTAGCTACCTAGCATAGCACTGCAGAGCACTATTCAGAGAGCTTTGGAGATACCCAATAACTCTGTGATCTGGGGATCAAACTCCAATCTACCTGTTGATCAGTATAATAGCACATGTGACAAATAAACTAATAGGGACAAGTTACTGATATCGCTAATTACTTAATTAGGGTATTTGACTGAAAAAAAGTACTTAGTCAGCAAAAAAAAAAACAAAATTGACGAAGGAACAACACTTTTAAAATTGGCAATACGTCACAAACAAGTATAACTTTTTCTTGTTTCTGACATCAAGCGAGCCCCCTTTATCAAAGATTCGTTTCGTCTTTGTAAAAAATCATTAATATAACAAAAGAAAAATTACGTCTCCATTATTGTTCAAAGTTCAAAACTCACTGAAGGACTAAATTACATTAATTTGTATTTTTTTTAAACCTTGCCCCACACTAGGAATTTCTCCTGTACCGTAGTACGTTTACAAACATATAAACTCACATACACAAACACCCAGACCCGGAACAACTACTTGCAGATCATACAAATATTTGTTCCGTGCGGAATCGAAACCGCGACACGTTGCCCAGTAGTCGATCGCACAGCAGTTGCGCTTACCGTGTCGTCCAATAATTGATGGTGTCAACATGCCTTTGGCCGCATCATCATCATCATCAGCCTATAATGTTCCCACTGCTGGGACACAGGCCTCCTCTCTGTGAGAGGGAGTGGACCATTATCCACAACGCGGGCCCAGTGCGGGTTGGTGGATGTCACATGTCTTCGAATTTTTGGTTCTTGGACATGCGGTATATGAATCCCACACCAATTTCGCACTCCAAAAATTCTCAAGCCCTCTCGACCCAATTGAGCGACTGGTAATCCTATCCGGTCATCATATCCCAGGTCCTAATGTCAATTGTCGTCTGGCGCGCCGTCTGCTGCTCTATAATTATACAATCAAGAGTTATTGCGCTCTGCCCAATAGATAGGGTCAGGCAATTGTGTACAGTAGCCATAAGTTCCAAGCATCAACATCTGCCTTGTCATAATTATGTTGGAGTTGACTTCCATACTATAAAGATGCAGGCATGGCGTGGCGCAGACCAGAGGGTCTAAAAAAACTTTTTCAAAGGGTAAAATAAAACGTTCTTTATTATACCCTTTTTTAACCGACTTCAAAAAAAAAGTAGGTTCTCAGTTCGACCTGTATGTATGTATGTATGTATGTATGTTTGTCCGCGATTATCTCGCGTTTGGCTGAACCGATTTTGATGCGGTTTTCAGGAAAGTGTTCATTACATCCTGGAGAAGGTTTTAGTATATAACACTAATGGATATCCCGTGACGTTGCCCGCGTGGATCCGTTTTTAGGGTTCCGTAGCCAAATGGCAAAAACGGAACCCTTATAGATTCGTCATGTCTGTCTGTCTGTCTGTCTGTCTGTCTGTCTGTCTGTCTGTCCGTGTATGTCACAGCCACTTTTTGTCGAAAGTATAAGAGCTATCCTGTTGAAACTTGGTAGAAAGATGTATCATGTGAACCGCATTAGGATTTTCACACAAAAATCAAAACAAAACAAATTTTGGGGGTGCCCCCCATACTTAGAATTGAAACTCAAAAAAAATTTTTTCACCAAACCCATACGTGTGGGGTATCTATGAATAGGTCTTTAAAAATGACATTGAAGTTACTAGCATCATTTTTTTCTAAACTGAACAGTTTGCGCGAGAGACGCTTCCAAAGTGGTAAAAAGTGTGTCCCCCCCCCCCCCCGTAACTTCTAAAATAAGAGAATGATAAAACTAAAAAAAATATATAATGTAGACCTCAACCAAAACTACCAACGAAAATTGGTTTGGATGAGATACAGTTAGCAGTTTTTGAGATATAGTACATTTTCAAAAACCGCAAATATAACTTTGCCATTCATACAAATACTATGAAAAACAAAGTTATTTTTATTGTTTGTGTATATTACTTACTAATCTCAATATAATTATATCTCTAATCTATGCTTGCTGCTACGGAACCCTTCATGGGCGAGTCCAACTCGCTCTTGGCCGGTTTTTGCTTACTTGGGTTGTAGATTTTTAGAGACGATTGCAAGTTTGTACGCGATTATCTCGCGGTGGCTGGACCGATTTTGATGCGGTTTTCAGAAAAGTGTTCGTTACATTCTGAGGAAGGTTTTAGTATATAACAATAATGGATATCTCGTGAAGTTGCCCGCATAGATCCGTTTTTGTTGCTTACTAGGATTGTAGGTTTTCAAAGACGCCGATTATATGAAGATTTTTGTTGAATATCTAAACTAAAAAGGGGAAAATAAAAACTTTTTGAAAAAAAGGGAACCGACTTCAAAACCAAACACAAAAAAAGTGTTAAATAACTTTTCTTTCGGAAGTCGGTGGCCATAGCCAATGAAATAAAAAACAAAGCCACCGACTTCCGAAAGAAAAGTTATTTAACACTTTTTTTGTGTTTGGTTTTGAAGTCGGTTCCCTTTTTTTCAAAAAGTTTTTATTAGTTCAAATATTTAGCGGCTTTTGTGGCTTGTCGAAAACCTAATTTTCTTACACGTGTTCTAGAATTTTGTAATCTTTGTCTTATTTGTCTACTTGGACGATGTTATTACTGATCGTAGTAACATAGTCCACGTACCATCATCATCAGCCTATGTTCCCACTGCTGGGACACAGGCCTCCTCTCTGTGAGAGGGAGCAGGCCGTAATCTACCACGCGGGCCCAGTGCGGATTGGTAGATGTCACATGTCTTCGAATTTTTGGTTCTAGGACATGCCGGTTTCCTCACGATGTTTTCCTTCACCGTTTTGAGAGCAGTGGTGTTGAAATCAATTACACAAAGTTATGCGCCTGACTGGGTTCGAACCCACGACCTATAACTCGTAAGTCGAGGCCGATACCACTGGGCCACCACTGCTCTACTAGTCCACGTACACAATAAGCGAAAATGCGCCTATGATTAAAAAGTACTGAACCATAGTAAATAGAATTTTAATTTTTGTTGATTCTTCAAAAACTTCTCGTCCAATTTCGATAAACTTTTACATATTTACGTAGATATTAGTGCTGGAGACTGTACTGCATAGGAACTTACTGTTTTATTACTAACATAAATCTATTAGATGTGGCAGTTGTGAGAATTTTGCTGAGAACGAGATAAAGGAAATGTTGGCCTGGGTCATCGAATTCTGTTTGTTGACTTTACGATTTAGTCATATAGAGAAATAAGCCTAGTCCGTCTTATAATGGACTATGGAGTACCGTTTGAATAAATATGAAATTAAATTATTCAAAATCAAAAAGTTTATTCAAATTAGACTATCTATTAAGAACCCCAATACCACCTGTCCTTGAAGACACTAAATTATTAGTGTATCCATTTCAGCCATATTGCGATCCACTGCTAGCGCCACTACCAGCCACTGTTTTCACATCTGTTCAATTGGTGTTTAGCTTTGGCTCGGTTTCCGCATAGGCCGAGCGATTGAATGCTGCCTGAGTGTCGCGGGTGCGATTCCCGCACGGAACATTTTTTCAACACATTTGCTCGAAAAATGCATTTACAAAGCCTGTATACGTTGTTCGAAAGTTAAAAATTACGCACCATACAACGAAACGTGCGGTAAAATAGGTACTCTCACCTAAGTACCTATTTTACGGCATACCCCGTTGTATAGCACCGTGCGTTTTCTGTACGGTTTTTTTTTAATTTCCATAAAAAAAATATAAGAATTCCACCAAAGAGTTTCACATTATTAGAATAAACAACCTGATTGGTCGAACCTCCTTGGAAGCGCTTTTGCTCAATACCTTGTCTCAATTTTAATACTAAAAAGTAAATGAGACGAAAGATGTAGTTCTAATTTTCACCAAGTGCATGTGGCGCCATTTGCAAATTCGCGCCATTTTCATATTAGAAACTTCAAAAATTGTTGCGACTTTCCCACTGTTAAATAAAGTTTGTTTAATTACATATTGTACTGTTTTCTCGCAAAGTGTTGAAAAACATTGTATGACACACGTGCAGAAATTGGTATTTACAAACTCGTGACTATTTGTTTTTACATTCGTCTACTTGTTTGTAAAAACCAACTTACCGCACTAGCATCATAAATAACAATATATCATTGGGACAATCCCACCGCACTATTCCCAAACCACTGCAACTCCTGAAAGCCAGATTTAACAGAGGCAACCACCAGAAAAGCGCAGAGACAATGAAGCTCGACGTGTCCCGGAGAATGAATTTACCTGTCTTGGACCCTCAACGAAAAGCAGAAAAGAATAGCGGAGGAGTAGGAAAATACGTACATATTTTCACTTCCAAATATGTATTTGTATTAACTATAAGTACCTAGTAAGAAAGTGTTCCGGGTCTGGGTGTTTGTGAATATGAGTTTAAATGTTTATAAACGCACCCACGATACAAAACAAAGTCCTAGTTGAGAGCAACGTTATTTTATAAAAAAAATGTTTTTGTTAATCAGGCTAATTATTCCAAGCTGGGAAATCTGATGATGATCTTATCAACTAACCGTGACCATGGAACAAAGGGCTATTGAAGGATTTCAGTCAGTAAAAGCATGACAGCCCCGCCCGTCCCGCCCTGGGAGAAGTCATTTGGTAATTTAACCACGATATAAAAAGCTCGCAAATCTAAATAAGCTCTTGTTACTTCTAGCGACACCCCAATTCAACCCTCATAACAAGCAGCTGAGGTGTCCGAGTGGTTAAGGAGTTGGACTCGAAATCCAATGGGTTCTACCCGCGCAGGTTCGAATCCTGTCCTCAGCGAACTTTAGTTTTGCGAATTCTGTGTCGTTTTGGATTTTGTGTGCAAGGTTCAATATTGTTCTTCCTGGGACTTGTAGCAAATATTTTTTAATCGATCGTTAATTGATCATTTAATCATGCGAAATAGCTCGGTTGGTGTGGACGTGTCTCGGGCGAGGCAAGTAACAGCGCTGCCGCGGTCGAGCGACCGAGCGCCCGAGCCATCCAGTGTTGGCTTTTGTTTTGCTCGCTTAAATTGTTTAGTGTCTCGGTCGAAAAACAATAGACGCGTCCACACAGAGTGAGCAGCCTCGCTTGTCAGTTTCCTCGCGCAGCGAATGCCTCGCGAGGCTGCTCGCTTTGTGTGGACGCACCTATTGACGCGTGCCTGTGCACGAACCTCTATGGATTTGTATTGCGATAGTCACGTAAGATATCAAAGTCGTAAGGTATCAGAGACTGGCGTCGCGTTGTGTACGAAGGAGCTTTGACCAAAGAAAAAGCCAGACTTCTGATCAGTTACATCTGAAAGCCATAATCAACAGTGGCGACCACCAGAAAAGCGAGACAATGAAGCTCGACGTGTCCCGGAGAATGAATTTACCTTTCCTGGATCCTATAAATCCTGGAATAGTGGAGGAGTAGGAAAAATACATTTCCACTTTCCTCCATTTCCCACTATTTACTATCAATGAAATGAAATGATGTTTATTTTTGCAAGTAGGTTATATGAACACTTTTACACGTCTTTTCATAAAACTAGGAGGGGCCGGTGTTTCGTACCTGACTACTCTGAGAAGAAACATCCGAAACAAACTCAGAGGTCACAGTCTCTTTTAAAGTCCAGACATCATAAAATTAAAACAGGTTATACGAGCACCATGCAGGTTAATGTTTGAAATGGTCTTTAGAAGAAAGAACCACACACCGTTTAAAGGCCCTCGGTTAATAGGATGTATCACCATTGAATATCACCATTCACACATGTTGCTATCAGATAATTCCCAGCGATTAACGTTGACCCCACGACTGGCTGGCTATCGACCAGCTGTCCGGCACGTAGCCCATAGCCCGCACTGCGTGTACAGTACTCCCGTCCGACGGACTAGGCAATAATTTAGGATGATTATCCTAACTGTTGAGGCTAGGGTTGGCTCGCTTTGGGAAATGTGTGGCTAAACCATATTCATTTATTTGCATTCCACAAAGTACAAAGATGTTACAAAGAGATTAGAGCTGAGATCCGTTGTAGACCCTGTCGTGGCACAGCAAAATAGTCAGATATACAATATCTATTACCTACAGCTAAGTACTACTTATAGTTAAAGTTCGTACTAAAATTATCTAATATATATAAAAATCAATGCCACTTTTCGTTGTAATGTTATAACTCAAGAACGGGCTCACCTATCCAAATTAAATGTTTAGGCTTTGTTAGAACTATTTAATAGATGCTTTATGTGAAGTTTGAACAAAATCGGACGAACGGTTCTTACTATACCCGTGCGAAGCTGGGACGGGCCACTAGTCAACTATAAATCGAAACTAAATTAAACATTTGCAAAGGAAAAAGTAATAGTAACAGTAACATAAATATAATTCTGTTATTATAAAATGGTTTAGACCACGTTCAACCCCTATCAAATCCAAACACCTAAATTCGGTAGATTGTTTTTGGACAGACAGAGGCTAGCCTCATTTTGGTGTATAACAGCCGAACTCTTTAATTAAAGGATAACTAATTGAATCATCAAGTAGAAATCATGCTGAGCACAAAATTCAAGGGCCCTTTTTTATTCGTTTTTAAAATCATCAAATGAGTCCTCTCACTCAGGGTCGAACGTGAGGTACTGTCAGACTTGTACTGACCTAAATCCACGGCGATCCTTCAATAGGCCTTTACGTTACGGGGTCACACGAAAAAACAGTCGTTTTTTTTTAAATTTTATAAAACAAACTGTTCAAATTGTTTAAAACAAGTGTTTTTTTTTTATTTCGGTAATTTTTTCAAATTACTCGTAATTCGACTATGTGTCGACGTCATAATTTATAAATAAATTATATGTTTCATTTCAAGACTAGATCTTTTCAAATTCGCTGTTTGTAATAAAATATTTACAAAAAAATATCAATGAAAAAAAAACATCTACTGTTTTTTTTCTAATGTTTTGTAGTATTATTTCATTACAATGCCACTAAAAGTTAAAAAAATGTGACATAGCAGGGGCATACACTCAAATTAATTAATGTCAAGCTATTAAGACCCCTGAATATTAATTTATTTTCATTTTACAGGCATTCATCCGTCATGAAAGTAGTTAAAACGTGTAATAAAAAACACTGTTTAATTTCCAACTGTTTTAAACACTGTTTAAAACAGGTTTTTTAAAACAACTTGTTTTAAACATGCCAACCCTGATCTTGACTCCATCGCATTATTTCCAGACCTCAGCTAGTCCTGAAATCCAAAATCAACTGTAGCGACCACCCAGATTAGCTAAGACGATAAAGCTCGATGAGGTTTCGGAGAATGAATTTAACCGTCCTCTGTTTTGGTATGGACATGTCATGAGGAGGGGTGAGACTCATGTGACTAAGAGAGTGATGAGTATGAATGTTGATGGATGGAGAGGAAGAGGAACGCCAAAGAAAAGATGGATGGATTGTCTAAGAAATGATATGAACAAAAAAGGAGTAAATGATTCTGTGACGTCTGATGGGAGAGAATGGATCTCAAAACTGTGCAGCCCTAAGCGAGCTACCACCGATCGTCTTTATCCGCAACGGTCCGCACTTGACCGTCCGTACATTAGGGTAATTACGAACACGCGCGAACAATATCTCACCGGCTACGGCTCTCCGTTACGTCTGTTTAATGTTAAGCTGTCTTGTTTAATGTGGAAGGTTATGCATGAGAGATGGGAGACGTTAGTCTTGCAGTTTACATCTGGTGGGAGAAACCGGGCATAGTTGGACAGTTGGTAATCTTTGCTAACAAGCTCTTTAACTAGGTTGAATAACCGTTTGAAATGCTATGAATGTTTAATATCGTCCGAGAAAACAATAAGCGAAAAATGCTCCTAAAATAAAAAGTACTGAACCAAGGTGAAAGAAGTTTTAATAAAATCAAATGACAGGTATACTGCATCTAACAAAAAAGGAATAATCAAAATCGGTTTACCTAGTCGAAAGTCAACAAAAAGCAACGTTGGAGGCAACATCGCAAGATTTCGGAGGCCAAAGCCTGCCGGGGTCGCGGGACTTATCTCATTACCGTGACCCCGGAACATAAAGGGCTATTGAAGGACACCGTGGATTTTAGTCAGTACAAGTCTGACAGTTCCTCCCGCCCTGCCCGGGGTGGGAGGACTCATTTGATGATTTTACCACGATAAAAAAAAAAAAAACATCGCAAGATTTTTAAATAAAGTGGAATGAGAGATTCGATCTCGCTGACCATGGTTGTCACGGCAAGCGTCTAAATGACGCTGGTTCGAATCCAGATCTATGAGACGCTATTGATGAATAAAAAGACTGAACTACCCTTTCCATTCATCAATATCGTCGTCGTAATCCTTAAATTAACTTCCTACTCGACCACTATTTCTACCATACTCATCCTTTACAAGAATTGCTTCATTATAACAGCGATTGGCTACACAGAAAACAAAACACAATTCACTGACCACCAGAGAGCCGCTATTAGCACTGCCATTTATGACGATTTAGCTATCGTCTTCGAAGTCAAGTTATTACTGCAACTTTAGCTATTTTATTACGAAACACAGATCGAATACGGTATATAATTACTCTGCTGCGGGCAATACTGCCGCGGTATTGCCAGCTCAATAAATTGCACTCGACATGGGGTCCTGTTGAGTCGAGTAGGTACTGGTCGAAGAAACATTGCGTTTGGTTTCATTATTTTGTTATTTGGCTTTTATTGTGGTTGCATTTTGTTGAGGTGCTTCGGTGGTCCTTGGATTTCAGCCTTCTGAAGCGGATAAAGATAAACTCTCTAGCTTATGAAAGCTTGAGGTAATGGTTTTAAAAATAAAAATAATGTCAATAGGGATGTTAGTAGGTCTTCTTGGGGGAACTATGATGCTTCATAAATTATTATCGCGACTGAGTTTTTCGCGATATGAGAACAAGAAGTAGGCACCAGGTTGTACTCTCGTTAAGTCGTGTCAGTAATTGTTTTAGGTCACGAATTCACGAGGAGATGGTCACGAGTCCACGTCACTTCCGCGTGGTCCCGCGAGCTCCAGGGAACTAACTTGAGGACTAATTAATCTTTATGAGTCTGCTAAAGTCTGCTCTCAGTTGATGGGTTTTTGGATTTCTGTTTTTATTGACAATACTTCGCTTCAGAGGAATCAGCATGTTACCTATTATACCATTTATTTGTTTGTTTTTTCTTGGCTTTCTTTCATTCAAATGTATTCAACAAAGCCAAGATTATCTAGATGTTTAGGAAAAATGTTGTGACACAATACCATCTAAAAATTTAGCGTTGACTTATTTTTTTTTTTACTTTTTTGGTGGTAAAATTATCAAATCAGTCCTACCGTCCTCGATTAAATTGTCAGACTCTTACAGAGTAAATTGGCAATGTCTCCTGCAGATCAATACTCTGAGATAATACCGCTGTTCTTCAACTATCCCGGATGACCTTTTGGCCAACTACAGGATACAAAATTTCTAGATACAGTCGATCTAACATTATTAAGTAACTGTAATTTTTTAAGCTATTGCATAACTTTTATCGCGGGCTCTGAGCGCGGCGCGGCGCAGCGACCGAATCAAGAAATTCCCAAAAACCTAAGGAAAAATCCTAAGGAAATTACCTGACACCACGCATCGTCTATTCGTCTAACGTCGTTTCAGTTCTTAGACTTCGGCAATTATAAAGGCACGGACAGACGTGCTCATAAAGGTATGGACACTGGACAGACGTGCTCATTACTAGCAGGAAAGCATGCTTTTATTGAGCAAGGGGCAAATTTATTGAGGGAGAGGGAGGAGAACTTTTCTTGACGTTTCACTTGATTGACGTGGCTGACCATAGCCTAATTAGTACAGTAATAAATATAATAAATAAATAATTATACATATTTGCATAAGTTGATACAAAATGCTATGTAATACCGCGGCAGTCCTCGAGTGCCACACGTTTTTTTTTGTCGTAAATCATCAAGTGAGTCCTCCCGCCCTGAGTGGAGCGAAAATCCTTTGTGTTCCAGGGTAACGGTGTCTTTTTAAGTCTGTCAAATGAGTCCACTCTGCCTAGGGTGGTGCGGAAGTGACTGTCAGACTCGTACTAACATTGAATTTGGTACTTATCTAGTGATAAGCGCTAATAGAATAAATAGGCAATAGTAGAAGCAATAGACAATGAAATAATAAAAAAAAACTAAGCCACCGACTTCCGAAAGAAAAGTTATTTTAAACTTTTTTGTGTTTGTATTTGAAGTCGGTTCTTTTTTTAAGTTTTTAGTTCAGATATACGACTGGCCTGTTGGTCTAGTGGTTAGTGACCCTGACTGCTATGCCGGAGGTCGTGGGTTCGATTCCCACCCAGGACAAATGTTTGTGTGATGAGCACGATCATTTGTTCTGTGTCTGGGTATAATTTATCTATAATATGTATGTATTTAGAAATATATAAGTATGTTTATCAGTTGTCTAGTACCCATAACACAAGCTCTGCTTAGCTTGGGACTAGATGGCGCTGTGTGATAGTTGTGGAATAATATTATATTAATATATTATTATTATATTATATTCAACAAAAATCTTCGTATAATCGGCGTCTTTGAAAATCTTCAATCCAAGTAAGCAAAAAATTCCCTATCTCAAAAACTACTGAACCGATTTTGATGAAACTTGCAGTTTTCCTTTAGTTGAACAATACCTAGTACGACAAAAAAGAATTACTTAAATCAGACATACATATGTACATACTAACATACATACACTTTTCTTTAGCACATTTGTTCAGACGCTGATATAATAGACTAACATATGCGAAAACTGGGCAGTTCTGTAAACATTACATACTTACGGGTCGAATAGATAACTTCCTTTTTTTTGAAATTGGTAAAAATACAGCTGAAGCCAGCACAAATTCAGGGAGTCCCACTCATTCAACAGTTGGTTCCGACAAAATAAATGAAATAATTGAATGTGCACAAACGCAAGAGTATTACAATAAAAGGTACTTTCGTACGCGCAGTACATAAATATCACATCAAAGTAAATACCGCGGCGGACGTGTGGGTCGTGATTAGGGTTACCACTCATTCGGATTTCTGAGGACATTTACGGTGTATCAGGTTTTGCTTGGTCTTGTCATTTGTCTTTCTTGAAAGGGTTTTGTTGGAAAAAAAAGTCTAACTGGATTCAGCTGAATATGCGTATTTTACTTGATATTCATATTGACCGCTTATCTGAATTATGTGATCTTTAGACACTTCCCAGACTTAGTTACTGGGTATTACCTATACCTTTTGACGACAAGCTATCAGATTTTCAGAATCCAAAAGCTAAACTTCCGAATCGAAATGAAGTTGTCAAGTTAAATATTATGCCCCACAACATTTTAAATACTTTTTTAGGTTTAACCTCATTTTTAATGAAAAAAAAAACGAAAATGTTTAAGGTACAGACGCCAGCACATCAAGTTACCACAATCTGCCAAATTTCTTCAATAGATTTTCAACCTTATCACAATAGCGGAAGATTAATGTTCGATTGGTAAACCTGATAGTTTCGAGTAGGTTGACCTGCTGGCGTCTGTACATAATCCAATAATGTGGTAGTAGGAGCTTCGAAAGGTATACACGGGGCTTGCCCATCTTTTCGAAACCTCTACCTTTTCTGAGGACATTTCAAACTTAAAAATGGCGACCCTAACCCCTTTCAATCCCCGGCCGGTCACCGGTCGACTGCGCAGGAGTCGCGGCGGCCGGACGCCGATAAATTGCCGCGCTATCGCTCTGACATTTATCGCAATTTAATTATATTATGCGCCGACGCAGCCTGCAGTGCATGACGCGGATTTTCTTGCGCTTTTATGATTTTTTTGTTGATTATTTTTTTATGAAGTGGAATTTATTAATTAATAGAATTTTGTCTGAAAAAGTTTTTGGGGTAGGTATAATTCCTTCCGTTTGCTTAGTAGCAGAGCAGTGGTGGCCCAGTGGAATCGGCCCCGACTTACGAGTTGTAGGTCGTGGTATCGAACCCAGCCAGGCGCAAAACTTTGTGTAATTTATTTCATCACCACTGCTCTTACAACGGTGAAGGAAACCGGCATGTCCTAAAATCAAAAAATCGAAGACATGTGACATCCACCAACCCACACTGGGCCCGCGAGGTGAATTATGGCCCACTCCCTCTCACAGAGAGGAGGCCTGTGTCCCAGCAGTGGGAACATTTATAGGCTGATGATGATGATGATGCTTAGTACCAAAGTGGCAACGGAAAATAAAAGTCACGCTGTAAAGACAACAAAACATAATGTTTGTCTTTCTAACGGGTTATGGAGAGATTTAAATGCTACATATGTAGCATCTTTAACTGTTTTTCTGTAAGTGTCATGGGTTGATTGATACGCATATTTTTTGATCTAAACAGTTTTCTCGCGATTTTCATACAAAAAAACCGGCCAAGTGCGAGTTGGACTCGCCCATGAAGGGTTCCGTAGCAGCAAGCATAGATTAGAGATATAATTATATTGAGATTAGTAAGTAACATACACAAACAATAAAAATAACTTTGTTTTTCATAGTATTTGTATGAATGGCAAAGTTATATTTGCGGTTTTTGAAAATGTACTATATCTCAAAAACTGCTAACTGTATCTCATCCAAACCAATTTTCGTTGGTAGTTTTGGTTGAGGTCTACATTATATATTTTTTTTAGTTTTATCATTCTCTTATTTTAGAAGTTACGGGGGGGGGGACACACTTTTTACCACTTTGGAAGTGTCTCTCGCGCAAACTGTTCAGTTTAGAAAAAAATGATGTTAGTAACCTCAATATCATTTTTAAAGACCTATTCATAGATACCCCACACGTATGGGTTTGGTGAAAAAAAATTTTTTTGAGTTTCAATTCTAAGTATGGGGGGCACCCCCAAAATTTGTTTTGTTTTGATTTTTGTGTGAAAATCCTAATGCGGTTCACATAATACATCTTTCTACCAAGTTTCAACATACACGGACAGACAGACAGACATGACGAATCTATAAGGGTTCCGTTTTTGCCATTTGGCTACGGAACCCTAAAAATGGTACAACAATATTATTTTATAATATTATCTTAAAACAAAGAGATTTAAAAGAAGTTAGTATAAAGTTTAATGTCTTAAACATTATCTCCAAACCTTACAAGTATATTGAGGCAGCCCCAGAATTTATAATTGCAGTACTTTAATATGTAACTAACAGATTTTTCACTCTCAACTTTTTCTATCAGCCCACAAATACTCTGAACAAAATCTTGGTAATTCTCTTCTGAATAATCTAAGTTCTAATTAAACCATCAACCCACATTTTCACACGCCACATTTTCCCGAGAACCGACCACACATACTAAGATGTCCGTCCTAACTACGTATTCTATTAACTGCAGTATTTGCATTTCCCGTCGTGACACTTGATCTGTATCGGTTGTCGGCGAGCTTTTGACGTTGGTAGACACCTGCACGATTTCTATCGTGTATTTAGTAGAGCTATCGGGAATTATGTAGTTGAGTGAAGGTATAGAAGTTACCGTGGCTCTGGGACGCAAAGGGCAATTGAAGGTAAGGGAGAGTGTAGTTTCTATCATTTCATGATTATCCACACTAAAAAAAGACAGTAAAGGTACATACATATTTACACATTTACGTACTTACACAGTACCTATACGTCTTTGGCTTCGTGGATTTCGGATATTATCCCACGGAATTCAGAATGGTTGTTCCGGTTCTGTTTGTGTTTCCGGGTCTTTAAATACTTATGTTTTTAAACGTACTCATGCATGATACAGGAGAAATTCTTAGTATGAGGCAATGTTTAAAAAATAAAACATTTTGAGATTGATTCAAGTCGTTATTGGGAAACAAATAGAACTAATAAACACGAGAAGATGAAGAATTAAACAGAAAAAAAAACTATCTGTAAAAGAATTTACGACTTTACTAAAAAGGGTAATATAAAATTGCATTCACTTAAATAATGGCCATCGCAGTAATACGTTTAATTTAAATGCCTTGTATTGTACTCGTTAATGGATAGATAATGAATAAGTAGGTAATAAAAATTTAATTTTTACTGCAAACATGGCTATTGCATTTATTCATTAACTATTAATGTGCTTGAGTGCTCACATGTTTATAAATAATGTAGAAAATAAGTACCTAGTAACAGTAATGTTAATAAAATTACCTTAACTGCAAGATAAACCAGAGGACACGGTAGAGCATACATGCATTGGTGGAGCATGGACGCTTGGGAGGAGCACCGCCGTGTGCTCATGGAGGTGACAGACGGCGGCGGCTACCTCTAGCGGGCTCAGTCGCAAAATGCCCCTTTCGCTAAATGTACCTTTCGCAAAATGTCCCTTTCGCAAAATGTACCCTTTCCTCAAACAGAAGCTAAAAGTTGTAGGGCACAGAGAGGAAATGTAGTTACTGAAGGATGCATGGTGTGCAAAACGGGCATTTTGCGACTGAGACCTCTGGCGCCCGGCATTGGTTAGGGCCATGCTGCAGGGCCACGGGGAATGGAAATTAGTCACCTCCTGCGATAGCGAAGGAATTGACGGGATGTGATTGGGATGGGACAGCTTTCACCGCACTATACTCAGCCGCCGCGGGAAACGCAACAAAAAATAACATTATATGATGAATAGAACTTAAATATCCTCCATTAAATAGAGAAGATTTCCCGTCCCATGTCACGTGGATGTCCCTTGTCACTGAACAACAAAAGATAGACTTCTTGAAGACACGCATCATGATTTGGGTACTAAGTGTACAGTCACGCACGACCACTAATTTATACTAATATTTTATAGCAAAAGTTTGTTAGATTTTTGGATTGGTTGAACGCGCTAATCTCAGGAACTACTGGTCCGAATTGAAAAAATATTTCGCGTTGAATGGTCTATTTAAATCGAGGAAGGCTGTATAATCATTACGCTACGAATCAATGGGAGCCCAGCAGCGTATACGTCGTCGGCCGATCGTTGAATCTGTCACAGCGTGATGTGCCTAGGTATAATTATCGCGACACCCGGCATTTAAAGATGTCCCCAGAAAAGTAAGGCGGATCGAAGAAAGCATGTAATTTTTGTCATAAAAAAAAAACTAAATAAAATAAAAAACTTTTTCAAAAAAAAACATTTTTTTAAAAAGTTTTTCATTTTGTCCTTTTTAGTTTCAATATTCAACCCAAATTATTGTCAAATACATAATTTTCTTACATGTACACTACAATATTGTAATCCGTAGCACCGGTAATAACATCGCCCATGGTACTCTTACACAATGAGCTAAAAATGAAAACTACTGCACCAAACTAAATGCAAATGTTATGGGACCAAATGAGATATACTATAGCGAACAAAAATATAATCATCGAAATCGGACCAGAAACCTCGGAGTAATCGGTGTAGACAATGTTGAAAACTTTTTAGGTTTTTGTTGATTTTTCAAAAAGTGCTTTCGATAAAATTTTAATGGGACCATTCGGGAAGTATACCCTTTCTAACAAAAAAAAAGAATTTTTCAAATCGGTTGGTAAACATTATATAAAAAAAAAACTTCCGAAATGAGAACCTCCTCCTTTTGGAAGTCGGTTAAAAACGACTTGTGGAACTCCTGGATCAGAGAATACGAAGCGGGGCACATCAACGGAGCCCTACGTTTGCGGGGCTCCTATTTCTGGATAGTTTGAAATAATAACCACGAAGGCGATGGCTGACTTGAATGATGACGGCGGCTGATGATGATGATAAAGGTCAAGAAGATAATGGTGACAGCAAAGAAGTTTTTACGTATACATATTAATGATCGTGACTGTACCAAGTATAAACGGTACCTCAAGTAGGTATAGGAAGTGCATCAGGGCTGTCAAGGGGGTACTTTTTGTTTCCATTCAACTCAGGGTTGTCACATCGATCGTCATGCGGGACTGACTTTGTATTAAAATGAGGCCGTGTTGTAAATTATTGTGCAGGGTTGACACTGTATTAATATTACACCTACTTAATTTTTTCTCTGCATCACCCTAAGGTAGACTGTTAGAGAATGCCTTATGGCATTAAGTCCGCCTTTGTACGATTTTGTGCATAAAGTTATAAATAAATAAATTAATAAATATTAAAACAGTGTTTGTTTTGGCCAATAATTTAAATGTTTTGGTGTGTCTGCCCTTGATATACACTTTTTTATGTAACGATAGGCAAGCATTTCACCATTATTTCGCCTGATGGCAAGTGAAGATGTGGTCGACGGTGAAGCAGCTTGCCTAGAAGTAGCCTGTTCACTCTTGACTTGAAGACCCCAAGGTTATAGCTGTCGGGAAATACACTACCATGAACCGAGAATGTTTGTACGAAATAGTGTCCATTCCGACAACGGTTACGTTAGGTCTGTTCAATCTTCCAGAAGCAACGGATTCTGGGATCTCAAACTACAGTGCTATTCTCTATAAACTCTCTTATGATAGCGCGGCTGAAGCGCGCTTGGACTAAAGTTTGATTCACTAAGCCAACGGTTCTCAAACAATTTTTTGTAGTGGAACCCTTTTGAAAAGCGAAATTTTTGACGGTACCCCTAAAATAAAAGAAAAAATTGCAGCTTTAATAATAGATGTGTATGCTGAGCTAAAGAATCGAATGGAATGTATGAAACTGTGTCTTATTTTTCATCAATCGGTTGAAATTAGGTTTGATCGAAGAGAATTGAAGTCTTATATCAAGTCCGACATCCAGTCTATTGCGGTATTTTATTTTGGTGGCTCCATAGGTCGAGACAACGTAATTGAAAACTCTGAATCTAGACACTGATAAATAGGAGAGGTGTTTTTTCTCATTACTAGAATAGGCTATTTGACAGTTTCAATAAATTATAAATCTAATTAGTCCGTTATTTAGAGTTTTGAAAAATAACGGACACATATTTTTTCTTATGTAAAATCAATGAATATTTACCAAGATATAACACATCAAAACTTGAGACTGGGGGCTCGTGACGTCAGAATTCAGTAAAAAATGTACTGAATTGTGACGTATTGGTAATTTTAAAAGCATCATATCTCCGTCAATTTCGGTTTGCGTAAAAAAGAAAAAATACGGGTCAAATATTATTTGATAATCTAACTGACGGACTAATTAGAATTTTTTAGTCAAATAGCCTATTCTCGCGGAGCCCCCACAAAGGCCTTACGGAGCTTCAGGGCTCCGCGGAACACACTTAGTATATGGCTGCACTAAGCTACTGAACAGTGACATTACCGCTCACTGCTCGCGCTGCACGATCAGACGATCTAATCTTAAAGCCTCTTCGAAGACTACATCGTAGATTCCTGCGAAGAGATTTCTTCCAGAGACGGTGGCACCAGGTTTTCTACCGTCGCCTCTGATAACCGTAATAGTGAGGGTCCTACCTCACATCACACCCCACGAAAAGCAAGAGAAAAAAAAAATTAAGTTCACATTGAATAGCTAACTACCTACTACAAGTAGGTAATAGAATGATGATGTTTTCCCAGTGCCTATCTCATCGCCTATTTAGGACAAGTAGTCCAATTAGGTAGGTCCAACTTCGAGAAAGAGGTCAACCGCCGAATCCAACTCGGTTGGGCAGCCTTCGGGAAGCTACGCAATGTCTTTTCGTCCGACATACCTCAGTGCCTCAAGACGAAAGTCTTCAACCAATTTGTGTTACCAGTGATGACTTACGGCACCGAATCGTGGTCTTTCACTATCGGCCTCATCTCAAAGCTCAAAGTCGCTCAGCGAGCTATGGAGAGGGCTATGCTCGGTGTTTCTCTACGTGATCGAATCCGAAATGAGGAGATCCGTAGACGAACTAAATTCACCGATATAGCCCACCGGATTAGCAAGCTGAAGTGGCAATGGGCAGGCCATATGTCCTATGGCTGAGATGATGATGATCTCCTCGCCATAAACGGAAAGAAAGTTTGTGCACTGCAGTATACATAAATAAGAAAGCTAATAAAAAGAAAAACATTATCACAGCAAACATATAAATAATAACTTTAACATTCGAACAACATCGACCTAAACAACGCAGTCATTAAATACCGCAATTAAATTAACGTGAAAAATAATTAATTACATCGAGACGTTTAAATAGCGGTTTAGTAAGGCAATGAGCAGTAAAAATAATATGTAAGTCGTTAAAAGTTAACGGGAAGTATATAATTTGTGCATAAAATGATTGGATCTGAGGTAATTATGTTGTAATTAAAATGGGTCAGAGCCCATTCGTCCCCTAAAATTCGTACCCCAGCATAAAAGTTGTGGATTCGGCCCCTATATAGGTGCCCATTGGTCTCCTGGTAGGGGACCAATTAATATTTTAATAAAAAATATTATTTTTAAGGTACCCATTCGTCCCTTCTAATATATATACAATATAAGTTAAAGATTCGGCCCTTGTTCAGGTGCCTATTGGTCCCCTGAGATAAAATTAGCTATATTTTACATAAGAAACAGTTAACATAGTACACTTGTGAACAGTTTATTAACGGAATTAATTTAATAAATCATAACAGATTATTGAAAAAAGAGCTATGATGAATGATAATCCGTCATGATAATAATATAACCTGTCGATAGGCTTACGATGTAAAATTGTCTCTCTACGAATGGCTTGTTAAAAAAAGGGGTTACAAAAATAATAGATAAGGTGTTTTGTTTGTATGTTATGGCTGCCTATTGGTGGTGGTGGTGGTGACATATGGGTTCTTGAAAGTGACTGCGAATACGAGACTGTTCAATGTGTCTTTGGTCTTTTATTAAATGAAGTTCGCCTAACGAAATAAACAATACTGTTAATATTATAATAATAATATTTTTGACATATAATTGAATTGAATTATCTCATTTGAATCCTGGAATATGATTAGTATTATTATTGATGGTAATTCACTTTATGGTTCACACTTTTATAATTTTTTTTTCAGAATTAACGATATTGTATTACCTATATATAATTATAATAAAAAAACCGGCCAAGTGCGAGTTGGACTCGCGTGAAGAGGGTTCCGTACGATATTACCTATCACGTTTTTTTTTAAATCTGACCCAAATTTGTACGCACAATATTTAGTGATTTACCATGTTATTTTAATATCATGGACTTCTTATAGGTTTTCCTATAATCTATAAGTAGAAAACTAATTTCTGTATTTTTTCAAAATTTTTGGTTCAGTAGTTTCGGAGATAAGGGGGGGGGAATGGTCAAATTTCGTCTATTTTCTTGAATAACTTGGAAACCATTTATTTTAAAATTACAAAAAAATACATTTAAGTTTGTCTCAACAATACCTTTCATTTGATATGTCACACGATGCAGTTTTCATTTTTTTTCCCCTTCCCCCCCAAAAATTACCTCCCATATACAGATATGGACTTCTTATAGGTTATCCTATAATCTATAAGTAGAAAACTAATTTCTGTATTTTTTTCAAAATTTTAGGTTCAGTAGTTTCGGAGATAAGGGGGGGGGGAATGGTCAAATTTCGTCTATTTTCTTGAATAACTTGGAAACTATTTATTTTAAAATTACAAAAAAATATATAGGTATTTAAGATTGTCTCAACAAGACCTTTCATTTGATATGTCACACGATGCAGTTTTCAAAACTTCTTTTTTCATTTTCCCCTTCCCCCAAAAATTACCTCCCACATACAGATTTCATCTATTCACGTCACACCTCTGTGCTTGGGTCACAGGAATTGATATTGTACCAAATTTCAACCCAATCGGTCTAGTAGTGTCGGAGATAATTGACTGCAAGCGACAGACAGACGGACACACGAGTGATCCTATAATGGTTCCGTTTTTGTATTCGGACGTACGGAAGCCATTCATCATCATTTCATTACATCATTTCATTTCAAACTAAAATTAAAAGTAAAACATTTACAAAAATGACTACATTAAAAATTTATGGTGGAATACTAGTCATATTTTGACTAAAAAGTCAAAACTAAATTATTTACTCCTGAATATGTATAGCAATTTTTTATCCGCAATTATTATTTTATCATATTAATGGATGTTATTATGTTCTTGTATTCTAAGTGTTTCGTTTTAGCTCAATGTGGAGTCGTTGTCACCCTTTTTAACCGACTTCAAAATAAAAAAGTAGGTTCTCAGTTCGACCTGTATGTATGTATGTTGGTTTGGCTGAACGGATTTTCTTGCGGTTTTCAGCAAAGTCTTCATTACATTCTGGAGAAGGTTTTATTATATAACACTAATAGATATCCCGTGACGTTGCCTGCGTGGATTCGTTTTTGCTTACTTGGATTGTAGATTTTCAGTGACCATTGCATGTTTTTCCGCGATTATCTCGCGTTTGGCTAAACCGATTTTGATGCGGTTCTCAGAAAAGTTACATTCTGGGGAAGGTTTTAATTTATAACAATAATGGATATCCCGTGAAATTGCCCGCATAGATCCGTTTTTATTGCTTACTAGGATTGTAGATTTTCAAAGTCGACGATTATAAGAAGATTTTTGTTGAATATCTAAACTAAAAAGGGAAAAATAAAAAAAAAATGAAAAATAGGGAACCGACTTCAAAACCAAACACAAAGAAACTGTAAAATAACTTTTCTTTCGGAAGTCAGTGGCCATAGTCAATGAAGTAAAAAACAAAGCCACCGACTTCCGAAAGAAAACTTTTTTTACAGTTTTTTTGTGTTTGGTTTTGAAGTCGGTTCCCTTTTTATCAAAAAGTTTTTTTAATGTTCTAATATTAATTCTGTTTTGCTAACATTAATTTTTTTATTTTACCCTTTTCTGCGCGACTGTACCAGGACTACCAAGCTGCAGTATACACATGTACAAGTACTTATATTAGAAGAATGAATAAAAATAAATATTCTTCAGGGGACGAATGGGCCCCTCAAAAGTTCCAGGGGACGAGTGGGTACAGGGTGCGAATCTCAGTGGACGAATGGGCTCTGACCCATTAGTACAGACACGGCCAATGTAGTACTTAAGTTTTATAAGTGTTTTTCATCTAATACTTCAAATAAAATATTAGCAGTAATGAAACAAATTATTCTTATTAAGGCCTTTCCATTATACAAGTTAGGTACTTATATACAAGTTACAAATTGTATGCAATTTGAACAAACTTAATTTTACTAATTCTGTTAATTTTGCTTAGTGTATAAATATACCGGGGTCGCGGGACTACCGAATATCGTGACCCCGAAACGCAAAGGGCTATTGAAGGACACCGTGGATTTTAGTCAGAACAAGTCTGGCAGTCTCTCCTGCCCCGCCCTGTGTGGGAGGACTCATTTGATTTTTTTAACACACTTAAAAAAAAGTGTATAAATATTACTGCATGACTGTACTTTTAATTTATCTTTAGGACAGCCCTAGCTGTCATGTCGTTCAAAGAGCGCCGCTATGCGCATGGGCAGGTCGGGACACAGCAATGTCTTCATGTCTTGTTGCAAAGTTTTATTTAATTTATTATAGTTTAATTTTATTTCATTGGTGGAGATGGTTTTATGGAGGATACCGACTGTGGCAGTTGATTTTTGTGCAGGAAACATATTTTAATGATCGATGGAAGGGAATGTAATTTATTCGTGTGAAAAACTGTTCATTATTCGCGTTCTTTCTTTTTAACCGACTTAGAGAGAGGAGGTTCTCAATTGGACTGTATTTTTAATGTTTTTACTCAACTTACGACTGGGTGAACCGATTTTGAAGTTTACTTTTTATTCGATGTAGTATATCTGTCATTTGGTCCCATAAAAATGTCTTTCAGTTTGGTCAGCCTTCAGACAGTCCAACCATCGTTTCTACGGTCTTCAAGCGACTAAAAACCATGAAATCAATAAATTAAAAGATTAATAAAGTTGTAAGATAAAAACGATGACTATCATACAACTTTCCTGTGAGTGGCCTAGTCTTACAGATATTATCTTGAATTATATCCAGAATGACAGTAGATTGTGGTGTACCAATGATTCGATTAAAGCTAAGTCATGCTTGATTGAACTTGAAAGGAAACTAGTTATGCAACTTGGCAAATTACAAGTTATAACTAAGTAGGTATACTTACTAAGTTTGTAATAAGTGCACTAAAAAAATATCATGAATAAAAAATATTACTTATATCACTGAATATATAGTTTTAGACGCAAAAAAAGTATTTGGGAACATGCCAAGTGCCTTTCTAACACCTGAAACGGTTAGATATAAAAATTAGTGTTTAAATTGCAATTTAGTGCACTGCACAGCCATATTTCTTATTTCATCCATATCGGTTGTCAGTATAAAAAACCATGATTTGAACAAATTCAATTTAAAGTTTCTGTAGTCGGCTCAGCATAAATATTATTTATCTTTCAGTTTTCACGATTTTGGATGCTTCTAAATATGTAAGTATTCTGGTAGATTGCTTAATAAATTCACTTATTAATTAGTTAAGTTTTTCAATAAACTAAATCCCCTCTAAAATTAAAATATCTTGAACCACTTTTTGTGTGCTTGGCTACCTACAGATAACTCGGTGCTTTGGGGCCCAATTTCAAAATATTCAACCCATCATTAAAGGTACTCAAAAATGTCATCTATCTACAAAAAGGCACCGTTTATCTATTTAGTCAGAATAATCCCGGCGGAATGACAATGTCCGTGCCACAAAAAATATGCGTCCTCCAACTAAATTACACCTATAATCAAGGCTTGTTTTAGCTTCACGTGACGACTACGATACGGAGAGGATTACTAAATGAGGGATGGGTGCAAATATGATTTTATATGACTATAAATTTTATTGGATTGCTTATTTTGACAATTTGAGCATTTCAGTTGAGCTGCTATAAGATGTCATGGTACCAAACCAGTACAAAATTGAATGAATGAAACCAAAACTTGCGACTCAGTTTGGCACAATTGCTGTCAGATGGCATGGCATGCTAGATTGAACGTTAAGCTGGTGTCATGGTACGAAGAAAGAGGTACGTGGTAGAAGAACAGTTCAGTTTAAGTCCTAAACTGGGAGCTTGTGGTAAGTCTCCAACAAGCCTGGTTTTAACACGAGTTCCACTTTACAACAGCAGAAAACTGAAACTGTTTAATGTGATTTTTATTAGCTTTTTATTTGAAAATAGCTTTTGCTGCTCCTACTCGCGGGAGTTATTTACTTTTCCATTAATGAAAGATTTTTCAGAATCAGAGGTTCAAAGATTGCCCCCACCTTTATAATATTAATGGACAGGTAATGATTAAAACTGCTACGAGTCAAATTAAAACGGTACTCTACTTGTCTACGCAATGCTACACCAACAGTGTCACATGATAAGCTGCATAATGCTACGTATTAAAATGCGTTAAATTAGGTCAGGTTAAGTTATAATCAGCTTCTTATCATCATCAGCCTATAAATGTTCCCACTGCTGGGACACAGGCCTCCTCTCTGTGAGAGGGAGCAGTCCGTAATCTAACACGCGGGCCCAGTGCGGATTGGTAGATGTCACATGTCTTCGAATTTTTGGTTCTAGGACATGCCGGTTTCCTCACGATGTTTTCCTTCACCGTTTTGAGAGCAGTGGTGTTGAAATAAATTATACAAAGTAATGCGCCTGACGGGGTTCGCACCCACGAACTACAACTTAATCGTTGTAAAATCATCAAATGAGTCCTCCCACCCAGGGCAGGGCGGGAGGGACTGTCAGACTTGTACTGACTAAAATCCACGGTGTCCTTCAATAGCCCTTTACGTTCCGGGGTCACGGTAATTCGTTAGTCCCGCGACCTCTTATAGTACAGTCAGCATCAAAAGTCGATGACCACATTCAGATTTTCAAAATCACTGTACATTATAATCACCCATAAATCGCTCAACAAGATAGGCGCCAGTATTGAATGAACATCATTAAAGTTCAAAATTAACTGAACACAATTCTTTAAAGGTCACTGAACACCATTTTGTCAAAAATTGCTGATCGTTATAATATCCGAAAACATCATTACATTCAGTTTTACAAAAGTCACTGAACAATATAAAATACTTGTTTTAGTTATCTAGTGTAATCACGACCACGTCCAAAAATAACTCAACATCATAAATAACAAAAGTCACTGAACAACATTAAATGCTTATTTTAGTTACCTACTGCAAAACGTCCAAAAATAACTGAACATCATAAATAACAAAAGTTACTATACTATCTTCAGAGTAATACTGGGTGTAAGGGACAGCCCTCCGCAAACTTTCAGGGCTTGCTCAGTAGACGAAACTGAACAATCTGCCACATTTTTTTTTCAGGAAATTAAAAAAAATCATCTTCACCATAGAAAATTATAAACTTGATTGGACAGTTTGTATGGAGAGGCTGATTTTTTTTTTTCATTTCCGAAAAAATAACTGTAGAAGATTGTTCAGTTTCGTTTACTGAGCAAGCCCTGAAAGTTTGCGGAGGGCTGTCCCTTACACCTATACTAGGTCCAATCTAATCTTGTCCTATCCAAACTAAATTATTAAAAAAAAATACGTGTGCCACTCGGGGACTGCCGCGGTAAAGCTATTGCATAGCAATTTAAAAAAAAAACAAGAAAAAACTATCGCCTACCGCGAATATTTAACGAGAATATCATTTATTTAAAATGTTTGTGGTGCACTACAGTAAAATAGAAAAATAAATTACAATGAAGATATAAGTGGGACTTTTGTATACAAGATTCCCAGGTCTCACTTCCAAACTGGGTCAAAAATTTTAACAGGTTATGGGCCCAGCACGCTTCCACTGCGCCACTTTCCTTTGTTGTAGGAGAATTTTATAAGTAGGTTTCATTGTGGAAACCTTCTTTTGTAGCTGGCTGTTTAGAATCAGTAATCATATGCCTAGCCTTTTACAATTAAATTGGGGTCGGCTTCCAGTCAAACCAGATACAGCTGGATATCAGTATTTTATATAAAGCGACTGCCTGTCGGACCTCCACAACCCAGTAACTGGGTAATATCATACTCCATGGTAAGACTGGTTGTCAGACTTTAGAGCTTCTGACTAACAGTAACGACTGTCAAATATCTACAAATTACAGTCGGGACCAACGGCTTTACATGCTTTCCGAGGCACGGAGGAAACTCGCTATGACAGATGGTCACCCATCCACAGACCCACCTCGGCAAGCGCGGCTTTACTCGGAAAATCGGCCCTTCCTTTTTCTCTCCATTCATCAACATTCATACTCATCACTCTCTTAGTCACATGAGTCTCATACCTCCTCATCACATGTCCAAACCAAGACAGACGATTCCCTTTCATTTTTTTTATTGTAACAGGCGTCACTTTCAAACTTCCCCTTATAAACTCATTCCTTACTTTATCCATTCTTGTCACTCCACACATCTATCTCAACGTTCTCATCTCCGCTACATGTAATCTTTCCTCATCCATCTTTTTCAAAGCCCAGCAATCCGATCCATGCAATACGACAGGTCTAATCACGCATTTGTATATTTTCCCCTTTAACTTGAGGGGCATCCGGATCAACTCGGGATGGATGAAATGGTGACAGGTCACCGGAACAACTGGCGACCCACGCGGATATATAATTGCAACCGCAATGGTCTACGTCCGTTACAAAGTAATAATTATTATAAATAAATATTAGTTTTACATTCAAGGGTAAACAGTTTTTCAAATACCCACCCATAACTATGCATGTTTCCCAAAGAAAACGGAATTTGTGTAATTTTGAAAATTAGTCTTATATGTATAGAGATTTGGTTGTATTGTGTATTGTATAACGGGCTGGTATCTGCAACTCCACGTCATATGCGCGTATATTTGGTTAATTCAATTGTAACCTTAGATTAAAAAATGTCCAGATTCCGTGTTCGAAACAAAACGAAACGTTTTAAAGCGAAGCCACTTTTTATAAATGTGTGAATGAGCGCCACGCACACATTTATATGTTTTCCTTGGAGATGTTCACTTGTTTATGTAGGAACGACGGGGTAAATTGTTTGTTATTCCTTCACGCCTAAAACTATTAGACAGATTTTGACAGGCCTGTTGGTGTAGTGGTTAGTGACCCTGACTGCTATGCCGGAGGTCGTGGGTTCGATTCCCACCCAGGACAAATGTTTGTGTGATGAGCACGATCGTTTGTTCTGTGTCTGGGTGTAATTTATCTATAATATGTATGTATTTAGAAATATATAAGTATGTTTATCAGTTGTCTAGTACCCATAACACAAGCTCTGCTTAGCTTGGGACTAGATGGCGTTGTGTGATAGTTGTGGAATATTATTATTATATATTATATTACTATCTCTTTATTCATCTTTTTAAACATATAGTTTTATATTTTTAAATATTATTCAATACAAAAAACAAAAATTAAAAACATTTAAAAATATAAAAAATAGTGTTCCACCGGTGTGGGAGTGGGGTCCAAGCTACCGGTGGTTAGGGCTCCAGAGACAGGAACCTCCTCACAATACGAGCCGTATCAAGAAGTACTGCCTTCTGAATCAGGCCCTTGATCCAACCCCCTAAGGAGAGCCTCGAAAGGTGTTCGTCGAGGCTCTTTGCCATCAGGCCATTGGCAGTAACGACAATCGGCACAATGATAGCCGAGCTCACATTCCACATTTCGACAACCTCGCGCGCTAGGTCGATATATTTGATTTGTTTATCTTTCTCAGCCTTCACGAGGTTCTCGTCATGTGGGATGGTAACATCGATTATCATTGCGCGGCGCGCTGATCTGTCTATCACTACTATGTCAGGCTTATTGGCGACAATAGTCCTGTCAGTAATGATAGGCAGATCCCAGTACAACGTGACATGGTCTTTCTCGAGAACTGGGTCGGGCACATACTTGTAATACGGTACCTCAGATTCCACAAGTTTGTATTTCAACGCAAGTTGCTGGTGGATGATTCTGGCTACTAGGTTGTGCCTGTGCAAGTACTCGCCGTTAGCAAGACGAGAACATCCAGAGATAATATGTCTAATGGATTCACCTGGACGATGGCATGCCCGACACACGTCAATCGTCCCATCCTTTATAATATGTCTCCGGTAGTTGTTCGTCAAGATAACTTCGTCCATAATCGCACAGACAAAACCTTCAGTTTCCCCGAAGAGGTCACCGAAACGTAGCCAGGACACGGACGCTAGAAAATCTACATCGGGCCCATGAAGGGCCCGGTAGAAGCGTCCGTGTAGCTCCTTGCTTTGCCATACCTCCCTGCGGTCTTCGGTACTGAGTATAACAGGTTTGTGCCAGTTCTCTTTAGCCATGGACAGCGGGGTGAGTCCCTTGTCCACTGTGACCACATCACGGTGCATACCCACTTCCATTTTCAAAAAATATTCTCTGAGACTGCACACCTCGCGGTTGTGGAGGGTCTTAGCATTTAAAAAGCCTCGACCCCCGCATTTCCGCGGGATGTACAGCCTCATCACCGATGATCGTGGGTGATGCATCCGGTTTGCAGTCAACAGCGTACGGACTCGTCTATCCAAGGCGTCGAGTTCAGTTTGAGTCCATTTGAGTATGCCGAAAGAGTACATTAATACCGGCATGACCCAACCGTTGAAGGCGCGTACCTTGTTTCCGCCTGAAAGAAGGCTATTTAAAACCTTTTTCAGGCGTCCAAAGAAGCGGTCCCTCAACGATTGTTTCACGTCCGGTACATTAATGCCTAACGCTTCCGACATACCCAAATACTTGTAGGTCTCGGATGAGGAAAGTGATCTAAGGTGTATGGAATCTGAAAGCTGAATCCCTTCAGATTCCATAATCTCCCCTCGCTTTACATGCATGACTGCACATTTGTCCACACCAAATTCCATCCTGATCCACACCAAGTTCCATCCTGATCCACACCAAATTCCATCCTGATATTACTATTATTATTATTTGATGTTTTCTTCACAGATAGTTTTAGTTGATGAGCTCGTGGCTAAATACACCACAATTACAGCCACACAGGCCGATTTTCCGAGTAAAGCCACGCTTGCCGAGATGGGTCTGTGGATGGGTGACCATCTGTCATAGCGAGTTTCCTCCGTGCCTCGGAAAGCATGTAAAGCCGTTGGTCCCGACTGTCATTTGTAGATATTTGACAGTCGTTACTGTTAGTCAGAAGCTCTAAAGTCTGACAACCAGTCTTACCATGGAGTATGATATTACCCAGTTACTGGGTTGTGGAGGTCCGACAGGCAGTCGCTTTTTGTAAAATACTGATATCCAGCTGCATCTGGTTTGACTGGAAGCCGACCCCAATTTAATTGTAAAAGGCTAGGCATATGATTACTGATTCTAAACGGCCAGCTACAAAAGAAGGTTTCCACAATGAAACCTCCTTATAAAATTCTCCTACAACAAAGGAGAGTGGCGCAGTGGAAGCGTGCTGGGCCCATAACCTGTTGAAAATTTTGACCCTGTTTGGAAGTGAGACCTGGGAATGCTGTATACAAAAGACCCACTTATATCTTCATTATAATTTATTTTTCTATTATTACCGTAGTGCACCACAAACATTTTAAATCTTCTTTTCTTGTTTTTTTTTTTTTT
Organism: Agrotis exclamationis; assembly: GCA_950005045.1. Lineage (NCBI taxonomy): Eukaryota > Metazoa > Arthropoda > Insecta > Lepidoptera > Noctuidae > Agrotis > Agrotis exclamationis. The sequence continues at coordinate 2,887,028 of OX465433.1, read as the reverse complement.
AAATTGCTATGCAATAGCTTTACCGCGGCAGTCCCCGAGAGGCACACGTATTTTTTTTAAATAATTTAGTTTGGATATGACAAGATTGGATATAAGTATAACTCTGAAGATAGTATAGTAACTTTCGTTATTTATGATGTTCAGTTATTTTTGGACGTTTTGCAGTAGGAAACTAAAACAAGCATTTTATATTGTTCACTGACTTTTGTTATTTATGATGTTGAGTTATTTTTGGACGTGGTCGTGATTACACTAGATAACTAAAACAAGTATTTTATATTGTTCAGTGACTTTTGTAAAACTGAATGTAATGATGTTTTCGGATTAAATAACGATCAGCAATTTTTAACAAAATGGTGTTCAGTGACCTTTGAAGAGTTGTGTTCAGTTAATTTTGAACTCTAATGATGTTCATTCAATACTGGCGCCTATCTTGTTGAGCGATTTATGGGTGATTATAATGTACAGTGATTTTGAAAATCAGAATGTGGTCATCGACTTTTGATGCTGACTGTACCTACTACCTAGTAAGTTTATTATTTAACTTTTGGTTATGCAAAAAATATTTAACACATTCTGATAGTGCTGACGATTTGTGATAGAATTGCAATCGTCTCGTGACATGTAAAACAGCCTGTAGTCGGCAAACCGGTGACACGAACACGAAGCTAATTATTTTTTTAGTGACGCCAAACTTAGGTTATTTTGATGACACATAATAACAATAAAAGGTATCTCCACATCGCGTGGGATATTTTTGTATGGAATAACAAACTTTTTGTACAACTGGGCCCTTCTGTTTTTGTATTGAAACATTTTCGTCGCAATTATTGGGTTGTAAAAATGTCAGACTGTAGAGCTAACATTTAAAACCTGTAGATGCAATTAAAATAATTCTTGATACTTAAAAGTAGTTTTTTAACGTTACGAAGAATGCAAACGTTCATGGAAAAAGAGTTATCAACGGATTAATCTTTATGAGTGCTCCGAAATGAAAATCGAACGAGGATATCGGTAAAATCAAAAGATTGGCTCGTAAAATTCACTTAGTAATTTTACCGACATGGTTGGTTAAAATTTTGAAAAGTTTTGGCGGTTATTTGATTTCTTTTTATTGTATCTTTAAAAATACATACTTATCTAATATATAAAATTCTCGTATCACAGTTTTCGTTGCCATACTCCTCCGAAACGGCTTGACCGATTTTGATGAAATTTTTTGTGCTTATCCGGTATCTATGAGAATCGGCCAACATCTATTTTTCATCCCCCTAAATGTTAGGGGTAGTCCACCCCTAATTTTTTTTAAATTATTTATATGGCAAAACAACGTTTGCCGGGTCAGCTAGTACTTAAATAAAAATTAAGATTATAGCTCGCTCTGACTAAGCTTTACAAATAAGTTTTAATTTTTCTTTAAATTATGACCTGATGAATTTAAGGTATTATTGCATAATAACTCGTAAACAGCTTTAGAAAAAACCTTACCATTTTAGAATAGTTAAGACTAGGTACCTATATCAAAAATACAAGTGCAATCTTTAATTTCCTAAATTTTCGCAAATTCGCAACAACAATAAATTCAACATGGCTTCCTCAACGTATAACTTTTTTATTCTGTCAAACAATCAAACACACCACACAAGGATGAGAGATATTAAAAGGCAATATCTTGTTGGTCGTAATGGTCGTCGGTCGGGAGCGGACCCACCTCTAATGACTCGTAATTACGACCGACGTAATGGACTCAGTAATGGCGGCCCGCCACAAAGCGATGCCTCCATTTTGTATTTTTATTTCTTTTTTTTTTTTGAGATGATGTCTCGGACGATGCGTTTCGATTCAGCCAGTTTTTGATTTTATAAAATGTGTGAAGGTTTTTTGTTGGTTATAATTTTTGATGTTGTGTTAGATTTTGTTATTGTTAGATGGGAAGCTTTGAGTAGCTTTTGTACTAAGTGTTAATTTTAACAACAGACTCGTAGTACTTCTAACCAACACACATTTCGAAAACAAACCGGTGCCAAAATCACTATTCTCATCATCATCATTAGCCCGTTGAACTAAAACCTTTCTGTTAGACCGCTGCCAACCATTTGGTTGCCCGCGACTCACACGATGTTGGCACATAGGTAGCGGCCTGCCTACACTGTGGCCTGCGTTGTCCAGATCGTGGTCATTTGAGAACTTTTCTACCCCACCGCTTGTCAGTTCTGCGAGAGCGATGTCACGATGTGGTCTGCCCATTGCCACTTCAACTTGCAGCAGAGATCTTGAGATGATAATGATGGCGTTCCCAACATCAGATCAACTCCAAATCCCTGTTTGCCTCCCACTAGAGTTATGAGCAATACTTTTCTAAACAAACCGTTGTTTAGAAAAGTACTGCTCATAACTCTATAGCGATTACCGAATCGCTATAGATTTACCTACCTAAACATAATCAGAGTATACATTTGACTTCCCACAGATCGATCGATCGTTCGCGCACCCGTATTCATGCAGCTAAATATTTTTGTAAAGCCTAAGCATAAGGATACCCCATTATGTCTTTGAATACACACATCAAAAGTGTCTAGGGATCAAGCATTTTTATGCGGATTTCTTGAGATTGAGATGTGGCTTTGTAATAAATTTATGATTTTATAAATTTACATGGATCCTTTTTGGTGCATTTCATAATTTGAATCAGGAACTGTGAATCAAATTCGAGTAAAAGATGAATATCAGCTGTCAATATTTTCCCTATAAAAACATACAACGCATTGAAGACATTATTAGTGCTACTGTTTCCCTACTACTGATTAAAACCAACGTTATTATGGAGCGGCGACGGCATTTAAGCAGGGAAGAAATGCTCAGAGTCGTGGGAATGATAGAAGCTGGTTCCCGGCAACGTACTGTGGCTTTAGCTCTGAATACAAGTCAGAGTGTTATCAGTCGACTTTGGACACGTTACCGAAGCACTGGTACCGTGGCTGAGCGCCATGGAGGACGGTATCGCTGCACCACACGGAGACAAGACCGATACATTCAAATCTTAACTCGAAGAGCTCCAACAATAACCGCCATGATGTTAGCCGTGAGGCTTCATCACTCTTCAGGGAACTTAATTAGCGACCAAACAGTCAGAAACCGCTTGCATGAAGTGAACCTTCATTCCCGAAGACCGCTACGGGTACTACCTATAGCAATGCACAATCGTAGGATTCGATATCAATGGGCTCTTGAACACAGAAATTGGGCAGAAGAACAATGGCGTTTCGTGTGCTTTTCTGATGAGTCTCGTTTCGGTATGAGACCGGATACAAGACGTATACGACACTGGAGAACCCCTGGACGCCAACAGCGATTAAAATCCTGCCAGGAAGTCCATCCTTATAGTGGTGGAACCATCATGGTATGGGCGGGTATTTGGATCGGCGGAAGAACTGAGTTGATTTGGATCAGAGGCAACCTCAACGCTCAAATTTATGCTGAGACGATTGTATCAGACGTCATCGTTCCTCTACAAGTGCAAATCGGTCCCTTATTTTAGTTAATGCATGATAATGCACGACCGCACACCGCAAGAGTTGTAAGACAGACTCTCGCCGCAGCTAACATCAATGTCCTGCCCTGGCCTGCTCAGTCGCCAGACTTGAATCCGATTGAGCATGCATGGGATATGCTACAGAGAAGAGCTCTGCCGAATATGGAGGGTATCCAGTCGCAAGAAGACCTTTTTTTGTTGTTGCAACGAACATGGGCGACCATTCCACAGCGTGATTTGGATGAACTCATTTTGAGTATGCCAAACCGATGTTCTTGTGTTGTTAGTGTTCGCGGTAGAAACACGGATTATTAATTGTTTAAGTTACCCAATAAAATTTTAAAGAAAACTGTTATTTCAGTCTTTTTTTCGAACTTTTGTGTTAGTGGTTCAAATATCAAAAATCCCTTTATTAGGAAAATGACAAATTTCTTTATTAATGCAAAGGTGACTTGGTTTATCGTTACTGTGACAAACGAAAACACTTTATTTGATGAATCCTTAAAGAAAATTTTAATTAATATCAATCAGGAGAAAAGTTATTGCAAAAATATATGTTGATCCCTAGACACTTTTGATGTGTGTATAATATATTCAGAGACATAATGGGGTATCCTTTGTTTTTGTACACGGATTTAAGTACACGGAGACAGAGACATTGCCATTTCCTCAAACAAATTGATTCTTGTAAAGGTGTTCAACTGCATATCGCCATAAAAATCAGAAATTGCGAAATAAATAAATAAAAAAACAATTAGAAAGTTTTGATTACATTTACAACAAAAAGTGTAAATTAACTTTACACCTATCACGAAAGGAATAACAATTTATTTCTATATTTTTTACATTGGCCTCCTAGTTCTGAGAAGTCGGCTGGAACGGCACGCACCCCGCCCCGTGTAGGGCAGCCATGATGGAAGTTCAGAAATGACAATACGGAATTAAAATAGGACAATATACATACATAGTTTCATTTATTTTCTGTATTAGTTGACAATACATTACTAAAAGGCTAAATCCAAAACGAGCGAATTTTTTGAGTTTTGAGTCGCGTAATTTTCAGTCGGTATCAAAATCTCAATCAATCATTCGGTAGAAAAATCTTCGCGGTTCAAAATAAGTGGTCTGCACTATACCAAGAGAAATTACACAACTTAAACTAATCAGCTTTTTAAGCTAAAGATTTAATTAATACCAAACCACAAAGTTTTTTAAATCGTTTATGAAATTATGATACGGCACATAGGAAACAGCAGATGTATAAAGCCTTGCACACGATCCTATACAGGATTTTTGGAATTTGAACGTTTTCAATATCAAGCTTTTTAAAAGTTTCTCCTTGTCCTTCCAAAGCCTGGTCATCCTAAGCCCCGCCTCCCCGCACCTCATCAGCGATGATTTCGATGTTTTTTGTGAGTTATTTGATTACTGTGTGCGCCTGCGCCGGTCCCGGGCGCGGGTTACGATATTAGTCCGGCTTGACTTGTTCACGCTTCGGAGAGTGTGTAGGGCTTCTGTTTATTATGTTATTTTAGAGGGAATCTAGACCACACGTCTTGATGATAAATCTAGATTTATCGTAGTTGAATGATTTGGTAAAAGCAGAGAGACGGAAGAGACGTGTTGAATTTAAATGAAAAGTTCTTAAAAAAAAATCTTTTATTACTTGTTACTTCTTTATCAAATAACTACTATCTAAAGACCAAGTACTCATCAAGACGAAACAAATAAGTAAGTCCAAACTCGGTGTGAACTTCAAAATGACGGGACCCATCCGTCACTTTGAAGCACGTCAAAGTGGCGGGATCAGGAACTTTTTGACGTACTTTCTTTACCTTTAGAGGTACAAATGTCTTATTACGGATACAATTAGTACAAATGTAGTACAAACACTCCATTCGGAGAAATTTTAAATTGGGAAAAATAATTTTTAATTGTCACAACTTGGTGGGGTTGCGACGTTTCATTACAGAGTTCCATGTCATCATAATAATGCATGGTCACGTGATATACATTTGACAAAAGGGATACCTATTTAGGTGAAATTTATAAAAGTTTGTAATAGACCAACATTTTTTAAACACCACTGAATCTTTGCCTATGACTAGATGAGAGGTTTCCTAAGCCATTTTTTTCCAAAGAAATTGCCACTGGCCTACCCGACTTATTATTAAGCTGATTCATTAGTTCGACACCAGCTTATTTATTGAAAAATCCGATGGTTTTTATAACCAACTTCAAGAAAGCTAACTTGCTTTTTTTTAGTGTATTAAAATTACAAAGTCATACTAAGAGTACATCTTATATCCATTACAAAGTTTTTTTCAACTTACTAAGCTAACAATAAATCCATTCTTTGTACTTGAAACATCGATTTGATTCTCAGTCATGCAAAGCAAAAACAGCTTTCAAAGCTCAAATAATTTAACTCGATATCGATATTAAACCCACCGATGAGATGTTTTTTATCGATAAGAAAAAATATGTCTACGTCACTCTGTCTTGACCACGAAGTTTTGGGATCATGCTGCTGCTGGATAAAGCGTCGGGAAATATTAAGATTCGAGTTAGAATATAATGAACAGATTTTCAATCAGAAAATACCTGATTCAGATCCTAACGGCAGTATTGTTTGTTAATGTTTTATGCCTGAGTCGCTGACCCGATTCTATTGATATTGAATACCTATGTTTCATCATCATCATCATCATCATCAGCCGGAAGACGTCCACTGTTGAACATAGGCCTCCTCCTTAGACCTTTATTAAGATAGTGGCAAGCGAAGCGGGAGCAGAAGTTATTGGTGTAAAATTGACATCAGAAGCCTGAAAATCTGATAATTAATCAGGCTTACAAGAGTATATCTTTACCTAGTACTGGGTACTACTAACCAGTACCAGTATTGGTCTCAAGAAACTGATCCTAACATATTCGTAGCTGAAAAAAGCTGGGCACCTGACAAGGCTTCATTTAAACCTTTTTTTTAGCGTGGTAATATCATCAAATGAGTTCTCCCACCCTGGGCAGGGCGGGAGGGACTGTCAGACTCGTATTGACTAAAATCCACGGTGTCCTTCAATAGCCCTTTATGTTCTGGGGTCACGGTAATGAGATAAACCCCGCGACCTTCATTAAAACAGAAGAAAAAAAAATTAAAACTTTAATTAATTCACAGGAATTATGAAGTTATCAATAAATGTTCAATATAAATTGAATCGATTACGAACCCTTAAAATAAATACTGCAATATTTACCAATCGGCGATATCAAAGTAAAGTACTTACATAGTTTCTAATTCAATTATTTAAGCGATATTTCACTCGATTCGATAGGCTTTATCACTGTTTACAATCGGTAAAATGCAGAAACGCATCTGCGTCATCTGTTTTGATATTAACATTGATAACTAAAAAACTGGGTTATGTTGAAATCAATTAAAATTAAAAGGATTTTTGTGTCAGTCATAAATTGCATTTATATATGTTGATAAATTTAGGCGATAATACCTAAAATGTAGGTTTACTTATACTCAGGTAAAACATGAAATACCTATCTAAATTATTTGTCGATAAAACTTCCAAAGATCGCAGGCAATGGCCCCGACTCAGGCGCATTGCTTTGTGTAATTTATTTCCATCACCATGCGCACTGCTCTCAAAACGATGAAGAAAAAATATTGTGAGGGGACCGGCTTGTGCTAAAAGCTAAAAAATCGTAGATTATCTGCTACCACTGGGCCCGCGTGGTGGAAAAAAACCCACAGAAAGAAAGCAGGTGTCCCAGCAGTGGGCACTATGGTTATGCTTAAAACGTCTGAAAAGAAATCTATGATAAATATTTTTTTTATGTTTGATGGGTTTGCTCTTGACCGTAGTCTAGGTCAGGAGTGACTAAGACAAGGTCGACGATGGAGCGAGCTTACCCAGAAGAAGCCTGTTCACTCTAACTTTGAAGATAAAGTGTTGTATACGTTCGGAAACACAGACGCAGGCAGAGAGTTCCACTCCTTCGCTGTCCGCATTATAAAGACGTTTGGAAACGCTTAGTGCGAATTGGTGGTATAGCAATGAGGTAAGGTCTAAGGATGGTAATTTTATTTTTGATATTTCTTTTTTATAAAAACGTTGTCTCACACAAGAAATCTCTCCTGTGTCGTAGGACGTTTACAAACATAGACATTCACATGCACAAACACTCAGACCCGCAACAACTAAGTATTTGTAGGTCATACAAATATTTGTTCTGTGAGGGTATCGAACCCGCGACACGCTGCGCAGCAGTCGATCGCTCAACCACTGCGCCAACCGTGCCCTCTATAGATCATCTTCGCATCTAACTTCTTATCCACACGACTGAATCTAAGAAATAAAACAAAAATAAAAAAACCTCGCGGCATTCATTAGAGATCATATTGAAAGCTTACTCGGACGCTTTTAATACATTCGACATAGCGTAGTTTTGTTTTAAAAATCGCCTAATTACTCGCCTCCTTTTACGAGCACCTCTATTCAAGATGGCTGGAGTTTTGTATGCCGCGGTCAGGGTTGCCAGATCTATAAAAGAAAACTGGAGAAAAATCCAGTAATAAAAAAAAAACAGATTTTCTTTTTTTATTACAGATAATATTTGTATTGAGGAGCTCGTGGCTAAATAATAAGAGCCGCACAGGCCGATCTTCAGGGTTAAGCCGCGCTTGCCGAGGTTGGTCTGTGGATGGGTGACCATCTGTCATATCGAGATTCCTCCGTACCTCAGAAAGCACATAAAGCCGTTGATCCCGGCTGTCATTTGTAGATCATTGACAGTCGTTACTATTAGTCAGAAGTTCTAAAGTCTGACAACCGTATTACCCTGTTACTGGGTTGTGGGGGTTCTATAGGCAGTCGCTCTATGTAAAATACCGATTTTCAGCTGCATCTTCAAAGTTGGGAACAGGCTAGGCAGATGATAACAGAGAATATTTGTAATTTCTAAATCTAAATTAAACTACATCCTATTAAAAATTTAAAAGTTGGATGGAGGAATGTTTGACAATCAATCAGGTCAAAACGGATCTTGATGATGATTTGATGAGGTTCATATGTAGGTTATAGCCTGGAATTTCATATAGAATACCGATTATTCCGGTATTATATCCTATAGTGGCGTATTTTTGTGTTACACGCGGGCGAAGCCACTAAATATTAAGCCAATAAGTATTGCTATTGATTGTATTCATTTTCGCTTGTAGATATTCTGGGCATTTTTACAGTTGAACACTGAGCTTAAATTCCGGAATTGTATTGGAAAATCCGGACGTGTAGCAACCCTAACCACGTTGATGGTATTTAATTAAGTCTATCAGTGTTAGATGCTTTGTGAATGTGACGGACAATGGACGAACATGATTATTAGTTGTTAATATTCTTTAATTTATGTATGAAGTACCTACTGTACCATGTATTATATTAGTGTTACGTAATTATAGGTAGATGTGTGAATAGTTTTTTTTTTGTCCAGATTCACATGTTTTTAGAAGTCGGTGTGTAGTTATTATTGTTTCTGCCCGCAATGTTTTTATCTAGTTCTTGTTTTTAGAGGTCACAAAAATGATTTCGTATTGCTTTAACAAGTGGTTAAAAATGTATAGGTAGTATTTTAACTAATAGTTTACTTATATACGGAACAAACCACGGGCCCTTAGGCAGAGTTGTTTGAATACATTTATTAAAGAATGGCTAACGGCAGTTTATGTTGGTGATGAATAAAAGATACTTGCTTTTAGACTTGGTTTAATATCAGGCAGACACAATAGATACAGTGGTTCACAGTAGTACACAGACGGGTCTCGGTACAGTGACAGAATGAACGACCGGAAGCATACACCATATTTGTATCATACTTAGATAATATAATTACTAGTGGTGTATGTACCTACATACTAACTTATACTAATTAGTGATGTCACAATATACAGGTTAGCTGGAAGAGATAAGCTCGCCTTTGTGAACAAAATTTAGTTTATATGTTTATTTTTGAAAATGGTACACAATAAAGAATATAATAAATAAAACATTTCTATGAACACCCCAAACGTGTTTTAGCTAATATTTTGCTTAACTACTGATCAAACAACTTATCCAAAATGAACAAAATTAACAAGCAAGTTGGTAATCTTATCTTCTTCTTCTTCCTGCCCTTATCCCATTCTACTTGGGGTCGGCGCAACACGTTTTCTTCTTCCATTCTCCCCTATCAGTCGTCACAGTATCATTTACTCCTTTTTCTTTCATATCATTCCTTAGACAAACCATCCATCTTTTCTTTGGCCTTCCTCGTCCTCTCCATTCATCAACATTCATACTCATCACTCTCTTAGTCACATGGGTGTCATCCCTCCTCATCACATATCCATACTAAGATAGACGATTCCCTTTCATTTTTTCTGTAACAAGTTGGTAATCTTATAAAATGTTTAATTATATCACGCCTTTTTCCCCACGAAACTGTGCACTAAGTCCATAACGCGACCTTCCACGATCCTTACAAACTGTTTTCGCCTTGTTCACATTCATACATCTGTTGATCGATTATAGATTCATTATATTACCTATTGTTATTATTGATCGCCGGAAGACGCTGGTTGCAGGTCGCTTCCAACCGGTATATGTGGAGATCTAAAGGGGAGGCCTATGTTCAGCAGTGGACGTCCTATGGCTGAGAGCTGAGATGATGATGATGATGATGATATTGTTAGTTAGTGGTTCAAATGCAATACATTCTCTTATTTAGGTACTAGTATGCAGGTATATCGGGGGTTTTATTATAAAGTTAGCCATCTCTTCTAAATGCACACCTTTTACTATCTGATCACCTTTTTCCAAAATAACTAATTAAGACTGCGTCTATACCACAATTTATGAATATTATGATACATTAGAAAACCAGTTCTAACGTTTTGTAGAACATTTTACTCCATAATTTAAAAGTTATGGCGGCATGAACCCCGCGGCACAAACACTTTGAATTAATTAACTCGACATAAATCAAACTTCGATCTATTTTTATATTTTTTTACTAATCACAGTAATTCAATTACGATTTAATCTTATTTTTTTGAGCTGGTATCATAAAAAATAACTACAGATGTTAGTTACATCATTTTAATTATTTTGAAGCGATAAGCAAAGGCGTTTAATTACCAGTCTAAAAAATTCATTTCCGTCCGCCATTTTGAAGACTACACTAAAAATAAAGATTGAATCGTAAAAAATTTAAATGTCCCACAGAGTGTAATAAAAACGATATTTTAACATACTCTTTATCACGTATAGTATCAATTAAATGGAAACTACATTACTTTTGTCTGATCACATGATGTGGCCCTTATCATTTTCAGTCGGTATTTTTAATTAACGTTAAATACTGACCCAGAAAAAGGTTTGATTGCTCATTTAAAAACGTTTAATGATGCTAAAAGTTTGCGTCGTCCCGTAATATTTTAGTATGTCCGTGGCTAATCGGGCGGGAATCGATTTAGTCGATATAAAATAATGGCGTGTAGATATAGCTTTATATTTAAAGCATATTTTATTGTCTCTGCTTCTTTGGACCTCCTTGAACCTTTGAATTTGGAACATAATCTTTGAACACGGGTACGTATTGGATGTATTTTATTCGTTGCTTGTCACGATTAGCGATATTATGGATCTGTTATTGATAATGATTTGTAGGATTAGTTAAGGTAAAAGCATACCAAAAGGTCTCGTGAATCCCACCTTTTGGATTGTTAGCTTTAGAAACTGAATTATCAAATAGACCGGGGGCCAATGATAGATTTACTTGACCAACTTCCTCTTTAGTACGGGGGCCACGTCAAAGTTCGGTGATTTCCTCTAAACCATAATTAGTAGAATGCATCAGAGAGTTGTATCATAAAGATTCGTGGACGTCAGCTGCGGTTCCGATGGTGGGATAAGTAACGGTAGCCATCCAAACAGGAAAAAAAACTTGAGAGGTGTCAAGGGACACCCGGACGAAAATATCTGGCTTGCTTTCTATAAGAAAGAGAGAGAGACAGACAGAGAAACATGCGCACGCCGCACGGCTTACAATAGCTTACTATAGCAAAAAGTGTCGTTACAACTTTTCGTCTTAATTTTTTCCGTCTAGCCCCTTTTCGCAACGCGCTTAAGGAACTTCGTTCCAAAAATATACATTCTTTCATTCCCACGGCAGAAGCTGACGACCACGAAGCTTTATGATACAACTCTTTGAAGTAGTCTACTACTAATTATTGCTTGAGAAGAAATCACCGACCAAGTTTTGACATGGCATATTAAAACGTGCAAGGTAAAAGCTCTTAACAATAATTCTTTGAAATTACGTCACTTTCAAATAAATCTCTTTATTACCGCATCTGCCGGTAAACCAAAAAAGCTCAACACAGCAACATAATAGTCAGTTGCCAGGGAATCGAACCCGCACCGCGAAGTTGTAACAGAATCGATTGGACACACCTCACCGCGGACAGAAAGCAAATCGCTTGTGGCCGTCGTCGAGAAAAAAAAAAGAATAAAGCTGTGTGGAGATAATTCATTGATTGTGCTGTGTCCTCACGTATGAATTTTATAAAAAAATATAGGATTTCTCAATAATTGTCTGCGCTTTCAACGGACACACGGCCTTCCAAGTATTTATTTTTGGCATCCGTGCCGTACCTACTTGATAAATTGTATAAAACGGTTCCATCTTTATTATTATTTTAAAAGCCTGCCTTTGTTATAATTTGAAAACTACCATAGACAAGACCAATGTTCCTTTCCCTAAGTGACTATGACAATTATTACGAGAACAATCCCAACCTACATACATTTATAACGGATATTCAATTAATCTGTCATAGTTTAAATTATTTAAGTATTTCGTTTAGATTTTCGATCTAGATTAGATAGGGCTATCGTAGTTAGATCTAGAAATCTAGAACGTTAGGCAATACAAACAGACTGGTGTTTTGAAAGTACGTTGTTCATTTTGAAATATTTGAGCACCTGTCTCCGCTTGCAATTACAAATTGTTTTATGCAAATAAACTATCTTATCTTATCTTATTGAATGGAAACCATACTTACTATTTTTAAGCTATTGCATAGCTTTTATTGCGGGATCTGAGCGCGACTCGGCGCGGCGACCGAATCAAAAAATTCCCAAAAACCTAAGGAAATTACCTGACACCACGCATCGTCTTACGTCGTTTCAGTTCGGGAGACTTCGGAAATTATAAAGGTACGGACGGACGTGCTCATAAAGGTACGGACAGACGTGCTCATACAGGTACGGACAGACGTGCTCATTACTAGCACGAAAGCATGCTTTTATTGAGCAAATTTATTGAGGGAGAGAGAAAGGGAGAGGGAGAGGGAGGAGGAGGAGAACGTTTCTTGACGTTTCACTTGTTAGACGTGGCTGACCATAGCCTAATTAGTACAATAATAAATAAATAATTATAATTGCATAAGTTGATAAAAATCCTATGCAATAGCTTTACCGCGGTCCGCGGCAGTCCCCGAGTGCCACTTACTTTTTTTTTCGCGTGGTAAAATCATCAAATGAGTCCTCCCACCCAGGGCAGGGCTGGACTGTCGGACTTGTACTGACTAAAATCCACAGTGTCCTTCAATAGCCCTTTATGTTCCGGGGTCACGGTAATGAGATAAGTCCCGCGACCCCGGCAGGCTTTGGCCCTCTAGAGGGGGGCCCCGTCATCATGCTGATGCTCTTTGAGCCGCGTGTGAAACAAAACGCGCCGTCGACCCGGGCATGGTCCATGGTCGGACAGCGAGTTGCCTTTACCATACTTACTACATATTTAGTGAATTTTAGTGTAAGTGTGCAGTAGTATCTGAAAAGTTTTTAAGAAGTTTGAGGAGCAGGAGGAGAAGACAGTAAGTAGTCCTGCATGTGGATCTAGCTGTGCCATTCTCCAAAATAATCTGGACGAGCTTGTAATACCTATATTTCAACTTAGTCTAGAACTGAATCTAGAACATAAAGTTGAAAATGTTCTAACAACAAACCGTGGTTTCAGCGTTGCGAGTCTCTTAAAATACTATATCAATCGTACCGCGGCTTGGTATATGTTTTAAAAATTGCTCCTGTCATTTTAATCAAATGAATTTGCACTAGCAAAAAATATGAAAAAATTAAATCATTTATGTTCACTAGCAACACTTTTACTTTTTATTATTAGTAATTATTTTCATTAAAAATATAATTGCTTTAGACGTAACGACCATCACTGTTCATAAAACTTTTAATTTTGTTATATAAGTTATTATTTTTATGTCATGTTATGTTTTCTGCTACTTCGTTGTTGTATAACATTAGCAGTTTTATTTTAATTATTATTCTTGATTGCATTTGGTAAAAGAGCTGTGATGGCGTAGGGCCACGGGAAACGGCCCCAACTTATAAGTTGGAGAGTAGATCGTGGGTTCAAAACCAAGCAAGTAATTTATTTTATCACCACTGCTGACTGCGAAGGAAAATAAAGTAAGGAAATTGGTATGACCTAAAATTAGAAGTTCTGTGACACGCGATATTCGCAGTTGGTAGACCACAGACTGCTTAAAGTACTGTGTCTGATAGAAGAATGATTTAAGGTTCATTGGGGTATTTAAAACAGCACAATGTTAATGCTTGTATTTCATAACGAAATCTCTTCAAGACCTAGATACGCCAGAAGAGAGGTAGACAACAAAACGTAGACACGGGCTCCCCCCGTAGCGTGGACCTTGGTTCATGGAGGAACACCGCGGCTTTTGGCCACCAAAGGAGGGAGGGAGGAAAAAAAAAAGTTTATTCTTCCTTCTCAAGAAATTATAGGATAATATCGATGGGTACCATTTTTCAGTCTCCAGTCTACCACACACCCTAATAACACAGCCACAGTCGCACGAACACCGTCAAATTAAAAAAAAAACTTTCAAACGCAATGTCCGGATCTCATCCCACATAATCATAATTAACTCAAAAACTCCCAGACAATGGTAATTACCTCAAATTCTATAGAAAAAGAGAATGATATCAACTTGCGTATTAATAACCGCTAGAGACAAGAACCAGGAAGAAAAGTTGATCAGAAGGCTCACTATATAAAATTAAAGAAAGCTGCGAAGCAGAAGAAAGATACACGCTACGAACGCACTAGAAACAACGCAAATTGCATTACATATAGTGCCGGATACTTAGGTATGCTACGCAACACGACACGTTACGCAAAGTGCTATAATATCGTGCTGTAGATGCTACGCAAAGTGCTACGTTGTCCTTCTAGAGATGCTACGCAACTTGCTACGCCGCATGATACTCGTTGTACAGCTTCTAAATGCTACGCGCTACGTCATGTAACTTGCTACGAAACATAACACACGTGATACTCAACTACGCAGAAGTCAACGCGCTACGTTTTTATAGGCTACGCAGAAAATGCTTCACACAATGTTATGTGAGTTACTGTTTTATTACCTACATAATTTAGCTTTTATGTATTTATTTTTTTATCTTTGTTAAGTAACCCTTGAGAGGACTTAAACCTTCTATCCTTTTCCTGTTTCACACAACACAGTACAATCACGCGAGTATTATAATAATAAAAAGTAATTTGTGTGGCGCATGCGCGGCGCCGGGGGGCGTGCGGGATGCGGAGCGGCGGCGCGGGGGGCGGGGCTCGGCGCTAATGCACACGATTGTGCGCTTGATCATAGGGTGCGCGCGCGCATCACTATCTCACACGATAAGAATGGGATTTACATAATACATGCTAAGGATTTTTTTAGGGACTATGATTGGCGTTTTTTGGAATTGAACAGAAAATGTTAGTAGCGTTGGAAGTCGTAGTACATATAAGAAATTCTTTTCAACGACTTTTCCTGATTGATATCATTTGATGAAAAAATAATTTAAAGAAAAACAAAAAACCCGACTGCGTAAAAACTAATTTTGAAAAATACGTGAAAAAGTTAATTTATTTATAAACTAAAAAGAAAGAAACAAGCCCAACAGAACAGCAGGAAGAAGCAGAACAGAACGACTAACAGTCGGGGCTCATTCAAATTTTACCAATCAAATTTTCCCAAGGGGCCCCGACTGTGAGTCGTTCTGTTCTGCTTCTTCCTGCTGTTCTGTTGGGCTTGTTTCTTTCTTTTTTTTTAGTTTATAAATAAATTAACTTTTTCACGTATTTTTCAAAATTAGTTTTTACGCAGTCGGGTTTTTTGTTTTTCTTTAAATTATTTTACACTTTTTAGTTACGATTCATTGTTCACTGTTTTTTTTTGTTTGTATATCGTTTATACTTGAAATAAAAACTTAAATCAATAAGTAAGAAAATTAGCGAGAATGATTGTTTTATTAAACAACTTTAAATCGTTATATATCCTAAACTATTACTTAAAATGAAACATGATAAAAGAAACCTAAAGATGATTTTAAAATACCTATTCAACGACACCCCACTTGACATAGTTCATCGACTTTTATTTTTTTCATTTTGACAATATGGCGTCTGGTTGTCGCTGTGGTGAATTTTGATTACTGTCATGTCTTTAGTGACACTCGCAAGGTTAAGACGAATCGATTGACGTAAGAATTATCAAAATCGGCCTACGCGTTTGGTCTCTAGAACGCCACATAGAAACAAACATACATACATACATACATACATACATACATACTTACATACATACATACATACATAGAATGATAAACACATTACCCTCCTTTGCGTCGCGCAGTCGGGTAATTATAGGCAAAACGAAAATCAAACATGGCTCTTTTTTGGGTCTCCTAACACAGACATTGTTTTCCTGATAATACGTATTTGAATGTTTTCGTAAATTGAAAACATTTAAAAAAAAAATAGAATGAACTCACTACCGCTCTGCATGTCGTGGGTTTTATTTCGGCTCGGAACTATTTATATGGCGTACAGTACTGTTTCCAGGCTTCGCTGTTTCTGTACAACTATGGAAAAGGAAAAAGTCCCAGAAAGTGGAAATTATAGTATTAAAAAAAACGATGTTAAACAAACTTACCATTTAATCAAAGTAGCAACAGGTATTTTAATTGTAACAAGGGATAAAAAAAAACTATATAAAAAAATACTATATAAAAAAATTGCAACAGGTCGATTAAGTATTTTCTTACATAAATCCTTCGTAAGATAAAGCCCAGATATAAAATTCCCCGAAAACAAAAACCCAAGCAGCTACCAAACACAAAACCGCAATTTAAGTAACCATTTTTTTAAATATTTAAAACAGCATAAATTAATTAATTGCAAAGCATTAATCTTATCAGAGCCAAAGTGAATGAAAATCGGAATTTGTTACAAAAACGGACAAAATGTCAATAAGCATTAAAGCCGATATCTCGAAGCTTGGATTTAAACTTTTATTGCTCTTTCGACCATAAAATACTCAAGTCCGAGTGTTTGTAGTCCAAGAGCTTGCGTACCCGAGTCAACAGTCATCGACAAAATATTGTTTTGTCTATTGACTATGACTGGGTTTCGTAGATTTTTGAAATATTAGTTTTGTTAGTTAATGCTTTGTTTGCAGTACGTGTTAGTATTTAATGAGGTTATTTTTTAAGGTCAAATGACATCATTATTGGTTAGGTAGAAATATTATTTGTTCGAGATCTGGTTTATTCTTTGTTGAGCCGTTTTGGAAACTCTGAATGTCGTGTTAAAGTAAAATATAATGTTAGAAAGAAATAAAGTTTTTTTTAAGGAAGTAATCTTCGGAATTACTATAATTCAATTTTAAAAAAGTATCATAGGGTATATGTATTTACAACGTTCCCGTAGGATTTTTTTTGACCATTTTTTAGCCTGGTTCCGTAGCCAAATGGCAAAAACGGAACTCTTATAGATTTGTCATGTCTGTCTGTCTGTCTGTCTGTCTGTCTGTCTGTCTGTCTGTCTGTCTGTCTGTCTGTTAAGCTTAGAAAAGCATGATGTGAACCTTTCTAGTTCTAGGGGTAGAGGAAAGGCTGTCAGATTGAGTGACTACCAACCTGTTCCTCCAAATACCTACCCTTTGCGTTCCAGGACGGTATAACCTTTTATCGGACGCGGCACATATTTTTTATCATAACGCGACCAAAGTTGCAGGCAGGAGCTAGCATTGTAGATTATACGGGACATATTATCTTGGCTTCTTATTGTGACCGATATTTCCTAGTATATTATTAAAATAATTTATATTCTTAACACAAATTGACATTTGAGTTCGAGATATAGCAAAAACAACAGCAAAACCCAAGATATTGAGCCGGCTATGCTATAACCATATCGTAACGAATAATTGGCCAATTATGTACTTCTCATTAAAATGTCTCGATTATGAAGTTCATAAGACTAATTATGTAAAGTTACTGAATTGAAAATGTCATTATTACAAATAGAAAAGGAATGGAGTATAAAAAATCCTCCGTTTTCATATTTCTCTCTAGTGTTTTCTATATTTTTTTCGTGATGACCCATTTAAAATTGTTTTAGACATAACGGCATAAACAATAGGTACATAACTATGTTTTTAACAATTCAACAGCCCAATTACCTTGTCTGACACTGAAGTGTCAACGGCAGAAATGACACCTTTTTCATAAACCATCAAAAGCACATTTAAATTCACCACTTTTCTACCATATTTGTGATTAAACGTTTCCGTTTCACCTTTACCGTTCACCGACAAAATATCTGCTTAACTTTTTAAAGAGAAAAAGTTTTACAGACGTGCACGTTCAATACTTAAAAACATCCCTTGTTAAACTCAATTACAGAAATAAAAAGATATAGCTTTAAATGTTTCGCCGTTCTAATTATCCAGTTCTAATTACATCAATTAAGTATCGCGAGCTCATTGTCGCGTCTTAAGAGCTCGTAATTACTTTGATGCGTTTCTAAAGAAATAATTAAATGTATTAATGTTTTTGTGGCCGCATCGCTGCGTGTTGCCTGTTGCTAAGTTCTGGGAGCATTTTTGTGGATTATGTGGGGGGTAATTATTGATCGAGGCTATGCTATGTAATTTTATGATTGCATAGAATTATCTATAGTAAAAAAAAAACACACAGCATGCAGTAGATATGTATTTGTCTACTTAAACTGTCTGATGCTGTTTTTGTATATTTGTATATGTTGTGGTCGGCTTCCAGCCTATTCAGATGTAGCTGAAAATCGTATTTAACATGGAGCGACAACATTTGACCTACACAGCCCAGTAACTGGATAATATGACACCCTTTGATCATATAATCATCCCATATAATTCAACTTTCAAACTTCCAATTAGTCAAAACGCACACACAAACATCTCTCACCCTAAACGCATATACCTGCTCCGTTCCGTCGTGGGTAAAAAGAAAAGGAAGGCAGTATAAAGTTCTTCTGCTATCTCAGTAGATTTATGTTAGATATTGTTATCCATCTACTAATAATTGATACATACCGGAAAGCGTTACTTCTTCTTCTCAAATATTCTCTTACTGCCGAGAAACGTGACTCCGTTTCTACTAAAATAAATAAAAACTTCCGATTTTTACTCAAAAATCAACGTGAAAAAACTGGCACGTCATTTTCACACGGGCTCCCGACCTATACGGCCGACACAAAGGGGCCGGATATAATCAAATTGATTCGTTAATTACTGGTTTTATCTGCGACCGCCATTACTGGGTACCGGCCGGCCCACACCGTATATACTCATACCTACTTAATTGATACGATACCACTGAATAGGGGACGCAGTCGGCATTGCAACTAGTTCATAGAGACAATTATTATGAACCTTGATTTTGTTGCACATTTATGGTCAATCAGTGCAACATTCTGATGAAAGAAAAAATAAAAGGAAAATGTAAATTAATATATAAGAGGCTTTGGTACAAGATTTTCGTATTTTATCTTCAGCGTAGTAAGTATTTATGGCGTTTAAGTATTTTCCGCGCGAAGCAGCACGGTTGGTGTGGACGTGTCTCGGGTGAGGCAAGTGACAGCGCTGCCGCGGTCGAGCGACCGAGCGCTCGAGCCATCCAGTGTCGGCTTTTGTTTTGCTCGCGTATATTGTTTCGTGCCTCGGTCGAAAAACAATAGACGCGTCCAGTTTCCTCGCGCAGCAAATGCCTCGCGAGGCTGCGCGCTCTATGTGGACGCACCTATTGAAAATTAAAAAAAGAGTGATCGAGGAACTATTAATTTTCTTCCATCAAATTAACCAGTTCCAGTTTACTTTACGTCAAATAAACGTGAAAAGTTGTGGTAGGGCCCCAGTTGTATTTTATTTAGATACTTCATTCAGAATTTTGATCCAACAGCATTAAAATAAATGCAATTTGAAACCGCTTCTAAAAAGCTTCTTTTTCGCAGCGAAGGTTTTGTCATTCTGTTATTGTTCGTTGGGAAAACTAACCCAGGGATCGAACAAGATAGACAGGAAAAAGGTTAGGCCTTTGCCCAGCAGTGGGAAGCTATTAGTATTTTACTTTTTGGTAGTCTACTAAAGAATCTCTAAGAAGAGAGAATCTATCCCGGGTCGACGGCGCGTTGTGTTCCACGCGCGCCTCAAAGAGCGTCAGCAAGATGACGGGGCCCCCCGCTAGAGGGCCAAAGCCTGCCGGGGTCGCGGGACTTATACCATTACCGTGACTCTGGAACGTAATGGGCTAGGGACACCGTGGATTTTAGTCAGTAAAAGTCTGTCAGTTCCTCCCGCCCTGCCCTGGGTGGGAGGACTCATTTGATGATTTTACCACGAAAAAAAAAGAAGAGAGAATCTCTAAGGTGAATTAAATACGCATACATGTATATTTAGTTTTTATTATAATAACTAGCTTTTGCCCGGGGCTTCGCTAGCGTAATCAGTCGAAAATCTCAGAAGATTTATCCAAACTTTCATCCCCTATTTTATCCCCTTAGGGGTAGAATTTGTCACTGCGAGGACCGCCCGGAGGACACGGTGGAGCATACGGTGCAGGACTGCCCCGCTTGGGCAGAGCACCGCCGCCGCCGTGTCCTCTCGACGGCGATAGGCGGAGACCTCTCGCGCCCGGCATTGGTCGAGGCCATGCTGCGGGGCGAGACGGAGTGGGAAGCGGTCGCCTCCTTCTGCGAAGCAGTCATGCTCGCGAAGGAGGAGGCGGGCCGCGCGAGGGAGAGGACAGCGTCCTCCCTCAGCCGCAGTGGTAGACGCAAACGGCGACGGATGTCGCGGGACGATCTCCGGCCACCGTAGGCGCGGGCATGCGGGCGGCGAGTAAAGGGCAACTCGCTGTCCGACCATGGACCATGCCCGGGTCGACGGCGCGTTGTGTTCCACGCGCGCCTCAAAGAGCGTCAGCACAATGACGGGGCCCCCCTTTAGAGGGCCACAGCCTTGCCGGGGTCGCGGGACATACGTATACCGCGACTCCGGTACGCAAAAGGGCTACCGAAGGACACCGTGGATTTTAGTCAGTACAAGTCTGACAGTCCCTCCCGCCCTGCCCGGGGCTGATGATTTTACCACGAAAAAAAAAAAAAAGTTGAATTTGTCAAAATCCTTTCTTAGGGGATGCCTACGTCATAGTAGCTTTATACATGCAAAGTCTCAGCCCGATCGGTTTAAAATTGAAAAAGTTTCATACAAACTTTCATCCCCTATTTTATCCCCTTGGGAGTAGAATTGATCAAAATCCTTTCTTAGCGGATGCCTACGTCATAACATCTACCTGCATGCCAAATTTCAGCCCGATCCGTCCAGTGGTTTGGGCTGTGCGTTGATAGATCACTATATCAGTCACCTTTGAGTTTTATATATTTAGATAGATATGTTAAGATGTTTCCATCATCTACAAATTCTGAATGCTATCACTACGCCTTAAAATTGTACCTTTATTTGAAACTTTCTCACAGTGACTCGCTCTCACACGACGCTCTGCCTTTCCAATCAAATATGATTCGAAACACGAAATTACTTTTAATTCTATATTATCTATCCAAATGGAAGCGTTTTCTATCGAGATTTAATAATTTATTCGTTTAGAAAAGATATGAAAACTGCTTGTGACTAATTGATTTAGATCAAATCAAAGATTTATATGACTAGATCTGACAAAGTGATATTAAAGAGAAGCTATTAGAAGTAATGCCAGAAAAACATTTACCGTCGTAACACAAAAACTTTTAAACGTCTGTTTAACACTTGTCTAAAAAAATGTCAGATTATGACGTTGAAATAAGGTCCGTTTTGCAGTCACACTTTTTAGGGTTCCGTACGTCCTAATACAAAAACGGAACCCTTATAGGATCACTCGTGTGTCCGTCTGTCTGTCGCTTACAGTCAATTATCTCCGAATCTACTAGACCGATTGGGTTGTAATTTGGTACACATATCAATTCCTGTGACCCAAGCACAGAGGTGTGACGTGAATAGATGAAATCCGTAAGTGGGAGGTAATTTTTGGAGGGAAAGGGGAAAAAGAAAAAAACAGTTTTGAAAACTGCATCGTGTGACATATCAAATGAATTGTCTTGTTGATGTCTCAACAAGACAATTCATTTGATTTCAAATCTTAAATGTATTTTTTTGTAATTTTAAAATAAATAGTTTCCAAGTTTGACAGGCCTGTTGGTCTAGTGGTTAGTGACCCTGACTGCTATGCCGGAGGTCGTGGGTTCGATTCCCACCCAGGACAAATGTTTGTGTGATGAGCACGATCATATGTTCTGTATCTGGGTGTAATTTATCTATAATATGTACAGGACCTATGTATTTAGAAATATAAAAGTATGTTTATCAGTTGTCTAGTACCCATAACACAAGCTCTGCTTAGCTTGGGACTAGATGGCGTTGTGTGATAGTTGTGAAATATTATTAAAAAATATTATATTATTAGTTATTCAAGAAAATAGACGAAATTTGACCATTCCCCCTCCCCTCTTATCTCCGAAACTACTGAACCTAAAATTTTGAAAACAATACAGTAATTAGTTTTCTACTTATAGATTATAGGAAAACCTGTAAGAAGTCCATATCTGTATATGGGAGGTAATTTTTGGAGGGGAAGGGGAAAATTAAAAAAAAAATATTTGAAATCTGCATCGTGTGACATACCAAATGAAAGGTCTTGTTGAGACAATCTTAAATATATTTTTATTGTACATTTAAAATAAATAGTTTCCAAGTTATTCAAGAAAATAGACGAAAATTGACCATTCCCCCCCCCCTCCCTTATCTCCGAAACTACTGAACCTAAAATTTTGAAAAAAATACAGGAATTAGTTTTCTACCTATAGATTATAGGATAACCTATAAGAAGTCCATATCTGTATATGGGAGGTAATTTTTGGGGGGGGAAGGGGAAAATTAAAAAAAAAATATTTGATAACTGCATCGTGTGACATATCAAATGAAAGGTATTGTTGAGACAAAGTTAATAGTAGATTATTAACCAAGGGGATAAAGCAGTGTCTTCTGTCGCGGGTGACGATTTAAATCGCGAGCGTAACGAAAGACTCGAGGTTTACTCCCGAGCGTAGCGAGGGTGTTAAAAACTTAAATCACGAGCGAAGCGAGGGATTTAAGACGAGTCCTGAGTGTAGCGAGGGATTTAAGTTCATCCAAGACTAAGACAGCTTTATCACCGAGGAAAATACTCTACTTTTCGTACCATTTGCGAAAAAATTAACACAATAATAATATGAGATAAGCATTTATTAAAAATCATGACAATTAAAATAAACTTAATGTTCATGTATTTGAAGAAAACAAAAACGCTGCAAATTCCTATACTAATATTTTTTTGTCGGAAAAGCAAAGGCATCAAGCTCATACGGCCTCGTCGGTTTTCGTAATTTTGTTTTATAATCATAACTGCATAATAAATGCGTATTCCTTTTTCAAAAAGATGTATAATGCTTTACATACAAACTCAATGGTGTAAAGTGTAAATACAGATGTAGTTCAGTATTATGTATTCCAAATTTAAATCACATTCTCCCCCTAGAGGATGAATGAAATTCAGCACAATTTTCTTTCCCTGTTTTTAACAGATTAATAATGACTATTGTTATGTTCGCTTTTTGTGGCATAGAATGTCACTTTTTTGAGCAAGTGGTACGAAAAAGTATTTTTTTTGTAATTTTAAAATAAATGGTTTCCAAGTTCAAAAAAAATAGACGAAGCGTGACCATTCCCCCCCCTTATCTCCGAAACTACTTAACCTAAAATTTTGAAAAAAATATAGGAATTAGTTTTCTACTTATACATTATAGGATAACCTATAAGAAGTCTATATCTGGGAGGTAATTTTTTGGGGGGGGGGAAGGGGAAAATTTAAAAAAATATATTTGAAAAGTGCATCGTGTGACATATCAAATGAAAGGTATTGTTGAGACAAACTTAAAAGTATTTTTTATGTAATTTTAAAATAAATGGTTTCCAAGTTATTCAAAAAAAATAGACGAAGCTTGACCATCCCCCCCCCCCTTATCTCCGAAACTACTCAACCTAAAATTTTGAAAAAAATACAGGAATTAGTTTTCTACTTATAGATTATAGGATAACCTATAAGAAGTCCATATCTGTATATGGGAGGTAATTTTTGGGGGGGAAGGGGAAAAAAAAAATTGAAAACTGCATCGTGTGACATATCAAATGAAAGGTCTTGTTGAGACAATCTTAAATATATTTTTTTTGTAATTTTAAAATAAATAGTTTCCAAGTTATTCAAGAAAATAGACGAAATTTGACCATTCCCCCCCCCATCTCCGAAACTACTGAACCTATTTTTTTTTAAATACAGATATTAGTTTTCTACTTATAGATTATAGGAAAACCTATAAGAAGTCCATGATATTAAAATAACATGGTAAATCACTCAATATTGTGCGTAACAATTTGGGTCAGATTTAAAAAAAAAGTGATAGGTAACATCGTACGGAACCCTCTTCACGCGAGTCCAACTCGCACTTAGCCGGTTTTTTAGACAAGTGTTCAACAGATATTTAAGTTTTTGTAGTAAGGCTGTTATATTTAAAACCAGAAATTTAAAATACAAATAACAGTGAGGTATTGACAAACAGTAAATTATATAAAAGTAGGTAGAGACTAGAGCAGAGCCAGCATCTTGGGTCTTGCGATATTATTATTATTTAATTTGCCTTACCTTTGTTGGTGATCGATTTACTGCGTCAAACAATATTTTTGACGTTTCGGTTTTTTTGATATTCGAATAAATAGTGTTGCCACTGAGACAGAAGATCATATTTACGTTTATTAGTCCAGTAACTTTGTCACCTGAAAGGTTCTGTTGTGTTGCGTTGAGTTGCTCGAGTGCCATCTAAAATATTGCAAGAAATTGCTTTGAAAATATGATGAATTTAAAAAAGTTATTTATGTCTGAAACTGTTGGATCTTCAGAGACAATTCAAGGCCAATTCGGGCCAACATTATAGATAAGTCCGCAAAAATTCAGAACTATTGGATTTGACGCAAGCACTTGATGTTTAAAGTTATTGTATGATGTACTATATTACCTGGTTGCGGCACGAATTACCGTGACCCCGGAACGTAAAGGGCTATTGAAGACACCGTGGATTTTAGTCAGTACGAGTCTGACAGTCCTCCTAGGACTCATTTGATGATTTTACCACGCTAAAAAAATGTACTATATTACCTATCCCTCAGAATGTGCAAGCTCACTCTTCTCTTTTAACAGAACATCTAAGTATTTAAATCTTTGGTTGCTACTTTGTGTAGAAATAAGCTCTCAAGTAGGAATTTAATTAGATAAGTAAGTAAATTAAAATACATTGATTGCAGTAGAGTTTATTGAACGTTTCCATCAAAGGGAATGAATGTATTGAACGAGTGAACTGAACTGAACTACAATCTAAGGTTTATGATGTGGTCGGCAGTCGGTAGCTATCTATGGAATGTTGTGGCCACAGCAATATAACTTATGGTGTTGTAAATGGTTTCATATTTTAATTTACAACCAATTTTGTAATAAATTCAATTAGCGGGCATATAAATGGTAGTTTTACGACACAACGTGGAACTTTTTTAATAATAATAGGGTTATACAATACAAATATAACGTCTAAAGGCCTAGACGAGGTATTGATGAAAAATGAGATTCGATCAGAGACAACTGCACCATTCTCATGGCAGAGTCAAGAGTCCAGCTCCTGGGTGACCTCCCTCCATCTTAGGTATCCTCTTTGCGTCTGGGCTTGATTGTGGCCAACAGCAAACCCATTATAAATTAAAAAAATATTATTGACTTATGCGAGGGGTTAGCTGCCAGCCAATCATAACCTGAAAGGGAAATAGAAAAGTTCAGTTTTAAATGATAGCGAGGGGATGACTTTACCACCATTTATTTAAAACTTTAAAAAACCGGCCAAGTGCGAGTTGGACTCGCCCATGAAGGGTTCCGTAGTAGCAAGCATAGATTAGGGATATAATATATTGAGATTAGTAAGTAAATACACAAACAATTAAAATAACTTTGTTTTTCATAGTGTTTGTATGAATGGCAAAGTTATATTTGCGGTTTTAAAATGTATCTCACCCAAACCAATTTTCGTTGGAAGTTTTTGTTGAGGTCTACATTACCTATTTTTTTTTTTTGTTTTATCATTATCTTATTTTAGAAGTTAGGTACAGGGAGGGGGGGAGACATTTTACCACTTTGGAAGTGTCTCTCGTGAAAACTGTTCAGTTTAGAAAAAAATGATATTAGTAACCTCAATATAATTTTTAAAGACCTATCCATAGATACCCCACACGTATGGGTTTGGTGAAAAAAAAATTTTTGAGTTTCAATTCAAAGTATGGGGGGCACCCCCAATATTTGTTTTGTTTTTATTTTTGTATGAAAATCCTAATGCGGTTCGCATAATACATCCACCTACCAAGTTTCAACAATACAGCTCTTATACTTTCGACAAAAAGTGGCTGTAACATACGGACGGACAGACAGACATGATGAATCTATAAGGGTTCCGTTTTTGCCATTTGGCTACGGAACCCTAAAAACAAAACCATAATTAATAATTATGGAGAAAAGAGTAAAGAAGGTCACCCCCAAAAACTTAAGTTTTTCTTTGGGAAGCCTCTATGGTATGTACCCCCAAGGATGGTGCAAGAATGGGCATTGTGCTGTGCATATAATGAAAAACGTGGTCCTAGGTATAGGTACCATTTTAGTACACAATTTTCCTTATGTCCAACAATCTTTTAACAAGTTTATACGTTCTTCTAACGTCCGACATAGCCTCACAGACAATCACACCACATGGGAGTTGATATCTCCGTGATTAATGATATTTATCTGGAACCTTTTACCGACACAACAAAAACGTCGTCCATTCATTAAGACCACTTTTATTATAATTCAATACTAAATAAAAACTGTTGCAAGAGGCTGTGAGTGCGGTTACATTCTCTATCGTAGGATGGCGACCATTTTGTTAAGAGCTTTGGCATTATAACTATTAATACAGGGTTATTTAAAAGCATTGAACAACCTTTCATAGGTTAAAAGAACTTTAATGTGTTTCTTTCATTGTCATTATCAAAAATTTCCATTTTGTTTGAAACACCTGTGTTTTTTTTCTTGCGGGATAGGTTACGTTTCATAGTGTTAAGTTGTTTATAATAAGTACTTTCAGACCATGAAATACTTTTAATGTTTTACAAATACCCCTGTTTATGGGCATCATAACTATCGATTTGTTAGTGTATAGAACTTGTATCATAGGTAAAGGAACTTTTTTTAATTGAATATCGTTCGTGAAATTGTATTGACGATCCAGAATTCAAAACTTGACGAGACAAAGTTTGTATGAACATTAAAATAATGGCAAAACAGCACAAAAGTAGCGCCGAGCCAATGATGAGAAATAGTGATGCCCTAGAAGGGCAATTAACGAACATTAAAAAAAACCTGTCGATTTATGATAGCGTTAAAATGTTCCAATACACTGTAGTTATGTACTCTTTATTCATCTACAATACACATAAGTTACATTTTGATGCACACACTATAGTTGTTATCATTATGCCAAGTTATACTATTTATCTAAGAATAAGAGAGTACAAATCGACGCCCCCAAGGAATAAACCTGTATTATACTATTACTGACTTTTTACTGTTATACCATTTACGGTATCTCGGGATACACGTATGCAATTTTTTTCAAAATTTTTCTGCGATAATTTCCAACGGATTTCCTTATAACACTTTTGTTCTTTGGAAATTTTTATTTTTTTATTTACTAGAAAAATAACGAAATACGTTATTACAATTTAAATTCTGTGGCTACATTTCGGTAAAGTAATATTACTGTAAAATATTTCAGCTAAATTTCTGGTTAACGCGATTACAGGTTTGTTATCGTAAATTTTGTGGTAGACATTTTCGGTAACGCACTGTAACAGTTATGTGATTTATATGCCCAAAAAACCTGTCCACATCAGGCCCAAGCCACGGATGATCCATGGGCCAGACTTTCACGCCATCTCACAGACGAGCTTCCCGACATTGATGTGGGTGAGATTAGAATAGCTCTCGGACAACTACATAATCTCGTCGTTTCCTCATCAATTCCAGAGTCTCGCTGGTAAGTACCGACTTGCGTCCTTGACTTTTTGGTCGAAAGTGTTTGAAGCACACCACGCGGATGACACGTACCAGGCCTCCGGTGGCATCATTTATATCCTCAGTGGTTTCCAACATGGCGAATCGGTTCTGTAGTTCCAACTGTAAGTTTTCACGACCAGTTTCGACCTCAGGCAGCGTTGGTCTGACAGTTGACCTTGTCAAGCGCGCTCTTTCTATTTTTATATTTATATTCAGAGTGCCTCTAACTAGTCGATGATCACTTCCGATATTGACCCTGTTGATCACTGAGACATCTCTGAATATATGGCGCCTATCAGACACAACGAAGTCGATCTCGTTTCTTGTCACGTTATCGGGGCTTCGCCAGGTCCACTTCCTTTGAGGCTTCTTCTGGAAAAAAGAGTTCATCAGAAAAAGCCCCTGAGCCTCGAGGAAGTTTACCAGCATTGGTAAACTTCCTCTTTTCCTTTGATTTCTGCTCCCATAGCCGAATGGATCTACTCTCGACTCGCCACTCTCTTGTACTCCCACTTTTGCGTTGAAGTCACCCATAACAACAGTGTAGTTTCACTATGACTGTCTTCTTCGTACATGGCCTCGACTTTGTCGTCCGGGTATGCGGACGTTGGAGCACTTGTATGATCTTTAGGGAGTACCTTTCTGATATCCTCAGTATAAGGTATGCCACCCTTGCCGATACACTGCCACATTCTAAAATGTTGCTCCTGAGTGATTTGTGGACCAGAAACCCGACGCCACCTTGGGATTATTGGTGTCCTTCTCGAGCAAGTGGCCACTATCGAGGCCTATCATGTGCTCCCCCTGTCTACGGATCTCCGATAATCCCACGACGTCCCAGTTAATACGACTTAACTCTACTTCCAGTTCGGCAACGTGCTCGTCCAACCGCAGAGAGCGTCCGTTGTACGTCGCCAAGTAAAAATTTCGTTTAGGATACCCTACCGTCGCCCGGGGATTCTTAGCTCCCCCCGCCGCATCGTTACCGTGGCCTGTACCATGGCCAGGAATAGTGCAGCTACCGGGAACTGGGGGCCTCAAATCATTGTTGCGCTTCATGTTTGGGGGGATTTGCCGTAGTCACCACGCTTGGCAGGCGGATTGGTGACCGCAGATGCTGAAATGCTTCCGCTGTTGGTGCTGCTGCCCACTGTTAGGTTAAGCATTTCAGCATACGACATGATTATAACGCCATGTACCGGTTGCCAGAGCTAGGGCAGGTGAGACGAGAGATGGTGTTACCTCACATTCTGGCTAACGCCCTTAGTCGCCTTCTACGACACCCACAGGAAGAGATGGGGTGGCCTATTCTACTGCCTGGAACCACACCGGGGTGCACTTTGTGCAATAGTGGGGCGATTCCACGGTATATTACCATGCATTTTATGAATCCTTAATTTATGTAGAAAATAGTGATGATCGCGATGATACTGATGATGCCACTGACAATACCGATTAGTTATTATTTTTTTAGCTTGGCTACTTTTGTTATACTTTTACTGATTGTAATTTGTGATCTCTATGAGAACTTTGTTCCCAATAAACATTATAATTTTAAAAAAAATGAGTTTCATTTAATTATTCCTCGGAGATACCGGCGACAAATTTATTTTACATAATCGGTTTTCAATGATTACAATAATATGGCTACCAAAATTTTTCTATAAAATACGGGTTACACTACTTTACCCTTTTATGGTTATTTGAAATTTTACTATAAGAAGTCGGTAACTGAACGTTACAATCTCTCTCTATAACGAAAAAACACGTTTAATAATCCAGTAAAGCAATGTTATGCCTATGATTTTTAAGAAATTTACAAGAATAATTCGGTAAGTAAACATTACTGGAATAATATTGTTAAGTCAGGATGGTAAGATATCAATACCCTAAAAATAGTATGAAACCATTTTCGGTAATTTGAATTTTGGTGAATAACTAATTCTGTGTATAGTTAATAGTTATACTTAATATTATAAACTTTTCGGGTAAAAATTAGCTTTAACGTCATATAAAAATGTTTTCATAATAACCTTTTGTTGAAGAGATATACCCCAAAAACACTAAATCATTTTTCCTGTAAAATTTGATTTTTGCGATTACCGGTTTATTCCCCGGGGACGTCGAAATGTTCAAAACTGAAAATTTTAATCGAAGTTTTGGAACTGAAAACTGTACTGAATATTATATCTCTAAAACTCTGTACTTTTTTCAGTTCTTTTTTGTCTATTTCGGATCTAAATGTTGCTTTCTGTATATTTTACTACATAGTCTAGTATTTAGTCTCAAAGCACAGGGTCTAAATAAAATGGCTGCAGGGTCACAATTACGCGCAATTAAGCTATCGTTTAGCGATGTTTTTCTTGGATGAGCGCTGCAATTTGTCACGCACAATTCTGATACTGAAGGAAAGAGTAGAAGGTCCAGTCTATTCTATGTCCTAATACATAATCTTACATCTCCAAATAAGTATTATCTTTTAAGGACCACTAGGTATATCGACGATATCGTGAGAATCGCAGGCGATGGATGCAAGTGGCGAATTGTCGTTCAACGTAAGGGTGTTCAGAAGTGGACGTATTCTGGCTCATGATGATGACGAAGGACGGCGAGGAAGTTTCGGATTTCACTGCTAGATTCGACACATAGAAACTAAAACCAGCTTTCAAGGCAGCTCGGGATAAAAGCGCTAATCTTTAGTATCGGTGCATCCACACCGCCGGTAACATTTGTGGAGCAACAAAAGGCAACACGGTAACACTCGGTAACATTCGGTAACTTTTGTGGCTCCTTGTTAATAGGTATTCGTTGATTGTTACTTACCCGTGCATCCACACCGCAGTAACATCCGACAACAAAAGTTACTAAGTGTTGCCGTGTTACTGTAAGTCGAGTAACGTTGCTCGACAATCGGTAACATTGTTAGATAATGTTACCTCAACATTGCAATACCTAAATAAAGCACATCACGCACGGCTAAGATACTATAATATTTTATCTTAAGAAGTTATATTAATATATCTTAGGCCATCACAGATGACGAAGATACGGAGCCACAAAAGTTACCGAATGATACCGTGTTGCATTTTGTTACTGCGGTGTGGATGCAGGGGGTAATATTGTTACCGATTGTCGAGCAACGTTACTCGACTTACAGTAACACGTCAACACTTAGTAACATTAAATAACATTTTGTTGGCGGATGTTACCGAGTAACATTTGGAAACGTTGAGTTACAAAAAACTTAAAAAAAAAAAGAACCGACTTCAAAACCAAACACAAAAAAGTGTAAAATAACTTTTCTTTCGGAAGTCGGTGGCTTTGTTTTTTATTTCATTGACTATGGCCACCGACTTCCCAAAGAAAAGTTATTTTACACTTTTTTGTGTTTGGTTTTGAAGTCGGTTCTTTTTTTTTAAAGTTTTTATTTTATCCTTTTTAGTTCAGATATTCAACAAAGATCTCCGTATAATCGGGTCTTTAGAAATCTATAATCCAAGTGAGCAACAAAAACGGATCTATGCGGGCAACGTCACGAAATATTCATTACTGTTATAGACTAAAACCTTTCCCAGAATGTAACAAAAACTTTTCTGAAAACCGCATCAAAATCGGTTCAGCCAAACGCGAGATAATTGCGAGCAAACATTCAATCGACTTATAAAATCCACATTCCAAGTAAGCAAAAAAATCCATATCTCTAAAACTACTGAACCGATTTTGATGAAACTTGCAGTGTACCCTAAGTTGAACAACACCTAGTTCAACAAAAAAAGAATTACGTAAATCGAAAACTTGTAGTTCCGGAGATATACGTGCACAAACATAAAAACATACATACATACATACACTTATGAAATTTGGCACATTTTTTCAGACGCTGATATAGATTAACATATACGAAAACTGGGCAGTTCTGGAAATATTACATACATACGGGTCGAATTGATAACCTCCTTTTTTTTGAAGTCGGTAAAAAGTAACTGCGGTGTGGATGCACCGTATGATTACTGTGATCAATAGGCGCTTGTCGTGCAAGCATGGCCTATTGATGGTTTTTAGTTAGTTAATGTTAGAAGGTTAGTTGGACTGTTTTAGCTAGCAGACTGTTCTGAAAACTAAGCAACTACGTAACTTCTAATTCAACTAGGTGACAGAATTACAACTGTTGTAGATTTCACACAGTGGCGTAGCGTGCCTTGGCGGGGCCCCGTATAAAAATTTGTTTGGGGCCCCTTAGGTAGGGTTAAAGATTTATCACTCAAGAAAAAAAATGCATTTCTCTGTAGCTACGCCGAAATATAAACAAAAAATTGGACAAAGGTCATCAAAAAAAGGTCGGAATTAGGTAGAGTTATTTTAATACTTGCATCGAAATATGGATCTTCCCGGGATTTCAAACATATAAATAATAAAAACACCAGAGATAGATTAGACAAATAAATTGTGTAAAAGTAAATAACTTTTTATTTAATAAATCATTAACTTTTTATTAATTTTTGTTTACCATAGATATATTAAAGTTTTTAATATTTTATCTGTGTTGTTTACGCACGTTGGGGGCCCCTGTGGCCCGGGGGCCCCGTATAATTGATACGGCAGATACGGCGGTAGCTACGCCCCTGATTTCACATTACATTGCTGCATTATTTTTGTTGACAGGCAATTCCAATAGGATTTTATGTTGAGCGTAGAATGGAACTTCTGCTTCTAAATTCTCTATGGTACCTATACTGTCTGCTCCCGCGCACCCAGCGATGAAGACGGAAGGAGTAAGGGGGGAGGAGGAGAATTAATTGTGAGGAGCTTTAGACAGCCATTAACTGCTTTGAGAAGCCGCGCGCCATAGGAATGCCTATAAAATTACGCGGGGCCACAATGCATTGCAAATATTTCAAGTTAGGTACCTATAATCTACAAATTAGTTGTGCGTGTGGCTATGTCGGTAAGCTTTGCCCTAAGCTTACGTGCCTTTGTGCTATTAGTGTTGGAAAAACTACATAAGTTGTGCTCAAGTTATCCTCATAAACAGTTAAGAGCCTGCCGGCCATTCTGCTGCAGCATGATAAACCTACTTTAACAAGAAACCTATAAAATCAAGAATTTTTCCTAAGGGTTACGCAAAGGTGCCTGGTTCGCGGGACCGTTATAAAATAGTACCGCAGCCCTGAAACGCAAAGGGTGAAGGGCTAGGGCGGTTTTTAGTAACTCAAATCTGACAGCTCCTTTACGCTTCACCTAGGACCAGAGGATTCATTTGACCCATTAGAAAAAAATGGTTTATTTGAAGTGCTCCTCTAAAAGTACATACAATTCGCCAGATCTTTATGTTGTAGTCCTGTTTAATAAAAGGCGAGCATTTAAAAACGCAACACCACGTTTATCGACTACTGCCGTCTCGGAGCTAAATAAGTAACCTTCACCCCTTGGTTAACAATGTACTATTTTGTGTCGGATATTCTACTTATCGAGATACATTCAATAGGAGCTGAGTAGCGGATGAAACTGTTTTATTTAAACGAAACCACATTGTCGGACATCTGTTTCATCCCCCTTTCCTAGTCGAAAAGCCCCATTGATTCGCAAAATACCTCACAAAGGGTGGTCGGTATTCAGAAACCAATTAGCAACAATTGTTTTTAAATAATGTTACTTTCTTTTAAACACACAATGCAATCTATGAATGCAGTTTACAAGAACCATTGAGCATAAATAAACAATAGACTAAGCATTTTTTTTTTTAAGAATGAATGACTAATTGAATGAGTAATTGACTCAGTTCTCTTTTTTTAAAAGTGGCCAGAGAGAGGTACTGTTTTATTGAATAACTTTCGTTATTATTGTTTTGAATAAACATTGATTTAAACAATTACCTATTATTTTGATTTTGAACAGCGGGAAAATTGGGTAATGTTTCTTCTCTCATTAATCAATCGGTAGATTATTTGGGAATAAATTTTAGCAAAATCATCAATCATGATGTCATATAAATGTTAGGTCTATCACTTGGGAAGCCGGACAGTTTAAGCATGATATCGTGGCTCTGGAACGCAAGGGGCAACCGATGAACGATGGACTGACTTAAATGATGATGTCGAGCTTCATTGTCTTGGCGAGTTTCTGGTGGTGTGGTCGCCATTGTTGATTCTGGTTTGTAGTTTTTCAGGAGTTGCAGTTGTTTGGGAAAAATGTAGTGAGATTGAAGAATAAAAAAAATTTTGAATTTACTATAGAAAAGCTCATTATTTTCCTGGGTCTGGTGGCACTTGCAATTTTAAAGAATTCGAGGGTTGAGGCTCGTGACGTCAGAAGCTAGTAACAACTACTTGCTTGTGACGTATTGGCAATTTTTAAAGTGTCGTATCTTCGTCAATAAACCTGTAATTTTCGCATGCCTACTGCAGGTGAGATGTCTTTGTACCACCCATAAATTATAACAGCCTTGTAAAACCATCTCTAGCGAATAAATGATTCTATTCTATTCAATGTTGGTATACGGGAAAAAAAAAAGAAAAAGTACGTGGCAAATATTTTTTGAATGACGGATTAATTAGTTTTTTTTTCAGTCATTTATCCTATTCCTCCCATAGTTGCTATACTTTTTTTATCGTGTTAAAATCATCAAATGAGTCCTCCCAGCCCCGGGCAGGGCGGGAGGGACTGTCAGACTTGTACTGACTGAAATCCACGGTGTCCTTCAATAGCCCTTTATGTTCCGGGATCACGATAATGAGATAAGTCCCGCGATCCCGGCAGGCTTTGGCCCGTCATCATGCTGACGCTCTTTGAGGCGCGCGTGGAACACAACGCGCCGTCGACCTGGGCATGGCCCACGGTCGGACAGCGAGTTGCCCTTTACTCGCCGCTCGCATGCCCGCTATGCTAATGTAAAATATACAAATAACATTTTCACTTCAGTAGCTCAAACATGTAGGTTTTGCTGCCTGAAATCAGTGAGCAAAATGCGATTTTGCTCACTGAGTGAGACAAAGTAACTTTTTAATTTTTGTTTTCAGAACGCCGCGATTATCTTATTCAGCCTTGTAATACAAGGCTGAATAAGATATTCGCGGCTCATACGGCGACGCATCATACAATTCGAAACATAAAATTTACACTCCATCTCTTTCGCGCTATTAGAAAGAGAGAGGGACAAAGACCAGCCCTTTCGAAATTCCGTTTTTGAATTCTATCTCAAAGACAAACACGCTCGGTTTGTACTAACTAAAGAAATTTTGCAAAAAGATAATTATGTCTTAGTGTAATTTATTGAATTTTTTAACTTAATGTATACGTAGTATTTGAACGAAAATAAGTATTTACTGCAAATAAAACTGATATTTAACCTGTAAATATTTATTTCTAGTTTCAATAATGTTACGTAAATATTTTGAATACTAAAATATCATGGGTGCCATAATTTCCGAACACGCCTTAATTTAAATAAAATAGCGGGAATAAAATTTCGTGGCTGGCGTAAAGATTTGAATAAGTTAATAGTTATTTCAATCTATTCCTGTTTATTATTTTATCTCCTAAAGTGTTCTCGCTGCTGAAGTGAAAAGTTATGTGTGTTACACGAGAGCAAAGTTTTTTGCATCTCGTGCCTTTGAATCCCTCGCCACACTCAGGATTCAACTTTAGAATCACTCGCTACGCTCGTGATTCAATCGTTGAATCCTTCGCTTGCTCTGGATTCAAAATCAGCACTCGCAGCAAAAAACGACTTTGCTCTCTTGTTGCACAAATAACTATTACATAACCCACTCACTAAGTTCACACACCGTATAAATCCAGTTCTTTTACAGATAAACTGCATTTTAATTATACCTTTATCAAGTAATGGTGGCCCTATCTTCACGCCACATCCGGTAGGGGGCAGGCAGCGCAAGAAACTATGACTGCTATCCGCTATACTACCCACGTCTGATAAGCTATCTTAGCGTTAATGGCTAATTAATGTATTAACAATGAATATCATGGCGGTTTAATGCACTATAGACATGGATAACCTTCTATAGATTCCGCATACAAGGCAACTTATGCGTGCCACACGTCAATGCATTGCCTATTTTAGGTGTTAAAATAAAAGCATCAGTTGAGTCTTCCCTCCCTGGGTGGAGCGGAAAGGATAGTCAGACTCTTGCTGATTAAAGTCGATCGTGTTGCTTCAATAGCCTTTTACGTTCCAGGGTCACGGTTTCCCGTTGAGACAAGGCCGAAAACCCCGGCAGGTGTTTCGGAAAACGTTAGAAGAACGTGTTGTCCGCATGACACGCATTTCCATTGCCTTAGTTCTTCTAGTACTAACTATAAGTACCTAATAAAACGTCTTCTCTCAAATAAATTTTGGTTCAAGTCTAATGTAAGTACATTTCTGGAAACTATTAGCGTCACCACGGCTTCAGTGTCTGGTCAGGCCTGTCTCACTCCGCGGTGTAGGCATAAAACTGCAAGTAGTTGCGGGCCATTATGTCGTGGCCCATTCACTACGGCTGCCACGCGCCACCCGTTACGCACGCGCTCCGTCTCCTTAATATTTTTGTTACGTTACGTGTAGTTACGCACAAGTTTCTTGCTTTAGGTGCTTTTGGTAAATTAATAACACAATATTATTATGAAGAAAAAAAATATATAGTACATATTTAGTAATGATCAACAAAATTATCTCCCTGCTTGTGAAGTATGGGCTTAACTGCAGGCGTAGCATGGCGCCGTAGAAAGGGGTTTTGTCGACGGAAGAAAAGACAAAATGACAGAACGTAGAAATATTTTTAGCGTTTTAAGCATAATAATGTAAAAAATATAGAAAATAAACGTTCTTTTCTTCAAAAGTGTACGAATGGTGTCATATTTGTGCAAAAAAACAGTCTATTTGTGTACAAATAACGATAAAATAACTTTGTCTTTTCTTGGTAGAATAGAGATAGAATCGCCATGCTACGCGGGCAGATCATGATACATAATCATGAGGTTACAAGTTTGGAAATGAGGCGAGATACTAATTGGGGGGGGGGGGGGTGTGAGCTTACTGGACGACCAAGATAAAAAGACGACACTCTCACTCACCTTAAGCCGAGTACTAAGAATTAAGATCGGTAGAAAGTAGAAAGATGTTTGCGTTGTTGTTTAAAAGTTCTAACTCAGAAAATGGCCACACTACGCATTCAAGGTCAGCGGTCGTAATTCGCTGCGCCACTTTTTTACCTACCTACAAAGACACGCAACGCGGGGCCTGTGACATGCGATAGTAATTGGTCGGTTACTAGGTTGAGTGCAAAATAATAAGGACTGGCTATTTTGCCATAGACGATAAAAATCTTTTAAATATTATTCTTTTTTTTTTGTAAGATAAAAGTTCAAAAATATAACAGTAATAGGTAGAAAAGATAATATTATTATAAATATTATTCCTCACGTAAGGTGCCGTAGGTACCTAATATTATCATTCTGTGCTAACAATCAATAATGTATGTAGTAATCGATGACGAAACCAAAAAGATATAGGCTGATGATAAAAACAAAATTCCTTGAGGAACATAGGTATTTATGGTAATAATGTAATTTAGCAAATGCATAAAATACGCATAGGTACCTACCTATTTGTGCCTGAACTCGCAAGTCGCAACCCTATTGAGCTTGACCCATAGTAACCTTTTAATGTCGTTGGCGTCAGATAAACCAAAATAAACTCTCGGGCGTAACCATTCAGTACATTTTTGCTTGCGCACGGGAAGTTTAGGCTATTATAAAAGTAGGTGGGCGGTACGGCTGCCAGTTAAAATGTACTTTATTCTCTCGTACATAGATTTTACATTTGTTTAATTTTTTTTTGGAGTGGGACTTCTGTTGTACTATTAAGTATTCTGTGGTCTGGTCGACATTGAGAGAATTAAGAACGAATATCAACGAACAAAATTAAAAAATACATATAATGACAAAGTGGACTTATGGCGTTCATAGGTTGTCTCGTATGCGGATTCTAGAGGAGGTTATCGGCAACTGGAGTGTAGGATAATGTATGGTAAATTGGTAATAAAAAATAGGGTGAATATTATTATAATTAAATTATGGCCATTAATTATATTATGGCGGCACGGTTATGGTCACTCAGTTGGAATGGCTGCCTTTTTCCGTGTATTTATTGTTAGAAAGAATGTAATGGTCAGAAAGACCCATACAGACACCTTATTACTGTGGCCTTATCACGAGTTATCACGTTTTTATGACGTAAAGTAAACGAGGACTTTGACCACAGAATACTTAATAGTACTATGTACTTTGACGTTAATTTGGAGGAAAAATTAGTTCCTCGTTTGTACACTATAGAAGCGCTTTTTCATTTTCCATACAATTACGTCATATTACTTCAAGTTTCTTAGGAATTTCTTCCTGTATCGTGGGTGCGTTCACAAACATATAAACTCACATATACAAACACCAGACCCGAAACAACTACTTGTAGATCATACAAACATTTGTTCCGTGCGGGGATCGAACCCGCGACACGTTGCACAGCATTCGATCTTTCAGCCACTGCGCCAACCGTGTCATTGTTTTTTAGGGTTCCGTAGCCAAATGGCAAAAACGCAACCCTTATAGATTCGTCATGTCTGTCTGTCTGTCCGTCCGTATGTCACAGCCACTTTTTGTCGAAAGTATAAGAGCTATCCTATTGAAACTTGGTAGGTAGATGTATTATGTGGACCGCATTGGAATTTTCACACAAAAATAAAAAGAAAGATTATAGAATCAGGCGTTACTTTGCGGAAATCCATGACATTAAATGTTATGAAAAATATCTAGTTTTAATTCCGCTACAAAAATCCAGGCTTCATGCAGGATGCAGTCCCACCCTCCCGCCCTCATGCATATGCACATGAAGCAAAGGTCCCACCCTCCCGCCCACATACATATGCACACGTGCAAGAAAAATGGAAAAAACATGCCATGCAATCAAACCTATACTCGACACGTGTTTCGCCCCTCCACGGGGCATCCTCAGGAGATGTTGACTCGACAAGCGCTCGGCCTCGAATGAACCAGATTGACAGCTATCGCCTCTTTATATAGCGTCGTGATGACGCAATAACAACGTTCGATACAAACGTCACAAAGACGTCTGTATCGATCTACCTGTAATCATACTCAAAAGAGGTGATGTAATTAGGTTTGTTTGTTCATTCAACAGTATATAGTTATTATTATTATTATGTTTGGAGATTTCTAACTGCTCCAACACACACAACCGGAAACTTTTATCACAAACATGGAGAATATTATACGTGTTATTGTCGCTCAAGGAATGGCCGGTATCGATTAAATGTTTTGCGAAATGTGATTTATCTGGATGGCCATTCCTGTAAGCGGCAACATGCTCCTTATATCTAACCTCGAAATTACGGCCTGTCTGTCCTACATAGACCCCGTTGCAATCATTGCATACTAATTTATAAATACCGGATTTTTTTGAATTTTCTAATTTATCTTTACCGTTACAAAGATTACGTAAGTTGTGATCTGATCGAAAAGCAACGAAAACATTGTGTTTTTTAAGGATATTCGCGATTTTATCGGAAATGGGTCCTATGTAAGACAGACTACCGACATACTTGTCAATTCGTTCGGGGGTACATGCATAAAGTAGTGAGCGAACCCTGTCATTTTGCTTTTTCTGAATAATATTATCAATAACTTGTTTTGAATACCCGTTCGAAATCGCGATTTGATATAATATTTTAAGTTCTTTGACGTAATTATCTGTGGACAGTGGGACCGACATTAAACGATGGACATAGCTGCGGAAGGCTGCTAGTTTGTGTTGTGATGGGTGACAGGAAGAAGCGGGAATTGTTGTGTCGGTGTGAGTGGGTAATTTCGCAAAACATTTAATCGATACCGGCCATTCCTTTAGCGACAATAACACGTATAATATTCTCCATGTTTGTGATAAAAGTTTCCGGTTGTGTGTGTTGGAGCAGTTAGAAATCTCCAAACATAATAATAATAATAACTATATACTGTTGAATGAACAAACAAACCTAATTACATCACCTCTTTTAAGTATGATTACAGGTAGATCGATACAGACGTCTTTGTGACGCCGCCACCGTTGGGCCGCCAGCCGGCGGTAGTGATGGGTAGCTATAGCCATAACTAGCCAAATACCGGCTATGAGCAAAATAGCCACGGCTATGATATCCGTCAACACGATAGCTAGCTATCGGCTACTGGTTGGCTAGATAACTGACAGGTTATGATATAGCCGCGTAGCCGCTCGTAACCGCGTAGCCGCTCGTAGCCGCGTAGCCGCTCGTAGCCGCGTAGCCGCCACGGAGTATAGCTAACTGCTACGTTTTATAGCCGTCCCGGTATTCGATAGCCGGGTAGCTAGAGTAGCCAAAATAGACGATAGCTGTGTGCGCGCTCACTGCGCTACGCGTGTGCGATCTTCATTGGTATCGTCGATTTTTTTTCACAATATTCACAAAATAGACAAAGAGAGAGCATTATACTTAGTGATTTCGTTCGTTTAATAAACGAACTTATGAAATGCGTTGATTAGAAAGCTGGTTAGTTACCGTCAGGTTTAAAATAAATAAAAATTTGATAGTATTTTGATTATTGTGACCTCAGAGAGGAAATCATTTTTTTTTTTATTTAGAATCGAATTCAGATCGGGCAGTTGATGTTGCGTTATTTAAGTCCTACCTAGCTACACCGGCGACGCTTCGTTGCGCCGCTAGTTACTAAACGCTATTGTTCAATAGCCAAGTAGCCAAATAGCTGGCTAGCTAGCTGGCTATTACACCACAAACAGCCGGTTAGCTAAGCTATTGAAATTTCGGCTAGTTACCCATCTCTAGCCGGCGGTCCCCGTCCGCCCCCCGGCCTTTCGCCCCGTGCCCATCAAAGCCCCGGGGCCTGCCGGGAGTTCAACTCGCGCACTAGCTGCGCGCACCACCCAGGCCCGCGCTGCCGCCCGGCAGCCGCGCCGCCTGCACCGCCGGCTTAGCCGCGCCTGGCGCGTGAGAAATCCGCGGCAACCGCCCCCGCGACCCGTCCTACGGCTGCCGCGGCCGCGCCCGCGAGCGCCGCGCGACCCGCTCCTCGCGCACGCGCCGCCGCCGCGACCGCCTCCACCAGTACCCGGCGCACCGCGTCGCCCGTCCCGCGCCGCATGCTGGCTGGCTCGACCGCCGCATCACCAACCCCAACTGCAGCCAAGCCCCCGGTGGGGCTTTTCTCGCCGACACCACCGCGGATCTCTGCACGAGACTCGCCGGCCACCATGTCGCCCTACACATCGAGGGAGGCGAGCGACCTCTCGATGCGGTCGGGCCGCCTCTCGATGCGGTCGGCCGTGGCCGAGTACTCCGTGGACTGCGACCTTTCGGATGGGCTACTGGACGACCTCGAGCAGCTGCTTGAGGCCAGGGTCCGACGTCGCCCCCGAAGCCCTGGCGACGAGGCCGCCGAGGAAGCCAAGCGCGTGTGCGCCGGCTCCCCGCTCCCGCAGCGTGAACCGCGCGGTCGAGCCGGAGCCGGCTCACCCACGTTCGCCGAGGCAGCCCGCCGCTCGCCCTTGATGACCCCCGGACGTGACGCGACCTCCGCCGCTGCCGCCCCGGACCATATGGTGAGTGCCCAGCCATCCTCTTCTAGGAGCCCGGGCGCCGCCACCGCTGCTACAACCAAAACCAAGAAGCCTCGCTACCCTCCGCTGGTGGTTGAAAGACTGCCAAACTGGGCCGCTCACTTTCGGGCCCTGAGGGACAAGCTGGGTCACTCGCCTAACGCTCGGCCTTACCAGGGGGGGATTCGCTTCCTCCCCGAGAGCGAAGAGGAGTATAGGGTGATCCAGCACTACCTCACGGACCTGGAGAAGGAGAGCGGCCTACATTGGTTCTCCTACACGCTGCCAGCGGAGCGGAGCGTGAAGGTGGCCATCCGGGGCCTGCCGGCGGACACGGACGTCGCCGACATCACGGACGAACTTCACCGCATGGAGTTCCAGCCGGAGTACGTGCGCAACATCAATGCGCGCGACGGACGCCCCGGCTGTCTGTTCCATGCGGTCATCAAGAGGACTTCCGACTTCAGGCGGATCTACGACACCACGCTGTTTCTGAACATGCGTGGTGTTCGTATCGAGGCGTGGCGGAGCAAACGTGGGCCCGCCCAGTGCCACCGGTGCCAGCAGTTTCGACACAGCTCGCACCGGTGCCACCGCCCGCTCGCCTGTGTCCGATGTGGAGAGGGGCATGCCGCTCGCGACTGCCCACGCCCAAAGACGGAGCCAGCCACCTGCGCAAACTGCGCGGGTGCCCACCCGGCGTGCAGTAGCGCATGCCCCGTCTTCCAAAGGGAGGCCAAAAACAGGCGGGCGGGCACTGTCGCCATCACGCGACAGTCGCGCCGGCCACCGGCCAACGCCGACGACCACGAGGCCCCGAGCGCTACGCTGATGGCGGCAGCTAACGAGCCCACGCACAAGGACGCTCCCGCCTCAGGGCGGAGGAAGAAGAAGAGCCGTAAGCGTGGGGGAAGAAAGGGAGGTAAGCCCGAGACCCCCACGCCCCCACTTCAAGATGACCCTGCCCCTGCACAGGCGCAGGCAGTAAAGGGCCCCACCACGGTGCCCACCGACGCCGCTGCTGGCGCCGGTATAAAACGGGACAGGCAGGCTTCGAAGCCCGCCCAAGCTGCCCAAGTCCCGGAGGCGACCAGAGCCGCCCCCACAACCGCCACCGGCGCCCGCACTCAACAGCGGCGCCATGTACCAGACACCGCCGGCACTCCTATGGATGAGTGCCGGAAGAAGAAACTGACTGCCTGCGCCGTAAAGCTGTCAATGGACCTGATTAGGGCCATCAGCCAGGGGCAGGACATTCAGGACCTGGTCCTCGACGGGCTCCAGACGCTGCTGTCCATTTGCAGCGAGTAGCCCGCCGAGGCCCCCACACCAGACAGCCGCGGCCCTGAAGGGCCTTGGGCCGCCCCTTCCTCCGCCTCCGCCTGAAGTTCCAGCGCCCACTACCGGACTTGACGACACCGGGTAAGTCCCACTCCCGGTTACACGGGACTTGCTCAACAAAATGACTTCGCATGCATGACATACATGACGTGCGCCGTGTGCTAAGTTAATATAGGCACGGCGTACGTCGCTACTGACACTCGCTACTTTACAAGCGCTATACTCACGCGGTGACTGGCGGCGGGCTCGCCTCTCACCCGCATACATGAGCGGCGTTACACACTCAATGCCGCTCATACACACACACCGGCTCTCTGCCTGCGCCGCTACCGGCTCGCTCTGGAAAACGGGGCAGGCGAGAGCCACTCTTCCTCGCAGGTGCGTCGTAAGCCTGCGTCCCTGTCGCTGGTCGCTCTCTGCCGGGCCTCGCCCAGGTAACTGGGGGTCTCACCTGGCAGGGGCAGACCGCCGGGGCGCAGTGAAGCAAGCGGTACTGCCGACAGTACCGCGGCGCGCCTGTAAGCAACGATGTGCAGCTACACACCCCGGCGCGCGTCACATAGTACGCGCGCCCGTAGGACTCTTTGGCTATAATTGCCACCCCAGAGCGTGTGCCCGCCGTTGCGAGCACAACACCCCGCTCC
The DNA here is from genome assembly GCA_950005045.1 of Agrotis exclamationis. Lineage (NCBI taxonomy): Eukaryota > Metazoa > Arthropoda > Insecta > Lepidoptera > Noctuidae > Agrotis > Agrotis exclamationis. Next base: position 2,843,204 of record OX465433.1, on the reverse strand, counting down.
CGCGGGAACAAGGACTAAGTCCATACCCGCCAGCCGCGCCCCCTTGCGGGGGCGCCGCGACTACTACGAGTCAATCTGGTTCATTCGAGGCCGAGCGCTTGTCGAGTCAACATCTCCTGAGGATGCCCCGTGGAGGGGCGAAACACGTGTCGAGTATAAGTTTGATTGCATGGCATGTTTTTTCCATTTTTCTTGCACGTGTGCATATGTATGTGGGCGGGAGGGTGGGACCTTTGCTTCATGTGCATATGCATGAGGGCGGGAGGGTGGGACTGCATCCTGCATGAAGCCTGGATTTTTGTAGCGGAATTAAAACTAGATATTTTTCATAACATTTAATAAAAAGAAAGCAAATTTTGGGGGTGCCCCCCATACTTAGAATTGAAACTCAAAAAATTTTTTTTCACCAAACCCATACGTATCTATGAATAGGTCTTTAAAAATGATATTGAGGTTACTAATATCATTTTTTTCTAAACTGAACAGTTTGCACGAGAGACACTTCCAAAGTGGTAAAATGTGTGCCCCCCCCCCCCCCCTGTAACTTCTAAAATAAGAGAATGATAAAACTAAAAAAAATGTATAATGTAGACCTCAACAAAAACTTCCAACGAAAATTGGTTTGGATGAGATACAGTTAGCAGTTTTTGAGATATAGTACATTTTCAAAAACCGCAAATATTACTTTGCCATTCATACAAACACTATGAAAAACAAAGTTATTTTTATTGTTTGTGTATATTACTTAAAAATCTCAATATAATTATATCCCTAATCTATGCTTGCTACTACGGAACCCTTCATGGGCGAGTCCAACTCGCACTTGGCCGGTTTTTTTGTTTTTTTTTTTGTTTTTTTTATACGGCCAAAGACGTAGAATTCATGCTATGGCCTCGGATCCTACAAATAAACCTTTGTAAATTGTGTTATAATAACGATTTCATTTCACAATAAAATTGCAGTGTTCATGGGATGTGGTGATGGCGTCGAGGCACAATGGTGGGTTGTCACGGCCGCCTGCGCCCGCGTCGCTCTACCGGAAGCTTTAATAGCGAACCAAAACAAATGTATGAATTGTTCCACTCAAGAAGGTGCTGTTTTTGATATTGAAAAGGTGAGAAAAGAAAAATTTAAGGCGATTAATGAAAACCAGCAATTGGTTTTCAGTGTGGTAAAATTATCAAATGAGTCCTCTCACCCAGGGCAGACTTGTACTGACTAAAATCCGGTAAAATCGGTATCCTTCAATAGCACTTTACGTTCCGGGGTCACGGTAGCACGCTGATTTCAGTTACAATATGGCGTCAAGACCGTTCTTTTCTTAGTTAAAATGCGTATTACATTTGCTGCTGCGATTTGCAGTATTTATACCTTCTAAAAATCTCTTATGAACCAGTACCCTTAGCACGAGGTTTCAGTACTTATTAGAGACGTAAAGTAAACTGGAACTTTGACAATTTCAAATTGACAATTTTCAAAGGAAATAGTTATTTGTGCAACAAGAGAGCAAAGTCGTTTTTTGCTGCGAGTGCTGATTTTGAATCCTGAGTGTGGCGAGGGATTCAAAGGCACGAGATGCAAAAAACTTTGCTCTCGTGTAACACACATAACTTTTCACTTCAGCAGCAAGAACACTTTAGGAGATAATAAATATTTACAGGTTAAATATCAGTTTTATTTGCAGTAAATACTTATTTTCGTTTAAATACAACAATAAGTTAAAAATTCAATAAATTACAAAAAGACATAATTATTATTTTGCAAAATTTCTTTAGTTAAGTAGTAGGTACAAATTTCCGAACGTGTTTGTCTTTGAGGTCAAATTCAAAATCGGAACTTCGAAAGGGCACAGAATACCACTAATAGGGCTGGTCTTTGTCGCTCTCTCTTTCTAATGGCGGGAAAGAGATGGAGTGTAAATGTTTCGAATTGTATGATTAACCCAAGGCTGAATAAGATATTCTAGGCTTTCTGAAAACAAAAATTAAAAAGTTACTTTGTCTCACTCAGTGAGCAAAATCGCATTTTGCTCACTGATTTCAGGCAGCAAAACCTGTATGTTTGAGCTACTGATGTGAAAAATTAGTTCCTTCTTTGCACACCATTTTTCCATACAAGAAACGCTGTAAATATTGAAAAGATGCTGTAAGTAAAGTAAAAGAGTGAAAACTCGTGCTAAGGGTACAGAACATTGAACACTATGGTGTAAAGCAAAAGAACCTCGTCCTTTTCGAAGTCGGTAAAAAAGTAGTAAAGGTTCTTGGTTAGTTACAGCATTATAGAGTTAAAGAAAAAGGCCTCATGCACACAAAGGCTGTTTGCTATCTAACACTTTTTTATGTAGAACTTTTCTAAAAAACTAATTACACAATCAGTCCAAATAACTTTCAAAAGAAATAATCCGTTAATTGAACAATACAGCGAAGTTTCGAGTTCAGTTTAACTGAACGTTCAAAAACAATAGTTTATTACTTTATTACGTTTAAAGGGTGCACAATAGTCAGTTGTACAAGTTACCGTCCGTCGGTGTGGCCACCGGGCCGTTGTAAAATTAACCGGCCCAACGCCAACATCAAAGGCACCGGCGCCCTTTGTACTCGCCGCCGCCGCTCCATTGTCTCACACATGTTGTTTTAATACTCTTAATTTCGTGTTGTCATGTTAAAAGTTTATTACGTGAAACGTTTTACTTGATTATGAACCTTATTTCTATGCAGATAAATGAAGGTTTTGATTAGATGTCAAAATTATCACTTTGATGTTATGATAGCTGTGTTTCCCAAGCAGTTTTCTACCGTCTTCCAATTGTGTTAGAGTTGGTTTTTCTGTGTAGTGTAGAGAGTATTTTTTGTCACTGTTTTTCAGTGTTTATAGCAGTTTTTAATAGCGGAAGTGTTAAAAGGGTTCTCTTAGCAAGATTGAAATCCGAGAGGGTGACTTTTTGATGAGTTGTCTATTAATATGTGTGGTAGGCATTTAGTGAGAACATGTTATGTTATGAACGGAAATATTAGGTTCGTTATGTCATCTTTCTATTTATCATTTCATTCATTTGTAGGCACTAGGCAGGGACTATTTTGATCAATCAATGGTGGTGGCTAAGAAATGTTCTTATTAGGTTGGGGAAAAAGTCTTTTCGCATTATAGTATGTATGAACTTGTAATAAAATCTCTTTGGCTATACTATTTGTATCTGGCTGGTTTTGGTATCATTGAAAGTTTAAATTTTAAAGAACATAATTCCAAATTCAAATTAGGAAAATGTGTGGTTTTCATTTGTTTTTCGTACCATCAAGATGAGTGAATCTAATGAAGAAATTCGATACATTTTAAAATTTTACTACAAAAAAGGTAAAAATGCAACGCAAGCCGCGAAAAAAATTTGCGATGTTTATGGACCTAGTGTAGTGTCTGTGAGAGTAGCACAAATTTGGTTTAAGCGTTTTCCGGAAATTTTGATGTGAAAGATGCACGTCGCTCTGGTCGCCCTATTACGGATAAAATGGATGCCATTTTTGAAAAAGTGGAGCAAGATCGGCATACCAGTAGTTACGACGTAGCTGAAGAACTGGAAATTGACCACAAAACAGTTTTGGCGCATTTGAAAAAAACTGGGTACACAAAAAAGCTCGACATTTGGGTACCTCACGAGCTCACTGAAAGAAACCTAATGAACCGTGTACTCATTTGTGGTTCTTTATTACGACGTAATGAAACCGAACCATTTTTGAAGAAGCTGATAACTGGTGATGAAAAGTGGATCACGTATGACAAGAACGTGCGAAAAAGGTCGTGGTCAAAGGCCGGTCAGGCTTCACAGACTGTGGCGAAACCCGGGTTAACTCGCAACAAGGTGATGCTGTGTGTGTGGTGGGATTGGAAGGGCATTATTCATTATGAGCTGTTACCGCCAGGCAGGACCATCGATTCTGAACTCTACTGCGAACAACTGATGAGATTAAAGCAAGAAGTTGAAAGAAAGCGGCCGAAATTAATCAACAGAAGGGGTGTGGTTTTTCATCATGATAACGCTAGACCTCACACATCTTTAGCCACCCAACAAAAATTAAGAGAGTTTGGCTGGGAGGTGTTAATGCATCCGCCGTATAGTCCTGACCTTGCACCTTCAGATTTCCACCTGTTTCGGTCTCTTCAGAATTCTTTAGGCAGTGTCAGGTTAACATCACGAGAGGACTGCCAAAACCACTTGTCGCGGTATTTTGACCAGAAGTCCCAAAATTTCTATAGCAATGGGATCATGTCCCTACCTACAAGATGGCAAAAAGTTATCGAACAAAATGGTACCTACATACTTTAGTTAAATGTAAATAAACTTTATTAAAAAATGTTTTGAATTTTCTTAAAAAATGCGAAGAAACTTTTTCCCCAACCTATTATATACATCAAACTAGAAAATAAATAAGGACGTTGGATTTTCAAACGTTTAGCCGTCAGTGAAATAAGTGTTACCTACTTAAGTATAAGTAAGTTAAAAAAGTTTAAGTACTTAAAAAAGTACTATGCTACCTTCCTACTGCAAGGTGAAAACTGCGGGTCCTCGGACTGTCTTGAACTGGAACGCAAAAGGAATGTCAAGAGAAGAAGAAATATGACGTTTTTTAGTTAGAGTCTGACAGTCCCTTTTCTCCCACTCAGGACGCGAACAGGATGATTTTTACAACCCAAAAAAAAATTAAAGGTTTTTTCTTTAAAGTAAAAACATGAGCTTTGATCACCACATTTGCTCAAGTTTCGACACTTATTGTTATTAATATTTTTAAATCTCATTTAGTTCTTTTAGCATTAAGTGTACCGGTGTCCGGTACCGACCGAGTTACCGACCAATTAATGCAAATTAAATAAATTGAAACATGCAATTAAATGTGGAAGCAGTTACCTAATTGATATTAATTAAGATTAGGTACCATCAGCAGAGCATCGCCGATGTTATCAATGACTGCCCATACTTTATCACAACAAGGAAATCTTTAACTGACTGCATTGGAGGAGGGTTAACAATTGGGTGGGTATGAGGCAGGGCCTCCTCTCTGTGAGAGGGAGTGGGCCATAATCCACCACGCGGACCCAGTGCGGGTTGGTAGATGTCACATGTCTTCGAATTTTTGGTTCTATTACATGCCGGTTTACTCACGATGTTTTCCTTCACCGTTTTGAGAACAGTGGTGATGAAATAAATAACACAAAGTAATGCGTCTGGCGGGGTTCAACCCACGACCTACAACTCGCAAGTCGGGAGCAATACCAGTGGGCTACCACTGCTCTCTAGATAATTATGATTATCATAGTTGACTTTATTATAACGCATGAAAAAATGCTCATTATCTCGGTTTTGTTTTGTTGTTTCGTAGCAAACGTATGGCAGTTGCTCCTTCACAAAAAGATCTACTGTCTAAAAATCTAACCTGTTCGTTCAGTAGCACTTTTATTCCAAACTTTCCGTTCCAGGGTCACGGTTACCTTAACAGACAGTCCCGCGGCCCTTTAGCCACCTACCTTACACGTAATTGCCACCATAAGGTCCATTCATCCATTCAATAACCACTTTGACATCCCCATTATAATTGGCCTTCTTTTCTCACAGCGCTGGGACTGTGTGAAATGTTAGGGTTGCTACAGATATTCGTTTCGGCTTTATTCGGCACAGCCGAGCGGCAAAATCATTCGGGAAAACAGATTGAAAGGGGAGCAAGGTCAGTAAAAACACGGCGTTGCTAGCTGTTCTTGAGGACCGAATGATCAAATCTCCCAGTTCGTGAAATCTACATTTTGGATTACGTCCAGTTGCGGCCACTAACTTTATAAAAAAAAAACAACAGTGGCTGACTGATCGCCTGATGCTAAGCTGTGTGCGTGTCGCGGGTTCGATTATCGTACAGGTCTGGGAAGTGAGATGAGTTTAAAGATAAAGATAAAGATAAAGATATATTTATTTCTAAGTATATGGTACATTGAGCTCTTACTTTATACATTGTTTCACATATACTACCATAGCTGTAAGTGTTTGTTGACTCACCCACAATACAGGAGAAATTCGTAGTAAAAGAGCAACGTTTTATTTTTTGATACATTGAAAATGCCGATCCGCTAAACGTGTGTTGCAGCCCTAACATTGTGTTTCGACAAAACATTTATAAGTTGAAAATGTTTTAAAAGCCCTGACGAATGTCACACTTCAGCAACAATACATTGTCGGTGCCAAACACCTTTGTTACGAAGATGTGGTATTTTACATAACTATTTCAAAAACTCTGTCAAAGGTCAAAGCTGCAGTTTGATAGTCAACAGTATTCAGAGGATTTTAGAGTTTATTATTGTTTGTGTTTTTGATGTTGTGGAGGAGACTGCTGTGTAGTGTCCAACTGTTCATTTGCTAAGATATAAATGTCGTAATAAAATGTTATGCTGACTACAGATAAATATAATAGGCCAAGAAGATGTTTTAGTGCACTACAGACCCATATTTCTTATTTACATACAGTAACATAGCAATGTTACCAATTTAGCAAAATTAATTAAAACTTGTTAATATTTGACAACTATTAGCGACGTTGCCAACTTTCAGAATATGCGCTCTTAATCTCTCCGTTCCATACCATTTTCCTACTGGTCTGTCTGTTCAATTGCGATTAAAATTTGGCAAACAGGAAGATTTTTGTCACAGCTGTGTTTTTGGGATAAAAGTACCCTATGTCTACGCTCCTGCTGTAAAATTTCCGCCTTCCACGCAGGTTAAGTCGCGGTCAGAAGACTCAGAAGCATAGCTCTGCGTGTCAGACCCAATAATAAATATCAAACAGGCTCCCGGGCGGGGCTTACCGCCTGTCATGCATTATGCAGTGTGACACTTCGTCACATAGTCACGGCGCCAACACGCTACCACTCCCACAACCACAGGGCTGTCACGAAATCTAACTAGTTCTTCATCACAATAGTTTATCAATATGTTCATTGTACGCACGGCTAAAGAGTGGAATTCACTGCTGTATTTCCCGACAGCTATAACCTTGTGGTCTTCAAGTCAAGAGTGAACAGGTTACTTCTAGTCAAGCGTGCTTCATCGTCGACCACATCTTCACTTACCATCAGGCGAGATAGTGGTCAAACGTGGGCCTATCATAAATTAAAAAAAATATTGACAAACCGGTAGGCAAATTACTTGACTGTTTTTTTGGCACAATAGGTACAGTGTTTTACTATAAGGAAACCAGAGGGTTAATTTCTATAATTCGAAAACTGAGGATTCTTCTCTTGGTCTGGACAGAATGAGAAGAGAGTTGTGGTGATTTATTCCCATTGAATCCCATTTTGTATCCCATTTTTTAGTTATTCCCTTTAGTTATTCCCTCAGGTTACCTACGCCGTTTGTAGAAGCTAAGTATCAATTTGCCAACTTAATAAATATGTTTATATATACATAGTGTACAAGTAAAGTTTCTATCCGATTGATAATAAGCCCTTTTTACGCTCAGGCTCAGAATAACCCGGCACAACAACCTACCCCAATCCGTTAAATCCGATTAGAACAAGAACCTTCTGCTGTTGTGATAAAGTTGTCAATAGATTGCCAACAGTTTTGAAACGAGTTTGACTGATTCGGGTAGCGGGTGATTTGCTGGTTTCTGTACTAAGTAATAATAGAGATGAGCTAATACGTCCCATAAAATAATGAAGACATCAGCAAGAAATTAGGCATATCATAATCCAAAACCACACCATATCCTGGAAACCATTCACCACCATAGTTCCTCTTCATCCCACAAGCGAAAACCTTGAAGACTAGACCATAGCATTACCATAAAAGCGCGGGTGGCATTCCCCCCTCACCCCGCGCTCTCCTCAACCTACAGCGGCCATGACACCATTAGAATTACAAAACAAGGTACCGAGAACGGGAGCAGGGATACCGTACGGTCACAATACAGGTTGACGTCGAGGTTCAAACCTGTTTGTAGAGGAGGTGATGGCATGATTGATTTGTTTTATATCTTTGAGTTGATCTGACTGATATTGGGAGAAATTATGCAGGCTTTGGAACTAAAAATTTAGAGTTGTTCCATTTTTTGACGGCTCCAAAATGGAAGCGTGCCCAGAAAGTAAATAAGTTGTTCCATTTTTTGACTATATGGAAGCATGCCTTAAACTTTTAAGTCATTTTACCCTTATTTGGCTTAAGGGGAATACTCCAACCAGGCCAATACAACCCTCCAAGTTCATAAAGGCGTAGGAACAAAAAAATAACATAAAAAGTCATTCCTACAGCTTTATGAACTTAGAGCGTTGTATTGATGATTTTGTTGATTATAATATAATTCTGTAACTACATACGTCTTACAGCCGCGAATAATATTTTAATCAACATACACGTACAACCTAGCACTGGCTTGCAAATTGCAAAAAACGTATGAAAATTTGAATTTCGCGGGCTACCCTTTAGCATTCACCTTAAGCAGACTATAATAAACTACTTTACCTTCGTAGGCTACAAAAATAAGTGTTGCGACATCCACAATCCAATAGTCGCCCCAAGGAAGTTTTTCCGATGAAAACAAACGTGACGTGGCGAAGGTGGCGGCCGTGTCGCATCGCCTTGAGGTCGAGAACATGCCATTCAAATGAATAGAATATAATGTAAAGATGGGGAAGAAAAGTTCTCGAGTGGCGACCACGGACCGGAAGATGCAGCGTAGGCAGGCCTCCCACTAGGTGGACTGATGACATCGTGAGAGTCGCGGGCAACCGATGGATGCAAGTGATGAAATGTCATTCGGCGTGGCGGTCTAAGGGGGAGGCCTATGTTCAACTGTTCAACAGTGGACGTCTTCCGGCTGATGATGATGATAAAGAATAAAAGAGAGGACTTCAAAGGCTGCCTCATTAAAATGAAAAAATTAAAAACATGAAAAGTAATAAAAATGGTTAATGACAACTTCCAACTCATGATGCCACAACAAACATAAAATAACATTAATGATCACATTAAAAAACGCAACAAGAACTTGTAATTAGTTACATATTCATTGCTGCAAAAATAAATTAAGAAAAAAAAGTTTGAATAACGAGACACAACCAGCATCAACATTGTATTGTCTAGTAAAGTTGCTCTCAAAAGTTAAATAGCCATATCTCAAAAATATTGAAAATGATTTTTTTTTTTAATCACTGTCCATCTTGAAATATCTCTCAGATGAACTAACAAAAATGTGAAGGCTTTAAATTATGGATTTTAGTCAGTACGAGTCTGACAGTACCTCCCGTACAGGACTCAATTGATGATTTTACCACGAAAAAAAAAAAACTAGATTATCCTTATACACTAGCAAGATAAAGGTGAGAGCACGTGAAAAATTCTAAAGTTACCCTTAAACCACTCTGAGTAACATCATTTCTTGCCTATGTAAAAGATAGCTTTGGCTCAACGCATCCAAAAAAAGCCGCCTATTTTCTCAAAACACAGATTTTTTGACTTACCGCTTTTCGGTTTACTGCGGCAAAGTGATAAATAAAGCGCGGTCGACGCTTGCGCAGCGGGGGGCGGAGTTAACACCTACTCGCGCTCCGGGGCGCCCACCAAAAGAGAAGCAATAAAATGGAAAGAAACGCCGCGTGCAACTGACAGCTTATCAAACTGATATCTCTGACTTCGATTCACCATTTTTATTTAATATTTTGGCAATAAATTTGATGCATGCTGAATACAAACAGCTGTGTAATATTATGTTTAAGGCACAGCAATGCTTTTCGAAGTAGGTCAGTGGATGGGTTTCGCGGGCATGCGGGCGGCGAGTAAAGGGCAACTCGCTGCCCGACTATGGACCATGGCCGGGTCGACGGCGCGTTGTGTTCCACGCGCGCCTCAAAGAGCGTCAGCATGATGACGGGGCCCCCTCTCTAGAGGGCCAAAGCCTGCCGGGGTCGCGGGACTTATCTCATTACCGTGACCCTAGAACATAAAGGGCTATCGAAGGACACCGTGGATTTTAGACAGTACAAGTCTGACAGTCCCTCCCGCCCTGCCCGGGGTGGGAGGACTCATTTGATTTTACCACGATAAAAAAAAAACAAAAAGGTCAGTGGATGGGTGACCACTTATGGATAATTTCTGTATAAAACAAGGCTGTCATTACGCTTTATTAATCGACATTTAAGGTCTATTTTTGAGGCTACGCATGCAAGTAAAAAACTATGCCAAAGCTATTAAAGAAATCTTTTAATTCGCTAAATGTTCGAACGAAATCAACGGACTATAAATCGAAATGATAATTACAGGGGAAGCTGTCAAAAATCTCATTTTTCGTAAAAACTGCCTTACTACGTTTTAATTTGTAACAAAAAAAAATACGTTTGGCACTCGGGGACTGCCGCGGTAAAGCTATTGCATAGCATTTTTTATCAACTTATGCAATTATAATTATCTATTTATTACAGTACTAATTAGGCTATGGTCAGTCGTCTCTCCCTCAATAAAATTGCCCCTTGCTCAATAAAAGCATGCTTTCGTGCTAGTAATGAGCACGTCTGTCCGTATTATGAGCACGTCTGTCCGTACCTTTATGATTGCCGAAGTCTCCCGAACTGAAACGACGTTAGACGATGGTGTCAGGTATTTTCGTTAGGTTTTTGGGAATTTCTTGATTAGGTCGCCGCGCCACGCCGCGCTTAGAGCCCGCGATAAAAGCTATACAATAGCTTAAAAACATGTAAATTCAACGCTACCCAACCTTAACACTAAAATTAAGTAACGTGTCGCATGTGCAAGCAGAATGCATGTCCATGTCCACAGATGTCATATAATAACAGAAAATAGCGCCAATTTGCGCAATTATGGCGCGACGTCAACATTCAACGCAATGGAAGCCATGTTTAAACAAACAATTGTCACCACAAGTAATTGTGCAAAAACACGGAGAATGGAGACGTTGACAGATTCTAGAGAGCGGGTTCTGTAGTACCCAATTGTTTATAAGTTTGAGTTTTTAAATACTTTTTTGACTAGATCTCTGCCACATTGAAAGTTTTAGCAGTGGCTGCCCAAAGCTCCGATCAAAGAATCCCAAAGCCTCAAACTGCTGGCTTTGTACAACGAACGATTTCATTTAATCCTCTAGAAGGATAAAGAAACGTGTTTTTCGATTTTATTTTTGTGACGGAACCCTGAAAAGAAGTCAACAATAGAATAGTAAAACGACTTGTAACGGATAGTCATTGACAAAGGTTTTTCACTTTTTATTGAAGGAACAACTAAACGTAAAAGGGTTACTAGTAAAACCATTCTTATATTCCCCTAAGGTATAAATAAGTTTACAGTAAATCTATATTTCACTATATAATTTAGGCTGTATACATTTTTTTTTGTGTGGCAAAATCATCAAATGAGTCCTCCGGCCCTGGATGGGGCGGAAGGGACTGTCAGACTCTTACTGACTAAAATCCACCCGTGTCTTCGGTTGCCCTTTACGTTCCGAGGCCACGGTATCCTGGATTAAGAAAAATTCCGCGACCCCAGCAGGCATTTGGCCCCATAAGGGGCCCCGTCGGTGACCGTGAGACACGACGCGCCACCGACCTGGGCTTGGTCCTGGGTCGGACGGCAAGCTTACCCATTACTCACCCGCAAGCCCGCTCCGCCGCTGTGCCCTTTGCTATTCAGAGGGACACGCGTTGGAGCGTCCACCCGACAGGCTATTCGCATACGGGCAAAGAGACCCCTTAGGCACACAGTGGCTAAGGAAGACTTTTTGCCCGCATCCCAGGGTGCACCGGCCCGAAAAACTGGTCTTCCCCCCGGACATATCTGAGAGGGTTCTCCACTCCACGGGCGCACGTGAATATAAATATAGATTCGGGCTGCTAATGAGTAGGTAACTAATGAAAAAATCCTCCCTGTACCACTTTGCTCAACTTGGGAGTTAAACTCAGAACCTTACCCTCAGCAGGATGTAGAACCACAAGACCAACGAGATAATAGAAAGTACTCTTTTTTTATTATGCATTGTTTGGCCATGGCCTCAATCTAGCACAGAAGCAAAGACCTAAGATGGAACAAACTTACTTAAAAAGAACAACTCCTGCGCAATGACATGACAGAACTCAGTTTAAACTACTTGACACCGGACTCCGACATGATGATCTGGCTCGAAAGCGGCCCTGACAAGGCCTTACCACTGCTAGTGGGATCGCTTAGCCGTCACCACAGGTTAAAGATAGCCCGGGCCAAGCCTGCCGGGGGACTAACGAGTAACCGTGGCCTTAACGTTAAGGCATTGAAGGATATCGTGGATTTGGTGGTCAGTACAAGTCTGACAGTCCCTCCCGCCCTGCCCGGACTCATTCGATGATTTAACTACGTAATAAAGGGTATGGGTAACCTGTGGTACCCTTGCCACTAACAGTGCATCCACACCGCCGGTAACATTTGTAGCTCAACATTTCCAAATATTGCTCGGTAACATCCGCCAACAAAATGTTACTAAGTGTTGACGTGTTACTGTAAGTCGAGTAACGTTGCTCAACATTCGGTAACATCCGCCAACAAAATGTTATTTAATGTTACTAAGTGTTGACGTGTTACTGTAAGTCGAGTAACGTTGCTCAACATTCGGTAACAATGTTACCCCCATTATCTAACAATGTTGCCGATTGTCGAGCAACGTTACTCGACATACAGTAACAGGGCAACATTTGTTGTCGGATGTTACTGCGGTGTGGATGAGTAACAATCAACAAATAGTAACAAGGAGCCACAAAAGTTACCGAATGTTGCCGAATGTTACCGTGTTGCCTTTTGTTGCTCCACAAATGTTACCGGCGGTGTGGATGCACCGTATAAGATGGATTCCATCAATCTCATAAGCTGCGCAAAAGTAGAAACAAAACCTGTACAAGCTGGACTATTATTAAGTACATCTAGACTTCATGTTAAGCTCGAATAACCGAAGATAAAGTGTTACCAAAGACGCTTAACGTATGGTTGATAACTGCGACTAATTCTAGTCTTTATTGAAACAGAAATAACTTAATTACAGTACTTTTTCATAGTGTGCGCTGTCTTTGATAATGCAACGTAATTATGTTGTGTCCCCCCGGGCTAGACATCTTTTGAAGACCTAGCTGTGTGTTGCTAGAGGGGTCTTACTTAAGTGAAAGTTAGACCGTTGATCGTTAAAGACAAAAAATAGAAACTTGTTTTTAGATTTAGGAGACTAGACAAAGCTGTAACTTACAATACTTTGCTGTATATTTATGAATGAAGTGTTTTCGGTGAAGGTAGATTGCATCGGTGTCTTCGGTTACACAAAACTGAGATCTTGAAGCTTAAGATATTCTGCTATTGTTGCAAATCTGCAACGATATTCAATATGTGAGTAAAAACTTTGTTTGCATAAAATGTGGCATGAATACATGGAGCGACTGCCTATCTAACCTTCACAATCCAGTAACTGGGTAATGATACCCCTTGGCAAGACTGGTTGTCAGATTTTCGGGGTTCTGACTAACAGTAACGACTGTCAAAGATCTACAAACGACTTTCCGAGGTGCGGAGGAAACTCGCTATGCTAGGTGGTGAAACCAGATCAATCACAGCAAATGCGGCTTAACCTGGAAGGTCGGCCTGTGCGGCTGTAGTAATTTAACTACGAGTAACTTTATGATAAAGTTTGAATTTAAAAACTAGGTGGAAAATACTTATGTACACACAGTGAGTTAGGTTTATAAATCTCAGCCTCTTGCCTAATGTCAGGTGGTTTAGTATGTGCAATATGCCTTTACACGCACATCTTTAACTACCTATTGCCAAAGACATAACTAGCACCTGCTAACTCTGCAATGTTCAACATTACACTAAAGATTGTCGTCATACAAAGTCAGCTGTATTTCTTCATCATCATTATCAGCCGTATATATCCAATACTGAAAATAAACCTTTTCTTACCTTTTCTTTATTTTATAATTTTTAAGACATACTTAGATAGAAAATAGTTAATGCATTTGTGTATGTGAAATTCCTTACCGATTTACGTTAAATTAGACAATAGAGTACGACCAAAGCCTTTCATATAGGATTCTTCTTTCCAGGGATAATTCCCTTGCCAAAAGTCTAAATAGTGAAATCGTCTAGCATTATCCAGTGGTCCACTTTAGTCCCGAATCGAAATACGAATGGAATTCCTGGGGAAAGGGCCAGTGATGGGATGATACAGGCCAGCAACATCAGTACCAAGTCCAGTATTAGGTAGGTATAAATCCGAAAACCGGTGTCTACTTTTCAAGCTTCAACAGCTTAACAAAAGTCCTCAAAGTGAAAGCATTTATTTCAAATCACTTTTGAGTTATTCGTAGTACTTATAGGTATAGTGAGGAGTCATTTATATGATCCAGGCTGAGTCATAGGATACTTTTTACCCCACTTTCCGTGGGACAAGCAAAGTCGGGCGATAAAGCAAAAGCTTAATTATAAAATGAAGCACACACTGTCTCAAATTTTCAGCTTGTGATGTGATGTACGGCATACAGCGGTGAGTTTTTCTGCGCAGGAGTCGGTCCAGCGTGCGTTCGTCATAGTTTTTACGTCAGCGCTCCAACGCCGGCATTCCGCTCAAATTATACCGACCGTTTGTGGTAACCACCGGTTTGGGAGTACGGAGGACAGTTTAGGATTAATTTGTCTTATAATAATAGAAACAGGTTGCTTATATAACCTAGACGGGAGTTTGGTGACTGCTTTCGATGACTCGAAGACTAGATAAAATAAACATTTAATTCTTTTATGGTGTGAATACCTGCGAAGACCCATTTTGGTGACTTCTAACAATCATAAATCACTTAGGATGCCAGGACAGGATAGAATGTAAAGATTCCAAAGAGCATATTAAACACCAAATCCAAAGTACTGCCACATAATATAAATGCACATAACTACATTTGAAAGCTGTTTAATGCAATTTATTTATCAAGCGATTTCATCATCATCAGCCGGAAGACGTCCACTGTTGAACATAATAGGCCTTCCCCTTAGACCACCTCGCCGAACGACAATTCGCCACTTGCATAAATCGGTTGCTCGCAACTCTCTAAAACAAATAAGTACAAATAGATTATCAAAAACGAATAGATATTATTATAAAAAAATATTAGACTAGAACCTACAACATAATAAAATAAATAAAATCAGTTTCTTTATCATCTTTCTCATTAAAACTTTCTATTGATAGTAGGTATGTATACAAGTAATCAGTTCGTCATTAATAATGTAAAGTGTTCTGATAATGTAATTACTCGGCATTTTATATTGGCAGCTGCAACGTCCCAGCTGGCTTTATTATAACATGTAAGTATGTATAATTAATTCAAATAAATTAGATTAGTTTAATAACTAGTTCGGTGAAATCTCAAAGTCATGAAGTATCAGTTTCTTGGGCCTCTTCATTTGTTATTTTTTTTTATATGTATATTAAATAAGTTAGATAATATCAACTTTTGGAATATTAAATGCCCTCTAATTATTTGCAGATTAAATAGAGAAGGAGCTTGTATCTTTTTTCATATCACCTTTAAAAAAACTTCCTTTTTCAATTGCGCATTTTTTTTTTCTTTTTATCAAGGTATTTATGCTGCCATTTCACTACACCATCGAGACATCTGGCACGACCTGCTTTTTATATTTCTATGCACATGACTCACTTCAAAAGTCTCCACAATTCTTCCCTCATGGTCACCATTCCCCGTTCCGTCCTCAGTTTTTGTTGTCCCTGGCAAATTCACTTAATTGTGTCTGCGACCCCGCGACACTCCAGTCTCGCGGTAATTGCGGGCAGGCCTCACGAAGGCCTGGCAAATAGCCTTTTTGGCCTCCCCTCGATCGGCCTCGGCTATTCGACTAATGGGAGCCAAATAGCGGCTGAATGTTTGACAATCGAACTTTTTGTAATAACGTGTTTAATTGTTATGTGATTATGGAGTGAAGAGGTATTAAAAGATGTGTTTTTTGGGGAATTGTATGAAACGTGAAGAAAGGATCAGTCTATAAGGTTCCCATTACTGGAACACAGGTCTCCTCTTTGTGAGAGAGGGTTATATTCCTCTACGCGGGCCCAGTGAGGGTTGGTAGATGTTAGATGTCACATGTCTCTAAATTTTTGGTTCCAGGACATGCCGGTTTCCTCACGACTTCGCCACAGGTTTAAAAATGATGAAGGAATACTTACTCCTTCACCATTTTTAAACCTGTGGCGATGAATTAAATTACACAATGCAATGCGCCTGGCTGAGTTGGAACCAACGAACTGTAACTCATAAGTCGGGGCCATTAACACTGGACCACCACTGCTCTGCAGGATTTGCATGTTGGTTTGTAAATGGCTGTAACTGGGCTACTTAATTACTATGGTACTACTTTCTGAACACCGCCGGCTAATCAGCTATGCTATTCTTTATAATAAGACAACGAGCTCGTCTACGAGCTTGTAATAAAAGTTCCACTAAAAACAAACAGTAGTTTCAGCGCTGTCACGACGCTGAGACTATACAGAATAGCACAACTGTTGGCATTTGACTCCCTGCGAATGTAATTACGTCATACTTACTAGAAATATGCACCCAAACCTTCTTCAGCCCCTGGCGACGGTTCCAGTCAGTTACCCCGAGTAATGACAGTCATTACCGATGACTGTCGTGTAGTTATAGTAACGTAATAGTAAAAACAAACCGTGTAACACGTCATACATCAACGACTCGACGCAGGCGCACCTGCTTGTGTGAAAACTTGCTAAAAGATCGTTAGCTTTCAATTATTTCCGTATTAATGGTATTGAGTCAAATAAATTGCGAATGTGTCAATGAATCGTATCTACAATAATTATGTTTTAAAAGTTTAATGCAAATCATTATTAAGTAGGTATAGTGATGCATAACCAATTTGCATAAGAAATGCCTATAAGGTTGTTCGAATGGGTTACTACCTAAATACCTATGCCATGAAAGAGAATTCACATTCAGAATTTCAATTAATCTTCATTATAATTATCATTATCTTCAATATCATTGATCTTAAAAAAGTCTGTTAACAGCTTTGGAGATCCTTTTATTTTCGATATCGGTTCAATAATTTCGGAGCCTATTCAATACAAACAAACAATCAATCAAATATTTCCCCTTTATAATACTTATTAGTGTAAACAACTTTAGCATTCTGTAGTCATGTCATCTACTAATCGTATAAGAGAAAGTATGTCAATAACTATTGCAATAAAATACAATGGTGGAATTATCAAGTAGGATTTTATTAGGGCCTAGTAACGCGTTGACGTCATGTCATAATGCAAGGGACCTATTTTACGCGCGTTGAGGTCTTTTCTTTGGAGTTTAACATGGGGTTCGGTACCGATTTCAAGTGCTGATAGAATTTTTGGATTATTCAATAGGTGCGTCCACACGGAGCGCGCAGCCTCGCGAAGCATTTTCCGCGCGAGGAAACTGACAAGCGAGGCTGCTCACTCTGTGGCACGAAACAATATACGCGAGCAAAACAAACCGACACTGGATGGCTTGGGCGCTCGGTCGCTCGACCGCGGCAGCGCTGTCACTTGCTTCGCCCGAGACACGCCCACACCAACCGAGCTGCTTCGCGCGGAAAATGCTTCGCGAGGCTGTGCGCTCTGTGGGGACGCACCTTATGAAAAACTTCTCAGTAGCAACCCAAAATCACACTCACACTAAGCGTTTCCAAACGTATTTTATAATGCGAACAGCGAAGGAGTGGAACTCTCTGCCTGCGTCTGTGTTTCCGAACGCATACAACCCTAATCTCTTCAAAGTTAGAGTGAACAGGCTTCTTCTGAGTAAGCTCGCTCCACCGTCGACCTTGTCTTAGTCACTCCTGACCTAGACTAAGGTCAAGAGCATGTTCACGCACACAAGGCGTGATTCATAGATGACGCGAGGGGACTGGCGGAGGGCGCGGTGCGGCGCGGGACGACAACGCAGCGGCGCGGCGCGGACCAGCAGCGGCTCCCGCCGCCCGCACCTCACTCCATCACTGAACACGGTCGACGACGCGCGCGCATTAATTCTCATTGTACAGAGCTAGTCCAACATTATTACTGTCTTTTTAGAACCATTATAAATGTAATACAGTCCATTTACTTTTCATTTAAGAACCTTTAGCTAGGTCCTTAACAGTTTGGTCCATCGGCCTTCTAATTTAAATCCGCGTAACGTATTTTCTACGAAAAAACCGTTCGCGCGGTGGCAGTACGGGCGACGTTGGCGGACTTTGATACGACGAGTCTTCAAAAGCGCCGTGTCACTACAAGCTACAGTCAACAGAAGACCAGCAGACGAGTTTGGAGTTGGAGTCGCCTAGAAAATCAGCGAGGAGAGGACGTCTACAAGTTCCCGAGGTCTACACGTCGACGGCGGTCAAGTCTCGACTACGTTGGTCGAATCCGCCGAGACACCTATTTGCTTCGTGGGATCAACACAGTCCGCCTTGTGGATACAGATAAGCATATTTGTGTATCGTTCCAAATTCCTTTCCAAAAATTTCAGTTAAAATTCAAATTCAAAAATTTCCGTTAGTAACCGTTTTTCAGTTCAGTTTCGAATTTGAGTTAACGAGTGATTATTACCGTTGTTTTGAAGTGTGTTGATATTAGTTGAATGAAGCTACATAATTTAGAACCGGTTTCTTAATATTGTACCAGCTGTTACCTTTTCTTTGTTAACGAGCGAGCTTCAAGGTCACTGGCCTATTCATTGCGAGAAACATCTGTTTGCTGTTAATTAGTCATAATTCATATCTATTTGCTTTGCACCGTTTTTTTTATTCTAACTGCGACATAACTTTCTTATTTTTTTTTGTTGTTACTTCCGATTAAAAGTTAGCTTCTTATTATGGCTAACGAGGATCTATTAGTGAGAAAACGCAGTGCTATGAAAGCCAAGCTTACGAATTTCTGCAATTATGTAAACGTGCTTTTGAGCTGCGAGTCAATATCTAGCTTACAGCGCATTGAACTGGAGGGTCGACTTAGTAAATTCGATGCCCTTTATGACGAATTTGATCATTTGCAGTTGGAGATTGAGATGATCTCGGACAAGCCAGACGAGGCGTACGGGGAACGTACCAAGTTCGAGGAGCGGTACCACGCAGTGGGAGCTCAGGCGCGCAGCTTGCTCATCAGCGCTGATGTCACCCTTGACGCTGGGTCTGTAGCGGGGTCAGCAGACAAAAACTCAGGTGCATCGTTCCGTCATAATTTTGTACGTTTACCAAAAATTACTTTGCCTAATTTCGATGGTAGCTATCAATGTTGGTTAGAGTATAGAGACACTTATCTTTCGCTTATACACAGTAGTAGTGCAATCGATGACATTAGCAAATTCCACTATTTACGTGCATCGCTTAAGGGTGATGCTCAACAAATTATAAAAAATATTGATTTTAAAGGTGAGCATTACCAATTGGCTTGGAACTTGCTATGTGAGCGATATGACAATAGTAAGCTTTTAGTAAATAACCATGTACTTGCTTTGCTCAATACACCAGTAGTGTTAAAAGAATCTTGTACAGCCCTACGTCAATTTATTGACAATATAAATAAACAAATTCGAGCTTTGAAATCGTTGAACGAGCCCGCTGATCAGTGGAGTACACTAGTGGTGATTATGATGAGCAGTAGACTCGACAAAGTAACTAGCAGGGACTGGGAAGAGTACAACAATAGTTTACCCAAGTCTCCTACTTTGTCAGAATTTTGTTCATTTATTAGTAAGAGGGCAGATTTATTAGAGAAAGTTGAACATAATGATACGGTTAAACAAAAAGTAGACAACAGCACTAACAGTCATATAGTAGATGTACAGAATATTAACAAAGGCAATAATAGTAGTTCAAATAAAAATCAAAATAATAAAAAGGTAAATAAAAAAGATTGTAAATGTCCGCTGTGTCAAAAAGAACATTTTATGTTTGTGTGTGATGAGTTTCGTAAGTTGTCACTAGAAAATCGTTTGGCAAAGGTGAAGGAGCTTAATGTGTGCTTTAATTGTTTACGTCCTGGGCATTCAAGTAAACATTGTAAATTGTCCCATTGTAAATATTGTAATCGTAAACATAACACGCTTTTACACGTAGATCAGCCTAACCCAAATGTACAAGATCCAATGCCTAATGTTGCTTTACCTAGTTTAACAACTGACGTTTCTAGAGGTGCACAATCACAAAAAGGCACGTCTGTAAACGTTGTGTTGTCAAGTGACACCGCAGAAAGTACTACCCGTTCTGTTTTACTTTCCACAGCTCTGGTGACAGTGGTCAACAACCGAGGTGAGAAGTTCGACGCCAGGATTTTGCTGGATAATGGTAGCACAGCCAATTTTATCACAGAAACATTGTGTCACAAGCTGGGATTGCCTAGACGTAACGCTAACTCCACTATATCAGGTATCAATAAGCAAACATCAAATAGCACACAGTCTTGTAGGTTTACAATTCAGGCTCGGAATGGTTGCTACAGGGAAACTATCACTTGTATCATTTTGCCTGAAATTACTAGAATACTGCCGTCTACAGCTGTGGATATTGCCAGTATCAACATTCCATCAGACATTCAATTGGCTGATCCATCATTCCATATTCCGTCTGTGATTGACATTCTTGTTGGCGTAGAAGTGTTTTGGAATGTCTTAGGTTCCTCCTCTATGAATCTCGGTAGGAATCAACCCAAACTTCACGCAACAAAACTCGGATGGATAGTTTCAGGACCAGTTCCATTGCGTTCACTATCCAATAATCAGGCACATTACTGCAACGTGTCTATGGACGAATTAAACAAAAATCTCAATAGGTTTTGGGAGATAGATTCGGTACCATCCAAACATGCATTGTCACGTGAGGAACGTGCATGCGAAGAAAGTTTTCGTCATAATACTACTCGAGATGATCAGGGTCGTTTTGTTGTGACAATCCCATTAAAGGACAATCCTAACATTCTAGGTGAGTCATATGAAATGGCTAAGCGTCGGTTTCTGTCACTGGAGCGGCGGTTTCTGCGTGATCCAAGCTTCAAGGAGCATTATGTTGCCTTCATGCAGGAGTACGAGCGTCTTGGACACATGACAGAAAATCGAACATCAAGGAAACCACATTCAGGTGAACAAGTCGATTATTTCTTGCCTCATCATGGGGTCATTAAAGAGTCCAGCTCGACAACAAAACTACGGGCAGTCTTCGATGCGTCAGCGGTAACCACGTCTGGCGTCTCACTAAATCAAATCCAGATGGTTGGCCCGACCATCCAAGAAGATCTTCTATCAATCTTGTTAAGATTTAGGCAATACAAATATGTCATTTCTGGAGACATAGCTAGGATGTATCGTGCCGTTGCTGTAACACCTTCACAGCGTTGTTTGCAGCAAATCATTTTCAGGACGGATCCTAAGTTACCGTTAAAGACATACAGTCTTAATACAGTGACCTACGGCACAGCTTCTGCTCCATATCTAGCAACAAAGTGCTTAGTCAGCCTGGCTGACGTCGCTACCAGCACAACCGTCAAGTCTTCAATTGAACGTGACTTCTACGTTGATGATTATCTATCAGGAGGAAATTCGGTCTCAGACGTAGTAGAAATGGTCAAGGAGGTTATATCTGTCTTAGCATCAGCGAATTTTCATATAAGAAAATGGCAATCTAATAATTCAACTATTTTAGATCAGGTTTGTAACAGCTCAGCAGTTTTAGAATGTCTAAAATTGTCTGAAGATAAGAACGTGGCATCGAAAACATTAGGTTTACGTTGGATGTGTGAGGCAGATTATTTAGCATTTTCAATTTCTATTGACGCTGAGAAGCAAGTGACTAAACGTCAAATTTTATCAGTTATTAGTCAAATATTTGACCCATTAGGCTTGGTTGGTCCTTGTGTAGTCGAGGCGAAAATTTTAATGCAGCAATTATGGTTAGCTAAGTGTGACTGGGATGAGCAGGTGCCAGAGTCCATATCAAAATTTTGGTACAATTTTGTTAACACTCTTCCATGTTTGAACAATCTGAGAATTCCAAGATGGGTTGTTTGTGACAATGCTATATCACATGAACTTCATGTTTTCACAGATGCCTCTGAGAGAGCTTTCGGTTGCTGCGTGTATCTCCGGTCGGTGAACGGGCAAGGCTCAGTTAAGGTACAACTGTTTGCGTCTAAGAATCGTGTAGCACCAATAAAGCCCACTACCATTCCACGTCTCGAGCTCTGTGGGGCGTTGCTAGGCGCAAGGCTGTGTGCTAAGGTTCAGAGTTCTATTACTTTGCCTGTAACTAGGTGCCATTTTTGGTGCGACTCAACAATAGTGTTGAGTTGGCTAGCTGTTTCACCGAATTTGTTGAAACCTTTCGTGCGTAATCGAGTCAATGAAATACAGGAGAGCACTGCAGGTCACAAGTGGAGTTACGTGCCGTCTAAAAGCAATCCGGCGGATCTTGTTTCCCGTGGGCTGAAGGCTGACCTTATCAGCGAATGTTCATTATGGTGGTCAGGCCCTCAATTTTTGTTAAATGACGAAAAAGACTGGCCAGCTATGCCCAATGCAACTGTGAAACAGGATCTACCAGAAGTCATTACATCTCACTTCACAGATCACTCGTTTCTCACAGATTCACAAAATCATGTACAATCCTCTCACATAAATAAATCAGTTTTTCACAAACTACTCCATAAATATTCAAGTGTAAATCGATTGCAAAGAGTGGTGGCATATATACTCAGATTTGTTTATAATTTAAAAAATAAAGTCAAGTTGCAGAATGCACTGACAACTCAAGAACTTCAAGATTCTTTGAATTTAATTTTACGTGAAGCTCAAATGGAGATGTTTTCTAAGGAATATGCTATTCTTAAAGCTAGTAAAACATTGCCTCGGAAAAATAGGCTTATTTCTTTAAGTCCTTTTGTTGACAAGAATGGTCTTATTCGCGTGGGGGGAAGACTGGATAATTCGCCTTATGACTATAATACCAAACATCCAGTTTTACTTTGTTCTAAACATTATGTCACTAAAATAATATTTCACAAATATCATCAAGACTTGTTACACGCTGGCCCTCAATTATTGATAGCAAATATACGACAAACGTATTGGCCTCTAGGTGGCAGAAACCTTTCTAAATTTATTGTCAAACACTGCATTAAATGTTTTAAATATAAATGTCAAAATGTTCAACCAATCATGGGACAATTGCCTACCAATAGAACACACTTGGAGTTCCCATTTTTGAATTGCAGTGTCGACTATGCCGGGCCAATATTGATAGCAGATCGAAAGGGGCGAGGGTGTAAGCTTGTAAAAGCGTATCTATGCATCTTTGTTTGTCTGGCAGTTAAAGCTGTCCATATTGAGCTCGTTACAGACTTAACTAAGGAGGGCTATATGGCTGCTTTAAATCGTTTTGTTGCCCGTCGAGGCAAGCCCAAGAGCATCTTATCCGATAACGGCACTAATTTTATCGGCACTTGTAATGAACTTCAACGATTCTTACAAGATTCAAATATTTCGTACGAAGTAGCACAAAAGGGCATTGAATTTAATTTTGCCCCTCCATATTCTCCACATTTCAACGGAATTGCAGAAGCTGCCGTTCGCTCAACTAAGCACCATTTAAAAAGACTTCTACAGTTAACACACTTCACATACGAGGAAATGGTCACTTGCTTGACTCAAATAGAAGCTGTGCTTAACTCACGTCCTCTTACACCACTTTCCTCTGATCCACTAGATTTTACAGTCCTTACTCCTTCACACTTTCTGATTGGACGATCACTTATAGCTGTTCCACATCCACAGGTGATTGATATAAACATCAGCCGCTTGGAGCGTTATCACAGAGTGGAACATATAAAGCAGCATTTTTGGAAGCGGTTCCATTTAGAATACGTCTCTCTGCTTCAGCAAAAGACCAAATGGACATCATCTACAGGACAACTGGCAGAGGGAACGTTAGTTCTCATCAAGGAGAGAGGACAACCGCCACTGCTGTGGCTACTGGGACGTGTCACAAAGGTCTTCCCGGGGAACGACGGAACAACACGTGTCGTCGAATTGAAGACGAAGAAGGGGACGTTGCTACGTTCATTTAATAACATTTGTCCACTTCCTTTAGATTGAATGTATCAACCCGGGGAGGATGTTCACGCACACAAGGCGTGATTCATAGATGACGCGAGGGGACTGGCGGAGGGCGCGGTGCGGCGCGGGACGACAACGCAGCGGCGCGGCGCGGACCAGCAGCGGCTCCCGCCGCCCGCACCTCACTCCATCACTGAACACGGTCGACGACGCGCGCGCATTAATTCTCATTGTACAGAGCTAGTCCAACATTATTACTGTCTTTTTAGAACCATTATAAATGTAATACAGTCCATTTACTTTTCATTTAAGAACCTTTAGCTAGGTCCTTAACAAGCAAACCCATCGTACATTAAAAAAAAAACAGATTTCTGCCTGGTTGTTTGTTTTCTTTATTCTTCTTCTTCTCTTCTTTTAGATAAAGGTTGAAGAAGAGGTTTTGTGTCTTAGCTATCCAGTTTTTCCGGTCACTTTAATGAGATCGTCTCTTCAAAAAATTAATTGTCCTCCTTGTTATGTCGCATTTAAACGTAAACAAATATGGATGAATCAATTAATCCTGCTGCCCATACCGTCAGACTCTCTGGCTAAAAATCATGTTATCCTTCATATGCCCTTTGCGTTCCATGGCCGAAGTGTCCTTTTACGACAATCCTGCGACTTACTACCTAACCCCTCAGAGATTACATGTACGAAATCCTTTTATGATAGTAGGAATCATTTTTAACTCGTCATTCATAGATAGCTCAAGGACTTCCTCGCGAAAGGCGACACTATTGATGTAATGCCCGCCATAATAAGACTTGCCCTGTCAATAAGCAATCAATACACAGCACGTTCACCATTGTCACATCACACCTCCTTTTAAAGTTATCAGAGTCGGCGAATGTGCCTGACATTGGTTGTACAGTCGACTGCACTTCTTGATTACATTTGTGAATCAAGATAGCTGATTTTCTTTAAAAGACTTTGACCTGGTGCGCAAAAGGCAACCGAAGGGTGGATTTTTAGTCCCTTCCTCTTCCCCAAGGGTAAAAGGAGTCATTTGATGATTTTACCACGCAAAATAAAGATTTCTATATAAGTTTTTTTTTTCCGGGCCATCCTGTGGGTGTTTTGAGAGTAAGGGCTCCAGAAAGTGCAATTTTATGGGCTTGCTAATGCCCGGAATGGAGTTATGATCCAGAAGTGGTCACCTTTCATGGTCCAAATCGCGCAAAAACAACTACTTCTTATACGACATACGGCTACTATACTTATGATTATATTGACTTGACAAAAAAGGCTTTGAAAAAAAAAGTGTTAGCTTTGTGAAAGTTCCAATTTCTTAGATTAGATACTTTATTGTACACAAAAATTGTTACACAACTATTTTATAAACATTATTAATTCTATGGTGACTTATGGCAAATCGGTATCTTCCAGGCAATCCTTGGATGGACTGTACAAAAAAAAAAATACCCGGGACGACGTGACCAAATCTCCACCCTATATTACTTTTGTCACTTATCCCTGACGCTATCGTTGACGTGCGGTCTCCTGTACCCGTCGGCGAGTGTCAAAGTGTCATTAATATTCGTCCGGTATGTGTCTTCCTGTGGAACAATTGGGCGATATTTGCATTTGGCGTGAATCGCGGTCCGCCAGGCCGGGTTGCGTGTGCGCACCGCGCGCCGCCATATCTGACGTTTTAATTACGATTCTGTGGTGTACGCTGGTGATGTGCGGTCTAAGTGGGGGCGATTTGATGAAGTTGTTATGTTTCATAGCTTTCAAATGAAAAATGTGAATGGCTTTTGAGTTTTTACGGAAATAAATTATAGATTTGTATATTAAGACGCGGACTGACTACGATTTTAATCGCTTATGACCGCGTAAACTATTGTCACCCCTATGGAGCGTCAATAAGATTGAAAATTGAAAAAATGATATTTGTGTTGAAATGTGACATAAGCTGCGAATGGGCATTTATTTTACTGCTTTTCTTTAGATTATTTAAAATATAGACATAAAATTAAATAATGGTTCGGTTAAAGTTTTAAAAAAATGGAAAACCTACTAAATTCTTAAAAAAAAAAAACTGTTGTTATCGCTGGAAATACAGAGATCTTCGACGTCAAAGTTTATTTTTGTGCTACAACTTCCCAATTTTTATTGGGAATATCAAACTCTTATTTATTATTCTGTTCGGTTTAAATTCTTCTTTATACCCTTCTCTGTTCACTGTATTTTTTTTCGCGTTGCTTATTTTTATTACATTACGTCATACTCGACGTTCTAAGAAACCAATTTTTGGGAATATTGAGATAAGACCGCGCCTTAAATTATTTATGTTACTTTTATACGACTTAATATTAGTATTTCACCTATAACAGTCCAATAAAATGTTCTTATATAGCTATTCGTCTAGTTTATACAGAAGCTTTTATAGACCTCCTATAGAACTATAAGCATTTAATATTCTATAAATTATAAAATAACACTTTTTTAATTTTTTTAGATTTTTTATACACATTTACGTAGCATAGCGCTTTTACATTATCCTAGTATTTGTCTTAGTTTAATCCCTATTTTTATAAGGCGGCGATGTGAAAATATAAGGATTTTAAAAATAAAGCTTAAAGCTATTTATAAACCCGCTAATCGCTCTCAGTGAACCCTCAGCCCTCACCCCGCAGTCCACGCATGCGTCCTTAATTAGGCATTCCCTCGGCGTCCGGCCGGCGTACGGCCAGCGCAGGCGGCGCCTTTGACGTTCCGAGCGCCGTCCCGCTCACACAATGCAACTATTCATGACGACCCACCACTTTAAACTGACCTCCTCCACTCTTTCAAAATCAAACAACTCATCTAAGTGGCAGAGACCTGGATATATTTGGCAAGATAGCTGAAGAAGATACTGAGACTGTTAATGGATTTTGGAATTTGTGGTTTTTAAGTTAAGGTTGGATATCTGTTGTGGAGTTTTATAGTATCAAAGGTGTTATTGGAGTGATGTAATGAAGGGGCCTAATTGTGTATTCTACTTGGGACGCTTTACTGAAAGATAAAGGCACGAGCGGAAAGGATAGCGTTGTCTCTTTCGCATTTCTTCAGTATCTTGACATGAGACTTGAAATTGAAGTCCCTAATTTAATTAACGATTTATCTCAAAAAAAGTTTTTAATTAAAAAGCCAATCAGAAACAGCAATTATGTGACTGATGTTTTAAATAAGAATTAATGGATTTTTAATAGCAAAAAAATACATATTAAACCTAAAAATACCTAGTTTTAAAAATTATGTAAATAATGAAATTAATTGATTATCATAAAAGACAGATATTTTTAAACCAACAAGTTCCTAATTTGATTTTACTACTAGGTAAAGTAAACCGCACATCAATGACCTAGCTCAATACGGAATTTCAATACAACAAGAGCTCATTTCAAACTGGTGTGAAACCACGATCTATCACACAATTAAAATAATAAAAAAGAAACCCAATGACAAATTCTATTAAGTCCACTTTTCCATAAAACATGAACCATTAATCAATTTCACGGCATAAGCGAATTAAATTCATTAGAAGTACACCAACGCTGTAGGTGGCCACATAATGATCTGTTGTCGGTGAATAAATTGCTGTTATAAATGTGTCGTAGGCCATTTTTTATTGAAATTGCGTCTCCAAAGGGTAATAAAGCCTGACTTGTCATAAATGATATTTGTCACAATACTCTCAAGAATCATTGTGTTCAAGAATCCAGAAAATATAGAAAAGCTAGGATTTGTGTAGTTGCTGCTTACCCCATTTGGAGAAGAGCGTGGTGTGTTCATTTATTCCGAAAAAAGCTTCCGCGCCGTCGACCCATCCGGAAAAAGTTGGAAAACTTTATTAAACCTCAAAGTTTACTGGACAAAGTTGTCATTAGATTTTATTTCTTATAAGAGCTGTATAATTGCTTTTAAAACCTTCATTGTCCGACCATGGACTGACCTTATCTTCGGTGTGAACTCTCATTAGCAACATACAATAGT
This sequence comes from Agrotis exclamationis, assembly GCA_950005045.1. Classification (NCBI taxonomy): domain Eukaryota; kingdom Metazoa; phylum Arthropoda; class Insecta; order Lepidoptera; family Noctuidae; genus Agrotis; species Agrotis exclamationis. The sequence continues at coordinate 2,815,046 of OX465433.1, read as the reverse complement.
ATGTAGCTTACATCAAAAGCATGTACCCACAACGTAGTAACGTCGAAGCTCCGTAATAAAATTTTAGAACCTCTCAATTACCAACACTTTTATTGCAGCAATTTCGTAAAATAAAATCCAACCTCATGGGCAGATACACTTAATTTTATACGTTCTTCATTGTTCTTTCCATCCCGCTTTCTCCCGATCTAAAGACAGAGACGGTTAAAATTACTCCCACTGATTGCAGTGAGCCGTACACGAATTAGGCCCTTTTCGTTTTTTTCTCTTCATCTTAATGCCCTGTTCATGCGTTCAGACCTTTTATCGGAACATATGCATGTTTCTGAACGCACCGGCCGACCGGTTTCGTTCCTTTGCCTTTGAATTGAAACGCCGCGCCGCGTTCGAAATTTGAATCAGTCTGCGCCAAGCTAGCAACGGGGAAGGTCGCGCGCTTGCTTCTAAATAAAATAAAATATGTTTACGATTGAACAGTGTTTACCAACAGTGATTTTGTGACTGAGTTAGTTGAATATGACATGATAAACTAGTGATATTTATTATTTGTGAATTATATACTATGGCTCGGATTTTTTGTTTTCTGCTGTTTGTGTGGCTGGTGTCTGCAGACCAGGAAGAGGTCGAAGGTGGCAAGTGCGAGAGGATCAAGCTGCCACTATGTCAGGATTTAGGATACAATTGGACTGCCATGCCCAACCTGATGGGACACAAAGATCAGAAGGAGGCTGAGGAAGCGGTAAGAAAAACTTTTAATAAACAAGATACTGTAGAGACTAATTTGAAAAATATAGGTACCAATGCCAATGAAGTTTTATGAAATGTAGACCGCGTTAATCATTTTTTCTATCAGAAACACCACAAAATTTAAATATCAGCGGTAATATCAAACTTTAATGGTAAGCATAAAGTTAAAGAGGCAATAATCGTATAACGCAATTTCCTGCGAACTCTTCTTTGAAATCATTAAGTTTTACAATTGCCATTGGAACAAAAAGATAATTGAGAGAGCGAAGAAAACATAGGTTGAGAGAATTAACGTTGTTGTCGTACAAAGTAGAGGGTTGGCACTGTTGGCCATGTATCAAATTTTATGTTCTTCTGTATCATATTATTATGTTAGGGCCACCCCATTGTTATCAGTTGATTTACGATGGATAGTAGAAAAGGTTTTATGGTTTGTCAAACTGATATTGAACATGTAATGTGCGATGTTTCGGAGGGTCCTTTTGTTGACTTTCGCTACAACATTGTCTACTGCATGAAGGGACTCTTTCAAATTAATCGCTATTTTCACCCATGCTTCACAAAATTCACACGTGAATTTCTTTATGTCTTTGATTTGCTTAAGATTCATAGACTCTAACTTAAAATTCTGCTCAGGAATTGTTTACCATTTGAGAACCAGATGTGTTATCTTGCTAACATCATCAGCGGCTACCTCAATTGTTGCCTCTTTAGGAATTATGACATCAGGCAAAAAAATCTCAACTTGTAAACTTACAAAATGTGCGTTGAGATAATCTAATTCTTGTCCCATATAAAGTCTTCGGCATTGTTTACGCGATAAATCGTAAAGTGTGGGCGTCAAATGGAACGACAGACGTGAGCGATAAGGGGCAGCAAATAGCGGCCTCTTATCACGCGGTACATCAAAGGCTGGATCTTGTATCGCCGCGCTAGTCGCGCAAACCGGCTCCGCTCGTATCGACCGCAACACACCTGTTAAACCACATAAATCTACTGCAAAAAAATCAACGATTGAAGTTTCTGTATCGAAGGCGTGAAGCTATACATATAGTGAAGTGCGTTCTCTCAACAATAATCCCACTTTTAAAGCTGTAACAATACGATATTGCAAATTACACAGGATTAATAACGTTAGTATGGCCGCATTAAATCAATAAACACACTACCGGCACTTTCATACGTGTACTATCGCTGATAGTGGTATCTTTACAGCGGCATAACGCAAGAGCAACCATTTATTTTTATTTATATCCCTTATCGAATCGGTGCTATCTTTGCCTTAAGTGCCGATGTGTATCGGTTAATGCCACCTTATCGGCGGCATCGCTTTAAACTTCACATATATGTGATATCTTTAGTTATATTTGAAATTTGCTAAGCCGATAGTGCAAGACGATTGCTGTGCTGTCATCCCTAGTAGTATTTGTGACTTTTACTACTCTATCGTTATAGTAACATTTTACGTTTTCATCGGTATCTTGACTATCAGGTCTCACTTTCAACTCACCGCTTTTAAATTGTCCGCTAATTAAGTGCCCTATTAGAATTCTAATTGGCAGCGATTATCTCCGATGCTTAGTCGATGGGCTCTTATGAATAATCATGTCGATCGCGATCAAAGTTTAAGTACCTATATCAGCTGAGTAATATTCGGAATGGGTAGATTTATGTTTTACCATTATCTTAATTGATAAATTCTTTTGATCATTGGAATCTACAGTTGTATCGTAAAGAGCTTTCGGTCCAATTAGTTCACTTTGCTCTTTTCATTTCGACATCTCAAGTCAGTCACGTTTTATAATAGTTTCGTATTATATTTTCTCTCTTAAATTCCTCGTCTCGCGACATCCACAATCGCACACGGGATCGCCTCCCACGTGCTTTTTTATCTTTAACAAAATGATCTCAGTTCTGTCGTTATTTAGGTTGACGATGTACGAAGTTAACGTCTTTCCAGAATTTTTGTCTAACACAACTATGTCTATATCTCGGCTAGAATCTTGGAGCAGAAGTGGGCCGGTCCATTCACGAAGAGCTCCATCAGATGTGGCCGAACCGGCGCCGGCCGTTCACCTTTAGATTGGGCAATTAAAGTCACATTTCTGGGCCGATGATTTGTTACGTGTGTACTGTCTTGGCAACATAATTCCACAACACCATTTGTTAGATATCTAAATCATTTCGATGCAGAGATAAAACATCCTCATCTTAATAGACCCCGCAAACAATTTCACGTTTCTCTCCAACAAATACAATTTCCTCTACATTTTTTGTGGTAACAAATTCTAAATCCCGTTCAAACAGTCGTCCAAGGCCAACAAAGACCGGCTTTTAGCTCTGGAAGGTGGTAATGAGCCAATTTTAAGGCACCCACACCTTTACCTCTGGCTATTAACACTGTGTTAAACTAACAAACCGCTGCGGCTCTGGATACGAACATAACAAGTAGAGTTTATGATGTACTGTTGCGATTAATTCCCCAAATGATGAACCAGGTTGAGGTTACCAGAAATCTGTCTAAAAATGTTTGTTAAACAGAACTAATTTTAGTATCTCAAGCCTTTGAACGCGATTCACGCAATGCCTTTGTACTCAAACACATTTTGTTAACAAAGAGTTTCTTTTTTAAATATTCATAAACCTTTCTTTTATCTAACAATAGAGTTTTAAAATTCAATTTTACGGCTGTAATAAAACAATAAAGTATTGTAAAGTGCGATAAATGAGTTGCGTACACCTTGATAACCTATTTCCCTACATCATCGGTCGGCTTCTTTGTGGATTGTGTTAAAATTACCCATGTTTTTACCGGTGATTCGGCGCTCGCACCAGGTACAGCTGTTAAGGTGTTATTGAGAAGTCCCCAGCGTTATTCTTTGAACCGGCACCCTATCATTAGCGCAGGTATGCGAGTATAATGTCGGATCATAAAAGGCCCGGTGTCTCACGGATGAAAGAAAGTTTTTGATGCTGTTAAATCCTCTTTCGTTATTGTTAAGCTCGTTATTTGCGTCTGCCGCTTCCTTCAGACCAATTTTGATGTTTATCTTATTTGTTTCTTAATTATATTTTTTTACCGTTGATCTTTTTTGTGCCATAATTTATATATTTGCTTATTATTACAAGGTTTTCTGTCGTATAAAAGTCATTGAACAAAAGCATACATGAGTTATAGTTAATTAATTCTGCAAAAAACCTGATCGAATTTTTCGTCATGTTATTTAGGAAATGCGAGTTTAAATCTTAATTTATACATCTGATGGAGCTCGGAATCATATTTATTGCTGCGCCGGACCTGTTTTTGAATAACTTAGCACTTTTTATAGTAAAAAAACGCAGCACTTTGTGCGGCCGCCTACCTGAGGTAATTAGGGGCGGCAATTTGTGAGCTCTCCGGTTCGTTTTTGCCGTTTTAACTGCGCGAGCGCCGCGGGGCTTGTCTTCGGCAGTCGCGGCCATTCTCAGCCTTGGACTTATACTATTACATAGTGAAACAGAACTGTAATTATACGCCCTATGTGTGATGCAAAAACTTATGATGAATACTTTCCTTGGTTGTACGCTAACTTTTAATAGCCTGAAAATTCCTGAAGTACATTTTAAAGTCTCAGTCAAGTTCTCTCGTTCTTTCTCTGTATCAAATCCACTATCCATTTACACATCATCAAGTGTTTTTTAATAAAAAATCATATTTATTAAAAATAAAATGAAACAACAAAAACGTTTAATCAAACCAATCTCAAAAGCCGCCGCGAATTCGTCACGCATACCAAAATCGATCAAAGGGCAGCCGTTTCTCATACCAAAGTACCGACAATTGCAGCTTTTTAATTGTGCTTTAATTATACCGTTAACAATCACAAATTACTTGTAATAAAGTCGTAGTTAAGTGCGCCGCGGGGCGGGAGGGCAGAAGGGAAGGGGGAGCTGGCGGCGAGATCAAAGGCGCGCGATTACCGCACGATGCGCGGGCGCATTCGTTTCGTTTTATTGCGTCGCTCGGTGCGTTCACCCGGTGCGATCGCGATGCATTCGATTCTCTATACCTACTCGATGGCGATCGATGCCTGCCTTTTAATTGTAGATCGATTTTTGTTTTGTTTTTGTTTAGAGTTTAATTGATGAGTTATATTCGTATTAATAGGTATTTATTGTTGCAATAAAAGAGATATAATTACGTTTTATGGCGCTCTTATTAGATTAAAAGCTTTATAAAGATTGTAATGTGGACTTTTTGAAATTTTAACAGGTAAATTAATTAAATTCAAACATAACATAACCCAATTTTCTAGTTAGAATAGACGAAATAACTTCCCAATGACGTTTAAAATTCTTTTTATCCATCAATAAGATCACGAAACGTGCAAAATTTCGTAGAACTCCCTTCTAAAGCCAGTCGTATCCGAAATGGCAGAGTCATCGTTGAATAGGGAGGTGGGAGTCGAAAGGAATGCAGCCCAATTAGATAGATTCCGAGGCCCATCCGACACGACCTGGGCCCCACTCATTATTATATTGCCGTGGATTAGATGATATACCTTGAGTGTATTAATCAGACAAGCTATTGGAGCTTTTGTGAGAGATTCAACTTGTGGAAATAGAGGCTGATTTTCTTTGATTTTATACAGACAAAGATTTTAATGCTCTGTTAGAAGATGGCTAAATAATTACAGCTGCACAGGTCAATCTGTGGATTGATGTGATTGAATTGAATGGATGGGATGACCACTTATTAAAGCGAGTTTCCTTCCTGGCTCAGAAAGGATGTAAAGCCGTTGGTCCCGGCCGACATTTTAGTCCTGTGAACTATGCTCAATAAGTAGGTATTAAGCATTTAAAAAAATTCGATTCAAGCCATTTGATTGGTGGAAACAAGTTTTAAGGGACATTCTGTAATACGGCCTTAAGACTGCTTGTTGATTCATCTACACGTGTCCACGAGGTACTTTCGAGTAGGCGCCGTCTACCATGATTTATCAATACTCCAGTGTCCAGTATCTTTGTATGTAACGTTTAGTTAATGATCTACAGATATTGACGGTTTTGATTGATAAGTTTTATCGTAGATGCCTGTGATCGCTATCTGATAACATTTTTGTGAAATTATTTATTTATTTGACATGCTTTTATGCATTGAAGTGGGTTGTGACAACTTTTTACTTTTTTTTTATAAATGCTAAAATATTTTAATAAAAACCTCTATGGAATTGACAGTTTCATAATTTATGAAGACAAAAAATAGATTGAGTCCATTTCAGTAGCTACCGTATTATTTGATACTTAATCGTTTTCGTTAGGTAGGTATAATGTTCTCATTTATGTTTTTATTGAATTTGAATGCGATAATTTACTCGTCTGGGATCAATAAGTGGCGAATATGCTAATATTATGATGCGGGGCTTTTTAATGTGCCAGTCAATTTGATGTTAATCTTACTTGGCGACATTTTGAACAGTCATTCATTAGAGATCCGCCTACATGGCACACAGTTTGTATATTTAAAAAGGGACTTTTTTAAAGTAGTATTATTGTAATCTTACTTCTGTGTGGGCTAGGAGAGATGGAGAAATACAAAAAATTGTTTTACAAAAGTCACATTGGAGTGCTAAAAGTACCTTACTCTGCTTTAAGAGGTGATAAAGTCCAGAAGTTGATCGAGTCTAATAAACCGATTCGATGCATCGATATTATTGTATACAAAATCGCCTGTGAATCGAATCGAACGCTAAACACAGGTCAGTGCTCTGCCGTACAATGTAATCGATTAAAACAGTTAAAAAGGTCGGCAGTATTGGCGAGTATTTAATTCAACCCGAGCCTTTTAGAGGATGGTCGTCGGGATCGGCGCGCGCGCATAAATAACCATTAAAAACTGTTTATCTCTGCTCACGACAACGCCGCCTCGTTCTCTTGTCAATTACACTTCCACGGAGGACGCATACGTTAACTGCCAGTACTGCCAGTCCTCACTGAATGGCTAAAACCTTTTTGTTTGGCGGCATCGAGTTTTACATGTGTTTAAAAATAAATGAACTATCAAATGAACACTAGAAATGCGACGACACGCACGCAGCGCTTAATTTATTCGCTATAGTTGTCAATTAAAGAGAACTTGTGTAGGAAATTAACATGTTATGGCTTTTCGTATGTTCGGAGATAGAGAGGAACTTTGTAGTTAATTATTTGTCTATAAACTTAATGTATAAACTTGATAGTTAATGAAAGCACATTAAAGAAAGATAAAACGAAAACGTGTAAGTTGCGAACTTGTTTTATAACAACTTTTACATAAGGCTTTTAAGGCGGCATACAACCGGACTACCTATTTGTTGTGAAATCTATAAACAATTAACATTTTGTAACTAACCTTACATGAACTGTAAATTGTTCTTAGCAGGTCTTGATACCTACGTAAAATGAATACAACTTTTATCTAGGATAGCTTTCAACTTTAAAACTTTAGTGTGTTCGTCAAAGCTTCAAGTTGCCATAGACAATAATTTAATTATCCATGTAGGCTGAATGCGATATGCCAGTGACCGCTAGTAGCAATAGTGGAAAGCAATAGAAAGTCATTAGAGCAACCGTAATGTCTGCCGGTAATAGCGGCAAAAAGCAATAAATACGGATGACTATCTCACTCCATAGAGGCATTTATGAGATTCTGAGATTTGTTATTATGAGGATTGATAATTATCTGTGAATATTTTAACTTTAATCTCTTTTTTGTGAGCTTTATACTTTGGCTTAATGTTTCTGCATAAGAAGTGCGCGATTATGCAAAATTTTTTTTTTAATAAAGACGTTACTGATTTGTTAATGGCGCGCTCGCTTTTGAAATGTCCTTTTGTTAAATCTTTTTATTAAAATTAGTTGGTGGTATCGTGTGGTGGAATAAATTAACTACTTTGTTTTTATCAACAGCTGTTCGCTATAAATTATATATTTTGATAACAATAGACGCGAGAAACTGAATTGCTTTTGTTTTATTGTCTTTTGTTTCCTTATTGTTCTAATAAATCGACCATTGAAGCGTCTGCCAGATGAGTTAGTGTAGCTATAATTTTTAAACGTCAAATTCGTGACAGTTGGCGGCCATCTTAGTTTTTTTTTATTACTTTTTTATCGTGATTTTTTGTACATTCACAAGTATTATTGGCAAAGGTATTTGGCAAGCTTTCCCAGACGTTGTTTGAAAACAAATAAAGGATGTCTGTATTCACTATGTAATGTTGACATAGACGATTTTATTTGAGGTCATAACTGTACGGCATTTTTACGCGAATGTGAAACGATTGCTGTAAATATTTAAATTTAGACGGTAATATGTCATCTCGGGGATATTTTTCTGGGAAATGTGAAACTGAAATGAACTCGTTGTATTAACTGTTTATTTAATCATTTTGTTGGAACGGTAGCTCCAAAACTTCTGTAATTAACGGTTTATAATAAAGTTCATAATTGTCAGTAGATTAACTAAGTTTAGATATACAAACAGAAGTAAGTCGGGGACTGGAATTACATTATTAAACTACATACTTACTTTCAAAGCAAACAAAATTTACTGTACTTTCTGATAAGTCAAAAGCATACACAAGCTCAAACTTCTCTAAAGAAAGCAATGAAAAAGAATCCAAACTACCACATTGTTAACAAAATAAGAACCAAGAATTTAAGAAGTAAATGAATCTCGAAAGCTTGTAGACGTTTGTCTGCCCTAATTAGCGGTTATCACTTGATAACAGCTGGCGCCATCCGGCTGTACCATTCACTATACGACTTTTATTCGACCACTATAAAGTAAGTCGTCTAGGAAGTCGCAGCTGCCGATATTGGTCGCTATTTATTACTAATTGCCGTGATCAAGCGCCAGACACCTTGTGTACGATCAAATAGATGGCGCAATTACACATTTATAATTGTTTTATAGAAGGTTTATGCGTTGTAAAACGGTAGAAAGGTTAGTTAGGTGCGTTATAAATTGGAAGTATGAATGGAGATTGTTCTTGCACGATTTTGTGATGGTTTGAAAAGGGAAAGGGGCATTAAGGTTTTTATATAGATAAATCTTGTTTATAATTTAAAAATATTAAAAAAAATGGATGAAATTAATCAGTTCACGATACTGATATTAGTTGATTAAAGAGAGCTTGTAAAATTATTCCAACTAATAATTTTCTAAAACTCAAAATCTATCGCAAAACTGGTCATATTTCGCTCTAAATTCATCTATTTTGTCTATTCACCTTTTACGTGTTACGACTTATCTTCCCAATTAGGTCGCACCACGCATAGCAAGCTTTATTCTTTCAGAGATACGCTAATTATCTTCATGATGGCCGCTATAAAAAGCTGGATTTGAAATATTTGGTCTTGTACTTTACTGCTGATTGTACTAATTAAAGAACTTTTACGGCACTGTAAAGGTGTTATGATGGAATCCTACTTATTGTAAGGGATATTAAAGCTTCGTTAGGACTTTAGTAGAGTGCTCTAGTGCTTTAGTGAGTCTTTGAAGAAACGTCAACTGCGATTAAGTTTAATCACTTATTAAGGGCGAGTTGTTTGATCATTAGTTAAACTATTTGTGAAATCCTATTTTTAAACCATTTGTTAAAACATTAATGGGATTTGTACAATAGTTAGCTAAACTATTGATCAAAGACCTAGCCATTATGTTAGAGGCTATCAGGCTAACTGTTAACTTTAACTATTTTGTAGGCAATAAGTTTTTTGGGAAGACTTCATCGTCACTCTTCAAATTGTATGCCGCTTAACTCTTTCTCGACAACTCTTTTAACTTGATAAATAACTAATGTTAAATAAAGCAGACTTTTATAACACATTTCAAAAATATATCCTTCGATTTAAATTCTTAAAAATACATTTGGTTTATGCGTCAAGCCCAGGTGGACTCAATGATCCATGATGTCTTCAGTCTACCACAAAACCCATTGATCCTTCTTCTCGGAACTTGCTCATTCATCAAAGGAGTCTGTCTATGTCTACCGTCATGGCCTATAAACCAGCCAGTGATGTCCAGCTTGTAGGCGGAAGGCGTATATTCGTCACTTCCTAGACATTGGCAACGGTTCGGGAACTACTGAGGACAGAGGCGTGTTTACGAGGCGCGTAACGACTTGTACTGTGCGTTTACAAAGCGCGAATGACTTACATTTGGTATGCGTTCAATAATAGCTTGGCGGTTCATTATGCAAGGAAAATTGTGATAATTACTTATTATAAACAATTTATTTAACTATACGAATTTCATATTTTTAATATTTTGTCTCTATTATATACCGCTGTTGAAACATTGTTGTTTATGTATATAAAAATTAAGTGTTTAAAGTTCGGTTTTCTAGAACTGCCAGTCATGCTAAAAATATTAACACATACGAATATTCTTTGCCAAGATCTTCCTATCGCAAAATCACACTGTTTTACATAGAATAAAGCAATAAAAAATATAATTCTCACTACATAATCTCTTAGATTTACATAAATTCATACTTAAGATGTCAACACGATACATAAAAATCTGCGAAGTACGTGACTTTTGCATAATCTAAAAAAAGTTTGAACTGTCACTTTGAAGCATCATGGCCGACAATAATCTGTCATCTGTCACAAAAAAATGTAATAAAAACATGTGAAATATGTCGTGTAATGGGTTTGTCGTGAAATCTACGTGGGTTTTTGTATCTAGACTTGAATGTAGGGCTGTGCTACAAAATGGCTGAACGATGTATTTAATTGAAACTGTCTGACGTTTACTCATACATTAATTGTTGGCTTAGTAATTACTTAGCTACGGGTACAGACAGCAATTGTAGAAGAACTAAGACCTGTCTAAGGATATTCGGATTTCGGGTCACACCCTAGTGTTGTTTTTAGATTATTTTTAACAAATTGTTAATGAATCTTTATATGTTTTAATGGTCGGTTCTTATTATTAAACAAAAATAAATTCAATTTATTTTTATATTAAGTCCTAAACATTTCCACGTTTTTCCCCTCTCTTTTTTGAATTATATGCTAACCTTATTATAATATTTTACAGGGTGCTCTGACAAACTTATTCTCACTGCACTCATGAAGTGCTAAGTGCGCACATACATACAAACATACCTACCCACATACAATCCATCACACAGACCGCCATTTATTGTCGCTTTCAAATATTTTAGCACAGTATGTAAATAAGTTTCAAAGTTGACATATTCTATGTAAATAGTGTCGTATTTACATAGTTCAAATGGAGCAAACATTATGTGGGAAGCGGCGTCTTTGACTAATAAAAGTAAACGGTAAAAACTTTGTTGGAAAACGTACAGGAACACGGAAAATGGATAGGTATCTGAAATTTTAAGGTCGCGGTACAATTATTTTATTTTTTTATTTTAAAAATGAAACTGGCAGTCTGCCCATTTCTAATACAGTTATCAAGGTACTGGCCAGTGATTTCCGTCTAAATTTCTGTAGATCAATTGGGTCTTTGAATAAAAATTGTATTTCCTAGGTCTTGAAACAGTACCTACGTAGGTAGGTATTAGACCTCAAACAAAAGCTTGGAAGACGTGATATCTATCAACGAGCACTGGTCCCACGTGGTGGATGAGGAATCATTCACTCTATTAAATTGATACGATCCATCAATGTCTCGTCGTACTTCAGAAGCCCTAGCATAACTTTTCAAGTTTTTGTGAAGTAAAGTAAACGGAAAGACGTAAAGTGAACTTTGACGTTAAATTTGATGGAAAAAATATTTCCTCGTCCGCACTTTTTTAGTTTTCCAAACAATTAACCTCTTACATTTTTCAACTAAGGATGCTGTCCGTAAAATACGGAAATCTCGTGATAAGACGTCTAAAACAGTAGCCAAAACAAAAAGAAAACTCAAGAATTTATGTTATGAGTTGTTCTGAGAAGTGAGAACCCGTTACTTCGGTGAACTACTCGTAGTAAAAGATGTAAAAGTTGATGGAGCAGAACTGGATAAAAACTGCTTGATTAAACAATTATATCGAGTCGGAAATCGATTGTGAAGTAATTAATTCTCGATTAATATCTCATGATTCTCATAAATTGTGTATTGGCGGCTTATTTGAAAGCCCTTGATGTCTTGGCATTGAACATTTAACCAGGTTTCCATAAGAGATAGAGATCACCAAGTTACGGTGAATGAAAATAATTATGATTGTTCAAAAACCTTACGGAGGAATAGACAAATTGGCGTTATACTCGTAACAGCGACAACGATGACAGAAACGTCAAAATGACAGATTTATATAACTGTCAAAAAGCTAAGCCAAAGTTTTGAAACCGATTGTCACTTATTTTTCTTCTCGGTTTCTTTGGTACTCTCTGGCTCGGAAGAAGCAAGAATGGCAATTAAATCTCGTTCCTTAAAAGAAAAGTCATTTGCCGTATACCGTGGCAATTACACAGAGGGATATTAAAATCTAAGAGGGCCATGTTACATGTTATTACTCTTTGTGAGGCTGTCGGCTCCCTCTAAGCCCAACATTCTTGGACATCACATAAAACACTAAAACGTATCATTACCTCTATGATGGGGTCATCACTCCTCACAGAATTTCCTTTAATATCTTCATGAATTAACACGCATCGGAGGGCAACCGCAATCACGGTACGATTGTCTTCTGCGAGAAGCCGCCGCGACGAATCAGGCCATCTACAACCTTAGAACACCTTTACCAATCAATTCCCACCTTTACTGCCTCAGAAATAAAGTGCTTTATAACCGCAGGTAGACTTGATGGACAACAATTTTATGGTAAACTGCGGCAAAGGAACTTGAGCTTTAGAGCTATGCTGTTAAGGTTGATGTAAGATGGGATGAAGCATGGTTAATGGATACCATCAGAGATAGTCACGACCGGCGTACGATTATTATGAATTAGCTACGCTTCAGTGGGGAAGTGAACACCGGCCGGCGCGGGCGCAGTGCTCGTAGGTTTGTAGACAACACGAGTAGTAATACTGTATACTGGTATTGACTCGTGTGGTATGACTACTACAGATTTACATTTTGAGATTTGGGTCTACCTGAAAATGACATCATTCTGTAGGTAAATAAAATTGATTTTGTTCGGTCAGCATCAGAATTTTTCTGACTAAAGTCCTTATACTCGTAGTATGCTGTCGCCCTAAGGCATTACATTACCCTCTCTGACGCTAAATGTCAATATCAAAGGTTAATTGTATTCCTATGCATTTTCTATGACGCTTCGTTGATCTAAAAAAGGGTACTAATCACCACTTGACTGTCTGTACCGTGTTTCACACTGGCCTCTTGTTTTATTTAAAATTCGTTCTACGCCAGAAAAAGGCAAACTCATCGAAAGATTTAGTAAGTAATCTGTAAAAGCTTACACATTAATTTTGGTTATCCGTTGAAATAAATATACACATTTCGTCCGCATTTACAAACAATTCATTTCAGTAAGTTCTACTGTAGAAAAGCCTTCATTTTGCTCACTATACGGCTAAGTAAGTTTCACGGTAAGGCTGCTTTTCCACCAGAGATGCGCTATGCTACGTTGCTGCGGATGCGTTTGATATCCACCAATCATATTCACTGGTTTACATAGCACAGCACTGGTGGAAACGGATTCTTGTGACAGCACATCTTCGTAGCGCAGCTACGCATCTTCATAGCGCAGCTACCTTGTGACAGCACATCTTCGTAGCGCAGCTACGAATCTTCATAGCGCAGCTATCTTGTGGCGGCGCATCTTCATAGCGCAGCTACCTTGTGACAGCGCATCTTCGTAGCGCAGCTACCCATCTTCACAGCACAGCTACATAGCGTAGCATCAGTGGAAACGGTCACACAGTTTCGTAGCTCAGCTTTTACATCCTCGCAGCACAGCTACATAGCGCATCTCTGGTGGAAAAGCAGCCTAACCCTACTCGTGTGGTCTGACAAGAATGGAGTTTTATTAATCCTAAATGTGAACGTTTAATTCCACACACATCAATCATGAACCTGACAGTTTAGTTTTGCTAATCGCGTTCAAACTCCTAATTGAAATTCACCTTTGAAAGTTTATTGGCATTTGGCTAACAATATCTGTTTTTCACCGTAAACAATTTCGCAAGCTATTAAATCGGGAGTTACTACACTCCTACGCAATATTACGAAAACAAAACGCTTTAAACAAAATAAATCACAAGTTAGAACAATTACTAAGAATCACTCGAGGCACTGACCTTTCCATATATCAGACACAACACACTGATTAACCGAAACAATAGTTTATCAAGCGTTCTTGGCTTGATTAGTTCAAAACCGAAACAATAAAAAGAACGAATGTCGCTCGTAAATCGCCGTATGCGCACGCCTCTCTTGATCGACCGCGTACACCATGAAATAAATCTCAGAAAGTCCACTTTAATAGCATAAATATGGGCAACATTATCATGATGATGATCAGTGTTTGTTAATGATAATTATCATTTCAAACCATGTTTAAATTGTAGGAAAAGTTTTCAGCCAAATGGCCAAACTAGGTTTGATTAACAGTGCTGAAACTTACATCAAGTTTAGTAAATCAGTCGAAAGGAGTCCATTTCTAGACATAGGCCTCCTTGGGGATCCATGTGGCCTCCGCTTGGTCATAATTTTACCTCTTTGGAGGCCTAAAAGCAACTTCAAAATATAGTCTCAATCTTATTTTGATTGCACCGATAGACAACACAACCATTCATATCGTATTTTTTACACCGCAAACGAAATCATAATACTCTTAAAGGGACCGCAGTTATCTCATTTAATTTTGCTAAATACAGTAGCTGATTTATAACTAGATATCTCTTATCATTATTTGATTAATATCTGCCGATATGATCATAATTAAATTGGGATTAAGACTAACCAATCAAATGTTATCATCATGATATTGCACGCATATGACGCATACTCCAGATTTTTCATTAAAGCAATTAAGCATTTATTTGAAATAGGCCAGTTTCAGGCACTTTTGAAGCCAACAAATATGTGGGGCTGCTGTTATAGTAAACAGACGTAACATCATCATCATAATCATAATATCATCATAATACCATGCAGCCGAATACCATTACTCTACATGGAGCGACTGCCTATTTGACGACTATCAACCTGATGTTTAAGTTTTTATTTAAATACGTCATAATTGATAGAGCATCTCCCCTTTTTTGGGGTTGGAAAATCATTAAAATGTTTTTTCGCGCTCTCAGACAATCAATTCAATTATCCTTTTCGTTTCAAGGCCGCGGAAACAGTTTTGAATATTTCGGAAACCTTGGCAACTTGTATTTAGAAGTTCCTTAACCTTCTGCCTCTAACTATACGATGGCTTGACCGTAAACCGCCAATTAATCCATGATGGGGAACAGTGGGCGCTTTCACATGATTCAATCCCATGGCTTTATGGCGTCTGTGCTCGAATGTATCAGCCGCAGCCGGAAGTGGGGCTTGAAGTAACTCAGCTGTGGAAAGTGGGGCATCGGGACCGTAGAATAACATAGTTGTACTGGCCAGGATTGGTGTGTTGCGTTTACACGATGGGCGAGCATGGCGTTGATGGAAAGTGATGATTTGATAGGAATATTTGTGATTGTGCCCTAATTTTTCTGAGCTTAATAGATGCTTCCCTTTCGATTCATATTGGTCTTTCATATGGCAGCTTTTACTAGAAGCTAGATGTTTTTTGTGATAATTATAACATTGAAGGAAAGAGTAGCAACGAAAAAAAAACGAACTCTTGTTGTCGACATAAATGGTGACTTGCGATTGTAAAATAAACAGAATGTCTAATTAGGTCTAATTAAAGTTACTGGTTTTTCTAAATATGCATTTAAAAGTTTGAAGAGCTGAACGAAAGATAATCTTCAAAAGTGAAAATGAATTCGTCTAAAGACGTGCCATATATTGGATTTCGCCATCTGTCACTTGTCTATCAAATCATCGAATAATGAAAGGAGCTTAGAATGTTTTGGCAGCAGAAACAACCAACACGGTTAACGGAATGACATCTGTTCAAAGACTCTTGATCTTAGTTTATAAGATCTTGCGTGGGAAACTAATCAGCCAATACATTCCATCTCCACAAATCAACGCGAATCAACATTAATTGGCATATTTTTTGCTAATTAATATCAAAGAAACATCTTTAATTGGCCCATCTATACTTATATCTATATTTATTTTTAATATTAGTTAATTTATTTTATTTTATTTTGTGAATCAATTAATTGTATATTTTATTCATGTTTAATTTTTATTTTTTTTATTTTTATTACGATGACTTTAATTTTTTTAAAATTTTGATTTTGGTATTATTACTATGTTCATTTTATGAGTCATATAGTCGCTCGAAATAAACGCATTTTATTTATTTTTTATTTATGCTCATTAATCAAGATGGTATATAACCAGGCTACCGTTCTACAAAAACTGAGATAATTTACTTAAGAAATTAATAAAAAAATTAAATCAATTCAAAAATTAGGGTCAATTTAATGACGGCAAATAAATAATATCTTCAAGGATCCATTGATCCGGCTCGAAGGACATAGCCTGGCATGTAAAATACAGGGACAAACAAAAAATATTGCACATTAGTCTTTGAATAAAAACTTTTTCAAAAAAGTAACCGACTTCAAAAACAACAACAAAACAAAAAAAAACTTTTTTAAAAAAAGAACCGACTTCAAAACCAAACACAAAAAAGTGTAAAATAACTTTTCTTTCGGAAGTCGGTGGCTTTGTTTTTTATTTCATTGACTATGGCCACCGACTTCCGAAAGAAAAGTTATTTTACACTTTTTTGTGTTTGGTTTTGAAGTCGGTTCTTTTTTTAAAAAAGTTTTTATTTTACCCTTTTTAGTTCAGATATTCAACAAAGATCTCCGTATAATCGGGTCTTTAGAAATCTATAATCCAAGTGAGCAACAAAAACGGATCTATGCGGGCAACGTCACGAAATATTCATTACTGTTATATACTAAAACCTTCCCCAGAATGTAACAAACACTTTTCTGAAAACCGCATCAAAATCGGTTCAGCCAAACGCGAGATAATTGCGAGCAAACATTCAATCGACTTAGAAAATCCACAATCCAAGTAAGCAAAAAAATTCATATCTCTAAAACTACTGAACCGATTTTGATGAAACTTGCAGTGTACCCTAAGTTGAACAATACCTAGTTCAACAAAAAAATAATTACGTAAATCGAACTTGTAGTTCCGGAGATATGCGTGCACAAACATAAAAACATACATACATACATACATACTTACATACATACATACATACATACATACTTACATACATACACTTATGAAATTTGGCACATTTGTTCAGACGCTGATATAGATTAACATATACGAAAACTGGGCAGTTCTGGAAATATTACATACATACGGGTCGAATTGATAACCTCCTTTTTTTTGAAGTCGGTAAAAAAGATAGGTAATCGGTTAGTTTCGGCTTCGTAGAGCTGTCTGTCGCACGACATGCCTAACTAAATATGTAAGTACAACAAACGACGAATCAGCGACAAATGTCCCATAAGTGATGTGTGTGACAGAGATAACGCTATTACCAAGCTAAAACTAACCTCTTTCTCTCTCTTTATGTTTCCGGTCGCTACCCGTACAACTTGTATGCACTCCCATGATTTTTCCATATGAGTGCTATGCAAAAACCTCGGCCTGAGCTGTCAGCCGTAAGGTTAGCGTACGGTAACCCTAGTTTAGTTTATCTAAGAATAAACGACAGCCGCATCAGTTACTTCTAAACCAGTCTTAACTGCTGAGTTATCTGTGACTTGTTTTGCAATGGAAATGGAGTATTAAGTGTTGGAAGGGTACCTCCTAGCTTTTTTTTAAATGTGGTAAAATTATTAGGTACATGAGCTCCTTCCTTCCGCCCAGTGCTGGACTGTCAGACTCGTACTGACTAAAATCCCCGGCGTTCCTTCAATGGCCCTTTACGTTCCGGGGTCACCTGATAAAACAGTCCCGCGTCCCCGGCAGGCTTTAGCCCTCCATGGAGGCCCCGTCTGAGTACCCCCTACCCAAAAATGCTTAACGATAATTTGTGTTATGGACCAAAACAAATAGAGAAAAATATGCCTCTATTATTTCTTTACAATTTAATTGATTCTGAACAGTTAAGAAAATGTTAACTAAAATTCCGCCTTAGCCCCTTAGGTTCCCTTTGCGTTCCAGGACACCAGACGTTCCTTTGGGCAAAACTGTTACATTAGAATGCTATGTAAAAAATAGTTAAGAAAGATCTAGGCTTGGATCATCTGAATTATTTTATCAAACGCGAAAACCACAGAATTGCTCTAGAATTCTAAACAAAATTGCTCATAACCATGCCCTAGGTACGGTCGGCATATAAAAGCGATTGATTACAAAGGCGCGCTGTATTCGCTGGGTGCGCGCGCGCTGCTAGTGTACAATCAAAATAAACGTTGGTAGCGTTGTTTTTATGACGGTACGTCACTCTGCGCGCGCGTGTTTATGCGTCGGTGAACGCTTTGATGTTTGTGCTTTAGGGTTGTCCCAAGATAGGGTGTTGTGTTATGGTTTCATTTGGATAAGACAAGGATGGGCTTTTGAAAATTCATTGTCAAAGAAAAACAAAATCAGTTTTTTCCTTTAATTTTTAGTGTGTTGAAGTTTAAGAATAGTTTAATAGCATAAAGACTAACTAGACTATGCAATTTAGGTACTAGCACTTTCAAATGTAGAGAATAGCCTGCCTGAATTAGGAACTGTATGTTGATGTTATCCGACAAACTACGGGTTATATATGAAATGTCAATTAAGGAGATATCTTTATAGAAACGTACATAAGCAATGATTGCCTTTACTAGCCAAAACCTTTCCACCAAAGTCAAACATAACTTCATCATCATCATCAGCTGGAAGACGCTCCACTGCTGAACATAGGCCTCCCTCCCCTTAGACCCTAAACATAACTTATACTATTCAAACTTTTCACCACGTGACAACCCTGCGAAGGGTTATCTACGCACCGGGAGATCAAAGGACCGGCGAGCTAATGAAGTGATAAATAGCAGTGGAACTATTACTCTATATAAATAGATAAATAACTGTTATACATCGGAACACTGAGCTACCGTGGCCCACTCAATCATTTTGAACGTATATCGCTGTTGGGGACATCGGCTGTGATGGTGGCCGTTGTGAACGCATGAGCGGTTTTTCTGTGACGTTGATAAGATCGCTTGTTAATTTTGTGTTATCATTATGGTGACAGAGTTTTGTTTTTTTTTGTTGTAGACGATGTTAGACAATACTGGAAGTTATAATTACTTTGGGCGAGTTGTTGGATCAGAAAAAGTAAACTATTAGGTAGTTAATTTAAAATGAACAGCATTTTAACACAATTAGCCATAAGCCACACCCATGTGATCGTTGGCCATAAGTATTTGTGTTCAGAATTAAAAAGTTACCTTTATTTATCAAATTATATTGCATAGATAGAAATAGCTTTTTTACAAAAAGGTATAGATAGGCAAAGCATAGCAACCAATACACTCATATCTAAATAAGTTAAAGGGTACGTAAAAGACAATATTATCCATTTTAGAACTTCATATTCATCCCTTTGATTCACAATATTATTATTATGAATGTATGGTAGGTGTTTACGCATGACTGTCCCTCATTTCATGTTCTTTAAAATAAGGATGCGCAATATTAATTAGTTATAAGTTGTAGCTATTAGAATATTATCAGGCGTTTTACTTAATTCATCAATTTTTGTCTGTCATTCTCACTTACAAAATTATACTGGTTCACTACGCACTGCTGAGAAAGTTTTATTCCCTAATAATCCTCTGGAAGTCCCTTTCAAATTTATACATGGCCCTTACGAACCGGATACCAAAGGATTACCAGTAGAAGAGGAATTAAGGATATTGTCTGGAATATAATTTAAAAAATCATCGCCGTGTACCGGAGTGACGAGGTCAAAGTGCGACACGAGTTTTTGGAAGGAAAAAGTGGCTTGGACATTAGTGTTTTAATATTAATAACGGACAGTGTTCAACATTTATATAATATTTATTAATTTCCACCCAACACTCAATAAATTGGTATATAATATTCAGGTAATATAAAACTTTCATCAATTAGGTATTTAGGATTCATAAGGTTAGCGTGTTTTTTTATATTTTTATTTTACAAGGTTATTATTTAAATTTATTTACAAGCATTATATACACAATAATTAGGAATTTTCATTTGTATTCTCAGTATAGTTAGCCAGTACTTATTAAATACAGTACAGTAACATAAGTGTTATATGTTACATTATTTAGTTAACTATTTAGTTATTTTAAATACAATTGTTATTAATTAACACCTTTTAGTGTATGCATTGTAAATCTTTGTGGAATTAGTCATTTTAACAGTTACATTATTTTAAATTGTACAAATACCTTATATTCCTACCTACAGCAGTTCATTGTTAAATTAGTAGTGATACAATTTGAAGTCAAACTTATATCTAGTTATTAATTTACGCCAATTGTTAAATTAGTCTCTTTTCGATGACTTTTTGTTAGAAATAATTATTGTTACATTGTCTTTAACATTTCTATTATATAATTTCAGGGTCAACGACACCCACCTTCAAAATGACTGATATTAAAGATCTTAAAAAGAAGCGTAGCAGTTATAAGGGAAGATTAACAGTATTCGGAACGTACTTAAGTGTATTAAAAGATACTGAGTTATCCCCCTGTCAGGTAATGGAGTTACAGTTGCGTGTCGATAAATTGGAAAATTTGTATGATGATTTTAACGACATTCAATTAAAAATAGAATGCCTTTGTGACAACATTGACGCTGAAGCTCTCGAGAGAACCTCGATTGAGTCGCAATATTATGGTTTGATGGCTCAAGCAAAAATTATGATCAGCAACCACTCAAAAACTGAACAAGAGGAAATTAAATCAAATCACAGTAGTTACAAACGTCAATTCGTCAAATTACCAACCATCAAATTACCAAAATTCTCGGGATCTTACGATACCTGGCTCGAGTTTCACGACACATTTTCTAGTCTCATTCACAACAATGATGAAATAGACGAGATAAATAAGTTCCATTATCTGAGATCGTCATTGGAAGGATCTGCTGCTATTCTAATTAATTTAATTGAGTTTTCTGCTCAAAACTACAATGAAGCATGGGAACTTCTTTGTGAAAGATTCGATAACAAACGGTTATTAATTGAGAACCACGTTACGGCGTTGTTCAATATCGAATCGATCACTAAGGAGTCCTCAACTGCACTAAAGGCTATCATCGACAATGTAAACAAAAACATTAGAGCACTAAAAACATTAGGCGAACCTATTCATAATTGGGACACGTTATTGATTTATATAATACGTCAAAAATTTGACAATAAAACATTTAGAGAATGGGAGGAACACAAAGGGCATTTAGATAAATCTAAGCGAATCACACTTCAGAACATAGTTGAATTTATACAAAATCGTGCTGATTTCATGGAAACACTGGAGAAATCACGTCATTCTACAACTAATTTAAAGAATAATGTCAAAATTAAAGCTATGGTTTCAACTGAAAACACTAATTCAAATAGCAATTCATCATCACAAAGTTGTCCAAAATGTAACGGCGATCACAATCTTAATTCTTGTCCAGAGTTTCTAGCACTGAATGTCAACGATAGAATGTCAATACTGCCTCGTTTTAAAGTTTGTTATAACTGCTTTCGTCACGGTCACTATCCCAACAATTGTAAGAAATCCGGTTGCAACATCTGTAAGCGCAAACACCACACGCTAATTCATAACACAGATTTTAAATCAAAACCGGTATCAAGCAAATCAGCTGACGGGATGACCGATAACGATAAGGTCGAGGCATGTTCCACCGCGGACAATAATATTCACGTTGCGCTCTCAGCTAATGTCACAGCGCATTCGCATGCAAGCAGCGCAGGCGACATCTTGTTGTCCACTGCATTAATCAGGTGTTATGATGCCAATAATAAAGAGCATATTGCACGCGCTCTTCTCGATTCTGCCAGTTCATCAAGTTTAATGACAGAACAATTATTCAAAAAGTTAAATCTGCCATATTCAAAAACTAATAAGTCCATTCAAGGCATCAATAATTCTTTCTCACACGTGAATAAAATGTGTCGAGTTCACATACAGTCCTTGAATGAAGCTTACACGAACGATTTAACATGTTTTGTGTTGCCCACAATCACAGATAACGTTCCCACTAGGCAAGTACACGTTAACGTGCCGCCAAATATTCAGTTAGCTGATCCGTATTTCCATACACCCGCGCCGATTGATATCATTCTAGGTGCTGACGTATTTTGGACTTTATTACTATCAGATAAAATTATATTAGGTGATGGGAAACCAACACTTCAACAAACTAGACTTGGTTGGCTAGTATGTGGCCCAATTAACGGCGGCTATCATCATTTTAGGTCTCACTCATCAGCCATTAAATGTAATTTCACTCATTTAAAAACTAATTTTAAAAAATCTTCAATTTCTAGCGAGTTAGATGTTACTCAAAACCAAAAGATGCGTTTTTCGCAGCTCGAAAAAGCGTGTCGAAAATCATCTACTCACTTAACTAAGAACAGTGTGAAAACCACTTTATAATAAAAAATACAACATTTATCAGCTAGTTGCTCTAAAGGTAAAACACAATTTGACCAATCGTCAGGTAGTCGGCGTAATTCATTCCGTCGCGCGAAACGATATTTTCTGTCACTTATGAGCAGAAATCTTAAAATACCCTCACCTGACAAAATGTATAAAGATTGTGCGTCTGAGTACATTTACTTAGGTCATAATAATATCGGAATGTGTAACTGATAATGATCAGAATTCATGTTTTGTTCCTCATTATAAATTTAACTAAAAATCATGATCTTTAATTTACATTCATTTAAAAGACTGATCGAGTTAATTCGGTCATCTTAGTTCATGATAATTATTACCGCGTTTCGTTTTTATTTTGTTAAGTATACTTTTTCGTTTTATTACGTAACGCATGTTAAGACGTTTCACACAAACGTTGCATTTAAGTTCTGAGGAACAACTAGATGATTTTTATTATTATTCAGTATTGTTGTTGTATTGTATTGTCATTCAAAATTAACTTATCCGAATGACTTTTATTAAAATCCCTTTATTCATTTGTAAAGATTATCATTTCATTTTATTAGTATCATTATTAAAATTAAATGTGTTTCTCGATAAAATTAAAGTTATTCATCAGTGGAAGACCACATTTCAATGTTTTCATTCGAGAAGATCATAAAATTATTTTACTACAGTCCACTTATAAGCTTACATAGCTATCATTTACTCAATTATTAGGTTATTAAATTAATAATTATTAAATACAATAAGAGACATAAAGACCTCTTTGTGGTCGTAATCACCAGAGCTTGTTGTCGTCAAAATGTTAGATGTCAGCTACTTAAGGGACAAACAATTATTGTTCCCCATATGGGTAATCCATCATTGAGCAGACTCTCACCAGCTGATGACTCACCTTTCCAAAACGTAGCAGTTGACTACACATGTCTTATAATCTCGACTAGTTGTCATAGTCGTGGATGTAGATTGGAAAAGGTATTTTCGTGTGCTTTATAACTAAGGTCATTTATTTGATTTTAAAGTTGGTGATTTGACGAATAATAATTATTACAGGCATTACGTCGGTTTATGTCTCAGAGAGGAAACCCTCTCAACATTCATTCTTTTTGCAATGAACTTGCAAGTTCTTAGTTGTTCAACTGTGACTCCTTAACTGAAGGTTACTTCCTTTATTTTTGCCCAATCTCCACATTTAGGTGTCATTAGGAGGCGGGTGTCCAATTGACCAATCTTCTAATGAGTGTTGGGAAATTGTTATTCGACGTTGGAGCTTAACTCCAAATTATTTTAGATGTAAGGTAGATATTTTTAAATTTTCAGCCACTTACACCCTTATCGTCGAATACAAAAGACTTGTTGCCTGTCACTCCAGGTCATTTTTGATTAAACGGTCATTAACGTCTCTTCGGCGAAGTACATTACTCTGACCATCACTTCAAGCTCGATCAACGTGTCGACAAGTTACGACATCATTTTGGTTCAGATGGGGCAAGGACTGTCTCCAGCAGCGATCTAAGTGGCACACTGGCCAAGGACTAGTTGAACCTGAACTCTCTCGTTATAATGAGGGACGATAACCTGCCGTCTTCGAAGAAGATGGCTGTTTTATTACTCATCCTGGCATTGACAGTATTATGGCAGATCTCCGATGTCAAGACGTCAACAGGAGCCATTAGGAGATCCTTTCAAGGATTTGTCCGTCACCTGACTGGTCGTCGTTGGTTGAAAGGCGAGCTTTCAACGGCCGGGGGCATGTTTACGCATGACTGTCCCTCATTTCATGTTCTTTAAAATAAGGATGCGCAATATTAATTAGTTATAAGTTGTAGCTATTAGAATATTATCAGGCGTTTTACTTAATTCATCAATTTTTGTCTGTCATTCTCACTTACAAAATTATACTGGTTCACTACGCACTGCTGAGAAAGTTTTATTCCCTAATAATCCTCTGGAAGTCCCTTTCAAATTTATACAGTAGGCTTCAGGAGAAAACTCGCCACTTTTATTAGTGACGTCACTACCAAAGGGGGTGACATTTCTCTAAAGCTAAGCACATAATTTAGTATTATTTTAGCTACGTACACATTTTTTTACTGTTTTTTTTTATTTATTTACTAAAAAAATGCTCTTATCAATATCCGGAGTCACGTGAATAGCTCCTAATCTTTTGTCCGACACGCTGCTTGCAAAACATTGTCAATGATACTGAGTTATCATCAGTATTATCATTGTTTTCTGAACAGTCAACAGGAAATTCAATTGGACATTTAAATAATAACAATTAAGTCATTTACTTAAAAGATCTTGAACATTTTTTTCATGAAAGCTTTTTTGAAAGCTTCTTGGAAAGTGTCTACTTATAATGCCAACTGTCTTCCCTTAATTTACTATTAGTTTGATTACGAATTTACTTTCCACGATCACCGTAATCTTCAAGACAGTCCCACGAAAGATACCATGGGATCTTAATATTAAGAAGTCGATCAGCGGATCAGTTAACTAGAAAATTAATTGGAAAACTTAATTTCTGTTGTTTAAAATCGCATATGGCAAAGTGAATACACATTTTCACACCATTTAAGGATACACGTGTCGGATTTTAACATATTATGTAGGTACCTATTACACTTAAATTACACCGAATCAAACATGGCCTCATAACGTTACCTATACCTAAAAACTACACGTAAAATGTAAACGGACACAGCTAGGTAGGTATATTCTAACTCCAACTTGCTTGTTCAAAGTAAATGGATCACCGTATCCACGGCCTCTTTGATCGTCGCTACAACGACGGCATGTCCATGCGAGCTTTGATGTGCCGTATTGAGATGTGTACTGAACAAATACTTCTAGCTATATTAATAGAGGAATTACTCGGAAAAATGTGTTTAGTTTAATATTATTAACGTTTCGTTCTGATTTGGACTTTGATGTTTATTTTGCGGTTTATGTTATTTTTTTGCTGTTCTGTCCTTTTGAAGTTTCTGAATAGGTACCTATTCAATTGAAATTTTATTTTGATAACACAATCAATCTCTCTCGTATTTCTCTACGATCAGCTTCGGAAAAGCTATTTGATTTTGATAGATTACCTATTTGGTGTCAAGTTTCCCATCATTCTTTCTATATAGACTGTAGAGATCACCTTTCATATTCCTATAAGATCACATGTAAAATACTGGTAGTACTATCACCCAAAATAAAATCTAGTTACTGAAATGAGCAGTTGTATAAATTGGACGTGTACTATCGTCCAAATAATTAATTACAGATAAACAAATACAGAAAAATTTCCCAATTAAACATGAACTTTCTACTCTAATAATGTTGGAAATCTATTAAAGAATTTTGACAAATTGGGGGTATGTTGATGTTCTGGCATCTGCATCTGTTTAGTTTAATCCAACTTCAAGAATCCCAGGGCATAGAACATCAATTATGGTAAAAAAAGAAGCCAAATAAAACAAGACTAAGTTAGATTATGATGAAGATATGTAACAGGATAGGATAGGACCACACGCTTCACTTAAAAGACACAATAGTAAAATAGAGAATTCCTGAAACGCTTCCTTTCAGTAACTCTATACATTACCAAAGCACCCGGCTGCACGGCCCATCAAACGCGGTCGGTACGGCAACTGTCCCGCGACGACATCAAAGCGTGCCCGCGCGCATTCGGGCGCACTCGGCTATTTTCAGAACATGTTCGTAATTAATTTTTTTGTCGTACCCCGTCCTTTGTTGTTTGGTGGACGAAATTTTGTCGTGTTCAAGTAATAGGATAGATTCTGTGAGCGATTTATGGGATAAACGAATATAGTTGGCTTGTTTACCTTTTAGCATGCAATTAAAGTCAAAAATAGTTTGCACAGACGAGACTCCTTCCTCCTTCGTCCTTTTCGAAAGTCAAAATGCCATAATGTGATAGTCCTGAAAAGCCAAAACAGCCACTTTTTTACCATTTCCTAATGTTTTGGCTAAGGAGAAGCTGGCACAACAAACTCCTGCGCAAAAACATGTTTGGTACATTAATAAGTCTCTGCTCATTGTTAAAAAAAGGTTCATGTTTTGGTTGAAAACACGATCCATTTCTGCTTCAATCAAACATCCTGGCTTAAACGCCTCGAGCTGAAACAAAGCTCCATTGATACACATTTCTACAACACTTCCCTAAAAGCTCTCTCATTGTTCGACACAATAAGCACACCGTTCATGACGTCATCACTCAATCCGCCGCCACTATCGAATGTTTACCCAAGCAAATAAATAATACGACTCCGAGAACTAAATAACTCAATGGATCAGCTAAAGTAAACAATTGGAACTAAAAAACGTCTCAAAATTTAACTTTATGTGGACTGTATAAGGTGGGTTTTGAAGTGAGTGCGTTTGTTATAATAATCTTGGTATTTATATCAATGGAAACCCTTGTATGTGATCCAAAAACATCCGATGCCACTCATGTGGGCAAATGTTTGTTAAGGAGACGTTTACTCACCACTTAAGAGGTATACAGACTTATCTGTGTTTGTATGCCACATTTTTACTGCTTAACTGATGATTGAATTGATATTTGGAATAGAAATACATAATTTGAACTCTAATGAAGGATTAGGGCAAAAAATCAATCCATTAACGAGTGAAATCGAGTGTTGAAGTTTGTATATGAAATTGTAATGAAACCATGAAAAGCGCTGATGACTCCATGTTAAGAAACCAAGAAAAAAGCTGATGAATCCATAATTAAGACCCTTTTAATACCAATATCTTATGTAGAGACAGGAGATGATAATATAAGGAACTAATTACCCATACAAAGATAATGAGCACGTATTTTAGCATCATAAAGGTTGCGCTTTTAATTGCAATCAGTAATGAACCAGTTTATTTTAAATGGCTCGTCAGTGTTGATCGCAAAAACTGAATTAATCCACGGTTTTATATTTTTAATCTCGTTCGTTATTGTTTTATAATTAAACCCATATTTTCAAGATATTTATGAAGAAATGAACAAACTAGTTCTGGTAAATATCACAGTATAGGTACCTATTTAAAACTTTTAATGCCTTCTCAAGTAATCTCTAAAAGTTCACCTACCCGTGATAGATACTTTCAAAGTAAAAACGATAAAATAATAAAAATGTAACGTTAAACCAACAAGGCCTTAACTGAAATATCTTAAGTGCCGCCTTAAACCTTTTTCGAACGCAAACATGTATGTTTGCTCACAATTGTTAGCTTTAGAACGAAACGTTTGTCCGCGGAAAAAAACACTAAAATACACTCCGTTTTGAGTGCAATCTACCGTTCTAATAGGATATGCGCAGACGCAGGTAATAAATACTGTTCTTTAGAATAATCCCTGACGGAAAAAAAATGGCGGATAAAGTTCGAGTGCAGCAAAAAGTTTTACTGTTGTTCATATATCTTGTCAGTTGACTCATATATCTATTTAGGACAAGTAGTCCAATTAGGTAGGTCCAACTTCGAGAAAGAGGTCAACCGCCGAATCCAACTCGGTTGGGCAGCGTTCGGGAAGCTACGCAATGTCTTTTCGTCCGACATACCTCAGTGCCTCAAGACGAAAGTCTTCAATCAATGTGTGTTACCAGTGATGACTTACGGCACCGAAACGTGGTCTTTCACTATCGGCCTCATCTCAAAGCTCAAAGTCGCTCAGCGAGCTATGGAGAGGGCTATGCTCGGTGTTTCTCTACGTGATCGAATCCGAAATGAGGAGATCCGTAGACGAACTAAAGTCACCGATATAGCCCACCGGATTAGCAAGCTGAAGTGGCAATGGGCAGGCCATATTGCTCGCAGAGCAGATGGCCGATGGGGTCGAAAAGTCCTAGAGTGGAGACCGCGGACGAGCAAGCGCAGCGTAGGACGTCCACCAACGAGGTGGACAGACGACCTTGTAAAGGTCGCCGGAAGACGCTGGATGCAGGTCGTTTCCAACCGGTATATGTGGAGATCTAAAGGGGAGGCCTATGTTCAGCAGTGGACGTCCTATGGCTGAGATGATGATGATGAAAAAGTTTTAATGCTTTTTTGGTAGTTTGATTGATGTAATAAAAGATGTTTGCTGTTATTATACGGATTAATGTCAGTGAAGATTATTGTTGTGCAGTCTATTAAAAATCGTTAGAATAACATGGTGACTTACACATAATATGTAAAACTGATGATTGAAAAAAAAAAACGCGGTTTCTTTTTTTGTACACTATGATGGCAAAAGAAAAAACCTGCGAGAAAATCAAAGCTGAAAACAAAACTCAAAATAATAATAAATACCTAAATAGTTCACTGCACTGCACTTTCCCCATTGACAACGATGTGAATGAATTTTTTGACGCCCTTTAAATTTTTAATTTTAGTTTTAATTTAGTTTTTTTACTTTTAATTTTAGGTTTTAAATGTAGTACGTATAGTAGTAACATATATACATACGTTCTTTTTTATTGTAATCAATTTAGTTGTTAATATAATAATTATGTAGTACTTATGTAAATAAAAGAAAAATAGTTACTTATATTAACCATTTTTACATATTAGTAGGTACATATTTTAGTGCAAGCCCCAAAGAGGTTATGTTAGGGCAACTGGGCTCTGCTAACTACTCGTAATGAGTGTCATGTTAAAAAGAATAACTTATCACAGATTTTAAGCTAAGGTGCGATGACCTTTGTGTTATAACATCAATTTCACATTTATTTATAAATTATCCATTATCTTGAACTAAGAACGTATCATGGCGATACGATTGGTTTCATTAATTATTTTCGCATATTGAGTCCCGAATCCCTGGGTTCAGCGGAAGGACAACATCATGGGATATCGATTATTTTTGTACATTAACAATTTCTCCAGAATGTTAAGAATACTTTTCTGAAAACCGCATCTAAATCGGTGCAGCCAAACTCGAGATAATCGCGGGCAAAAAAACATACAGGGCGAACTAAACCTCCTTTTTTTGGTTAAATACACATTGTTCCTTCTTAATGTCGTTTGCGTTCCAGGGACCTTTTGAGACAGCCTCACGAATTTGTAAGGCGATATTGGTTCGTTTTTCCGTAGATACTTCAACAGTCTGTAAGGTATATATAACTGATACCTATCAAGCCATTTCTAAAACATTACATAAACTAATACTGTTAGCCTCTTCATTCGTCTGCTTCTTCCCATGGCTTCCAGTTTTCTTCGGTTCAAGGCTAAAACGGCACAAACGCATTAGCTTCTATTCTTTGACCCTTTAAATCTGAACTTTAACTACCTTAACAATAGTCTCAAATTATGAACTGCGCAATAGCTGCCTAAAATTGACCCCAGTCAACTAGAAAGAGAGGAATCGAAGAGCGGGTCCTATATTTCTGTTACAGGGAAGAGATAGGTAATGGCTCTCCTTCTAGAGTATGGTCAATTTTAGGGTCGTTCCCAAAGGTCCACGATTCTTTTGTTCTCTGTTTCCCAACGGCTCCATGACACATTACAATATTGATTTGAATTTGCCTACATGAGTTCCCAACGGGTCCACGAGATTTATAAAAAGTACAGTCAGTAAAAACGATGTCATGTATGAGAAAGAAAAATATTCAGAGTTGTCTTTTCGACTGGTTTA
Organism: Agrotis exclamationis; assembly: GCA_950005045.1. Taxonomy (NCBI): domain Eukaryota; kingdom Metazoa; phylum Arthropoda; class Insecta; order Lepidoptera; family Noctuidae; genus Agrotis; species Agrotis exclamationis. The sequence goes on along the minus strand of OX465433.1, from coordinate 2,784,949 downwards.
AATGCTTGTGATAAAAAGTAATGAAATGAGAAAGGCCTCTTAATAATTACACTAGATTCTTATATGTGATATTTAAAAAAAGTACTAGGCTGACATGAGTTCAAACAGGGTGGTTTGTTTTTAAATATAACTATTCTGGGCAGGTTAACTGAAAAACTTACCACCAAAAGTACTAGGGTACCATAAATTCAAGGAGGTATGTATTTGATTGAACACCTGCACCAGACCGTTCTTGATCTTTTGCTATACATATGACTATTAACAATTATTAAATGCTTACAACTTAAAACAAAAACCTCCTTGAACTTATGCCAGCCTAGTACTTTTGCTGGTTAGTAACAATATTTCAGTTTTTATGCTTATAGCCAAGCTTTTGTAGTTGACTGTATCAAACATTCTCATGGACCCGTTGGGAACAAAAAAACTAATATTTTTAAATGTCGTGGACCCGTTGGGAACAACTGTATGAACTTTCAATTTTTGAGAACAACAGACTCATGGACCCGTTGGGAACGACCCCAATTTTATCTGTCAGTTGACTAGGGAAGGCGCAGTCCATCTTTCTAAGTCTATGACCTTAACCTAAGGTACCTTCTTGCAATTAAACACCAGCGCTAACAGTCTATATTAGATTTTACCCAGAACTGCCGGCGTCAAATTCTGGTCGAATGTCCGGCGGAATCGATTCCGATTAACGATTCATTACTTGATAGCCAGAATCGGTATAAATTGCTTTTCGAGTTGATTGTTAACGACACGGGGCCCGCAGTAATGACTAAAGACATTTAAGTATTTTTATGTTGCCGACTCACGCGCAAAGGGTTAATCTTAGGGAAATTGAATTGTTAATGGTATCCTCTAACATCGCATGCGCATGTTACCGTAATAAGGAAGGTCAAGCGCATGTTTTTATGGAAGATCTGAAGAACCTTAAAACATGTTTTTTTAATTGACTCTCTGTCTAAATAGATGTTACTTCCATGGTACCTAATGGAATGGCCTATTCGCCAAGTAATTTTGTTGGTAAGTCTATTTAGGTTAAAACTCCAAAATGACAGAATCTCATTTACTTTAAGTTAAAATAAAAAGGATTAACTTCCGTTCGTCATTGTCTAGTATTAGATTTAGAACTCGTAATTTGTCAAACCGGTGGGCAAAGATCTCCTTTATAGCGTTCCAAACCTTACTTATACTTACTGCAATTTCCGGCCATGCTTGCTCATATGTCATAAGGTAACATTAGAACAAAAAAAAATCTATAGGACAAATTCGAGCAGACACTATAATTTAAGCAAATCACAGTGGAAGCACACTTCCTTTAACAACCGATCTCTAATTTGCACTCATCATAGCACATTAAATCACAATCAAAAACCACCGACTTCTCAAAAAAAAAACGTTATTTCAAATCATTCGAAACAAAATTAGAGTCGGGGCCTCGTGTAATCCGCCCCAAGGCCGGTGCTTTGAGAAATAAACGTTTTTTGCGTCGAGCTGGCCACCGAGGCAATTATCCTACAACAATGCGACAGACCTCCATTGAAAAACGACCTTTTGGAAATGCTCAGCCGACCGAAATGAACGAATGTCTCGGAGAGACAATTCTTGGTTCTTGTGAGAAGATTTTGTTGATATGTAGGTAACTGTTAGGCAGGCAAGTTTATAAAGTTGTACTCGTACATTGGCAAATCTTAAAACTTATGAATGAAATAACATAACTGGAAAGATATGGACATTTTTCCTGTTTTTATTCAACTCTAGGCAGGTATAGATATAGATAGGTAGACAGACATAAGGGCAATAAAACGTTTTCGTAATACGGCGCCTAGATAGATAATTATAATCTGGAGTCATAAAATAGGTAGGTACGATAGACGTATTCATTTTAGTATTTGAGTATGTAGTCGATTTATTGGTGTTTAGATATAGTTTATTTCTATTTATAGACCAAACGATAGGATAGCTCCCAAAACGTTGGACCATAATTTAATGATGGACTGAATAAGTATAGTTAAGTTCTAAAACATGTTTACAGATATTTCTGAACTCGACTGTACAAAAACAGGTTTTAAAAACTTTCTCTTCGCTTTAAAACCTAACTTATCAAGCTAACTACTTTCTAAGGTAGTTAAAAATATCATAATTACCATTATTACAATGTGCAGTAGACTTGTGAACAGGACATGAAACCCGAGCTGAGATGAACTAGACACCTAGTATCCGTTACATGGTACAAGGAATTTAATAGATGGCCTATCTAGATACCTAGCTAAGTACCGTGTGAGGTGGGCAGTAGCCGCCGTATAAAGTTACACGAAGCAATCTGACCTGGGAATGGCACTAGTACATTCTTGAGTAGAAATCTAATGCGCCAAGTGATTTGCAAGATTCGCTCTTTCATAACTTGTAAAAAAGACTAAGCAAGGAATTGCTTTAAAGTACGAAACTAATTGGTTTTTGTAATAATAAAGTCAATTACATATTTGCTGCGAAATTTTGCTGACGAGATTCGTTTTTTCATCATTTATAATAAAAAAAACTTGAATTGATTTACCTACTTACTTACCTAGTTAGAGATGGGTAACTAGCCGAAATTTCAATAGCTTAGCTAACCGGCTATTTGTGGTGTAATAGCCAGCTAGCTAGCCAGCTATTTGGCTACTTGGCTATTGAACAATAGCGTTTAGTAACTAGCGGCGCAACGAAGCGGCGGCGCCGGTGTAGCTAGGTAGGACTTAAATAATGCAACATCAAATGCCCGATCTGAATTCGATCCTAAATAAAAAAGAAATGATTTCCTCTCTGAGGTCACAATAACCAAAATACTAACTATAAATTTTTATTTATTTTAAACCCCGTTATTAAGTTTAAAATAAATAAAAAAATTATAGTTAGTATAACTAACCAGCTTTCTAATCATCGTATTTCATATGTTCGTTCATTAAACGAACGAAATTACTAAGTATAATGCTCTTTCTTTGTCTAATCTATTTTGTGAATATTGTGAGAAAAAGATCGACGATACCAATACCAATGAAGATCGTACACGCGTAGCGCAGTGAGCGCGCACACAGCTATCGGCTATTTTGGCTACTCTAGTTACCCGGCTGCCGAATACCGGGACGGCTATAAAACGTAGCAGTTAGCTATACTCCGTGGCGGCTACGCGGCTATGAGCGGCTACGCGGTTACGAGCGGCTACGCGGCTATATCATAACCTGTCAGTTATCTAGCCAACCAGTAGCCGATAGCTAGCTATCGTGTTGACGGATATCATAGCCGTGGCTATTTTGCTCATAGCCGGTATTTGGCTAGTTATGGCTATAGCTACCCATCGCTACCTAGTTTAATTTTGCAGACCGATTTCATAAGACTTCATTGGATATCTAAACGAAACCTAAAAAAAAATACTCCGCCCGCAGTCATCTTAATTTTCGGCGTCGAACCCTTTTCAAGTCTTCGGCCTTTTGATTTGATTGCGTGACATCCGTTCTGGTGCCAACAAAAACGGGTCTCAGCGACGACCTTGCTATTGTCTCTCAACCTGTCATTCTCTGCCTTTTTGCTCCCCAACCAAGCCTCAAAGAGAACACTGCGCTTTGTGAACGTTTTACTACGGCTAAATAAAATAACACTTAAAGACTGAGAAAGATTTTATAACCAACAAATTGTTTCTGGCATAATGTTAGGGTAATTTAGTTTATTACCCAGAAAAACATTGCCTAAAGTTAACTTTATCCTAAAATATGATGCTTATAAATAAACTATTCCTAATATTTCCTTTTTTGTTATTCCAGATGGTGTCGTTCACCGGAATTCTGTCGAGCGGTTGTTCAGTCCACGCCCGGTTCCTCCTCTGCTCGGCCTTCGCCCCGCTCTGCTCCGAGGAAGTCTCCGGCTCCGTCAGCGCCTGCAGAGCGCTGTGCGAGACCGTCGTCGACGACTGCAAGGAGCAACTGAAGCAGATGTTACCAACAATAGTCCTGGACTGTTCCGCCTTTCCTCTTCGGGCTGATAGAAGACTGTGCATGCGACCACCTAACGCCAGCGAGTCAGAACCTGAACCACCGCCGGCGTCCCGCTGGCCGTTCCACGACCATGACATTAGAGAACATGGATGTCCACCTGCTCATACCAGAGCACCTACAGGAGAATGCTGGCCAGCTTGTGGACAACACGCCAGATATAGTCAAAGTGACAAAAGAAAAGCAGAGATCTGGATGAACACACTCGCGTGGTTCTCTTTACTATCCACGTCTTTTGCTCTGCTCACATTCTGCGCGGAACCGTCACGGTATAGATACCCAGAGCGGCCAGTAGTCTGGATGGCAGCATGCCACGCTATTGTGGCCCTAGCGCACGTCACTAGAGGCTGGTTGGGACCGAAATTGGTGTCCTGCTCAGGTTCCACATTAGCCGTAGACGGTTTAGCATCACCGACATGCGTTGCCTTCTTCTCTCTCACTTACTACTTCACGTTGGCCGCAGACGCATGGTTCGCTAACGCTTGCGTCGCGTGGTACTTGACTGCGGCCAGTGAATGGTCTACTGAAGCCTTAGAAAGGGCAGCAGCGTACCTCCACGCTGTTTCCTGGGGCTGGGCTGGCGCATGGACGGCAGCTGCCTTAGCACTAAGAAGAGTAACAGCTGATGAATTGACAGGGACCTGTGGAATATCTGATGCTGCTGCTGCAGCGTTGGTTGGAGTGCCTCGAGGAGCCTTGTTAGTCACGTCAGTGGCTTTAGCAATTGGAGCGTGTCCTGGGATCATGAGGGTTCGACGTGCCTTAGACTCGAGAGGAGCTAAAAGGGTTGGAAGACTGGCAGCTCGCGCAGCGGCGGCTGGTCTCCTCTATTTTATATTAGCCTCATTGGGTACCGGAGCGAGAGTTTTAGAAGCTCGAATAAGGGAGTCTCGCAGTGGCTTAGCCTTGCTTGTAGCGTTAGACGCTGGTAAGGTTGAGGAGGGTGCTGGCTCGAGTGGGATGTCAGTGTGTTTGGGGTTGTCCTGTGGTATTGCCGCGGGGGCGTGGGCATGGTCGAGGAAGTCTGCTGCTGTATGGCGAAGAGCACTTTGCCCCCCTCGAAAAGCCCCCTGCTGTGCACCCCCACTTCTCCGCTCCCATCACCCCTACTATAAGAGACCGTTACACGTGTCACGTGTGTAATGTAACATTTGTGCTAGTGTAAAGACTCATTTATTTAAGTGGTGTATAAAGTGCCTGATTATGCCTTCTGTGAAGGTACTCTCGATTATATTTTGTACAAATGTGTAAATAATGTAAATTTTATGAATAATATACTGTTGTTTTTTATAATCATTACTTTGTTTTATTGTGTGTTCCTTGACATGTGCGGAGAGAAACTATTTCGAGTACATGATCACCTGGTTAATGGGTTCGATTCCCATAAATAGTGCTGAATTGTCATTTTATAAAATGTAGTAATGTTGAAAGGGAACCTTAAACTACCATAGTACTTTGCTGAAACCATCGATGAGGTCGTACAATTGAAAACTAAAATGATTCAGAAGTAAAAAAACTTTGGTTTATGTTAAACACGTTTTATTAATAAATTGTTAAACATTATATTACACTGATACAATAGTTAGTATATATGACTCTCTATACAAAACGAAAATGTCGATAATTACACAATTTACAATACAATGTTCCCTCGTATCTGAAACTCTAGCCACCCTGAAGCATTTTTATTTCATTGACAGTACAATACCTGGCTGAAAACATCTAATAAAAGATCGAATAAAACAGTAAATATGCTGTGTGATTTTAAACTTTCTACCTTAAGCTGAAAGTTGAAAATCCAATAGCATGATTTATTTACTTACAGCATTTCAAATCCTCACCCTTGAAATTACACATCCGAAATTTTAGAAAAAGTTAAGCTTTGCAAGCAAGCCTCATACTGATTAGATATAATTTTGTTTCCATTGACATACAAAATAAGATGTTACATTAACTGTTCTCTTGTTTGAGAAATAGAATCGAATATTGCATTTTATAAATGATCGCAATTAATATGATACTACTACTAAAGTGGATTAGATCCCCTGTACCCTTAGCACGAGTTTTCAGTATTGAGACGTAAAGTAAACTGGAACTTTGAAAATTTCAAATTGACAATTTTCAAGGAAAAAATTAGTTCCTTCTTCGCACACCAGAGGCGCTGCTCCATTTTTTCATACATAAAACGCTGTAAATACTGAAAAGACGCTGTAAAGTAAAAGAGTGAAAACTCGTGCTAAGGGTACTGATCTTTCAATTGCCCTTTACGTTCCAAAGCCGTGGTAACTCTTTAAAACATCCCCACAGCGCTATTAGGCTACGTATTGATTAGATATAATAAATTTGATTCTATCAACATACAAAGTAAGATATAAGCAAGTGGCGGATTGTCGTTCGGCGTGGTGGTCTAAGGGAGAGCCTTTGTCCAGCATTTGACGTCTTCCGGCTGATGATGATGATGATATACAAAGATGATGAAGTGTCCTTCTAAAGTTCGGATGTGCAATCATACGGCCAGGTATTGTATTATATTTAGAAGTATGAATATAAACTTTGTCGAAGAAGGAACCGAATAATTAAGAGATTATCAACTAAAAGATTAGGCTGTGTATTCGATAAGCGACAGAAATCGGACGATATGTAGCTTATTAGAACTTGAATAAGAAAAACAGCTGATACATAGTTATAGACAGCTCCTTGCTAGAAAGAAGGTACATATATATTTAAACGGTCATGATAGATAGAAATCTTTCGGCTACAACTATAAAAAAATAACAGAATACCAGTTATTCTGAAATTAACTTAATTCTCGCTCAGATAAGGTCGATATTCGTTTAAGAGATGCAGCGCAATATCTTAGCCCTATTCTTTGTCGCCTAGTGAATCCACAGCTTTAAATAAATAGAAAAATATATTGGCCTGGAATGTAAAATAATGTAATACATAAAACAATAATTCTAAAATAAATAATAGAACCCATTTTGCAGTTAAATTAGGCCGATATATTAACATTATTATCACTTGCAATCACCATTTTTTAAATTCGTTTAAAAAAAAAAACTTAAAAACCAAACGAATAGGTACATAAATATTTAGAATGTGGTAGCCCTAATAGTTAAAATGGACTTTAATATTAAGGTAATACGGTTTATAATCCCGTGAAGATATAATTTCGTAAAACAGTATTTTATTTTTAACAAAGATAAGTGTAATTTTTCTAACTAGGTTGTATAGCTAGACCAGAGGTTTTTATATATTATTATTTATCTAATAAATTGACGTTCTATCCTAAGAAAATAAGGTCGGTTTTTGCTTGTGGATCAATTATATTGGTACAGTAAATAAAAAAAGAACATTAATTGCGTCACGCAGTCGGTATTTCCGAATTTCAAAGCGTTTTTTTCTTTCTTATAATAAGAATTCATGAATTCAAAAATATACACTTTTTGGCTGCATGCTACATGCAGTCAAAGAGTTTGGTATGCAGACACATTGAAACTTATAAAACATTGGATTTTTTTTTTTCTGTCATACCTTTCTACTGCTATTGCTGACAGTACCATGACGGTTTTTTTAATTCCTCGTCCATAAAAACTGTGATCAGTTCCTTGAAAATCATCACACAACATTTCATCCTTAATTTCCCACACAAAATCTGGTCTAACTACCCACTTAAAATTTAATTATCTACAACCAAGTGCCTAAATCTCTGTCTTGCTATCCCTCCTGGGTCGACATAAGAGTGTCGAAGACCTCAGACCCAGGTCCAATGGTCTCACTTACAGACCCAAAATAGCTAGAAAAGTTAAAAATCCCCGATTCCTGCCTAACATTGTCGCTTGACCCGAATTGAGCCCTGTTACTACTATGCATAGGAGTCGTATTAGCACTGTAAGACTTCTTATCGAGGACTGAAATTAATGGGTTTTGTAGCTCATTTTGTGGTGGTTTTGGGTCCTCAGGATCGTATAGAGTTGCCTCTTTAGTTACATCTTTAATTTCACTATACGGGTTTGAAAGATAATCGGCGTATAACTCACTTTTCGTCTCCGGAAGTATAATATTCTCATTGTAATGTATATTAATTAAGTTTTGACTGTTTTCTGACCGTGTTATGTCAGGTTGGTTCAAGTCCAGGTTGCGGTATGGGTTGATGGGTGGTTGGACGGTTGGGTGGGTGATGTCTGGTCTCTGGTCCACCCGGATGAGGTCTGGTCTGGTCGGCTGTGGGTCAATGTTCTGCGGGTACAGCATCGGCATTTGTGATTGGATCGACATGCCGATGGGGGTTGAAATCATCTGTAACAGAGGTGTGGGTAAGTATGAGGTTCTTATAAGTAAGAATATGGTTTTAGAAGTAAAAGTGAGGTGTTTAGCGATTAATAAATTTAACACTAGCGTTCCAAAATTGACCCATTTCGATGTTGCTCCTGCTCTAGTGCATATCTTATTACTCGTATTATCCTAAGTTTTTTTTTGACTTTTCATGAAATACGAGATTATTTATACCATACTTCAACCACGAAAATGCAATATAAATATATTTTTTTAGCCAAATTTACCTCTAAGCGCGATGTATCAGAATGTTCGGCGCTTCTAGTGTTAAAACACTATCTAGTCTCTCTCATTTACAATATATGTTATATACGCAGAAAAAACGATATTTTTTTCATTTATGGCTTAAGCGACTTAAATATTTTGTTTAATTTGATATTTGAAAAAGTAGAAAAATCCATGTTTTTCAAGACTATTCATTTAAGTTATATTTTTATCAGTCGGGAAATCGGTCAGTTAGTTACTAGCGCTTCCAAAAAAATAAAAGTTCGTCAACTTTAAATACGCAATCATTAAAAAAAAATCCTCCACAATTTAGAATCCACCAACCTCATTCAACGGTTGCAGCAGCACCGAAGACGTCAACCCAGCCTGATCATACAAAGGATTCCTAATCGGAACCATACCACTAATCGGCGTGGGCGCAACCAATGTTGGCGTATTGGCCACCAACGGCGGCGTCTGCGCAATGTTCACCGGCGAGTGCGCCAATGTTTGTGTCAATGTTGGCGATGGGATCTGTGGTGAGTTTGGGAGTGTGGGGGAGGGGATAGGTACTAGAGTGGGCGTACTGGTGGGGCCGGGGGGGAGCAGGGTCGGCAGGGGGGAGGGGAGGGACGGCTGCATGTGGCGGGGGACGGACGACGGGGGCTTGGCGTTGTCTTTCACTGGAACAAAGAGAAGTTAGGTTACTGAGGAGATTGTGGAGATCATTTTTTTTTACGTGGTAAAATCATCCAATGAGTCCTCCCACCTAGAGCAGGATGAGATGGACTGTCACACTTGTTCTAAATAAAATCCACGGTGTTCTTCAATAGCCCTTTACGTTCAGAAGACACGGTAACCTGATGAGACAGTCCCGCGACCCAGGCACACCCGGCAGGCTTTGGCTATTCCACTTAAAAGTGGAATGATAGATTCGACCTTCTTCAGCATGAGTCATCATCATCTTCATCTCAGCCATAGGACGTCCACTGCTGAACATAGGCCTCCCCTTTAGATCTCCACATATACCGGTTGGAAGCGACCTGCATCCAGCGTCTTCCGGCGACCTTTATAAGGACGTCTGTCCATCTCGTTGGTGGACGTCCTACGCTGCGCTTGCTAGTCCACGGTCTCCACTCTAGCACTTTTCGACCCCATCATGACCCATGAGTGAGAAAAAGAAAAAATGAAACTTTGGCCACGCACTCCAGCCAGAAGTGACGAGGAGAAACGTGTTAACACAGACTTCGCTGATCACCATGGTGTGTGTTGGGTTTGAATATAGCATCGCACTAGTCTAGTTTAGATTTTTTTTATTTAAAAGTACACCTACAATATTACCAAAGTATTACAATGAAAATGGCAGGTGTTGAATCTTCTATATTATAAAAGCTGATGAGTTTGTTTGTTCGGTTTAACGCGCTGATCTCAGGAACTACTGGTTCGAATTAAAAAAAAAATTGTGTTGGGTAGTCCTTATGGAGGAAGGCTATAGGCTATAAATATCACGCTAAAACCAATAAGAGCTGAACAGCGGAGTTGAAACCATACATGGGGAACAGCTTGTTTAGGCAAATATTGCTGTCAATAAATTAACCTTGACCAATAGAATTCGATTATAAGGGTATGCTTACCTTGAGGGAATAATTCTTCTTTCAAGTTAGGTAAGAATTCGTTGATCTTATCCCAAGTGATGTACCACAGATCGTTGTAGCCATCTCCGTTGCTGAATATCTGAAGTTGAAAAATATTAAGTTAATATTTGAAAATTGTGCGGATGAATTTCATCATTATCATCAGCCTATAAAATATGTTCCCACTGCTGGGACACAGGCCTCCTCTTTGTGAGAGGTAGTGGGCCGTAATCTATCACGCGGGCCCAGTGCGGATTGGTAGATGTCACATTTCTTCGAGTTTTTGGTTCTAGGACATGCCGGTTTCTTCACGATGTTTTCCTTCACCTTTTTGAGAGCAGTGGTGTTGAAATAAATTACACAAACTAATGCGCCTGGCCAGGTTCGAACCTACGACCATGTAAGTCGTGGCCGATACCACTGGGCCACCACTGCTTAGATGAATTTAACTGTGTCATTTATGATGAACAGTTTATAATTAATGTTAATTTGCTACATTTCAAATATGTTAACAAGTTGTCTAATTTCGAAACATAGTACTAATTCCATTAGTTTAATTTTGACTGTTCTAATTGTTCCTAAACTGAACGGTCTCAAAGGAACACATTTGCATTTTGTTCCCATTTCTATTTGGTTGACAATTAGAGTGTTATTAAAGTGAGCCCTTCACAATCACATGGCTTGAGTGGACAAGAGATGTGGATTTCAAGCCATGATAATCGCTCTCCGCTCAGTTCCTCTCCGCCTTAGTAGAACCTACACAAAAACTATCTCGATACTACGGAACTCTACGTGTTGTATGTCGCGGATCGCTGTAGGCCTACGCTTCTTTGAGTTGCGGGCGTGGTCGCGTTCCTACACTAACAGTTGGAGGCAGCCGCCGAACCTCCCACTCCAGCACCGTTGTCCGTACTGATGGCTTACCATGATGTCTTGTAGCCAGACTATTTCCACTGAAGGGAACGAGATGGCGCTAGACGACTTGTATAGCTGTCTCTTTCCCACACTGAAGGGCTTTAAGACGTCATAGGCCACCTGGCCCTTTAGCCAAACAGCAGACGACAGAACACGACAATCGTTGTCGCTCAGCAGTCACTAATACATCTTCAACTTTATACCCCAGCGCGTAAAGTTGAAAATCTATTGAACTTTACAGATCGTTTTCGTTTGTTTCGTTCGTTATCGCTCAGCAGGCTTTAATAGATTTTCAACTGTATGCGCTAGGGTATAAAGTTGAAACTGTATTAGTGACTCCTGAGCGATAACGATTGTCGTCTGCTGTCGTGTACTGTTTGGCTATAGGGCCTGCTCTGTTTCGTGGCGTCGCACTCATTCGCTTGTACTCTTGTTCCTGCCGCAGTAGTGATTCGATCGGAGAAAACCACGCGCATTTTCACTAGGAGCGGCGAATCGTGGCGTGTTTCAAACATTTAAATCATGATAACTCACCCTAACAGAGTCCATGACGAGTATCATATTCTTGAGCGACTCGAGCGCGGCCTCCGTGAGCGGGTCGTCGGGCGAGGCCGACACCAGCGCCCGCGCCACCTCCACCACCCGCACCCACAGCGCGCCGAACGTGGGCCGGGGGGACAGGGCCGACAGGTGCTGCAGGAACACCTGGGGGGACATGAAGGATATTCATAAAGTTTTCAAGAAAAAAAGAATACGTTTTTGACTTTAACTTGACGAGTATTGACTCATTAGGGAGCTTCCCAATGTCGCGATGCGACGCAATTCGACCGATTCCAACTACAAATGAAAATCATCCTTACCACTACGACATATGACATAAAACGTGCGGTTGTCTACTGCTACATGAAAAACAAAACACGCTCGCCACGACGACGTCAAGTCAATCGAATTTCATCATTATATCGTAGTAGCAAGGACGATTTTCATTTTCGGTTAGTAGAAATTGCAAATCGCACGATTCGCGTCATGGAGAAGCTCCCTTACTTGACATATAAGCCGTGACGTCAAAAGACATTATGTACTTTCATTATTTCCATTAAATTACTTTTCTATTTGAGTTTTTTTTTAACTTTGCCTGTTTGGGGGCAAACAGGCAAAGTAAAAAAAAAAAACTCTACTACTGACAATTTAATGGGTTTTGGGAAAACAGTAACTACCCTCTTACTAGTTCAGGCATGCGAGTAGTTCTAACACCCCTAACAACCCCAACTCTCCTCGTCTCTCTTCAAACAACCCAAAACTCCCCCTCCTTCCAACAAAACGCATTCCCGGTGTTCATAGATGTGCAGGACCTCACCCCTCACATGACGCGGCTGACTTCACATTCACAGTTACATCATGCGAGGGATGGAGACCTAAAATCCATGATCTTGTGTCTTTCCGGAGTACTTCTGAGCAAGGAGATTCTAATTTCCAGGCTAGACATTTTGCTGGACGTAGTTGGTTGTTTACAAAACCAGCGTCTAGCACTACTTGCTCGACGATTTGCTGAACACACAACTTTGTGGAACACACAATGTTATCTTTGTTATTTCGTTGTTGCTTTAAACTTTAATTTATTCTTTTATTATCATGTTTTTTTGTTTTTATTGGTTTGTTTTTGTTATGTGTACCGGTCTGCTTAAAAAAACGTTTTTCTTTCTTCTTTTTTTACCCCAAATAACCCGAGTGCTGCGAGTAGATGTGCAGGATCTCACCCCTCGCATGACGCGGCTGATTTTACATACACAGTTACATCATGCGAGGGATGGTAACCGGCCATCCAGCATCTTCTATCTTCTTGGGTCTTCTAATTGCGCGAATGACAGGAAGTCCAATCTAGTAGTCATAAGCGTAATTACTGGACACGAGTTTCAGGGTTCAATTTTCAGATCAGGTACTCTTTGATGGGAGGTATGGTAGTCGTGTGTGTCGATGTGCAAGACGTCACTTTTCAGGCACTGTCTTAAGGGCGTGTTTAGCTGTTACACTCTCAACATCCCGTAGATTCCAACCCCTTCGATGTGAGTGGATTTGCAAGGCGTCAACCCTTACAGGACGCGGCTGACTTCACATTCACAGTTACATCATACATCATGCAGGGATGGAGACCTGACACCCATGGTCTTCTTTCTTAAACGTTTTCTTTCGTCACAAAATTATGCAAAAATTTACTTAATAGCAAATAAATTTACACTTTTGTCATTTATTTATTTAATCACTAGCTTCCGCCCGCGACTCCGTCCGCGCGGATGTCGGTCTTCGCGTGGATGGTTTATTTCTCCATTTTGAGTAACTCTGACAATGACTTCTTATAAATATCTATTGGACCCAAATACGGCTAAGCCTATAATAATTAAGGAGATCTATTGAGCTACTGCTGTTGAGCTCGCGTTCTGTAGTATTTTTTTCATAGTAATTCCGACCTTGTATTTACAAATAACTGATCGGAACAGTAATCAAAAAGGTCGCGCTGAAAAGCACGGTTTGAAATTACACGCATACAATATTAATTCCACGGACGACCGCTCGCCACACTGGACACGTCCGCTCGCATCAAAATACAGAATTTATATGGATCGCGCGGCGCGGAACGCGGCTCCTTATATAGGAGTCGGGGAGGCGTGGCCCGCGTGTGCCGCAAACGGTTCAAGCCAAATCCGACTTTCGGCGCTACAGGTTACGGCGCTGAATCTACTGCGGGTAATGCAACGTGTGTTCGCGGTTCTACAGAACAACGTCTATGAATAAAACTGAAAAATAAGATTTTTAAGGGATGTTAGTCACCGTTGCCGGCACGAAGAGAAGTTCGGTTTCTTGACAAAGATTTATTGTCCACAACGTACAAATTATTTATATAAAATAGGACAAGTCCCGACCACCTTTTCCCAGGAAGGACGAAGGCAGTGGTTTTTGGTCCTCTAAACCAAAAATAACAGAATTGAATTACTGTTTAATTTTATGATAAAACTTAGTAGCCGAGTCTTGTGTAGCTATTCCAATTAGGACGTAGCCCGCAAGTGCACTGCTAGTTAAGTCACACAGAAAAATAATAAAGTCGCGGTAGTCATTAACTCTCGGAGAATCTTAACACCGCGATTCAGAAATGCGCGTCATAGGCACAACGCCATCTAGTGGTGAGTGGTGGAACCTTTTTAGAAATCAATGGAGGCAGGCGTGGCGTAATGTTCTACTTGATAATAGGTGTCGCCAGTGGTTCCATAATAAGGTTTGTTACAGATTTTTTTTCTACGTATTTTTCCAGGATAAAAAGTATCCTATTTTATGCCCAGGATAATAAGGTATAACTATACCAAGTTTCATCGAAATCGAACCGTTAGTTTTCACGTGATGCCTGCATATACAGACAGACAGACAAAAATTTTTTTAATCACATATTTGAAAGAAACAAAGAAAGAAAGAAATTTGAGTTTGGTATCGATCCAGCAACACCCCCGCTATTTATTTTTTCAATATTTTCAATGTACAGAATTGACCCTTCTACAGATTTATTATATGTATAGATAACATACTACTATCCTACTAATATTATAAACGAGAAAGTTTGTTGGGATGGATGGATGTTTGTTACTCATTCACACAAAAAGTACTGAACGGATTTGGATGAAATTAGGTACACAGACAGTTTATAGCCTGGATTAACAAAAAATAAATCCCGATTGTATGTTCCTGTGGGATAATTTTTGACTTCTAGCGGGTGGAGCCGCTGGCAACAGGTAGTAAATAATAAATGCAGAACGGCTGAATGAACGATGAGAGTAAGTAGGGACAGATTAAAAAACACAGTGCACAAGTGTGTGCGCACTTGCGTAGTCAATATGCACCTGTGCCTACGCACACAATTGTACACTATTATAATGTCCCGCGCAGATGGCTAATCTTCACTGAGATTAGCTGCAGTGGCTGAAATCGGTCAGGGGGACTATTTTAATTTACAACCTGGACTTGACAACATGGGACATTAGACACTTCTAATTGTACATCATACAAATATCTGATCCTTGGTAAATAACGTTTGCGACACGCAGTCGCAATTGCTGAGCCAAAACCCAACTTGTAACCATAAACCATACATAAAAACTACACACATAAACTCACCCCTTCTTCCCATGGGGGTAGGCAGAAACTACAGAGCGCCACCTGCTACAATCCTTACATACTTCTTTCACCTCATCCACATTCATACATCTGGTCATACACGCACAACTCCTCAGATATAAAGATGTGATAAAACGTCACTTCAGGAAATGTGACTTAGAACCGTCTCGGTGGGAGCAGCAAGCCGCCCAAAGGATAGAGTGGAGGTATTTGGTTAAAAAAAAAGTCCGTAATTTCGAATTGCAGCGGCACTTTGAGCTTGACGCAAAGCGTGACTACCTGCGGCGATCAGTTATAATCACATTGATGGTGTGCTCACATGCCCGTGTTAGATTTATTTATGATACATAGCCCTTATGTAATTAATAATAGTAATATATTTAAAACAACTATGATCTGATTTCCGAACGAAATCAGTTGATAGTCAAATATTGTATCGAAATTAATAAAGGTTGCAAATAAATAATAACTAAACTTCTAAATTAAGTAATCAAGTTTTAAAAAGGTTTTACACAAGATTTGTTTATCATTGCTTATTTCAATAGTATTTAGCTAAAATGTATGACAATCTGTGATTGGTTAGTAATGGCGGCAATTTTTGTTGGAAGTGGTACAATTCTAGGTTTATAAAAATAGATGTACCGTCAAATTCGTGGTCATTATTATCCAATCGTTTTATAAGAAAAAGCTGTGCTCTGAGTGGTGTTCTGTTTAATAAATGTGATATAATAATTGAGAATCCAAGTGTGATGCTGAAAGTTATAATTTGTGTTCTAATGTTCTACAATGAAAATGTACAGCTTGGCAAAAATGTCCTGAAACGGTACTAAAATTTTTCATCGTTGGCAACTTCACCCACTGTCACGTCTAGTCAGTACATGTAATGTCATTTCATGTTATCGTTGGCTGTTTTTTGTATATTTTTTATTATTGTGTTGAATTTGGTGACTCAAAGGGCTCAAAATGAATAGAAAAACCATTCGCAGCTCCGCTAGAGCGATAATTTATAAGGTGTATACCAGATGTTTGGCGGAATTTGAAGCCGGACAAATTTTATCGAATATAAACGATGTTTATGAAAGAACTGCTGAAATGACAGGTAAAATGTTATTTTATTTAAGTAATTAGGTATAATATGTTTGTCCAAACTTACAATAGATAGTTTAAACCATTAATATAACTGTTAATTACATTGAAAAACATTGATGAATTAGAGGTTATGTTTATTTGCAAAAGATGGACGCTCATATAATTTTGATACTTTTTGTGTTACTTCCAGAATGAAAATAACTTTTTTTTTTCTAGGTAAATCCGTAAGTACCATACGGCGAATTGCTAAGGAAGGGCAAACAAACAAAGGTATTTTCTCCACTCCAGGGAGACATAAAGCAGGGCGACCTAAAAAACAGTTTTATGATTTTGACTTGTGCGGGATCAGACAAAAAGTTGAATTCTGTTACACTGTCAAAAAGATTTTTAGTCGATTTTTTAACCATTTAATATGATATATACCTAAAAAGATACAATTGATTTTCTATTGTCGCTTCAGCAACAATTTACCTTTTGTCTTTAGACACATTTACTTTGTTATTAATAAAAACCACTTAAAAGAATCATTGACTTTCATTTTCCTCATAATGAAAATCAATATACACACGTACTTACTTGCGCATTACCATACAAAAGCGAGTGTGTGTAACGAGTAGAGAAATTTGTTTATTTGGTTTAATTTAAGTTTAAGTAATGTAAAACCCGTCAAAGACATTATCATCTGCCTAGCCTTTTCTCAACAAATTTTGGGGTCGGTCCAGTCTAACCGGATGCAGCGTAAACATTAGTATGTTACATGGAGCGACTGACTCTCTGAACTCCACAATCAAGCAATTGAGTAATTCAATACCACTTGGAAAGTAAAAATCTACAAATAACATACAGGACAATCTTCAATCATGGCTTAACCTTGAAGATTGTCATGAGCGGTTGTTTTATTATTTAGGGGCTAAATAACGCCGGGGAGAATTCCCGCTGCCCCGACAAGTCGAGGCGCGGCGGGAAGAGGTCCGGCGCGATCTCAGGGCAGTATGGAGGGAACGACTGTCGCAACCGAGGTTCGGGCACGCCGCAATCGCGGCGGTAAGACCCCTCTTTGAGGAGTGGCTGGAAAGGCGTCACGGCGTCCTGACCTATCGGATGACGCAGGTCCTCACCGGACACGGATGTTTCGGGAGGTACCTGTGTCGGATGGGGAAGGAAGAAACGCCGGGGTGTCACCATTGCGAAGATCGCCCGGAGGACACAGTAGAGCATACGGTGCAAGACTGCCCCGCTTGGGCAGAGCACCGCCGTGTCCTCACGGCAGCGATAGGCGGAGACCTCTCGCGCCCGGCATTGGTCGAGGCCATGCTGCGGGGCGAGACGGAGTGGGAAGCGGTCGCCTCCTTCTGCGAAGCAGTAATGCTCGTTAAGGAGGAGGCGGGCTGTCAGAGAGAGAGGACAGCGTCCTCCCTCCGCCCCACCCGCAATGGTAGACGCCCACGGCGTCGGACGTCGCAAGACGATCTCCGGCCACCGTAGGCGCGGGCATGCGGGCGGCGAGTAAAGGGCAACTCGCCGCCCGGACATGGACCATGCCCGGGTCGACGGCGCGTTGTGTTCCACGCGCGCCTCAAAGAGCGTCAGCACGATGACGGGGCCCCGCCCAAGAGGGCCAAAGCCTGCCGGGGTCGCGGGACTTATCTCATTACCGTGACCCCGGAACATAAAAGGCTATTGAAGGACACCGTGGATTTTAGTCAGTACAAGTCTGACAGTCCCTCCCGCCCTGCCCGGGGCTGGGAGGACTCATTTGATGATTTTACCACGCTAAAAAAAAAAAAAAAAAAGGGGCTAAATAAGCTCCTCTAAAACCCGTCAAAACACATTTAATAAAAAAATATTTGAAAAAAAAAATCAAAGTATCAAGATCGTTATTGCCGTACTATATAGGGTTACAATATGTACGTTAGAGGCGCCACCATTATTTTCACGACTTTTTTGCCAAGCTGTAAGTTAATTGATATTAATTTATTACGATGAGAATATTGATGTATTTTTATAAATGTGTGACTGTGTACTGATAATGTACGTTGCCGTGAAGTTTCTTTCTCCTTTCTTCTCCACGATAACTAGGGCTTGCGAAAGGAGGTAGCTTGGTAATAAATACCTAGTCTTGATTTTGTGCTTTTCTTTATAAATCCATTCCTGTACAAAAGTCCTTGGAGAAACCTTACAGTACCTAAATAAATAACATTAACCATCCTGATATCTAGAACTTGATAATAAAGTCGATATTAATGTCAATAAAACCAGAAATACACATTCTATTCATCACAAACATCCATATTTCTAACACCCGCATTGTGTGCGGATCTTTTCAAAAAAGATTGGATAAGTACATAAGCCACATGCGAGCACACGAACGGCAACTTCAACGGAACTGAAGCAATCGCCCTGGCTGAAATCGGTCGGATCGCATCATCATCATACACGCACGTTGATTGCGAGTACTACGCACCCGGTCTTCTTGAAGCACTTCATCAATAAGGCCAGTGTAGGTCTTCCTAGGGCGTACCCTCTGGCCGGAAACGCACAGGCCGGTGGCTTGCTTAGCGCCTAGAGCCTAGCGAGTTACGAACAATCGAAAATGTTCGTGAACGGCACTTGACAACTAGCTAGGTGTCAAGCGCGCATTGCGGCCGTTCACGAACATTTTCGAACGTTCGTTATACTAAGGTGACTCGCTAGGCTCTAGGCGCTAAGCAAGCCACCGGCCTGTGCGTTTCCGACCTCTCGGCGTTTCCACTCACCTCCGCCTTATAAATTCCTTTTGTGAACCATACGTGGTTCAATAACCTTACGAACAACATCTTACCTTGCACATGATAGTGTTAGCTCTGGCCGTGGCATCAGCTCTCCGGGGCAGCTGTTCCAACAGAGGAAACAGTACACTCTGGAAGCACGCCTCCCATCCACTGCCACCCATGGCGGACAGGCCCGGGACTAGGAGGGCTCGCTGGAGGTAGGCTATTGCGCTGTTTGATACCTAGGGAGGAAAATGAAAGTCACTTTTTTAATAGGTTGTTAGGTAATGGATGATGTAACAAAGCTTTTGTAATAATTTTGGCGATCAAAAAGAGTGTTCATGGAGTTTCTTGCCCATTCTTCTCCATAGAGATCTACGCATTGGAATGGGCATCTACGGCACTTCCACAGTTTTTATGTAATGTTACTGGGACTGTAGCATAGCACCGTAACTATTTACCCGACTGCGCGACGCAAAGGAGGGTAATGTGTTTATCAGTCTATGTATGTATGTATGTTTGTTTCTATGTGGCGTTCTAGAGACCAAACGCGTAGGCCGATTTTGATCATTCTTACGTCAATCGATTCGTCTTAATCTTGCGAGTGTCACTAAAGACATGACAGTAATCAAAATTCACCACAGCGACAACCAGACGCCATATTGTCAAAATGAAAAAAATAAAAGTCGATGAACTATGTCAAGTGGGGTGTCGTTGAATAGGTATTTTAAAATCATCTTTAGGTTTCTTTTATCATTTTTCATTTTAAGTAATAGTTTAGGATGTATAACGATTTAAAGTTGTTTAACAAAACAATCATTCTCGCTAATTTTCTTACTTATTGATTTAAGTTTTTATTTCAAGTATAAACGATATAAAAACAAAAAAAAAAAAGTGAACAATGAATCGTAACTTTTTAGTTACGATTCATTGTTCACTGTTTTTTTTGTTTGTTTTTTTTGTGTGTAAAATAAAAAAAAAAAATTTAAAGAAAAACAAAAAACCCGACTGCGTAAAAACTAATTTTGAAAAATACGTGAAAAAGCTAACTTAAATAAAAACTAAAAAGAAAGAAACAAGCCCAACAGAACAGCAGGAAGAAGCAGAACAGAACGACTCACAGTCGGGGCCCATTCAAATTTTACCGATCAAATCTTCCCAAAGGGCCCCGACTGTGAGTCGTTCTGTTCTGCTTCTTCCTGCTGTTCTGTTGGGCTTGTTTTGTATTAGTCTAATCTTGTGTCTTTGACAATTCAAAAGTGCCTGTTAATTAGTCTAGTTGAAATAAATTATTTGATTTTGGTGCAGCTAGGATTGCTATCAACAATCCTAGCTCGATCCTAGTGATCGACTGCACAGCGTGTCGCGGGTTCGATTCCCGCACGGAACAAATATTTGTATGATCTGCAAGTAATTGTTCTGGGTCTGAGTGTTTGTGTATGTAAGTTTATATGTTTGTAAACGCACCCACGACACAGGAGAAATTCCAAGTGTGGGGCAACGTTTTTTTTTAAATTAAATAAATAAAAAAAACATGAAAAAAGCGCTCTATTTCTTTCTACTCTATCTCAAAACTGAGCAATTTTGGACAACTTGAATAGGATAGTATGCTCTGAAAATCATCTGAGAACAATGTAGGCTTTTGACTGAAATGTTTTATTTATTTTTTTATCCTTCGAAACTAACCTGTTTCCGTCTGTCTGTGCAGAATTGTGCAATACCTTGAAGTAATGGCTTCCATGCTACTTCCCATAAGTCGTATTCTTCGGCACCTGTAATGGAGAGATCATTATTTAAAGCCTTTTCTCAATTAATTTGAGAAGCATGCAGCAATATACAACTTTTAACATGGAGCGACTGTTTATTTGACTTCTACAACATAGACTTAAAATATGGACTGTGTAATAGCTGCCTTAATCATCCCTAAAACTACAGACAACTATAATAAGGAAATAAATAGTACCGTAAACAAAATAATAACTTGGATGGAAAAGAATAACCTTAAACCTAATATAGATAAAACCAAATATGTACAATTTTCTAACAAAAACTGGAATAAAATTGATCTAAACATCACTTATAAAGATAAACAAATAGAACAATCAGATAGTACTACTTTTCTTGGGATAGTTCTAGATGAGAGGTGTTCCTGGCTTGGTCATATTGATATGATATGTGGAAGACTCAGTAAGTTTGCTTATGCTCTATGGCGTTTATCTAATCTAACAAATAGACAAGCCACACTGCAAGCTTATCATGCATATGTTGGTTCTATACTGCGTTATGGTATACTGGTATGGGGAAACTCGGTGCATCTCGGAAGAGCTTTCATCGCACAAAAGAGGTGTATTCGTGCGATTTGTAATGTAGATCCACTCACATCCTGTAAACCACTGTTTAAAAAACTCAGAATACTAACATTGACTTGTATTTATATTGAGGAAGTATGTCAATTTACCAAATCCCATCCAGAGATGTTTGAAAAACTGGGAGATAAATGTGCGTTCAAAACTAGATATCCTAATAGACTTATTAATACTAGAATAAAAACGGAACTATATAGGCGAAGCTGTTATCCCATGTGTATTCAGATTTATAACAAGATTCCTAACCAAATTAAAGAACTCCCAATGGCTCGTTTCAAAAAGGCTTTACGTAGGTGGTTAATTGAGAATCCCTTCTATAATATAAAAGAATTCTTTCAGTTTAAATCTAATTAATGTAATTGTACGAATATCTATCTATAACAAAAATTTGCATGTCATTATGTTATGATTAAATATGTTAAGCTACTAATATTATCTACCATTTTAAGAACTTTTGTAACCATATTTTATTGCAAATAAATCTTTGACTTTGACTTTGACTTTAAATTGACCCCATTCAACTAGAAAGAGAGGAAAAGAAGAGACCCACTCTTCTTTTCCTCTCTCTCCATCTATCTCTTTTCTGTAAGACATAGTTTTTTTTTGGTATTGTCCAAAACGGAGTTTTGAATTATTATTATTATTTACTATTTATTAAATGATAAAATATTTCTAAATAGTTTTTAATCAAAATATTTTGTTAGTGAGGAAAAACTTTTAACATAACTTGAAAAAAAAAACCAACTAATCCATAGACATATAGACTGTAGAGAGCGAGAAAGTGGACCTATCTACCTGATTAAGGAGTGCCTAACTAAGTCTATCAGTTCCAAAGGCTCCATACAACTCGATTCCTATCGACTTCTCTTTCGAAATATAGAAATACTGGTAACTAGTATTTTTATTTATCACTAGCTGGCCCGGCGAACTTTGTTCCGCCTTAGAGGCAATAAATGAGCAGATTTTCGATTTTTTATTAGGCTATCAAAAATAATTTAAAAAATCAAGTCAAAAATCAATAATTTATTCTTTATTAGCCATGTATTTTGGTGCATGGGTTGCACTGTACAGTGAAGCACGTTCTGATAGACGACATTTTTTTATTATTATCACGTGCAAGAACAAATAACGCAGATGGTCATCCGACTCGTGAACATGCCACATTTATACACCTAACTGACCATGTGAAAAACATGGATTTTCTATATTCAGACCACAAACTTTCAAGCATTGGCCTTGTGATTTGTTAATGGTCATGGCGAATGCAAGACGGATCGGAAATTGAGGTCGTTTAAACTCAAACGGCAAACCTATCATATGGGATCCTCGAAATGAGAACTTCCTCAACTTCGAATTTTCCTTTGAGTATCGTCGCGTAAATCACATTGTTCATCAATTTACTTACCACCAAACGCGTTCTGTTGCACAGTTTTGGTTGGTTTATGTTTCGAAGCATGACTATTACGAAGCCAACCTTTATTTGTAAATTGTGCGGTGGTAAGTCAGGCATATCCAAGGAGTTTTAATTCAATTGGAAAGTTGGTGGCTAAATGCAACTGACATTTTTTTTAGCGTGGTAAAATAATCATGTGAGTCTCCCACCCAGGGCAGAGCGGGAAGGACTGTCAGACTTGTACTGACTAAAATCCACGGTGTCCTTCAATAGCCCTTTACGTTCCGGGGTCACGGTAAATCGTAAGTCGGTTTTGGCCCTCTAAAAGGGGGCCCCGTCATAATGCTGACACTCTTTGCATAACCGGGAAAGGTTCAACGTCGGACAGCGAGTCACCCATTACTCGCCGCCTGCCGACGTCTGACGCCGTGGGCGTCTACCACTGTGGCTGGGGTGGAGGGAAGACGCTACCCTCTCCTTCACGCGGCCCGCCTCCTCCTTCGCGAGCATGACTGCTTCGCAGAAGGAGGCGACCGGTTCCCACTCCGTCTCGCCCCGCAGCATGGCCTCGACCAATGCCGAGCGCGAGAGGGAGGGTTTGTAGTCTACTATAAAGTTAACATGTGTACTTACTTACTCGAAAGCGAAAATTTGTGTCCAAAATTTAGACTTCTGCGTTAAGCGGTTTTGGCTCAGGAGAGGCCGGACAGAGGCGGGGTATTCAAGTTTAAGGGAAGGACTTTAAGGCGTCTGGCAGAATGATTGGCCCATCGGATTGGTCTGGCAGCTTACAAAAGGTCTTGAAATAGTACCATAAGTAACATCATGTAAAATGTAGGCTTGCTAAAATGACGTAGTTGATTTTATCCACCTTAAGGTCGTGCTACCTGTGGAAGGGCCCCGCTTTCAAGATAGTAAGTACGGATACCGGTACTGTCTTAACTTTTTAGTTGACTACAATCAAAATTTCAGCTTTGCTAAAATGACGTAGGTCTGGGGGCTCTGGGATCTCACTTTATAGTACTTTTTGTTCAGATCCCTTGTTCAATTTCGGTATCATCACCTTCTTCGTGATCATGTTACTACGTTTTATGTCACGTCTCACGGAAACAGGATAAAAATTTGATCATCTTGGTGGCGGCATAGCATTAATAATTATGATAATATCGGCACAATAAGCTTAGAAACTCAATACAAACACATCGACCGGTCAATTGATGTTTTGACACAGGTTTTGAATGATAAATTTTTCGTTTTGCTGTCACTCCATGTCAGTTGCGTTTTATTATACCACGTTTTATGTCACGTCCCACCGAAACGGGATAAAACAAAACAAAATAAAAAAAGGTAAAAAGTATCCTATATGTTACTCCTGGTTCTAAGCTACCTCCCCACCAATTTTCAGCCAAATCGGTTCAGCCGTTCTTGAGTTATAAATAGTGTAACTAACACGACTTTCTTTTATATATATAGATTACTTACCCCCTGGCATACTGGAAATAACTTTTTTCCAAGGTTTCCCTGTATCCAAACCGGTGAGTACATCTGCTGATGTGATTTAGTTCTCATACTCTCACAGCACTAATTTGAAATTAAAAGCATCATCAAAATCTGTAATACAACCCTCACCAATCAAAATTAGCTGAAACATTTCGTTTTGCTGTCACTCCATGTCAGTTGCGTTTTATTATACCACGTTTTATGTCACGTCCCACCGAAACGGGATAAAACAAAACAAAATAAAAAAAGGTAAAAAGTATCCTATATGTTACTCCTGGTTCTAAGCTACCTCCCCACCAATTTTCAGCCAAATCGGTTCAGCCGTTCTTGAGTTATAAATAGTGTAACTAACACGACTTTCTTTTATATATATAGATTTGAACAAATTAATTATTTACGAAGTTACATTGCAGGTATAACATTTACTTATGAAAATAACAATTAAAGAAATAAATAAAAAATCCCACGCATTAACAGGAAAGGTTGGTAAGCCGTAAGGCGAATCAGGAAACCAGTACATTTTAATGTATAGTTTCTCTTGTAGCGATCGCGACCTTGAGGCCACATGACACCGCTAGATAAAGAACGTTGGGAAGCCGATTATTTCAGAGTTTCGACTGAACTTCGTAATTTGTTTAGATATTAGTCTTGCCTACATAATATGACTTACTTTGTCCCTGGTCGGCCTCGTCTCTCCACCATTTGAATATCTGTGCAGTACGACTGTGTAGTGTGTGCATCAAGTCTAGTAGCTGTAGACAAATCAAACGTAGCTTTATTAATGTTTTTGATAAACATTTCAATATGGGGATTTGAGGGAGTAATAAAAATGGGTAAATTATTTCTAACTACACGCAGCAAAATGTTGTCAATTTACGTAAATTAATTTCGTAATTTATACCAGTTTATCAACAGCATTATTAAAAGCATAAGAATCACCCTACGCATCAATGATTGGTAGAATACGCTGTATTGTACACCAAAATCGTTGGTTTTATTGAAAAAAAAACAGGATAACAAAAATGTAGTTCTGAATCGACTTCAAAAAAGGAGTTCACCGACTTCTGACATTTTTTATGTTGGTTTTCGAGACCGTTATTAAAAAGTTTTTTTTTTTAATTTTAATTATTAATAAAGTCCGGTCGTAGAGCAGGACGAATTTCGTACATTGACCTCTTTACCTACTGACAGTGATCACAAACATTTTTCTATTAAGTAAAAGGTAACCGGTATGACAGTATGCGGTTGCGCATACTATCGGTAAAAGGTTTACAATCCCTGAGAACGTCGGCGGTCATTGCATCTGTGCAAGCGAGACTCATTATATTTACGCGAGAGTGACGGAGACAGAGAGATAATAGGTCAATGTACGTAATTCCTCCTACTTTGCGACCGGACTTTAGTGTTATTATTCCTTACCTGTATGCTAACCATATGGTACTGGTCAAGGGTATCAACTTCCTCATCGCTGGAGTCATCGTAGCGTTTTCTGCCGGAACTTGGACGAGATTTGCGACCAGACCGCGACTTGCCGGATTTCTTGCCTGTACAATACGTTATTTAATTATTTATATGGTTTAAAACATGGGTCGTGTATTGAGGAGGACGGTTCATGACTTTGCCGCTATGACCGGTAGCTTAGCGGGGAGCGGCGAGCGGTTAGATCAAATGTATTGAAATGTTTGATGCACGCCACGAAGCGCTGTCAGTGGCGGAAACGGGCGAAGGTTTTGTTCGATCGAATCGTTACAGTAGCGCGCGGTGATCGGAGTAGTACAAACGTGTGAGTGCGATGTCACGAAATGGACCGGGTCGGACAGCGGTACGGGAGTGGGGAGTTCGGCAACTGCCACGAAACGCTACTATGGATAAAATCTCCGTTAATTTCCTAATGTCCACCACTACCCGCACAGTTGTAGGGCGTGACGTGCGCCACGTGTCTCACACCAGAGCCTCTACCATGAGTTGTCATTACGATACTCGATCATACACATCGACCGCGTTTGGCGCTCTCATTGGTTGAGAGTTCATACAATCTTGGAGCGGGCCAATAAGAGCACCAAACGCGGTCGATATCGATGATCGAGTATCGTAATGAAAACTCATGGTATAGGTACTGGTTAAATTATCTTCTTCTTCTTCTTCTTCTTCTTACATATAAAAATCAATTGCTGTTCGTTAGTCTCGCTAAAACTCGAGAACGGCTGGCCCGATTTGGCTGATATAAAAATCAATTGCTGTTCGTTAGTCTCGCTAAAACTCGAGAACGGCTGGACCGATTTGGCTGATTTTGGTTTCGATTTATTCGTGGAAGTCCAGGAAAGGTTTAAAAGGTGAGGCGGTACCAAGTTTGCCCGGTCAGCTAGTTATAATATAAATGTCTCACCATCATACAGCGTTGCCCTGGCGAACAGTCTGACGGCCCGCACGGCGGCGCGGCAGTTGTAGGGTGTGACGTGTGCTACATCCCGCACCACCAGCGCCAGTGCCTCGCAGCAGCGCGCCAGGGCAGATGTGCGATGTGCGCGGAGAGACACTGAGCTCTCGATGTCATTCGTGTCTGGCGTGTCCGTCTCATTCTTTACCTGTTGTAAAGAGACATGTTTGAATTCAGACATAAATTATTACTTTTTAGTCTCATACGAACTGAGCGAGTTGCCTCGCGAGGCAGCCTCGTGAGCCAAATCCTCTGTCGGTCAGTACGTGGCTCGCCGGAGGCAACAGCACGTGCTGCCTCAGGCAAGCGTGGCGCTATTCGAGCCGAGCGTCGTCGGTATTTGTTGATGCCCGTTGAAAGCGTTTCAGGTTTACCGCGAGAAGTCAAGACAGTTAGGTTTTGCGTAACGGATTTAGAACAGTCTCTTTTTAAAATAATACAACTACTCGGCGAATGTACAACATACATAAATGTCCATAGAACTTACTAGTATCCATCCTTGCGTTTGTGGTGAATGTGACAGCTCACTTTCAGAGGAGGCACTGGTGGGACGACGCTCACTCTCGTCCTCTGAACCTTCCGACCGACTTGATGCGGCGGGACCTGGTCAAATAGACATTTATAGTGCGGTTCAACTAAGAAGGTCAGTGTCTATGGTCAAAAGCAGGGTTGGCATGTTTAAAACAAGTTGTTTTAAAACACCTGTTTTAAACAGTGTTTAAAACAGTTTGAAATTAAACAGTGTTTTTTATTACACGTTCTAACTACTTTTCATGGCGGATGAATGCATGTAAAATGAAAATAAATTAATATTCAAGAGTCATAATAGCTTGACATTAAATCATTTGAGTGTATGCCCTTGCTATGTCACATTTTGTAACTTTTAATTGGTATTGTAATGAAATAATTCTACAAAACATTAGAAAAAAAAAACAGTAGATGTTTCTTTTCCATTGATTTTTTTTGTAATTATTACTTTACAAACAGCGAATTTGAAAAGATCTAGTCTATAAATGAAACATATAATTTATTTATAAGTTGAGACGTCGATTATAGTCGAATTAATAAGAAAAAAAATTACCAAAACTAAAAAAAAAAAACAAAAAAAAAAAAAACTTGTTTAAAACAATTTGAACAGATTGTTTTATAAAATTAAAAAAAAACCTGTTTTTTCTCCAACCCTGGTCAAAAGTCACTTGAAAATAACGTATGCGTTTTTGCCATACCTATTATTGGAATCAAATATAACAGCTCACGATTTAGGACCCATTAATATTAGTAGTCATTTTTACCCGTGGTGCTAGGGAACTGGGCTTCTCCCAGTTGTAATGTCCCTTTGTGCCTATTGGCCTTGTTATGTTCTGTCTCCTGCTTGCATGGAGGGAAGTGGAAATATATTTTTCCTACAACTCCACTATTATTCTCTGATTAATTTCGTTGCAGGATCCAAGACAGGTAAATTCATTCTCCGGGACACGTCGAGCTTTATTGTCTCGTTGCTTTTCTGGTGGTTGCCACTGTTGATTCTGGCTTTCAGGAGTTGCAGTGGTTTGGGAATAGTGTGGTGGGGTTGTCCCAATAAAAAAAAAAGTTCTGCGCTAATTAATTTTTAATAGTGTATATTTTCTTTATTATCTCGTCAGGACTTATTTTCAAAAGATAATTGTTTATTTAAAAGCTTACAAGACAGTGTTTAAAAGGGGTTCATGACGTCACAACTTGGCGTCATCAACTGTCCTTAGTTGAAACGCATTATATGTAGGGTTCTCCGCTTTCTTCCTCTCACACATACTCTCTCTTTTACTCATTGCCGCGTTCACACACTTTAATCCATTGCCTTAAATTGTGATGCGTTCCGAATTGACCTCTTACATGTATTTGTATACTGGGTGTAAGGGACAGCCCTCCGCAAACTTTCAGGGCTTCTTCAGTAGACGAAACTGAACAATCTTACACAAATATTTTTTTCAGGCAATGAAAAAAAAATCAGCCTCACCATAGAAAATTATTAACTTGATTGGACAGTTTGTATGGAGAGGCTGATTTTTTTTTTCATTTCCTGAAAAAAAAATGTGTAAGATTGTTCAGTTTCGTCTACTGAGCAAGCCCTGAAAGTTTGCGGAGAGCTGTTCCTTACACCCAGTATAAATGATAGGATGAAGTGGATCATGTAAAAGATAACTTTTAGGCAGAAGGCAGAAGCTTTTGTCTGTTACTTCCATTTGCAAAGCAGCGTAATCCGCCTTTTCAAACAACATTCGTGTTGGTATCGATTAAAAAAAAAAACAAATCGGTCCAACCGTTCTCAAATAATGCGAGTAAAAAATCAGTAATAGTGTAATATCGTTTAATTTTTAATCATTTAAATTATAATGAATATTACAGGTGGTTTGTTACGCTATCACGTCTAAACTGCTGGGCCAGTATTCACGTTTTTTTTTTCAAAGATCTATGAAACACAGGTGACGATTAAACTAGGCAGTTAACGAACAATGTCTGTTTGAATCAAACCAGAAATGACATTTTTATTCCATTAAACTAACGCTAACAAGTTTTGGCGCCCAACGTGGGGCTGAACAGGATTTCTAACAAGTTCTGGCGCCCAACGTGGGGCTGAAGAGGTTCGCTAACAAGTTCTGGCACCCAACGTGGGGCTGAAGAGGTTCGCTAACAAGTTCTGGCGCCCAACGTGGGGCTGAAGAGGATCGCTAACAGGTTTTGGCGCCCAACTTGGGCCTGAAGAGGATCGTTAACAAGTTTCGGCGCCCAGCGTGTGGCTGGAGAGGATCGCTAACAAGTTTTGGCGCCCAACGTGGGGCTGAAGAGGATCGCTAACAAGTTTTGGCACCCAACGTGGGGCCGTAAATAATTTTCACAATATTTGTCACAAACTAGTAATTAGATAATTATATCAGAAATGAGATTTTAGAAAAGCTTTACATTACACAATCAATACTTACTAGTAGGATGCGCATCCCTAGGCCATGCGCCTGCGCCGGCCGCACACAGCAGCGCGAACACGATGTCCCACTCGTGCGCACTGTGCACGTTCTGTGCGGACGTCTTCACGATCTCGTACATGCCGCACGAGATCTGGACGATAAACATACAAAGTGTTAAAATAATTAAAAAGACGCTTATGTATGGTCGCTTACAAATATTTCTCATCTAACATATACTCCTACCGGGGTCGCGGGACGAACGAGCTGCCGTGACCCTGGAACGTGAAGGGCTATTGAAGGACACCGTGCATTTTAGTCAGTATAAGACTGACAGTCCCTCCCGCCCTGCCCTTAAATGCCAATATGATCAGTAAGATGAAAGGTATCGTACATTGACGTACAGAACAAAACCAAAAACTAAAATGATTTGTGTCTGATTTCAAAAATCAACTTTATATCTATACTAATAAAGCAACTTTCCCAAAAACTCACCACATCAGCCTGCTGATAGAACAGCTTATAAGGCAGTTGGAACAGTAACGTGAGATGTTGCAGTACATGTGGTGCGGCCGCGTCACACCTCATAAGCCTGGCTCCTGTCCGCAGCAGTGCTGTCACACAACGACGGAGCGGACCAGCACCGCGGGACGTGGACCACAGCACACAGCGGGACATGTGAGGGGCTGCGTCCTCCCACACTGACAGGAGACGGTCTCTGAGGAGGGGCATTCACTTGTAAGCAGAGGTCGGAATTACGTAGACTTATTTTAGTACTAGCATCGAAATGTTGATATTAATATGGATCTTCCCGGGATGTCTAATAGACAATCTTGTGTCGAAAACAGTATTACAAATAAATAATAATAACAACATCAGAGATGGATTAGACAAATAAATTAAATAAAAAATGACGGGATTTTTCTGCTCTATAAAAGTAATTCTGGGATTTGGGGCATATCAACTTTATTCTTTCGCTGTATGAAATAATAAACATAATATTCCACTACTATTACACAACGCCATATAGTCCCAAGCTAAGCAGAGCTTGTATTATGGGTACTAGACAACTGATAAACATACTTATATACTTCTAAATACATACATATTTTAGATAAATTACACCCAGACACAGAACAAATGATCGTGACACAAACATTTGTCCTGGGTGGGAATCGAACCCACGACCTCCGGCATAGCAGTCAGGGTCACTAACCACTAGACCAACAGGCCTGTCCAGCTGTCCGGTCTGTCAGTGTAAGCACATGAATAACTCTACCTAATTCCGGCCTATGATTATAAGGCAAGGTAAATGGCGAATCAGCGGCGTGGTCCGCCAATTTAGTGGGGTGATATTTCATTGTGTTGAAATTATGATACTGTAAAAAAATAGGTCAGCACGGCTGGCGCAGTGGCTGAAAAATCGACTGCTGCCAGCGTGTTGCGGCTTCGTTTCCAGCACAGAACAAATATTAGTATGATCTGCAAGTAGTTATTCCGGGTCTGGGTGTTTTTTTTACATCACACGTCTACTGCTGAACATAGGCCTCCCCTATAGGTTAAACTTGATATTACATAATAAGCTATTTGACTAAAAAAATCTAATTAATCCGTCAGTTAGATTATCAAATAATATTTGACCCGTATTTTTTTTACGCAAACCAAAATTAACGGACATTATGATGCTTTCAAAATTGCCAATACGTCACAATATAGTACATTTTTTACTGAATTCTGACGTCACGAGCCCCCACTCTCGAGTCTTGATGTGTTATATCTTGGTAAATATTCATTGATTTTACATAAGAAAAAATATGTGTCCGTTATTTTTCAATACTCTAAATAACGTTCTTATTAGATTTATAATTTATTGATACTGTCAAATAGCCTATTATAAGATCTTTCTTAAATAATCAGTGACAGCATTTAGGGCGGATGCAAGCCGCTTCCAACCAGGACTGGTTGGAAGCGGCTTGATTGGAAGTCTAAAGGGGAGGCCTATGTTCAGCAGTGGACGTCTTACATCTGATATGATGATGATAATACTAGGTTCCTTCTTAACAACAAAGAAGACAAATAAACATTCTTGTTACCTGTTCTGTATCAAAGTCTGTCCGAGCAGCTCCAGGAAGAAGACGGTGATGTCTTCTAGTTGAGGGTTCAGCTGCAGACTGTCGGAGTCAGGCGGAGTGCCGACTGTCACCATTGCACGAACCAACTCCTGCACAAATAGAGTTAGTGTGACATACACGTAACAGAGCCAAATTTCATTTTTTAAACTATTGATAGGGACAGGGTTAACAGATATCTTCATAAAATTTTTTGAGGAAAATATAAACTGCTACGAGTGGGACTCGAACCCGCGTCTTCTGGATCCTTACCAATTAGGCCATCGCAACACACTCGTTTGAAGCTGAATCTTTCATTCCCTTATTTGAACGTTTGAATCCAGAAGACGAATCTTTACGACGATTTAAGTTGAATCTTTACGAAAACTAGCGACTGAAGCGTTATTGCGTATAAATGTATAAAGATATCTTAACACTCCGATGAGACAATATTTTCCATTTGAAAAGGTCAGTTGTGAAAATCACGTAGAATACACAACTCCAGGTTTTCGAAGTCACGCCAAGGTTTGTAACACATAACGAAGACCACAAGATCGTGCTGTCTATCATCATATCAACCGTAAGACGTCCACTGCTGAACATAGGCCTCCCCCATAGATTTACAATAGGACCAGTTAGAAGTGGCCTGCATCCAGCGTGATCCAGTGGCCTTCATAAGATCGTCTGCCCACCTTTAGGGTGGACGTCCTACGCTGCGCTTGCCGGTGCGAGGTCTCCATTCGAGAACCTTACGACCCCATCGCCATGGAAATCTATAGGGAGGCCTATGTTCAGCAGTAGACGTCCTACGACAGATATGATGTTGTAACAAGCTTTCTATCCAGTAGATAAGTAGTTTGATACCAGTAGAACTGTAGAAAGATATAGAACATACCTAAAAGACATGGAACATACCTGTAAACTATCAAGCTGTAGGAACTTAGTCTCAGTGATGAGCAGTCCGGGTAGGTTACACTTCGCTACACAGTCCATGGCGGCATCTATCAACGTCTTCTCGTGAGGAGTTGGCGCGCGCATGCCTGGTGAATAATAACAGAATATAAAGATGCAGCTGAATATCAGTATTTTACATGTAGCTACTGCCTATCGGACCTCCACAACACAGTAACTGGGTAACACCATGGTAAGATTGGTTGTCAGACTTTTTTGAGCTTCTGACTAATAGTAACGACTGTCAAAGATCTACAAATGACAGCCGGGACCAACGGCTTTACGTGCTTTCCGAGGCACGGAGGAAGCTCGCTATGACAGATGGTCACCCATCCACAGACCAACCTCGGCAAGCGCGGCTTAAGTGGCTTGTGCGGCTGTAATCAAAGGCCGGCCGCAGAGCAGGAAGAATTTCGTACATTGATTTACCTACTCACAGTGATCACAAACATTTTTCTATTAAGGCGAATACAAGAGCTAATGTACCTCTCCCTCGCACGTTTCGACATTTTGAAAGATATAAAATCACTGATCCCATTTTTGAAAAATTGCAATCAACCATTTTGTGTGCAATCACATTGCACAGTTTAGTAAAAAAAAAAACATTTTAATCGATACAAGTTTACCTACTCAAAAGTTTGCTTTACTAGTTTTAGTACTTAGGGCGCGGTCTTATCTCATATTCCCAAAAATTGGTTTCTTAGAACGTCGAGTATGACGTAATGTAATAAAAATAAGCAACGCGATAAGAGTTTGATATTCCCAATAAAAATTGGGAAGTTGTAGCACAAAAATAAACTTTGACGTCGAAGATCTCGGTATTTCTAGCGATAACAACAGTTTTTTTTTAAGAATTTAGTAGGTTTTCCATCTTTTTAAAACTTTAACCAAACCATTTTTTAATTTTATGTCTATATTTTAAATAATCGAAAGAAAAGCAGTAAAATAAATGCCCATTCGCAGCTTACGTCACATTTCAACACAAATGTCATTTTTTCAATTTTCTATCTTATTGACGCTCCATAGTGGTGACAATAGTTTACGCGGTCATAAGCGATTAAAATCGTAGTCAGTCCGCGTCTTAAGCAAACTTTTGAGTAGGTAAACTTGTATCGATTAAAATGTTTTTTGTTTTACTAAACTGTGCAATGTGATTGCACACAAAATGGTTAATCAACAATTTTGTGTGCAATCACATTGCACAGTTTGCACAATTGCAATCGCAATTTTTCAAAAATGGGATCAGTGATTTTATATCTTTCAAAATGTCGAAACGTGCGAGCGGGAGGTACATTAGCTCTTGTATTCGCCTTAAGTAAAAGGTAACCGGTATGACAGTACGCGGTTATGCATACTATCGGTAAAAGATTTACAATCCCTGAGGACGGCGGCCATTGCATCTGTGCAAGCGAGTCTCATTATGTTTACGCGGGAGTGCAAAGACATGTAATAATAGGTCAATGTTCGAAATTCCTCCTGCTCTGCGACCAGACTTTAGTTAGCCACGAGCTCGTCTCGACCACTATCTCGACTGATCATTAAAAATAATAATCTATACTAACTTTAGTTTCAGCTAAGTTTATGTATGCTGATTGTTACCTGTCTCTCCCAGCGCGATGTATGAGTACAGACTGGACAGCAGGCCTGCCTCCGACCCTCGCGCCGCCTCTCTGATGAGGGACACCGTGCCGTTCGGGGCTAAGTAGTCTTCCGCTTCTATGAGGCACTGTGGAACAAAAAAATGAAGAATCAAATACAGATGTAGGAAGGAAAAATTATGAATAGAGAGGGCATTGCTGGACTGACGTAGTGTTAAAACTCATACATACAGAAAATGTAAACAAAATTTTTTTTGGGTTGAAAAAACATGAAATGAATCCTCCCGCCCTTTTTTTTATCGTGGTAATATCATCAAATGAGTCCTCCTACCCAGGGCAGGGCGGGAGGGACTGTCAGACTTGTACTGACTAAAATCCACGGTGTCCTTCAATAGCTCTTTACATTCCAGGATCAGGTTTACCTGATGAGACAGTTCTGCGACCCCGGAAAATCCTCCCGTCCTAGGTGGAGCGGAAGGGACTGTCAGACTTACCGACTACAAATCCAACCTTTGCATTTCAAGATGAAGGCAACTTAGATAGTTCCACAATCCCGGCAGGCGTTTAGCCCTTTGGAAGCACCGTCAGTTTCTCCTTGAGACTTACGTGGAACACTACGCGCCATTGACCCGAGACTGGTCCATGATCGGGCGGCGAGCAATACATACATACCTTAGGTAACAGTCGTCCAATGTACAGCGTCTTGACGATCTCCAACAGATGTCTCCACGAGTCCCGCACACAGTCCGCGTGCCGCGCGGCTACTGTACAATATAAACATACCTTAGGTAACAGTCGTCCAATGTACAGCGTCTTGACGATCTCCAACAGATGTCTCCACGAGTCCCGCACACAGTCCGCGTGCCGCGCGGCTACTGTACAATATAAACATACCTTAGGTAACAGTCGTCCAATGTACAGCGTCTTGACGATCTCCAACAGATGTCTCCACGAGTCCCGCACACAGTCCGCGTGCCGCGCGGCTACTGTACAATATAAACATACCTTAGGTAACAGTCGTCCAATGTACAGCGTCTTGACGATCTCCAACAGATGTCTCCACGAGTCCCGCACACAGTCCGCGTGCCGCGCGGCTACTGTACAATATAAACATACCTTAGGTAACAGTCGTCCAATGTACAGCGTCTTGACGATCTCCAACAGATGTCTCCACGAGTCCCGCACACAGTCCGCGTGCCGCGCGGCTACTGTACAATATAAACATACCTTAGGTAACAGTCGTCCAATGTACAGCGTCTTGACGATCTCCAACAGATGTCTCCACGAGTCCCGCACACAGTCCGCGTGCCGCGCGGCTACTGTACAATATAAACATACCTTAGGTAACAGTCGTCCAATGTACAGCGTCTTGACGATCTCCAACAGATGTCTCCACGAGTCCCGCACACAGTCCGCGTGCCGCGCGGCTACTGTACAATATAAACATACCTTAGGTAACAGTCGTCCAATGTACAGCGTCTTGACGATCTCCAACAGATGTCTCCACGAGTCCCGCACACAGTCCGCGTGCCGCGCGGCTACTGTACAATATAAACATACCTTAGGTAACAGTCGTCCAATGTACAGCGTCTTGACGATCTCCAACAGATGTCTCCACGAGTCCCGCACACAGTCCGCGTGCCGCGCGGCTACTGTACAATATAAACATACCTTAGGTAACAGTCGTCCAATGTACAGCGTCTTGACGATCTCCAATAGATGTCTCCACGAGTCCCGCACACAGTCCGCGTGCCGCGCGGCTACTGTACAATATAAACATACCTTAGGTAACAGTCGTCCAATGTACAGCGTCTTGACGATCTCCAACAGATGTCTCCACGAGTCCCGCACACAGTCCGCGTGCCGCGCGGCTACTGTACAATATAAACATACCTTAGGTAACAGTCGTCCAATGTACAGCGTCTTGACGATCTCCAACAGATGTCTCCACGAGTCCCGCACACAGTCCGCGTGCCGCGCGGCTACTGTACAATATAAACATACCTTAGGTAACAGTCGTCCAATGTACAGCGTCTTGACGATCTCCAACAGATGTCTCCACGAGTCCCGCACACAGTCCGCGTGCCGCGCGGCTACTGTACAATATAAACATACCTTAGGTAACAGTCGTCCAATGTACAGCGTCTTGACGATCTCCAACAGATGTCTCCACGAGTCCCGCACACAGTCCGCGTGCCGCGCGGCTACTGTACAATATAAACATACCTTAGGTAACAGTCGTCCAATGTACAGCGTCTTGACGATCTCCAACAGATGTCTCCACGAGTCCCGCACACAGTCCGCGTGCCGCGCGGCTACTGTACAATATTGTAGTGTGTGTACGACTTCTCCCTATATAAATGTAACTTAGTATGTAAGTGAGACATTAAAGGTTAGTACTTTAAGCGAGATGGTTGTTTGATTGATCCCTCGAACACCAAACAGTACATGGCGACCCTGCCTGTAACTGGTGATGGCGCAACTACGACCACCAACCGCGTTTTACTCGGAATTTTATAATAATAGTGTGACAATGTGTGGCAAAAACATTACTTGTGATCACGAAGTTAACAAAAACGGACTAAAATAATGTGTCAATCAACACAAAATAAGGAGGAGGTTTTTCTTAACCAAAATGCAGCTGGAAACAATAAAGGAAATGCGCAACAAGACCTAGGCTGGCATCTGGGCATGAATAGCCTGATTTTGTCTATTTTGGCTTTTATGGGTCTGATTGTTTTCCTATACATGGCTTATAAGTTTTACGAGAAATGCCATAAACGGTGGATAAGGCAAGAAGTGTTCCACGCTACGTTCCGGAGCTTCCGAGGTTCATCGAGACGCAGGACATCTGTACCGATCGCTGCCGAGCGTGCGCCCACTGCGCAGTAGTCTTCAGGAAAGTGAATGTGTAAAGTGAAGTGAAACGTCGAGTGTGCGTACAATAGCCTCAATGTGATGGTGCATTAAGTGTTTGGTGTAACCTCTCCATACTAAAGGTCTAAACTACGGTAGCTCTAATTTTCATATTATTTACTTATAATGTTCTATTATTGTTTCTGTATCAAAGAACTAATGTTCCTAGATGTTTAACCTACATGTATAAGAAGAAGCTAGAGTTAATTTTAGTAATAGAGTATGTAGGTCTTATTTTGGTACCTATTTATCTTCTGGTAATTAAATATAAAACGTGTAATGGCTGATGATCTTAATAATATTTTAACAGAATTAAAGTGTATCCAAGAGTATCTTACGAAGTTAGGACCAGCCAGAAGAGCGATACAAGATTTAAGTGTTAAATATACACAAGCTTGCGAGTTATATGAAAAATTCAATAATATTAGTTTAAACATAGAAGATAAGATATCAAGTGGAGAAATTAAATCATCTGATCTTAAAAATTTAGAAAATTTATATGAAAAGATAAAAGCTAGTTTCAATAAGATAAAGTTACTTTGCTCTGTTGTGGAATCGGAAAGCATCAACTCCAACATGGAAAAATTTGATTTAAAAACGGCAATTTCTTTGCTACCCGTTATGACTGGTGACGAAAACGTTACCAAACAATTGATATCAAATATAGAAATGTACGAAGCTATGTTAGATGACACAGATAAAAAATCCTTAATTAATTTTATTTTAAAATCAAGGTTGTCAGAAAATGCAAAATTGCGCATGTCTCAAAATTATTCTTCAATTACAGAATTAATAAGAGATATGAAATGTTTCCTACTGTCTAAGAAGTCTGATACGGCAATCCAAAGCCAATTACAGCGCGCAAAACAAGGTGGAAAAACAATAGAAGATTTCGGTAAGGATATTGAGACTATGTTTGTTGACTTGACCATTTCACAGGCCGACGGGGATTCCAAGAAGTACGAAATTTTAAAATCCATAAACGAGAAAAATGCTATTAAAAGATTTTCTGACGGCCTGAGAAATAGTCGTGTTAGCACTATTGTAGCGGCGCGTAATTATTGCACGCTGAAAGATGCTATCAGGGGAGCAATGGATGAAGAGCTGTCGTCTCAACCGGAAAGTTCAATCATGAGTTACGGTCATCTAAGAGGTAAGTCTTATAACAATCGTGTATATGGTTATCAGAAAAGGTCTAATTACATGAGAAGGCCTATGGCGCAACCGGTACGTGGTAGAGGTGCACGTACGGAAAAATCTAACTATTCTTCAAGTAACAGAGGTAGGTCTAATTATTATAATCGTGGTAACCGTGGATACCAAAATACATATTATTCTCGAGGGAATAGGTTCCAAAATAATAGAAATAATCAAATCAATACGGCTCAACCGTCATCAGAAAGTTCTCGCGAAAACCAGCAGAAAAGTTCGGAGAAAATAGAGTCAGTGCATAGTTTTTTTCGTGAATAACATATCAAACACATGTGACAGCATAAATTCGGTTCCCATGAGTGTATGCGGCGTTGCTCGGAATTGGTTAGTTGACACCGGTGCTTCATTGTCCGCCGTGAAATACGAGAAATTAGTTTCGCAAGACATTCCATTTCATTTAAAGAGAATTTGTGTCAGAGGTATTGGTGGGAACATTTATTCTGATGGTTATGTTTATTTGAACTTACAAATAAATGATACTGAATTGACTCATAAGTTTTACGTATTTAAAAATTTACCATGTCAAACAGATGGGATCTTAGGCCAGGACTTTTTAACTAATTTTAATTGCATATTAAACTTCGAAATGAATACCTTATCTATTCAAACAACTGTAAAAACTATTACTTTGGACTTAAGAATGGGCAATAATGGTTTTAACAACTTTATGGTAGTACCACCACGGTGTGAGACATTACATTATGTTGATACCAGTATAGATCGAGATTGTGTCATATTTCCGCAACAACTTTGTGATGGAATTTATTTAGCGAGCGCAATAGTTTCCCCGAAGTCAGGAAAAATACCGTTAAAGATTTTGAATACCAGGGACAGTTCTGTGAAACTGAGCTATTTCACACCAAAAATAGATTATTTAAGTAATTATAATATTTGTAATTTTGAAGCAAATTTAGTTAACGCGGATAGAGTGAAAAAGTTATTTAGTGTATTAGATTTAGATCATCTAAACACGGAAGAGAGAAAATCTATTGAAAATATTTGTGCGAAGTATTCCGATGTTTTTTATATGAATGGAGATAAATTAGGGATAACTAATATTTATCAACAAACTATACAATTGAAAGACAATGCTGTACCTGTTTATACTAAACCGTATAGGATACCTAAATCGCTAAAACCAGAAATGGATAGGCAAATTGGTAAGATGTTGGAAGAAAATATCATAGAAGAATCTAAGAGTGAATGGTCTAGCCCAATACTTCTTGTACCAAAAAAGAATGATAATTCGGACGAGAAGAAATGGCGTGTTGTGATAGACTACCGCAAGTTGAATGAAGTAGTGAAGGACGACAAGTTTCCTTTGCCAAACATAAACGATATTTTAGATTCTCTATCTGGTTCCGTCTATTTTAGTCATCTGGATTTAACACAGTCGTATTATCAATTAGAACTTTGTCCAGAAAGTCGCAAATATACAGCTTTCACCACAAATAAGCAATATCAATTAAAAAGATTGCCAATGGGTTTAAAAATTAGTCCAAGTGCGTTTAGCCGCGCTATGACAGTGGCTATGTCAGGATTAAATTATGACAAGTGTCTTATTTATTTAGACGATCTTGTTTGCTTTGGACGTAATATTAATCAACATAATAAGAATTTAATCGACATTTTGGAAAGATTACGGAAAGTCAACCTAAAAATTAACCCACTAAAGTGTAAGTTTTTAAAGAAGGAATTATTGTACTTGGGTCACGTAGTTTCGGATAAAGGCGTTAGCCCAGACCCGCAAAAAACCAAAGCTATTCAAAATTATCCTAGGCCATGTAACAATGATGAAATCAAAAGATTTGTAGCATTTGCCAATTATTATCGAAAATTTATACCTAATTTTGCCGAAATTACTATCCCATTAAATAAATTGTGCCGTAAAGGTGTTCAATTTCAATGGACCGAAGAATGTGAGAATTCATTTTTACATCTTAAACAGTCTCTCACGTGTCCACCAATATTGCAATACCCTGATTTTTCAAAGGACAACGAATTTATTTTACATACAGACGCATCTGGTGTTGCAATTGGTTCTATCTTGTGTAATAAAAATGATTTACCGATAGCATATGCAAGTCGAACATTAAATAAATCTGAAGTTAATTATCCAACAATAGAAAAAGAGTTGCTGGCAATAGTGTGGTCAGTACGTTATTTTCGACCTTATTTGTATGGTAAAACATTTACTATTAAAACAGATCACAGACCGTTAGTATATTTATTTAAGATTAAGAGTCCAAGTACTCGTTTAATAAAATTTAGGCTAAGTTTAGAAGAATATGACTTTAAGATTGAGTATGTGAAAGGGGCGAATAATGCGGCTGCAGATGCATTATCTCGCATAGTTTTGACATCTGATGAGTTGAAAGAAATGAATAGACATTCTATAACTGTTATGACTAGGCGAATGAAGAAAATGCAAGATGATGTGGTTAGTGAACCTGATTCGGTTGTTAACAATTCTACAGATTACAAGGCTGATCACCCGAAGATCGTAGAAATGCTTAAAAAACCGGAAACGGGAGTTGAAATGAGATACGGGACTTTAAACAATAAAAATTGTGACGAGATAAGTGTACAATATGATACGTTCTCATATGTACCTTCGAGGTACGTCATTT
The DNA here is from genome assembly GCA_950005045.1 of Agrotis exclamationis. NCBI lineage: Eukaryota > Metazoa > Arthropoda > Insecta > Lepidoptera > Noctuidae > Agrotis > Agrotis exclamationis. The sequence continues at coordinate 2,743,789 of OX465433.1, read as the reverse complement.
ACACTGATATTGATACTCGATCATGTACTGCGCGAGCCGCGTTCGTGAGAGGTATAGAAACTTTTTGTAAAAAAATGAATATTCAAGAATTATATATAATGAAAAATAAAAATAATACTATATTAATAGAATGGTTAACCAATGAGATAAAAAATAATAAAAAGTGGTCCGGACCACGACTTTGCGTTATTAAAGGAGTAACTAGAATAGAAGACATTGATGACAGGAAAGTCATATTAAATGATTTTCATTTACTGCCCACGAGTGGACATGCAGGCGTTAGGCGCATGCTAAATAATATTAAGCGTTATTTCTTTTGGCCGAATATGTGCGAGGATGTTAAGAAGTTCGTTAAGAAATGTGATAGTTGTCAGAAGCAGAAGCACTCTTTACCAACTAAACAGCCTATGGAGATTACATCCACAGCACAAGGTGCTTTTGATAAAATATATTTAGATATTGTAGGACCATTAGAAAGAGATTATCATAATTTTTCATACATATTGACTATACAGTGCGAACTGAGCAAATATGTGGAGGCGTACCCCTTAGAAACTAAAGATAGTAGTAGTGTAGCTAGAGCATTTGTTGAAAACTTTATTCTTAGGTATGGGATTCCACGCGAAATAGGAAGTGATAGGGGAACAGAGTTTATTTCAAATACAATGACTGAAGTATGTAAATTGTTACAGATAAAGCATATTTCGTCAACAGCGTATCACCACGAATCATTAGGATCCTTAGAAAACACTCATAAATCCCTAAATACATTTTTAAGAATTCAAACTGATAATAATTCTAGGTATTGGAGTAATTGGTTGCAATATTGGAGCTTTTCCTATAACACAACAGTACACAGTGAAACAAAATATAGTCCTTTTGAACTTGTATTCGGAAAAAAATGTAATTTACCAAGTAATTTAAGTACAAATTATGTAGAACCATTGTATAATACAGACAGTTATCCATTAGAATTAAAATACCGTTTACAAAAATCGCAGTTTGATGCAAGAGAAAATTTAATAAAGAGTAAAGAACTTAGAAAATGTAATTTTGACAAATATGTAAATCCAATAACTTATAAAAAAGATGATTTAATATTGGTTAAGAATGAGTCAGGTAATAAATTAACAAATCCAGTGTATACAGGTCCTTATAAAGTTTTACAAGATTTATCACCAAATGTAAAAATATTGAAAAATGGAAAGGAAGATATTTTACATAAAAACCGTACAAAATTATACATAAAACCAAATTAATATGTTATAGCTATAAGTTTTAAGTTGTTTAACTGTTAAGTGCACTCTAAAATGGCTGTGTAGCCTATAATGCACAAATTATATGAATCATTTTTTTTAAATGTTTTTTTTTTAAATAACGATGGAGGTGTAGTGTGTGTACGACTTCTCCCTATATAAATGTAACTTAGTATGTAAGTGAGACATTAAAGGTTAGTACTTTAAGCGAGATGGTTGTTTGATTGATCCCTCGAACACCAAACAGTACAATATAAACATACCTTAGGTAACAGTCGTCCAATGTACAGCGTCTTGACGATCTCCAACAGATGTCTCCACGAGTCCCGCACACAGTCCGCGTGCCGCGCGGCTACTGTACAATATAAACATACCTTAGGTAACAGTCGTCCAATGTACAGCGTCTTGACGATCTCCAACAGATGTCTCCACGAGTCCCGCACACAGTCCGCGTGCCGCGCGGCTACTGTACAATATAAACATACCTTAGGTAACAGTCGTCCAATGTACAGCGTCTTGACGATCTCCAACAGATGTCTCCACGAGTCCCGCACACAGTCCGCGTGCCGCGCGGCTACTGTACAATATAAACATACCTTAGGTAACAGTCGTCCAATGTACAGCGTCTTGACGATCTCCAACAGATGTCTCCACGAGTCCCGCACACAGTCCGCGTGCCGCGCGGCTACTGTACAATATAAACATACCTTAGGTAACAGTCGTCCAATGTACAGCGTCTTGACGATCTCCAACAGATGTCTCCACGAGTCCCGCACACAGTCCGCGTGCCGCGCGGCTACTGTACAATATAAACATACCTTAGGTAACAGTCGTCCAATGTACAGCGTCTTGACGATCTCCAACAGATGTCTCCACGAGTCCCGCACACAGTCCGCGTGCCGCGCGGCTACTGTACAATATAAACATACCTTAGGTAACAGTCGTCCAATGTACAGCGTCTTGACGATCTCCAACAGATGTCTCCACGAGTCCCGCACACAGTCCGCGTGCCGCGCGGCTACTGTACAATATAAACATACCTTAGGTAACAGTCGTCCAATGTACAGCGTCTTGACGATCTCCAACAGATGTCTCCACGAGTCCCGCACACAGTCCGCGTGCCGCGCGGCTACTGTACAATATAAACATACCTTAGGTAACAGTCGTCCAATGTACAGCGTCTTGACGATCTCCAACAGATGTCTCCACGAGTCCCGCACACAGTCCGCGTGCCGCGCGGCTACTGTACAATATAAACATACCTTAGGTAACAGTCGTCCAATGTACAGCGTCTTGACGATCTCCAACAGATGTCTCCACGAGTCCCGCACACAGTCCGCGTGCCGCGCGGCTACTGTACAATATAAACATACCTTAGGTAACAGTCGTCCAATGTACAGCGTCTTGACGATCTCCAACAGATGTCTCCACGAGTCCCGCACACAGTCCGCGTGCCGCGCGGCTACTGTACAATATAAACATACCTTAGGTAACAGTCGTCCAATGTACAGCGTCTTGACGATCTCCAACAGATGTCTCCACGAGTCCCGCACACAGTCCGCGTGCCGCGCGGCTACTGTACAATATAAACATACCTTAGGTAACAGTCGTCCAATGTACAGCGTCTTGACGATCTCCAACAGATGTCTCCACGAGTCCCGCACACAGTCCGCGTGCCGCGCGGCTACTGTACAATATAAACATACCTTAGGTAACAGTCGTCCAATGTACAGCGTCTTGACGATCTCCAACAGATGTCTCCACGAGTCCCGCACACAGTCCGCGTGCCGCGCGGCTACTGTACAATATAAACATACCTTAGGTAACAGTCGTCCAATGTACAGCGTCTTGACGATCTCCAACAGATGTCTCCACGAGTCCCGCACACAGTCCGCGTGCCGCGCGGCTACTGTACAATATAAACATACCTTAGGTAACAGTCGTCCAATGTACAGCGTCTTGACGATCTCCAACAGATGTCTCCACGAGTCCCGCACACAGTCCGCGTGCCGCGCGGCTACTGTACAATATAAACATACCTTAGGTAACAGTCGTCCAATGTACAGCGTCTTGACGATCTCCAACAGATGTCTCCACGAGTCCCGCACACAGTCCGCGTGCCGCGCGGCTACTGTACAATATAAACATACCTTAGGTAACAGTCGTCCAATGTACAGCGTCTTGACGATCTCCAACAGATGTCTCCACGAGTCCCGCACACAGTCCGCGTGCCGCGCGGCTACTGTACAATATAAACATACCTTAGGTAACAGTCGTCCAATGTACAGCGTCTTGACGATCTCCAACAGATGTCTCCACGAGTCCCGCACACAGTCCGCGTGCCGCGCGGCTACTGTACATGCGCGGCGGAGGGCCAGTTGCGCTTTGCTGGACTGACCTAGTGTTACACCTGCAAAACAATTAATAATCAAATGTTAACTGAAACACATTTATAAAACTTAAAAAAAAAATGTAACCGACTTCCCACAAAAAAGTTCAAAATAACCTACAAAAAAACTTTTCTTTCGAAAGTCGGTGACTTTCTTTTTTATTTCATTGAATTTTGGTCACCGACTTTTTTGTGGGAAGTCGGTTACATTTTTTTTTTTAATTTTTATTTTATCCTTTTTAGTTTAAATATTCAACCTATCAGTATATAATATCAGTAGCACCAGTAATAACATCGCCCATGTATGTACTCTTACACAATGAGCTAAAAATGAAAACTACTGCACCAAACTAAATGAAAATTTTATGGGACCAAATGGCAGATATACTGTATCGAACAAAAAAAAAATCATCAAAATCGGACCAGAAACCTCGGAGTAATCGGTGTAGACAATGTTGAAAACTTTTTAGGTTTTTGATATTTGTTGATTTTTCAAAAAGTGCTAGTCCGATTTCGATAAAATTTTAATAGGACCATTCGGAAAGTATATCCTTTCCAACAAAAAAATAATTTAAAAAAATAAATAAAAGAATTTTTCAAATCGGTTGGTAAAAGACGGAGTTATGCCCGAACAAAAAAAAAATATAAACATCCGAATTGAGAACCTCCTCCTTTTGGAAGTCGGTTAAAAATAGCAGATAGTAAAAATAGTAGATAGTAATACTTGTTGTTTGCTCCTTTGGTTAATATTATTAACCAAAGGAGCAAACAACAAGTATTACAAAGACGAGAGTGTTTTGTTTTTCTCGCTACTCTCCGGATTCTAACTTACGAGTAGAATGCCTCGCAACGCTCGGAATTATACTCTAGAATCTCTCGCTTCGTTCTAGATTCAAAGTAGGTAAGATGAAAATAATGTTGCTCCCGAGGTGAATAGTTGAACACTACTTTTATCACTCTCTATGAGAAAATAAGTCTCTAAGTCTGTACCTGACTGTGAGTCTCTCTGTCTGACTCAGAGTCCGACTCTGACTCTGAGTGCGTCTCTGACTCTAAATCTGTAATAGCCGACCCACACTAACGGCATATCCCGTTGATTTTTGCGATAATAGTATTTAAATGTTCGAATTAACATCCATTAACACGATGATTTTTCATGGAGACAAAAAAAAAGTATTTCTCCTCTCATTCTTCTCTATTACTCGTAATGTTTGCATCACTTCCATTGTAACACAAAGAAAACTTACCAATAGCAATATAATTCGCATGTTGCGGCGCCAACAGCCCGGTAAACTTGCACAGCGTCAGCAATAACGTGTCCAATGTGATGTTATCCGGTGGCAATCTAGCAATAAGCGCTGCACAGCGCTCTAGACCATTCAGCGCTAGTAAGGCAGCGCTGTCTCGGATCCTGTTGCTTTCCATCTCTTCAGGTGTGGGAGGTGTCGAGCGCTCGAAGGCTGCTGAAAGTGCTGTTACCTGTAATAGAAATAAAAGCCGTTAGATACAACACTTCGATACTTAACACTACAATCATGAGTATTAATAAAATCTAGCTTTAAAATACCCACAGCTCCTCCTCTTTCCAACAACCCACAGATCCTCTTTCTTACAACTCAAAACCCTCTTCTTCCAACAATCCTCAGATCATGCCCCTTCCAATAACACGCAGCCCCTCCTCCTTCAACCAACCCGTAGCTCCTTCTCCTGCCAACAATCCTCAGCTCATCATCCTTCCAAAAACACCCAGCTCCTCCTCCTTCAGGTAACTCATAGCTCTTCCTCCTTCAAACAACCCATAACTCCTCCTCCTTCAATCTACCCACAGCTCTTCCTCCTTCAAACAACCCAAAACTCCTCCTCCTTCCAACAACACGCATCCCGGATGCTCATAGATGTACAGGACCTCACCCCTCACAGGACGCGGCTGACTTCACATACACAGTTACATCATGCGAGGGATGGAGACCTGACATCCATCTGGTCTTCTTTCTTAAACGTTTTCTGTCTTCCGATATTACTTCGGTCATATGCTAAGTATGATTTCAGTCCAGACACTTTGGTGGTCGTGGTTAGTTGTTACACCCTCAAGCACCCCCATATTCCAATCCTCAGCTCCTCCTCCTTCCAGAAACCCACAGCTCCTCCTCCTTCAAACAACCCAGCGCTTCTACTCCTTCAAACAACCCAACGCTCCTCCTCCTTCAAACAACCCAACGCTCCTTCTTCTTCAAACAACCCAACGCTCCTCCTCCTTCAAACAACCCACAGCTCCTCCTCCTTTAAACAACCCAAAACTCCCCCTCTTTCCAACAACACGCATTCCCGGTGTTCATAGATGTGCAGGACCTCACCCCTCACATGACGCGGCTGACTTCACATTCACAGTTACATCATGCGAGGGATGGAGACCTGACATCTGACTTTCAAGAAGATTCTGCATGGAATTGCTAGGAAACCTTTGATTTAAATGTCCTCTGAAATATAATTCAGTATTCGGAGCTCATATCATTATTGGAAAATGATAACCTCGACATGTGACATCTACCAACTTGCATTAGATTAAGGTTCATACAGGCTTCCGTCCCAACAGTGGTAACATTTATACTAATATTATAAGGCCGGCTCCACACGTTAGTCCCAACGCTCGTACCAACATTGGACTGCAAATTCGGTGAGGCGTACAGTCACGAGCAATAGTATGTATACACTAAGCAGTATTCAAAAGCGATGTTCTGCTACCATATTGATTAAACTTTTGCCTTTTCATTAGACTTCTATATTGGAAGCCATACTATTACGCAGTAGGTCTTATTTCAAAGTGGAAACCAGTATTTTACGAGTGAATGGCGTTTGAATTTTGTTAAGTGTTTACGTGTTATTGCTCGTGACGGTTTCGTAGCGTTATGCCTACTTCGCACCATGACTACTTTCTGTAGCTTTTAAGTAATCGGTAGCACAATGCCAACATTTTGAAATCACCATACATTAGATCGCATCATGCCTACTTTTTATTTTTGTATCAATTTCGTCGTAGTATACCAACTTTATGAAATGTTCGTTCTGTCGATATCATAATGCCTACTTTAGTACAGTCTTAAAAAACATTTTCGTACCAATTTCGTTTCGTCAAGAAACATACTGTACACACGTTGGCTAATAAACTAGTTCTGTCCCGTCAGGGCCAATGTAAAAATGTCCGATACAGAAATCGAAACTGCTCTGAGTGCTTATAAAGTACTGAGTGCACATTTATATTTGTTACTGAGAAAAATAAAAAGCCACGTCAAATATATATATACAGGGTGGAATTTTGTAATGCCACCTGGAGGGAAAGTACTCTTAATACTGCAGATAGAAAATTTTACTCAAAGGAAACATTCCTTTATTTTTGAATAGAAAGCAAACTGCATTCAAAGATTTTCGAAAATTCTCTTCTCCCACACCCGGGAATCGTAAATAATTAAATTAATTTAAGATTTCCTGGTTTTCCTTTCATTTAATTTATCATGTTTGTTAGAGAGATTTCATCCTTATAATTGACCCTATCGATCGATGCAATAAAAGTACAGGGTATATTTTTTTCATATTTTAGCCGGTTCGATTCCCGGGTGTGGGAGAAGAGAATTTTCGAAAATCTTTGAATGCAGTTTGCTTTCTATTCAAAAATAAAGTAATGTTTCCTTTGAGTAAAATTTTCTATCTGCAGTATTAAGAGTACTTTCCCTCCAGGTGGCATTACAAAATTCCACCCTGTATATGTTATACACTCCATTTTAAATATTCTATTAACATCAACAACAAACTACAATTATATCAGCAGTTGTTTAAAGGCGCTGCTGTAAAGTATCTATTCTATATTTACATTTTCTTTCTTTTGATAAAGTTCAATAAATTCTATGACTTTTTCATTTGTCCATGCCGGTGTCGATTTTGTGGATGAGGAAGCCATTCGCGCTCGACGTACGCACTCGCTGCGTGTTACAACAGAACTGAGCAAAGCGCCAACGTGTGGACAGATTGCGAACGTTGGCGCAGATTCCTTTGATGAAACCGACACGAGCCGGTCAACTACCAACGCTCGCCCCAACGTTGGGACCAATGCTATTTTCTAGATCCACACGTTGGACGAGTAGCGTTGGTGCCTATATTGGGGCCAACGTGTGGAGCCGGCGTAAGCGGTAGAGTTCGTTTGGTTGAACGCACTTATCTCGGGAACTGCTGGTTAGAATTGAAAAAATCTTTTTGTGTTGGATAGTCGATTTATTGAGGAAGGCTATAGGCTATAATTATGCTATATAACATCACGCTACGATAAATAGGAGCCGAGCAGCGAAGGTGAGAATGTGAGATACGGAATCCTGAGCGTAGCGAAGTTTTCAAAGGTACTCGCACAGAATAACTTTGCTGACTTTTCACCTGACTACAGCGAGGAAATGTCGGGCCGGCTCGCCTGTCAGTGTAAAAAATAATTGAATAGAAGACGTGTTCGAAACACTTTCCACGCTAGCGCTGAAAATGGAATTTTGCGCTCAGATTCCGAATGACAAATAGAATCTTTCCGAGCGTGTGAGGTGAAAACGCAATTTTTTTTCTGATAAGTGAATACGGTAAACGTGCTTATAAGTGCTATGAGAAGAAAAAGGGGTAATAAAAATAACTCACAGTAGGTGGACAGGCGACTGTGAACAGTCTGGTGTGGTGATGATGATGAGTGGGCACGGCGCGGTAGGTGGCACCTGCGCCTGCGCCGCGACGCTGTAACACGCGCCACAGGTACGCGTCTCGTACGGCGCCCGTACGTTCCGCTGGCATTACCATCTCTTCGTTTCTGGGGGGAAATGGTGATGTTATTTGTGGTGTAGGAGACGTAAGTTATCGTTTGTGTAACTATTGTTTTATCAGTTGATAAAATTTCACTTTTTAGATGTCTGAGGGGTGATGGTGTAATGTCAAATTCATTTTGTGGTTTCGCAACCCGGAAAAACAGGTACAGGCGGGATTTTTACAATAAATTATTATCTCACAAAAAAATTTGTACAGCCAGTTTTCGTTGCTAATTAAATTCTCTACTACTTTAGCTTTTGCCGTTTAAATAGATAATGGTACGGGACTTATTGGACGCTGCTCACCAGTCGATCATTCAACCACTGCGGCAACCGTTCCTTCACACAATCACTAGGATAAAAGACAAACACTCAGCTTCATCTAGCGGTCAAACTTCTGGTAAACCAAAAACAAAGGGGTGCTAAGACAGGAAACCTCCACGTGCGCCCGTGGACTGGAGTTCCCTCTCGGATACGTCCGGGGGGAAGACCAGTTTTTCGGGCCGGTGCACCCTGGGATGCGGGCAAAAACTCTCCTTAGGCACTGTGTGCCTAAGGGGTTTCTTTGCCCGTATGCAAATAGCCTGTCGGGTGGACGCTCCAACGCGTGTCCCTCTGAACAGCAGAGGGCACAGCGGCGGAGCGGGCTTGCGGACGGTGAGTAATGGGTATGCTCGCCGTCCGACCAAGGACCAAGCCCGGGTCGGTGGCGCGTCGTGTTTCACGCGTCACCGACGGGGCCCCTTATGGGGCCAAATGCCTGCCGGGGTCGCGGATTTTTCTTAATCCAGGATACCGTGGCCCCGGAACGTAAAGGGCATCCGACGGAACACGGGTGGATTTTAGTCAGTAAGAGTCTGACAGTCCCTCCCGCCCCACCCAGGACGGGAGGACTCATTTGATGATTTTGCCACCCTAAAAAAAAAAAAAAAAAAAACCAAAAACAAAAAAAAAAATATACCAAGTTCATTAAAATTGAAAATTGGAGACACCATAAGAAACAAAATCTACTCACTTAATAGAATGAAATACCGCCTCCAACATAGCTGAATCAAAGTCCCCTGATCCATTGCACCCTCTCAAATTCTTGACAAAGTCCTCCACAGTCATAGGAACGTTGAGTTTCTTCGCGTTATGGTTATGTTGGTCCATGTTCAGCATGATGACGGCATACGCCAGGCGGAAGGCCGCGTCTGTGTTCGCGAAGGGCTCGCCGTTTGTGCTCTGTTGGAAATTGAGTTATGGGTTAAGGGAGGTAAGGTTGGTTTTTCTGTAGCCGATGATTTATGTTCATATATCTTGGTATTTATTCGTTTTTATTCCTACTTAGAGCAAAGCGTTTAAAAAAGTTCAGAGGAGAAATTAAATGTCTCAATTACTTTGAACTGTGTCCGTTTAATTTTAACTACCGGCTAATGGTTCTTTTTTGACCATGTCCACTTCCTTTCAATGTTGTGATTCCAGTTCTTACACTTCTGAGAGAATTGAAGTTCCATCATCATCATATTAGCCCTAGGTTGTCCACTGCTGAATATAGGCCTCCCTTATAGATTTCTAATAGGACCGATGGTTGAAAAGGCTTGCATCGAGCTCGAACTTACGGTCTTTATCAGATTGTCTGTCCATCTTGTAGGTGGACGTCCTACGCTGCGCTTGCCAGTGCGTAGTCTCCATAGATAAAATTAGACGGTAAAAATACTTTTCTAATATTAAAAAAAAAAGATTTCCAAAGCTATTCAAGATGATAAAGACGTAGGCATCCCCAGACAAAAAGAACTTCCTTTATTTAGCTTTTTAATCTAAACCATACTAAAAGCACAAAATACTTACATGCCACCTCTCCGCAAAGCGTTCCATGACAAGGAAGATAAGTGGTGCTTCGCCTGGTAGTCGGAAAGTCTCCAGGTAAAGTCTGAGAGCCTGGTCTATCCTCAGGCCAGCGTAGTCGAAGCTGTCTGCGAAGGCACCCAGGACTGATGGGCCTCCATCCTCGTCCTCACCCCGGGATGAACGCTTGCAGATGAATTCACCTGGAAAAGGTTTATATGTGAAGACGGGATTTGAGGAGTTCGTGGCTAAATAATTATAGCCACACAGGCCGATCTTCCGGGTTAAGCCGCGCTTGCCGAGGTTGGTCTGCGGATGGGTGACCATCTGTCATAGCGAGTTTCCTCCGTGCCTCGGATAGCACGTAAAACCGTTGGTTCCGGCTGTCATTTGTAGATCGTTGACAGTCGTTACTATTAGTCAGAAGGTCTAAAGTCTGACAACCAGTTACCATGATCTATCGTATTACCCAGTTACTGGGTTGTGGAGGTCCGATATGCAGTCACTCCATGTAAAATACTGATATTCAGCTGCATCCGGTTCGACTGGAAGCCGACCCAATATAGTTGGGAAAAGGTTAGGCAGACGATGATCTGAAGACGGTATAGTTGGCACAGTAGGTAAACGATTAGCTGTACTGAGTGTTGCGGGTACGACGGGTGTGGCTGTATGTGAGTTTAAATGTTTTCTAAACGCACTCACATTAAAAGAGAAACCCTAGCAATGTGATGTAAAAAAGTTGTTGGGCAAAATGGCTATTATGTGGAATCTTTAGACAGGAGGCCTCATAGCAGAACTTTGTAGCATCAAGAAAACTGAATAGTCTAAAATCAAATCCCGGCAAAGTTGACACAGTGTCTGAGTTATTGGCTGTTGCATTGAGTTTTCGGGTATGTTTCAAGCACGGAACAATTAATTATATTTACAGGTTGTTGCATCGTGCTTGCCTGTTTGTGTATTTATGGGTTTAAGCGTTTTCTAAACGCACCCACAATATTAGAGAAACCCTAGCAATGTGATGTAAAATTAAGATGTGTGGGTGAAAATAGCAACTATATGTGAAATACTCAGTCAACAGGTGTTTCGGCAGAACTAGAAGCATACAGAAAAGAAAAAATAATAATCAATATTAAAAAAAAATGCTGCGTGAACTCTGTGACCTTCATTGATCGAAATCAAAATTCCTTTATGCAAATAAGGCTGATAATTAGCTCAACCTGAAACCATATATTTCAATTAGACCTTTACAGGTACTTTCAAAAAGTGAAAAAATAAAGGAAGCGTTGGTTGATAGTTTGTGAAAGTACTGTAGTTGCAACAGCCAGCACTTTTTGGACTTATATTGCATGAGATCCTGAATCGCCAATCTTTTGATTAATCCAGATCAAAATGAGAAGAAGCAGTTATTGAGACAGAATTATTTCTAGCTGCCAGCCTCCTAACAATCAGCCTATAAATGTTCCCACTGCTGGGACACACGCTTCCTCTCTGTGAGAGGAAGTGGGCCATAACCCACCACGCGGGCCCAGTGCGGTGGTAGATGTCACATGCATTCGAAGTTTTGGTTCTAGGACATGCCGGTTTCCTCACGATGTTTTCCTTCTTTGAGAAATAACTTACACAAAGTAATGCGCCTGGCTGGGTTCGAACCCACGACCTACAACTCGTAAGTCGGGGCCGATACCACTTGGTCAGTTGGTCACCACCGCTCTCTAACCATCAACTCTCTCTCGCCTCGCAGTAATGAAGTCAAATACTCACCAATCATTTTCTTATCCAGGTCAGGGTTTTCTCTCAAGAACATAGCGACTTCGTGGGGATCTAAGGGAGTGGACAGAACTCCATGTTCCTGTAAGAACTCGATGGCACGCTCCGGTTTCTGGTTGAATAGTTCTGTGCCTTGGGTTACCCACTGAAAAAAAAATGAGAAGATTTTTTACTTATTACAATAAAATTCATAAGTTCTATTTAGCCATTGGTTAGCTACGAGTATAATATTTTTTAGATAAAACTGTTTCAAAAGAAATCTAGACGGATTGAGATGTTAAAGTTAGGTAATATATTGTACCTATTTTACTATTGAAACAGTACTGAAATAATAAAAACTAGTCCACTCATAGAAATTAGGACATGCGGACCGTGAGTAATGGGTGACTCGCCGTCCGATCATGGACCATGCCCGGGTTGGCGGCGCGTCGTGTTCTACGCGCGCCTTAAAGAGCGGTCAGCAATCTAAGGAGAGCCTCTAAGAAGGCCCCCTTAGAGGGAGGGCCAAAGCCAAAACAACTAATTCAAAATTTCATAAATGTTTTGAAAATTTTGCTATAGTGAATTATCTTGCCAACTGAACAAAAAAAAACAAACAAACCTTTTTCATATTCTTAATATTATCCAATTCAGCTTCCGTAGGCAGATCCGACGAAGGCTTGTGCCTGCCCGTCCTCCCAGACATAAAGTACTGACTGATGTCATGTGTCACATGATCAGAAACCACGGACACATCATCTAACCCTCCCAACTCCAAAGACACATGACCAGCTCGTCCATCTCTCTCTTTCTCTTCTTCCCCATTAGGTATTTCTGTCTCTGTTTTACTATTAACCTCCTTATTTTGATTGCAGCCCATTTCGATAGCTTCTACAACAGTCATTAACGCTTCTAAAGAGAGAGAATGGATGTTATAAGCCGTTGAAGAGACAACATTTTTGGATAATAATTTTGTTAATTCTTCAAAAACATTCATGCAGTAAATATCGCAGTCATAATTTAAATATATCTCTGCACATAATCCAGGTATTCTAAACATTTGGGACAGACTTTCTAAGGCCAAATGATGGATTTCTTTCAACTCGTATATCGCTTTTGTCGTGTCCGCTGAAATTATTTCTATGATTTTCTTGTAGAATGCTTCCATTTGGAATTTGAGGTGTGTTCTTAGAGCTTCGAACAGAAGAAAGGACACTTGAAGGTCTAGCGCGAATATTGATATTCTTTCTGTGCTGAGCAACTGTGGACAATAAAACTTAGTTAATAAGAGTTATTATCGTCTGTTTTTATGGGAATAAAAATGTATGGGTAAAATATGTTCGTAAAGGCGCTCCCTTACCGCGAGCTAACCTAACCTGAAATGTAAATGTAGATTCGAGCATTTCATCCAACGACCATTTATATCTAGACACCTCATGCACGATCTGACTAACAAAATTAAATATAAAATTTTAATTAATTAATAAAATTTTCTGCCAAGTCGCTGAGGTACGACGTAAGCTAGGGGGACGGGGTACTGCGTTCTGATTGGCTAACGGGACGGGGTACTGCGTTCTGATTGGCTAACGGGACGGGGTACTGCGTTCTGATTGGCTAACTCAAGGTCAGTGCGACGAGGGCACTCACAGGAGTGGTCGAAACTAATACGAACTTAAGACTTTTTTGTCTAATGTGTTGACAGACATCGGTCGCCTGTGATTAGGAGTCTAGATATAAATGGTCGTTGATTTCATCGGTGAGGGAGAACAATCGAACATCACAATGCCTTGTATCAAATCTATATTAAATGTATGCGAATGCTCGTCAGTCAGGCAGCTACCTCCCTGACTGACGAGCACGATATCCAAGCTGAATCATGAATGCTACAAATAACAAAACAATATTGAAACACAAAAGAAATATCTTCAATCTTGCAGTTCTTCAACAAGGTGTTCATAGATGTATAGGACCTCACCCCTCACATGACGCGGCTGACTTCACATTCACAGTTACATCATGCGAGGGATGGAGACCTCACATCCAATGTTTGGAAGAGCCCTGATGATGATAAGATCGTGGCGGTAGAACTCATTTACGGTCCCATGTAGGCTATGGAGATTTTTTAAGAAATAAGGCAAATACACTAAGAAGACGTAAGGACAACAGCTTTTTGGTGTACCTGTACCCATACCATGAGTTGCCATTACGATACTCGATCATCGATATCGACCGCGTTTGTCGCTCTCATTGGCCCGCTCCAAGTTTGTATGAACTCTCAACCAATGAGAGCGCTAAACGCAGTCGATGCGTACGATCGAGGATCGTAATGACAACTCATGGTATGGGTATGGGTAAAATCATCTAATGAGACTTCTCAACCCGGGTGGATCGAAAGGGACTATTAGACTCGTACTGACTAAGATCCATGGTGATCCTTCAATAGCCTTTCTAGGGTCAAGGGAACTCGATAAGACAATCCCACAACTTCACAGTCCCCCAATCTCGTCTTGGTGCCTATTTTTATTTGATATGGGTTGGAGCTCGTGGCTAAATAATTACAGCCACACAGGCCAATCTTCCGGGTTAAGCCGCGCTTGCCGAGGTCGGTCTGTGGATGGGTGATCATCTGTCAGAGAATTTCCTCCGTGGCTCGGAAAGCACGTAAAGTCGTTGGTCCCGGCTGTCATTTGTAGATCTTTGACAGTCGTTACTGTTAGTCAGAAGCTCTAAAGTCTGACAACCAGTCTTACCATGGGGTATCGTATTACCCAGTTACTGGGTTGTGGAGGTCTGATAGGCAGTCGCTCCATGTAAAATACTGATATTCAGCTGCATCTGATTTGACTGGAAGCCGACCACAATATAGTTGGGAAAAGGCTAGGCAGATGTTGATGGGTTTGCTCTTGACTCTAGTCTAGTAAGCTTACCCAGATGAAACCCTGTTCACTCACTAACTTTGAAGAGATTCGGATTGTATGCGTTCGGGAAAACAGGCAGTAAGTTCCACAATTTTTTCGATTTTTCAGTCTCCTTGATGACTTCTTCATACCTTCATGATGCTGGTACTGTGAAGAAACTCACGAGGGCACCTCGTGGGACCGTAAATGAGGAACTACCGTTTCACGAGGTGCCTTTTAGAGTAACGCACTATGATCACGAGGCATCTGCATAGACTTGCTTCGAGTAGTATCTTGCTGAGGATCATATTTGGCTCGTGTGGTCTACCCGATTGGCCACGAGACCAGGTTTAACTAGAAGACGTCGGTATCATCGACGCTAGGACAAAAATGCGTACAGTACAGAGGACGGTTGGCATTTTTGACCCAGAATCGATGACTTTTAATGAAGACACTTTGAATGAAACGGGATGCTTAAATTAGTACGGAGCTCTGCCCCGGGAACGTCCAGAATGCAAATCTATCTCATACAATTGCTTTTTAAGAGTACTTTTAAGATATCTAGATTGAATGTCATATAAAGCACTGGTTCATAAGTTATGTAAAAAAAAGGCTATATGACAAAGATCTGCATTCTGAGCAGTCTTAGGCTTTGCCATTTACTGAAAGGACACTCAAAAATAGACACACACATTCATTGATTAAAAGAGAATAATTATCCGTTGAAAAATAATTTTCTATGTTTGCAAACATAATTCGGGAGGACAGATTCCAAAGACTCAAAGATATAAAGTAATTTATGGAATAATGCGTTTCTTTGCGGGAATCCATGTCATTAATACCTAGAAAAAAAAAACTATCACTTACACTCAACAAATTCCTGCAGAGTGGGTCTTTAACCAGGTACAGAAGAGATGGGTATTTGGCCAGTTGGTCTGCTGACACTTCAAGAGCTGTTCCAACCAGGGACAGGCCTAGGTGCACCATTCCTGAAGTGTTCTGACTGTCCAGGGGGTTGCAGAGGGAGATCAGGAACCTGGTGACAAAGAGATTATTTATAAAACTAACAATAGCAAAGCTGGCTTCTTATATACCTATTCCAGATTGCAGGAATTCCGAATTTTATGGGAACCAGACTTTGCGGCTGCAGGCTTGTCTCTTTTCAAAGACTGAACCTGATGAAATAATTCTAGTCGAAGACTGATTTGAAGAAAGGGTCCAGTCAAGAGGCGAAAGATAAAGGCTCTTTGGTCTTCATTAGGTTTTCAACTTAATGCTCTAGCTAGCGGCAACGGTCGGCAACCTTTTGTTAGCTAAGGGCCACAAAGTGGCAAAGTACTGAAAGTAATATTTACTTGATTTTTTATTCATATAAAAAGGTTATATCCTTATTTATAAAAAAAATCTTGAGTTTACAAACAATCACAGGCCGCAAGGACTTAGCTTACGGGCGGCGCGTTGTTTACCGGTGTTCTAGGGAGTAAGGTTGAAAATATAAGACTTCAGGGGGGGTATTACAACCTCTTAAAACCAGGCTTATTCCGGCGAGTGAAAGTGACAGAGCTATACAAGCCGTCTAGCGCCATCTCGTTCACTCACTGAAACAAGCCTGGTTTTAAGACGTTGTAATACCCCCCCAGGGCGTTTTCATTCGCGGGAGACGCCCACGGCAACGGACGTCTCAAGACGATCTCCGGCCACCGTAGGCGCGGGCATGCGGGCGGTGAGTTATGGATGACTTGCCGCCCGATCATGGATCATGCCCGGGTCGACGGCGCGTTGTGTTCCACGCGCGCCTCAAAGAGCTGTCAGCAATCTGACGGGGCCCTCTAAGAAGGCCAAAGCCTGCCGGGGTCGCCGGACTGTCTCACCTGGTTACCGTGACCCTGGTACGTAAAGGTCTATTGAAGGATCACCGTGGATTTTAGTCAGTACAAGTCTGACGGTAGGGGGCGGGAGGACTCATTTGATGATTATACCACGCAAAAAAAAGGGCGTTTTCATTTGCCACTTGTCCAGGTGGGCAGTTTCATTACACCTGCCAAGCCGTATAGCTGTATGGGGACGAAATGATGAAGAGGACCCGTGTTTACAGCTTCTAGAATATCCAAGAACCTTACCTGAACAGTTCCCTGACGCAGACCAAGCCGTATGGCTGGAGGTTGACCTGATCTTCTTGAGGAGTGAACCTGATGCCGCGATGATTCACGTACTCTGCTGGTTTGTCTCCACTCTCATCAACTGGTGCTTCAGGAGCAATAGGAGTGATAGGTTCTATGGTTTCAATGCCATCTGGTTCTGGGGCTGTGGGTTCTGTGGATAATTATTAATTTTATTAACATTAAAGTTTTATAAACATTAAACGCATTAACACCTGCGTTGCGAATCTCAAAGATTTTCTTTGGAACGCGGTTCGAATTTTTCTATTCGAACCGCGTGCAGGATTCAAATCCGCGACCTTCGGATTCAGTACATCCGACGATCTTTCAACCGAGCCAACGGGGTTCTTACCTACCGCATCGAATTCTTCAATCCATTTCTAACGTCTCAAGGTGACGTTAGAAATGCTTTAATGTTTAAACATTAATTTGTTTGGAAGATATCGCTTTCAGCGACTATACTACGATTGTACCTATAGGATTATCATCGTAACGGAGTAGCGTGGCAATTTTCGTGTACAATGAAGTCTAAATCTATCAAATTCATGTTCAAATGATTTAAAAATGTTAGCGCCTTAGTGTAAATTGTATCTATAAACCAGAGGGTCTAAAATTCGACTTAAACAGGATAATTATATGCATCTGGAGATTTAATTTAATACTAAAAAGAAACAATAAACAAAACAAAGCAGCACCTACTTAAAAAATTGTCATTTGAAAGCCATGAGAAAGCCGTTTATTGGTGGATAGCCCTCCCCAATTTAAATTGCCGTCTTGTTATCCTGTTCACTGTAAGGCTGCGTTTCCATTGAGGCGGAGCGGAGTGCGATTCACCAATCACAAAGCTTGAAATCCACTCTCTCCTATCTCACTCTTCTCCACTAAAGCAATGTGATTGGTGAATCGCACTCCGCTCCGCTCCGCCTCAGTGGAAACGCAGCCTTAGGGTAACCATGACACGATTCGTGCGATTTTCAATTTCTACTAACTAAAAATGAATATCGTCCTTGCTACTACGATATAATGATGCAATTCGATTGACTTGACGTCGTCGTAGCGAGCGTGTTTTGTTTTTCATCTAACCGTAGACAACCGCGCATTTTATGTCATATGTCGTAGTGGTAAGGTTGATTTTCACTTGTAGTTGGAATCGGTCGTATCGCATCATTAATATAATATAATATTCCACAACTATCACACAACGCCATCTAGTCCCAAGCTAAGCAGAGCTTGTGTTATGGGTACTAGACAACTGATAAACATACTTATAATTATATTTCTAAATACATACATATTATAGATAAATTACACCCAGACACAGAACAAATGATCGTGCTCATCACACAAACATTTGTCCTGGGTGGGAATCGAACCCACGACCTCCGGCATAGCAGTCAGGGTCACTAACAACTAGACCAACAGGCCAGTCAATTGGAAGCTCCCTGAGTAAAAAAGTTACCAACCTTCCTTCTCCGTATCCTGTACATCCTCAGTCTTCTCCTCGGTCGGTTCCACCTTCTCATCAGCGCTGTCGGCACTGACGCACTTCTCCAGCAGCTGTGTGATGGACGTGTTGCCACTCGCAGCCAGGTCCATAGAGGAATGGCGGCCATGTTTCTTTATGGGACTCTTCACTGAGTCCACTGGCTCTATTGTTATTTCAGCTTCGTTTATTAAATTTTTGTCTTGGCTGTGAAGGAATTGGGAAAGGGATATAAAATTCATCATCATCATCAGCCTATAATGTTCCCACTGCTGGGACAGGCCTCCGCTCTGTGAGAGGTAGTGGGCCAAAATCCACCACGCGGGCCCAATGTGGGTTGGTAGATGTCACATGTCTTCGAATTTTAGGTTCTAGGACATGCCGGTTTCCTCACGATGTTTTCCTTCACCGTTTTGAGAGCAGTGGTGATGAATAATCTCTTTCTCGGGCAAATAATAACTCTTTTTACCGACTTCAAAAAAAGGAGGTTATCAATTCGACCCGTATGTATGTAATATTATCAGAACTGCCCAGTTTTCATATATGTTAGTCTATATCAGCGTCTGAACAAATGTGCCAAATTTCATAAGTGTATGTATGTATGTATGCATGTATGTTTTTATATTTGTGCACGCATATCTCCGGAACTATAAGTTCGATTTAAGTAATTCTTTTTTTGTTGTACTAGGTATTGTTCAACTTAGGGTACACTGCAAGTTTCATCAAAATCGGTTCAGTAGTTTTAGAGATATGGATTTTTTTATGTTGTGACGGATTACAAGATTAGTGCATAATTAAGCATTATGTAAGAAAATTTTGTATTTTACAAGAATTTGGGTTGAATATGTAATAAATAAACTAAAAAGGGTAAAATAAAAACTTTTTTTAAAAAAAGTACCGACTTCAAAACAAATACAAAAATGTTTAAAATAACTTTTCTTTCGGAAGTCGGTGGCTTTGTTTTATTGTGTCATTGACTATTGCCACCGACTTCCGAAAGAAAAGTTATTTTAAACTTTTTTGTATTTGTTTTGAAGTCGGTACTTTTTTTTAAAAAAGTTTTTTTTTCTATATCATTTGATGAGACTGGTAAAGCCTTAACTTAAACCTTATATGGGGAAGTAAATAAAAGTGAGACTGGTAAAGTAGGACCTTATATGGGGAAGTAATAAATTTAAATAAAAGTCTCCATCAAACACATAATATCTAAGATAGAAACAATTGTTAGATAAAGTAATAATAACTTACGTATGTCTAATGTCACTTTTACTGGCATCACTTTCTGTTTCAAGTTCCGTAGTTGTAGTGCTCGGCTGTTCACTTATTGATGATTTTCTTTCCAAGGAATTTGAACCTGAAATAATATATTATTTATTTATTGATTTGCCAGCAGCTCCACCAGCTACCCATGACAAGTTATCCCACGGGTACATTAAAACGGGATAAAAACTATCCTGTTATAATCCAGGTTATAGACTATCTGAGTATCAAATTTAATCTAAATCAATTCAGTAGTTTTGAGTATGCATCGATAATTAATATCCCGTGACGTTGTCGCATAGACCCGTTATTGCTTAATTGGATTGGATGGCGGATTTTCAAAGACGTCGATTATACAAAGACTCCTGTTTTTTGACGAATACCTTAACTAAAAAGGGTGAAGCGAATAAAAAAAAATCAACTTAATCGGTTTAGTAGATTCGGAGATAATTGACTGTAAGCGACAGACAGACGGACACACGAGTGATCCTATAAGGGTTCCGTTTTTGTATTCGGACGTACGGAACCTTAAAAAAGGAACCGACTTGATCACCAAACACATTTTTTTCTGTTTGATTAGTACCCGCTACCTCGATAGATGGCGTTGTTAGGCCCGGCTGAATCGCGCTATGGTTTCGTTACACGCGACACTGTAAATACCCGCGGTGAGAAGGTCGGATTAAAAAGGGTGTTTGTCGCTTTCATGACACATGCGCCGCAAGGTGCGTGGGGTATGGCTATCAAGACATACCCAACACGTAATTTTTGTATCAGAGAGGCAGTTGGTACCCAAATGTACCGGCGTCTCCTCTGCAGAACACCTTTGGGTTGACTAAGCGGGCTATTAGCGCCATCTATCGAACTCGATAGGTAAACTACGAGGTCGATATTCAGTTTGTAAATAGAGTAGTGCTTTGTGCTTTTATTCTCTTTCGTTATTTTAACGCCCTAGGTATATTAATTTTTGGAAACCTGACACAGTCAGAAGGCGTAGCGGCAAACCTCGCAGATGGCGGGACGAGCTTGACGAAACCAATGACCAGTGGTCCACTTTGGCCCTGGATCGTGAAAACTGGAAGTCATGGGGAGAGGCCTTTGCCCAGCAGTGGGATGATGTAGGCTATCAGTATACATGTATTTATTTTTAGTTACCACATTGTTACAAACTTAATATAGTTACTGTATCAGCAATGGTTATTTATATATTTTTTGTTTTTTAATATTACTTCATTAGTAGCAGGTATACTTCTGTGCAATTTTCCGAGACAACAGGAGGAGACTCCGGACGGGTTGTACTGAGAAGGGTCTCGAGGAAATGGTGAAACCCAGAGGAGGTCACTGTCTGCAGAGTGTTTTAGTGAGGTACAAATCTATTCCCAAAGTCTCATCCCCAAAGGTCGCTTTTCGAAAGTTTTCCCTCGAAAACACTAACACAGCTCGTAGTACTATTTTTATCTTATAATGTTTAAAGGCCTTTCACGACCACCCTCGTGTCATTATGACGCAGCAAAAGATAAACAGATTACTGCTATCAGAAAAATACAGTGATCATATCATCCAGATAATCTCCCAGTGTCGAATTTTAATATTAGCTTAAATTAAATTTATTTTGATTAATAATAAACGTCCTTCTGAAGTACAGAACTTGAAATCTGAAGTGTTTTTGTTTGTAGCGCGCGGCGGTTGCTCTGTTTTTAATAAAAAAAACATTGGTATCGTGAATTTGTTGGTAACTATTTAATATTTTCATTCGAATTAGGGTCGCAAAATTATACAGCACAAGTCAGATTAAAAGAAAACTAAAACGAAACCTGAATACATAAAACACTCGCCACCACCGTTTCAATGTACCAATTACTCCCTTTAAAATACTTTCTACACCTTTTTTCTTCTTATAGAACCAAACACTCGGGTGATCATAATTAATTGACCATCGATGCGTCTTAAGTGTCGCAAAATCTTAAAACCGATATCTATGTGAATTCAATAAGACAAACTTTGGTTTAGCTCAAATTTTTCATTAAAATATGATACAGTGAGTATAGATACGGATG
Source organism: Agrotis exclamationis (assembly GCA_950005045.1). Lineage (NCBI taxonomy): Eukaryota > Metazoa > Arthropoda > Insecta > Lepidoptera > Noctuidae > Agrotis > Agrotis exclamationis. Next base: position 2,721,892 of record OX465433.1, on the reverse strand, counting down.
GAGTGTCATTCACTAGGTCACAAGAAACCGGGAAATTTGTAACGTCTAGCTTCGACTTTGATGTTCAACGTTGTTGCGACCCAAAAAAAAATTATTATTATTTTAGCCTACTAACTCCATCTATCTCAGATGGTGTACAGTCTCTAAGTAGATCCTGAACCTTTTATTAGAAAAAAATAATTCAGATAATATTTAAAAAAATCTCAAAAACATACAAAACAGTTCAACGGTTTCTCTAATGCTAAACTTTGATATCGATAAACTTCATATTCCATTCCACGCGTTCTATTTCGAGTGACAAAGTAAGAAGCCACCATGATGATTCCATGACCCACAATGCAGCCATCAAATATGCGAGTCCTAAAGTTCAATTGCCTCAATTAGGTGCAGTTGCACGCCAGACAAAGAAAGCGCATATTATAAATTCATACGCACACGAGGGGTGCCGCGATCAAACGTCGATATTTAGCTCTACTAGGTATACGATACTGGTAAAACCATGGACGTAGTACTTACGAGGTAAGGGAGGCAAAAAGGAGAAGTTCCCCTCTCACCCCTCCGCAGATATCGACGGGTTCCGCAGATATTGGTTTGTCGATATCTAGATATATCAACATGGGCGCAATTCTAGCGGTGTGAGGGAGAGAAGAGATTAAACTCTAGCGGCGTTACTTCCCATCATCGTCCCAAAATTTAATGAAATAAAAACCTTTCCACAAAGAAAAAACGTTCTGCACAAAACAAAATTTTCTGCGTCCTGTACTGATTTCCCTTCATCATGTTGGTAAGAAAATAAAAACAGAAAATTGAAATATTGATCTGAGAATCGAATTCAAGGTCGTACACGCAGTTACGGATTACTAAAAGTATACGCAGCGGGCGTACAGCGCACTGCGCGTACAGTACAACAATGCTTTCAGGATACTGTTGGGGTTGCCGAGGTTTTGTAGTGCTTCAGCTATGTTTGCTGAAGCACGAATTGATGATTTTTACGCAATCATAAGAAAGCGGAGCGCTTCATTATTAAATCGCCTACGAAGCAGCCCCAACGGTCTCCTGAGAGTGTTGTCCGAGCGGTGGGATTTGCCCCTTATACAGCGGTGGATGCAGCTTCATGCTAGCGCCTCTCCTCGTGTTATTTGACATTGCAATGTAATTTTAATTTTAGTTTTTTGAATTTAATAATTTATTTAATGTTTGATTTTAATTTTTATTTTGAATTTAATTTTGATTTGATTTTAATTTTGATTTTAATTTTGATTTTAATTTGGATTGTGATTTTAATTTTCATTTTAATCTCAATTATGATTGTGAAATTTAATTTTAATTTAATGTTGTTTAATTTATTGTGATGAAATTACTTGTGTTTAACTTTATTGTCTCTTTGTTTTTAATTAATTTTCATGTGATTGTAAAAAATATGGACTGTGTCTGAATTAAATAAATAATAATAATAATAATAATAAAATATTTAAAAATGTATTAATATGAGTATTCAAATGAATAAACGAAATAATAATAATAAATAAGAATCAATCCATGAATTGAAAATCAAACATTGAACTTCATATTACTTGGAAAATTCATCTGCACAAAGTTACACCAAATACACCCCACAGCTTTTCTATGCGCCCACTGTCGAAGTCACAGAGAACAAGCGGGGGAGTCCGCCATTTTCTTTTCCTGTGAGCTTCGTCCGCCATTTTGATTTGAAATATTAGCTAGCTCTCCTAGACCAATTCAATCCGGCCATCTTGTTTTTTCAGCCATTATCATGTCATGGGAACCCATTGTCTCCCAAACTGGGAAAAAAAAATCTGAAAAATAAAAATACCAGAAGCTAAGTACTTACTGTTAACACTAGTCAAACTCTTCTTCTTGCTTGTCTTCTCTCTTTTCTTCAGGGACAGCCCAACGGTGGAGAAGCTGGCCGAAGCAGTATCTTCTGGCGGAAACTGTGGCAGCCGCATGAAGATCAACTGCGTCATATCCCGGAGACATTGTTCTGCGTTCCGTCTTAGCAACTCTAAAATGGAGAATGGAGTTCAATAAGTTCTCGCGAAAACACGTCCGCTCCGCCCGGCGCCCGAATTGGTTGTGAGGAGTTTCTGTCTGGGCGTCGACGGCAAATAAGAATAGCTGCGCACGAATCTGCGCGGAATGGCGAAAGATTGTCCGAAGCCGTAGGTACGGATCAATTGGACCGTCTGTCTGCGTTCCCTGGCGTAGCCCAGCAACGCCCCCTGTTGCCAGTCTAAAAATACGAACAAAGGAAATTTCGGTCGCTTGGAGGGTAGGTTTTCGCAGCCCACGCCATATATTCTCAGCTCATTTGTCTATTTAAAAAAAATATAATAATTTTCCCAGTTAACGTCTCTTTTGGAAAAATAATTAACCCCTTTTAGGAAAATTACAGCCATCACCATCGTCATCAGTTATAATTGTATTATTATTATTTTATGTTAACTGATGATCGATTTACCAAAAGTACTCAAAACCGAACTTAGAACTCTAATACTCTATAAAAAATTGTCCATGTTAAGTATCTAAATTTATTAATCATTCTGGAAAGATTCTGATACGGGCCGATACATTTTGGCAAACCCGTGCTCAACTTTAAACAAAATGGACGCTGCACCTCATAGTATCAACTCATCGGTAAGATAAAGGAACCCGAAAAAATACCAGATATTACTACCAAAAGCTCACCTGAATTACAAAAGCGATAATCGGCTTATTACACCAGCCCAAAATCTCTAATACGCGATAAAAGCAAATAAATCAAAGAGATATTTTATCACTGTGCGCGACTGTACAGTCACGAGCTATAACATGTATACACTTAACAAAATTCAAACGCAATTTACTCGTAAAATACTGGTTTCCACTTTGAAATAAGACCTATTTCGTAATAGTATGGCTTCCAAAATTTAAGTCTAAAGAAAAGGCAAAAGTTTAATCAATATGGTAGCAGAACATCGCTTTTGAATATTGCTTAGTGTATACATACTATTGCTCGTGACGTGACTGTACAAGTGTAGAGCACGGACGAAGGCTCTCAGTACACTGAGGTACTAAAAGAACTACCCCCGCCCCGTAACAACGGTCATTGCCCGTCTGGACCAATCCTATACCTACTATAAACCTAGTACATGTAGTTATGCCTAAATTCTTGCAGCAGATATTGATTTACGAGCAGTCAAGAGCCAAATGCATTGATGATAGATAGAGAGCGCAACAGGCTTTATCGAGAGTACTGGCGAGTACAGGGGGCGTTGGCAAAGCTCCCGATGTTCGACAAAGTTTTTCACCCTGGAGTTCGTCAAAATTCGTATGAGTTCGGGTGTATTCGGTAAATGCAACTATTATGTGCATTCGGAATAGCGTTTGCTCTATCTGTCTCGTTCTTTCACCCCTTTCGTGGATAATTGAAACTGTTTTCAATTATTGCACCGGCTCTCTCATTTAATACTGGGTTTACGTATGTATTTTTTGGAATGATCGATGATATTGTTCACGAGTAATTGCCGTCAGTTGAGAGTCCGTTGAGAGCAGTGGTAGCCCAGTGGTATCGGCCTCGACTTACGGTCGTGGGTTCGAATCCCGTCAGGCGCAAGTAATGCGTTACTTTATGTAATTTATTTCAACACCACTGCTCTCAAAACGGTGAAGGAAAACATCGTGAGGAAACCGGCATGTCCTAGAACCAAAAATTAGAAGACATGTGACATCTACCAACCCGCACTGGGCCCGCGTGGTAGATTACGGCCCACTCCCTCTCACAGAGAGAAGGCCTGTGTCCCAACAGTGGGAACATTTATAGGCTGATGATGAATTGCCGTCAATTTACATCTACATTTTGACGAAAAATATAAGTCGCGAACAAATCTATGTTCGATGCTAATATTTTAAAGCTGAAGATATTGTTTGGCTGAACACGCTAATCTCAGGAACTACTGGTTCGAATTGAAAAATTATCCATTTATCGAGGAAGCCGAGCAACTGGTGAAATAGCGAGGCACAGCTAGTTATACAATATGGAGTCCTTCAAAACAAATATTCGATCAAAAACACGTAAATTAATCAGCAACTCAAGAGACATCAAAATCATATTACGATCTTGTTTGTAAATTAGAATTTAATCGATCCAGTAGCACATACATAATAATATTACATTAATATAAAAAAACAAAAAATGAAATCACCACACTCGACTCAATATAGCCGAACTGCCCTACTGCTCTCCAAATGGTAAAGGAAAACATCTTTTGGAAATCTGACCGATATGCACAACAACAATATATTCCACAACTGCTGCGTCTAATTTATAAAACATCGGGTTTTTCCAATAGTTTTCACGGAGTGAAAATATTCCTCAGAGCATATTTTCCGAAAATATTTACAGTCTTATCTGTCACTCCCTTTACGCACGGCAACCGGTATTCCTACCGTTCGCGAACGGATACAGTGAGTTTTGTATGTCGGAAACAGAGTCGTGACGTGAGTGACATGACAATAGTAGTGGTGTCGAACGCAAAAGAACGAACAAGAAATATGGTAGACCGCTTTGTCTGCTCATAAATATCTACCCGCAATAACTTCAGTTCATCCGTGATCATGGCGCTTGCAATAGTGACGAAATATGAGACAATAAAAAAAAATGAAAAAAAAAAACATAGCATGAAGATGATGACACAGTTTAAATTACTACCAACCAACGTATGAGCGTATACTCGTATTATTACGTACCTGTGAGTCTTGTTTCAAAACATATGCGGAAACAGCTGAGCATAATTTCACAGACGCTCTCGTCAGTCAACATGGCGCCTTCCGGGCTTAACATTAATGTCCGAAGGACCTGAAACAAATATATTCTTACAACATGTCTAAATTGGTAACATCTCAGAAGAATTTCAACCGTGGTGACCATGGCGCTTGCAACAGTGCCGAAATATCGGAAACTCAAAACAAATAATAAACATGGTAAATATCCCGTTTTAAATCTAAACAATAGATCTCGTCAATAAGTTCGGGCGAAGATAAAAATGCTTAGTATTTATTAACAGTACGTTAAAGACACCCCTCCCCCACCCCCTTATGATTTCATCTAAATGTTGTCTGAAAGACTTTAGAAATAAGAGCGCCGTTTTATTTTCAGAAATATCGATATTATAAAAAGGCTTTTGTCAATGATGGTCGTACAATATTATGTAGTACTAGCTTCCGCCCGCGACTCCGTCCGCGCGGATGTCGGTCTTCGCGTGGATGGTTTATTTCTCCATTTTTAGAGTTACTCACTCTGACAATGACATCTTATAAATATCTATTGGACCCAAATACGGCTAAGCCTATAATAATTAAGGAGATTCCTCTATTGAGCTACTGCTGTTGAGCTCGCGTTCTGTAGTAAGTATTTTTTTCATAGTAATTCCGACCTTGTATTTACAAATAACTGATCGGAACAGTAATCAAAAAGGTCGCGCTGAAAAGCACGGTTTAAAATGACACGCATACAATATTAATTCCACGGACGACCGCTCGCCACACTGGATACGTCCGCTCGCATCAAAATTCAGAATTTATATACATCGCGCGGCGCGGAACGCGGCTTCTTATATAGGAGTCGGGGAGGCGTGGCCCGCGTGTGCCGCAAACGGTTCAAGCCAAATCCGACTTTCGGCGCTACAGGTTACGGCGCTGAATCCACTGCGGGTAATGCAACGTTGTTCGCGGTTCTACAGAACAACGTCTATGAATAAAACTGAAAAATAAGATTTTTTTTCTACGTATTTTTCCAGGATAAAAAGTATCCTATTTTATGCCCAGGATAATAAGGTATAATTATACCAAGTTTCATCGAAATCGAACCGTTACTTTTCACGTGATGCCTGCACATACAGACAGACAGACAAAAATTTTTTTAATCACATATTTGGGTTTGGTATCGATCCAGCAACACCCCCCGCTATTTATTTTTTCAATATTTTCAATGTACAGAATTGACCCTTCTACAGATTTATTATATGTATAGATAGATAATTTTATTTTAGCTAACTACCTATTTCGTAGAATAATATGTACGAGATATTTAAAATACAATAATACTCCTTCAATAGACTAACTTAACGCATTTCTTGCGTTTAAAAGCCTTGATTTTGAAAAAAAAAACAAAACGGCGGATGGCACCTGGTACACTCCTCATACAAAAATGTTCAAACCCCTTTGAAGCTACAATAGTGACGCGGAACAAGCAGAAGTTAATAATTTCGCGTACGAAACGCGTGAAGGAAAAGCGACGGCGATAAGAATTTTGGGTAGTTTTATTGATTACTAGCTGTGCCCGCGACTTCGTTCGCGTGGATGTCGGAACTTAACAATGTATTTTTTTAGTGCTTCTTTATTAACGACATTAGCTGTGAATCATCATTCTGGAGCATACATAAATATGAACGTAAATCATCAAATGAGTCCTCCCACCCAGGGCAGGGTAAGAGGGACTGTCAGACTTGTAGATACTGATTAAAATCTACGGTGTCCTATAAATCCTATAATAGGCCTTTACGTTCCGGGGTCAAGGTAATCCGATAGTTCCGCGACCCCGGCAGGCTTTGGCCTTCTAAAGGGGGGCCGTCATTGTGATGACACATTGAGGCGCGTGTTGAACACAACGCGCCGTTGACCCAGGCATACTCGCCGCCCGCATGCTCGTGCAAGAGAAAAATCTACGTTTAAACGCCTCTGGGACCTGAGTAGTATGGGCGGACTCCGGAGCCTGCCCGTTCCTGCCTTTATACCGGCGCTGGCAGCCCCAGGACGTAAGCAGACATGGGCGAAAGTCATTCTTTCAAGGAAACAGGTCGTACCTATGCGTGACCCATCGTATCCCATCGTATCCTATCGTATTCCATCGTATCCCATCGTGTCCCATCGTATCCCATCGTATCCCATCGTGTCCCATCGTGCCCCATCGTATCCCATCGTATCCCATCGTATCCCATCATATCCCATCGTATCCCATCGTATCCCATCGTATCCCATCGTATCCCATCGTATCCTATCGTATCCCATCATATCCCATCGTATCCCATCGTATCCCATCCTATGATTCCTTTAAATCGCTTTAATTAATTTACATTTTTTGTTTGTAAGGTGTAAACTGATTACGATGAAATAAAAAACATAATGTTACTTCAATTTAACACCTCTATTCCAGGTTTTTTTTTAACGCCATCTACCGTGTTATCGTTGGTTTAGATGAATTATTTGAATATGTAGTTTTTCTATTCGAAGCTAGATCGCGCTACTGAACTGCGCGTCTCGGTGTGAACTGACCGTAATATTTTACTTCGGGATCACTTTAAATTCAAATATCTTTTGATAGACTGAACCGATTGCAATGAAACAAAAACTAAATGTTACTTCAATTTACGCTTAATCGTTGTGTATAAAAGTTATCGATATTGATTTCGTACATTTTACGTGATGCCCGAATAACCAAACATACAAACAGATAAACAGACAAACAGACAAAAATTCTAAAAATGCTGGAAATGGATTCTATTGGTTGTCCTTTAACACCCTGGCTATATTTTTTAATTTATTTTTTAATGTACAAAAACTTCTTTTCTACAGTTTTATTATATGTATAGATTTTACTGATTACAATTCCTTAGTTTTTTTATGATACAGTTGATAAAAACAAAGATGTAATTTTAATAGCTACTACATGGTATAAAGGGTTTTTGACATTCTCGTTCAAAAGAAAAGTAGCTGCATGTTTATTTACTGGTAGTGAGTGACATTGCTTCCTTAACAGAGAATCCGCTAATTGGCGCCCAACTGGGATTCAAACAGCTTTAAGTGGAAGACCATACATGTTTTTCCTCTTAGTACCCACATAAATAATGTATGTATATTCTTATCATATTCAATACACAGAGTGAATTTTTCAACTGGGCGTGGATGGCTATTTCCGAAACTATGAGGAATTTCGAAAAACGTTGAAAAGAGTCTCGAGACCGATTTTGACAAAAATTAAAACTGCATCATTGGATTTTAGAAAATTCAATAATCCTGGCCAGGAACCAAACCCGCTGATTATGGGAAAAAAATCACACCCTGTATTATTACACTATTCGATAGTGTTGTTATTAAGGATCAAATTCTGGGAAGGATTGTGGAATTTTCTAAAATAAGTAAATGCAGTTTTAGTTTTTGTCCAAATCGGCCCCGAGGCTCATTTCAACGTTTTTCGATATTCCTCATAGTTTCGGATATAGCCATCCAAGCCCAGTTGAAACATTCACCCAGTACTTTTTTTTGCGTGGTAAAATCATCAAATGAGTCCTCCCACCCAGGGCAGGGCGGGAGGGACTGTCAGACTTGTACTGACTAAAATCCACGGTGTCCTTCAATAGCCCTTTATGTTCCGGGGTCACGGTGATTAGATAAGTCCCGCGACCCCGGCAGGCTTTGGCCCTCTAGAGAGGGGCCCCCGTCATTATGCTGACGCTCTTTGAGGCGCGCGTGGAACACAACGCGCCGTCGACCCGGGCATGGTCCATGGTCGGGCTGCGAGTTGCCCTTTACTCGCCGCCCGCATGCCCGCGCCTACGGTGGCCGGAGATCGTCTTGCGACGTCCGTCGCCGTGGGCGCCAACCACCGCGGGTGGGGCGGAGGGAGGACATTGTCCTCTACCTCACGCGGCCCGCCTCCTCCTTCGCGAGCATTACTGCTTCGCAGAAGGAGGCGACCGCTTCCCACTCCGTCTCGCCCCGCAGCATGGCCGCAACCAATGCCGGGCGCGAGAGGTCTCCGCCTATCGCCGCCGTGAGGACACGTCGGTGCTCTGCCCAAGCGGGGCAGTCTTGCACCGTATGCTCTACTGTGTCCTCCGGGCGATCTTCGCAGTGGTGACACCCAGGCGTTTCCTCCTTTCTCCTTAGACACAGGTACCTCCCGAAACTTCCGTGTCCGGTGAGGACCTGCGTCATGCGGTAGGTCAGGACGCCGTGACTCCTATCCAGCCACTCCTCAAAGAGGGGTCTTACCGCCGCGATTGCGGCGTGCCCGGCCGTCGGTTGCGACAGTCGTCCCCTCCATCCTGCCCTGAGATCGCGCCGGAGCTCTTCCCGCCGCGCCTCGACTTCTCGAGGCAGCGGGGATACACCCCGGCGCTGCGCCTCCACGCGCCACTCATAGACGCGCTGGAGGGCAGTCGCCTCCAGATCCCAGGGCAGTAATCCGGCAAGCAGGTTGGCCGATTCGCCGGCGATCGTGCGGTATCCCCGGATCATCCGGATAGCCATGACCCTCTGGCATGCGACCAACTTTAGTGGTCGCGTCCGGATGCTCAGGGCCCACACGGGGGCCCGTAGAGGGCCATGGACCGCACGACACCGGCGTACAGCCTACGGCAGGAGGCGTTTGGCCCGCTGAGATTAGGATGTTCACCCTGTACTTGATACAAATTTATTAATAGGAAGTAACTAGCTTTCTTGTTTATGCAACAAAAACAGTTTCGGGGCGTCTGTTCTACGAAAAACCACGTTTTTACTTTGCAATGATAAATAAAAACATCAACACAATACTCGTGAGGACTACAAATATAAGAATGAAAGAGATATTTTTAGATGCATCACAATATCCACTGCGCAATAATGCTCATGGTGCGAAACGACAAACTACATTGAATAAATCTTTTACATAGTCTTTTTGAATTCCCGATTCTACTCTTTATTTACAAACTTATTTGATTTAAACGAGGTAAACGATAGAGTAGTGCAGCTGACTACATATTGGTCGGATACAGTCCTTCGACACTCAAAGAAGAAGACTGTATTTCTGGGCATTTAAAACGACTTTCGACAGTGAGTGACATGATACCAAAGCGCCGTCAAAATTGGTGGCAAATTTCATTAGGCCGGGACTCCACCAAAGCGGAGACGAGCGGAGATGTGTTTGAATAACCAATCAGATTTCCACCGAAGATAAGCGGAGAGAAGATGTGCATTTCTGATTGATTATTCAAACACATCTCTGCTCAACTCCGCTTTGGTGGAGTCCCGGCCTTAGTGGTAATGGGCCCGATTTAAAAAAAAAAAAGTACGCCGTGAGTTCGAACTTACTTGTAAAATCTTCATGAGGACCACTCCATCTGAAGAGTGGTCGGTGCCGACGAACCGTGCGTGGGTAACGGCATCAGCAATGTCTTCAACCGTCGCTGGCACGCTGGGATGTGTTGGATCTATGGTGAAAGGTAACAGATGATTTAAGACCCACAAGAAAACAAGATCTTACTAGTTATTATTAGTAATCCCAGGGAGTTGATGGATGGAAAGGAAGAGGAAGCCCAAAGAAAAGATGGATGGATTGTCTAAGGAATTATATGAGGAGTCAATGATGCTGTGACATCTGATAGGGCTGAATGGAAGAAGAAATTGTGTTGCGACGACCTCGAGTGAAATGGGATAAGGGCAGGAAGATAATTAATCACAGAAGGATTAAGCAGAGGTGTTTATGGGGTCACAGGACTGTCTAAGCAGGATATTGTGGAGAACTCAAAGAGCACACAAAGGCACAGGGTGGACTTTTACTCAGTAAGTCTGACAGTCCCTTCCACTCCATCCAGGGTGGTAGGGCTCTCAAAAAACACTGAAGGGTACTTAATACGACACTCCTGAGACACTCGTCCACGTCCCAACGGATGATATGCCGCAATAAATAAGAGGGAAGAGTTATGGGACAATAAATTACGAGAGTGACAGTTTAAGAGAGTGACAGTTGAAGAGAATGACAGTTTAAGAGAGTGACAGCTTCAGAGAGTGACACAAAAGAGTGACACAGAGGAGTGATGATTCCTTGAGAAAATTCTTATTAATATGAATATTCAAAAATTTAAAACTCAATATAGATCCAAAAGGAAAGAGGTTGAAGCAACAGAGATGGAATACCCACTCTTTTACACTCCTAATTCGCCAGTTATGTTGTAAGTTCCAAGTAATAAGGGGTGAGCCTATAGCTACACCACCAAAGTACAAATCTAGATTCTGTGGCTGCCACTGAGGATTTCCTGATGGAAAAACCCAAGAAAGATTGCTAGACCTGGGATATGAATCTGGACGACTTACTCAGCAGTCGCAATTACGGCCACTTGAGTAACGCGGCAGTCAGTCTAGTTACAAAAGTTTGCAAGAGATAGGTTTCGAACTATCAGAGTTCCATTCATTCAAATTGGTTCAAAACAGTTGGATCAATTTAAATGAATGGCACAGTGATAGTTCAAAACCTGGATTAACATTTATGGATATTTTTTAATTTTTTTTTCATGAAAATGACAAGAAAAATAGTATTTTTAGTCAAAAACTAACTTTAAAGGTTATATTATGTAGTTTGTTCTCACTCAAGTTTTGCTGGCAGGATGTTTAATTGATAATGAAAAGATATAAAAAGAAAAAAAATACCACACCATTATTTTTATTGTCAGAGAATCAATTTTACTGGCTTTGCATAAAAATCTTCTATTCTCAATAAATCTAGCCTGATTAAATGTGCATTTTGAAAATATTCCCAATAAAAGATCATAACTATTAAGGTGGCCATTTTGAAACGTGAAAATGGTGTACACAAGAATGGATGAAATCCACGATTATCTGAAAGTTTACACCATCAAAGAGGAAATCAGAATTATGACAAAAGCTTACAGAGAGAGAATAACAAATCACGAAAACTGACTTGCTCAGGCCCTAAGTAAATCGCTGCCAACAAGACGTCTTAAAAGACTGCACACTTGGGATAATATACTCTGAGTAAAGCAATATTCAAAGGCAGCCTAACAATGGGAGGGCAAGCCTAACATGCCAAACACTCTTTAAAACAACTGCTTATAGTTCAAGAACTGATCGCATGTTTGCAAATAAATATTAAAAAAAAAAAAAACTTAAGGTGGCAATTAGTTGCTGAGTAGTTGGTAAAGCGGCCTAGTCACCATTTAATCATGCACATCTCTAATCCTAACCAAAGTACGAGTATACTGAGCCATTCCGTGGAAAGGTCTCTCGCTTATTGTAATCCTTATTACGTACTTACAGTTATCTCAAGTAATAAAATTAGTAGCAACCTCATGTGCTTAACATGGTACCACATAACTTACAATGTGCATTCACAAAATTTTAATTATCAGTTAGGACGTATCAGTATCAGTAAAATGGATTTTTTTGTAGTGTTAACTTACGCCTCTAATTAATATTCTATCTCAATCCAAATTCTGATTCATTTTTTGACAGCTGTTTTGATTGGACTTCTTTACAGACAAAAATTGTGATCAAGATTCAGACTGAGATAGATTATTGATTTTCAGTGATAGTAGTTTGATTCTTATTATCAAATTAAATACAGCGATTTTGTCATTAGTTTATGAAATCATTTTTATGTAACAGTTCAAATCTTGTGGAATTGATTAATGAAACAAGGGTTTCGGTATTTAAATAACAATGAATTGTTTTGATATGGTTTGATTCAAAGCACATGATAAGTATTGTAGTTTAGTTTAGTTTTGTTAAATATTGTAGTTTAAATTGACTACTAAATGTTATTATTATCTACAAGTTATAAGAAAAATGTGAAAGAATTAAAAGGAAAGCATTGGTATAGCAAAAATATCAATAAACTTGGAAATGGGACTTAAATTTTACTTATTCCTAATCGGATTTTGATCTAGATTCTACCTAACATAATTGTATCAAAAACAAGTATCATTACTAACCAATAAGACCGTATGATAAAAACTTGTGTATGGCCGAAAGAGCTAGACTTGTGACAGGACCAGTGGTCTCCTTGCTCCTTATCACTTCCAGGAATGGGCTCAGGTATGTTGCAGGGTCCAGGAGCCGCAAATCATCCACTTGGTTCAAGATAGTCTTGAGATCTTGAAAGGTTCTCATCAGGACATCATACTCTTCGTTTGGGAAAGAGTGTGAGCCCCACCGCGTACTCCGTCGCATGGCAGTGACGAGCATTGCCATCTCGCCCTGTACCACGAAGATTCCATTCCCAGGTAGTGACATTTTTGCTACTTTTTGAACACCAAAAACTGATCACCAACAACAACTTCTTCCACTTTATTTATTTGAGCAATTACCGACAAACCACATATTTACATCACATGGCGTGCAGTGCCACGCTTCAAAATAATTAATTTTATAACAATATTCGTAAATTCCGACGTAAATTTTACAAAAAATCAATGAAAATTCACAATTTGATTAGCAGATTCCATCACGATCATGTTGACGTTTCAAAATTTTAGTGTAACAGACAGCCGCTAGATGACGTTGTAAGTCTAGAGGTGAGCAAAAACATTCTAACTCGATGACAGCTGTTAAATCTGATTCCAATTAGTCGATTTTGCGAAGCTTTTCACAATGAATCACTAGACATTTCGTGGAAAGGGGTTTTTTTTCTAGTTCATTTTTTTTTTTGTCAGTTTGGTAACATTGTTGGGAAAGATGGTTGACGGTGGTACAGTTTTCTGACAAAATTTTAGAAAACTTAATCTTTTTTTCATTCTCGTCGTTCTAAACATAGTTATTTACCGTCGTATGTAACTGTAAGTAGGCGATAATTTTATTTGTAGTTCTTTGGCATGTTTGTAAATTTCCTGGGACCAATACGCGATGAATGTGCGTTGTCACGCGTGCAATGGCTATCGACACAGATTTGACATTTTATTCTTTTTGTGTTAGTGCGGTTATTCTTACCACATGTATCTTGTTACGTATTGCAGGCGGTTACATTGAGACGTGACAATGGTTAAGAAAAAGAGACAGAGCGATCCTGGTGAGAACGGCGATGAATCTACGGAGTCTTGCGACGAGAACGTCAAGTCCGCATGTCCTCACGTAGCCAAAGCTGTGGACCTGACCCAGCTGAAGAAGGCGCTGAAGACGGGTGGCTTTCAGAAGGAGTGCTCAGAGTGCAAGAAGTCTTCCAAGAACGAGGTCTCTGACCCCGACTATGAGGAAGACCTTTCATTGTGGATGTGCTTGCGCTGTGGGACGCAGCTCTGTGGACGGACTCGCAATAAGCACGCTCTGAACCACTTCAAAACCCCTCGCTCTGACTGCCATGCTCTCACAGCCAACACAACAACATGGGAGATCTACTGCTACAACTGCAACAATGAAGTTACCGCTTCAAGTGCTAAGAAGCTCCATGAGTGCGTAGAATATCTTAAGAAACAAGCAGTTGGTGGTGGGAATGCCAAATCACTCCCTCCAATAGAACTGCCTTATAATCAGGACTCCAAAACGGACATACCAACTATAGAAACTATTATTAGAATTGACCCACTATCAAAAGGAAAAGACAAAGCTATGTACAGTCTACCGAGGGTTAGAGGGCTCACAAATCTAGGGAATACATGCTTTTTCAATTCAGTCATGCAATGTTTAGTGCAGACACCATATTTATTGCAAGTTCTCCAAGAGATGGCTAATCCTGGTGAGAGGTTTACGCTGCCTGGTGGAAAGTTGAAGCTTAAACTCGATGGTGATGATGGAAAGGAGGTGGAATTACCGCCTATCACAGGACAGCTAGCTGAATGGGGCTCCCTGACTCGCACATTGTCAGAAACTTTGAGTGAATTGCAAGCAGGTATGTTGTTATTGATTTATGACTAGACTATTTCCCTTCTGAAACCTTGACATCCATTCAGTGAAATAAAACCTTGTTTTTATTGCCATATACCCTCATTGTGTGGAATAGGAATGTTTAGTTTAGAATTTTTGCTATTGCATTTATTTATCTTTCATCTTTTGTTTTCATTGCATCTTAACACAATTTTTCATTTAATATACATTTTTATTGCCATTCTCAATCATAACAATGACATTTAGGTATTGTATTTCATCTTCATGTGAGAAAATATTATTTAAACAAATATTTCAATAATCTATTATTTAAATATTTGTAATTTCTGGTTTATCTGTTTTAATTGAAAGACAACAGATAAACCAGTAAATTTGTGTAAATAACATCAAATTAAAAATTGAGCAGTTTTCGTATTGAATTAATTCAAGGTTGCACATTGTTGATGTAAGAAACTGCGGTTATTATGACTGCAATCATTGCCCAACGTTCATGATTGTTTCTTTTATTCAGTAGAGCTATCATAGACATTGATGCATTTCTTTTTCATACACCATTATGTTAGTCAGACATCTTATTATCACTACACATATTTTCTGATTAATATTCTGTCCTATTTTCATATTAGAATCTCACTGGAAACATTATAAGGCTACTTTTTGTTCAAATTAGGGACCCAATCTTATAGGCAATCAAATACATTTTTTTTTATTTATCCTGAGATTTACAGTAAACATTTTTTTAAATACGGTAATTGTCTCTCTAATTGCCCTATCAATTAATTACCAACAATTTAATGAGTTCCTTTGTCCTTAATAAACGCGAGTATGTGTCATACTGTTGTAAACAACAACTTTGTTTGATTGCAGAGCATAACAAAGATTTATTTATGTTTCCGTATTGCACAAAATGTTTATCTTTTGTCCCTCTCTTGCTTCACTACTGTTATTACTCAGTTTTTTTTTATTGCAAAATTGAATATTTATGCTCAGTTACACAGCAATGCATGTAGCTACTAATCAGATTAAAAACATGTGAGTTTCTATCAACTTTAACAAGATGATAAAGACAGAATCTGATTTGTTTATGAATATTTCGCAGAAGAAATGCTTTTAAGTGATTTTCCATAAGTTTATTTTAGCAGAATTTGTTTATTTAGTTTACCAGGCAAGTCCTCATGTTCTTCAACCTTTACCTACCTAGTATCTAGCGTAGGTCTCTTCTAAAATCTTCCTATGTCGATTTTGTGTCATTATTATCTCTGCTGGACACCATAAGGCATAATATTAAAACATATTATATTTTATAAATAAATAAAAAATGTTTATAATTCACTTGAACTGTTCTGGCAAGTATGAATCTATCTTTTTTTTTAATTTTTATGTGATTGGCTAATGTTTTACTGCTATCTCGCCTGTTAATAAGCTAAGATGGTTGACGGTGAAGCATGCTTGCCTAGAAATAACTATTCATTCTTGAATACTTATCTTCTTTTACAGTGACAAACAAGCTATAAAAACCTAATATAAACTAAACATGCCTATATGACGTTGTCAACATGTCTCTAAGTACAATTTGGAGCCAACCCACATCATAGGTTACCTATATTTAGATTGTGACCTGATTTCACGCTTCCACTGTCTATAACTCTATACTATCGGTCTGGACATGTTTTAAAAATATCATGAAACATCTTTTACATGAAATTTTATGTTGGGCACTACAGGCATTATGTAGAAGTTTTTTTAGTATTTTATTATTTATCAACATTGTACAAAAGTCAACATAGAGACTCATTTTTTTTGGTTGAAAATTATTGAATAAGTCCTGGTCTGAACAGTGGGGAGGGTCGGATAAGAATTGACTAAAATTACCCTGTTCTTTTGCATCCCAAAACTGCTGTACCCAGTTTACAAAGTCCTGCGAAAGATATCCTTTAAGTTGTAATAAAGCTTTTCCCATTTTATTCCTTTAGCTGCTGTTTCAATTCTGTTAAAGGTAATATAATTACAGAGGGTAAATTTAAAGCAAACAATGTTATTTTTGTATCCATTCTACTGTTTAGATTGAGAAATTTCTGAAATGAAATAACATATCACCATCTAATGTATGACTTCAGGGAAACATCTTCAAAAAATACCTACCATAACATAATGCGGTACAAATTAGTAGGAACATAGGTGGAAAAAAAAAACATTTTATCTATTATTAGGAAGTGTGGTTTCGTCAATTATTTTGAAAGTCACTGAAGTCACGACCACCGACAATTTTCTTATCTATGATAGGTATATATTATATTCCGAAATAGATAACAAATAAATATTACGTACTCCTACATTTCTTATCATTGACATTGGATCAACAACCTTAAACTTATGCAATAAAATTATCTTACTTTGGGGGTTTGATTCTCGCGTTGAGAATGATTTGTTAATGATTTACATTTTTGTTTTAAATTAGATTATTGTCTAATTTCTGAATTAACCAGAAAAATATAAGTACAGAAATATGGTCGCGAGACTATCTTTAAAGGGCACCGTGGCCCTGGAACACAAAAGGCACGCAAAATGTTTAGTCAGTAAGAGTCTGACGGTCCCTTCCGCCCCAATTGTAGCGAGAGGACTCATTTGATGATTTTACCAAACAATAACATTATTAGCTTTGTCAATTGCTAGTCTAAAATAAAACCGGCCAAGTGCGAGTTGGACTCGCCCATGAAGGGTTCCGTAGCAGCAAGCATAGATTAGAGATATAATTATATTGAGATTAGTTAGTAATATACACAAACAATAAAAATAACTTTGTTTTTCATAGTATTTGTATGAATGGCAAAGTTATATTTGCGGTTTTTGAAAATGTACTATATCTCAAAAACTGCTAACTGTATCTCATCCAAACCAATTTTCGTTGGTAGTTTTGGTTGAGGTCTACATTATATATTTTTTTTAGTTTTATCATTCTCTTATTTTAGAAGTTACGGGGGGGGGGGACACACTTTTTACCACTTTGGAAGTGTCTCTCGCGCAAACTGTTCAGTTTAGAAAAAAATGATGTTAGTAACCTCAATATCATTTTTTTAAAGACCTATTCATAGATACCCCACACGTATGGGTTTGGTGAAAAAATTTTTTTTGAGTTTCAATTCTAAGTATGGGGGGCACCCCCAAAATTTGTTTTGTTTTGATTTTTGTGTGAAAATCCTAATGCGGTTCACATAATACATCTTTCTACCAAGTTTCAACAGGATAGCTCTTATACTTTCGACAAAAAGTGGCTGTGACATACACGGACAGACAGACAGACAGACATGACGAATCTGTAAGGGTTCCGTTTTTGCCATTTGGCTACGGAACCCTAAAAAGAACCAAGTTCTCTTTAAGTAGGTACAAGACAAGACTCTAGCTAGTCTATAGGAGGAGCTCGTGCCTAAATAATTACAGCCGCACATGCTGATCTTCCGGGTTAAGCCGCGCTTGTCGAGGTTGGTCTGTGGATGGGTGACCATCTGTCATAGCGAATTTCCTCCATGCCTTGAAAGCACGTCAAGCAATGGTCCGGGTTGTCATTTGTAGATCTTTGACTGTCGTTACTGTTAGTCATCTCTAAAGTATAACAACCAGTCTCACCATGGGGTATCGTATTACCCAGTTACTGGGTTGTGGTGGTCTGATAGGCAGTCATCATCATCATCAGCCTTTTAAATGTTCCCACTGCTGGGACGCAGGCCTCCTCTCTCTGAGAGGGAGCAGGCCATAATCTACCACGCGGGCCCAGTGCGGATTGGTAGATGTCACATGTCTTCGAATTTTTGGTTCTAGAACATGCCGGTTTCCTCACGATGTTTTCCTTCACCGTTTTGAGAGCAGTGGTGTTGAAATAAATTACACAAAGTAATGCGCTTGACTGGGTTCGAATCCACGACCACAACTCGTAAGTCGAGGCCGATACCACTGGGCCACCACTGCGCATTACGAGTGCGATTTCCGCTCAAAGCAAATGTTTTTGTGGTCTACGTCTATAAATTCTACAAGGTCTTTAAAACTCCATTGCAGCACAATCATATTATAAATTGAGATATATTTAACAGTAAAATGATCTAGTTCTTTTTATGGCGAAGCAATAAAATAGAATAGACGATTTTACGAATTTATAGGCCTGATACTTTTTATTTGCAATTCTATAAGTACAGTACTTTACCGATATGTTGTATGTATGTAAATTCGCCATGGCCAACAGACATTATGTACATTTGATATAAATAACTTATTCACATTGCGAGGGTACTTTTCCTTCAATCCATTCTAAACAATGATTTTTGTTTTATGTGTTTATTTTTACCTGTTTTTTCCCACTGCTGGGCAAAGGTCTCCCCCATAACCTTCCACTCTTCCCTTTGTGCGACTTCCTTCATGTACTTAATTTATTTGTATTTTGTATGTCTCCTCGTATTTGTATTGCATTTTTATTTAAAACGTATCCTGGGTCAGTTATACCCGAAAGTTGGTTCATTCAATTGCCCATTACGTTCCAGGGACACAGTAGCCTGTTTAGGCAGTCTCGCGACCCCGGCAGGCGTTTGGCTCTGTACATGTTTTTGAGACCCCAGATCTCTAGATCTTTAATCCCGTACTTGGAGGGCGAATTCAAATCATCCAGTAAAAAAAATAATGGAAGAACTCCATTTTTAACTCCGTCCAGTAAAATGTTAATTTTTCCATTGATTTTCTGTTCAATCTCTTTAGCCATGCTAAGTTAATTAGGAATTTGTTTTGGTTGCTTCGACCTTATAAAACTAGACGAGACGTCACTAAAACCATTAGTTGACACGTTGAAAATTCATATTGCGGTTATCAGTTTCAACTCAGCGTATCGCAGTGCATTAGGGCTTTCCCAGGCTACATCACCCCAACCTTTGCCTATCGCGGCAACACTAGTCAACATACAAACTTCGGGGGGGTTTTACTCCACTATGTGACAATGTACATCCAAAGTTAAACATGATATAATTTTGTCTCATTATTAATTTTGTCTGTACGGAAGCAGAATTGTAAAATAAGAAGCCATTAAAAAGTTATGATTATGAGCTTTTAAAGATTCGATTTTATTGCTAATTTTAGCACAACTTTGGGCGTAAATTAGAAATTAGAGAAGCATCAAATTTCCAAAACGAAGTCGTACCGACACGGACAATTTATCGAAGAATTTAATAATTTTTATTTGAAATTGATTTATGCAGTGGTTTTTTCATAAAACCCCTTCTTCCAAAGGCCTTTTTTCGTAAAGTGTCACCTTAAGGTCGTCGGTCCATCTAGCTGGGGGGCGTCCCATACTACGCTTGCCGATATGCGGTCTCCGCTGGAGCTGTCTGCTACATTGGCGATTGGTCCTTTGACAAACATGGCTAACCCCTAACACTTCAGTTTGCTTACTCTGCAAGCTGTCTGTTACTCCGGTGTTTTTAGTTTTCATTCTTTTAAATCGGCACGTCAAAGCATGGACGCTTTCTGACGGGGCCCACCTTAGAGTGCTAAAGCTTGCCAGGGTCGAAGAACTGTCTTATCAAGTAACGTGACCCTAGAACGTAAAGGGCTATTGAAGGATCACCGTGGATATTAGTCAGTACAAGTCTGATAGTCCCTCTCATCCCGCAAAAAAAGTATGGATGTCTCCCAGCTAGATGGACCGACGACTAAAGAGGCCACCTCTACCTTCCATCCCAGTATTAGGTATGTTTCCGTGGGATTGTTGTCCACGTCCAATGACGTATTATATATAGACACGTCGGCGTAAAACGGCGAAAATACTAGAACTACTTATACGCGTGAAGAAAGAGAAAGAATATATGACTAAGCACGATGTGGCCAATTGGCTTCATTTCATGTTGTCATTTTTGAGTGCGGACAACGTTTCTATAGTTTACTAGCTTTTCCCAGCGGCTTCGCTCGCCCCCACCCCCCCCCACCCCCTTTATAACCTATATCACTCAGGACCAAAGCAGTAGTTTTTGAGCCTATTCATTACAAAGTTTTCCTCTTTATAATAATATTATCTATAGTTTATAGGTATACCCCACGGAAAGATAAATTCGGTGTAAAAAGTATCCTGTGATATTCCAGGTTATAAACTATCTGTACCTTTCATCCAAATCGGTCAATAGTTTTTGCTTGAAAGAGTAACAAAAATCTAAACATCCATCCTCGGAAACTTTCACATTCATAACATGAGTAAGATAGTACGAAGTAAGATTTACACGCGGGCGAAGCCCCTGTTAACAGTTAGTTCAAAATATACACAGATTTCTAGTCTAACCACTTGCCAGACTTTTTTTATCGAATGGCAGCCATTAATGACAATAATCGTTATAATTTATGGCTAATCACGAATGTGGCTATTGTTTCTTGATGTTTATAACTTTTGCTTCAGTAGCACTTAATAGCTATGACAGTGAAAGTGATTGCATTAATACATATAGTAAAAAGTTTCCAACGAGGGTAGGTAGAAAACAATGCAAGGTCCTTTCATACATCGAGTATTGAAAGATAGAAGCAGTTTTCCGTCTCATCATTATATTCATGCTTTTATGCCATTTAATTTCGGTCGGGGCAACACGTTTTCTTTTTCCATTCTCCCCTATCAGACGGCATCATTTACTCGTTATTTTTAATGTCATTCCTCATGTACAGAATAGAATGGAAAAAGAAAAGAAAGGAATGACATTAAAAATAACGAGTAAATGATGCCGCCTGATAGATATCTATCTCTCTATCAATAAATATTCGTATTTCTTACTCTCTTATGTAGGGACCACAGTAACGGTAAAATATGTCGTTGATCTTCGCGTTAGTTGATTTTAAAATGTCCGAATATCCTTCCGTCATCGCAATAACATTAGCGGCTATTCCCGTTAGTGGCCCCAGCATTAATGCCATAAATGTCATCTGGCACAATTTTCCATCTGAATAATTTATTTCCTCCAGACTCTCTTCGAAGATATACGCAAAACCGCCATAATACTTTAATACTAATTGTGGCCTTTTTGTCACGGAGAAATGCTTAGCCAGGATTCTCCATAATTCTACCAACTAGGTAGGAAATACCCCAAAGCGTTTATCCACATTTTTCCGGGTACTAGGTGTCTAAGTATATATCCTAGTTATTATCCCCATTTTGTAAACACTACGAAACCCGCAATACGTTAATTGTAAACTTAATGTTATCGAGTATCTGTTTACATTGCATATCGTAACCCTGAGTTACGCGTTTCCTTACGATTGCATAAAATCTTCATAATCATACTACGTGTATAATTGTGCCCTCGCCTTGATCGAATGTTTTGCCAACAATAGAAGTTAAGGCTATTGTCAGGAAATTGAAATATTTCTAGAATTTTTGTTGTGTACAATGTCAAAAAAGTGGAATTTTCTTCCCTCAAATGTCAATTTATGTATTCGATACTGCAGCTTCTTCAATAATAATGTATATCTACCGACTTTGTGACAATTGTATACTGAAAGAGGCTTGTCTATAGTTTTGCAGCTGCTGTCTGTTAGATAACCTTGAAAAAACATTGCTAAGTACATTTTATCATTCAATGCATACACATTATGCACGCCCACGGTACGAGGCGTGACCTGTTCTACTTTAATTCGGCATTAGCGTGATCTAGCGGGTCGGTATTTTTGGAGGGTAGGTGGAGTCTTGAAACCAAGATATTTAACCGGATACGATTTTAGTCCATCTACACATGTTCTACCTAGCCTTTTTCCCAACTGTATTGACGTCGGCTTCCAGTCAAACCAGATACAGCTGAATATCAATAATTTACATGGAGCGACTGCTTATCGGACCTCCACAACCTAGTAACCGAGTAATACGACACCACACGACAGAGTAATTATCAGCCTTTTAGGAGCTTCTGACTAATAGTAAAGACTGTCAAAGATCTACAAATGACAGCCGGGACCAACGGCTTTACGTGCTTTCCAGGGCACGGAGGTAACTCGCTATGACAGATGGTCACCCATCCACAGACCAAGCTCGGCTTAATGTGGAAGATCGGCCTGTGCGACTGTAATTAATTAGCCACGAGCTCCTCAATTGCACGAGCAATTCAATTTGAGTACATCAACACGAAAATCAAAAGAAAATCGGAGGGTTGACGAAATCCTACCTTTTTCCCCCATACATACTTTAACAGTATTTCTACTGTTTTTCCAGGAGAAGGCGGTGTTTATACTCCTCGGAAGCTGTTGTCGGCGCTGGTGAACAAACTGCCGCAGTTTGGTGGTGGTGATCAACATGATGCACATGAGCTGCTCAGGCATCTGCTCGAAGCTGTCAGGTAAGATATGGTGACAAAATGTTAATGGATGGAGAGGAAGAGGAAAGCTAAAGAAAATATCTGATGAACAATGTGAAAAACAAAAAATATATGAATAATAGTATATTTTGCAACTAGTGAATAAAGAGCGGATTTAAAGCGAGGGCCATTATATGAATCACGAGCAAGCGAAGGATTTTAATGACTGAATCACGACCGTAGGGAGTGATTCATGATGATTGAATCACGAGCGGAGCGAGTGATTCAAATATTTAAATCCTGAGCGACGCGAGTGATTCAGGCCCTCGATTTAAATCCGTTTTATTCAAGAGTTGCAAACGATACTTTATACCATGACTACGAGAAAAAGAAAGATTTGAGCGATAATATAAACATGTAACGAAAAAAAAAAGTTTTTTTTTTTATTAATACTGCTCCACACACACGTGGGTGCGTTTCCAAACATCTAAATTCACAATACACAAACACCCACACCCGAAACAAATAATTGTAGATCATAGTACGAATATTTGCTCCGTGCGGGAATCGAACCCGCTTCACGTAACGAAGTAGTCCAATCGCTCAGTCAACAAATTAAAATTAAAATCGGAACAATGACTTAAATTAAGAGTGATATTTTCCTAATAACACGGGGGTCGACCGCATCAATGTGTTCTAAATTCAAACACCAAAACAGTGAGTAAAAGAGCTTTTTATTCACTGTTTTCAGTGAGTAAAAGTAACTTTTTAGAGTAGGAATGGTATAAACATATTTTTTTTTCTTTTTATATACTGTGACATCTGACAGGGCAGGATAGAAGCAGGGCTGATAAATTCGCTTAGCTTTAAATTTGGTTTTATTTTTTGGTGTAAAAATCATCATAATTATCTGTCCTCCCACCCTAGGTAGACAGGAAAGGACAAACATACTCTTACTGACCAAAAACTTGCCTTTATTTTCTAAATCTTTCCTACTTATAAATCGCATTTTTGATTATTTGACTAATATTCAACCTTAGCTCCCAGTAAACACGGCTTGAAATGATAACAAAATCAAACACAATCTCACATATCTATGCAAACATTTACCAACGCTACTAGCTACTACTATTGTCTCAACAAATACCACAATACTCCACACACTTCAAACAAAAATCCCTCTGTTCGCAGGTCAGAAGATCTTCGGCGATATCAGTCAGTGATACTGAGCAGTCTAGGCATGAACTCCAAGGTTGACCCCGCGAAGGTCGACGGCGAGGTCAAGCAAAAGGTCAAATTCTACGGTCAACAGGCCTCAGACACCATGCTTAGACCTGAACAGGTAATTAAGGTATAAAATAGGTCCGGGAGTACTTTTTTTATTGGAGAGATTTAACATTTTTGAATGGCGTTCTTTTGTCCATGGTATGGCTGTTTGAAGTTGAGTTTTGGGACTGTAAATCGTTGTGTTAGGACTTTAGTATTGCCATGCGTTGCTTGGTGTTTATTTAGGTAGCATGTGTGCAGTTTTATATTAATTTAGATAGCCTTTTTACGATCCGATCTTATCTGATACAGACAGGCGTACTTGCCTCATTTTAGATCGACAATAATTATGGTCTACAGAGGATTATAGTATAGATTGCCGGTTTGCTACCAGTTCCAATTTGACTATTTATCATGGATAGTTTTTTTTTGTTAAGCCTACACTGTCCCACTGCTGGGCAAAGGCCTCCACCAAGTCCTTACAAGTGTCCTTGTCCAGCGCCACTTCGAACCAGCCCTCACGGTATGAGTCCAGCTCGTCTCGCCACCTCTTTCTGGGCCGGCCTCGGCGGCGCTGTCCATCTCCAGGCACTCACTGTGTGGCGGCTTTCGCCACACAGTGGGCTTTCAGCTTTATAGATTATAAACTATCGAAAAATAATCACCTTTAAATTGTAACACGTCAATCTTATAACGCCTTTGCTTTGTTTCGGAAGTTAATTAGTGAGCTATCGTGCATGAATTCACTGCTAGGGGCACTAGTGTAGCGTGAGGTCCCCGAAATGTCAAATGTTTCCTTACTCTAGGAATTTCTCTTGTATCGTGGGTGCTTTTAAAAAGATATAAACTTACCTACATACACAAACACCCAGACTCGGAATAACTACTTGTAAGTCATACAATTATTTGTTCCGTACGGGGATCGAATCCGCGACTTCGCGACGCGCACTGCGCCAATTATAAATAAATATTGTCGAAAACTGAAGCAAGCTGAAGTGGTATTGGGCTGGTCATGTCTGCCGCAGAACCGTCGAAAGGTGGAGTAGGAAGGTTCTCGAATGGAGACCGCGTGTAAGTAAACGTAGGGTGGGACGACCCCCGGCAAGATGGACCGATGACTTGAAGAAGGTGGCTGGCAGTGACTGGATGAATCAAGCGGGAGATCGTGCGCTGTGGCGCTCCCTGGGAGAGGCCTATGTCCAGCAGTGGACTGCAATAGGCTGAAATGATGATGACGGGATCGCGCTGAATGCAAGCCTGATATGATGATGAGATAAGACAGTTTTATTCCCCGCGGAAAAACGATTACCTACCTTCAGTATAAATATTTCTTAGCAAGATGTCCGGCAAAACGATTTATAGTCCACCAAAGACTCAATTTGTAACAACCATTTAGTGCGATAATAATCCTTTTGGCGTGTCTTATTGTTTTTTTTTTTTGTTTGCACCCCTTTCCTAGAAAAAATAACTAATATTTACAGCCGTTTGATTTTTTAATGACTAGAAAGTTTTGTTAGACAAAATAGTAATTATGCTAATGATTATTGGACAATCAATTTCTTAAATTATTTCTCAAATAAAATGGTTAATCTAATGAGACAGTCTCGAGTCCAAGGAATGTCAAAATCCTGCATCGTGTTTCTAAAGATTAGAAAATATCGAAAACCCGACTAGGATTGTCGAGTAGAATGATTCTAGAATACTTCCTTTTTTAAGGAGTATCAAGGAGTTAACACCGTGATCTTCAAACCCCAAAAACTACTGAAACACCTTTTGGGGCTGGACATACGGAAAAGACGTAAGTCGCAGACGGGGCGCGTATATTTGTCTCCATAGCGTCCCTTTCATACAAAACTAGTGGCCCGTCGCAGCTTCGCACGGGTATATTAAAAACCGCTCGTCTGATTTTGTGGAAACTTCACATAAAGCATCTACTAAATAGTTCGAACAAAGCCTAAACATTTGGTTTGGATAGGTGAGCCCGTTCTTGAGTTATAACATTACAACGAAAAGTGGCATTGATTTTTATATATTAGATGTTTAGAAGCGTCGCGACGCAAAACATACAGAAGAGTCTGGTCGCGGGCGCAACACTTTTACGTCTGCTCCTGTCCGCGACGCGTCCTCGTCTTCATCTCTTCTGTCTGACCTGCGCTTTATACATAGGCATGTGAGTGATCCTCGCAACTCCCGTTTCCATTTAATCCTATGACCATCACCGTCTCTTCCAGGTCTTCCGTGGCTTCCTAGTATCAACCCTGGAATGTCAGGAGTGCCTCCATCAGTCGGACAGGGCGGAGTACTTCCTCGACCTGTCCCTTCCTGTCGCCGCAAGCCGTCCGCAGCCCCCTGCCGTCGTGCGGAGGAAAACGCCAAATGGTATATTATTTTTTGATGTTTTATTGTGTGTGTGTTTTTGTGTTGTGTTTCGTAGTGCTATATGCGGTTTCTGAAAGGTTAGTTAAGAAATTAAATGAGTGACATGTGTGATCAAAATGTTCACATTTTGATAACAGAGTAGTTAACTGCATAAATAAATTGAAAATCTGTTTAGCCCGTCAGTATTGAAAAATAATAAACACGTATTTTTTTTAAATCAATGAATATAAAAGGTTCGAAATTCGGGAGTGGGGGCTTGTGACGTCATAACGCTTGTGAAATTATACCGACCGAGTGACGAATTGTGATTTTTAGAACCTTTGTATTTTCGTCAATTTTGGTTTATGTAACAAAATAAAAAATACGGTTCTATTATTTTTTGATAATCTGTCTTTTGGACTAATTTTTTTTAGTTAAATAGCCTGTTCATAATACTAACCGAGTCTATGTCCCTTTTACGTGTATAATAATTAAGGCCTGCTGGGTTCGATCCTCATTCGTTTTTTTTTCTAATCTCAGAATTATAGCCCATGATCGAAAACGGTTAGTAAGACTGCTATTGGAACGATTGGCGCAGTGGCTGAGCAAATGGACTGCTGCTCTGCGTGTGGCGGGTTCGATTCCCGCACGGAGCAAATATTTGGACGACCTAAAGTAGTTGTTATGGGTCTGGGCGTTTGTGTGAGTTTATATGTTTGTAAACGCACCCACGATACAGGATAAATTCCTAGTGTGGAGCACGTTTTTTAATAAAAAAAAAACGAAGTTTTTGTATTGACCTTTCAAAAACCGGATATTTTATTAAATCTAGGAACCGTATTCTAGAGTGCTCTGGTCCTCTTATCCAGTAGTAGATTGTTTGAAATATGTTGTATTCAATTCAAATTGAGACATAATGGCTCAACAAAGCTTGAGAGTAAAGGGGCCTTACCAGGAGCACTTAACGCGATCAAGTTTAGGCTGTGGGAAAGAGACAAAGCTATACAAGTCATCTAGCGCCATCTCGTTCCCTGAGAGTAAACTGGATCGCGTTAAGAGGTCGTGGTAGGCCAACAGTTCAAAGTAGAGTTTGAAGAGCTTGATGTGAGTAGGATTTTCGTTTGGTTTTCCCCTTAGATTGTAGAACGACCAGTTTCCTAGCATTCTATAATATATCTACAGTATTCCTCTCGCATTCTTTGCTTCATTACATTTGTCATAACATGATTTGCACTATTTTTTACTAAGGTGTCATCATACCGCTCATTCAACATTAAAATAAAGAGGGTAGTTGTAAAAATATCATATTTAAAATGTAAAATGTTGATTTTCGTTGAAGTAGACAGCCTAATGTAAACCAGCTGCTCTCGCGCGTTTACGACTATCCATTTCTAAAACTAATAACCATCTTTAAGGTCCCATCTATCTCTGTACCGAATTTCACCAAAATCGGATCAGCAGGGATTTAGACCTGAAAGAAAACAAACCCATTTTCGCATTTAAAATAATAGATATGCAAAATGTTCGGAAATGTACTGAAATCAAAATTAAGCTAGTATTCCCCGAAGTTATAAACTGAGGTAGGCCCCATAGTACCCAAGTATTAAAATTGTGAAAAACGAGTTAAAATAATCATCTGCACTCAGACCATGCTTAAAAAATGACTACGCTGTTTACTCACATGCTCACTTGTTGATTTACCAACACCGCTATATTTCGCCTTTTCTCAAAATTAAAAAGGTAATTTGCATTTCAGTCGTGCTTCGATTCATTATAAGGCTATTGGGTGCCTGTATCCCTAAAAAAAATATGTATTTTTCCTGCACTGTACTGTATGTCCAGTACAAAGTAATCGCTTCTTCGCACTGAAAAAATTATGAAAAGCACACGGTTGAGAAGTGGTGCAATACTCCCCCGACGAATGTATAACGCGAACCAATGTGTAGTTACTAAGGCATGTAATGACAAGAGAACATATTTTCAGAAGAGAATGTTTACAATACGCAAGAGGAGAAACCTTCCAAACATCAGTTGAAGAAGGAGCGGATGGCAGCTCGCAAAGCCGCCAGAAAGAACAAAGGTGGTACACCATACCAACATTTTGTTCACTCCATATTGGCTGGCTGGCATCTCTATATAACCTTCATATATTCTGTGGGATAAGCGTTTAAACTGTATATACTCTGCTTCTAAATATTGCTTCTGTGATACCAAAAAAATCAAAATGAAAAAATGATTCTCGCGACAATACATGAAATAAGCTTCAGTACTAAAACTCACACTAATATCGCTTCATATTTAATTTAGGAAATAATCATAAGTTGTCACGCCAGCAATTATTTTGTCAAGTCACCAGTCATCTAATTGTTATTGCTGTCAGCCAAAAACTTATTTGAAATCCCTCTTTCCAGGTAACTCGACGTCCAAAGATGAGCAGTCAGGGGAGGCCAACGGTACTGCTAAAGCCGATGGTAAGTCATCCTCTGAGCAATCTGATGCTGATGTGGAAGATAACCTGGAGGACATGCCTCGGCAGCCAGACACGCATTCTGTGTCAGTAGGAACACAGGCCATCGCTCAAACAGCCGCAAACTTCGCCGCTTATCACATGGAGTCAGGATACAACTCCGAGAAAGTGATCAGCTCCGATTCCATCCGCACCAGTCCAGTGGAAATGGATAAAGAGAAGACAGACAACACACCAGAAAATGCGGATGTTATCCATGTCAGCGAACTCGACTATGTAGTCGAGTTCGCTGACCACTCCACCTCCACCACAGCGATACCGCTCGAATATAAACCCCTCATATCTTCAGAAAACCTCTCTAATCCAGATTCGGGCGTCGCGAGTCCAGATGCCACCAAACATAACTCGACGGAAACCGTCGACAATGTTGACTCCCCGATTAACGGCAAGGAACTCGGTAGCCATAGCTCTTTGTCTAGCGAAATTAACTTGGACCTATCGAGTCCGCAACATAACAAACTTTCGCCGGTCAAAACGGAGTTTGAAAGGCCCGAGTCAAGAATATCCTTCGTCCCTGAATACTCCAATGAGGTTGTATCAAGGGGCATCAGCGTGCAAGGATGTCGGAGTGTGCTCGAACACAGCGGAGAGAGCAGTTACGAATCCTTACCCGAGCAAGCAAGCAAGAACTTCACAGACCTGAACAATCATTTGGACAAACTTAAACTTTATAATTTGGATGATTCTAAGACTAAAAAGCCGGCGTTACCATCACCTGTCACAGTCGAGGCACCGGTGGATCCTCCCCCACCGGCGCCGAAACCTAAAGTGAACAACATTGATGCTGAGAAGAGTCAGAGAGACTTCCTGCCGTACTCGCGACAGAGTCCACTGTCACCGAGATACGTGTGTGATGAGGACGAGTGCAGCATTCAGTCGTGCCTCAGTCAGTTCACCGCGCTAGAACTGCTGACAGGCAACAACAAGGTGGGATGCGAGACTTGTACGGAGCGAATCAACGGCAAAGACGGGAAGACAGTCTACACAAACGCCACGAAACGGTTCCTCGTATCAAGTCCGCCCGCTATTCTCATCCTTCACCTCAAGAGGTTCCAGATTGGACCCAGGTGTATGTTCAGAAAGATGTCCAAACACGTCGATTTCCCGATTATCTTGGACTTAGCGCCGTTCTGTGCGATGGACAAAGTTAGAAAACTACCAAACGTGAGTAAGGGACAGACTGAACTGCTGTATTCTCTGTACGGCGTGGTGGAGCATTCGGGTGGTATGCACGGCGGACATTATGTGGCGTATGTGAAGGTTCGCGGCCCCGTGAAAGCGGGGGATCCTCGCTGGTGGTTCTTGCCAAAAGGCGGGAACATAAGTCCTCCCGCCGCGGGTAGCGGGGACGGTGACGCCGACTCTGAGTCGGAACTATCAGGCTACGAGTCCGGCGAGGGCCCCGCGTCAGCCGCGGAGCCACCTTCCGGCAAATGGTACTACGTATCAGACAGCATGGTCTCCGAAGTGAGCGAGGAAAAAGTACTAAGGGCGCAGGCCTACCTCCTGTTCTACGAAAGGATCCTATAAATGCCTCGCCCGGCGTTCGTCGGCCTAAAGTATGGATTGGCATTTAAGCGGAAGACTGGTAGGATTGATACGTAGGCAAGCTGCATGATGTTACGTTACTAAATGCGCTGTAAATAGCTTCGGAAATTTATTATTTACTGGCTTTTTCGTTTTAATTGTAATGTTTTGTGCGCTCGCCGACGCGCTCATGTGATTAGTTTATTTTTATTAATGAATTGTTTATGTATAATATAACGTCGAGTGCAGCGCTGGTTGTGAGGTGTCCCGGGTGTCGGCCAGCACTTTTGTTTAGGTTACACCTTGTTACACTAATAATCTTGTTACCATGGGTGCTATACAGAAACCCGACAAAATCAGGCTAAACTGAGCGTTATTTTTACAACCAGCGTTACTGAGACTCATCCTAAGCTTGTTATATTGTTAGTTTTATATAACGAACTTGAAGAATACTATTAGTCACATAATACTGTCAATAGTTAAACCTGAGCTATTATAAATTATGTTTGAACAGCGTTTTTACAATAATGAAGACCAATCTGTGTCGCAAGGCTTTATGACGAGACATTTTTCATTACTTTATTTCTTGCACATGGATATTCTCACATAATCACTGGCGAAGAATAACGTCGTAAGTGCAGATCTGAAGGAATTGACGGTGATTACTAAGGAGTGCACTTACGATATTATGCATCGGAGCTGTGCGTAGTGTTTTCTAATGTAATTCATAAATTATGTTACGTTGTTACGAAACGAATATTTAAATTCATCTCATTAAGATTAAATGTTTCACCCGAATGTACGTAATTGGTCGATTCTGTTCGTGTATTTATTCCTATTTTTATGTTTGTACTCTGTAATCGTGTTTTTGCTGAAAGTTGTAGCATTTGAAAAATTGGCAAGGTCGCAAACAGCTGTCCAATAAATCGCTGTCATGATGAATTTCTGTAATATTATTAAAACAAAATAAAATATCGCTCTGTGTTGCACTAAAATATTGTTTATAAATTGCAATAACTTCTATAATTCCACTGAATATATCGTTTTAGGTTCCAACAAAAATCTTTGAAAACTTTAAAAATGCTTTTATACATAGCTATCATAACCACCTCATCCAGTGATATTATTGCAACACAAATAATCAATATTTTTGTACAACACAGAGCTATATTTCAAAAGTTAAAACTCGTGAAATATTTGACAGTAATTTACAATGTTGCCAACTTTCAAAATGCACATACTTAAGTAATTCTTGTTGACTAATGGGTGTCCTGGTTTAGTACTCATGTATGTAGTGGCATAGCCCCGTCTTTCACAGGGCAGTCTTCCATGAGGTGTCAAGAAAAAAAAAACTCAAATGGTTTCATCGCTTTCGCTACCCGCTTATAAAAAAGTAGATAAGTTATTTATTGTATGTATTGTCGATTACGTCAATTTTTAGACATGTCTGTCACTCCCCTAGTTTTAAAGTTATTTTGTTTCCAATGAAATTCATCAACATATTGAATAATCTCATAAGATGTATATTTTAACTTTTATCTTCGCGATTTTATCCAAAAAAAACATTTTATTCGATTGAAATGTACTGACTAGTATGGTTCGTGGGTTGTTCCTTGGTTATTTAATTAAATAATTGGCAGGAAATAATGATATAATTACTCAGAATAAAAGGAATTATCTTATCGACATCTTTATCGGTACATTTGTGTATAGCAAGGGACAAAACAATATATAAATCTAAGATCTCCAAGTGATCTCGCGGTGTTGGAATATTCTAACCACTATTTATTAAATTAACTCGTGCCATTTTGTAGAAAAATGGAAACGTTTACCAACATGACGCGCTTTTAATATTGTTTGGGAAAGTTGTAATATGCTGAACTGTCACTTATTTTTGAAGTGATTTTCTTTATATGAGTTAAATCATTTGATTAAATTGAGAGTAAACCTAATGTTATTTCAATCGAACATTTAAATCGTTAGATGTGCCCTAACCGTACTTGTTTTGCTTAGCGTGTCGATGGCGATCTGAATTGAAACAGCCCATTTGACGACGAGTTTGTCTCGTTCAGGAGCGTCCATTAGGCCCAAATAACGTAACAGGCAGGACACTACATCAAGTGTTCAATCATTTGTTTCGAAATCTCCACCTGTACTGGTTTTCCTTGCTTCGGCTAGCCTGTGCCCTGTGCCCGGAATCTATTAAAAGTTCCAAGTCAGCCATGACAACTCTTGTCCAAATGGAAGATTTTGGAACAGTACTATTTAAGGATTTTGTTACCAAGGTCGCGAGAAAAGTGTCCAAACTGAGAAGAGAACACACCGCGCATCGACCGATAGATACAATTTTCAGCTTAAATGAACGAGAACTTCAAAGTTTCCCAATGGTACATAAACATAAAGCTTCCACTTTTGTGATGAAGTGAAAACAGATTAGTGTTTAGGTTTGATGTTCTAGCGTCTGTACCATCCAAATGTAATTCTCAGTGTTTAACGTGTAGGGCTAATCTAAAGATTTAAATATTTGATTATATTCGTCATATCACCCTCTCATTATTTTATTTTAGGTTGTACAATACACTTTTTATAAAAGGTACGACCGAGTCTCTCGACTAGTCGGGTCCCGTACACCTATATGTTTATTTTATTCGCATATTAAGTTTTAAAACAAGCATTGTATAACATTGAGTGCTCAATTTAGTTGTTGCTTTTACCGTGTGCAACTAATTATGTTTTAAGGACTTGTTACACTTTTCATTCGCGTTTGAGATGGAAATACTGGAGATTTTGTTGTTATTTTTCAAGACGTGTCTGAAAATATTGATATATGTAGATTAATTTATTTTTTATCCGATACAATTAACTTAATTGAAGTCGTTAGTTGAGGTAATTGGTTGTGAATTTATCAATACTGAAATACAATCTTTTATTGGCTGAAAATGTTAAGGTGCTGCCACACCGCGAACGGTCTCCCGCGCGAGATCTCAAGTATTTCCATATCAAATGTAAGCTTTGTAAGTAGTGTCCAAGTTGTTATAGACGATTTTTATGATTGCATTTGACGACATTATGTTAGTCTTCTACCGTTAGATAGCTTGTGTTATTATTTGATATATTTTTTTGTATAATATTGAATTCACATAATTGAGTTACAAAAAGTGTATTAAAATATAGTTGTAAAATGTCTATTTGATTTTTATTTAAAAGCTGGTAGACCCTAGTCAAAGAAACAGGTTTGGTGTGGTGGCCATAAAACCCCCCAAAAAACATTAATTTCCTAAAGGTGCCCAATTTCATTATCAACCCGCCTGCATTGAATCTTTCACTAACCGGGTCATAAACATGACTTGAGATGAGAATATGCCCCTTTTACCATGAGATCACAGTGTTCATGGATAGATTTGAAAAAAAAACGACGCCAAACTAATAGCAAGGCAGAAAACCAGTCGTGAGCGCTGCGTCCTTAATTGTATGAAGGTACGGTTAAAGTTAGTATCAAAATAAAACCTCAAATAATACAAAACAAATAAATATTTACTTTTCTTTACAAAAATCTAAATATCTACAAAATATAAACAATCAGCTGATCGCTGCTCGCCTGTTGAGCTGATCTATGTGCGTAGCATCGAAAGGTATTAGTTTCGTTATTTTGGGCACCTCTAGTATCGTCAGCTCTATTATACAGTACAGGACTTGAAGACTGTCCTTTGCTTTTTGTAACGCCTGGAAAAGAAAAGAAAAATATATAATAACATAAATATGAACAAGCCATATATAATAACATATATGAACAAGCCATACGGGATACATCTCTGCCTGGGTAAAGCTTGGGACACACAGCGACTGATAGCTACGAATGCCGACTTTGCTCACCGCGGGTATTCGCTGTATGTGACAGGCTATTCGTGGCGAATAGTCGCCGCGGTTTGAATTGAGCATGCTCAATGGGGAAGGCCAGTCAAAGAAAATGTAGATGGCGTGACCATAGCTAAGTCCTAATCCGACCAATGAGGTAGTACTATTTTGAAGTACTATAAGATTTGAACCAATGACGATGCTTGGAACTAGCTATACTAGCGCCATTCGTTTCCCAGTTGCCATCCCCATTTGGATCATCCAATGTCTCATTCCTGTATGATATAGATAGATAATGTGGGGCCTTAGCACAAGATTTCCGTATTTTACAATTATCGTACTTGAGGCGTTTAAAATATGGAAAATGAAAAAGCGCCTTGAGTGTACGAACGAGGAACTATAATGACCGTATCTTTCAGTCACAAGAACCTGAATAGTTGTGCTAGAGCCTCTGTTTGGTAACGTAATGGAAATATAGAATTTAAATAGCACTTACTGTAATAGCTTTCTCTTTCAGCTCCGGTTTCGTCGCCATCTGCCTTTTGATCGTGTTCATCTCTTGTGGCGTATACCCAACTAATTTAGACAGCACATCACTAGTAAACTCGACATCCAGATTACCGGTACCATCCACTATTGTACATTTCAAACTCCATCCCTCCTTACTGACAGATAACTTTGATAACAAACTCATCACTTGCCCTTTTACTTTGAAAACTTTCCCAACTTTATCACTGTCATTCATATCTTTTATCTGCTTTATGTACACGAAAGGTTCCGAAGACACAGTATTTGGACCTGTATTTTGTGGAGTATTAAATTCATTATTGCCTGCATCTATTTGGGATTCTAACTCCCTCAAGTAATCTTCGTCTTCTGCTAAAAAGATGTCGTTTTCATCTGGATATTCGTCATGGTTGACTGTAGTTTTAATTCTCTTTTCTGGATTTGTATCTTCAGTGACAAGTGGTCTCTTTCCGTGATTATTGTCAATGAATTGTTCTTCTAAGGCAGCTAGTTGGTCGATATCAATTTCGTCGTCTCCAAAGTTGGGTTGGTCGTCACGGATAGCCTGCTGGCGTGTTTGATCAAATGTTGGGGGTTCGACATACGCTGTCGGCATTTCTGTGTGCGGTGTTGGTATGTTTGTGTTTCTTGGTATGCTGATTGTTGTGTTAGGATCTGGTTCTGAAATACACAAAGGTGATGATGAAATAAAAGGAATGGACCTATACGTGTGGTGGTAGGTAGTGGTATTAGACCGTTTATCGGAAGATCAAGAAGATCTTTTAATGGAGCCTCCACCAGGTTATACTGACGACCTTAGCAATGAGGCGGCTGGTTCAGGCAAGACACGGAGGACAGTGTGTTGTTCTGCAGTATTCAATATTTCGGTAGTGTTACAACTCGTAACAAATAATAAACATGGTAGATACCCCGTCTTATGTTCTAGTGTTAGAGGCCACGTCAGTTTCAAAATTAGCGTCACCGAACTGAAGCAACGACAATGCGTCAGCCCAGAAGGAGAAGGAGGGATGAGCTGGACTAATTTGAATAAGTACCTATAATCGTATTATATAGCGAAAGGCGGAAGGTGGGAAGAGAGTCATCAAATGAGTCCTCCCGCCCTGAGTGGGGCGGAAAGGACTGTCAGACTCTTACCGACTAAAATCCACCCGTGTTCCTTCGGATGCCCTTTACGTTCCGGGGCCACGGTATCCTGTGTTAAGAAAAACCCGCGACCCCAGCAGGCATTTGGCCCCATAACCCCGTCAGTTTGCTGACAGCTCCCCGAAGGCACGCGCGAAACACGACACGACGCGCCACCGACCCGGGCTTGGTCCTTGGTCGGACGGCGAGCTACCCATTACTCACCGTCCGCAAGCCCGCTCCGCCGCTGTGCCCTCTGCTAATCACACGCGCAGACATCAGACACGCGTTGGAGCGTCCACCCGACAGGCTATTGGCATACGGGCAAAGAGACCCCTTAGGCACAGTGCCTAAGGAAGAGTCTTTGCCCGCATCCCAGGGTGCACCGGCCCGAAAAACTGGTCTTCCCCCCGGACGTATCCGAGAGGGAACTCCAGGCCACGGCGCACGGGAGGTTTCCTGTCTTAGCACCCCTTGCTTTCCAGCCTGGGAAAACATAACCTAACTAGCACTCCGCCCGCGACTTCGTCTGCGCGTGTTTCTAACTTCGAACTCAGTAAATTTAATGCCCGGTCACCCTCTATAAAGGATACTTTTGGAAAATCTAAAAATGGTAGATGTATACCCCGCTAGGGGTTGATTTTTGAAATATAAATAAATACGCATCCTTTATTCGATTGCGAGATAATTTATGCTCAGTTTTGAGTTTATCGAAGCAAGCAGTAAAATCATTCCCTTAAAACCTAATCACCCCTTTTCACCAACTTAGGGGTGATTTTAGAAAAACCCAGAAACACGTGTTTGATTATTTTTGATCTAATTTCTAAAAATTGAGTTTCACATTTATCGGTTAGTGCGTTATGATTTTCCCATACAAACTTTTAACATCGTCTAGATTGCCAATGGAGGGTAGTTTTAAAAAACTAATAATGCTCATCTTTTTTACTTGCTTATACTTATATTCGAAGGAAGTTTCAAGTTTATAAACCTAAGGGATAAGATTTTACATCCAAAGTTTTTCACCCCTTTTCACCCCTTGTAGGTGGATATTTGCAAAATCCCTTCTTAGTGCTCATCTATATAATAAATTGCAACTATCAACCAAAATTCAGGTTATACGTTTAGCGGTTCAAGATCTTCCCCTTTAAATTTGAATACCCCTTTTCACTAAGTTGGGGGGTGATTTTCGAAAAATCCAAAAACACGTCTTTAATTATTTCTGATCTAGTACATAATTCTGATTTTCACATTAATCAACTCACGCGTTACGATTTTCCCATACAAACTTTAACAACGCCTAGATTACCAATGGAGGGTAGTTTTAAAAAAATAATAGAGCCAATCTTTTTCATTTACTTGTGTTCTTATTCGTGGTAAGTTTCAAATTTATAAACCCAAGGAATAAGATTTTTCATACAAACGTCTTCACCTCTTTTCACCCCCTTAGAGGAGGATTTTCGCAAAATCCCGTCTTATTGCTTCCCTACATAGTAGACTGCAACTGCTGTCCAAAATTCAAGTTGCTGCATTTAGCGGTTTCGGCTGTAGTCGAGTCTTAATAAAAACCCTGTTCTTTTATATATATAGATAATAGGCTGCGAAATGTTAAGCAACATCGCTTTCAGTTTCTTTTCATTCTTACCTTGTGTCATAGGTAGTCCTAACTTTGTGGATAGCTGTCCAGCCAAAGAGTGGGAGATGGCTATCTCCTGGACTTCTCCTCCCAGCAGTTCTATGGCACTTTCTGTTAGCAGCAGCTGCCCTCTTCGACAATCCACTGGACCTGAGTTAGGATTGAAAGTTACGATATTAACCACCACGAGAAATCTCGGAACTTTACTTTCTTCATTTTTTTTTCCAATGCACAAAATTTCTCGCTCGTTAATAAATCCTAAATGCTTTATCAATTCTGTAACAGTTGACAGTTTCCTGTTTCTCCTATTCTCATTTTTGTACAGACGCGAGCACATCAACCTACCTCAATCTCTCAAATTTCTTCAATAGATTTTCAACCTTATCACAATAGTGGAAAGTTAATGTTCGATTGGTAAAATTTGACAGATTCGGGTAGGTTGACTTGCTGACGTTTGTAAACATTACTTTAAAAAAATCTTAATTTAGGTATCTGAAAATGTCTTTAAAAAATTTCGAGCGTCATGCTAGCTTTTGAATACTGATTTTAACGTATCCCCCCCCCCCCTCTACTTTATTTTATCTAGGGCAGAACTCCACGAAAATAATGCTATGGCCACGGATCTGTTGAGAACGTCTCCAATTAAACAACCAATCAACATCAGTTAGTTTTTTTTTAGCGTGTTAAAATCATCAACTAAATCCTACCACCCAGGGCAGGAGACCAGGAGGGACTGTCAGACTTGTACTGATTAAAATCCACAGTGTTCTTCAATTATAGCGCCTTTACGTTCCAGGGTCACACTAGCTCGTTAGTCCCACGACCCAACATCAGTTAGCTGGGCGGACTATTTTAGGATTTATTTCTTTTTCATTTGGCATTGAAAATTGCACTAGTTAAAATATACCTTTAATGAGAATTTTGCACCCTGGTGTGATGTCACAGCTCAAATTCCTCATAGGCTTGTACTCCAATGCAGTGATCTCTTGCACACCATCTGTTAAGTACATCTTTATCATTCTGTAAATAAATTAATTGTTAATTAGTTATCTGTTGTACTAAAATCAATGGTACATACGCCAGCATATCAACCCACCCCAATCAAAAAAAATTGAAGGCTGATGATGATGAAGATGACTGTTTCGCGAACGCGTTACGGTACAAATACATTACAAAATGCATCCGTCAGCAGTTTCGCATCGGCAAAATTGGATTCGTCGGCGATTACAAATGTCGAGGGCGTCGCACCGAGCCCCGCCGCCCCCTGCCCTTCTGCAGAGAACACGACCCGCGTAGCTACGAGTAGGTCGACCCCCAAACTAGCTTACGCCGCAATTGCTGCCTCAATTAATACATATCATGTGGAGTGGAGCAGTGGTGGCCCAGTGGTATGGAGCAGTGGTATCGGCCTCGACTTACGAGTTGTAGGTCGTGGGTTCGAACTCCGTCAGGCGCATTACTTTGTGTAATTTATTTGAACACCACTGCTCTCAAAACGGTGAAGGAAAACATCGTGAGGAAACCGGCATGTCCTAGAACCAAAAATTTGAAGACATGTGACATCTACCAATCCGCACTGGGCCCGCGTGGTAGATTATGGCCCATTCCCTCTTACAGAGAGGAGGCCTGTGTCCCAGCATTGGGAACATTTATAGGCTGATGATGATGATGATCATGTGTAATAACTAGCCGTTCGTTGTGGTATCACCCCCGCCGCTCAGTTGCTTTTAGTCGTAGCGTGATATTATATGTATAGCCTATAGCCTTCCTCAATAAATAGACTATCCAACGCAAAAATGCTTTTTCAATTTGACACGACGATATATCGCGACATATCGTTGGTTCAACCAAACAAACAAACTCTTAGCTCTACAATATTAGTATAGACACTATAATT
The DNA here is from genome assembly GCA_950005045.1 of Agrotis exclamationis. Lineage (NCBI taxonomy): Eukaryota > Metazoa > Arthropoda > Insecta > Lepidoptera > Noctuidae > Agrotis > Agrotis exclamationis. The sequence goes on along the minus strand of OX465433.1, from coordinate 2,682,233 downwards.
ATTATAAATACCTGTGACTAGACACCTTATCTTCATAATTGGTAGTGGCTTCAACATTCTCCATGTTCACTTTACGAAGCTTCAAGTACTGCTGATAAGCAGGAGTGCCTGCAAACAATGAAGGACTTGAGTTTAGTTTCAGTTTATCAATTTGTTCCAACTATTATGACCTTGGTTGTAAAAGTCCCTTGCAAAGCATATTTTAGTACAAAATATAACAAGATCCTTATAGCAACTGCTTATATCATTTGTATCAAATCATTTATTTCAATTAGGCCATCAAAAAGGCAAATGTTGCAAAATTAAAATTAAGGAAATGGGAAGGGATGGGATTGATTCTACACCCATTCGCAAAGGTAGGTTGTATGAAGAAGTATGGGCAAGAAACTCCATACTAAGGCACATACTATATACCACACACTAACGGGAAATTCCGTAGATCGTTGAGCTAATGGACGTTTACACAAACATTGAAAGACTATTACCATAAAATTAAATAGTAAATGCCATTAGTGTGGTCCGGCTATAACAGATTCCTAGATATACCATGCAAATATCGCAACCGAGGTTGGGTCGCCAGACTCAAAAGGGTTATTACTATTGTTTTTTTTAATGTTTTCTGTTAACTTTAGTCTAGGTCAGGTAATATAGGTAATATGTAAGACATAATTTAAGAAATATCATCATCATCATCATCAGCCTATAACCAGGGTGAATTTTTCAACTGATTTTTATGAAATTGCTGTTTTTCTATATTACTTTGCTTCTACTGAGACATAATTTATTCGAAATGATAAAATTTCATTGTTTTCAATGTTTCACTGGATTTGACATCTCAACAATCCACTGTATTCAGCAATACAAAATTATTGAGTTAAACAAAAATAGCATTATTTCCAAAGACATTAATTATTTCAAAGAAGAAATGGTTAACTTATGTTTCGAATTCAGTCTTTGCCCAGAATATTGATCAGTTTTTAAATTATACCTTTTCCTTAAGTTTGCCGTATCTGATTACTTCCTAGAATTTGATCTTTTAGCAACACTATCGAATGGTGGAATAATACAGGGTGCGACTTTTTCCGAAATCAGCGGGTTGGATTCCTAGCCGGTAAGTATTAAATAATACTGCAAAATCCAATGATGCAGTTTTAGTTTTCGTCAATCGGCCTCAAGACTCCTTTTAACGTTTTTGGATATTCCTCATAGTTTCGGATATAGCCATCCACGCCTAGTTGAAAAATTCACCCTGTATATTCCCACTGCTGGGACACAGGCCTCCTCTCTGTAAGAGGGAGTGGGAAAAAAAAAAAAGTAGTTAGATAACCATGACATATGTTTCTGATTTTATGGTATGTAATTTGACCCGTTTGACTGTCTAATGACAATTTGACTAGATCTAAACGATGCCACTGATTACCAGTCACACAACTAAATGTATGTAAACTATACTTGATATCTGTATTTGAAATTCACTGTTATAGAGGTAAAACTTAATTTATTTGTATATTGGGGGATATACTACACTGCGCTCCAAAACACAAATCATTGACGTGACTCAAAAGGCTGCCCAACTTAAATGGGACTGGGCAGGACATGTCTGCCGCATGCCGAACGAGATGTGGGCACGCAAAGCTCATGATTGGTGCCCTGAAACAGCGACGCGGGGCCGCAGTAGACCTCGAAGGAGATGGCGGGACGAACTGGATGTCTTCCTTGAGAATTGGAAAGAGGTGGCGCAAAGTCCTGAAAGTTGGAAGGAATGGAGGGAGGCCTTTGCCCAGCAGTGGGACAGTTCAGGCTAATAATAAATAATAATAATAAATAATTGGGGGATAATCTCTAGAACCACTGCTAGTACAGTACTATGAACTTAGAAAATGAGATGATGCAACAGTATCAACAATGAATACCTACCTATATCAATGACAGCATTGATCTGCAATACAAATCTTCCATTTAGAACCGTTCTCATTTCTCCCTTCAAGTTAGCAGGTAGGGAGCCAGGACAAATCTCCCTCAGATCATTCAGCAACCACTGTTCTTTAGCCAGGTGTTTTATTTCTGCCTCAGTGTAATTGTTTTCAGTATCCTCTGACAGATATTCTACACACCTGAAACATTGAGAATCAGAATACTTAATATTATAGATGGGAACATGTGTATGTGTAATGGTTTACATAAAAATGGCTGATTTTGATGAGTTTTATTTTACATTTGTTTACTTTGCCCCACACTAGGTATTTAACCTGTATGCGTTATGGGTGCCAGACCTGGAGCAATTATTTGAAGATTATACAAATATTTGTAACATGAGGGAGTGAACCCGCTACATGCTGAACACATGACAGAAATCAATCGCATAGCTAATACGCCAACCTTGCCATCATAGGTAGATGGTAGATAGATAGGACACTCCGCCCCTAAGACGACCCACTGACCGATAGGACACTGAAGATTGACTACGTAGTGGGGGGGATTGCTATTTGGTAAATAATTAATATTAGATGTATATTGTACTCAAAATTTCTGAGTATCCTCCCAGAGGACTGCGAGATATTATGCTAAAAATATAAAGTTTTTAGTTACTAGAAAAAAAAACGAAAACTTGTAAATTTCAGCTTACCCAGAGAGCCAATCGTCGACCACAAACATGTGATGTGAGGCTAGATACTGCCGCACTGAGTTCATTAACGAAGTAGAAGACATTTTGCAACAATTGAGTATTGTTATATAACATAATACTCGTATAGATCTATGACTAAGTCATCACTTGGTCATCACTTTGCCTTTGTTCAGCAGTCAGCACTGGATATGGAAATGGTATCAAATATCGTCTCAACTTTATCAACAATAATATTAAACTTGCGGCGATGCCGCCACAGTATCTCTACAACCACGTAATATTATTTTTATAGTTATTTTAATTATAGTTTTAATAAACTAATATTTTTTCCAAACTAAAAGTTTCCCACTATTTATCAACAACTTTTACGACAGACGACAACGACAATCACTGTGACAGTGACATAAAAATGACAGCAGCCAGCGGTCTGAGTGATGGTCACACCCGCGGAACAGGTCACACCATTGGCCACACCCAATGAACCCCATGGACCACTATGCTGGCCCATAAATTGTGAATCTTTTTGGGATCAGACTCCGTCTTTAATGTAAAAACAAGAAAAAGTTAAAAATAATCCTTGTAAAAAAAAAATATGGCCAATTTGTTTTATGGTGAAAACTTACTATTTCCATGCTTTAACACCTGCGTGAGGCAAATTTAATGTTGCCCCTTTAACACAGAATTACCGATAATTGGTGGTAATAGTTTTAGGAAACTATGTTGGCAATTTTTTTTAATGTTATTCACTAAAGGAAGATTTACAATTATGGAACTTACATAAAAGTAAACAAAAACTGAAAACGTACAAGTTAAAAAAAACTTGATATATCAACACATTATAGTCTTATTTAGATGCAAGAAATTGCGTGAGAATTTCATGTAAGTTTGACTATAACACTGCAGACTATTACTGGACAATTCATTCAATTGATCAAACAAATACTGCAATGTAGTCAAACTTGTGTGGAAGTTTTTGTAGCATGTATGTTATAGGGCCTTAACATTGTACTCGAAGTTTTAAACAATAATTTCTGCAAGACTATATTTTTTCCATGTCCAATATTTGATCTGATCATTATAATAACCACTCGTCGAAGTAATTTGAAAATTAAATTCGTATTGTTCGAAACAATAATAATATTTTATTTCAGATTTATAATGTTGAAAGTTATTATGGGGTAAATAATATTGTTTTATGGTAACACAAAGTGTGTGAGTGAACGCAAAAAAAAGCTTGCCGATATTTCATCCATCTCCCTCGTAAATTTTGGACATAGGCTGATTGACAACAAAAGGCAATATTTTGAGGATCATTGTTGTTTTAAATGTTTCCCTGTAAATAAGTGTTGTGAAACGAGCGCCTGTATTCGTGATTTACACCGTGGATGAAAAAATATGAAGCGGCGAAATGCCGAAACTGGGAAGTTGCGGCGCCCCTTGAAGCGCACAAAAATCACCGAAGGAATGTACGGAAAGTGAGTGGATACAGTTTATGTTGGTCGTTTTAGACCAGGAAATAGATTTCTGTAGTGTGAGGCATCTAATTCTGTGATAAATTGAACATAAATAATAGGGAATATATCGTCTGTGTGGGTAGAAAGTACCATCTGGCGATCACAACCCACCTTCTGTGCGGTGCGAAAACAAAAAGAAAATATAAATACACGTTTTTTGTTATAAAGTGCGTGTAAATGTGCAACATGTGTGGACTGCATGTCAGTATTGTTATATTGCTCATGCTGAACAAGTGGCCTTTTAAAATAAGATGAAGAGACCATCTTTTTGTTATGAATATACAATCGAGCTATGTAAACATAGGTAGATAAACTTTACATTTGCAACTTGTAGGAATACAAAACTTGAAGTTTATTGATGTTTCATGGTTTCACTTATTTTGGTAAACATGGGATTTTGTCAATGTTATTTTTCAAGTAACAAACATCCATTTAATTTATCATTAAAAATAAATTATTCAGTTTAATGAGTACTAACCAACACATCTGTGTATTTATAGATAATTTCTCTATACACTAAGTAAAAAATTGTTATACCACTCTGTGTAACATATTTATAGTTTAGTAGAGAAACTAAACATAAATTCAAAATCATAAAAATCAATATTATCAACAAGTTCTAAAAAAACAAAAAAATTGGGCAGTAAGAGGCATTTTTTTCTACAAAATTATTAATTTTGTAAAATTAGACAGTATTGTTCAGTTGTCACCTGGCAACTAGCATTCAACTTAATTAAATTATATTTTTATTAATTTGATTACACTTATGGAATTACTTTTCATTTTATTATTATTCATAGATTTGGTATGATAAGTATTCTTAAAAAAATATCAGGATAATTTACTCACTACACAAAAAATGTTGTACCTCTAATGGTTGTATTTTTTTCATGCCTTTACATTTATTGCAAAATAGCCTATCTATTTAATTATATATGTCATAAATGATTGCTACCTTGCTATCCATAATACTACCGAAACATTAATCTTGCACATTCCAAAGTGTAGCAAAAAATTTAATGCAGTGAAAAAGTCCATATCATACTGATTAATATTTAAACAATTTAATACAGAAGATCCTATTTAATCCTACAGAATGACACAAGATTTTTATCTGAGATTTACTCTGATTGTCTGTAGATTTCAGCTAGATTAAGTAACCAGGAGGGAGAATTTTTACCACTTGTGATTTGAGAAGAAGAGAGAAGTTTTGTTCCCCATTTGCTAGAGTGATCAAAATCCTCAATTTTTGAGGATAGACACAGTTGATGCAGTATTTAGCCACATACTGGACCAAACTAGTTTAAAATAATAATTTACTATTGATACAATAGAAGAAAAAGGAGATGAGACAAACATGGACAGATTTCCTATCTGTCTCTGTCAAACAGATAAAGGTCATAGGTCCTTGACATTACTGGTCTACTGGAAGAATTTGAGGATTCCTTCGCCCAGCTGTGGGAATACTTATGTTTACATAAAATTGAATCAGTAATCTTTTACATAACAATTTAATTGAAAATTTTATAAATTTTCAGTTCGATGCTGTACCTGAAGTTTGTGATGATTTGGGCGACAGTTGTCATGGCTGACTATATGCTGGAGTTCAGGTTTGAGTTCCTCTGGCCGTTCTGGATGATGCTGAGATCAGTCTACGATTCATTTAAATATCAGGGACTTGTGAGTACTACATTTTTGTTCTTAATACCTTAAAACACATTTAAAATCCTTGCTCACCCATCCAAAGACAAACCTTAGTAAGAGTTGCTACCATCTGACAACCATTATGTGTGCTAATTGGTCAAATTAAATTCCTCGGCTCTAATTTGACAATCCTGTTCTATTTTCCTCTACACACTTCAAGTGCATTTTATAAAATAGCTCCCACAGAAGCAATAAAAATATTACAAATCAGGAAATAATATTTGAGAGATAAAAATTGGCAAATTTTTTATCTCTCAAATTTAATTTTAATACCTTAGATTTTCTTCTCACACTTTTGTATTGGACAAGGTTCTATTCCAAGCAGGAGAAATAATTAAGCTAATTCACAGTTAAAAATTGAAAGATATTGTCCATTATCAGACAAAAATCTTACAGAAATAGAAAGTACTCTTGCAATTAAAATGGTAATCTGAATAAATGTGGGTCCTTTGTGATCATATCTTCCATTATTACTACTTTTTTCAATTCAATTTGTTTCTCATGGTCTACTTTTCTTAATTCATCATTAAATTAAAAGAATTAATGATAGATTGATAGCTGTGAAAGTCATGTTAGGGAATGTTGTACTGAACGTGATGAGTGTGTATGCTCCACAAGTAGGATGTGAGGAAATAGTGAAAGAGAAGTTTTGGGAGGATTTTGATACAGTTTTAATGACCATCCCGGTGCATGAGGAATTAATTATTGGAGCTGATTTTAATGGGCATGTGGGAAGAATGAAAGGAAGTTATGAAAGAGTACACGGGGGATGGGGTTTCGGGAATTTAAACAATGAGGGGGAAACTATGTTGCAATCAGCTACTGCATTTGATCTAGCAGTAGCTAACACCTGGTTCCAAAAAGCCGATGGACACCTAGTAACATATAAGAGTGGGGCACATAGTACACAAATAGATTACTTCCTTGTTAGACGCAACAACATAAAGCACGTCAAGGACTGCAAAGTGCTACCGGGAGAAGATTTGGTCTCACAACATCGTCTCCTGGTTATGGAAGTAGCCTTACAAATAAGGTTTCTAAAACAAAAAGAGCGCCCCCCTCCTAAAATAAAATGGCATATGCTAGAGAAGAATGATTGTGCTGGAGAATTAAGAGAGCGAGTGGTAAATAAAATGATTGAGATGGGTGATATGAAAGACAAGGGCGTAAATGAATGTTGGAATGAGATAGCTCAGTGTATTAGGAGCGCAGCAAAAGATATCTTGGGAGAGACGAAAGGAAGGGGCACGATAGATAGGGATACATGGTGGTGGTCGACAGAGGTACAGAATGCTTTGAGGGAAAAAAAGAAGAAATTTAAGGAATGGCAGAGCATTGGAAATGAGCATGTTAGTTTGCAAGCTGAAAGAAAGAGTGAGTATGATGCTCTTAAGAAAAAAGCCAAAAGAGCTGTGGCTATAGCGAAAGCAAATGCCCAAAAAAAGCTCTATGACACCTTGGATACTCCAGCAGGTCAAAAACAACTATACCGGCTTGCTAGAGCTAGGGAGAGAAAGGCGAAGGATGTTTGTCAGGTAAAGTGCGTAAAAGACGATGCTGGAATGATTCTGTCGGAAGATGAGAAAATTAAGAATAGGTGGAAGGGTTACTTTGAAAGACTGATGAATGAGGAGAATGACTGGAGTGGTGTGCTTGAAAGTAAACCAGTAAATAAGGGATTAGTAAGAAGAATAAGTGTGGATGAAGTGAGGAATGCGGTGAGTGGAATGAAGAATGGTAAGGCATTAGGACCGGATGGAATACCTGTTGAAGTGTGGAAAATATTGCGGATGGATGGTTGGACGTGGTTAGCTTTATTCTTCAATAAGCTGATGCTGGAAGAAGCCATACCTGATGAATGGTGTAATAGTTCGCTAGTGCCCATTTTTAAAAACAAAGGTGATGTGCTGGAATGCAATAATTATAGAGGAATAAAGCTAATATCACACAGTATGAAAGTTTGGGAGAAAGTTATTGAAAGGCGACTGAGAGAGGAGAGCGAAATTTCACAGAACCAATTCGGTTTTATGCCTGGTCGGGGTACGACGGATGCCATCTTCGCTATCCGCCAACTGTGCGAGAAATACAGAGGTGCGCATAAAAACTTGCACATGGTGTTCGTCGACCTGGAAAAGGCATACGACCGGGTGCCCCGTGAGGTTCTGTGGTGGGCCCTTAAGGAGAAAAGTGTACCTGGAAAGTATGTACAGTTGATCCGTGCAATGTATAGTCGATGCAGTACCCAAGTCCGGTCTACAGCGGGCACTACCGGTAGCTTCAATGTAGCGGTTGGCTTGCACCAAGGGTCGGCTCTCAGCCCGTACCTCTTCCTGATGATAATGGATGCTCTGACGTCGGACATCCCGGGCCCTGTTTCATAAAGCTTACAATCCGACATTTATGTCAAAAAATAACAAATTTGTAGAATTGTCGCCTTTGGTCTGTTTCATAAAGGTGACAAATGTATTAAAAGTCGACAGGTGAAATCTTGACTTAATTGTCATCATAAAACGCGTTTTATAAAACTCAACATTTGTCAAAAAACTCCAGTCAAATTGCTCGTGACAATTGTCGCGGACAAATGTCGGATTGTCGCTGACAAGTGTCGGATTGTCGCGACAATTGTGTCAAATTATTACTACTATTTTTTTACGATTCAAAAGTAAGAAATACTAAGAGATGGCAAGTCAAAGTATTTAATTTCTCTTAAGTATGTATAAAGTAATATTTCTGTGCCTTTTTTTATCGTGGTAAAATCATCAAATGAGTCCTCCCACCCCGGGCAGGGCGGGAGGGACTGTCGGACTTGTACTGACTAAAATCCACGGTGAATGACTAGAATCCTTCAATAGCCCTTTATGTTCCGGGGTCACGGTAATGAGATAAGTCCCGCGACCCCGGCAGGCTTTGGCCCTCTAGAGAGGGGGCCCCGTCATTATGCTGACGCTCTTTGAGGCGCGCGTGGAACACAACGCGCCGTCGACCCGGGCATGGTCCATGGTCGGGCTGCGAGTTGCCCTTTACTCGCCGCCCGAATGCCCGCGCCTACGGTGGCCGGAGATCATCTTGCGAAGAAAATCCACCATCACTACTCTCACTGCTCGATGTTACGACCATTTTTTTATAACTAACCTCTAAAAACACTTTTTTACACCTTCAAAATCCAAAATATGAATCCGCGACAGAGGTCGACCCGCCTGTCAAGGTTGTCGGACAATTCTACAAATATGTCAGTATGTCGTGACAATTTTACGTTTTATAAAGCGGAATTATCAACAATTTCGCGCGAAATTGTCACCTGTCACATGTCGCTAAAAAAGTTTTATGAAACAGAAAAATGACAGATTGTCGCGACAATCCGACATATTTGCGAATTTTTGACCGTTACAATTATGTCACCTGTAAGTTTTATAAAACAGAAAAATTGTCAAATTGTCGCTTTTTGACATATGTCGAATTGTCGGATTGTAAGCTTTATGAAACAGGGCCCAGGAAGAGGCCCCCTGGTGCATGCTGTTTGCCGATGACATTGTGCTGATTGCCGAGAGCGGCCTAGAGGTCCAGAACAGATTGGAGGTGTGGTGGCAAAGACTGGAGAACGTTGGCCTGAAATTGAGCAGAACCAAAACAGAGTATTTGTTTTGCGATTTTGGCGGTCTCTCCAGTCCTGTGCCCATTACTCTTGCAGGAACGCCCATACCAGTCTGTTCCGACTTTCGGTACCTCGGGTCGCTTGTCCAAGGAGACGGCGATGTAGACCGGGACATAACACACCGGATCAACTCGGGATGGATGAAATGGCGACAGGTCACCGGAACAACTTGCGACCCACGGATGCCCCTCAAGTTAAAGGGGAAAATATACAAATCCGTGATTAGACCTGTCGTATTGTATGGATCGGAATGCTGGGCTGTGAAAAAGATGGATGAGAAACGATTGCATGTAGCGGAGATGAGGATGTTGAGATGGATGTGTGGAGTGACAAGAATGGATAAAGTAAGGAATGAGTTTATAAGGGGAAGTTTAAAAGTGGCGCCTGTTACGGAAAAAATGAAAGGGAATCGTCTATCTTGGTATGGACATGTGATGAGGAGGGATGACACCCATGTGACTAAGAAAGTGATGAGTATGAATGTTGATGGATGGAGAGGACGAGGAAGGCCAAAGAAAAGATGGATGGATTGTCTAAGGAATGATATGAAAGAAAAAGGAGTAAATGATACTGTGACGTCTGATAGGGGAGAATGGAAGAAGAAAACGTGTTGCGCCGACCCCAAATAGAATGGGATAAGGGCAGGAAGATGATGGTCTACTTTTCTTAATTCAAAATGGAATCAGAGGCTTTGTCTCACACAGACTGACAGACATTTGTAGATATAATTATAAACATAAATTTGTTGTGAAAACGTTATGGTACCTATAGAAGATAGATTAATTATTATATTTTGTATGAGAATAAATATGGGTAAACCAGCCTATTAAATGGTAGTAAACTGTAAGGAAAATTCTTGAAAAAATCAGCATGTCCTGAACCAAAAATTCGAAGATATGCATCATTTACCAACCCGCACTAGGCCCGCGTGGTGGATTACGGCTCAGTCCCTCTCGCAGAGAGGAGGCTGATTCATGAAAACTGCTGGGTTTGAACCCACGATCATCAGACAAGAATCGGGGGCCGTTACCATTGAGCCGGCACTGCTTCAAAAATGAATCTTTGTACCTTTACTATATTATTCTAAAAGGCATGCAGACAGCGAGTAATGGGTGACTCGCCGTTCGATTATGGACCATACCCGGGTCGACGGAGTGTCGTGTTCCACGCGCTCCTCCAAGAGCTGTCAGGAATCTGACGGGCCCCTTAGAGGGCCAAAGCCTGCCGGGGTTGCGGGACTGTTTTATCAGATACCTGTGACCCTGGAACGTAAAGGGCTATTGAAGAATCACCATGGATTTTAGTCAGTACCTGTCTGACAGGACTCATTTGACGATTTTACAACAATTGAAAAAAAAAATTCAATAAGTTGTTAATTTATTGAGCTTCCTCAAACAAACACTAATTTGAGCTAACTTTGTATTGTTTGCAGGCCTTCTCAGTATTCTTCATCTGCATAGCCCTCACATCAGACATGATATGTTTTTTCTTCATACCTCTACAGTACATATTCTTCGCAGCAAGTACCTATGTTTGGGTACAATATGTCTGGTATACATGTGAGTATTTTTCTTTTTCTTTAGAAGTCTCTGCCTGTTACATTTCCTTATCAAAACTGACGAATAAATGTTCATTGTTCTACTAGTTATTCAACTACAGCTATGAAACAAAAAAAAAATCGTGAGTTCAGTAGTTTGACGGCACGGGTGGCGCAGTGACTGAGTGTTAGACTGCTGCGCAGCGTGTCACAGGTTCGATCCCTGCACTGAACAAATATTCGTATGTTCTGCAAGTAGTTGTTCCGTTCTGGGTGTTTGTGTATGTGAGTTTCTATGTTTGTAAACGCACCCACGATACAGGAGAAATTCCCGAATTCCAAAAAATAAAGAATTTAGTACTTGGTTTGGGCAGAACATACACTCGAGTGTTTATCGGTTAGTAGTTATATACAGCATGTAAGAGACATTGACCCACAAACGGATACCATGGGTCCATGGACCCCCCCCCCCCCGTGTTGGAATTTTTCGTCGGATTTTTCCAATTTTTTTTTAAATTAAAAAAAAATCGAAGTTTTTTTTTACTTTAGACTTCATAATCGTTATTCTTACCTAACCCAATGAGATTTTTAATAAAAAAGTAATTAATTCACTACTTTCACTAAAAGTAGCAATGTAAATAAAACTAGAAATGAAGTCTTAGATGTTTATAATGAAAGGTCATCGTATACCTAAATACTGTGTCCAGTAACACAGTACCTGTAATACTTTAAGCGCGGCTCACTATTAAAAAAAACAAACAAAAAAAAAAATAGGAAATACCGACGAAAAATTCCAACACGGCCCCCCGTGATGGAATTTCATACTCATGTCCTGGACACATGGTATCCGTTTGTGCGTCGATATCTCTTACACCCTGTATGCTAGCAAGTGACTATGGGTCAATAATCGCTCGTCGTGATCACATACTCGCTTACGGCCCAACCAGGTCTCAAACTATAAACTCGCTTCTCGCCATCTCGTTTAGTTGCTATGTGTACAAATACTCTCATTTTGGGGTCGCGGGACTAACGAATTACCGTGACCCCGGAACGTAACGGGCTATTGAAGGACACCGTGGATTTTAGTCAATACGAGTCTGACAGTCCTCCTCTGCCCAGGACGGGAGGACTCATTTGATGATTTTACCACGCTAAAAAAAATGTATACTCTCATTTACTATGCTAAATTTTATTAACAAAAGCATTCACTTAACATTGTTTTGAACTTTCAAACGACTTGTCGTGGGAACATTTTGTTCCGTTGTTACCAAAAATAATGATTTGTCGAACAATTACAAGCTTACACTTGCACTCATATAATTTTATGAGTGCACCACAAATAGTTTGGCTTGGACACGAGTTACCTATATTTACACGATACTGCTACATGGTACGCGTTTATTTCGTCACGATTACGGCTGTGTTCTGTAGCCACATCGACATTTTTAAACAATAAATGTATTTTCATTAGAACTTCATTCTATTCACCATTTTTAGGGTTCCGTAGCCAAATGGCAAAAACGGAACCCTTATAGATTCGTCATGTCTGTCTGTCTGTCTGTCCGTGTATGTCACAGCCACTTTTTAGGGTTCCGTAGCCAAATGGCAAAAACGGAACCCTTATAGATTCGTCATGTCTGTCTGTCTGTCTGTCCGTGTATGTCACAGCCACTTTTTGTCGAAAGAATAAGAGCTATCCTGTTGAAACTTGGTAGAAAGATGTATTATGTGAACCGCATTAGGATTTTCACACAAAAATCAAAACAAAACAAATTTTGGGGGTGCCCCCCATACTTAGAATTGAAACTCAAAAAAATTTTTTTCACCAAACCTATACGTGTGGGGTATCTATGAATAGGTCTTTAAAAATGATATTGAGGTTACTAACATCATTTTTTTCTAAACTGAACAGTTTGCGCGAGAGACACTTCCAAAGTGGTAAAAAGTGTGTCCCCCCTCCCCCCGTAACTTCTAAACTAAAAAAAATATATAATGTAGACCTCAACCAAAACTACCAACGAAAACTAAAAAGAGTAAAATAAAAAACTTTTTAAAAAAAAAAATTAACCGCCTTCTAAAACAACCACAAAAAAGGGTAAAATAACCTACAAAATAACTTTTCTTTCGGAAGTCGGTGGCTTTATTTTTTTATTTCGTTGTCTTTTATGCCACCGACTTCCGAAAGAAAAGTTATTTTGTAGGTTATTTTACCCTTTTTTGTGGTTGTTTTTGAAGGCGGTTAATTTTTTTTTTAAAAAAGTTTTTTATTTTACTCTTTTTAGTTTAAATATTCAACCCAAAATTCTTGTCAAATACATCATTTTCTTACATGTGCACTAGAATTTGGTAATCCTTAGCACCGGTATTAACATCGGTCATGTACACAATAAGCTAATAAAATTCCCTATCAAAAACTGCTGAACCGATTTTGATGAAACTTGCAGTGTTCCCTAAAGTGAACTATTCCTCGTACAACAAAAAAAGAATTTTGAAAATCGGTCCACAATTAGCGGAGTAATCGCGTAACAAACACTCAAAAAAGTAAAGATCATCACATCATCGATCAATAAAAATGCTCACAAAATAAAAAGTACTGAACCAAATTGGATGAAATTTTTATGGGACCAATGGGAAAGTATACTGCATCGAACGAAAAAAGAATTACACTAATCGGACCAGAAACCTCGGAGTAATCGGTGTACATACATAAAAAAAAAAAAAAAAAAAAAAAAAAAACATACCGACCGAATTGAGAACCTCCTCCTTTTTGAAGTCGGTTAAAAATTGGTTTGGATGAGATACAGTTAGCAGTTTTTGAGATATAGTACATTTTCAAAAACCGCAAATATAACTTTGCCATTCATACAAATACTATGAAAAACAAAGTTATTTTTTAACCGACTTCAAAAAAGGAGGAGGTTATCAATTCGACTGTATTTTTTTTTTTTTTTTATGTTTGTTACCTCATAACTTGCGACTGGGTGAACCGATTTTCATGATTCTTTTTTTGTTTGAAAGCTGGTTGGCATTTCAATATCTGATGATTGGATCCTGGAGAAATCGAGGGAAACCCTCAAATTTTATAGGCCGACGCACCGTTTTTCGCAAATATTATGAAGTAATTTAAGGACTTGCGTATGGTAACCATCATCTCATGTAGCTGAGCTGATGATGGAAGGTACAACTCCTTAACAGTAAGGAGTAGGCATCGACTGACTTAGTAAATTATTTTTATCATTAAGTATTTCAAAGCACTACAATTTAATAAAGGCCTGGAGTATATCTGATGATGGAGCCAAGAGACAGTCGAGGGAACTCCTCAACGATTCACAGCAGCTACCTTGTGTTTGAGCTTGATTAATTTGTATTGATAAGAACTTTACACCTAGATGAGTTGTAACTGTTATTAGGGGTCTGATGACGAAGACGAAGGACAGTTCAGGGAATTCCTCAACGGTTTACAGTAGCTACCTTGTGTTTGGACTTAATTCATTTATATTGATGAGAACTTTACACCTAGATGGTTTATAACTGTCATTAGGGTTCTGATGATGAAGACGAAGAACAGTTCAGGGAACTCCTCAACGGTTTATAGCAGGTATCTTGTATTTGGACTTAATTCATTTATACTGATGAGAACTTTGCACCCATATGGGTTATTGTTCGATGCAGTATACCTGCCATTTGGTCCCATAAAAAAAAAATATATATTTAGGTGTTCTTGCTTATTGGGGACATGAGCGATGTTATAACCGGTGCTACGGATAGTAAAATTCTAGTGCATATGTAAGAAAATTATGTATTTGACAAGAATTTGGGTTAAATCTTTAAACTGAAAAGGGTAAAATAAAAAAAGTTTAAAAAAAAAACTAACCGACTTCTAAAAAAACAACCACGAAAAAGGGTAAAATAACCTACCAAAAAACTTTTCTTTCGGAAGTCGGTGGCAAAAAAGTCAATGAAATATAAAAGCAAAGCCACCGACTTCCGAAAGAAAAGTTTTTTGGTAGGTTATTTTACCCTTTTTCGTGGTTGTTTTTATAGAAGTCGGTTAGTTTTTTTTAAAAACTTTTTTTTTAGCGATACTAATTGTAGAATGGTAACAGGGTTCGGTTAATGCCTAGATATAATAATTTTGCATACAAACCCAGTCAAGCAAAATCGAAGAACTAAAATGTATCATACCCTGTAAATACACTCGCGAGCAAAAGTATCGAATCACTTACTCCGATCTTGAGTATTTAATAACTAGTTAAGAATATAAAGAATACGATAAAAATGGATATTACAAGGTTTAGCTGTTAACTTTAAATTGATACCAAGCATTCAAACCACCTCTCGCGCCCGGCATTGGTTGAGGCCATGCTGCGGGGCGAGACGGAGTGGGAAGCGGTCGCCTCCTTCTGCGAAGCAGTCATGCTCGCGAAGGAGCAAGCGGGCCGCGTGAGGGAGAGGACAATGTCCTCCCTCCGCCCCACCCGCAGTGGTTTACACCCACGGCGACGGACGTCGCAAGACGATCTCCGGCCACCGTAGGCGCGGGCATGCGGGCGGCGAGTAAAGGGCAACTCGCTGCCCGACCATGGACCATGCCCGGGTCGACGGCGCGTTGTGTTCCACGCGCGCCTCAAAGAGCGTCAGCAAGATGACGGGCCCCCCCTCTAGAGGGCCGAAGCCTGCCGGGGTCGCGGGACTTATCTCATTACCGTGACCCCGGAATATAAAGGGCTATTGAAGGACACCGTGGATTTTAGTCAGTACAAGTCTGACAGTCCCTCCCGCCCTGTCCGGGGTGGGAGGACTCATTTGATGATTTTACCACGATAAAAAAAAAAAGCGTTCAAACCACACCATAATTTAAGGAGCTATACCGGATCAATTCCAAGTATGTGTTTCCATATTGGAGTACTGGTGGCCCAGTGGTATCGGCCCCGACTTACGAGTTTTAGGTCGTGGGTTCGAACCCAGCCAGGCGCATTACTTTGTGTAATTTATTTCATCACCACTGCTCTCAAAACGGTGCAGGAAAACATCGTAAGGAAACCGGCATGTCCTAGAAGCAAAAATTCGAAGACATGTGACATCCGGGTTGGTACCCATATTGGGCCTGCGTGGTGGATTATGGCATTTATGGCCCACTCCCTCTCACAGAGAGGAGGCCTGTGTCCCAGCAGAGGAAACATTTATAGGCTGATGATGATGATGAATGATTCCATAATTTTGCTGACTACTGTTTATAGCGTTTATTAAATAACTTAAACTACTCGTAATTCCCATATTTTTACACAGTTGCAGACAAAGGCATCTGCGTGCCAACAGTAGCGATATGCTGCTTGCTGGTGTACGTGGAGGGACTGTGGCGGGGCTCCCGCGCGGGCGCGGGCGAGCTGTGTCGACCTCTAGCGGCGCACTGCGTGGGCTACCCGGTCGTGACGCTGGGCTTCGGGGCGAAGGCCCTCATCGCGCACCGCCTGCGGCTACGGCGGCAGCGGCACGTGCGAGCCATGAATGAGTTCTACTTCCAACTCATGCGGGATGCGATACCAGAGTCTGCGTTAGATCAGGTGAGATATGTTTTTAACCGACTTCAAAAAAGGAGGTTCTCAATTTGACTGTATTTTTTTTATGTTTTGGTGACTTGTTGTTCAATGCACTATAAGAATTTCTTTCAGTTTGGTTCAGTAGTTTTCATTTTATGAACTTTTTTACGCTTCGCTATAATGAATTAAAACACAAATCCACCGACTTCCGAGAGAACTTAATTTACACTTTTTATGGTGGTTTTTGAAGGTTTTTGGTTTTTCACTATAACAAATAATGGATACCTACGTATTTTATTTAAATCAATGAATTGTACAAACATAAAACATAACTAATTCGGGAGTGGGGGCTTATTACGTCAAAAGACACTCAAAATTATACCATGGCTTGACGTTGACGTATTCTGAATTTTAAAAGCGTATTTTCGTCAATTTTGGTTTGTACGTTAAAAGAAAAAATACGACTCAAATATCTTAGAAAATATAATTAACTGAGGGATAATTAGAAATTTTTAATGGACAAACCTATTGTAAACTCCATTCTAATGTGACATAATATTTTCAGACGCAGTCTCAGCAATCGCAAACGCAAGTGCCGAGCAAGGAGGCCGGCAGTGTCGCGAACGGCGGCGCGGAGTGTGCCACACACACGCAGCCCGCAGACACCAAACACATGAACGGCTCGCTGCGACGATGTCGGTTCAAGACCACAGAACACAACGGACACTGTGTGTCGGAGCACGCACAGCTACAAGCTAAGGTCATTTAGTTTTTTTTTAACGTGGTAAAATCATCAAATGAGCCCTCCCACCCAGGGCAGGGCGGGAGGGACTGTCAGACTTGTACTGACTAAAATCCACGGTGTCCTTCAGTAGCACTTTGTATACCGGGGTCGCGGTATACGTGTGTCCCGCGACCCCGGCAGGCTTTGGCCCTCTAGAGGGGGGCCCCGTCATTATGCTGACGCTCTTTGAGGCGCGTGTGGAACACAACGCGCCGTCGACCCGGGAAGGTAATTTAGTTAGAGGTTTTTTTTTATTGAGATATTTTTTGTCATAGTCAAGGTCACAAATACAAAGGCTACGATTGAGTGAGCTCACCCAGAAGAAGACTCTGCACTTCGTAACTTCGAAGAGACTCTTAAGCCCGATTTACACTTCAATAAGTACAGTCTGTAGCGAGTGAACTTGCGTCATCGTCGAGTTAAGTTGTTAATGTTGTTTGAACGGCAAAAGCGAGTTAAGTAGTAAGTTGTCGATTAAGGGTGGGCTCAGACCGAAACGTGACGCTACGCGCACATTTCAATAGAGCTATTCAAAATCGAACTTTATTTCCTACACGAAAAGATACACCTGTCACAACCCGGCGCGGAGCAACACGGCGCCGCGCTGCATTTTAATAGCGACTCAAAATCTAACCTTATTTACGACAATAAAAGATACAAATTTGAAGTATCGCTGCGTCACGTCGCTTCGCGTCGCGTCTCGGTCTGAACTGACCGCAAGTTGAGTTGAATAGATCGCGATCCTATTTTTTGGCGATACCAGTGCCAAGTAGCCCCTCTCTCGCGTCTCCCGCGCCCCGCCAACTTAACTGGCCCGGCATGCAGACTTATTATATTTCACTTTCAATGTATTGTGCAAGTATTGATACTATTTCTCTTATGCACGTAAATTGGTGTTAAGTAATTCAAAATCCATTTTCTGGATTAAAACAACGCGAAACGCGACTAGTCTTCTTCTCGGCAACTTATGACTACTCACACCGCCTGGACGCTACTTACAACTTACTACTTATTACTTAACTGTCTGAGTTCTTAACTCGCTACTGTACTTATTGAAGTGTAAATCGGGCTTGAGTCCATCCTGCATGCAGGCAGTGAGTTCCATTAATTTACTGTGTGCATTATGAACATAGCCCGGTGTAGATAGATTGATTTTATACACTTGTATCATAAACTGTCATAGAAATCATAACATGGATAAGTCGTTTTCCCGGGATTTCAATTTAGTACCTATGGGATTTAATTTAAATGCACGCTGGCGACACCGCGGTCAACAGTGAGTGCTTATTATGTCTTCATCCTACATGTTCCTTACAATTTTAAAATTCAATTAAAATCCAGGAAATTCGAAGGCATGTCCATATCAATATTGAATGTTTCATGTCAATGGTCATTGACCCCAAATCAATCTATCTACTCCGGGCTTTGATTATGAAGGATGCTATTCTTCATGGTAATGGTTCTGGTTTAAGGTATGATGTCCCAGAGGTTAGCACCTCGCCTTTTATACACGAGATCGAGTTTAAACCCAGTCAATGTATCTTACATAATATGTACTTACTTTCTAAAGTCTTGGATATTGGTAAAGAAAAACATCATAAGAAAACCTAGATTCATATGGTTAGTAAGTTAAATCTAAGCTATATCTGACATCTGTGAGGTTTGCAGATTCGATTAAATTAACTCTGACCCGATCTTTATAGTAATCGAATAACCATACAACCTTTCTTTTATTTACAGTTAGAAAAATTAGAAAAGCATTTAGAGCATCAGACGGCGCTGCGTGAGAAGTCGTCGTCAGCAGCCGCGTCGAACGCGAGCTCGACCAGCTCGGGGAGCTCGGGCGGGGCTGGCGGGGCTGGCGGGGCTGCTGGGGCTGGCGGGGTCGGTGGGGCGGGCGGGGCTGGCCCCAGCAGCTCGCCCAGTTCGTCCAGCTCACACGCGCTCAGTAACGGCTCGGCGTGTCATCACGCGCCTGACGACGACGACAAGCATGACCACAGTAAAGGTACGTTTTAGAATAGTAGATTACGCACCAAGGGAGTAAAGCATTGCCTTACGTCACGGTCGTATTGAATCTCGAAGCGTCACTAAGGATTCTGGGAGTGAACCTCCGTAGCGCAGCGAGACGGGGGAATTAAGTAAAGAATCCTTAGTGTAGCGAGGGATTCAAGTTAGCCCAAGACAAGGCAGCTTTACTTCCGAGGAGCGTACTCTGCTTTTCACACGTACTGCGAGGAAATAAATTCCATTTTTGAAGTCCGACAAAGCATACAAGGATAAACGTTTGTTGACGGTCCGTTGTCTGGAACAACGGTCGTATACAAGCTGCCTTATTTTATACATCCAATTAATTATTTTATATGTGAAAGTGAGTTTGTTTGCTATACGATTTCTTGCGTAAACCACATTTTGATGAATTTTGGTACATAGATTAATGCGACTGGAGACATTTATACACTGAGAAACCAGCAGGTGAAAACTTGTTAATATTATAATTTAAAACATTTTTTTTTAATTTTTGTTTCCATATTATTATCTTTTTCAAGGTGGTGCAAAGTCTTCTAAGTCAGATAGAGAAAAGAAAGAGGCTAGTACTTTAAAAGAAGAAAAAAGAAAGAATAAAAACAGAGATAAAGATAAGGACAGCAGTGATAGTCGTAAGAGTACAGAACATTGTAAGTATCATTTGAACTATTAGGAAAAAAAAAACATGAACAACCAACCATGTAATAAAACTAAAGCAAACTTTTCCACTTACAGCAAAAGAACAAATATTTAAGGATAAAGAAGTAGAGAGTACAAAAGATTGTGTAAAAATTAAGGAAAGCAGTAATAAAGAAGTTAAAGAGAAGGATAAAGAAAGGGAGAGGGAGCGAGAAAGAGAAACGAGAGAACGAGACAAAGAACGCGAGAGAGAGCGGGAGCGCGAACAGGTATGTTAAAGTATACATTGCGTCCACGATGCACAAGTTCACGGCACTGTTGGTGCAGGGGCTGGTGGCCTGTCATCACGTCTTAAGGGCGCATAACCAGAAAGTTGGCAACGTCGCAAATAGCTGTCAAATATTTACAAGTTTTAATTAATTTGGTAAATTTACTGTATGATAATAAGAAAAAAGGCTCTGTAATGCACTAAAACATTGATATAGGAATGCAATTAAAACACTGAATTTGATGTTGTAACCGTTTCAGGTTTAAAAAAGGCATTTGGAAGGTTTCCAAATACTTTTTTTTACATTTAAAACTATTTATTCGTTGTAACGATATTACTTGCATTCCCTTATCAATGTTTTAGTGAACTACAGAGCCATATTTCTTATTTCCATACAGTAACATTGCTAAATTAATTAAAACTTGTTAATATTTGACAACTATTTGCGACGTTGCCAACTTTCAGAATGAGCGCTCTTAAAGCGATAGTAGTTCCACTGTAGGAAAGAGACAGAGCTGTAGAAGTCGTCTAGCGCCATCTCGTCGCATGACGTCATGGTAGGCCCCCTGAGAGATCAACTGCTGTGCTACATTTCCGATTTCCGCATGGATTAATATTTATATTCTACACTAATATTTTAAAGGGGAAAGATTTGATTGTTTTGAATAGTTTCCGAAACTTTAATAATACCGATCGATATCTAAAATTCTTTCACCAGTTGAATGTGTTTTGGCCCTGAGTGACATAGGCAACAAGGTGGGGAGGGGGGGGGGGGTGTTGAGCGGTCAATGCCGCTGGCAATTACTAGTCGTTTAAAAAGGTTTCCTCAGTAGTATTATTAGTATTCAATAGTTACATTACTAAAGATTATTTGGAAGTATTAATCACTCGGAAATTCTAATTAGTTTAAAAGTTGATGACTTACATTTAATTGTAATCGCTAGGCATAACTTTTAAACCGTAAAAAATAGCACAATATTATGTCGGTATAAACATTAGAAATTACCTCACCCATGCCCCTGTTTAATTTGATTCCTGCTTTGGGTATTGGATATTATAATTGTTCGAGTATGTTTGTTAATTTGAATTTAAGTAATCCGCTAGGAGTAGGAAACAATTTGAGAAGCAATGAATTTCATTGACATTATAATATGTATGTACCTAGCGCGAAGCCCGCGAATGTGCCGAAGAGCTGAAGAAAGTACGCGCCGAGCTGGCAGCGGCGCGCGCGTCCGAGGCAGAGGCACGGCGCGCGCTGGCAGCGGCGGCGGCGGCGGAGCGGCAACGTCGCGCAGACCACGCGCAGCTCAAGCAGGCGCACGCCGCGCTGCAGCACAAGTATGTACTACTGACCATCACGTCCGAGGCAGAGGCACGGCGCGCGCTGGCAGCGGCGGCGGCGGCGGAGCGGCAACGTCGCGCAGACCACGCGCAGCTCAAGCAGGCGCACGCCGCGCTGCAGCACAAGTATGTACTACTGACCATCACGTCCGAGGCAGAGGCACGGCGCGCGCTGGCAGCGGCGGCGGCGGCGGAGCGGCAACGTCGCGCAGACCACGCGCAGCTCAAGCAGGCGCACGCCGCGCTGCAGCACAAGTATGTACTACTGACCATCACGTCCGAGGCAGAGGCACGGCGCGCGCTGGCAGCGGCGGCGGCGGCGGAGCGGCAACGTCGCGCAGACCACGCGCAGCTCAAGCAGGCGCACGCCGCGCTGCAGCACAAGTATGTACTACTGACCATCACGTCCGAGGCAGAGGCACGGCGCGCGCTGGCAGCGGCGGCGGCGGCGGAGCGGCAACGTCGCGCAGACCACGCGCAGCTCAAGCAGGCGCACGCCGCGCTGCAGCACAAGTATGTACTACTGACCATCACGTCCGAGGCAGAGGCACGGCGCGCGCTGGCAGCGGCGGCGGCGGCGGAGCGGCAACGTCGCGCAGACCACGCGCAGCTCAAGCAGGCGCACGCCGCGCTGCAGCACAAGTATGTACTACTGACCATCACGTCCGAGGCAGAGGCACGGCGCGCGCTGGCAGCGGCGGCGGCGGCGGAGCGGCAACGTCGCGCAGACCACGCGCAGCTCAAGCAGGCGCACGCCGCGCTGCAGCACAAGTATGTACTACTGACCATCACGTCCGAGGCAGAGGCACGGCGCGCGCTGGCAGCGGCGGCGGCGGCGGAGCGGCAACGTCGCGCAGACCACGCGCAGCTCAAGCAGGCGCACGCCGCGCTGCAGCACAAGTATGTACTACTGACCATCACGTCCGAGGCAGAGGCACGGCGCGCGCTGGCAGCGGCGGCGGCGGCGGAGCGGCAACGTCGCGCAGACCACGCGCAGCTCAAGCAGGCGCACGCCGCGCTGCAGCACAAGTATGTACTACTGACCATCACGTCCGAGGCAGAGGCACGGCGCGCGCTGGCAGCGGCGGCGGCGGCGGAGCGGCAACGTCGCGCAGACCACGCGCAGCTCAAGCAGGCGCACGCCGCGCTGCAGCACAAGTATGTACTACCAAGACACAACACTTAGGGAGCATCCTCATGACGCGGTCAGTCTCATTAGGGAGTTTCACTGCGAGTTTTAGCCGTCAGTGGCGCTACCAGCGCTCAAGTGTAGCTTCGAGTGTTTAGTTTAGTTATAAATTATCTGGAGTGGTGGTCAAGTTCAATCATACAGTAAATGACATCATACGCTGGTAGCGCCATCTAAGCCGCGCTTTGCGTGAAACCTCCCATTCGACTGACTTACTTCATCGTCGTGGCGAGCGTGTTTTGTTTTTCACCTACCCATACATAACTGCACGTTTCATGTCATATGTCGTAGTGGCAAGGATGATTTTCACTTGTGGTTGGAATCGGTCGAATTACGTCACATCGCGTCGTCAATGAGCTCTCTAAGATACCTATTTCCAATGATGCGGTGAGCGAGGCAACAGCGGGTTACGTTAACCCGTTCTAGAAACCAGCGGGTAAATCGCGGCGACGTGGTATTGTGTCATCGAGATATTTGTTTTTTTTCGTGAACGAAATGTCTGAACAACGACAACATGTTTTTGATTCAAATTGATTCCAAACCTCGATTTATTGTGGGCAAAACGATGTGCATTTCAATGCAGACGCGTGGACGGTCACAGCTCAACTTGAGCTGTGACCATCCGATTATGGAGGGAGTGTTGACGACCACCGCGACATCTGTGCACCACCACGGTGACAAGCAGCGGGAGGGCCGGAAGGGCCGGGGAGGGGAGGGTACGGTCATTGCGAGACCTACAGCGCGCCATCGATCTTGACCTTTGTGACTCGACGACGACCACAACAAAATCATTGGTCATTACACAAATTGTTACGAGTACAACCACAGCCTTATTTCAAAAAAGAACCGACAACGCCCACGACCCAACACAAAACTCCTCAACAGGGAGCGACTATCGCAACCAAAAAGGTAAGACCCCTTTTTGAGGAGTGGCTGGAGAGACGTCACGGCGTCCTTGCCTACCGCATGACGCAGGTCCTCACCGGACACGGAAGTGAGGGAGGTACCTGTGTCGGATAGGGAGGGAAGAACTCCTGGGAGTCCCACGCGCGCCTCGAAACTTTTTCACCACAATGACGGGCCCCCCCCTTAGAGGGCCAAAGCCTGCCGGGTTCGCGAGACTAACACACGAGTACAAGTCTGACAGTCCCTCCTGCCCTGCCCTGGGTGGGAGGACTTATTCGATGATTTTATCAAACTAAAAAAAAAAAAAAAGGTTGGCAGAATATTTAATCTCCGGACATTCGTATATTAGCTGAACACAGTCCAGCTAGCCAGAACCACGGTATCCTCTGCGTACAGACGCAGAAGATACCGTGGTTCTGGATTGAAAAGGACACTCAAAGGTACAGGGTAGATTTTCAATTAGAAGCTGTCTAACTATAAAAACTTAAAACGTCTGTTGAACACTTGTCTACAAAAATTCAACTGCAAAATGACCCTTATATCAACGTCAAAAGCCGTTTTGGAGTTGACACTTTTTTAGACAAGTTTTTTTTTTAATAAGAATAAGATGTTTAAGTAACTCTTTTTGTGGTAAGACAGAGTCTGACCATTCGAACAAAAAGAAAAAAATATAAAGAAAAATACTGTTAATCAGAAAAAAGTTTATAATTACTTTAAAATACACAAAGTTTATAACAGTAAAATAATATTTTAAAAATACAGTTTTAAAATCATACCTGAGTCATGTTTTTTTTTTCCAAAATGCAGGCAAGTTACAAAAGAGATAATATAATTACACAAACTTAGATTATAGAATGTCTAGATGATAAATGATGCCCCTGAGAATTGAAACCAAAAACAAGAATAATTACCGCGTCGTTCGATTCCTATGTTAAACAACTGAACATCATGGCAGGCACTCACACATTTACAAAAAAGAGCTTTCCTAAAAACGTTACACGGAATCTGGACATTTTGTAATCGAAGCACACAAATAACAATAAAATTAATCACGATAGAAACGAATCTTATCAAAATCACAATGCGCCTTATCGACACATACACCAGAATCCTCTCCGTATTTCCAATGATACCAGCATAACCACGTCCTTTCCTTCCGGTCCTCGGGAAGACCATCCTTAGAAGAATCACCGCTTAACATCTTCTCTATACCTCTCAACATCTTCTCTATTCCTCTAAACAGCTCATTACGCTCCACCTCATTATTAGCTGATCTCAAGCTCAACTCATTTTTCGGAATATAGAATACGTCTATCAGTCTCTTCTTCAAAGCTTCATATAACCCAGATTTCGGTCGGTCCTCAATAAGGTCGCTTATAGCTCGAATAGCACCATTATCTTTTAACTTCGTTACGACGATATCGAACTTATATTCTTCATCTTCTTGGTTTTGGAGGTTCATATACGCTTCGAATTTGTAGAACCATTCGCGAGGGTGGGTTGTCCAGAAGTCAGGTATACTTTGGTTCATTATTTGACATGATAGTTAGTATTCCCAAGAACGTTTTTGTGTCCGCGTTTCCGGTGTCCCTTCTTTAATATTCTCCGCTGGTGTTTCCATGGCAACGTGTTTTCTTTACGACGAGAATAATAACGTAGAAATTAGTTTTTAATTTTGCTTGATTTGTTTGTAGGCTTTTACACTTGAGTACAGTCGCAACACAACTAAATAAAATCTAAATTTATCTCGAGAGTCGAGACTCGACAGGAATTTTGCTGATTTTAATATTGTAAAGAGTCTTTTACACTCGTGTAACAATCGGCTCGGACGACGCGATCCGATGCGAATGGCATTAGTAACACCCTTATTACGTTGACATAAAGGTTTTCTTGACCGGCTTAAGCCGATTCCGCGTCGATAAATGTGGGAGCACCCTAAAGGCAAGAAAGTTAGGATTAAGATAGCAACCAAGTTATGTTACTCATTTCCCATCTCGGTTGCTATATTGAGCCCTATTTTATCTGCAACCAATCAATATCCAATTGAGACCTAAAGATGTCCTATCAGAAGCAGCCGTCTAAAATAAATGAACGGGATTTGGATTGAGATAGAATATCAATTTCGGATGTAAATAAGAATAATGAATCTTCATAAAAGAACCATCTCAATCAGTCTATACAGCTATGAAATTAAAAGAAAAAAAAAATCGGTTCGTTCTTTAGAAGTTTAGAATCTACGATAAATGCTCGCACGGACATAAAAAATAACAAACTAAACATTTAATACCCTTCTGTTTGAGACAGAAGCTAAAAAAAACCGGCCAAGTGCGAGTTGAACTCGCCCATGAAGGGTTCCGTAGTAGCAAGCATAGATTAGGGATATAATTATATTGAGATTAGCAAGTAATATACACAAACAATAAAATTAACTTTGTTTTTCATAGTGTTTGTATGAATGGCAAAGTTATATTTGCGGTTTTTGAAAATGTACTATATCTCAAAAACTGCTAACTATATCTCATCCAAACCAATTTTCGTTGGAAGTTTTTGTTGAGGTCTACATTATATATTTTTTTTTAGTTTAATAATTCTCTTATTTTAGAACTTACAGGGGGGGGGGGGAGGGACAAATTTTACCACTTTGGAAGTGTCTCTCGCGCAAACTGTTCGGTTTAGAAAAAAATGATATTAGTAATCTCAATATCATTTTTAAAGATCTATCCATAGATAGTATCTAGATACACGTATGGGTTTGGTGAAAAAAAAATGAGTTTCAATTCTAACTATGGGGGGTACCCCCAAAAATGGTTTTGTTTTTATTTTTGTGTAAAAATCCTAATGCGGTTCACATAATACATTTACTTACCAAGTTTCAACAGGATAGCTTTCATACTTTTGAAGAAAAGTGGCTGTGACATACGGACGGACAGACAGACAAAAATGATGAATCTATAAGGGTCCGTTTTTGCCATTTGGCTATGGAACCCTAAAAAAGAATGCAAAAAAAATGACTATTTTTGTAGATGATCGTACGGGCGACACTAGTCTGTAGTGGTCTTTATTTGGCACAACGACCGGAATCATAAATTACATAACACAGCATCAAGTTACAAAGTTTTACGATAAGCTTTACTAAGAAATTGCCTTAGATAAGACTTACGATAAATAGGATCAGTGGGGCTATTGTTTGTGTCCATTAAAAACTTTAAATTCAAGTTGGTATATTTTTAACACCACGCCTGTAATCCTTAAAGGCTTAAGCAGAGATGTACCTAATATAATGTAACAAAGGCTGATGCGGGAAATAATTACAAACATAAAGTACTAATAAAATCAATTATATTCCTTGTTTTATCTCACGGTTAAAAATATCTTATTCTGGCACAGTCATTTTTTATATCTCACTAGCGACCCGCCCCGGCTTCGCACGGGTGCATTTTTTAATATATTATGCATGTGTTATACAAACAAATAAACCTTCCTCTTGAATCACTCTATCTATTTAAAAAAAACCGCATCAAAATCCGTTGCGTAGTTTTAAATATCTAAGCATAAATAGGGATAGACAGACAGCGGGAAGCGACTTTGCTTTATACTATGTAGTGCAGACAGCCTATGTCTTTTTTCAACCATCAAGTAAAATGCTTTGTAGCCATCAACACACCGGATGACATCAAAAAAGTATTTTTATCGGCTTCTAATTTTATAACTCGGCACAATATTTTATAATTCGTCATTTATTGATAATATTCTTAAAACAACATAAACTGTTTGATCATCAAAATTTAAAACAAATTGGCCAAGCCAAAGTAGTCGGAAAGCGTAGTCGTCTACGTTACACTGGTCAACAAAATTTTAACTTTTTTGTGCCACATGGACTTTATGATATTTTAGCGGGTTCGATTCCCGGATCAACCATGTAATTATTTAAAAATCTATGAATGCAGTTTAAATTGTTTTTTAAATTAAAATAATGTCTTTCAGTAAAATGTTCTATCTACAATATTTTAGGTACTTTCCCTCCATGTGGCATAGCCGTGGGACGCCTTGTATATTATTTTTATGTAAATTTCCTGAAGAGCCAATGGGAGCGTGGAGCAGCATGTAGTAATCGGCAAAATATGTTGCAGGGTGACAGCTTGGCGCACGGGGGAGAGGGCCGCGCTGGAGCGGCGTCTGGGGGAGGAGAGACGAGCGCGGGGACACGCGGAGGCGCAGCTGCTGCGGGCACGGCACGCTGCCAGGCCACCCAGGTGGGTACCACATGTTGTAGGGGACAGTCTGGCGTCTGGGGGAGGAGAGACGAGCGCGGGGACACGCGGAGGCGCAGCTGCTGCGGGCACGGCACGCTGCCAGGCCACCCAGGTGGGTACCACATGTTGTAGGGGACAGTCTGGCGTCTGGGGGAGGAGAGACGAGCGCGGGGACACGCGGAGGCGCAGCTGCTGCGGGCACGGCACGCTGCCAGGCCACCCAGGTGGGTACCACATGTTGTAGGGGACAGCCTGGCGTCTGGGGGAGGAGAGACGAGCGCGGGGACACGCGGAGGCGCAGCTGCTGCGGGCACGGCACGCTGCCAGGCCACCCAGGTGGGTACCACATGTTGTAGGGGACAGCCTGGCGTCTGGGGGAGGAGAGACGAGCGCGGGGACACGCGGAGGCGCAGCTGCTGCGGGCACGGCACGCTGCCAGGCCACCCAGGTGGGTACCACATGTTGTAGGGGACAGTCTGGCGTCTGGGGGAGGAGAGACGAGCGCGGGGACACGCGGAGGCGCAGCTGCTGCGGGCACGGCACGCTGCCAGGCCACCCAGGTGGGTACCACATGTTGTAGGGGACAGTCTGGCGTCTGGGGGAGGAGAGACGAGCGCGGGGACACGCGGAGGCGCAGCTGCTGCGGGCACGGCACGCTGCCAGGCCACCCAGGTGGGTACCACATGTTGTAGGGGACAGTCTGGCGTCTGGGGGAGGAGAGACGAGCGCGGGGACACGCGGAGGCGCAGCTGCTGCGGGCACGGCACGCTGCCAGGCCACCCAGGTGGGTACCACATGTTGTAGGGGACAGTCTGGCGTCTGGGGGAGGAGAGACGAGCGCGGGGACACGCGGAGGCGCAGCTGCTGCGGGCACGGCACGCTGCCAGGCCACCCAGGTGGGTACCACATGTTGTAGGGGACAGTCTGGCGTCTGGGGGAGGAGAGACGAGCGCGGGGACACGCGGAGGCGCAGCTGCTGCGGGCACGGCACGCTGCCAGGCCACCCAGGTGGGTACCACATGTTGTAGGGGACAGCCTGGCGTCTGGGGGAGGAGAGACGAGCGCGGGGACACGCGGAGGCGCAGCTGCTGCGGGCACGGCACGCTGCCAGGCCACCCAGGTGGGTACCACATGTTGTAGGGGACAGCCTGGCGTCTGGGGGAGGAGAGACGAGCGCGGGGACACGCGGAGGCGCAGCTGCTGCGGGCACGGCACGCTGCCAGGCCACCCAGGTGGGTACCACATGTTGTAGGGGACAGTCTGGCGTCTGGGGGAGGAGAGACGAGCGCGGGGACACGCGGAGGCGCAGCTGCTGCGGGCACGGCACGCTGCCAGGCCACCCAGGTGGGTACCACATGTTGTAGGGGACAGTCTGGCGTCTGGGGGAGGAGAGACGAGCGCGGGGACACGCGGAGGCGCAGCTGCTGCGGGCACGGCACGCTGCCAGGCCACCCAGGTGGGTACCACATGTTGTAGGGGACAGTCTGGCGTCTGGGGGAGGAGAGACGAGCGCGGGGACACGCGGAGGCGCAGCTGCTGCGGGCACGGCACGCTGCCAGGCCACCCAGGTGGGTACCACATGTTGTAGGGGACAGTCTGGCGTCTGGGGGAGGAGAGACGAGCGCGGGGACACGCGGAGGCGCAGCTGCTGCGGGCACGGCACGCTGCCAGGCCACCCAGGTGGGTACCACATGTTGTAGGGGACAGTCTGGCGTCTGGGGGAGGAGAGACGAGCGCGGGGACACGCGGAGGCGCAGCTGCTGCGGGCACGGCACGCTGCCAGGCCACCCAGGTGGGTACCACATGTTGTAGGGGACAGTCTGGCGTCTGGGGGAGGAGAGACGAGCGCGGGGACACGCGGAGGCGCAGCTGCTGCGGGCACGGCACGCTGCCAGGCCACCCAGGTGGGTACCACATGTTGTAGGGGACAGTCTGGCGTCTGGGGGAGGAGAGACGAGCGCGGGGACACGCGGAGGCGCAGCTGCTGCGGGCACGGCACGCTGCCAGGCCACCCAGGTGGGTACCACATGTTGTAGGGGACAGTCTGGCGTCTGGGGGAGGAGAGACGAGCGCGGGGACACGCGGAGGCGTAGCATCAAACTTTAAATATAATTTATATGTTTAAAAATGAATAAAGGAGGGTGACAAAAATAATGATTTAAATGTATGTATTTGATGTGTACAGCGGGGAGTGCGAAAGCGAGTCGTGCCGGGCGCGACGTGCGGCAGCGGAGGCGGAGGGTGCGGCGCTGCGGCGGGACGGACAGCGTGCGCGGGAGCGGGCCGCGCAGCTCAGCAGGGAGCTACAGCACGCCAACGAACAGGTGTTTGATGTGCATAGCGGGAGTGTGAGAGCGAGTGTGAGAGCGGGCCGCGCAGCTCAGCAGGGAGCTACAGCACGCCAACGAACAGGTGTTTGATGTGCATAGCGGGAGTGTGAGAGCGAGTGTGAGAGCGGGCCGCGCAGCTCAGCAGGGAGCTACAGCACGCCAACGAACAGGTGTTTGATGTGCATAGCGGGAGTGTGAGAGCGAGTGTGAGAGCGGGCCGCGCAGCTCAGCAGGGAGCTACAGCACGCCAACGAACAGGTGTTTGATGTGCATAGCGGGAGTGTGAGAGCGAGTGTGAGAGCGGGCCGCGCAGCTCAGCAGGGAGCTACAGCACGCCAACGAACAGGTGTTTGATGTGCATAGCGGGAGTGTGAGAGCGAGTGTGAGAGCGGGCCGCGCAGCTCAGCAGGGAGCTACAGCACGCCAACGAACAGGTGTTTGATGTGCATAGCGGGAGTGTGAGAGCGAGTGTGAGAGCGGGCCGCGCAGCTCAGCAGGGAGCTACAGCACGCCAACGAACAGGTGTTTGATGTGCATAGCGGGAGTGTGAGAGCGAGTGTGAGAGCGGGCCGCGCAGCTCAGCAGGGAGCTACAGCACGCCAACGAACAGGTGTTTGATGTGCATAGCGGGAGTGTGAGAGCGGGCCGCGCAGCTCAGCAGGGAGCTACAGCACGCCAACGAACAGGTGTTTGATGTGCATAGCGGGAGTGTGAGAGCGAGTGTGAGAGCGGGCCGCGCAGCTCAGCAGGGAGCTACAGCACGCCAACGAACAGGTGTTTGATGTGCATAGCGGGAGTGTGAGAGCGAGTGTGAGAGCGGGCCGCGCAGCTCAGCAGGGAGCTACAGCACGCCAACGAACAGGTGTTTGATGTGCATAGCGGGAGTGTGAGAGCGAGTGTGAGAGCGGGCCGCGCAGCTCAGCAGGGAGCTACAGCACGCCAACGAACAGGTGTTTGATGTGCATAGCGGGAGTGTGAGAGCGAGTGTGAGAGCGGGCCGCGCAGCTCAGCAGGGAGCTACAGCACGCCAACGAACAGGTGCTTGATGTGCATAGCGGGAGTGTGAGAGCGAGTGTGAGAGCGGGCCGCGCAGCTCAGCAGGGAGCTACAGCACGCCAACGAACAGGTGTTTGATGTGCATAGCGGGAGTGTGAGAGCGAGTGTGAGAGCGGGCCGCGCAGCTCAGCAGGGAGCTACAGCACGCCAACGAACAGGTGCTTGATGTGCATAGCGGGAGTGTGAGAGCGAGTGTGAGAGCGGGCCGCGCAGCTCAGCAGGGAGCTACAGCACGCCAACGAACAGGTGTTTGATGTGCATAGCGGGAGTGTGAGAGCGAGTGTGAGAGCGGGCCGCGCAGCTCAGCAGGGAGCTACAGCACGCCAACGAACAGGTGTTTGATGTGCATAGCGGGAGTGTGAGAGCGAGTGTGAGAGCGGGCCGCGCAGCTCAGCAGGGAGCTACAGCACGCCAACGAACAGGTGTTTGATGTGCATAGCGGGAGTGTGAGAGCGAGTGTGAGAGCGGGCCGCGCAGCTCAGCAGGGAGCTACAGCACGCCAACGAACAGGTGTTTGATGTGCATAGCGGGAGTGTGAGAGCGAGTGTGAGAGCGGGCCGCGCAGCTCAGCAGGGAGCTACAGCACGCCAACGAACAGGTGCTTGATGTGCATAGCGGGAGTGTGAGAGCGAGTGTGAGAGCGGGCCGCGCAGCTCAGCAGGGAGCTACAGCACGCCAACGAACAGGTGTTTGATGTGCATAGCGGGAGTGTGAGAGCGAGTGTGAGAGCGGGCCGCGCAGCTCAGCAGGGAGCTACAGCACGCCAACGAACAGGTGTTTGATGTGCATAGCGGGAGTGTGAGAGCGAGTGTGAGAGCGGGCCGCGCAGCTCAGCAGGGAGCTACAGCACGCCAACGAACAGGTGTTTGATGTGCATAGCGGGAGTGTGAGAGCGAGTGTGAGAGCGGGCCGCGCAGCTCAGCAGGGAGCTACAGCACGCCAACGAACAGGTGTTTGATGTGCATAGCGGGAGTGTGAGAGCGGGCCGCGCAGCTCAGCAGGGAGCTACAGCACGCCAACGAACAGGTGTTTGATGTGCATAGCGGGAGTGTGAGAGCGAGTGTGAGAGCGGGCCGCGCAGCTCAGCAGGGAGCTACAGCACGCCAACGAACAGGTGTTTGATGTGCATAGCGGGAGTGTGAGAGCGAGTGTGAGAGCGGGCCGCGCAGCTCAGCAGGGAGCTACAGCACGCCAACGAACAGGTGTTTGATGTGCATAGCGGGAGTGTGAGAGCGAGTGTGAGAGCGGGCCGCGCAGCTCAGCAGGGAGCTACAGCACGCCAACGAACAGGTGTTTGATGTGCATAGCGGGAGTGTGAGAGCGAGTGTGAGAGCGGGCCGCGCAGCTCAGCAGGGAGCTACAGCACGCCAACGAACAGGTGCTTGATGTGCATAGCGGGAGTGTGAGAGCGAGTGTGAGAGCGGGCCGCGCAGCTCAGCAGGGAGCTACAGCACGCCAACGAACAGGTGTTTGATGTGCATAGCGGGAGTGTGAGAGCGAGTGTGAGAGCGGGCCGCGCAGCTCAGCAGGGAGCTACAGCACGCCAACGAACAGGTGCTTGATGTGCATAGCGGGAGTGTGAGAGCGAGTGTGAGAGCGGGCCGCGCAGCTCAGCAGGGAGCTACAGCACGCCAACGAACAGGTGTTTGATGTGCATAGCGGGAGTGTGAGAGCGAGTGTGAGAGCGGGCCGCGCAGCTCAGCAGGGAGCTACAGCACGCCAACGAACAGGTGTTTGATGTGCATAGCGGGAGTGTGAGAGCGAGTGTGAGAGCGGGCCGCGCAGCTCAGCAGGGAGCTACAGCACGCCAACGAACAGGTGCTTGATGTGCATAGCGGGAGTGTGAGAGCGAGTGTGAGAGCGGGCCGCGCAGCTCAGCAGGGAGCTACAGCACGCCAACGAACAGGTGCTTGATGTGCATAGCGGGAGTGTGAGAGCGAGTGTGAGAGCGGGCCGCGCAGCTCAGCAGGGAGCTACAGCACGCCAACGAACAGGTGCTTGATGTGCATAGCGGGAGTGTGAGAGCGAGTGTGAGAGCGGGCCGCGCAGCTCAGCAGGGAGCTACAGCACGCCAACGAACAGGTGTTTGATGTGCATAGCGGGAGTGTGAGAGCGAGTGTGAGAGCGGGCCGCGCAGCTCAGCAGGGAGCTACAGCACGCCAACGAACAGGTGTTTGATGTGCATAGCGGGAGTGTGAGAGCGAGTGTGAGAGCGGGCCGCGCAGCTCAGCAGGGAGCTACAGCACGCCAACGAACAGGTGTTTGATGTGCATAGCGGGAGTGTGAGAGCGAGTGTGAGAGCGGGCCGCGCAGCTCAGCAGGGAGCTACAGCACGCCAACGAACAGGTGCTTGATGTGCATAGCGGGAGTGTGAGAGCGAGTGTGAGAGCGGGCCGCGCAGCTCAGCAGGGAGCTACAGCACGCCAACGAACAGGTGTTTGATGTGCATAGCGGGAGTGTGAGAGCGAGTGTGAGAGCGGGCCGCGCAGCTCAGCAGGGAGCTACAGCACGCCAACGAACAGGTGTTTGATGTGCATAGCGGGAGTGTGAGAGCGAGTGTGAGAGCGGGCCGCGCAGCTCAGCAGGGAGCTACAGCACGCCAACGAACAGGTGTTTGATGTGCATAGCGGGAGTGTGAGAGCGAGTGTGAGAGCGGGCCGCGCAGCTCAGCAGGGAGCTACAGCACGCCAACGAACAGGTGTTTGATGTGCATAGCGGGAGTGTGAGAGCGAGTGTGAGAGCGGGCCGCGCAGCTCAGCAGGGAGCTACAGCACGCCAACGAACAGGTGTTTGATGTGCATAGCGGGAGTGTGAGAGCGAGTGTGAGAGCGGGCCGCGCAGCTCAGCAGGGAGCTACAGCACGCCAACGAACAGGTGTTTGATGTGCATAGCGGGAGTGTGAGAGCGAGTGTGAGAGCGGGCCGCGCAGCTCAGCAGGGAGCTACAGCACGCCAACGAACAGGTGTTTGATGTGCATAGCGGGAGTGTGAGAGCGAGTGTGAGAGCGGGCCGCGCAGCTCAGCAGGGAGCTACAGCACGCCAACGAACAGGTGTTTGATGTGCATAGCGGGAGTGTGAGAGCGAGTGTGAGAGCGGGCCGCGCAGCTCAGCAGGGAGCTACAGCACGCCAACGAACAGGTGTTTGATGTGCATAGCGGGAGTGTGAGAGCGAGTGTGAGAGCGGGCCGCGCAGCTCAGCAGGGAGCTACAGCACGCCAACGAACAGGTGTTTGATGTGCATAGCGGGAGTGTGAGAGCGAGTCGTGCCGAGCGCGGCGGAGGCAGAGGGCGCGGCGCTGCGGCGGGACTACACCATGGTTAAAGTTTGCGGGATGCTGTCCCTAACACCCTGTAGGAGTTGTCAATGACTACATGACTTCGTAGTAGAAATAATGACCAACCTTATTAAAAAGAACATCAATAAACAGAAATACTAAGTTTTGTCAGTAGAGTACGTAAAAAGTTGTTTCTGGTTAAGTTTTCAGCAATTTTTTTGTTGTGTTATCTAGTTGCGCACGCTAGAGGCGCGGCAGGAGCGGCAAGAGCAGCAGGCGGCAGTAGCGGGCGGCAAACCCAGCGGCAGCTTCGACAGCACGGCGTCCCGCCTGCAGCACCTGCAACACCTGGAGCACTCGCTGTCGGCAGAGACGCGCGTCAAGCTAGACCTGCTGTCCGCGCTGGGCGAGGCCAAGCGCAAGCTGCACATACAAGAGGGTGAGGCTCGACACACTATTGCACCTGCGGCACCTGCAACACCTGGAGCACTCGCTGTCGGCAGTTTTGCTGATTTTCTACCCTAAACACTTCAAGGGTTTTAAGCTGGAATACTTCACAAGACATCCTTGAATCCTGACTCTTAAGTGTCTTTGAAAATCCCAATTTTATTTATACTTTAAATATATTTCTTAATTTTCCTTTCCAGGTGTAATATCAAGACAAGAAAAAGAAATAGAGGAACTTAAAGCTCAAATGCTGGCAGTGATGCCGACAGAGTTCGTGGCGCCTTCCAGTGCCGCGGTGTCCAAGCTGCGACTGTCGGACGGGTCTCCTCTGGACCCTAACGCCTCCGTGTACACTCCCAAGCAACTGGCGCAGTGCTCGGACGCCTGAACATTGATGAACGAACGCGGCCACGCAAGTATTGTCTAACTTACTTCAGTACAAAGCTAAAATACACAAGACTGGAAATTTATACTTAAGCGACACTGAGCCTGCTATTGAATTCACAACCGATTGTCCTAAACCTAAAGTTGCTAATCCAACAGCAAGTTGAATGTTCTTTAAGAATTTTTCAGTGAACATGATTGTATGAAAATATTCCGAAGATTGGTGTGACGAACAATAAAAAAGGTGTGTTATAAAGTCAAATAAAATTGTGTAATTTTTGTGGATTGTGTGTTACAAGGAATTTTTCAATCAATGTTTAGAATAAATTGTGTGAATAGTTTTGCCAGATAAACAGTGAAAAATATTACCCTCTTTTTGAGCTCGTCGGGTAAATATAGGACTGTCTACAGCTACAAAAACCCGAAGACATAGCTTTTAAAATGGACATTTGAGCTTAAATATTTATTGGGTCATTTAAATACCTGGCATACCTATTAAAAGCGATAGATTCGACATTTTGAGCTGGAATAGTTTAGACAATACTTGATAGATAAATCTATGTGTAATGCGTTCTTCCTTTGGTCCTGAACAACTGAGCTTCGACCCGACCCAAGCCTTACTGGTCTTTGTATGGGCGTTTTCTGATCTCAATTTTGTTTTTTTTTTTTTGTTTTCTAATTGATAATGCAAGCTGACAATGTTTTTCATTAATTTATTGTGTTAGTTAAATTTTTACAAGTGATTTTTTTTTGTAAGTTGAAAGCGGGCAACATTTGGCTTAATCTTTTGTTAAAACTGGTTTTCGGATTTTTCTTTTGACTGATAAATTACAGTGTATTTTTTTTTCTTTTTGGTGATTACGTTTCTTGAACTAATAACCTGTTTTGTTTATTTTAAAATTAAAAAATCAGTCTTAACTTTGGTCAAGTGTGATCGCCCGCAAATGTCCATACAAATATCGGTAGAATTAAAATAAACTGGATATACTTAAAAATAAAACAAGTGTGTTAGTTTTGTAACAGTGTACGTACATAATGTCAAGACAGAGCGTTTATTTTTTCATATTGAAATAATTGAATTTCTAACATTCGTGGTAACTTGATCTTTAGAAACTGTCCTTTCAACAATTCTTGTGAATTGCCACTTTACAAAATGATTTGACGTTTGCTTTATTGCGCGCACAATTACGGTCATATTTTAGCCTGTGCGTTCAAAACAGCGAATAAGATTTTGTACAAACTTTGTGACTGTGAATATGTTTCATTGAAAAATGTTTCTTGTATTAAACTGAATAGGATACATTTTTCAATGAAACGACAAATTCATTGCATTTCTCGGCATTTGTTGAAGCACGTGGCCGTACAATGATCTCTTGAAGCATAATCTGTGTAGACACGACAGTCCTCTGTGTGATCCACTGCTGCATTCTAATAAATACGTGTTCTTTTCGAATTTTATGTGATAAATTGTACAAATTAAGATCTGAGATCAATTCTTCTTCCTTGTATATTAAATTTGTAGTTTTATTCGACGTTTTTAGTCCAAATTTGTCTGTATTTACGTGTGGCGCCGCCTGGCGGTAAGTTCGGGAACTATCGGCGTGGCGCTTACATTTTCTTGTTGAACATTTGAGAGATGATAATAGTTTTGACAGCATTTTTAACATGCGATGGAACCATGACAGTTGTGATTTTGATAGATGTTCCGGATCGATAGTACTGCTAATAAGTTTTTGAATTTTGTGGATATCTGTGGACTTAAATTGTACTTAACATTTCGGCTAATGTCTCATGAGATTTTTATATTTATATTTCTAAATTAACCTTACAAAACCACGGCCAGTATTATAAATTATATTATAAACAACAGACACCCATAAAATTCTTTTTCAATCTACTTTTGTGCAATATTACCCAGTTAAAGCGACCGTTGACTTAATTTTAATAACACTTGAAAGCGCATTCCTGTTTTTCATGCACCTGAGTGACTTTATGAACTGTACCGATCGCTTTGGTTAAAACTTGGGGTCAGAGAAACGTGTCGTTTCGAAAAAAAAAATCGTTGCAAATCACGAGCGTGCGAAAACTGCCTTTATCATCATTGACGTATGGTTTAATTTTGCAAAAGCGTACTCGTGAATTGCAATAACTGTAGTGTTCCACAAATAAAGGTGCTGGCACTATAATAATAATTCAAATTTTATATTTGGAACATTGTTTTTTTTTTCTAATGACGCGTTAACTCTGTGTCATTAAGGTTTGAAATGTCGTAAAAGACGTTGATCGTGCTGTTTTATTTTCAACTTTCAGTAAAATACTTAAAGTTGCAAATTGCATGTTCAATGTCTTACGATATATCAAAATTCTACCGCTGATATGTCTTTGTATTCCATGTTTTGTAAATAATTTTAGAAGCATATCTCATTGTTACACTACAGTTAAATTGAAGTTTTGCCTTATTAATGATCTGAGTAATGATAGAATATTGTACCTTAACCGTTTTACAGCACGTGATAAACAAATCGCTCAGTAGGCTTTAACAGCGCTCAGTGGGCCAGATCTGAAGACTATGTTGTCGGAATACCACCAACAAGAACTGAAAATACAGCCGAATTTGGAAGATCACCCGTGCCCGTACGTAATGAGTCCGGGCCCTCGCGTGAGCCGCACTCTGCACCCGTGGGGCCTAGTGTCCGGGACGTGATACTAGGTAGCAACGACCATTTATATCTAGACGCCTCATGCACGATCTGCCTAACGAAAATTATTCTGCCAAGTCGCTGAGGTACGACGTAAGCGAGGGGGACGAGGTACTGCGTTCTGATTGGCTAACGGGGACGGGGTACTACGTTCTGATTGGCTAACTCAAGGTCAGTGCGACGAGGGGACTCACAGGAGTGGTCGAGTCACGACGGTTATAAGACTTTTTTACCTAATGTGTTGACAGACATCGGTCGCCTGTTATTAGGAGTCTAGATATAAATGGTCGTTGCTAGGTAGGAACAGTGAAGCTCAAAAACGTACATACGATGATGACAATGATGGATACCAGACAGTAACTTATTTACGAAAACGACGAGTCAACAAAACATGACAAACAATGAATCGACACAACAAATGACAATCATAATTAAGAATAGACGCGGTACTAATTTGAGTGGGAAATTAAAGGCGGCTGAGCACATTGTCCAGGTTTATGTGTCTCGCTTTCAAAATGACTGTACAACGGAGGATATTGAGACATACATGAAAGATAACGGTTAAAAAGAATTTAGCGTGGAAATGTTGACATCAAAAAATGCAACTAACTTTAAATCATTTAAAATATCAGTCGAAAAGAAAAGTCTAGGTGCTATTCTATGTGAAGATTTCTGGCCAGAAGGAATTGTATTCAGATCGTTCAAAAACAAATCATCTAATGGATCCACACAACCACAGTAACGTGAAAATTGTATCATTCAACTGCAAAAGTATAAAACGGTCCTTTAAATATGTAACTGAATTATGTACAAAGTATGACATTGCACTACAAGAAACATGGTTGTTACCAGATGACATCGACTTCCTAAGCCAAATAGACTCAGAATTTCAATACTACGGAATATCCGCTGTTGACACTACGAAAGAAACACTTCGAGGTCGACCATATGGAAGAGTAG
Organism: Agrotis exclamationis; assembly: GCA_950005045.1. Taxonomy (NCBI): domain Eukaryota; kingdom Metazoa; phylum Arthropoda; class Insecta; order Lepidoptera; family Noctuidae; genus Agrotis; species Agrotis exclamationis. The sequence continues at coordinate 2,643,101 of OX465433.1, read as the reverse complement.
CCCTACTATGGAGAAAAAGTTGTTTACCAAAGTTACGCCAATTAAGTGTGACTCACGCCGTGTCATCGCCGCGCGCATACAGCTACCTGAGCGAAGCGTTATAGTTATGTCTGTGTATATGTCCACCAAGTGCACGGATAACTTACCGCTAACTTACCGCTATTTAACAGATTTTTATCCTTCTCTCCAAAAAACTAAACATCTGTTGAACACTTGTCTTTTGCAAAACGGCATTTGACGTTGATATAAGGGCCATTTTGCAGTGACACTTTTTTGGACAAGTGTTCAACTGATGTTTAACTTTTTGTGGTATGACTGTATGTGTTTAGATAACAAAGTTGAAAATGTATTTAAGACTACTGAGCCTTTTGCTAGGTGGCAAATGTATGAACATGGGTGAGACGAAAGAAGTATGTAACGACACATTCATGACTTAGGTCTAAGCGTGAGCGTTGCGACGGGTGGCGCGATTAAGACATTAATTACTTTGTAAGTACGCGAATTAGCCACTTGCGGCGCCTAGCGGTGTGTTTCAAACATTTCTATACATTTGATCTTACCGCTAGCCGCCACGCACTAAGGGACTTTACCTATGGCGCGCCGCGATTGCAATTCGACCGATTCCAACTAAAAGTGAAAATCAACCTTGCTGCTAAGAAATAATGATGCTATTCAATTGATTTGACGTCATCGTGGCGATCGTGTTTTGTTTTTCATCTACCCGTAGATAAAAACGTGTTTCATGTCATATGTCGTAGTGGTAAGGTTGATTTTCACTTGTAGTTGGAATCGGTCGAATTAAGTCGCATCGCGCCATGTGTATTGTAAGCTCCCTAAATCTCACAGCAGCAAGGTCATGAACTGGCCGTAAGGATCTTAGCAGTCGGTGTAAGTTCTGCCTACCCCCATGGGAAACAATAGTAGCTATGGTTGTCTGTTTGTCTATCTGCTATCTCTTAACACCTTTTTCATTTGTGTTTTATCCCCGAAGGAGATACTGGACAAAAATAATCCCAGGGTTATCCTTGGGATTATTTTTATCCGACACACGGGCGATGCCGCAAGCAACAGCTGGCTAGCTAGAAGCTATTCCAAAGCAAGTATGACAGGAAAAAATAATAGAAATTTGATCTTTTGTCCATATAAAGACGGTTAACATAAGGGGATCCCGAATCTTGTAATACTTCAATTCAATGTAGACAATGAGATATTATTCTAAAAACTACCTCCATATTTCACCAAAACTCCATCCATACTTAGAACGAAGTTTATCAAAGAAACTGAACGCGATCAATACATCTGAACTGCAGAGATTTCCTGTGGAAAGAAAAAGTCGAACCTCGCGGCATAATATAAAACTGCAACCTCTAGATTCAGTACATACGACCCTCTTTCCAAACGAGCCATCGTGGTCCTTACCTCCTAGCGTCTCATTTCCCCAGAAAATCTTTAAAATTCGCGACGTATGCGTCAATGCGCATAATATTTTTAACCGACTTCAAAAAAAGGAGGAGGTTCTCAATTCGTCGGAAACTTATTTTTTTTTATGTATTTTCCCCGATTTCTCGAACACGCCTGGACCGATTTGGAAAATTTTTCTTTTGTCGGAAAGGGTATACTTCCCAAGTGGTCCCATGATCATCAGGTCAGGATCTGATGATGGGATCCCAAGGAAATCGAGGGCAACCTTCAAATTTTATAGGCACAGTACCATTTTCATATATCTACCATATAAAAATAAGTCGGGTTTTCCTTCCTGACGCTATAACTCCAGAACGCACGAACCGATTTCCACGGTTTTGCATTCGTTGGAAAGGTCTCGGGCTCCGTGAGGTTTATAGCAAAGAAAATTCAGGAAAAAAATTTCTTTTAATCACCAAACGAAATGTTACATAAAACGAAGCCATCTGGTGGCGAAACGGAGTTCGCCGGGTTTGCTATTTTTTTTTAATAAAAAAACTAGTGGCTCGTCCCAGTTTCGCACGGGTATATTAAGAACCGCTCGTCCGTTTTGTGCAAACTTCACATAAAGTATCTACTAAATAGTTCGAACAAAGCCTAAACATTTGGTTTGGATAGGTGAGCCCGTTCTTGAGTTATAACATTACAACGACAAGTGGCATTGATTTTTATATATTAGATCTGAACCGCGTTTAAAAGCTATCTGACAGCTATAACTTTCATCATCATCACCTTTCCCAACTATGTTGTGGTCGGCTTCAAGTCGAACCAGATGCAGCTGAGTCTCCCTTACCCAGTAACTGGGTAATACAATCCACATGTAAGACTGATAGATTGCAGCTCTGTAACTCAATTATATGACCAGCTAAGCTATTCTCAAGAAAGGTACGACGAGCTCGTTGACGAGCTTATAAGGGAATTCCGACTTTAAGGCGCGTTAATATATACCAAATCAAACAAAAAAACAATCAACAAGTTCAAAATACCTTCTTGTAACTTGTATGCAGGTTTGTTCAAATTGCATACAATGGGGATGGCAACTGGGGAACTAATGGCGCTAGCATAGCTTGTTCCAAGCATCGTCATTGGCTCAAATGTTATAGGTACTTCAAAATAGTACTACCTCATTGGTCGGCTTAGGACTTACCTATGGTGGCGCCATCTACAATTAGCTTTGACCGGCCTTCCCCATTTGCAAGTCGTATACAAGTATGAATAACGGAAACGCGGCCGTATCTTTTCCAACATGATTGTGGTTGAAAGTTTAAAATCCATTAGGGTGAGGCCAAAACGAGCGTAATTTCAGTCGCAGAATTTCGGTCGCTTTCATAGAAAAAATTTGCGTCGCGAAAGAGTCGTCTTTTGTTTTTGTATGAATGCCATCGAAATTTTAGCTTTGACAGGCCTTCCCCATTTGCAAGTCGTATACAAGTATGAATAACGGAAACGCGGCCGTATCTTTTCCAACATGATTGTGGTTGAAAGTTTAAAATTAAAATCCATTAGGGTGAGGCCAAAACGAGCGTAATTTCAGTCGCAGAATTTCGGTCGCTTTCATAGAAAAAATTTGCGTCGTGAAAGAGTCGTCTTTTGTTTTTGTATGAATGCCATCGAAATTCTGCGATTCACGACTCAAAAATTACAAATACCGGCATGGATCTTGAGCGCTGACCTTCACCTGCGCAGAAGTAAGTTATTAGGTCCCTTTGGTAGATGAATGAGGAACGGGGGCGGGGAAAGTGTAGTGATTGGCCCGCGTAGCGTGCCGTAGCGCATCGCGTCATAGTCGCCACTCGGGATTCGTTGTTTTGTGCGTTTTATTTGTTTTATTGTGCGTTTTATTTGTTTTATTGTGCGTTTCATTTGTCGATAAGTGTACGATGCGCAAGGCGTTCCCCACTCTTACGCCGAGCGCTCAAGAACCGTGCCGGTATCTGTACGCTCGTTTGGCCTCACCCTTAAAGATAAAATGTCTACGACAGTGCCGAAACATTTTGTTTTTAATAGATTTTCAACTTTATGTTGAATAACATAAAGTTCAAAATCCATTAATAATAATCCATAGTGGAGACAGTTTGCCTAACTGTCTCCACGATGACTGCCGAAATAGATTGTCTTTAATAAATTTTTAAAGTACAATCGACAAAGTGAAATCATGACCCATTTTGACAATAAATCGTTTGAATCCGTCAAATTGACAAAGATCAAAATCGTTACCATGGATATGTATGTTTACTCGAATGTGGACCTAACTGTATTTTAATGTCTGTAGGAAAATAAGCCTATGGTGGGTCATAATTCCACTTTGTCGATTGAAAATCCACGCGCTGATTCTTTAGACTAGACTTATAGCACTAGTTTTCGCGTACAGTTTCTTTGGTGAAATTCATCCTATTCAATAATTAATAGACTCGTAATTTCGTTCTTCCTTAAAAAAAAACTTCCAAAATTGACTCTTGTTGCAATTTTTTATACAGTACAATTTTGTTTAATAAAAATAATGTACTAAACGACGGAATTGTAAGATAACGTAGGATAATAACGTGAAGGATTCGTATTGTGCATAGGATAAACAAAATGTTGCTGATTGTGAAAATGCGGTTTTTTTCTCGTGTTTTTTCAATGTTGGTACTGTTCTTTGATATGTGTTTGAGTGCCAATTTTTTCTATCTTCAAGCTCTACCTTGTGTACTTATTTTTGAAACATTGATGGCAAAATTCGGGAATAAGGATTGGTGGCCTCTTATATTCTACTTAAAACCCGATGATTTTCAATATCCACCACTTCAGGTCGCGGGGCTGTCTCATCAGGTAACCGTGACCCTGGAACGTAAAGGGCTATTGAAGAATCACCGTGGATTTTAGTCAGTACAAATCTGACAGTCCCTTCCGCCCCGCCTCGGGTAGGAGGGCTCATTTGATGATTTTACCACGATTAAAAAAACCTTTGTATGGCAAAATATAGCAGGGGAATAAAAATGGTGGCCTGTTATAATAATATGAGACATAAAACCGATGATTTTCGATATCCACCCCGAGTTTGTCCACCAGTAAGTGATAAGCGAAACATTGAAAAAAATTGAGTCTGTTCTCCCCAGTGTGGCCAGAGAGAAAATTTTATTGAAAGTAGTTCTCCTGGCCACCTCCACTGGACAGTAATATGAATTACTCGTAAATATTTCCTTTGAAAACCACAGGAGGACAGCGACACAGTTTTAAAATATTGTGTGTCCACTCTTGGTAGATAGACATTTCAGAATCATCACTTATAACTGGTAAATAAAAGTGGCTACAGGTACACTGCCAAATCAAAGAAATACGGGCGCTACAATGGGGATGGCAACTGGGAAACGAATGGCGCTAGTATAGCTAGTTCCAAGCATCGTCATTGGTTCAAATCTTATAGGTACTTCAAAATAGTACTACCTCATTGGTCGGATTAGGACTTGCTATGGTCACGCCATCTACATTTTCTTTGACTGTCCTTCCCCATTGTTAAAATTAAAAACTGTAGTAGTTGCTTAAACAAAGATGGACACTCACACGTTTAGCGGAGTTTGTGGAGTGTCAGCATGTAACGTTACTACTGATACTGAAGCACAGGGGCCTTACCACGAGCTCTTAATGTGATTCATTTTAGGCTGTGGGAAAGAGACAGAGCAATACAAGTCGTCTAGCGCCATCTCTTTTCCATAGCCTAAACTGGATCGCGTTAAGAGTTTATGGTAGGCCACCAGGCTTCTTTCTGTGAGGGGGAGTAGGCTGTAATCAAGCTGTAATCCATAACTTGGCCCAGGGGACCTTCCAGTCTCGCTTTAAGACATGATGGTAGGACACCACTTATCTCCATACTACAGATCCCAAAAAAAAAAAACATTGTCATCCACACTAAGCATGGATATGTGTTTTATTGTTAAACTCACGTGTGTATATGTTTGTGTGTTATTTTAAGCATAATGGTGTACTTTTAAAGCAATAATTGAGGACCATAGATGTTTTGAATAGTATAGGAAGTTGAGGATGTGTTTATCTGCCTAGACATTTCCCAACATTGGGGTGGGCTTCTAATCTACACCAGTTTTTTTTTTACATAGAGGTGATCATATTATGTGATCAATCGCTGCGTATCGCAGTCCACTGCTGAACACCGTCTTCAGAGAAATAAAAATGTCTCACAAATAAGTACACAGGGTCTATAAAGGGACGTTCACACATCACAATGACAAGCGATGAAACGCACATTGGATATAATAAACAATATGTAAAGTGAACATTTCCGTATTATTTTTGAGATTTTTCAACTTGAAACGTTCACTCTAGTCTTAATGAGGGTCGATTCAGCATCGTTTAGTAGACTCATAAGTCACTAGTCAGTTGTTTTCCGACGGTAGTAAGATAAAGTGAGAAGAGTGTGGTGATGGATTTTCAACTTTATGCCCTGAGCTGAATGTTGCAAATTCAACAGCACACAAACCGCCTTACCATAAAAAGATAAACATCTGTTGAAAGTGTAACTGCAAAACGACTTTTATATCAACGTAAATTTTGACGTTGACAGTTGTTTTAGATATTAAGTGTTCAACAGTTTCTTTTCACATCTTGTGGTAAGACGGACGAAGCTTGTATGTATGAATAAGATGTTTTTTTTTCTGTAATTTTGGTTGTCATCAATTAATTTTAAGTATAACTACAATGTGACACATAATTTGTTGTGTTTAAGAGATTACAGTTCCGGACGGTCGCGGACGCGTGTGAATCGACCTTCAAAGTTATTTGTAAACCTAATTTTTAGGCGTTTTAGTTTTTAATAACGGACTGTGCACTGCCCACGAAGTTAGACTTCCATTTGTTCCTTGGGACTACGTAAAATGATTGTGAAAAGTACTTAATTTTAGACTTAGACTTGATGTTATTTTTTTTCGAATATGAAATCTGTATGCAGCACAGATACCGATGTATATTTTTTCATGAAACCGGATCAATGCGAGACCGTTATCGTAGGAGCAAAACGTACAATGGAACGATCTGAATTTTCACTAGTGAAATGTAAGTGATAATGTTTGTTTGTATTATAAACAGATGCTGTAACAGCAATAAAAAATCAGACTTGCAATTTTGTTTTTCTGTTTTCCTGTTTACACTAACTGGAATTGATCCGGGATATCTCCCGTGATTTGAATGAATTTGGTATCAATTTAAAATGAACAGTTAACTTGTAAAATGGTACGACTCAAAGATCGCGCGGAATCGGAGTGATTCCACACTTTTTCTCGCGAGTGTATTATTTGCAGTACTAAGACCATCAACATCGAAGAAGCGACCACCTGTCTATAGGTATGGGCGATAAAAATTGCATATCGACTTTTGGATCGGCTAGTTTCGGCTTCTCTACGGAATTGTAGTTTATCTATGTGCTGAACGAATTAACCAACTATAACGAACGACGAACCAGAGTCTAACGGGAACGGTGAACGAAGATACGGATACGGATTAACGAACGTAACTAACGTCAAAATCTAATTTGCGTAAATAGTTCAAGTACCTAAGCTTTATGTAAAATACGATAACAACGGGCATACACATACATCATACTATCTTTTGTTAAGGCCTCAGGTCAATTTATAATGTCATAGTTTCAAAATCAAATATTTTTATTTCACATAGGCCCATGAGGGCACTTATAAAACGTCGACAACAGGTGCTCGGTTCGGGTTGGTCGATTCCATGGAGAAGAACCGGCAAGAAACTCCATGGTTACTCTTTTAAAATATGGGTATGTTTTTACAAACTGATTGTTACAATTTTGAATAGGTACATAAATATGTGAGAAAAACGTAGGCCTAGTACCAAGGGAGAGTAAGGGCCGAGTCACACCGGAATGGCAGCGGCCGACAGCGGCGCGGCGAGCACTTTCAGTGTGAAATTAATTTTAAACTTTAACTACATACTTAAAAGACCAGTATCGCTTGAAAAGGTCGCGAGGCCGCCAGCGGCGACGCTGGCGGTCGCTGACTCGCTGCCATTTCGGTGTGACTCGGCCCTAAAGATTCAGGAAGAGTTCAGTAAAGATTCTGGGGTCATAAGAAAAGCATCAAAGAATATTGTTTTTGTTTTTATTTTCGAATTTTAAATTCATTAAAAAATAAACAAGTTTTGAAACCACTCATATCCCAATACAGGATAAATTGCATAGTGTGATAAAGAGGGACATATTTTAACAAGAGTGATATTAAATTATTATTTTTTGATGTTATTTCCCTCCTATGTTGCATAGGACTTGCTTGAAGTATAAGGCCCGGCGCACATATGCATCGGCAAGGAAAAGGATCCTTCGACATTCTCCTTTTTATACATTAACTTCATGGTATTATAGTAGAAATTGCCGATGCAGTAGCCTCAAGCATGCCAAGCGGTATTTGTGTTACTATGATCATATATCATGGAAATTTCTACTTTATTGCCATGAAGTTGATGTCTATAATGCTTTTTATAATTTAAAATCCTCAGCCGTGCCAATGCCGATAGCGTGCGCCAGGCCTAAGTGTTGCAAGAACCCCATAACATTACATAATATTAACGTTCGTTTCAACCGCGCGGCCATGGCGTTTTTTTTAAATAAAAACCATCCCAAGTTTTTGTAAAAAAATGTAAAAGTCGATTCCCAAAAACCATAAATTTGTCAAAGCAATGGTTAAAAAGTTATGAGGGTTTGAACGTGGCCGCGCCATCGAAACGCGGCGAACCGCGCGGCCATGGAGATCTTTAAAACTAAGCGTCGCAGAGACCTGAAATTTTCAGAAATAGTAGATTGATTTTGTAAAAAATTTGTAAAAATATAGAAAAAAATCCTGTGTTTATATTTTAGGAGCTGTAAGGCCAAAACCTCATGGCCGCGCCATTGAAACGGTGACAAAAACGTTATCGCCGATATCAGGCTGAAAAAACATAGCAGAGGTCTGAAGTTTTTTGTAAAATACAGATTTCATTTTGTCGAAACTAGTAAAAATACAACGAAAAATCCTAGGTTTATATTTTCAGGAGCTATAAGCCTAAAACCTCATGGCCGCGCCATCGAAACGTTGAAAATTTAGTTTTTCGCCAATATCTCGCTGAAAAAGCATCGCAGAGCTTTGAAGTTTTTTGTAAAACCTAGATTTAAAATTGTCGAAACTAGCAAAAATACAACAAAAAATCCTAGGTTTATATTTCAGGAGCTGTTGAAAAAAATCTACAATGCGTCTTGAATATGTCGATTAGGGTGACCACAGATTATTATTTACAGAGACTTTCCACTTTTTTTAGGGTTCCATAGCCAAATGGCAAAAAAGGAACCATTATAGATTCGTCATGTCTGTCTGTCCGTCCATGTGTCACAGCCACTTTTCTTCGAAAGTATAAGAGCTATCCTGTTGAAACTTGGTAAGTAGATGTATTATGTGAACCGCATTAAGATTTTCACACAAAAATAAAAACAAAACATATTTTGGGGGTGCCCCCCATACTTAGAATTGAAACTCAAAAAATTTTTTTTCACCAAACCCATACGTGTGGGTTATCTATGGATAGGTCTTTAAAAAATATATTGAGGTTACTAATATCATTTTTTCAAACTGAACAGTTGGCGCGAGAGACACTTCCAAAGTGGTAAAATGTCCCCCCCCCCGTAACTTCTGAAATAAGACGATGATAAAACTAAAAAAATATATAATGTAGACCTCAACAAAAACTTCCAACAAAAATTGGTTTGGATCAGATATAGTTAGCAGTTTTTGAGATATAGTTCATTTTCAAAAACCGCACATATAACTTTGCCATTCATACAAACACTATGAAAAACAAAGTTACTTTTATTGTTTGTGTTTATTACTTACTAATCTCAATATTATAATTATATCCCTAATCTATGCTTGCTACTACGGATCCCTTCATGGGCGAGTCCAACTCGCACTTGGCCGGTTTTTTATTAGAAATGAAATCTCAATACTCAATACGTTTATTGTATTCCACAATGTGAACTTAGGTGGTAGGTACATAAGGATATACATTAGTTTAGGAGCATTGGGCCCTGTCGGGCATAACAAAATAAAAATTAGGAGGAGAGTTATTATAAATATTTATTTACAATTTTATTATTAATCTACTCTTTCATTTTGTGTAGGCAGGTAGGCTTATAACTTTTAAATCATTTTATAATATTTGCTACTCATATATTGGATTTATACATTAATTTTGCTGCATTATTGTTGCTATTATAAATTAGTATTGCTTTTTTGGTATTATAGTTTATTTTAAGTTTATCATTTAGATATATGATTACTTCCCAGAATATGATCCTTATTAGCAACACTATCGGATGGTGTAATAATACAGGGTGTGATTTTTTTTATCAGCGGGTTCGATTCCTGGGCAGGATTATTGATTTTTCTAACATCCAATGATGCATTCGTAGTTTTCGTCAAAATCGGCCTCGAGGCTCCTTTCAAATTTTTTCGATATTCCTCATAGTTTCGGATGTAGCCATCCACACCCAGTTGAAAAATTCACCCTGTGTATACAAGGTAGGGTTAGAAGTTTATGTTCTTGGAAATGGGGTTTGCAGTGTCTGTGTGTTCTATGTTAACTAGTATTCTAATCAGTCGTTTTTGTAGTGTGAAAAGTGTTGGTCCGTCTGTCCCCATAATATTACGCCGTAGTTTAACCATGCGTATGCATAGGCATAATACGTAACCAGAGCAGTGGAGAGATTTGAAGAATTTTTTATTTCACTGGATAAGAATATAATTTTTTCAAGGGAAACTTGGCATATCTTTTAATTTAATAATTACTTTTTAAAGAAATATAGGTACCTTAATGTAAGCGAACAATCTCTAATTTACGTGATTTTTAAAGAAATAGCCATATTATTGCTCCTCATTGTTCACCGAATCCTTGAGAATTCATTTCTAATAAAAAAACGTGGAAAGTCTCTGTAAATATTAATCTGTGGTCACCCTAGTCGACATATTCAAGACGCATTGTGGATTTTCTTCAACAGCTCCTGAAATATAAACCTAGGATTTTTTGTTGTATTTTTGCTAGTTTCGACAATTTTAAATCTAGGTTTTACAAAAAACTTCAAATCTCTGTGATGCTTTTTCAGCGAGATATTGGCGAAAAACTAAATTTTCAACGCGTCGATGGCGCGGCCATGAGGTTTTAGGCTTATAGCTCCTGAAATATAAACCTAGGATTTTTCGTTGTATTTTTACTAGTTTCGACAAAATGAAATCTGTGTTTTACAAAAAACTTCAGACCTCTGCGATGTTTTTTCAGCGAGATATCGGCGATAACGTTTTTGTCACCGTTTCAATGGCGCGGCCTTACAGCTCCTAAAATATAAACACAGGATTTTTTTCTATATTTTTACAAATTTTTTACAAAATCAATCTACTATTTCTGAAAATTTCAGGTCTCTGCGACGCTTAGTTTTAAAGATCTCCATGGCCGCGCGGTTCGCCGCGTTTCGATGGCGCGGCCACGTTCAAACCCTCATAACTTTTTAACCATTGCTTTGACAAATTTATGGTTTTTGGGAATCGACTTTTACATTTTTTTACAAAAACTTGGGATGGTTTTTATTAAAAAAAAACGCCATGGCCGCGCGGTTGAAACGAACGTTAATATTATGCTTACTAACTTTTAGAGCATGCAGATTCTCAAAAAAAAGTCCAGTTTGAGAATAACAAAACAAATAAAAATTAAAATAAAGGTAACTTATTCTTTCCTGGATCGATGTGCTTATGCGGCTGACTAGGTTGAAAGCATACTTTCACACACAGAACTGTCTTAAAAACATTGATATGAATATTATTTAACTCGGCATTATTAGGTTTTACTTGAAATAAATTTCAAATATACCCTAATGACTTTCATCTAATCCTGATAGCCTGGCTTCACTAACAAGGCTTTGTATCTCAAGTTGCACCCTCAAAGCCTTCTGTAAATCCATTTTCCTAAGTTGTGATGCAATATACTTGCCATAGATATCAAATTCATCCTCTTTCAAAGAGTTTTCTGTACTTGAGTCTATGCTCCCTAAGAAGGTTCTATCAGAGCAATCTGTGCTAGGCCTTCGGTGTTTCATTTTTTTCTTTTTATTTTGATATCTGGTTTCATTGATATGGGGGACTTCGCGTGGTTCTGTTTTTAGAATTAGTGTGTATTCCTCATCATCAGGGAATGGGTCCAGTGTCTCTTCTACCATGTTGTCTTCTGTTGAGAGCCATATTTTCTGATTTGCTTCATCTATTGAATCTTGATGCTGTTAACAAGTAGTAAAGAATTAGTACGGTATCAAAAATTGTCTATCCAAGATGCCAGATTAGGAATGGTTCTGGAGGAGGGCAGGACATTTTGATCTTGTCTGTGCTAAGGTTCGGGCCAGGAAAAATTTAGTTTGTTGAATCATAATATGTTCAGTATCATGAAATGAGAGTACTGAAAGATCTCCATAAAAGGAATTAAGGCACTGAATGATGAACTAAAGCACTTACATCGAACGATGATGAATCTTCAACAGTTTTCTTTAATCCACCGAAGCGCTTATGCCACTCCGCAAACCATTTCATGTTCGGTTTGTAAGACCATTCTGGACCGGAGCGCTGCTTAATTTTAGCAATTTCTTGCATGTACGTCGATCTAAGGTTCTTTATTTTAATCTTCAGTTCGGTTTCATTAAGTAATATGCCCGTTGTTTCGTTTAATTCAGCAATAATATCTCTGTATGCTTTCAACCTTTTACTTTTTAACCTATACGATGTATGCTCAGGGTTCCATAAATGTTCATGACTTAAATATATCTTGACGAATTCATATGTTTCGTTTTCGCTCCACCTCATTTTAGTTATTCAATTCTTAGCTATTTTTATTGAAATGCACTGTTACACAATCAAAACAACTGCTTGAGACTGAATCTAACTCGAAAACAACAAACAAAACACAACTGTCACTTTCTTTCTTCAAATAATGTCAGTGTCAAGTCAGTGTCAAGTGCTGTACGTAAGTGAGAGAAAATGCTCGTCGAAAACCAGAAAACCGAAAACGCGTTGCGGACATGGAACGCACTTCTTGGCAGTCGCAGGCCTGTCTCACTCCGCGGTGTAGGCATAAAACTGCAAGTAGTTGCGGGGCCATTATGTCGTGGCCCATTCACTACGGCTGCCACGCGCCACCCGTTACGCACGCGCTCCGTCTCCTTAATATTTTTGTTACGTTACGTGTAGTTACGCACAAGTTTCTTGCTTTAGGTGCTTTTGGTAAATTAATAACACAATATTATTATGAAGAAAAAAATATAGTACATATTTAGTAATGATCAACAAAATTATCTCCCTGCTTGTGAAGTATGGGCTTAACTGATCATGATACCTAATCATGAGGTTACAAGTTTGGAAATGAGGCGAGATACTAATTGGGGGGGGTGAGCCTACTGGACGACCAAGATAAAAAGACGACACTCTCACTCACCTTAAACTGAGTACTAAGAATTAAGATCGGTAGAAAGTACAGCTTGGCAAAAAACAGTAGAAAACCGGAAGTCGCCACTGTCTTCTCGCTACCAGCGCTTTGAATGATTTTATTTATTTTCACTTATTACGTTAGTTTTATGGCACAATAATAAATCTTACAAACCTGCGTCTTTGTTTAAATCAAATATCAAATATTCTAAAACGTTATCAGCAAATAAAAATATTAGTTCCGTTTCAAGACGTTCTTGCCAAGCTGTAGAAAGATGTTTGCGTTGTTGTTTAAAAGTTCTAACTCAGAAAATGGCCACACTACGCATTCAAGGTCAGCGGTCGTAATTCGCTGCGCCACTTTTTTACCTACCTACAAAGACACGCAACGCGGGGCCTGTGACAGTATGCGATAGTAATTGGTCGGTTACTAGGTTGAGTGCAAAATAATAAGGACTGGCTATTTTGCCATAGACGTTAAAAATCTTTTAAATATTATTCTTTTTTTTTGTAAGATAAATATAACAATAATAGGTAGAAAAGATAATATTATTATAAATATTATTCCTCACGTAAGGTGCCGTAGGTACCTACTATTATCATTCTGTGCTAACAATCAATAATGTATGAAGTAATCGATGACGAAACCAAAAAGATATAGGCTGATGATAAAAACAAAATTCCTTGAGGAACATAGGTATTTATGGTAAAAATGTAATTTAGCAAATGCATAAAATACGCATAGGTACCTACCTATTTGTGCCTAAACTCGCAAGTCGCAACCCTATTGAGCTTGACCCATAGTAACCTTTTAATGTCGTTGGCGTCAGATAAACCAAAATAAACTCTCGGGCGTAAACATTCAGTACATTTTTGCTTGCGCACGGGAAGTTTAGGCTATTATAAAAGTAGGTGGGTGGTACGGCTGCCAGTTAAAATGTACTTTATTCTCTCGTATATAGATTTTACATTTGTTTGATTTTTTTTTGGAGTAGTCCTTCTGTACGTATAGTACTATTAATTATTCTGTGGCAGTCGGAAGGTGTCGGAGTCTTAGATAAAGGAACCCTAGATTGTTGTTTGGCGTAGCCACATGAGATAGAGAATGTTGACGTCACAAATGGGGAGTGTTGTCATCATCATCATCCACAGCCCGTCTTCACCAACTGCTGCAGGCGTAGCATGACGCCGTAGAAAGGGGTTTTGTCGACGGAAGAATAGACAAAATGACAGAACGTAGAAATAATTATAGCGTTTTAAGCAAAAAATATAGAAAATAAACGTTCTATTCTTCAATAGTGTACGAATGGTGTCATATTTGTGAAAAAAACAGTCGATTTTTTTAGAAATAACGATGAAATAACTTTGTCTTTTCTTCGTAGAATAGAGATAGAATCGCCATGCTACGCGTGCTGGGTATAGGCCTCTCTTTGCTTGTGCCAAGCTCCACGGTCTTTTTTTTTTTTGAAATTTTTTTGGCATGGCTTCGAGGCCTTTATGCCAAATCTTTAATTATTATGTTTCGCTCATATTTTATGTTTGCTAAGTCTTGTTTTGGCGTATCTTCATATCTTCGTATTTATATTTTTCCAATAGTGGTTTTTGTTTGATATATTTGTATAGCGGCATGTAGCAATCTTTTTTTTGTAGCAACACGTTAAGGCGGCGGGATTCGACATTTGTTGACATTTCTTCTGTTATTGATATTTCAAAGAGCTCGCTTGCAAGAATTAGTCGTTGGAGGTTGTATTCTTCACAGCTAAAAATAATGTGTTCTAGGGTTCCAGGAAACTTGTGGCAGGCAGTGCATGTCTGATCGTCAATTATGTTGAATCTACTCAAATGTGCGGGTGTGGTGTTATGCCCAAACCGGAGTCTATTGATTGTTGTTATGAAGTCTCGACTTGCTGTCTTCAATTGATAATGTTGAGGTTTTATTGTGAACGAAACGTCAGTTGTCATTCTCGTAAACTTATTCGGCGAGAGGGGAAACTCCTCACTTTGAGATCCTTCTGTACGATCTACTTTTCAATAAAAAACCCATGAACTTCTTCATAAACTGTATTACTTCATATAAAAATATATACTTGGTATCAAATAAATCACTCACAAAACTTTTACATGTTTTTTCCTAATTCAATGCTATCCCAATAACCAAAACATTCACCAGATTTTTTCTCAGTTTGACAATTCACTCTTTCAAATATAAATCAAAACTAGAACATACCATAAATCTTTGTCATAGAGTTTATTTCCAGCCAGTCACAAGCAACATGAAATTCCCAAAAAACTAATTCCCCAACATCCCCTCTGAATTTTATGTTTATATCAATCAGAACAACATACTGAAAACAAACTTATAACTAACTCCCATCAACTCATTTAAAACCCAACTTAATTAAACCCACCCATCTTAACTAAAAACTACAAGTACTACAACCAAACTTTTGAATTAATTAATCTAAACACCTTACATAACTAACTTACAACAAAATTTCAAAATAATTCCCAAACAGCCTTATCTCCTAATTAAACTTCAAACACAATACATAACTCTTCACATTAAAGAATGTCCTTCAATTATCACTCACTAAGCATTGTCTCAATCTCAAGAACTTTGTTCTGTCCAGTGGTTTAGTTAAAATATCAGCCAAATTATTTTTAGTAGGACAGTAATTAATTTCCAACAAATTTTTATCTATCTTCTCCTTAATAAAATGATATTTAACATCAATGTGTTTGCTCCTTCTATATAAAATTCCATTCTTAATCAAAACAATAGCAGATTGATTGTCAACAAACAACTGTGTTTTCGGCAATTTATTAGTCAATTCGTAGATCAGAGACTGAATGTATAGCAGATCTTTTATACATTCGGCTGCAGAGATGTATTCAGCCTCAGTAC
Organism: Agrotis exclamationis; assembly: GCA_950005045.1. NCBI lineage: Eukaryota > Metazoa > Arthropoda > Insecta > Lepidoptera > Noctuidae > Agrotis > Agrotis exclamationis. Next base: position 2,627,240 of record OX465433.1, on the reverse strand, counting down.
TCGAAAGAGCAGTGACTGACTGCTTGCGTGAACACCAATGAATTGGACCACCACCATAAAATATTACAAAGCCAGTCGTACTTTTTCTAGTGTCTGGGTCACCTGCGAAGTCTGCATCACAGTAAGCTTTTAAACTTGAATCGTTCCCACGAACATACTGTATGCCACTACTAATTGAGTTTTTAATATATCTAAAAATACTTTTAACATTTCCAAAATCATTCATATTCGGATTTTCCTGATGTCTACTGCAATAACCTACATGAAACGATAAATCCAATCTTGTTTTATTAACTAAATATAATAAAGAACCAATTAATTGTCGATATTTATGTACATCATCAACTCCACCTTTCCCCTCTTGATGTACATTAACTAAAATATCAGGATGACAACTATCCTTTAAGTTTTCAAATTTAAACTTTTCCAAAATTTGCTTAATGTAACTTTCTTGATAAATCTTAACATAGTTTCGTTCTACTTTAACATCAAACCCTATAAACTTTTCAGTTTTATCAAATTTACGCATGTCAAATTCAGTTTCTAATTTATTAATAATTTTATTTAACTCAATTTCGTTTTCACCAATTAAAATTCCATCATCAACATATATAGCCAAATAAATTCCTTTATCTTTATTTACAAACACACATGGATCAGATTTCAATTGAAATAAACCTAATTTCTTCAAAAATTCCGTCAATCTTTTATTCCACATAAGTGGTGCTTGTTTTAATCCATAAAGACTTTTCTTTAATTTACAAACTTTATTTTCTTTATCTTTAACATCATATCCTAAAGGTATTTCCATAAAAATTTCTTCATCTAACTCTCCATATAAAAATGCTGTCTTAACATCAAATTGCTTTATTTTCAAACCTTTTTGTGCTGCAATAGCCAACAACAATCTAACACTAGTAGTATTAACCACTGGACTATATGTCTCCTTATAGTCAACATTATGCTTTTGAAGAAAACCTCTTGCCACTAATCTGGCCTTATATCTTCCACCAGGCTTTATTGTAAATATCCATTTATTAGAGATTATCTTTCTATTCTTTGCTTCACTCCTGTTTACAATTTCCCAAGTCTTGTTTTTCTCCAACGAGTCTTTCTCCTCCTTCATTGCTTTACACCATAAATCTTTATCAAAACTATTAAAAACATCTGTATACGTTAAAAATGAAGTCTCTAAATCATAATCTTTTAGCCATGCTGGCAATCTTCTCTCTCGATTTGGTAATATTCTCCGTCCAACATTAACTGCTTCAACTGCATCTTCAAACTCATCACTAGTCTCAACTCCTGTATCATTTCTAACTTCCCCTCTCAAAATATTATTATCTTCAACATCAACTCCAACTCCAGTGTCTTCAACACTAACTCCAACATCTTCAACACTGTCTTTAAAATTATCTTCAACATCTCCACTACTAACTTCAACTTCAACATTATCAAAACTATCTTCAAACACCTCATTATCTTCAATATCTCCTTCATCACCAACAGCTCCATCACCACCTTCACTACGAAAAACATCACCAACAACTACGTCATCATTAACTTCATTATTAATATCACCACAAATATCATCATTACCTTCACTACTAAAACCATTATCACTATCATCACCAATATTAACACTCACCTCTTTAAATAAATTGTCTAACTCACACTGTTTCACTTTACGATTACAAAATTTTAAATAATCCGCAACATCACTCTTATTATTATTAAACACTACATCTCTCGAATAAACAACTCTAAAATCAGAAGGATCCCATATCTTATAACCATTATTTGTAAACCCTACTAAAAGCCCTTTGCTACTCCTGGAGTCAAGTTTCTTTAATTGATAATTATTTTTATAATAAGCCAAAGATCCAAAAATGTTCAAATGTTTTAAATTCGGTATTCTATTAAACCACATTTCGGCTGGTGTTTTATTATTTATTGTATTTGCACTCCTGTTAATTAAATAGGCAGAGGTTAAAACAGCTTCACCCCATAAAACATATGGTAGCTGCATATCAAACAGTAACGCTCTAGTTCTTTCCATTAATGACCTATTTAACCGTTCAGCTTTACCATTTAACTGTGGAGTGTAAGGAATTGTATAGTCAATATTAATTCCTTTACTATTGCAATAAATTTTAAATTGTTTACTATTGTATTCACCACCATTATCGCATCTAAATGTTTTAACTTTTGTTTGAAAATGATTTTCTACCAAATTAATGTAATTTATTATTTTTGAAAAAGCTTCGCTTTTATTTTTAATTAAAAATACTTTAATAAAATGTGTATAGTCATCCAAAAAAGTTATAAAATATTTGTAACCATCCCATGTTTCTGTTTCAATAGGACCACAAATATCACTATGTATAATTTCTAATGGTTTACTAGCTTTTTGTCTAATTGTTTTGAAAGGTTTTCGACATAATTTCGCTTTGGTGCAGACTTCGCAGATGTCGGTTTCCTTAACCAGGCCTCTCTCAATTCCTCTAACAAGATTCTTAGTTTTGACTACAGGTACATGACCTAATGCACGATGCCAAAACATAGAATTGATATGAAAAGTGTTTACTGACCTTACTTTCACGAGTGGCTTTGCAATTAATCTGATGTAGTACAAACCATCACGCTTCTGCTCAGCATCCACAGCACATTCAGTCTCTGACCCACGAATGTTGCATTTATTGCTGAAAAAATTTAAAATATAGTTATCATTTGTTAATCTAGATACTGATATTAAGTTTTTCTTTAATTCGGGAACAAAAAGGACATCTTTCAATATAATATTGTCGGAATAAATGTCGCCCATGATGTTTACAGCGTAAAAATTTCCATCGGCTGTCATGATCTTATGGTTTATCTTCTTTTTATCCTTAAGATAATTCTCAGAAGTGACAATGTGACTGCTAGTTCCTGAGTCAATGATAAATTCAATAGTTGTTCCTTCAGTTTCTATTTCTTTACTTGTAAAACAGGTACTTACGTTTTTGTTGTTGTTTAAACAGAACTTTGTATAGTGAGTACTAACACTACAATTCTTACAGTTAAATTTGGCATTACATTCAGTATATCGGTGTCCATTCTTCATGCATTTGAAGCACTGTAATGTATTATTAAAGGTTTTACCGTCACCACTTGATGTTGAAGTTCTGCAGAATCTAGCTATGTGTCCCTGTTTTCCGCATCTGTAGCAAGTCCTTACTAAGAAACTTGTGGCTTCTTGTCTGTTTCCATTCCCATCTGATGTTGTTGTTGTAGGTTCTTCCATAAGATTGTTATTCCTCATCCTCAGTTCTAGATTAATTCGTGATATTAAATTTGTCAACGTTTTATCACTTATTGATGTTGCCTCCCATGCTGTTCTGAAGTGATATAATTTCTCCGGCAGATTTGTTAATATTTTTGTTATTATCTGTTTATCATCAAAATTAAATCCCAAGCCTCTTATTCTGGTTGCTTTATTTTCAATTTCTGTGATGTCTGTCAATATATCTTCGTTTTTAAATCTATAATTATAAAATTCTTCTAGTTGTTGTGTAATTTGTGTTTCTTTTTGTCCAAGGAATATATTGTCAAATTTTTCTAATATTTATTTTGTAGTTTTACAATTTATGGCATAAACCATATATTTTTCACTAATTGAGCATAAAATTAAAAGTTTGCCTTTCGCATCCTTTTTTTCAAAATTATTTTTAAGATTTTCACCTTCTTCCAAGATAGAGTCTATTTCTTTTGCCTTGAATAAGAGCATAAGTTTTATTTTCCAAACTGAATATTCAGACTCGTTTGTCAATTTTGATAATTTTCCAAATTTTTCTGCCATTTTATATCTTTATTCTCGTATTTTCGGGCTTTTAAATATTCATTCTCCACTCATTAACATCTACCTCTGCGCCTATTTAGTTGTATAAAGGCCCATAACCTCTCGTAAACTTATTCGGCGAGAGGTAAAAGTACTCACTTTGAGATCCTTCTGTACGATCTACTTTTCAATAAAAAACCCATGAACTTCTTCATAAACTGTATTACTTCATATAAAAATATATACTTGGTATCAAATAAATCACTCACAAAACTTTTACATGTTTTTCCTAATTCAATGCTATCCCAATGACCAAAACATTCTCCAGATTTTTTCTCAGTTTGACAATTCACTCTTTCAAATATAAATCAAAACTAGAACATACCATAAATCTTTGTCATAGAGTTTATTTCCAGCCAGTCACAAGCAACATGAAATTCCCAAAAAACTAATTCCCCAACAGTCATGTTGTTTTTTAAGAAAAATAATAAAAATGTCACACTCGAATGAAAGGCATGTTTTATTGACTGGAATCCTGAATATTATTTAATCCACTAATTCGAACCTGAAAAAGCATCCAGAGATTCGGCGGCGAACGCTGGCCGTTCGTGAGCTTGCTGGACATCTGGCGACCGTGACAGGACATAAGCGGGTCAGTTTTCAAAAATAGACAAGGACTCAGGGTTGGATGATGATGATAAAATGTACTATTTAAGGCAGAGTATTGAAATTGGAACGGACGTCTACTCATTAGTAATGAGCTACCCTCCATCAGGTAACACATATAAAAAATGCATAGAGGAGCTCAAGCAGAGGTATGCGCGGGAAGAATTACTAATAGAGGTTTAAGGTGCGAACATATTATCTGACGCGTCCGTCAGCCGCGGCTGAGGGACGCGGCTTATTAAAATCTAGCCAGTACATTGAATACTACACTGTGCAAACTATCGGTCGTAAGACGCGGACGTGACCTTGAGTCGCCCTTGAGCGCTCGGACGTCCGAACAGAATCTGGCTGGCTGGATGTTTGTGTACCGTGCACACTGCTAAGCCGCGTCCCTCAGCCGCGGCTGACGGACGCGTCCGATAATATGTTCGCAGCTTTATGTTCGTGAATTACTTGCATTAGTTTTAAAAGGAAAATCCAACCTTGTGGAGCTATATGATAAACTGAATGCGAATTTAAGAGCCTTGGAAAGTCTCGGCATCAGTAAATACCAAGCATTTATACTACCTCTTATAGAGTCTGCCCTGCCCCCTGATATTTTGAAGATTTGGGAGCGACAGAAGGGACTTATACAGACCAAGAACCCAGAGGAAGTCCTTGTCAGTCTGATGAGTTTTTTAAAAGCGGAGATTGAGAGCTTACAAAGAGTTGAAATAACTAGAAATCTGGCTCAAACTGATTCTAATGTCCAAAAGGCCACCGCTAGCTGCCTATATAGTACATAATAATAATGATACATAAAAGGGAATGCAAGCCAAGAACAACTGCCTATGGTGCGATAAAAATAATCACTCAACCAATGATTGTTATAAACTGCACACAATCTCACGGTGGAAGAAAGACGAGAAATTGTAAAGAAGAAAAAGGCATGTCCCATATGTCTGAAGCTTGGACATCACCCAAAAGCATCCAGAGATTCGGCGGCGAACGCTGGCCGTTCGTGAGCTTGCTGGACACTCATAATTCAGTTAAATTATTGTTATTATTAAGTACGACTACCTACTGACTAAAAATATTTGTAATATCTGCCTCAACAACAATTTTCGATTTGTTTTTTTAATTAACTAATTTTAAGTGGTATAACGTTTCGTTTGTTAAGTTTATTTACCTTTCTTGTGTTCGGAGGATGTTGAGGTTTTATTGTGAATGAAACGTCAGTTGTCATGTTGTTTTTTAAGAAAAATAATAAAAATGTCACACTCGAATGAAAGGCATGTTTTATTGACTGGAATCCTGAATATTATTTAATCCACTAATTCGAACCTGAAAAAGCATCCAGAGATTCGGCGGCGAACGCTGGCCGTTCGTGAGCTTGCTGGACAGATAATACCAGGGTTTACTGGGTAAGTCTCAGATCAAAGAAATAGCCAGATAGAGCGCTCAGAACACGCGAGTGTGTCGACCAAAGTTAATACAAAATCAAAGGTTAATACAAACTCGCGACAGTACCAAGCTACGCATCGTCTCGCTCACACGTCACTTTTGCCATTTTATGTCAAAACATGCCGTCTTGTGTGTTTAAACACTGCAAAAGTTGTTCACAAAAACAAAGAAAACAAGATGGAATATCTTTCCACACGTAACTCTTGTTATTTTTATTGTTTTGGTATTTATTTTCCATAAAATATTTTCGGCTCACTTGAAACACAAAACCTTAACAGTAAATCGTCTGTGTTGCTAGTTTATGACGGGTAAATTACCCTGAATTAGGGGAATGTGTGTGTGTGATGAAACCTATCCTTAAATAGTTTATTAAACAATTTACCAAAAAGCGTTATGAAGTGTTATCTGGTCTGATATAAATTAATTAAATAGGTAGTAACTGTAGTGAGTAATTACGCATATTAACTTTTATTCCTTATTAATATTCTGTTAAATAATAAATACTACACGCTTTTGCTCTCTGGGTATAACCATAAAGCAAAATCGCGTTTCAAATTAAAAAAAATAGTAGTACAATATTTGAGAACCATTTAAATGAACAAAAATGTGGGAGTATTTCTCAATATCTGGCAAGTGTAAACGCACACAGATGCACGTGTTCGTACACGGCGCGACTTATCTGCCGCGCACACATAAATAAAAACTGCCATCACTTTGTTGTTCGCGTACGTTCTATCTGCCTATTTTTTTGATCTGAGGGGTAAGTCCGTTTGAATTGGTTTGAATACTTCCATACCACTTTCCTTTATCTTGATCTTTTTTCCAAAAATTCTCCATATTTCATTTATATCTTCATTAATTTCAGGATAACAATCACTGATAGGGATTTTAACGACAGTACTTACATCTAAAGAATTTATACCCTTATATGCAGCTTTATCAGCAATTTCATTCCCACTTATGCCTTTATGAGAAGGTATCCACATAAAAAATACCTACTTCTTTTTCTCTATACCTAAGATTATTTAATAAAACTTTAATTAACTTAACTTTAATAGTAGGTACTTGGATTTAAATTTAAAGTTGAATCCTTTTAAACTATTAATTAAACTAAGAGAATCTGTAAGAATTAAAAAATATGTACATTTGTCTATAGTATCAACATACCTAAGGGCTTCTAAAACTGCATATGCCTCTGCAGTAAATATACTACAACTAGTGTCTAAAACAAAACTTTGTACAAATTTAATTTGAGAATCATAAATGGCACTTCGCACATGAGAGTCTCCTTTACTACCATCAGTATATATTTTATAATATTCCCTATTGTGGTCCAAAAACTGTAGAAGATCTTGATTGGAGCAAACAGAGGCGTTAATCAATTTTGGTACATTAAATAAAATATGAAATTGTGTTGAATAGTATGGCCATAAAGAATCAGAAAATGTTTTATTATGTTTACTTTTTATTTGTAGGAGAATTTGGGACAGTTCTGGATATTGGTGGTGAAGAAGATTCTCACCAGTTATCTCAGGAACACTGTATTGAAAATGATAAGGCAAAATTTTGTTCATTACTGTTTGATTTTTACAGCATATTAATTTTAAACAAAAGCGTTGGGCTAAAAGCAATCTGCGAAGTGATAGTGGCATTATTTTTGTTTCTATTTCCATGGCTCTAATGGGTGTAGAACACATAGCACCTGATATTATCCTAAGACCCTTATTTTGTATAATATCTATATCTATTTACAAACTTACTGTTGATATTATTATATACAAGGCAACTGTAATCAAAGTGACTACGTACAATTGATTTATACAAAATTGTAAGAGTCTTAGGGTCTGCACCCCAAGAAACTCCAGCTAAGCAACGAAGAATATTAAGACTTTTTAAAGAATTTTCAGAAATGTACTTTAAATGATATTCAAAAGAGAGTTTCTTATCTAAAACTATACCTAAAAATTTATGTTTGTCTGTTTGTGGAATAGGTTCATTGTTAAAATTTATAATTGTGTTAGGTGATTCCTGGCCAAAAATCACAACTCTACTTTTACTAGTATTGATTTTGAGGTCCAATGTATTGTAATATATTTGTAATTTCTTTGGAGAATCATTTAAAGTACATGCAGCTTGGTCAATATTTCTATTTGTACAATATATAACAAGATCATCAGCAAATTGAAGAATATTTACATTAGGATTATTTACATATTTACAAATTTCACTACAGTAAAGGCTATACAATAGAGGGGACAATACTGCGCCTTGCATTGTGCCTTTTGATGCAGATCTAGGTCCATAGATAATATTATTATGTCTAACATATAAAGTTCTGTTGTTTAAAAAGTTAAATATCCATTTACATAAGAGTCCGGGAATGCCAAGTTGTGATAGAATTTTAACTAAAATGGCTGGTTGCACGCTATCAAATGCTCCTTGTACATCTAGAAAAGTGCATATCACATTATTTTTATTATTTTTTGCATATTTCAGATCGGAGACAAGTGATCCAAAGCTGTCTGCACAACTTCGCCCTCGTCTGAAGCCATATTGTACATTTGGTATTATGCCATTGTGCTCAACAAACCAATCAAGTCGAGTTTTTATCATATTTTCTAGTAATTTACCTAGACAGGATGACAGTGAAATAGGTCGGTAGGAATTTGCGTTATCTGGAGGCTTATCTGCCTTTAAAACTGGTATCACACATTGTGTTTTCCATGACTCTGGAATAATCTGATTAATCCATAGATTGTTAAGAATGTCTAAAAAAGTTTTTGAATTGAGAGATGAAGCTTTTTTATTAAAATGTAAGGAAAACCATCTAGACCAGGTGTTGTATTTTTTCGTGAATTCAAAGAAGCAGAAAATTCCTGGAATGAAAACTTTTCTAAGATAAATTTCGTATTTTCATTATCGTTATTAATATTAAAATAAGTTTCTAAGTTGGGGACTTCTGGGGTGCTAAGACAGGAAAGGGGTGCTAAGACAGGAAACCTCCACGTGCGCCCGTGGACTGGAGTTCCCTCTCGGATACGTCCGGGGGGAAGACCAGTTTTTCGGGCCGGTGCGCCCTGGGATGCGGGCAAAAACTCTCCTTAGGCACTATGTGCCTAAGGGGTTTCTTTGCCCGTATGCAAATAGCCTGTCGGGTGGACGCTCCAACGCGTGTCCCTCTGAACAGCAGAGGGCACAGCGGCGGAGCGGGCTTGCGGACGGTGAGTAATGGGTATGCTCGCCGTCCGACCAAGGACCAAGCCCGGGTCGGTGGCGCGTCGTGTTTCACGCGTCACCGACGGGGCCCCTTATGGGGCCAAATGCCTGCCGGGGTCGCGGATTTTTCTTAATCCAGGATACCGTGGCCCCGGAACGTAAAGGGCATCCGACGGAACACGGGTGGATTTTAGTCAGTAAGAGTCTGACAGTCCCTCCCGCCCCACCCAGGGCGGGAGGACTCATTTGATGATTTTGCCACCCTAAAAAAAAAAAAAAAAAGTTGGGGACTTCTAAGCCTTTATCTGACAATTTATCTAAAAAGGCATCAATGAATGTATCCGAATAAGACCTATTATTAACCTTTCTACTATGTTTAAACATTTTAATTTGATTCCAAATTTTGCTAATGGGAGTTGTCCTATTGAAACTATTACACAAACTATTCCATCCATTTTTCTTTTCCTCAGCAATTGTCCTCTTTTTCATAGCATCTAACCTCTTGTAATTAACAAAATTTTCAATACTGGGATTTTTCCTATAGTATTTTAGTGCTTCATAAGAATTGATAACACCCTGTTTGCATTTATCATTCCACCATGGTACTGGAAGTTTACTTTTGTAATTAGATGTTCGAACAAACTTAGGAATACATGCATCTTTTAAAGATTTAAGTTTATCACAGAAAATATTATATGTTTGTAAAGGGTCTTCATGATCCACATTTACATTACTAAAATAGTCTTTGGATAGCTCACTATACTGTTCCCAGTCAGTTTTATTATACAAATACTTTTCTGTAGGAGGGTTTATTTTGTATTTATCAACACATAGTGATATAGAAGTAATTGTTGGAAAATGATAACTACCCATGTTATCGTCATAAACTGACCAATCGCAAAGTGGTGCAATACAGGGACTGACAAAAGTAACATCTGTAGCAGATGGATTACGACTTGGATATTGAATAGTTGTATAACTACCATCATTAAGTATGCATAAATTAGAGTCATCAATTATGTCATAAAGTTGCTGTCCACGTCCTTTTGTGGCAACACATCCAAACGCTATATGATGTGCATTAAAATCACCACTGATGAAAACAGGAGGAGGCAATGCATTGATTAAGTTTCGTAATCTGTTCATTCTAATATGTCCACTTGTAGGTGGGGAATACACACATAAGAAAGAAAGAAGACCATGACTTGTGGTTAACAATATAGCTATACTTTGTAAATCTTCATAAAACTGAATATCCAACTGTTTATATTTAAAAAAAAATCGGCCAAGTGCGAGTTGGACTCGCCCATGAAGGGTTCCGTAGCAGCAAGCATAGATTAGAGATATAATTATATTGAGATTAGTAAGTAATATACACAAACAATAAAAATAACTTTGTTTTTCATAGTATTTGTATGAATGGCAAAGTTATATTTGCGGTTTTTGAAAATGTACTATATCTCAAAAACTGCTAACTGTATCTCATCCAAACCAATTTTCGTTGGTAGTTTTGGTTAAGGTCTACATTATATTTTTTTTTAGTTTTATCATTCTCTTATTTTAGAAGTTACGGGGGGGGGGACACACTTTTTACCACTTTGGAAGTGTCTCTCGCGCAAACTGTTCAGTTTAGAAAAAAAAATGATGTTAGTAACCTCAATATCATTTTTAAAGACCTATTCATAGATACCACACGTATGGGTTTGGTGAAAAAAAATTTTTTGAGTTTCAATTCTAAGTATGGGGGTGTTTACGCATGACTGTCCCTCACTTCATGTTCTTTAAAATAAGGATGCGCAATATTAATTAGTTATAAGTTATAGCTATAAGAATTTTATCAGGCGTTTCACATTGATTGTTCAATTTATGAATGTCATGGTCACTTACAAAATTATACTTGTACACTACGCACTGCTGAGAAAGTTTTATTCCCTAATATCCTCTGGAAGTCCCTTTCAAATTTATACATGGCCCTTACGAACCGGATACCAAAGGATTACCAGTAGAAGAGGAATTAAGGATATTATCTGGAATATAATTTAAAAAATTATCGCCGTGTACCGGAGTGACGAGGTCAAAGTGCGACACGAGTTTTTGGAAGGAAAAAGTGGCTTGGACATTAGTGTTTTAATATTAATAACGGACAGTGTTCAACATTTATATAATATTTATTAATTTCCACCCAACACTCAATAAATTGGTATATAATATTCAGGTAATATAAAACTTTCATCAATTAGGTATTTAGGATTCATAAGGTTAGTAACGTGTTTTTTATATTTTTATTTTACAAGGTTATTATTTAAATTTATTTACAAGCATTATATACACAATAATTAGGAATTTTCATTTGTACTCTCAGTATAGTTAGCCAGTACTTATTAAATACAGTACAGTAACATATGTGTTATATGTTACATTATTTAGTTAACTATTTAGTTATTTTAAATACAATTGTTATTAATTAACACCTTTTAGTGTATTCATTGTAAATCTTTTTAGAATTAGTCATTTTAACAGTTACATTATTTTAAATTGTACAAATACCTTATATTCCTACCTACAGCAGTTCATTGTTAAATTAGTAGTGATACAATTTTAAGTCAAACTTATATCTAGTTATTAATTTACGCCAATTGTTAAATTAGTCTCTTTTCGATTACTTTTTATTAGAAACAATTATTGTTACATTGTCTTTTAACATTTTTATTATATAATTTCAGGGTCAACGACACCCACCTTCAAAATGACTGATATTAAAGAACTTAAAAAGAAGCGTAGCAGTTATAAGGGAAGATTAACAGTATTCGGAACGTACTTGAGTGTATTAAAAGATACTGAGTTATCCCCCTGTCAGGTAATGGAGTTACAGTTGCGTGTCGATAAATTGGAAAATTTGTATGATGAGTTTAACGACATTCAATTAAAAATAGAATGCCTTTGTGACAACATTGACGCTGAAGCTCTCGAGAGAACCTCGATTGAGTCACAATATTATGGTTTGATGGCTCAAGCAAAAATTATGATTAGTAACCATTCAAAATCTGAACAAGATGAAATTAAATCTAGTCACAGTAGTTATAAGCGTCAATTCGTCAAATTACCAACCATCAAATTACCAAAATTCTCGGGATCTTACGATACCTGGCTCGAGTTTCACGACACATTTTCTAGTCTCATTCACAACAATGATGAAATAGACGAGATAAATAAGTTCCATTACCTGAGATCGTCACTGGAAGGGTCTGCTGCTATTTTAATTAATTTAATTGAGTTTTCTGCTCAAAACTACAATGAAGCATGGGAACTGCTTTGTGAAAGATTCGATAACAAACGGTTATTAATTGAGAACCACGTCACGGCGTTGTTCAACATCGAATCGATCACAAAGGAGTCGTCAAGTGCATTAAAGGCTATTATCGACAATGTCAACAAAAACATTAGAGCACTAAAAACATTAGGCGAACCTATTCACAATTGGGACACTTTATTAATTTATATAATTCGTCAAAAATTTGACAGCAAAACATTTAGAGAATGGGAGGAACACAAAGGGCATTTAGATAAATCTAAGCGAATCACACTTCAGAACATAGTTGAATTTATACAAAATCGTGCTGATTTCATGGAAACACTGGAGAAATCACGTCATTCTACAACTAATTTAAAGAATAATGTCAAAATTAAAGCTATGGTTTCAACTGAAAACACTAATTCAAATAGCAATTCATCATCACAAAGTTGTCCAAAATGTAATGGCGATCACTATCTTAATTCTTGTCCAGAGTTTCTAGCACTGAATGTCAACGATAGAATGTCAATACTGCCTCGTTTTAAAGTGTGTTATAACTGCTTTCGTCACGGTCACTATCCCAACAATTGTAAGAAATCCGGTTGCAACATCTGTAAGCGCAAACACCACACGCTAATTCATAACACAGATTTTAAATCAAAACCGGTATCAAGCAAATCAGCTGACGGGATGACCGATAACGATAAGGTCGAGGCATGTTCCACCGCGGACAATAATATTCACGTTGCGCTCTCAGCTAATGTCACAGCGCATTCGCATGCAAGCAGCGCAGGCGACATCTTGTTGTCCACTGCATTAATCAGGTGTGTTATGATGCCAATAATAAAGAGCATATTGCACGCGCTCTTCTCGATTCTGCTAGTTCATCGAGTTTAATTACAGAACAATTATTTAAAAAATTAAATCTGCCGTATTTAAAAACTAAAAAGTCCATTCAAGGAATTAATAATTCTTTCTCACACGTGAATAAAATGTGTCGTGTTCACATACAGTCCTTGAATGAAGCTTACACGAACGATTTACCATGTTTTGTCTTGCCCACAATCACAGATAACGTTCCCACTAGGCAGGTACACGTTAACGTGCCGCCAAATATTCAGTTAGCTGATCCGTATTTCCATACACCCGCGCCGATTGATATCATTCTAGGTGCTGACGTATTTTGGACTTTATTACTATCAGATAAAATTATATTAGGTGATGGGAAACCAACACTTCAACAAACTAGACTTGGTTGGCTAGTTTGTGGCCCAATTAACGGCGGCTATCATCATTTTAGGTCTCACTCATCAGCCATTAAATGTAATTTCACTCATTTAAAAACTAATTTTAAAAAATCTTCAATTTCTAGCGAGTTAGATGTTACTCAAAACCAAAAGATGCGTTTTTTGCAGCTCGAAAAAGCGTGTCGAAAATCATCTACTCACATCACTAAGAACAGTGTGAAAACCACTTTATAATAAAATACAACATTTATCAGCTAGTCGCTCTAAAGGTAAAACACAATTTGACCAATCGTCAGGTAGTCGGGGTAATTAATTCCGTCGCGCGAAACGATGTTTTCTGTCACTTATGAGCAGAAATCTTAAAATACCCTCACCTGACAAAATGTATAAAAATTGTGCGTCTGAGTACATTTACTTAGGTCATAATAATATCGGAATGTGTAACTCATGAATTCATGTTTTGTTCCTCATTATAAATGTAACTAAAAATCATGATCTTTAATTTACATTCATTTAAAAGACTGATCGAGTTAATTCGGTCATCTTAGTTCATGATAATTATTACCGCGTTTCGTTTTTATTTTGTTAAGTATACTTTTTCGTTTTATTACGTAACGCATGTTTTAAGACGTTTCACACAAACGTTGCATTTAATTTCTGAGGAACAACTAGATGATTTTTATTATTATTCAGTATTGTTGTTGTATTGTATTGTCATTCAAAATTAACTTATCCGAATGACTTTTATTAAAATCCCTTTATTCATTTATAAAGATTATCATTTCATTTTATTAGAATCATTATTAAAATTAAATGTGTTTCTCGATAAAATTAAAGTTATTCATCAGTGAAAGACCACATTTCAATGTTTTAATTCGAGAAGATCATAAAATTATTTTACTACAGTCCACTTATAAGCTTACATAGCTATCATTTACTCAATTATTAGGTAATTAAAATAATTATTATTAAATACAATAAGAGACATAAATACTGGCCTCTTGGTGGTCGTAATCACCAGAGCTTGTTGTCGTCAAAATGTTAGATGTCAGCTACTTAAGGGACAAACAATTATTGTTCCCTATAATGGGTAATCCACCACTGAGCAGACTCTCACCAGCTGATGACTCACCTTTCTAAAACGTAGGTAGCAGTTGACTACACATGTCTTATAATCTCGGCTGGTTGTCATAGTCGTGGATGTCGATTGGAAAAGGTATTTTCGTGTGATTTATAACTAAGGCCATTTATTTGAGTTTAAAGTTGGTTGGTAATTTGACGAATAATTATTATTACAGGCATTACGTCGGTTTATGTCTCAGAGAGGAAACCCTCTCAACATTTATTCTTTTTGCAATGAACTTGCAAGTTCTTAGTTGTTCAACTGTGACTCCTTAACTGAAGGTTACTTCCTTTATTTTTGCCTAATCTCCACATTTTAGCTGTCATTAGGAGGCGGGTGTCCAATTGACCAATCTTCTAATGAGTGTTGGGAAATTGTTATTCGACGTTGGAGCTTAACTCCAAATTATTTTAGATGTAAGGTAGATATTTTTAAATTTTCAGCCACTTACACCCTTATCGTCGAATACAAAAGACTTGTTGCCTGTCACTCCAGGTCATTTTTTTTGATTATACGGTCATTAACGTCTCTTCGGCGAAGTACAATACTCTGACCATCACTTCAAGCTCCATCAACGTGTCAACAAGTTACGACATCATTTTGGTTCAGATGGGGCAAGGACTGTCTCCAGCAGCGATCTAAGTGGCGCACTGGCCAAGGACTAGTTGAACCTGAACTCTCTCGTTATAATGAGGGACGATAACCTGCCGTCTTCGAAGAAGATGGCTGTTTTATTACTCATCCTGGCATTGACAGTATTATGGCAGATCTCCGATGTCAAGACGTCAACAGGAGCCATTAGGAGATCCTTTCAAGGATTTGTCCGTCACCTGACTGGACGTCGTTGGTTGAAAGGCGAGCTTTCAACGGCCGGGGGCATGTTTACGCATGACTGTCCCTCACTTCATGTTCTTTAAAATAAGGATGCGCAATATTAATTAGTTATAAGTTATAGCTATAAGAATTTTATCAGGCGTTTCACATTGATTGTTCAATTTATGAATGTCATGGTCACTTACAAAATTATACTTGTACACTACGCACTGCTGAGAAAGTTTTATTCCCTAATATCCTCTGGAAGTCCCTTTCAAATTTATACAGGGGGGCACCCCCAAAATTTGTTTTGTTTTGATTTTTGTGTGAAAATCCTAATGCGGTTCACATAATACATCTTTCTACCAAGTTTCAACAGGATAGCTCTTATACTTTCGACAAAAAGTGGCTGTGACATACACGGACAGACAGACATGACGAATCTATAAGGGTTCCGTTTTTGCCATTTGGCTACGGAACCCTAAAAAGGGCGGATTAATATTGCTACGCCTCCATGGTTATTGCTTGCATTACGATAATGTAAATTGTATCCAGGATTGAATGTTCTATTATCTTTAAAAGAGACTGTGACCTCTGAGTTTGTTTCGGATAAACATCCGAAACAAACTCAGAGGTCACAGTCTCTTTTCGGTGTTTCCGGTGTTTCGTACCTGACTACTCTGAGAAGAAACCTTCTCAGAGTTAGTCGCGTCAATGAAGCCTTTGCTTCGGAAGTCCTCAAGAACAGCTCCGATTTTGATGATTTTTTTTTTAATATTTTGTTTTTTTATACTCTTTAAAATCAGAAACCTCTTAGAGCGGGGACGGAACTATTTATATTGTTTAAACAATATCAACGACATTTATACAGGGTGTTTTGTAATTGGATGCGGTCCTTGAAATGGGTGATACTAGACCTTATTTGCAACAATTTTTACCCCGACAGCATGGGGTCTAAACTAAATGGTTTTAGAGATATCGAACTTTAAAGATTTTTCGAAAAATTTCCACCTCTCCCTCATGAAGTGCTTAGTGTTAGAAAGTAGCGATGGTTATCACCTACAATTTATACTTTTCTGATAGAATATGAATGGCTGCATTTAATGGATACAAGTTTGTTATAAAACTAATCATATCTTGGGAAATTAAGTGTCATAAAGTTTCTGTTTTGAAATTTTCTGAAAACTTCCCTTGTCTTTCAAAGTACATTTTTCAAAATAAATGTATGACACTTGGTGTACAAATTACAGAAAAAACTTCCTTGTCTCGTTACCTTTCCAAAATGGTGCCACAGTACCCACTTTTAGTTAGTGTCTTACCAGAAAATTAGGGTTGTTACTGATGAGGTAGTAAATCAACGAGGATCGGTTATGTTTTTTCAACCCAACTTTTTTTTCTGTAGTTTTTGTCCAAACTGCTATCTGATATTAGCTTTTTGAGTCAATGCACTAAATCCTGGTAGATCACATCAGGCAAAATAAATCGGTCTTTATTTGGAGTATTTTATCTATGGACCTGATAGTCAAACCATCAATTTTCTTCCATTTGAAACAGCTACTTGAAACAGATATCATCATCATCATCAGCCTATAAATGTTCCCACTGCTGGGACACAGGCCTCCTCTCTGAAAGAGGGAGTGGGCCGGAAACAGATGTACAATGACGAATGTTTGTAAGCTCGGTTTCACAAAAAAAAACTAAACTGGCGTGCATAAAAGTTAGGTCACCCAGCTGGTGGGACAGGTAAAAATACTCGTGATAAAGACCGTTCTTGCCTGATATGATCAACCAGGATTAAGCGCATTGACTCAAAAAGCTAATATCAGAAAGCAGTTTGGACAAAATCTACAGAAAAAAAAGTTGGGTATGAAAAAACATAACCGATCCTCGTTGATTTACTACCTCATCAGTAACAACCCTAATTTTCTGGTAAGACACTAACTAAAAGTGGGTACTGTGGCACCATTTTGGAAAGGTAACGAGACAAGGAAGTTTTTTCTGTAATTTGTACACCAAGTGCCATACATTTATTTTGAAAAATGTGCTTTGAAAGACAAGGGAAGTTTTCAGAAAATTTCAAAACAGAAACTTTATGACACTTAATTTCCCAAGATATGATTGGTTTACAACAAACTTGTATCCATTAGATGCAGCCATTCATATTCTACCAGAAAAGTATAAATTGTAGGTGATAACCATCGCTACTTTCTAACACTAAGCACTTCATGAGGGAGAGGTGGAAATTTTTCGAAAAATCTTTAAAGTTCGATATCTCTAAAACCATTTAGTTTAGACCCCATGCTGTCGGGGTAAAAATTGTTGCAAATAAGGTCTAGTATCACCCATTTCAAGGACCGCATCCAATTACAAAACACTCTGTATAAATGTCGTTGATATTGTTTAAACAATATAAATAGTTCCGTCCCCGCTCTAAAAGGTTTCTGATTTTAAAGAGTATAAAAAAACAAAATATTTAAAAAAAAAATCATCAAAATCGGAGCTGTTCTTGAGGACTTCCGAAGATTGCATGTTTTATGTATTCATTGACGCGACTAAGTAGTCAGGTACAAAACACCGGCCTCATCTAGTGTAAAATAGTGTCTTTGACGTGTAAAAGAGTTTGCAAAAAACCAATTTACTGAATAAATAGGTATCATTTATTACAACAAAGCAAAAATAAATAAAATAGATAACAAGAAAAAAAATCAACAAACCGTTCAGACAACAATCATCGAACATAAAATTTAGTAGATGTGGAAGCTCCACCCATCTATCCGAAGACACAAAATGCTCTGCAAAAGACAAACGATGTTTAAAAATGTGGATTCATTGGTCATTTCCGAGAACATTGCAGGACTCGACAGAAAAAACAATTTTCCAACAACAGGACAGACAACAGGACTGTAAATAAAAACCAAGAAAAGAAACAAAAAATGATGCCAATAAATCTGTAATTGACTATATTTTCCACCTGGATGACGACGAAACTATGAAAAGCAATATTGAGGGAGTCACCGTTGATATGCTAATAGATTCAAGAAGTAGATGTAATATTATTACAGACAGAACATAACAATTTCTCAAAGTCAATAATGTGTAAGTTTCATTCATGTACGGAACGACGAAACAGGTAAAGAGTATCGTCGAAATAAAGTACATTTAAAGAAAATTAATGATTATTGGCAGGTTGTGGACAAATGATAATAAGGACACAGGGTCATTGAGTAATGAGGACTAAAGTATTGCAATATACCTTTAAGCAATTAAAATGATTATCTGCCTGTCACTTTGTTGATGATATAATGTTGTATGCCTAATTTACTAGTTTATATATTACTAAATGTATTCTGTTATTTCATTGTTAATATCGTTGTTTAAGTTATTGTAACTTAATTATTTATAAAATAAAGAAGGGATGTAGTGTATGCGCCTGGGCGGCGCGCGGGCAGTCGAGCACCAACCGTGAGCGAGAGCGGACGTGCGCTAGACGCATAATTATACTACTTCACCGAGATCTATCAAAGTGTGTTTTATTAACGCAGTGAACATTACAATCACAAACACGTTTACCACTAAATTTCGATGCAAAACTTTCTTTTACCAACGAGCATTCAGCACCAGAATCGTAAGTAAAAATGAAACAATTCACCTGTGTTTTAACGTGCCTGGTGGTGGTTGCACAACGCAGACATTGACGCGTCGCGCCGCACCGTCGACTGATCCGCTGCCACTGCCGCCACCACTGCTCGTACAGCGCACGGCTTATAGCGGTCATAAGCGGAGCGCCACGTTGGTCTTGGTCCGTCAAGCACATCTCTGCAGTCGTCACCCAAGCACGTGCATCATATCTTGTTTTTCAGAATCGAAATCCGGTAAAGGAAAGCCATATGACGACGTAGTAGGTGTTGTCAGAAAATTGCGGTTCCGTTATTCCAACAAACGCATCCATTTTTCGTCGCTAGCGTCTTTATTTCGAACACGTGGGTCGTCGTGGTCCTATCCCACTTCTGATGACGAGGAATCGTCATCAGTGGGTCGCAATATCGGAAATAACACTCACAAAACCTTCGTTAACACTTCTTATTACTTGCTAAAGCACACCGAATACAAAATAATCAAGGATGCCCGAGATATGGCTCGATTAAAAACTTAGGAACGCGGGAAGTTTATCGTGGAGTAACGAAGACGTCTACCCAGTTTGATGGACTGATTAAAAGTGTTCCTTCACTCAACTATCACCACCCACGTGGCCTACGTCAGTTACAGGTTAGCCAACCTATACGTCAACGTCACTACATGTCAACGTCGAATAGCTGATTAAACTTCCGAATCGATTCAATCGAATTCAACTCGACTATTCGCTCGGTGTCAACATTACTCCACGCTAACCATCCCCAAGTTATTAACTTGCCGTTCCTAAACGTTATCTGTCAAATCTAACTTCATAGTTCCTCCAATGAGAGATAGATGGCGTTATTCTAAATTAACAATAATCAATAGAGATTCCAAATTGTGTTTCTGTTTTGATTCCTCGGCAATGACAATAGATGGCGTTATTCTGAATTATTGTGCTTCTGTGTTGATTCTGCGACATATATATGTATAAAAGCTTTGCCCCAAACTAGGTATTTCTTTCATATCGTGGATGTGTTTACAAACAATTTTAAACACAGGGTTTTTGTTTCAGACTCAGAACAACTACTTGAAGGTCTTAGAAATATTTTCTTCGTGCAGGAATCGAACCCGCGACACCCAGAGCAGCAGTCAAGCGCTCGCCAATAGTGATGGGTTTTTATCCGGATAAATACTCAAAATGGATAAATACTCAATAAATATCCGTTTCTTCTCGAGTATTTACTCAAAACAGTGGATAAAAACTATTTACAGTTTTAAGTCCGTTATTTCACGGGTTTTTATTTGTTTTATGAATAAAAGGGTGGGAATAAATGAAAATCGGAAAATATAGATTTGAACCAAGGTATATTAATCGCTTTAATTAAAACAAAATGACTGTAATACTCAATAACGAAAATTTTCGTTAAGTACTGACAAAGTTCCCCGCGCTCGTCCTCGGGGACTTCAACGCCAAAAATGTGGCCTGGGGTTCCCGGTTTACGGACGTTGTGCGGGGCAGAAGGCTCGAGCACTGGGCCCTGGCGCAGGGCCTGGTCATCGAGAACCGGGGTTCTGTCCCCACGTGCGTGCGGTGGACGGGCGAGTCGGTGGTGGACGTTACGTTCGCCACCTCAGACCTGTCGCCGCGCGTCACCGGCTGGCGCGTTGTGGAGGAGGTGGAGACCTATTCCGATCACCGGTATATCCGGTTTGTCGTCTCCGCCCAGACCTCAGACGCGCCGGTCCCAAGTGGACGGAACCCTAGTGGTCCGCGATGGGCGCTGAAGCAGCTGGACCGTGAGCTATTCCTGGAAGCCTCGATCGTGCAGGCCTGCCGACATCAACGACTAGGCGGAGTGGTTCCGGGAGGCCATGTCGGATATCTGCGACGTGGCCATGCCCCGGGTCCGGCAAGGACGTGCCCGGCGTCAGCTGTACTGGTCGAACGAGCTGGCAGCGCTGCGCGAGGCGTGCGTTGCAGCGCGACGCCGGTACACCAGGTTCCGCAGGCGCCGCACCCGACCTCCGGATGCGGCGACTGTAGAGGCGGAGCTGCGCTAAGGCTACAGGGCAGCGAAGACCGTCCTCCGTGACGAGATCTGGCGGGCCAAGGAATTGGCCCGCAAGGAGATGGTGGAGTCTCTGAACGAGGACCCATGGGGCCGGCCCTACAAGTGGGCGAGACAGAAGCTCCGCCCCTGAGCTCCCCCGTTGATGCGGAGTCTCCGGCCTCAGTTCGTGGAGGAAGTGGTGAGCGCCCTGTTCCCATCGCGAGGGAAGCATACTCCCCCGCCTATGGCTCCGTCTCCGACGGAACCTGACGGTGAAGCTGGCGCAAACGCGGACCACAGCGACGACGACGTCTACGACGCTCTGGAGGTGACCGAGGTAGACCTGAGAGTGGCGGTGCTACGGCTCAAGGCCAAAAATATCGCCCCAGGACCGGACGGCCTGCCAGGAAAAGCCTGGGTCCTGGCCTCCGGGACTCTCGGGCCTCGACTGGGGGGGCTCTTCAGCGCGTGCCTGGACAGGGGCCAGTTCCCACTTCGTTGGAAGACAGGAAAACTGGTCCTGATCCAGAAGCCCGGGCGCCCTGCGGACTCTCCGTCCGCATTCCGGCCCATCGTGCTGCTCGACGAGGTGGGCAAGCTCTTTGAAAGAGTAATTGCAAAACCGCCTCGTCGGGCACCTGAATCGGGTGGGTCCGGACCTTGCGGAGAGCCAGTTTGGCTTCCGCAGGGGGCGCTCGACGGTGGATGCCATCATACGCTTGAGAGCCCTCACGACAGAGGATGCAGTGGCCCGGGGCAGGGTCGTCGTGGCGGTGTCTTTGGACATCACCAACGCCTTCAACACCCTGCCCTGGAGTTGCATCAGGGAGGCACTCCGGTATCACCGGGTGCCGACCTACCTCCGTCGTATAGTCGAGGACTACCTGACGGACAGAGCCGTCAACTACCCCGGTCACCGGGGAAAATGGAACCGGCGAGAGGTGTCGTGCGGTGTTCTACAGGGATCGGTCTTGGAGTTCTTTCTCTAATCTTCTTCAGAGTTTCGCTCATATTTGAATAATCACTAATTTTACTTGGTGCTTCGTTCGTACAATCACAAGACTGATCACCGCTGGTGGTACATTTTCTGAATTTGTTTGCAACGGCACTCGTTTAGAAGGTGAGTTAGTTTCTTTCATTTCTGTTCGAATTATTTCCAGGCACTTGAAGCATTTTATTAAATGTTTATGCATCCTGTTTACGTTTCCTATAATTCACACTCGTAAGTATCAATTTGTTGTAGTTCTTTATGATGAAAATCTATGCACTGATAGGACATGCGGCGCGGGGGGATAGAGAGCAAGACAAACAAAAGAGACAAAAGAAACGGGACAAAAAGAGAGCGGGATAGGGCGCAGTGAGAGCCACGATGCTTGCGCGCTGCTTTGTCTTGACATTAGAACTAATAATAATGTTATATTGTTGTGTTTTGGAAAGCCTTATTGACATTACTAGTCATTTTGAATGAAAAAAAAACACCCAATACGCAATAAATATAAATATCCACCATTTTGAGTAAATATCCGATAAAAACGGATAAATACGAGTATTTATCCATTTCGGATAAATACTCGAGTATTTATCCTCTGAGTATTTATCCTCTGCCCATCACTACTCGCCAACCGTGCCGTCAAGAACTTCAAACGTTAACTCAAAGTCACTGGGATAATATTAGATACCTCCTCTAACAATGACCGCCGATGCGTCTCCGTGCTCGGTGGTTAAGCTCATTTTTAGGGTTCCGTAGTCAACAAGGAACCCTTATAGTTTCGCCATGTCCGTCCGTCCGTCTGTCCGCAGCTTAGCTCAGAGGTACTAGAAAGCTGTAATTTGGTGTAAATATACGGATTTGTTGCACCGAAAAAGTGGTAAAATAAAATCTCGTATAATATATTTTTTTAGGGTACCTCCTGTACACGTAAAGTGGGGATGTTTTTTTTTTCTCGCGTACCCCTTATTGTGGTATGATTAAATAGGCCTTTAAAAAATATTTATAGTTTCTATTAACAATTTTTTGATAAAAAGATTCGTTTGTGAAATATTAAGATTTAAAGTGCTTATTTTTGCTCAACTCGAGTGTCCCCCCCCTCTACCAACTAAACGGTTATGTTTGGGGGTGTGAAAAAATTCACAATAGTCCTACTAATATTATAAACGTGAAAGTTTGTTTGGATGGATGTATATTTGTTCCTCTTTCACGCAAAAACTACTGAATGGATTTGGTTGAAATTCGGTACATAGATAGTTTATAACCTGGATTAACACATAGGATAGTTTTATCCCTATTTTATGTTCCTACGGGATGATTTTTGAGTTGTAGCGGGTGAAACCGCTGGCAGCAGCTAGTAGTATATATAACGAAATTTAAAAGAAAATTATCATGACTAAGTAGGCTTTACAAGTTTACGAGTAATAAGTAGTCGACCAACTTATAAAACGTACTTGGATAAAACATTTTCCTAAACAAAATGTATCGGAGAACATGTTCTTCAACTGCAAATGTAAGTTTGTCAACTTTATTTTTACAGCTATAATAGGTGGGATAATTATGTTTTGGGGATAGGTAGGTTTTTATTGTCAACTATTTTTAACTAACTTCAAAAAAAGGAGGAGGTTCTCAATTCGTCGTAATCTTTTTGGAACGAAGTTCTAAGGCTAGGCGGATCAAAATTGTCACGACACTTTTTACCGACTGCGCGACGCAAAGGAGGGTAATGTGTGTAACTGTGTATTACCATGGAATGGAGTGGAGTGGAGTGGAGTGGAGTGGGGCGGAATAGGGTGGAGTGAGGCGGAGTGGGACGGAGAGGGGTGGATGGGGCGGAGTGGGGCCGAGTGGGGCCGAGTGGGGCGGAGTGGGATGGAGTGGTGCGGAGTGGGGCGGACAGGGGCGGAGTGAGGTGGAGTGGAGTGGAGTGGGGCGGAGTGAAATGGAGTGGGGCGGAGTGGAGTGGAGTGGGGCGGAGTGGAGTGGAGTGGGGCGGAGTTGGGCGGAGTGGGACAGTGTGAGGCGGATTGGGGTGGTGTGGGATGGAGTGGGGCGGGAGGGGCGGAGTGGAGCGGAGTAGAGCGGAGCGGATCGGAGCGGATCGGAGTGGATCGGAGCGGATCGGAGCGGATTGGAGCGGATCGGAGCGGAACGAAGCGAATCGGTCTGATGATGGAATCCTGGAGAAATCGTGGGAACTCTTTAAATTTTAAATCATTCTTGAAGCGATGTATTCGAATTATTACGTAACGCTGGTTTTAAATCTTTGTTACAGCCGCTTTCCTCTACACGCGGTGGTACTCAAATAGACAACATCTTTTCCAACTTTACCTGTGAAGTTGGTTTTTATAACTCCTTCTACAGTTACCATCGTCCTATGTGGGCCCGTTTTTAGACGTTATGAGTTGGCTACTGAATCACTTAGGTATCTAATAAATGTTAATGTACGTAAATTAAATTAAAATTAAATTCAGCGAATCAGTTTAGTTAGTTCGCATAAGTATTTTGATGGGCAACTACGGAACCCTACACTGTGCGTGGCCCGACACGCACTTGGCCGGTTTTTCTATTGTGGTGAGCTCGAGTTATATTGAACACCAGGTGCAGTTTGAAGAATATTGCTACAAAATTGAAGTCTTTTATAGCGAAGTGGCTTTATCATGAGCTGGTAATTATTAATAGCATGGCGTGTTTCTTTCTAAGATTTTCATCATCATATTCCTTTCTGTCAGATTTCTTATTAATTTATTAAAACTTTATGCTAAAGTTACCGAAAACGTGTACAGCGGCGGACTTAGTGCCTTGGGCATTATCTCCCAGTCTACCTTAGGGTGATGCAGAGACTAAGACAAAGTAGGTGCAACATACAAGACAATTAAATTAATTAACAAGAAAACAAGATCTTCCTAAGATCAAAAACTTTTTTTGATGTGTGTCAGCAAAATTAGCTTTGGTTCTCAATGTTGGAATATTATGGAATATTAAAAAAGATTAATGTGAGAGAAAAGTGAACCCATTACCTGCTCTAAAAACGTTCAATTCTAGTTTTCTTTTTAAGCTATTGCATAGCTTTTATTGCGGGCTCGGAGCGCGGCGTGGCGCGGCGACTGAATCAAAAAAAATCCAAAAACCTAACGAAAATATCTGACACCACGCATCGTCTAACATCGTTTCAGTTCGGGAGACTTCGGCAATCATAAAAATATCCGTCATAAAACTCATAAAAACAATTTACTTTTTCTTACTGATTCTAAACGGCCAGCTACAAAAGGAGTTTTCACAATGAAACCTATAACTTATAAAATTCTCCTACAACAAAGAAGTTCTTTATTACAGTAGTGCACTACAAACATTTTAAATAAATTATATTCTCGGTAAATACACGCGGTAGGCGATATTTTTCTTTAAAAAAAAATGTTGAGCAATAGCTTCACCGCGGCAGTCTCCGAGTGCCTAATGTATTTTTTTTTATTAACTTATATTGTCCCACTGCTGGGCAAAGATCTCCACCATAACCTTCTACTTTTGTTGTATGTAATAAGAAAACGAAGTTTTTCTACGAAATTTAAACAAACAATGCATGAAAGAATTGTACTCATTTGAAAGACCTTGGCTTTTCAGTTTGGTTAGCAGGTGAACCAATTTTCCCTACAATTTCATAAGAAGCAATACGATCTGCCATCTCATCCCACATTCATGAATACAAGCCGGTTGTCGCGTCACTCAAATATATTATAGTGTCAAGTGTTCCCCTGTAGATGACTTGCAAATCCCCTCGCTTCTAAATTAGGAAGCTGTGTTACTAAGGCGGTTTGAGTTTTCTTCATTTTGGGAATGTTAATCATGCTTCTCATAAATGTACCCAGTGATGGGACACGGGCTTCATCTCTGTGAGAGGAAGTGGGCCATAATCCATTTTTTTTTTTGTGTAAAATGGGTTTGCTCTTGACCTTAGTCTAGGTCATCACTATCATCTAATGAGTCCTCCCACCTAGGGCGGGACGGGACTTTTACTGACTAAAATCCACGGTGATCCTTCAATAGCCCTTTATGTACCAGGGTCACGGTTAAATGATGAGACAGTCCCGCGACCCCGGATAATCCACCGTTAGTGCCTAAACACACTATGCCGAAGTTACGCGACGGAAGTTCGGCGGCTGATTTCACGTTCCGACGTATTCGGCTGATATGACACACCATAAGTGCCGAACTTACGCGGCGGAAATTGGGCGCGGGTGGCGCGGGCGGCTCCGTGCTGCTCCCCGCCCCCGGAGCTTCGTCGGTAATCGAACCGAACTTCGGTCGCGTATAATGTGTGGTCACAGAATAAGTTCCCGCCGAACTTACCCCCGACCGAAGTTACGCTGTACGCTATGACGCGACGTAATTTCGCCATAGTGTGTCGTCAGTAATTCAAATAGCATTGCAGGCGTAATTGCGCCGAACTTCGGTCGCGTAACTTCGGCATAGTGTGTTTAGACACTAAGGGTCCAGTGTGGTTTGGTGGAAGTTACATAATTATGTCTTCGAAATTTTGGTTCTAACACATTTTTTTTTTTTTAGCGTGGTAAAATCATCAAATGAGTCCTCCCACCCCGGGCAGGGCGGAAGGGACTGTCAGACTTGTACTGACTAAAATCCACGGTGTCCTTCAATAGCCTTTTATGTTCCGGGGTCACGGTAATGAGATTAGTCCCGCGACCCCGGCAGGCTTTGGCCCTCTAGAGGGGGGGCCCCGTCATCGTGCTGACGCTCTTTGAGGCGCGCGTGGAACACAACGCGCCGTCGACCCGGGCATGGTCCATGGTCGGGCGGCGAGTTGCCCTTTACTCGCCGCCCGCATTTTATCGCGCCTACGGTGGCCGGAGATCGTCTTGCGTCGTCCGACGCCGTGGGCGTCTACCATTGCGGGTGGGGCGGAGGGAGGACGCTGTCCTCTCTCTCTCACGGCCCGCCTTCTCCTTAACGAGCATTACTGCTTCGCAGAAGGAGGCGACCGCTTCCCACTCCGTCTCGCCCCGCAGCATGGCCTCGACCAATGCTAGGCGCGAGAGGTCTCCGCCTATCGCTGCCGTGAGGACACGGCGGTGCTCTGCCCAAGCGGGGCAGTCCTGCACCGTGTGCTCCACCGTGTCCTCCGGGCGATCTTCGCAATGGTGACACCCCGGCGTTTTTTCCCTCCCCATCCGACACAGGTACCTCCCGAAACTTCTGTGTCCGGTGAGGACCTGCGTCATGCGATAGGTCAGGACGCCGTGACGCCTTTCCAGCCACTCCTCAAAGAAGGGTCTTATCGCCGCGATTGTGGCGTGCCCGAACCTCGGTTGCGACAGTCGTTCCCTCCATACTGCCCTGAGATCGCGCCGGACCTCTTCCCGCCGCGCCTTGACTTGTCGGGGCAGCGGGAATTCTCCCCGGCGCCGCGCCTCCACGCGCCACTCATAGACGCGCTGGAGGGCGGTCGCCTCCAGATCCCAAGGCAGTAATCCGGCAAGGAGGCGATCGTGCGGTATCCTCGGATCATCCGGATAGCCATGACCCTCTGGCATGCGACCAGCCTCGCTGGTCGCGTCCGGATGCTCAGGGCCCACACGGGGCCCCGTAGAGGGCCATGGACCGCACGATACCGGGTTCTAACACATGCCGGTTTCCTTAAGATGTTTTCAAAGAAGTGCACTAGTGCGCCTGGCTGGGTTCGAACCCACAACCTACAGCTTGTAAGTCTGGGCCGATATCATTGGGCCACTACTGCTTCCTTCATGACTATAGCAATCTCGTTAACCAAAAGTCATTGATTAGGAATTTACTCCTTATTTTGATGCGTTTTCTAAATTGTTTCATTGATTAAAAAAAAATACGTGTGGCACTCGGGGACTGCCGCGGTAAAGCTATTGCATAGCATTTTTTATCAACTTATGCAATTATAATTATTTATTTATTATATTTATTAATGTACTAATTAGGCTATGGTCAGCCACGTCAATCAAGTGAAACGTCATGAAACGTTCTCCCTCTCCCTCCCTCTCCCTTTCCCTCACCCTCTCCCTCAATAAAAGCATGCTTTCGTGCTAGTAATGAGCACGTCTGACCATACCCTTATGAGCACGTCTGTCCGTACCTTTATAATTGCCGGAGTCTCCCGAACTTAAACGACGTTAGACGACGGTGTCAGGTATTATCCTTAGGCTTTTTAGGGTTCCGTAGCCAAATGGCAAAACCGGCCAAGTGCGAGTTGGACTCGCCCATGAAGGGTTCCGTTGCAGCAAGCATAGATTAGAGATATAATTATATTGAGATTAGTAAGTAATATACACAAACAATAAAAATAACTTTGTTTTTCATAGTATTTGTATGAATGGCAAAGTTATATTTGCGGTTTTTGAAAATGTACTATATCTCAAAAACTGCTAACTGTATCTCATCCAAACCAATTTTCGTTGGTAGTTTTGGTTGAGGTCTACATTATATATTTTTTTTAGTTTTATCATTCTCTTATTTTAGAAGTTACGGGGGGGGGGGACACACTTTTTACCACTTTGGAAGTGTCTCTCGCGCAAACTGTTCAGTTTAGAAAAAAATGATGTTAGTAACCTCAATATCATTTTTAAAGACCTATTCATAGATACGTATGGGTTTGGTGAAAAAAATTTTTTTGAGTTCAATTCTAAGTATGGGGGGCACCCCCAAAATTTGATTTGTTTTGATTTTTGTGTGAAAATCCTAATGCGGTTCACATAATACATCTTTCTACCAAGTTTCAACAGGATAGCTCTTATACTTTCGACAGGCGGTTTTTTACTTTTTCAGGGCAATTTTTAGCAAAATCATTGTCCACATTTAAATAGTTCTCCATTTGTGCATCAACGGAAAATGTATTTTGTACAGAACCATTTTATTTAATTGGTTCTTCAACTTGGTTCTGACTATATTTGGTGATTTCAATGCTTTGTTGTAGAAGAGTGATAGAAATGCCTTCACAAAGCAGATTTGTCGTTTATGAGAGAAAAGATCTCCGTTATGGTAATATTACGAGTATGTAATAGAGGGTCTATAACAGTTATAAAAAAAAAAACTTGTTCTAAAATAGTGTCTTTGTGATAAGTTTATTACTACGACTATAACGAAAGTCAACGAACCTTTATATGCCAATTTAAGCTACATAAATGTAATTTGAAACTCGACATTATCACCGAATAACTCTAATGTCGAGTTTTTGTGCCCACTATGTACTGTAACAACCGCATAAAAATCTACAATATCACAATATCGCCCTATACTTGAGTTTTCATTTCAACTACAACGAAAGACCCATTATAGTTCCTTCAGAACCTTTATTCTGTACATCAGGCACATTACGGTGACAGTAAACACTGTTATAACGTTCTATCGTTGTGTACTAGTCACATTGGAGGTTGCTATAACGCCTGACTATAAAAGCTATACAAAGTTGCGAAGTAAACCTTTACATCAATTCCTAATAGGTCGTTTTTAGGGTTCCGTAGCCAAATGGCAAAAACGGAACCCTTATAGATTCGTCATGTCTGTCTGTCTGTCTGTCCGTCCGTCCGTATGTCACAGCCACCTTTTGTCGAAAGTATAAGAGCTATCGTGTTGAAACTTGGTAGGTAGATGTATTATGTGAACCGCATTAGGATTTTCACACAAAAATAAAAACAAAACAAATTTTGGGGGTGCCCCCCATACTTAGAATTGAAACTATAATTTTTTTTTTCACCAAACCTATACGTGTGGGGTATCTATGGATAGGTCTTTAAAAATGATATTGATGTTACTAACATCATTTTTTTCTGAACTGAACACTTTGCACGAGATACTCTTCCAAAGTGGTAAAATGTGTGTCCCCCCCCCTGTAACTTCTAAAATAAGAGAATGATAAAACTAAAAAAAATATATAATGTAGACCTCAAAAAAAACTTCCAAAAAAAATTGGTTTGGATGAGATACAGTTAGCAGTTTTTGAGATATAGTACATTTTCAAAAACCGCAAATATAACTTTGCTATTCATACAAACACTATGAAAAACAAAGTTATTTTTATTGTTTGTGTATATTACTTACTAATCTCAATATAATCATATCCCTAATCTATGCTTGCTACTACGGAACCCTTCATGGGCGAGTCCAACTCGCACTTGGCCGGTTTTTTTTGTTGTATAAACTTATAGTGCCAAAATGTATTGTCAAACACTTTTATACAACAACAAGTTACTGCCAATACCTTTATACATCGTTCAATCAGCTTTTTTGAGATATAAGTTTTGGTTATAGATCAAAATTGTTGGTTGGATCGCTCTGAGGCGTTCCAATTTTCAATTGTTTATAGCAACGTAAGTGCAGTATTTTCTTATGATGTTGTCAATGTCACGTTCAACTATCGTCAGTAAACCGACTTTACAGACAACCACAACCGATTTTTTTTATTATAATTTGTCTTGCATAAAATATGTAAATATTTTCTAAAATTCATAATTCGGAATAGGCTATAGTTTCAATAAATTACTTAATAATTAAAAACTAAGAGTGCCTACTGGAAATTTCTACCATGTATTTTTGTTTTTAAGCTATTGCATAGCTTTTATCGCTCTGAGCGCGGCGCGCGCGAAAATCTTAACGTAAAAACCGAAGGAAAAACCGGCCAAGTGCGAGTTGGACTTGCCCATGAAGGGTTCCGTAGTAGCAAGCATAGATTAGGGATATAGTTATATTGAGATTAGTAAGAAATATGCACAAACAATAAAAATAACTTTGTTTTTCATAGTGTTTGTATGAGTGGCAAAGTTATATTTGCGGTTTTTGCAAAATGTACTATATCTCAAAAACTGCTAACTGTATCTCATCCAAACCAATTTTCGTTGGTAGTTTTTGTTGAGGTCTACATTATGTATTTTTTTTAGTTTTATCATTCTCTTATTTTAGAAGTTACAGGGGGTGGTGGGACACATTTTACCACTTTGGTAGTGTCTCTCGCGCAAACTGTTTAGTTTAGAAAAAAAAGGTATTAGTAACCTCACTATATTTTTTAAAGACCTATCCATAGATACCCCACACGTATGGGTTTGGTGAAAAATTTTTTTTTGAGATTCAATTCTAAGTATGGGGGGGTACCCCATAAATTGTTTTGTTTTTATTTTTGTGTAAAAATCCTAATGCGGTTCACATAATACATCTACTTACCAAGTTTCAACAGGATAGCTCTCATACTTTCGAAGAAAAGTGGCTGTGACATACGGACGGACAGACAGACAGACAGACATGACGAATCTATAAGGGTTCCGTTTTTAGGGTTCCGTAGCCAAATGGCAAAAACGGAACCCTTACAGATTCGTCATGTCTGTCTGTCTCTGTCACAGCCACTTTTCTTCGAAAGTATGAGAGCTATCCTGTTGAAACTTGGTAAGTAGATGTATTATGTGAACCGCATTAGGATTTTCACACAAAAATAAAAACAAAACAATTTATGGGGGTACCCCCCATACTTAGAATTGAATCTCAAAAAAAATTTTTTCACCAAACCCATACGTGTGGGGTATCTATGGATAGGTCTTTAAAAAATATAGTGAGGTTACTAATACCTTTTTTTTCTAAACTAAACAGTTTGCGCGAGAGACACTACCAAAGTGGTAAAATGTGTCCCCCCACCCCCTGTAACTTCTAAACAAAAAAAAATATCCTATCACTTTCACTAAGAGAATGATAAAACTAAAAAAAATACAAAATGTAGACCTCAACAAAAACTACCAACGAAAATTGGTTTGGATGAGATACAGTTAGCAGTTTTTGAGATATAGTACATTTTGCAAAAACCGCAAATATAACTTTGCCACTCATACAAACACTATGAAAAACAAAGTTATTTTTATTGTTTGTGCATATTACTTACTAATCTCAATATAACTATATCCCTAATCTATGCTTGCTACTACGGAACCCTTCATGGGCAAGTCCAACTCGCACTTGGCCGGCTTTTCCTTCGGTTTTTACGTTAAGATTTTCGCGCGCGCCCCGCTCAGAGCGATAAAAGCTATGCAATAGCTTAAAAACAAAAATACATGGTAGAAATTTCCAGTAGGTACTCTTAGTTTTTAATTATTAGGTAATTTATTGAAACTATAGCCTATTCCGAATTATGAATTTTAGAAAATATTTACATATTTTATGCAAGACAAATTATAATAAAAAAAAACGGTTGTGGTTGTCTGTAAAGTCGGTTTACTGACGATAGTTGAACGTGACAACATCATAAGAAAATACTGCACTTACGTTGCTATAAATAATTGAAAATTGGAACGCCTCAGAGCGATCCAACCAACAATTTTGATCTATAACCAAAACTTATATCTCAAAAAAGCTGATTGAACGATGTATAAAGGTATTGGCAGTAACTTGTTGTTGTATAAAAGTGTTTGACAATACATTTTGGCACTA
Organism: Agrotis exclamationis; assembly: GCA_950005045.1. NCBI lineage: Eukaryota > Metazoa > Arthropoda > Insecta > Lepidoptera > Noctuidae > Agrotis > Agrotis exclamationis. The sequence goes on along the minus strand of OX465433.1, from coordinate 2,594,523 downwards.
TAAGTTTATACAACAAAAAAAACCGGCCAAGTGCGAGTTGGACTCGCCCATGAAGGGTTCCGTAGTAGCAAGCATAGATTAGGGATATGATTATATTGAGATTAGTAAGTAATATACACAAACAATAAAAATAACTTTGTTTTTCATAGAGTTTGTATGAATGGCAAAGTTATATTTGCGGTTTTTGAAAATGTACTATATCTCAAAAACTGCTAACTGTATCTCATCCAAACCAATTTTTTTTGGAAGTTTTTGTTGAGGTCTACATTATATATTTTTTTTTAGTTTTATCATTCTCTTATTTTAGAAGTTACAGGGGGGGGGACACACATTTTACCACTTTGGAAGAGTATCTCGTGCAAAGTGTTCAGTTCAGAAAAAAATGATGTTAGTAACATCAATATAATTTTTAAAGACCTATCCATAGATACCCCAGACGTACCTATGGGTTTGGTGAAAAAAAAAAATTGAGTTTCAATTCTAAGTATGGGGGGCACCCCCAAAATTTGTTTTGTTTTTATTTTTGTGTGAAAATCCTAATGCGGTTCACATAATACATCTACCTACCAAGTTTCAACACGATAGCTCTTATACTTTCGACAAAAAGTGGCTGTGACATACGAACGGACGTACAGACAGACAGACAGACAGACAGACATGACGAATCTATAAGGGTTCCGTTTTTGCCATTTGGCTACGGAACCCTAAAACGACCTATTAGGAATTGATGTAAAGGTTTACTTCGCAACTTTGTATAGCTTTTATATAGTCAGGCGTTATAGCAACCTCCAATGTGACTATAAGTAAGTAAGACTATAAGTAGTAAGTTATAGTACACAACGATAGAACGTTATAACAGTGTTTACTGTCACCGTATTGTGCCTGATGTACAGAATAAAGGTTCTGAAGGAACTATAATGGGTCTTTCGTTGTAGTTGAAATGAAAACTCAAGTATAGGGCGATATTGTGATATTGTAGATTTTTATGCGGTTGTTACAGTACATAGTGGGCACAAAAACTCGACATTAGAGTTTATTAGCTTTATTTAATCCCTTACATGTATGTATTTCTTATCTACTATTATGTATGCTTATTTATTTATTTGTTAGTAATGTTAGTTTTGTTTTTAAATAAGGTTAGTATTGTTAGGTGTAAGGGCCGCCTTTTGCGGTGAAAGCCTCCTCCAAACCCTTCCAGGTGGCTCTATCATTTGCCCGTCTGGACCATAAGTTTCCGGCTATTTCTACGATGTCGTCACTCCATCTTTTAAATGGTCTACCCTTCCTTCGTTTTTTATATATTGGGTACCAATTTGTGATTATTTGTGACCATCTTTGATCTGTAGCTCTCTGAATATGACCAGACCATTTCCATTTTAGTGTTAGGGCCTGTTTCACTGCACCTTTCGCCTTTGTTCTATTCCTTATCAGTGAACTTTTGACTCTATCTTTCAATTTGATGTTCATGTAACTCCGTTCTAGTCCTCTTTGACAGGTTCTTATTTTATTTAAGAGTGATTTTTTGAGGGACCATGTCTGGCATGCGTAGGTAAGAACCGGCGTTAGGCAGATGTTCATCGCTTTCGTTTTCAGTTTTGTGGGTATGGGGCCTTTGAAAATTTCCTTCATAGCCCAGTATTTACTCCACGTTTTCTTTACTCTTCGATCGATTTCTTTTTCTGTACAGGATTTTATTGAGATTAGATGTCCGAGGTAAGTATAATCTGCGACATATTCTATAGTTTGAGACTGTATGGATATAGGTATTTCTTCACGATTGGTCATTATTTTCGTTTTGTCCCAGTTGATCTGTAACCCAACGGTCTCACTGTGATGGCTAAGGGACTCTATCATGTCGTTAAGTTTGCGCGGGTCTTCCGACAGCAGTACTATGTCGTCCGCAAACCTGAGGTGTGAGAGGTACTTGCCATTGATTTTTATTCCCACATCACTCCAGTCGAGGTTTCGGAATATGGATTCTAAGACTGCGATGAAAAGCTTTGGGGAGAGCGGATCGCCTTGCTTTACCCCCCTCTCGACTTGAAATGATGGTCCTCTTGAGTCTAGACGTACTCTTGTTGTGCTTCTCAAGTAAATAGCTTTAATAAGTTCTATATAGTCGTGGTCTAGTCTTTGCTGGTTTAAAGCCTGCCATATAGAGTCATGTGAAATTGAATCGAAGGCTTTCGAGTAGTCTATAAAAGCAACATATAAGGGGAGGTCATATTCCATAAACCGTTCGATTATTACTTTCATTGTGTGTATGTGGTCATTGGTAGAGAAATTTTTCATGAATCCCGCTTGCTCTACAGGCTGGTTCTCGTCAATAGACATTAGAGTTATTCGGTGATAATGTCGAGTTTCAAATTACATTTATGTAGCTTAAATTGGCATATAAAGGTTCGTTGACTTTCGTTATAGTCGTAGTAATAAACTTATCACAAAGACACTATTTTAGAACAAGTTTGTTTTTTTTTATAACTGTTATAGACCCTCTATTACATAATATTACCATAACGGAGATCTTTTCTCTCATAAACGACAAAACTGCTTTGTGAAGGCATTTCTATCACTCTTCTACAACAAAGCATTGAAATCACCAAATATAGTCAGAACCAAGTTGAAGAACCAATTAAATAAAATGGTTCCTTCTGTACAAAATACATTTTCCGTTGATGCACAAATGGAGAACTATTTAAATGTGGACAATGATTTTGCAAAAAATTGCCCTGAAAAAGTAAAAAACCGCTTGATTAAGAATGTAAATGGTGGTTTAATTCCCAAAGCTCATCAGCAACTTTATCACTAAAACTCAGAGTGTTAATAAAGGTTACCTATCATAAGATCGAAAAATGTTTGTCCGAATTTCATTTGACCTAAAACTTTTCAACTATTATCGTTTGGTTTCTTTTTACTTCATCGAAGTCACGTTTGCCACTGTTTCAGTTAACCTATTATCTATTCGTTTTTTTTCGTTACTCCAACACTTCGTTTGGCCGAAAAACTTTTTACCGATATTACACTTACTCGAAATGACAGTTGTTCGAAGTATTATGTATCCGAACATTCATTATACCACTGTTTTAATTGCCATATTTTCATTTCACCAAACACCTAGAATAATTTGTGCACACTTATTATTGCTGTTACATTTTTAGCAGGTGCCATTGAAATGTAGGTAGACAATACCTTCAAAACAATTGTACAAAAGTCATATACAATAATATAACTCTGACGGGTATTGTATTATCATTAATGACATTTGCTGTTAATTACATAGTTGGACTATAAAGGTGAAACCGCACTAGGCGGAACTGCACTGCAGCGGAACTGCGCGACACGACGCTTTTCTTTGCCACGCAGTTCGGTTGCAGTGTAGTTCCGTTGCCGCTTAGTGCGTGATGTCTCGTATTATAATTTCATATAAAGAATATTTTGACGCGTCGTGTCGCGCAGTTCCGCTGCAGTGCAGTTCTGCCTAGTGCGGTTTCACCTTTAGGGGTGTTCTGGCTAGCACGTGTGTCCGAATCTTTTTGCGGATTTTGTGTGATTCTTGATACTCTTTTGTTATTGTGTTGTTCTTGTGTTTGTAAAAAGGTTTCTATTGTGATACACTTGCATACAGCATAAAAACAGATATGCAACATGCAAACAAGCACCACAAAAACATGCAAGCAAGCATGCAGCATGCAAGCAAGCATGCAGCATGCAAACAAGCATGCAGCATTCAAGAAGCATGCAGCATGCAAGCAAGCATGCAGCGTGCAAGCAAGCACGCAGCATTCAAGCAAGCATGCAGCATGTAAGCAAGCATGTAGCATGCAAGCAAGCTTGCACCGTGCAAGCAAGCATGCAGCATGCAACATGCAGCAAGCACGCAGCATGCAACATTCAGCAAACACGCAGCATTCAAGCAAGCATGCAACATGCAACAAGCATTGTTTCTGTCATGGCTCCGGCGCTGCGGGGTTTTGGGTGGCCCCACGCGAGCTTATCGTCGCAGATGATTTGAACGCTCACCAGCGCAGCTTCGGTTTACTGGCCGGCTCCGCCGGCCAGCCTCAGCCGCGGCGGCGGCCGTTCCAACCACCTGTTCCTCAGCTCGCGGGCCACCCCACCCCGCCGCGCCTACGCGATTTTAAATTACACTCTAGGGGTAGGGCAGTCAAGACTACGTAAAGTCGGCTTTGCAGCATTTCGTTTCCGCCACAAAGTTTTGTAGCACAATATATTGAATTTTTATGACAGTAATTTAATTTTTCGGTAAAATGTTATTTCGGTATGGTGAAAATATGGCAAATAAATCATTTGGCAATTGAAAAAAGTTTAAAAGAGGCTTCGGTCAATAGTAAAAAGTTATTTTGTTAATCGGCGGAACATACTTCGGTAAAATAATACTTATGGCTAATGATACTTCGATGAACTGAAAATATGTCAAATAATGCATATAGCAAAAGAGATATCGGTCAATAGTTTTCGGTGTAATGAAATTCGAACAAACAAAATTCGGTAAATTGATCGGTTCCCGTTAATAAATAATTGCTAATAAGTATGACTCTGGCGTCTAGTAGTAGAGACGATTTTTAAACTCTAAGATCAATGGGAGTTGGAAAGTCACGCAAAGAGTCTATTCAAAAAGATGTAGATCTTGAACAACTAAATAAACATTTCTCTATCTCTCATAATTTCAATGATGTTATTAAAGCCAAAACTCTAAATAATCTTTCATCTCTTCCTACTCCCGATTACTCTCCTTTCGTCTTTAATCAGTTCTCGGCTTGTGATGTTAAGAAGAGCATTTTATCAATCACTTCAAATGCTGTTGGTAGTGACTGTGTCAGTCGTAAGATGATACTTCCTATCCTTGATGAAATCCTTCCTGCCATTGGCCATATCCTTAATTATTCCGTATCCTGTGGTGTTTTCCCTTCATCTTGGAAGGAAGCACAAATTACCCCTCTCCCTAAAAAGTGTAATCCTGTGTCTTTTGCTGATTTTCGTCCTATCTCCATATTACCGTTCCTATCCAAAGTCCTTGAACGCCTCATTCATAACCAGCTAAGTGCTTTCCTTTGTAAAAACAGTCTCCTTAATGATTACCAATCCGGGTTTCGTCCAGGACACAGCACTACCACAGCCCTTGTTAACATTACTGATGATATAAGATCGGGCATGGAAAATGGAAATCTGACTGTACTCACTCTATTAGATTTTAGTAATGCTTTTAACACTGTCGATTTTGATATCCTACTCGGCATTCTCTGCTCTCTTAACATATCTCCAACGGCAATTGATTGGTTTCGTAGTTACCTGTGTGGCCGCCGACAACGTATTTGCATTGAAGGCTCGTCGTCTTCTTGGTGCGATACCTCTGCCGGTGTACCACAGGGGGGCGTTTTATCTCCTCTTCTTTTCGCTATATTTATAAATTCAATTTCTAATCATCTTCTTTCATCCTACCACCTATATGCTGACGATTTGCAAATATATTCACAAGCTCCCTTAGACGAATTGTCGGAGGCGGTAAATATGATAAATAAGGATTTAGCACGTATTTCCGATTGGAGTACTGCCCATGGCTTAAAAGTTAACCCGGCGAAGACACAAGTCATTGTTGTTGGCAGCCCGAGACTGCGTTCGAGAATCAACTGGTTGCAGCTTCCCCAAATTGTTTTTGAAGGTTCTGTTATTCCTTATAGTGACAAGGTTAAAGAACTAGGTATTTACATTGACAAAGACTTCTCTTGGGGCCCACAGTTGCAAGAAGTGAGTCGCAAATTATTCGCATCTGCAGGATCTTTGCGAAGATTGCGCAATTTTCTTCCAACTGCCACTAAAACTGCGCTCGCCCAATCACTCCTTCTCCCAATCCTTGATTATGCCGATGCCAGCTATCCAGATCTCACAGAAATGCAGTTGAATAAGCTTGAGCGACTTCAAAACTTTTGTATAAGGTTCATATTTGGTTTGCGCAAATATGACCATATTTCAGAATTTCGCAATAAACTCAAGTGGTTACCTATCCGCCTTCGCCGAAATACGCACGTTTTAACACTGCTTTACAGTATTCTTTATAATCCCTTAACTCCCTTTTATCTCAAAGAGCGTTTTAAATTTTTACACGATGCACACTCTAGGACTTTGAGATCATCAGAAAATTTGATGCTAATGATGCCTGCGCACTCCACAAAGTTTTATGACGATTCCTTCACGGTCCAGGCTGTCCGTTTGTGGAACGCATTGCCATTATCAGTCAGACAAGCACAGTCGCTGATTTCTTTTAAAAAATCAGTTATAAATCATTTCCTTTCGCTTTAATGTATAATTTGTTTATGTATTTATTTATTGTATGTATTTGTAAATGTATTTTATATTTTTGTCTATTGTATTTGTATGTAATTTGTTCTTTTGGCGCATTAATTGTGCATGTATTTGCTGTGCACCACTAACTACCCTCTTTTTAATTTAAGTTATTTTAGTCCATTCAGAGGTTGTCTGGAAGATATCGCTGTCAGCGATAAGACCGCCGTTGTACCCTTAAGATTAACAATACTGTAAAACGCTGTTTGTAATTTTGGTGTACAATAAAGTATATTCTATTCTATTCTATTCTATTTCTTACGTGGTATTTTATAAGTTTAATAAATATATTCATTACATATATGGCACAAGAACACAATCATAAGGAACCCTAATTTCATAAAATGGTGGTTGTAATCTGTCATAACGAGTGCTATAGTAGAGTTTAGGACACTGGAAGTATTTTTATGGCATTAAATTCTTATTTGTTTTAGTAAAAACGCAATAATTCGAGGGGGGCACTCAAATATTGTCGCAAACCCCTACATAGTTTATCAATAAAATTACAGCCGCATGTCATTATTCCCGTAAGAAACTGTGATCACAACAAAATGAATAATTTATTTGCAAAAAAATATCTAACTCAACACGATATAATAATAATAATAATTTTTCAAGGGGACTCATTAAGCCCGCTATGGTTTTGTTTAGCCCTAAATCAACTCTCGCGAGCATTGATTGACTCTAGATTAGGTTTTGATATTAAAGAAGGTAGATCAATATTGCACCAAATAACACATTTACTTTGTATGGATGATCTAAAACTATATTCTAATAAAAATGCAGATTTACATAACTTATTAAACATAACATCAACATTTTAGAAAGATATAAGGATGGGTGTTTGGACTAGACAAATGCCGAAAATTAAATATAGAGAAAGGCAAGATTATAGAAGGGAATTACTCAACAGACACTGATGAAGTCATTGAAGCGATGAAAGATGAAGAACTTTACAAATTGTAACGCACGCCTTGCAAGATGGTGCCTCTGCAGCTCAGCCATGACCAGTCAGCCATAGCCAGTTATCAGGAGCCAGCTAGAATGTAACGCCTAGCCAGATATCGCGCAGCCAAGCCTTGGCCGGACCGCCATAGCCAAGCCAGATATCGCCTAGCCAGATATCGTGCAGCCAAGCCTTGGCCGGACCGCCATAGCCAGCCAGCCAGCCAACGCTAAAACCCTTTCAGCAAGCCTGCTAAGCCGCTAGCCATGCCGTCACGTCTGTACGACCACAGAACAGATATTTATATGTTCTGTGTGTACGACACACACGTGAAGACGGTTTTTATTTTTATTGACATTGACATATGACAGTTCTACAAAACCATAGATTACAGACATGGACCCTAGTTTCATAGATTGTTACTAATGACCCCCTTGAGATATTTATATTATTATTTCATGTTTTTATTAAAACTAACTCTATGTAAAGAAGCCAAACCAGGGAATGCAAAGTCTATCAAAAAATTAAAATTGGTCATTAGTGATTTTTTCTGATAAAGAACCTATGTAAATACTGAAGCGACACTCATAGGATAAGGGGAAAGAGGGAACTAATATTTATGGTGCTGTTCACACGTTCCATGCCCTTAAGAGAGGGCGAAAATTTTTACACCACCCCTCAACATAATATTTTCCCGTTTTCCCTGTTTAAAACATAAACATTAAGCTAATTAGTACTAGATTGTTAGTGATGCATTTTTTAATGACACATTCAAACTTACTCCTTTATTTTTAAAAGAATTTAACTAAAAATGCATGACCAACGTTACATAGATTATGTGCATAGCCTATATTCTTAAAAAATTAACTTAACAAACTTCTCAATTTTCCCAATGGCTTAGTTAATAAATCAGCTAAATTATCCTGTGTTTTAATATACTTTACTGAAATACACTTATCCTTTATTTTGTCCATAATGAAGTGATACCTAATATCCAAGTGCTTTAATCTTTTATTATTTTCATTATTATAAACAAGTTTTATTGCTGACTGATTGTCTTCATACAAGATCACTTCATTACAGACAACATCAAAGTCACACAACAAGTTTTTCAACCAACATGCTTCTGAAATAGCCATACTTAATGCAATATATTCAGACTCAGTGGAGGATAATGACACACTAAGTTGTTTTTTACAACACCATACTACAGTACAATCGAATATTTTAAACAAATAACCAGTGGTAGATTTTCTATCTTGTGTGTCACCGGCCCAATCTGCATCAACAAAGCCTTGCAATTCTGTGGATGTGCTATTATATACCAAAGAGTAATTTAATGTACCTTTTATATACCTTAGAATACGTTTCAATGCCTTGTACAACATAATACTAGCACAGTGTTGGTACCTGCTGAGGAAACAAACTGATACACATAGATCTGGTCTTGTGCCACAAACTGCATACATTAAACTGCCTACGAGTTGTCTACACTTTTTCTCTATTTCTGGACTTTCTGATTTTTCCCTTTTTAGTATTTCAAACTTAAAGTTTTGGTCTATTGGAGTAGAAACTGGTTTGCAATCTGACATATTGTAATGCTCTAAAACTTTAGTAAGATATGTTTTCTGACTAATTACCGTTGTACCTTTCTTTTGATCAATATCGATACCCAAGTAACATTTGGCTAAACCTAAGTCTTTCATCTTAAAGTTACTGCTTTTTTTTTTTTTTTTTATCGTGGTAAAATCATCAAATGAGCCCTCCCACCCCGGGCAGGGCGGGAGGGACTGTCAGACTTGTACTGACTAAAATCCACGGTGTCCTTCGATAGCCCTTTATGTTCCGGGGTCACGGTAATGAGATAAGTCCCGCGACCCCGGCAGGCTTTGGCCCTCTAGAGAGGGGGCCCCGTCATTATGCCGACGCTCTTTGAGGCGCGCGTGGAACACAACGCGCCGTCGACCCGGGCATGGTCCATGGTCGGGCAGCGAGTTGCCCTTTACTCGCCGCCCGCATGCCCGCGCCTACGGTGGCCGGAGATCGTCTTGCGACGTCCGTCGCCGTGGGCGTCCACCACTGCGGTTGGGGCGGAGGGAGGACACTGTCCTCTCTCTCACGCGGCCCGCCTCCTCCTTCGCGAGCATGACTGCTTCGCAGAAGGAGGCGACCGCTTCCCACTCCGTCTCGCCCCGCAGCATGGCCGCAACCAATGCCGGGCGCGAGAGGTCTCCGCCTATCGCCGCCGTGAGGACACGTCGGTGCTCTGCCCAAGCTGGGCAGTCTTGCACCGTATGCTCTACTGTGTCCTCCGGGCGATCTACGCAGTGGTGACACCCAGGCGTTTCCTCCTTTCTCCTTAGACACAGGTACCTCCCGAAACTTCCGTGTCCGGTGAGGACCTGCGTCATGCGGTAGGTCAGGACGCCGTGACTCCTATCCAGCCACTCCTCAAAGAGGGGTCTTACCGCCGCGATTGCGGCGTGCCCGGTTAAAGTTACTGCTTAGCTCGCTTTTAAAATCTTCCAAAACCTTGTTTTCAGTGCAAAACATAAGAACATCATCAACAAACATCAAAACGTATAGCATACATTCATTTACCTTTCTGAAATATAAGCAATGATCATTTTTAGATTTACTGAAATTTTCTTTACTCATGAAGTCATCAAACTTGTTATTCCAATATTTAGGAGACTTTTTCAAACCATACAATGATTTATTTAACTTGCAAGTTTCACCGCTTGGTAACTTTATGTATACACTCTCATTTATGTCACCATGTAAAAAAGCACCTACAACATCCATCTGATGAACTGGAAGTTGAAGTTTATTTGCAACTGCTATAAAAACTCTAAAAGTAGGCAATTTAGCCACAGGAGAATATACTTCTAAATCACAATCGGACTGTTCAAAGCCTCTTGCCACTAACCTAGCTTTATATACTTTATTAGTACCTACTTGTTTAACTTTAAAAACCCATTTACTAGAAATTACTTTATTCCCCTCTGGTACGCTATTTACTTCTGTCCATGTGTTATTTTCTATCAGAGTATCTAGCTCAGTCTTCATAGCAATCTTCCACTCTTCCTTTTCTTCAGAGTCAAGGGCTTCCTCAAGAGTAGCTGGCTCTGTACCGATGGATAGAAGGTTTGTATCGTAGTCATCTAGCCTTGATGGTTTCTTTATTACTCTGCCTCTCCGTGAATGTGTTCATACTTGAGGTGTTTCTTCTGCCTCTTCTTCTTCTTCTGACTCGGATGTTTCTTCTGAATTTAGAATTTCCTCTGTTTGTACTTCTGTATTTTCATCAAGATCTGATAACTGTGTTACATCTTCTTCACCTTCCTCATTAAAACTGTGATATTCTTCTCTTATTTCATCCTCTTTATTATTTATTTCTTCTTTTAATAATAATGGGGTTATATTATTATGATCTTGAAAAATATTACCTAGCTTTTGACTACTAAAATTGCCTTTCAGAAATGTTACCTCTCTTTTAATCAAAACATCATTTTTATGGGGAAAATAAATTCTAAAACCTTTTGTTGTTTCACTATAACCTACAAAGTATCCTATTTCAGCTTCGCTATCCCATTTTTTGCGATAATGATCTGGAATGTGTACACCTACCTTTGAACCAAACACTTTTAAATTATTTATATCACATAATCCCTTTTTATACCAGAGCTCATATGGAGTTACATTTTTAATCCTACTTTTACCAGTTCTGTTTATAACGTAAACAGCTGTATTGACAGCTTCAGCATGCATAAAGACTTATCTAAATTACTTGATAATAATATTGTTCTAGCCGCTTCAGTTATTGTACGCATTTCACGTTCTATGCAACCGTTTTGTTGCGGTGTGTACGGAGCACTATTTTGATGTACAATACCTAAATGATCTAAGAGAGACTTCACCTCTTTGTTCATAAATTCTGAACCACAATCTGATCTTATTATTTCAATTTTATATTCTAAGTTTTTAGTAACAAAATTTAAAAAAGTTTTAATTTTATCAAATGTTTCAAACTTATTTTTCAGAAAATAAACCGTTCTATACTTTGAAAAGTCATCCTTTATGAGTAGATAGTACCTGGATCCACCTAATGACACCGTCTCCATTGGTCCGCATAAATCCATATGTAAACATTGACCGGGCTTGTCTGCCTATTTATACTTATAGGAAATGGTTTCTTATGTAACTTACCCAAAAGACATGGCTCACATGTTATTTCCTCTTGTTTACTAACACTGAAATCTATATCACATTTATTTAACATGCTTTTCACCTGTTCAATATCTTGGTGACACATTTTATCATGCCATACAGACAAACTGTCACTTGATTTACCAACACAAGCATTTTGAACTTTATTAGACCTAAACTTCATTATAAACAAGTTATTTTTCCTATATGCTAGTGCACAAACACTGTTATTGTTATTTTTCCTGAAATAACACATTTTACTAGTAATTGTTAAAACATAACCTCTATCTGTAGTTGAACTTGCTGAAAATAGATTCATCTTGATGCTAGGAACATGTAGAACGTTATTTAATGTTGTATTTATCCATTGTTTACCTGTAAATGCTTCTAAAGAAATAACTCCAATACCAATGGCTTGTATGATTTTGCCGTCTCCAATAACTATTGATCTAGGACATTCTAGTTTTTTATAGTCTATAAACATATTATAATCATGACACATGTGCTCTGAAGCTCCACTATCCATTACCCAACAATTATCACTTTCTAATTGACTGTAAAACAATGATGATAGCTCGAACACAGAGAATGCATTGCTTTGATTTCTTTTGTTTACATTTTGACTTTTCTCATTTTTATTTTTAAACCAACAATCTGAACTTTTATGATTATTCTTCTTACAAAAATTACAATTAGTATTATTAATTATTGTACCTTTACTTTTTGATTTGCAGTCCTTTTTCAGATGTCCTACTTTGCCGCACCGATAGCATTTTCGTGTAGACTTGTGTACGAATGCAGATGACTCATCTTCTTTGTTTTTGGTTGAAGCACGTTGCTCTTCTATCAGTAATCTCGCCGCTAGCTCGTCCATGGTCCTTTTTTCTGCTGGCACCGATTCCCACGCTGACACAAAGTGCTGGAATTGTGATGGGAGAGATGAAGTTATCTTTGTGATGGCCATAGTTTGACTCACTTCAGCGTTGAGATTCTTCAGTTTACTCAGGAGAGACTCGAACCGTCCCAGAAACTCTGATACGCTTTCTTTCTCTTCTTTCATTGAAAAGAACTTCTGCTGTAGTATATGCACAGACAGCTCGCCTCGCTGTTCAAATATTGTATTTAGCTTATCCCAAATTTCTTTTGAGGTTTTGCAGCCTAATATTTGTGGTATCACCTTTTCAGATATGCTTGTTACCAACATACCTTGAGCTTTCGCATCTTTCTGCATCCATTTCACCTGATCTTCTTTAGCCTCGAATGTGCCTTCAACGACGTCTAACAGATCCATAGCTCTTAGGAGGACTCGTATTTTGAAACACCACGCTGTCCAGTTTTCAACACCTTGAAGCTGCTGATAGCTTTGTCCAGAAGCCATATTTCCGACGGAATCCATCGCCGTATTATTGTTGCTTTACCGCAATCACCCGTCTCACGTGCTTTATTGATATATTGGCCTGCACCGACCAAACCGCCGACCGCCACCGGAGCCCCGAGCTGACCGACGTTTTGCCGCTTGACCGCAGTGTTTCTTGATAAAACAACTAATCCAGCACGATTATTAGGCCGTATGCTATGTCTGGGCCGATAACCTTTTGAAATATCGTGTGGATTTTCGAGGTTTTAAATTAAAATAACTTTTCTGTACGACATACACGTGAAGACGGTTTTTATTTTTATTGACATTGACATATGACAGTTCTACAAAACCATAGATTACAGACATGGACCCTAGTTTCATAGATTGTTACTAATGACCCCCTTGAGATATTTATATTATTATTTCATGTTTTTATTAAAACTAACTCTATGTAAAGAAGCCAAACCAGGGAATGCAAAGTCTATCAAAAAATTAAAATTGGTCATTAGTGATTTTTTCTGATAAAGAACCTATGTAAATACTGAAGCGACACTCATAGGATAAGGGGAAAGAGGGAACTAATATTTATGGTGCTGTTCACACGTTCCATGCCCTTAAGAGAGGGCGAAAATTTTTACACACTCAACCTAGTAACCGACCAATTACTATCGCATACTGTCACAGGCCCCGCGTTGCGTGTCTTTGTAGGTAGGTAAAAAAGTGGCGCGCGAATTACGACCGCTGATCTTGAATGCGTAGTGTGGCCATTTTTTTAAGTTAGAACTTTTAAACAACAACGCAAACATCTTTCTACTTTCTACCGATCTTAATTCTTAGGACTCAGCTTAAGGTGAGTGAGAGTGTCATCTTTTTATCTTGGTCGTCCAGTAGGCTCACCCCCCCACTTAGTATCTCGCCTCATTTCCAAACTTGTAACCTACCTAATCATGATCAGTTAAGCCCATACTTCACGAGCAGGGAGATAATTTTGTTGATCATTACTAAATATGTAGGCTATATTTTTTTTTCTTCATAATAATATTGTGTTATTAATTTACCAAAAGCACCTAAAGCAAGAAACTTGTGCGTAACTACACGTAACGTAACAAAAATATTAAGCAGACGGAGCGCGTGCTGAACGGGTGGCGCGTGGCAGCCGTAGTGAATGGGCCACGACATAATGGCCCGGCAACTACTTGCAGTTTTATGCCTACACCGCGGAGTGAGACAGGCCTGCCTAAAGCTACTTTGGATAATCAATTTTACAAAATGTATTACGACAGAGCGATAATTACTGATCACACCATTTACAACAACAGACCGGACTTAACACTTGTTGACAAAGAAAATAAACACACATATATAATTGATATTGCAGTCCCTAACACTAATAACATACAAAAAACTATCTGAGAGAAAATCAGGAAATATACAGAACTACAAGAGGAAATTACTCGAGTTTGGAAAATGAATAGAGTCACAATAGTCCCAATTGTTATATCAACAACAGGTGTTATTCCGAAACAAATTTTCAATAGTTTTAATACACTTAATCTGTCTAAATACACATATCTCACACTACAAAAAGCCGCCATACTAAACACTTGCCGAATAGTCAGAAAATTTTTACAACTAGACTTAGATAGTAATTCCACAGCAGTACAAAATGATTTACAACCACAAACAGATGACTAGGATCTCGCCTTGGTTCACACCCGTGAGATTCTATAAATACCAGGATAAATTAACCTGAGAAAAACGAAAGTTTGAAACCATAATAATAATAATAATTTATTTATTTCAGACGTAGTCCATACAATGTTAGTAACACAAAATCTTATAAAATAATGTTAGTACATACAAAAACAAAGACGAAAACAAAACCTTACATAAAAGCGACACACTGGAGCGCCAATTTCATGACAAGCCCTGGACGCGACCACCCACAGTGTGTAGTCGCATCCAGTGCTGCCACATCGGTGAGTCCCAGCGGCCCACGAACACGCTCAGAAGGCTGTTTGAGCCTGCACTCAGGCGTCTCATAAGAGATGCAGAACGTTTCCGCATAATAGCATGAAAGCCATCTACATCCCTCTCCGCAAACATTGCCGAGGCACTGCAGTGGCGCGGCAGTCTAAACAGCACCCTGAATGCGTTATTATACTGTACGCGCAGAGCACTGTATGTACGCTGCGTGTACTTAGTCCACAGACTGCAGGTGTAGAAGGATTGACAGTAGGCCTTAAATAATGTCACTTTGACTTGCTCAGTACACCGTGCAAATCTGCGAGCCAGCATGTTGCAGCGCACAGACAGAGCCCTGCGCTCCCTCTCCACGTCGATGTTGTCACACAAATCTTCTGAGACCCAGTGACCCAGATACTTAAAATTCGACACTCTGTTTAAAGTGGCACCGCAAAGATATAAGGGAGGAACATTAGCGTAGGTTTTGTTACCAGCCTTAAACACCATCATTTCACTCTTCTTTACATTGTATCTGAGTCCATGGGTTCGTGCATATTTTTCACAGATATCTAGCAGTCTGCGCATAGCACTGATCGACGGGCTCAGCAGCACCATGTCATCCGCGTAGCTGATATTATTGACACACTGTCCATCTATATGACACCCTAATTTGATGCTGCTGAGCTCAACGATCAGCTCGTTCACGTATAAGTTAAAGAGACGAGGAGAGGTTAATCCCCCCTGCCTCACCCCGCACTCCAACCCATACACGTCCGAGTACGAGCCTGCCCACCTCACAACGTTCCTTTGATTAGCGTACCAATATCTCAATATTGCAACAACATCACGTGATACACTTGTTTCATTTTTCAGCTTATGCCATAGTACATCGTATGAAACCACATCGAATGCCCTGGACAAATCCAGATAACAAGCGTATACCGGCGTTTTCCTGGCTGTGTAATACTGCACAGTCTGCTTGAGGCACAGGATGGCACTCTCGGTCGAAAGGCGTGGCTTAAATCCAAATTGAGCATCGTGAAGTTCTATGTGCCTATCCAGGTGTCGGTCAAGCAGACTATCCAGCACTTTTGCTATTACATTAGCCAACGAGATGGGTCTATAGTTAGTCAGGTCAGAGATATCCCCGGTCTTGTTTTTTACTATAGGTACAACCACGGCATTTGTAAGTTTATCCGGTAGGTAACAATGACTCACACATAAGCTGAAAAACATAGCAAGCACTCGAGGCAGATGGAAACCAGCATGTTTCAAATGTTCAATACTGAGATCGTCTAGACCAGGGGACCTACCACGCGCCATTTTCTGAATTATGGAGGCAACTTCCCTGACACAAAATCGAACAGTAACGTCCCCTGCCACGATCTCAGCACCTCGAGCTAGGTCATTCGAGCTTACAGGAGGAGTTTCCACCCTAAAATGACGCTGAAACTGGTTGGCTATGTCACGAGGCACATGCACGCCCGCAACGCTCACAGGGAGACTCAATTTCAGGTTCAATTTATTTGTCTTTTTCCAAAACTTTCCAAATTGTTTATTTGAATGATGCTGTGCCATTATATCTAACTTAATTTGGTTTTCATTGACTTGACAATATTTTACCCGAGACTTAAAAAGTCGCCTTGCTTCACACATTTTATCATAAATAGGTCCACTTTTTTGTTTCCCACTCAGTAACCAGTTTTGAAAACATAATCGAGCGTCCCTGTGAGCACCGCTGACGTGCTTGTTCCACCCTGGTGTGACTGTTCTTAAATTACCCTAGGCCGATAAAATTTTCGTTTTTCTTAAATTACATAAATATAGTGGAAAATATGAGGATGGTGCCCCCGAAGGGGCAGCGATAGAGCCCCGCTCGCCGCTCTATTCGCCGTGGCCCCCGTCCAATGACATACTGGGGCCCCCGCCGGGACATGGAGGACTGAACTCTCAACAAAGAGGAGGGAACCAAAGTAAGTTAGTGCTGAGAGTTCTCAGTTATATAATATACATGAATAACATCAAGCACAGAATACTTAATAGTACAACAGAAGTCCCACTCCAAAAAAAAATTAAACAAATGTAAAATCTATGTACGAGAGAATAAAGTACATTTTAACTGGCAGCCGTACCGCCCACCTACTTTTATAATAGCCTAAACTTCCCGTGCGCAAGCAAAAATGTACTGAATGATTACGCGCGAGAGTTTATTTTGGTTTATCTGACGCCAACGACATTAAAAGGTTACTATGGGTCAAGCCCAATAGGGTTGCGACTTGCGAGTTTAGGCAGAAATAGGTAGGAACCTATGCGTATTTTATGCATTTGTTAAATTACTTTTTGTCATCGATTACTACATACCTACATTATTGATTGTTAGCACAGAATGTTAATAGTAGGTACCTGCGGCACCTTACGTGAGGAATGATATTTTTAATAATATTATCTTTTCTACCTATTATTGTTATATTTTTGAACATTACGTCTTACAAAAAAAAAAAAGAATAATATTTAAAAGATTTTTATCGTTTATGGCAAAATAGCCAGTCCTTATTATTTTGCACTCAACCTAGTAACCGACCAATTACTATCGCATACTGTCACAGGCCCCGCGTTGCGTGTCTTTGTAGGTAGGTAAAAAAGGCGCGCAGCGAATTACGATAGCTGACCTTGAATGCGTAGTGTGGCCATTTTCTGAGTTAGAACTTTTAAACAACAACGCAAACATCTTTCTACTTCTACCGATCTTAATTCTTAGTACTCAGCTTAAGGTGAGTGAGAGTGTCGTCTTTTTATCTTGGTCGTCTAGTAGGCTCACCCCCCCCTCCACTTAGTATCTCGCCTCATTTCCAAACTTGTAACCTACCTAATCATGATCAATTAAACCCATACTTCACAAGCAGGGAGATAAATTTGTTCATCATTACTAAATATGTAAGTACTTTATTTTTTTTCTTCATAATAATATTGTTTTATTAATTTCCCAAAAGCACCTAAAGCAAGAAACTTGTGCGTAACTACACGTAACGTAACAAAAATATTAAGGAGACGGAGCGCGTGCACAACGGGTGGCGCGTGGCAGCCGTAGTGAATGGGCCACGACATAATGGCCCCGCAACTACTTGCAGTTTTATGCCTACACCGCGGAGTGAGACAGGCCTGCATCAAGTCAGATAAAACAAACCAATAAGGATTATGAAGCTAGTAAGACAAGAGGACAGCAAAGATAATAATATAGAAATGTGATAGGGAAACGTTACGCTTGCGCTTGAAAGATTAGTTGATTACAGTTACGTTAACTTGTTTGACTCCAGTGTACTAAATGCCGCTCTGCAAACGCAAACGATTCCATGTACACAACATGGTATTGCTTTACAACGTTTACTCGGCGTACGTTTACTGTTAGTCCTACCAGCATTACCCTACGAAGGACTTTGCTCCGAACACTAACAGCGAACGTTTCCTAAGCACGTATTACATGTCCTTTCCAATCCTGAGGCAGTGAGTCGTGAATTCACTGCCATTGAGAAAGACAAGTTTTATATATCCATAGAAGTAAACACGCGTTCAAATAATTCACCCTTACGGCTGCCTATCCCCTTTCTCTAATAATATCAAATTGCTCAAGCGTACCGAGAGGACTCGGCCTGTAACAGAGCATATTGCGATTGTATTGCTGCATGTTGAAGTGGATGTCATCGGCACTTCATTCATTTCACATTTAAATCTGCCCCGTATCGACAGGTGTGTCTCGTTAAATAATTGTGACGATTCAGATATAGGCCTACCAGCGGCCGTTTAACGAGACACAGCCATTTAATCTAGCGTTCTTTGGAACGGAGCTATTCAACGATAACCCCGACTTAGTGTAATCTACCCCCACAGCTAGAAATGTACATCCATCAACCACCCGCAATGTCTCTGGGCTAGGCTGCAAGGAGACAGTAATCATCAACAGCATTTGGTTATTTTGCTAAACAAAAGCAATATTCGTTATAGTTGCTAATGCCTGTCACCGGCACATAATAGTTCGGTTGAAGGAATATTATTTGAATAATAATAATTAAATTATGAACATGGTTCTGCCTTTGATACGTGGTACATTCGTCCAGTAATAGTCAATATACGTCAAGAGTCATTGGCGTGTGAGTCATTGTACTGAGTGTATCGAAAGGCATTCCCCGTGCCCTTTAACCAACCGCCAATGACTAATTACTGTGAGGATTCGGAACAGGGACTTAGGACAAGTAATATATGAGATAATAATACAAAATATAATAACGTGAAGGCTCCGCTCCGCCATACTGAAATAAATGTTTATCAGCGTCTATTCCTATTTCTATCCTATTTCTATTCTGCGTCTCCTTCAAACTGCTACTGTAAAGTTAATTATAATTAACACTTACCAAGTGCTTATTGAAGAGAATTAGTCTATAATCTACTTACAGACTCTGCTCAAATACCACCCGTAGGATCACCATCATCAGGTTGCCTTCTGGATTCGTCTTCCCTCGTTCCACCGACCACTAATACTCGATTTACTTTAACTACTAATCTTTGACTTAATCAACCAATACAAACAAATACAGTAATTCTGCACCCGGTCTCCCAGACGGACTCCACCCAACTCTCTATCCCGATCTTATCCTGGAGCACCCGTGTGCAACCCTCGAGGGTCAAGAACCAACTGTCCTCAGAAATCATCTGTGTCCCTCTCCGCCAACCGTCAATTACCTGCTCCACGTCTTGCAAAGCTCTCACGGTCTATGGGATCCCTTTTTTACTTATCTCCTTTGTTTTAAAGTGCACAAATGAATAATGACCATTTGGGTTTGAAAGATCTCTAACTTTCTTAGAATTCGTAACTTTAAATTGTTTTAAGGGCCCAATTGAGTGTTCGTCCGTGACTCGTTTATTGCTAACATATGTGCATATAAGATAATTTGTAAGAATGTTTCTTTAGAATTCAACCCTAGTCAATAGTTTTTGCTGCTATTGCAGTAAAGCAATGGGTATTTCAAAAAGCTATTTATCACAAGGAAGTGCCAAACCATCAAATAAAATACAAACTTAATGACTTTAGGCGCTCGACGTCACGTGGTGATTTTAAAATAAATAACATATCCTGTTATTAATACAAGGGTACTTGACAGACAGTCACACTGGCATACATTTATGTTTCCTGGTTACGGGACCGACATAGCTGTCTGTCGCCGCAATACTAAGTATGTGCACAATATCGCTATACATTTGTTTAAGAATGAGCTTGTGATCTTCATTATGACAATAATGATCGACGCAGTGTGTAAATTCCACAGGAAAATTAATATTTCTCAGTTGCGAGTGACAAATTTCATAAAATTTTTTGGTCTGTTCAGTGTTTCTTTCTCCCCAAATTACTTTATTACACTGATTATCCGTTGCAACAATTTTGGGCCTTATCAATTCCAAGTCACGACTTCGACTGGCCTGTTGGTCTAGTGGTTAGTGACCCTGACTGCTATGCCGGAGGTCGTGGGTTCGATTCCCACCCAGGACAAATGTTTGTGTGATGAGCACGATCATTTGTTGTGTGTCTGGGTGTAATTTATGTATAATATGTATGTATTTAGAAATATATAAGTACGTTTATCAGTTGTCTAGTACCCATAACACAAGCTCTGCTTAGCTTGGGACTAGATGGCGTTGTGTGATAGTTGTGGAATATTGTGGAATATTTGAAAATAACTCACCTGGGTGGGCATTAAAGTCCCCAAGTATAAAAACAGATTCCACGCCACTATTTTCAATCATCGCATTAACTTCACTAAGACAATTAGTGAATTCAATTAAATTATCAACACTCGCGGTAGGCATGTACACTGAAATAAACATAATTGCCCTGTCACTGAGCACCACTTTAATGGCCGATATACGCACATTTTCACATGGTATCACTGTAACGCACGGGAATTTCGCCTTTCTCCAGAGCAGGGCCACACCACCGTACGGCCTGCCCCTTAATACGCCAGCTGTCGTATCTACGGCTGACGTACCCGTGAATGCAAACCTGTCGTCGATAGTACCAAGAAAAGGAATGTCATGCGGCAACAACCATGTTTCTTGAAGAGCAATTATGTCGGTTGTCTTGCACAACCTCCGTATACAATCCGCCGATCTAATTACGTTCTTACAATTGAAACTAATAAGTTTTATCGGTGTACTATCCATTTGTTCCATAATTTTTTGCCTTGAAGTTAACAAAGCGACGATACGCGATGCCGTCTGGCCAAAAGTCATCACTGAGAAACGTTTCCAAATTTTGTTTTGGTACCAGAACTTTGTACGCATCATACTGTTTAGGCAATTTCATAGTCATCTTTTCTATGTGTACAGAAACATCAGTTTTACCAGCAATATAATCTAAAATGTCACACACGGGCACGTCCTTCGCAACATTATAGATATAAATGGGAATTTTAATATCCTCAGCTTTGAAGTTCACATTCGAAATTGCCTTGCCTCTATTAGCAACAAAACGATTCCTAAGCCGTCTCCTCTGTACCAGGGTCCATTGTTTGTCTTCTTCGGGTATTTTCCACTCGCCAACGCGTACCACCTCGGCCAACGATTTGTTTTTGCCGAGTACGTCACTTATTCCGTTTGGAGGGGCCGTGTGTCCCGTTTCGCTGGATACGCCGATCGCAGCTGATTGCGCGTGAGTCATCGACTTGGGTTCGTCACCGGCCGCCGTTATTCGAGTACCGCTCTCATTAGAAACGCTAATATCCCCGCAATTTTTACGAATACCTTCACTTTTTGATGACGATTGATCAATATTCCGATAGCTAATTTCTGAGCCAAACTTGCTAAGTTTCTTGCACGGAGTGTCCTGTTTTGCGTCCATGTATTCAAGTCCCCTAGGACCGCTGCAGTAGTCGTCATGGCTGTTCAGCAAAAAACCACCCCTTTTTATGTTTATATTACTGACGGTATTTGCAATGTTGTTCACTAAAGAGGCCTTTTTTAGGTTCTCAAGATCAGACTTAACAGTATCTACGTTTTCCTTGGTGGCATACATCTCTTTGATCTGATTCATCTCGTGCTGCATTCGCACCAAATCCTTTAAAATTCGTGTGACATCAACATGATCGAAAAGTACCGGCGGTAGCTTGGGTAGACGGGCCACAAAAACCGGTATGAGCTCAGGGTCAGTCTCCTTCAGCATGCAGATGATGTCATCTATCTCACGGAGCTTCTTCCCGTTTCTTCTCCTTGTTTTCATACGCTTTTCTATAGGAAGCGATTCGCACAAAAGATTTTTAGCGTTGTGAATGTCCTCTTCAGAAAAAGCACTCACACAAATGTGACTAACGCTCTCCTCGTTCATCACATCTATTTTATTACTAACGAAGGCGAGAACCTCGTTGATGACAATATTGCAACTCGAACATTTTAACACTTTAGAGGCCATGGTTGGTCTCACGCATCCGTGCGACAGCGCGAGCGCAACACGACTGAGACTGAGACTGATGACTGACGACTGAGATATCCTCGTATACTTTTTATAATGTTTTATGAAGCATTTGCAGCGACGTGAACGAATGTAAAAATTGAACGAATGATTTGATGAATATTAATTATGAAATGGAGTCATTGAACACTTTTACAGTACCGAAAAATATTTTATTAGTGTTGTGATGGCTTATATATCACCGAATAGAGATTGCGTTACTGTTACATCAACTGTAATAGGCCAAAATTGTCATGCCTTACACCGTTAAAGTACAACTTTAAGACTGAATGGCTGAATAATTGCGCCACTTTCTTCGTAGCCGCACCTTCTTTCGCCTTTTATCTGACCATCGATTAGTTTTTACAAAACGTTCTTTGGCCTTTCATACAACTAACTTTTGCTGGTTGGGGAGGTAACGCCGCATGACGTCATGTTTTTTCTCTCGGCTCTATCGAATTATAAGACGTTGTCACGTCAAAAATCAGAAACACAACCCACTTAAAATATTAAATTCACAACAACATTTTTATTATTAACCGTAGACTGAAAATCTACCAACATAACAGTCACGAACAAAATAAACAGCTTTGTCGAATGCCAAGATAAGTATACAAATTCAGTTAAAGTTTCCTACTTCAGTGAACGTAAAACAACATTGTTTGTGTTGGCAAGGCAAGTGACGCGCCGGTCGACACTGGCTACGGGCTACGATTGCTACGAGCTACGCTTGCTACGAGCTACGCTTGCTACGACGCTACGACGCTACGGAGCTACGAGTGTTTCGACAAATACTTTTAAGCTACTTTCTAAATGTAGATGGGGTAAGTAAGATACTATTTGGAGAATGAAATTTAAATATTTATATTATTTTTTTTGTTTTTGGTTTTGTAAAAATTATTAACAAATGTAAATAATGTGGAAAAAGATTAAATAAAGGACGTTTAACTCTAAAAGGTAAATAAATTCAATTCAAAAGTAAGTTTGTTTCTTTGCTTCGCCTAAACCACTGAACCGGCCATCGTGAAATTTTGCATATAATATGTTGTCAGGGGTACAGAAACGGACATAGGGTAACTTTTCCGAGGAAAACCAATATTGTTCTTATGATAATAGATGGCGGAGTCGCGGGACTGTCTCATCGAGTAACCGCTGACCCTGAAACGTGAAGGGCTATTGAAGGATTACCGTGGAATTTAGTCAGTACTTAATCTGAATGTCACTCCCGCCCCGACTTGGGTAGGAGAACTCATTTGATGATTTTACCGCGATAAAAAAAAGATAATAGATGGCGCCACATTGATTGTCAAATTCCCAACTAACGTGATCAAATTCGTCGGGCCGACTAATAAAAAAAATCTTAAGTATCAAAACTGCTGGGCACGCCACAATCGCGGCGGTAAGACCCCTCTTTGAGGAGTGGCTGGAGAGACGTCACGGCGTCCTGACCTATCGGATGACGCAGGTCCTCACCGGACATGGAAGTTTCGGGAGGTACCTGTGTCTGAGGAGAAAGGAGGAAACGCCTTGGTGTCACCACTGCGAAGATCGCCCGGAGGACACAGTAAAGCATACGGTGCAAGACTGCCCCGCTTGGGCAGAGCACCGACGTGTCCTCACGGCGGCCATAGGCGGAGACCTCTCGCGCCCGGCATTGGTCAAGGCCATGCTGCGGGGCGAGACGGAGTGGGAAGCGGTCGCCTCCTTCTGCGAAGCAGTCATGCTCGCGAAGGAGGAGGCGGGCCGCGTGAGGGAGAGGACAACGTCCTCCCTCCGCCCCACCCGCGGTGGTGGACGCCCACGGCGACGGACGTCGCAAGACGATCTCCGGCCACCGTAGGCGCGGGCATGCGGGTGGCGAGTAAAGGGCAACTCGCTGCCCGACCATGGACCATGCCCGGGTCGACGGCGCGTTGTGTTCCACGCGCGCCTCAAAGAGCGTCTGCAAGATGACGGGGCCCCCCTCTAGAGGGCCAAAGCCTGCCTGGGTCGCGGGACTTATCTCATTACCGTGACCCCGGAACATAAAGGGCTATTGAAGGACACCATGGATTTTAGTCAGTACAAGTCTGACAGTCCCTCCCGCCCTACCCGGGGTGGGAGGACTAATTTGATGATTTTACCACGCTAAAAAAAGAAAGTATCAAAACTGCTTACTCAAACTACGTAATCTCAATCTCAGTAACAATTGCGGTCCAAAGACAAAACTTTTATTACTTTGCGACGTAGAAAGATTGCGTGCGAGCCACCCAACAGATAAATTATAAGATTACCTACTTAATCTATTATTCTATTAATTTGCTCTCCTTGAGGGCTGGCAGATAACTTTGTTTGTGTTCGGTCATTTAGGAAGATGTGGGTCCAACGAATTCCTAATTATTCGGTGTAATTAAAACCGCAATCGGAATTGGTGAAGTGGTTTGTGTTGGTAAGAGATGAATTTGATGATGATACACTTTACAGGGTTATTTGTAAACCATAAACAACCTTTCATGGGTTTTTTTCTCATCCTTATTTCTTATTTTATCACAGCGTTCGGAGTAGTCTACTCAATAACTGACTTCCTACGTGAGAAATAATTTGAAGTCTCTATTCAAAATGGAATTTACTCGTAAAATCTCAATTTCTAATGTTCCAGAGCGACGCGACCGTAGTTTTACACGAACAGGGAAGGTAAACATTAAAATCTACATTTCGACGAGGTACAGTCAACAAAAGAGAATGGAATGCTACCAAAAACTAGTAGAATATGACTATGTAAACTGCATTCTGATTTAATTCACCAGGACATTGAAATTCTCGGCAGACCCCTCTGCCATTTTAGTAATAGTTTCACATGTGTGAAAAAATCATAAAGTCTTAAAAATGCTATGCAATAGGCAGGCAGTCACCGAGAGCCACACTTTTTTTTTACTGTGACTTCCTGTTGATATAATAATCACTGGTCTACAAAATTTAACTTTTTGTTTGCCCATAAAATAAATGCTATGTTATTTTACTAATTTGGGGTCACTGAATACGAAAATATAAACCAAATTTTAAAGTTAGCTCTTATTTTAAAAATATAGCTGTTATCGAAATATATGACTTAAGAGTAAAATTTAATAGAAAATAAATCAATTAATAAAAAAATATACATGTTTATTACATTTTAATAAACTTTTTACAGGAAACTAAGTATTTTAAAATATTTACGAAGTATTTAACCTTTTTTATTCAAGAATTTCTCTTTTTTTCAAAGTTTGGATATACCGTGATATACCGTGCTGGATAGGAGATGTCAAGCAAAAATAACAATCATTGATATGATTAGTAGGTCTTTGCATATCATTGGAACACCAAAAGACACTGAACGATTCTTCTTGTTAATCCATTTGAGTAAATTAGTAGAACAAGTACTGGAACTAAAAACCCAAGATTTATCTTGATTTTCAATTTTATTTCCAAAATAATGAAAGTAAGCAGATTCTAAATGGGTAATTGGGCATCTTTGAATACTTAAATTCACGTTACCACATTATGTAGCAAAAAAGTCTGCACTATTTACACAGTTACGTGACATAATTAAAATTATAATTTTTGCACCAAAAAATTGTCGAAAATTATAAAAAAAAAATTAAAAAATTTCGCGTTTTAACAATCAAATGAAACACAAACACTATAAGACACATTAAACGAAAGCGTAATAACAAAATTTACACGGGTACACTCACAAAATTATTTGAAATCTCATAATATAAAGTGACATCTACCAAGTTACCCGGTATTATCTTAAATATGGCATAAATTAATAATAAGAGCTAACTATTAATTTTAAGTTCTATATTTAGATTAAGGGGGTCAAATACTAAAGATGTAAGGCATTTTCAAGTAATGGGCAATTTTCATGTTGACCAGTGTAATAAATAAACTCATTCTAACACATTTGTTTTAATCCGCATAGCGAATGTAGGATATTTGCCCGTTGTTTCGTTTTCGAACACCTATACAATACCTATTAAACACTAAAAATAAACTCTAAAACTAGTAAATACTAAAATAGGGGGTTATCAATATAATCATATCCGAAAATAACCAAAATCGGAATGCAAAAGTAGTTCTGGGTATATATGTGTTTAAGAGCCTTTTTAACAATTTTAACGGAACTTTCTGCTTGCCCGTTGCTACTTGGATTGTAAGTCGGAGATGTAACGTGAGAAATACCCTTTGTACTGCAAAAATGTTTCAACTCAGCCGATACAAACGACGAACCGTTATCAGTACAAATGGTATTTATTAAAATGAACCTACTCATAACTTCGCATAGTTTGAAAATTACAACTTTTCTTCCATAACCTGTCGAAACGTCGAAACATTCAAGCCATTTGGAATAGGCATTTACTATGATTAAATATACTTTATTATTTATTGGCCCTAGAAAATCCGGTGTTCCAAATGCGGGAGGAAACGGCCAAGGCGTGAGAGGGGCGCGCGGTGGGGCTGGCCGCACCGTTGTACACACCTCGCATTCACCACAGAATACTTAATAGTACAACAGAAGTCCCACTCCAAAAAAAAATTAAACAAATGTAAAATCTATGTACGAGAGAATAAAGTACATTTTAACTGGCAGCCGTACCGCCCACCTACTTTTATAATAGCCTAAACTTCCCGTGCGCAAGCAAAAATGTACTGAATGATTACGCGCGAGAGTTTATTTTGGTTTATCTGACGCCAACGACATTAAAAGGTTACTATGGGTCAAGCCCAATAGGGTTGCGACTTGCGAGTTTAGGCAGAAATAGGTAGGAACCTATGCGTATTTTATGCATTTGTTAAATTACTTTTTGTCATCGATTACTACATACCTACATTATTGATTGTTAGCACAGAATGTTAATAGTAGGTACCTGCGGCACCTTACGTGAGGAATGATATTTTTAATAATATTATCTTTTCTACCTATTATTGTTATATTTTTGAACATTACGTCTTACAAAAAAAAAAGAATAATATTTAAAAGATTTTTATCGTTAATGGCAAAATAGCCAGTCCTTATTATTTTGCACTCAACCTAGTAACCGACCAATTACTATCGCATACTGTCACAGGCCCCGCGTTGCGTGTCTTTGTAGGTAGGTAAAAAAGGCGCGCAGCGAATTACGATAGCTGACCTTGAATGCGTAGTGTGGCCATTTTCTGAGTTAGAACTTTTAAACAACAACGCAAACATCTTTCTACTTCTACCGATCTTAATTCTTAGTACTCAGCTTAAGGTGAGTGAGAGTGTCGTCTTCTTATCTTGGTCGTCTAGTAGGCTCACCCCCCCTCCACTTAGTATCTCGCCTCATTTCCAAACTTGTAACCTACCTAATCATGATCAATTAAACCCATACTTCACAAGCAGGGAGATAATTTTGTTCATCATTACTAAATATGTAAGTACTTTATTTTTTTTCTTCATAATAATATTGTTTTATTAATTTCCCAGAAGCACATAAAGCAAGAAACTTGTGCGTAACTACACGTAACGTAACAAAAATATTAAGGAGACGGAGCGCGTGCGTAACGGGTGGCGCGTGGCAGCCGTAGTGAATGGGCCACGACATAATGGCCCCGCAACTACTTGCAGTTTTATGCCTACACCGCGGAGTGAGACAGGCCTGCATTCACCTACAAACTTCTCAATATCAGCTGATAAGCCCGGCCACCAAAACCAGTTCCGTGCGTCACTCTTCATTTTGTTTACGCCTAGATCACCTTTATGTAGTTAAATGAGTACTCTGCGCTTACAGGACGATGGAATTACTAATTTGTGACCGCGGACCAACACGATCTCTCAACGGCTAATTCGTGGCGACACATAAAATATAGCTTCAAATAAATAATCTTCCAATTAATTAAAGCAACGTCCTTACGTCAGTAGATGTAGAATTACACTAAACGCGTATGCACGCTATGCTTGCTGTATAGGCGAAGAGGGGATGTGGAGGGAGTGGGAAGGGACCATCAGACCTGGCGGCAAGATGTCTTTTGTCGTTATTTAGGGTCTCAGGAATCCGGTCATAGTTGCCGTCACTCGGATTTTGCATACTCAACTACCTCTAGCACCTGCACTAAGCCATCGCAGCACCCAAGTGCGCGCTGTGTATGGCCTGCGCAGTGTCCAACGCTTTGTTCAGCGATAGCTCAGCCATATGGCTGACAGCCACGGTGAACAGCTTGTCTCGCTCCGGGCCCGCTTACATGCCCAATACGAAACGGTCACGAGCAGTTCGTTGAGGCTCGTCGCCGGGAAGGCACAATTCACGGCTAGCCCACACACGCGGGCCGCCCACTCCGCCGCCAGTCCCTCCGATGCCCCTTGAGTCGATGTGTAAAAGCCATTTCTTTCAGCGAAACCACATTTCGCCGGCTCGACGTGATCATCCAGCAACTTCAGTATGACTTCATAGTCCAGAGAGTTGATCTTATTGGGTGAAGCGAGATCACGGACTAATTTGTACGTGTTTTCTGATAAACTTCTCAGCAACATGGGCGTTGTTGCTGACGTTTGATTTTTGCTTTGTCATCCGTGTCTAAATCGTTGGCCAGAAACCACTGTTCTAACCGGTCTTTGTACACCGACCAGTTTTGACCATCGTGCATCGTGATTAAAACTGCACAACGAACCAACAGATACTTTTGCCATTGTTTATCACACGTGTGAACAATCTTTTTTTTTTTGAATTCTCGTCGCCAATGTTTAATCGCGGGGCGAGGAGAGAGGAAATCAAGAAACACGTACTTGCTGAGTGACAGCTTGTACTCGACTGACCCAACGGTAGGACGCAGCCCACCTTCACCTTACAATACTAACAATAACACACACTATTTGGATTACGTTTAATTAACTATATTTAGTAGCTAGTTCTTAATATGAGCCACTTTTACCTCCATATCTATATAGGCCGAGACTACAAGATTAGGTGAACCTTCTTCATTAATTGATGCGTTGCAGTAGATACGACCTTTATTAAACGGAAAGCTTTTTGGTACAGTTAGTATTGTCATGTTTTCCATATCATATATACCCTGAAAAAGAATAACACATTATTATTATAGTAGGAAAACAAACAACTTTCCCACAGATTTTTTTAGCGTAACAAAAACATAAAAAATGTATAATAACATAACAACTGTAGGAAAGTCGCGCCCCTAACATTAAAAGTAGGCACGATCCATCAGCTGAGCGTAATGTACTATTAGACTGCGGTTTCACTGAGGCGGAACGGAGATGAGCTGTGCCGCGATTCACCAATCACATTCTGATTTCTGATGCACATTGGCTGACCAGACACATGTGGATTTCAAGCCATGTGATTGGTGAATCGCGGCACAGCTCATCTCCGCACCGCTCCACTCCGCCTCAGAGGAACCGCAGCCATAGACCCGGTTTCCACCAAAGCGGAGAGGAGCGGAGGCGAAAAAAGATGTGCTGCGAATCTGACAGGTTATTTCCACCTAAGCGGAGAGGAGTTGTGAGCTGTGTGTGGCGAAGATGTGAGCTGTGAGACAGCGGGGAAAATGACGCGCCAGCGCGGGTTACGCTCGGCCACCCAACCACACACTTCTCTGCTCTGCCGAGCCGCTTGTCAGCTCACGGCACAACCTTCTATAGAAAAATTAGACATATCTTCTCCTCTCCGCTTGATCCATTTCCACCGGAGCTAAGCGGAGAGAAGATGTAGAAACAATTATTAAATTTATAGTATGATAGATATAGAGAGATTGGTTATCCAAAACACATCTCCCCTCGTTTCTGCTAGTCTCCGCTTAGGTGGAAACCAAACCCAATAGTACATTACGCTCACAGAAAACAAGCCACACTAGCGCCAACGTTTAGCGGGGCGATTTAGAAATATTATGTACGCCAAGAACACGCCACGCTAGTATTGCGCCCCGCGTACTCCATACATACCCGTATATAATAATTATAGGTCCTTAACTATGAAATTGCCGTTTTGTATGAAAAAATTTAAACGATTTTTTTTATGTATTTTTTATTTGTATTAATCGAAGTAATCACCCATTCAATCAATGCATCTTTGCCAACGCAGTGGCAGTTTATTGATGCCCTTCTTAAAGAAATCAGCTGGACGGGAGGCAACTGATTCTTCAAATGCATTTTTACTGCCTCTCGGGTATTGAATTTTTTTCCCGCCAATAAGTTATCCAAATTCTGGAAAAAGTAGTAGTCTGTAGGCGCAAGGTCTAGTGAGTAGGGCGGATGACGGAGAGCTTCCAACCCCAGTTCTTGCAACTTGGAGACCGTCTGCTGTACAGTATGAGGTCGCGCGTTGTCGTGCAGAAGCAGCGGAGACGAGCGATTGACCAATGCTGGTTGGAGATGTGCCAGCTTCTCCATCATTGTGTTCAGTTCTTCACAGTACACATCTGCAGTAATGCTCACCCCGGTTGATAAGAAGCTGTGATGAATCACACCGGCGCTAGACCACCAAACAGTGACCATCACTTTTCTTGGGGTAAGTTTTCGTTTAGGGCATTGTTTAGGTGCTGAAAGGATCCAACCAACTTGCTGAGCGCTTGCGGTTATCAAACAGAATCCATTTTTCATCGCAGGTAACAATGCGGTTCAAAATTCCTTCATTTGTGTGTCTGTTGAGCAGTGCAAGCCACGTCTCGACGCGTACTTCGCGTTAGCGATCATTGAGTTCGTGGGGCACCCATTTGTCAAGCTTTTTTACCTTACCAATTTGACGCAAATGGACCAATTTTGTTTTGACGCTAACGTCGAAAGCTGCTGCTAATTCAGCCGTAGATTGTGTATCATCAGCTTCCACAATCGCCTTTAATTCGTCATTGTCGACCAAAGTCTTCGGACGACCGCGAGGTTCATTTTTCAGGTCGAAATTTCCAGAACGGAAGCGAGCAAACCAATGACAGGTGGTGAGTTGGTTTGCAAGTAGTGTTAGCTCCGTAAACGTCGTTGATGTTGCGTGCCGCTTGTGCCGCGTTGCTGCCACGACGGTACTCATATTCCATAATTACTCGAATTTTTAACGTATCCATGATGACGAAAAAGATTGAAAGCGATGAAAATGTAACACTAATCAATAAACAAATGACTACTTTTGGAAAAAAAAAACCATGTTTTTTAAATAAAATTAATTTGAATTTTTTTATTATCAACATGGATTACTTATAATGTTATTTATGTACATTAAAAAACTAAATTAACAAACCTAATAATAATTACTACAACTAACAAAGAGCATCATAAAATTAGAATTCTTAGCCAAACAAAAATTATTTTGATTTGAAATGGCCAGTACTGCAGAACGGCAATTTCATAGGTAAAGACCTAATTTATATTACTTTTGTTAGAGTCATGACCGAAAGGCTTCGCGATCACATTTTCTTTTTCCTCCCCATGGTGAGAGTAGGCCTCTTTCAAATCTTTCACTTTTGGCAGTTTTGTGCTATAACTTAGTCTTATTTATATTTTAATTGTTACTACTACAATCAGTATCACATTATTTACCGGCGGTAAAGGACAGTCTCTTCCTAATGCCTTCTTAAATGCTGGACCAAAAATTA
The DNA here is from genome assembly GCA_950005045.1 of Agrotis exclamationis. Lineage (NCBI taxonomy): Eukaryota > Metazoa > Arthropoda > Insecta > Lepidoptera > Noctuidae > Agrotis > Agrotis exclamationis. Next base: position 2,562,612 of record OX465433.1, on the reverse strand, counting down.
CATCATAATGAATCCAGTCACAAAAACCTTGATGCAACTCAACAAAACTGGGACGGTATCTGTTTGTTAAAAACTGGTAGAAGTAGAAGTCCATCTGAAACATTAATTTTATCGTATTTTGTAAGTTTATCTTGGGCATTACTAACATCAGTGAGGAGAACATTGTGAGGAAACCTGAAATTATTTATAACAAATAGAAGTCTAGAGGTCTGTAGCATTTTACAGAATGTGGATTAATTAATTCAGCACATCATCACAAATGTCAAGAAGAAAAGAAGGCAGATAGAAGATAAGAACTGGAAATCCTGTGTCGAGTAATCAAAGTTACCTGTGGGATAGGGACATACAACAGCCCGTCAAAACTAGACAGATGGCCAGAGCTGTTTTAAATTTTGGAAAAATGCTTGAGGCACGCTGAAAACTTGCTCAATACTTCTTCAATTATCTCTAAACACAGAAATGCTGAGCTGGCTGAGAGAAACAAGTTTTGAACGAAGCCGACGTATTAAGATGCGATAATTTGAAGCGTATGGGGAGTGATTAAATAAAAAAAAACTCGCCAACACTTAAAAAAAAATATTTGGGTCGCAGATTACAAGGCCGTCACTAGGTAAATTTTCTGTTCTGTGAAAGTAGGCGCGCTAGTACTGCCCTGGCTATCGCGTAGCTGGAGCGACGCGGTCGCCGAGGAGTAGACCCCGAGGTGGAAGAGACCGCAGGGACGTGATGGTGGATGCCCCGGCAGGTCTGTCAGTCTCTATTTTTCGCGATAAAAGTGGTTTTTTGATCTATAAATTACAAAGTGGCGTGTTCTCAGTAATTATTAGTTTGTGAACATCAGTTCACAAACTAATAATTGTGGTTTAATTTGTGTGTGGTTTTATATTTTAATTATTAGTTTGTGAACATCAGTTCACAAACTAATAATTACTGACACTGACTAAACAAATTTGGTCTTCTTTATCAAAAGAAGACCAGATTTGTTCAGATTAAGAACTGTATAATGCGTGCATAGTTTTTTGCAAAAATTACGTTCTAGAACAATGGCCGCCAGCTATATTGTAAATGTACCGAAACTCAAGGGTCAGGAGAACTATGATGAGTGGTTTGCCGCTGAGAATTTTCTCATCTTAGAAGGAGTGGACATCAAGGTGAAGCCAGCTGCTTCCCAGCCAGTCGTCGATATGCAGAAGGCAAAAGCAAAGCTTATTATGACAATTGACTCATCACTTTATGTCCATATCAAGGAAGAGAAAACTGTTCATGATGTGTGGGAACGTCTAAAATCACTCCTTGATGACTCAGGATTTCAAAGGAAGATCAGTTTACTACGAAATCTCATTTCTATCAGATTAGAAGATTGTCACTCTATGACATCGTTACCCAGATTGTAGATACGGGGCATAAGCTACGGGGAACAGGTTTTCAAATAACCGATGAATGGATTGGATGTTTATTATTGGCCGGATTAACCAAAAAATTCTCTCCCATGATAATGGCCATAGAGCATTCGGGAATGATAGTACAGACGTCATCAAATCAAAGTTATTGGATATGAGTGCAGAGGTTGACAGCACAGAGAACAAAAGTGCTTTCTTGTCAAAGTGGGAAGGCAAGTGTCAAAGTGACAAGTGACATTAGTGTCCCAAAAAAATTGTCAAATCAAAGGAATTTTCTGAAAAAAAAAACGCTTTTATTGATGTAAAATGACTAGATGTTGTGTAATAGGCTGTAAAAATGATGGAACATACAAAGAAGATCATTTTTATGGGCCTTTTCTGAAAGTGCCGGCCAAAGAAAAAAATTGGTACCTATGGGTAGTACTAGTCATTTGGAGTAATAGTTACTATGGCACAAAAGTTGTAGGATTACTCTCGGCCAAGTTATACAAGTTCGAAGATTCGTCATTTTCATACATTTGTTTTGTGAGTAATGGTCATCATCAGAGCGGAGTTAACATGGCAGGTACACATTGTTAAATTAGCGTGAAGCACTATCACAAAAAACATCGATTGGCCCTGCGAGCGTATCGGACACTCGAGGCTTAAAAAAAGTAAACCCTAACAGACAAAGAAAAATATGAACACAAAATAAAAAAGTCTGTAGGTAGGTACCTACTCAGTAAAGAAACAAAACATGAGCTAGCAGTTTATAAGAATTGATTGGTTTGACACTTACCCTTCACGGGGAATTAATTACACTTTTTTTTTTTGCGTGGTAAAATCATCAAATGAGTCCTCCCACCCCGGGCAGGGCGGGAGGGACTGTCAGACTTGTACTGACTAAAATCCACGGTGTCCTTCAATAGCCGTTTATGTTCCGGGGTCACGGTAATGGTATAAGTCCCGCGACCCCGGCAGGCTTTGGCCCTCTAGAGAGGGGGCCCCGTCATTATGCTGACGCTCTTTGAGGCGCGCGTGGAACACAACGCGCCGTCGACCCGGGCATGGTCCATGGTCGGGCAGCGAGTTGCCCTTTACTCGCTGCCCGCATGCCCGCGCCTACGGTGGCCGGAGATCGTCTTGCGACGTCCGTCGCCGTGGGCGTCCAAATTAATTACACTTATAGAAATTTAGAGCAGTGGTGGCCCAGTGGTATCGGCCTCGACTTACGAGTTGTAGGTCGTGGGTTCGAACCCCGTCAGGCGCATTACTTTGTGTAATTTATTTCAACACCACTGCTCTCAAAACGGTGAAGGAAAACATCGTGAGGAAACCGGCATGTCCTAGAACCAAAAATTCGAAGACATGTGACATCTACCAATCCGCACTGGGCCCGCGTGGTAGATTACGGCCCACTCCCTCTCACATAGAGGAGGCCTGTGTCCCAGCAGTGGGAACATTTATAGGCTGATGATGATGATGATAGAAATTTTATTACTATATTTTAATGTAGTAACAAATTTTAATTGATTAATCATCTACCTATATCTTCTATAACAAATCTGTAGAGAGGTCAATTCTGTACATGAAATATATTTCCAAAATAACTATCAGGGGGTGATTAGGGATCGATACTGATGCCAAAAATGCAAATCAGAAAAATTTTTGTCTGTCTGTCTGTATAACCGTTATAGAAACAAAAACTACTCGACGGAAAATAATTGTACTAAGTTTCGTTAAAATCGAAACTTAGTACAATTATTTTTCATACTCCTGAGCTGGCTATAATAAACTTTTTATCACGCTACAATCAATAGGAGCAGAGCAGTGAAGGGAAAAGTTACTCCATTTTTCAAGCTTCCGTCGCGTGTGCAACCTTAATGGTTAAAGCTACACAGAAATCATTTATGACGGAAATGTTCTCCTTAAAATTATATAAAAAATATTCCACGACAGCATATTATATCTATATTTTTTGGTTGACTCACAATAACACGTGTTACTCCCAATAGCGTAGCAGTTCGAAGCTTTCTGATTATATTTGTCTACTCTTACGTTTATAACACTCTCAGTCACCCCTAATTGAAAAAGTTTACATTATTAACTATTCCATAAAAAGAATCATATAAATCGGTATAGAAACACCAAAGTTATACATTCAACATAGTTTACCCGGAAGCTTTGCGCTGAATTATTTTCGTTCTATAGGTACTTAAGCCTCAAGTGAACGTGATTTAAACAATATTACCAATACAGATTATAGAATCAGGCGTTACTTTGCGGAAATCCATGACATTAAATGTTATGAAAAATATCTAGTTTTAATTCCGCTACAAAAATCCAGGCTTCATGCAGGATGCAGTATATGCACATGAAGCAAAGCACCCGCCCTCCCGCCCACATGCATATGCATACGTGCAAGAAAAATGGAAAAACATGCCATGCAATCAAACCTATACTCTTTTATCTCCATGTTTGTGATAAAAAATTCCGGTTGTGTGTGTTGGAGCAGTTAGAAATCTCCAAACATAATAATAATGACATATTATATTTCCCTACTAAATTACGAAAGTTAATCTGTCTGTTACATCAAAACCACTGAACCGTGAGGAAGGACATAGGCTACTTTTTTTTTACAAAAAACGAAGTCGCGGGCAACAGCTATTATAGATAGCAGCAGCGAAGCTGCCTAACATGCCGATTCCTATCGGCTTGCCTTTCGAAATATAGCAAATACAAATATCTATTATTTCATTTATCATAAACAAATTGATTATTTAATAAGTTACATTGCATGTATGTATAACATTTGCTTATGAAAAAAACAAAGAAATAAATAAACGTCTACAATTTTATCCGCGCAATTTCAACTAACGCTAAACATACAATGTAAGTTTGTAAGCCGCAAGTCGAATCAGGAATCCATCTGCTATAGCGAGCGCGCCCCCGCGGCCGCTTAACACCGCTAGTTTAAGGACGGTGGGAAGCCCAATATTATCGGCTTACGATAAGGACAGAAATATGAAATGCGTACGCCAGAACGAGATAGAATTATACTGGACTTCGTAATTCGTTGAGATAATATTATTTGGATGTCAGTTTCACATTAGTTTTAATTTGCGCTCATTTTTAGTGTTGTTTATTGTTTTCAACTGTTTAATTTTAGATATTTGCGTATTATTGTTTAAATTGATAAGTTTTGCGTATTGAGTGCAGTAAAAACCAAGTTCAATTGTATTGTTTGGTAAATGTTCACCGAAAAACAGTGTCATGTTAGTTTTGAAGTTTTCAACTAGATGGCGTTGTGCAACGTCACGATCCTGAATCGCGGTTTTAAGATCTGTAGGCGATTAGTTTATGGTTTTGTGAACATGAAAGTTTGCTAGAATCTAGAATTGAGAATAGTAATGGCCTACAAATTGTTAACCAACTACAAAAACAGGAGGTTACCCAATTGAGCCCAATTCGTCCGGCTAGTCCGGTACACAATGTTACTTTAATTTGTTCTTTGTCCGCGGAATAACAGAATAACTTCGTCGTTAATGGACCGATTTTGATGTTTCTTTTTTTGTTGGAAAAAATATATTTTGAAAGTGGTCCCACGATAAGGAAATCAGGGTTTGATGATTGAAGACTAGAGAAATCGAGTGGATCTTTCAAAAATCGTAGGGGCGACTAGGCAACTAGTGTGTTTGTTATTTCATCAAGTATTTCAAAGAACTTCAATTTGATAAAGGTCTGGAGTATAATATCTGATGATGGAGCCGAGAGACAGATGAGGGGACTCAACGATGCACAGCAGCTACCTTGTGTTTGAGCTTGATTAATTTGTATTAATAAGAACTTTTCACCTAGATTGGTTGCAACTGCGTCATGAGGGGTCTGATGACGAAGATTTAGAACAGGTCTGGGAACTCATCGACGGTTTATAGCAGCTATCTTGTATTTGGACTTAAATCATTTATATTGATGAGAACTTAGCACCCATATGGGTTATACCTGCCATTTAGTCATATAAAAAATCATTTAGTTTGGTTTAGTAGTTTTTATTTTATGAGCATTTTTAGCTTATTGTGTACATGGGCGATGTTATAACAGGTGCTACGGATAATAAAATTCTAGTGCATAGGTATGTAAGAAAGATATGTCATTGACAAGAATTTGGGTTGAATTTTTAAACTAAAAATTCTAATAAAAGGCCAAAGCTACAGTTACTGGAATTTACGTTTTGGTCCGGCTTCACTTTCAAGAATATTTACCCTGCGCCACTGATAGATAGCTGTTGCCCGCGACTTCGTCCGCGCTTATCGAACTAATAATATAAGGCTGAAGAGTTTGTTTGTTTGAAAGCGATAATCTCAGGTACTACTGGTTCGAATTGAAAAATTATTTTTAAATTAAATAGTCAATTTATAGAGAAAGGCTATATATCATTACGATAAGGCCAATAGGAGCGGAGCGCCAATGAAGAATGCTTCAAAATCGGGGTTTTTAACGTTAGCCCAAAGTAAAGTTCTAATCCACGCGGACGAAGTCGCGGGCAAAAGCTAGTTTAATAATAAACATTGATTACACGTTCGACGTCGCGTCGCTAGAACCTAATAGGTACAGTGAGGACTATTTTTGCGAGCGTGTAACCAGAGCAATATTTTTTGCTATACTGAATAACGTCTCAGCTGTTCGCTACAAATCACTTCGCTTGCAGAGGAAGTTGACATCGGCCTTACCACTCATTAGAGTGAGACAGCGACATACTCATTATTACTCATTCCTTGTCTCAACGCGATTCAAGAATGGCCTAAACGGTACCACAAATTCCAATTGTGAGTCAATTATGAATTTATGAGATAACGCTGGATAACGTTGATATTTCACAACGTTACAAATTTTGGTCCCAAAAAAGTGTTTTAGGCATTTCGAACTTTTTATACGTTTAAAATTGAATATTTAAAGAGAGGGAAAATTAATGAGCCAGATAATTTAGTTGGTTTTTACAACTCGCCATGCGCAAAAATATGTATGTAAAACATCAATTTTCTACCATAATTTTAATGGCAACTAGTTGCGCCCGTGTGGGGCTGGTAAACAATATGTGTATTTATTTTATTTCCGAGTCCAACAGAAGAATTGAGCAAGTTTTCAGCGCACCTCAAGCACTTTCGCAAAAATTCACCGAGCTCCCCTAGTAAGACAGTACTTGGAAGACGCGGGTTCGAGTCCCACTCGCAGCTGAATTTTTCTTTCCTCAATAATCTTTGGTACTTGGATCGTAACTTACCTTCAAACTATTTGTGATCGTGACAAGTGTTTGTACGTATAACCCCACATAGTACCTAGGATCTCGTCGGCTATGTCGTCTGGTATACAAAGTCACGTTTTTGAAAAATTTCGGATCAAAGTAGGTCACCTTTGGGTGCTCAGTACTGATGTAAGTCACCTAAAAATATATTACACAAACAATTTTTGACTGGCCTGTTGGTCTAGTGGTTAGTGACCCTGACTGCTATGCCGGAGGTCGTGGGTTCGATTCCCACCCAGGACAAATGGTTGTGTGATGAGCACGATCATTTGTTCTGTGTCTGGGTGTAATTTATCTATAATATGTATGTATTTAGAAATATATAAGTATGTTTATCAGTTGTCTAGTACCCATAACACAAGCTCTGCTTAGCTTGGGACTAGATGGCGTTGTGTGATAGTTGTGGAATATTATTATTTATTATATTATAATTACATATTTATGTCTTTATTCGTGGCTGACTTAGGAATTTTGTGGCCAATGTAGTTTTTAGTGGACAATAATGCTAATAAATAGAAGCCACTTTATATAGCAACCGATTATATTTCGTAAGCACCGATTACGTTTGGACTTTTGGAAATCGGGACATCAAAACTCGGAGTATTTTAGCGTCCTTAAGGGGAGGTTGCAGTACTTTTGAAGATTTTGGAACGTCTGGAAATATAATAAAATGTGAGATTTTTATAAATAAAAAATCGTTTTATAAAAATTGAACATATTCTCAAGTAAATGGTAAAGATAGAAATGCGATTTGGAAAAATCGGCTCGATTAAATAAAATGCCGAACATGGCACTAAATCACAATTTTAAACGCGTACTGCTAAGAGATTTCATCATGGATTTATATGTCAGTTATATCAATAAATATAGCTTTTTATTTTAAAGTAAATGGTAAAAGCATATTTTATAATTTGTCTTTTGTTTTTCTACAAGAAGCGAAAAACATTCAAAATGCGGGATATTTCGCTCGCATTTTGGTGGGGATGACGCCGTGCGTCCATACATTTACGTACTGTACTGCAACCTCGCCTTAATTTATTTTTGAATAAGAAAAATTGATCGATATAGGAACCATTCGATAAAATAAACGTTCGAGTATTCAAAACTTCAATGATATTAATATTCGATAATATGGCATTCGATCGGGTTCACCCTTGTTTGGTTGAACAACGTTTCGTAGAAAATCACTCCGGCTTATTTTGGTTAAGTACCTACAATAAAGTCGTTTCGTATAATAATTCATTTCACCGAATAATTAATTGGTAAATTTTATTTCTTTGAAATAATTTAATTTGACCGAATTTTCAAATGCAATAATTTTATTTAAACTAATGTTTCACTAGACTAATAATGATGTAGTTGAAATATGGTTTCGAATATTCAGTTAATTAATAATTCGTTCCCTTTCATTTTCTATAAATAAAACGGGGCTCCGTCGAGCTACCTTGGTAGGTGGTAATCAGCAATTTTACTAAGGTAAGTAAGGTCAAATTGCCGATTACCACCTACCAAGGTAGCTCGACGGAGCCCCGCTTCGCGGAGCTCCTATATCTGTTTGCAAGGTTTAACTAACACGAAGGGGATGGCGGGGTCTTTCAGACCGACCAAGATCGACGTAGCAAATATTTACAATGTTTTCTTTTCTGCATTACATTACATCAATTGAATATTCGATAAAATGCATGTGAACATTACATCAAATGAACATCATACCTTTTGATCAATAGCGCAAATGTTGTTATCGCCAATAAATATTCGATGAAATGAAAATTACGTTAATCGAAATTATACATATTGATTATTTTCTTAAACGGTGTTCGAATTAGTAATATTACATCAAAAGTTGTTATAGCAAACAAGGGTGAACCGCGTAGTACTGCACCCAAACAAACTTACCTTTTCCGTACTACACTTATTAATTTGATTAAGCAAGTACACAAGTATCACACAGCAGAAAACATGTTTTAAATTCATTATTAAATTTTAAATAATATGTGTTTTTCATGAAACACGAAGTCAATTTAATCTTGTCTCGTTTGATAGCACGCTTCGCTCAGTAATTTTAATACAAAGTAAAATAGGAATGATCCACGATAACATAATTACTTAAAAGCAGTTTAATGGATAAAAGAGTCTTGCAATTTAAAAATGCGTGAGTATCTTATCTTATCGAAATCAGTGAACGTGGCGTAATGCCTGCTCAATTATATATTATTAAACTTGAGCAGTACATACGTATACATGCGAGTCGGAAGGGTCGCCCATGAAGGGTTCCGTAACAGCAAGTGTCATCTATATCTATACATATAATAAATTTATAGAAAAGTGGTGTCTGTTCCCACACTAAAAACATTATATTGGCGGGTGACATAAATATAAATACTTTAGCCCAAAAACCATTGAACCGTCTCACGAACAGAAAAACCGGATGAACTACCTAAACATGCTTTCGACTTATGGTATTTTACCAGGTCATACGATAGGTACCTACCAGAGAAAAGAACTGCTTGGACCACATTATGTTGAGGATTCATAAAAGAAAATTTTCTGCATCAATTGCCATTTTATAAACATCTACGGATCACTACACTACTTTTCTATCACTAAGTAAAATAATAAATGAGGTTCATGAACACAAAGTCAATTTAATTTTATGTTGCGTTTGATAACATGCTTCGCTAACGTTAATAAATGTTAAATAGGAATGATCAACGATAACATAATTAAAAGCAATCTTATGGATAAAAATAGTCATGCTACGTATAACGACGAACGTTTCGCAGACAGAAACAATAGAACGACGAACGTTTCGCTGACAGTAACGTTCGTTGTCTGGAAAGGTTCTGCCGTCGAATTGTGCATGAATGAATAGTAGTGCCTGCAAATCGTTCGTAGATGAAAGGTTATGTCGTTAAAAGAATCGTAAACGAAACGTTATGTCGGCGGCTCATTACGTGGAGAAACATTTGTCGGAGTTATGTTTCAGAATACAACACTTTGTTAGGTGGATTAAAAAATGAGACACGCCGTAGGGAAAATATAAGACATTGTAGAGTGTATTAATAAGACAATTATATAATACTCACTATGCATCAAGATCATCATCATCATCAGCCTATAAATATTCCCACTGCTGGGACACAGGCCTCCTCTCTGTGAAAGGGAATGGGCCATAATCTACCACGCGAGCCCAGTGCGGATTGGTAGATGTCACATGTCTTCGAATTTTTGGTTCTAGGACATGCCGGTTTCCTCACGATGTTTTCCTTCACCGTTTTGAGAGCAGTGGTGTTGAAATAAATTACACAAAGTAATGCGTCTGGCGGGGTTCGAACCCACGACCTACTACTCGTAAGTCGAGGCCGATACCACTGGGCCACCACTGCTCTCATTGCATCAAGATACCACTCAAATATGCAAAACACAGAAATTATAGCGACTCAAAGCTCAAGCGGTAGATGATGATGATCAGATGATGTTGGTAAGGAACCCTTCTTGAGCGAGTACGACTTGCACTTGACTGGTTTTTAGGGTTCCGTAGCCAAATGGCAAAAACGGAACCCTTATAGATTCGTCATGTCTGTCTGTCTGTCTGTCTGTCCGTCCGTATGTCACAGCCACTTTTTGTCGAAAGTATAACAGCTATCCTATTGAAACTTGGTAGGTAGATGTATTATGTGAACCGCATTAGGATTTTCACACAAAAATAAAAACAAAACAAATTTTGGGGGTGCCCCCCATACTTAGAATTGAAACTCAACAATATTTTTTTTCACCAAACTCATACGTGTGGGGTATCTATGGATAGGTCTTTAAAAATTATATTGAGGTTACTAATATCATTTTTTTCTAAACTGAACAGTTTGCGCGAGAGTCACTTCCAAAGTGGTAAAATGTGTGTGTGTGTGTGTGTGTGTGTGTCCCCTGTAACTTCTAAAATAAGAGAATGATAAAACTAAAAAAATATGTAATGTAGACCTCAACAAAAACTTCCAATCGAAAATTAGTTTGGATGAGATATAGTTAGCAGTTTTTGAGATATAGTACATTTTCAAAAACCGCAAATATAACTTTGCCATTCACACAAACACTATGAAAAACAAAGTTATTTTTGTTGTTTGTGTATATTACTTACTAATCCCTAACTAATCTATGCTTGCTACTACGGAACCCTTCATGGGCGAGTCCAACTCGCACTTGGCCGGTTTTTAATTATTTTATCACAAAAGTATAGTTTATGCGGATATTTACCGACAATTTCTGTTGTATTTTATTTATATCGTAATTTTTATCATTGCGACGATTTAATTGACAGGAAATAATTAATTTAAGCAATAATGGTAAATGATCTATTGTATTAAATTTTTAGGATAGGTATTATGTGACCCATTATAGGTATTTTTAATGAATTTCAAAAAGATTTAGTTTCAAGATAGCTAAAATAATTCTTCAATAGTTTAAAAAACTAAAAAACACGCTTTTAGCACGCACAAAAAATTATACTTTTTAGTCTTCTTATTATTCAAACTTAATTTACTACTTATCCGCCACCTTGGGACGGCCGCCATGTTGGATTTAGGTGACGTGATAATTTTTTTCGTATCCCACTCAGCAAACCATTTCGTTTAATACCCATATCATGGGGGTGCATTTATAATAGACAATCCGCCAGTACCGGCGTTAGGGTAAGGCGCGGTTAGGCGACCGCCCAGGGCGCCGAATACGAGGGGGCGCCGCCGCCGCAGGCCCACTTTCTCGTAAATATCTGAATTTCTTTCATCCCATTTTTAGGGGATAAACCCAAAACCCGTCTAAAGAAAACACAAAACTTACATAATTCAAGGAACGTTTGTGCAAAATTACATGCTTTTCGTCACTCATTTGAGTAAAACGCCATCTATTGCAACGCATTGCAAACATGCACAAATGCATAGTTGAACTTTTTCATTCTGTTTGATCGAACGGAAGTAAAGTCTTCAGTTTCCTTTTTTATCGAAATTACGTGATTTATGCGTATAAATGGATAAATAGGCTATGGAAAAGGAAGGATAATTTTTTATTAGTCTTACTTCAGCCAGGATCTGCCGTTAAACGCATTTTAGGAGTCGTTCAATTCATAATAGTTACCTTTACTCCCATCTATGTTTTTTTTTAAGACTAATTATACTGGTGAAAGACTGACTGAAGTTATCATTGATTTTTTAAAGAAATATGGACTGGAATTAAACAATTGTAGGGGTCAGGGTTATGACAACGGAGCTAACATGAAAGGAAAAAATATTGGGGTTCAAAGGAGAATTCTGGATATAAATCCCTTACGGGACTTATCTTATTACCGTGACCCCGGGACATAACGGGCTATTGAAGGACACCGTGGATTTTAGTCAGTACAAGTCTGACAGTCCCTCCCGCCCTGCCCGGGGTGGGAGGACTCATTTGATGATTTTACCACGCAAAAAAAAAGCTGTTTATGTACCGTGTGGCTGTCACAGCTACAATCTCGTACTCTGCGATGCCGCTAAGTCATCCGTAAAATCAGTCACTTTGTTTGGGATACTTCAGAGGTTGTTTACATTCTTTCAGCTTCTGTTCATCGATGGAAAATTCTAACCGATGCCTTGGGGTTATACCTATACTATAAAAAAGCTTAGTGACACACGTTGGGAAGCAAGAATAAGCAGTGTTAAAGCAGTCCGTTATCAAATTAGTGCCATCCATGACGCTTTAATTACTTTAGCTATTGAGACTCAGAAAACTGATGTTCAGGTCTCGCATGAGGCTACTACTCTAGCCGAACGTTAATAGATTTTAGCTTCATAGTATCATTGGTCGTTTGGTATGACATACTTTTTCAAATTAATGTCGTTAGTAAATCTCTGCAATCAACAGACATAGATCTCGGTAAAGGCATAGAAATGTTGAAAAATTGCATTTTTTTGGAAGAATATAGAAATACAGGCTTCAAAAGCGCCATTTTAACGGCGAAGGAATTGGCTGAAGAACTGGAGATTGAACCTGAGTTTAGAGCCACGACAAGAATTCGATATGTTAAACGTCAAGCTGGTGAATCTGCTCGCGATGAACCCATAATTGCTCCGGAAAAAAAATTTGAGGTTGAATTTTTCAACTTTCTTTTAGACACTGCTATAATTTCATTCCATGAAAGATTTGCACAGCTCAACGAGTATTCAGAATATTGGTCTTTTTTGTACAATATGAAAAAGATTCCGGAAAAACCTGACCGTCTAAAACTCTGTGGAGATCTTCAATTAAAATTAACTGTAGACTCTAAATCCGATATAGATGGGTGTATGTTATGTGATGAGCTTATAAGCCTGAAATCTTTTTTGCCAGATGAGAATGTGGCTACCCCTGTTTTTGTTTTAAATTTTATAAAAGATCGCGACGCACAAGTTTATCCAAATGTATGGATAGCTCTGAGAATATTATTAACAATACCTGTAACGGTTGCTAGTGGGGAGAGGAGTTTTTCAAAGCTTAAGCTGATAAAAACTTATCTGCGATCGACAATATCGCAATCTAGACTCAGACTCCCAAACTTGGCAACTTTGTCAATCGAAAGTGAAATTGCAATCGATTCGATTTCTCGAATTTAATAAAAGAGTTCGCCGATAGAAAGGCCAGAAAGGTACAATTTTATTAGTTTTTATTTTTTTAATAAATGGTTATTTCTTTTAATAAATGGTAATTTCATTAAATCGTTTTCCTTTTTTCATATGGGTTTGTATTGCAGTTAGGGGGCGCCGTAGAAAATCTCGCCTGGGGCGCTGGTAGTGCTAAAACCGGCCCTGCAATCCGCCATCTTGGACGTCCGCTATATTGGATTTAAGTCACGTGACTGTTTTTTTCGTATTTCTGACAGCAAACCCTTTCATTAATTGATACCCATATCATTGGGAGTGCATTAAAACTATCCTGTGTACTAATGGTTATAAACTGTGTTCAAGCATTCAAATCAATTGATGATGAACCGAAAAACGAAATGAACTAGGTACAAATATCAGTTTGTAATGTTTTTAGGGTTCCGTATACAAAAACGGAACCCACGAGTGATCCTATAAGGATCACTCGTGTGTCCGTCTGTCTGTCGCTTACAGTCAATTATCTCCGAATCTACTAGACCGATTGGGTTGAAATTTGATACACATATCAATTACTGTGACCCAAGCACAGAGGTGTGACGTGAATAGATGAAATCTGTATGTGGGAGGTAATTTTTGGGGGGGAAGGGGAAAATGAAAAAAAATGTTTTGAAAACTGCATCGTGTGACATATCAAATGAAACGTCTTGTTGAGGCAATCTTAAATGTATTTTTTTTGTAATTTTAAAATAAATAGTTTCCAAGTTATTCAAGAAAATAGACGAAATTTGACCATTCCCCCTCCCCCCTTATCTCCGAAACTATTGAACCTAAAATTTTGAAAACAATACAGTAATTAGTTTTCTACTTATAGATTATAGGGAAACCTATAAGAAGTCCATTTCTTATAGGTTATCCTATAATCTCTAAGTAGAAAACTAATTCCTGTATTTATTTATAATTCCTAATTCCTGGAGATAAGGTAAGGTTAGGATAACCTATAAGAAGTCCATATCTGTATATGGGAGGTAATTTTTGGGGGAAAAAGGGGAAAATTTAAAAAAAAATTGAAAACTGCATCGTGTGACATATCAAATGAAAGGTCTTGTTGAGACCATCTTAAATATATTTTTTTGTAATTTTAAAATAAATAGTTTGAAAGTTATTCAAGAAAATAGATGAAATTTGACCATTTCCCCCCTTATCTCCGAAACTACTGAACCTATTTTTTTTTTAAATTCAGAAATTAGTTTTCTGCTTCCCGTGACCCAAGAGCTGGCTTTTACCTTGGTCAGAGGCTAAGTATAGCCATACAAAGACACAACGCCGCCAGTCTCTTGGGCACATTACCAGCTGACAGCGTTGAGGATGAGTTTTTCGATGCTCTGTAATAGTGTTATTTACTTAATTGGTTTTATGTCATAGTTTTTTATTTTGTAAATATTTAGCTTTAATTAATGTATTATTGTATTGTTTTTAAGTTAGATGTAATGCAAGAAAAAAAGTAGGAGTGAACCAGGCCAAACGTATTTAAAGATGCGATTATTGGTCCCAAAATAATTCCTTGAGGCATTTTGAACCTTTACACCTTTAAAATTGAATACTTAAAGAGAGAGAGAGGAAATCAAATCAAAAGCATTTATTTCTAGTAGACCAGTTACAGGCACTTTTGAATTGTCAAAGACATCCATACATCTATACCTACATAATAATAAATTTGTAGAAAAGTGGTGTCTGTACAATGTAAATATATAAAAAAAAGTAGCAGGTGTTGTTATTTTATAGATGCCGAACCCGAAATTGTAATTAATTTTTTTTGTCTGTTTATCTGTTTTAACTCAAGGTTTGCCAACGTGCTATGGAGCGCAGTATCTTAGGTGTTAAATTAACAGATCATGTTCGAAACTGCGCTCCAAAACACAGATCATTGACGTGGCTCAAAAGGCTGCCCAACTTAAATGGGACTGGGCAGGACATGTCTGCCGCATGCCGAACGAGCTGTGGGCCCGCAAAGCTCAGGACTGGTGCCCTGAAACGGCGATGCGGGGTCGAGGCAGACCGCGAAGGAGATGGCGGGACGGACTGGATGCCTTCCTTGAGAATTGGAAGGAAATGGCGCACAATGGAGACCGTTGGAAGGAATGGAGGGAGGCCTTTGCCCAGCAGTGGGACAGTACAGGCTAGTAATAATAATAATATCTGTTTGTCTGTGTGTTTGTGCACGCTAATCTTCGGAACTACTGGACGGATTTGAATGTTTTTTTTTGTATAGGTATTAAGTCCGATTAACATATAGGCTATAATTTATCTTGGAAACTTGAACACCTGATGAAGAACCGCAACAGACCTGCTAAACTATAAGAGATACAAAAATGGCCGGTTTTTTAGGTTTAAACCTTCTGAATTCAAACCATTTATCTGAACTTGCTGCTGTCTGCAAGTTTACTTAGACCGTAATGCTCAAGTTTAAAAAGCAAAGTATCGTGATTTACGCAATCAAATGCTTTGGAGAGGTCACAGAATATTCCTATGGCGTCTTGTGCCTCCTCCCATGCTATGTGCTTCAATAGGGTGACACAGGCGCCAGTTGTACAACGTCCCTTGGTGAAACCATACTGTTGATCATGTAAAATTTTATTGGTGTTAAAATGGTTAAGCATCTGATCAAGCATTACCTTTTCGAAAACCTTGCTAAAAACGGGCAACACGGATACTGGTCTATAATTATAATTATTAGAGTCTTAAGTGTCTCCGGATTTAAAAAGAGGTATGACTTTATTGAATTTCATTAAGTCCGGGAAAACTCCTTGGTCTACACACAAATTAAAATTAAAGCCAAGTATGGTGCTATAGTCTCTACTATGGATGTACAAACTTTGATCGACATTCCCCAAAGATATTCTGTTAGCTTAATTTTGATTTGACGAAAAGCTTTAATAACCGTCATGGAGTTTATGTGCTTAAATACAAATTCAGCCGAGCAGCCAGACACGTTTGCCTTTAATAAAGCAATTGCGATATCAGGAGAGGAGTTTAGAGCCTCCGTGGTCTTGAATGGTATGTCAGTAAAGAAATTTACAAATTCTTGAGCTACTTCCAGATTTGAACTTATAGGACCATGTGGTGTCTCCAGCGTATACTTGGTGCTACGTGTTTTTTTCCTGCCAGTCTCATCATTTATTACTTTCCAAACTGTTTTGATTTTATTATCTGATGTTTTGATTTTATTACTTATGTACATGGCTTTAGCAGCTTTGCAAGGATTTCTGAACACTTTCGAATATGTAGAAACATACTTCTTAAAAGTTTCAGTGTTGATGTACCTAAGGCTTAAGGCCATAGAGCTCAAATAGTCTTTCCCTACTTTTTCTTATACCTGCAGTCGCCCAGTCACTAAACACAAATTTAGGGCAAATAGTTTTAGTCTTCTTTTCAAAAGATTTATTGAATTCCGTATGAACTATTGAAAAGAAACTATTATATAATTTATTAACTCTAATGTCGTCCACACTAGGGCTCATAACACTATCTATTGAATAGGGAATTATTAAATTTATTTAATTTGTTAGTTGTTATTTGTTTATATGAAATCTGAACTTGTTGTTTAGTTGTTTTACACCTAAAAGTTACCGTTTGTCCACTATGATCAGACGGCAGACAACTAACTATTGCTTTATCCGAATAATCACAATTGCAGAAAACATTATCAATACAAGTAGCAGAAGTTGGAGTCACCCTATTAGGTTCCATAAAAATATTGGTCAAATCAAATGACTTAAAAATATTTAATAATCTTTGCTATTTGAGGAGTGGCTGGAGAGGCGTCACTGAGGAGTGGCTGGAGAGGCGTCACAGCGTCCTGACTTACCGCATGACGCAGGTCCTCACCGGACACGGAAGTTTCGGGAGGTTCCTGTGTCTGGTAAGGAGGGAAGAGACGCCTGGGTGTCACCACTGCGAAGATCGCCCGGAGGACACGGTGGAGCATACGGTGCAGGACTGCCCCGCTTGGGCAGAGCACCGCCGTGTCCTCTCGGCGGCGATAGGCCGAGACCTCTCGCGCCCGGCATTGGTCGAGGCCAGGCTGCGGGGCGAGACGGAGTGGGAAGCGGTCGCCTCTTTCTGCGAAGCAGTTATGCTCGTGAAGGAGGAGGCGGGCCGCGTGAGGGAGAGTACAGTGTCCTCCCTCCACGCCAGCCGCAGTGGTAGACGCCCACGGCGTCGGACGTCGGCAGGTGATCTCCGGCCACCGTAGGCGCGGGCATGCGGGCGGCGAGTAAAGGGCAACTCGCCACCTTACGGGTCATCACAGGCATGATTTCAAGATGTAGTTACTTACGGGTCAGTGTTGCCAGGCGGTCCCGGTCGGTATCAATCACAGTCGATTCAGAACTCTAACTTTTATTGGATTGCTTATTTTGACAGTTTGAGCGTTTCAGTTGAGCTGTTATAAGACGTCATGGTACCAAAACAGTACAAAACTGAATGAATGAAACCAAAACTTGCGAGTCAGTTTGGCACAATCGCTGTCAAATGGCATGGCCTACTAGATTGAACGATAATCTGGTGTCATGGTACGAATTAGAAGAACAGTTCATAGCTTGCAACGTTAACAGCGTTAATAGCTTGTGGTAAGGCCCCTGGGGCCTTACCACATGCTCTTAACGCGATTCAGTTTATGACCTAAACTGAACTGTTCTTATAATTCGTACCATGACACCAGCTTAACGTTCAATCTAGTAGGCCATGCCATCTGACAGCGATTGTGCCAAAATGAGTCGCAAGTTTTGGTTTCATTCATTCAATTTTGTAATGGTTTGTTACAATGACGTCATAAATAGCAGCTCAACTGAAACGCTCAAACTGTCAAAATAATCATATTACATTTGATAATGGGGAAGGCAAGTGTCAAAGTGAAAATTGACATCTGTGTCCCAAAAGAACTGTCAAATCAAAGGAATTTTCTGAAAAAAAGCGTTTTATTGATGTAAAATGACTAGATGTTGTGTAAAAGGCTGTAATAATGATGGAACATACAAATTTCCGACAATTCACACTATCAAGAAATAATGGGTACCTGCTGATACTGCTGTGAGAACAAAAATTGTATTATCACTAAGGAAAAGCTATACAATAAACAAAAACCTACCCTTTCGAAGCCGGGACAGGCCGTTAGTTGATTTTATTAATGAAATTCTATGATTATACCATAACTAAACAATCGAATACACCTTTGAATATAATATCTACTTTTCTATTAGAGGTTAAGTATTGCATCGCTCTTTATATCATGAAATGGTTCTTCTGGTGGAAGAATTATCACCGGGACCGAGATTTGTGATACGGTAGTTGTGGTGTTAGAAAGTTAAAATTCTTATCATATTGCTCCAATCTATAAAATAGATGTAAAATTAGATGAAGAAGACAAACACAAAACTTGATGACATTTTTCTCAATATAGAATGTCAGAAGCAGTACTATATTCTTTGTAGAGGCTAGCACATGTAATACCTACTTAAAAAATA
Source organism: Agrotis exclamationis (assembly GCA_950005045.1). Taxonomy (NCBI): domain Eukaryota; kingdom Metazoa; phylum Arthropoda; class Insecta; order Lepidoptera; family Noctuidae; genus Agrotis; species Agrotis exclamationis. The sequence continues at coordinate 2,543,804 of OX465433.1, read as the reverse complement.
CAATTTTAAATCCTAACTACAAGTAAATGTGTGTTTAATGTAGTAGAATCAAATTTCTAGCCTCTCAACTAAATCACTTTTTTTCCTCTTGTAAATGCTCCGCGGCGCCTTAGTTCTGGTTTTAGTATATGGGTCAGGCCGTAGATTTTTCCACAAGTAGCGCAAAGGTGACGCAAAATCTTCTATAAGTCGGTCGCGCAAAGTGACGTAAAATAGTAACGCAAAATAGTTAAGGTGTGCGCACACCTGATGTGTATGTGTAGCCTACACAGTGTAGGTAAGTAATTTCATTGCAAAAAATATTTTAAACATTTATGAAGTTTAGGATACTAACTAGGTAATAAGCCATAGGAATTGCGTCATAATTTGGTAGATACTAATAAAAACCGGTTTTTCGTATGTAAGTAATTTAATACTCTTATCTCTATTAATCTTTCTATAAGAGTAATAATAACTCCTAATGATAATCGAAGAAAACAAAATAAAGTATTCATCAAGAAACTCTTAAACAGGACAGACGAATAGGTATCTAAACTTTGGTTTATTAAACAACATGTATACACTGATGACTTATAACTAATACTGCTTATTAGTCTCAAATATCACTCTTATCTTAATATTACTGTTGTCTAAATAACTCTTCCACTTATTAACCCAACACAAAATATAGTATTCATCAAGAAACTTAAGAGAAATATCTAAACTTCTGTTTATTGAACATGTATACACTGATGACTTATAACTAATACTGCTTACTAGTCTCAAATATCACTCTTATCTTAATATTACTGTTGTCTAAATAACTCTTCCACTTATTAACCCAACACAAAATATAGTATTCATCAAGAAACTTAAGAGAAATATCTAAACTTTGGTTTATTGAACATGTATACACTGATGACTTATAACTAATACTGCTTACTAGTCTCAAATATCACTCTTATCTTAATATTACTGTTGTCTAAATAACTCTTCCACTTATTAACCCAACACAAAATATAGTATTCATCAAGAAACTTAAGAGAAATATCTAAACTTTGGTTTATTGAACATGTATACACTGATGACTTATAACTAATATTGCTTACTAGTCTCAAATATCACTCTTATCTTAATATTACTGTTGTCTAAATAACTCTTTCACTTATTAACCCAACACAAAATACAGTATTCATCAAGAAACTTAAGAGAAATATCTAAATTTTGGTTTATTGAACACATAATTATGCACTCTAAACTTATAACTAATAGTGCTTACTAGAATCACAAATAAGTATCACTCTCTTATCTAAACGACTATTTTTCTTATTAAAGAAACACAAAATATAGTAGGTACTCATCAAGAAACGTTAAAACGGGATAGAGAAATATCAAAACTTTGGTTTACAACGAAACATGAAAATGTTTAAAAAGTAGGTAGGTATATATTTTGTAGAATTATTTTTATTGTATGTTGTATTGACTTATATCCATGTCAAACATTATTTGACCCCGTCGGGAAATATTTGGTTGGGGTAACACTTTAATCACGTCATCTAACTGCATTTCACATACATCCTCAACATTTGGATACGTGAAGATTAATCCTTTACTGCCTTTAGAATTTTTCACTTTCCTAACAAATTTAACAGTAGGGATATTATCTTTTATCCATAAAACACGTCCTATAAAGTGTTTTAAACTTTTTTTTGCGGCAAATTTAGCCACAATCCAGTCATCTTTTTTTAAAAAATCGTCGTCGCCTGTTAAGTACTCAATGTCACTGTACCCAAATGGTATGGTTGGCTTAAGGTTTTCCTTTCCTTCTTGTTCATCTAAAGATGTTGTTATGTAATCTTTATATGTTTCATATTCAGAATTATCTGTATCGGCTAGACTCAAAATATCAGAATCCTCAGAGCTTGATTCAATGTACGAGTATGCTCTTATTTTCTTCTTTTTAGCAGCTTTCTTGTTTACTTTTGACTTTTCTGTACTTTTTATATTCATTTTACCTTTTTTCCCACAGCTTTTTCCCGCAGTATTCTCAGAAGTTAAATTTTTCCGTTTTCTTTTACTGTCTGCTTCGTTTGACGTATTTGCGTGTTCGTTAAATATAACGGTCTCTCTTAGAGCATTATTTTGATTTTTCTTTTTCTTTTCTTTTGGAACTATTTTCATCTTTAGAGCCAATTGCGTATTATTAATAACTTCAGAACCTTTGATTTTTTTCTTAATGTCAATTTTCTTCAATTCTTCTGAAGCTTGTTTGGAGGATACCTTCACATTAGAAGTTATTATCAGTTTCGAGCTCCTCGCTGAAAATATTGATTCATTTGTAGATAGATTAGAAGGTGCTAGTTCTTTAGTACTTTGATCTGATAAACTCATGTAAATGTTGGCAACTTTGATACATAACATATTGAGACTATCTGGGTTATAAATCTTAAGAGTAGCTTCAGTATCATTTTTAACGTATTTTTCCTTTTCAGCTATATCTTTTACATCACATTCGAGTGCATTTAACATTCCTGAATCATTTAGTATATTAACGTTAATATTTCTTTCGTCTATGTCCAAATTGTCCAATAAGTAACAGTCCTGTGTCCAGTTAAACAGTTCTTCTTCAGCGCACATTTCATTTACGTTTATTTCAAAGCTGTCGTTTCTTTCCCCTGTGACCTGTTTTAGTTCTCCAGTAGTTTCATCGAGCTCCAATCTTGTACTTCCATTTTCGTCTAGTGTAGACTCCTTTTCAAATTCGAAACTGTGTATTTCCGGATCAAAACACTCACATTTTCCCTTGAGATTTTGGCAAAAACAAGAGAGGATGCGATGTTTAAGTATGAATTTGGCATGACTTACAATTTGGTGAATTTTTAATGTGTTACGAATTGGTGTCAGTTTGCTTGCAATACTTGTGTCTAGTGTTTGGATGCTTTCGGATCGTATGAAAAATAATTTGACAGATGTTTCCGTCTCCTGCAAAACATCGAACGCTGTTTGTGCATCAGGAATATCAGTCCCATGCGAAACTTTGAAGTCTAGTGTCCTTTTGATGGTACCTCCGACGCCGTCTGCGGCACCTTTTCCATGAGATGCCTCAAAGTAAGACCAAGTAAAATGATTAAATCCAAGTTCGTAAGTATTGCGAGACATTAAAAAAAAATTTTTTTTTTGGCGGTACTGACTCGTGGGACCATCAGAGAAAAAATGAACTGTTTGTATATTTGGATATTTATGTCTGATATATTTTAATATGGGATCTAAGTGCGCCCAAATTGCTTCCGGGTTGTGAGAATTTTCAGGAGAAATTGAACAAACCGATAATGGTTTTTCATTTTTAATGTATAACATGCCCGTGTGAAGGGTGATTTGCTTTTTAGAAGCACCGAAATGCATAGCCTGGACTTCCTCATGATATTTACAGAGCCAGTTTTCTGAAAAATCTACATGTAATGCACATTCACTGTAGTCTAAACTGTCTATACAAAGCTTATACTGTTGGTATTGATGGCGCATATTGTAAATATGTACCTTATATTTTTTTATTTCGTTGTTAAACAAATCCACCACACTTTTAATTGTTCCCTTGTTTTCAGTTTTTACCATTCTTTTAGTCTTTTTTCTCTCTCCTTTTTCATCATATTCGTGTTCTTTGACGTTCCATGCAAACCACTTTATTTCAACATTTTCGTCTGCGTTTACTTTTACAGCATTATCTTGACAAAAATCGCATTCACCGTACATGCATTGTCTAAAAAAAGGGTCGCAAACGAAATTGGCTAGAATTGTGTTAACATCATTCGACTCAAAGATGCCCGCCGATTTCAAAGCATTTACAAGAAACTGCATGTTGCAATGCTTCAAACAAGCACACGTTTCTAAATTTTTCAAATCTGGAGATATGACGTAAAAGGGACGATATTTTTTAAAGGTACTGTAACTTATTGAACCAACCTCAGAAACGTACTTTTTATGCAAAGTTTCTAATTTGTCTAGTAGATATCGTACCTGCATTTTACATTTTTTGAATGTCCGGCACTCCTTTTTACCTGCACTTGCACGGCTCACGTCATCTCTTTCGTAAAATCTCCTTATTCTCTCTATCAGATCATGCGTCTTGGTCTTTGTTTCTGTATGTCTTTTTAAACTATTTTTAAGTCCAAGTCTTTTTGTAAGGCAAGATTTCAATTTATATTTTTTTACAATCGGATTATCCACAACATCTTTAAACGTATTTTTATCTTGGTTTCGACAGGTTTTAAATTTTGATTTAATAGAGTCAGTGAGAACATTATATTCTAACATCTTTCTTTTGACAGTTTCTTTTTCCGGGGTTGCAACATTAGCTAGGTGCTCATTAACAAAGCTTTCTGATCTCTTATACGGAGTGTTTTCTGGGTCTTGTCTGATGGCTTGGTTTTCAGTTTCAGCGTCCTTCTCCTGAAGTTTCTTCGCTAATTCCCGGTACTCATTCTTTAATTTACGCATTTCTCTTTGAAGAGAATTATAACCTCTCATCAATTTTTGAATGTTTTCACGAAGTTGATTATTTTCACGTCGTATTTTTTTCTCAATATTTCTCTGAATATTTTTAATTGAAGTACTATTCAAATACATACTGCTTCCACTTTCTGTCTTATTTTCGTTAGGTGTGTCTGGTACTTGTGCAGCTAAATTGTTTTGTAGTTCCTCATTTTTTTCATTTGAACGATCTTCGTCCTCCTGATGCTGCGTATTGGCAGATTGTTCACTGATTGTGGATAGGAACGTGTGGATAGTTTGCCTATTACTGGTTTTTGTCTGTCGCAATTTTAACCTGTGCTCTTCTTTTTGTGCATCATTCATAGTATTTTTTTTATTTTGGTAAGCTTTGATTGCTCTTGCTTTATTTTTCTTTTTCATATCTGAATATTTTTCGGGATTCGTTCTTTTTAACTTTTCCCTGTATCTCTTTGATTTCTCTGCCTGAGTCAGAGGCATCTGAAATAGAATATTGAAATTATAGCTAACAGTAACGTCATAATATACGAGTATATAGGGTGACCGATACCTAAACACATGATTGTGCTCATGATAACAAACCACTTTTACTATGGCCCCATACATTCATGTTCGCATAACTCGTCAAAATGTAGGGATGCGGATTTTTTTTTCGCGATTTCAGGTTTGGTCCCATAGTAAAAGTGGTTAAGCCAAGCCAGCAAGCAAGCCAGCCAAGTGGTCTGAGTGGCTTGAATTATGACTAGCAACCTACAAGAACCTCGCAGTTACTCAAAAAAATATATGAAATGAATAATTAAAAACAAAATGAAAAATCATCATAATCAATATCAAGTAATCTCTAATGTGCATGCACCATTATTCGATAGCGTAAAAAAGTGGCGCAAATTCTACGCCACTCTGGTATCGCAAAGTGACATAATGTAGTTTCTGCGTAACCATGGCGCAAATAAAATCTATAATAACTCGATAATAAGCTATTTTCTCAGGTTAATTTAGCATTTAAAACATCACACACAGCCTATTAAATCATGCGCAATAACAATAATATATATAAATTGTAATCTTACCTTGAAATCTAAAAAAATTCACTCCTCGAAAAATGTGACACTTTTTACTTGGAACGAAGTTGACATCGGACTGAAGAAAATATGGCCGCCAACGCTGTTTTGACCATAGAGAAAGTTACTTTAGTGTTGCCACTACTCAGATACAAATTCTACTAATGTCTTAACACCACAAAATGGGCAGATAATAGGTGCGCAATAGAAGTAGCGCAAAGAATTGCCTTTCTTTAGTTTTTTTAAAATGTGTGAAAATTAATGTACTTTCTTAGGAAACACCACCCCATATTAAAAACACGGCTAGCTAACTATTATTTTATAACGTTAAATCAAGCAGATTACCAAAAAGTATTAAATTTTTTATTTTGCTGATGGCGTAAGTGCACCCCTACCAAAGCGGATTCACGTTTTTAATGAAAATTTCGTCACTTTTTGTAGAAAAATGTCATATAATTTTCTAAGTTTATAAACATAATCAAAAATGTTTAGTGGCCGCGACTCACCACTTCGTATGAAATACGATGCTGTGATTGACAAACGATAAGTCTTATCCTTTTTTTTTTTTAATGTAGCGGAGAGTTAAGTTACTTCTAATGTGGCAAAATCTACGGCCTGACCCATATGCACTTGCATTGATGAATAATTTCCCATATTTGTTTTTTAGAATAAACTCAATTTTTATAACAAAATACGTGTTTGTTTTTTGTACAAGCTATACAGTAATCTGATATATGAGACAACGATCGCAGCGACATCTACGATTAGCTTTGAGTTGCCATCCCCATTTGATATTCATATTTCGCGCGTAAGTTGAGGCAAATGCTTGACGCCATTTTGATAACGTCAGAATCAGTTTGCTGTGCTAATCGATTATCATTGACAGTCAGCTGTTAACAAGATGCAATGACGCAATATCATGGAGGCTACCGTTTTTTTTTTGGAATGTTTTTGGCATGGCTTCGAGGCCTTGGCTACCGTTTAGTTTAGTAACAGCACAAATGGGGAAGGCCGGTCAAAGCTAATTGTAGATGGCGCCACCATAGGTAAGTCCTAATCCGACCAATGGGGTAGTACTATTTTGAAGTGAAAAAAATTAAAACTTCGAAAAATGAATTTTAAAATAAACACATTTTATGTACTGAAACTAACATTTTCCGACTTCTTCTTGCCTAAAGTATCGCATTTATATAAGTATTTAAATTTTTTTTTTCTTAGACAGTAAAATACCCTATTTTTCCCATGTTCCCACGTTTTTATACACTCACTTTTCTTGTTTGTAGGTATTGAAAGAAAAGACACCGATACTTCTACAATTACTTTTTATTCACTTTCACTAGACGATACACTTTACTTGAACTGCACAGCTCGACGGTTAGAAAGACTGGCACGCCAACTGTGTTCCGCCTACTTAATAACTCGGTGACAATATAACAAAAGTGGGGGAAAGCGTGCCATTTTTAGCCAATAAGATGGACGAATTCAATAATCACTTCTAACTATTTATTATATCAATATTATAATTGAAACAGTATTTAATTTGAAAATATTACATCAAAACAGTGTTTAAACAATTTATTCTATTTTATTGGACTAAATAACCGATTGTTATTAGTCAAATTAAGCACTATTAACTTTTTAAATACCCGTACATACTCAAATTCGTATGGCTATGTCGTTATTTATTCTATAATTGCTTACAGTATGTTTGTTTGTCGTTCCGGTTGGACTTTTGCAACTCAATTTTGAGGCACTTCCCGATAAGCTAGCAGGCTGATTTTGCACACGCTCTGAGTTCTGATGACAATACATGACTAGCTAAAAAACGTCATAACAAATCCAATATGGCGGCCTCCCCAAGATGGCGGACTGGCTGTTTGAAATCCACCCCCATGATATGGGTATCAAATGAAAGGGTTTGCTGTCAGGAATACGAAAAAAATAGTCACGTGACTTAAATCCAATATGGCGGACGTCCAAGATTGCGGATAGGCTTTGAGGCACTTCCCGATAAGCTAGCAGGCTGAAATTTTCAGGATAGCTTCAAACCCGATGAACAAAGATAAAAACAATGAAATAATTAATAGATTTAAAAAAATCTAAAAACCCACGTTTTTAACTGTCCTAAAAATAAGAAAATAACCCTACGGGGCTGAGAAAGGGGCCACTTTAAACGTGGGGGCGTATCTTTGCAAGTAACACCCACGATCTGTACGTCATGTAAATATATCCCATAAATAATCCCTTAAATAATATACGCCCCCACGTTTTGAGAGGTCCCTTTCTCAGCCCCGTAGGGTTATTTTCTTATTTATAGGACATTTAAAAACGTGGGTTTTTAGATTTTTTTAAAAATCTATTCTACTCTGGTACGTTCGAAACAAAAACCTAGTAGGTAAGGTTTTATTATTGTACGTCGAATTTTTTTTCGTATTATTATTAGCAAAAGGTAAATAAATATGTTCTGTGACAAAATAGTATATTTCATTACAAGTGCGGAAAGGCTGTCATTGCAAAGAGTTTCGACAAATGTCTACCCGAGCCGAAGGCGAGGCTGTCGGAACAAGTTGCAATGACGGTTCCGCACGTGTACTGAACGACTATTTTTAATACAGTTGCGAAAAAATGAAGCAATTTAATAATAAATAAAATAAAAACATAATAAACTAAACTCGCAAAGAAAATTTCTGGAAAATGACGCCAACCGTAGAATAAAAGCAGAGTTTTTTTTTCTTCACCCATTTTGGTAGGCAAAGGGAACGCCCATTGATATGAAATGAAATAAATAGAGCAGTGGTGGCCCAGTGGTATCGGCCTCGACTTACGAGTTGTTGGTCGTGGGTTCGAACCCAGTCAGGCGCATTACTTTGTGTAATTTATTTCAACACCACTGCTCTCAAAACGGTGAAGGAAAACATCGTGAGGAAACCGGCATGTCCTAGAACCAAAAATTCGAAGACATGTGACATCTACCAATCCGCACTGGGCCCGCGTGGTAGATTACGGTCTGCTGCCTCTCACAGAGAGGAGGCCTGTGTCCCAGCAGTGGGAACATTTAAAGGCTGATGATGATGATGATGATGAAATGAAAGTGAGATTCAATGAAATGAAACCTAACCTAACTCGTTCAATTAAATCATTAAATCTGACATTGAAAAAAATTAGTAGCTTCTTTTTAGAAATATACGTGTAAATGAAGCAAACCTTCATCGAATCTTTTTTTTTTATTGCTCTATGAAGAGTTACATTGACGAACACGTCAATGTCATTTGAAAAAGTCTGTCTCATAAAATATTATTAGTAATTTTTACATAGTACATATTGTGAAACAAATAGCTTTTAAATGTTGTTTCTCTAATAAAGTAGAGCAACACCAATAAATTCAGCTATTTTATTTCCGTCCGTCATAAAGAATTAACATTATAAAACTAATTTTTTTTCAGCTATATTGCTAAAACATCAATATGGAAAAACTAAGATTCCAATTTGAAGTAAAGGCAGACCCAAAAACCAATGTTATATGCATAACAACATTGACTGATACAAACCAAAAAACCTATTTAATACCAGAAAGATGGCAATCAATAAAGTCACATGACGAAATTACAAAAACTGAAACTTTTCAAAAGGTAAAAAATACGCTGAAAAGAAGACATGAAAAGAGACAAAGGAGTTGGCTAAGTAGAAGTACGTACGTGAATCCGGCCGACTATAGACATGAGACCTAGCACTGTATAACGCTGAACAGCTCAATAATAATATTTCACATCAAAAATGTTTCAACGACTTTTTATATCTTCACAATCCTGGTAAAAAAAACGTGAACACCTATCATTAAAAGTACTATTCAAATTGCAAATAGTGAGATTGCTATAAACTTTTACGTAGGCGTTTAGTTTTATGTATCTATAATGGTATTTATTTTTGATTAGTGACCCACCCAGATTAATTAAATATCTTTAAAGTACTTACCAAATAATGTGATACGGGCTTAAACTTAAAATAAAGACAGTTTTCAGAGACACTATAAGTAGGTAAGTAGTTGAAATGATAAATAAACGATATGTTTTAGTTTATTTACATTGTTTAATACAGTATACTTACTAAAACCTGTTTGGAAGAACTAATCTATCTACTAGTGATAACCCCATCATATTATAATCTGTTTGTTATATCGGTAAAGACAGGCTGACAACTAAACGCGCCAGGGGACTTCATATTGCAAAACATGGCGTGATAAATCCTTTCTGAACTAGTTATTGAACACTCTAATTATATAAGGATATATTTAACAATTTCGAAATGAAACAAAAAAAAATAGTAGGTACTATATTTATTCGATAATCTGTGATTCTTATTAAAAATCATATTATAGTCTTAAAGGTTACGAAGCGACGGACTGTGTTTAAATGTCATTTTATTCACGTGATGGAAATCTGGGTGTGATATAAAATTCTTCAACTTGGAATTGTTTCTGTCTACTGCATGGCGTTGTAAACTTCTCACAGAACGGCCACAAGTTTTGCATACCGTTGCATGACCGAATTTTGACATACGAACTTCACAAGTTGCTCCTGAATTCAGCAGTTCATGACAAGGATGACAAGATAAATGTTGGCATTCCTTGGAACCTAGAAAAAACGTAATTACTTTAGTACCTACATGAATTAACTTTTACTGTTTACGTACACATCTGAATATTACGATATTTTATGCAACCAATCTATTGGTCACGCCGCAAACGCGACGGCGGCATCCTCACCTTCCGCCTGACGCCATGATCTCATCCAACATGGATGTTTCGGGCCATTCCTGTGTCGGATTGGGCGGAAAGAAACGCGTTGGTGCCAAAACTGTAAAAAATCGCCCGGAGGACACGGTGCAGCATATGGTGGAGATCTGTTACGTTTGTGCAGAGTTGTAGATGTCTTGCCTCAATTGTTAACCATCATGAGAGGATAGCGAGTAACACACCAGGCAATGAAGAGATTAAATGCCGCCGCAGTCTTCGCGTGGATATACCAGTTTATGCATTGCATGATTCACTGATACAACTCAAGTCCGTGTCGAGAAGCGAGAGGTCGATAGGAATGCAAGCAGGAAGTCCAATAAACAAGCAGGGGTCAAGGACAAGCAAAAGAAAGAATCACAACGAACAATTAAAAGGCAGAGCGCAGAGCGTTCAAACGACGTCTGACGTTTGTTTTTTCTTATAGATGGGATTGGACTCAAAGTGTCACAGAAGCAATAAAAGAATCGATTGGTTAAATAGTGGTTTTGAGTCGATCATACTACAGTTAATATTATTCTGCACAAAATATGAACTATGATTAAACGAAGAAGCTCATTCTGAAACCTTTAACGAAAATAATAAAGTTGAGTTTAGTGAACGAATCACTTTAAAAACAATCCGATTTTCCGAATCAAAACTTATGAAAACACAATAACAAGCAACGAAACGACACTGAATTGAAGTCTATCGATTCCCGCCAAACACTTTCAGTGTCAACGCCAAATTCTTAATTTCAGAAAAGAAATCGTTTTATAATTACCCCATTAGTAAAAATCGATTATCGTATTGTTTCAGTTTGACAATCTGGAAAAGCGTTATGACCCTTCCCTAGTTTACATTATTTCATCGTGACCTTGTCATGTCAATAAAAAATGCACGAAAAGCAATTCAGATACTTTTTATGTTTAACAGTTTATATAAGTCTTAGGAAATTATTAAACACTAAACAATTCATTTATGAATTTTCAAGTAGGTACTACGAGTTAAAGTGAAATTCTTATAGACGTCTGGGGCAGTCCTTTAGCCAACTCCTTTGGATCTCATTAACTCCAAAAATAAGAAATGTGTATATTGATGAAGATGGGAACATACAATATAAGGGTTATTTCCTAGAAGAGATTGTTCCAGAGGCCGACAACGTGACTCCCTCTGGTGGTATTACGGAAGAAACTTTGACAAGACTGTTAGTAAATATTACAGAAAATAAAAATGAAAATACATAAAGAAATAAGATTATATACGTTTTTGTTTGAATCACAAAAACTCTTTAATAAAAACTTCATGGTTGGTTTTTCTTTTTAATACACATTATTTTGACAGTTGGGTAAGAAAACGCACTAGTGCGGGAAAGGTAAAAAAAACACTAGTGTGTAATAGCCCACTTCCCGAACGCTATACGTCCCTGCAATATGCCACTTTTTGAGCAACTGTATTAAAAAATTACTTTAATATAATAATAATAATATAATATTCCACAACTATCACACAACGCCATCTAGTCCCAAGCTAAGCAGAGCTTGTGTTATGGGTACTAGACAACTGATAAACATACTTATATATTTCTAAATACATACATATCTATACATATAAAAGAAAGTCGTGTTAGTTACACTATTTATAACTCAAAAACGGCTGAACCAATTTCGCTGAAAATTGGTGGGGAAACTTTTTACCTTTTTTTTTGTTTATCCCGTTTCCGTGGGACGTGACATAAAACGTGGTATAATAAAACGCAATTGACATAAAATTTATCAATCAAAACATCAATTGGCCGGTTGATGTTGTACTGAGTTTCTAAACTTATTGTGCCGATCATAGAGTACATTTGGTGCCGACATGCCGCCACCAAGACGATCTTTTATCCTGTTTCCGTGAGACGTGACATAAAACGTAGTAACATGATCACGAAGAAGGTGTTGGTGCCGAAATTGAATAAGGGATATGAACAAAAAGTACTAGGAAAACATCTTCTGAATATATAAAACTCAAAGGTGACTGATATAGTGATCTATCAACGCACAGCCCAAACCACTGGACGGATCGGGCTGAAATTTGGCATACAGGTAGATATTATGACGTAGACATCCGCTAAGAAAGGATTTTGATCAATTCTACCCCCAAGGGGCTAAAATAGGGGATGAAAGTTTGTATGAAACTTTGTCAATTTTAAACCGATCGGGCTGAGACTTTGCATGCACAAAGCTACTATGACGTACGCATCCTTTAAGAAAAGATGTTGATAAATTCCACCCCTAAGGGGATAAAATAGGGGATGAATATTTGTATAAATCTTCTTAGATTTTGGACGGATCCGGCTGAAATTTGGCATACAAGTAGATGTTATGACCTAGGCATTCGTTAAGAAAGGATTTTGATCAATTTTACCCCCAAGGGGCTAACCACTAGACCAACAGGCCTGTCAGGCCTTGTCAGGACTTTAAAAATATTAGTTAACGTATTTTAAAAAAACAACTGCAAGCCTACCATGAACCCACCCGCGGTGGTGGACGCCCACGGCGACGGACTTTGGTCGCAAGACGATCTCCGGCCACCGCCCGTAGACGCGGGCATGCGGGCGGCGGCGAGTAAAGGGCAACTCGCTGCCCGACCATGAACCATGCCCGGGTCGACGGCGCGTTGTGTTCCACGCGCGCCTCAAAGAGCGTCAGCGTGATGACGGGGCCCCCCTCTAGAGGGCCAAAGCCTACCGGGGTCGCGGGACTTATGTCATTACCGTGACCCCGGAACATAAAGGGCTATTGAAGGACACCGTGGATTTTAGTCAGTACAAGTCTGACAGTCCCTCCCGCCCTGCCCGGGGTGGCAGGACTCATTTGATGATTTTACCACGCAAAAAAAAAGCCTGCCATGAACTAATTAAAAATGATTAAAAAGCAAGACATTTCAGTTTGAGTTCATAAACTGCAACGCTGAAAGTCGTACCCTGACGTCCAATATTCTCAGCGATATTTCGATTGTTATAAGTGAATGAAAGATCGCAATTTGTAGCTGAAACGTTTTAAGTGAGAAAGAGACAACGCTAGTTAAATCAAATTGACCATGCCATCTGACAACGATTGTGCCAAACTGAGTCGCAAGTTTTGGTCTGAGTTAGTGAGATTTTATAGTGCAAGCGGACCGCAAGTCGGTTTTTCGGCAAATCTATCTAATTTCTTACGATTTTCAAGGATAAATTGTGAGTATTAAAACTGTTTTATTGTAAGTAGCTCCGATTTTTAATTGTAGATATTGTATGACAAATGAAATAATGTACGAACGAGAAAATGAAATTTCCATCAAAATAAAATCTGTTAGACAACGGTTTTAAGGAGGTTTCAAAAAGACAACAAGTCGCTATAGCTATAGCAATAAAAGCAAAGTACAAGTTTTGTTTTTGGAAACGATTGTTGCCAAAACTATTCTAGCGATTAACATAAAAGTCCCCGTTTACGTTACGTCACAAAAACGGGAATCTTGTGCTAGAGCCTCTGTATTATAGGCAAATGTGTACGTTAAAATGGTTGATTTTTCATACAAATCCTTCTCAGTCTGTTTTCATAAAAACAACTGATTGTTACAACTAAATACGAAATCAATCGGTACAGGTTTGAGTAGCTAGGTGTTGCTAGTGTGAACAAACAAGCGCCCTTTAACGACCTTTTAATAATGTGGGAGCAGTCAAAAACTTATCCAGTCCTAAACAAATAACGTTTCTCGAAGAATTAACAACCACTGGATGTCCCATTTTAAGCAGTTAGGTTCGAGAAAATTAATCAAAAACTACCTTATTTATCGACTTATTAAACGTTTCTTTTCTATAAAATTCTGATGCTCGTCGAAAGGCACTTATTGCTGCATATATTTTGTATTACACAAATTCTATCGAATCGTCTGCTTTTGATGCTGGACGGCACAATTTGTTTTGAAAAAGTTGCCGGGTCACAAATGATAATTATCTATTTATTTTGTAACTTGGTTATAAAAAAAAAAAACTTTTACACGTCATAATTATTATTTTTAAAGCTAGATGGGGCCGGTGTTTTGTACCTGACTACTCTGTGAAAAACAGCAGAAACAAACTCAGAGCCTCTTTTAAAGTCCAGACATTGTTTTGCTCAGGTCATACGAGAACCATGCGGGTGTCTGAGATGGTCTTTTGAGGAATGATCCACACAGATTTGAGTGGACCTGTCCAGTCAGAGCAAGCATTTGTCAGTTATCGTAGCGTTATAGTAGCTCGACTCATAATTCAAGGAGCTCAACGAAACGACAAACAATACCAAAGAAACGACATAATTTCTGATAGTATCGGCGAGCATCACATTTTTAGGGTTCCGTAGCCAAATGGCAAAAACGGAACCCTTATAGATTCGTTATGTCTGTCTGTCTGTCTGTCTGTCCGTCCGTATGTCACAGCCACTTTTTGTCGAAAGTATTAGAGCTATCCTGTTGAAACTTGGTAGGTAGATGTATTATGTGAACCGCATTAGGATTTTCATACAAAAATAAAAACAAAACAAATTTTGGGGGTGCCCCCCATACTTAGAATTGAAACTTAAATTTTTTTTTTTTCACCAAACCCATACGTGTGGGGTATCTATGGATAGGTCTTTAAAAATTATATTGAGGTTACTAATATCATTTTTTTCTAAACTGAACAGTTTGCACGAGAGACACTTCCAAAGTGGTAAAATGTGTAACTTGCCTGTAACTTCTAAAATAAGAGAATGATCTAAAATAAGAGAATGATAATACTAAAAAAATATATAATGTAGACCTCAACAAAAACTTCCAACGAAAATTGGTTTGGATGAGATACAGTTAGCAGTTTTTGAGATATAGTACATTTTCAAAAACCGCAAATATAACTTTGCTATTCATGCAAACACTGTGAAAAACAAAGTTATTTTTATTGTTTGTGTATATTACTTACTAATCTCAATATAATTTTATTACATCCCTAATCTATGCTTGCTACTACGGAACCCTTCATGGGCGAGTCCAACTCGCACTTGGCCGGTTTTTTTCTGACAGTTTCTTCTAGCAGTCACGCGAAAATGAGTCCTCCCGCTATCGATAGAGAAAAAGGAACTGTCAACCTCGTACAGACTAAAAACCACCCTTTTCCACCCTGGCGAAAATATTTTGTTCCGGATCTCGATTTCGATTTTCGATTCCGATTTCGTTCACACACGCGACACAGTGCAGCTTTCAATCGCATCCATACATTCATGCTTTTAAGTCCTCGATTTCATAATAATTATGTCGTTTCTGCTTTTAGTCCTGGCACATCGGACATCTATAACGCTTTGTACGCCTAACTAACTAATCGTGTTCCAACTCAAGTCCCCAGTAAGCCTTCTCTGTTTACCTTATTTCAACACTGTAAAATTTCTCAACTAATAAGTAGTTTTCGTTTGTTTTGTACTAGCTAGCAAGATGGGAGAGATTAACTGATATTAATGCTTTGATTGTTGATGTGGTCGATGTACCTATATCTACTGACATGGATATTTTGGCACGAGACCTTTATCGAAAATCATGTTGGCATGTCGTTTCTTTATTCTATCTACCAGGTACCTATGTACCTGGTACATGTTTAACTACTAGCTTGAACGGGTGGTTTTTCCTATGTTGTGTTCGTTAATTGTCCCAGAGGATTACGCTACTGGTATAAAAAGTATCCCGGTGTGTTAATCCTGACTATAACCTACCTTTGTGAAACATAAAATCCGTTCAGTGGTTCTGATGTGATTGAATAGCCAAACCAAACATCCATACTATCGCATTTATATTATTAGTAAGGGTGACCTAGTCTCGAGCATGCGGGCGGCGAGTAAAGGGCAACTCGCAGTCCGACCATGGACCATGCCCGGGTCGACGGCGCGTTGTGTTCCACGAGCGCCTCAAGGAGTGTCAGCATGATGACGGGGCCCCCCTCTAGAGGGCCAAAGCCTGCCGGGGTCGAGGGACTCATCTCATTACCGTGACCCCGGAACGCAAAGGGCTATTGAAGGACACCGTGGATTTTAGTCAGTACGAGTCTGACAGACTCATTTGATAATTTTACCACGCTAAAAAAAAAAGTATCAAAATGAAGAGCCAGTATAGTCTAGCGTCAAATTAGAATAAAAACTAGTGTCAGGCTAGTCTCGACTTCTCTCGATGGACGTCTTACTACTTGACTTGTGTCAAAGTAGTGCCAGACTTGTGTCAAATTAGTGTCACAATTGTGTCAAACTAGTGTCAGACTTGTGTCTAACTAGTGTCAAGTAGTTTATTACATGCTCGTTAAATAAAAAAATAAAACAGTTTATCACGCTCTTTCTGACGGAGACTATAAAACACCACGACGATGTTATAATTACTTTCATATGCAGACACATTAATTACATATTCCCAGGTACCGTTTAAGGAAATAGGCGATTAAGCATTACATCAATGGGATTAAGCTTTTATTACAGCAAACTGAATAGGAGAGGCCTTACATAGAGCTGAGAAAAAAATAAACGAAGGTACTTCAAAGGAGACATTACAAGATATTCATTGAAACGTGTATGTTATGCCGAACTTTGGACATCAGACTCGTTAGATAGTCTAAGTGTTTGATCATAAGATAATCTAGCTAGATAGTTAACAATGATATGGTTGACGGTGAAGCTCGCTTGTTTGGAAGCAACCTGCTCACTCTTGACTTGAGGACTCATTTGAAAGAAAGAAAGAAAAGAAAAGAAGAAAGAAAAGAAAAGAAGAAAGAAAATTGTGTTTATTGGCACTTAAAACTAAACAATACAAATAAAGTTATAAAGAAAGTAATTCAGTAAGAATAAAAGAAAAAACAACTTAACAATTAAATGCCAAAGGGCCTCAGCTCAGCATATGCCAGATGGCAACACAAAGTTTGCCACCTGACGCTGATTTTCAGCTGCAGCCCACGAGTGCCATACGCTCGAAATCAAATACGTTAAGAACTAGGTACTGAGTCAGTGTGTATTTAATTAAGATGTACTAATATTATAAAAAATATATATATGTGTGTGTGTAGTGAAAACAAATACGAAATGAACTAAATAAATAAAGATTGAGTGCAACAAAAACAATTCAAGGTAATGAAACCAAACTAAATAAATAAACAAATGAGACAGACGCATATGCACTACTTGTAGCCCCATTAAAACCTTACATTAATATACTCATAAGAAATAAAAAATAAATACATTACGGATTTCTCAAATAGCTGACATGTCGGCTCGAATGTCTTCAAATTCTTTTTGGTGAGTTAGTAAAAATTGCTTCAATACTGTATTTAATGGGAGGAGGGATATTGTTCCAATAACACTTACTAGCTGCATACCGAAAACTGCCTCTAAAAGCCGCCGACTTATGCTGTGGGATGGAAAGCTGTTGCGAACATTTTCTGCCCTGACCAATTCTATGTCTACTAGTCCATGACAGCCTATCGAACAAGTAAGAAGGAGTCTGGGTTCTGATAACTCCAAAGAGTAAGCTCGCCAAGTGCAGTTTACGTCTTACTTTCATTTTTAAGACACTGTGCTCGTTGAAAAAAGGTGTGACATGTCCTCTAAAGGGAACTTTAAAACAAAAACGAGCACAGGCACTTTGAAGTCTTTGGATCAGTTTCTCAGTTTTTGAAAGTAGTCGCTGACCGTACACTGTATCCGCATAATTCAATTTAGACAAAACTAAAGACTCCACAAGCAGCACTCGCAACTCTTCACTGAGATATGGACGGGCTTTATATAAAATCTTAAGCCTATAAAAACAGTTACGGATACACTGAGTCACGTGTTTGTGGAAACGAAGTTCCGCGTCCATCACAAGACCCAAATTACGTGCTTCATAGACTCGTTCGATAGGCTGACCCATAACAGTTACACAGTAGGCACAGGGTTTAATTTTACTAAGCTGGTTTGCAGTACCAAAAAGCATATATTTGGTTTTAGTAGGATTCAATGCAAGCGTGTTTTCATTGGCCCATTGTACTATGCCCTCAAGATCCGCATTTAGATCATGTAATGCTTGTTCGTAGTCTTCTGGCTTAAACGTTATATAAATCTGAGTATCATGCGCATAAATATGGTATGTACATTTATTTATGACTTTAGCTGAATCTGCACAATATAAAATAAACAATATTGGACCAAGTATCGAGCCCTGCGGCACTCCCCTCTCCACTGAGCAACGCCAAGAAACAACCCTTGATCCATCTGCGCGTTGTATTTCTACAAATTGCGTGCGATCGCTTAGGTAGCTTTCAAACCATTTTATTGTGTCTTCTCCAAACCCATAGAAAGACATTTTTGACAACAATAATTTAACGTTAATACAATCAAAGGCACGTGAGAAATCAAGTAAAACCAATAGCGTACACATTCCCTTATCTTGAGCTGACAATATATTATCAGTCACGTCCAACAAAGCCGTAGCTGTACTTTTTTTTTTTATATGGGACAAACCCACCACACTATTCCCAAACCACTGCAACTCCTGAGAGCCAGAATCAACAGTGGCAACCACCAGAAAAGCGCCAAGACAATGAAGCCCGACGTGTCCCGGAGAATGAATTTACCTGTCTTGGATCCTGCACGAAATTAATCAGAAAAGAATAGTGGAGGAGTAGGAAAAATATGTTTCCACTTCCCTCCATGCAAGCAGGAGACAGAACAAAGCAAGGCCAATAGGCACAAAGGGACATTACAACTGGGAGAAGCCCAGTTGCCTTGCACCACGGGTAAAAATGACTACTAATATTAATGGGTCCTAAATTGTGAGCTGCTATATTTGATTCCAATAATAGGTATGGCAAAAACGCTTGAACGCACGGAAGTTTGTTCGAGTTTCCACAAGGTCCGTATAATAAATGACTCCAGATGTAGTCTGAACATTATCCAACATAATATTGCGTTCGTTCTGCCAAAGAATACACTCCCAAAGAATATGATGTGCTGATTGTTCATATTCACAGTCAGGTGACGAACATTGACAAAAAGGCGAGGGAACAAGCTTAAAGGAAAACAATTTACTTTTAAAGTTACCATGTCCCGTGAGAAATTGGGCAACACAGTGATCCACCTCCAACCACGTCCTAGCCAGCCGCTCACGAACGGATGGGAAGAACTGGTGGAGGTGCCGCCCCTTGGGAGAATTATCCCACCTATTTTGCCATTCGGATAAAAGTTCCTCCCAGACGTCGCTCTGGGGTTTAAATAATCTAGATATCTTATCACGGTCACGTTGCGGCAGGAAATCAGCGTCAGTGGTCTCCCGTGCGGAAAAATACATTGCAGCACGTCGCTGCACTTCAAGATCTACTGGAAGAACACCAGCAAGTACCGGTAAAGCTTCAGTACTGACGGTCCTATACGCTTTACTTAAGAATAACAAAGCCAAGCGCTGGCTTTGAAGCAATTTACGCCGTGCCGCCCCTATGGTGGCCCTATCGGCCCAAACAGGTGCTCCGTAGCACAAACAACCCAAGTAAGTAGCCCCATAAATAGTTTTTAAGGTTAAAAATGACAAACCCCAAGTAGACTTAGATATTCTCGTTAGGACATAAAAGTTATTTTTAGCTTTTTCACCAACTGTTTTTATATGTTCTATGAAAGTGAAATTCCTCTCTAAGACTAAACCAAGATAGCACACGGATTGCTTTCTCTTCACGGGAACATTATTGAATTTAATACTAGGCCACGATTTAAGTTCACCTTTTAAAATAAGCTGATATGTTTTTTGTGGTGCAAACGTCAGACGGTTTCGATCGCCCCATTGAGATATTAATCGTAGGCAAGTGTCAGCCAGATTCTCGAGGCCAGCACGAGTGCTTGACTGAATGAGCAGAAGGCCATCGTCCGCATAACCAGTTAAAGAACAACCGCTTGGAAGTGGAATCGCGAGGAAATCATCGAAGCCTATATTCCATAAATGAGGACCGATAACCGAACCTTGAGGACAGCCCATGGTAAGAGGTTTCGATACGGAATAATGTCCGAGTTTAAGTTTCGCGGAACCATTAGAAAAGTACGAACAAAGAAGATTAAATATATTATTATAGCAACCACGAGCTTTTATCTTAAGTAGTAGCATTGGCCACCATGCGTTATCAAAAGCCCCGGAAATATCTAGAAAGATTCCAACTACGTACTTGTGCTCGGAGGTATTAACTATTTTTCTAACAGAAAGTGCCGCGTCAACGGTTGATTTGCCGATAGTAAAACCGAATTGGTTTTTATGGAATTTGGGGCCGTCCGGTAACAATCGTGGGACGATAAGACGCTCCAGGAGCTTTCCCAAAGATGGTAATAATGTTATGGGCCGGTAAGACTTAGGGTCATCTGGTGGCTTGTCGCCGCTTTTAGGTATTATTCGTATAAAGCCATGTCTCCATATACGAGGAAAAACACCTTCAGCAATACACCGATTGTAAACAGTTAATATCGCGTCACACACACGCGATTGATGACGACATTGATGAAGTAGCTGATATCAAATTTTTAGGACTACAAATAGACTGCAGTTTAAACTGGAAAGCGCATATCGACATGTTGTGTAAAAAATTGAGTTCGACTGCATTTGCTTTACATAGATTATCCTCCATAGTAGATACAAAAACACTTCTAGCGGCTTATTACGGTATAGCTGAATCTCACTTACGCTACGGTGTCATTTTCTGGGCGAACTCAACCGATAAAGAGATAGCATTTAAGGCTCAAAAAAGATGTCTCCGGTCAATGTTTAAACTAAAAACCACCGACAGTTGCAAGCCATATTTTAAGCAGTACCACATATTGACACTTCCCTGTATCTATATTCTTGAAGTAGCTATGTTTGTGAAGAACAATCCAAATCGTTTTGAACGTTTGGCCGATGTTTACCCAAGAAACAGACGTGATAATTCAAAATTAAATAATGTACCATGTCAAACCACTATGATGCGCAAAAGTATTTATTGCATGGCCCCAGTTGTTTATAATAAATTGCCAAGTGCTTGGAAAGACTTAAAAACGGTGCAATTTAAAGATAGACTTCGTAAACTATTAGTAGATAAATCATACTACAGTGTTGCTGAGTTTTTAACGGACAATTTATATCAAACTACCTCGAATTTTTAATTAATTATTATTGGTTTTACTTAAGGAATATGGTGTATTGTCTATGACCTGGAATTGTTTATTTATCTTCAGACCACGATTAATTTTTTATTTTTATTATTGTATATACTGACTGTTTAAATTATTGACAATTTTATTCAAAGTATGTATAATGTAATAATTAAGTTGATATTTTTAATGAACATTTGAATTTTATTAATTTTAGTTAATGAGAATTACTTTTATTTAATTAATTTATTATTTAATGTATAAGAATGTAAATTTTAATAATTTTAGATAATGATAATGTTTGCATGCCGAATGGTGAAATATGGCAGAACTCTGATGAAATCCTACTACTACCTACTTATGTATAACCCATATTTGCAAATAAATACTATTCTATTCTATTCTATTCCCGCTGTTTTACACGCTTCCTTTATCATACGATTAGATATTTTATCTTCACCTGATGATTTGTTAAGGGGCAGTCTCCTAACAACATTAATGAATTCGTCAGTGGATGGAAGGTCTGACGCTGGTGATTCAGGCGGAACTTGTAGCCCATGCTCTAATCTGTTGGTGGTAGTCATTATCATTAACAGGTGAATCATCAGGGATAAGACTATTTAATAAAACTTCCGTTGTTTCTTCAATACCGGTGGTGTGTTTATTATTTACTTTAATATTCTGAACATACGCGAGGTCGACCGATCGATTAGCTTTAAATTCATGATATAAAGGAGACCACGGACCTTCTTTTTCTAATTTATCCACTACTTTACGCAACAAATTAGCCTTAGATTTTTCAACCGAAGCTCTGTAACGGGACCTGGCAACTCTAAATGTATTTAAAGCAGAGGTTAGTGAGTCTCCGGTGACTTGACGTTTTTTAAGCTTATTTAGATGTTTACGCGCTCGACGATAGATTTTACGCTGTTCGGTTAGGTAGCCACACCACCAATCACATCTGCGTACACTGGTCATAGGTCCGCGACCAATGGCAATGTCAGCACAGTAAGTGAAGGTGTCTGACATAATTTCAGCACTTTCTTCAGCTGACAGCCCATCACGAGTGAAATCCTTGGCATGACACGCAAAAAGCGATCTAAAGAATTCCCAATTAGCACCCTTACTTTTATACCGTAGCTGTACTACGACCTTTCCTAAATCCTGACTGAACGGCTGGAAGGATTTTATTGTCCTCTAAATACTTGACCAATTGTGCACATACTACTTTCTCCAACACTTTCGAAAGCACTGGTAGAATACTTATTGGTCTAAGATCTTTATCTCCAACGCATTAGGAGTCTTCGGCAATGGGTGCACCTTAGCAACTTTCCATGGCTCAGGAAAGGATGAGGTTGCGATGGATGTGTTTATTAATGCGGTTATGACGTCTAAAGTCGCGGGTAGTGATTGCAAAATCATATAGAAATGCCATCATAACCTTCGGCATTGGTTTTAATAGTACTCAGTGCGTTAGCGATTTCCCTATACGTTATGGGCGACAAGTTAAAAGTAGAACCGTTATTTAGATTTCATTTAAAAAAAGTCAAGCATTGAGTCACTAACAGTATCCGCTCCCGGCACACTGAGAAAATGATTGCAAATGTCAGGGTCGTCAAAGTGCATTGGTAATTCGGTACGTTTAGATGGCAGCAGATCCGATTTTAAATTTCTCCATAGTGTTTTGGTATCATTAATTTTACTGTTGATTTTATGTTTGTAGTATGCAGACTTTTCGTAAAATAAACATCTAGAAACGAGTGATTTTAATTCTTTATAATAATTCTTTTTGCATTATCATTAAGTACGTTGTTGTTAAAATCACCCATCAGTATCTTGTACTCACATTGCGTTAGGGAATTGATTGAGCCAGATACAGCGTCTAGGAAAAGATCAACATCCTGCCAGGGCGGACGATAGGCAGTTCCCATTGCGAGCTTGATTCCACGGACACTAATTGTGATCCACATCTGCTCGACAGTGGCGTAGGATGCACTAGTAGGGTTTGAGTAGCTTCGAACGTTAATACCGAGCTTACAATAAAAACCAACACCGCCACCCCGTCCCCTCTTAACAGACAATGAGCGCGGTATATGTCGCAGCCTATAACCCGGTACTGTGGGCGCACGCCCCTCCTCACCCGTTCGCAACCACGTCTCATTCACAGCCAAGATATCTACGTCCAGATCCAGTAACGCTGCTATAAATTCGTCATGTTTTGTGCCCAAAGATCCCGCGTTCCAAAAACCAACCTTAAGGTATTTATTAGATAACATTTGTAAAATACTTGACGAGGAATCGTCATCAGTGGGTCGCGATGTCGGAAATAACACTCACAAAACCTTCGTTAACACTTTTAATTACTTGCTAAAGCACACCGAATACAAAATAATCAAGGATGCCCGAGATATGGCTCGATTAAAAACTTAGGAACGCGGGAAGTTTATCGTGGAGTAACGAAGACGTCTACCCAGCTTGATGGACCGATTAAAAGTGATCCTTCACTCAACTATCACCACCCACGTGGCCTACGTCAGTTACAGGTTAGCCAACCTATACGTCAACGTCACTACATGTCAACGTCGAATAGCTGATTAAACTTCCGAATCGATTCAATCGAATTCATCTCGACTATTCACTCGGTGTCAACATTACTCCACGCTAACCATCCCCAAGTTATTAACTTGCCGTTCCTAAACGTTATCTGTCAAATCTAACTTCGTAGTTCCTCCAATGAGAGATAGATGGCGTTATTCTAAATTAACAATAATCAATAGAGATTCCAAATTGTGTTTCTGTTTTGATTCCTCGGCAATGACAATAGATGGCGTTATTCTGAATTATTGTGCTTCTGTGTTGATTCTGCGACACGGCCATTCTGACAATTCACACGTCCTCGTGTGTGACATCTGGAATGAAAGAAAATTCTCGAACAGTAATCATTCTAACCGTTCGGCCATTCCTGACCCAAGTGGAAAAGGTATTCTGATCAAAATCATTACAGGTTCTAATAAAAATCACAACAAACTCTTTCTCTCAAAGCTGACAGGTCGAATAGCACATGGGTGCTGTTTTGAACAATAGGAAACTCATTAAAATATTGCAGTGCTCATACTCTGACCTTAAACATAGGACTTGCATTTGAAGCGACACAACAAGGTTTAGAAAAGTCAAATGAAATAAACTAGAACACAATATCAATGCACCAAGCAACTACAAAATAGTCAACTCATTATCAGCCCTTCTCGCTGGTAATGTCACATCACACACAGCGCTTCTCGCTGTCGTGCTCAGAATAGATTAGACAGTACCAGTCCCAAGACCTGGCAAGTCCAGTACCAAAGAGTCAGTATCAGTCCTTCACTCTGATAAGCTCTAAACAAGACGCATGTTACCGGGCCTTCTCTCCGGGAAATCGTCCGCTCAAGACATTACTCTGTGCATTAACATTAATCGGAACGAGTTGATGGGCCTTCACCCGCATCAATCTAGATCCAATTCTTCACTAATTACGTCTAAGTCGCTGACATGACCTTGTGGCTGTGTGTTGATCCATAGATAATTTATTTCACTTCAAATCCTGGGTGTTGCCACCCTAACATGCTAAGTACACATCTTCCTTTTTTGCAAATAGTTTTCACATCAATTACTATATTGGTACATCACTAGCTATATTGACGTTGACATTTATAAAATCTAATCAGATGTCAGTCAAGTAAACAATATAAAATTACTATTGAGAGATGCTAATTTTTACAATTTCGCAAGCAAGGTTGGTTTATTAGTCTACAGCTATTAAAACAATTACCAATTATAAATGAATAGATACGCGAGTTATGTGCGATTGTCTACGAACATGAATTTAAAGTTGAAGTTTACAAAGTTATATGAGAACGATTATAAACAATGGAACAGTTCTACTATTTATCTGGGTGTTTACAAATTATTGTGCAGTGTCTATAATGCTACATATTATATCTTATGTGCTGATAACAATAAAACTTTTCAAAGCATTTACTGTGTGTTACTTACTTTCTAATTCAAGTTGTCCTTATGTCACACATAACACTTATGATACTTAATTATTACACATTTACAGTAGGAACTTATCACTATCACTGCAATGTTTTTGTTTTTAAGATAAAGTCTTAGTGGTTTTTACACAAACACTTTTTTGGTTTCACTTGTCTTCCAGATCTGGTAGTAATTGCTTCTTTCTCCTTCTTTGGTGATGATTCGAGACTGGTAGATGTAGATGACTCAGGAGTAACATAGGGAGTCGACAGGGGTGAACTCTCATCAGTAGCGATGTTTTGATTGTACATCGGGGTGCTCACAGTGATCTCCTCTGCAGGTGTACTCGGTCTCATCTCTGGTAGCACAAGTAGAGTTGAATCTTGGGTTTCATCGGGTTGTGATTCAGCAGGTTCTGAATGCTGTTGTGTTTGATCAGAATTTGGCAAGGATGGTGTTAATACACTCATGTGTGGTTGTAGGTTTGGTATATCTGAAACAATAGGCATTACTGGTTCTGGGCTTGGTGAGGATTGAGGGTATGGAGCAGGTGGTGATGTAGAAGGGGTGATAGATGATCTCTCAGTCTCTGGTTGATCTGTTTGATCAGGCAATTCTATGACTGCTCTTCTATTCTTTCTTATTTCTCTTCCTTTTTCTGTCAAAACAGTATAGCTCCGGGGCTCTTCTCTTTTCCCAGTTATAATTCCATATACTTGTTCATCAGGTAAGAATACTCTTTTTCCTGTGTTTAGTTCTGGTAGGTCCTTAACTTTATGTCTCTTATCAAATATCTCTTTTGCTTTTTCTCTTCTCTTCATTAATTTTGTCCGGTATGCTTCCAAATCTTGAGTTTTAGGAATAAGATTGGCAGACGTTGTTGGTATAGTTGTGTTCAGTAATCTCGACATTGCAATCTGTGCTGGTGCAGGTCCTAGCTGTGAGGGTGTTGTTCTGTAGTGGAGTAGTCCTAAGAGAGGGTCTCCTGGATTCCTTTCGAAAATGTTTTTGATTATCTTCACACCTATTTCTGCAGCACCATTGCTTTGTGGAAAGTGGGGACTTGATGTGATATGTGCAAAATCCCATTTTTTGGCGAATTCTGCAAATTCCTTAGAAGAGAATTGTGGTCCATTATCAGTTCTGAGGATCTTTGGAATCCCATGTCGGGCCATGATGCATTTCAAATGGTTGATGATTGCTGTAGAGGTAGTGGAAGTTAATGATATTACTTCTGGGTAGTTGGATAGTACATCTCTAACTACAAGGTATTCCTTTCTTCTGTATGTGCATAAATCAGCAGCAATTATCTCGAAGGGGTATTTTGGAATATCTCCACATATGAGTGGTTCAGGTCTCTGTTTAGCTAGTTTAGCGCAGAATTCACATTTGTTGGACCATTGAGTAATGTCATCTTCCCATGTAGGCCACCATACTGCATGTTTAGCTCGCAGCTGGCTCTTGGTACTTGTGACGTGTCCAGTGTGGAGTTTTGCAATTAACTCTTGTCTTAACACTGACGGGATGTATAATTTTTGTCCACATGTTATAATATCACTGGTTAAGGTGAGGTCTTCTTTGTGTTTCCAGAAGGGTTTTATTTCTTCCTCAATATTTTTATAACAGGGCCATCCATTCATTATGTAGCTGTGTAACTTTCTGCATATGTTATCTTCTTGTTGGGCTTCCTTTATTTTTCTGAGGCGTTCGTCTGATAAAGGCATTTCTTTGAGTATGCTGAGAAATGTTGATTCATCTAGCTTGTCACCTTTTTCTAGAATATC
This sequence comes from Agrotis exclamationis, assembly GCA_950005045.1. Classification (NCBI taxonomy): domain Eukaryota; kingdom Metazoa; phylum Arthropoda; class Insecta; order Lepidoptera; family Noctuidae; genus Agrotis; species Agrotis exclamationis. The sequence goes on along the minus strand of OX465433.1, from coordinate 2,516,551 downwards.
TCTGTCTTCTTCTTCAGTTGGAAGTGGGGCTCTAGATAACATGTCTGCTGTATACATGTACTTTCCAGGAACATGCTCTATTTTATAATTGAATGGTGTCATTCTCATTCTAAATCTCTGAAGTCTTGTTGTCAGGTCTACTATTGGCTTTGTGTCTAGAATCTTTAGAAGCGGTTTGTGGTCAGTACGGATTGTGAAGATTGGTAAACCTTGGAGATAAAGTTTAAATCTCTCGCATGCCATAGTTGTTGCACATGCCTCTTTTTCTATCATCGCATACCTTTGCTGTGTAGGGGTGAATGCGGATGACCAGAAGTGAACAGGCTTCCATTCGTCTCCATGCTTTTGTTCTAGGACAGCACCCATACCATATTGAGATGCATCTGCTGAGACTCTGGTCTCCAGATTTGGGTCATAGTGTGCCAACTGAGGGGCTGACGTCAGTAACTTCTTGATTTCTTGGAATGCTTTGGTGTGTTCTTCGTTCCACTCTCTTGCAGAATCTTTTCTTAGTAAGTCACGTAGAGGTTTTGTAATATCTGCTGTATTGGGCAGAAATCTGAGATGTTGGTTTACTGCTCCCATAAAGCTTCTCAGTGCTGTTAGATCTTTGGGTATAGGTAGGCAATTTATAGCCTTTATTTTGTCTTGAAGGGGTTGTACTCCATTGCCAGTTATTTTGTATCCAAGAAATATGCACTCATTCGTCCTGAAGATACATTTCTTCTGATTTAGGGTTACACCTCCTTTATGTAGAGCTTTAAGTACCTCTCTTAGATTCGCATCATGTTCTTCTGTTGTTTTCCCATGGACCAGGGTATCGTCAACATGATTTATACAGCCTTTGATGCCTGACAGTAGGGTAGCCATTTTCCTTTGAAAAACTTCACTGGACGAGTTCATACCCATAGGCATTCTATTGAAACGGTACCTTCCAAATGGGGTGATGAAGGTTGTGAGGTCTTTACAGTCTTCTGATAATTCTACTTGAAAATAGCTTTTTACTGCATCAATTTTGGAGAATACTTTTGATCCAGCGAGCTGTGCTAGGCATTCTTCAACTGTTGGTAGAGGATGGTACTCTCTCATGACATTTTTGTTCAACTCAGTATAGTCCACAGTGATTCGTACAGTGTCAGAATTATTTTTGTCTGGTACTGGCACCATTGGGGCACACCAATCTGTCGGATGTGTTACTGGTTCTATAACTCCCATATTTTGTAAATTTTTCAGGGCTGTCTCTACCTTAGGTCTTATCGGGATTGAAATGTGTCGAGGAGCAGTCACTGCATGGGGTACAGCATTTTCTTTTAGTTTAATTTGGTATTTGCCTTCCATTACACCTAGTCCTTTGAACATTTCTTGATATTCCTTTTCTGGATGAATGTTGTCTGAGGTTTGTATTTGCATTATTTGTGTTTCCTCATGCCACTGCACTATTCCAAAGGCATCACATTCTGGTAGTCCTAGTAGTGGTGTATGCTGGTTTTCTAAGACATAAATATCAGTGATTTTGGTGTTACCTTGCCAAGTCATTTTAACATCTTTACATACTCCTCTTCCAGGTAGTATTATGCCGCAGGGTCCTAATAGTTTTTCTTTGACTTGAATTGGTTTGGGTAACTTCAGTTTGATTCTTAGTTCTGGACTTATTACGGTTTCAGATGCACCGGTGTCTATTTTGAATCTTATTTTCTGTCCGTTCACTGTTATTGTTGTACACTTTGCTTTAGAGCGAGGTATCTTCGGTGTTATTACAGAATCAATGATTTTTTCTTTTTCAATACTTCCTAGGAAGAAATCTTCTGCAACTTCGTTCACTATCTTAGATTCCTTTTTTTTCCTCTTTCTTTTTCTTGCATACTGCCAACCAGTGGCCTTTTAATCCACAGCCTTTACAAGTTGATTTAATTGCCTCACACTCTGAGAATTTGTGTTTCGGTGAGCGGCCACATTTTCTGCAAGTTCCTTGTGATGTAGATCCTTGTTTGATTTGATCTTTTTTGTTGTGTTTTTTTACTATGTGGATTTCTGAAGATGTTTGGGAAGGGTTTAAAGTAGATATATTCGCCTCCACTATCTCAGCATGTCTAACTCTATTAATCACTGTCTCCAACTTTGGTTCTTCTTCCAGGTTTTGAAGTGCCTTGGACAATTCTATGTTTTTCATGCCTGCGATGATTCTGTCCCTGATGAGTTCATCTTCCAACGGACCGAATTCACACTTTTTTGCAAGGTTATGCAAGTCGGTGATAAAATCATCTACGCTTTCGTCGCCTTTCTGAATCCGTTGATTGAAACGTGCTCTCGAATACATTTTCGTTTTTCTCGCTGTATAGTATGCGTCAAATTTATCTCTAACAATGTCATACGACTTCATGTCTGCGGGGCTAAGTTTCATTGAGGTTAATATGTTGTTCGCTTGGCCTCCCATATAGGGTTGCCAGATAGGAACTTATCAAATCCGGGACAGTTCTAAAAAAAAAAAAACAATGTCGGGTCGTGGCCATAATAGAAAATATCATATATTTTTTTATTTTCAAAGGATTCATATTTATATTTAAAAGATGAAATGCCATTTTTTCAAAAAACATACTTTTATTAGCTGTAGGTATGTAATTAGCTTAAATTGGTAAATTAAAACTTTGGTAGACAATTACTAAATTACAAATTAAATAGTAATAAACTGAAGAAAAATAAACAATAATAATAAGATTTATTTATTTATTTATTTTTATTTACTATGTACCTTAAATAAATCTTTTATCAATAAATTCCTAACTTAAAAAACAATCGGTACCTTGCTTTTTGGTACATAATGTTTTGTTATAAAGCGTTGGTAGGAAATCAGTACAAAGAAATTATGTATCTTCTAATAAAAATAAAACTTCTTCTGATGGAACGTAAATAATAATGTTAAATAAAACGGGATCAAATCATTTATTGAAATATTTTTCACTGGATTTTGCCATTTTTATTAGTTTTTTAAGCAAAACACAACTGAAAGAGTGACAGCGGACGCGGGCGAGAGAGAGGGGGCGGCGGACGCGGGCGAGTGAAGTAAAACTATTGCACGCACTCCCGTCCTGCGCGCCTCCCGCACTCGCTCACCCGGCAGCCATGTCATTCCATTCGTTGCTAGTTTATTGTGTTAAAAAATAATAACTTTTCAAAATCCGGGACAATGAGCGCTAATTCCTGGACACGGGACAAGAGGCAAGATTCCGGGACAATCCCGGATTTCCCGGCGGTCTGGCAAGCCTACTCCCATAGTATAGAGAAATGAATTGACTTGAGTTTCACTTGGCAGCAGTTTAAGTCTTGTGCTCTCCCTATATTGTTCGAATCTTGTTATCCAGTTTTGCCAATCAGCAGCTTTGAAAGTAAATTGCTGTGGCGGCGGCGTGGTCATGCCGGGCAAGAAGCTGGCGCTTTCTATCAAACTCGGGGCTGATTGCTGGCTCTGCAGTAACTGAGATTGCAGTTGTTGAATCAGTGTCATTTGAGCGTCTAATTGGCTTCGGAGTTCCTCCATGATTGTAAATTCGTAGTTTTTAGAATTTTATGAAAGAAAAACCGCCATGTCACCATGTGTGTTGATCCATAGATAATTTATTTCACTTCAAATCCTGGGTGTTGCCACCCTAACATGCTAAGTACACAGTGGCATCCTTCTTATGCGATCATGAGCATACTTGTCTGTTCTGTTGTCAGTTAAAGATTTTAAAACATAGCGATCATCTTCGAGCAATTCGATAACCTTAAAAGGACCTTTGGATAGAGTTAACTTGATTTCGTTCCTCATTTGATAAGAACTAAATCACCAACATCAAACTTTACTAGTTTAGCTTTATCTTTATCAAAATAATTCTCAAAGAAGGTTTGTCACACGTCACTTTGTTTTTTTATAACGTTACAGTTAAAAAAAAAAAACACAATTTAGACTGACCGAAAATCCGAGAGCAACCAAATATCTTTGCAATTGTATCATTACAATGCAAGAAACTAATCATAAAAAGCAGGAATCAAATTCGTGGCCTATGGCTAACACTAGCCCCACCAACAAACCTCTGTTTGTTTCACACCGTTCACCATGAACGCACAATACACGACCTCCGCCAGTACCATTCGCACACCGCGCATCCATGGACACCAGGATGTCAATAAAATACTGACTACGGCTACGAAATGGCTACCGGTACGGTCTGACCAGCCGACTAAGATTCCACACTATCGTCCAAGTCAACATCTACTTCAAAATGGTACTTGACCCTCAGGTATTCTCCGCAATCCATCAAGTGCACGCTACAATCAGGCAATACATGAAAACAAATCTCAATACTAATGTCATGATCTCTACCAAAGTCAAAATCTGTATCAAAGAGTTAACGGAAGTCTGCCCTATCCCAGTCATAGTCTCAGTCTCATCAATACGGTTTCCTTTAAATTTACAGGCTATAGACTTTGATAAAGAACACAAGGCACCAGAGTCGCAATGAAATGAAAACTGCTCACCGGATAGGGTCCCAGTCGACGTGTTCAGGAGGCACAGGTTAACCGTCTCTTTCTTAACAGGCTTTGATGGCCCGGAGTCGGCGCTGCTCCTCTCACTGCGCCGCGGCAGGTAAAACACTTCAGAGGCTTCACAGCACTTTTCAGGGGCATCGCGGTCATCGCTAGGTAGCTTTCTCTTCATAAAAGAAACCGCTTGCAGCTCTTGTTGTAGCTGGCTACGTGTCTGGATATCCCACTGAAATAAAAAACAGTCCACGACAGAATATTGTTTCACTCGGTCATTCCTGACCAAACTCTAGATTCAGTTCGTCGGCGAAAATAAGGAAATTTCAAAACTCTACTGTATCATTAAAACCTTCAATTAAATGAAACATCGGGAAAAGGTAATTGAAAATACTACAATCACTCCCCTGCCACGGCACCTAACAACTACCCTAGGCCACTAACAACTACCCTAGGCCACTAACAATTACCCTAGGCCACTAATAAGTACCCTAGGCCACTAACATCTACGCTAGGCCACTAACATCTACCCTAGGCCACTAACATCTACCCTAGGCCACTAACAACTATCCTAGGCCATGTACCACAGTCGTTCGAATCAACCTTCACACGGTCGCACACAACTCTACGTTCGTCTACCGACATCCTATACAGTTGCCGCTGCACTGAGCTGGCCTGTAGTCACTCGCGCAGTAGACAAAACGGTAAAGAAAAACTTAGAAAATTCTTTAAGCGTTTGCAAAGCCTAGACTTGTCATACCCGTTATATCCGTTACGATAACAGTTAAATCCAATTGAAATGCGTTGTCACTTTTATGCCTCACTGAATTTACACAAAGGACTTTCGTTAAGCGCAGTTGCAGTCATTTTTACAGAAAAACCCTGATTTAATCGCGACCTAACATGACATCACTTTGCAAATAATTGTCGGGCAAAACACGTAACAAAATTTCAAGAGGATGATCACCCGTTAATCACTGCGTAACATAAAATCTGTTCTGGACTGAATGCTCGTGTCTGACCTATATCAGTCATAGCAACAACATCACTGTAGTGTATGCGCCTGGGCGGCGCGCGGGCAGTCGAGCACCATAGAGTATAGTAACTAAAATCGAGCACCAACCGTGAGCGAGAGCGGACGTGCGCTAGACGCATATACTACTTCACCTACGAGATCTATCAAAGTGTGTTTTATTAACGCAGTGAACATTACAAGTGGCGACGAGGATAAAAGCGAGTACATGACACATTAAAACAAAATAAAATGAAGGAAGGAATTTAAGTAATTTTATTGTTTATTGCCTATCAGTTGTTTGCGGGTAGATTCGTTCCAAATAGCCTATTACAAATTATTTGTTATTATATTAGAAAAAATACTAGAAAATTAACACTCATTTTACATTGAGTTATGAGCTAAATCAAAATCACATATGAATCGAGCCAATACGTAAGCAATTGTTACTGATAAACAGTTTCATACCACTATCCTTCATTGTAAATGGCCATGCATCGTATTAGATGGAAAATAAGGCCACGCAAGGATACTACAAAAATATAATATTGTGCAAGTATGCGACCTAAAGGTAACTACCCACAATTAGTTTAAAAGTTAAACCAAACGTAGTTATCGCCATAATGAGATTTATGATCGAGATAATAAGAAATACTTACCTAACTGTTCACAACACAGTAGAAAGGATAGGTAATTAGTTATTTCAGCTCGCTTAAAAATATTATTACTTACTGTTATGTATTATAGATATAAATAAATCAGTGGCCGATAAATCTTGAAGCTTTTTATTAGATAAAATGAGCACAATATTCTTAAGCTATTTTCATGATGCACACACCACAGACAAAGACAACTCAACAGTAGTGATGTTCTAATATCTCACTAAAAACTAGGGATGTGCAGGGAAACATATCCAGTCAGTATTACCATGAGTGATTATTCCCAACACCCTCCCCTAATCACTACAAACTAACTTACAACCAGACCTTAAACTATCCAACTTAGGTTTCGGTAAACACTTGGTGAACAAGTCTGCTAGCTGGTTTTCTGTAGCAATATACAAAATATTTATCTTATACAACTTAATTATATCTCTTACATACTTAAGTTTTATATCTAAATGTTTCAGTCTAGCACAATTATTATCATTCAATATAGCCTTAATCGCAGACTGATTATCCTCAAAGATAGACATATGAATAGTTTTACAATTTAAAACTTCTTTAGTTACATTATAAAGTACAATTAAATCTTGAACAGCCTTTGCTAATGACAATATCTCTGCCTCAGTAGAGGACAGTGCAATAGAACTTTGCTTCTTTACACACCAAATTACAGGACAATCATTAAAGAAAATTATATAACCAGAAACAGACTTTCTATCCTTTACATTAGATCCCCAATCTGCATCTACATAAACATTTAAGTTAACCTCATCAGTAACATATCTTTGAAATATTAATTTAAGCTCTGATGTTCCCTTTAAATAGCGAAGTATTCTCTTTAGCCCAACCCAAGCAGCAACAGTTGGTCGCTCTTGAACTTGGCTAAGACAGTTTACAGAATACAAGATATCAGGTCGAGAGGTCATTGACAAATACAACAATGCACCTATGAGTTCACGATAAGGACCATGAAACTCTTCACCATCAACAAAATCTGATGCAGTTGACTTAGGAACTAAAGGAGTGTCACATGGCTTACATTCTGTCATTTTAAATTTAGTTAATACCTTATCAATATATGCCTTCTGACTTAAACAAAGTTTATCATGAACATATTCTAATTTTATTCCAAGGAACTCATCAGCAACATCAGCTTTAGACATCTCAAATTCTTTTCTAAGTAACTGAATAACAATCTGAACTTCAGCCTCATTTGAACCTGCTAATATTAAGTCGTCCACATAAAGAACTATATATATCTCACAATCATTAGACCTCTTTACAAATACACATGACTCAAATTTAAGCTGCTGAAAATTCAATTTAAGTATAAAATCTGTAAATCTTTTAAACCACTGTCTAGGTGCCTGTTTAAGTCCATACAAACTTTTAAGCAATTTACATACACGACCAGACTCATCATCATAACCTTTAGGTTGATCCATAAAAATTGTTTCATCTAATTGACCATTTAAAAAGGCAGTTTTAACGTCTAATACATACATTTTAAAATTCTTCTGAAGGAAGACAGCAAACATTAATCTCAGATATGACATGCCTATAACTGGCGCATAGGTTTCAAAATAGTTTACACCTAATCTCTGCTCAAAACCACGAGCAACTAACCTAGCCTTATGAATATTATTCCTTTTTATACATAACACCCATTTACAGGTCATTGACCTTTCACCTTCAGGTAGTTCAACAAGCTCCCACACCTTATTCTTATTCAAGGACTCAATCTCTTGATCCATGGCCTGTTTCCATAAAGCTTGCTCATTTGCAGGCAATTCCTGTACTTCTTCATATGAGATGGAATCAAGACTTTCTACAGTTGCTTCATAGACATAATGATCCTTAAATCTAGCTGGTAACTTGGTCTCTCTTTTAGATTGTCTAGACCTGTTATTCTCCTCTTCATTTTCTGCACAATCCAAGAATTCATCTTGATCACCATTAGCCACCCCTGGCTCTTCAGCTGCCTCAGGAACCACATCAGGCTCAGTAACAGTCTCCTCTCTCATTCTATTATCAACAGAGTCAGAAATACTCATCCTCTTCTCTTCATTGAATATTACATTACGTGAAACAGTTATTCGATTAGTTTTCAGATCCAGCAAACGATAGCCCATATTGGAGTATCCTACAAAAATCATCTTTCTAGATTTGGGATCCAGCTTCTTCCTCAGGTTATCAGGTACTCTCATATAGGCATCACAACCAAAAACCTTGATGTTGTTTAAATCAGGTGCCTTTCCAAACTTAAGTTCAAAAGGAGTCTTACCCACTGTCTGATTCGGTATCCGGTTCTTCAGGTAAGCAGCAGTCTGCACAGCATAGCCCCAAAAACTCTTGGGCAGGTTTGCATCAAAGATGAGAGCTCGAGCCTTCTCTAACAGATACCTATTTGCTCTCTCTGCAACACCGTTCAAGGAAGGTGTGTAGGGTGGGGCAGGATCTAACAAAATATTCTTCAACTTACAATAGCGTGCAAGCTCACCTGACACATATTCCTTGGCATTGTCACACCTTAATTTATATACTTCTGGATTCTGCCTGAGAAACTGCTTGAATATGTCAATAATGTCACTTTTATATTTTAATAGATGTACTTCACAAAATCTTGAACAATCATCTATTATGGTAACACGAGCGTGCGGTAGATTACAACACAACGTAGGCCAGACATACTGATGAAAGAAAACCGTTGTTTTCTTTCATCACCGTTGTATCGCGTTCGATACAAGCTAATAAAAAAATGAAAAAAAATAGGAATCCCCTAAAAACAACCGACAAAAACATTTAGGGATCAATCCCAAACTTAATAATAAAGTTTGGGATTGATCCCTCAGCGAAATAACGGGACACGCAGGTTGAAGTTTCGGCGACGAAATTTGACGATTGTATTGTTGTAAATCTTTATGCATTTTGAAAATATAATAAAACGAGTTTTCCCAGATATGGGAACAAGCTAGATCGCTTTTTCACCCCCGCAAACCTCTATACAGCAAATTCAAACTAACTCCTTGAACAGTTTTCGAGAACGCAAAAATTTACATTAAAATATATTTAGACAATTATGTATTGTTCGTTTAATATACCTATAAGGATAAAGATAAAGTAAGTAACAGTATAGTATAAGACAAAGAAAACAAAATATAAATGCAAGAACTCACCAAACTTATCATCTAAGCTTATCACGATTTTCATTGTTCAACAAAGATTCGACGACTATTTCAGACGATCCGCATGTTTTTATAAGTTGAGTTGTCATATTTCCGGGTTATTCTAGCTCCAATCTTATCACAAAAACGAAAATCTCGAATATTTACTGCTTATATCTTCGAACACAGACATTATTACCACCGTTTGAACACATACATAAACAAAACACTTAACCTCACTAATTTTGAAAGTAAACTTAAACACTCGTGCAAAAACAAACCATTAGCTGATATATTCACACTACTTTAGTTGCAAAAACTTTTAGCGATCTTTTCGTACGACTTGTATTGTAAACAAACTTAAGGGCTTCCAAAATAAAATATCTACTAATCTGCCGGGTTATTACTGACAAGTGACATGACATGATGATTGATGAAGTGACATGACAGTACGGTTTTGGGTTGCCAGGACATATTTTCTTAATTCCCAAAAAATAAGAGCGAACTTTCAAATAATTCAAATAGAAATAAATCCTTGGGTAAACAATAAAGTAAAAAAGACATGCAGTTTTTATTTAAATTTTTGGTTAATTAAACTTTTTTGGCTGGTGCAAAAATTACAATATCACCCTGGTTTTTTTTACCATTAAAATAAAAGAAAGGGAATTTTCAACAAATTGCCGCCCTGGCATTCATTCATACTTTTTTAGCCAGCCAATGGCACGTTTGGGCAAGTTTTAGGCCTGGCCTAAACCCCGCCCATATTTTACGCTCATCTTTACATGTGTGCATTTCATATACACGGCCGCGCACCAAAAATCACGTGATTTATCAATGGACTGTAGGCAATCGTTCTACGAACGGAGCAGCGGAGTAGAGAGTAAAATTCTCGTCTGTGAAAGTTGCTATGAACTTTTTATTAGGAGTTTTCACTTTTTTAATGTTTTTGTTTTATTTTATTACATAGTTCCAAAAAATGCGTTTTGTTTTATAAGTGCGTTGTTATGGTAAGGTAGGCCGTGCCTAAATGCCTCTATGAAGGGCCCGCGCCTGTATGGTAACAAAGTACCTCTCATTATCACTGGTAGGTGGGTCAATCGGACCACAAATATCTGTATGGATCATTCTCATGGGTTTATCTTCCCTCTCTCTCGGACCTTTACCCATTGGCACATTGGCTTGTTTAGCAGTCACACATTCTTCACAAAAATTTAAAGAGTCTGATACTGGCAATCCCAACTCTTTCATAACATTGTTGCTAGAATGCCCCATACGCCTGTGCCATAACTTTGCATCTTGCTCAACAAAGTGTGTTGCAGCTGATGTACTAATAGGATCAAACTGACTTATATACTGACCCTTTTCATTCAATCTGGCAATAACAAATTTTACCTTGTTCATCTCAACTATTGCAACATTATTTGTGAAGATAACGCTGTAACCAGCTCTCTGAATGTTTTTCACCGATATCAATTGACCATTCAACTCTGGAATATATAAAACATCTTTGAGGGTTATCTCTCGGCCATTCAGCATTCCAACAATTGTCCCAATACCTTTGACTTCCAGAACTTCAACTTTAGATGCACATGTCACAGTACCGCTGTGGGCCCTCATATCCTTAAACCATTCCTGTTTGCTGCACATGTGCGTGGATGCACCAGAGTCCAACATAAAATATTCACTTGTTTGATTGACCATAAAGGTAACCGCAGCAGACTCACTGTTATTGGACTTCGACTTAACACGACAGTCCTTTTTCAAGTGGCCGGGACGTCCACAGTTATAACATGTTGATTTTCTTGGACAAAATTTTGCAATGTGACCCTTTTTCTTACATTTGTGACAGATCATATTTTGGTAGTTTTCGGCATTAAATGCTACATTTGTTTTAGCATTTTCTGTCTTCTTTACACTTGTGTCACTCCTCAATGCCTCAGCATTTAGTAATCTTTGTATAACAAAATCTGAAGTCAATGTCGTATCTGGCTGATTTTCTATTGTTGCCTTTATTATATCGTATTCGGGAGGTAATGACATTAATATATAAATTACAATATCCATATCTTTCACAGTTGTTCCCGAAGCTCGCAATTCATTCACCATTCCCAGTATTAAATTTATATGTTCCTGCATACTGGTATCAGGGCGTTTTTTTGTGTTCGTGAGTTTCTTTCTTACTAGGATCTGGCTTACAGCACTTGACTTTCCATATTTTTCATTTAAAGCCACCCATAGTTTATATGCCGTAGTTTCATCCGACATCGCCATCAATATAGAATCATCAATCATACTAAGTAACAATGCGTACGCCTTCTTCGATTTTGAACTCTCAGTTTCCTCTTTTATTAGGAACTGATCCAGGTCTTTTGCAGCAAAAATAGCTTCTGCTCGACGTTTCCACAACAGATAATTCGTCCCTCTGAATGGTTCGACAAGATATTTTATATTTTCTTCCTTGGCCGCCATATTGCATAGCCGGCCACACGAAACGAAACAGCCCAAACCACCCAAGTAGAAATTCTTTGTTATTACGTCCGCTCCAACACTTCCTTCTGATTTTTCGGAACCACGCTCTGCTGTTATGTATTATAGATATAAATAAATCAGTGGCCGATAAATCTTGAAGCTTTTTATTAGATAAAATGAGCACAATATTCTTAAGCTATTTTCATGATGCACACACCACAGACAAAGACAACTCAACAGTAGTGATGTTCTAATATCTCACTAAAAACTAGGGATGTGCAGGGAAACATATCCAGTCAGTATTACCATGAGTGATTATTCCCAACACTTACAGAATTAATTTTGTTTATGGATCTGATATACTCATTAGTAAAAACCTACTATATATAATATAGCTTTAGATAATGTCATTTTAATAATAGACTTATTGAGTTTGGAAGTGTTGATAGCAAAAGTATGTGTGTTGTGTTTATGTTTACATTATTGTGGCAAGTGGGTTTCTAGGTAGAATGAAGAAATGAAACCAAAGTATCACTTACACATTTGGGTAGTTCTTCAGAGACAAAATTTTCGATGTCTGTGGGTATATTTCCGTAACCAACTAACAAAACGGTATGTAATATTTTTTTCTGTACACTTTAGCTTTAGATCTAACTAGGACAAATTATATTTTTTTAATAGTAGCTATCTAGATACAAAATAAAAAATTTTGAAGTCTGTTCTCCTGATTCATATGGGGCGTCCGTTTCCCATTTTCCCGAACAAAATGGTCAGTGTCGCATTTTCCCTTTGATTCATCAATATAAATTAAAGTTATATCGAAAGGTAATGAATTGACCTCTTCCAAAAAAATATGTAATAGTTGTAACTATGTTAGTGTGTTTATAATTAAGTAAATAAGAAGTGTCCGGCGTAAAATACTGATTAATATGGAGTAAGCTTTGATTGACCGTACTTGGTCGAGGAATGATAATGAGAGTCTGGGATCCCGCATGGGGGGAAGCCTGTCGTACAACGGACATGCTAGAAAGCGGACGTGAGGCTGGTTGGCTTAGAACCCGGTGAAACAAAGGTAAATATCTGATTCATCTGTGCTTGGTTTAGGTACCTTGCTGATTACAATGCCTAATTTATTAATTTAATTTTGCTGTTTTAAGACTTTAATCTGAGTTTCGTGTGATGCTTTTGGGTTATAGATTCGTGTAGAAAAATGACAATACTGAAGTCTGTATGAATTGTGAGTTAAGCATGAATTTAGGCAAAATCATGATTCATCTGTGCCTGATTGATATGTTCAAAAGCCCATATGAATCTGAAAATAAATTAGTTTTCCCATTTTCCAGCAAGAAAGGAACACTTTTGTTACGTTATTTTACTTTTCCAAGTCAGTAGAGTGTGTGTGAGACAATTTTGACATTATTCTTCGATATTTATTCAGAAGTCAAACTCTATCTGTTTGTTTTTATTTTGATATTGCAGTTCACAACAATACCACTATCAACAATAGAAAAGAAGGAGAAAAAGAGACTCTTAGACCGTACGAATTTTTTATCCTTCTAGGATGGAAATTGGAAAATAAGAAAAGATCCAGACGAGTATGCTGCGTGGAAATTAAAATAATTATATTTGAAAAGAAAGGGAGAAAAAACCATAGTAAACTGAGAGAATATTATAATGTAGCATTAAAATGACTATCTGGTACCTATTTATAACAAAATTCTCGCTTTTCTGTAAGTATTTATTTCTGTATAAATATTATTCTGAAAAACAAGAATTTTATTGTTGACCAGATTTTTTCCTTGATATGATCACTGATGATTGTTTTTATAAAAAAATATTATTGTTGTTATTCATTTCGATTATTTTCTTAATACAGAGCCCGTTTTTATTGAAAGTTTTCCATTTTAATTTCTGTTCCTGATTCATCAGTATAAAATTCTGATTCATCTGGGCACTAAATTTTTAAACGTCGATATCTTAAAAACTACTTTGTAAAAACGAGTCCCTCATACAAATATATGTTATTTGGAATATCTATTTTCATATGAAAATGTGTTACTGAGCTGAAAGTGAAATTAAAATTTGACCATATGAATCAGTCAAAGAATCGAATTTCGAAGAACTACCCATTTATTTGTGAAAAACACGAGACACAGATTTAATAGGGTCGTAGGTTTTAGTTAGCTTAAGGTCTCTAGGCACTGTCACTGGTCACGGTAGAAAGAGAGTTACTGCCCTGGGCTTAGGCACGCGTGGCACGGCGCTGGGCTGGGAGCGCGCACGTGGGTAGACGCGTTCGCCGGGCAGGCTTGCAGGCAGTAGGCAGGCAGGTAGGCAGGCAGTGCCTGGCGCTGGGACGTGGCCCGCTCAGGCAGGGGCCTCGACACGCGGCAGGCGTGAGGTCTCGGCACTCACGTGCCGCGTGCCTATACATATTCTACTTTTACAGTTTTATTTGAAGAACAATTACATCACAATAGTTAAATTAGGTAGGTACTTCTACCTATCTATTTTTTTGCTTGCACAATTTATACATATTTGGAAAATAGTTATAATAAAAGTACACTTAAAGGCCACGCAATGAGTAAATAACAAAGGGCCACGCCGATTAAATAAGTACCTAACAAAAGGCCACGCAATGAGTAAATAACAAAGGGCCACGCCGAATAAATAAGTACGTAACAAAAGGCCACGCAATGAGTAAATAACAAAGAGCCACGCCGATTAAATAAGTAACATTTTTAAAGGACTGTATATTAATTAAAAAAAAAAAAAAAAACAAATATATTTACAAAAATATAATGAAGTCCACGCAATGAGTACTTAGGTACAACAAAAAATAGGGCTATAGAATAGAAATCTTTAATCCAAACTCAGAGCTCATAAATGGTTAGTAACAATTTTCTTAAACAGCTAGTGTTAGTAAACCATAATTATTTTGATTATCAATTACAATTAATTACATTTATACAATTTCAATCATAACAAATAGATAATTATTAATTATAAAAAAAACCCTAAATCAAATCAAATCATTTATTTCAAGTAGACCATTTATAGGCACTTTTGAATTGTCAATGACAAAGAAAATAGAATTAAGTACTACAAAGTTATGGTGCTACAGTCCCAGTCACAAGACATAAAAACTGTGAAAGTACCGAAGATGCCCGTTCCAAGAAGTAGATCTCTATGGAGAAGAACGGGCAAGAAACTCCATCAACACTCTTTTTAGATCGCCAAAATTATTACAAAACCTTTGTTACATCATTCATTTTGAGATGGTGCATTATGTGAGAACGATGTAGCAAGTTAAAGGTGTCCACAGTAAAAATTACACAAAAAAAAAGACAATTCAGAAATAAATAATAATTAAAATAAACCGTGGCAGCTAAGAGATGACCAGTCTCAACTGACAGCGCCCGTTCACGAACATGACATAATATGTATCAGCACCATTCAGCTCAACCATTTTGAAGGGAGCTAAATGATCCGACACACACGCCACCATCAGCGAGACATTTTAGTGAGCATGACATTCTTTCAACCACCATGGCAAAATCGAGTCAAAGATAATTAATAAGTAGTACATAGTACTCACATTATGTGCAATAAAAATTATACAATACTAAGAAATTGAATCGATACAATGCTAAGTTAATCTTACAATCTTCTGCAGCTTCTCTTATGCGTGGTACCTAATTAATAAGTTGACCCCTATTGTTGTGGAGTAGGACCAGCATTGAGCCAAGCATTTTTATCATTAATATAATCCTCCAACTTGTAATATGCCTGCCTACATAGTGTGCGTTTAATACATGATTTGAATTTTGTTTCATTTAGATCTAATATGTGAGGAGGTATTTTATTATAACATTTTAGACAGTACCCCATGAAAGATGTGTCTACTTTAGCTAGCCTGAAACCTGGCTGAACTAAATGGTACCTATTTCCCAGGTAGGAAGGAGACGTCAGTGACCTTAATGCGAACTTTCATATTTACGTCATTTGTACGTCACATACGTTACAGACCAATAAGACACGTCTAAATGACGTTAGTTTTACGACGTATTAGAAACGTTACAGAAAGCCCCTTAAATAGACGTCACTTTTAACTTCACAGACGTAGCGGTCCAATAAAAAACGTGATAGAGACGTCTTCGTCTAAAGTTTATAAGACGTCCTAATAGGGTATTACACCCTTTTTCAAAAAGTGTCTCAATCGAATCTTTAGGTGATAAAAAAGTACCAAAAAAATTACAAAATTTTTCTTTAATCCGTTAGTGCCATAAAAATACATTTAAAATTAAGATTTTCAAATTTCGCGCGTAAGTTGAGGCAAACGCTTTACGCCATTTTGATGACGTCAGTTTGCTGGTAAACTTTATAGCTGTGTGAATTTGACATTTTAAAACTACATTCTGTTATAAATTCCAATTTGATTGGAATGTTGAATGAATGCATATAAGCTGCATGTGGTTTGATAAATTTACAAGATGGTCTAAATACATATAATAATAATAAATAAATATATAATAGAATAAATGTTTCTTTTCCTTACTGTTAATTAGTGTTGCCAGGTGTCCCGATTTGCGCGGGACGTCCCGATTTTCAGGGGTCTGGGGACGCGTCCCGATTTGTACCTGATCGGGACGCTAAATGTCCCGATTAATCAAAAAATGTAAAAAAATAAAATTATTTTTAAAATAATTATGTATAGTTACGCTACGTAACAACGTGTTTTAACACGGAACGCCATATATTGGCTTTGGATAATTATGTCGCAGGGATATGAGGAAATCAATGACCTACCGCATGACGCAGGTCCTCACCAGACACGGAAGTTTCGGGAGGTACCTGTGTCGGATAGGGAGGGATGAAACGCCTGGGTGTCACCACTGCGGGGATCGCCCGGAGGACACGGTGGAGCATACGGTGCAGGACTGCCCCGCTTGGGCAGAGCACCGCCGTGTCCTCATGGCAGCGATAGGCGGAGACCTCTCGCGCCCGGCATTGCGACCGAGGAGGCGGGCCGTGAGAGAGAGAGGACAGCGTCGTCATTCATAGCGCAGCTACCTTGTGACAGCGCATCTTCGTAGCGCAGCTACCCATCTTCATAGCACATCTTACTCCGCAGCTACATAGCGTAGCATCATTTTTCTGTCTACAGGGTTTAAAGTTTAAAGGGACCTAACAAAACCGAACCTCGGGGTACCAATGAAGTTCGTCTTCTTCTCGTTCAAATGCACAAAGTTGTTCAGCTGGTAGGTATTTAAGTAGGAGTGTACGAAACGGTGCACTGAGATTTTTTTTTGTTTATTGTCCCGATCTGCAACCCTAAATCCCGATTTTTTCGACCTCATGTACCGACTTTCAACAAATCGAACCTGGCAACACTACTGTTAATCCACATAGCCAATCAAAATGTGAGATAACACTAAGTGGTTATTACTGAACACAATACTGATTTTGTAACTATTGTTTTGATTTTTTTTTATTTATTTACTTTCCTCACATGTGGCAAGCAACCATGGGATAATTTTCTTTAATTAGATAGAAAGTAATAAAATAAAAAGGCCACATCAGAATAAATAATTTATTTTCATCACCATATTAATTTAATAAGTTTATGCAAAGACAGAATATATTCCAGCTTTATGAACTGGCATGATGTTATTTTTCACTTCTTGTATTCTGACACAAATTCACTCATCAGCGCGCTGTCTGGTTCCAATTCTTTAGGTTTCCACTTTGCGATTTCTATTGTACTCAATATTTTTACTGATATCCCGACTTTGGCAAGATTGGCCCTTTTCCAATAACAGTCCACAGACGTGCAGGATGGCTCTTCACTGCGACGATGCAACCATATCAAAAATGTTACTCCATGTTTACAACCACCTTCCGATGCTGGACAATCATGGCATTTAACACTTGTCACCAATCCTACTTGTTCATCCACTATTATTGTAGCTACATATGGTTTAGATCACAGTTTGCGCTCTGGGCAAATTGTACATTTCACAACACAAACATTTTGTTCACGTTTCACCTGAAAAACACCTGTACATAACCTATTGCGTCGTCGCCTTATAAGATTCTCTTAATTTCAGACCTGAAAACAAACAAATACATTTTTAAGCACCTCTATAACGCAATTTGATAAGTTTTGTTTCTACATTTGAAGAGGACAGTACTTACATCGTTGTTATAACATTCCGTAACTCTGCTGAACAAAAATCGGGATTTATTACCGACTTAGGAAATTTATTCTTGGTAGGTTTGTGCTGTCTCCTTTAACGAAACCGTCTTCCATGGTAACAGTAACGATTATTTAATGAAGAATAAAATAAAATAGCATCAATGTTCTATTCTATTCTATTTCTTATTATGGCAAGCAAAGCCGATGTCGACTATTCTGCCAATAACGAAGATGAATTGGACAAGCAAGAAGTGTGTATTTATAATAAAAAAAAGTTAGATTTAGCCAAAATAGAACGATATAGGTCTTCGTTCGATGATACAGTTGAACTTAATGTAGACCAGCTGGGGTTAGTAGGGGACTGAAACAAACAAAGAATTAAATTACTTAAATATAATAATGGTTAGAACATAAAAATATATACCACATCCACACAGACAGAGTATTTAAAGGGCAGGGAGGGGATTATAGTTTAATATTATTGTGACGGATGAAAATCATCAGCGTCACAAGTAGTTCTGGAGAGGAATGTGTTAGAAGGGAAGGGAAATTAATTGGGAGAGGGATCTTAATTTCAGCGAGGCGGCTATACAAATCTAGAGGAGGAGCGTTGTTAGGGCATTCAAAAAAGATGTGATCAAGGGTGCCTTCCTCCATCCCGCATTCGCAGAGCGAGGAGTCTCGGACGTGGATTTTGTGAAGAAATACGGGAGTGCAACAGAACCCTAACCGGATTCTGCAAATAACTGATATAATTGTTTTGGAAACCTTTTTGCAATTAAAGAACCATGGTTTTGGTTTTACAGTTGGTTGCACTGCATAGAAAAAGCCACCTTTCTTTTTGCTGGTTATATTCCACTGCATCTGCCAGGACCGCTGCAAATCCAGTTTTGGGAGGGACAATAGGTCGTAACCCTGGTGGGTGTTGTGTGTGAGGTCTGACGTTAAAGATGAGCAAGCATCCTTGGCCAAAGCGTCAACGTATTCGTTACCTTTAATGCCACTATGACCAGGGATCCAAACAAGCTGAACATCTTTTTGGTTTTTAGCGCATGACAACAAGGAGTTTTTAATTTTTAAAATTAGGGAGCTATGTAATTTAGTTTTAAAGGGGTTTTGGACTAAAGCTTGCAAGCAGCTTAAGGAGTCTGTAAAAATAACAGCATTCTCAATGTTTTGGTGTGCTTCTATGAATAGACAAGCTTCTAATATAGCCACACATTCGCCAGTGAACACCGAAGACTCCTTGGGGCATTTAAATTGTAAAATGATTTTGGAGTTTCGGTAATACACCGCGGCGCCTGTGTGGCCATCATCAGTTAGCTTCGAAGCATCTGTATAAAACAAATGGAAACCACTCCATCGCTCGCCCACCACCGCGTTGAAAGTCAAATTTGCCGACGGGGAGTTTTTAGATATACCAATATCAAAGAAAATTTTTGGAGTATAATTTAGAACTTCATAAGCGAAATGGAAAAGGGGTAATCTGGGGTATTGGACGATCGGGCTTGCTAAATTTAGGATTAGGCGATAGGAATTTAATATTAAGGGGATTTCCTTATTCTTCCAGTATTTTGAGCTTCTGCATATGGCATCTAGCTCTTTTAATCTTCCTATAAGAGGATGTGAAGATCTGGATATTAACCTAGTCACAAAACGGGATGCTAGAAATTGCCGTCTAAGGGCCAGAGGAGGGTCAGCGCATTCAACCTGCAACGCGTTAGTGGGAGAGGACTTCATACAACCAGAGATGATTCGAAGGCATTTGGACTGTACTCTGTCCAGCCCAGCCAAAGCTCCTTTATTGCAAGGGGTCATGAGAAATGTTCCATAATCTAAGATACTACGTACCAGAGCATTATAGATTAATTTCATGGTAAAAGGGTGGGCACCCCACCAAACGCCAGTAAGGACTTTAAGAATTGAAATTGTACGTTCACATTTTTGAATAAGGAGATTTATATGTTGTTTAAAAGTTAATTTTGAATCTAAAATGACGCCTAAAAATTTTACATGACTGACAATAGGTATATTATGGCCTAAAATGTTGATCGAAATATGAGGGATGAGTCTTGTGCGAGTGAAGATTACTGCCGAACTTTTGGGTGCAGAAAGTGTTAGTCCATGGCTCAAAAGCCACTGGTTCAAAGAATCCAGGGAGAGACATAGAGAAGACGAAGCGTTAACAATGGAAGGGTCTGTCACATACAAAACAATGTCATCGGCGTATTGCAGTAACTGACAGTTGTTATTTAGGCAGGTTGCAATATCAGCCGTATATAAGTTGTAAAGGATGGGACTGAGGACATATCCTTGTGGGAGTCCCTTCCATGTCTGTCTTTTGTCAAATTCCTCTCCCTGGACTCTCAGAACCAGTGAGCGGGACATCAGGAGTTCACATATACATTGTATCATCTTCGTCGGCAGACTCAGCTGTTGCAATTTTTGCCTGAGAATGGGAAGAAGTACATTGTCGTACGCGGAAGAAATATCGAGGAAGGTGGCAACAACAGATTCATTTTTTGAAAAGGCTAAACGGATGTCTGTAACTAGAATACCAACACTATCCATAGTACTTAGCCCTTTCCTGAAGCCAAATTGGTGGTTCGGCAGTAAATCTCTCGATTCAACTATCCACTCGAGACGGTTTTTGATAAGGTGCTCCAGTAATTTGGCTAGAACTGAGACTAAAGCAATTGGTCTAAGGCCGTTCGGATCATCTGCATGTTTGCCTGGTTTCAATAGTGGGATGATGATTTGTAATTTCCATTGGTCAGGGACCCATCCATGGCCGTAACAATAATTAATAATATTTAAAAAGTAAATTTTAGCCTTTTCGCCAGAATGGGTTATGAAAGAGTATGGTACACCATCAATACCGGGGGCTGAGTCCCGGACATGATTGAGCACCACATTAAATTCCTCCAAGGAAAATGGAGTATCAAGAGGGTTATCTGTTGTATTGAATAGGGGTACATTTTGAATTTCTGATATTAGTGGGACATAGGGTGGAGCTAATTTATCAAAAAAATGTTCAGCTGTTTCCCTGGTGATTGGGGAAGAGATTGACGGGGAACACCCTCGTCTGAACCTGTTGATGTTTTTCCAGACAGCTGAAACCGGAGTAGAAGGTGATAAAGTTGTGCAGAACTTGACCCAGCCTGAACGTTTCTTCCTGCGAAGGAGACGTTTGGTTCTGGCATTAATCTGACAATAAGCCAACAGGTTTTCTGTGCTCATGTCCCTATTGTAACGCCGTTCAGCCTCCTTCCTTTCCTTAATCGCTGAGGTGCATTCTGAGTCCCACCAAGGGGGTGAAGGGATTTTGTTGCGGGCACAATTTCTTATAGGGAAGCAGGAATCAGCACTGGAGGTAACAGCAGTTACAAAGCCCTCATAGCAGCTCTTGGCATGGCAGTGATCAGCAGAAGTTAATAAATTTGAGTTTAAATTTGGAAGAACATCAATTTTCTCCTCCAATGATGAAGCAAATTTTGACCAATCTGGTTTGGACAGGTTATACTTCAAAAGTGGAGGGGAAGTTTTCTCAAAGTAAGACTTATTAATGAAGGATATAACTATAGGGTAGTGATCACTGCCATGTGACAAGGTTGTGCATTCCCAAACAGCTGATGATGCCAACTCAACTGAACAGAAGGTGAGGTCTACACAACTTTTCTGCTGACCTGGGAGGGAGCGTCGTGTTGGGCTTCCATTGTTTAAAATGCAAAGGTTGCAGTCATCCAAAACATCGGCTAGTGCTATACCAAAGGCATCACAGCGCTCAGAACCCCATCTATAATGGTGGCAGTTAAAGTCACCCATGACCAGTATTGGGCCCTGCACACTAGAAAAGATATCTTTTAAAACACCCAGAAAGTTGTGGTTGGGATGCGCAATATAAATGGAGAACACTGTGATGCCCTCAACCAATCCCGCAGCAATGCTCATATCACCAGTAAGTGGAGGAAGAGTGATAGGAAGGAGAGGAACTCGGTTATTGACTAGGAGGGCAGATCCTCCATAGCCATCTTGTCTGTCACATCTAAGGATGTTAAAATGTGGCATACGAAAGCTGAGACTTGGCGTGAGCCAGGTCTCAGCTATGGAACAAGCCAATGGCTTGTACTTATTTAAGAGGAATATGAGGTCGTGCTTCTTATGCCACACGCTCCTCACATTCCACTGAAGGAATACTTGGCGGGACGCCATTTTTAAGTTGTAAAAGGAGATTTACTAGTTGGTTGGCAACGTTGGACGGTGATGTATTAGGAGAAAAGGAAGAGGAAATAAGACTAGGTAGTAGTTTTATGAGTAAATCAATAATAGTAACAATACTATCATTGAGAGGGACATTTTCATTATTGAGAGCGCAGCCATTAGGCTGTGAAGGTTGGGGGGAACTGGTTAACTGTTGGTGGGCAAATTTGTCATAAGAAGGTGATAAAGGGGCATGGGTCTTAGGTTTTAGGGTTACTGTCTTGCGGTAGGACTGGGAATTTGAGGATTTGGTGATATTAGCATAACTGCGGGAAGCCGTTGGAATGGATTTACTAGCCTCAGCATATGAGATGGATTTCTCAGCCATAACAGTCTTTATGGCTTTCTGTCTACCATGCTCAGGGCATGACCCGCTATCAGCAAAGTGATTACCCGAGCACAGAATACAGAAGGCCTCGCTCTCCGAAATGTTACAACCATCACCGGGGTGATCATGGCCACATTTACGGCAGCGTGGTTTTGATCTGCATGCATTTGCAACATGTCCAAACCGACAACACTTGCGACATTGGATCGTTGGGAATATATACTGTTCAACAGGAAGTGATGTGTAACAGCAGAATACTCTCCTCGGTAACGTTTGTCCATCAAAAGTGATCACGCAGGTTTCAGTGGGTTTCCATTCCACGTTCCCGTCTCGTTGCACTTTCCTGTTGATGCGGCGAACCTTAAGGATTCGTCCGCAGCCTGAGGGTACTGTCTGTTAAATAATATTGAAATATACTAATCTATATAAACAGTAATCGAATCAATAGTCGATATAGTATGTCTATGGACATTGCTCTATTATTAATTTCCCTTGTCTGTGGTAGGATATATTAAGAAATAAAACACTTCTCTCTGGTGTCTAAAAATGGCAATGTTTATTTGTATTGATTTACAAAACTCTGCTACTAAAAACCCCTAAAAACATAATAATCCCAATTAATATCTTAACAGGTGATGTGCCCAGATCGCTTACCAGTGAAAAAACATAAAATTCACGCTAAACGTGTTAACTACGAAGTAGTGAAAGTAAGTGCACATGTACACACAAGAAAACTAAAAACAAAATGGAGTCATTCATGGAATTACAGAAAATATCTAAACTGTATTGTGAAAAAGATTTCCCATTATGGAAATTCCAAGTAAACATTTTATTCAAAAGCTCAGGCTTACATGATGTCATACATGGAACTACAGGTACTGAAGCAATTCCTATGCCATCTAGAGAACAAAGTAATAGCGATTACCAGCAAAAAGATGCTAAGGCGCAAAAAATCATAATGCTGAGCATTGATAAAAAACTTATGATTCACATCATGACATGCGAAAATGCAAAATCAATGTATGAAAAACTTTGTGCTTTGTTTGAGAGGCCGAATGAACAACGTAAATGCGAAGTGCTACAAAAATTTTATGCATACCAATATGATAAAAGTAAAAATATGGCCGAAAATATTAGCACACTAGAAAATTTAAGATATGAATTAAATATATATGACGAAAAAATATCAGACAACAGTTTCATTGCCAAAATAATTTCATTATTACCAGAAAACTACAATAACTTTATTACATCATGGGAATCTTCCCCGCTCCATGAGAAAACAACTACAAATCTAACAAGTAGATTATTAAAAGAAGAGGAAAGATATAAAATGCAGAACAAAATGAAAGAAGAACAAAATGAGGTCATTGCATATAAGGCCCAAAGAAAATCAAACAAATATAACAATACTCCCAATAAAAAGGAAAAAAGTTGTGAAATTTGTAAAAAAACCAATCACCCAACAGAAAAATGTTTCTTTAGGAATAAAACTAATAACAAGAAGATGGAATGTACCATATGTAAGAAAAATAATCACACAACAGAAAAATGTTTCTTCAAACAAAATAATTGTAAAAATAACGAAAATTCAAAAAACAACACAGCATTTATGACATACAAGGACAATAGATATGAAAAAAAAGAAACTATAACATTTATTGTTGACTCCGGGTCTTCAAGCCATCTAACCAACAAGAAAAATTTATTACACAACTTTCAAGAAGAAAGTGGAAAAATTGGAATAGCAAAAGCTGGAATTGCCATGCAATCAAAAGGTCATGGAGAAATTCATGGATCAGAGTGTACTCTAAAACAAACTATCTATGTACCCGATCTGACTAACAATCTTATGTCAGTAAACGCCATAACCAATAATGGTGGTAAAGTTATATTCGAGGATCAAGAAGTTAAAATACTAAAAGAAGATGAGTTAATACTAAAAGGAAATAAAGAAGAAAATGGGTTGTATACTGTAAAAATTAATAATCTTAAACAAGAAACTTCCTTATTAACGGATAAAATAAATAAAGCTGAGGAATGGCATAAGAAAATGGGTCACCCTAGTATTGGTAAAATGCTTAATCTTAAAAAGGTTGCTAAAAACATGAATGTGAGTGAAGAAGAAATTAAAAACTTAAATAAAACTTGCAAGGTATGTATCATGTCAAAACAAGTGAGAAAACCGTTTAATACAGAAAGACAAAAAGCAACAAGGCCGTTACAAATAATACACACAGATATATGTGGTCCTATTTCACCTAATACATATGATAATAAGAAATACATACTTACTATTCTTGATGACTACACTCATTATACACGAGTTTATTTACTAGAATATAAAAATGAAGCTTTTGAAGTAATAAAAACCTATATTGAAGAAGTAGAAAGAGAAAAAAATCTAAAAGTAAGTACAATCAGATGTGATAATGGGGGAGAATACACCAGTAATAAAATAAAAAATTGGTGCAGTTATAAAGGCATAAAATTGGATTACACCATACCATACAGTCCCCAACTGAATGGAAAAGCAGAAAGGCTAAATAGAACAGTTCTAGAAAAAGTAAGAGCTTTATTATTTGAATCTAAAGAAGAAAGCTATCTATGGGGAGAAGCTGCAAAAACTGCTGCATATCTTATAAATAGAACACCAGTTGAAACACTCAATAACCTAACACCTATAGAATTGTGGACTGGTCAACAACCAGATCTTAGAAATATAGAGATATTTGGTTCTGAAGCATATAGTAAGAAACTTGGACATCTACATAAACTCGAGTCAAGAACTAATAAAATGATCATGATTGGTTATGCCCCAACAGGCTATAGACTATTTGATAAAGAAAAACAAAGAGTAGTTATCAGAAGAGATGTAATATTCAATTTTGAAGAGAATAAAAAAGATAACTGTGAGGAATCTATAAAAACAAATGAAAATTTAGTAGAAAATATTATAATACATGAAGAAGACAACAAAGAAGACAAATATAATAATATTACGAAAATAGAAATCAATGAAGAAGAAAAAAACACACAAGAGTCGAAAATCCCAGAAGTAATAGAG
The DNA here is from genome assembly GCA_950005045.1 of Agrotis exclamationis. Lineage (NCBI taxonomy): Eukaryota > Metazoa > Arthropoda > Insecta > Lepidoptera > Noctuidae > Agrotis > Agrotis exclamationis. The sequence continues at coordinate 2,490,869 of OX465433.1, read as the reverse complement.
GTCGTAAACACTGAAGACAACAACATACTAGAGATTATAGAAGACATACAAGAACCTATAACAGATAATTCAATAACTCAAGCACTAACAGATAATAATAACCAAAATGGAAGTTCCCAAAGACCTAGAAGACAACGTAAAATACCAATAAGATATACAGATTATGCTATGTTGACATTTCAAGAAGCGTTGACATGTCCGGATAATAAAGAATGGATAAAAGCTATAAATTCAGAAAAGCAGTCTTTACAACAAAACCAAGTTTGGGATATAGTAGAAAAAGCAGAAGCAAAAGGAAGAAAGATTATAGCCAGTATGTGGGTTTTCAAAATAAAACCAGATGGAAAATATAAAGCCAGACTCGTGGCAAAAGGCTGTCAACAAATATATGGAATAGACTATGAAGATACATTTAGCCCAGTTATGAGTAATAGTTCATTTAGAATATTAATGGCTATTGGTGCTTCAAAAAATCTACATATCATGTCATTAGATATAAAAACAGCTTTTTTATATGGAAACTTAAAAGAAAACATTTTTATGGCTCTACCTGAAGGTTATGACGAATACGACAGAAATACTAAAGTTTGTAAACTCAAGAAAAGCTTATATGGATTAAAACAAGCTCCTTTGAACTGGAATGAAAAATTTACATCAGTTCTATTGAAAAATGGATTAAAACAACTTAAAGCAGATAAATGTTTATTCAAGAACTCAGACAATACAATGATGCTAGGAATACATGTTGATGATGGAATACTATTAGGAGAAAATAAGGAATGTATGATGAAACTGATAAATAACCTAAAAGAAGAATTTGAAATGACATACACGGAGAATCCTGAAACATTTTTAGGAATAGAAATCACTAAGACTAAAGATTCTATACAACTGAAACAAAGACAGAATGCTGAGAATATAATTGAAACATTTAACATGACAGAGGCAAAAATAAGTCCTACACCATTACTGGAAAACAATGAAATCAACCAAAATGATGTACAAACAAAAGAAAATTTTCCTTACAGAGAAGCTATAGGTCATCTTATGTACCTATCAAATAAAACAAGACCAGATTTGACATACGCTGTGAACTATGAGAGTAGAAGCATGGAAAATCCGAATAATCAAGATTTAAACAATGTCAAAAGAACCATTAAATATTTGAAAGGAACCTTAAATTCTAAAATAAAATATAAAAAGGATGAAAACTTAACCAATTTAGATGCATACTGTGATGCAGACTATGCTGGTGACAAAAAGACCAGAAAAAGTACCAGTGGCTACATAATAATGTACTGTGGAGGTCCAGTGCACTGGTGCACAAGGAAACAACCAATAGTAGCATTATCAAGCTGCGAAGCTGAATATATTTCAGCAGCGGAATGTTGTAAGGAACTTTTATATATCAAAGGATTAATTGAAGAACTTATTGAGACTAATATTACAGTAAACCTAAATATTGACAATCAGAGTGCAATAAGGTTAATTGAAAATGGAGTGTTTAATCGCAGGTCAAAACACATTGACGTAAGATATCATTTTTTACATAACTTATTTGTTGAAGATATAATTAAAATATCTTACTGTCCTACTAATTTACAATTAGCAGATTTTCTTACTAAACCTTTAAAAACTAATAAATTTTGTGAATTTAGAGATATTATTATGCAAACATAACTGTTACTAATATTTAGAAGCTACACTTGTAAAATGAATATGTCAAACTTTAATACTTAATAGGTATATGTAAAATAAGTGGATAAATGTAAACTTAACTTTTGATTTGTATCTAAAAGTACATTATATAACCAGTAAGGTACCTAATTAGAACATTTTTTGATAAAACTTAAAATACTTTGTAACTTTTTTTTAATGGAAATTGTCTTGAAAATTATGTAAGTTAATTCTTTTATATAGTGTAACTACTGTTAACATTTATCTTAATAACTATGTATATCTGTAATACTGTTTCTATAGATTACGGGGGTGTGTTAAATAATATTGAAATATACTAATCTATATAAACAGTAATCGAATCAATAGTCGATATAGTATGTCTATGGACATTGCTCTATTATTAATTTCCCTTGTCTGTGGTAGGATATATTAAGAAATAAAACACTTCTCTCTGGTGTCTAAAAATGGCAATGTTTATTTGTATTGATTTACAAAACTCTGCTACTAAAAACCCCTAAAAACATAATAATCCCAATTAATATCTTAACACTGTCAAATACTCCATTACTTCCTCTTCGGTAACGTCAGAAGGGACGCCTGTTACGACTCCCATCCTCGTGATGTTAAAAGTAGGGATATAGGCAGTAAAATTGTGTTTAGGGAGGATAGGGTTGACCAGGAAGGCGTTAGCGTCCTGGGGGGAGGAAAATTCCACTGACACACGGTTTCTTCCCACTCTTTTAACACCGCCAAGGACGATGTTACGAACATTTTTGTTGATAAGGAATTTGCCAAAATTTACGGGATGTAGAGTTGAGCCAGACATGGATTCAGAGGATTCCATACGAGAGACGTGGACGAGGAAAGGGGCCTTATCTATTGCGGAGTATTTTATTCGACCGATTTGGCTTCGCATTTGTTTATTTGGGGGGGTAGATGATAAGGTTAATTCATCTCTGGTTCGTTTTCTGGAAGATTGGCTGAGCTGAGACTGGGATGTGTCCATCTCTGACACAGAACAGACAACATCTGCGAACTGGGATAGAGGATTTTGGGAATGAGGGAGTGATGATGGACTTGGGATGTCGGGGGGGTCAGGATCAGGCGGTTTATTGATGTCCATTTTGGACGAAACTTGGTTAAAATAGGACGATCACAGTACAAACCTTATTACGAACACAGGGACAACACACTAACACAATAACAAGTCACAAAAAAGTATCAACGATCAATTATAAACACCAGAAAATCACACACACGTGCTAGCCAGTACACCCGTGGCGAGAATCTTTATTTTGTCTAGCATCAATGTTAATGTTAGTAAACACATTGACAGTTGTTTGACAACTTTGACAAGACACAATGACGCAATAACATGGCGGCTACCGTTTCGCTTAGTAAAAGCACAGAACAAAAAAGTGAAAACTTTGAAATGAATTTTAAAATTAATTTCATCATTTCATGTACTGAAACTAACATTTTCCGACTTCTTCTTGCCTAAACTATCGCATTTATATATTTAAAGATTTTTTTTCTAATACAGTAAAATACCCTATACGTTTGCATGGCGTCTATTTTACGTCACTAACTTAGATACCATGGTAACGTGATGACCGCGTAACCTACTCATGTTGTAGGTCCACATGAGTAGGTTACTGAAGACGTGTGTTGTTACAGAATTATAATCATCAAAATCATCAATAACAACCCTCCAAGTTCATTAAAGGTGCAGGAATGACACCTTGAAAAAGTCATTTTTACACCTTTATGAACTTGGAGGCTTGTAATGATGATTTTGATGGTTATAAATCTGTAACTACATACATCTTACAGCCGCGATTAATATTTTAATCAACATATAACCTAGCACTGGCCTGCAAATTGCAAAAAAAAAACGTAAGTTTGAATTTCGCGGGCTGGTTGGAGCATTCACCCTAATGTAGCTTAACTTTTCTATCTTCTTACTTGATCAAAATCTACATGTGATTGAAAATAACTTCGTAAACAGTAAAAAATAACAAACTTGTTTCATTCAAGTTGTATTTGGCTTTTGCCATATTTTTCATGGCTAAATTAAAACGAAACGTAATTTGAAGTCGAAGTTGTAGTGAAACCAGTGAAACGTAACGTAAGTTGAACGTTTGGTGATTGTGAATCTGTGATGAGTGTGATGTAAAATCTGTGATTATTTCGCGCCAACTCTCCGGTCTTGACTCTTGAGCCAAAATTAACCGTCTTCTTCTGTGTCTGCTGTTTGACTCTGAACGTTTACTTACTTACATACTGAAATACAATAAGTACTTGCAGTGATATCCAATACTAGGTATGTTTTCGGTTATTCAATTCAACGAATCTGACGGTGGCAGTGTATCCATTGTACTTAGCTCTTGGCTTACGCCGCGGCGCCGCGAAGTACATTGGCCGCCGATTAAAGATGGAAAAGCCTTTAGTCGGCTGCTTACCCAAAGTAACGACAATTCCCCTGATGATAACTGGAAGTTATATGGTGTAAAGCGCATCTTTGCGGAAACTGGTAAGTGATAAAGATGAACATAAGTAGGTACTTAATTATGAGGTCCATAATCTCATCATCATCAAAAACCCACAGAAGTCTACTGCTGAAGATAGGTCTCCCAATAAAAGGGAGGATTTGGATCGTAATGCGGCGCGCTGGTCGAGGTAGTGTTGGCAGATGGTTCACCAGAGCCTCGTTCGCTGATTTTCAGGTTAAGTACTGCTTGCAGGTGACTCGATCTGTGGTTGTCTTGGGCCTGAGAGCTATTGATTATTCCTGCACTCCACGGTATGTTCAGTTTGGCTCGCAATTTTGCGTCTGCTACATGTTTAGTATTTCTACTTACATTACCTTCAATGCAATATGTGGTTAAGTAGTTTGTTATGTGTGCGGTGAAGCTTCGTTTTAAATCTTTGGTGTCTACACTATGTGTTGGTTATGGTCTGCATCTTCTGCATGTTTATTACTCCAATTGCATTACCTACAATGCAATCCGTGGTTGGTCTGTCCTGATGGGGCATGGTGGGGCTTTTGTTACAAATTTTTTGTTGGCAACTTGGTGGTTTATTAAAGTACCTAGTCTAACGGCATCTATGTGTTGATCAAGTTCCTATAGGAAGACTAATTTGTGCTTATTAACTGCATGACAATAGTTTAACGCTGACCGGTGTGTTGTGTTTTTAGATGATATAGAAAAGGCTAAGAGAAAGTTAAAATTATCAGAGGTAACATCAGATGTACAAACTGATGCAGAGACCGAAGCAGAAAGGCCTAAACGCAGAGCTGTAAGGACGAAACGTTACATTTCCAGTGATGATGATGATAATCCACCACCCTTGAAAAAGCATTTTGCAAAACGTAAGTGTATTGCTAACTGTATACATTTGTAATCTTCGGGTAAAGTCTAGTATTCGGTAGCAGGCGGAGAGGGGTGAGCGGGGGGTGAGGGGGAGGGGGGGGAGTCCCCTACCCCCCAGTACCACTCCCATGTTAAGGTCATGCACCGTTCTTGAGAAAAACCAATTTTTGTAACCTAACCTTAAAACTTGTTGCAGTCACATAATAGGCGTATTCCAAAAACTTGGTATAGTTTAGCATAAAGAGAGAGGTCCCCTGTGTCCTGGCACCACTCTCCTGTAAAGGCAGCGCCCAGACCCCGCCATCTCTTCTAACCTAACCTGTCCGTGTCGGGGTGCCCCAAAGTCCCGAGCTCGCATCGCTCGCTCTTGCATCCTAGGTCAAAAAACTGATTACTACCTACCAAGGTGGCTCGGCGGAGCCCCGCTTCGCGGGGCTCCTACTTCTGGGTGGTTTAAAAAAAAATAACCACGAAGGGGATGGCGGGGTCTTTCAGACCCCGCCATCCCCTTCTAACCTAACCTATCCGTGTCGGGGTGCCCCAAAGTCCCAAGCTCGCATCGCTCGCTCTTGCATCCTAGGTCGTAAAACTGCATTGATTTTTTTTTCAACTGATTTTGCACCATAGACAATACGTGGTGAATATATGGTTGACAATCGCCTGTTTTTAAGTTCCGTTTTCGATTTTATCTGATTTGAGGTTAGAAAAATTGGTTTTCATTAATTTCTCGAAAAATACATTATCTTGTGAAAAATGTGGTAGCATTACAATCGGGGACTTATACCTTACCAATTGCAAGCCTTTGTTAGAGCTCGGGACTTGGAGCACCCCGACACGGACAGGTTAGATTCGAAGAGATGGCGGGGTCTGGGCGCTGCCTTTACAGGAGAGTGGTGCCAGGACACAGGGGGCACCTCCCATCCTTATGCTAAACTATACCAAGTTTTTGGAATACGCCTATTATGTGACTACAACAAGTTTTAAGGTTAGGTTACAAAAATTGGTTTTTCTCAAGAACGGTGCATGACCTTAACATGGGAGTGGTACTGGGGGGTAGGGGACTCCCCCTCCTTCCCCCTCACCCGCCTCACCCCCCCCTCCGCCTGCTACCGAATACTAGACCCAACCCATCTTTATACTGTCTGCTTAATTACTCACACGATATCTGCTGCCAGTATTAAATTTTGTTACATTACAGGTATTGAGAATGAACAACCAGTTACTGTTTCACCATCTATATTTCACCAAAGAGTTGATGAAACAAAAAATGATGATTTAAATCTAAGTGACTCAGATTCAGTAACCCAAAATACTCCTAGGAGAGATTCTGCTTCACCATCACTTAGAAGTGAAATAAACAAAAATACAGCTAAGAGAGTTCCTGATTTGAAATCCTGTGCAGTCTCAAGCAAAAATAAGTCATATACTGCTGTGGCATCTAGATCATATCCCAGATTTGCTGATGAAATAAGAAATGAAGATGCGTTCAATCTAAATGAGTTTGAATTGGATTCAGTGATCCAAAATACTCCTAAAAGACTGTTTGCTTCACCATCCTGTGCATTCGGAAGTTATACAAACAAAAACACAGGTAAAAGAAGATTCTAAAAGCTGACACGAATGTCACAGCTTAAATTCTGTCGCTTTTCGGCTTGCTGAATGGCCAATACAGCCAGTATTTACAGCATGGGCAGACAATCAGCAAGCAGAATAGCTAAGAACAGAATCAAAACTGTGACATAAATTGTCAGCCTAACCATCCTGTACAATGCAAGAAAGTTGTCTGTAATAGATAAAGTTAACTAGCTTCTACCAGAGGCTTTGTCTAGTACCTCAGTTAAAAAGAAGCCTTTGTCCTTCTTGTGATATAAACTAAATCCATGGCATCAAGATAATTATGTTCAGCCGTTTAGCCAACTAAAAAGAGTTGTTATAAGTTTGAGGCTATGGTGTGTCTGTCTGTTTGTCTATAGCTTCACAAGTACTGCCAAATTAATTTGTCTATTCTACTCTCTTTAAGGTTTTGAAGAAAAAGTGCTTGGAGTACTAGCAAGCATTAAAGCGCAAAATGAGCAAATAATCTCGCTTCTAAAGAAAGACCCCACTCAAGATGCCGCACCACCACTGAAACCTAATATCAAGTTCCCTTTAGAAACCTTTGAAGACATATCAGAAATAGAAACTTTTCTTCAAGATGAAGACAGTTCAAAACTTCTAGTAAAACATTTTTTTACATAATAATATGTATTAAAGCCAGACTTACCAACAAAAATTTTCATGAGTTCCATTCCAGTTTCTTACCATCCCGAATTTTGGCATTTGCTCCAACAGTGGACACATACAATAGGCTACTGATTATATTAACTATAAGATGAATACATAATAAAATTAAATATTTTTTTCAGATTCGATACTTAGGCTCCCTAGGAGGACGAGATGTTGCAACAAAAGTCTACAGAGTGTTGAAGCATGTAATGATTGACTGGCTTGCTTCACAATTTAACTTCTACGGCAAGCGATCAACAAAAAAACCATTTTGCAATATGAAGCTCAAATCTGTGATAATAGGTAAAGTTGCTCCATAAGAATAATAAATCATTGTCTGTGTTACTATTATTAACTTCATACAATATAGGTACAATGATATTATTTAGGAATGTGTGTATGTTTATAATATTTAATTACAAAAACTGACCGTGTCTACTGTCTGTGTGAAGTCTGTGAGTCTGACGGTGAGTTGCAGAAACCACCATTAGTTTAAAGGAGACTTTAAATTGATGCTGTCACTTTCTTTTTGGTACAAAATGTAATGGCATGAATTTATAGTCTCCGTTAAACTAATGTTGGTTTTGTGCAACTTCACAAGTGTTTTGTTGTATACATTAATTACTATGCAGTTAAATCTTTTGAAATTGATACAAAAATAATTTTATTTTCAGAGAGCATCAAATGGTCATCACCAGGATCAAATGATAAAGATATAGAAGATTGCATAAAAGTTTGGTTAAAACATGCACCGGAACGGCTGAAGAGGCACAGCATAATAAGTGAGAAATAAGGTATTGTTTTCTTTGTGGTAATATTGACCTTGTACAATAATACAACAATATTATAATGTGTGTAATTTCATTGCAAAAAAGCAAGCTCAGTACGATACTAAGTTGCCACTTTCATTGATATCATTATTTAGACAGTAAAATTTAAATTAGCATTTAAATTAATATCAAAATATATTTAATTTCAGACAGCATCTATAAAATTAATCACAAATAAATAAATCGTTTACCAGGACTAGGATTTAATAATGATATTGAAGACTGCATGCACGAAGGCGGCTAAGAGGCAATGAGTGAAAAAATTACAAAAATTCCTTACAAACATAAGGCAGATGTAGGACACCGGCAGATGCAAAGACGGACAAGGGCCATAAAACTTGAGATTGTAAAGGAAATACAGGCGACTGCGGACGCTAGTAACGATCATAGTAATAATAATTTAGAAATAGTTGCTCATAATTATTATTGTAACAATCATAACATATGTTCAAACAACAATGTTAATTTATTTTCTAATTGCACTAATGTTCATCAGGAGCAAACTAGTGCTGTGCAACCAGATCTATGTTCAGATACATCAGCTAGAAACATTAGAATTAATCTAAGTAATGAGCAGAGACCTATTACACAATGTTATGATGTACAAAGTGATCAGCTGTTTGTGCCACTTGAAGAGAGTGATGTACAGCAGTGTTCTGAAAGTCCATCTTCCACTGATCTAAAGAATTTAGAAAACAAAGATTTACCTTTCCGACTACGACAATGGGGTGTTCGTCATAGTATTTCACAAACAGCAACAGATAGTCTTTTAAAAATCCTTGCACCGATATGCCCTGAATTACCAAGCAGTAGTCGTACATTGTTTAAAACTCCTATACAAATAGAGATAAAAAACTTAGACTCAGGAGAAATAGTTTACCTCGGTTTACAAAATCAATTAGAAAATATATTAACACATTGTGATCTATCGTTTATAGACCATAATAATAAAATTGTAATGTCATTTAATGTGGATGGTCTTCCTCTTTTACCAAGGTACTTAGGTTGGTAATTAAAACAGCGTTAGAATAAAATCACAACTATATTTTATTTACAAAATTGCCTAGCCTATATACATATTTTGAGTATCACTATTAGCCCTGGGAGCACTAACACAAAATATTGTTCCACCAATCACGAGCGACCATACGATGATACGATCAGTGGAGTTCTAGGGCCGCGGCACATAAATACCGAGCGGGCCGGCGCGGCGCCTCAGTGTCCGACGCGCGCGCTTCGCGTGAGGTCGTGTACTCGATGTTTGCAGGTTAGCTGGTACAGTACTCCCCCCCAGCGAAGCGTACTGGAGGTTTCGAAATTCTTCCTGACCTCGTAGTGTAGGGCTCATCACGGATGACGTCGGCAGCAGCCTCGGTGTCCAACAGGAATGCAGGTTTCAGTCGATCCACGGAGATATTCTTCTGTTTACCCTTTACGAGTATCGTGTATGTCTTATCATTGCGCACGATGACTCGGTGCGGGCCGTTGTATGTAGGTGTGAGCGGCTTGCGTACGGTATCGTCGCGCACAAACACATGCGTGCATGTTCGCAGGTGTCGAGGAACGTATGTTGCCCGGCGGTCCGTACTCGTTTGTGCGGCGTGAAGTTTTCGCATTGCGTTTGCTATGACGTCTTCATAATGTGACTGTATTCTGTCCGCTATCTTCACGCCGACCATCTCACCGGGTAGTCGCAGTGTTTGGCCGTACAATGCTTCAGCTGCAGAGACATCTGTGTCGTTTTTTATTGTTGAACGTAAACCCAGCATGACGGTTGGCAACTCGTATGTCCAGCTCGAATTTTGTAAACGAGCTGTCAATGCAGTCTTCAGTGAGCGGTGCCAGCGTTCTATCATGCCGTTTGCTTGAGGGTGGTAGGCAGTGGTGCGTGTGCGCTCGATGCCTAGTCGCTTCATGAGACTTTTGAATAGTTCAGATTCGAATTGACGTCCTTGGTCGCTGGTCAACTTCTCTGGGCATCCGAAGCGAACTATCCATCCCTCGTACACAGCTCGGGCGACTGTTTCGGCGGTGATGTCAGCGACTGGGTATGCTTCGGGCCATCTTGTTGTTCTGTCGATGATCGTTACACAGTATCGTTTCCCATCTGATAATGGTAGTGGTCCAACGATGTCTATGTGGATGTGAGACAGACGGTCGGTGCGTGGAAACGCTTCAAGTGGTGAAACAGTGTGGCGCTGTGTCTTACTTTGCTGACATGCGATGCAACTTCTTGTCCAACTGTTGACGTCGACATTCATGCTCGGCCAAAAGAATCGCTTTGTTATCAGGTGGCGCGTGGCGCGAATGCCGGGATGACTCATCTCATGGATTGTTGTAAACACGGTTCGTCGCAGCTGTGGCGGAATGTAGGGTCGGGCGCTGCCTGTTGATGTTTCACACAGTATCTTCTGTTTTGAATTGCTTGGCTTGATGAAGTGAAATTGCAATTTGTTGTTTCGCATAACATTTTCGATTTCATTATCATCTTGTTGTTGACGCGCTAACTCGTCGTAGTCGATCGTTGTTTCGATTCTTGATAAGGCGTCAGCGACAACGTTTTCTTTGCCTTCAATATGTAATATCTTCGTCGTAAATTGACTAATGTAGTGAAGATATCTTGTCCGCAGCTGTGTTTCCGTCTTGCTGTTGTCTCTCGTGAGGGCAAACGTCAGAGGTTTGTGATCGGTGAATACGGTAATTTCTTTCCCTTCAAACATTTTTCTAAAGTGACGAATTGCAAGGTAGATTGCTAGCAATTCTCGATCGAAGGTGCTGTATTTTCTCTGTGCGTCGGTTAGTTTTTTTGAATAAAAACCGAGTGGCTGCCATCTTCCGTGAACGTACTGCTGTAGGGCTGCGCCGACACATGTGTTGGATGCATCACACATGAGTGAGATGGATGCATGTGGAGACGGGTGTGTCAGCATAACAGCGTTTCTGATACTGGCTTTGCTTGCTTCAAAGGCTTCTTTTTCATCCGGCGTTAGACGAATGGGTGTCTTGTCGTTTTTTTTCGAAGTGCGTAGGTACTTGAATAATTTTTCTTGAGTATGTGCTGCGCGCGGAATACTTTCTTTGTAGAAATTAATGATACCCAGAAAGCGTCGTAGTTCTTGCACTGTTTTCGGCTCTGGGAATGTTGTTATAGTTTTGACACGTTCTTCAATTGGTTTAATTCCGTCGGCTGATACGTTGTAGCCTAGGAACTCGAGAGTTTCTTTTCCAAAAACGCACTTCGACACGTTTATTCTCATTCCATGCTTATGTAACCTTTTGAAAACTTCTTCTAAATGTACTCGGTGTTGAGATTGATCAGCAGACGCCAGGAGAAGATCGTCGACGAACGGGAACACGAAGTCTAGGTCACCCAATATATTATTCATGTGGCGTTGAAATGTCTGACCTGCGTTGCGTAATCCGAAGCACATTCGTGGGAATTCAAACAACCCGAATGGAGTGATTACGGCAGTCTTCTCAATATCTTCTTCTCGAATACGCAGTTGGTTGTATGCTTTGCGTAGATCGATTTTTGTGAATACCCTCATTCCTTGTAATCTGTAGGTGAAGTCACGAAGGCGGGGTATCGGGTATCGATCTGGCTTCGTCACGGCGTTAAGTTTTCTATAATCTCCACATGGTCTGAGTTCACCATTCTTCTTCTGAACTAGGTGTAGAGGACTAGCCCATGGTGATTTGCTGGGTCGGCATATACCTTGCTCAAGCATTGACTGGAATGTGTCTTTTGCGGCTTTATACTTGTGTGGCGGCAACGGGCGTGCTCTGCAGTACACGGGCGGTCCGCGTGTCACGATGTAATGTTCCACGTCACTAGCACTTGCCTTGCTGAAGTTGGGCGATGTGATGTCGTTGTATTTCTTTAGCAGGTCGCAGTATGGATCGTTCACGTTGAGTGTGAGTACCGTCGGAGTTGATGAGCTGCTCGATAGACAACCGTTGATGGATAAGCCTGTCTTCTTGTCAATAAGTTTCTGGGCTCGTAGGTCGACTAAAAGGTTGTGATGTTGAAGAAAGTCGGCACCGATGATTGGCCTCTTCACGTCAGCAACGGTGAATGTCCACTTGAATGATCGTCGTAGACCGAGGTTGAGGGACAGGTCGCGTTCGCCGTACGTACGTATAGGCGTGCCGTTTGCCGCGTACAGTAGTGTGTCGCATGCCGGTGTATTTTTCTTGCAGGGCGGTACAACCGACACGTTCGCTCCAGTGTCGATCAGGAAGCGCAGCTTGTTGGAGGAGTCGTAGATGTACAGACGGTATGCAGTTATGTTGTTGATCTCGGCTCCCGTCGTAGCCAAGATCTCGGCTAGTTTTCCTGTTTCTTGCCATATTTACAAGGTGATCTGCAGTTGCGTGCGCGCTCGCCGAAGCGCTTGTGAAAGTAACAAGCGTCGCTAGTCGCGCGCTCGTTTTTATATCCTCGGCCGCTCGATCGTGTTCGTGAATGCGACCGTGAACGAATGAAACGGCGAGATGCGTGTGTCGTCCTTGATTGTCTCACTTTTAACTCAGCGATCTCCTTCGTTAGTTGCATGACGGCGTCTCGCAGGTCCTGTTGTTCGTGTGACTGCCGTTCTTTAGCATGTGTCGCCGATTTTGGTGCCTTGGAATGGTCTTGACAGGTACAGGAACACACAGAGCGTGACTCGGATGATTGATCGTGCATTTTATCAGCCATTGCAGCGAGAACGTCGAGGGACGTCTGTTCACTAACTGCCAAAACTGCACGTGTGGACATAGGTAGGTGACGCATCCACAACACCTGGAGCGTGGAATCAGGCATTTTTTCGTGCGCAGGTTCTCTCATGCGCCTGAGAAGCTGTGATGGCTTTTGGTCGCCAAGTTCCATCTCGGTGAGGAGTTTTTGTAGCTGCTGGGTTTCCGATTCCTCGTATACGGAAAGTAACCTTTTCTTGGCTTCCTCGTATCTACCTGTACGAGATTTGGACATAATAATGTCGCTAATCTGTTCGACGTCCGGTTTCTCGAGATGTGACACCATCAAACTGAATTTTGACTCGTCGCTGGGCTTCTGCGGGCCGACAACCGTTTCGAATTGCCCAAACCATAACGTTGGTTTGTCACGCCAAAACGTAGGGATACGGGCTTTGACGGAGATAGTCTCAATCTCTTCGGAATCCATGCTACTGACTGTAGAACGTCGTTCGGGGTCACCACTTTACCAAGGTACTTAGGTTGGTAATTAAAACAGCGTTAGAATAAAATCACAACTATATTTTATTTACAAAATTGCCTAGCCTATATACATATTTTGAGTATCACTATTAGCCCTGGGAGCACTAACACAAAATATTGTTCCACCAATCACGAGCGACCATACGATGATACGATCAGTGGAGTTCTAGGGCCGCGGCACATAAATACCGAGCGGGCCGGCGCGGCGCCTCAGTGTCCGACGCGCGCGCTTCGCGTGAGGTCGTGTACTCGATGTTTGCAGGTTAGCTGGTACACTCTCTTTAAAAGTAAAAATTCACAATTGTGGCCCATTTTAGGACTAGTTAAAAATTATTGCAATGCTAAGCCTTTTGTTATTGCCCTGTATTATGGAAACATGAAACCTTCGCCTTTAGACATGTATCTTAAAGACTTTGTTGATGAACTTTCGCAATTACTTCAAGCAGGATTTTTCTTCAAAAGTAAACATTATACAATTGAAGTACACAGTTTTATTTGTGATGCACCTGCAAGGGCAATGGTCAAATGTACCAAATCCCATGGTGGGTATTCTGCTTGCGACAAATGTTTTGAAGTAGGTGAATATGTTCAAGGGCGCGTAGTATACAAAAGTGTCACAGCTACCCGCAGAACTGATTTACAATTTCGTGAACAAACGGATGAAGATCATCACATTGGTGAATCTCCCTTATTAAGGCTTCAAATTGATTTAGTTTCAGTATTTCCAATTGACTATATGCATGCTGTTTGCTTAGGAGTTATGAGAAAGCTGTTGAATGCTTGGGTAGGTGGTGATTTGAAAGTTCGTTTACAAAGTCGATTAGTGAATAGCATATCTGATAGACTTGTTAGTTGTCAAAACTATATGACAATGGAATTTAATCGTCGACCTCGTGCTTTAATCGACTTGGCTCGTTGGAAAGCAACCGAGTTTCGAATGTTTTTGTTATACCTCGGTCCCGTAGTCTTAAAAGATATTTTATGTACTCCACTGTACAAAAATTTTCTTTTACTTCATTGTGGTATAAATATATTATGTTCTCAAAAACATACTACAAAGTTGGGTTATGATTTTGTAAGTGAAATTTTAGTAATGTTTATCAAACATTCAGAGAAGGTGTATGGATCAACTTTTCTCATTTACAATGTTCATGTTTTATGTCATTTAAGTGATGATGCAAAATTGCATGGGGTTCTAGATAATTTTTCAGCTTTCCCTTTTGAGAATTATCTGAAGACACTCAAAGGCTTAGTTAGGTCACCTAACAAGCCTTTACAACAAATATACAGACGTTTAAAAGAAATTGATTCGGCTCCTGAATACAGTAATAATTGTAAAAAAGCAAATTTGCTTTATTATGAACATAGTTCAGGGCCTGTACCAACTAACGACGACTATAATTATAATACTTTTATGAAACTTGTCTGTAAAGATTTTGCTATTTATGTATACTCACGACGTGTAGCAGATTGTTACTGTTACACTAATAAAAACAAAGTAATCCAAGTTCACAATGTGCTAGAACGTTGTCATGACAAAAAAGTATACCTTTATGGAAAAGAATTTAATACTTACTCTTGTTATTATGATTATCCTTTTGAGTCTTCGATACTAAATGTTTTTGAGGTAAATAACATTTCTGAAGACTACAAAATGATTGCTGTAAGCGATATAATATCCAAATGTGTTTTAATTCAAGACTCAAATAATAAAAGTATATGTTTTCCGTTGCTCCATTCAGAGGCGACATAGAATTGTATTAGAAATGTATATGTTACAGGCAAAACTCTCAGCCAAAACCACTTTTGACTGGTGTCAGTCAAAACTCTTAGGTATTAAGTTAAAATGCGTTTTCTGCATTAAAAATATTATATTGTCTTAGAACGCCTCAGTTGTAATTACCTAGTCCTAGAATCACATGTTTTTTTTTGAAGGGTCACAAAAAAAACCATAACCTAATATGTATATGGAAATCTTAGTTATTGTTAAATTAGCTTTGACTAGTCAAAAGTATTTTTGACTAGTTTCCACCAGTCAAAAGTAGTTTTGACTGATTAACAGTTTTGACTGTGACATAGGTAGGTATATAATATACAGGGTGTTTGGCAGAACGTTGAACATACGAAAATGGTGGATAGGTGGGGTCATCTGCTACTTACTCAGCCCTAATTTATTTGGCCCTGGCCCAATGGATATTTAAAAAAATATTTTTTCTTTCTTCTTGTTTCACAACTTTCTTAACTTTAAAGTGTATTTGTTATTAGAAATGGGTAAAACAGGCAATATTTTGTTGAAATTATGCCTGTTTTACCAATTTTTAATAAAAATTACAATTAAAAATTAAAGAAGAAAGAAAAAAAATTTTTTTAAATATCCAGTGGGCCAGGGCCAAATAAATTAGGGCTGAGTAAGTAGCAGATGACCCCACCTATCCACCATTTTCGTATGTTCAACGTTCTGCCAAACACCCTGTATATAACATAGATGTACCTATAATAAGCACACTCATTTGAAAAATCTAATAAATTGTTAACTGTCAAAAAATGGTACTTATCATTTACCTACATGAACATGGTAGTGTGATGTTTACTCTACACATTGTGCCAACCCTAACCCTACCTAAACATTATTTTTGTTGTTTCAATTTCTGAGCGCATCACACACGGCTAAGATACTATAATATTTTATCTTAAGATGTTATATTAATATATCTTAAGCCATCACAGACGACGAAGATACGATACTATAATATTTTATCTTAAGATGTTATCTTACGATATATTTTATATCTTAAGATGTTATCTTACGATATATTTTATAGCGGATGTTATCTTACGATATATTTTATATCTTAAGATGTTATCTTACGATATATTTTATATCTGAAGATGTTATCTTACGATATATTTTATATCTTAAGATGTTATCTTACGATATATTTTATATCTTAAGATGTTATCTTACGATATATTTTATATCTTAAGATGTTATCTTACGATATATTTTACATCTTACGATACGAAAGTATGAAAAATACGAGTAGGTATATTATCTTCGTCGTGTGTGACGGTCCATTGAATAGTATGGCGAGCGATATGGTATCTTAAGATAAAATATTATAGTATCTTAGCCGTGTGTGATGCGCTCTGACACTTAAGACCCCTGGTACGCACGAAAATTTACCGTCTTTTATAGGTTATTTTAAAGTCGTAAACAGGTGATATTTTAGCTTATAAGACGTCATCTGGACGTCGCATGCTCCTCGAAGTTGGTCGTTCATACGTCTTATCATAAGTCACACTGACGTAAGTGGGAGACGACCACACGACGTCAAATATGACGTCGTGTGCCCGTGACATTTTAACGTCACTACGAGGGCCCACAGACGTCATGCCAGGACGTCTGTTACGTCAGTGACCGACCTTGATGTAACGTCTTAATGACGGAAAATTCCTACCTGGGTTCTAGTACTATAGTTGTGTCTGTCACCTCTTTTCCTGAAAAGATGCAGATTTTTTCTAACGTACATAATGTTTTCATTTATGTATTGACAAGGTACTGTCATGATGTTGATTTCCTTAAACAATTCCCTAAGAGAATCGCGCCTACATAGATTATATATGGCTCTGATGGCTCTTTTCTGCAGAATAAATATGGACTCGATGTCTGCAGCCCGTCCCCATAGTAAAATACCGTATGACATAATACTATGAAAATAACTAAAATAGACTAGCCTCGCGGTATCTACATCAGTAAGTTGGCGGATTTTTCTAACAGCGTATGCTGCTGAACTCAGCCGTCCCGCAAGAGATGTTAAATGAGGACCCCCATTGAAGCCTTGAGTCGAGCGTGAATCCTAGGAAAACCGTTTTATCGACGAATTATAGTTTCTCTTGATTCAATACAATGTCATTATCATTACTTTTGACATTCGGTAGAGAAAATCTTATGCACTTAGTTTTCTTCCCATTTAATACTAAATTATTTGCGGTGAACCAATTGTGCACCTGCAGTAGAGCGCTATTTACGTCGTCAAGGTGTGTGGCACGTCTATTTATTTTAAATATCAAAGAAGTATCGTCAGCAAACAATACCATTTCAGGTTGACTTTTGAATAAATGGGGTAATCGTTGATATAACCTATATGTACACACTACCTTTAAAAACTAAAAATAAAACTAAAATATTTACAAAAATAACTAAATTAAAACTAACATTAAAAATTTACATGGCGTCAAAAAACAAATTAAATAAAACCGTCCTGGAGCTCATGCTGAAGAAGGCGAAGGTGTCGATGATTATGCGATAGCCCTATAGTTGTTTGTGCAACGAGAGAGCAAAGTCGTTTTTTGCTGCGAGTGCTGATTTTGAATCCTGAGTGTGGCGAGGGATTCAAAGGCACGAGATGCAGGAAACTTTGCTCTCGTGTAACACACATAACTTTTCACTTCAGCGGCGAGAACACTTTAGGAGATAAAATAATAAACAGGAATAGATTTAAATAACTATTAACTTATTCAACTCTTTAAGCCAGCCACGAAATTTTATTCCCGCTCTTTTATTTAAACTAAGGCGTGTTCGGAAATTATAGCACCCATGATATTTTATTATTCAAAATATTTACGTAACATTGTTGAAACTAGAAATGAGTATTTACAGGTTAAATATCAGTTTTATTTGCAGTACCTAAATACTTATTTTCGTTTAAATACTACGTATACATATAAGTTAAAAATTCAATAAATTACACTAAGACATAATTATCTTTTTGCAAAATTTCTTTAGTTAGTACAAACCGAGCGTGTTTGTCTTTGAGGTCGAATTCAAAATCGGAATTTCGAAAAGGCTGGTCTTTATCCCTCTCTCTTTCTAATAGCGGGAAAGAGTGTAAATGTTTCGAATTGTATGATTAACCCAAGACTGAATAAGATATTCGCGGCTTTCTGAAAACAAAAATTAAAAAGTTACTTTGTCTCACTCAGTGAGCAAAATCGCATTTTGCTCACTGATTTCAGGCAGCAAAACCTACATGTTTGAGCTACTGAAGTGAAAAATAAATTAGACTATTTCAAACAATCAAATATTTTCCTTGTAGTGGCTTATAATGCCAAAAATAATGTTCTTATAGCAGCCGTATTATCACTAATAAGGGTGCGTTTGGGCACAACTTATAACGGCAAAACCCTTATACTCCTCTTATAGTTGCTTTATAGTTTGCAAATTAAACTTATAATGGCAAGAAAAGTGCTCCAATAAAGCCAATACCCTTGTGAGAATCATATGGAGAGCGTTGATAAGGGCGATCACCCTTATACATGTTTTATTATGGTCCGATACAGGGTTATTCAAACTTATTGTGGCAAATTAAAGGTTCATAAAAATCCGTAGGCCCTTATAGCCGTCTGCAATAAGTCTTTTTCTTAGTGATTGACATTATTTTGTGCAACAGTTTGGCAAATAAAGAAAAACGTCAGCCATATTATTGAGAATAGTGAGGTTCATTAACAATAGTAACTTAATGCCTTACAAAATTGTTAGGACACTCAAAATTGTCCGCAGTACCAAGCAAGTGGGAAAAAGATGGCGTTCTGCGCTGGCCAAAATGTAATGAAAATAAATTAAGAAGACTTGAACATTCGTGTCCAGAAAATAACTGGCGGAAAATTAATTGCAAAGTGAAAAGATCAAATTATAAGTCACTTAAAGCAATATGGGAAATGTTGAATTTCACTACCCATTCTCTAATATCACTACGAATATCAATATTCTCCGACTTTATAGGAAAATTATTAACCTTACACAAAAAGCGCAAAATAATCATTTCATAAATACGGCTCAAAATAAGTCAAAAGCAACTTGGCAAATAATAAATAAATCTAAATTTTGTCTGCCACACGAACCGATAACGTGTGTGAATAGAAATAATTTGAAATTTACAGACCCTTTAGACATTGCAAATGAATTTAACGATTATTTTATTGAAACAGTTGAGAATAATGTAAAAGATGACATAACAAAGCAAAATATAAGTTTAAATAAACAAATATCAAATTCACTATTTATGCAGCCTGTAACAACTGACGAAATAGAAAAAATAATGTGTAGTCTCAAAAACACTAGTACTGTTGGATATGATGGAATTTCCACTAAAGTATTAAAATTTACTAAAGAACTCGTAGCACCTGTATTAGCTCATATAATCAACTTATGCATAGCCGACGGAATATTCCCAAACAAACTCAAAAAAACTATAATAAAACCTCTCTTTAAAAAAGGTGACAAAACTAATATGAAAAATTACAGACCTATCGCAAAAATTCCAATTATTTCTAAGATTTTTGAGAAAGTGATATATAATTATTGTCTATACGCATTTTTCGAAAAGCATAAATTATTTTGCATAGAACAAAAGGGTTTCCGGAAAAACACCACGATAAATATGGCAATATTTGATTTGTTAGCTACCGTTATGTCATCTGTAGATAAAAGAAATCCAGTCTCATAGACATTATAATCCTATGGACTGGAAATACCTACACCAAAAACGTGGATACCTACAAGTTCGCATGGCACATAAAATGGCGGCCAATGCTAGGGTTGTGCCAATCAAGAAACATAGTGTTACTGTAACGAGTATGGATACTAGTATCCCTAGTACTTTTAGGATTACATAATAGTATTACGACTAGATACCATGATTAAATTATAATCCATGTAGTTACGTAAAAAAAATGAAAATTTTCACATTTGCGCTATTGCTTGTAATTAAATATTATACATATATTTATGTGTTAGCGTTAATTTAAAAAATTGACGATTAATTCGGATTGTACAGGTAAACCTTTGGACTTGTTAATTTGTCTTTTTAAAAAGTCTTTTGGTCCCGTCAAGTCTTCTATCACAACAGCCTTCAAATCAGCAATTTTTTTTTCCTTCGTATTATTTCATTGAGGCGTTTAATTGTTTTCTGTTGATTGACGTATTTTTCTTTAAAGGCTTTAATTTTTCCAGTTTGTAAAACCTGTAATAGAAATATAAATAGTTAAATCAAATCAAATTTATTTCAACTAGGCCAATAATTACAGGCACTTTTAAATGGTCAAAAGACATAACAATAAATCAGTACAAAATTGTTATGGTGCTACAGTTCTAGTCACAAGACATAATAACTGTGAAAGTACCGTAGGTGCCCATTCCAGAGCGAAGATCTCTTTGGAAAAGAACGGACAAGAAACTCCATGGACACTCTTTTAACACTCAACGTAGCAAGTTAAGTGTACAGCTAATATTAAAAAATAATAATAATGAAAAATTAAAATAGACCGTGGCAGCTAAGAGATGATCAGTCCCATCTGACAGCGCCTTTTCACGAACATGCCAAATGTATCAGCACTATTAACCAATAACTTAACAATGCACCGTTAAAAAATAATTTGCATATTGCATTTTATTGCTAAAAGTTCTTTTCAAGTGACAGTTGACAAGTCTTTGACAGATTGCGGCGCTTGATGTGCTGCCGTCTGTTTGTCAGAAAACGGTTAAAAATTCAACATCTACATACCTCTTTGTGCACTGTTCCCACAAATTGATGGGTCAACTGCAATGGTGCCTCCATTACACTAGATGGTTCATCTATTACGGTAGATGGTTGCTTTATTACAGTAGATGTACAAGAAACATCAGATTCTTGAGTGTTGCTTGTTTCACAGAATACAAATGACTCTGGAAGTTGTTTTTTGTTGGATGTCTGAAAAAAAAAATGAAATATGCATTACTATCCATATAACTTAGGCTAAAAAACCAGGCTGTTATTTAACAATCATTTTAATACACACTTACCGAAAATATTGTAGGTACAGAGTTCTCATGTAACCTAATAACATCAAGTGTTCTGTTAAAACATTTTTCTACAAAGTGAAGTGAACACATAAGCCAGTCTTTACTTCGAGAACAAATTTTTTCGTCACTGATAGAGTCCAACCATTTTTTCTTCAATCTTTCATTTTTGGGAAACCTATAAATGATTAGTATTTTTTTATCAATATATCATTTGGTAACAGTTTCAGTGTAACGAAGGACTAGTATCGGGAACTATTACAGCAACGGTACAACACTATTATTATTGTAAACAAACAAACGAAAATAAGAAATGAAAAATATTATCTGTAGGACGGAAATAAACCCAAATATTAATACTCTAACCATGAAAACAAGCTCACATAGCGATTTCTTTACCGAAATTGTTCTATTTCATGTAGTTTTGCATGAAAACGTGTTACTAACCTGTACAAAGTCAATTCAGGCTGATTTTTCTTTTTCCTGGCATGACAAGACACAATGGAACATCCAGGCATGTTGAATTACTGTTTCTTAATGGTAACACGCACTTTTAAAAGAAAACACTCCGTAATTTACTCAAAAATCTAAATTCAACAAAAAGTAAACAACTGTTTGACAGCAGAACTACCACGAAACTTGGCACATAAAATGGCGAAATGGGCACGTTTCTGTAACTGTGGGAAATATCCCAACAAAATATTCCATTTTGAGCAACAACCGAAATATTGTTGTCTCTTTTGTCAAATATGATTACTGCATTAGAAGGAAAGAGACAAACCAATATTTCACTCTCTGTCTCATGTTTGACTCATATTTGTATAAGCAAAATGTATGTATAGAACATCGGGGCATCTCCATATAACTTCATCTCAATGTCCAGTCTGCGCAATTTACACTGACATGACCAAGGCTTTTGACCATGTGGACCATAACATTCTGTTACACAAATTGCATAGCTATGGTATAAGGGGGAACGTCTTAAAGTTAATTGAATCATACCTCAGTAATAGAATTCAATGCACAGAAATCTGTAAGATATGTCCAAAAAGTAAACTAGAAAGAGTATATATGTCAAAGCCTAGACACGTAAAACATGGCGTCCCACAAGGTAGCGTACTGGGTCCGCCATTTTTTTTGATATTTATTAACGATCTCCCGGAAGCAACCACCAACAAAATGGTTCTCTTTGCAGATGACAGTACAGCCATTATAAAATGCACTGATCCAAATACTTATAATAATGACATCAACACTTGTTTAACTGACATAATTAATTGGCTTAATAATAATAGTCTTGTTATAAACCTTAATAAAACAAAAGTCATGCATTTTTATCAACGGTGTGAAAATCCTGAAATTAATATTTTCTACAAGGGTTATACTATTGAAGAGGTGGATAGGGCTAAGTTTTTGGGCATTACTATTGATTATCAACTCACATGGAAGCCTCACGTAGAAGAACTATGTAAAAAACTGAGCAAATCCGCTTACGCTCTCTATCAACTTTCAAAGAAAGTGAACAATCAGACTCTTTTAACAGCCTTTCATGGACTTGTTGCCTCCGTTCTACGGTATGGCATTATTTTCTGGGGTCAGTCTACTGATAGAGAACTGGTATTTAGGCTACAAAAGCGATGCATCAGGTCAATGTGCGGTCTGAAGACAACTGATAGCTGTGTTCCCTATTTCAAGTCCCTAAAAAT
Organism: Agrotis exclamationis; assembly: GCA_950005045.1. NCBI lineage: Eukaryota > Metazoa > Arthropoda > Insecta > Lepidoptera > Noctuidae > Agrotis > Agrotis exclamationis. The sequence continues at coordinate 2,467,960 of OX465433.1, read as the reverse complement.
TCTGACTTTACCTTCCTTATACATATTGGAAACGGCCTTGTTTGTGAAATGTAACCCTCAATTATTCCAAAAATTATCAGAGGTCAGAATAAATCCAATACGAACACAGTACATGAATAAATTATGTCAAGTTAAATGTAAAACTGCATTAATGCAATAAAGTATTTTTGGTATTGCCCCTCGAATATATAATAAAGTACCGAATGTTATTAAAAATATGACTGTAGTACAATTTAAAAGGGCGCTAAAGGAAATTTTACTAGCAAAATGCTACTACACGATTGACGATTTCCTAAATGATGATTCACTTACTGATTGACATACATAATATTACTTTGATTGAATTGATTTTAGGTATAGTATTAAGGTTTGACATGCTTGTAATATTCTAATTTAATTTTTAATTCTCTGTGATTCTGATTAGGCTGACATCTAATTTTTTATAAATAAATGTAATTTTAATATAACAATGAAATTGTACACTGTTTGCATACCCATGTCGGTAAAATGTGGAGAACTTAATAATAAAGAAATAACATCTATGTACTATTAACCCATGTTTGCAAAGAAATAAATGATTTGATTTGATTTGACTCTTGATAGCAATATCTATATGTCCTTATCACTATCACTACCGCTACAATTATATTCTTCCTCACTGGTTTCCTTTTCAATCTCATTTTCTATAAAATTATCCTCTGCGGAATCACTAGCTGATTCGTGAGTATCAGCTTGGTCATTTTGTAGTACCATAGGAGTAGAGAAGAATTAGTTTATTATAGAATTCGTTTGTTACATCTTATAAAATGCTCCTATAAGTTTAAAAGCATCATAGTTACCTTGTGCATTACTTTCCTAAGAATAATTGACCATACTAAAAGCAATGTAACTAGCCTCTATTAGAAAAACACATTTCGAGCCCTTATTGTAGCCGTATAAATTGGATTTATTATCGTTTATCCAGCCAAAATATAAAAATAAAGGTAGTTTATGCCAAATCTTCTAATAATGTGCCACTAAAAGTAATATTGGCATAATGAATGCTCTTGTATAATCAGTTTAAGGGTTTAGACCTTATAAACTTAATTTTATAAGCTTAGTTGTTTGTTGGGTTACTTTGCTCCAAAACAAAGTCGGATTTATGAAATCCGACTCACGAAACAGGAGGAAGGAGAACAATTTGAAAGATTTTTATTAAGGTTGAGAAACCATGCCGATAAATGTCAATTCCATAGTAAAGAAGAGCATATTATCGATCAAATCACGGAAAAGTGTCGATTAGTCGAATTAAAAAATAAATAATTAAGAATGCGGGGATACCTACAATTAGTTTAGACGAAATCATCAGTAAAGCAAATGCTTTAGAAGTTGTAGCCAGGCAATTAGAACAATTTAAAACTGTAAATACAAACGATGCGAACAATTACACTGCATGGTTCTCATATAATTTGATCAATACAAAATTGTCTGGACTTTAAATTAACTTGAGGAGCCTGTGCAGTAGGAACTACAGGAACCTTATGATTATTAGGAGTAATTTTATCATTTAAGTTTTGTATAGTTTTATTTACATTTTGTACATTTTCATTATTAATTAATGTAGCTTTAGTGGAATTTTTATTTACAACACGTTGTTTTTACCGACTTCAAAAAAAAGGAGGTTATCAATTCGACCCGTATGTATGTAATATTATCAGAACTACCCAGTTTTCATATATGTTAGTCTATATCAGCGTCTGAACAAATGTGCCAAATTTCATAAGTGTATGTATGTATGTATGTATATTATGTATGTATGTTTTTATGTTTGTGCACGCATATCTCCGGAACTATAAGTTCGATTTAAGTAATTCTTTTTTTGTTGTACTAGGTATTGTTCAACTTAGGGTACACTGCAAGTTTCATCAAAATCGGTTCAGTAGTTTTAGAGATATGGATTTTTTATGTTTTGACGGATTACAAGATTAGTGCATATGTAAGAAAATTTTGTATTTTACAAGAATTTGGGTTGAATATGGAATAAATAAACTAAAAAGGGTAAAATAAAAACTTTTTTTAAAAAAAGTACCGACTTCAAAACAAATACAAAAAAGTTTAAAATAACTTTTCTTTCGGAAGTCGGTGGCTTTGTTTTGTTGTGTCATTGACTATTGCCACCGACATTTTTTGAACTTAAATATTTCCATAACTGTTAGTGTAAATTGAAGGCCAATAGTAAAAATATACTATTTAAATATCATACTTTTTTATGAGATACATGATTACCATTAAATATCAATATCTGAAAAGCACCAGAGCGATCACACGAATACGCCCGTTTTGGAGATCCACCCGCATTCCGTATAAAGATGTTCTCCGGCGCAGCAACTACAACGTTGCTTACCATTACATACTTTTGCTGAATGATTAAACTTAAAACACCGGTAACATTGCTGCAGAGGCGGAATATAATCAAAAACCCTATATGAGAAAAGATCGTATTGTACATTTTCAGGTAGATTATTGGAGAGAAAAGTCAAGCTAACAGTCTGTAGAGGAACTCGTTGTGTTCCCACTTTCTTCGAGAAACGACGAACAGCGATGATTTCAGAGTGAGATGAAAGTTTTGAGTACAGTTCCTTTGTTGAGATGTTAGTCGGAACAAATCTTATCACTCCTGTTTTTTCAATGTGAGCCGCTGGTATAAATGCCTTTAAATTATATTTGGCCAAAAACGCAGAGTTCGCCATGAAGTTGTTGGCAGTATTGGCCAGTTTAAATACTACAACAATCTTGGTTGCATTGACTCTTTGCAGGGTCACCACACCCTTTATTTATGTTGTAAATATATGATTGAGATAGATTGGACTTTTATTTCCAAATCGTTCATTTTTGTCCAGGGATTCTACATTATACTTTAAATTCAGTATTTACTGCATGCTCTGGGTTTTGCCTTATATAATTTGGTTTGAAAAAAGGAGCAAAATTACTTTCCTGTCTCTGCCGCTGTTGTTGCTGCTCAGGATCCAGTAGCAGCCGCTTAGCCGCTCTCTGTCCATCTGGACCCTCATCTTCATCACCATCCATCCAAATAGTGTATTTCAATTAACTTTTCGCAAAAAGTATCAATAAATTCAAATTAATTTAATTAAAATTTCGGAGAGTTTTTTTTTAAAGAAACCGCCTTTTTTGAGTTTCCCGCCCAAAAAAACAGCTCCACGGTCTTACGCCAGCCAGTGTTGTCATACTGCAAACTTTTTACCCGACTAGCGGGTACATTATTATAACGCGTGATCGGTAATGGTCGATATGGGTAATAATATGTCAAAAGGATAACCTGTTTATCAGACCAATTGCCTTTCGGTGAAGTAAAACATAATTATAATAATTTAATAAATTATTTAAAAAAAAAACATTTGTAGTATAATTGCATGTGACTTTTTCCCTTAATCTGCCTAATTATGTACAGAGAAGAATTTAATGGCGTAAGTTTGTGAAACCTGCTAAGCCATACTAAGTCAACATTATGCAAGGTGGAGTACGATATGACCCCAACCCTTGAATGTTAGGAATATTATCAGGGTTATAATACACACATCAAAAGTGTCTAGGGATCAACATATATTTTTGCAATAACTTTTCTCCTGATTGATATTAATTAAAATTTTCTTTAAGGATTCATCAAATAAAGTGTTTTCGTTTGTCACAGTAACGATAAACCAAGTCACCTTTGCATTAATAAAGAAATTTGCCATTTTCCTAATAAAGGGATTTTTGACATTTGAACCACTAACACAAAAGTTCGAAAAAAAGACTGAAATAACAGTTTTCTTTAAAATTTTATTGGGTAACTTAAACAATTAATAATCCGTGTTTCTACCGCGAACACTAACAACACAAGAACATCGGTTTGGCATACTCAAAATGAGTTCATCCAAATCACGCTGTGGAATGGCCGCCCATGTTCGTTGCAACAACAAAAAAAGGTCTTCTTGCGACTGGATACCCTCCATATTCGGCAGAGCTCTTCTCTGTAGCATATCCCATGCATGCTCAATCGGATTCAAGTCTGGCGACTGAGCAGGCCAGGGCAGGACATTGATGTTAGCTGCGGCGAGAGTCTGTCTTACAACTCTTGCGGTGTGCGGTCGTGCATTATCATGCATTAACTGAAATAAGGGACCGATTTGCACTTGTAGAGGAACGATGACGTCTGATACAATCGTCTCAGCATAAATTTGAGCGTTGAGGTTGCCTCTGATCCAAATCAACTCAGTTCTTCCGCCGATCCAAATACCCGCCCATACCATGATGGTTCCACCACTATAAGGATGGACTTCCTGGCAGGATTTTAATCGCTGTTGGCGTCCAGGGGTTCTCCAGTGTCGTATACGTCTTGTATCCGGTCTCATACCGAAAGTAAAGCACACGAAACGCCATTGTTCTTCTGCCCAATTTCTGTGTTCAAGAGCCCATTGATATCGAATCCTACGATTGTGCATTGCTATAGGTGGTACCCGTAGCGGTCTTCGGGAATGAAGGTTCACTTCATGCAAGCGGTTTCTGACTGTTTGGTCGCTAATTAAGTTCCCTGAAGAGTGATGAAGCCTCACGGCTAACATCATGGCGGTTATTGTTGGAGCTCTTCGAGTTAATATTTGAATGTATCGGTCTTGTCTCCGTGTGGTGCAGCGATACCGTCCTCCATGGCGCTCAGCCACGGTACCAGTGCTTCGGTAACGTGTCCAAAGTCGACTGATAACACTCTGACTTGTATTCAGAGCTAAAGCCACAGTACGTTGCCGGGAACCAGCTTCTATCATTCCCACGGCTCTGAGCATTTCTTCCCTGCTTAAATGACGTCGCCGCTCCATAATAACGTTGGTTTTAATCAGTAGTAGGGAAACAGTAGCACTAATAATGTCTTCAATGCGTTGTATGTTTTTATAGGGAAAATATTGACAGCTGATTTTCATCTTTTACTCGAATTTGATTCACAGTTCCTGATTCAAATTATGAAATGCACCAAAAAGGATCCATATAAATTTATAAAATCATAAATTTATTACAAAGCCACATCTCAATCTCAAGAAATCCGCATAAAAATGCTTGATCTCTAGACACTTTTGATGTGTGTAATATTCCACAACTATCACAAAACGTCATCTAGTCCCAAGCTAAGCAGAGCTTGTGTTATGGGTACTAGACAACTGATAAACGTACTTATATATTTCTAAATACATAAATATTTTAGATAAATTACACCCAGACACAGAACAAAATGATCGTGATCATCACACAAACATTTGTCCTGGGTGGGAATCGAACCCACGACCTCTGGCACAGGTAACAGTCAGGGTCACTAACCACTAGACCAACAGGCAACAGGTTGAAAAAAAAAACAGTTTTTTATTATTTTAAAGTGTTTTTTTTTGTTCTTTTTAGTTCGAATTAAATTGAAATAATGCCCTTACATTATTTCAAATTGTTTCGACCTAATATTTCATTTCCAGACTAGATCTTTTTAAAATGGCCATTGTAAACTCTAATCAATATTCTTGTAGTAATATCAGTAATGGGGAAGGCCGGTCAAAGCTAATTGTAGATGGCGCCACCATAGCTAAGTCCTAATCCGACCAATGAGGTAGTACTATTTTGAAGTACCTATAAGATTTGAGCCAATGACGATGCTTGGAACAAGCTATACTAGCGCCATTAGTTCCCCAGTTGCCATCCCCATTCTAATGTTGATTTTTATATTGAGCGATATAGGGACTTTCCTATCGGGTCCGTCGATCGAGGAATTACCTATGAACTATGAATAGGGGAAACACCAATACATATTATCTCACTCATTTTTGCGGACAAATAAAAACACAAAAAAAAAACACATCGAGAAAGAGCTGAAGTCTCCTACCAATTTATTTTTATATCTCTTATTACGGATTCAAATTCCTGTATCCTGTATAACATGTAGTGTTTGTTAATAAAATAATTATCAATTTTCATATATTAAATTATCGTACCGACCGAATTGTCCGGGAAATATATTGCCCGAATCTGGTATCCCTAAAATCCGCGAAATGTTGTGGCTGGCCTTGAATAAACTAGCTACGCGCTGAGAGATGGCGATAGCTATGCTCTGTCCCTTTTCTTCTTATGCGATTTGTTTTTCTTTCTTGAGGGAAAGAGAAGGAATTATCCCGCGTCCCGCGTTCTATATTTTTCTCTTTCTACGCGCGTTCTATACTTTTTCTCTTTCTACGGTCTGAGTGGTATTCGATCGATCTTAGTCTGTGTTGCTATCTTAGACTATGGAAAAGAGTAGACATGAAATACCTACGAAAAAAACGTGCATACCTACTAATGTGTCTGGCACAAAGATGGCGGCTAACCGTAGAGCTGCGCGCATTTTATTATCGATAGAATTAAATAAAAAAAAGTTGAATTGCACGGTGTTTTTCGAAAAAATGAGTTTCTATTAGCTTTCTTCAGTTTTATTTACGTGGTAATGCGGGCTATAATAAAAACGCACTCGCTCAGAGTGTCATTTTATATGGCAGGGCACGTGGATAATAAATAGATTCTATCGCAATTAAATTATCATCCTCTCATCCTCTTTATTTTTACTTGTACAATGACATGTAGGTACTTAAGTTCATAATAAAACTAATTTTACTATGGTATGTTTATCTCATTTATTCCCAATTGCCACCGCCGCGATCACGAATAAAAACTGTGTGCGTTGCTGGCTTTTTCCTGTGGGCGTAGTATGCAACCGAAATTGCGGCCAAAGACACCGTGGAGACCACTGTTGGCAATCTAAAATCACAAAAAGAAATCGAGTTTAAATAATATTCACCTGTCGATATAATTATTATCGATAAATTGAAAATGTCAAACCGAAACTCTATTTATTAGGACCACAGATTAAAAAGCCGTGACAAAACATGGCGACCGGCCACAGCGAGATATTTTGTGACGTCACCAAGATAATGTTGCTAATTTTGGTAATGATAAAACTACTGTTGTCCTTTTCTATATATGATTACCATCGTAAGTTAAAAAGAGATGCCGATATGTCAGTAACTATGCCGTCGAAATACATCACATTCCTCTATCTACTGTTTGTATAGATTGTATAGGCCGAGTCCATTCTTTTTTCCATAGTCTAAGGTTGCTATGCTGTTTTATTAGTCTCGACGTGATCTGATTGCTCCTCAGGGATTGTAGAACTGAGGCACTGTCGGAGAGTATTCGTATATTGGCATCCGTAACCTCTCTGGCCTCTATAGCGTGTGCCGCTTGGATAATACCTACACACTCTGCTTGGTATACAGAGTTGAGCATTCCAAGTGGTTTGGATATCTTAATGTTTAGGTCATCGGAGAACACCCCGACGCCTGTCCCATTGTCGGTTTTTGATCCATCAGTGTAGATCCTTAGCTCTTTTGTACCTGAGTAGTCACACGACTCCTCTGTGAGCTCTATGTTGTAGTGTTTTTGGAAGCAGTGGGTCTTCAGGGTTCTGTCGATGGGTGATGCCATCATCGGCTGTTCTTTGATTGCATCTTCTCTGATGCGTGTGTGTTTGATTCTGGAATCGTTATTTAGGGTGCCGGATACCTCGAGTCTGAAAGTTGCTATGGCTGCCTCCTCTCTTACAACGAGGTGCAGAGGTGGTAACCCCAGCATCACCTGTAAGGCAGCAGTGGGGGAAGTTCTCATGCTGCCGGTGATTGCTACGCAAGCAAATCTTTGTAGTTTCTCGAGATCCTTTTGGGTCGTACTTAGGTTGGTCCTGGGCCACCAAACTAAGGAGCCGTATGTAATGATTGGTCGGATAACTGTGGTGTATAGCCAGTAGGTGATCTTGGGGCTTATGCCCCAATTTCTCCCGAGCAGTCTCTTACATTGCCATAGGGCTATACTGGCTTTTGTGGTGATGTAATTCGTAGACTAATACTAGAATGTCATAAGGCCCTAGAACGAATCACGGTACTAAACCACAACACAGTAACACTACAATGGATTAGAGGCCACAGTGGATCACTTGGAAACGATGCGGCTGACGAACTTGCCAGAAGAGGATCCAGCACAAAACCCTACGGACCCGAACCCATTGTGCCCATTCCTTTCAAGCAGTTAAGAAGCTGGCTAAAGGATCACACTCGAATACAAGCGGAGAGGTGGTGGACCTCGACACCAGGGTGCGGGCAATCCAAGGAAGCTATGCCATCCTTGGATACAAGGCTGACCAGGCGCCTCCTGCGCCTGGACAGAGATAGCCTGCGCCTGGTGGCGGGGACCATCACTGGACACTGTTCACTGAACAAACACTTCCACACCCTAGGAATCACTGACAGTCCCCTGTGCAGAGCATGCATGGAGGCGGAGGAAACGGTGGCGCATGTACTCTTTGAGTGCACCGGCGTTACCAAAATTCGCGAGGAGACCCTGGGAACACCAAGATCCCTTGCGGATGCCCTGAGGCGACCGGGAAGTTTGATCTGCTTTTGGAGGGAGGTGGGCTGGTTGGAGTAATTGGCCACAATGGCTCACGCACAATGGTCCAGGTTGAGGACTAAGTGCGGAAACCTAAACCCCCCATGGTTCCAATGGGGGGCCTTCTAAAATAGAATATGCTGTTTTATTTATTTAAATCAATGGAAAATCAAGTAATTACTGTTGCCTCTAAAAGCACCATAGAAACAATGTGAATAATTTATCCGAAACTGCATTTATTTTGCAATTTTTTATAACATAAAACACTCACCGTTTTTGTATGTAGAAACTAAATAAAGAAAGAAAATAAAACATCTTTATGTACAGATGTCAGCACAACAACCTACCACAATCTGCCAAATTTCTTCAATAGATTTTCGACCTTATCACAATAGTAGAAGGTTAATGTTCGATTGGTAAAATCTGAGTTTCGGATAGGTTGACCTGCTGGCGTCTGTACTTCAATATCATAAAGCTGACTAGTTTGTTTGTTTGGTTGAATCTCTGGGACTTCAAGTTCTCATTGAACAAATATTTTTATGTTAGATGGTCCATTTATTGAAGAAAGAAAAATGAGGAATGTAAAGGAAAATGCTACAGGGTAGCCCGCAAAATTCAAATAACAGAATTATAATCAATAAAATCATCAATACAACGCTATAAGTTCATAAAGCTCTAGGAATGACTTCTTATGTTATTTTTTTTGTTCCGACGCCTTTATGAACTTGGAGGGTTGTATTGGTGATTTTGATGATAATAATTCTGTAACTATATGTAGTTACAGAATTACGCGTCTTACAGCCGTGAATAATATTTTAATCAACATACAACCTAGCACTGGCTTGCAAATTGCAAAAAACGCAAGAAATTTTGAATTTCGCGGGCTGGTTGGAGCATTCCCCTTAGGAACCGAGCTGCTGGGAACAACTAGTATGTTTAGGTACCTAGTATGTATAATAAAGTAGGTAAATAAAAAAAATCATGTGAATATTAAAATTATTTATTAGTATCTTTGGTTTATGCTCTGCACTTTGGAAGTTAATTACTCTATGTTGAAATTGCACAGTTATTAATAAATAAATATAATCCAAATAAAAATACAATGAAACTTAGACCTAAGTGTTACCTAATTGTTTAAAAAATAATAATAAACTAATTTATAATAATTATACAGATTCTGATGGCTAATATACAGTTTATATCACAATATTATTGACAAGGGCTATATAAAATAAACACCCACACATCTGCATAGTCTGATAGATATTTTGCCTCCCATTTTCCATCATAATTAAACTTTGATTATAGTCCACCAAGCAGAAAAATCCTTGTGCAGTTAATAGAAATTGCTGAATAAGGAATTTTATCAGTATTGCTTAAATGTGGAGAATTTTAAGAAAGAAAAATTGTAAATGATGTAAATAATATGTTGTGCTGTGCGTCCTGCCCCATCCCACAATAGGGGCAGGACGATGATGAACAGTCATCATCGTCCTGCCCCTATTAATTATCTGTTATAAATTATGCATAGCCCCTCCTTGCATGTGCTCCGAGATGTGGGATCTTCAAGCACATGCAAGGAAGGGCAATACATATGTCTGCAACTTTCATGTTTAATATATGCAAAAGCACCTTATTCTAGCCCTTAATAATGTGCACAAAGATCTTTAAACTTGGTGGAAACTGACCTAAGGTTGCTGTTGGGAATTTGGGATGCTTTCAAAGTTAAAATAACTTTTGAAAGGATCTATAAATCTATAAATGTCATAAATCAATACCATTTTAATCACTAGATACAATATCTGAGATCCTCGCTTCACTAACAAGATTCTGTATTTCTAACTGAATCCTCAATGCTTTGTGTAGGTCCATTTTCCTTAGTTGTGAAGCAATATATTTACCATAGATATCAAACTCGTCCTCCTTTGTACATTGGGAACTTGAATCAGTTGAATAATTTCTTGTGGTAACCCGGTGCTTGAGCTTTTTCTTTTTAATTTTTTTGTAGTAGACTGGGGAGGATCTTCTTTCAATCTTTACCTTTGATGATTGTTCATCAAGTTTTGCAGAATCGTATTCATCATCTGTTTGTGGGACTAGTGGATCAGGGTTTGTTTCATCCATGTTGGCATGTTGCAATTCTTGGTCGACCCATATTTGGCAAGATGAATCCACATCTTGAATTTCTTGAGACTGTAAGAATTTTTATTTTTTTATTGTATGGAAAATAAACTTATTTACTAAAAAATGGTTAGTGCAAACTTTCTAAGATAAGTAATAAAAAAAACACTGTTCAGATACCTTAATTTAATATCACCACAAAATATTAATTAACCTATAGGCATGTATATTCAAGTGGATGTATTTTGAATGAAGTTAATAATACTCACAGTGTTATAGGAGCTAGAATGTCGGTTACTAGGCACATGTTTCAAACAGCGATCCATTTCGTGGAACCATACCAGTGACGGTTCGTATATCGCGTCAGGGCTTGATTTCTGCAATATTTTGTGCACTTGTTGCACGTAAGTAGTCCGAAGGTTCTTTATCTTCATTTTTACTTCGGGAACAGTTAAGGATTTCATCGTAGAACCCTTGAATTCTGCACTTATATCGGCATACGCCTGTTCTCTCTGATACCGAAGTTTGTACCCCGGATGTGAAGGATTCCAGAGACACTCATGCTTTATATATATTTTAACAAACTCGAGTGTCACTGCTTCACTCCACCGCATTGCAAGAAACTTTATATCTTATCGATATCTAAAGAAAAACATCAATGTTTTTCACCAACAATGATCAACTGATCAACGTAGAACACCCATTTTGACGTAAACAGTTTGATTGTCAAATTGACTTTGACATTTTATAAGTGTTGCTAGGTTGCAAGTTAATAAAACTACCTACTACTGAAAAAAGGGTAACTCAGGAACGCAAAAGGGAGTAAAGGTCATGGCACATTATACCGGCACGGCAACGGCACGGCTCCAACCCAGCACTTAACTTGTCTTATAAATCATGTGTCGTATATTTCAAAATGTCAAAATGAAAAAGACAACGGCGGGGAGTCGACGCGCTTAGCGCTCGCTTACAACTCGCCTCGCGTGCCATTTAATAAATGTCCTAACCACCAACGACTCTTGACCACAAATAACTTTTATTAATTAATGTATAAACTCATTCTATTCATGTTAGCCAATTAATGTAAAAAGGTACGATGGGGCTGAAATATCTTTGATAAAAGCCCCTAAACAAAATCTAGATTAAAAAAAAAAAAACTAGCCTCGCACCCGCTGCAAGCGAGCAGCCAGCGTGATTGCAGCGCGCCGACCGCGTGATTACGGTGCGCCCCGTCTCCGAGTTGCTAGAGCGAAACAAATGCCTCAGCAAACCGCGCCGCGCCGTAAGAACGAGGTCGGCGCGCCGTAGCCTAAATTCGAGGTGACGCCGTGCTGGAGCCGCGCCGTTGCCGTGCCGGTATAGTGTGCCTTAAGTACCTAAGTCGGGAGGATTCATTTGTTTTGTATTTTGAAGAATCGCTCAATTATTCGCTATGAATTTGACTCAGTGTCACATTTTCTACTGTTTATATTTTGTTGTTATCATTCTAACAGTTGAGGAAAAGGATCAAGCGCTTCCGTTTTCACTGCCTCCTTCGCGTTGCACTATGGAACGAATGGGTCATTTGTTAATTAAAAATCTATAACTTTTCTTTTCTTAATATATACGAGTACCTACTTACGTCTAATAGATATTAAGATACAAGAGGGAGAACGTTCAACATTTTTTTATCGTGGTAAAATCATCAAATAAGTCCTCCTATCCATGGCGGGCGGATTATAATTTAACTTATCATAACTGTCAGACTCGTAGGTACTGACTAAAATCCACGGTGTCTATTTATTTATTTATTAGGGAAAACAAACAATAGGTAACACATTAAATATAATACATTGAATAATAACAGATTTACAAATGTGTTATCAACAACGTTCTCCACAGATAAAACCATGTGACAATACAAATAAAAAAAAATCTACACCACCTTTTGTAGGGCAAAACTCCCTATTGACTGGAGTAATAGAATGTCATATTATTATAAGAAATCTAAACACTTACCTATAGTTTCTCTAAAACTATGTTTTCACGAGACTTAACTGGCGTTTGAATTTTTAATTTCGCTCAAAAGCTTTAAATAGTTAAAATAATTCTATAATTATAATACTATTTATTGTAATATATACGTTTCACCGTTCAACATATTATATCGAACTCATCCGGACTCTGGATCTTTATTTGATGAACTTTTAAGAGGAGCAAAGTTTCTTCGTCAAGTTCTTTATAAAAGATAATTCCAAATCCTTTGGGCTAAGTACAATACCCATTTTATTTATTTTAAGTGCTTCTAGAAAACCAAACTGTGTTTCAAAAACAATAAAACGTAATTAATTATCAAATAATTCTTTGTTAATTATTTTTTTGTTTCCATTTGCAACCCTTTCTTCTATGTCAATAGATGCTTCCATAAATTTTATGAAACCTCCTTTATACGGCTTCGATGCGTTGGCGATAATTCGGCCTTGGCGAAAAGGAAAATTGCTGGGTATTGCCTTCATCGGCATGGTTAAATTGGCATAAGTATGTGGCCCCTGAAAGAGTAGTCGTAATGTGATTCTGTCCAAAAAGATTACATAGTGTTAATGTGATTCTTTCCATAATTTTTCACCTTAGATTCTGAATTTACAGCAGTAAACATAAGCGGTCTTTGATTTCATTACTGTTGTAAAATGACCTTTTAAGATACTGCAGCTTATTAAATAATTATCATATCAGATGTAAGACGTCCACTGCTGAACACAGGTCTCCCCTATAGACTTCCAATAGGACCGGTTGTAAGCGGCCTGCATCCAGCGTGATGCTGTTGTCTTCGTTAAGATCATCTGTCCACCTTGCGGGTAGAAAATGTAACAAAAATACATGATACTTACAGGTTGATAGGGACAGGGGTCTTTTGCCATCGCCTTTCTTATTGTGTCCCCAAACAGATTGGTGGTCTCAATAAAATCACAGAATTTGTAATGTAGCTCCACAATAGTACGATGGTATCTATTCCCTTGATATCGGCAGAAGTAAATGTCTAGCTATAAAATAAATATTGAAATAAACAAACAAAAATTAGATAGTGAAAATAAGGCCCCACACAAAACTGCGATGCGATACAGGTGACACGACGGACTCCCATTACAGGAACATGCGACGCGAATTGTTGCAATACGATTTCGAGCTTCAAAGCGTTGGTTCATGTGAGCACACCTGCAACGGTAGACTCCTCCGTGTCTTAAAAATAACATTAAGGCATTAAGCCGTTTTGCTTCCGGCAGTCATTCACGGATCTTCGTTACTGGGTAGTCAGAAGCTCATAAGGCCCAGCGCACACCGCTGGAGGCATTCTAAGAAAACAATTTATTATAAACCTTATCTACCTTGATATACGCCGGTCGCGCGCATTCTCTTGTGGTAGCTTGAGGGCGCTCCGAGCACCGTGTCCGAATTTATTCTTATATTGACCGTATATCAAGGTTGTTAAGGTTTATATTAAATCGTTATCTTAAAGAGCGCTTCGCTGCGCTTCCAGCGGTGTGCGCTGGGCCAAAGAGAAATGAGCTTATTTTTCGTTCCACCGCACCGAGTCAAACGCGGCAAGTCGATAATGTAGTTGAGCCATCCCTAAGGTGGCTGTAATATTCTGTACTTACTGCGTATTTTACTTACAATATAAATGGCGTTCATTGTTTGCTAAACAAAGAAGCGCCTCTAATGTAGGGGAACAGTGTATAAAACGGGGACACGAGGTATGATGGGAAATCACACACCTAAGGTAAACTTAACACAAAACTATCGTAGACAAGCGCCAACAGGACGCCATTTGCGTCTGGCCGCTTGCAAATGACGTCCTGATGGCGCTTGCTCTACGTTAGTGTTGTGTTAAGTATGCCTAAAGAGTGTATGTCCCTGTTATACCTCGCGATTATTAACGTCCCCGTCTTATACACTGTTCCCCTACGACCCAAGAACTAATATTACCTTAACCTTGATAGTTAAAAATCGTTCTAGAACAATAGGTTCGGGCTTGCGCTTTATAAATAGTTAAAAAAGTTCATCATCATCATCAGCCGGAAAACGTCCACTGCTGAACATAGGCCTCCCCCTTAGACCGCCACGCCGAACGACAATTCGCCACTTGCATCCATCGGTTGCCCGCGACCCTCACGATGTCGTCGGTCCACCTAGTGGGAGGCCTACCTACGCTGCGGCTTCCGGTCCGTGGTCGCCACTCGAGAACTTTTCTTCCCCATCGGTTGTCAGTTCTACGAGCGATGTGGCCTGCCCATTGCCACTTCAACTTGCAAACTTTTGAGCTATGTCGGTGACTTTGGTTCTTCGCCGGATATCCATGTTCCGGATTTTATCCCGCAAAGAAACTCCGAGCATAGCTCTTTCCATCGCTCGTTGAGTGACTCTTAATAGTTAAAAAAGTTACGTGACTTTAAATTCTTACCGTGACATTATTACCGACGGGTGTCAGTAAGTCCACATAAATGGTGATATAGTACATTGGGTCATCGCGACTGTACCGCCGACTTGTCACCCATGCATTTTTTACATACTGCTTGTTGTAATACACAATCTTTGGACGCTCGGTAGCTATGTAAGTGACCTGTAAAAGTAACATTACGGTGTCAAAACTGGTTGATTCCACTAAACGGAAAATCCTGGCACCACCGCCCTGCCATCCCTGGCAGGGCGGTGGTGCCAGGATTTTCTGTCTTATCAGGTAACCGTGACCCATGGTTTTTTTTTAAGCGTGGTAAAATCATCAAATAAGTCCTCCCACCCAGGGCAGGGCAGGAGGGACTGTCAGACTTGTACTGACTCGCTCAAACTGTTCAGTTTAGAAAAAAATGATATTAGTAACCTCAATTTCATTTTTAAAGACCTATCCATAGATACCCCATACGTTTGGGTTTGGTGAAAAAAAATGTTGAGTTTCAACTCTAAGTATGGGGGAACCCCAAAAATTTGTTTTGTTTTTATTTTTGTGTGGAAATCCTAATGCGGTTCACATAATACATCTACTTACCAAGTTTCAACAGGATAGCTCTTATACTTTCGAAAAAAAATGGCTGTGACATACGGACGGACAGACAGACAGACAGACATGACCAATCTATAAGGGTTCCGTTTTTGCCATTTGGCTACGGAACGCTAAAAAGGCCCATAATATGGAAAGTTTTGATGATACGTGTAAAAGGCTAGAGGTTATACTAACGAGTAATAATACGGTACTTAGCGCTTTCTAACTTTTTTTTGCATGTACCTACCTCAGCATGGGACCATTATAAAAATTGGTGAAAAAGTCGTCCAAAAAAACTTGTTAGGTACTAACCTTTTCAGTAACACAAGTTTCCAGTTGGCAAAAAAGATACAAAAACGAACAAAAAAGATAAAAAATCGAATTCATTTTAACCGTCGACTTCCGTTGAGGGGCTAGATAAAAATGCTCTGAATGTTTGAAAAATACAGTCAGTTAAATGCTGCAATTAACTTAAATATTAAAATGATAATTACGGTTGTTTTTGCGTGTAATTAATGAGCTGTGACATCGCTATGTAATAATAGATTGGTGTGAAAATAATTAATAGATTTAAAAAAATCTAAAAACCCACGTTTTTAAATGTCCTAAAAATAAGAAAATAACCCTGCGGGGCTGAGAGAGGGGCCACTCAAAACGTGGGGGCGTATATTATTTAAGGGATTATTTATGGGATATATTTACATGACGTGTATAGATCGTGGGTGTAACTTGTAAAGATACGCCCCCACGTTTTGAGTGGCCCCTCTCTCAGCCCCGCAGGGTTATTTTCTTATTTTTAGGACATTTAAAAACGTGGGTTTTTAGATTTTTTTAAATCTATTAATTATTTTATTATTTTTATCTTTGTTCATCGGGTTTGAAGCTACCCTGAAAATTTCAGCCTGCTAGCTTATCGGGAAGTGCCTCAAAGCCTGTCCGCCATCTTGGACGTCCGCCATATTGGATTTAAGTCACGTGACTATTTTTTCGTACTCCTGACAGCAAACCCTTTCATTTGATATCCACATCATAGGGGTGCATTTCAAATAGGCTGTCTGCCATCTTGGACGTCCGCCATATTGGATTTAAGTCACGTGACTATTTTTTTCATATTCCTGACAGCAAACCCTTTCATTTGATACCCATATCATGGGGGTGGATTTCAAACAGCCAGTCCACCATCTTGGGGAGGCCGCCATATTGGATTCGTTATGACGTTTCTTAGCTAGTCATGTATTGTCATCAGAACTCAGAGTGTGTGCAAAATTTCAGCTTGCTAGCTTATCGGGAAGTGCCTCAAAATTGAGTTGCAAATGTCCAACCGGAACGACAAACAAACAAACAAACATACAAACAAACAAACAAGAATTGTGAGTGGGACGTGGAACGTGGGAAAAATTGCAATATAAATGGGGACGCGGGACTCACAAATTACCGTGACCCCGGAACGTAAAGGGCTGTTGAAAGGACACCGTGGATTTTAGTCAGTACGAGTCTGACAGTCCCTCCGACTCTGCCCTGGATGGGAGGACTCATTTGATGATTTTACCACGATAAAAAAAAAGCTACGTATGTTTGAGGTACTTATGCAGGTCAGTTCTGTAGTTGGTATATGAGCTGTTTATATTGTTACGAGCTGGGTATCGGGATAAATTAATTAACACCAATTAAAACCAAATAATCTTTTTTTACACACGAAACACTAATTACAATAAGCACTTAACACTACTCAACATTTACATACACTTAATCACACGTAAAAGTCACTTAGAGATCGTTTGAGTTCACATTGACTCATGTCGCCGATCGTCGCCCTTTTTATACCCCGACCGGGCGCACTAGATGTTTCTAGAAGATGGTCGAATGTTCTGGAAACATCCATAGACTTCGACATAGTCTCATACCTTCTGGAACATTCCAGAACCATCTCGAAACATCTAGAACAGGGTAGAATTTTCTAGAAACAATCAGACCAATCTTCAGTAGAATAGTCGAGAATCTTGTCGAACCTTCGAGAAGCCTGTAGATTGGTCTCTTAATACGATCGACATAATAATAGTTTTTCTGCTTGAACGGTTTTCAATATCGAAGTTGCGAATCTAACTTAGATTGCGCGATGTAGACACTTTGGACAAAATCTGTATGGATCTTTTATCAAAAGAACATCTGAGACACCAACCTGTATGGTCCTCGTATAACCTGAGCTATGCATATTATAATGTCTGGACTTTCTGTCTGTTTCTTCTCAGAGTAGTCAGGTACGAAACACCGGCTGCTCCTAGTTTTATGAAAAGACGTTTAAAAGTGCATAAATAAACATCATTTCATACTTTAATTAGTTCTTCCGTCGCTGCACTGAGTTTTTTTTAATATTACAAACAGAAAAAAAATTATATAGGTAGATATTGTCAATAATAGCGCGATTTAGGTAAAAGATTGATCATTTATATGTCTGTTTATAATAATGACTATCCGATAACATTATACAAATGCCACCAATTTAGATGAATCACTGTAACATTTTTTCTGCCCTGAGGCCCAGCACGAATTTGATCGTATTTCGTACCTGAAATAAATGTACGTACGATGTAAATTGAATGGAAATCGCCCCTCGTGTGTGAACGAGGAACCAACTAATTTTATCCATCAAATGAAGTTAAAGTTTACTTTACTTCACAAAAAAAGACTATGGTTTAGCCAGGCAGATATCTTTGCGAGGCCGCGCTCGCCAAGCTCTCTGACGTTATCCTAAGTCGACAGTGAAAACGATGGCAGTGTCGTCGGCGTATGAGAAGATGGTCGCGTCATCAATCTTCATGTTACAGAGCTCATTGATGTAGACGAGGAATAAAGTCGGACCCAGGACACTGCCCTGGTCAACCCCGAAAGTGACAGTTGACTCAGAGCTGGTGTACCTACTCCGCAATTTTAACCGTTTGCTTTCAATTTTTAAGGTAGGATGCAAAAAGTCTAAAAGCAAGTCCCCTTATGCCGATGCGTTCCAAAGGATGTCACTGTTTATTGTTTCAAGAAAACGAGAAATAGATACAGGCTCATTTTCCTGAAACTGTTACGTTTTCCGGGCTGAAATATTGATAATTCTATATCTATTACTAATATCATAAGGTGGTTTGTGCGTTTGTACACCAATCACTGAATCGATTTCGAAAATTCTTTCAGATTTAAAAAGTTACATTATTCTTGAGTGACGCAGGCTTATTTTTAGAGTCCCGTACCCAAAGGACCCTATTATTAAGACTCCGCTGTCCGTCTTTCACCAGGCTACATCTCATAAACCGTGAGACAGTTGAAACTACATAATTATGATGTATTTCTGTTGCCGTTTTTTAAAGATACTGGCACGGAATTTAGTTAAAGTTACGTTATTTTTTTAAAGTTCATCTGCCCAACCTTTACCTAACTATTGCAACTGGCTTCCAGTTTAACCGGATGCAGTTAAATATAAAATTTTAGATGAAGCTACTTATTATCTGATCACCACATCCCAGTTACAGGGTATCAGCTATGGTGGGAGGGCGTCTCCCGCGACGGCAGGCACGAGTAGGAGGATTGTCTCTCCCTAAATTGACGATCACTTGTTGTATTAAATAAATATAATGTACTAAAGTGGCCTTTTTAGCCTCTCTCCTACGCATTACAGTAATATATTTCACCCACCGCCTCTGAACTTTAACGCTAACTATACCCTAACAGTAACAATAGATTTACATTAACTGACAATTCAGTGAAATTCAGATAAGCCCCACTAAACGAGGGATTACAAGGATATGAATATAATATAATATATCTTATTTGTATCCGTCGTCGGTTCAGTGGGGTGCATATCAATTGTGGTCTACCTTGAATATTATATGGTGTGTTTAGAGGACATTGTTATTATGATTTTATTTAGGAAGCCTTAGCCGGGCGCGTCGTGGCCGTGGGTGGTAGTTAAGAAATGAAACACAGGTATTTTTTACGCTTTTTCTAGGTGATATTATTTATTCATTTAGGAAAGCACTCGATGGCGTTTTCGTGGAGTACCACTACAACGCCACAGTATAACATCATAGGAGTTTCCTAATTCAATAGTGTGGCCATAATTACAGTTTTTTACCATAACATATTTTTAAGCTATTGCATAGCTTTTGTCGCAGGCTCCGAGCGCGGCGCGGCGCGAAAATCTTAACGAAAAAACCTAAGGAAAAACCACGCATCGTCTAACGTCGTTTCAGTTCGGGAGACTTCGGCAATCATAAAGGTACGGACAGACGTGCTCATTACTAGCACAAAAGCATGCTTTTATTGAGGGAGAGGGAGAGGGGGTAGAACTGTTCTCAACGTTTCACTTGATTGACGTGGCTGACCATAGCCTAATTAGTACATTAATAAATAAATAATTACATTTGCATAAGTTGATAAAAAATGCTATGCAATAGCTTAACCGCGGCAGTCCTCGAGTGCCACACGTTTTTTTTTATCATATTAAAATCTTATTCGTCTGTCGCGTGCAAGAGGACCGCTGGGCAAAGATCTCCACACAATGGGTGCCTTAAGATGGAAGCCGACGCCGAGGTCGGCCCAGAAAAAGGTGGCGAGGCAACCTAGACATTACCATGAGGGCTGGTTCGAAGCGACCCAGGAAAAAACAAAAAAAAAAAAACTTATTCAAAACAAAACTGCTTTGTAAGAAACATTTCTGGTCTTGCCATCGCGCTGCCTCAGGGGTCGTTATACACTCATGATAATGATATTTATTTTTTAATACAGTTGCTCAAAAAGTGGCATATTTCAGGGACGTATAGCGTTCGGAAAGTGGGCTATTACACACTAGTGCGTTCTCTTTCCTAACTGTCAAAATAAGTCTATTAAAAAGTCTGTTTAATGTGTATGCGTTATTTTGAGTGAGTTATAAATAATATTGATTAAAAAGCACATTTGTAAAAGATTCTTGTATTCGTGGACTGTATGAAAAAAAAACAATAGAAATATTGATAGGTGTCACTTTGCCATAGAGAGTAGCGCAGTTATTTTTCTTTTTCTTGAACATTCCGCCCACCAAAGAACATAGTTCTTTAATAAACAAACTTGGCTTGACACGCTACCGAACCTAATAATACAACTCTAAACTCTTATATGAAAACTAAACTAGGTTACATTTTCTTAACCATAAGTATTAATAGCTCAACACAATGTGCAACAAAAAACTCAAGTACCTACAATGGTAGAAATATCTGACAATTAGATATTAAAAAAAAAAACACAATGAAAACAGTAGTTAAACTCAAACAAAATATTTAAATCTCTAACGAACAGAACACAAAAGTACCTACATTTTACTTTGTGATAACACAAATTTTACTAAGTGGGCGCTTAAATTCTCCGGTTTTACATTTAACTGACACAACCCGTGTTATATTGTCCGGGCCTATATGTTTTTGAACAATTTTACCTAGCAACCATTTAGCAGGAGGAATGTTATCCTCTTTGAGTATGACAATATCACCTATATTTGGTTCAGCACCTTTTGAATTCCATTTATACCTTTGACTAAGACTTACGAGGTATTCACTTGACCACCGATTCCAGAAATCATTTACAATTTTTTGAGTCAGTCGCCATCTGTCTAAACCTGTTACATTACATTTAGAACAATCCTGGTCAGCTACATTGACTATCGGTTCACCTATTAAAAAATGGCCTGGTGTCAAAGGAAGTGGGTCATTCGGGTTGTCACTAAGTAAAGTTATAGGTCGAGAATTTAAACACGCTTCCACTAGAGCCAAAACTGTCGCCATTTCCTCATACGTCAGTGTAGTATTCCCTACAACCTTCCGCAAGTGTGTTTTGGTACTTCGAACGCCAGCCTCCCACAACCCTCCGAAATTTGGTGAATGTGGTGGTATGAAATGCCACGTCGTTCTCTCTAACGTCAGCAACTCCGCTATTTCCTTGGGAAGAGCTGATTTAGCACTGTTGAACATGTCTCGCAATTGTTTGTCAGCACCTACAAAATTTGTACCATTAGTCTAGAGTCTAGTGCCATGCGCGCTCGGAAACGGACGCGTTTGCGCTACTCAGCACGAATATTTTATTCGCGTATTGTGCAGTAATAACCGCTGCCCGATTTTGTTTTGCAATGGCTACAAAGCAGCTCATTGTCAACGAGGTTTTGGCATTCATCAAGCATGCCATCGATTACATGGACGAGGTCAGCATCTTGCAGATCTGCAAGTCCTCATACAAAGAGGAAGAGGTATGCAGTGCCAAGTTGCTGCTTTTTCAATCACTCGACCAAGTCGGACAGATGCCATCTCGCCGGAGGGATGGTGGCGAGAAGAGTCTGCAGGACATCATCGACCTGCTCAAGAGGACCGATCCGGATGACGTGCCAGATTTTGTGGCGAAGGAGCTGCACAAGCTGCCCCCCGTCACTTTCGACCACGTCGACGTCACCAGGCTGCTGAAGGACATCACGTCTCTGAAGGTGAGCCAGGCCGCGATGAAGTCCAAGTTGGAGTCATCAGACAACATCATTGGTGAATTACGAGCCGAAGTGGCGTTGTTGCGCAACGCTATTCCGACAAGTGGGTCACCAGAGGGCTCCAACGTGAACACACGTCGCGGAGCACAAAATGCTTCAGTCTGCAGTTTTCGGTCGGCGAGTGAGTCTACGTCGCCGGCTGTCAAGAATGCAGACGTTGCATCGTGTTCGGCTGATTGCGTCGTACCTGCCGGGGAAGCGACGCGTGCAATAGGAACATCGACCCCCAAATGTGCCTATTCAGCAATTGTCGCCAAGACAAAACCTGCTTTGTCGCAAACCAAACGACCAACAGTTAAACCAAAAGGGGGAAAGCAGAGTCGGTCAGTTTCGACCGCGACTAAAAACGCAGTGGTGGACCACAAACAGCAGGGTCTACCGATGAATACATGCGATGAGGACGGCTTCATCAAGGTGGAGAGAAAGAAGAGGAAGCCTTCTTATCGCAACCAGTGCGGGACAGCGCTTGTAGGACCTAACACCCTACTACGTCCTGCAGTACCGACAACGCAACTGTACGTGTCCCGTTTGTACCACGCTACGAAGACTGAGGACATAGTAGAGTACCTGCGAATGAAGACCAACTGGATCTTGAGGGTGGAGAAGTTGGAGGCGCGCCATAACACCAATTTCAAGTCGTTCGTGGTGCGCGTACCAACCCAGTATTTAGCGACCTTTCTCAAGGAAGAGTTTTGGCCGAAAGGTGTGCTGTATCGGCGTTTTCGAGGCCGGCTACGCGACACCTCGCAGCGTAACACGACGCCGTCACTTCGTGTGCAGTAGTTTTTAAGTTTATTGTTTTAAAATATGTATTAGTTTATAGTTATCATTTTTTATACTTATATATGTATTGTGTTTTTATGGGCCTCAGTTGCCTGAAATAAAGGATAAAATAAAATAAAATAAAATAAAATTATCACTGTACAAGTCTTGACAGTGTCCTCTTCTAGCTATAAAACGTTTGAAAGCTGCTATAAAACCTTTAGCAGTTAAATCAGTGACGGCTTCCAAGTGTACTGCTCGGGTCACCATGCAAACAAAAAGGCATATGTATCCTTTGTATGACTTCGCTCCTCTGCCTGGTGAGAATCTGATATTCACAGGCCCACAGTAATCCACTCCAGTGGATTTAAATGGTTTACTGGGTTTTAATCTCACCTCTGGAAGTAGACCCATTAAAGGTACAGACTTCTTTGAGGAGTACCTTAGACAAGTTACACATTCTCTAAAACACTTTTTAACTCGTTCTTTAGCACGTAAAATCCAATACTTAGTTCTCAAGACATTTAACATAAGCTGTGGACCGCCGTGTAGTGTTTTGTGATGAGCATCGACAATTATGAGCATGGTTAAATGATTTTTAGCAGGCATTATAATCGGATGTCTCGTATCATAACACGTGTCTGCTTGATTTATACGACCGCTGACTCTTAATATCCCTTTTTTATCTAAAAACGGACAAAGAGTTCGTAAAGGGCTCTTTTTAGGTACACATCCTCGAGTTCTAAGTTGTTTTATATCATCTGAAAATTCACGATTTTGAATTAGTTTAATAAATGCCAATAAAGTTTCATCTTGTTCGGTTGTGGTAATAAATCTAGGTAAACTCGGACGTTCATTTTTAGGTAACTTAAAATTCAATAATCTTCTACAGTATGACATTACCTTTAATAATCGCGACAGTGATGAAAACCTTAACGAAACACAGTCGTGAATATTAGTTGATACCACTAAAGAATTGACTTTTTCTTCTTCATGTGTATCTGTGACATTTGTAGCTGTTTTTTGTATGATTGTATTTGACAGCCATTGAGGTCCTCTCCACCACAATACATGATTGGCTAAATCTCGTGCTTGCAAACCTCGTGACGCACAGTCTGCAGGGTTTGTATCCGTAGTCACATGACCCCACTGCTCATAATCTAAAATATTTAAAATTGTAGACACTCGATTACTCACAAACGTAGTCCATCTGCTTGAACCTCCTTTGAGCCATGCTAAAACAATTGTAGAATCTGTCCAACCGTATAAATGTTCTTTAGGTATCTCCATTACCTGTGACACTTCAAAAATTAGTTTGGCAGCCAAAGTTGACCCACACAGTTCTAATCTCGGAATTGAAATTTCCTTATCAATAGGCGCAACTTTGGTTTTCGCAGTTACTAAGTGTACATGTACATTATTATACTCATCAGTAACTCTTATGTAAACTACTGCTGTAAATGCTGATTTTGAGGCATCTGAAAAAACATGCAGTTCGGTTTTAGAACCTCGCGTGACATTATACCATCTCGGAATGGTAAGTTCCTTTAAGTTCATAAGATCACTCTTGTACTTTAACCATTGTTGAAGTAGCTCTTCTGTTAAGCAGTCATCCCATTTAAGTTTTGATTTCCAAAGTTTCTGTATAAAGATTTTAGCAACAATTACCACAGGGGCAATCCAGCCTAATGGATCATACAGTTTTGCTATAACAGACAGTACGTGTCTTTTAGTGACCGGCTCTTCGGTTTGAGGTAATTTAAGAACATATTCAAAGTTATCAGATTGCCGACACCAACTTACTCCAAGTACTTTTATACAATTATTGACTTTAATACTTGTTTTTTGTTCATCTTTTTCATTTTTACCAATTTTATTCAGAAATACGTCACTGTTACTGTTCCACTTTTGAAGTTCGAACCCACCTGATTTCATCAATTTGTTCATCTCCTCATGTATTTGTAACGCTTCTTTTATTGTTTCTGCTCCTGACATTAGATCATCCATATAATAGTCCTGTTTGGCTATTTTTGCAGCTAACGGATACTTATGTTCCTCAAGCTCAGTTAGTCTCTGTAAAGATTTTACTGCTAAATATGGCGCGCATGCTGTACCAAATGTTAACCTTGTTAGCTTGAAATGCTGTATGGATTCAGACGGATCAAATCTGTACACGATTCTCTGAAAATCAGTGTCTTCATCTGCAACTCGTACCATTCTATAAAATTTTACAATGTCTGCTACCAAGCATATTTTATGATTTCTCCATCTCATTAGAATGTGCCTCAGATCTTGTTGTAACTTTGGCCCAACAAGTAAATCATCATTTAATGACACATTGTTTTTTCCTTTGCTTGACGCATTGAAAACTACTCTCACCTTGGTTGTTTCCCTCTCTTCCCGCACAACAGCGTGATGAGGAAGATAGACAGCTCGAGTATTCTCTATCTCTTTTTCACTCAGTTTTGTCATGTGATTCATACTTAAATATTCTTCAAGTACTTTGTTATACTCTGTTCTTAATTTCGGATCTCGTGTTAACCTTCTCTCTAAATACTCCAACATCTTGATAGCTTTCTCCTTTGAATGACCATATTGACACTTCGGATCTTCCGTGGCAAAAGGTAATCTTACAATAAATCTGCCAGTATCATCTCTAATAGCATTTAAATCAAACAAACTCTCACACTTCTTCTCGCTGTTAGTCATTTGTCTTCGTATTGTGTTAGGTTCATTTTCCATTTCCCAAAATTTCTTAAGCAAATCATCCTCTTCCAAATGAACATGCATGCTAGAAAGATTAGTTTCCGCTGACGAGTTAAATCCTTTTGTTACTTTTCCTGAAACAATCCATCCTAAAGCTGTGTTTTGCGCTATCAAAGTACCTTGAGTTTGCCTAAACATTCCATCAAGCAATATTTCACCATACACTTCTGCACCCAGTAGTATATCTATCTTACCTGGCGTTGTATATGTAGGATCTGCTAAAGGTAATTTATTAATTTCAACCCATTCATGAGAACTCAGATTGGCTGTAGGAAGCAAAGATGTTAAAGAATGCATTACATAAGCGTTAATTTGGATTATGTCAACTGGATTATAGCGTGATTCCACTTGAAGTGAAACTCTGTGTTTTATTCTCGTATGACCATCTCCCAGCCCTGACACAAAACCATTTACAGGTATGCGCGTTAACCCAAGTAATTGAACAGTAGCCTCGGTAATTAAAGAGGCTTGAGACCCTTGATCTATTAAAGCTCGAATAATTTGTTTACAACCATTTGAATTAAATACCTTAAGTCTAGCCGTGGCGAGCAGCACTCTGGTGGGCTGCAGCTCCTTCCTAGTAAACGTAGTAGTAATGTGCGTGTCACCTCGTGATGTGCTTGGCTTCTCATGTTGTTCACTCGATGACACTGTTACCTCACTCGCTGGTTTGGTCTCTTGGTATTCTCTCTCGAAGTGTAACAAAGTGTGGTGTCTTCTACCACATTTTCTGCAGCTCAAAGGTTGACGACACTTGTTTACACTATGTGTGGGTGACAAGCAATTGAAGCATAACTTGCTGTTCTGCACAAAATCTTGTCTCTCTTTGGTTGTCATAAGACCAAAACGTTTGCAGTGGTATACATAATGGTTTTCTTTACACATGGCACACTCAACCTCTTTAGTTTTAGGTTTGTTTTCAACAGCTGATGTGTGAAATGTTTTTGTTTTTAGTGTAGGTTTCACTGTATGCGTCGATCGTTGAGTATTCGAATCAATCATCTCTAAAGACCTAAACCTGTACTCTAAATAGTCTCTCAACTGTGACCAGGTAGGTAGTTCATCGCTTAACGCATTAAGCTTTTGTTCCCACTGTTTTATTGATTCATTGTCCAACTTTGCAACGGTTAAATAAACAATAATTACATCCCAGCCGTCCGTGTTTATTCCAATACTCTTAAATGACTTCAGGCACGTGGATGTGGTATCTAGTAATAGTTTTGTTGCAGACGCCGACTCAGTAGTTATTTTCTTAAGAGAAAACAAGTTTTTCAAAATAGCGTTGCAATTATATCTCTTGTTATCATACCGTTTTTTTAACTGATTCCATGCCTCCTCATAGTTTGCTTCAGTAGTTGAATAGTTCCGTAGAAGATCTAAGGCTTCACCCGCTAAATTACTTTTTAAATAATGAAGTTTTTGAACTGACGTTATGGTTTTGTTGTTGTGAATCAATGACGAAAACATATCATAAAAAGTTTGCCATTCTTCATATCTTCCCGTGAACGTAGGTAGTGTAATTCGCGGTAGTCTAATATCTCCATAACTATTCTCATAACTGCTATCCGCTCTCGTAGTAATTGGTGTTTGAGTACATGGCGGTGTCAAAAACGGCTGCAAAGCATCTCGCAAAGACGTTTTATATTGAACATAAAGTTCCTCAAACTGCTCGTAATAACCTTCGGTGAAGTATGGCTCTTTCTTCTCTTTCGAGGCCTTTGAAAGGATAATTTTGTGTTCTTCTTTAAATTCTTTGTACTGTAGCTCTAGTACCTCTAAACGTGTTTCTAAATAAGATCTCTTTATCCTTTCTTTAGGTGTTTTCTTAAAGTTTCGTTCGGCTTTAAGCAAATTGTTCGTCAACTCTTGTTGTAATGTAAAATGCACCTCCATTGTATTTATTATTCAAGAACCGTAGTTACCTGAATCACTCCTTAAGATTATCAGCCTTTTTTTCAAATATTTTACTCACTCAATCTCTCCAAAAAATGTGTTCGTTTGTTCTCACAGTTGTCGTTTTTCTCTATAGTTTGAACACAATCCGGCTTGTTTTGGACCAATATGTTTAATGTGTATGCGTTATTTTGAGTGAGTTATAAATAATATTGATTAAAAAGCACATTTGTAAAAGATTCTTGTATTCGTGGACTGTATGAAAAAAAAACAATAGAAATATTGATAGGTGTCACTTTGCCATAGAGAGTAGCGCAGTTATTTTTCTTTTTCTTGAACAAAAACCAACCATGAAGTTTTTACTAAAGAGTTTTTGTGATTCATACAAAAACGTATATTTCTAAAAAGAAGCTACTAATTTATTTCAATGTCAGATTTAATGATTTAATTGAATGAGTTAAGTTAGGTTTAATTTCATTTCATCTCATTTTCATTTCATATCAATAAAAAAAATCTACTGAAGACTAAGCTGTATGGGCGTTCCCTTTGCCTACCAAAATGGGTGAAGAAGAAGTTGGCGTCATTTTCCAGAAATTTTCTTTGCGAGTTTGGTTTTTATTATTTATTTAATTGCTTCATTTTTTCGCAACTGTATTAAAAATAGTCGTTCAGTACACGTGCGGAACTGTCATTGCAACTTGTTCCAACTGTCAACCCTCGCCATCGGCTGCGCCTTGGCTCGGGTAGACATTTGTCAGAACTCTTTGCAATGACAGCCTTTAGGGGAAGTCAGCTCAAAGCGGCCACCTTAACTTTGAGTTAAAAAAAGCCATTAAACGAAAGATTTTTGAAGAGAATTTTATATCAGCTAGTAGAGAATTTATCCAAGTTTTGCAATGGCCAATTCAAATTTGCGCAAGTTGAAAAATAAGCATATGATTTGCAGATTACGAAAACAACCGCTTTGCCCGAGTGGCCGCCCAAAGCGGCCATGGGAGTAAGGGCAACGTGGCCACCCCAAAAGTTTTCAAGAAATGAATTGTTTTTTTGTTGAAATATACTGTGGTAAATCTGCCAAGTATCTTCATTGCAGATCCTGTTTATAAGTGTCTTCTCAGGGATACCATATTTAATTGCGAAGGATTTAATTGAGTCACTGCTTTTCTTTTATCTCTTTAATTGTTCAGGCTGTTCAGGTCATCGTAGCTTCGCCTCATGATGTCTGGGCTGTCTTTTGTAGTTATTGACCATCTAAACAAAATAATTAAGCATAATCTATGGAGTCATAATATTAAAGTAATCGGTCAGGTGGCGGCTTTGCCCGAACCGCTTTGCCTTTTTCGCCCATTATGATTAAAAAATTAATTTCACTCACATTATTTATTATATTTCGGAGCAAATACCACACAAAAAAGGCCAAATATTTAAGTGACATGAAACGTGTAATGAAACTATTTAAATATAATCAGTTTTGACCAAAACAGGTTGAACTTTCCTTGTATTATTTTAATAAAACACACAAAAAAACATTTGTCGTCACTAGAGCCACACTTTCAGAGCCACACTAGTGAATGACTGGCGCGGGGTGGGAAGGAGGTTTGGTTATGCGTACAGAACGACAACGTAACGCTATCATTTCAAATAACCGAAAAATGAAGCGTGGCCGCTTTGCCTCCTATGGCCGCTTTGAGCTGACTTCCCCTACGCACTTGTAACGAAATATACTATGTCATGTGAAGATATTATTCGCGATTTAAGGCGCGGTGTTATCTCAATATTCCCAAAAATTGGTTTCTTAGAACGTCGAGTATGACGTAATGTAATAAAAAACTTTTTAAAAAAAATTTAACCGCCTTCAAAAACAACCACAAAAAAAGGGTAAAATAACCTACAAAATAACTTTTCTTTCGGAAGTAGGTGGCTTTGTTTTTCTTATTTCGTTGTCTTTTATGCCACCGACTTCCGAAAGAAAAGTTATTTTGTAGGTTATTTTACCCTTTTTTGTGGTTGTTTTTGAAGGCGGTTAAATTTTTTTTTTTTTAAGTTTTTTATTTTACTCTTTTTAGTTTAAATATTCAACCCAAATTCTTGTCAAATACATCATTTCTTACATGTGCACTAGAATTTGGTAATCCTTAGCACTGGTATTAACATTCCTCATGTACACAATAAGCTAATAAAATTCCCTATCAAAAACTGCTGAACCGATTTTTATGAAACATGCAGTGTTCCCTAAAGTGAACTATTCCTCGTACAACAAAAAAAGAATTTTGAAAATCGGTCCACAATTGGCGGAGTAATCGCGTAACAAACACTCAAAAAAGTAAAAATCATCACATCATCCATCAATAAAAATGCTCACAAAATAAAAAGTACTGAACCAAATTGGATGAAATTTTTATGGGACCAAACTGCAAGTATACTGCATCGAACGAAAAAAGAATTACACTAATCGGACCAGAAACCTCGGAGTAATCGGTGTACATACATAAAAAAAAAAAAACATACCGACCGAATTGAGAACCTCCTCCTTTTTTTGAAGTCGGTTAAAAATAAGCAACGCGAAAAATACAGTGAACAGAGAAGGGTATAAAGAAGAATTTAAACCGAACAGAATAATAAATAAGAGTTTGATATTCCCAATAAAAATTGGGAAGTTGTAGCACAAAAATAAACTTTGACGTCGAAGATCTCTGTATTTCCAGCGATAACAACAGTTTTTTTTTAATAATTTAGTAGGTAGGTTTTCCATTTTTTTTAAACTTTAACCAAACCATTATTTAATTTTATATCTATATTTTAAATAATCTAAAGAAAAGCAGTAAAATAAATGCCCATTCGCAGCTAAGCTATAAATTAATAACGAATGCAATAAACCTTATTTATATGACCGTTAAGTTACTTTTTCTGGGTTCCGGTTTCAGGGTTCCGTGCTCAAAGGGTAAAACGTGACACTATTACTACGATTCAGCTGTCCGTCTGTCTGTTTGTCCGTCTGTCAATAGGCTGTACCAAATGAACCGTGTTAGTTAGACAGTGGAAATTTTCACAGATGATGTACTCGGGGTGCTAAGACAGGAAACCTCCACGTGCGCCCGTGGACTGGAGTTCCCTCTCGGATACGTCCGGGGGGAAGACCAGTTTTTCGGGCCGGTGCACCCTGGGATGCGGGCAAAAACTCTCCTTAGGCACTGTGTGCCTAAGGGGTTTCTTTGCCCGTATGCAAATAGCCTGTCGGGTGGACGCTCCAACACGTGTCCCTCTGAACAGCAGAGGGCACAGCGGCGGAGCGGGCTTGCGGACGGTGAGTAATGGGTATGCTCGCCGTCCGACCAAGGACCAAGCCCGGGTCGGTGGCGCGTCGTGTTTCACGCGTCACCGACGGGGCCCCTTATGGGGCCAAATGCCTGCCGGGGTCGCGGATTTTTCTTAATCCAGGATACCGTGGCCCCGGAACGTAAAGGTCATCCGACGGAACACGGGTGGATTTTAGTCAGTAAGAGTCTGACAGTCCCTCCCGCCCCACCCAGGGCGGGAGGACTCATTTGATGATTTTGCCACCCTAAAAAAAAAAAAAAAAAAAAGATGATGTACTCATTTATAAATAAAAAAAAATTTAAAAAATTGAACGGTCCTCCAATATTATCTACTATGATTTTTTTTGCCGGTTTTATATTTAAAGATAATGGTAATGAAAGATTCGTTCGGGAATTTGACTTTCTCTTGGCCGGTTTTTACAAGTTTATATTCAACATTACTAAATTATGAACAAAAGAGCAAGAAAACTTAGAGTTTCATCTTACTATCTGAAGCATTTCTGCTGTTTTGACAATAGAAAATTAATTAATGGTAGTTCAGAACAAGTTTGCAGATAACTGTACACTAGCGAGCAGAATAACTTTTGAACAAAAAAATCAAACCGACGAAAGATCGAACTGAAAAGCAAAAAATAAATTTTGAGGCGGCGCCAAATAAATAAGTACTAAAAGTAATAAAAAAAATCAGAAACACCAAAAGTCCTAAAGTATCAAAATTTTAAAACGCAGTACCTACACCGCGCGCGGAACGAAAATTAAACAAGCATGAAATAATATTAAGCGAAGATACTTGCATTAATAATGTTTTCATACGATTAGTATTGTTAGTAATGCCCGAGTTTAAAATATTGGTCATTAATAAAATTTCACCCTGTATATACCTACATACTATACATTCAACAAGTGCGAGTCGGACTCGCCCATAAAGGGTTCCGTAGCAGCAAGTATCATAATATAAAAGTTCTTGTAGATGGTTGAAACTTTGAAAGGTAAATTGCGGTTTACGATTTATGACGTTTTAAAAAAAAAACTAAGTACCTACTTGATCTCGTTCAAACCAATTTTATTATTCCTATCCTATCTTATTTAACTTTCCATGGTAATGTACAGACGCCAGCACATCAACCTACCACAATCTGTCAAATTTCTTTAATAGATTATCAACTTTATCACAAAAGCAAAAGATTCATTTTCGATTGGGAAAATTTGACAGATTGGGGTAGGTTGATGTGCTGGCGTCTGTACATAATATATTTTTTTTTTTAGTTTAATCATTCTCTTATTTTAGAAGTTCCAGGGGGGGGGGGGGGGGACACAGATTTTACTACTTTGAAAGTGTCTCTCGCCCAAACTGTTCAGTTTAGAAAAAAATGATATTAGTAACCTCGATATAATTTTTAAGACCTATCCATAGATACCCCACACGTATGGAATTGTTGAAAAATAATTTTTTCACCAATCCCATACGTAATCCCAAGTATAGGGAATTCTTCGAGAAGTCGAGGCACGGCGGGAAGAGGTCCGGCGCGATCTCAGGGCAGTATGGAGGGGACGACTGTCGCAACCGGCGTGACGGCCGGGCACGCCACAATCGCGGCGGTAAGACCCCTCTTTGAGGAGTGGCTGGATAGGAGTCTCGGCGTCCTGACCTACTGCATGACGCAGGTCCTCACCGGACACGGAAGTTTCGGGAGGTACCTGTGTCTGAGGAGAAAGGAGGAAACGCCTGGGTGTCACCACTGCGAAGATCGCTCGGAGGACACAGTAGAGCATACGGTGCAAGACTGCCCCGCTTGGGCAGAGCACCGACGTGTCCTCACGGCGGCGATAGGCGGAGACCTCTCGCGCCCGGCATTGGTCGAGGCCATGCTGCGGGGCGAGACGGAGTGGGAAGCGGTCGCCTCCTTCTGCGAAAATGACTAAATTAAAATTAAATTAAAAAATTATAGGGCGTCAAAAAATTCATCCACATTCGGATCATCATCATCATCAGCCTATAATGTTCCCACTGCTGGGACACAGGCCTCCTCTCTATGAGAGGGAGTGGGCCATAATCCACCACACGGGCCCAGTGCGGATTGGTAGATGTTACATATCTTCGAATTTTTGATTCTAGGACATGCCGATTTCCTCACGATGTTTTCCTTCACCGTTTTGAGAGCAGTGGTGATGAAATAAATTACACAAAGTAATGCGCCTGGCGGGGTTCGAACCCACGACCTACAACTCGTAAGTCGGGATCGATACCACTGGGCTACCACTGTTCCATGATCATTCGGATCATAAATTAACGTTATTGTTATTTTTCTGGGTTGGTTATGTCCGGCCCGCTGGTCCTGCCCCGTCAACGGGTCAGATGGGAAAAATGTATAACGAGCCCGCACAGGATTCTAACTTGGGCCCATCCACACCGCTGCTCCTGCCCCGTCAAAGGTTTAGATTTCCTTAAGTTGTGATCATTACTCCCCAGAATTTCCATGATATATCTATCAAATGGCAATAATCAGCGTGTGTTCTTTTTCCAAATTCAACGGGTTCCGTTCCTGGCCTCCTGGCCAGGAACGGAACTAACTAAAACCCGACTACGAAAAAATCGCGCACTGAAAAGTATAAAACAAGAACAATCCGTGTTACAGAATTTTTCAAGTAATAGCCGTGGTCGTATGCCACCTGCGGTTGTTTCACACAATCTTTATTGGCTATGTGGCATACGACCACGACTATTACTTAAAAATTTCTGTAACACGGATTGTGAGCGATTTTTTCGTAGTCGGGTTTTAGTTATTTTTCATTCATATCATTCCTTAAATAATCCATCTATCTTTACTTTGGCCTTCCTCTTTCTCTCCATCCTTTAACATTTCCCATCACTCTCTTAGTCACACTAGTATTTTTTTCTGTAACAGGCGCCACTTTCAGACTTCCCCATATATATATGTATACTCATTCCTTAGGTACTTTATCCATTCTTGTCAAATCACAAAAAATTGTTCCCGCTGTGTCCATTGATCAATTTCTATAAATGGGATCAATGTTTATTTATAAAAATAAATTAGGTATAGGTAATAACTAAAATAATTGGTTATCATACATACGAGTATATCTACAAAATACAATTTCCGGTGACAATTTCCATGAATGACTTAATCATTATGTTTCCGGTAGCTGTACGTTCTCGACTAAGTCCTAGGATGTGAATTTAGTAGGGCTAATCATCAAATATTTTTGTTACATGCGGGAATCGAACCCACGACCGACGACGCAACAGTTAACCTCCCGATGAGACACGCTGTATCTACATGTAGGACGTCACACAAAAGTTTATTATGTACCAAAACAGGTTTCAAAATAACATCCCGTAAAGGGATTAAAAAGGGGTATTTTGTATTTAAGTCAGACGGCATTTTAGTTATTTGAGAACCCTGGTCAACCTACCCGAATTTATCAAATACCAACGGAACATTAACCTTCCACTATTGTAATAAAGTTGAAAATCTATTAAAGAAATTTGACAGATTGTGGTAGCTTGATGTGCTGGCGTCTGTAAATAATTACTTCATTAAAAAAGCCACCGCCACATTGACCGCAATTACAAACAAATTAGAATGCTCACTGTGCATAAAATAACTTTTCAATAAACAATGAGTTTATATACAAACAAAATATAAACATATTTTATTCACGTTTGACATTTTGGTAAAGTCTATCGCGGAGTTTAGATCGTCAGACTATGGCTGAGCAGATTACCATCGTCCATTATTTTATATTTTCAATATTTTACTTCACTTGTGTTTCAGAAAAGGTGAGTGGCAAAGTTTTAATATTCCTATCCAAGTAACAAAAACTTTTTATTTTATTTTTTAATCACGCCAGCCGAACGTAATACCAGAATAAAAAGTAAATAAATCCTTAAATGTTTACTTGCTTCAGATAATAGACTATCTGTGTACCAAATGTCATCCAAATCTATTCAGTAGTTTTTGTATGAAAGAGTCTCAAACATCCATCCATGCTTAAAATTTGATCTTCTTTATTTATTACTATTCTTTTTTATTGCCCCCTTTACTGAAAAGTTATTGGCAAACATATTTAATGTTTAGACACTCGTGTCTTAATTTTTAATTGGGACCTGGGTTTGGCTGTATTTTGTGATATCATTTAGACCAGTCAGACGAAGAGAGCACATCATTTATGGTCTAACCACCTCCTTCAGCCGTGAGCCTCGATAGTGAAGCTGTAGTAATTCAGACCCCTTTTTTTTCGTGGTAAAATCACCGAATGAGTCCTCCCGCCCAACTGTCAGACTTGTACTGACTAAAATCCACGGTGATCCTTTAATAGCCCTTTACGTACCAGGGTCACGGTTATCAGGTGAGACAGTCCCGTGACCCCGGCAGGCTTTGGCCCTCTTGGGGGTCCCGTCAGAAATTCAGACCCCTAGACGAACGTTAACGCTCAGCCAGTCTCTAATACATTTTCAATTTTATACCCTAGCGCATAAAGTTGAAAATCGAATCCCATCAAAAACATAAATGTGAAATGTGAGCCAAGTTCAATCTATCTATACATATAATAAATTTGTAGAAAAGTGTTGTCTGTACAATGTAAATATATAAAAAAAGTAGCAGGGGTTGTTATTTTATCGATGCCAAACCTGAAATCGTAACTTTTGTTTGTTTGTTTGTCGGTTTGTCTGTGTGTTTTTGCACGCTAATCGTCGGAACTACTAGACGGCTTTGAATGATTTTTTTTTGTTGTATAAGTATTAAGTCCGATTAACATATAGGCCATAATTTATCTTGGAAACTTGAACACCTGATGCAGAACCGAAACAGACCTGCTAAACTATAAGAGATACAAAAATGGTGCCATAGCAAAAATTGTTCCACGTGATGAGCATTTTCTGCTGAGAGAATAAATTTGAAGATCTGGAAGCCTGGTGTGGAACTCCAAGAGCCCAGCTTAACTATAACATATAAAGGAATGACGTCTTAGCAAAAGTTGTCGGTCTGATGGGCATTTCCTGTTGACTTATAAAAATCGAAGATCAGAAACATCTGATGTGGAAATCAAAGCTATCGCTAATTTCACTATACAGGGTGAATTTTTCAACTGGGCGTGTATGGCTTCCCGAAACTATGAGGAATATCAAAAAACGTTGAAAGGAGTCTCGAGGCCGATTTTGATGAAAACTAAAACTGCATCATTGGATTTTAGAAAAATTAATAATCCTTGCCAGGAATCGAATCCGCTGATTTTGGAAAAAAATCACATCCTGTATTACACTATTCGATAGTGTTGCTAATAAGGATCAAATTCTGGGAAGTAATCACATACGGCAAACTATACGAAGAAATGATATTTTATGTTGTTATAAGTAAAGGATATTGTCCACTTAGTACGGGAATTTGGCTCAGCATGAACAGTCACTATAAGCATAAATATTGTTCAGGTCTAATAGCTAATTCTAATAGGAAAGAGAATATTGTATTATGGTTGTATCAGGATGCTTGTAAGAGTTGTGGCTTGCTTGTTTTTTTTTAATTAACACATTTTATTCATTCAAACATCATTAATCGACCATGTTCCAGGTAACATACTTGAGCGTTGAGCATCCCAAGGTAACGTACTACAATCCAGAGTACGTTGCTTACGCGAACCTGACGGCAGTGCGGTATGGCCGCGCCAACCCTATCTACTACGTTGGCCTTAACATCCAGAATGTCGTGACTTTCGACTCTAATGTTTATGTAAGTATTTTTTTTTCTTTAAAATAAAATTGTTTTATTCGGGTTGTTCTAAATTTGCCACAAAATCCAAACCCCACAAAAAAAATTATGCATAAATTACCAAAGGTTTTTTTTTAAATTTTGATTGATTATTGTAATTTCATACCCATTTCTTTTTTCCGGACGGATAGCAGAACAATTAAATAATAAAATCCAGTACAAAACTAACGAAAACGAGGACACAATGTGGAATCTAAACAGAAAGTACTAGGAGAACAGGATCAATACTTTTTTTCGTGGGGAATTAATTTTGTGCCGAATTTACAACAATCGGGTTGTTGCTTACTCACGCACCGATGGAACACTGTAAAAATTGTATGGCGCCGGACTCCGACAGAATGGATGGTGGTCGTGAGCCAGGCTAGGCGGTCCAGCAGTGCAATTCACATAACTGATGAAACGCTTCCACCACCATCGCCTATGGGATCGCTCAGTCGGCTTCCATATACCGGATTTTTTCAAAATCA
Source organism: Agrotis exclamationis (assembly GCA_950005045.1). NCBI lineage: Eukaryota > Metazoa > Arthropoda > Insecta > Lepidoptera > Noctuidae > Agrotis > Agrotis exclamationis. Next base: position 2,430,803 of record OX465433.1, on the reverse strand, counting down.
AAAATTTTTATTTCACATAGGCCCTTGAGGGCACTTATAAAACGTCGAAAACAGGTGCACGGTTCGGGTTGGTCGATTCCATGGAGAAGAACCGGCAAGAAACTCCATGGTTACTCTTTTAAAATATGGTTTGGTTTTACAAACTGATTGTTACAATTTTGAATAGGTAGATCTAGATATGTGAGAAAAACGTAGGCCTAGTAACAAGGGAGAAGTCCTTACGATGGCTAGCACTACAAAAAGAAAAAAAACCGGCCAAGTGCGAGTTGGACTCGCCCATGAAGGGTTCCGTAGTAGCAAGCATAGATTAGGGATATAATTGTATTGAGATTAGTAAGTAATATACACAAACAACAAAAATAACTTTGTTTGCCATAGTGTTTGTATGAATGGCAAAGTTATATTTGCGGTTTTTTAAAATGTACTATATCTCAAAAACTGCTAAATGTATCTCATCCAAACCAATTTTCGTTGGAAGTTTTTGTTGAGGTCTACATTATATATTTTTTTTAGTTTTATCATTCTCTTATTTTAGAAGTTACGGGGGGGGGGACCAACTTTTTACCACTTTGGAAGTGTCTCTCGCGCAAACTGTTCAGTTTAGAAAAAAATGTTATTAGTAACCTCAATATCATTTTTGAAGACCTATCCATAGATACCCCACACGTATGTGTTTGGTGAAAAAAAAATTTTTGAGTTTCAATTCCAAGTATGGGGGGCACCCCCAAAATTTGTTTTGTTTTTATTTTTGTGCGAAAATCCTAATGCGGTTCACATAATACATCTACTTACCAAGTTTCAACAGGATAGCTCATATACTTTGGACAAAAAGTGGCTGTGACATACACGGACAGACAGACAGACATGACGAATCTATAAGGGTTCCGTTTTTGCCATTTGGCTACGGAACCCTAAAAAAGAAATATATCTATACTAATATTATAAAGAGAGTTTGTTTGTTTGTTTGAACGCGCTAATCTCAGGAACTACTGGTTCGAATTGAAAAATTCTTTTTGTGTTGAATAGACCATTTATCGAGGAAGGCTATAGGCTATATAACATCACGCTATCACCAATAGGAGCGGAGCAGTAAAGAGAAATGTTTCAAAATCCGGAAAATGGATTCCATTTCGAGAGCTTCCGTTGCGTGCGCTGCGTAAACGGTTAAAGATACGCAAAAATAATGTACTACGGAATTATTCCTGATAAAAAGTTCTAAAATAAAGTCCGCGAGAGCATACATTTATCTTTTAAGGTTAAGTCATTATAACCTTTTTTATGGAAATCAAATTTGATTTTAAAGTAATGCATTACTTGCGAAGGTATTTTCATTAACACAATATTAATCCTAATAATAACCTAATATTATAGGATGGGATAGGATGGGATAGGATAGGATGGGATAGGATGGGATAGGATGGGATAGGATGGGATAGGATGGGATAGGATGGGATAGGATGGGATAGGATGGGATAGGATGGGATAGGATGGGATAGGATGGGATAGGATGGGATAGGATGGGATAGGATGGGATAGGATGGGATAGGATGGGATAGGATGGGATAGGATGGGATAGGATGGGATAGGATGGGATAGGATGGGATAGGATGGGATAGGATGGGATAGGATGGGATAGGATGGGATAGGATGGGATAGGATGGGATAGGATGGGATAGGATGGGATAGGATGGGATAGGATGGGATAGGATGGGATAGGATGGGATAGGATGGGATAGGATGGGATAGGATGGGATAGGATGGGATAGGACGGGATAGGATGGGATAGGACGGGATAGGATGGGATAGGATGGGATAGGATGGGATAGGATGGGATAGGATGGGATAGGATGGGATAGGATGGGATAGGATGGGATAGGATGGGATAGGATGGGATAGGATGGGATAGGATGGGATAGGATGGGATAGGATGGGATAGGATGGGATAGGATAGGATAGGATGGGATAGGATGGGATAGGATGGGATAGGATGGGATAGGATGGGATAGGATGGGATAGGATGGGATAGGATGGGTAGGATGGGATAGGATGAGATAGGATGGGATAGGATTGGATAGGATGGGATAGGATGGGATAGGATGGGATAGGATGGGATAGGATGGGATAGGATGGGATAGGATGGGATAGGATGGGATAGGATGGGATAGGATGGGATAGGATGGGATAGGATGGGATAGGATGGGATAGGATGGGATAGGATGGGATAGGATGGGATAGGATGGGATAGGATGGGATAGGATGGGATAGGATGGGATAGGATGGGATAGGATGGGATAGGATGGGTAGGATGGGATAGGATGGGATAGGATGGGATAGGATTGGATAGGATGGGATAGGATGGGATAGGATGGGATAAGATGGGATAGGCCTATTATAGGATTTATAGGACACCGAGGATTTTAATCAGTACAAGTCTGACAGTCCCTCTTACCCTGCCCTGGGTAGGAGGACTCATTTGATGATTTACGTACGCATATTTTTGTATGCTCCAGAATGATGGTTTACAGCTAATTTTGTTATTAAAGAAGCACTACATTGTTGAGTTCCGACCTCCACGCGAACGAAGTCGCGGGCACAGCTAGTATATTTATATACATACGACCTACAATGTTCTCACATTCACAAAAAAGAAGTATGAAAGAATCTATATAAAAAAAAAAGCTAAATAAGCTGCGTTACTTCTAATATTATTATCTTACAACTGTAACAAGTCTGTACAAAAAGAATAAAAGCTAAGGCAATATAATATTGCAAAACGAACACAATAAGGTAGAATAAAAATAAAACTATATACAAGAATAAAATAAAATACTTAGAAGAATCATATCCTAACGCGTGGATTATAGAAGTTATTGACCACAAATGTGCTGCTGCTGAGAGCTGCCAGGGAAGCCACATGTGCAGAAGGAGCTATTGCCACACATCCTTATCTTCAACGTAGTCCTTAATTTTGTAATATGCTTTTTTAATAAGGACATGTTTAATATGGGTTTTAAACTTACCCTCAGTTAGTTCGGTAACTGATTTAGGCAATTTGTTGTAAAACCGTATGCTGTTTACAAGGAACGACTTGCTCGTCTTTGCTAGTCTGAATCTAGGTATTACAATTTCGTGTTTACTGCGTGTATTGATATTATGAATTGAAAGTATTTCGCCAAGTTTAATACGGGATACCTCCCGGAATACCGTCTCTGAAAATCGTAGTCGTCACCGCAGAGGCCTTATCATGAGTTTTCACTTATTGTGACGTAAACTGGAACTTTGACATTTAATTTAAAGGAAAAAAATAGTTCCTTCTTCATACACCAGAGGCGTTGTTCCATTTTGTCCATAAAAGAAACGCTGTAAATACTGGAAACTTGGAAAGACGCTGTAAAGTAAAATAGTGATAAGGGCTCTGACAAGGGCTCTGATAATACATAGATAGCTTGTAGTGCAGTTGCCCGGAGTTGACTACTAGGAGTAGGATTCTGTGCACGCTAAGATATTTAGGGAGTAACAGGGAGTGTGTTTGTCGTCTGGCACAGCGTCTGGTGGACCACTGCCCAAAATTTTTGTCTTTATTTACTCCATAGATGTCTACAAATTTATAACCTTATATTTGTTTTACTGTAGATAGATATTTACTTCTACGAGCTACTGACGAATCAGTACAAACGGAGTTTCATCGAGTTCCACTTTACCTGGTGCTACCTCGTCGAGAAGGACCTGTTCTTCGGCTCCGCTATAAGAGCGAGTGGCATCAAGAAAACCTGCCCTCATCCTCCGGTAAATAGATACATAAATAAGGTTAAATTAAAACTCCAAAACTTTTGAACTGTCAAATGCAAAAAATAGAATGTTACAAAAATAATTATGGTGTTACAGTCCCAGGCACAAGACAATGACATATAACAGTAAAGGTGAAACCGCACTAGGCGGAACTGCACTGCAGCGGAACTGCGCGACACGACACGTCATTTTTTAGTAAACCGCACTTGAACTGCAGCGGCGCTACAAAAATATATTCAGTTGCTAGGCAACCTCTGAGCAAGATGGACGACGAAATGGCCTGGCCCTTAGTCGAACCGCACTCCGCGGCAGCGGAACTACACGTCGCGACACTTTTGGTCAGTTGCTCAACTTTGACGCGTAGTTCGGTTGCAGTGCAGTGCAGTTCCGTTACTGCTTAGTGCGTGATGTCTCGTATAATTTCATATAAAGAATATTTTGATGCGTCGTGTTGCGCAGTTCCGCTGAAGTGTAGTTCACCTTTACAGCTTTACTGTGAAAGTATTGTAGGCGCTCATTATAATGCGTAGATCTCTATGGAGAAGAATGGGCAAGAAACTCCATGGACATAAATTATAGGTTCAGCGACATTATTCTAAAATCTAAGTATTATTAGACTAGCGTTATATCTTTGCCGGATTACTGCCCTGGGATCTGGAGGCGACTGCCCTCCAGCGCGTCTATGAGTGGCGCGTGGAGGCGCAGCGCCGGGGTGTAACCCCGCTGCCCCGAGAAGTCGAGGCGCGGCGGGAAGAGCTCCGGTGCGATCTCAGGGCAGTATGGAGGGGACGACTGTCGCAACCGAGGTCCAGGCACGCCGCAATCGCGGCGGTAAGACCCCTCTTTGAGGAGTGGCTGGAAAGACGTCACGGCGTCCTGACTTACCGCATGACGCAGGTCCTCACCGGACACGGAAGTTTCGGGAGGTTCCTGTGTCTGATAAGGAGGGAAGAGACGCCCGGGTGTCACCACTGCGAAGATCGCCCGGAGGACACGGTGGAGCATACGGTGCAGGACTGCCCCGCTTGGGCAGAGCACCGCCGTGTCCTCTCGGCGGCGATAGGCGGAGACCTCTCGCGCCCGGCATTGGTCGAGGCCATGCTGCGGGGCGAGACGGAGTGGGAAGCGGTCGCCTCCTTCTGCGAAGCAGTTATGCTCGTGAAGGAGGAGGCGAGCCGCGAGAGAGAGAGGACAGCGTCCTCCCTCCGCCCCAGCCGCAGTGGTAGACGCCCACGGCGTCGGACGTCGCGGGACGATCTCCGGCCACCGTAGGCGCGGGCATGCGGGCGGCGAGTAAAGGGCAACTCGCCACCCGACCATGGACCATGCCCGGGTCGACGGCGCGTTGTGTTCCACGCGCGCCTCAAGGAGTGTCAGCATGATGACGGGGCCCCCCTCTAGAGGGCCAAAGCCTGCCGGGGTCGCGGGACTTATCTCATTACCGTGACCCCGGGACATAACGGGCTATTGAAGGACACCGTGGATTTTAGTCAGTACAAGTCTGACAGTCCCTCCCGCCCTGCCCGGGGTGGGAGGACTCATTTGATGATTTTACCACGCTAAAAAAAAAAAAAAAGCGTTATATCTTACTAAAACACAATGTTTTATGAGGCACCATACCAGAAGGTATCGGCATAAACGTGCTTTGTATTTCTCCCAGATATGTACCCGACCTATCGTACGCGACCGAGTTCAGAGGTCATATCATGAGTTTTCACTAATTGTGACGTAAAGTAAACTGGAACTTTGACATTTGATTTCAAGGAAAAATGAGTTCCTTCTTCGTACACCAGAGGCGCTGTTCCATTTTTCCATACAAGAAACGCTGTAAATACTGGGAAGACGCTGTAAAGTACAATTGTGAAAACTCGTGATAAGGGCTCAGGCATTAGACAGTGACACAAGACATGTAACTGACAGTAGTCTGTAATAATATAATAATAATAATAATATTCCACAACTATCACACAACGCCATCTAGTCCCAAACTAAGCAGAGCTTGTGTTATGGGTACTAGACAACTGATAAACATACTTTTAAATTTCTAAATACATACATATTATAGATAAATTACACCCAGACACAGAACAAATGATCGTGCACATCACACAAACATTTGTCCTGGGTGGGAATCGAACCCACGACCTCTGGCATAGCAGTCAGGGTCACTAACCACTAGACCAACAGGCCAGTCACGCACGTAATAAATAGATAGTCCACTCTGTTAGCCATTATCTTCATAACCCTGTAATAGATAGCCATGTGCCGAGCCACAAACATCAGTGACGCACTGCAACACCATTTTTTTTAGTGTGGTAAAATCATCAAATGAGACTTCCCACCCAGGGCAGGTCGGGAGGGACTGTCAGACTTGTACTGACTAAAATCCACGGTGTAATTCAATAGCCCTTTATGTTTCGGGGTCACTGTAATGAGATAAGTCTCGCTACCCCGGCAGGCTTTGGCCCTCTAGAGGGGGGCCCGTCATCATGCTGACGCTCTTTGAGGCGCGTGTGGAACACAACGCGCCGTCGACCCACTGCAACACCATGGCAACTCCATGAGGTTTCTAAATAGTACAGTCGGCCAAGAAAGTGGTGTACCACCCTAAGGTTGAATATCGCTTGCAGATTCATAGGTGATAAAGATTAGTTTCGCTTGCAGATCGATCTGACAACTTCTATTGCTGTCTTTATCTGATTATTGATAACGACTATTACTGTTTGTAACGTGACAGCTGTTCTTAGTTTGAACTTGATGGAACCAATGACGTCGTAAAATCAACGGCGGGGGTCTGTAGATTTTGATGACAAAATTGTATCTACAAATTCAGAATTGTAATCAACAAGTTACATAAAATTGTAAAGGCACAAGGCGAATCCACAAACCTACAATTTCTGTAAACTTGTAATTACAATATCAATAAAAAACAAGCTAAAAATAGATTTATCCTTTTATTAAATTTCTACAATCAATTTTAAAATACTTATAACAAACAAAAACATAGCATATATAGTAATATTTAGAAGATATTGAAATTTTTTAAAAATTAGAAACGGGTGTAACCGCCGTTGGCCTCTATAACCTCTAAAAGACGAGACCTCATTGACCCAACAAGCCGTGAGCAAATATCGGTTCCCCGCATTTCCTCCCAAATATAATTACAGTGACTAATAAGAGCTTGTTTGGTTCTTTCATTTTGATGCGACCATCGTTGGACCATAAGGCCCCAAAGATTTTCTATCGGGTTGAGGTCCGGCGATCTTGAGGGCCACTGAATTACCCTTACGTCAGTGTGTGAACGAAACCAGGCTCTTACGATCCTCGCATTATGAATTGAACAATTATCTTGAACAAAATCAAATTGTGGCACTTCGTTCTCCGGGTAAACATTACGGACTGTCGGTAGCATTGCATTCTGAAGCACGTCGATATAATTTACAGCCGTCGCTCGAGGAGGTAGAGAACACAATTCTCCTACACCATCCGCACTCATCCAGCCCCAAATATTTACGGAAATTAGACCTGATTCTCTATTTGGGATTACATGATCATCTTTATACCGTGTTGAATTATATCCCCAAAGGTGAAGACGTCCATGCTGACTGGATTTAAACGTTTTTTCATCACAAAACACTGTATTAGACCAATCAAACTCTAAGTGCTCTGTGGCGAAGTTCAGACGAGCAAGTCTGTGAGCATCCGTCAAATATATTTTCTTGGCGTAATGCCTGTGGTGCAACCCCATGTAATGTAGATGATTCCTTATTGTTTGGGCACTCACATCGAACATCTCCGCAAAATGTTTTGTGGGCTTATAACCATTGATTTCATATTCCCGTCTCATGAATTCTCTATCGTTATTGGAGAGTGCAGGCCGGCGACCACTTCTTCTGTGATCCAACAAACTTCCCTCCTCCTTCACGACGAATATTCAAATTCCGGGATATCGCACTGATACTGCTTCCCTCATTAAATTGGGCAATTATTTATGCTCTTTCGGCAATGGTCAAGTTGGCAGGCATTGAGATGATTTTATATGCAGTTGATTGAAAAATAACACGGAAAATATATCGATTTTTTGCATATATTTGACAAAATGTCAATTGTCAGTTTTCTTTTTCAAATGGAATTCGGTTGTCTATTTAAATAGTTTTTATTACTTTTGTTTGGAAACATTTCAATTGCTTTGTAGAAACTAATGTCCTTTTCATTTATACTAAAGGTTAAAATGTCATGTACTATCGAACAATGTAATCTCTGTTCACTTTTAAAACAAAATCGCGTGCGCAGTTTCCCACATATGTGAACTGGCCACCTTTTTTATGAAATGGATGACCCTTTTTTTAACCGACTTCAAAAAAAGGAGGAGGTTCTCAATTCGGTCGGTATGTTTTTTTTTTTTTTTTTTTTTTTTATGTATGTACACCGATTACTCCGAGGTTTCTGGTCCGATTAGTGTAATTCTTTTTTTGTTTGATGCAGTATACTTGCAGTGTGGTCCCATAAAAATTTCATCCAATTTGGTTCAGTACTTTTTATTTTGTGAGCATTTTTATTGATGGATGATGTGATAATCTTTACTTTTTTGAGTGTTTGTTACGCGATTACTCCGCCAATTGTGGACCGATTTTCAAAATTCTTTTTTTGTACGAGGAATAGTTCACTTTAGGGAACACTGCAAGTTTCATCAAAATCGGTTCAGCAGTTTTTGATAGGGAATTTTATTAGCTTATTGTGTACATGAGCGATGTTAATACCGGTGCTAAGGATTACCAAATTCTAGTGCACATGTATATAAGAAAATGATGTATATGACAAGAATTTGGGTTGAATATTTAAACTAAAAAGAGTAAAATAAAAAAACTTAAAAAAAAAAAAATTTAACCGCCTTCAAAAACAACCACAAAAAAGGGTAAAATAACCTACAAAATAACTTTTCTTTCGGAAGTCGGTGGCATAAAAGACAACGAAATAAAAAAAACAAAGCCACCGACTTCCGAAAGAAAAGTTATTTTGTAGGTTATTTTACCCTTTTTTGTGGTTGTTTTTGAAGGCGGTTAAATTTTTTTTTAAAAAAGTTTTTTTATGAATAGGATGAATGGTCAAAGCAAAGGGCCTAGGAAGTGAAAGTTATAACTCTGCAAGCAAAAATAGTCTTTACGGTGGTAAGTATATACATTGGGCGATAGTACTTATATGTGACATATGACGTATGAATACTAAATACATAGGTTTACGTCATGATAATGTTGTCTCTTTCAGTAATATCTTTTTATAACGAACCTTGTTGTAATTTTCGATGACCGGGAAACTAAATCAAAACTGGTACACCACTTTCTTGGCTGACCGTACCTACTCCCACTTTGGGTGTAGCGGACCTCGAACTCCTACTAACTAAAAATCTACCCTGTTTCTTCATTTGCCCTTTACATTCCAAGATCACTTGTCCGTCGCGACGTCTGCCTCCCATTCCCGGACGTCAGAGCTCGCCGTCACTCGAAAAATGGCCATGATAACCGGATAGATTAATAGATTGGCGTTATTGTGTGTTTTCAGGGCGCGTTGAATATGGCGAACATGACAGTTAACCCCAAATACATCCCCAAAGGATTCCCATTCACCAGAGGCCGGATAGTCGCCAACTTGACATATCCAAAGACAAAATCTAGAGTTGGAGAGGGATACATAGACATGAAACTGACGACAGTGGAAGTGAAGAATACAAAAGCGTTGTTTGAAACCTAAATAGTAGTTTGAATTCTTAGTTTCTGAGGCACTAGTACAATGTATGTAAACGTAATGTTAATACTTACGTGGCGCAGCATTTTTTAATAAAAATACAACTGTCCTTATTCCTTATGCATGTTGCCTCTGTTTCTTCCAAATCCATCCAAAAGGTTGTCTTGAAAGATCGCTTTTAACAATAAGACCGCCCGTTGTATCACCCTATGTATAAGATTATATCTGTAAAGACCTGTAATTTGTATGGTGTGCATAATAAAGAGTATTCTATCTATCTATCTCTAATTTTTAGCAAAATTAATAATTTGGATTTCTAAAAGGAATAAAAAAAAAAAAAGGGAGTAAATGAATGTTTACATACTTATTTTAAAGTGTTATTAACCGAAATATCAAAAAAAGGAGGAGGTTCTCAATTCGTCGGAATCTTTTTTTTTTTCTGATTTCTCGAAGACGCCTGGACCGATTTGGAAAAATTTTCTTTTGTTTGAAAGAGTATACTTCCCAAGTGGTCCCATGATCATCAGGTCAGGATCTGATGATGGGATCCCAGGGAAATCAAGGGCAACCTTCAAATTTTATAGGCACATGGTACCATTTTCATATATTTTCTAAAGCTGTTCAAGTATTTGCATCTGATAATCATCATCTCAAGTGGATGAGCTGATGATGGAAGGTACAACTCCTCAATGGCTTCGAGTAGGCATCGACTGATTTAATTTGTGTTCGCATATCTCCGGAACTACAAGTCCGATTTAAGTAATTCTTTTTTGGTTGTACTAAATATTGTTTAACTTACGGAATACTGCAAGTTTCATCAAAATCGGTAGTTTTTGAGATAGGGGATTTTATTAGCTTATTGTGCACTTGAGCGATGTTGTTGCCGGTGCTACAAAAATTTAGTGCTCATATGTACATGTAAGAGAATGATTTATTTGACAAGAATTTGAGTTGAATATTTAAACTAAAAAGAGTAAAATAAAAAACTTTTTCAAAAAAATGTAACCGCCTTCAAAAACAACAAAGAAAAGTTATTTTGTAGGTTATTTTACCCTTTTTTGTGGTTGTTTTTGAAGGCGGTTAAATTTTTTTATATATTCATATTTATATGTCTCAGGTTAAGATATTCATTTAAAATGTTTTCTTCTTCATGTTCTCACACACTATTGTCAACATATCTTTTTCATTTCTACGTAAACGAGTCTGCTGGGAGCTTAAGAAATGAGCAGTACCTTTGTACTATAGTTTTCTACCGTCAAACTTAGTAACTTTGCCCAAGGCTTTTAACTTTGTCATATGCATATGGAATCTGAAGGCGACTGCCCTCCAGCGCGTCTATGACGTTTAGACGTTTTCCAACAGGTGGGTCTTAAAAAGAACATGGACAAGACAAAGGTAATGTGCAATAGTCATGTTGTGCCCACCCCATTGTCAGTTGGGAACTCGGTTCTAGAAGTTGTTGACTCGTATGTCTACCTGGGACAAACCGTCGCACTAGGTAGGTACAACTTCAAGAAAGAGGTCAACCGCCGAATCCAAGTCGGCTGGGCAGCGTTCGGGAAATTGCGTAACGTTTTCTCGTCCAAAATACCTCAGTGCCTCAAGTCGAAATTTTTCGACCAATGTGTGTTACCAGTGATGACGTATGACGCCGAAACGTGGTCCTTTACTATAGGCCTCATAAGTAAGCTCGGTATAGTCCAACGAGCTATGGAGAGGGCTATGCTTGGAGTCTCTCTGCGCGATCGACTCAGAAATTAGGAGATACGTAGACGAACCAAAGTTACCGACATAGCCCAACGAATTAGCAAGTTGAAATGGCAGTGGGCAGGCCATATAGCACGCAGAACTGATGGCCGATGGGGCCGTAAGACCACGCACCGGCAAGCGCAGCGTAGGACGTCCACCCACAAGGTGGGCAGACGATCTTATGAAGGCCACAGGATCACGCTGGATGCAGGCCGCTTACAACCGGTCCTAATGGAAGTCTAAAGGGGAGGCCTATGTTCAGCTGTTGGACGTCTTACGGCTGATATGATGATGATGATGAGTCCCGTGACCCCGGCAGGCTTTGGCTTTGTAACCTGAGCGATTAGCTGGAGAGCTATCTGCATTTTTGCGAAAGTGCTTGAGGCACGCTGAAAACTTAAAGCGCGTAAAGTTGAAAATCTATTGAAGTTTACAGATCGTTTTCGTTTTTTTCGTTCGTTATCATCATCATCAGCCTTCAATGTTCCCACTGTTGGGACACAGGCCTCCTCTCTGTGAGAGGGAGTGGGCCATAATCCACCACGCGGGCCCAGTGCGGGTTGGTAGATGTCACATGTTTTCGAATTTGATGGTTCTAGGACATGCCGGTTTCCTCACGATGTTTTCCTTCACCGTTTTGAGAGCAGTGGTGATGAAATAAAATTGAAAATGTATTAGTGACTGCTGAGCGATAACTAATGTCGTCTGCTTTAGCTACGAGTATAGTCCCTGGTCGAGATAAAGTAGGATTGTACCAGGCCAGACGTAAGTATTTAAAGATGCGATTTTTTGGTCCCTAAAAAGTCTTTGAGGCATGTCGAAACCTTCATACCTTTGAAATTAAAAATTCAAAGTGAGGAAATACATATAAATGAGCCAGATCATTTAGTTGTGATTTATACCTCGCCAGGCGCAAAAACATTTGTTAAAATTGAATTTCCTACAATTATTGTAATGGCAACTGGTGGCACCCGTGTGATAGACTGGTAAACAATATGTACAGACGCCAGCACATCAAGCTACCACAATCTGCCAAATTTCTTCAATAGATTTTCAACCTTATCACAATAGCGGAAGGTTAATGTTCGATTGGTAAAATCTGACAGTTTCGGGTAGGTTGACCTGCTGGCGTCTGTACCTAACGTATTTCACATAGTCCCTACAAGGTAGTTGACACATGTCTTTGAATTTCTGGTTTTAGGACATGTCGGTTTCCTTACGATATTTTGCTTCACCGTTTTGCGAGAAATGGTGATGAAATAATTTACATAAAGAAATGCGCCTGGCTGTGTTCGAACCCACGACTTCTAACTCGTTAGTCATGGCCGATACCACTGCACTTTTACTTTCATACAATAAGCGCTTTACTTTAAATACTTAAAGTAGGTACGCTGTAAATAAAATACAGTAATCTTGTGTGAGAGACTAAGAGTCACTCAACGAGCGATGGAAAGAGCTATGCTCGAAGTTTCTTTGCGGAATAAAGTCCGAAACATGGTTATTCGGCGAAGAACCAGAGTCACCGACATAGCTCTTAAAATTTGCAAGTTGAAGTGGCAATGGGCAGGCCACATCGCTCGTAGAACTGACAACCGATTTGGAAGAAAAGTTCTCGAGTGGCGACCACGGACCGGAAGACGCAGCGTAGGCAGGCGACCACTAGGTGGACCGATGACATCGTGAGAGTCGCGGGCAACCGAACGATGCAAGTGGCGAATTGTCGTTCGGCGTGGCGGTCTAAGGGGGAGGCCTATGTTCAGCAGTGGACGTCTTTCGGCTGATGATGATGATGAATTTTGTGATGAGGCCTCTGAGCAAAGTTTTAAATATTTATTGCCAATAACGCCCGCGTCACCTTTTCGTAAAGATTTTGAGGAAAGATATATTCAGCTGCGAGTGGGACTCGAACCCGCGTCTTTTGGATTAGTACTCTAGACGCCTTACCAATTAGGCCATCGCAAAACTCTTTCATTCCCTTGTTTGAACGTTTTAGGGTAACGTTGCGCCATCTATCGGAAGTGTCTCAAACTACTTCCAACCAACACGTTTTACATTAGAGTCAGCTCACACCAATAGGTACTGCAAATTTTTGTGTAGTAAATAAAGTTAGATTTTGAGTAGCTTTACTGAAATGTGCGCGCAACGTCGCGTCTCGGTGTGACTTGACCCTTACAGCCACATCAATGTTGTATTCAAGTTTTCAGAGGCCATAACACAAGATTACTGTCATGACGGTCCATCAAACTATCGTCACAGTTCCAGTTTACTTTATGTCCCAAAATCAGCGTGCTTCTAGTACCTTCCAAAAATTAATGTCAAATGGGTTCTCTAAATATTTGTAATTTTAGTCGATTAAAAGATCTACTTTGATCGCAATTACAAACAGATTAGAATGCTCAGTGGGCATAAAATAGCTTTACAATAAACAAGGTGAGTTAAGTAGTATAAAACCAGTATTTATTATTCACGTTTGAAATTTTGTTCAAATATATCGCAGTTTATGGTTCGCGAGACAATGGCTCGGCAGTACAGCATCGTCCATTATTTTGTATTTTCAATGTTCTACTTCACTTGTGTTTCAGAAAAGGTGAGTGGCAGAGTTTTAATATTACTACCCTAGTAACAAATGATTTATCATGTGGAATTTAGTCAAATGCAAGATAATTTGGTTAATATTTTTGACCCAGTGGCTGATCAATTGGATTGCTGCGCTGTGTCGCGGGTTCGATTCCCGCACGGAACAAATATTTGTATGATCTGCAAGTAGTTGTTCCGGGTCTGGGTGTTTGTGTATGTGAGTTTCTATGTTTGTAAACGCACCCACGATACAGGAGAAATTCCTAGTGTGGGGCAACGTTTTAAAAAAAAAAAAATTGTTGGCTTATTTATTTATCGACTTTTCAACCTACTTTAAAAAGGAGGACGTTATTAATACAGTCTGTATTTTTTTAAATTTGTATACACCGTATACGTTCAGAGGTTTCAGGGTCCGATTTGTGTGTTTAAAAAAATTTCCCCAAAAAGTTCCAATAAAAATTTGGCTCATAGATTTTTATTTTATGACCATTTTAATCATATGGTTTACTTGGATGATGTTATTAACGTTACTACGGTTTAAAAATTTTTGTGCGCAAGAAAGAAAGGTATGTAAGTATTTGCGTTGATGAAGAAAATAAATACACCTTTTCTTCAGTTAAACTGAAAAGTGTAAAATGGCTTTTCTTTCGGAAGTCTGTGGTAAAAAGTTATTGAAATTAAATACAAGGTCTACTTCGGAGTTATTTAAAGTTAATTGGAATCAAATAGAAAAATATCGAAAGATTCCATTGTGGTGGACCTTGGTTTGGTCTATTAAAATTTAACAGTTTTAGGCGTGTTATTTTCTTTTATTTTTCATTACTTATACGAAATAAATTTTTAGAGAATTTAATTTGCAACAAGAAATGTCTCTACAATATTGGCCATAGTCGACATAAAAAACAAAGCCACCGACTTCCGAAAGAAAAGTTATTTTACACTTTTTTTTGTGTTTGGTTTTGAAGCCGGTTGCCTTTTACACTTAGGTATAATATTATAGTCTCCGCCAAATAAGTCTGGAATAAAATTCGTTGACCCCCGTGTACCAATCTATTCCAATATTTCAAAACGATAAGAAAAAATGTAACGAAAGTATCGTAACACGATCAAAACAAACGTATCTTAGTAAGAGGCAAGCTTGACCTTGTATTTTATTTTGAATTTCGAAAGCTGGTATTATGAAATTCGAACATGCAATAATAGGATCAATGACCTTTATTCCAGACTTATCTGGCAGGGACTATAGTAGGGTTGTTCTTTAATGGGGCTACGTTTCAGGTAACATATTTGAGCGTAGAACATCCCAGGATGATTTATTTTAACCCTAAGTTCGCTTCGTACGCGAACCTGACGGCAGTGCGGTACGGCCGCTCCAACCCTATCTACTACGTCGGCCTCAACATCGAAAATATCGTGACTTTCGACTCTAGTATTTATGTAAGCATTTTTATTTCCTTGTACCAATTTTACATTTTTTTTTCGTGGTAAAATCATCTAATGTGTCCGCTTCCCCGGGCTGGGCGAGAAGGACTGACAGACTTGTACTGACTAAAATCCACGGTGATCCTCCAACAGCCCTTTACGTTCCAGGGTCACGGCTAGGTCAGATCACTGAAAGCTTTTTGAGGCGCGCGTGGAACACGATGCGCCGTCGACCCGGGCATGGTCCAGGATCGGACGGCAAGTCGCCCATTACTCGCTGTCCGCATGCCCCTCCAGATGTCGGTAGTGTTATTTTTATGGTTGATTTAATTCTGACTGTAACAAAAACGTGATTTCCACAAAAAATCTCTGATTCTATAAATTGAAAACCAAAATTTATAACTGTAGATAGATATTTACTTCTACGAGCTACTGACGAATCAGTACAAACGGAGTTTCATCGAGTTCCACTTCAACTGGTGCTACCTCCTCGAGAAGGACTTGTTCTTCGGCTCTGCTATAAGGGCGAGTGGCATCAAACCAACCTGTCCTCATCCGCCGGTAAATACATATATTATTATTAGATTCAATTAAAATACCTTATCTTTATTTCGAATGATGACTTATGCCATACACACTACCTAAGGAGAGGCCTACCTGTGCAGGTATGACTGCTGCGCAGGTAGACCGGAGAGTATATGGGAATAGACCTGTCCAGATTTTTATATCTGCGCAGGCGACCAATGCAAAGTCGAAAATCATAGTATTGAAGACTACACCGGAACGTCGTCCCCATACACGCTGCCTTCCTGTAAAAAAAATACATGTGGCACTCGGAGACTGCCGCGGTGAAGCTATTGCATAACATTTTTTTATTTTAAAAGAATAAAATCGCTATCATTGACGAGTGCCTGCGAACGAACCTCCATGCATTTGTATTGCGATAGTCTCATGGATACCAAAGTCGTAAGGTATCGGAGATTTTGATTTTAACGTTGTAAAGTCATCAAATAAGTCTTCCCACCCAGGGTAGGGCAGGAGGTACTCTCCAACATGCTAATACATAATAAACAAAATTTGAATTCTGCAGCCTAGAAAAGCTAAAGCTAAAGCTGCAAATAAAAGATCTGACGATCTGTGCTAACATAACGTTACCAGCACGACCACCATGGACCTGGAAAGCTCATTCGGCTAATATAAACGAATACTCTTTATTGGTGTCTGAAGAAATTAATCATCTTATTTCTGATAATATTGAGGTTAACGACACTGTCTTGATTGATCGTCTGTACAACTCATTGGTTAAGATAATGCAGAGATGTGCTACCAATTGCTTTAAATCACAGTCGTCAAAAACTAAGACCAAAACTAATAAGATACCCGGGTGGAACGATTACGTTGCTGATAAATATGCCGCTTCGCGCCGATCACTAGCTCTGTGGCACCAAACCGGTTGTCCTTCTAGTGGACCTGTGGCCGAAAAACGTAAACAATGTCGCACGGCGTTCAAACGCGCTTTGAAATATTGTCAGCGAAATCATGATCAGATAGTTATGGATAAGATTGCCATGGATATGAAACACAAAAACTTTGCCAAGTTCTGGCAAAGAATAAACAAAATTGTCAAACCATCTACACAATATCCATCACATATCGACGGCATCACGGACAATAAGTCTATAGCCGATAACTTTAGCAATCTATTTTGCCAATCTGCCCCCGCCAAACCGCACGTTTTCGAAATAAATGACAATGGAGACGTTAACAGTATGACAGTATCTGTAAAGGACATAGAGGACGCGGTGAGACAAACAGCCGGCGGTAAGTCGCCAGGACCAGATGGTCTGACCATTGAACACATCCGTTACGGAGGCAGAGGGATATATTATATTCTGTCGATCTTATTTTCGGCAATCTTAAAACATGGATATCTACCGAAAGCCCTCACAGACACAGTCATTGTACCTATTTGTAAAAACCGAAGAAAAAACATCTCCAGCGCTAGTAATTATCGACCCATTGCACTGGCTAATATTATAGCCAGACTGCTGGAGAAGATTTTACACAAACAAGCAGCACCTTTCATAATTTCTTCTGACAACCAGTATGGATTCAAGAGCCGTGTATCAACTAGTACTGCTATTTATGTACTCAAACAGGTAGTGGGATATTACAAAAGTAGAAGTACCTCAGTAATAGCCTGCTACCTTGACCTCAGCAAAGCATTTGACCGCGTGGACCAGGATCTCCTGTGGCATAAACTAATAGATCGTGAAGTTCCCAGCCAGGTGGTACAGGTACTGAAAAAATGGTACCTGCAGCAGGAAAACCGCGTCAAATGGAAGAATGAGCTGTCGACGCCCTCTGGTCTTAAGTGCGGAGTGAGGCAGGGGGGAAGCATGTCCCCGGCACTTTTTAACGTGTACATGGATGGGTTATCGGTCAGACTCAACCAAACTGGTGTAGGCTGCTCCATGAACGGGACCCTGGTAAATCACATTTCATACGCGGACGATATGGCTCTGTTAGCACCGTCAATATCGGCCATGCGCAAACTTCTGGCTGTGTGTGAAGAGTACGCTAAAGAACACAACATGCTGTACAACCCAGACAAATCGGTGTACATGGTGTTCGATAGCCCGAGCAGCCGGTCAGACCTGCCGCCACTTAACTTGTATGATACGGCCCTTGTGCAAGTCAACGAGGTAAAATACTTAGGCCATATTATAAGAGCTGATTTGTCAGATCACGCCGATATAGACAGGCAGAGACGAGCCATCTCGGTGCGTGGCAACATGCTGGCCAGGCGTTTCGCCCGCTGTAGCGACGTAGTGAAAGCACAGCTCTTCATAAGTTACTGCACAAGTGTTTACACAGTCGAATTGTGGACAAACTACACCAAGGCTGCTCTGAGTGATATGCGAGTGCAATACAACGACGCATGGCGTGCAATGTTCCGCCTGCCTCGGTGGTGCAGTGCGAGCGCCATGTTCTGCGAGGGCCGCGCGCCGGGCTGGCCGGCGCTGCTGAGGAGCCGCTCGGCTGCTGCACGCTCCGCCATACATCGTTCCGCTAACTCCTTGGTAGCGGCGGTGCGAGACTGGGATCACAGCCCCTTACATTATAGGTGGCAAACCTACCATTCGCCCATAACTTAATTTGCGGCGTCATGATGTCTTCGAATTATTGTATTTTATTTCAATTGTGTATTATTTATTTTTAATTAATTCAATATGTATAGGTAGTTTTATATAATTCATAATTATGTGGATGCAAATCTGGCAATTAAACAATTTCATTTCATTTCATTTCAAAAAGAAAAGAGAGAAAAAAAAAAATTAACTCTATAATTATTTTTTTTCTGTTTTCAGGGCATGATGAATATGGCGAACATGACAGTCAACCCTAAATACATCCCCAAAGGGTTCCCATTCACCAGCGGTCGGATAGTCGCCAACGTAACTCACCCAAAGACAAACTCTAGAGTTGGAGAGGGACACATAGACATGAGACTGACGACAGTGAAGTCGAAGAATACTAAAGTGTTGTTTGAACCATAAATATGTCGTACACGTAAACTAAATATTTGCTTACCGTAGCATCAAAATATAAAATAAATAAAACAAGTATTCATATATCAAAATATAAAATAAATAAAACAAGCATTCATATTATGCATGTTGCTCTAATTTTTAGCAAAATATAAAATTTAGATCGCAGAAACAGGTGTTTTCATCAACCTCATTGATATACAATAAGACCAACCGAACGGTTTTTATACATCAATAATAATATCTATACATATAATAAAATGGTAGGAAAGTCAAAACTGTACATTGAATATTTTTTTAACAGAATACTTGGGGTGTGATCTACAATCGATACCGAAGCCAAACATATAGTTTTTAGAATTTTTGTCTGTTTGTCTGTATGTATGTCCGGGATAAACTCAAAAAGTACTGGACGGATTTGAATGATTCTTTTTTTGTTGTATAGCTATTACGTCTGGCCAACATATAGGCTATAATTTATCTTGAAAACTTGAACAACTGGTGCAGAACTGCAACAGACCAGCTAAACTATAAGAGATACAAAAATGGTGCCAAAGCAAAAATTGTTCCACGTGATGAGCATTTTCTGCTGAGAGAATAAATTTGAAGATCTGGAACACCTCATGTGGAACTCTAAGAGCCCAGCTACACAATAACATATACAGTAATGGCGTCTTAGCAAGAGCTGTCCAGCCTGATAAGCACTCTCTGTTGTTGCCGTATAAAAATAGAAGATCTGGAACACCTGATGTAGAACATCAAGAGCCCAGCTACACCACAAAATATATAGGAACGACGTCTTAGCAAAGTTGTTCAGCCTGATAAGCACTCTCTGTTGACGTATAAAATTGAAGATCTGGAACACCTGATGTGGAACTCCAAGAGCCCAGCTACACTATAACATATACAGTAATGAAGTCTTAGCAAGAGTTGTTCAGCCTGATAAGCACTCTCTGTTGTTGCCGTATAAAAATTGAAGGTCTGGAACACCTGATGTGGAACACCAAGAGCCCAGCTACACCACAACATAATAGGAATGACGTCTTAGCAAAGTTGTTCAGCCTGATAAGCACTCTTTGTTGACGTATAAAATTGAAGATCTGGAACACCTGATGTGGAACTCCAAGAGCCCAGCTACACTATAACATATACAGTAATGACGTCTTAGCAAGAGTTGTTCAGCCTGATAAGCACTCTCTGTTGTTGCCGTATAAAAATTGAAGATCTGGAACACCTGATGTAGAACACCAAGAGCCCAGCTACACCACAACATATATAGGAATGACGTCTTAGCAAGAGTTGTTCAGCCTGATAAGCACTCTCTGTTGTCTACTATATAAAAATAATTCGGGTTTTCCTTCCTGACGCTATAACTCCAGAACGCACGAACCGATTTCCACGGTTTTGAATTCGTTTTAAAGGTCTCGGGCCCGAGACCTTTAAAACTTAGCTAAGAAAATTCAGGAAAAATTTCAAATACTACGCGGACGGAGTCGCGGGCAACAGCTAGTTATAATAATAATATTCCACAACTATCACACAACGCCATCTAGTCCCAAGCTAAGCAGAGCTTGTGTTATGGGTACTAGACAACTGATAAACATACTTATATATTTCTAAATACATAAATATTATAGATAAATTAAACCCAGACACAGAACAAATGATCGTGCTCATCACACAAACATTTGTCCTGGGTGGGAATCGAACCCACGACCTCCGGCATAGCAGTCAGGGTCACTAACCACTAGACCAACAGGCCTCAATCAATGATCAACCCTTAATTATTTATTGGGCTCGCTTTGTTTATTAATAATGTAACATTCAAGAATGCTCATTACCAGGATTACTCAAGGCTGTGAGCACCTTAAACTTTACGTTAACGAGGACACAGATAGCAGATAGTATTTTCATTTTATAGTGTTTAAAATTCGTTTAGCTTTTCCTGTCACTAGTTGGTTTAAAAACCAAATAAAAAAACCCGTTCTCGTGATGTCGTCTGTGTCAAATGTAAAAAGTTTGTTGATTGAAACCCGATAGGTTTTTTTTTGTTTTACTTTTTAGCAATTTTCACACTATCGACACCACGGGCGGGCTACACCAAACGAAGGGAAAAATAAAATCTATTTTGCCCCCGCAGCGTTTTAAAAAGGAGCCCGCAATTTTAAATTTTTCACGTGACTGTACCTACCTGTTTTTGGTAACAATGATTATTTTTATGGAAGTTTTAACTCTTAAAGTTAAATCATAAGATTCGATGCTGAAAACCTTGCCGTAGTATTCTGGAAAATATAAGACAGCTTACAACAACCCAGGGGAGCAGGTGGTGGCCCAGTGGTATCGGTCCCGACTTTCGAGTTGTATGTCGTGGGTTCGAACCCAGCTTGGTGCATTTCTTTGTGCAGTTTATTTCATCACCACTGCTCTCAAAACGGTGAAGGAAAACATCGTGAGGAAACCGGCATGTCCTAGAACCAAAAAATTCGAAGACATGTGACATGATCTACCAACCCGCACTGGGCCCGCGTGGTGTATTATATTTATAGCCCACTCCTTTTCATAGAGAGGAGGCCTGTGTCCCAGCAGTGGGAACATTAATATGCTGATGATTACAACTTGACGGCATCTCGACGGTACGGTTGGCTCAGTGGTTGAGCGTTCAATTGCTGCGCAGCGTGTCGCTGGTTCGATTGCCACACGCAACAAATATTGGTATGATCTAAAAGTAGTTGTGCTGGGTGTGTGTTTGTTTTTGTATGTTTCAATGTTTGTGATGAGATGAGTACTTACATTGAGCCAAAGAAAATTTGTGAAAAGAATGAAATAAAGAAAGCGGTTCCAACTATGTACCATGAAATCAGTGAAATTCTCGGACATCACATAACATGCCGTTCCACAAATACCAAAATAACCCTAAGGTAGGTTAGAATATCGTTATTGAGGTACAGGCGTGCCCCAGGGAAATCCACTAGGTACAGGTAAAAACAAACGCAGGGAATATTTGGACACAGTTGCACAAATAACTGAGTATTCTACGAAATATTTTTACGTATTTTCAACTGAGTTTTAGATCATAATTATTTTTCTTGTGTTTTTCGTTTGTATCTGTAAATTGTATACTATGGATCTCTAGGTGTTTACAATGTGTCCGGTTTGGGTCTGTAAAAATTCAAAGGGGAGGTAGGTTGCTCAATTCTGTCAATAAAATATTATTCTGCATGTGGGGTCGGAAACCAACCCCTACTGAATGGTTTTTGTATAAGTACCTTTTTCTTTTTTTCTTTACGTCTTATAATCATAGAATGAGTCCTCCCAGGACGGGACTGTCAGACTTGTACTGACTATAAAAATCCACGGTGTCCTTCAATATCCCTTTACGTTCCGGAGCCACGGTTACCTGAGAGTCCCGCGACCCCGGCAGGCTTTGGCCCTCTAAGGGGGCCCCGTCATGTTGCTGACAGCTCTTTGAGGCGCTCGTGGAACACGACGCGCCGTCGAGCTGGGCATGATCCATGATCGGACAGCGAGTCGCCCTTTACTCGCCTTCCGCATGCCCAGTGGTTTTTGCATACCTAAAAACGTAAATGCTGGATGCTCGGTTCTGTGGTTGAAGCGTGGAAACGTAACAAACAAACATACTTTCGTATTTATAATTTTAGTTTGATACATCTATAATCTTCTTATACATATATGTATTTCCTAATGGTGAGTTGTGGTGTATTTAGGTCAAAATAACCTTTTTAAAATCTTTGTTCTCATCTGTCATTTGATATTGTTAGTAGAACAATGAACGATCGTTGGTTGCTAGGAGGGAAGAAGGAACAAAAATTGAATTATTTCGGGAGATTGGTTCTCCGTTGGCGTATTTTGAGTAGATGATGTTGTTATGTGTTCAAAAGACAAGGGGAAATGGGTATTTTGGGAATGTTGTTAAATTCCTTAACGTTAACACATTTATCTAGAAACTCGCAATAATTACCGTTAAAGTCTGTGAAAATAAAGTTTACTTTGCGGTGTTTTCTTCACGTGAGTTTTTAAGAAAGACATTTTCAAGAATCCGATTGAAAAATAATTTTTTCTAAACATTTTTTTTTTCAATCGGATTCAGAGGTTTTGAACTCTCAAAATGAGAATTTCGTAGTCTATAAGGAACCCTTATATTTTCACAACATCCATCTGGTTTAATTTGGCAAAAAATTGTAATATTATGGTCACAATATTTTGAAGGATGAATACGGAACTCGACACTTATTTGACCGGCTTTATCCTCAAGTTCAATGATTTTTGTGGGACTGTCTCATCTGTTAACCGTGAATCAGGAACCTAAAGGGCTATTGAAGGATTACCGTGGATTTTAGTAGGTACGAGTCTGCCCACCCTGGGCGGGAGGACTCCTTTGATGATTTTACGACGATAAAAAAAATTAAACTATTTAACCTATTTTAGACCGAGACCCAGAGAGGAAGTCCAGAATAACGCTTCAGTCTTAAAGGCTTATGTACATTGATCCATTATCTGGATCCAGCGTCACTGAATATCAGTGCTGGTTTAGTACTGGGATGGGAAATATAAACATGTTTCAATCCAGTACAGAGCTGGATCGGAAAAGAGCACATAGCTATTTTTCAATCCAGAGACGCTGGATTCAGCCACTCCATCAAAGTAAACAAGTTTTTAAATTCCAAGCTGCGATCGATATCCTGCCGGGGTCGCGGGATTGAAGGACATCGGTGATGTAAGTATAAGTCTGAGAGCAGTGGTGGCCCAGTGGTATCGGCCCTGACTTACGAGTTTATAGGTCGTGGATTCGAATCCAGCCAGGCGCATTATTTTGTGTAATTTATTTCAACACCACTGCTCTCAAAACCGTGAAGGAAAACATCGTGAAGAAACCGGCATGTCCTAGAGCCAAAAATTCGAAGACATGTGACATCTACCAATCCGCACTGGGCCCGCGTGGTGGATTATGGCCCACTCCCACTCTCACAGAGGAGGCCTGTGTCCCAGCAGTGGGAACATTTATAGGCTGATGATGATGAAGTCTGACAGTCGATCTTTTCCTGCCCTGGGTGGGAGGACTCATTTGATGATTTTACCATGTAAAAAAAGCAATAGAACACAGATTTTTTTATTAAATGGTTACTAAATGAAGTATCTTCGCTTAAATGTCTGTAACACGAAAGCTCTAGTTATTAGAAGTGTAATATAATTGATAGAATTAGTGGAGGAGGTCGTACACAATGGCGGTAGGTAATTTAATGGAGGCGCGGGTTGCCCGGGAGCGGGGAAAAATATGTTTTTCAGTTTTTGGAATAACGAAACACTTGTTTCCACGTTGCTCTTCCCATTATTAGATCACAAGAAGTATGGCAATGCGCCATGGGTATAATAGAAATGTGTAGAAAGCATTTTGAGAACACTTTTATTTTGCGCACAGCTAAGGAGTGGAATTCTCCCCAGGAGTTTTTGAAATTATCGAATGAGTCCTTCCATCCACGGCAGGGCAGGAGACTGTCAGATTTGTACTGAATAAAATCCACGGTGTCCTTCAATAGCCCTTTACGTTTCGGGGTCACGGTAATTCGTTAGTGCCGCGACCCCTTTTGCTACAACCTTGGGGTCTTAAGTCAAGAGTGAGGTTGCTTCTAAGCAAGCGACCTTCACCGTCGACCATTTCATTGTTTATACTATCTAGCTAGATCATGTTATGATCAAACACTAGCATATCTAATGCTGGCCATACACCATACTGCCTATCGTCCAATCGGCATGACGCTGCCGATTGGATCAGTTAGAATTGATCGTGTGTGGGCGTGGATTGGCATGACAGTTAAAGATTGGCTTGATCATGCTGATTGGATCCTTCCGATTGGAACGTGTATGAGGGTCGGTTTATCTGATTCCAGTAGGACAAGAATTGTGTCGGTGGTAGACGCGGGATCAAGCCTGAGTCGTCATGCCGATTGGACGACAGGCAGTATGGTGTATATGGATGAACTGCCAATTTGATCAAGCGTGAATCGTCATGCCGATTGGACGATAGGCAGTATGCTGTATGGTATATGATGGATTGATGGATGAACTGCCAATTTGATCAAGCCTGAATCGTCATGCCGATTGGACAATAGGCAGTATGGTGTATGGTGTGTATAGATGAACTGCAAATTTGATCAAGCGTGAATCGTCATGCCGATTGGACGATAGGCAGTATGGTGTATGGTGTATATGGATGAACTGCCAATTTGATCAAGCGTGAATCGTCATGCCGATTGGACGATAGGCAGTATGGTGTATGGTGTATATGGATGAACTGCCAATTTGATCAAGCGTTAATCGTCATGCCGATTGGACGATAGGCAGTATGGTGTATGGCTAGCATTAAGAGTCTGGTGTCCAAAGATCGGCATAACATACACGTTTCAATGAATATCTTGTAACATGTCTGCTTTGAAGTACCTTCGTTTATTTTTCACAGCTCTATGTAAGGCCTCTCCTATTCAGTTTGCTGTAATAAAAGCTTAATCCCATTGATGTAATGCTTAATCGCCTATTTCCTTAAACGGTAACTGGGAATATGTAATTAATGTGTCTGAATATGAAAGTAATTATAACATCGTCGTGGTGTTTTAGTCTCCGTCAGAAAGAGCGTGATGAACTGTTTTATTTTTATAATTAACGAGCACGTAATTAACTGCTACAACTTATTTGACACTAGTTTGACACAAGTCTGACACTAGTTTGACACAAGTCTGGCACTATTTTGACACAAGTCTAGTAGTAAGACGTTCATCGAGAGAAGTCGAGACTAGCCTGACACTAGTTTTTATTCTAATTTGACGCTAGACTATAATATACTGGCTCTTCATTTTGATACTAGTCTTGACTAGCCAAAAAGTAGTTTGGCACTATTTCTGATCTTAGTAATTAGTGCCAGACTAGGTCACCCTTACTAATATGTATTATAAATGCGATATATATAACCCTTACTAATGTTATGTATGGATGTTTGGTTTGGTTATTCAATCACTTCAGACCGCTGAACGGATTTTATGTGGCACAAAGGTAGGTTATAGTAGCGTAATCCTCTGGGACAATAGGCTATTTGACAGTATCAATAAATTATAAATCTAATTAGTCCGTTAAATAACGTTTAAATAGAGTTTTGAAAAATAACGGACACATGTTTTTTCTTATGTAAAATCAATGAATATTTACCAAGATGTAACACATCAAGACTCGAGAGTGGGGGCTCGTGACGTCAGAATTCAGTAAAAAATGTACTGAATTGTGACGTATTGGCTATTTTAAAAGCATCATATCTTCGTCAATTTTGGTTTGCGTAAAAAAAGAAAAAATACGGGTCAAATGTTATTTGATAATCTAACTGACGGATTAATTAGAATTTTTTAGTCAAATAGCCTCACCCGTTTAAGCTAGTAGTTAAACATGTAGGTACCTATAGACTAAAGAAACGAAATGCCAACATGATTTTCGATAAAGGTCTCGTGCCAAAATATCCATGTAGATAGGTACATCGACCACATCAACAATGTCAAAGCATTAACATCAGTAAATCTCTTCCATCTTGCTAGCTAGTACAAAACAAACCAAAACTACTTATTAGTTGAGAAATTTCGCAGTGTTGAAATAAGGTAAACAGAGAAGGCTTACTGGGGACTGGAGTTGGAACACGATTAGTTAGTTAGGGGTACAAAGGGTTAAAGATGTCCGATGTGCCAGGACTAAAAGCAGAAACGACATAGTTATTATGAAATCGAGGACTTAAAAGCATGAATGTATGGATGCGATTGATAGCTGCACTGTGTCGCGTGTTCGATTCCGGAATCGAACGAAATCGGAATCGAAATAGGTTATTTTACCCTTTTTTAGGGTTCCGTAGCCAAATGGCAAAAACGGAACCCTTATATAGATTCGTCATGTCTGTCTGTCTGTCTGTCCGTGTATGTCACAGCCACTTTTTGTCGAAAGTATAAGAGCTATCCTGTTGAAACTTGGTAGAAAGATGTATTATGTGAACCGCATTAGGATTTTCACACAAAAATCAAAACAAAACAAATTTTGGGGGTGCCCCCCATACTTAGAATTGAAACTCATAAAAAAATTTTTCACCAAACCCATACGTGTGGGGTATCTATGAATAGGTCTTTAAAAATGATATTGAGGTTACTAACATCATTTTTTTCTAAACTGAACAGTTTGCGCGAGAGACACTTCCAAAGTGGTAAAAAGTGTGTCCCCCCCCCGTAACTTCTAAAATAAGAGAATGATAAAACAAAAAAAAAATATATAATGTAGACTTCAACCAAAACTACCAACGAAAATTGGTTTGGATGAGATACAGTTAGCAGTTTTTGAGATATAGTACATTTTCAAAAACCGCAAATATAACTTTGCCATTCATACAAATACTATGAAAAACAAAGTTATTTTTATTGTTTGTGTATATTACTTACTAATCTCAATATAATTATATCTCTAATCTATGCTTGCTGCTACGGAACCCTTCATGGGCGAGTCCAACTCGCACTTGGCCGGTTTTTTGTAGTTGTTTTTGAAGGCGGTTAAATTTTTTATTAAATTATTTTCTCGAACCTAACTGCTTAAAATGGGACATCCAGTGGTTGTTAATTCTTCGAGAAACGTTATTTGTTTAGGACTGGATAAGTTTTTGACTGCTCCCACATTATTAAAAGGTCGTTAAAGGGCGCTTGTTTGTTCACACTAGCAACACCTAGCTACTCAAACCTGTACCGATTGAGTTCGTTGGTAATATTATTAAATTAACAGAATTTAGTTGTAAAAATCAGTTGTTTTTATGAAAACAGACTGAGAAGGTTTTTTATGAAAAATCAACCGTATTAACGTACACATTTGCCTATAATACAGAGGCTCTAGCACAAGATTCCCGTTTTTGTGTCGTAAAGTAAACGGGGGTTTACAATAGTTTTGGCAACAATCGTTTCCAAAAACAAAACTTGTACTTTGCTTTTATTGCTATTTTTTTTAAGTGACTTGTTGTCTTTTTGAAATCTCCTTAAACTGTTGTCTAACAGATTTTATTTTGATGGAAATTTCATTTTAACGTTCCAACATTATTTCATTTGTCTTGTCATACAATATATCTACAATTAAAAACAGGAGCTACTTACAATAAAACAGTTTTAATACACAATTTATCCTTGAAAATCGTAAGAAATTAGATTTGCCGAAAAATCGACTTGCGGCCCGCTTGCACTATAAAATCTCACTAACTCACGATGCCATGAGTCACACGTACCTACCTACCCCTCCCGCGTCCTTCTTTGTTGCGAGATAACAAATCGGGATCTGACTCGTTTAGATATTGTATAATTCCTTTTTAACAAAAAAATCAAACCGACGAAAGATTAAACTGAAAAGCAAAAAATAAATTTTGAGGCGGCGCGGGCGCCGGCGCCAAACAAACATATACCTACCTAAATTAATTATTTGAAGCGAAGAATAATTTTACTGTAGCTAGGTTGCTTTTCGTTGATTGTTTCTTTGGCGCCGCCTCCAAATTTATTTTTTGCTTTTCAGTTCAATCTTTCGTCAGTTTGATTTTTTTGTTAAAAAGGAATTATTTTTAGCTTTTCAGCTGTATCCTATGATTAGAGTGTTTAACTCATGGAAAAACCCGTCTTCACTTTTGTCATAGTCAACGTAACCGTCACAGTAATTATCGCATTAACTGTTGAGCACCTGTAACTTGCAACTAAAAACTCCACTCTCAGACTGTCAACGACTGTCAAATCCCAACTATGTTTAAAGTTCTTATTATGATGAATTAAATGAGCCCAAATACGACATAGTTGCTGTTAACTGTTGAGGACCTCTTGCCCCTGCTTCCCGTCACCATCCTCAGACCCTCGATGGCAATGATACCTCAGCTGGGTCTAAAGTTCTCACCAAGCTGAGATAAATGAGCCCAAACACGATTGTTGTTAACTGTTGAAGAACTCTTGGGACTGACTTCACAACACAACAGGGATCTGGAGTTGATCTGATGATGGTGATGCCATCATGTTATCTTCTCCACATCTCTGCTATATAGTGTGTCCTCATAACTATATAATGTTAACTTTATTTCAGCAGAATCGGTTCACAACTGAAAATTCTGTAGAAAAGTTGACAATTAATTCATTTTTTTCTACCCTTGGAGGCCGATTTTAGTTTTGAAATTGAAATGGGACCAACTTTGAGATACTCTTTCCAACAAAAAAATATTTTTTGTAATCGGACCACGTTAGGAAAAGTTATGCGTGGTCATACATAAAAAAAATAATATATACATGTCGAATTGAGAACCTCCTCTTTTTTTTTCGTCGGTTAAAAACTAAAGTAGTGATCCCGTGTTCCCCTACGTCGAGTCGTCGTCAAGTATGCTGTAAATACCTAGTTCATGGTAGGGCGTCACAGCGGGTTTTTAACGTCTTTTTTTTTAAATTATTTATAAATAATTTACTATTTGAAATGTAGTTTGGTAGATGGTTGACCGAGATAAAATATAAAAAATAATGATCTACGATTCAATCTGTTATTAACTATTTATGTTACAAAAATAGCTACGCGTTCATTTATCGAGATCAATGATTACTAACATAGATTTAATACCCACTCAATTATAGAAATTGGAATGTTTTTTGTCAAAACCGACGAAGTGCGTCATGTAATGCATGTGAAATGGAGGGTTCCGTAGTCTTGTTTGGTCCCGACTCCCGATGTGTAATCAGAACTTATGAATTCAAAAGTAACAGAGAGTAAGTTTCAATTTCAAAATCAAGTTACGTTCGTATAGGCCCGTATCTTCGTTGATGAACTAAGAGAGTAGATCCCTGGCACCTACCGGAATAATCGTGCCCGGTCAGAAACTGCTTTACGCGGAAGGTGAGGATGCAGTGGCACCTCTCCAGCCACTCCTCGAAGAGGGGTCTAACCTACTCTAGAATTAAGTTCAAAATCCCATAAAGGCCCTTTAACGAGCTCGTCATAGTCTTTTAGAGAATACCATAGTAGCTCGAACTAAGCCGAGCGTCTTTATCCGTTCGTACAGATACGATCTTCAAATGTATGCATTTTCCGCTTGTTCATTTCGTTCTGTACGGCATTTTGTTCATCATCAACAGATTTGGATGAAAGATAAGTACACGAATAGTTTATAACTTGGATTAAAACATAGGATAGTTTTTTTGTGGTTTTTATTTACATGAGAGAGGTTATATTAGAAAATAAAAACATTACAAACTGATATTTGAACCTAGTTCATTTCGTTTTGTAGTTAATTTGGTTCATCATCAATTGATTTAAATGCTTGAACACAGTTTATAACCATTAATACACAGGATAGTTTTCGTACCGATTTTATGTTCCCGTGGCGTGAATTCCGAGTTGTAACGGGTAAGCCGCTGGCAACACCTAGTTCAACTGTAATACTAAGTCAGCGGGTGCGGACCCGTGCTCCAACTATTTTCTCCAACTGGGTGGAGCACGGAGACTACAAAAAAAGACTGGGTCCCGTGCTCCAACTAAAGCAAGTTTTTGTTTCACTATAACTACTACACTATAACGTCATCAGTTGGGTACACAAATCCAAATTGATAGTCTCCGTGCTCCATCCAGTTGGAGAAACTAGGTAGAGCACGGGTCCCCCAAGTTAGCGTAATTATGATAAATCATTTTCTATTATGAAACCTTTCTTTGTGCGTGATCCGACCCGCACTTGGCCAGTTTTTTGTTATTCATCAGACTGCGGATCCCTTCACTTTGGGCATTTCATCACGCACTTCGTCGGATTTGTCAAAAATCGTTCCAATTTCTATAATTGAGTAGATATTAAATATACACACATCAAAAGTGTCTAGGGATCAAGCATTTTTATGCGGATTTCTTGAGATTGAGATGTGGCTTTGTAATAAATTTATGATTTTATAAATTTATATGGATCCTTTTTGGTGCATTTCATAATTTGAATCAGGAACTGTGAATCAAATTCGAGTAAAAGATGAAAATCAGCTGTCAATATTTTCCCTATAAAAACATACAACGCATTGAAGACATTATTAGTGCTACTGTTTCCCTACTACTGATTAAAACCAACGTTATTATGGAGCGGCGACGTCATTTAAGCAGGGAAGAAATGCTCAGAGCCGTGGGAATGATAGAAGCTGGTTCCCGGTAACGTACTGTGGCTTTAGCTCTGAATACAAGTCAGAGTGTTATCAGTCGACTATGGACACGTTACCGAAGCACTGGTACCGTGGCTGAGCGCCATGGAGGACGGTATCGCTGCACCACACGGAGACAAGACCGATACATTCAAATCTTAACTCGAAGAGCTCCAACAATAACCGCCATGATGTTAGCCGTGAGGCTTCATCACTCTTCAGGGAACTTAATTAGCGACCAAACAGTCAGAAACCGCTTGCATGAAGTGAACCTTCATTCCCGAAGACCGCTACGGGTACCACCTATAGCAATGCACAATCGTAGGATTCGATATCAATGGGCTCTTGAACACAGAAATTGGGCAGAAGAACAATGGCGTTTCGTGTGCTTTTCTGATGAGTCTCGTTTCGGTATGAGACCGGATACAAGACGTATACGACACTGGAGAACCCCTGGACGCCAACAGCGATTAAAATCCTGCCAGGAAGTCCATCCTTATAGTGGTGGAACCATCATGGTATGGGCGGGTATTTGGATCGGCGGAAGAACTGAGTTGATTTGGATCAGAGGCAACCTCAACGCTCAAATTTATGCTGAGACGATTGTATCAGACGTCATCGTTCCTCTACAAGTGCAAATCGGTCCCTTATTTCAGTTAATGCATGATAATGCACGACCGCACACCGCAAGAGTTGTAAGACAGACTCTCGCCGCAGCTAACATCAATGTCCTGCCCTGGCCTGCTCAGTCGCCAGACTTGAATCCGATTGAGCATGCATGGGATATGCTACAGAGAAGAGCTCTGCCGAATATGGAGGGTATCCAGTCGCAAGAAGACCTTTTTTTGTTGTTGCAACGAACATGGGCGGCCATTCCACAGCGTGATTTGGATGAACTCATTTTGAGTATGCCAAACCGATGTTCTTGTGTTGTTAGTGTTCGCGGTAGAAACACGGATTATTAATTGTTTAAGTTACCCAATAAAATTTTAAAGAAAACTGTTATTTCAGTCTTTTTTTCGAACTTTTGTGTTAGTGGTTCAAATGTCAAAAATCCCTTTATTAGGAAAATGGAAAATTTCTTTATTAATGCAAAGGTGACTTGGTTTATCGTTACTGTGACAAACGAAAACACTTTATTTGATGAATCCTTAAAGAAAATTTTAATTAATATCAATCAGGAGAAAAGTTATTGCAAAAATATATGTTGATCCCTAGACACTTTTGATGTGTGTATTTTATTAATTCCGGTCTTGACTGTTTGTCTATGTGTTAAAATATTTATACACGCACCGATGATATAGGAAAAATTCCTACTGTTCAAAATATATTCATCGACTTTTATACAATCTCCGTTGTAAACGAAGCTTTTGACCGAAAGCAATCTACCAAAAGCGAGCTATTGCAGCAATTTATACAAGCAAATTATATTTGTGCTCTTTGAAATAATGTTCATCCGAAAAATTCAAACCACATAATATATAATATAAACCAGATAATAACGGTTGGTAATTGAAAGACGACAAAATACCAGTTCAAATAGTTTGAATGGAATCAACTACCAAATTATGTAAGTGATTCGCTCAAAACTTAATCAGGTATGTAATTATTGTGATAAATTATTGCTCAGATTTTTTATGCTTTTTTTTAGCGTGGTAAAAGATTGTCAGACTTGAACTGATTAAAATGCACGGTGTCCTTCAATAGCCCTTTACGTTCCGGGGTCATGGTATTTCGTTAGTCCCGCGACCCCGGTAATTTATAAGCCAAGGAGTTTTTGCTTTGTTGAACACGCTAATCTAGTCGCTAGTCCATTTATCGAAGAAGGCTTACTTAACATCACGCTAAGACCAATCGTAGTGACATGGTTATTTCTGGAGGTACCTCAGCTCCCCTGAATCCCAGCGGCAGGCGAGGGGAATGGGGAGCAGTCAAAATGCTTGAGGGAGACACATCCTCTACCTCACGGTCCAGTCACCACCGAAGACGCCCAGGGTGTCGGACATATTCCACGCGGGGCATGTTCCGGCTACCGTAGGCACTGGTTTGCAGACGGCGACTAATGGGTGACTCGTCATCCGTACAAGGATAAGGCCTGCTCCCCGAGGGAATTGACGGGGTCTCCATAATGCCAAACGCCCAACATGACGCCGGTGAAACCACGGGCAGAAGCTAATTATTGCGGGCAGAAGCTAATTATTGCGGGCAGAAGCTAATTATTGTGGGCAGAAGCTAATTATTGCGGGCAGAAGAAGGCAATATTGATGACTGTCGGAGTAATGATGATATCGGCGACAATGACTTTATAAAAACGATTTAATAATTTTTGTACTATATTGAAAGTATATTATATTTTATTAAAGTTTGGGGGTGTCTAGCAGGGGGTAGCAACTGTTAAAAAATTCCTGCAAAATTTTTAGAGAGATTCCTAAAGTTATCCCGAAGAAAATGTAAAACAATTAAGCTAGATACGAGTATGAATAGGTATTAGGGTATACTATATTTACACCTTTTCTACCTCTTATCTGTTTCATTCCAAACTAGTACTAAGTCGCTGGTTATTGCCGGGGAGAATTCCCGCTGCCCCGACAAATCGAGGCGCGGCGGGAAGAGGTCCGGCGCGATCTCAGGGCAGTATGGAGGGGACGATTGTCGCAACCGACGGCCGGGCACGCCGCAATCGCGGCGGTAAGACCCCTCTTTGAGGAGTGGCTGGATAGGCATCACGGCGTCTTGACCTACCGCATGACGCAGGTCCTCACCGGACACGGAAGTTTCGGGAGGTACCTGTGTCTAAGGAGAAAGGAGGAAACGCCTGGGTGTCACCACTGCGAAGATCGCCCGGAGGACACAGTAGAGCATACGGTGCAAGACTGCCCCGCTTGGGCAGAGCACCGACGTGTCCTCACGGTGGCGATAGGCGGAGACCTCTCGCGCCCGGCATTGGTTGCGGCCATGCTGCGGGGCGAGACGGAGTGGGAAGCGGTCGCCTCCTTCTGCGAAGCAGTAATGCTCGCGAAGGAGGAGGCGGGCCGCGTGAGAGAGAGGACAGTGTCCTCCCTCCGCCCCAACCGCAGTGGTGGACGCCCACGGCGACGGACGTCGCAAGACGATCTCCGGCCACCGTAGGCGCGGGCATGCGGGCGGCGAGTAAAGGGCAACTCGCTGCCCGACCATGGACCATGCCCGGGTCGACGGCGCGTTGTGTTCCACGCGCGCCTCAAAGAGCGTCAGCATAATGACGGCGCCCCCTCTCTAGAGGGCCAAAGCCTGCCGGGGTCGCGGGACTTATCTCATTACCGTGACCCCGGAACATAAAGGGCTATCGAAGGACACCGTGGATTTTAGTCAGTACAAGTCTGACAGTCCCTCCCGCCCTGCCCGGGGTGGGAGGACTCATTTGATGATTTTACCACGATAAAAAAAAAAAAGTCGCTGGTTGTTGGTCGCGGGACTTTTCTCATCACCGTGACCCCGGAACATAAAGGGCTATTGAAGGACACCGTGGATTTTAGCGTCATTGTGCTGACACATTGAGGCGCGTGTTGAACACAACGCGCCGTCGACCCAGGCATACTCGCCGCCCGCATGCTCGTGCAAGAGAAAAATCTACGTTTAAAAACGCCTCTGGGACCTCAGTACTATGGGCGGGCTCCGGCGCCTGCCCGTTCCTGCCTTTGCAGGCGCTGGCAGCCCCAGGACGTAAGCAGACATGGGCGAAAGTCATTCTTTCAAGGAAACAGGTCGTACCTATGCTTGAGTTAATGTTTTACTTACAGAAAAATTATTTCGAAGATAATATGCCTAGTTGCGCTTTGTGATATAGAAAATATCGTAATTTTAAAACGAATGGACATGATTTCACTTAATTCTCTCCAAGTTTTTCATATAAAACCCGTGTTTAGAATTTTCTTAGATTTTCAAGAATATTTGACGGAATTGTAATAAACGCCCTCTGTTGTTTAAAGGCAGTACCATTCAACTGCTACTGGATAAGAGTAGTATGTTTATCGATTTGAATTATCGATACTGTTTAATGAATTAAATGAATGTTGGCACAAAAATTGATGGAAGTTCAAACTCTAAATCCTATTCCAGTGCGCGTGAAACGTTATGTGACGTTAATAAGATACGTTATAATACGAAAATCAGACTTAAAACTCTAAATCAAATAAAATAGATTAATTTGTCAAAGAAACATGTACCTACAATGGACATACAAAAAGTTTGAGAGTGATGATCTAAATAATGATTAACAAAAATAAGAAGGATTTGGTCTCAGCTTACATACAAAGCGTAAGATTTAGATTTTGTAAAGGTAGCTCGAACAGTTTTATAAACTTGTCGGATATTATCGATAAATTCGATTTATCCTATAACACCTCTATTCCAGGTTTTCATTTAACGCCATCTATGATCATTTTCCTAATGCCCGCTCTATGCAAATAAATGATTCTCTTATATTCTATTCTATCCTATCTCCTATAATATCCTATCCTATCCCATCCTTTCCCATCCTATCCCATCCTATCCCATCCTATCCCATCATATCCCATACAAAATGTAAATTAATTAAAAAAAATATTGAAAATTTCAATTAAATTACATTTTTATAAGGTGTAAACTGATTACGATGAAACAAAAAACACAACTTCAATTTAAACACCTCTATTCCCGGTTTTTTTTTAACGCCATCTACCGTGTTATCGTTGAAATATTATGTTTAGATGAATTATTTGAATATGTAGTTCTTCTATTCGAAGCTAGATCGCGCTACTGAACTGCACGTCTCGGTGTGAACTGACCGTAATTTTACTTCTGAAACACTTTAAATTCAAATATCTCTTGATAGGCTGAACCGATTTCAATGAAACAAAAACTAAATGTTACTTCAAGTTACGCTAAATCGTTGTGTATAAAAGTTATCTACATTGATTTCGTACATTTTACGTGATGCTCGGATAACTAAACAGGCAAACAGACAAAAATTCTAAAAATGCTGGAAATGGGTTTTATTGGTTATCTTTTAACACCCTTTTTTTTTATCGTGGTAAAATCATCAAATGAGTCCTCCCACCCCGGGCAGGGCGGGAGGGACTGTCAGACTTGTACTGACTAAAATCCACGGTGTCCTTCAATAGCCCTTTATATTCCGGGGTCACGGTAATGAGATAAGTCCCGCGACCCCGGCAGGCTTCGGCTCTCTAGAGGGGGGCCCCGTCATCTTGCTGACGCTCTTTGAGGCGCGCGTGGAACACAACGCGCCGTCGACCCGGGCATGGTCCATGGTCGGGCAGCGAGTTGCCCTTTACTCGCCGCCCGCATGCCCGCGCCTACGGTGGCCGGAGATCGTCTTGCGACGTCCGTCGCCGTGGGTGTCCACCACTGCGGGTGGGGCGGAGGGAGGACATTGTCCTCTCCCTCACGCGGCCCGCCTCCTCCTTCGCGAGCATGACTGCTTCGCAGAAGGAGGCGACCGCTTCCCACTCCGTCTCGCCCCGCAGCATGGCCACAACCAATGCCGGGCGCGAGAGGTCTCCGCCTATCGCCGCCGTGAGGACACGTCGGTGCTCTGCCCAAGCTGGGCAGTCTTGCACCGTATGCTCTACTGTGTCCTCCGGGCGATCTTCGCAGTGGTGACACCCAGGCGTTTCCTCCTTTCTCCTTAGACACAGGTACCTCCCGAAACTTCCGTGTCCGGTGAGGACCTGCGTCATGCGGTAGGTCAGGACGCCGTGACTCCTATCCAGCCACTCCTCAAAGAGGGGTCTTACCGCCGCGATTGCGGCGTGCCCGGCCGTCGGTTGCGACAATCGTCCCCTCCATACTGCCCTGAGATCGCGCCGGACCTCTTCCCGCCGCGCCTCGACTTGTCGGGGATCTTTTAACACCCTGGCTATATTCTTTCAATTTTTTTTTAATGTACAAAAACTTCTTTTCTACAGTTTTACTATAATAATGTATAGATAGAAGATATAGATTGTTTTCTATTCCACTCCGATCCCCCGTAATGTCAATTTAATATTTTTTTTAATCGGATACCTTGACACATTATTTTAGCTATCTTGAAACTAAATCTTTTTGAAATTCATAAAAAATACCTAATGAGTCATATAATACCTATCCTAAATATTTAATACAATAGATCATAACTATTATTGCTTAAACTAATTATTTCCTGTCAATTAAATCGTCGCGATGATAAAAATTACGATATAAATAAAATGCAACAGAAATTGTCGGTAAATATCCGTATGAACTATGAACCAGTCAAGTGCAAGTCGTACTCGCTCAAGAAGGGTTCCTTATCCATCATCTGATCATCATCATCTACCGCTTGAGCTTTGAGTCGCTATAATTTCTGTGTTTTGCATATTTGAGTGGTATCTTGATGCATGCATATTGCATAGTAAGTATTATATAATTGTCTTATTAATACATTGTACAATGTCTTATATTTTCCCTAAGCCACGTCTCATTTTTTTCTCCACTTAACAAAGTGAAAAATAACTCCGACAAACGTTTCTCCACGTAATGAGCCGCCGACATAAGGTTTCGTTTACGATTCTTTTAACGACATAACCTTTCATCGACGAACGATTCGCAGACTACGAACTATTCATTCATGCACGATTCGATGACAGAAACGTTCGTCGTTCTATTGTTTCTGTCTGCGAAACGTTCATCGTGAAAAGGTTCTGTTGTCGAATTCTGCATGAAGTGGATCAAACTTTTGGTCCTAAAAATCAAAACATTCTACGGTTACTTTTTAGGGTTCCGTAGCCAAATGGCAAAAACGGAACCCTTATATAGATTCGTCATGTCTGTCTGTCTGTCTGTCCGTCCGTATGTCACAGCCACTTTTCTTCGAAAGTATGAGAGCTATCCTGTTGAAACTTGGTAAGTAGGTGTATTATGTGAACCGCATTAGGATTTTCACACAAAAATAAAAAATACTTAAACGAATTTTGGGGGTACCCAAAATGAAATGAAACTCAAAATTTTTTTTTTTCACCAAACCCGTACGTGTGGGGGGTATCTATGGATATGTCTTTAAAAATGATATTGAGGTTACTAGTATCATTTTTCTCTAAACTGAACAGTTTGCGCGACAGACACTTCCAAAGTGGTAAAATGTGTGTCCCCCCCCTGTAACTTCTAAAATAAGAGAATGATAAAATTAAAAAAAATATATAATGTAGACCTCAACAAAAACTTCCAACGAAAATTGGTTTGGATGAGATAGTCAGCAGTTTTTGAGATATAGTACATTTTCAAAAACCGCAAATATAACTTTGCCATTCATACAAACACTATGAAAAACGAAGTTATTTTTATTGTTTGTGTATATTACTTACTAATCTCAATATAATTATATCTCTAATCTATGCTTGCTACGGAACCCTTCATGGGCGAGTCCAACTCGTACTTGGCCGGTTTTTTTCTAAACTGTTCTGTTTTTTTTTTATAAACTCAATAACGAGGGAGCTGTGTCGCTTATTTAATTCGGAGTTTTCACCATTTGGTGTAACTCTAAATGCCTACTACGCTTGAATATGGCGGCATTAAATAGCATAACTATTTTTATCTATAAGATTGCTTTTAATTATATTATCGTTGATTATGCCAATTTTACATTTATTAACGTTAGCGAAGCATGTTATCAAATGCAACATTATTTAAATTGACTTCGTGTTTCATGAAACACATTTATTATTTCAAATTTAGTCATGAATTTAAAACAAGTTTTCTGTGTGCTTTTGTACTTGCTTAAACAAATTAATAAATGTAGTACGGAAAAAGTAAGTTTGTTTGGGTGTTCTACCTCCGATCGAATGCTAAATTATCGAATATCATTGAAGTTCTAAATACTCGAACGTTTATTTTGTCGAATGGTTCACAAATCGAATATTTTTTTTCTAATTCAAAAATGAATTGTGGATGCCAAAATACAACTTTGTTAATGTTTCGATTTCCAAAAGTCCAAAATTTCTTAATCGGTACATCCTATTTCTATAGGAACTTACCAAACTTAAACTAAAACTAAAAATGTTGCCGTTCATAATTTTGTGGCTCGCTTTATTATTTCCCATTATATCTTTATTATCGAAAGTTATGAAAATTATTTTAACGAATATAATAAATTGTCGTTTTTTGATTTACATACGTTCGAAAAACTCTACAGCTCGATGGGTTCTCGGGCTGAAAGTCGAAATTCCGATTTTCAATACTTCAAACTGACAATCAAATATTTTCAAAATCTAAGTGAATTTTGTTATTTATAATTTTGTACCTATAAATATACCTTTCTTCTCCTTATAGACATAGCTATGTAATTGTTTGTGTAATATATATTTTAGGTGACTTACATCAGTACTGAGCGCCCAACGGTGACCTATTTTGATCCGAAATATTTCAAAAACGTGACTTTGTTTACCAGACGACATAGCCGACGAGATCCTAGGTACTATGTGGGGTTATACGTACAAACACTTGTCACGGTCACAAATAGTTTAAAGGTAAGTTCTTTACTCAAACCCGCGTCTTCCAAGAACTGTTTGTGTACTTTTGTCGGGCTGTTGTACTCGTATGTCCCTATCAAACAAATAACTTTGATTACTGACGCAGTATTTAGTTATTATCGCTACAATATTATTTAATATTATTTTCATCTTGTTATGTTTTGATGATGTGCTGAATTAATTAATATTCCACAACTATCACACAACGCCATCTAGTCCCAAGCTAAGCAGAGCTTGTGTTATGGGTACTAGACAACTGATAAACATACTTATATATTTCCAAATACACAAATATTATAGCAGCAGAGCAGTGGTGGCCCAGTGGTATCGGCCCCGACTTACGAGTTGTAGGTCGTGGGTTCGAATCCAGTCAGGCGCATTACTTTGTGTAATTTATTTAATCACCACTGCTCTCAAAACGGTGAAGGAAAACATCGTGAGGAAACCGGCATGTCCTAGAACCAAAAATTCGAAGACATGTGGCATCCACCAACCCGCACTGGGCCCGCGTGGTGGATTATGGCCCACTCCCTCTCACAAAGAGGAGGCCTGTGTCCCAGCAGTGGGAACATTTATAGGATGATGATGAAATATAATAGATAAATTACACCCAGACACAGAACAAATGATCGTGCTCATCAGATATAGCAGTCAGGGTCAACCACTAGACCAACAGGCCTGTCCAATAATCTTATTAGTTAAATAAGTAATTAATTCACCTCTGAGATGTGCTACAGATCTCTAGACTTCTATTGGTTAATATACATGACGGAGGATGACCGTCTCCACCATCATTATTGGCACTCATAGTGGGTCCTCTTTACTGTGGGCGTCGTCGGTGGGTAGTGTTGGATAAAGAAAGGAGTCGTTTACACTTGACAATCCACTTGGTATATTTTTCCTATTTAACACTAATGAACACAGGACTATACTGAATAATAATAACTAGATAGGTACGTATCTCAGATCGCGGGATGGTTTTAGCGATCCGCACACGCCGCTTGCCAACTAAAATTGAGTCGACACTCGCTAGAGCGCACCTCACTAACTCTATCGAGTGCCACGGGATGGCGCTGGCGTTCCGGATAAAGCCGCAATTATATTTACCCCACGCCGTGTGTCGCAAAGCGTGGGTAAGCTATCGGTTACATACATTTAGTACTGGATTGATTACATTAGTCCCGTCCCGCGTGTCGCAGAGCCTGCTGACGGCACGCAGACCGAGCAATTTCGATCGGCGTGGGGTCGGTGGTGGGGGTTGTGACGCGTCAGCCCAGTCGGGTGTAGTGTAATAACGCGTGGGCACGCGCAGACAGCCGAGTGGTGACGTAGAATGGTGGACGTGTATTTAAAAATGTCAGTCGAATTAATTGAAGTCGTGAGAAGCTATGAAATATTGTACAATCTCTTGAAGTATTTATTGGATGTAGGTACCCAATATCTCCTTTTCTTTCTTTCCTTTTTGAGTAGGCTTAACATGAGCAGGTATGCTACATTTTCTTCAAAATCCGTATCCGAGTCTGAAGAAAACATTGTAGACGTTTACTCCAAAGGCCACCACTGTACTGACTGAGACGAATTTTCATGGGGCCGCGCGGCGACACGACACGCAAATGTAACAACCCGCCGTTGCGTCAGGCAGCGTGGCGACACGCGGCGTCGGCTAAATATAATTGCGGCTTTAGACTCCATTCCGACATACATAATTATACAAGTTCAGGTTTCCTCAAGATGTCTGTAATGGCAGATTTACATTGAGTCAGTGACTGTCGCCAGTGCTGGCGCCGAAAACTGACGCATACAATTTATACGCGGTCAGTAGCCGCGAATATTGAAGTCAGTACTGACGCGACAGTACTGTACTGACTTGAAATCAATTTACACTATGGCAGTGCCAGGTCAGCACTGACACGTCAGTGGACTGGCGTCAGTTACTGACTCAATGTAAATCTGCCATAATGTCCAAGATAAACTGATAAAGAACAAATAAAATTAATGTTTCAGATGGACTTCTACTTCTACCAGTTTTCAACAAACAGATACCAGCCCAGTTTCGTTGAGATTCATTATGGTTTTTGTGACATGATAAAAAATGATGTACTTATTGGTCCAGCATTCAAGAAGGCATTAGGAAGAGACTGTCCTTATCCACCGGTAAATAATATTATGATACTGGTTGATAGTAAAGTAGTAGCATGTAGTAACAATTAAATAATATTATGATACTGGTTGATAGTAAAGTAGTAGCATGTAGTAACAATTAAATAATATCATGATACTGGTTGATAGTAAAGTAGTAGTATGAAGTAACAATTAAAATAAGATTAAGTTTAAGGTAGCCGAAAGGAATTGCATAGCCATAGCACAAAACCGCCAGAAGTGAAAGATTTAGAAGAGGCCTACTCTCGGTTTATTCGCAATTCCCACTATAATAGTAGATTATACAGAAAAAAAAAACAACTAAAAATGTGGACGCGAAGCCTTTCGTCCATGACTTGACGTGTCGAGTACCTACTTATAGGTTTGAAACATGTTTTTCCGCATTTCTTGCACGTGTGCATATGCATGAGGTCGGGAGGGTGGGACCTTTCCTGCATGTGCATATGCATGAGGTCGGGAGGGTGGGACCTTTCCTGCATGTGCATATGCATGAGGGTGGGAGGGTGGGACTGCATCCTTTATCCAAGCGTGGATTTTTGTCACGGAATTAAAGCTAGATATTTTTCATAACATTTGAAAGGAAGTTGTTTGTTTTCCTACTAATATAATACTGTGTTGTTCTTTTTCAGGGTATATATGTTATGGAAAACATGACAATAATAACTGTACCAAAAAGCTTTCCGTTTAATAAAGGTCGTATCTACTGCAACACATCAATTATTGAAGGCGGTTCATCTAAACTTATAGGCATGGCGAATATAGATATGGAGCTAAAAGTGGCCCATATTAAGAGCTAGCTACTAAATACAGTTAATTATACGTAATCCAAATAGTGTGTGTTATCATTCCCTTGGCCTTATCATATTGTGTACAATTGTTTTCAGACCACTGCCGGTTCGGTGTCCGGTGGTTCCGTAATCTGGGTTTAAAATTTCAAATAATAACCACTTAAACACTTACAAAAAACGATACGATGAGCATCGTTACAGTGGAGTGGTGTTTTAGTTCATCCCGAAAAATAGACCGCTCTAGACGCATTCTGTTCCATAGTACGGGACGCTGCTCGACTAGGGTAATTAAATGATCGACTTCAATACCATCTGTCATCTCTGAATTTCGAATAACAACTGTGCAGGATTGCATCGTGAGTCACAACGTCGTATCGTGCATTGAGATGTTACGACGTCGCGTCGTAGATTTCCACGATGTGGCGTCGTATCGTGTTTATAATATGTGGGAGCCCTATTATAGGAGGTGTGATGTATGTAGTAGTTATAAGTAATAGTGGGTATGTTGATATTGTTTTAATATAAATTATAGTGGGTACTTGGTTTTATCTGTCAATGATTTTGGCAAGTCATTATACGTTGCATCTAACCGTGACTACGTCTATTATTTATTCCCGTATTTCGAGTGCTCCAACCCAAGAATTCTTCAATCTCATGTTAATATTTTTTGGGCTGTAGTTTTTATTTTTGGTGTGAAACCGTCAAAAAGCTCAAGGCGATAGTGAAAAGAGCTCTCCCCTAAGCCTTCTCGTGTAAGTGTGATTCGCAAAATTTAACCTCTGTGCGACCATAATTTCTGTGATTTTTTATTTCGGTGAGCAGACAGAGTCCTCATTTTGAGCCAACACTGTCTCACAGAAGGAGGTCATCTATCTCCAGGTCTCAAATCCCACCAGTGTAATTCAGGTTAAGGTCTCGCTTGATCATGTGGTCCTTCATCGGACGGTGAACTATCCATTACTTACCGCCGCAAGCTTTTTGTTTGGTTTAATATTTGTAACTCTTTTTTTTCGTGGGAATTAATTTTGTTGAGAATTTACAACAACCCCGTGGAATGTAACTTATTGAGAATTTAGCCATTGAGAAGAGGCGTAAGACAGGGGGACGTTATATCCCCGAAACTGTTTACTGCCGCAATGGAAGACGCCTTCAAGCTCCTGGAATGGCAAGGAGTTGGCATCAACATCAGCGGCGAACACATCCCTCACCTTCGGTTTGCCGACGACATCGTAGTCATGGCAAAGTCGATGGAGGAACTCAGCACGATGCTCGATGGCCTCGACCAAGTTTCACAACGGGTGGGCTTGAAAATGAACATGGACAAGACGAAAATTATGTCGAATGCCAATGGTGTGCCCACCCCAGTCTCTGTTGGAAACTCGGTACTCGAAGTTGTTGACTCATATATCTACTTAGGACAAGTAGTCCAATTAGGTAGGTCCAACTTCGAGAAAGAGGTCAACCGCCGAATCCAACTCGGTTGGGCAGCGTTTGGAAAATTACGCAATGTCTTTTCGTCCGACATACCTCAGAGCCTCAAGACGAAAGTCTTCAACCAATGTGTGTTACCAGTGATGACTTACGGCACCGAAACGTGGTCTTTCACTATCGGCCTCATCTCAAAGCTCAAAGTCGCTCAACGAGCTATGGAGAGGGCTATGCTCGGTG
This sequence comes from Agrotis exclamationis, assembly GCA_950005045.1. NCBI lineage: Eukaryota > Metazoa > Arthropoda > Insecta > Lepidoptera > Noctuidae > Agrotis > Agrotis exclamationis. Next base: position 2,386,632 of record OX465433.1, on the reverse strand, counting down.
TTTCTCTACGTGATCGAATCCGAAACGAGGAGATCCGTAGACGAACTAAAGTCACCGATATAGCCCACCGGATTAGCAAGCTGAAGTGGCAATGGGCAGGCCATATTGCTCGCAGAGCAGATGGCCGATGGGGTCGAAAAGTGCTAGAGTGGAGACCGCGGACTAGCAAGCGCAGCGTAGGACGTCCACCAACGAGATGGACAGACGACCTTATAAAGGTCGCCGGAAGACGCTGGATGCAGGTCGCTTCCAGTTCTAGGTTGAAATGGAATTGGGGAGGCCATGTCTGTAGCTGGAACAATAGACCAGGGGCGACACCCCAACACAACAACACACAGTGGGTTCTAGAACAAGCGTCGTTGCCTACACATAATCGTACAAAAATGGAGCTAAGAATCAAGTCACGAATATCACGCGAACGAAGTCACGGCTAACAGCTAGTAATATATAATTGAGCGTGCGTTACGCCAAATGTTCACTGATCTCTATAAGATAAGATACTCAATACTCATGCGTTTTCATACAGCACGACTATTTTTATGTATAAGATTGCTTTAATTATGTTATCGTGGATCAATCATATTTCACTTTTATTAACGTTACTGAGCGAGGGTGCTATCAAACGAAACATAAAATTAAACGGACTTCGTGGTTCATGAAACACATACTATTTTACATTAAGTGATGAATTTAAAACGAGTTTTATTCTGTGTGCTACTTTTGTACTTCTTTAATCAAATTAACAAGTGTAGTACGGAAAAGGTAAGTTTTTTTGGGTGTACTACACCCGATCAAGTGCCAAATTATCGATTATCAATATCATTGAAGTTTTAAATACTCGAACATTTATTTTATCGAATGGTTCATAAATTGATCAAGTTTTCTTATTTAAAAACAAATGGACGCCAAAATACTCCGAATTTTGATGTCCTGATTTCGAAAAGTCCAAATTTCGTAAACGGTGCCGACGAATTACTTATAATCGAGTTATTCCACTCTGATCCCCAAAAACTGATCCCCCTAGGGGATCAGTTTTATTACAAATTATTTTCTATTACACTCTGATCCCCCGTAATGTCAATTTAATTTATTTTTTAATCGAATACCCTGACACATTTTTAGGACAGTCAGCAACAAAATATTTGTACATATTCTATTAGATAAGGAAAAGTAACTCTGTCTGTCAGTCTCGCTTTCCGGCTTAAAGCTACTGAACCGATTCGGGTGCTATATAAAGTGGCTTCTAAATATTAGCATTATTGTCCACTAAAAACTACAGTGGCCACAAAATTCCTAAGCGAGCGGCGAGTAAAGGGCAACTCGCTGCCCGACTATGGACCGTGACCGGGTTGACGGCGCGTTGTGTTCCACGCGCGCCTCAAAGAACGTCAGCACAATGACGGGGCCCCCCTCTAGAGGGCCAAAGCCTGCCGGGGTCGCGGGACTTATCTCATTACCGTGACCCCGGAACATAAAGGGCTATCGGAGGACACCGTGGATTTTAGTAAGTACAAGTCTGACAGTCCCTCCCTCCCGCCCTGCCCAGGGTGGTTGTGTAAATTTCCAGATGCCCATTTTATATTAATCGTCTACTTTATTACGTATATATTATTGTATACTTTTTTTATTATATTATTATTTATTTTTTTGTTTAGCTTTTGGTAAGAAGTTCCCTCTTCTTATCATGCCTACGATGTTCTCTCGTGTTTATGTATTCTAAACTGTAACAATGACATTGTAAAAGCAAATATTTTAAAAGAGTAACCATGGAGTTTCTTGCCGGTTCTTCTCCATAGAAACGACCAACCCGAACCGTGCCAATTTTTTTTTCTCGACGTTTTATAAGTGCTCATTGAGGCCCATGTAAAATAAAAATATTTTGATTTTGAAGACTCATGTGATGAATTTACCACTCAATAAAAAAAGTCAGCCAAATAAAATAAATTGATTGATCAGCAAAATGTGAAAAAAAACCAAACCAAGCGTAGTCGACGCTAGAGGCGGGACGCGTGGGAGACGGCCACGACAACGGACGTCGCGAAGCGATTTTCGGCGAATAATGGGTTACCCGCCGTCCGATCATGGACATAGTCGGCGGCGCGTCGTATTCAACGCGCGCCTCAAAGAACTGTCAGCAATCTGATCCTTAAGAGGGTCAAAGCCTTCTGGGGTCGCGGGACTGTCTTATCGGGTAACCGTGACCCTGGAACGTAAATCAGTGGGAACATTATAGGAAGCTGGGATGATGATGAAATAATTTACCGTTTTTTTATTTTCATTCATTCATAAAATCGAAAAGCTCGATGGATTCTCGGGCCGAAAATCGACATTCCGGTTTTCAATACTTCAAATTGACAATGAAAAATTTTCAAAAAAAAATAATTTAAATCTACTTCGTTAAGAATAATTTTGTACCTATACATATTTTTTTCTTCTCCTCCATATATCCTTGGTTTTTATGTAATTTTTATGGATTTTAATCTGAAATAAATAAATTGAATTGAATATAGACATAACTATTAATTGTTTGTGTAATATATTTTTTAGATGACTTATATCAGTACTGAGCACCCAACGGTGACCTACTTTGATCCGGAATATTTCAAAAACGTGACTTTGTTTACCAGACGATATAGCCGACGAGATCCTAGGTATTATGTGGGGTTATACGTACAAACACTTGTCACAATCACAAATAGTTTGAAGGTAAGTTACGATCCAAGTATTAAACATTTTTGAGGAAAGAAAAATTCAGCTGCGAGTGAGACTCGAACCCGCGTCTTCCAAGTACTGTCAGTCCTATCCCACAGGTAACTTTGATTACTCAACGCAGTATATCCAGTATGTTGTGACATAAATATCGCTACAACAGTATTTAATATTCTTTTCTTTTTGTGATGTGGTGCTGAATTAATTAATCCACCTCTGGGAAATGCTACAGGTCTCTGGACGGCTCAGGCGCAAAATATCCACGCAATTCTACTGTTTGTACACTTATGATTCGTAATTGGGTGCATTTTTTGAAATGGGTGATTCTAAGCATTATTAGCGCAAGTGGTGGCCCAGTGGTATCGGCCTCGACTTACGAGTTGTAGGTCGTGGGTTCGAACCCAGCCAGGCGTATTACTTTGTGTAATTTATTTTATCACCATTGCTCTCAAAACGGTGAAGGAAAACATCGTGAGGAAACCGGCATGTCCTAGAACCCAAAAAATCGAACACATGTGACATCCACCAACCCGCACTGGGCCCGCGTGGTGGATTATGGCCCACTCCCTCTCACAGAGAGAAGGCCTGTGTCCCATTAGTGGGAACATTTATAGGCTGATGATGAAGTAAGGCTTCATCATTTGCAACATTTTTAACCCAGGCCACATGGGGTCTAACTAACTGGTTTTGGAGTTCCTCATTAAGCGATTATTGTTAAGAACTAGCTTCTGCCCGCGACTTCGTACGCGGATCCTGTTGCTTATGCCAGCGACAATGGGGTCGTCAAAATCGAAGATCTGAAACGTCTGATGTCCAATACCAAGAGCCCGGGTAAAAAAATAAATGGAAGTTTTGGCCAGTAGAGTCAGATTTTTAATGATATACCGTCGTCATCGAAAATCAGTCCTAAAGTCTTACCGCCTTTACCGCGTGGTGGTACTCCCATCTTATGTTACTTTATAATTATATTGTGAAATTAGCGATAGCTTTGATTTTCACATCAGATGTTTCTGATCTTCGATTTTTGTAAGTCAACAGGAAATGCCCATCAGACCGAGCAACTTTTGCTAAGACGTTATTCCTCCGCAGTGGTAGACGCCCACGTCGTCGGACGTCGGCAGACGATCTCCGGCTACCGTAGGCGCGGGCATGCGGGCAGCGAGTAAGGCTGCGTTTCCACTGACGCGGAGCGGGGCTGAGCGGTGCACGAATTGACCAATCACTATGCTCGAAATCTACGCTCCGCTTCAATGGAAACAGCATGAGCGGATGGAGCAGAGCTGAGCGGATATTCATAATAAAAATATACAGCGGGGCGGTGCTGTGCGGAGGACAGCGGGGCGGTGCTGTGCGGAGGCTAGCGGGGCGGTGCTGTGCGGAGGATAGCGGGGTGATGCTGTATGGAGGATAGCGGGGCCTCACGCGCAGTGCCTGAGTTATCATCGTTACGTCGTTAGGTGCATACGTATCAAAATGGATGAGAAGTTCATTGAAAGTGTTAGACAATTTCCGTGTTTATGGGATACGCGACTGGCTACCTACAAATGCAACGAAACCAAAGACGCAGCTTGGGCAATTATAATAAGAGACACTGGTTTAGAAGACGGTAGGTTTATTATCAATTAAATGAGCGATAGGAATAGATTTCAATAACAACGTTTCATACAAACTATATCGACCCCATAAACAATCCTTTAGGAGTGGAATTTAGCAAAGTCCCGACTTAGTGAGCACTTACGTCCTAAAAAGAACCCACATACAAAATTAAAAACTCTTAGTAGTTGTACTAACCTAACCTAACCTATAAAAAATTTCATAAATCTGTCAACCTCAAAAACAACCCCTCAGAGGTTGAAATCCACAAAATACCGTCTTAGATAGCACTACATCATAATACTCGTAAGAACCCTCATGCAACATTTTCTAATACTTGTAATAACAAAGTTTCATACAAACTATCAATCCCAAAAACAACTCTTTAGAGGTGAAATTTCGTAAAACCCCGTCTTAGAGAGCACCTACGTCCTTAAAAAAACCCTTATGCAAAATTTTGAACTCTTAGCACTGGTAGTTTTTGAGATTCCTATGAGTGAGTGACCTTTTGCTTTATATAGATAAACGACAATCACCACTTTGAATTCATACTTTTCTGATAGAATATGAATGACTCAATAAGATATGATTAGTTTTATAAAAAACTTGTATTCACTAGGAATACAAGTTTTTTATAAAACTAATCATATCTTGGGAAATTAAGTGTCATAAAGTTTCAGTATTGATGTTATCTTAAAACTTCCCTTGTCTTTCAAAGAATTTTCCTCGAAATAAATGTATGACACTTGGTTGGCAAATTACAGAAAAAAAAAACTTTCTTGTCTCATTACCATAATGGTGCCACAGTACCCATTTTTAGTTAGGGTTCTGACCAGAAAATTAATGTTAGTATCACGTGTTTCAAGGAATGCACCCAATTACAAATCACCCTGTATAAGTTCAGGTTTTCTCACGATATTCTCCTCACTGATGTCAGTAATGTCCAAGATAAACTTACAAAATACAAATAAAATTAATTTTTCAGATGGATTTCTACTTCTACCAGTTTTTAACAAATAGATACCAGCCCAGTTTTGTTGAGTTGCATCATGGATTTTGTGACTTGGTGCAAAATGATGTAGTTTTGGGTCCAGCATTAAAGAGGGCATTAGGAGGAGACTGTCCTTATCCACCGGTAAATAATGTTATACTGGTTGATAATAGTACTAACAATTAAAATGTAAATAAGACTAAGTTTACTGCGTTGATTTCATTAAAGTAGCCGCCAGAAGTGAAAGATTCGGAAGAGGCCTACTCTCACCATGGGTCCTCCCCATGGTGAGAGTAGGCCTCTTAATTTTTTTTAAAGAAAATAATAATAAAAAGAAAATAATTTTTTAAAGAAAATGTGAGCGCGAAGCCTTTCGTTCATGACTCTAATAAAAGTAATATATTATTATAGGTATACGGGTATACATTTATCGGAGTACGCGGGGCGCAACACTAGCGTGGCGTGTTCTTAGCGTGCATAATATTTGTAAATCGTCCCGCTAAACGTTGGCGCTAACTGAGGATATCCCGGACATCAGCCTGTAGGAGATTAGAATGGCTCTTAAACAGCTAAAGAATAAAAGGTGCCGGGTGAAGACGGAATCACAACAGAACTTCTGAGAGCGGGTGGAAAACCGGTACTTCTGGTCCACCAGAAGTTATTTAATTCCGTCATACTCGAAGGTACTACGCCAGAAGCATGGCACAGGAGTGTGGTTGTTCTTTTCTTCAAAAAGGGTGACAACACCTTGTTGAAGAACTACAGGCCAATCTCACTTCTAAGCCATGTATACAAGCTGTTCTCAAGAGTCATTACGAACCGTCTCGAACGCAGGTTTGATGACTTCCAGCCTCCCGAACAAGCCGGTTTCCGAAAAGGTTTTAGTACTTTTTCTTCTTCTTCGTCGTGTCGATGATTCCTAGGTTTAAATGAGCTTCGACCAAAACTCTGCCACTTTTACGGCGTTGGTGGTGGCCTTGGTCAGGTCCCTTAAAGTGCAGGTGGAATTACTCAGAGCACAAGTGAGGAGGTGGGCCATCGTTTGTGCTGAGGCTCCGCAGTCGCACCTTTCCTCATCACAGTACCCCCACCGGACCATGTTAGACTTGCAACGACCAACCTGGCTTCGTAAACGGTTTAAGGTCTTCCAAGTGGGTCGTGGCAGTTGGTGGCCTGCTGGCAGCTATTCTGCAGGCTCAGCGTAGTGTTCCGGAGGAGGATATCTGTGGAGCCATAGCTGTTTCTGGGTTTCCCCAGCCATTTAGTACTATAGACCACATACGCACGCTCCGCCAGATTATACAGAAGACAGAGGAGTATAATCGGCCATTATGTTTAGCGTTTGTGGACTATGAAAAGGCCTTCGATTCAATCGAAACCTGGGCAGTATTGCAGTCCCTCCAACGATGTCATATCGACTATAGGTATATCGAAGTGTTGAAGTGTTTGTATAGAAACGCCACCATGTCCATCTGACTTCAAGAAGAGAGCACGAAACCAATCCATTTGCAGAAAGGCGTGAGACAGGGAGACGTTATTTCTCCGAAACTGTTCACGAACGCGTTGGAGGACGTTTTCAAGCTCTTGGAATGGAACGGATTCGGCATCAACATTAATGGCGAATACATCACTCACCTTCGTTTTGCCGATGATATAGTCATCAGTATCGTTTCCCAACGGGTCGGCCTTAAAATGAACATGGACAAGACGAAAGTCATGTCGAATGTCCATGTGGCACCCGTACCTGTTGTTGTTAGGAATGATACTCTCGAAGTTGTAGACCGTTACACTTACCTTGGACAGATTGTTCAGTTAGGTAGGTCCAACTTCGAGAAAGAGGTCGCCCGAAGAATCCAACTCGGATGAGCAGCGTTTGGGAAGCTACGTGATATCTTCTCATCGAGAATCCCACAGTGTCTCAAGACAAGGGTGTTTAACCAGTGTGTGTTGCCAGTGATGACATATGGCTCTGAAACGTGGTCTCTGACTGCTGGCCTTTTAGAGAGATTAAGAGTCACTCAACGAGCGATGGAAAGAGCTATGCTCGGAGTTTCTTTGCGGGATAAAATCCGGAACATGGATGTTCGGCGAAGAACCAATATCACCGACATAGCTCATAAAATTTGCAAGTTGAAGTGGCAATGGGCAGGCCACATCGCTCGTAGAACTGACAACCGATGGGGAAGAAAAGTTCTCGAGTGGCGACCACGGACCGGAAGACGCAGCGTAGGCAGGCCTCCCACTAGGTGGACCGACGACATCGTGAGGGTCGCGGGCAACTGATGGATGCAAGTGGCGAATTGTCGTTCGGCGTGGCGGTCTAAGGGGGAGGCCTATGTTCAGCAGTGGACGTTTTCCGGCTGATGATGATGATGATGATGAAACGTTGGCGCTCGTGGCTTGTCTTCTGTGAGCGTTATGTACTATTGGGTTTGCTTTTACACCTAAGCGGAGACTAGCGGAAATGAGAGATGTGTTTTGGATAACCAATCTATTTACTTTAATATTTGTTTCTATTCTACATCTTCTCTCCGCTTAGCTCCGGTGGAAATGGATCAAGCGGAGAGGAGAAGATAATTATGTCTAATTTTTCTATAGAAGGTTGTGCCGTGAGCTGACAAGCGGCTTGGCAAAGCGGAAATGTGTGCGGTTGGGTGGCCGAGCGTAACCCGCGCTGGCGCGTCCTTTTTCCCGCTGTCTCACAGCTCACATCTCCGCCACACACAGCTCCCAACTCCTCTCCGCTTTGATGAAAATAACCTGTCAGCTTCGCAGCACATCTCTTCTCGTCTCCGCTCCTCTCCGCTTTGGTGGAAACCGGGCCACTGAGACGGAGCGGAGCAGAGCGGAGACGATATCCATTGAAATCCACATCTCTTCTCCAATCCTCCATGTGATTGGTGAATCGCGGCACAGCCCGCGTCGCCGCTCGGCTCCGCTCCGTCTCGTTGGAACCGCGCCCTAATAGTACATTATGGTCAGCTGATGGATCGTGCCTACTTTTAATGTTAGGGGCGCGCGCGATTTTCCTACTTTTGTTATGTTATCATAACTTTTTTGCAATGTTTTTGTTATCCAAAAAAAAATAGGAAAGTTGTTTGATTTCCTACTATAATACTGTGTTGTTCTTTTTCAGGGTATATATGTTATGGAAAACATGACAATACTAACTGTACCAAAAAGCTTCCCGTTTAATAAAGGTCGTATCTACTGCAACACATCAATTATTGAAGGCGGTTCATCTAAACTTGTAGGCATGGCCTATATAGATATGGAGCTAAAAGTGGCTCATATTAAGAGCTAGCTACTAAATACAGTTAATTAAATGTAATCCAAATAGTGTGTGTTATTGTTAGTATTGTAAGGTGAAGGCAGGTTGCGTCCTACCGTTGGGTCAGTCGAATACAAGCTGTCACTCAGCAAGTACGTGTTTCTTGATTTCCTCTCTCCTCGCCCCCCGACTAAACATTGGCGACGAGAATTCGAAAAAAAAAAGATTGTTTACACGTGTGATAAACAATGGCAAAAGTATCTGTTAGTTCGTTGTGCAGTTTTAATTACGATGCACGATGGTCAAAACTGGTCGGTGTACAAAGACAGTGGTTTCTGGTCAACGATTTAGACACGGATGACAAAGCAAAAATCAAACGTCAGCAACAACGCCTATGTTGCTGAGCAGTATATCAGAAAACACGTACAAATTAGTCCGTGATCTCGCTTTACCCAATAAGATCAACTCTCTGGACTATGAAGTCATATTGAAGTTGCTGGATGATCACTTCGAGCCGGCGAAATGTGGTTTCGCTGAAAGAAATGGCTTTTACACATCGACTCAAGGTGCATCGGAGGGACTGGTGGCGGAGTGGGCGGCCCGCGTGCGTGGGCTAGCCGTGAATTGTGCCTTCCCGGCGACGAGCCTCAACGAACTGCTCGTGACCGTTTCGTATTGGGCATGTAAGCGGGCCCGGAGCAAGACAAGCTGTTCACCGTGGCTGTCAGCCATATGGCTATCGCTGAACAAAGCGTTGGACACTGCGCAGGCCATACACAGCGCGCGCTTGAGTGCTGCGAAGGCTTAGTGCAGGTGCTAGAGGTAGTTGAGTATGCAAAATCCGAGTGACGGCAATTATAACCGGATTCTTGAGACCCTAAATAATTACAAAAGACATCTTGCCGCTAGGTCTGATGGTCCCTTCCCACTCCCTCCACATCCCCTCTTTGCCTATACAGCAAGCATAGCGTGCATACGCGTTTAGTCTATTTCTACATCTACTGACGTAAGGACGTTGCTTTAATCGATTGGAAGATGATTTATTTGAAGCAATATTTTATGTGTCGCCGCGAATTAGCCGTTGAGAGATCGTGTTTGGTCCGCGGTCACAAATTAGTAATTCCATCGTCCTGTAAGCGCGGAGTACTCATTTAACTACATAAAGGTCATCTAGGCGTAAACAAAATGAAGAGTGACGCACGGAACCGGTTTTGGTGGCCGGGCTTATCAGCTGATATTGAGAAGTTTGTAGATGAATGCGAGGTGTGTACAACGGTGCGGCCGGCCCCGCCGCGCGCCCCTCTCACGCCTTGGCCGTTTCCTCCCGAACCGTGGTTTCCAGCGCATTTGGAACACCGGATTTTCTAGGGCCAATAAATAATAAAGTATATTTAATCATAGTAAATGCCTATTCCAAATGGCTTCAATGTTTCGACGTTTCGACAGGTTGTGGAAGAAAAGTTGTAATTTTCAAACTATGCGAAGTTATGAATAGGTTCGGTTTAATAAATACCATTTTTACTGATAACGGTTCGTCGTTTGTATCGGCTGAGTTGAAACATTTTTGCAGTACAAACGGTATTTCTCACGTTACATCTCCGACTTACAATCCAAGTAGCAACGGGCAAGCAGAAAGTTCCGTTAAAATTGTTAAAAAGGCTCTTAACACATTTATATACCCGGAACTACTTTTGCATTCCGATTTTGATTATTTTCGGGTATGCTTATATTGATAACCCCCTATTTTAGTATTTACAAGTTTTAGAGTTTATTTTTAGTGTTTAATAGGTATTTTAGAGGTGTTCGAAAACGAAACAACGGGCAAATATCCTACATTCGCTATGCGGAATTAAAGCAAATGTGTTAGAATGAGTTTATTTATTACTAGCTTCCGCCCGCGACTCCGTCCGCGCGGATATCGGTCTTCGCGTGGATGGTTTATTTCTCCATTTTGAGTAACTCTGACAATGACATCTTATAAATATCTATTGGACCCAAATACGGCTAAGCCTATAATAATTAAGGAGATCCCTCTATTGAGCTACTGCTGTTGAGCTCGCGTTCTGTAGTAAGTATTTTTTCATAGTAATTCCGACCTTGTATTTACAAATAACTGATCGGAACAGTAATCAAAAAGGTCGCGCTGAAAAGCACGGTTTAAAATTACACGCATACAATATTAATTCCACGGACGACCGCTCGCCACACTGGACACGTCCGCTCGCATCAAAATTCAGAATTTATTTGCATCGCGCGGCGCGGAACGCGGCTCCTTATATAGGAGTCGGGGAGGCGTGGCCCGCGTGTGCGCATGCAAACGGTTCAAGCCAAATCCGACTTTCGGCGCTACAGGTTACGGCGCTGAATCCACTGCGGGTAATGCAACGTGTGTTCGCGGTTCTACAGAACAACGTCTATGAATAAAACTGAAAAATAAGATTTTTTTTCTACGTATTTTTCCAGGATAAAAAGTATCCCATTTTATGCCCAGGATAATAAGGTATAATTATACCAAGTTTCATCGAAATCGAACCGTTAGTTTTCACGTGATGCCTGCATATACAGACAGACAGACAGACAAAAAATTTTTTAATCACATATTTGGACATAACAACACCGCCGCTATTTATTTTTTCAATGCACAGAATTGACCCTTCTACAGATTTATTATATGTATACAGTGGTGGGCCTAGGGTTTCAAAATAAGGCAAGCCCAATAAAATTTAAACCGATTTCAAAAAAAGAAAGTTCAGTTTTCGACTGAGTATGTAGGTACCTACGTATGTATCATCGCAATTTTCTCATAAACTACTGGTTAGGTACAATAAATTAAAAGTGAATACAAAGTTATGGTAAGTAGTTATGAATACACCTCGCCCGTCTGCTCTAGATTAAGCTGAGCACGCATGTTGTGTCTCTACTTTAGTTATAAGAAACCATTTGCAAACTCAGCGGTCTATGCCCACCGAGTGAGCCCTGTACGAATATAGAATCAGAATAAAGTAGCCTCCAAATCGGCAGTACGTGTTCTCATTTTTAGCCTCAGTCAAAATCCTGAGTTAAGTGTAGTTTTAAATAGGGTGAGTGGGGACTCACCCCCACTCACCCTAATGGTTTCTCACGCTCCGAAACCAAAAGTGGCGCAGCCGGTAGGATTTTCGCCAAGAAATTCGTAGTTTCGCGTTTTTCTGTCGTCCAAATCCGATCGAAAAACAACTAAGCGCAAACTTTACGATGATGCGGAAATCCTTCGAACCAAATAAATATTCTTTTGAACCGCGTGAGTGCAGAAATCATCGAGTATGGGAGTCGCGGACGGTTGGTGAGTAAAACTTTTCGCCAATCCTATGTTCCCCTAATCCTCCTATATTTTTCATAAAAATGTATGTTATTTTCGAGATCGAAACTTGCTCATTATAACATTGTTTAGTGTTTAGTCTTAAGCTGATAAATCTGTATGAAATTTTACGGTCTTATCTCTGTTCAATTCTTAGAACATAACACAGAGTAGTGTAAATGTTAGAGAGTTCACATTTTTAGCATTAAGTTTAACATAATTATTATTATAATTGATTAAGATAAATCAATCCTTTTAACTGAAAGGCCATTTAAAAGGTAAAGTTAAAGTAACTGTTAAAAAAATGTTTCCTTTTCTTTATTAAAACAGAAGTTTTTCAAATTGTATTTTTCATTGTTCTCCGGTATCTCTGATTATTATAATACTTTAATTGGGTGTTTGTTATATTTTAAGTATGTGTGTGTGTGAATTTTAATAGGATTGTCCAAAAGTGAGTTGCAGCCTCTGAACACTTCATTACTCTATAATCATGTCGACGCCCACTACAGTTGCAGTTGAACCGATACCAAATGAAATTGTACAATTAATTCCGCTGTATAATGGTGATAAAAGACAGTTATAAACCTTTATCTGAGAAAAAGTCAGTATGTGGTTGATCGATTTAAGGGCAATGTAGGACAAAATCTTTATGTTTCTAATGTTTTAACGAGTAGGTTGAAAGAGGATGCAGCTGCACTCTTATCGGAACGCGAACATAATTATTGTTACATGGTCTGCATTTAAAGAATTGCTGATTCAACACTTTGGAGATCCTCGTAGTGAAGCGTGTATTAATATTGAATTAGAATCGTTAAAAAATAATTCAGGTGATTTTTTTTTATTTTTGTAATAGAATCCAAAATGTTTGCTCGCTATTAATGTGTATTGTCAAAGGTGAATACAATAAATGATGACGTGGAACTAAGAAGCGCTAAGACAATTATTTACAACAAGACAGCTCTAAATGTATTTTTGTATAACCTTCCTGAAAATATGATGCGTATTGTTAGGCTTAAGTGCTCCTACAACTTTAGAAGCTGCGTTGAGCATCGTTCTTGAAGAAGTCAATTTCTTAGACCAATATAATTATGCGTTACAGCATTCATAGTCATAGTCAAACGGGATTAAGTTCAAGGCCATCTCACCTTACCTTTTCAGTCAAAATCTAATGTAAATTCCCAAAATACAAAAATTAATCATAGGTCAAGGTCAACCATTCAAACCCGTATTCAGGTATCATTCTCAATTGGGCTTGCAATTGCCGCAGTTTGGTTATAGACCACCCCTACAGTTAGGATACAAACCACCGCAACGATTCGGGTACAATCCATTGCAGCAAGGTTTTAATTTAAATGAACTCACTATGAACGATTACGAATATGTGTACGATCCCTATTGAGACGAATTATACTATTATAATCCCACAAATGAATTTGACTTCTCAATCTCAAATGAAATTAACTATTACTATGATGACGTCAGTGGCACGACGAATTCTAACATACGTGATGACAAATTGGAACCAACAAAGGACAATCAGAATGTGGATTTTTAGGACAAGGCCTTATCGAAGGACAAGAAATCTTAGAGCTAAATTGTGATCCTAATTTAAAGCTTCCTTATATTTAATTAGAAGAAATTGACGCAAGAATGATGATTGACACTGGTAGCATGAGATCATTCATTAGCCCTCAGAAGGCTTATGAGTTTTTCTGTGAATATATTAAGAAAGAACCTTTTCAAGTTGTAAGTACTCATGCTTCTAGTAGACACGATGAAGTAATGGAAATTCCTCGAATACCTACTTTTGCAACTAACATTTGGCATAAATTCTATCTTTAGGACGTTGACGCACGATATGACGGACTTTATTGGTAATGACCTTTTATTACAATTAGACGCAGTAATTTATTTAAAGAACCAAGTATTAACAACTAGCACTACTTCTATTCCAATAATTAATAATACTTCAAATTGTATGATTGATATACCGTCTCGAACACAACAATGAGTAAAGTTACCTGTTAATCAATATTCAGGCGTTGCTATTCTTGATTTTCAAGGATTCGAAAATGGTCTGCATAGGCCTTGCGCTATAAGTAAAATTAAAATTAAAATTAAAATTAAAATTAAAATTAAAATTAAAATTAAAATTAAAATTAAAATTAAAATTAAAATTAAAATTAAAATTAAAATTAAAATTAAAATTAAAATTAAAATTAAAATTAAAATTAAAATTAAAATTAAAATTAAAATTAAAATTAAAATTAAAATTAAAATTAAAATTAAAATTAAAATTAAAATTAAAATTAAAATTAAAATTAAAATTAAAATTAAAATTAAAATTAAAATTAAAATTAAAATTAAAATTAAAATTAAAATTAAAATTAAAATTAAAATTAAAATTAAAATTAAAATTAAAATTAAAATTAAAATTAAAATTAAAATTAAAATTAAAATTAAAATTAAAATTAAAATTAAAATTAAAATTAAAATTAAAATTAAAATTAAAATTAAAATTAAAATTAAAATTAAAATTAAAATTAAAATTAAAATTAAAATTAAAATTAAAATTAAAATTAAAATTAAAATTAAAATTAAAATTAAAATTAAAATTAAAATTAAAATTAAAATTAAAATTAAAATTAAAATTAAAATTAAAATTAAAATTAAAATTAAAATTAAAATTAAAATTAAAATTAAAATTAAAATTAAAATTAAAATTAAAATTAAAATTAAAATTAATTGAATTACATCTAACTTAAAAACAATACAATAATAAATTAATTAAACCTAAATATTTACAAAATAAAAAACTATGACATAAAACCAATTAAGTAACAAAACAAAAACACTATTACAGAGCATCGAAAAACTCATCCTCAACGCTGTCAGCTGGTAATGTGCCCAAGAGACTGGCGGCGTTGCCTCTTTGTATGGCTATACTTAGCCTCTGACCAAGGTAAAAGCCAGCTCTTGGGTCACGGGAAGCGTCAACAAGTCTTTTCGAAATGTCTCTGAAGAGGCTGTGAGCACTTGGACCCCATGGCCCTATAGTTTCAACCCCAAACGGCTCAAAAATATAGTTACTACTTAGGTTACTATATTTACGCCGCTTGAGGTTTTCAGCAACCGCAGCAGCAGCGCCAGCAGAGCACGATGAACTTGGAAGATGGGATGGCGCAAGAGTATCGACACAGGTTGCGTCCCACACTAGAGGCCTACCCATCTTCCAAGGAAACAAAGACATACCGTCCGGTCTTTTGCCATCGTCGCGTGCCAAGCCGTTGGGTTCTAAAACAGCTGGAACGCCGACGGTAACAAGAGCTCGTCGAATAATGTCGTTTATGTTCGCGTGCCGCGCAAAACGGCCCGCACTACGGCTGCAGGACAGGCCATGGTGTCCGAGGCTGTTGACAGCTTCCCCACAGTGACAGCGATGAGGAGAACAGAGTGGGGAACCTAATCGGAGGGAAACAGCGAGCCGGAAGGTGGTGTCGTCGAGTAAGGTGCCGATGCTCGACGACGGCAGTGCGTGAAGCCAAAGACCCGACTCCCACTTACCCACAGCCAGCAGGCGCGCACGCTCAGCAGTAGTAGCAGATGTGTTTAGTAGGTTATTCTGAACTACACTGCAGAGCGGCTCATCCCACTGTCTTTGGGAAGATGGATTCCCGGGTAGATCGGTATTCGGGCAAGCGATTTTCCAAGCGTCCAAAGCCTCAGAGAAGCACGGCACATCAAAATCAGTCAGTGTGGAAGCCAGGATATTCCTGACTAATTTTTCAGTGCCGTGGACCGAAGAAATGAACGCCGGTAAGCCAATACTGGAAATTTTGCGAACGCCGAGACCACCCATGCGAATGGGAAGAGTAGCTTGAATCCAAGCTCGGTCGTCCAAAGCCACATTTAAAATGGATGACAGTGTATGTCTGATAATGAGGTCAATTTTGTCCAAAAGATGATTAAGCTTCCATAAATGGGAAGCACGAAGGAAATATATCAATTTAGGGCCAAAACAACAATAGCGAATTAAAGTAATGGCTGAATGCATGTTAATTTCGAGCAATCTACCTGAAACATCATGAAAATTTTGAATTTTTTCTTCAATGAAGTCTGAAAAAGAATTTTCAAAGATTGGTGACCCCAGGAGGCGAAGAGACGTTTTGTCAATAATTTTGATGTCTGGGGCTATTGAGTTAAATTTTGGAATTGTTAATTGTCTGTCGGTGCTGTCCGTTAAAAAAAGTTCACATTTCGAAAGGTTGAGGTCTAAGCCAATGGAATGAAGTTCATTCTTCAAAAAAATGAGGTCATTTAAAACGGTGTCAACATCGCCACCCAAGGTCCCATCATCAAGGTACCAAACGTTAAATTTAGAATTTAGCTGTCGAACAATTGGGTGAATAGCCAAGCTGAAAATCACTGGCCCGAGCGGGTCACCTTGTTGACAACCAACAGCAGATTCTAAAAGGTTGTCCCGATACAGTAATTAAGATTTATTTTGTAAATATTTAGGTTTAATTAATTTATTATTGTATTGTTTTTAAGTTAGATGTAATTCAAGAAAATATAGTATTAAGTTTAAAAGAAAAAAAAAAAAAAAAAAAAAAAAAAAAAAAAAAATTTCTCTAAAATGTAATAATATATTAAATTAATTTGAATTAACAACTTATTACAGTAATTTGAACACAATTATGCAAAAAAAAAAAAACAATTAAAATATGAAAAACTTAAATAAAACAAGATTAATACAAAGAAAAACAGTTTCATAAGTTCATCCCACAGTACTTCTGGCATACCAATAAAATGTTCGACCATCCATCCTCAAATAGATCTTCTGTTGGATTAACAGCCAAGAGATCATTATAAATTGCGTAAATGGATATCATAATAAATTATGTAAATGTACAGTTATCCAGAATACTTCCGATAACCCAAAACGACTTAATATAAAACAACCATTTTCAGTGACGGAATATAAAAATGATGATTGTGATATAAATTTTACTCAAAACAATACTGAGATAGATAAGTTACAATTTAAATTTTCATTTATTTCAATCCCTTTCAGATCATACAAACATTCAATTTCAAATAAAATAAATATACAAAAAAAAACGAATGAAGTACATAATAAAAAAATACAATATTGCAAACAACTCATTAGGTAAATTAAATTAAAATCACTTATAGATACTTGAAGATAATTTAAGTAAACTCAGACTTGACCACACTAACGAAGAAGAACAAGAAAAGATTTATAGACCTTGCAAAGAATTCAAGGACATATTTTACTGTGACCATATTCCCTTGACATTTACTAATTCTGTAAAACATCACTTATGGACTAAAAACGAAGACCCCATATACGTGAAACCATATAGACAGGGCCTATTTGTTCAAAACAAAATCAACAGACAAGTCGATCAATTGATAAAAGACAATGTAATTCAAAAGTCCCATTCACCTTGGAATGCTCCTGTACACCTAGTGCAAATAAAAAAAATGGACGCATCTGGTGAAATAAAATACAGCATGGTGATTGACTTCAAAAGACTTAACGAAATTACTATTGACGACGTTTCAATAAAGACTTCGCAAAAATCACCCAACCATTGACATCCTGTAAAACAAAAAAAAAGGGGCATAACAAAATTATAATTGACCAGAAATACATTGACGCATTTAACAAATGCAAGGAACTCTTGACACACGCCCCTCTTCTACAATACCCTGACTACGAAAAGCCTTTCATACTTACGATTGATGCTTCGAACGTAGCTCTAGGTGCGGTTTTGTCACAAGGACAAATTGGTAGTGACAAACCTATTGCTTACGCTAGTCGCACTCTTAGTGATACCGAATCTCGTTATAACACAATCGAACACGAATTGCTTACCCGCAATTAATAAAATATTAATAACAACCCGCAATTAATAAAATATTTTTGAAACAATACGTTAAACAAAAAAATAAGTTTCTTTTTAAGCTTACATAAAGTCGAACTTCATATTGGCACACTCAATAATCACAATTTAATGGGTCTAATAGAACGATTTCACTCCATCATAATCGAAATATACAAATTGGCGAAGTACGAAAAACAACGTACAGATGCGGCATCTGTAATGACATATTAGGTGATGGCATATAATCATTCCATCCACCCTGTCACTGAACTCACTGCATTCGAAGTTGTTTTCGCACATACTAATACAATTAACCCATAATTATAGCATAGAGTTAGAAAAAACAATACTTCCAGAAAATGGTAAAGGATCATGCAAAACTGATCATGTTGAGGTTCATGTTTACACACTTAACAGATAAAATGATTACAGTAAAAGAAAAGCATAGAGGAAGGAAAGGTGAAGCTAAATAGAGTTCAATGAAGGTGAAATTATTTTTGCGAAGGATTTGAACAAGCGTAAAAGTAAAGATAAACCAAGCAAAAGTTAAAAGTTAACAGTAAGTAAAGAAATATTTTGCCAAATCAAATAGGAGGAAGAATTACTAAAACCCCTATTAAAAATGTAAAACGCCCTCCGCAGGTGGTATGGAATCCTGTTGGTAATAATGCCCTAGCTGGGCCCTTCATCTGCAAAATATTGAAGTAAACCCAGGTAAAAGTAGGTCTAGCACATATTCATCAAGCGAATCATTTGACTAATCAAACTCATAAGTTTAGAACAGATCTATAATGGCTCATATTACATACTCAGCAACTACCAACAAATGTGTCAACTTATCGATTGGTAATGACGTATTATCATATTCTCAAGAATTAACAAGTATAAAAGTACATACAGAGTTTATACGCGATATAACTATAGAAAAATATCGACAACTAGTTCCACAGAAACGTTCTGAAAGGGAACTTATAAATCCATTGGGTTCTATTATAAAACTAATAACTGGTAACCTAGATCATGATGACGCCGTTAAGTATGAAGAACTTATTTTTAAATTAAATCATAATTACTTCAAAAAAATTTACAATTGTCTTCAAGATGTTTGATAGTTTCATTACTGTAACTGAAATAAATCAGAATACTGTGTACTTTAATAATCGCCTGACAAAGATAGAACTGCTATTAAAAGAATTATCTGCTAAGCAATTTGATTGGATTTTCTTAACTTACCTTACAGGATTATTTTCTTTAGTTACAAGCTGTTTTCGTACTATCTTTGCTAGGCTAAGCGAACTCGAAACAGCATTAGCGATAAGTAAATTATCGATACTACATCAATTAATTGTGAACTCTACAGAATTATTGTATCATTAAAAATTGATTTTTGACTCAGGAAACTTAGTGTATCCTGATCCATTAGAAACAAATTTATTGAAAATAGAGGAGACCATTTGTGTAAAATCATTTATTAAAGATATCCGGAATCAGATTACATTTATAATGGATATTTCACTTACGGATAATTTATCGTATGATTACTTTAAGTTAATTTCCTTACCAATTTTTCATGAATCCTAAAATATAACCTTGGCTATCATTCCCAAATACCCTTTCCTTCTGGCGAAAGGAATGAAATACTTACCGCTTGATAAAACCATGTCGACCACTCTCTGCGGGAGATCAGTTTTTATGCACTGCGGATAATCAAGCTCTATACTATGAACTTACCTGCATAGAACAGTTAATGAAATTCGAAGATGACCACACTCCCTGTAAACAACTCGAGATTCAAATGGAGGAAGTCAGGGTCCAGCAAGTCAACGAAGTCCTTAGATTGAGAACAACTCTGACAAAGCATCAGTAATCATGGAGAGATCAGTAAACAACTTGTATTCGATACTTACCTGGTGACAATGGACGAGCCCTGTGACCTGCATGGAATTCACCTTCACCGTCACATCTTCATGGAGTTAGAAGTTGTGGAGAAGATCCTATCGATCCTATTGTCACGTTACCCCAGTTGCACGTGAATGCCAGTCTCAACATCAAGTGATATGAAAGAAATCAGTTACATGAAGTGAAATATATGGCCTTTTCGTTAAAGCATAGTGAAGTGATCGAAAGCGTTTTGAATAAAAAGAATGACTTTAACTTCAGTGAATAATTAGTATAAATATGACTTTAGGTTTAATTATTTTTAGTTATCTTACAGTTTTAATTCAAATAACCTGGCTAAAATCGCCTAAATGGTTAAAATTAAATCTTATACATATTGGCAAAATTGTCGGAAAGATTCTCAAATCGAACCTTCCGATAATTTCGCACTTGGGGTCGGAGGAGTTATGAATACACCTCGCCCGTCTGCTCTAGATTAAGCTGAGCACGCATGTTGTGTCTCTACTTTAGTTATAAGAAACCATTTGCAAACTCAGCGGTCTATGCCCACCGAGTGAGCCCTGTACGAATATAGAATCAGAATAAAGTAGCCTCCAAATCGGCAGTACGTGTTCTCATTTTTAGCCTCAGTCAAAATCCTGAGTTAAGTGTAGTTTTAAATAGGGTGAGTGGGGACTCACCCCCACTCACCCTAACGGTTTCTCACGCTCCGAAACCAAAAGTAAGTAGTTGCTTGTTTTGTAACAGGACTAACAGGTTACAGAAAAAAAAACAAAACAGAAAGTTACAAAACGAAAGTTAAAAAATAGCTAGATAGAATGTAATAAGGAATTTAAATAAATTATTTATATTCTAATTGGAATCGTCTATCTTTCTTAAGAAATGATTTAATTACATCAGAGTAAAATGTTGGTAATCGTTTTAATTCTACCAACAACTGTTTTTCAATAGCTAAAATCGTATCCCCGTCCCAGTTCTGTGGGTTGTCGCACAGATCAGAAAACACCTCAATAAGTTTACTTTTTTGTTTAAAAACCGTGTTTACGACTCGCGACATGTATGTCCAACGAATTTTTTGCTGCAATGAGTATCGTAAAAAGCAGCTCGTTTTGTACTATTAGTAAAAAAATTACACAAAGCCTGAAGGGCTGAAAAAAATAAACTTACCTCTTGAATTCTATTGCATGATTTATACACATATGAAATATTCTTTTATGCGATTTACTAGTCTGAGAAATACACAGATTAGGCGTCGGCGTCGGGAAGAAATAAACTGTTTTTTTTTTCTGAGCAAAGTTTAAAGATTTTACCTTATCTTCGCCAATCAAAACTTGAACGCATTTTAAATCCTCACAAGGTACAATTACCTCCATTGTTGCAGGTAAGTCACCAAAACAATTGTATCACTGAGAAAATCTAACAAAACACACAAAAAACTTTAACAACAAAGCTTTCCCCACTCCAGCAAATGAAACTGAAGTGAGTTACTTACGCAGAGTAACAGTGTTGTCATTTAGGCAAAAAAAGTCGCCAGGTATATGAACAATCTAGCGAGATGTCGCATTTTTTTTTTATTTTTAAGATATTGCTTGAATATTTAATTTCGTTATTTTAAAAAGTCGCTAGTTCTTGTTGTTGCTAAATCTTTAAAAAGTCTCCAAACTCGTTAAAAATCTCCAAGATCTCACAACGTCGCTAAAACGGCAACACTGCAGATTTGACAAGGTGACAAGGTCACGCATACGCGTGCAACTTCATGCGCATGCACGGCTTAAATCTTCCATACTGATCAATTTGTAGACGCACAAGGTTCTAACTCGTTATACGGCACAACGCTTTAGGCGCGAAAGGGACAGAGATAGTATTTGAAAGCCCGGTAAAAGCCGGTACGTGTAAGCGAGATAGCTATATATAGATGTTGCAAATACGAAACTGCGCGCGAACAATTGCGATGTAAAGTGTGTGGCGTGGATAGTTTGTGTTATTTTGATAACAATTAAGCGCGCGAACTTTTAAATAGTTCGGGTTTGATTATGATTCTCTGTCAAGCATTTTTAATAAGGCATGGCAAGGCTTTTGGGGTTGTATGAAGGTACCGCCACTGTATGTATAGATTATATCCACAGGAAGTCACAGTAAAAAAAAAGTGTGGCTCTCGGTGACTGCCTCGGTAGAGCTATTGCATAGCATTTTTAAGACTTTATGATTTTTTCACACAGTCATGTAAAACTATTACTAAAATGGCAGAGGGGTCTGCCGAAAATTTCAATGTCCTGGTGAATTAAATCAGAATGCAGTTTACATAGTCAAATCCTACTAGTTTTTGGCAGCATTCCATTCTCTTTTGTTGACTGTACCTCGTCGAAATGTAGATTTTAATGTTTACCTTCCCTGTTCATGTAAAACTACGGTCGCGTCGCTCTGGAACATTAGAAATTGAGATTTTACGAGTAAATTCCATTTTGAATAGAGACTTCAAATTATTTCTCACGTAGGAAGTCAGTTACTGAGTAGACTACTGATAAAATAAGAAATAAGGATGAGAAAAAAAACCAAGAAAGGTTGTTTATGGTTTACAAATAACCCTGTAAAGTGTATCATCATCAAATTCATCTCTTACCAACACAAACCACTTCACCAATTCCGATTGCGGTTTTAATTACACCGAATAATTAGGAATCTGTTGGACCCACATCTTCCTAAATGACCGAACACAAACAAAGTTAGCCAGCCCTCAAGGAGAGCAAATTAATAGAATAATAGATTAAGTAGGTAATCTTATAATTTATCTGTTGGGTGTCTCGCACGCAATCTATCTACGTCGCAAAGTAATAAAAGTTTTGTCTTTGGACCGCAATTGTTACTGAGATTGAGATTACGTAGTTTGAGTAAGCAGTTTTGATACTTTTTTTTTTTAGCGTGGTAAAATAATCAAATTAGTCCTCCCACCCTGGGAGGGACTGTCAGACTTGTACTGACTAAAATCCACGGTGTCCTTCAATAGCCTAAATGTTCCGGGGTCACGGTAATGAGATAAGTCCCGCGACCCCGGCCGGCTTTGGCCCTCTAGAAGAGGGCCCCGTCATCTTGCTGACGCTCTTTGAGGCGCGCGTGGAACACAACGGCCGTCGACGCGGGCATGGCCCATGGTCGGGCGGCGAGTTGCCCATTACTCGCCGCCCGCATGCCCGCGACTACGGTGGCCGGAGATCGTCTTGCGTCGTCCGACGCCGTGGGCGTCTACTACTGCAGCAGTTTTGATACTTGAGATTTTTTTTATTAGTCGATCACGTTAGTTGAGAATTTGACAATCAATGTGGCGCCGTCTATTATCTTTTTTACAGACTTCAAAAAAAAGGAGGTTATCAATTCGACCCGTATGTATGTAATATTATCAGAACTGCCTAGTTTTCATATATGTTAGTCTATATCAGCGTCTGAACAAATGTGCCAAATTTCACAAGTGTATGTATGTATGTATTTATGTATGTTTTTATGTTTGTGCACGCATATCTCCGGAACTACAAGTTCGATTTAAGTAATTCTTTTTTTGTTGTACTAGGTATTGTTCAACTTAGGGTACACTGCAAGTTTCATCTAAATCGGTTCAGTAGTTTTAGAGATATGGATTTTTTTATGTCGTGACGGATTACAAGATTAGTGCATATGTAAGAAAATTTTGTATTTTACAAGAATTTGGGTTGACTATTTAATAAGTAAACTAAAAAGGGTAAAATAAAAACTTTTTAAAAAAAAATAACCGACTTCAAAAACAACAACAACAAAACAAGAAAGGGTGAAATAACCTAATTAATAACTTCTTTCTTAAGTCGGTGGCTAAAAATCAATGAAATAAAAAAAAAAACTTTTTTTAAAAAAGTACCGACTTAAAAACAAATTCAAAAAAGTTTAAAATAACTTTTCTTTCAGAAGTCGGTGGCAATAGTCAATGACACAACAAAACAAAGCCACCGACTTCCGAAAGAAAAGTTATTTTAAACTTTTTTTGAATTTGTTTTGAAGTCGGTACTTTTTTAAAAAAAAGTTTTTTTTTTATCGTGGTTAAATCATCAAATGAGTTCTCTTACCCGAGTCGGGGCGGGAGTGACATTCAGATTAAGTACTGACTAAATTCCACGGTAATCCTTCAATAGCCCTTCACGTTTCAGGGTCACGGTTACTTGATGAGACAGTCCCGCGACCCCGCCATCTATTTTATCATAAGAACAATATTGGTTTTCCTCGGAAAAGTTACCCTATGTCCGTTTCTGTACCCCTGACAACATATGTATATGCAAAATTTTACGATGGTCGGTTTAGTGGTTTAGGCGAAGCAAAGTAACAAACTTACTTTTGAATTGAATTTATTTACCTTTTAGAGTTAAACGTCCTTTATTTAATCTTTTTCCACATTATTTACATTTGTTAATAATTTTTACAAAACCAAAAACAAAAAAAAATAGTTAAAAGTACAATAATATAATACTTACATAAATATTTAAATTTAATTCTCCAAATAGTATCTTACTTACCCCATCTACATTTAGAAAGTAGCTTAAAAGTATTTGTCCAGACACTCGTAGCTTCGTAGCTCCGTAGCGTCGTAGCCGGCGTAGCTCGTAGCAAGCGTAGCTCGTAGCAAGCGTAGCTCGTAGCAAGCGTAGCTCGTAGCAAGCGTAGCTCGTAGCAAGCGTAGCCCGTAGCCAGTATAGACCGCGCTCGGCGTCACTTGCCTTGCCAACACAAACAATGTTGTTTTACGTTCACTGTAGTAGGAAACTTTAACTGAATTTGTATACTTATCTTGGCATTCGACAAAGCTGTTTATTTTGTTCGTGTCTGTTATGTTGGTAGATTTTCAGTCTACCGATAATAATATGTTGATGTGAATTTAATATTTTAAGTGAGTTGTGTTTCTGATTTTTGACGTGACAACGTCTTATAATTCGATGGAGCCGAGAGAGCCGTAGAGAAAAAACATGATGTCATGCGGCGTTACCTCGCTCTGAGGCGTTCCAATTTTCAATTACTGTTTATAGCAACAGTGCAGTATTTTCTTATGACGTTTTCACGTTCAACTATCGTCAGTAAACCGACTTTACAGACAACCAAAACCGATTTTTTTTATAATTTGTCTTGCATAAAATATGTAAATGTTTTCTAAAATTCATAATTCGGAATAGGCTATAGTTTCAATAAATTACTTAATAATTAAAAACTAAGAGTACCTACTGGAAATTTCTACCATGTACTTTTGTTTTTAAGCTATTGCATAGTTTTTATCGCAGGCTCTGACATTACCTATGTTCAACAAATAAAAATATTTGTATTTGCTCTAAGTGGCGCGCGCGAAAATCTTAACGAAAAAACCTAAGGAAAAAGCCTAAGGAAAATACCTGCCACCGTCGTCTAACGTTGTTTCAGTTCGGGAGACTTCGGCAATTATAAAGGTACGGACAGACGTGCTCATAAAGGTACGGACAGACATGCTCATTACTAGCACGAAAGCATGCTTTGATTGAGGGAGAGGGAGGAGAACGTTTCTTGACGTTTCACTTGATTGACGTGGCTGACCATAGCCTAATTAGTACAGTAATAAATATAATAAATAACAGTGGCGGATTTACAAATTTGCCGCTTGTAGGCTATTCAATTTTTGCCGCCCCTACTGTCTTTTGAAATTCAATCATATTAATTACATTTATTCAGAAATAGCAACTTTATAATTTGTGTTCTATCATACTCATTACATCGGTTTTTTAACCGACTTCAAAAAAGGAGGAGGTTATCAATTCGACTGTATTTTTTTTTTGTTACCTCATAACTTGCGACTGGGTGAATCGATTTTCATGATTCTTTTTTTGTTTGAAAGCTGGTGCTTCCCGTGTGGTCCCATTGTCACCATTTCAATATCTGATGATTGGATCCTGGAGAAATCGAGGGCAACCCTCAAATTTTATAGGCCCACACATCGTTTTTCGCAAATATTATGAAGTAATTTAAGGACTTGCGTATGGTATCCATCATCTCATGTAGCTGAGCTGATGATGGAAGGTATAACTCCTTAACAGTAAGGAGTAGGCATCGACTGATTTAGTAAATTATCATTTTATCATTAAGTATTTCAAAGCACTACAATTTAATAAAGGTCTGGAGTACATCTGATGATGGAGCCGAGAGACAGTCGAGGGAACTCCTCAGCGATTCACAGCAGCTATCTTGTGTTTGAGCTTGATTAATTTGTATTGATGAGAACTTTACACCTAGATGAGTTGTAACTGTTATTAGGGGTCTGATGACGAAGACGAAGGACAGTTCAGGGAATTCCTTAATGGTTTACAGTAGCTAAGCTACCTTGTGTTTGGACTTAATTCATTTATATTGATGAGAACTTTACACCTAGATGGGTTGTAACTATCATTACTCATTAGGGTTCTGATGATGAAGACGAAGAATAGTTCAGGGAACTCCTCAACGGTTTATAGCAGCTATCTTGTATTTGGACTTAATTCATTTATACTGATGAGAACTTTGCACCTATATGGTTTACTGTTCGATGCAGTATACCTGCCATTTGGTCCCATAAAAACAAACATTTATTTTGGTGTTCTTGCTTATTGGGGACATGGGCGATGTTATAACTGGTGCTACGGATAGTAAAATTCTAGTGCATATGTAAGAAAATTATGTATTTGACAAGAATTTGGGTTGAATATTTAAACTAAAAAGGGTATAAATAAAAAAGTAAAAAAAAAAAATCTAACCGACTTCTAAAAAAACAACCACGAAAAAGGGTAAAATAACCTACCAAAAAACTTTTCTTTCGGAAGTCGGTGGCAAAAAAGTCAATGAAATATAAAAGCAAAGCCACCGACTTCCGAAAGAAAAGTTTTTTGGTAGGTTATTTTACCCTTTTTCGTGGTTGTTTTTTTAGAAGTCGGTTAGATTTTTTTTTTTACCTTTTTTATTCCCGTTATTAATTAGTATGATTGTGAACTAGGTGATATTTCTGTCAGTTACTAGATTTTTTTTGCAACCCGCTATGTAGTGACGAGTATATTGTTGACCTAAAAACAGCAGCATGTACTAATCATAAGGTGGGGAAAGGCATGCCTTAAAAATACCTATACCATATGAACACAGCTTACACAAAACAATGCGTAGTCGGTAAACGTTGTTTTTGTTAATTATTTTTTTATTGCACTTATAGTTTAAAACACTACGAACAATTTCTATTATATAACAAGTTAACAATCCGGCTAATAGTGACAATGAGATCAAATAAGTTTTACATTATCTTTTTGCGAGATTTTAAATTCGCAAAATCATTATTTAGATCGTCGTATGAAATCTTGTTCATTAGTTCTGACTCTATGCACAAAAAAGATAAATCGTTAAGCCTTTCTTGACTTTAAGTAGATCGTAGATAGTTTTTTACCCGTTTCAAGCAAGAAAAGCTTCTCTCACCTGAAAAATTTGTCACTGGTGCACATAGAGCCATGCGAGGTGCTATATCCAAGTTTGGATAAATGTGCTCCAAATTCTGTTTTCGCAGGAACCAGATTCTGGATCATTAAGAAGTCTACCTTTAGACTTCGGTTTTATCAAAATTCTTTGAGAAGTAAGGTGGCATTGAAAGCAGTGTACCCATTCCTGAACTAAATGAATTTCTAAATCATTAGGAAACATTTTTTTCCAACGAAATGGCTTTTTCCGTTAGGGTCGATGGTAACAACTCACTCATGTTAGAAATGAAAACTTCTTAGAGGGAGAGGGAGGATAACGTTTCTTGACGTTTCACTTGATTGACGTGGCTGACCATAACCTAATTAGTACAGTAATAAATATTTAAGCTATTGCATAGCTTTTATCACAGGCTCTGAGCACGGCGCGGCGCGAAAAATCTAACGAAAAACCTTAGGAAACAAAAAAAAAAAATACAAGGTGTTAAAAAATCAACTGCACGAATTTCGTGTGCGTACTCGATATCAAAAACCAAGTACATTCCAAAAAAAAATTTTTTTTCGAGCATTTCTTTTCAAAAAAATTTTTTTTTTTCAAGCATTTTTTTTTTGGTCATGTTAATGAATTTGTTTGTTCTTTGAGGTCGTTCACCCGTGTGTAGCGTTCACAGCTGATTCCAACTTTCCCATCACATTTTGCAGACTTTGGACTGGCAATTTATCGAAATACTTACAAATAACTTATTTTATTGGCCATATTAATAGGCCAATAGAAATATGCTTGAAAAAAAATTAACAATTTTGTAAAAAAAAAATTGAATAAAAATTTTTTTTTTTTTAAAAATGCTCGAAAACAAAAATTTTTTTTTCGGAATGTACTTAGTTTTTGATGCCGAGTACGCACACGAAATTCCTGCAGTTGATTTTTTAACACCCTATACACCGTGTTCTTCACGTTATCCATAAACTTTAGCAAATACTTCTATGGCTTTTACAAATCAAATCCAACAAAGGAAGTAGTACTTAAAAAGGCTTCGTTACAAAGATATTTGTAATTTCATTTAATGAAATTTAATTGAGCTATGCAGTGAGAAAGTATCTTAATTTGAAATCTATCAAATACTATTTGCATTTCATTTGTTTCAGCCCGCCAAATGTTATGAATGAAAATACGACGTTGCCAATTCGGATAAAGAGGCATGCATATCGGGTTATTTACGTCTAGGTATTTAGTTTGTATGAAAATTAACAAAAAATAAAAAATAAGAATTTATTAATGTGTCCATAATGAAAAATGCTTACTTCCGTGGTTTGAACATCTGGTCGAAGTTTATGTATATCGTCCGGAACACGGTGTATAACCGACTTCCCACAAAAAAGTTCAAAATAACCTACAAAAAACTTTTCTTTCCAAAGTCGGTGACTTTCTTTTTTGATTTCATTGACTTCTTGTCACTGACTTTCGAAAGAAAAGTTTTTTGTAGGTTGTTTTGAACTTTTTTGTGGGAAGTCGGTTACATTTTTTTTGAAAAAGTTTTTTATTTTATCCTTTTTTTTGTAATCCGTAGCACTGGTAATAACATCGCCCATGTATGTACTCTTACACAATGAGCTACATTTGAAAACAACTGCACCAAAGTAAATGAAAATTTTATGGGACCGAATGGCAGATATACTGTATCGAACATAAAAAGAAACATCGAAATCGGATCAGAAACCTTGGAGTAATCGGTGTAGACAATGTTGAAAACATTTTAGGTTTCTGTTGATTTTTGTTGATTTTTCGAAAAGTGCTAGTCCGATTTCGATAAGATTTTAATGAGACCATTCGGGACGTATACCCTTTCTAACAAAAAAGAATTTTTCAAATCGGTTGGTAAACGACGGAGTTATGCCCGAACAAACATAAAAAAAATATAAACATCCGAATTGAGAACCTCCTCCATTTGGAAGTCAGTTAAAAACCTGACACCGTCGTCTAACATGTGGTCTAACGTCGTTTCAGTTCGGGAGACTTCGGCAATTATAAAGGTACGGACAGACGTGCTCATAAGGGTATGGTCAGACGAGCTCATTACAAGCACGAAAGCATGCTTTTATTGAGGGAGAGGGAAAGGGAGAGGGAAAGGGAGAGGGAAAGGGAGAGGGAAAGGGAGAGGGAGGAGAACGTTTCTTGACGTTTCACTTGATTGACGTGGCTGACCATAGCCTAATTATTACAGTATTCTATTTTAGAAGGCCCCCCATTGGAACCATGGGGGGGTTTAGGTTTCCGCACTTAGTCCTCAAACTGGACCATTGTGCGTGAATTATTACAGTAATAAATATAATAAATAAATAATTATAATTGCATAAGTTGATAAAAATGCTATGCAATAGCTTTACCGCGGCAGTCCCCGAGTGCCACACGTATTTTTTTTCTTGTTAAATTTAAATTAATATTGAAACGCTATTGGTATATTTTTAAAATTCATGATCGCATATTTTATGTATCTATATCTTTTTTACAGTGCGTTCAGTAATCTTTTATACATATACGGATTAAGAACGTAATGTGTGTGTATACATATAATTATAAGTTTTTTATTTATTATTTAGGCAAAATTTGCCGCCCCTCTTAATCTGCCGCCCTAGGCTCCAGCCTACTTAGCCTATTGGTAAATCCGCCACTGATAAATAAATAATTATAATTGCATAAATTGATAAAAAATGCTATGCAATAGCTTTACCGCGTCAGTCCCCGAGTGCCACACGTATTTTTTTTTAATCAATGAAGCAAAGGAGAAAACGCATCAAAATAAGAAATAAATTCCTAACCAATGACTTTTGGTTAACGAGATTGCCATAGTCATGAAGGGAGCAGTAGTGGCCCAATAATATCGGCCCAGACTTACGAGTTGTATGTTGTGGGTTCGAACCCAGCCAGGCGCACTAGTGCACTACTTTGAAAACATCTTGAGGAAACCGGCATGTGTTAGAACCAAAATTTCGAAGACATGTGACTTCCACCAAACCACACTGGACCCTTATGGTGGATTATACGGGGTCGCGGGACTGTCTCATCATTTAACCGTGACCCTGGTACATAAAGGGCTATTGAAGGATCACCGTGGATTTTAGTCAGTAAAAGTCCCGTCCCGCCCTAGGTGGGAGGACTCATTAGATGATAGTGGATTATGGCCCACTCCCTCTCACAGAGAGGAGGCCTGTGTCCCAGCACTGGGTACATTAATGAGAAGCATGATTAACATTTCAAACTTAAGAAAATTCAAACCGCCTTAGTAACACAGCTTCCTAATTTAGAAGCGAGGGAATTTGCAAGTCATCTGCAGGGGAACACTTGACACTATAATATATTTGAGTGACTCGACAACTGACTTGTATTCATGGCAGATCGTATTGCTTCTTATGAAATTGTGGGGAAAATTTGTTCACCTGCTAACCAAACTGAAAAGCCGAGGTCTTTCAAATCGCGCAGTGGCTCAGCGATTGGATTGCTGCGCAGCGTGTCGCGGGTTCGATTCCCACACTGAACAAATATTTGTATGATCTACAAGTACTTGTTCTGGGTCTGGGTGTTTATGCATGTCAGTTTCTATGTTTGTAAACGCACCCACAATACAAGAGAAATTTCTAGTGTGGGGAAATATTTTTTTAAACTAAAGATAAAAAAAAACTTTTTGAAAAAAAAGGGAACCGACTTCAAAACTAAACACAAAAAAAGTGTAAAATAACTTTTCTTTCGGAAGTCGGTGGCTTTGTTTTTTATTTATTTCATTGACTATGGCCACCGACTTCCGAAAGAAAAGTTATTTTACACTTTTTTTGTGTTTAGTTTTGAAGTCGGTTCCCTTTTTTTTTCAAAAAGTTTTTTATTTTCCCCTTTTTAGTTTAGATATTCAACAAAAATCTTCATATAATCGGCGTCTTTGAAAATCTACAATCCTAGTAAGCAACAAAAACGGATCTATGCGGGCAACTTCACGAGATATCCATTATTGTTATATACTAAAACCTTCCTCGGAATGTAACAAACACTTTTCTGAAAACCGCATCAAAATCGGTTCAGCCGAACGCGAGATAATCGCGGACAAACATGCAATCCTCTCTAAAAACCTACAACCCAAGTAAGCAAAAACGGATCCACGCGGGCAACGTCACGGGATATCCATTAGTATTATATACTAAAACCTTCTCCAGAATGTAATTAACACTTTCCTGAAAACCGCATTAAAATCGGTTCAGCCAAACGCGAGATAATCGCGGACAAACATACATACATACTTACATACATACAGGTCGAACTGAGAACCTACTTTTTTTTTTTTGAAGTCGGTTAAAAACAAAAAAGCCAAGGTCTTTCAAAGGAGTAAAATTCTTTAATTGTTTGTTTAAATTTTGTAGAAACACTGTTTGTGTATTACTAAAAAAAACTTTTTTTTTTTAAATGTAACCGCCTTCAAAAACAACCACAAAAAAGGGTAAAATAACCTACAAAATAACTTTTCTTTCAGAAGTCGGTGCCTTTGTTTTTTTTCATTTCATTGTTTTTTTACGACTTGTAGGTTATTTTCCCCTTTTTTGTGGTTGTTTTTGAAGGCGGTTACATTTTTTTTTTAAAGTTTTTTATTTTACTCTTTTTAGTTTAAATACTCAACTCAAATTCTTGTCAAATAAATCATTCTCTCTCAAGTGCACAATAAGCTAATAAAATTCCCTATCTCAAAAACTACTGAACCGATTTTGATGAAACTTGCAGTATTCCGTAAGTTAAACAATACTTAGTAAAACAAAAAAAGAATTACTTAAATCGGACTTGTAGTTCCAGAGATATGCGAACACAAACTAAATCAGTCGATGCCTACTCCAAGCCGTTGAGGAGTTGTACCTTCCATCATCAGCTCATCCACTTGAGATGATGATTATCAGATGCAAATACTTGAACAGCTTTAGAAAATATATGAAAATGGTACTATGTGCCTATAAAATTTGAGGGTTGCCCTCGATTTCCCTGGGATTCCATCATCAGATCCTGACCTGATGATCATGGGACCAATTGGAAAGTATACCCTTTCAAACAAAAGAAAAATTTTCCAAATCGGTCCCGGCGTCTTCGAGAAATCGGGGAACATACATAAAAAAAAGCCTCCTCCTTTTTTTGAAGTCGGTTAAAAAACTAGAGGGATAACTTTGACTAGCAGTGGAACAACATCTTCTTCTATTATATAAAAATCAATTGCTGTTCGTTAGTCTCGCTAAAACTCGAGAACGGCTGGACCGATTTAGCTGATTTTGGTCTTAAATTACTTCTGGAAGTCCAGGGAAGGTTTAAAAGGTGAGGCGGTACGAAGTTTGCCCGGTCAGCTAGTAGTTTATAAAATATAACTAGAATTGAATGTTTTTTAGAGCAAATAATGCGTTCACCTAGCATCCTCTCACGTTAACCTTTTTTAGGGTTCCGTAGCCAAATGGCAAAAACGGAACCCTTATAGATTTGTCATGTCTGTCTTTCTGTCCGTCCGTATGTCACAGCCACTTTTCTTCGATAGTATGAGAGCTATCCTGTTGAAACTTGGTAAGTAGATGTATTATGTAAACCGCATTAGGATTTTTACACAAAAATAAAAACAAAATAAATTTTGGGGGTACTCCCCATACTTAGAATTGAAACTCAATTTTTTTTTTCACCAAACCTTTTCGTATGGATAGCTCTTTAAAAATGATATTGAGGTTACTAATACACCGTGACTTTTTAGTCGTCTTACAAAAGTCGTCCACTTAATGTATCCAACCTAAAATACCTCTAGGCGAGTTTTTTTTTTTTAAATCGTTAATAATAATTTTTATTTTTAATAAATAGAGTACATTAGAAATATGAAACACCCTGTTAAAATGTTTACGGAACAATCTGTAGAGTATACCTACTCAACGCAATAGTCAGGTCGATCATTCCATTTCCATTTTCTATGAGACAAGGGCGTTTCTAACTACGCCTTGTGTCATAATAACCAATTAAAGTTTTATTATTAAATTTTTCAAATCTCTTAAATACATATTTTTTTATTATAAACGTGTTCTAGTCATTGGATACATGAATTGGGCTGCTTTTGTAAGACGACTAAAAAGTCACGGTGTATAATTTTTTTTAAACTGAACAGTTTGCGCGAGAGACACTTCCAAAGTGGTAAAATGTGCCCCCCCCCCTATAACTTCTAAAACAAGAGAATGATAAAACTAAAAAAAATTTGTAATGTAGACCTCAACAAAAACTTCCAACGAAAATTGGTTTGAATAAGATATCGTAAGCAGTTTTTGAGATATAGTACATTTTCAAAAACCGCAAATATAACTTTGTCATTCATACAAAAACTATGAAAAAAAAGTTATTTTTATTGTTTGTGTATATTACTTACTAATCTCAATATAATAATATCCCTAATCTGTGCTTGCTACTACGGAACCCTTCATGGGCGAGTCCAACTCGCACTTGGCCGGTTTTTTTAATATCAGAGATCTGTATTCCAACACTGAGAACCATTATAGGCTGATTTTGTTTATTTATGCTTTTAAGAGAATAAAAACCAATTAAAAAGTCAAAGTCAAGGGAAAAGTTAATTTAAATGTGCTATTACCAGGAGAATTCTCGTGTAATGTAACAACACAGATTTGACTTTGAGCATTACATTACAATACCTACCTCCTACCTACCTATACCTCCCCGAATGACAGCCATATGCGTGTAACGTAACGTAAGCGGCCTGCCAGATACATTTAATTACAAGTGGAGCGCATTGATGTTACAATTTGTATCAAGGTATTACACATTGTATCATTAAAAGGTGCATATGCTCGCGAAACTATAACGTTACATTACAAGCTAATACTCCCGGTGAGAGCACCCTTAAAGGCAGAGAAATCTATACCGAGAACTTCTGGTTGCAACCGTGATAGCAAGACTCACTAGTTGAGTCTTGCTGTCACGGTTGCAACCAGAAGTTCTCGTATATGTAGCCAGACATTTCTCTGCGTGTATTAATGTTGGTCAATTCTCACTGATATAAAATCTTAGGAAGAAACACGCCTTGTCATTGATAATTACCAGCACACGATAAAGCCACTTCGCTATAAATGACTTCCATTATCCATTCTTCAAACTGCACCTGGTGTCCAATATAACTCGAGCTCACCACAATAGAAAAATGAGCTGAACCACCGAGCACGGAGACGCATCGGCGGTCATTGTTAGAGGCGGTATTATCAACACCTTTCTATAAAAACCAAGTATCTAATATTACCCCAGTGACTTTAAGTTAACGTTTGAAGTTCTTGACGGCACGGTTGGTGTCGCGGGTTCGATTCCTGCACGGAGCAAACATTTATATGACCTTCGAGTAGTTGTTCTGAGTCTGAAACAAAAACCCTGTGTTTAAATGTTTGTAAACACATCCACGATATATAGAAGAAATGTTTGGGGCAAAGCTTTTATACATATATATAAAAAAGGTACACTTGACAGCACAATTGTTGATGTGACTGAGTGACTTGCTAACTGACGCCTGCATCAGGTTCCGTTCCCGCCCGAAACAATTCAATCATCGATCATCTGCCAAACTTTTTCCCAACTATATTGGAGTCGACTTCCAGTCAAACCAGATGCAGCTGAATATCAGTATTTTACATGGAGAGACTGCCTATCGGACCTCCACAACCCAGTAACTGGGTAATATGATACTCCATGGTAAGACTGGTTGTCAGACTTTAGAGCTTCTGACTTATAATAACGACTGTCAAAGATCTGCAAATAACAGCCGGGACCAACGGCTTTACGTGCTTTCCGAGGCATGGAGGACACTCGCTATGACAGATGGTCGCCCATCCACAGACCAACCTCGGCAAGCGCGGCTTAACCCGGAAGATCGGTCTGTGCGGCTGTAATTATTTTGCCACGAGCTCATCTGTCTGCTTGTGTATGTGAGTTTAATTGTTTATAATTACATCCACAACAAAAATTTTTAATGACAGGCCTGTTGGTCTAGTGGTTAGTGACCCTGACTGCTATGCCGGAGGTCGTGGGTTCGATTCCCACCCAGGACAAATGTTTGTGTGATGAGCACGATCATTTTTTGTTCTGTGTCTGGGTGTAATTTATCTATAATACGAGTATGTATGTATTTAGAAATATATAAGTATGTTTATCAGTTGTCTAGTACCCATAACACAAGCTCTGCTTAGCTTGGGACTAGATGGCGTTGTGTGATAGTTGTGGAATAATATTATTATTAAAAGAAAGAGACACAGTATAAAAAAAAGCTATAGAAATGAATAGATGATGTTGTAGCTGCTATTCAGTGTTCAATAACGAGCCAATCCTCCCTTATAACCGGAAGCCATCTTTATCTGTCTATACTTAGGGTCAATTCATACTACCGCGGAGTTGTAGCGCATCGAGGTGTCAATCTAAAACTTAAGAGGAAACACAAAGGGCTAGAGAATTGAAAAATAGGTATTTGTAAGATCTATTGCTGTCGCGTAGTGCCCGAACCGAACCCCGCAGAGCGCGATAGAGACAACTGCAGCTTGAACCAAAAATACCTATTAAATTAGCACAAAATCAACGATTTGTAGTCCCCTGATTACTACTCCAAAACTTAATCGATTTAACTACTTTTTTCTTTAAAAAGTAAAGAAAGGCTTTGGCCGTGTTCCTATATTTTCCTTTTTTTTATATAATCTCGTCAAATTTGTTTTCTGGATATTTGAACACAGCGGAAAATCTGGCCAATTTTTTAGGGTTTTGAATGTTCATATCTCTTTTAACAATTAATTTATCGAAAAAAGGAAAACATAGAGACCCATAGATTTTTTGTAAAAAAAATATTGCTCTACTGGCATTATCCAGGGAGGAAACAGGGGACTACGTTTGTATGGAAAAACAGCCCTTGTGTTTCCTCTTAAATCTCAAACTGTGGCCATTT
This sequence comes from Agrotis exclamationis, assembly GCA_950005045.1. Classification (NCBI taxonomy): domain Eukaryota; kingdom Metazoa; phylum Arthropoda; class Insecta; order Lepidoptera; family Noctuidae; genus Agrotis; species Agrotis exclamationis. The sequence continues at coordinate 2,350,482 of OX465433.1, read as the reverse complement.
TTTAACAATTGTTTTGACAATTGAAAACCGACCAATTGGTCGGTTCAACATTACACCGGTTAACATGGTAACTTCACTCTATCTCCACAACGCAATGCACATATTTATAAACATAATAACCCTATGATGTTAAGACTGCGTGGACACATGCCTCCACTTTGTAAGAGGGAGTGGATTGTACCCACCACGAGAACTCAGTGTGGATTGATAGAATTCACCATGTCTTCGAATTTTTAAATATCATATAATGTAATCATATATCATACATACAATTATATCATACATTTATAATCTAGTACATGCTGGTTTCCTCACAATGTTTTCCTATAATAATTATTATTTGCACATATTTCTATTAAGATAAAAAGAAAGACGCGCGCATTACCGCACAGTCGCGCTAATTCTGTCATATGTTTCAGGTTGACGCTTCGAAGCGCTATGCGCTAGTATGAATTGACCCTATTTTTTTTTTTTAGGTGGTAACATCATCAAATGAGGCCTCCCGCCCTGGATGGGGCGGAAGGGATTGTCAGACTCTTACTGACTAAAATCCACCCGTGTTCCTTCGGATGCCCTTTACGTTCCGGGGCCACTGTATCCTGTGTTAAGAAAAACCCGCGACCCCAGCAGGCATTTGGCCTTATAAGGGGCCCCGTCAGTTTGCTGACAACTCCCCGAAGGCACGCGTGAAACACGACACGACGCGCCACCGGGCTTGATCCTTGTTCAGGCGGCGAGCTACCCATTACTCACCGTCCGCAAGCCCGCTCCGCCGCTATGCCCTCTGGTAATCAGAGGGACACGCGTTGGAGCGTCCACACGACAGGCTATTCGCATACGGGCAAAGAGACCCCTTTTTTTTTTTTTTTTTTTCGTGGTAAAATCATCAAATGAGTCCTCCCAGCCCCGGGCAGGGCGGGAGGGACTATCAGACTTGTACTGACTAAAATCCACGGTGTCCTTCGGTAGCCCTTTTGCGTACCGGAGTTGCGGTATACGTATGTCCCGCGACCCCGGCAAGTCCCGCGACCCCGGCAAGGCAAAGAGACCCCTTAGGCACACAGTGCCTAAGGAAGAGTTTTTGCCCGCATCCCAGGGTGCACCGGCCCGAAAAACTGGTCTTCCCCACAGACGTATCCGAGAGGGAACTTCAGTCCACGGGCGCACTTGGAGGTTTCCTGTCTTAGCACCCCAAGTATGAATTGACCCTTTTTTTTATCGTGGTAAAATCATCAAATGAGTCCTCCCACCCCGGGCAGGGCGGGAGGGACTGTCAGACTTGTACTGACTAAAATCCACGGTGTCCTTCAATAGCCCTTTATGTTCCGGGGTCACGGTAATGGTATAAGTCCCGCGACCCCGGCAGGCTTTGGCCCTCTACAGAGGGGGGCCCCCTCTGTAGAGGGCATTATGGTCATTATGCTGACGCTCTTTGAGGCGCGCGTGGAACACAACGCGCCGTCGACCCGGGCATGGTCCATGGTCGGGCTGCGAGTTGCCCTTTACTCGCCGCCCGCATGCCCGCGCCTACGGTGGCCGGAGATCGTCTTGCGACGTCCGTCGCCGTGGGCGTCCACCACCGCGGGTGGGGCGGAGGGAGGACATTGTCCTCTCTCTCACGCGGCCCGCCTCCTCCTTCGCGAGCATTACTGCTTCGCAGAAGGAGGCGACCGCTTCCCACTCCGTATGAATTGACCCTTAGACGTTATTATTTATCGAAGGGCTATAAACAAAACAAAGAGTTCAGCAAGACAGATGGGGCTGTATGACACCCCTCTATTTATTACCACGGCGAGAAATGATAAGTGGTTACCATTTCTTTAGACAGACATATCAACTTAACTTTACACTTTAATATCTTCAAATAGAACCTTATTGCTGAGAAGTTAAGCTTGTGGGACGGTTTTTAGGGTGTAGTTATAAGATTGTGTTGCAAGTTTTGTGGCGCAGTTATACTTCCAAGGCATGGAAATATTTCTTACTAGCTGTTACTAAGATAAGACCTGTCCTTTAAAAGTGGATTTTAAATAACTAAATATAAATATAGGATTTGATTACCTAATGGAATTAAGATAAGAATCCTTAGTGTAGTGAGGGATTCAAGTTAGCCCAAGACAAGGCAGCTTTACTCCCGAGGAGCGTACTCTGCTTTTCACACCTACTGCGAGGAAATAAATTCGATTTTTGAAATTTGATGTGGTACGACAACGTTCGAACGTGAAGTTGGCACCACTGCAAGCGATCAGCTGTTGCGGGCACCGGCCGCCATTACTGCTACAACTCCTTGGTAAAAGCTCAGAACAATAACTAAAGCATAGAAGGAACCTAAATTTAACTAATATAGTCGTCTCTGTTTTCTTATATACTCATAACAGCATTAGAGAGAGACAGATGTAGGTTGCTCAAAATGCAAATCGTCACAAAAGAAAACGTCAATTTGGATACCTTGGCTACCTTTATAGTACTAAGTTTAAAAGCTACTTAACGTCTCAGGTTTTTATCTATGACTTTGTTCATCGCATTTTTATAATGCTTATGGGCGCATGCCAGTTGAACTGCTTCGTTGGTTTTACGTGTTTTTGTAAAAATAGTACAAAAATAACAGTGATTTAGTGTAAATCGCAAAGCTTAAAGATTAAATAATGTCCTGCATTATAGTGGGATGTAAATCTCATTCATCCCGCAAAGAAAATGATGCGGAAATCATAAGCTTCCATTGGTAAGTAATCAAATATGGTCATTTTGTCAGTTTTTCATTCTTATTTTATGTTATTTTGGCATTATTTCAAATTATTTAACCTAAGTGTACACGGTAGTGTTTTGAAATCAATATTTTATGCAATTAAATAGTTCGATTATATGGAAATTATAAATTTTAAATCGGCATATAAATTTTTGCAATAGTGCTTGCAAAAACAAACTATCGATACAATATCGATAAAATAGCGTCATCCAAATTATTATGTACATTATTTTTCTTTACACGTAGTTTTGGGAAGGATTAAATATTTAAGAGTTAAATAAATACCTACGGTCTTGTGAGCGAATCGTACGTATGAGTAATGAAATGACAGTGTGAAAAATCCGTGTGGCTCATGGTGTAACAATTTAAACTCATGTGTGGCTATAATTTTTTTTGTCACTTTCAGATTTCCGTCCGATGTTGATATGAGGCAAAAATGGATCAACGCTTTTGCACGTTACAACTGAGAATCGTTCAGGGCCAATCGCTCTTTTAAAATTATTTAAGTGTAACGCACGCCTTGCAAGATGGTGCCTCTGCAGCTCAGCCATGACCAGTCAGCCATAGCCAGTTATCAGGAGCCAGCTAGAATGTAACGCCTAGCCAGATATCGCGCAGCCAAGCCTTCGCCGGACCGCCATAGCCAAGCCAGATATCGCCTAGCCAGATATCGTGCAGCCAAGCCTTGGCCGGACCGCCATAGCCAGCCAGCCAGCCTGCCAGCCAGCCAGCCAATGCCAAAACCCTTTTAGCAAGCCTGCTAAGCCGCTAGCCATGCCGTCACATCCTGTCATGAGATCAGGCCTGATCTTGTGAGGATGTGACCAAGGAGTCTTATTTACAGGGAATGTGCCAGTAGTACCGTTCGCGTTGTCGCCACAGAGCATGTAACTTTATGGTTGCCTGTCAGTCAGCCGTCTGCCATGGAAATTACGAGTGTGTCTATTCATGAGATTCTTCATAATTTGTTAAAGCAAGGAAATATACTAATTGCCTTAATACCGTCTACAATTATTTACCACTCCATTATTTTTGAGTGTTACATAAGCGTTTTCTTGGTAGTTTCAATTTTTTACAATTTATGCTGTTTAAAAATAAATATGTTGGTCAGACAGAAGTGAGTTCTTTATTTCACCTTAGCATATTTAGATTTATTGCCATGGAGCAATACCATAAACTAAGAATTCGATGTCGATATCGGTATTTATTTTATGCATAGTCACATCACTAGCTAATACTCTTTTGTCTATGACAGCGTACACTTCAAATGTCGTAAAGCGCCTTCTATGCTTTAGTTATTGTTCTGAGGGTAAAAGTTTCCATAGGTACTATTTTATTTGAGGTTCTAAATTCAAATCACATTATTCCCACGGGAATAATAAAATTCAGTACAATATTATTGCCCGGCTCGAACGGGGGCCAGCAGTGACCTGCTTTATTCCTTGTTTGCATGACATATAATTTGACATTGACGAGCAAGTGGTGTGAAAAATATTTATTTCATACGGGGATCAAACTCCCGACACGTTGCGCAGCATTCGGTAGATTAGCCACTGTGCCAACCGTAACCGCAAATGTACCGTATCCGAAAATATCCGATCATATTATGATTGAACAAATAAAATCAACATTTATATAAAACCTATTAGTACTATAGTAGGTAGTAGGCGCTAAGTGTAGCGTCTGAGTGAAATACACAATATATTGTTTACCAGTCTAACACACGGGCGCAAGCTAGCTATAAATATTCAATTTGAAAGGTATAAACGTTGTCGCACCAGGCGGCGGCCGACCTGAAGACGCAAGCGGTTGCGACAGTCGTCGATAAGATCCGGCAGCTGGGACTCGAAGTGGCGCTGCACAAAACGGAGGCCATGTGTTTTCATGGCCGCGTTAATGCGCCACGGTCCGAGTCCCACATTACGGTGGAGGGGGTTCGCATCGGCGTCGGGAGGACGATGAAGTACCTGGGACTCGTCCTCGACAGCCGGTGGAACTTCAGGGAGCATTTCCTGAGTTTGGCCCCAAAGCTGAACCGGGCAGCAGCCGCCCTCAGGCGACTCCTGCCTAATCTCAGCGGGCCAAACGCCTCCTGCCGTAGGCTGTACGCCGCTGTCGTGCGGTCCATGAGCCAAAGCCTGCCGGGGTCGCGGGACTTATCTCATTACCGTGACCCCGGAACGTAAAGGGCTATTGAAGGACACCGTGGATTTTAGTCAGTACAACTCTGACAGTCCCTCTCGCCCTGCCCGGGGTGGGAGGACTCATTTGATGAGTTTACCACGCAAAAAAAAAAAAGGTATAAACGTTTCGAAATGCAACGGCCCCAAACACTTTTTTTGGGACCAAAAAATTCTCTAAATATGTCTGGCTTCGTTCAAAGCTAGTTTCTCACAGACAGGTCTACATTTCTGAGTTTAGAGATAATTGAAGAAGTATTGAGCAAGTTTTCACGGTCACTTTCGCTAAAATTCACCGAGCTCTCCTAGTAAAATGGATTGAAAAATTCAACGCAGTAGGCATGAACCTCAGTGGCTCGGTTTAAAAGAGCGTCGGATGTACTGAATCCGGAGATCGCAGGTTCAAATCCTGCTCGCGGTTCGAATTTTTCTTTCCATAGGAATCTTTGATGTGAATGATATTTACACTCATCGTGCCGCGGGCTAAAAAGCTTTACGGGAAGTAGTAAGACAAGTCGCAATACTCGATAAAATCTCAGGATTTTTTAATGGAAATCAGGTTTTTTCCTCAGACTTAAATTGTCTGGGTACCCTACTCTCATTGGTACCAACATTTCTTGGTCCACGGTAAGCACCCTACCATTGTGAGGGATTAGTTTTCATGTCACATGACAAGCGGGTCATATTGTGAAGCTGAGAGATGTTGTGACAATGTCACGAGTGTCAGTTGGAGATACGACGCGTATACTCTGTAGACAGGGGTTGACAACCGTCGGTGAGTATAATAAGTACCTTTTTTTACATTTTTGAAGGCAGAACGCGTCGGCTGAATCTCATTAATTTATTTTGTTATTTTTCACTTAACTTATGCTTTTTGTTTAATATGTTAATGATGATATATGTTAATAAAAAACCCTTACCGTAAGATATTACGGTAAGGGTTTTTTCGTTGATGGTTTTTGTGCCTAATAAAGTTTATTGAAAATAAATAAATAAAATGACTTAGGGCTGATTTTTCAATAGTCAGATAACTTTTATCTGAGGAATAAAAATAGCGATTAGACATATTTTCTATAGATAAGCTGTCAAACTGCCATTTTTATTTCTCTGATAAAAATTATCTGACTATTGAAAAATCAGCCCTTAATTTATGCACTATTTTATTATTGTGTCCTGTCGTGGCTTGTGCCAAATAATAGGTACCTTTTACTTAGATGAATAATGCCACCGATAGCTACATTTTGTCTAGGCAAAGCGTTCCAGTGAGGTCATCTCCTTCTTTAACGAGGTCGCAGGTAATAGCACAATTAAATGGGCAATTTACTTAACCATATATAGCTGATGAAGAAGCTGAATTTACTTAACCATATATAGCTGATTAAGATGGAATACTTAACTACAAGTAAGCATAAAACCGTTTTACATAAAATTATGCAAATGTTTGAGCAACAGTGAACGAACTTTGTCTAAAACTCTAAACGGAAGCTAGCAACAGGCTAACTTCATGTGTTTATATATGAGAAAATGATTGGCTCGTATTTGTATTTTGTTTTGTTCACGTGAGCCAAAATTGAGGAAAATACGACGATTTTAAAATTCACAATACGTCACTCCTTGGTATGTTTTTTAATAGTTTTGAGGTCACGAGCTCCATTCCCGAGTTTCGATGCGTATTAACTTTGTCAATATTCATTTTTTTTTCATTAGAAAAAAAATAATGTGTTCAATATTTTTCAATAGAGCAGTGGCCTAGTGGTATCGGCATCAACTTACGAGTTGTAGGTCATGGGTTCGAAACCAGCAAGGCGAATTACTTTGTGTAATTTATTTCATCACTACTGCTTTCAAAATGGTGAAAGAAAACATCGTGAGGAAACCGACATGTCCTAGAACCAAAAATTCGAAGACATGATGTGTCTAACAACCTGCACTGGGCTCGCGTGGTGGATTATGGCCCACTCCCTCTCACAGAAAGGAGGCCTGTGTCCCAATAGTGGGAACATATATAGGCTGATGATGATGATTTTTCAGTGAATGGGTGAGTCAGATTTGCAATTTCTTGATGCTTCATCACCTCTGATATAAGGGAATAAAAAATGAAAACTAAACACTAAAAACAAAGGTTGTCAACTCCCAACCGCGACGCGATTCACGCTACGATGAGTTCAAATAATGAGCCGGTAACATATAGGTAACGTAGACACCTACGTTACGTCTGCCAGACACACAGACAATGAGTGAGCCGTCTTGTGTTCACAGGGACATACGACGTTGTTGCGAGACGGGGAGACACGTTTTCAAGATATTTTTTGTAGAAAAACATTGTATTTTTGCTTATTAAAATGAAGCTATAAAATTAAAACCCGATTACGTCATATAAGGGGTCTAAACGAGAAAATATCCGCTGGCAATGTGTTATAAGCTTGCGAATAACTTCAATAGGCTATTTGACTAAAAAATTCTAATTAGTCCGTCAGTTAGATTATCAAATAATATTTGACCGGTATTTTTTCTTTTTTTACGCAAACCAAAATTGACGGAGATATGATGCTTTTAAAATTGCCAATACGTCACTATTCAGTACATTTTTTACTGAATTCTGACGTCACGAGCCCCCACTCTCGAGTCTTGATGTGTTACATCTTGGTAAACATTCATTGATTTTACATAAGAAAAAATATGTGTCCGTTATTTTTCAAAACTCTAAATAACGGACTAATTAGATTTATAATTTATTGATTCTGTCAAATAGCCTATTGTGCGAAGTACGAGTCGTAGGCGTAGTCGCTGCATAGAGAGCGCTAGTATTATTTTTGATGACGATTGTATTATGTCCACAACTTACAGGGGTCTTTAGTGGGTGCGACCATTGCTCTATCTTGACAATTATTGTACTTAATATACATTTCTAAATTGCTATTTTAACTATGTGGAGTGGAAATTCTTGCTTATTCGTGGTCACCACTTAAGAAATTGCCTTCCCAAAGATCGAATCGCGAAGAATTAACTACGAGTGCCTCCAGTCTAGCACAACCAACAAAGAACTATAATTCCATGCTCCAAATTAACTGGACACTTAATTAGGCTACTAATTGACAACAAACACCCCACAAAGTTAACATCATCCGAGAGACGATAGCAGAACATTGTATGCTCGTTAAAATGACGAGGCGCAAAAGTTCAAGTTCTCAAAATGGCAAATTCTCTAAAAGCCTAATTCTCAAAATGCCTAATTCTCAAAATGGATTTTTTTCTACTATTAGGGAGTATAATTCTTGTAAATATGTTATGGTATTCGAAATATACGTTATCCGTATTCGCATAATTATAATATTAGTTACATTTGGCAACTAACTTCTTTATTTTCAGACATAATATACATATATTCTACAAAACTCAAATAATTAATTGACAATAAAACACCTATATGTATAATTTTCATCACTCATTTACTAAACCGGGACAGTGGTAGAACGCATATACTCGGTAAAATATGCGAATAAATAAGTTCTGCATCTCAAATGTTTCAATAATATTACATTTAATTTTAATTCACACTGCCCGGCCCGAGCAGTACAGTCAGGCACGAATGTTATGAGTGAATGAATGGAATAAAAATATTGAAAATTTAAATGGAATGAACTCTAATGATTGATTGAGTTTTTGAGACAAAGTTTGATTTAGGTAAGTGATGTTATTTTGTAAAGCTGTCTTTATTTTTAATCGATTTGATTTTTTTGCATAATTAATCAGGATCTATGGCAATTTCTACAGACGGTCTCGCGACCCCGGACTATTTATAACCCTCAAATGTGAATTTTACTCACAATAACTATTATTTAAAAATCTTACATAACAAAAAAGTAAGAAAAGCCTTTATCAAATCGATCCTTCAAAAATTTATAAAAATATAAATACATAGACTTATACCAAAAAGGCCATCAATCATACTCAAATCAAAATAAACAAAATAAATGCTAAACAAAACTTTTTTCGTCAACTGTACTCAGATAGTTTTCAATAGAAAATTGAACCAGTCCTGAGGCTGTCTGGTCTCGCACAGGGTTGCCAGCGTTCAGGGATTTTAAAATTAATTAAAACTGATCGGCGGATTGATTAAAAACGGGTTTAATTAATTTTTTCACGCTCGTATGCAAGGCTCTTTAGTGCAACGTGTAATTTTTGTAGATTGAGCTAAAAAGTTGATATTGCTTTTAATTATAAAGTTGATGTTATGAAGGTAATTAATAATGCGGACACACTATTTGCGGAAGTTTTTTAAAGAGGAGCGAAACAGGCAGATGTGTGTGGTAATGCCCTAGAAGGATCTATACTGACCTTATTAGTGATGTTCGTCAGAAATCTTCGGGTTCGTAATCTTACCCAGTTAAAGAAGCCGGCACTGGGCGCATAATACGCTAATTGCGTCACTTCTGTTCATAGAAACACACTAAAATCAGCTGCTCAGTACATTTATTTTCGCCTAACTCGTTAAAATGTACTGAGCAGCTGATTTTTTTTTCACGATTTCAGGTTTCATCCCATACTAAAAGTTGTTCGTTATGATGAGTACAATGGCCCCTGAAGAGGATTAAAACGACTAAAATGTAACCATGTATGATATAATACAAAATCTCTAATATTTACAAGATAATTATAACAACTGATTCATAATTTTATTTGACAAAACGATCAGTTAATATACTAAACGATTGATATAATTTTGAAATGACGAATTTCTATAAGCAATCAATGTCTATAAAATCGTTTGACATAGGTACCACTCAAAAGACATAATACTGATTTAGTCTAATATACTATAGGCGTATGCCCTTTCTACCCCCATGGAAAAAACCCCTGAGTCTATCTATGTATGCGGGCGGCGAGTAATAGGCGACTCGCTGTCTGACCATGGACCATGCCCGGGTTGACGGCGCGTTGTGTTCCACGCGCGCCTCAAGGAGTGTCAGCATAATGACGGCGCTCACCTTTAGAATGCCAAATCCTGCCGGGGTCGCGGGACTCACGAATTACTGTGACCCAGGAACGTAAAGGGCTATTAAAGGACACCGTGGATTTTAGTGAGTACGAGTCTGACAGTCCCTTCCGCTCTGCCCGGGGTGGGAGGACTCATTTGATGATTTTACCACGATAAAAAATAAGTTTATGTAACCCGATTACACAACAAGATTTGACAGCCCTGTAACTCAGATGTCGGCAAACACTCGCCCTTTGATACCGCTATTACAAATCTGAATAACAAAGTCTGCAAATTTGGCGGCGAGTCCCACAGCGCTGTCTTGAAAAGCCGGGTACTCTCTGGTCATGTTTGATACATTATGTTACTATGTTATAATATGGCGATGGTATGAATATAGTGTTTCTCAGGCTTATTATTGAGCTATCTTTTAAGTTTTACGTGTGATGATTTCACCAGTCTCTGATGTCAAAGTCTAGATTTTCTCATGATGATGGCTTCGTTCACCGATCAGTGAACGTAGTGACAACACGTATTTTTGATGAGCGCGTTACCAACACGTTCTAACTGGTTGTAGACGCAGAACGCGCGCGCTGGTAGCGCGTTGATATTCTGTCCACACATTGCCCATATTTATCTTTCAATCGCCATATTTCACTCAAAATAAAACGTGTTTCATTAGTAAACCTATTAAAATTGTAATTTTTACATTGTTTATTGAAGATTCCCTTGGCGAGCAAAAGACGCCACCGATCTTTCAATCGCTCAGTGAATGATCAAAAAACAACATAAAACGAGTGTATACTAACAATCTATCTATACGAAAAAAAAACCAGCCAAGTGTGAGTTGGACTCGCCCATGAAGGGTTCCGTAGTAGCAAGCATAGATTAGGGATATAATTATATTGAGATTAGTAAGTAATATACACAAAAATTAAAAATAACATTGTTTTTCATAGTGTTTGTATGAATGACAAAGTTATATTTGCGGTTTTTGAAAATGTACTATATCTCAAAAACTGCTAACTATATCTCTTTCAAACCAATTTTCGTTGGAAGTTTTTGTAGAGGTCTATATTATATATTTTTTTTTAGTTTTATCATTCTCTTATTTTAGAAGTTACAGGGGGACACACACACACACATTTTAACACTTTGGAAGTGTCTCTCGCGCAAACTGTTCAGTTTAGAAAAAAATGATATTAGTAACCTCAATATCATTTTCAAAGACCTATCCATAGATACCCCACACGTATGGGTTTGGTGAAAAAATTTTTTGAGTTTCAATTCTAAGTATGGGGGGCACCCCCAAAATTTGTTTTGTTTTTATTTTTGTGTGAAAATCCTAATGCGGTTCACACGATACATCTACTTACCAAGTTTCAACAGGATAGCTCTTATACTTTCGACAAAAAATGGCTGTGACATACGGACGGACAGACAGACATGACGAATCTATAAGGGTTCCGTTTTTGCCATTTGGCTACGGAACCCTAAAAAACAAGCAGTCACTCGAGTGAACCGCTCACTCAAATGAAGCGTTAATTGCGTGGTATCATCTTAAAAATACAGAAGACAGAAGAGGCAGCACTTGTGAGCTAGATGTGTCAGCGACACGCCCCCGCTATACAACGGCAGTTTAGGGTAGACTTTGAATAGGACTATTATTAGTTCAGTACCCACTAGAGTAATAAAACTGACTGAAATAGATGGTGGGAGGACTGAATACAGATTTGACCGCAATAAGCTAGTTTCTACCATCAAAAAACTGCTGAATGTAGTCCGTAAGTTATAGTATTGATTTAATAATCCACGGATCTTTTCTGTGGAGTATTGATAAATAATCCACGAAATACCTACATGAAAACTCGGGAGTGGCTCGTGACGTCAGAAGCATGTAAAAATTGTACTTGTTTGCTACGTATTGTTTGACAGGCCTGTTGGTCTAGTGGTTAGTGACCTTCATTGCTAGGCCGGAGGTCGTGGGTTCGATTCCCATTCAGGACAAATGTTTGTGTGATGAGCACGATCATATTGTTCTGTGTCTGGGTGGAATTTATCTATAATATTTATGTATTTAAAAATATATAAGTATGTTTATCAGTATAGTCTAGTACCCATAACACAAGCTCTGCTTAGCTTGGGACTAGATGGCGTTGTGTGATAGTTGTGGAATATTATTATTATTATATTATTGTCAATTGTAAATCTGTCGTAACTTCGGTTTACAGTTTTTTAGCAGCAAAAGAAAAATATAGGTCAAATGTATATTATTATGCTTTTGATAAGCTTACTGTTGGACTAATTACATTTTTGAGTGGACCATTCTTTCGATGACATTGGCAAAAAATGAAGAACTTTCTGTGTGTGTGTGTCTTTTCTGTGTGTGTGTCCTATATCAAATAAATATATAAAAAAAAAAGAATATTGAGTATTGACATTTTTGAAGTGGAATATTTGTGACCATGATTAATAGAGAGATAATTATTATAAAATATTTTATTTAACCATGAGCTGCAAGTAACTATACAACTAAATTATACGACAACAACCAGAACACAAAATAAATTTTCTTGTACTAAGTATTTGCTAAACAATTTTACCGCCACTAATTAATGAATCGTTCCATTAATTAAGTAGGTACCTCACTAACCCATTAATGTTATTATACGCAGACTAACACAATATTTAATTAAGTAGGGATGTGCCAGTATCAATGTGTTGGTGAAGTCGGCTAGTCGGCTATCTTTCCTGTCTAGTCAGCTGAAGCAATAAATAAAATTAATATATTGTTGGAGATGAACTGAATTATGCAGTAATACCACCAGATACGCCTTTAAAAGCGTTTGCCGCCACGGTCGCACCTCCGATGGAAGACGATTACAGCTTGTGGACCTGTATGATAACGTCAGCAGGCGTAGCATGGCGCCGTAGAAAAGGGTTTCGTAGACGGAAGAATAGACAAAATGACAGAACGTAGAAATAATTGTAGCATTTTAAGCATGGTAATGTAAAAAATATAGAAAATAAACGTTCTATTCTTCAATAGTGTACAAATGGTGTCATATTTGTGCAAAAAAACAGTCGATTTGTATAGAAATAACGATGAAATAACTTTGTCTATTCTTGGTAGAATAGAGATAGAATCGCCATGCTACGCGTGCAGGTGTCGTCTGTTTCGTGAAATAATGTTTATAATGAATTTATCTAATTATTGCTTTTATTTACGTAATATATGGTGAATAAGCGAGTAAGTTTTGATTCTGTTTTTGTGCCGTCAAACGCTGCAACTTTGCCATGATGCCCAACTTTGCCTTCTTTGTTTCAAACACGGCGTCCACCCGTTGACCACCTGTCGACGGTCGTCCACGGGTGGTCCACCTGTCGACGGTTGTCCACGGGTGGTCCACTATTATTATAACCTTTTACCATACACGAAATTCATTTTTATTTTACTTTTTATTTAGGAAACTTTAAAGTAATTATGTTATTTTAATTTGTAGGGGCATAATGCCTGAAATAAATGTTATTTATTTTTATTAAGCCGACAATGACTATTCGGCGAGTCGGTCAAAGTAACAGTTAGCCCATCCCTACTAATTAGTTACCTAAATATTTAACTTAAGTTTAGGTAATCCGTTATGTTTTTACGATGGGAACAACAAATTAAATTGGGGAAGGCAATTAATTAAAAGGTTTTATACTGGGCAATTAATTGTGACTAAGTTTCTCGGAAGGACAGCGTCGGATAATTTGTAGTACCTATTAAGATTTTTATCGTTAAGTTTTTCAGAGTTTGTAAACCTTGAGGGTTGCCACATACATCAGCAGGATTGTGGGCTCGGCAGTATTTATAATGTCTTCATAATAATTATAATACATGGTATGTTAAAAAATTTAATCAAATTCAATTACTTATGGAGCCTGTCGGGCAGCAAAGATAAGTATTTATAGGATAGAAGACGAAGGCGGCGCTTATTATAAGACGAAAAAAAAAGAAATTAAAATAGCTGGTTTATTTTGTATAATTTGTTTTTATATTATTTATAAAATTATATGAGTATTTCCCGGCTTCTTTGAGACTTTGCTAGTTTATTCGTGTTCAAACAGCATTCGATTCGACAGAATTTGTGGAAAAGCCGAACGGCATAAGTCTGCAGTTGCCAAGACGATAATTATATAAGTCATTGAAAAAATTTTTTTTTTTCAATTCGAACCAAAAGTTCCCGAGATTATCGCGTTCAAACAAACAAACAAGCTTTTCATGTTTATAATATGAGTAAAGATAACTAAGTACGTTGTGACGAACTCATTTTTATAAATCTTTTGTACCAATTTCACTTAAACGCAATTTATTTCAAACTTACGTTTTACATATTTTATGAGCAAGTTTAAAGTGTAATAAGTCTTTGTGTCCCGAGACTACTTCACGTGTATGTCGCCTGAGGAGGTAAGCACAACTAAAGGATATAGACTAGAGCTTAATATCTATATTCTGCAGATCGACTCGAAATATACTTTTCGTACCACTTGCTCAAAAAAGTGACATTCTATGCCACAAAAAGCGAACATAACAATAGTCATTATTAATCTGTTTAAAACAGGGAAAGAAAATTGTACTGAATTTCATTCATCCTCTAGGGGGAGAATGTGATTTAAATTTGGAATATTTACCGAAAGGAGTTGGCTAAATGACTGCCCCAGTCATCTATATGACTTTCACATTAACTCGTAGTATTTAAAAATTCATTAATGAATTGTTTAGTGTTTAATAATTTCCTAATACTTATATAAACTGTTAAACATAAAAAAGTATCTGAATTGCTTTCTGTGCATTTTTTATTGACATGACAAGGCCACGATGAAATAATGTAGACTAGGGAAGGGTCATAAAGCTTTTCCAGATTGTCAAAATGAAACTGTACTTAATCGATTTTCACTAACGGGAGTCAAAACGATTTCTTTTCTGAAATAATTAAGGAATGGCGTTGAAAATGCAAGTTTTTGGCGGGAATCGATAGAGTTCAATTCAGTGTCCTATTTAGTTTTTTGTTTTTACGTTACACGTTTTGATTCGGAAAACGAATTACCGTGACCCCGGAACATAAAGGGCTGTTGAAGAACACCGTAGATTTAGACTCATTTGACGATTTTACAACGTAAAGGAAAAGTGATTCGTCCACGAAACTCAACTTTCTGTTTTTTTTTTTTTAAACTTCTGAATGTGCTTCTTCGTTTAATCTTAGTTCATATTTTTTGTCGAATAATATTAACTGAAGTGTTATCAAACTACTTTCTAACCAATCGATTCTTTTATCGATTCTGTGAACTTTGAGTTCGGTCCCATCTTTAAGAAAAAAAAAACAAACGTCAGATGTCATTTGAACGCTCTGCCGTTTAATTGTTCGTTGTAATTCTTTATTTTGGCTTTTTCTTCACCCCCGCTTGTTTATTGGACTTTCTGTTTGCTTATACCTACCGACCTATCGCCGCTCAACACGGACTTGCATTCAATTCATCATGCAATAAATAAACTGTGGTATACCCACGCAAAGATTGCGGCGGCATAGCAAGCAAGCAATGAAGACGTCATTGCTTGCTGTTCTACTCACCATCGTATCACGATGGTTAACAATAGAGGTAAGACATTTACAGATGGTCCTGGCGATGCTCGGCCCAAACCCAATCCCCACACTGTGTCCTCGCAGTGGCGACACGCTTTTATTTTCCGCCCAATCCAACACAAGAACCTCCTAAAACATCCGTGTCCCGTGAGGACCTACGTCAGGCGGAAGATGAGGACGCCGCGGCCCCGATTGCGTTCCCAACAGATTGGTTGCCTTAGATTTCATAATATTTAGATGTATAGGTAAACAGTAAAGTTAATTCATGTAGGTACTAAAGTAATTACGTTTTTTCTAGGTTCCAAGGAATGCCAACACTTGTCTTGTCATCCTTGTCATGAACTGCTGAATTCAGGAGCAACTTGTGAAGTTCGTATGGCAAAATTCGGTCATGCAACGGTGTGCATAACTTGTGGCAGTTCTGTGAGAAGTTTAGATCGCCATGCAGTAGACAGAAACAATTCAAAGTTGAAGAATTTTACAATATCACACCCAGATTTAAATCACGTGAATAAAATGACATTTAAACATTCAACAGTCTTTCGCGTCGTACGCTTTAAGACTGTGATTTATATCAATCACAGATTATCGAATACCTAAATATAGTACTATTTTTCTTGTTTCATTTCGAAATAATTAAATGTATTTTGAGCTAATTAAAGTGTTCAATAACTACTCGTAGTTCAGAAAAGATTTATCAATCACGACATGCTTTGCAATATGAAGTCCCCTGGCAGGTTTATTTGTCAGCCTGTCTTCACCGATATAACTAACAGATTTTGATGGGGTTAACACTAGTAGATAGATTAGTTCTTCTTGTGTGGATGCAATGTTAGCATTATTTGCAGTTTTTATATTACTTTTAATGATAGGTGTTCACTTTTTTTTTTTTTCAAGATTGCGAAGAAATGACAACTTGTTGAACCTTTTTTTATGTGAAATATTAATATTGAGCTATTCATCGTTATACAGTGCTAGGTCCAATGTCTATAAGTGGCTGGATTCTTGTACATACTTCAATTTAGCCAACTCCTTTATACTGAACTACATCTGTGTTTACACCATTGAGTTTATATAATATAAGGCATTATACATCTTTTTGAAAAAGGAATACGTATCTATTATGCAGTTATGACTTTCTATTCTGACAAAAAAATATTAGTCTAGGAATTTTCCGCGTTCTTGTTTTCTTCAAATACATAAACGTTAAGTTTACTTTAATTGTCATTATTTTTAATAAATGCTTATCTCTTATTATTATTGTGTTAATTTTTTCGCAAATGGTACGAAAAGTAGAGTATTTTCCTCGGTGATAAAGCTGTCTTAGTCTTGGGTGAACTTAAATCCCTCGCTACACTCAGGACTCGTCTTAAATCCCTCGCTTCGCTCGTGATTTAAGTTTTAAACACCCTCGCTGCGCTCGGGAGTAAACCTCGAGTCCTTCGTTACGCTCGCGATTAAAATCGTCACCCGCGACAGAAGACACTGCTTTATCCCCTTGGTTAATAATCTACTATTGTTTCTTTATTAAAAAGGTTCAAAGGATTTTGTAGAATTTAATTTTAATAACGTGTAAATTATAATTAATTTTGTGTTTTACATAATTTGAAAATAAAGATTTATCTTGAAAAGGTTTTCACTTAAAATCACTGGTATTAGGTGCGTTCCCACAGAGCGCGCAGCCTCGCGAGGCATTTTCCGCGCGAAGCAAATGCCTCGTGAGGCTGCGCGCTCTGTGTGGACGCACCTATCGAATAACTGTGTGACAGTAGGTGCTCACTAATTGTTGCCCGTGACTTTGAATATGTTTTTTTTTTTTTATACAATAACCGTCTTACTACGAAAAAGTTAAACATTGTTGAACACTTATCTTCTCTATTAGGGTCGTTTTGCTGTTACACTTTTTAGAAAAGTCTTCAACAGATGTTTATCTTCCTTGTGGTTAGACGGTATGTTTAATATCAGCTTGCAAAGGCCTGGTTTACTTGAATAAACTCTAAGAGGAAATTGCAGTTTATCTTTTATAAGTTTTCAACTTTATGATTTTCATGTAGATTCGACACTGGAGCGGCGCTGAACACAAGACTATCTTCGGAAAATAGGTAAATGTGAAAAGTCATGCTAGGATTTCACTTCATCATCATCAGCCTATACCTAAATGTTCCCACTGCTGGGACACAGGCCTCCTCTCTGTGAGAGGGAGTGGGCCGTAATCTAGCACGCGGGCCCAGTGCGGATTGGCAGGTGTCACATGTCTTCGAATTTTTTGTTCTAGGACATGCCGGTTTCCTCACGATGTTTTCCTTCACCGTTTTGAGAGCAGTGGTGTTGAAATAAATTACACAAAGTAATGCGCCTGACGGGGTTCGAACCCACGACCTACTACTCGTAAGTCGAGGCCGATACCACTGGGCAACCACTGCTCTTGTTTTTCAGTTAGTATTAAATAAACCGAAAAAAGTAAACACATTTGCACCGTCGTTTGTTTTTTCTTCGACTTCCATCCAAGATATTTCGTTTCATCAGTAATCAATAAAATACACATACTAGGGTCTATTTATCACTCCTATTTATCCTCTAACACCTATAAGTCACCCGGGGTCGCGGGACTTATTTCATTACCGTGACCCCGGACTCAAAGGGCTATTGAAGGACACCGTGGATTTTAGTCAGTACAAGTCTGACAGTCCCTCCCGCCCTGCCCGGGGTGGGAGGACTCATTTGATGATTTTACCACGCTAAAAAAAAAAAAAAAACACCTATAAGTCACAGTCACCATAACCCAACGTAAGCTGAGGTATCTAGCACATTATAATTATTGGTCCCGGTACCGAAACCCGCGGCATCCCGCGAAAAAGGGTAATTCTCCCCCAATTTAGTGCGGCACCGAATGATTTTATTGCATCTATAAAACGGTTACCGTATCGTATATATTTTTATTGAATTGACTGTTAACATGGATTAGATGAGAAACAGAGAATATACATATCCGTGAGTGTCCCGGGTCGACGACGTCGCGACGGCGGCGTGTTGTGTTCCACGCGCGATTCAGAAAAGCTGTCAATTTATCTGACAGGTTCCCCCATAGAGGGCCAAAGCCTGCCGGGGTCGCGGGACTGACTAAACAGGTAATCGCGACCCAGGAATGTAAAGGGCTATTGAATGAACACCGTGGATTTTAGTCAGTACGAGTCTGACCGACCGCTCCCCTGAGTAGGAGGACTCATTATTTTAATGATTAGGCTACAATGAAAAAAAAAACCGTGTGTGGCTTTTTAAAAATCTTTATTAATTTTAGGGCATTTTGAGATTACCGCGGTCTAGGAACGCAAATATCAGCTGAAAGAACATAGTGGTTTTTCGAGTGTATGTACTCGTATATTTCTTTGGCACGCTGTGAGTTTAAGCGGCTCGATGTATTTTAGTGTGTGAGATGTCGTTAGATTTGTTTAAATTGTGAAGATGACACTGGGGTACAAATGGCGCCATATTGCGGGACTAGGCGTGTACACACAGAGCAAGCAGCCTCGCGAGGCTGCTCTGCACCTGGATGGCTCGGGCGCTCGGTCGCTCGACAGCGGCAGCGCTGTCACTTGCTTCGCCCGAGACACGTCCACACCAACCGAGTTGCTTCGCGCGGAAAATGCTTCGCGAGGCTGCGCGCTCTGTGGGGACGCACCTATTAATGTTTTTTGGTACGCTTGTTATACTTTCACAACTAATTCGCTAAATCGATTTTTATTAATGAAAATGTAAAGAAGTGTATGAAACTCTTCCACAGAACTTGAAAAGGGAAAAAATGGAAGAAACAAGTGAAACCACCGGCTAAAACTAGTGTTTCTTATAAAATGAGTTGACCGCATCATTCATTATTATCTTTGAAACGTAACTGCCATTACTCAACGTCACCTCAGTTTGACTTCGCTATCAATTTGTGTAATTGATGATGTATTGTAATCGCTTCAAATACTTTTAGAGATAAGTTTGTTTCGAATACGACATGACAAGTCAGTTTAAACGTTAGCCGTCCTACCACAAAAACTTTTAAACGTCTGTTGAACACTTGTCTATAAAAATGTCAGATTATGACGTTGAAATAAGGTCCGTTTTGCAGTCACAATTTTTTTAGACAAGTGTTCAACAGATGTTTTAAGTTTTTGTAGTAAGGCTGTAGAAGTCGGTATAGAAGTCACATAGGCTTTAACAGTATAATGTCTGGACTTTAAAAGAGACAGTGACCTCTGAGTTTGTTTCGGATGTTTCTTCTCAGAGTAGTCAGGTACGAAACACTGGCCTCATCTAGCTATAAAAATATGATTTGACTTGTAAAGTGTTTTTTAACAACCAACTTGCAAAATAAATATCATTTATCAGAAGTCAATTTCATAAATATTATACGCATTAACGCACGTGTTAGATTTATCTAAAAATAATAATAAGTAAATAATACGTAATTAATAATAGTTTATAATATGTAATTGATAATAATTTATGTTATGTAATTAATAACAGTAAGATATTTAGAACAACGATCAACTGATTTCCGAACGAAATCAATTGACGTTCAAATATTTATCGAATTAAATTAAGGCTGCAAATAAATACTTACTGAATTTCTAAATTATCCAATTAAGTTTTAAAATGGTTCTACTGTACATGATTTGTTTATTATTGCCTATTTTATTAATTATTTAAATACAGTGTTTGACGATCTGTGATTGGTTAATGATGGCGGTAATATTTGATGGAAGTGGTACGATACTAAGTTTATAAAAATAGATGTACCCTCACATCGGTAGTCATTACGCTGCAAGTGTTCAAAGAGTTAAGACGTGTCCAAAGTAGTGAACGGTTTATTTAATGTGATATAATAATAGAAAATACAAGTGTGTGATGCTGAAAGTTATAATTGGTGTCCTAATGTACTACAATGAAAATGTAAGTTAATTGATATTTATTATGATAAGAATATTGCTGTTAATTATGTATTTTTATGAAGTGTATATCTGATAAATTATAAAATATGTTGCCGTGGAGTTTCTTTCTCCGTTCTTCTCCACGAAGACCTAGAGTTTGCGAACGGAGGTAGCTTGATAATAAAATACCTAGTTTTGATTTTGTGCTTTTATTTATAAACCCATTCCTGTAAGAAAGTCCTTAGAGATACTTTACATACAGTAAATAAATAACATTAACCATCCTGATATCTGAACTTGACAATAAAGTCTATATTAATATCAATAAATATTATACAAACATCCTGTTTCTAACATCAGAAGTGGGATAAGTGCCCTAACCTATTTATTAATTCTAATGAACTTCCTTTTTACATTTCATAATCAACGTTGGAGCTATCAATCTGCACATCCCTGTTGAAAGCTGAGACGTCATCGGGTGGATGAATCGGGATTTAGAAGGGCGATGAAAACTTGCTACAATCTTGAACAGCCACTGGACTGCGATGCTGCTGAAAAGGATCGAAGCCATGCCGAGGATAACGTAACGAGAACTTCTGCACCACAATATGAATTATGGGCAAATGTCGGTAAGGCCTCCAGAGGCTCTGCTTTAATATTTATTTAATGTTTTAATCCAAAAGTGAATTGAAAAGGTCCTAAATATGAATAGTTTTTTTTTTTTTTTTTTTTGAAATTGTGTTGTAGGGTTTGGCTTTATTAAAACTTTAACGAAATTTAAAAAGAAAAGGAAAATACATCAAAAGAAAGTGATGTCGGGCAGTTGTATAAAAAAAAGACTATTTACATTATATTTATAAAAATGACTGTTTTAAAATAATTGGTTGATGAAATTGCAATACCTGTTGCATAATTACCACCTTTAAATAATTAAGTATTTGAAAAAAACGAGTAGATTAATAAGAAATTAGTTACTCAAATTGGTTAATCAAATTTTAAATATACTAGGGCCAACAAACAGTAAAACAGCAAAGAAAAAAATTAATTTACACATCAGGTTTCCTTTGGCATAAAAGTATTATTTTCGCGAAACAAAAAATAATAATAATAGTTGTTGCTGGAGAAAGTAAAAAGGGTAAACGAGACAAAATATCTTTTGATCCGAAAAATTTATGAGAGTTAACTATTGACATTTTTGTTTTTTTAATCTACCTCTCATTTTCCAAATGCCAGGGTTGGCATGATTAAAACAAGTTGTTTCGAAACAGAAGTTGAAATTGGTTTGAATTGAAAACAGTGTTTTTTTTTTTCTCACACGTTTAAATACAAAGATTAAACAAGTGTAAAACATTGTATAAAGCTTAAAAAATCCCTTTTATAACAAATGACTAGATACTAAACGAAAATAAATTAATATTTAGGGGTATAAATAGCTTACTTTACATAAAACCTATTCGAGTCAATGCTGTTGCTATTTTATATTTTTGAACCTTATTTTTTGTTTGTTGTGATTAGTAAATTATTCAATATAATGACTTAGTACCAGGATTTGTTTGCTACAAGATAACGCCTATTTTTGAAACATAAGTATATGATAATTTCAATTTCAAAACAATCAAAGTTGTAACAATGTGAATTGATAAACAACATTGGTTATTATCAAATCAAAAATTGTGGTTCCTAATTTCGACTGTCAAAAGAAAGTTATTCAATGGATTAGTGGTTATTCCCCTCATTTTTTAAAAATATACATGTTGGTGTTTCCCCTATTCATAGAACAAAATTCATAGTTCATAGGCCCCGCTGGCCCCGCTAGAAAAGTCCCTATGCCAACCCAGTGTAAAAAATCGACATTAAATCCGATACTACTAGAAAAGATTACGCAGCTTACAAATAAATGTTTACCTATTGATCATTTTTGTAAATTATAATATATTATTTCGAGTCAAAAAAACAATAGGATCTAGTCTAGAATTGAAAATAAAGCTCGAATGAATTACAAATAGTGGCCTAACAAAACAAAAAAAAACACTTCTTTAAAACAATTTGAACACTCTTTTATCAACTATTTTTAATTTTTTTTTTAAATACAAATTGATGGTCATTTGAAGTATTATTTTGACTGGCTTATTAGCTTTGATATTAAATAGAGCCAGAGTAGATGTAGATCTTGTGTTCAATGACCAATTTAATCGGGAGGTCATTTTCATTAGATACGATTCAGTTTATATTTGTTAAAAAAAAAAGAAGAATAATCTTTTTTGATTTTGCTATGGGTCTGTGGTTTTAACATCAGTTTATTGTTTGTCTCATAAAATAAAAAGGTGCTTTAAAGTATGGCTTTGTTCAAAAAGTTGACGTCTTTACAAACTTAAATACATATGATGGAATGGAACAAAACTCGACTTGTATAATGTGAAAACTATTATTATTTGATCAAAGGAACCGAAATACGATTTGAATCTTGGTCTTCAAATTAAAAGTATAGCTTAGTAAATCGGTTAAGAAATCTCTCTCAAGGTCTCTACTAGACAACACTATTTGCAATGATAATAATAATTGTCAGAATAACCGAGCTGGTGACTTTTATAATGAAATATAAAATTGAAAATTAAACAAATTTCGTAAATTCCTTTCGAAAATAAAATGCAAATCCCTTTGATTCATGTAGCAAAAAAAAAAAAGAGGGAAATAACATTTTATTAGTACAGGTACAAGGCATACACAATAATATGCAAAAGAAAATTAAAAATGAACAAGTGATAGAAGTCATAATATTGTCTTTGATATACGTACACTTTGTAAATAAAAAAAAAATCAAGCTAAGATGAATCTAGAGATTAAGTGAAATAAGTGTTAATTTGCTACCGTTTATGAATAGTATTTTATATTGGTAAAGGTTTATTATGATTAGTTTTAAGTCATTATTGTATTATGGATGAATTAAAACCTTAACTGTGGTATGACATTCACTGGCTGCGGGTGATTGAGCTTCACTGACTGCGGGTGTTTGGTCTGCCCAGTAAGGTCGATGATTATGAAACGATTACTGATATTATGATGATTATGAACTGACTATTGACATTATGAACTGATTAATGACATTATGAACTGATTAATGACATTATGAACTGATTAATGACATTATGAACTGATTAATGACATTATGAACTGATTAATGACATTATGAACTGATTAATGACATTATGAACTGATTAATGACATTATGAACTGATTAATGACATTATGAACTGATTAATGACATTATGAACTGATTAATGACATTATGAACTGATTAATGACATTATGAACTGATTAATGACATTATGAACTGATTAATGACATTATGAACTGATTAATGACATTATGAACTGATTAATGACATTATGAACTGATTAATGACATTATGAACTGATTAATGACATTATGAACTGATTATTGACATTATGAACTGATTATTGACATTATAAACTGCTTATTGACATTATGAACTGATTATTGACATTATGAACATCAGTTCATAGTTCATATATAAAATATAATTAATTAGGTAGTAATCATATTGACATTATGAACTGATTATTGACATTATGAACTGATTATTGACATTATGAACTGATTATTGACATTATGAACTGATTATTGACATTATGAACTGATTATTGACATTATGAACTGATTATTGACATTATGAACTGATTATTGACATTATGACTGATTATTGTAATTGTGAACTGAATATTGTAATTATGAACTGAATATTGTAATTATGAACTGAATATTGTAATTATGAACTGAATATTGTAATTATGAACTGAATATTGTAATTATGAACTGAATAACGTAATTATGAACTGAATATTGTAATTATGAACTGACTATTAAAATTATGAACTGCTGGTCGGTCATTGCCCTGAATATTAGTCTGAAACTCATGTGCAGCAAATAATAGAACTAATATGTCCAGGCCAGACACTTCTTGAATATAATTAATTAGGTACTTCGAGAGCGAAGTACTTGTCAGTATGGCCGTGTTAGATTTATCTAAAAATAATAATAAGTAAATAATACGTAATTAATAATAGTTTATAATATGTAATTGATAATAATTTATGTTATGTAATTAATAACAGTAAGATATTTAGAACAACGATCAACTGATTTCCGAACGAAATCAATTGACGTTCAAATATTTATCGAATTAAATTAAGGCTGCAAATAAATACTTACTGAATTTCTAAATTATCCAATTAAGTTTTAAAATGGTTCTACTGTACATGATTTGTTTATTATTGCCTATTTTATTAATTATTTAAATACAGTGTTTGACGATCTGTGATTGGTTAATGATGGCGGTAATATTTGATGGAAGTGGTACGATACTAAGTTTATAAAAATAGATGTACCCTCACATCGGTAGTCATTACGCTGCAAGTGTTCAAAGAGTTAAGACGTGTCCAAAGTAGTGAACGGTTTATTTAATGTGATATAATAATAGAAAATACAAGTGTGTGATGCTGAAAGTTATAATTGGTGTCCTAATGTACTACAATGAAAATGTAAGTTAATTGATATTTATTATGATAAGAATATTGCTGTTAATTATGTATTTTTATGAAGTGTATATCTGATAAATTATAAAATATGTTGCCGTGGAGTTTCTTTCTCCGTTCTTCTCCACGAAGACCTAGAGTTTGCGAACGGAGGTAGCTTGATAATAAAATACCTAGTTTTGATTTTGTGCTTTTATTTATAAACCCATTCCTGTAAGAAAGTCCTTAGAGATACTTTACATACAGTAAATAAATAACATTAACCATCCTGATATCTGAACTTGACAATAAAGTCTATATTAATATCAATAAATATTATACAAACATCCTGTTTCTAACACACGCATCGCGATTTTCAAAGCTTTTCTTTGGAAAAAAAAATCGAACCGCGAGCAGGATTGGAACCTGCGACCTCCGGATCCAACGCTCTTTCCAATCGAGCAACACTGAAAAAAATAAAACGAGACTTTCTACTGTTCTTGAACAGTAAAAAGAAAACGGTTCCGGGAACTTATTTATACGTTAAAATAATTGATTACGGACAGTACACTGAAATGGGCAAAAACAGTAAAGAGCTAAACAGTTATTTCAACTGTGTGAACATTAAAGTCTACTGAAACAAACAGTTCCTTGTAAGTAACTGACAGTAAAATCTACTGTTATAACTCAACTGTTTTTTTTTTCAGTTAGGCTTACTGCTTTGGACAATAGGCTCTATTTTTACTGTCCAAAACAGTAAATATTACCGAAAATGGGTTGGTATTACTGATTTTTTTTTTCAGTGAAGAGAGGTTTATACTGCGTCGAAATCTTCAATCGATTTCTAAAGTATACTTGTTAAAGAAAGTTATTTTACCCATTTTTGTGATGCTTTTTGAAGGCGACACAGATTAGTAAACCTCTGAACTGTAAAACTAACCTATGAAGAAAAAGGATAGTCATCGGTCCCACGGTACGGTATTTTTATCACCCACGGTAATGCCGGGCGAAAATTTATCTGGAGAGTCTTACCGCCCGGATTGCGGCCCGTACCGGCCCGTAAGGACCCGACCGGTTATTTTATTACACCACTATTTTAATACTTACGGCTTACCCAAATTAAATAGAATTCAAAGTCCTCAGGGATTTGGTTAAAAGATAAATAGGCCATTTAGGATTTCAATTGGCAGTGCTTTTGTGAGTAAGTTAGCCATTTTTTAGGGTTCTGTACGTCCGAATACAAAAACGGAACCCTTATAGGATCACTCGTGTGTCCATCTGTCTGTCGCTTACAGTCAATTATCTCCGAATTTACTAAACCGATTAAATTGAAATTTGGTACACATATCAATTCCTGTGACCCAAGCACAGAGGTGTGACGTGAATAGATGAAATCTGTATCATCATCATCATCATCTCAGCCATAGGACGTCCACTGCTGAACATAGGCCTCCCCTTTAGATCTCCACATATACCGGTTGGAAGCGACCTGCATCCAGCGTCTTCCGGCGACCTTTACAAGGTCGTCTGTCCACCTCGTTGGTGGACGTCCTACGCTGCGCTTGCTCGTCCGCGGTCTCCACTCTAGCACTTTTCGACCCCATCGGCCATCTGCTCTGCGAGCAATATGGCCTGCCCATTGCCACTTCAGCTTGCTAATCCGGTGGGCTATATCGGTGACTTTAGTTCGTCTACGGATCTCCTCATTTCGGATTCGATCACGTAGAGAAACACCGAGCATAGCCCTCTCCATAGCTCGCTGAGCGACTTTGAGCTTTGAGATGAGGCCGATAGTGAAAGACCACGTTTCGGTGCCGTAAGTCATCACTGGTAACACACATTGATTGAAGCACTGAAATTCGTCTTGAGGCACTGAGGTATGTCGGACGAAAAGACATTGCGTAGCAGTGGCGTAGGGTAAATATTCTTGAAAGTGAAGCCGGATCAAAACGTGAATTTCAGTAACTATAGCTTTGGCCTAATTTTAGTCTTTTTAGTTTAAATATTCAACCCAAATTCTTGTCAAATACATATTTTTCTTACTATGCACTAGAATTTTATTATCTGTAGCACCGGTTATAACATCGCCCATGTACATAATAAAAATGCTCATAAAATAAAAACTACTGAACCAAACTCATTTTTATGGGAACAAATGGCAGGTATACAAGCATCGAATAATATAACTCATATGGGTGCAAAGTTCTCATCAATATATATGAATTAAGTCCAAATACAAGATAGCTGCAATAAACCGTTCAGGAGTTCCCTGAACTGTTCTTCGTCTTCGTCATCAGACCCCTAATGACAGTTTTAACCCTAGATGAATCTAGGTGAAAAGTTCTCATCAATACAAATTAATCAAGCTAAAACACAAGGTAGCTGCTGTGAATCGTTGAGGAAATCGACTGTCTCTCGGCTCCATCATCAGATATTATAGTCCAGACCTTTATTAAATTGTAGTGCTTTGAAATACTTAATGAAAAACTTACAAACACATGAATCGCCCCTACGATTTTTGAAATTTCCACTCGATTTCTCTGGTCTTCCATCATCAAACCCTGATTTTCTTATCATGGGACCAACTTTGAACTAGCTTCTTTCCAACAAAAAAAGAATCATCAAAATATCCCGCGAACAAAGAACAAACATAGAAAAAACATAATTATAGGGACGAATCGATCGAGTACCTAACCTTTTTTGTAGTACGAGTAGGTTAATATGTTAATATTTGATTTGATATACGTAGTACACAGTTATCAATAAAAAAAATATGTTCACAAAACCTTTTACTTTAATCGCCTATTGCACAACGCCATCTAGTTCAAAACTTCGAAACTAACATGACGCTTTTACGGTGAACACTTATCATCTTATCAAACAATACCATTGAACTGAACTAACCTTGTTGTTACTGCACTAACTACGCAAAACTTATCAATTGCAAAAATAATACCAAATCAAATGCAAATGGACAGGTGAAAACAATAAATACAAAACTATAAATAAGCGCGAACCAAAACTAATGTGAATCTGTCATCCAAATAATACTATCTAAATGAATTACGAAGTCCGTCAGTATCATTCCATCTCGTTCTAGCGTACGCATTTCATATCTCTGTCCTTATCATAAGCCGGAGACATTCGGCTTCCTAACGTCCTTAATTTAGCGGTGTTATGTAGCGAGCATACGATCGCTACAAGAGGAACTATGAATTAAATACTACCGGATTCCTGATTTGCCTTACGGCTTACAAACCTATCCTGTTTTGCGTGAGTTGAAATTGCACGGAAAAAAATTGTAGATGTTTATTTATTTCTTTGATTTTTATTTTTTTTTTGTAAATGTTTATTATTTCTTTGATTGTTAGTTTTAGTTTGAGTGTTTTTGTTTGATTGTTATTTTTACAAGCAATGTAACTTCGTAAATAATTAATTTGTTTAAGTGATAAATGAAAAACATTGATACTATATTTGCTGTATTTCGAAAGTGAAGCCGATAGGAATCGGCATGTTAGGTACCTTCGGGCCTGTTGCGTAGCTTCCCGAACGCTGCCCAACCGAGTTGGATTCGGCGGTTGACCTCTTTCTCGAAGTTGGACCTACCTAATTGGACTACTTGTCCTAAATAGATATATGAGTCAACAACTTCGAGTACCGAGTTTCCAACAGAGACTGGGGTGGGCACAACATTGGAATTTGACATAATTTTCGTCTTGTCCATGTTCATTTTCAAGCCCACCCGTTGTGAAACTCGGTCGAGGCCATCGAGCATCATGCTGAGTTCCTCCATCGACTTTGCCATGACTACGATGTCGTCGGCAAACCGAAGGTGAGTGATGTATTCGCCGTTGATGTTGATGCCAAGTCCTTGCCATTCCAGGAGTTCCGTTCATTCCATTCAGGAAATCTGTATATGGGAGGTAATTTTTGGAGGGGAAGGGGAAAAAATAAATAAATTGAAAACTGCATCGTGTGACATATCAAATGAAAGGTCTTGTTGAGAAGATCTTAAATGTATTTTTTTTGCAATTTTAAAATAGTTTCCAAGTCATTCAAGAAAATTGACGAAAATTTACCATTCCCCCCCCCCCTTATCTCCGAAACTACTGAACCTAAAATTTTGAAAAAAATATAGAAATTAGTTTTCTACTTATAGATTATAGGAAAACCTATAAGAAGTCCATGATAATTCATCTATTATTTGCGGTTAAAATTATAGGTAGGCAAAAAATAAATCGTACGGAACCCTCTTCACGCGAGTCCAACACGCACTTTTTTTGTTTGTTGTTTTTATTATTGTAGAAAATGATCGGTTTAAAATGTCAATTTAAAGCGCAGGCGCAGAAGAGATGTAAGACGAGGACGCGTCGCAGACAGGCGCAGATGTACTAGCGTTGCGCCCGCGACGCGTCTCTTCCGTATGTTTTGCGTCGCTCGCGACGCTTCTATACATTTTGTATGAAAGGGACGCTGTAGAGACAAAAGTCTCCGCCCCATCTCCGTTTTACGTCTTTTCTGTGTGGCCAGCGCCTTAAACTTTTTTATGGCATAAGCTCCATGGTCACAAAATTGAATGCAATAAATAATGTGACGATACTGTTGGCACAGTAGCTGAGAGATCGACTGCTACGCAGCGTGCCGCGGGTTCGATCCCCGCACGGTACAAATATTTGTATGACCTACAATTAATTGTTCGGGATCTGGGCTATTGTGTGAGTTTATAATATGTTTGTGAACGCACCCATGACACAAGAGATTCCTAGTGTAGGGCAACGTCTTTTAAAAAAAGAAAAGAAAAAAGAAAGAATTAACGTCAAAGTTCCCGTTTACTTTCATCATCATCATCATCATCTCAGGCATAGGACGTCCACTGCGGAACATAGGCCTCCCCTTTAGATCTCCACATATACCGGTTGGAAGCGACCTGCCATGCAGCGTCTTCCGGCGACCTTTATAAGGTCGTCTGTCCATCTCGCTGGTGGACGTCCTACGCTGCGCTTGCTAGTCCGCGGTCTCCACTCTAGTACTTTACTTACGTTTACTTTACGTCACATAAACGTGAAAACTCGTGATAGAGTCTCTAAAGCTACAATCTTTACACGTGGAGATCTAGATATTTACATTTTAAGACGAATATGTTATGTAACGTACTCCTACATATTTTAATATTAATAACTACGTAAGTATTTGAAATGAGTTTCGCCTACCGCCGCCCGTCTAGAGATTCTATCTGGAACGAAATATGAAAGTCTTCGTTTGTATTAACAGTGAAAAACGAATAGAAATTAATGGGGTTTGTGTAAATTGTGGGATTGATGTTTGTGTAAGTATGTTTTGTGATAAATAAGTTTATGACATCAATCAAATCAAATCCTCTTTATTGTGGACTATAGGTATGCATCATAAATACAGGTCTTAAATAATTAAAATAAGTTCAGCTATGTCCCGCCGTTAAGGCATACAATAATAAATACAAATCAGAATTAAAACACAATTAGTCATATTAGTCTCGATACATTATTAAATTATTCCAAATTATAGATACATAGAAATTCAATTTCAAGTCATTTAAGTCATAATCATAGTTCATTATTACACATTGCAAATTATTCTTACATAAATATTAAAAAGTGGAAAGACACAAGCAATTTAAATGTTTCGACTACAATTTACACTATTAATAGATATATTTATTTTTCCGCTCTTGTCATTGGAACACAATATTTTTGTCACACAAGTAATCTTTGACATCATAATAACATCTGTCTATTAATAATGAATGTAGTTTCTTTTTAAACAGGTGGATTGGTAATTGTTTAATGTCATCAGGCAATTTATTATAGATTAAAGATGAATGTGTGAAGAGATTATAAATAAACTAGCGGCCCGTCCCGGCTACGCGTGGGTGGACGTGATAAGTATAATAATATAGCCTGTGTTACTCAGGGTGAATGTAGCTTTGGAATGGTGTAAATATTATTGAAATCGGCACAGTAGTTTTTGAGTTAATTCATTACAAACTTACACACACAAAAATACAAATATTTACTCTTTATAATATTATAGTAAGATAATAAATCCATTAAATTCAGGTAAGTTATACCCATTGCCATACACAAATCAATAAAAGACATAAAAATATAGAAAAATCAAATAGAATAGGTATAATAAAATCGGAAAAAATAAAATCTAATTGAATCAATTCATGAATCATTAGATAAGGATCAAATTAAAATAAATGAATTAAAATAAGTAATGGTTGCAAATGGAAATAACAACAAATGAAATTAAATAAAATCAACGTAATTCAAATAAAGTCACCAAATTCATATTCATACATATTCATATCTTTATTAGGTATTGCATTTAAATTAAATTAATTACGATAAAAGTTAGTTTGTCTGTCGTCTGTCCACTAGTTCACCTTAAGTAGCATAACTATTATTCTATGATAAGCTGCTCCCAGTAGCTTCAAACGCATTTATTTCAAAAATTATCCAATAGTACGTGTAACAGTTTTCTACTAAATCTATCTAGTAGATTCCGAGAAAATTGGTTGTGACCAGACGGACGGATAAACACTAGTAACCCCGTCAGGGTTTCGTGTTTCCATTCAGACCCCTAAAAACCGTTAAGTACTTAAGTTTTCTCTCTCAGTATTCTAAATTAAATAAAGTTAGCAGCTCAGCGCTCTAAGCTGGATTTTCGTCGCCTCAAATTGAATTCTTAAAATAATAATTCCGAAAAAGTTCATAATATTTTCACGATGCGAATTCTCTGAAGTACTTTGAAAATGAAGCCCCGCTTATTGGGACGTTTGCCCTCAGAGTTTCGAAACAGTTACAATTTACTTTATTATTAACGCTTTCTGAGAAATGAAAACAGAAAGGCTATGATTTAAATGAAGGTTTTAAACGTGAGATGAGAGATACTCGATAATTATTTATATTTTATATTTTGACTGGCCTGTTGGTCTAGTGGTTAGAGACCCTGACTGCTATGCCGGAGGTCGTGGGTTCGATTCCCACCCAGAACAAATGTTTGTGTGATGAGCACGATCATTTGTTCTGTGTCTGGGTGTAATTTATCTATAATATTTATGTATTTAGAAATATATAATTTGTTTATCAGTTGTCTAGTACCCATAACACAAGCTCTGCTTAGCTTGGGACTAGATGGTGTTGTGTGATAGTCGTGGAATATTATTATTATTATTAAAATCTATTCTAATATTATGAAACTGAAGAGTTTGGTTGACAGTGGTAATCTCAGGAACTATTGTCTCAAATTGAGAAATTCTTTTTGTGATGGATAGTTTATTTATTCGAGGGAGTCTATAGACTATAAAACATCAGGCTACGACCTATTGATCTCAGCAAAGGGGTGAAACCACGGCGACAGCTAATCTATATAATATATAAAAATCAATGCCACTTTTCGTTATAACTTTATAACTCAAGCATGGACTCACCTATCCAAACCAAATGTTTAGGCTTTGTTCGGACTATTTAGTAGATTATTTATGTTAAGTTTGCACAAAATCGGTCGAGCGGTTCTTCGTTTATCACATTTTTTGTAACACGTAGCGAAGCACGGGGCGGGCCACTTGTGTATTATAAACCTTGAAATGTATTAGAAATTAATGTTTGAAATAGATTTGTTTGAGTGCGAATGAGTCCTGCCACCCCTTGGTGGAGGCGGAGCGGACACTCGGGTTCTTACTGACTAAAAATCCACCCTCTTCCTTCGGTGCCATTTGCGTTCCAGGGCCACGGTGTTTAAAAGATAGTCCCTCGACCCTGGCAAGCGTTTGTCCTTATAAGCTGGTCAATTTGTTGACAATTCCTTGAAAACTGAAAAGCGACGACCCTTCGACTAGGGTGTGGTCCTTGATCGGACGGCGAGGTACCCATTACTCACCGTCTGTAAGCCCAAGTCTACGGAGGTCGGACATTGCCCCTTGATGGCCGACTGCTTGTACACCCTGAGAGCATTTGAGGTAATTTTCACAGAATAAAATAGATATGTAAATGGGCTTCGATACAACAGACATTATATTTTTGCCGTTTGTATAGATAAATAATACGGAACTTTTCTTGAGCGAGTTCCACTCGCACTTGGCCGGTTTTTAACCTTTTATCCCGGTACGCTCCCGAGGGCTACGCTACGGGCATAATGTAGTTAAAAACAAATATTGAATTCTTACAACTACAGATATTTTTACATTGCTACCAACAACAATTTCTGAAACCCTTCTGAGAATCCGACTCAATGTTGCCCTATCAATTATTATTTATATTGTTTGCCGAGTTCTCAGGATTGATATCGAGCGTCTATGTGTGTGTCCGTAGTGGAAGGGAGGGGGGGCCTAGGCCTGTGGCGGACACGGTGAAGGGCGCGGTGACAGGTGCGGTAG
This sequence comes from Agrotis exclamationis, assembly GCA_950005045.1. Lineage (NCBI taxonomy): Eukaryota > Metazoa > Arthropoda > Insecta > Lepidoptera > Noctuidae > Agrotis > Agrotis exclamationis. Next base: position 2,317,090 of record OX465433.1, on the reverse strand, counting down.
CGGGCGCGATCCGTGTCCGAAATGCCAATCAAGCATTATTTTGTTTTAGTAGTTTCTATAAATCTTGTTTAAAGAAGTTCATTTTAACAACATTTTTTTTAAGGTTATTTAGGATTGAATATAAATAAATTATCAACCATTGACCCATTGTACATTATTCTACTCAGGCATAGTAAAAATAATTGAAGTTAAATACCTACTTCGGTAGATCTTTAGGGTATGTCTTGGTAACTTGGCGCATAGAACGTCATACTCTTGGTCAGTCTTATGAGTTGATATGCCTTACCTTACACAATAGTTGCGTAACAACAACAGGTTGATGTGCTAGCCTACTTAACGATTTGTTGCTGTCTAAGCATGTGACTGTCGCGTCACTGGTTATTGATAATAACAAATTACCAAGTGTACCTAATTTAACCTAGTTTATGTTTCTGCTGACGCATATAATTTCTGTCATATTATTACATGTTTAGTTCTAAGTTTTAAGTTAATTATTATTTAAGTATTTTAGGTTTATAATAAATACGTAATAATATTTTTAGCGCTATTAGATATTGTTAACAAACTAACTTTTGTCGTACAAATAGAATTAGTTAGAGTTCCATTCGCCTGTGATACAGGTTTAACCTAGTACAGGCATACAAATTTGTGAGATCTTCATCGTAAAATTTAGATTAATTTTACCTTTTATTCTGAATAAAGATAATTATTATTATTATTATATTATTAACTAGATAGCTCTGAGTATAAGACCAAAATGGTTTGATACACACTGCCACACGCCCATTGTATCGCTTGTTGCCTAGCAACACGTTAGGCTCGCAATCTCGCTCATAGCAACTGCGCTATGGTTTGCAACTCCTGGCCCTATAGCCAAACAGCAGACGACAGCAGACGACAATCGTTATCGCTCAGTAGTCACTAATACATTTTCAACTTTATACACTAGCATATATAGTTGAAAATCTATTAAATACTGCTGAGCGATAACGAACGAAACAAACGAAAATGATCTGTAAACTTCAATAGATCAATAGATTTACAACTTTACGCGCTGGGGTATAAAGTTGAAAATGTATCAGTGACTGCTGAGCGATAACCTAGGCCTATGTTCAGCAGTGGACGTCTTTCGGCTGATGATGATGATGATGAGCGATAACGATTGTTGTCTGCTGTTCGGCTAAGGGCCCTGAAGTCGCCGCAACAAAAAAAATACTTGATAGGCACTATGGACACCAATCGCGCTCGCCTCCGCGTCCGCCACCGCGCCCGCCACTGGCCTAGGCTCTAGGCTTCCACTGTGAACACACACTATGGCACAGCTGTTTGCAGAGCCAATGACCGCGTTTGGATACTGCGCTAATATTAGACGTGGACCCTCTTGAGATCATGACTAGAATAGATTCCGGAGATCAATACAGTGGGCAATAATTGCCTTATTTGTTTTGAAAAGGGTGCTTGTTGAATAATAATAATAATAATATATTCCACAACTATCACACAACGCCATCTAGTCCCAAGCTAAGCAGAGCTTGTGCCACTAGACCAACAGGCCTGTCAAATGAATGATGAATGGTACTGATAAACTGGCGCATTCACTTGTAAGGAGCATTCTTGCGAATGTTACTTGGCGAGCATTCTAACGAGCGATCTGGCGAGCTTTTGCCGAGCTGACTGTCAAGTCTGACTGTGAAATGAAGAAAAATATTTTTGACGACCATTAGGTGCGTACAGAGCGCGCAGCCTCGCGAGGCATTTGCTGCGCGAAGCAGCTCGGTTTGTGTGGACGTGTCTCGGCCGAGGTAAGCGAGTGCGCTGCCCGGGCGATCGACCGACCGCCCGAGCCATCCAGTGTCGGCTTTTGTTTTGCTCGTGTATATTGTTTCGTGCCTCGGACAAAAAACAATAGACGAGTCCACACAGAGCGCGCAGCCTCGCTTGTCAGTTTCCTCGCGCGGAAAATGCCTCGCGAGGCTGCGCGCTCTGTGTGGACGCACCTATGACTAGACGGTTGACAAGAGAAATTTTGAAAATGGTCGATGTTCTGTTACCTACAAGTGAATGCTCAAATAAATCATTAGTTTAAAAGGTATGATGTGCAACAGTTGCATATCTATGAACGTTGGAAATTAATAATGTATCTTGGTTACTATCTTCGGTTCATTGTCGTTAATCAATCAACGACAGAATTTGCGTCTAAAGCGCGGGCCACACAGAAAAGACGTAAGACGCAGACGGGGCGGAGAAATATGTCTCTTCGGCGTCTCTTTCATACAAAATGTATAGAAGCGTCGCGACGTAACATATACAGAAGAGACGGGGCGCAGGCGCGACGACTTTACGTCTCCGCCTTTTGTTCAAAACACACAGGAGAGATGGGGCGCGGACGCGGTGGGGGCGAGGACAGGGCGCGGGGTTGCATTTCGCACAGTGACGTATACCGTCTTGAGGTTGAATCGCTGAAAAACGACTGCATCGCGTCCGCGCCCCGTCTCTTCTATATAATTTCAAAAGTCGCGTCCGTGACTCGTCTCCGCCCTGTCGGCGACGCGTCCTCGTCTTACGTCTCTTCTGTTTGGCCCGCGCCTAAGATGTCATAAGCAGCCCTCAGAAACACAGGAACGGGATTTGGATTGAGATAAATCCAGAACTATGTAAAATTTATACCAAGACTTGACGTATCTATTGTGAATTTTAAATTAATTTTGGCTAAAGTAACAAAAGAAAAATACATCATCATATGCCTAGCCTTTTCCCAACTATGTTAGGGTCGGCTTCCAGTCAAAGCGGATGCAGCTGAATATCAGTATTTTACATGGAGCGACTGCCTATCAAATCTCTACAACCCAGTAACTGGGTCGATACCCCATGGTATTAAGACTGTTTGTCAGCCTTTAACGATTCTGACTAACACTGTTAAAGATCAACAAATGACAGCCGGGACCATCGGCTTTACGTGCTTTACGAGGCACGGAGGAAACTCGCTATGACAGATGGTCACCCATCCACAGACCAACCTCGGCAAGTGCGGTTTAACCCGTAAGATCGGCCTATGTAGCTGTAATTATTTAGCCACGAGCTCCTCCTAACCTCCTCCTATCAAACTGTCGAAATAATTAGACTTTTCTTTATATCAATAAAACATCAAAACTATTCAATTAATTGAATTTGTTACAGTTAGTAATTATTTATTGAACAATCTGGCATACAAGCGGGTCTGTTTATTTAGACTGTGCACATATGTACAGTACAGGATACATTATATATTCAATTCAGGCATTCAACAAACTAGCGTACCGGTAATTGTTCGAAAAATAACTGCAATGAACTATTGTGTGCCGCTGGTCAAATATTCACCGCACAAGCTTTTATTACGTATCCTCATGGCGATGGACATTGGTAGATTACAAAATTTTATTGAATTTTAAGATGACAAATGCTACAGAGAGCGATATTGTGGGTTGCATGTTGGACAAATCCTAGCTTAAGTGTTTATCTGTGGGCATGTAATGAGCGAGTAATGGGCGACTCGCTGTCCGAATGGATCATGCCCGGGTCGACGGCGTGTCCTGCTCCACGCGCGCCTCAAAGTGCTGTCAGCATCCTGATGGGGGCTATAGAGGGCCAACCGCCTACCGGGATCGCGTGTTTGAATAGGCTATTTGACAAAAAAAAAACTTTAGTCCGTCAGTAAGATTATCAAAAAATATTCGCCTCGTATTTTTTCTTTTTGTACGACTGCCAAAATTGACGGAGATACAACGCTTTCAAAATTGGCAATACGTCACAATTTAGTACAATTTCAACTGAATTCTGACATCACGAGCCCTCACTCTCGAGTTTCGATGCATTATATCTTGGTAAATGTTCATTGAATTTACAAAAGAAAAAACACGTGTCCGTTATTTTTCAAAACTCTAAATGCCGGACTAATTAGATTTGTGATATATTAATACTGTCAAATAGCCTTTTCTCAGGTTACCGTGGCTCTGGAACGTAGTAAACGGATTTTACTCAGTATGAGTCTAACAGTGCTTTCAGCACCACCCAGTGTAAGAGGACTCATTTGATTGTACCACGTAAAAAAAGTATTGCTCTGTATTTTGTAGAATATAACTGATTCTTCTTAGATAACTAAATGTTCAGATTCCATGTTAGAAACAAAACGTAACACCACCAACATCATACATAACACTAATCTTCTAATATATCATAAATGAGAAATTTTGGATATAACGACATGGTTGGCGCAGTGGCTAAGTGATACATTTAAAAAACTCGCTTCGCTCGTTTTTTAAACTCACACTCGTGTATAATACCCCTCATTATGTACCAGTTTCATAAACTACTATAAAATGTTTGTGGTGCACTACTGTAATAAAGAACTTCTTTGTTGTAGGAGAATTTTATAAGTAGGTTTCATTGTGAAAACTCCTTTTCTAGCTGACCGTTTAGAATCAGTAAGAAAAAGTAAACTGTTTTTATGACGGATATTTTTACGATTGCCGAAGTCTCCGGAACTGAAACGATGTTAGACGATACGTGGTGTCAGGTATTTTCGTTAGGTTTTTGGAAATTTTTTGATTCGCTCGCCGCGCCGCGCTCAGAGCCCGCGATAAAAGCTACGCAATAGCTTAAAAAAATTTAGACGGAAGGTTGAATGGATGGATATTTGGCACACAGATAGTTCACAACCTTAATCCCACTATTAATTTTCGGTGCGATAATTTCCGCCAACCATACGGACGAAGTCACGGTTAAAGATTAGTCTTCAATATAGCAGTCAATCCTCCACTAAGACCAGCTGCACTGCTAAGCTCTTTAAGCCACTTTTTACGACCGTGCAATATCCGTTCTACGCCAATTACGCTACTCTGGCGCAATGAGCGCGTTTCAGTGAGCGACTCAGGATATTAAGCGTTTGACGTGTGACTAATGAACTATGTGCTTGCTTGGTGCTTTTGTGAAAGACTTTGGTATTGGAGCACTCGTGGAACTTGTTTGAATAAAGCAAATACTTGAATATTATGCTGTAGGGTGAGGATGAGTTGAATGATTCAACTTGAGTTGAACACAATTGAGAGGCAAATCTGTTTTTTTTTTAGCTATTGCATAGCTTTTATCACAGGCTCTGAGCGCGGTGGGCGCGAAAAACCTAACGAAAAAACCTGATCACATTTGACAGCACGTCGTTTCAGTTCGGGAGACTTCGGCAATCATAAAAATATCCGTCATAAAAACAATTTACTTTTTCTTATTGATTCTAAACGGCCAGCTACAAAAGGAGTTTTCACAAAGAAACCTACTTATAAAATTCTCGTAGTGCACCACAAACATTTTAAATAAATAATATTCTCGTTAAATATACGCGATAGGCGATTCTATTATTTTAAAATAAAAAAAAATGTTATGCAATAGCTTCATCGCGGCAGTCACCGAGTGCCACATGTATTTTTTTACATGTATTAGTCCACTAACTGATCATCCTAAAATTTGTATTTAAGGACATACGATTCCAAGAAAAAGTAATATTGAAACCGTAGACGACTGTTAAGAATTTTCGATTTTTGTAATTATAAAGATACTTTCGTTATACATGTGCCCGCCGCGCGCCACCGCCGCCGTCGCGATTGTGTACACAAACTGATATCCGTTAGGTGCGTCCACACAGAGCGCGCAGCCTCGCGAGGCATTTGCTGCGCGAGGAAACTGACAAGCGAGGCTGCTCACTCTGTGTGGACGCGTCTATTGTTTTTCGACCGAGGCACAAAACAATATACGCGAGCAAAACAAAAGCCGACACTGGATGGCTCGGGCGCTCGGTCGCTCGACCGCGGCAGCGCTGTCACTTGCTTCGCCCGAGACACGTCCACACCAACCGAGCTGCTTCGCGCGGGAAATGCCTCGCGAGGCTGCGCGCTCTGTGGGGACGCACATATTCATCATAAAACCGGTCAAATAAATCCAAAACAAAAGCACAATACCCCCTCTAAACGGTACTATCTTCCCATTAAACCTTCTAAAGCGATTATATGCAGAAATTATCCTTATTCTCAGAGTTAGGAGGAACCGTCTCTGACTACCGCTCATCTGCATTTAAATTATGGATTTAAATAAAACCGCCAGTAAAAACGACTGCTGGATAAAGAAGTGGTCAAGATAAGTGTGAAGTGGGTGACGGGGGTTCCGCATGATTAAATTGGATTTAATAAAGAGAATTTATTAATTCCCATATAATTTGGAACTATGGCTTAGTTCATGATTAACGAAAAAGTAGGAAATCTATGTGATTCAATTCAACGTATAGCCTAAGTGCTGAAAATAGTTTTAGATGCTACATTAAATGTAAATGCTTTCGAGCGCTATTGATATGCTACGGTGAGAAGTCTATGTGCTACGCAAAACACAATGGCTACGACGCGTAGCATTCACGCTACGACGCATAGGCTACATGCTACGATGCGTAGCATACACGCTACGACGCGTAGCGAAGACGTTACGACGTGTAGCATACGGGTCAATCTTCAATGTTGAGGCATCCGTTGAGGATAATGACGCCCGATACTTTTACTACTAGTGCAACCATCTATTGACAAAAAACAAAATACGTATTTAATTTATTTTAATTTCATTTAAGTTAGATGAAAGTAATTGAAATAGTTTAGATTTTTGTTTTTTGTCAGTAGATGGTTGCACTTAAAAGTATCGGGCGTCATTATCCTCAACGGATGCATCAACATTGAAGATTGACCCTACGCACTACGACGCGTAGCCCACGGGCTACGAAGCGTAGCACACACGCTACGACGAGTAGCTAATACGCTACAATGCGTAGCCCATATGCTACGGCACTGACGTCTTTCTTTCGCAAACGAAATTAATAATATGAGGTGACTGGTGTTCCACTTGCTATCATGATTGTGTGCTTATACACTGTAAAGAGGTGCGTGTACTGAGGTACTTTCCTTCAAAAAACAAAGAAATTAATTATTTAAAGAGAAAATTACGCCAACAATACCTTCGTGTCACTAGTAAAGTACTATAATAATTTCAGACGTTATTGCCACCTTTCTATAATATCAAAATTTTCCCAGCATCTGCTGATAATCTTATTCAAACTCATCTATTAGGTACAGATCTTTTTTTAAAAGAGGTTTCTTCACTCATTGTTTTACCACGGACCCCTAAAAAGTGTGTACAAACTAAGCGAGTGCTCCAATCCTGTTTATGGCGCAGTAACCGGGGTCCCACGTGGTGCTTATATATAAGTATATACGTAATTATATAAACGTATACTTTGTCTATTGTATACTTTGGCTTTATCCTTGTATATTGCCGATTGGAAGACAGTATTTACACTTTTATGTTCGCTCGCGATTGGGTATTTTGTTTAATGTGTATTTATTGAAAGATTTGTGTTGTTTACTGCTTTGGATTTCAAAGTAATCTGTTTGAAGTGGAAATGTAGGTATTTTCTTTGATTACTTTCAATACGAGGTATTTTGTAGTGTTTTTGTAATGACAAAGGAATCGAATAGTAATTTAACACGTTCGCTGCGGCAGTGATTTTACTATACTTTTCACTCCTGCGTTACAAGGTCTATACACCTGGTAATAAAACTTCCATTATGGCGGCAGAAGGCTTATAGACTCTGTAACATTAAAATTTGAGAAACTTAAATCCTTTTTTTGGCTGATAAAATATTCATCTCTTTCCTACACCGAACCAAATTGAAGGTATGCCTTCCGCACGACAAGGAAGTCTATAGTTTTTTAGCCGCACTATAAGAAAGGCGCATACAACATGTTTAGACACACTCAACGTGTTAATCATGAGTCAATTTATAGCTTTTTTTTGCGTGGGTCGACGGCGCGTTGTGTTCCACGCGCGCCTCAAAGAGCGTCAGCATAATGACGGGGCCCCCTCTCTAGAGGGCCAAAGCCTGCCGGGGTCGCGGGACTTATCTCATTACCGTGACCCCGGAGCGTAAAGGGCTATTGAAGGACACCGTGGATTTTAGTCAGTACAAGTCTGACAGTCCCTCCCGCCCTGCCCGGGGTGGGAGGACTCATTTGATGATTCTACCACGATAAAAAAAAAAAGCCGTGAGTTACACAGTATTTATCTACATGCTTTTTTTGGCTTTGATGTAATTTAAGGCGCGGGCCACATAGAAAAGACGTAAGATGCAGACGGGGCGGAGACATATGTACGTACGTCTCTTCGGCGTCTCTTTCATACAAAATGTATAGAAGCGTCGCAAACGTGAACACACAGAAGAGATGCGTCGCGGGCGCGACTCTCATACATTTTCGCACGTCCACGACGCGTCCTCGTCTTACGTTTTTTCTATGTGGCCCGCGACTTACTTTTTAAAAATAAATGTATGTGTAATTTTACTTTTTGTTTGTTTCTTTTCGTGACACTGTGTGCACTTGTGGCATGTGCCAATATACGTTTTTTTTCTTTCTTTCTAGCTATAAGGACACATTCCTACTTCGTAGTTTCAAAACTGGATACAGAAGCCTAGCTTATTATGAGATGAGCGTAGAGATTAGATCATGATAGATGTAGTTTAATTAGCTCCGGACAAGCTTCTACATCCATTGTCGAGCCCACTATCATTACAATCTATTCTGTGGATTCGCTTTCTTTTTACAACGGATTTATCACTACTAGAAGTGCTAATAAAACGTATTGGCAAAAAAAAAATAGAATATTGCTTTGACCGAAGAATAAATCACCTAATAGTACATATACTACACATTGACTAACACCATTAAAAAAAGTTTCACGGTTCCTACTATAAAAAAAATCTTCCTAATTCGAGGGTACATTTTAGACAGGACAGAGAGGAACTTAAAATTATTAATAGTCTATAAACGCACTTGACTATTAATAATTACTTTTTTTTTATCCGTGCTTTCTTTTGTCAAAATTGGCACTTATACGTCGGCGTTGTGTAGGTTAAGGCGGAAACACACTTAGGTGTCGTGGCGTGTCGTGACGCGCCAGAAGCATATCGGTTTCATACATGTAATATCATTAAAATCGGTTCAGCCAAACGCAAGATAATCGCGGACAAACATGCAATCGTCTTTGAAAATCTACAATCCAAGTAAGCAAAAAATGTCCTATCTCAAAAACTACTGAACCGATTTTGATGAAATTTTTATGGGACCAAATGGCAAGTATACTGCATCGAACAAAAAAAAGAATCAGACTAATCGGACTAGAAACCTCGGAGTAATACTATCTCCTAATACTATGTTTCCCATAACGGTAGGTATGTAGAAACTGAACTTGTGCGAGCGGCATGCATCTACATTTTCGCAAAAATGAATATCCTGGCTCATCCAGCAATCTTTTTCTCTTTGCCACCCACATCCACGTACAATCGTCCATACAATACGCAATTCAATAGAACAGATCGTGAGCCCATAAATAAAGCGATGGACACATCCAATTTTACCGCGAGGACGCTTGCCCGGTGCCCACTCGTCTTGTGGAATGGCGCCGTTGAAATACAGCCTTATTGCTGGCCCTTTCAGTCCCCGAGTTCAATAGAAACACTATTGTTTGTTTTTTCAGAAGATTTTCACTGATTTTTTCTCGGTTTTGTTTGGATTGAAGAGATTTATTTTGGGAAAGGTAGCGTTGTTGTAATTTGTTTGATGTTAGATCAAAATTGTAATCTTTAAAGGAGATTTATTTTGGTAAATTCAAGCCATTTTGCCCTTGGGGTGCACATGCCTCATCCACGTTCGTACATCTAGGGATATAATAAGGCCAGTTAAACAGAAGCATAATAGAATTACTATAAAATTATTCTTTATTTAATCTACAATATTGATACAAATACCGGCACGATTCTTGAGCGGTCGGCGTAAGAGTGGGGATCGCTTTGCGCATCGTACACAGGTACACTTATTGACAAATGAAAAGCACAATAAAACAAATAAAACGCACAAAACTACGAATCCCGAGTGGCGGCTATGACGCGATGCGCTACGGCACGCTACGCGGGCCAATCACTACACTTTCCACGCCCCCTTCCTCACTTCATCTACCAAAGGGACCTAATAACTCACTTCTGCGCAGGTGAAGGTCAGCGCTCAAGATCCATGCCGGTCACTGTACAGCAATTTTATCGCAATTCAAATCCTTTTTGAACCCGCAGGTCATACAGGCACATTAATTACGAGTAAGGAGTAGTTGTTCAGGGTTTGGGTGTGGTCGCGGGGGTCTGTGACGCTGGAACGTAAAGTGCTATTGAAGGACGCCGTGGATTTTAGTCAGTACAAGTCTGACAGTTCCTCCCATTTTACCACGATAAAAAAAGGGTCTGGGTGTTCGTGTATGTAAGTTTATATGTTTGTAACATTTACAAACATAAATATAAACTGCTTTTGAATGACACCGTGGATTTTAGTTAGTACAAGTCTAACAGTTCTTCCCACCCTAGGTAAGAGGACTCATTTGATGATTATCCCACGATAAAAAAAATAAAGGGTCTGGGTGTTGGGGTGCTGGTGCCCACGGTACAGGAGATATTCATAGAGGGGGGGGAGGGGGCAACATTAAAAAAATGTTCTGTGATAAAAACTTATACTAATATACATCAAATACAATTCGTTAGCGGGCTCAAAGCGCTACAAACTACAAATTGATTTTGATGAAACAAAGCCCAAACGTGCGTATATTTGTTGAAAATCCGACATACAACCAATGTTTTGTTGTACTAAATTCGCGCGATTTTGTTTTGAAAGGGAATAGTTATTTGAATTTGAATAAAAAATTCTGACGCCCTAGCATGAATTTTACGTATTTTGGTCTTATAGCGTAGTTACTTGAAATACATATATTACGACGTATATTGTATGAAAAGAAAAAAAACTTTTTGAAAAAAAGGGAATCGACTTCAAAACCAAACACAAAAAAAGTGTAAAATAACTTTTCTTTCGGAAGTCGGTGGCTTTGTTTTTTATTTCATTGACTATGGCCACCGACTTCCGAAAGAAAAGTTATTTTACACTTTTTTGTGTTTGGTTTTGAAGACGGTTCCCTTTTTTTCAAAAAGTTTTTTTTTTACTTTCCCCTTTTTAGTTTAGATATTCAACAAAAATCTTCATATAATCGGCGTCTTTGAAAATCTACAATCCTAGTAAGCAACAAAAACGGATCTATGCGGGCAACTTCACAAGATATCCATTATTGTTATACAGGGTGATTTGTAATTCGATGCGGTCCTTGAAATGGGTGATACTAGAACTTATTTGCAACAATTTTAACCCCGACAACATGGGGTCTAAACTGACTGGTTTTTGAGATATCTAACTTTAAAGGTATTTCGAAAAATTTCTACCTCTCCATCATTAAGTGCTTATTGTTAGAAAGTAATGATGGTCACCACTTAGAATTTATACTTTTCTGATAGAATATGAACGACTGAATCTAGTGAATACAAGTTTGTTATAAAACCTATCATATCTTGGGAAATAAAGTGTCATAAAGTTTCTGTTTTGAAGTTTTCTGAAAACTTCCCTTGTCTTTCAAAGCATATTTAAAAAAATTAATGTATGACACTTGGTTTACAAATTACAGAAAAAACTTTCTTGTCTCATTATCTTTCTAAAATGGTGCCACAGTACCCACTTTTAGTTAGTGTCTGACCAGAAAATTAGGGTTGTTACTGACAAGGTAGTAAATCAACGAAAATCGGTTGCAATGTTTTTTCGACACAACATTTTTTTTCTGTGGTTTTTGTCCAAACTGCTATCTGATATTAGCTTTTTGAGTCAATACGCTTAATCTTGGCCGTAATCACATAATCATATCAGGCAAAGTCGGTTTTTATTTAGAGTATTTTACCTATGGACCAGATAGTCAAACCATCAATTCTCTTCCATTTAAAACAGCTACTTGAACCATAAGTACAATGACGGAATGTTTGTAAACTCTGGTTTCATAAAAAAAAAACTAAACTGGCGTGCATAAAAGTTAGGTCACCCTACTGGTAGGACCGGTAAAAATACTCAAGATAAAGACCGATTTTGCATGATGTCATCGACCAGGATTTAGCGCATTGACTCAAAAAGCTAATATCAGATAACAGTTTGGACAAAAAGCACAGAAAAAAAATGTTGGGCCGAAAAAACTTTACAACCAATTTTCGTTGATTTACTACCTTGTCAGCAACAACCCTAATTTTCTGGTCATACACTAACTAAAAGTGGGTACTGTGGCACCATTTTAGAAAGGTAATAAGACATGAAAGTTTTTCCTGTAATTTGTAAACCAAGTGTCATACATTTATTTTTTTAAATATGCTTTGAAAGACAAGGGAAGTTTTCAGAATACTTCAAAACTGAAACTTTATGACACTTAATTTCCCAAGATATGATTAGTTTTATAACAAACTTATATTCACTAGATTCAGTCGTTCGTATTCTATCAGAAAAGTATAAATTCTAAGTGGTGACCACCGTTACTTTCTAACAATAAGCACTTAATAATGGAGAGGTAGAAATTTTTCGAAAAACCTTTAAAGTTCGATATCTCCAAAACCAGTCAGTTTAGACCCCATGTTGTTGGGGTTAAAATTGTTGCAAATGAGGTCTAGTATCACCCATTTCAAGGACCGCATCGAATTACAAATCACCCTGTATACCAAAACCTTCCCCAGAATGTAACAAACACTTTTCTGAAAACCGCATCAAATCGGTTCAGCCAAACGCGAGATAATCGCGGACTACTTTTTTTTTTGAAGTCGGTTAAAAAAAGTTCCTCTGGTGTGTTGGTTTTGGACAATTATTACTAAGATTTGCTGTTGACTGAAGTGGACTGTCGGACTCTTAGTGACAGTGGGGACAAATGGGAATAGACCCAATCTACCGTGTTCCTTTAATTGCCCTTTTCATTCCAAGGTCACGGTTAAGTGTTCATTTAATAAGTCCCGCAACCTCGGCAAGGTAAACAAGTACTACGGGTAAATTAAAATTTCCCGTGGTACTACCAAGCGATCTAGTAGTACCACGGGAAATTAACTGTGGTACTACTGGTAATACAACGGGTAGTACCACGGGCAATAAACGAACATTACGACATATTTTCCCACAAATGGGTATCTCTAATCAGAAAAAGTAACAACCATCCATTCATCTTCCCAAACTTTTACATTTATAATATTGGTAAGAAGAAGTAAGATTTCATAATATCAATCTATAAAGGCCTTCCGATTGAACAATGAGAAATCACTGAAGAACAGTCACAAATTAATTTAATTTCATACAACTAAATACTACACCATTGTCTTCTAAAAATAGCTCATCGGAAACGATTTAAAACTCCTTTGAACAAAACGAAGCCTAATTGGCAGGTTGGTTCATTTCTTTTGGTCGAACCTCCTTTACCTTGAAGTGGAATATTGAAACAATAATATCTCTCAACAGGTATTTTTTTTTCTCGCTATAAAAATGTCTTTACTTATCTAGGCTCACTATTTTTACCGACTTCAAAAAAAAGGAGGTTATCAATTCGACTCGTATGTATGTAATATTATCAGAACTGCCCAGTTTTCATATATGTTAGTCTATATCAGCGTCTGAACAAATGTGCCAAATTTCATAAGTGTATGTATGTATGTATGTATGTTTTTATGTTTGTGCACGCATATCTCCGGAACTATAAGTTCGATTTAAGTAATTCTTTTTTTGTTGTACTAGGTATTGTTCAACTTAGGGTACACTGCAAGTTTCATCAAAATCGGTTCAGTAGTTTTAGAGATATGGATTTTTTTTATGTTGTGACGGATTACAAGATTAGTGCATAATGTAAGAAAATTTTGTATTTTATTTATTACAAGAATTTGGGTTGAATATGTAATAAATAAACTAAAAAGGGTAAAATAAAAAACTTTTTTTAAAAAAAGTACCGACTTCAAAACAAATACAAAAAAAGTTTAAAATAACTTTTCTTTCGGAAGTCGGTGGCTTTTGTTTTGTTGTGTCATTGACTATTGCCACCGACTTCCGAAAGAAAAGTTATTTTAAACTTTTTTTTGTATTTGTTTTGAAGTCGGTACTTTTTAAAAAAAAAGTTTTTGTATATGACGTTGCCCCAAACTAGGATTCTCTGCCATATCGTAGATGTGCTTACAAATAGTTAAACTCGCATAATATACAAATTCGGAACAGTTACCGGTAGTTCAGCCAAATTTATTTGAACCCGCGACACACGGAGAAACATTCGATCGCTAACCATTTTTTTAAGTGGTAAAATCATCAAATGAGTCCTCCTACACAGAGCAGGACGGGAGGGACTGTGAGACTTTGCTGACTTAAATCCACGGTGTCCTTCAATCTGTCAAGACCGTCCCGCTACCCCGGGAACGCTAACCATACCTACTCTTAAAATAAAAATAAAAAAATCACAACCAATGTTTAAAAACAGTCTTCATTTAATTTAACATGAAAACGGAAACGCTTTTTCGTCTCTTTAAAAAAATACCCTGTCAGTCGATCATAAAATCATCTGTTCACAAAAAAGAAACATCGACCTCTTTACAAAAGATCGCAACTTTTTGGAACAAAAAAAAAAGCTAATCTGTCGCAATCGGCAGCAGTTGTTTCAATCCCCTGCTTGCCCGAGGAGGAATACGATTTACATTGTAATGCGGGCTCTCGGCCATTGCTCTCATAAAATTTGCTCCATCCTCAGAAATCGAACTAGAGACCGTTTGACGGGTTTTTCAATCAGAATTCAAAGACCGACGTGATTACGGAAGATTTCGAGAGATTCTTAATATATTTGTATGTTTTTGAGTTTATTTGTGAAAGTGACAGGATAATTTTTTATTGAAAAAAGTGAGCAGTGGTAGCCCATTGGTAACAGCCCTGACTTACGAGTTGTAGGTTGTAGTTTGTATATACAACATTATTTTTAGTATATGCGAAACCTGAATATAGTTTTTTTCAGAATCAGTAACTGATTCGATTCCAATGGTTTTTTACCATGTTGTATTTTTTTTCAAAAATATTTTAATTAAATATTACCAATTACTTACAGTACAATCACGGTACGGTTAGGTACCTATTGCCAAACTATTATCACGAGTGTATAACACAGGAGACGCGGTTTACGCGGGTGTACCACGAAATGAGCATGTTTTTGAACGGACAACCAGGTAACATACAAGCTTATAACTTTGTGTAATTTATTTCATCTTAATGGCTCTCAAAACGGTGTAGGATCATGAGGAAATGCGCGGGCTACATAGAAAAGACGTAAGACGCAGACGGGGCGGAGATATATGTCTCTTCGACGTCTCTTTCATACAAAATGTATAGAAGCGTCGCGAACGTGAACACACAGAAGAGACGCGTCGCGGGCGCGACTCTCATACATTTTCGCCCGTCCGCGACGCGTCCTCGTCTTACGTCTTTTCTATGTAGCCCGCGCATTTCCTCATGATCCTACACCGTTTTGAGAGCCATTAAGATGAAATAAATTACACAAAGTTATAAGCTTGTATGTTACCTGGTTGTCCGTTCAAAAACATGCTCATTTCGTGGTACACCCGCGTAAACCGCGTCTCCTGTGTTATACACTCGTGATAATAGTTTGGCAATAGGTACCTAACCGTACCGTGATTGTACTGTAAGTAATTGGTAATATTTAATTAAAATATTTTTGAAAAAAAATACAACATGGTAAAAAACCATTGGAATCGAATCAGTTACTGATTCTGAAAAAAACTATATTCAGGTTTCGCATATACTAAAAATAATGTTGTATATACAAACTACAACCTACAACTCGTAAGTCAGGGCTGTTACCAATGGGCTACCACTGCTCACTTTTTTCAATAAAAAATTATCCTGTCACTTTCACAAATAAACTCAAAAACATACAAATATATTAAGAATCTCTCGAAATCTTCCGTAATCACGTCGGTCTTTGAATTCTGATTGAAAAACCCGTCAAACGGTCTCTAGTTCGATTTCTGAGGGTGGAGCAAATTTTATGAGAGCAATGGCTGTGAGCCCGCATTTCAATGTAAATCGTATTCCTCCTCGGGCAAGCAGGGGATTGAAACAACTGCTGCCGATTGCGACTGATTACATTTTTTTTTTGTTCCAAAAAGTTGCGATCTTTTGTAAAGAGGTCGATGTTTCTTTTTTGGGAACAGATGATGTTATGATCGACTGACAGGGTATTTTTTTAAAGAGACGAAAAAGCGTTTCCGTTTTCATGTTAAATTAAATGAAGACTGTTTTTAAACATTGGTTGTGATTTTTTTATTTTTATTTTAAGAGTAGGTATGGTTAGCGTTCCCGGGGTAGCGGGACGGTCTTGACAGATTGAAGGACACCGTGGATTTAAGTCAGCAAAGTCTCACAGTCCCTCCCGTCCTGCTCTGTGTAGGAGGACTCATTTGATGATTTTACCACTTATAAAAATGGTTAGCGATCGAATGTTTCTCCGTGTGTCGCGGGTTCAAATAAATTTGGCTGAACTACCGGTAACTGTTCCGAATTTGTATATTATGCGAGTTTAACTATTTGTAAGCACATCTACGATATGGCAGAGAATCCTAGTTTGGGGCAACATCATATACAAAAACTTTTTTTAAAAAAGTACCGACTTCAAAACAAATACAAAAAAAAGTTTAAAATAACTTTTCTTTCGGAAGTCGGTGGCAATAGTCAATGACACAACAAAACAAAAGCCACCGACTTCCGAAAGAAAAGTTATTTTAAACTTTTTTTTGTATTTGTTTTGAAGTCGGTACTTTTTTTAAAAAAAGTTTTTATTTTACCCTTTTTAGTTTATTTATTACATATTCAACCCAAATTCTTGTAATAAAATACAAAATTTTCTTACATTATGCACTAATCTTGTAATCCGTCACAACATAAAAAAATCCATATCTCTAAAACTACTGAACCGATTTTGATGAAACTTGCAGTGTACTCTAAGTTGAACAATACCTAGTACAACAAAAAAAGAATTACTTAAATCGAACTTATAGTTCCGGAGATATGCGTGCACAAACATAAAAACATACATACATACATACATACACTTATGAAATTTGGCACATTTGTTCAGACGCTGATATAGACTAACATATATGAAAACTGGGCAGTTCTGATAATATTACATACATACGAGTCGAATTGATAACCTCCTTTTTTTTGAAGTCGGTAAAAATAGTGAGCCTAGATAAGTAAAGACATTTTTATAGCGAGAAAAAAAAATACCTGTTGAGAGATATTATTGTTTCAATATTCCACTTCAAGGTAAAGGAGGTTCGACCAAAAGAAATGGACCAACCTGCCAATTAGGCTTCGTTTTGTTCAAAGGAGTTTTAAATCGTTTCCGATGAGCTATTTTTGGAAGACAATGGTGTAGTATTTAGTTGTATGAAATTAAATTAATTTGTGACTGTTCTTCAGTGATTTCTCATTGTTCAATCGGAAGGCCTTTATAGATTGATATTATGAAATCTTACTTCTTCTTACCAATATTATAAATGTAAAAGTTTGGGAAGATGAATGGATGGTTGTTACTTTTTCTGATTAGAGATACCCATTTGTGGGAAAATATGTCGTAATGTTCGTTTATTGCCCGTGGTACTACCCGTTGTATTACCAGTAGTACCACAGTTAATTTCCCGTGGTACTACTAGATCGCTTGGTAGTACCACGGGAAATTTTAATTTACCCGTAGTACTTGTTTACTTTGCCGAGGTTGCGGGACTTATTAAATGAACACTTAACCGTGACCTTGGAATGAAAAGGGCAATTAAAGGAACACGGTAGATTGGGTCTATTCCCGTTTGTCCCCACTGTCACTAAGAGTCCGACAGTCCACTTCAGTCAACAGCAAATCTTAGTAATAATTGCACCAGAGGAACTTTTTTTAACCGACTTCAAAAAAAAAAAGTAGTCCGCGATTATCTCGCGTTTGGCTGAACCGATTTTGATGCAGTTTTCAGGAAAGTGTTCATTACATTCTGGAGAAGGTTTTAGTATATAACACTAATAGATATCCCGTGACGTTGCCCGCGTGGATGCGTATTTGCTTACTTTGATTGTAGATTTTCAGAGATGATTGCATGTTTGTCCGCGATTATCTTGCGTTTGGCTGAACCGATTTGATGCGGTTTTCAGAAAAGTGTTTGTTACATTCTGGGGAAGGTTTTGGTATACAGGGTGATTTGTAATTCGATGCGGTCCTTGAAATGGGTGATACTAGACCTCATTTGCAACAATTTTAACCCCAACAACATGGGGTCTAAACTGACTGGTTTTGGAGATATCGAACTTTAAAGGTTTTTCGAAAAATTTCTACCTCTCCATTATTAAGTGCTTATTGTTAGAAAGTAACGATGGTCACCACTTAGAATTTATACTTTTCTGATAGAATACGAACGACTGAATCTAGTGAATATAAGTTTGTTATAAAACTAATCATTTCTTGGGAAATTAAGTGTCATAAAGTTTCAGTTTTGAAGTATTCTGAAAACTTCCCTTGTTTTTCAAAGCATATTTAAAAAAATAAATGTATGACACTTGGTTTACAAATTACAGGAAAAACTTTCTTGTCTCATTACCTTTCTAAAATGGTGCCACAGTACCCACTTTTAGTTAGTGTATGACCAGAAAATTAGGGTTGTTGCTGACAAGGTAGTAAATCAACGAAAATTGGTTGTAAAGTTTTTTCGGCCCAACATTTTTTTTCTGTGCTTTTTGTCCAAACTGTTATCTGATATTAGCTTTTTGAGTCAATGCGCTAAATCCTGGTCGATGACATCATGCAAAATCGGTCTTTATCTTGAGTATTTTTACCGGTCCTACCAGTAGGGTGACCTAACTTTTATGCACGCCAGTTTAGTTTTTTTTTGGCTCTCAAAACGGTGTAGGATCATGAGGAAATGCGCGGGCTACATAGAAAAGACGTAAGACGCAGACGGGGCGGAGATATATGTCTCTTCGACGTCTCTTTCATACAAAATGTATAGAAGCGTCGCGAACGTGAACATACAGAAGAGACGGGTCGCGGGCGCGACTCTCATACATTTTCGCCCGTCCGCGACGCGTCTTCGTCTTACGTCTTTTCTATGTGGCCCGCGCTTAGGACCAAAAATTCGGAGACCTATCCACATTTGGCATCAGTGGGAATATTTTAGGCTGATTAGGCTTTGCCAAAATTAACACATTAAGGGAATACTAGGTAATACGACCTACGAGGCGTTTTGTTAACTAGTATTACCTATTTTTACCCTAATAATAATACCTATTTCATGGGCACTGTTGAAATTAGACGGCACTGTTGGTGCAGTGGTTGAGCGATTGGACTGCTGCGCTGCGTGATGCGGGTTCGATTCCCGCACGGAGCAAATATTTGTATGATCTACAGTAGGTGTTCTGGGTCTGGGCGTTTGTGTATGTGAGTTTATAGTTATGTTTGTAAACGCACCCACAACACAGGAGAGTTTCCTAGTGTGGGGCAACGTTAAAAAAAAATGTGTGTGTATTATGTTGTTCAGTTATAATAACAGTCTTTCGGTTACAGAACATCTTTGGATAAACTGATTTTACTAAACTTGACTAAAGGGACTTTAGTTACCTCTAAAACAAACAAAAACGACCACCATAACCGAACCACGTAGAAAACCAACACAAGTTCACCTATACCATAATTATTCAGTGATTGTCCCCAAAAAGTAATTAAAGCCGAACTTTGGTCCAATTAAGTGGGACATAGGGAGGGCCGGGCCTGCGCCGGACCGGTGTTTGGACTGTATGCCTCAATGGCTCGCATTTAAACTCAAACTCAAACATTTATTGCCGTTTATTAACCTTGATATACATTTATTAACCGTGATAGTCTGCATTTAATTATTAGGTATTTATTTATTTATTTATTTTGGGAAAACAAACAGATACACAAGTTTCTTAATTTAAAGACTTTACATAATGTTAGTGACATTTGTGTAACTCACAACGTTATCCACATTTTAACAATGTAATATTATCTTGGAACTGCAAAAACACTACCGAAACAATAAAAGGCTGGTAAAAAAAAAGAAAGAAAGAACACAAAAAAGAGAAAAGGAAAAAAATACTTAATTACTTAATAATAGCTTACACATAGTGGTTATAAGTGGCACTTCTAATGAGTACATGTCGTGCTACAACTTAGGTGGGTTAATTATGTGGCTCAAGGATCTTCTAAACTTACTAGCCGATGTTGAGAACAAGTCCAGTGTTGCAAAATCAGTGTTGAAGTTGTTAGCCATCCGACGAAGAGGTGCCCGGACTCCAGCGTTAGTGCGGCAAGAGGAAACAGCAAAAAGTGGTCGAGCGCGCACCCCTCGTCCTATGACAGTCCTCGGAACAACGTAGCTTAGTTTACTAGTTAGGTCTAAGCAATCATATCTGCCATTGCACAAGTCATAGAGGAACATAGTTTCCAGGAAAAGGCGTCTAGATTTTAAGTTTACCAATTCATAATTTGTGGGAGAATGTAATTGATTACGACAGCGATATCGCAAGGCTTTCAAGAATTTTTTTTGAATATTTTCCAACATGTCTATATATTTTTGGTATAGAGGGTTCCATATTAATACCGCGTATTCTAGTTGTGATCTAATCAATGCCTTATATAAATGAATATAGGTATCAGTACGCCTGAAGTCTGTGGAAGATCTCATAACGAAACCGAACATTCGGTAGGCGTTGTTCATAATTTTTTGTATATGTTCGTCAAGGTGAAGTTTGCTATCCAGCAAGACACCAAGGTCCCTCACCGATGAGACCTTAAGCAATCTAGCATTATCTAATATATAATTATTTTGTATTATATTTTTATTTTTAGTAAATGTTATATATACACATTTAGATGTACTCAGTTGAATTTTATTTTTTACACAATATCCAGAGAACCTGTGTAGATCTTCTTGTAGTAATCTTGCATCAGCATTGGTGCGAATTGTTCGGTAAATTTTAAGATCGTCTGCATAAAGTAAGAATTTTGAATGTACAAAACATTTTCCAATATCGTTAATAAAAATAATAAAAAGTAGTGGGCCCAGAATCGAGCCTTGAGGCACGCCAGAAGTTACATTCACAGAAACAGACTGATAACCTTTAATTACAACTCTCTGCGACCTATTTGATACATATGACGCAAACCAGCGAAGCAGATCACCGCGGATGCCATTATACGCCAGTTTTTTAAGAAGCAGGGCATGGTCTACCTTATCAAAAGCCTTTCGAAAGTCCGTGTACACAGCGTCTACTTGTATTTGTTGGTCCATATTATTAAATAGATAATCTGTAAAAGTTAATAAATTTGTAACTGTCGACCTCTTTTGGACAAATCCATGTTGTTGGGTTAAAATGACTTTGTGAATTGTTGGGTAAATGACACTGTGTACCAGTCTCTCGAAAATCTTAGATAGGGCAGACAAGATAGAGATTGGACGATAATTTTCGACATCGTGTTTGGAACCTGTCTTGTGTACTGGCGTTATATTAGCACGTTTCCATATCTCAGGGAATACTCCTTCTGTTATGCATTTATTGTAGATGATATGTAAAGGAACGTATATACTATCAGCTGTTCTTTTAATAAAATATGCCGGTAAGTTATCTGGGCCTGGGCCCTTTGTTATGTCTAAAGACTTAACTGCTCGCAAAACCTGATCAGGGCTAAAAGTGATATGGTTAATAATGTCACTTTTTTCGTCATACGTGTCCGGGGGCAACCATTCGCTACTTTTAAATGTGGAGGGTTCATAAACTGACTGAAAGAACTCTGAAAACAGATTACATATCCTATTAGGGTCATTAGAATGTTGATTTTTATAAAACATAGTGTCAGGTATACCAGAATTGGCTTTGCGATTGGCAACATATGTCCACAGTGATTTAACATTTTTTTTTTATATTTTCCTCAACACTATTAATATAATTCGTATAGTTTCTTTTACATTCTACTAGGAATCTTCTTCTAAGAAAAGAAAACTGCTCGTAGTCTGACAAATTATTATAAGTCTTCCACCGAATCCACGCTTTGTTTTTACTATTGAATATACGTATGAGCGTCTTAGAGAACCATATTGGAAATTTCGAGGATTTGGGATGACTCAAGGGAGTGTGGTTTTTAATTAAGCCAAAAACGATATTATAGAATGTACTAACGCAATACTCCACAGAACGACAGTTGAAGATAGCATTCCAGTCAATTTCGCATAAATCCTTATTAATTTGTTCATAATCTGCTTTATAATAATTATATTTTAACGTTTTCGTCTGTAAGATATGTTTACTGTTCGTTTGATACGCAATCGTAGTACAGAAAGGCGGATGATTGTCATCTATAGGTAGTAATATTGATGACGGTGTATATGTGGTGCAGTCGGTGTTGCTGATCAATAAATCCAAAATACGGCCATTGAAGTTTAAAATATTGTTAAACTGTGCAGCATCCACTAGCGACATGAAGTTGCTTGTGTGCTGACACAGTGAGGAATTACCGTTACAATATAAGGCTATGGTGTTGCTATCAGGATTTGGAAGCCAATCAATATATGGTAAATTGTAATCGCCTAACAAATAAAACACATCTGCTTTTGATTTTTCCAACGTATGATGCAATAAATCGTAATAAGACATGTATACTTCCTCGGGTGATTTTGGGGGAATGTATACTCCACTGACCACATATTTGCTGTTATTTTGTTTGTGTTGTAATTGTATAATAACAAGTTCAACCTGAGAAGTAATTGTCTGATCAAATTGTACATGAGTGGAGCCTAAGGTTTTAAGCGCGGCCACGAGAACTCCACCACCTTCTTTTTTACCGGTCGTAACACGGTTGCGATCACACCTGTAGACTACGTAGCGGTCATCAATGAACTCATTATCAAATATTTGCGGTGTTAGCCAGGTTTCTGTCAATATTATTATATCGAAACAATTAGATAATATATTCATATATAAGACATTGAGTTTAGTGCGTATACCCCTACAATTTTGATAATAAATTGTTAACTTATCCATTGCTATATAAATGTAACTTTAAAATAAAATATTTGATGAATTGGAAACGCTCAAACGCGCAACTTGTTTTTCGCCTGCAATAAAACTTACCGCAATCAATAACAAACAAAGGAGTTATGACTATGAGAATATAGTAACATTTAAAAAGATGTGACCACTCATCAAACTCGTAATTATGTTTTGGCTTACAATTAAACATATCAGAATCGATTATAAACAAAGCAACAATGACTCTATGTACAAATAGATATGACCTTGACCACTTACAAATGTGAAAACAAAAGCTATACAAAATATAATATGTTATCATTTCAATAAACGGTGAGAAATGAACTAAATAACTCAAACCGTAAACTACTTCATCAAATAAGCGAGGAAAGCATGAACTCAAAAACTCAAAGCGCTCAGAAATATTGTTACATAACATGACATTTTTGTGAAGATAGCAATTAATGGTGTTTCGAAGCGCCAGCACCTGGCTTAATTTTGGAAATGTCCTGAGGGGACCGTATTGCAATTGCTGAATCACCGTCGCTTTCTCGCACGAGGATAGTAGCATGCTTGACCCACACAAACTTAAACTTGTTTTTGCTGGCGGCTTCCCGGCATTCTCGAAACAACTGCTTATTCCTCAGGGTCAAGTGTTCATTCATGTAGAATGGCTGTGACGTGCCTGATATTCCAAGTTGATCAGTTTTTATACCTTTTTTTAATTGAAATGCACTTAGAATATTGTCTCTTAATATACGCGAGCTAAGTTTCACAATGATATTTTTCGGCTTGTTGTTCTGTTTATGAGCATGTGGTACACGATGGATCGCTATGATGTCTTTTTGAGATAGCGAGCAGTTTATGTTCGTACAAATACTCTCCATGAGCGAAATCAAATTTTCCGAACGTCTTTCAGGGATGTTACATATCTCTATGTTGCAATGTCGAGCCTGCTGTTCTAGTGTATCTATTTTTGCCTCTAATGTGATTATGCTATTATTTAAAATTTCAGAACTCTGAAAATGCCCACTCATAGAATCGACCCTTTTTGATAATTCGTCTTGCTCGTCCGATGTGTGTTGGAGAGATTTTTGAAGGGAAGCTACTTCATGTGCTAAATTATCATGCTTGCCATCTAGAACAGCTACATGTGATTGCAGTTTTGCGTGGTCAGTTCGCAAGGAGCTCAGTTCTTTTTTTATATCGGAGGTTGTTTGACTCAATGTAGCTAGGTCAGTTTTGATAGTCGCTATATTATCCGATAACTTCGTCAGCGAGCTGTCAAGATAACTTCGCAACCCATCCAATCTCTTGTTCATATCGGCAGTAAGAGTATTAATGGCATCCGTTATTTCAGATTCTGGCTGTTTTCTCTTCCCTCGAGCATTCTCCCCCGTCCCAGAAGAAATGCTTGTTAGATTTGGGGAGGAATTAGAAGTAGATGGCGACTTAATCATGACGCGTTGATTTAAAATGTATGCAATAAATTAAATGAACAGGCAGTTAAAAAAAAAATAAAAACAATGAAACCAACACAGCAGCTACAAGTTGCGCCGAGAGCGGTCAAGTATTTCGCGCAGCGCCTCTCACCTATCCGTGGTCTTGTGGCGACAGACGCGGCCCACGATCTCCGTGCACGACGCGTCGCAAGTTCAAACCTCCGTCAAACAAGTATGACTTTTTCTAAGTTTCTTGGACGATTGTTACGCCAATTCCAAGGAATACAGTTTTTACTCCAACAAATTATAATATCCAATCTTCCAATAATTTACATTTAATTTATTTAGATATTTTTGTTCCGCTACTTGCCGCGTGAGGTCACAATGGCGCTAGTGCGCTAGTTATTTATTTTTTAAGTGGTATCCCTTTTAGTTTGTCTACTTGACACTTGACGTCGCAATGGCGCTAGTAGCACTGTCCAATAGTTTTTCCTCTCCCCGCTAGAGGTGATTCTGGCGCTAGTAGTTGAATAATACTCAAAGGTCAAAGTCCAAGATTCGAAATATTTTATCGTAACTGCTTTTGCTTTTTATGTTTTCACTGAATATGTTTGACTCAACACTAAAACATATTTATATAGTCACTGTTCAAACATAAATGATGTGATGATATAATAAACACGGATGGATTTTTCGAAATAGTCTTGTACACTGGAAAATTGAACCTCCAATGTTTATCACTGGCGTAAATACTTCTTGCACTTTTTTTTTTCAATTGTTCGAATTATAGCACTTTGATTAAAGTTACTGCACTACTTTACACCACTGTTTACACAATTTAGAGATTTGTTTATATTTTTGCTGATTTTAAAATACGCAGCCAGGTGTTGCTCGGTCAGTGTTGCCAGAGTATTTTTGAACTAGGTTACTAAGGTATATGAACATAAAGGAGATTAAATCACATGAAACACAGGCACTCTAACTTAGCTCTGGACCGAGGGGTTTTAATCTCTAAGCACGAATATCGGAATGTAGCCTTAAGTGACACACGTTTTGACGAGGCCAAACTAAGGCGCGGGCCACATAGAAATCACGTAAGACGAGGACGCGTCGCGGACGGGCGAAAATGTATTAGAGTCGCGCCCGCGACCCGTCTCTTCTGTGTGTCTTACGTCGCGACGCTTCTATACATTTTGTATGAAAGAGACGCCGAAGAGACATATGTGTCCGCCCCGTCTGCGCTTACGTCTTTTCTATGTGGCCCGCGCCTTAGAATGAATGATGTTACGATTTGACAGATAACTCCTTACAGTCCGTTCCACCACCCACGACTTGAGGAAAATTCGAGGTACCACATTTTTTAATGCAATTTGATGTAATGGCATAGACACTAGCGATCTAGCGACATAGACAATAGAAGACCACGCACGCACGTGGGTACTGTAGGAACCATAGGAACCGATGATGTGGAGAAGGTAGCTGACAGTGGCTGGATGAATGAAGCAAAAGATCGTGCTGTAGCGCTGCTTGGGGATGCCTATGTCTAGCAATGGACTGCAATGATAAGCTGCTAAAAAACTGCCAATAACAAATTGTTTTTTATTATTTTTAGGGTTCCGTACGTCCGAATACAAAAACGGAACCCTTATAGGATCACTCGTGTGTCCGTCTGTCTATCGCTCACTCATCGCAATTATCTCCGAATCTACTAGACCGATTGAGTTGAAATTTGGTACATATATCAATTCCTGTGACCCAAGCACAGAGATGTGACGTGAATAGATGAAATCTGTATGTGGGAGGTAATTTTTTGGGGGGGAAGGGGAAAATTAAAAAAAATAATTGAGGACTGCATCGTGTGACATACCTATTAAATAAAAGGCCTTGTTGAGAAGATCTTAAATGTATTTTTTTTTGTAATTTTAAATTCAATAGTTTCCAAGTTATTCAAGAAAATAGACGAAATTTCACCATTCCCCCCCCTTATCTCCGAAACTATTGAACCTAAAATTTTGAAAAAAATACAGAAATTAGTTTTCTACTTATAGATTATAGGAAAATCTATAAGAAGTCCATATCTGTATATGGGAGGTAATTTTTGGGGGGGAAGGGGAAAATTAAAAAAAAGTTTTGAAAACTGCATCGTGTGACATATCAAATGAAAGGTCTTGTTGAGAAGATCTTAAATGTATTTTTTTTGTTATTTTAAAATAAATAGTTTCCAAGAGTTATTCAATAAAATAAACGTAATTTGACCATTCCCCCCCCTTATCTCCGAAATTACTGAACCTAAAATTTTGAAAAAAAACACAGAAATTAGTTTTCTACTTATAGATTATAGGAAAACCTATAAGAAGTCCATGATATTAAAATAACATGGTAAATCACTCAATATTGTGCGTACCAATTTGGGTCGGATTTAAAAAAAACGTGATAGGTAACACCGTACGGGACCCTCTTCACGCGAGTCCAACTCGCACTTGGCCGGTTTTTATGAGTTATCTTTTAACTCAAATTCTACAAAACATTATCGTTTAATTGGACGCCATTATTACTGCACAATGTCTCTTTATTTTAAGGAACAAAATGAACAGTAACAGTGTGGCTTGTGGTGAAAATGATATGAAACGTTTTCTCTACAAAACATTGTTTTTCTTTTCCGTAAAATGAAACTGCTACTAAATGTACAACTTTACCGTTAGGGTCGGAACACAGTCGCGAAACTGTCTAAACAGGATACTGTAGCCCTAGAACGCAAAGGGCTACTAACGGAACAGGGTGATTTTTGTCAGTAAGAGTCTGAGGTCATTTTTTTTATCGTGGTAAAATCATCAAATGAGTCCTCCTACTCAGAGCAGGGCGGGAGGGACTGTCAGACTTGTACTGACATTAGTCAATATCCACGGTGTCCTTCAACAGCCCTTTATGTTCCAGGGTCACGGTAATTGGATATGGCCCGCGACCCCGGCAGGCTTTGGCCCTCTAAAGGGGGGGCCCGTCATTATGCTGACACTCTTTGAGGCGCGCGTGGAACACAACGCACCGTCGACCCGGGCATGGTCCATGGTCGGATAGCGAGTCGCCCATTACTCGCCGCCAGCAGGCCCGCGCCTACGGTGGCCGGAGATCGTCTTGCGACGTCCGACGCCGTGGGCGTCTACCACTGCGGCTGGGGCGGGGGGAGGACGCTGTCCTCTCTCTCTCACGGCCCGCCTTCTCCTTCTACGTAAGTACCTTAGTACTTAAAACAAATCCTTCGTGGTGGATAGAGATAATTTATGTAAAGCACTAGCGCATTTCAACTGAAATTTAAAATTAACTACTGAAAACAATTTTCTTTTCAGTCATGAATATGCATGATAATATTGTTGAGGTTGTAATATAAAATCTGAGTTTGCAATAAAACGGAGCAAAGTAATGAATATAAAGCGTTGCTTGTAAAATTACTACTATACTGTGTTGAGATGGGTACTAAACTTTATGCTCGCTTCACACGAGGCGTGATATCACTTGACGGGTGGCCTACCAGAATCCCAGTGTAGGAACGAGGTAGCGCTAGACGACTTGTATAGCTATGTCTCTTTTTCACACTGGTTTTACTTTCTCTTTAAGACGTCATGATAGGTCACCAGGCGACGTATGAAGGCAATGGCTCGGCGCCACTTGGGCACCAGAGGAGCTAGAACCATGCATGATAATAAACTTTAAATAGTAGCAGCGATATTTCATTGGAAAATATTAGTATCATTTAGCATGTTTGTCTTATAATTATTTGTAATTGCATTGTAATTTGTATCTCCCATAGGTATAAAATAATAGATATGAAACCTTGAGTCAATATAATTATTTCAGAAAATCAGTATGTTCAATTTTAAAATCGACGTATTTTCTTGACGTTTGTGGCATTTAGTAGTACTAGCGTATCCGTATTGGCCCTAGAGCTGCGGTGTTTGAGGCTTGCTAAAAACATTGTCCAATATTCCCCAAGTATCGAAGCGCTCACTGAGGAATAGCTGGATTAAACCAATCCAGACATTTTTAAAGATACAATTTTTATAAACGCGTCTTTTATATTACGGTAGATAAACTTAATGCGCAGCTCGAGCGCGCTAGTGGAGGCATGGTGAGTATGCGTTCGTCTTGGCTGGACTCATGATATCACGCTCCGTGAGAGGCTAGCTTTACAAGTGATGAAGAAAAGGTCAAATTAATTTTCAGCATCAAGATTTTTTTATTTTGTGTCGTACGTACTATTAAAAGGACCATCTATCTCCAAGAAAGGATACATGGATGCAATATAATTCAAAACACAAAAAAATTAAAGGCGAGCAACATTAGAGCCACCCTCCGTACCAAAATCTTCAAACCCCTTTCACCATGATCGGTTCAGTGGTTTTGGAGTGCAAAGGTAACAAGCAAACAAACTTAATTTCGCATTGAAAATAGTACCTATCTGGATACATTGTAAGAGTCTAAGAAAAAAAGCAAAGGCCAAAATCATTACGAGAAAACATCAGTTACCTTTCAAAAAGTTTCATTAAGACTGTAATTAAAAGTCAAAATGGTCCATCGTACTTTTAATTTACCCTCAGACCCCCACAGAGGACAATAGGCAGAAGGTAATAAACAATTTTCTCATAAAAAATACACATTTTATTTTTAATGTTCTTTTTTAGGGTTCCGTACGTCAATAGAAAAACGGAACCCACTTCGTTCTGCCTCTGTCAAGACAATTTTTTTTCAAGAAGTCGTAGAGGTATCACGCTGAAGTTAATTTAAAATACTTAAATCACTTAGACCAGGTTGTTTTACAGCATATTTATGCTCGCGACGTAGATAGTCAAAACTTAAGGGGTACTTAAATTTGCCATCGAATCATGTTTGGCAAGAAGTGAGAACTTACAGTACAAAATAATAAAGGAATGATTCCGAAATTTGGCAATTTAAAGCTATACCACAGAAAATTTATTAACTATAGTTTGATTATTAATTAGAGTCAGTAAAATGACAAGTGCAACTGTCACTGATACATACAAAATGAAACAAACCAGGAACATTGGAAATGTCATTTTACTGACTCGAATTAATAATCGTATTTTATGTACAATTTTATGTTACTTTTTGGGATAAATTATTTTCCACTACGGAACCCTTCATTGTACGTCCGACTCACACATGACCGATTTTTTTCAACAATTATGCCTCACTTCGTTCGCTTTTGTTTTTCAGATAGAACTTTTGTTTAGAAGTTAATTTTAGTATTGCTCATTATGAATCGGTGTAGGTATATTTTATCGTTTGTTACAAATTGCTTTCGTTTATTGCTTTTTTTTATTGTAAAAGGCAATTAAACTGTAAATAATTGTTAATCTTTGATGTCCATTCTTATGTCGTAACGTGTTTTTCTTTTTACTCAATTTCTTGAATGAGAAATCAAATCAAATGAAGATAGGATATTATAAAACTTACTGTGAAGATAACTTATCTTCTTTACTTTTTTTAGGGTTCCGTACGTCCGAATACAAAAACGGAACCCTTATAGGATCACTCGTGTGTCTTTCTGTCTGTCGCTTACAGTCAATTATCTCCGAATCTACTAGACCGATTGAGTTGAAATTTGGTACACATATCAATTCTTGAGACCCAAGCACAGAGGTGTGACTTGAATAGATGAAATCTGTATGTGGGAGGTAATTTTTGGAGGGGAAGGGGAAAATAAAAAAAATAAAAATGAAAACTGCATCGTGTGACATATCAAATAAAAGGCCTTGTTGAGAAGGTCTTAAATGTATTGTTTTGTAATTTTAAAATAAATAGTTTCCAAGTTGTTCAAGAAAATAGACGAAATTTGACCATTCCCCCGCCCCCTTGTCTCCGAAACTACTGAACCTAAAATTTTGAAAAAAATACAGAAATTAGTTTTCTACTTATACATTATAGGAAAACCTATAAGAAGTCCATGATATTAAAATAACATGGTAAATCACTTAATATTTTGCGTACCAATTTGGGTCAGATTTAGGACGAAAAAACGTGATAGGTATTATCGTACGGAACCCTCTTCACGCGAGTCCAACTCGCACTTGGCCGGTTTTTTATAATAAAGTTGGTTAGTGTTCAACTTAAGTTGGAAGACGTTTCATGTAGCACTAGCTTTTGCCAATGGCTTCGCCCGCTCCCCCCCCCCCCCCCCCCTTATTGCCTATGTCACTCAGGACTAAAGCAGCTTTCAACTGGTGAAAGATATTTTGGAATCGGTCCAGTATTTCTTGAGTTTATTCGTTAATATTAATAATTTAACTTTATTTCAGACACAGAAATTCATACAAACAAACACATAAAAATACAAATCTTTCCTCTTTATAATATAGATTATATTTATTTTACCCGACTTACCGGCAATAAAGGGAAGTATAGTGTCAATAATAACATGAATATAGTATTTTTTTTAATTGTATGGCGAACACTTTTCAAATCATAAAACGGTTTTATTTATAAGCATTATTTAAGTGTCCGACCCAAAAGTTTTTAGTAAACTAAATGTAACTTTCTTTAAATGTTTTAACTTTAAAGTCCAATCGGGAAAAATGTAGGAATACAGACGTAACATTCTTTTAGCGCAGAAAGGCGTATCAAAGTTACAAACAAACAACTAAACATTAAAGTTTGTATACTAAACAAAAATTTAGTCTATGGATGGGTGACCATCTGTCATAGCGAGTTTCCTCCGTGCCTCGGAAAGCAAGTTATGCCGTTGGTCCCAGCTGTCATTTGTAGATCTTTGACAGTTGGTACAATACCGGGTGTAAGAACACACTTAACGAAGCCGAAAGCCACGTATTCTACCCATTATTTGGATCATTTTTTTCCTTTAGACTATACCTGGGACTCCACGGGTTCTCGAGATATTGAAGGTCAAAGTTGCATTTATTTAAAACTTTTTTTTACGAAATCGAATTTTAAGTAGGGTGATTGCGCCGGTTAGCGACCAGTTAGCTGAGTTGCCCACTTCAGATGAGGAAATAAAAATGTTATTTACACGCAAAATAGTATATGTTAATGTGAATTTGTCCCAAATATAATGTAGTTTGGATACAAAAACATAAAATGAAATACATTAATACAAAAATATTTATAAAATGCTGAAAAAGTGAAAATATAGCGAAAACGTCGGTTTACGACCATTTTTATCAGTTTGTGACCACCAGTGTGCTGGTTTGCGACCGCTATTATAATATGAAAAATATGCCAATAAAAAAATTATAATCGCTTTAAAAATAGTTTAATTTTTGCTTTTTAATAAAAACAAAAATGGTAATCATTTGGTGTAATGTTTTCTTATAATAAAAAAATAACAATCTTACATTTTGTAGAGACTTAGTCATAGTTGTAATAAAATCAACAATCATCGGTCAAACAGTATCATTAATATGTAGTAGTGTAGTATCCTTGGGATCTGATACAGTCTACATGTTTCTCTTATTCCCTTCCCTTGTTTTCGGATATCATCGAGAGATTTTTTCAGTGCTTCTTCTGTGTACTGGACAGTCTTTTTATTATTTTTGTTGACTCCAAATTATTTGGAAGCTCCATCTAAAAAAAAATATAAATATGTAGTTTGCTTTTTATGACTAAATTTTGTTTTAAACTGAAAAATAGTAGGTATTTCTGTTAGCGGCCGTTATTTCTCTCATACTAAATTATGGTGGCCGGAAACCAATGTCTTTATTTCGCTTACTTTGGTTTACGTTTTGTAGGTAAATTAAACAAACTTCTTACAAAGAAACTGGTGGTCGCTTACCAAGGAACTACAAAGAAAAACTTTTACAATACTAAATTCAAAATTGTAACAGTCATGTATGCAGCATTAGGATCAAATTAATCAAAACAAAATAATGCTGATTTCGTCGGTTTGCGACCATGTGGTCGCTATCTAACGTTTTTGATAAATAAGCATTTCGGTTACCGACCGCTTGATTTTATCTTAATAATAGGTTTAAAAAAAGCAAAATACAACTTAATTATAATCCATACTTATCGATTGTACAATTTAACATGTAACTGGTGTGTAAAACATGAAATAAATTAATAAAACTTACCTTTGAGTGCCGCGCGCCGTGTTAGTTTCTTTTCAACTCGCAGTACGTCCACTCACCACGGAATCAAGACGCGCATTTATCAATTTTTTTTTTTGGCTCTGGGTTAACCCATTTATTTCAAACTTTGCAAATTCTTATTTCATAATAATGTATAAATCACGTTAGATTTATTTTTTATGTATGTTATCTCTACAAATACTATTTTCTTGATTTAAAGAAACTTAGTCCGTCAAATGGTCGCCTACTGAAGGTGGTCGCGAAACCGGCGAAACGACCCTATTATTACAAAACTTTTTTCCAAACAAACATTACCTGAATTTTCGATTTTTCTAAAAAAAATAGCCACGCACGTCGATACGTTCTTATCACAGCGCGTTCCAGCATAGGCGCGCTTGTGTGCGTCAAGCCGCCGCCTACGCACACAACGACACGAATCCTGTTTGCTTTACATTGCGCGCAATAAATTTTTTATTTTATTTGATACCTGAAAATAAAAGTCGGTTCTCAGCGATAATTTTAGCGTAAAGCTACTTAGATGTACAGTATGCGTAGTTAACGGCTTTGTGATGTGTCTTATTACACCCTGTATAATCAGAAGCTCCAAAATCTGACAACCAGTCTTATCTTGGGGTATCGTATTACCCAGTTACTGGGTTGTGGTGGTCCGATAGGCAGTCGCTCCATGTAAAACACACTTCAAAACACTTTCTTCTTTGAAAATAAAAGAGTCACAAGTACTTTTCCTCCTTTAATTAATACATTATGAGACTGTAAACGATTTTCAAACAAACGTATTGAAAGGATCGTAAGTTGCAACGTTTACGATATAAAACATTAAGTGCATCCTTGAAAAGAATAACTAATTGCCGTCCGGACAAAGGGTGAACTCGTTAAAAGTTCCGTAAATTCGCCCTCCGCCCTCGCCCTCCGCCCTTTGTGCAGGGTTGTCACAGACAATTTCACAATTTAATATGTTGCATTAAATAATTATGAAACATCATCCGCCTACCTCCCAACTATATTGGGTCGGCTTCCAGTCGAACCAGATTCAGCTGAATATAAGTATTTTACATGGAGCGACTGCCTATCGGACCTCCAAAACCCAGTAACTGGGTAATACGATACCCCATGGTAAGACTTGGTATCAAACTTTTTGAGCTTCTGACTAATAGTAAAGACTGTCAAAGATCTATAAATGACAGCCGGGCCAACGGCTTTACGCGTTTTCCGAGACACGGAGGAAACTCGCTATGACAAATGGCCACTCAATGTCAGATTTGTCAAAAAAACCTAAAGTATGGCAACCCTACCGTTGGCTGTCTTACGTGGTGTAATACAGCGTCTCAAGCGCCCCTTAAAACTAAGCGAGACGGACATATATAACTTAAGCAAAAGTTAGAAAGGGACGGAAGATCGTTTTGTTAATTTTAACGTGTCAACATTAAGTTAGAATTATCACTTAGAGGTGCTTAACATCTTTTTAGGCGACTAGTTTTAATTTATTTTTAATTTTCTTGGAATTTAATGTTAAAGATTTTGAAAGATTTTGAAGATAATTATTTTAGTTATTTCACGTTTGTTTTTATTTTTTCAGCTGGTTTTTCCCGTGGTTTCGCTCGCGGTTATGTAAGAATTTACCAATTATTTTGGGTTGCACAAGTGTCGCCCCCCATTAGGAATTTCTTCCTGTATCGTGGGTTCGTGTACAAACATATAAACTCACATACACAAACACCCAGACCCGGAACAACTACTTGTAGATCATACAAATATTTGTACCGTGCGGGAATCGAACCCGCGACACGCTGCGCAGTAGTTGATCGCTCAGCCACTGCACTTCTATGACGACGTTATTTTGGTTTTCCTCTGGAACAGTACTATTTAAGCTATTGCATAGCTTTTATCACGGGCTCTGAGCGTGGCTTGGCGCGGCGACCGAATCAAGAAATTCCCAGAAACCTAAGGAAAAATCCTCAGGAAATTACCTGACACCACGCATCGTCTAACGTCGTTTCAGTTCGGGAGACTTTGGCAATTATAAAGGTACGGACAAACGTGCTCATAAAGGTACGGACAGACGTGCTCATAGAGGTACGGACAGACGTGCTCATTACTAGCACGAAAGCATGCTTTTATTGAGCAAGAGGCAATTTTATTGAGGGAGAGAGAGAGGGAGAGAGAGAGGGAGAGCGAGAGGGAGAGAGAGAGGGAGAGGAAGTGGGAGAGGAAGAGGGAGAGGGAGGAGGCGGAGAACGTTTCTTGACGTTTCACTTGATTAATAATAAATAAGTAATAAATATAATAAATAAATAATTATAATTGCATAAGTTGATAAAAAATGCTATGCAATAAACCAGTAAAATCAACCAGTGCAGTGCGATGCGCGCTCGAATACGGACGTGTTGTCACAGTTGTACGCACAGTGTGCGGCTTTAGCTGCTGCCTGATATTTCGCAATGAGTTCGCAACAACTTATCGCAAACGAGCTGTTGGCATTCATACAGAATGCCATCGATACTATGGACGAGGTGAGCATCACGCAGATATGCAAGTCGAGCTTCAAAGAAGATGAGATTAGCAGAGGCAAGATGTTACTGTTCCAGACGACTGGGAAGCTCAGTGAAATGCCATCTCGGAGGAGAGATGGTCCAGAGAAGAGCGTCCAAGACATCATCACCTTTTTAAAGGTGACCGACCCTGACGACGTGCCGACTTTCGTAGCGAAGGAGCTACATAAGTTACCGCCCGTCACATTCGACCACGTAGATTTCACCAGGCTGCTGAAGGATATTACATCTCTCAAGTCAAGCCTGGCCGAAGTGCAGTGTAAGTTGGAGAAGTCAGAAGATACCATCCAAGAACTGCGTGCCGAGATGGTGTTGCTACGCAGTACTGTTTCGGAAAGTAGATCAAATGACGGAGTCAACGTACACACGCGTTACGGTGCAAATACATTACAAAATGCATCCGTCAGCAGTTTTGCATCGGCGAAATTAGATTCGTCGGCGATTGCAAATGTCGAGGGCGACGCACCGAGCCCCGCCGCCCCCTGCCCCTCTGCAGAGAACACGACCCGCGTAGCTATGTCGACCCCCAAACTAGCTTACGCCGCAATTGCTGCCTCAAACAAGCCAGCTAAAGGGGGAAAGCAGAACCGTCGCCATGAAAACCTTCCAAGGAATTCGACACAGCCCTGTTCAGCGAAGCAACAACGTGATGAGGATGGCTTCATCAAAGTTCAGAAGAAGAAGAAGAAGAAGCCTACTTGTCGCAATCAATGCGGTACTGGACTGACAGGACCAAATATGCTGCTACGTCCAGCGATACCCACGACGTTGCTGTATGTGTCCCGACTACATCACTCCACGAAGATCGTGGAGTATGTGAAAGTGAAGAGCAACTGGACCTTGAGAGTCGTGAAGTTGGAGCCGCGTAATATTACCAGCTTCAACTCATTTGTGGTGCGGGTCCCAACACAGCATCTCGACACGTACCTCAAGGAAGAGTTTTGGCCGAAGGGTGTAGTGTACCGACGTTTTCGCGGCAGGCTACGCGACACCGCGCAGTGTAACACGACACCGTCACTTCGTGTGCCTTAGCTTTAAGTTATTGTCATGTTTTTATAATTATGTATTAGTTTATTTTAATTTTTATTTTTTTATTGTATTTTATATGGGCCACTGATGCCTGAAATAAATGGAATAATAATAATAGCTTTACCGCGGCAGACCCCGAGTGCCACTTACTTTTTTTTTTAGAATTACAGGTTCTATTATGTCCTTTTGTACACCTGACACAGTTTTTGTTTTTGTTATAGTCATTGATGGCCCACGATGGGCAATAGCCCTCCCTCGTCTTTCCAAACCCTGACAGCGTATATGCAACAACCACTGCGCCAATCGTGACGACTGTATAAATAAACAAACAGTGAATAGTTTGTATATAATTAAATTATTAAGCAGTTACTGAGCAGTGGTGGCCCAGTGGTATCGGCCTCGGCTTACGAGTAGGTCGTGGGTTCGGACCCAGTCAGGCGCATTACTTTGTGTAATTTATTTCAACACCACTGCTC
The DNA here is from genome assembly GCA_950005045.1 of Agrotis exclamationis. Lineage (NCBI taxonomy): Eukaryota > Metazoa > Arthropoda > Insecta > Lepidoptera > Noctuidae > Agrotis > Agrotis exclamationis. The sequence continues at coordinate 2,280,413 of OX465433.1, read as the reverse complement.
TCAAAACGGTGAAGGAAAACATCGTGAGGAAACCGGCATGTGCTAGAACCAAAAATTCGAAAACATGTGACATCTACCAACCCGCACTGGGCCCGCGTGGTAGATTACGGCCCACTGCCTCTCACAGAGAGGAGGTCTGTGTCCCAGCAGTGGGAACATTTATAGGCTGATGATGATATTATTAAGTTTAATTTCTCATTTCTCGGTTTACGATGACCATTATTTATCCAAAATACATTTTCAATAAGTTGGCGAAATAATAAAACTTAGGTAGGTACCTTATTATATTGAAGCTAGTCTACAGGTAAGATAATTTAAAAAAAAACTAGGTATAATTAAATTTACAAAAGCATTATCTCAAAAATCCTAGAAGCATAATTATTCACCTCAATTTTGCCAACGTAAGATTTTACGTACTTTCAGGAGATAATTATTTAAGACAAAACCTTATCAAGCGATTGATCAATTTCCACTCCGCGATCTCTCCTCACAGATGTTTCCAAACCGATGGTTCAATACTAATTGAATACTAACGAAAATCAGCATTAATTCGCAATTTTAGCAGAACTTCGCCCATAAAACTGCGGGTGGGTAATCTTGGGGTTGTTACTACCCATTCTACCTATAGGCCACAGAATAGGTTTTTACAGAAGAACGGGTTTTCATTAAGCCCCATTTTATACCTACCAGCTTCTTCAACCTTCGAACCCAATGCCGAGTGCAAGTCTCTTATAAGTATAATTATTTCAACTTTTGGCGGTTTGTGTCTAGTTTGCACATTCCAATTTGGTATTTTGTATGTTTCATTGCTGCCTCAATACTGAATGCTGAATCGGGGCGCTTTTGACTCGTAAAGAACAATAGTTTTTAGTTCGGGATGAACTTAATGTTCATGAGTTAATTATTAAAGCTTCTTTTTTAATCCTTGGTCTACGTTGGTTCTGTGCAGAAATCAGAAATGGAGCCTACGGCACTGTGCCAAAACCGTGCTAACAAAAACTCTCAATAAATATTTTATCGTATTTGATACAATGAATGCATAATACTATGTTGAAAAAGTTTGTGAAAAAATGAATGCGTTAGGTATCCCATTTAATAAAGCGAGTTCTCACCATACATAAAGGAAAGCTCCTTCAAAAGTCAATAATCTAGGTGTGTTTTAACTTTACGTGCGAACACGCAGATAAATGTATACGAGAACTTCTGGTTGCACCCGTGACAGCAAGACTTACTAGTTGACTTTACAACATTTCTAGTAATAAATACTAAGTCCTCGTTATCTCTACTACTTACTTATTATTTATTACTAGAAATATTGTAAAGTCAACTAGTAAGTCTTGTTGTCACAGTTGCAACCAGAAGTTCTCGTATAGGTAGGCAGACATTTCTCTGCGTGAAGCTAACCTTCTGTATTTATATATTCTGTGTCACTGGGGTCGTTCATACCCCAGTGGGTGGCTAATTATAACTGGATGGAATGTTAATTCTGCTAATTAATGTCGTCTTATGGTTGATGGATGCGTTAACTTGGCAAATTTGCTTGGATGTCACAATTGCTGAAGATATTGTGATTTGTGGCAGCAATTTGCTTTTTTGGACTTTGTTAGTCAAGTAGCTGTGACGGCTAGAGAACTATTAGCCAACGGATCTAAACAAAGTATAAAACAAAGTCGCCAAGGGAAAGGTGTACGAGATGATTCACTTAAGGGAGATTGCTTGTAGATCAAATGATATTCTACTTAGCGCGAATGTAAATACGTATATACATAGTAAATTTATTTATCTTATTGTTGTCATACTCAAAATTAGAATTTTTTTGATGTTTACTATTAAAAAAACACATTTTTAAAACGTTGTCAAAGGATCATCTTGTACACCCCGGTGTCCAAGATGATCCTCGCGATAGGGGCAAGATGATCCCAGGATCCAGGAAGAGAATTACCTAAATAAAACCATAATCTTGGTTTATTTTTCACAGCCACTTTATTTTTGACTTTAGCTCGCCTTTTTAGTGACATTACTGGCACCCCAAACTGTTTACTTGCTGTGCTATATGGCATGCTATTTTTAACAGCATCCAGCGCTTAGATCATGGAGTCTTCCGACCACAACCCGCGTTTGGTTTTCTTTTATAATTACGAGGCATAGTCTAAAACAAAATAAAATATTTTTTGTTATTATTTATTTTTCATATAAATTAAGTCATATTTATTAGAAAAAATACATAAACTAAAACATAATAACATACGAATTGTTAAAAATATCCCCGTAATAGTAGGTATGTTACCAGTGTACAAGAAGATCCGTGGGGATCATCTTGTACACCGGTAACATAATCATCTTGCCCCAACATTAACTTTTTTATTCAATGTTCGATAACTTAAACTATGTGATTTAAACTGTTACCATGCTGTAAAAAAAACAAAATAGAGTAATATACAAAGCTAACTAATGCAACAGCCTATTAATAAATTACCTAGAACAAATTAGATATAGACTTCAAGTCAAGCTTACCTTAGATCAAAGTCACGGAATATTTGTTTTTATTCTCAAAAAATTTGATTGTCACTCTCGACACCATTACTTTTGACTGAGGCGGGAGAATATCGGGGACTACATTTTACCAATAAAAACAACTAGATGACGCTACTGGCTTCGTTGCAATAGAAAAGGATCATCTTCCCTCAACGGATCATCTCGTACACCTTTCCCCTACCTATTTGAAAAATCATCCTATGAGTCCGTCCTAGGTATAACGGAAAGGTTTCTCAGACTCTTAAACGAGGGCCACGAAATCGACGCTCCAAGCGTTTTCGCCTTGTGCTGCAAGCGTCCGCGTCAGCGTCGAGCGTCAAAAACAAATCAATCTCTATATTCTACCAAGCCACAAAGAAGCGCTGCAAGCTGAAGCGAAAGAAAGCTTCGTATACTTTCTTGACTGATGCATATTTGTTTTTGACGCTCGACGCTGACGCTTGCAGCACAAGGTGAATTCGCTTGGAGCGTCGCATTTCGTATACAGAACGTCACTCAATACTAAAGCATTACCTAAAACTAGATTCAAGTCATTTGATTGGTTGAAACAAGACCAGTATCGCTTGAAAAGGTCGCGAGGCCGCCAGCAGCGGCGCCGCGAGGCCGCCCGCTAGCGACGCAACAAGCTTGAGTCTTGAAGAAGTATGCTTTGTAATTCGGGGTTTACTGACTAAGTACCACCCTGATCCCTCACATATCCTTTGCTTTCCTGGCCCACAGCATCCTACTTATACGCTTCCAGTTTTCTGACAGCTCCTCCCCCTTTCCATACCTTATCCTTGATCGGGCGGCGAGCTACCCAATACTCTTCGTCCACAGACCTGCGACTTTGACGGCAGGAAATCGCCCTGCGATCCCCGACGCCTAGGGCGTCTCCCGTGGCGGCTGGTTCATGAGGTGGAGGATGTTTTCTCCCTCACACATTCCGCCTGCTCTTTTGGCATTTATCAAGCACTTATTTTATTTTCCAGATACTTTCTCGTTTCTATTTTGCACTATACCTATTGGAAAATTATACCCAATTCTAATTGCTATTGTAGCCTATTCTAATCAATGCTTGGTTAATTTGATATTAATCATCATTGATTCAATTAGTTAGGCAACTAAAGCATGATACCTACTTGTGCATTAGGTACTTGAGAACTCCTTCAACGGCTTAGATATTTATAAGTGCCTATAGATTTATATTAACAAGTAATCATTGGAGTACAGACAAAGGTTTTTTTATGTATGATGGGTTTGCTTTTCACTATAGTCCAGGTCAGGGGTGACAAACATAAGGTAGACGATGGAGCGAGCTTACCCAGAAGAAGCCTGTTCGAGTCTCACTCTAACTTTGAGATTAGGGTTGTATGCGTTCGGAAACACAGACGAAGGCTGATGTTCTCATCCACTCCACGCTCAGCGTGGAGTGGAGCGTGGAGCGGGAAGACTCGTTTGATGATTTTTAGAGAAAAAGAGGATGCCACGTTTATTACGTCCCTTGCTTTTTTAAGGGTCTCTTAGACTCTTACCGTCTTACCACAAAAAAGTTAAACATTTGTTGAAAACATGTCTAAAATACGGATAAATCAAAAGTCATTTATTTAAGTTAGTCTGAATTATCAGCACTTTTTGAAGGTCAATTTTTACATAAGACAGTCCCCCAAAGCGCCCCCCTTTCGACACTTCCTGTGTTTTGGCAGGGAAGAAGAAGTGGCGGAACAAACTCCCCAGCAACACATCTGTCTGTACGGTTAGAAGAACCAATATGATGATACTGACCATGACCACCCTGCATTTTAAAATTTTCTTTAACAAAACCGTTGCCTCAAAAAGGGAATTTAATCCTGTATCGTGGGTGCGTTTACAAACATTGAGACTCACGTACACAAATAAGCAGACCCGGAACAACTAATTGCAGGTACACACATAAAAAAAAGTATGCGATCACTTTAAAAAATCGAGATCTTTTTTAACCGACTTCAAACAAAAAAAAAGTAGGTTCTCAGTTCGACCTGTATGTATGTATGTTTGTCCGCGATGATCTCGCGTTTGGCTAAACGGATTTTGATGCGGTTTTCAGGAAAGTGTTCATTACATTCTGGAGAAGGTAGTAGGTAAGTATATAACACTAATAGATATCCCGTGACGTCGCCCGCGTGGATCCGTTTTTGCTTACTTGGATTCTAGATTTTCAGAGACGATTGCATGTTTGTCCGCGATTATCTCGCGTTTGGCTGAACCGATTTCGATGCGGTTTTCAGAAAACTGTTCGTTACATTAATAAAACAGTTGAATTGTTTTTCCGTAAAGTTAAAAAAAAAAACCAGCTTATGCTTGTGATCACAGACTTTTTTTGATGCGTACAACATACAAATATTTATTCCGTGCGGGGATCGAACCCCGTGAGACGCAGTGCAGTAGTTGACCACTTATTCACTTCGGCTTCACCTATTACTTTCCAGGGACACGGTATCCTGCTTAGATAATCCCGCAACCCAAAGTTATTAGCCTTTATAATAGTCACTTCTAGTTCGTAAACATCTGAACGTTCACCTTTCCGCGTAACTTTTCTAATAATAATGTTCAGGCCGTGAAACTTTGCCCGCACCCTGTCTCGTCTTAATCGACGATTATAGTTTAAACCACGGTTAAACCAACTTAATCTCCGGTTTATATGTGAAGCTTTAACTAGCTGAGTTAAAACTTAGTAATGTTTGCTTTTATTATGTTATGTTAATGTCAAAATAAAGATGAAATAATTTCTACTTAAACTCACTTCCACCTTATTACAAAAAGGGGTTTAACTAAAAACCCAGGTTTAAAATCTTGTAAAACTACGGTTTACACAAACGTTATTACAAATCGTGGTATGGTCTAACAGTAGTAGCTGTCAAAGGTGTGTCAAAGTTACTCATAGCAACTTTTTCATTGTGATGTTGTTTTTGTGTTATTTTCACCCAAAACGGATTTAAACAAGTAAGATTTAATTGTTATTACACATGGTGGATTTAATTGTTTAGACAATCGTTCAAATGACGGTACTAAAGTCAACGTTTTATCTTAGTTTTGTAATACGGACTTTAAACCAAGATTCTGCAGATAAGCCTGGACTTAATAGACCAGGTTTAAACCAAGGTTTATTTAGTTTTTGTAATAAGGCTGACTGTGTCACATTCTGATTAGTGTAGGTACTTGTAGCACCAATGTGTTTTTTAACCGACTTCAAAAAAAAAGTAGGTTCTCAGTTCGACCTGTATGTATGTTTGTCCGCGATTATCTCGCGTTTGGCTGAACCGAATTTGATGCGGTTTTCAGGAAAGTGTTCATTACATTCTGGAGAATGTTTTAATATATAACACTAATGGATATCCCGTGACATTGCCTGCGGGGATCCGTTTTTGCTTACTTGGATAGTAGATTTTCAGTGACCATTGCATGTTTGTCCGCGATTATCTCGCGTTCGGCTGAACCGATTTTTATGCGGTTTTCAGGAAAGATTTGTTACATTCTGGGGAAGGTTTAAGTATATAACGATAATAGATATCTCGTGAAGTTGCCCGCATAGATCCGTTTTAGTTGCTTACTAGGATTGTAGATTTTCAAAGACGCCGATTAATATGAAGATTTTTCTTGAATATCTAAACTAAAAAGGGTAAAATAAAAAACTTTTTGAAACAAAGGGAACCGACTTCAAAACCAAACACAAAAAAAGTGTAAAATAACTTTTCTTTCGGAAGTCGGTGGCCATAGTCAATGAAATAAAAAACAAAGCCACCGACTTCCGAAAGAAAAGTTATTTTACACTTTTTTATGTTTGGTTTTGAAGTCGGTTCCCTTTTTTCAAAAAGTTTTTTTTTTTATGTCTGTGTTTGTTTTATATTAATCTTCATTTTCTATTTTTTTTTAAACAGTTTTTGCACTATGATAAACTAGCGGCCACGAATTTAAATCTTATTTTAGTAGTGTTTTTGACTGTGGACCCGGCAGCAAGTTGTCATGCTCCCTTAGTTGACATTGCTTGCGGTAGCGTCGAGGGTCGAGTTGCCTCCTAACCACCCACATGGCGTGGGGGACAATAGTTGATCTTTGCGTTACGCTACATGCTCGTGAATGGGTGCTGCTTGTGGTGACTGGTCGACTTGCTGACCTTTGGTTTTATATTGTTATTTACTGCGATGGTCCTAGTTTATCTTTTTGTGCCTTCTAGTCACGGTTGGGATGTAATTTCGAATTGATGTATGATGTGAATGTTCTAATAAATTGTATAAAATCTTGGTTCTTCTAACCGTACAGACAGATGTGTTGCTGGGGAGTTTGTTCCGCCACTTCTTCTTCCCAGCCAAAACACTAGGAAGTGTCGAAGGAGGGGCGCTTTGGGGGACTGTCTTATGTAAAAAATTGACCTTCAAAAAGTGCTGATAATTCAGCCTAATTTGAATAAATGACTTTTGATTTTGATTTTAATGTTCTACCAAGAATAGACAAAGTTATTTCAGGATTGTTCAAGTTGTATAAAATTTGCAAATTGTATACAAGTTACTTAACAGAAGAATTTAGGATAGAATTCGTAATGAAGTGATCCACAGAGAACGAAAGTGATCGACATAGCCCACAGAATAAGTAGGTAAGCTGAAGTGGCAATAGGCCGGCCATATTAGTCGTAGAAACAATGACCGTTGAGGTAGACGTGTTCCCGAGTGTAGACCGCTAATTGGCAAACGTAAGGTGGGACGCCCTCAGGCAAGGTGGAGCGACGACTTTCGCAAGGTGGCCGGTAACAGCTGGATGAGGGAGTGAACTGGCGTGGGATTGGAGAGGCCTATGTCCAGCAGTGGACTGCTATTCGCTGATGGGTGCGAAGTACTTGGTGGGGGTATCACAATCGATTGCAGCGCTCATGGTGGCAAAAAGCTGACACTCTTTGAGGCGCGAGTGGAACACAACGCGCCGTCGACCCGGGCGCGTAATGCCAAACTGTATACTGACCCAGACACCCATAGTCTGTACTGAACTACGTCGTGCTCGTTGAAATCACAAACTAATTGGAGCAAAGTACATACGAGCTCAGAGCATTCTGAGATAGTATGCAGTTTGCTCGCTTGTATGTAAAGCAAACTGTGACACGCGATTATCGCGAGTATCGATTGATTATTATTTTTTACGGCCCCGGAAAAATATTTTTCGAGACATTAATAAAGAAAAATGGCTCGACTGAGACCTGCTTCGCGGGGCCGCCACCTTGATAAGTAATAATTAGTTACCTACTTGACCTAGGAATGCAAGAGCGAGCGAAGCGAGCTCGAGACTTTGGGGCACCCCGACACGGACAGGACCCCGCCATCCCCTTCTTGACTGCTGCTGGACGTCTGGTCTCGTATGTATTCTGCTCTAGTATTTTAAAGCAAAATGTATTTTGATTCAGACACTCTCTGAATAGATATACAGTTTGCTCTTCAACTACAAAGGCAAACTGCGATCGAACTCAGAGCAACTCCGGTCTGGGTCAGTATACAGTTTGGCAATACGCGACCCGGGCATGGTCCATGGTCGGGCAGCGAGTTGCCCTTTACTCGCCGCCCGCATGCCCGCTCCTACGGTAGCCGGAGATCGCCCCGCGACGTCCGACGCCGTGGGCGTCTACCACTGCGACTGGGGCGGAGGGAGGACGCTGTCCTCACTCTCTCGCGGCTCGCCTCCTCCTTCGCGAGCAAAACTGCTTCGCAGAAGGAGGCGACCGCTTCCCACTCCGTCTCGCCCCGCAGCATGACATTCAGTACCCTTGTTCCGGACCAAACGTGAAACGAAACGTACTTTACGAACGCATCTTGACGTTTTGATGTCTGTCTTGACAGTTGTCAGTAGTCTGTTCCCCGGTGATTTGTCGGAACGTTTTGGTTGGGACTATTGGTCACGCAATTACGTGAATTACTTTGGAATCTGTTGTGATTATTATAAATCCAAACCAATCCGGGCTTGTGTGCGATTAATTGTTGATAATTGGGTGAAATTCGCCATATTTTCCCTGTTAGGTTGTTAAAACCGGAACATTTTGAGGTTAAGTTTGCCGGCACCGTGTGGACTTTGAGGCCGTGAATAGCTTAATATTTTGGTACAAGAACATTATTTGGGTGCTTTTGACTGAGTGAACATTTCGTGACCGTGCGTTCCTGTTGGAGAGCATAAGCGCCTAGGAGGCGTGGCCTTGGGTGGCCCTTGAACCGGCCGCGTGTTAGAGGCCCATTGTTATTCGGTTCACATTGTACATGCATAACTAAACATGATTACTCATCCCACATACACACCCAGAACCGAAAACTGGCCCAGCACGAAGCAAGAACCCCTGGTAAGTGTATAGCGGTTTGATGTTGTATTTTGTTGTCTTTAGCTCCGCGCACGCGGACAGGTTGAGTCTGCTTGGTGCAGTCTCAAACAACCCTTAGCACGAGTTTTCACTCTTTTACTTTACAGCGTCTTTTCAGTATTTACAGCGTTTCTTGTATGAAAAAATGGAACAGCGCCTCTGGTGTTCGAAGAAGGAACAATTTTTTTCCTTGAAAATTGTCTATTTTTCATTGTCAAAGTTCCAGTTTACGTCTCAAATACTGAAAACTCGTGCTAAGGGTACTGCTCTGTCAGTTTCGAATCAATCTTTATATACGTATATTTTTATAATCGCATTATTCCGTCAAAAAAATAGGTCAGCAGTTGTCGTGGTGTAAACTGCAAGAATACAGAAATAGTAAGCGGTTCTTGGAAAGATGAACAATGCAGGAAATGGTTAGCTGCTGTGAAGAGAAGAAAGTAAATAACATCATAACCGTCATTTAAATCCTGTATTTGATATTTTTTCTTATAGAATACATTTTACCTACTTATGTTTATTTAATTTTGTTCAGTGCCGATGGATGGGGTGCTAAGACAGGAAACCTCCACGTGCGCCCGTGGACTGGAGTTCCCTCTCGGATACGTCCGTGGGGAAGACCAGTTTTTCGGGCCGGTGCACCCTGGGATACGGGCAAAAACTCTTCCTTAGGCACTGTGTGCCTAAGGGCTCTCTTTGTCCGAATAGCCTGTCGGGTGGACGCTCCAACGCGTGTCCCTCTGATTAGCAGAGGGCACAGCGGCGGAGCGGGCTTGCGGACGGTGAGTAATGGGTAGCTCGCCGTCCGACCAAGGACCAAGCCCGGGTCGTTGGCGCGTCGTGTCGTGTTTCGCGCGCGCCTTGGGGGAGTAGTCAGCAAACTGACGGAGCCCCTTATGGGGCCAAATGCCTGCTGGGGTCGCGGGTTTCTCTTAACCCAGGATACCGTGGCCCCGGAACGTAAAGGGCATCCGAAGGAACACGGGTGGATTTTAGTCAGTAAGAGTCTGACAGTCCCTTCCGCCCCACCCAGGGCGGGAGGCCTCATTTGATGATTTTACCACCTAAAAAAAAAAAAAAAGTGCCGATGGATCGCCATGGAATCCAAAACCAAGTGATTTGTAAAAACGTTTTTCTTTTTTCTTTATTTTTTGTGTGGCGTTAAAGTCGTGCACGGTGCCAATATAGGCTGATGATGATACAAGTAACTTGTTTAATGGAAAAGCATCTTAAGTTCTATGAACAAGTAATAATGAAAACTTTAACGATGTAATATAAAAAACGATTAAAGGGTGTAACGACAACACTAGAATTTAAACCGACCATCTCATTTAAATAGCACATAAAAATAATGTATGTTAGTATGTATGTTTGGCCCTTTTAATGTGTGTACTGGTTTGAAAGTTTTGGGCACACGAATAAAATATAACGGCTGTCGGTAGTTGGGTAAACGAGTCTGGTTATGTGGGCAATTTTGTGTTAATTACAAAAGCGTAAAGTCGATTTTTGGGTACCGAAACCTTAGCATGAATGCTGGGTTTAAACATAATGTTAATGAGCCAAATTTTTGGATCATTTAGGTGTTTAACCAGTGTGCCAGTGATGACATTTATAATAATAATAAATAATAATATATTCCACAACTAAGCATCCCATGCTAAGCAGAGCTTGTGTTATGGGTACTAGACAACTGATAAACATACTTATATATTTCTAAATACATAAATATTATAGATAAATTACACCCAGATAGAACAAATGATCGTGCTCATCACACAAACATTTGTCCTGGGTGGGAATCGAACCCACGACCTCCGGCATAGCATTCAGGGTCACTAACCACTAGACCAACAAGCCTGTCGATATGGCTCTGAAATGTGGTCTCTGACTGCTGGCCTTTTAGAGAGACTAAGAGTCACTCAACTTGCGATGGAAAGAGCTATGCTCGGAGTTTCTTTGCGGGATAAAATCCTGAACATGAATATTAGGCGAAGAACCAGAGTCACCGACATAGCTCGTAAAATTTGCAAGTTGAAGTGGCAATGGGCAGACCACATCGCTCGTAGAACTGACAACCGATGGGGAAGAAAAGTTCTCGAGTGGCGACCACGGACCGGAAGACGCAGCGTAGGTAGACCTCCCACTAGGTGGATCGACGACATCGTGAGGGTCGCGGGCAACCGATAGATGCAAGTGGCGAATTGTCGTTCGCCGTGGCGGTTTAAGGGGGAGGCCTATGTTCAGCAGTGGACGTCTTCCGGCTGATGAGGATGATGATGATGATAGTAATAAATTATCTGATCTTTGAAAGGCGGACGCTTTTCCCTATGTCCTTTATTTTAGTTGAGCAGTAGGGAAAACGGATAATACCTGAATTCTCAACTACTCAGTTTGGTTGAGCGTTCTTGGGGATTCTTCACTGCTCACTAGACGCATCTACAAGTACTTAGTTGTTCTGGGCGTTGTGTATGTGAGTTTATATATTTGTAAACGTATCCACGATAAAGGAGGAATGTGCAAAAACCAAAATATCAGTATGTTTCATGGACTGTTTGCCTATCATACCTCTGCAACCTAGTAAATGGGTAATATACCTACGGTATAAGGCTGGTTATCAAATCGAGCTTTTGACTAACAGTAACTACTAACAAAGATCTACAAATGAAAGACGGGACCGGCGTGGCAAATTCATCAAATGAGTCCTCCCGCCCAGGGCAGGGCGGGAGGGACTGTCAGACTTGTACTGACTAAAATCCATGGTGTCCTTCATTAGCCCTTTACGTTCTAGGGTCACGGTAATGGAATAAGTCCCGCGACCCCGGCAGGCTTTGGCCCTCGAGAGAGGGGCCCCGTCATCTTGCTGACGCTCTTTGAGGCGCGCGTGGAAAACAACGCGCCGTCTACCCGGGTATGGTCCATGGTCAGGCGGCGAGTTGCCCATTACTCGCCGCCCGCATGCCCGTGCCTACGGTGGCCGGAGATCGTCTTGCGACGTCCGACGCCGTGGGCGTCTACCACTGCGGCTGGGATGGAGGGAGGACGCTGTCCTCTCTCTCTCACGGCCCGCCTCCACCTTCGCGAAGCTTTACGTGCTTGGATCAAAACACATAGAGGAATAATATTTTTCAGTGAAATAAAACGATGTTCAAAAATAGGTGCAAGCTACGCCGACCACAGATCACCGGGTATTGTCCGGGGAGCAACAATAGTTACAAATTGCCAACAGATTGCCGCTATTACACGTCGTTACGTCTTTGCTGACGTCACAGAAATAATGTGTGAAGTTTAACTTTATTCATAAATACTCGAGAGGAACTGGCGCTCTTTTTATCGTGCATGGTAAAGTTATCAAAGGAGCCGTCCCACCCAGGGCAGGACGGGAGGGATCCTTCAATAGCCCTTTGCTTTTCAGAGTTACGATCACCTGTTGACACAGTCCCACGATCCTCGCAGGCTTTGGCCCTCTAAGGGGGCCCCTACAAAAAAATAAACAAGCCACCACAAAGTACCAAAACCTCATATTACGCAGGCGTTCACAAACCACAATAGAAATAAATTGCCCAACTATCGGCCACATTAGACCTCTTCACACCTCTGCGCGCCTGGTACAAATACCGTGAAATATTGAGGAAAACCTGATATAGGACCATAAGTTTGTTGTGTCACTGAGTAATATTTATTACGAACATTGTTTGTTTTGCTTTACAGTTTTTCTCGGTTTTATGGGTTTTGTATCGAAAAGGAAAACACGGAACTCTTTTGTTGTAAAAGTGTCATAAAAGTAAGAACGTACACACATTAAAAAAATGTGATCACTAGCTTAGGTAGATAATTTTTATGAAACTTTATGGAGAAACAATTGATCTGCTTTATTGTTTTATATTGTAAATCTATATTTTTAAATAAAGAATCTAATGAGAAGAATAAATCATAATAATAATTTTGTGATTTCGATTTTTTATAGTGATCGCAAACTTCTTTTGATGTGTGATAGAAAATACATAATTATGCCCTTTGTAGCCTATGAAGTAGCTCATAGGCTACAAAGGGCATAATTATTTTCGGAAAAGGCAATATCGGAAAAGTGCTCGTGGCGCGCTGAAAACTTGTCCAACACGTTTTCAACTGTTCCTAAACACAGAAATATACTTAGACCTAATTGATAAAAAGTGTGATTGAACCAACCCAGATGTTTGTAAAGATGCGATGTTTTGTTCCCATAAAAAGTCCTTGAGGCATTTCAATACCTTTAAAATTGAATATTTAAAGAATGGAAAAAATAATAAGCCTGATTATTTAGTTGGGATTTACACCTCTTAGGAACAAAATACATTATACATCTCTGACAGAGTATGCAGTCAGTAGCTTAAAAATCAATCAGAATTAAATGTGATAAAGATAAGGAAATGATATAGACTACATTGATTTTGTATGTAATGAACTTTAATAAAATTTTAGTATCTTGACTTGGCTCGCGAGGGGGTTTGGCATGTGCAACGTGGATTCACCGATCATTGTGTCTTAATTGCCAAGAGCTTCGACTAACACCTCAGCAGGCTCTCGATAATCAATTATTGGATCAAGGACCTCATTTAAAAAGCAGTTATTCTTGACAGGGCGTGCAAAGTTAGGTCATTCTTCTCTCTGGAGTCCTGACCGCTGCTTCCTTGGACCATATTCCTTCCGTGTTCCGTATACTAGCGGGTCACTATTTTTTTTGTAAATTCAAATATAAATTGATTGAAAAAATTAATAGATAAAGGAGAAATCAATGTAATCCCTAAATATTAGCCACTTTTATCTCCATATCAATATAGCCCCTGACCACAGTCTTAGGTGAACCACGTTCACTAATAATTGATGCGTTGCAGTAGATGCGACCTTTATTAAACGGAAAGCCTTTTGGTACTGATGGTATTGTCATGTTTTGCAAGTCATAAATACCCTGTAAAAAATATATAATATTATTTTAGTACTATCTTAAGCTATTGGCCACAGGTTCGACGTTAAACGTTCGTCTAATAAAAATGTTATATTTATATTATTGGTAAGGCTGAAATTTTGCAAAAAACTGCAAGTGTTACAATGTGCAAAAGTCATATTGTACAATTGTACTCAAAATGCTTTTGTGTGTGTCCACACTGGAAGCCTAGCGCGACGGCGCGCTGCGGCGGCGGGCGCGGCGGCGGGCGTGATCTGTGTCCACACTGCCGATCAAGCGTTTGTTTTTGTAGCAGCAAATTCAGGTGTTGCAAACCGGTGGTACAAAGTAGTTTCTATAAATCTTGTTTAAAGAAATTAATTTTAAAATGTTTTATAGGTTGTTTAGGATTGCATAAGTACAAGTAAATTATCAATCATTCTACATTTTTCTACTCAAGTATGGTAAAAATAATTTAAATATGTACAAAAACATCCAACGGTAGTACTTTAGTGCATGTTCTGGTAACTCGATGGCGCTACTAAAAGACCGAAAAGGTTTGATACACCTGCCACACGCCCGTTGTATCAGTTGTTGCCTAGCAACGCCTAGGCTCGCAAAATCGCTTGTAGCCATCGCGCTAGGCCCCCGCCTTAGTCACTTCAATGTGGCCACGAGCGGCGATTTCATACATTCAATATTTCCGCGCCCGCCGCCGCCACCGCGCTAGGGTCAGTTCAGACTGAGACGCGAAGCGACGCGACGATGCGCGCACACTTTTAAGAGCCATTCAAAATACGACTTTATTTTCTACACCAAAAGATACACATTTCGTTGTGAGAATTTAGGGTCAGTTCAGACCGAGACGCGAAGCGACGCGACGATGCGTGAAGAGGCCTGTCATTTCAGGCTGCGTCGCGCTACGCCTCGCGGAGCCGCGATGCGCCTCGCTGCGCCGCGAGACGCATCGCAACGTCGCGAGGCGCATCCAGACGCCGCGCGGTGCAGCAGAACGTGTCTAGATTTTCCACGTGCTGCCGCCCCGCCCCGCGTCCTCCCGCAGTCCCATTTGCAAATGGCGGCCTCAGCTATATAGTCCAGGGGCTAGAGGTAGTTGAGTATGCAAAATCCGAGTGACGGCAACTATGACCAATTCATAAACATAATAATATTATTATGCGCTTTATCTGTCCCGCAAAAAGGTGATCTGATTTTTCTATAAATTATTACGGAAATAATCATTAAAATGATTTTAAATCATGTACTCAATACATTCCGTTTATACGACTAAGAGAAGAGGGCGAAAAAAAATTAACCAAAAAATTGACCGGCAAGTTCTACATTGTTATTCTTTGACCTTTTCTTAACTTAAACGGTTTCGGTTGGCGAAATTCGTTACAATCATGCATACTCAGTCGCCTCTAGCTCCCGATCTTCACCTTGCATCGTGGAGCGGCCGCGAGCAGCGTCAAGCGGCGCCGCGCTGCGTCGTGAGGCCTTGAGAGGCTCAGCGCAGCACCGCTGCTTTGAGATGCGTCGCGCTGCGCCGCGAGGCGTCGCGCGGCGCATCGCGGCGCATCTCAACGTATTCTAAGGGTCAGTTCAGACCGAGACGCGAAGCGACGCGACGATGCGCGCACACTTTTAAGAGCCATTCAAAATACGACTTTATTTTCTACACCAAAAGATACACATTTCGTTGTGAGAATTTAGAATACGCTGAGATGCGCAGCGATGCGCCGCGCGACGCCTCGCGGCGCAGCGCGACGCAGCGTCAAATGACAGGCCTCTTCACGCATCGTCGCTCGCGTCGCTTCGCGTCTCGGTCTGAACTGACCCTATGACGTGCAGTTCAGTAGCGCGATCTAGCTTAGAATAGAAAAACTACATATTCAAATAATTCATCTAAACATAAATATGTACTTCAACGATAAAACGGTAGATGGCGTTAAAAGAAAACCTGGAATAGAGGTGTTTAAATTGAAGTAACATTGTTTTTTTTCATCGTAATCAGTTTACATCTTATAAAAAATGTAATTTAATTAGAGCGATTTTATGGAATCATTGGATAGTCAGGACGGGACAGGACGGGACAGGACGGGACAGGACGGGACAGGACGGGACAGGACGGGACAGGACGGGACAGGACGGGACAGGACGGGACAGGACGGGACAGGACCTAATTAGTACAGTAATAAATATAATAAATAAATAATTATACTCGTCAAAACAAAATAAGGGCCACTTTTTATATTACACTTTAAACAAGTATTGCTCTTATTCTGGGTACATAATAAATACTTAATATCTTGTTATGGTTTCTTTCAAGTATTAATATTGTTTCTAGTGCATAATTGGAAATTCATAACTTTTTTTTAAATTAGATATTTGAGATTACTTAGAATTTACGGTATGGTGTTTTTAATTTTCAAACTTCTAACGGAGTTTTCTTCGACTAATACAGCAATCAGGCGATAATGATCTTTCAATCTCATAATGTCATGTATTCGGAGACACATGGACGTAAAAACAGCCACTTGGGGTGTCACATTAATCCAGGGGGCCCGTAGCCAGAAGAGGTAGGTTTAATGGTGGAATATTCCTAACGAGTGGTTCAAAATGCTTGAAACTGGTCTTAAAAGACGGGTAATATCACCAGACGCCGTGATCAAGGAAGAAAGTACGTAAGTAAAGCCCAAGAAGACCATTAAGTTTGTTTAACCGCGCAAATGGAGCGAAAATCTACTGCGCGGACCATACAAACTCCATTGCGTCGAGCTACAGGCACCCCTATAATTGACTACACTATTTCGAATCGACTCCATAAAGACTAACAATACACAAGAAGATGCTTGGTTCGCCTTCAGTTAACTGCAGCTGATGGTGCAAATCGTGAAACATTTGCGAAGGAGAAAATTTATTGAACTGTTTTGACTGGGCTTCATTGCTTTTTATTGATGACTGGTGGGTTATTTTTTTTCAATAAAAACTGGTTCATATTAATGTAGAGAAGATCTAAACAACAGGTTTCAGATCCTTGCACTCTTAAAACAGACTGTTCTGGCGAGTTCTGAGTTATGCTCTGGGGCGGTTATCTCTATCACGCAAAACTGAGCTCGCACTTCTTAACGAGGGTGCTGTAACTCCTCAAAATTGCGTAGAGAATGTGGTGCAACTCCACATTATCCCATTCGCACAGCAAGGAATACCTGAGTTCTTCTTGAAGCAGGATAATGCTCGAGCGAACACGACGCGACTAACAGTGCACACATTCCCTGACGCTTGAATTACGATGTTACAGTGGACACTCAGGATGTTTACCCGAGTTCTATTGAGCATTTAAGAGATGAGTTAAAGAAGAGTGAAAAAGAAAGTAAAATTCCCATCAACACGCAGCTGGATCTCATAAATTGTCTGAAAACTTGCTGGTAGAGTATCCCAAAAGAAAATGTTCGGTATTTAATCCAGACCATTCCACCTCCCATAAAATGAGCAGAACAGAGAGAACAGAGTTAAAAGAGAAGCTTAAAAGAACACTTTGGTACATTAAAGACGTATTTTTTTCGTTTTTTTTATGTTTTATGTAACTTGATACATTCCTGCAATTCCTCACTTTTCACTCAATTTGGTTTATTTTAACGATTTATTGGAATACATATTTAATTTTTGTGTATTTCCATCTAAAACCATTAATATTAATCAGATTCAGTCATTGTAACTAGTAATATTTAAACATTATTTAATAAATCGATGAAAACCAGGTGGCCCTTATTTTGTTTTGAGTAGTATATAATTGCATAAGTTGATAAACAATGCTATGCAATAGCTTTACCGCGGCAGTCCCCGAGTACCTCACGTTTTTTTTTTGTGCTGGTTGTCATGTGGTTCTCTTCGAAATCTTTCCACTTTTGACGATTTTGTATCATGGCTAGCTGGTTTCTTCCAGCCATTTTCATGAGATCGATCATGAGACCTACTTCTTAATATGTAGTCTATGTAGAATGTAGATAATAAAAAACGATATAGTTTGCATCACATTAATTACCGGTGGTAAAGGGCAGTCTTTTCCTCCTAACGCTTTCTTTACTGCTGGACCAAAAATTACATCTTTTTGCAACAAGTCACAAAAACCATAATGAATCTCAACGAAACTGGGCTGGTATCTGTTTGTTAAAAATTGGTAGAAGTAGAAATCCACCTGAAACATATACATTAGTACTTTCTAATTTTATCTTGGACATCATTAACTACTTTGAAGGAAATAAGGTAGTTAAGGGATATTTTATTCAATTATTTTTTTAACAGATCTCGAGAATAGGAAAAATAGACATATAATTTCAGCGGAACAAAAAATATCATAAACAAACGCTTCGAGTTGCAAAGAAAACTGGTTAAAATAAAGAAAATAAGTAAGAATTTAAAAAAAAATCAGAATCATAGAATGAAAATATTTGAAGACAACTTGTAAAATCTGGAATCCCAAGAAAGAGCGTAAACAGTTATTTAATGCCAACTTATTATGATTCCAAAGTTAACATTAAAAAGTCATATGAAATAGTGGAGTACTCGGAATAAAAAAAATTGAACTCTTTTTGTGGACAACTCTCACTTGACCAAAAAAATATATACGCCAAAATTTCAACATCAAAAACTAGTTAAGGGCGCTTATTCTGAAAGTTGGCAACGTCGCAAATAGTTGTCAAATATTAACAAGTTTTTATTAAATTAGCAATGTTACTGAATGGAAATAAGAAATATGGCTCTGTAGTGCACTAAAAAATTAACATAGGAATGCAATAATTAATATCGTAACACGGAATTTATAGTTTTAGATGTAAAAAATGAATTTGGAAACTTTCCAAATGGCTTTTTTTTTCACCTGGAAAGGTTACAACATCAAATTCAGTGTTTTAATTGCATTCCTATATCAATGTTTTGGGGTGCTAAGGACAGGAAACCTCCTCGAGTGCCCGAGGACTGGAAGTTCCCTTCCGGATTCGTCCGGGGGGAAGCCCAGTTTCTCGGGACGGTGCGCCCCGGGGTACGGACAAGAACTCCCCGCACCCCTTGCGGGGAGTTCTTGTCCGTCTTCTTGCCTGTATGCCAATGTCCTGTCACGTCGCCCCACCACGTGCCCCTCTGCTTAGCAGAGGACACAGTGGTGGGAGTAAGAGCGGGCCCGGCGTGCACTTACCCTGCCGTCGGGCAGGCGGGAGGAGGTCTTGCACTTCCGCCTCCTCTTGCCACCGCTATTCTCGTAGCCCCGAAGATTGTCATGATCACGTCTATGACTTTCGACGGGGGTCGAGGGCCTTGGCTTAAACGCCCGGGCCGCGAGGAAGAAAACCTCTATAAAAAATTACCCTGAACCTCCAAGCGGCGGCGCACCGCGAGGGAGGTTGACAGCTTGGTTGACGGGTAGCTGTGGGGAAAATCAGCCGTTAGTGCGAACCCCTTATACACACATCAAAAGTGTCTAGGGATCAAGCATTTTTATGCGGATTTCTTGAGATTGAGATGTGGCTTTGTAATAAATTTATGATTTTATAAATTTATATGGATCCTTTTTGGTGCATTTCATAATTTGAATCAGGAACTGTGAATCAAATTCGAGTAAAAGATGAAAATCAGCTGTCAATATTTTCCCTATAAAAACATACAACGCATTTAAGACATTATTAGTGCTACTGTTTCCCTACTACTGATTAAAACCAACGTTATTATGGAGCGGCGACGTCATTTAAGCAGGGAAGAAATGCTCAGAGCCGTGGGAATGATAGAAGCTGGTTCCCGGCAACGTACTGTGGCTTTAGCTCTGAATACAAGTCAGAGTGTTATCAATCGACTTTGGACACGTTACCGAAGCACTGGTACCGTGGCTGAGCGCCATGGAGGACGGTATCGCTGCACCACACGGAGACAAGACCGATACATTCAAATCTTAACTCGAAGAGCTCCAACAATAACCGCCATGATGTTAGCCGTGAGGCTTCATCACTCTTCAGGGAACTTAATTAGCGACCAAACAGTCAGAAACCGCTTGCATGAAGTGAACCTTCATTCCCGAAGACCGCTACGGGTACCACCTATAGCAATGCACAATCGTAGGATTCGATATCAATGGGCTCTTGAACACAGAAATTGGGCAGAAGAACAATGGCGTTTCGTGTGCTTTTCTGATGAGTCTCGTTTCGGTATGAGACCGGATACAAGACGTATACGACACTGGAGAACCCCTGGACGCCAACAGCGATTAAAATCCTGCCAGGAAGTCCATCCTTATAGTGGCGGAACCATCATGGTATGGGCGGGTATTTGGATCGGCGGAAGAACTGAGTTGATTTGGATCAGAGGCAACCTCAACGCTCAAATTTATGCTGAGACGATTGTATCAGACGTCATCGTTCCTCTACAAGTGCAAATCGGTCCCTTATTTCAGTTAATGCATGATAATGCACGACCGCACACCGCAAGAGTTGTAAGACAGACTCTCGCCGCAGCTAACATCAATGTCCTGCCCTGGCCTGCTCAGTCGCCAGACTTGAATCCGATTGAGCATGCATGGGATATGCTACAGAGAAGAGCTCTGCCGAATATGGAGGGTATCCAGTCGCAAGAAGACCTTTTTTTGTTGTTGCAACGAACATGGGCGGCCATTCCACAGCGTGATTTGGATGAACTCATTTTGAGTATGCCAAACCGATGTTCTTGTGTTGTTAGTGTTCGCGGTAGAAACACGGATTATTAATTGTTTAAGTTACCCAATAAAATTTTAAAGAAAACTGTTATTTCAGTCTTTTTTTCGAACTTTTGTGTTAGTGGTTCAAATGTCAAAAATCCCTTTATTAGGAAAATGGCAAATTTCTTTATTAATGCTAAGGTGACTTGGTTTATCGTTACTGTGACAAACGAAAACACTTTATTTGATGAATCCTTAAAGAAAATTTTAATTAATATCAATCAGGAGAAAAGTTATTGCAAAAATATATGTTGATCCCTAGACACTTTTGATGTGTGTATATTGGTTGGTTGGTTGGAAAATTTTATTACTCGTGGGAACAAAATGGAAAAAACTTTGAAAAACACCCCCGAAACACCGGCAGTCGCCGCAGCGAGCCAGGGTGGCTCACGTGCCTGTGAGGTGGAGTCGCTGGACCTGTCCAGCACGTCCGCCTCACCGGCACCGACTACAGAGCGGGCGCAGAGTGCCGCTCCGAGAAGAACGACGGTTCTGACCTCAGGGTCGGAATCCGGAGACGCAGCGTCAGACGCTGTGAGCGCCCGGAGCCCTGGCTCTGGACGCGGAGGAGGCGGGGCCGCAGAGAGGAGGAAGCAGTTCCTGAAGCGGCCCCACACGGAGAACATCGGGCCGTCCTCGGACGACGAGCCTGCCCCGGCCCGGAAGATCTCCACAAGTGTCCGGGGTAAAGGCCGAGGCAGGACTGGAGGCAGGGGGCGCGGGACGGAGCCCTCCTTGGAGGAGACCGTGAGGGTCGCCATCCGCACCCTGGCTGTTAAAAAGCCGGGGAAAAAGGCCACCAAAGATCGGGCCACGGCGGCGGCCACGGCCAAGATCATGGCGGCCGTGGCGGCTAGCCTCAACCAGCCTCCGCCCGCATCAACATCATCGGACGAAGTGTCCCAAATGCGGGCGGAGGTCGCCCGCCTGACAGCTGCGATGGAGGTTCTCCAGAAGGAGAACCATCAGCTTAATGCGGAACTGGCTGAGCTGCAGAAGGCAGGCCGCCGGGAGGAGATCCCACAGGCGCAGAGGCTGAACAAAGAGCCACCGGCCCAGCCCGCGCCAACAGAGGACAGCAACGCTGTCCTTAAACTGGTGCGGCAGGAGCTGGCGGCCTTCAACCAGCGTTTTGCCGTTTTAGAAAGCCGCATCCTGCGTCCTCCGCTCGCAGCTACCTCCTACGCGGCTGCTGCGGCCTCCACGCTGCCTAGGCCGGCTCCGACTCCGGCTCCGGAGAACCGGGCCGCAGCGAAACCATCGGCACCGCCTAAGCGGGCCTCGGGGAGAGCTGCCCCAACGGCGGCGGCGCCGGCAAGGGTGGTCCCAGCGAGGGCGGTCTCGGCAGCGGCGGCTTCGGGGATACCGGTCCCGCAGGGCCCGGCCACCCCAAAACGGGCCAAAAAGAGGAGGGGTGTCACGGCGGCGGCGGCGGGCCCGCCGTCCCAACCCGACACGCCTTCGCAGCCTTCAAGCCCCCCCCCAGCCGTCACCGAGTGGCAGGTGGTTGGGGAGAGCGGGGCCAAAAGAAGGCAAAGGCGGCGATAGCGACAGCGCCAAAAGCGAACCGTCGCGGCGAAACTGCGCGCCCCTAAGACCGCGGCTGTAGTAATTACCCTACAGCCGGACGCGGTCAAGAGGGGCGTGACGTACCGCGACGTGTTCGCAAAGGCGAAGGAGGCGGTGGACCTCCGGGAGCTGGGTGTCGACGGGGGCCTCCGGGTGCACGTCACCGCGACGGGAGCCAGGCTGCTGTCTGATCCCCGGCGCGGCCAGCGGCCCTACCGCTGACGCTCTGGCCGAACGGCTAAGAGCGTCCCTAGACGCGGAGGAGGCCCGAGTGTCCAGGCCCGTAAAGCGTGCTGACCTGCGCATAATGGGCCTGGACGACTCAATCACGGAGGGGGACGTGGTGGCCGCCGTTGCAAGGGCTGGGGAATGCCCTGCCGACCAAGTCAAGGCAGGCACCCTACGCCCTGACTTCGCGGGGCTGCTAACAACCACAGTTAGCTGCCCCGTGCCGGCAGCCAAAAAGATTGAGGATGGCCGAAAGCTCCTGGTTGGCTGGATTTCGGCGCGGGTAAAACTACTGGAGCCCCGGCCTCTGAGGTGCTTCCGCTGCCAAGTGGGTAACCACACGGCGTGCAAGTGCACCTCGGAGGTAGACCGCAGCAACAACTGCTTCCGCTGCGGTCAGCCCGGTCACAAGGCCGGCTCGTGTAGTGCCCCACCGCACTGCTTCGCATGTGCGGAGGCTGGTAAGCCGGCCGATCACCGGGCAGGGGGCAAGTCCTGCGTCCCGCCCGCCAAGACCAGGAGCAAAGGTAGGCCCTCTGCCGCCGCCGTCAAAAAAATATCAATGTTTTAGTGCACTACAGAGCCATATTTCTTATTTTCATATAATTAAAACTTGTAAATATTTAACAGCTATTTGCGACGTTGCCAACTTTCAGAATATGCGCTCTTAAAGGTTCCTAAGAAAGTATTCTCGTAGGTATCTCATATGGATCCTGATTTCTCCCTTTTGGCCAATTTAAAAGAGAGTCTCTGTATAATAATTATTACTTATTTAATAAATAAAAAAATGAGGTCGGGCAATTTTTTTTAATATTTCTCTATACGCTGTTAACAACACATTTCAAAAAATTATACATGAAGATTCATTGACTGGCTTTGGATTTTGAGATTTTACTATTTTTACGCCTTACGGCACTCCACTAAAAGGCAAACAGATAAAGTTAGATCGCACCCACGATAAAATAGTATAAGGCCAGGAAGATGATAATGAGCGCGTCGATGACAATCTAAATTGTGTTGGCCCAGAACTGAATCATTATTCTGTAAAATCACTCCAATTTGCAATTTAAATGGTAAGTACTCAAAACAAGCATATCCAAATTTATCAGCGTGTCCTATCCAAAACCATCACAATAATTATTGATATGAGGGTGTTGAGATGAATGTGTGGAGTGACAAGAATGGATAAAGTAAGGAATGAGTTAAGGGGAAGTTTGAAAGTGGTGTTACAGATAAAATAAAAGGAAACCGCCTGTCTTGGTATGAACATAATTAATATGATGACACTCATGTGACTAAGAAAGTGATGAGTATGAATGTTGATGGATGGAGAGGAAGGCCAAAGAAAAGATGAATGTATTGTCTAAGGATTGAAAATGAAGGAGTAAAATGATACTGTGATGTCTGACATGGGAGAATGGAAGAAGAAAACGTGTTGCGCTGACCACAAGTAAAATGGGATAAGGACAGGAAGATGATGTGGTTTGGAACATTTGGCAGCACTTTGATCTTCACTTACCTTTAAACTATTAGTTATTTTGAATAGTGTGTGTGCGTACAACCCCACATAGTACCTCGGATCTCGTCGGCTGTATCGTTTAGTAAACAGAGTTATGTTTTTGAAATACTTCGGATCAAAATAGCTCACCGTTGGGTGCTCGGTGCTGATGTACGTTATCTACAAAATAAAACAACTTTAGGAACTCGTGTTAATCTAAGAAATCAAATCGGTAAATTCAGGATCACGACGAGACGCGACGCTACGCGATTTGACGCGACCAGTCGATTATACTGGAAATGTGTATTTTTTCGGGTAGTAGATGAAATTAGATTTTGAGTCGCTCTATTGAAATGTATGGGCAGGGCAGTGTCGCGTCTCGGTGAGAATTGACAATAAGTACTTAATTTCATACTATTGCGACATGTAGCAATCTTTGCAACAAAAACCATACCGTGTTTTTTTGACTATTATAACATTTATAGTAATCAATCCATCATCACGGACAGGACTGTTGGTAGCCAATAGACCTGACATAGTGGCAGTGGATCGAACAGAGCGACGCACAATGATTGTTGACAACGCCCCGCACGACGAGAACCTCGTAGCATAAATTAGGCTCGCGAGGTTGTCGATATGTGGGATGTGGATTCAGCGATCATAGTGCCGTTAGTCGTGTCGGTCCATGGCTTAATTGCTAAGAGCCAACATCTAAAGAGGCTCTCGTTAGGTAGCTGGATCAAGAGCCTGATTCAGAAAGTAGTTCTTTTGGACACGCGCGCGTTGTTAGGAGGGTTCAAAACCAAAATTTTGTCCCATTTCATTTATGTTATTTTTATGTCACAGTAACATAGAGGAAAATAAAGGTTGTGTACATAATGTAATAGAAAAACAGTCGAGTATTTTTTTTATTTATAACTAGCTGTGCCCGCAACTTCGTTCGCGTGGATGTCGGAACTTAATAATGTATTTTTTAGTGCGAAACGCAGTTGGTGGAGACCGATAAAAATCATTTTATATTTACCTACTTATGCTTTTTTAAAGCTTGGTCACAGATAATAAACTTGGTAAATTAATCATGAAATGAGTCCTCCCACCCAGGGCAGGGCACCCACTGTCAGACTCGTACTGACTAAAATCCACGGTGTCCTTCAATAGCCCTTTATGTTCCAGGGTCACGGTAATCAAAATCAAAGCATTTATTTCAAGTAGACCAGTTACAGGCACTTTTGAATTGTCATAGACAAATAAAAGAATATAATTAAACACTAACCCCCTTACTTATAAAAACTTGTGTTGCTTAGCTACCGATTAAATATCACCTGTCCTTGTCATTTCTATTTTAATGAATAGAGATGACAAGTGACTTAAGAGCTATTTAAGATAAGTAACGTCTAATCAATGTTTATAAGTAAGGGGGTAAAAAGTTATGGTGCTACAGTACCAGTCACAAGACATAAAAACTGTGAAAGTACCGTAGATGCCCGTTCCTTCCTTGGTAATGAGATAAGTCCCGCGACCCCGGCAGGCTTTGGGCCTAAAGGAGAGTCATTCCGTGGCCGTCATTCTGCTGACACTCTTTGAGGCGCTCGTGGAACACAACGCGCTGTCGACCCGGGCATGGTCCATGGTCAGACAGCAAGTCGCCCATTAGACCGCCCCGGTAGCTTGGAGGGTCCAACCGGGTTACCGATACCGGATACCGGGGGACCACTGCTATAATTATGTTTTTTCATAAGAAATATTGAAATGTAAAAGTTTTGTATAATTCTATAGACTATTAAAAGTATCATTAGGAACATACCTTTTCAGAGTAACACTTATTAATTTGGTAATGTAAAAACAGAAGCAATGCGAAGAAAACTTTATTGAAATTCATTATAAATAAATGAACATTTATAATGTAGTTAGGTAGATGGAGTTAATACGTTTTACCAAGCTCAACAAGTTAAATAAAATAGAAAGAATAATGATCTACGATTCAATCAGTTTCAACTATTTATGTTAAGTACAAAAAATAGCTACGTTTATGTTACTAAAATAGATACATACCTTTATCTAGATCAATGATTAGAAAAATAGATTTAATACCTACTCAATTTTAGAAATTGGGACGATTTTTGACAAAACCGACGAAGTGCGTAATGAAAGGCGTGTGAAGTGGGGTTCCGTAGTCTGGTTTGAACAACCAACGTGGGTCGGACCACGCCATAAAGGGTTCCATAATAAAAGAAACTAACTGTCTCCAAAAACCACCTCAAAAAAAAATCAAATGACATCTTTCGGAAATCGATGGCTTTGATTTTTAACTCATTTTTGCCACCGACTTCCGAAATATAAGTTATTTTAGTTTTTTTTTTTTCAATCAATTCTTTATTTTGTAAACACAGGTTAGATTACAGAAGATGTTACAATTATTATTGAAAGTTTCTCTGCGTTTTGTCATGTAGCGTACAAATATACATTTATTAGGCTTTTGCCAATTAAGTCTGTTAATTTATAATAATTCAGTAGTCTAATATCAATGTCAATTTGGCTACGCACTTGTTTAATTTAGTAAAATACAATAGGTAGTGCCATAATATTCAACATAATGAGATAATTTCAATGATAAATACAGTATTAACAGTATTAAGTAATTATAATGTCAATAAGTTACTGATTAGTATCGGACGTAGCTGATGCCACGGGTTGGGCATCCGACTAAGTGTTGAACTGGCTTGCCCTGGGATCTGGAGGCGACTGCCCTCCAGCGCGTCTATGAGTGGCGCGTGGAGGCGCAGCGCCGGGGTGTATCGCCGCTGCCTCGAGAAGTCGAGGCGCGGCGGGAAGAGCTCCGGCGCGATCTCAGGGCAGTATGGAGAGCACGACTGTCGCTACCGACGGCCGGGCACGCCGCAATCGCGGCGGTAAGACCCCTCTTTGAGGAGTGGCTGGATAGGAGTCACGGCGTCCTGACCTACCGCATGACGCAGGTCCTCACCGGACACGGAAGTTTCGGGAGGTACCTACTGTGTCTAAGGAGAAAGGAGGAAACGCCTGGGTGTCACCACTGCGAAGATCGCCCGGAGGACACAGTAGAGCATACGGTGCAAGACTGCCCAGCTTGGGCAGAGCACCGACGTGTCCTCACGGCGGCGATAGGCGGAGACCTCTCGCGCCCGGCATTGGTTGCGGCCATGCTGCGGGGCGAGACGGAGTGGGAAGCGGTCGCCTCCTTCTGCGAAGCAGTAATGCTCGCGAAGGAGGAGGCGGGCCGCGTGAGAGAGAGGACAATGTCCTCCCTCCGCCCCACCCGCGGTGGTGGACGCCCACGGCGACGGACGTCGCAAGACGATCTCCGGCCACCGTAGGCGCGGGCATGCGGGCGGCGAGTAAAGGGCAACTCGCAGCCCGACCATGGACCATGCCCGGGTCGACGGCGCGTTGTGTTCCACGCGCGCCTCAAAGAGCGTCAGCATAATGACGGGGCCCCCTCTCTAGAGGGCCAAAGCCTGCCGGGGTCGCGGGACTTATACCATTACCGTGACCCCGGGACATAAAGGGCTACTGAAGGACACCGTGGATTTTAGTCAGTACAAGTCTGACAGTCCCTCCCGCCCTGCCCGGGGTGGGAGGACTCATTTGATGATTTTACCACGATAAAAAAAAAAAAAAGTGTTGAACTGGCTGACTTTTGTGTGTATCTCAGTGAGGTTGATAACAAGTAAAACAACCGACAAAACTGAATACTGATCTACGAAACCAATTGTAATCAACGAAAATGAACTTCACACACACAGGCTTTGAGGCACTTCCCGATAAGCTAGCAGGCTAAAATTTTCAGGGTAGCTTCAAACCCGATGAACAAAGATAAAAATAATAAAATAATTAATAGATTTAAAAAATCTAAAAACCCACGTTTTTAAATGTCCTAAAAATAAGAAAATAACCCTACGGGGCTGAGAGAGGGGCCACTCAAAACGTGGGGGCGTATCTTTTCAAGTTTCACCCACGATCTTTACACGTCATGTAAATATATCCCTTAAATAATATACGCCCCCACGTTTTGAGTGGCCCCTCTCTCAGCCCCGTAGGGTTATTTTCTTATTTTTAGGACATTTAAAAACGTGGGTTTTTAGATTTTTTAAATCTTTTACACTTTAAAACATTGAACCCCTTTAATTAACTGAACTTCTAAAATTGTTTAGTTACTTATTAAGTATTTTTAAAATTCAACAATTTTAAAAATACTTAATCTTAATTAAAATAAAACAAACATAAATTATTTTTTCTACAAATGGTAAAAAATATAAAAAATATTGACCTGCTAATAGTAAAAGATTTAATGCATAATGAGATTACAAGGGTGATATTTAACACCGAGATGCTTCTCTTCTACGCGACCTAACAACAAACGTCTTGGTGGAAAATCGTCTTCCTTAAACAAACAATGTTTCCAAGTTTTGCCTCGATATTTTTGAACAGTGACCTGGCCTAGACACAAAACGTCTGAAGGCGTCTAAAAGATTGACGGGCACTACTCTGATTTTTGGCAACCAACAACGAAATATGAATTTGCCTTCACCGAAGCCACGGAGCTCAAGATTGTCGTACGGCTTAATTCCAAACCAACGAGGTATTTGAACTTTGTTAACCCGTGAAAACTCTTTACAGTAAGTATAACTAACGTCTGCAATCATTACCTTTGAATGAATGTTTTTGCTCAAACTACACTAGAAGCTAACCAACCTAGTGCTATCTCTGAACTAATTGTCCTTTAGTAACAGGTGCAGTCGTCAGCGGTGGAAGATTCACCAAGTAAGTATGTATCTTCGTTGTGGTTCCAGGTAAGTCCCAATTTTTTTGTTTATTGTCTAGTTTGATTTCTAACCCTTTCTCTTCTTTTTATATCTAATTCCTTTTGCAAAAAAGTATTTAGTTTTGCTCTAGGCACTGTTTTAAGAGTTGAAGTTAGTTTCTCGTGGTTAGTAATTCTATTGCTGAACATTCCTCATGCATATCCTTAACCTTTAACATCACGCGTGGGGTCTCGCCAGACCCCACGCGCTATTTTTTAACCATAACTTTTTAAATTAACTTGTAATGATCGCGCCTTCTCAGTTAATCTCAATGCTTTGCAGAGGCTATCGATGGGTGGAAGTATGTCACGCTCCCGCTAAGGTACAAGGTATACTACTCATTTGGGGATACCTGTGGACCCCACCCGTGATTTTACGTAGCATAAATTTTTAATTTATATACCTATTTGTATTTTTTCATCTTTCTTAGAGTTAGCGTTGTATAACAGCAAATATTAGGCGCCATCTCTCAAGAAACGCCATTTTATAAATTTCACACGATTTTAGTGACTCCAATAGCAAAAATTTATAAGACTAGACACAATCTCAGTACTGAAAAATAGTAATTTTGAGGCGTTGTCATTTTTTATGTTTTTCAAATGATTTTTTGTTGTACTTTTAATTAGAAGTTTTTAGTTCCTATTTTTCAAGAAAAAAAAAATAATTTACTCAGAAGCAAATTATTTTATTAAATTTTAGGCCATTAGTTTAGGGCTTCAAAAAATCTCTGTGTGTGAGCTGTTATTATTGTAAAAAAATTCTCACTATCAAAAGATTGACTTTTTAAGGAATAATAAATTATTTTTTTAAACTTTAATAATATGTCTTCCCTTATAATCTTAATTGTTTTAGTTTTATTCAGAAATTTTAAAAATACGGGTCAAATATTTATGGGGTACTGCTGGACCCCACGCGTGACGGAACGTTACCAAAAAGAACGCGTGTACTTAAAGGTTAATATACTCTCTAATGTCTTTCTCTGTTATGTGTTTAAGTACGAGATAAATAAATACTCGCAAATGAATCAGCTGCTTGTAATTTGCTTGATACCTGCAGAGTACGAGTACCACGGGCATTTCGGTATTTGTATAAACTAGATTATATATTACGTAGGGAATTTCGCTGGAAGCGCCCAAAGGTTGCTGTGATAGTTGAGTAGCTGCGCAAGCTTGGGCACATGGTACCGGCAGCGCTGATTGTCTTGTGGGCAGAGTTGAAGCCGGCGGCACCAATCACCGTTTAGGTCCATGGGGAGGGGTGACGTGGCTGCTTTCCTGTTCCATCCCCCCTCTCTGTTCCGTCTCTTGTAAACTGTTCAAGGTCATGCAAGTTGAAAAACGTTCGTACTCACCAATATCCACGTACTCAAGTGATACCTAGAGATGAATTCTTATTTGCTCTCTTCTTATTTGCATTATTTTCCTCGTTGGAGATTGGAAAAGATGTTGCGCACAAACCTAATGGGATTACGTCAGCGACCAATATTAAGTGTACCTTTCACAACGACCAATTACGTGAAAAATGTTTTTTCCATAAGGAGTGCAATTGTTTTTAATAGACTTTCTAGGGACCTTGATATAGACTTATTCTGCACCAGTGTGGCGTCTTTGCGACGGCAAATCGCACAAAAATTTTTCGATCCTTAATTAACTTCTTATTCTAAATTATTAGTCTAACAAATACATATTCGTTTGTAATTAATTGTCGCCTGTACTCTTTTTTTATATATCTTTTTTCATTTTTTATTGTCTACGTGTGGAGGCTTGTAATTAGCGATCTGATAATATTACACTCTTATATAACTTTTTCTTTATTAGTCTGTAAGCCTTCTGTAAAATAAAATAAATAAAATAAAAAATAAATAAAAATAAATAAATAAGATCCGTGTTGTTTGTTAGTGTGACGACTTGGAGTTTGTTGAGACTTTGAAAACATCTTTTTGATATCTTCTATCTCTTTCCTAATCGAGATAAAATCTAAAGACAACGATGCAGATTCCACGGTCCCTAGGCCTTTCTTTCAAGCCAGTAGGGCGAGTTTCACGTTTAAGTAGGGCCATTTCTTTTAGAAAAGATGTCACATCTTCGATCGAACGACACCGCTGGTAATTTATTATGATATTTGGCCACGAAGTATAACAAACTGTCAGGTTCAATTTCCTTAATGAGCTTGATAATTTCTTGAATACTTTTCTGTTCTGATCCTTGTTTTCGCCTTAGGAACTTTTTAGAGGGGGCTAACATTTTAAAAGCAATTGATCGGGCGGACTCAATCTCTTCAAATGAGTAGGCACTCAGGCATATCTGAATTATTCCTGTTTCAGGTAGTGTCTACTTTATTACTAACGAAAGTCAATAATTCATTGACAATAATCTTGCAATTGTGACATTGCGATCCTTGTTGCGTCATAACGTTATTACCACGAGCTGTATTTACGTTGCCAACAGGAGAGCGAGTTGAAGAAGCAGCGCGTATATTCCCAGTGGAGGTCGTTGGTCCTACAGCAGGCTAGTGGCATAGGTGAGGACGGCATGATTGAACTTTAGTTTTTTTTTTGTAGTTTTATCTTCTAACAAGTTTGAAAACTTTTATATTGTGTAAAACATGTTATTTTTTATTAGTTTTTATATTAATGTCCATCGAATAATAACAAATGGAAAAATATTGAGTTGACAACTCATGCATTCCTAAACATTTTTATTATCTGTGACGTTTTATATTATTATAGACTATGATTGTCTCTCGTGTGCTCTCTCTGGTCATGATGGCTGAATATAGAAAATGTTAATTGTAGTGTGTCGTTTTACAATATACACCGTGTTCCGGACGATATACATAAACTTCGACCAGATGTTCAAACCACGGAAGTAAGCATTTTTCATTATGGACACATTAATAAATTCTTATTTTTTATTTTTTGTTAATTTTCATACAAACTAAATACCTAGACGTAAATAACCCGATATGCATGCCTCTTTATCCGAATTGGCAACGTCATTCATAACATTTGGCGGGCTGAAACAAATGAAATGCAAATAGTATTTGATATATTTCAAATTAAGATACTTTCTCACTGCATAGCTCAATTAAATTTCATTAAATGAAATTACAAATATCTTTGTAACGAAGCCTTTTTAAGTACTACTTCCTTTGCTGGATTTGATTTGTAAAAGCCATAGAAGTATTTGCTAAAGTTTATGGATAACGTGAAGAACACGGTGTATAGTATCAATAGTAAAATATGGTTTTGGTGTTATAATATTAAACAAACTCAACAATAGTTATGGGCCCAGTCCCAACCAAAGTGAAAGAAAAAATGATTCAAGGTACGATCACGTAAAGAAAACTCGATTTAATTAGAACAAAGAATAAATTAAGATCGAGTCAACAAAATATAGAATAGAACCATTCTGTGGAAAAAACTTTGCTACATGGGCGTTCCGCATGAAAAGTATATTAACTGAAAACGATTGTATAGATAGAGGCAATTCAGAGTAAAGAGTTTGTCAGTAAAAATGAAATTTCAAAAATCGAGTCAAGGGCGCAGGCGTTATTGATTGCCGGTGTGGCGGACTCCCACATTGACTATATGAGAAAAGAGTCGGCATACCTTATGTGGAACTGTTTGGAGGAGAATTTTAAGAAAAAGAGTACTGTTGGGACTTTGTTTCTAAAGCGAAAATTATCTGAAATAAAATTTAATGAAAAGAAGAGCCTTCAAGAACACATACCAGAGATAGAAGGAATATTGAATGAATTGGAAGGAGCTGAGGTTAAATTATCTGAAGAGGAAAAAGTAAATTATTTGCTATTATCAATGCCGGAAAGCTATAACACTGTAATTTCAGTACTGGAAACCCAAAGTGAGTTAACTTATATATTTGCAAAAAGAAGGCTACTAGCAGAGGACGAGAGGCGCCAAGGGCACAATACCAAGTCAGACATAAATCCACAAGCGGCATTTAATTGTTATGTCTGTGGAAAACCAGGACATAAAAAGTTCCAGTGTCGAATGAATAGAGGACAGCGATACCATGTTGGACGAGGGCAAGAACGACAGGATAATGCAGGTCAAGGAGATAATGGACGAGGAGAAAATACCAGACCATAAGATAATACCAGGCAAGGATATGACACGAGGCAACGTGGACGAGGAAATAACTGAGGAAATGGGTACAGACAGGGACATGGATATGGTAACCGAGGAGGCAACTGGACCAAGGGACAAAGTGATGCAAATTTGGCAGGTAACAAGTACAATGCATTCTTGAGCGATGCAGCACAAGGTAATATGGTTTATAATGATTATAATAAGTTAGAGTTTTGTGTAGATTCCGGATGTACCGATCATTTAATCAATAAAAAAGAACATTTTGTAAACTACCTTGAATTAAAGGTTCCAATTAAAATTGCTGCAGCTAAGAATGGAATACATTTAGAAGCTATAGGAGTTGGTAATTTGCAAATAAAAAGTAGAGTAGGTGTAAAGGAAAATTACTGTTATATAAATAATGTTTTGTACGTACCAGAATTAAGGAAAAAATTATTAAGTGTATCTAAAATGGAAAGTGCAGGCTTGAAAGTAGTATTTTGTCAAGGAAAAGTGAAAGTGTACAAACATGACTATTTATTATTAATTGGAAATAAAAATGAAACTTTATATACTGTACACCTTGAAAGTGATGTAAAAACATGCAATTTGACTTGTAAAACTAAACAAGACGAGATTGATTTATGGCATAGGAGGTTCGGCCATTTAGGTAGGTAGTGCAAATTTAAATTTATTAACTAAGAAAAATATGGTTGATGGTTTATCAGGGTTAAAAAATAAAACAATAGAAAATGACTTGTGTGAACCATTTTATTTATTTATGTACACAAAAACACATATATACAAGAAATAACATTCAGAAAAAAGAGCACAAAGGCACCATGTGTATTAGGTAAACATTGTAGACAGCCATTTAATAAACCAGGGTATAGAGCTAGACGACCTTTAGAACTTGTACACACTGATGTGTGTGGACCGATCTCTCCGAGTACTTATGATGATAAAAAATATTTTGTAACATTCATTGACGATTACACACACTTTACAATGGTTTACTTAATGAATAATAAATCTGAGGTTTTTGATAATTTTAAACATTATTACTATTGGGTAATAAATCATTTTAATATTAATCTTTATAAATTGCGATTGGACAATGGGCGTGAATATCTCTCTAATGATTTTAAAGACTTTTGTAATAGGAATGGCATAGTCATGCAACATACGGTAGCATACAACCCAGAGATGAATGGTGTGGCTGAACGCATGAATAGGACACTTATGGACAAAGCACGGACTATCTTAATCGATTCTGGAATGAAAAAGGAATTTTGGGGTGAAGCAGTATTATTTTCAGCTTATGTGACTAACCGTAGCCCAGTTTCAGGAAGAGAACATACTCCTAGTGAACTTTGGGAAAACAGGAAGCCTGATGTGTCAAATTTAAGAATTTTTGGATGTACTGCATACAATCATGTGCCTAAGGAATTAAGGAAAAAGCTTGATGATAAAGGTAAGAAAATGATAATGATAGGTTCTGCCATTGGAGGATATAAACTATATGATGAAGAAACAGGATCAGTTGTCATCGCAAGAAATGTTGTGTTTAATGAAAGAAGAAGGAAACTGAGAAGAATGTTCAATTACCAAAATATGACGATCATGAAGAAACAGAAAACTCTGAAAATAAATTAATAAACAAAATTAATGAGGAAAAAATTGAAGAAATAGAACATGAAAGAAGATTAAATGAAGAAAAGAAAGTAAGAAAACAAGAAAAAGTTATAGAAAAGGAAAAAGAAGATACAAGGGAAATACAAAATGGAAATGAGGAAAGTCAAGAAACAGGAAGAGTATACCCCTCGTTTACACCAAGGTAAAATACACACAATAAATACTTACTTTTATATTTTCTTATAATAAAAAAAACAAAACTGTTGTGACAATGGAAAGAGAAGACGCTTAAGAACTTTACTTCATGTGTGCAGTTTACTTCTATATGCAAACTGAAGCCAATGCGTCTTTTTAGGGTTCCGTAGCCAAATGGCAAAAACGGACCCTTACAGATTCGTCATGTCTGTCTGTCTGTCCGTCCGTATGTCACAGCCACTTTTTGTCGAAAGTATAAGAGCTATCCTGTTGAAACTTGGTAGGTAGATGTATTATGTGAACCACATTAGGATTTTCACACAAAACTAAACGAGAGTGACAAAACTAAAAAAAATATATAATGTAGACCTCAAAACTTCCAACGAAAATTGGTTTGGATGAGATACAGTTAGCAGTTTTTGAGATATAGTACATTTTCAAAAACCCCAAATATAACTTTGCCATTCATACAAACACTATGAAATCAATCAATCAATCAAAAGCATTTATTTCAAGTAGACCAATTACAGGCACTTTTGAATTGTCAAAGACATAAAAATATAATTAAATACTACAAAGTTATGGTGCTACAGTCCCAGTCACAAGACATAAAAACTGTGAAAGTACCGTAGATGCCCATTCCAAGAAGTAGATCTCTATGGAGAAGAACGGGCAAGAAACTCCATGGACACTCTTTTTAGATCGCCAAAATTATTACAAAACCTTTGTTACATCATTCATTTTGAGATGGTACATTATGTGAGAACGATGTAGCAAGTTAAAAGTGTCCAGAGTAAAAATTACAAAAACAAGACAATTCAGAAATAAAAGAATCAATAATTAAAATAAAAACCGAGGCACCGCCCGAACGAACTGACGGTAGATTTCTCCCGTCACGCTCTTGGTACAAAAACTACCGTCTGTTCGTTAGAGCGGAGAGATCACCAGTCCCAACTGACAGCGCCCGTTCACGAACATGACACACGTATCAGCACCAATCAGCTCAACCATTTTGAAGGGAGCTAAATGATCCGACACACGTGCCACCATCAGCGAGACATTTGAGTAAGCATGACATTCTCTCAACCACCAGGGCAAAATCGAGTCAATAGTAATTAATAAGTAGTACATAGTACTCACACATGTGCAATAAAATTATATAATACTAAGAAATTGAATCGATACAATGCAAAGATAATATTACAGTCTTCTGCAGCTTCCTCAATAATTATGCGTGCTACCTAATTAATAACCCTATTGTTGTGGAGCAGGACCAGCATTGAGCCAAGCATTTTTATCATTAATATAATCCTCCAACTTGTAATATGCTTGCCTACATAGTGTGCGTTTTATACATGATTTGAATTTTGTTTCATTCAGTTCTATTATGTGAGGAGGTATTTTATTGTAACATTTTAGACAGTACCCCATGAAAGATGTGTCAACTTTAGCTAGCCTGAAACCTGGCTGAACTAATTGGTCCCTATTTCTAGTATTATAGTTATGTCTGTCACCTCTTTTACTGAATAGATGCAGATTTTTTCTAACGTACATGATGTTTTCATAAATGTATTGACAAGGTACTGTCATGATGTTGATATCCTTAAACAATTCCCGTAGAGAATCGCGCCTGCATAGATTATATATGGCTCTGATGGCTCTTTTCTGCAGAATAAATATGGACTCGATGTCTGCAGCCCGTCCCCATAGCAAAATACCGTATGACATAATACTATGAAAATAACTAAAATAGACTAGCCTCGCGGTATCTATATCAGTAAGTTGGCGGATTTTTCTAACAGCGTATGCTGCTGAACTTAACCGTCCTGCAAGAGATGTTAAATGAGGACTCCATTGTAGCCTTGAGTCGAGGGTGATTCCTAGGAAAACCGTTTTATCGACGAATTCTAGTTTCTCTTGATTCAATACAATGTCACTATCATCACTTTTGACATTCGGTAGAGAAAATCTTATGCACTTAGTTTTCTTCCCATTTAATACTAAATTATTAGCGGTGAACCACTTTTGCACCTGCAGTAGAGCGCTATTTACGTCGTCAAGGTGTGTGGCGCGTCTATTTATCTTAAATATCAAAGAAGTATCGTCAGCAAACAATACCATTTCAGGTTGATTTTTGAATAAATGGGGTAGATCGTTGATATAAACTAAGAAGAGAAAAGGACCTAATATTGAACCTTGTGGTACGCCCATTTCTACCCGTAAACCCTTTGAAGTGACACCATGAAAAACAAAGTTATTTTTATTGTTTGTGTATATTACTTACTAATCTTAATATAATTATATCCCTAATGCTTACTACTACGGAACCCTTCATGGGCGAGTCCAACTCGCACTTGGCCGGTTTTTCTTCCGACGATCTATATAAACTTCATTTTTCACATTCCACAGGCATTCTTGTACATGCAAAAGCTCAATGAGTTCTAACCCCTCGTTTACACCAAGGTAAAATACATGTATTTTACAAATTTGATGCGATGATTTCGTTTCTCATACACATGTATCAAACACGTTGTATAAAAAATTTGTATAAAACTATATACATGTATAAAACTTGTAGTAAGTATACAAAACTTATATGAAACACGGTAAACTTCTAGTTGCCTACATGTTTATGATCTCCTGTTTTTGTTAAAACTTGTAGAATTCGAGACAAATTCAGTCCGTACTTTTATATTTTCTAATAATAATAAAAAAAACTGTTGTGAACATCTGAGGAGGCTCTCGCTTGGCAGCTGGATCAGGCGCCTGATTCAGAAGGCAGTACTTCTGGACACGGCGCGTATTGTTAGGAGGTTCCTCTCTCAGGAGCCCTGACCACCGGCGGCCCGGACCCTTTTCCCGATCCTGGTGGACTGCTATTTTTTTATATTTTTAAATGTTTTTTTTATTTATTTTTGTAAATTTATTTAAAAATGTAATTAATAAGAAATAAGAAGAATAAAGAGATAAAAAAAAACTGTTGTGACAATGGAAAGAGAAGACGCTGAAGAACTTTAATTACTTCATGTGTGCAGTTTACTTCTATATGCAAACTGAAGCCAATGCGTCTTTTTTCTTCCGACGATCTATGCTATGACAGACCCCAGAGGTCTAATTGTGTGCTTTGTTTAAGTGTAATTGTTTCTTTGACTTTTCCATTCTTCTTCTTCTTTCGTTTTCACCAAGGAAAAAAAACGCGGTCCGTCCGGTATGTTGAAAACTTTATCCAACAAGCACGGATAGAGCTTAAAACTTGTTTGTGATTAGTATTATACAGAAATTGCAAAAAAATAAACAATACTTGTCTAAAACACGACTGTATTTTGTAGGTGAGAACGCTATCACTGTATCTGATAAGTTTTGACATGTCATAGACTTCAGTGTAAACGCAAATGTGTTTTATACTTGTATTAATACTTTTTGGCTACACAGTGTGAACGAAAGAATGTTTGAGACACTCTCAGTACATGTATAAAACAAATAATTATGTTTTGACAAGTATTCTACAAGTTTTGTATGAAACTAGTATTTAACTTGTTTCTTGGTGTAAACGAGGGGTTAAACTGGGTTCTTAGCGTCATTTTTTAAATTTTGGGAAAAAAACCGACATTGTGGTTGATTGTTTGTTTACTTTTAAATTACTTTTTTATGGTATTATGTTGTAGTAAACTGTCACTTCTCTCTGTCACTGTCACTGTTCATAGGGAGTTTTTATTTTGGGAAGAAAATATTATGTGTTTTTTTGCTTCTCTTAAGGTCAGATTTAAAGTATAAAGTTCTTTTTTTTTTGCTTTACTCATAATTATAAGGTCTATTAAAAAGAAAAAATAAGGCCCGCATGACAATTAAAGTTAAAACGTTCCACTTAATGTTGTTACTTGGTTTTTGCTTTAAAGCGGTAAAGAAATAACTTTAAAGCCTTAAAAATAGAATTTAGAATAAAAGCAACGTTAACGTCAAAGTCCCCGTTAACTTTACGTCAAGAAATGTGAAAACTCGTAATAAGGTCTCAGTTTTCACACCTGTATTTAAATAGTTTCAGCTCTTTTACCAGCTTTATTATTCACCACGGTATGTATTGCAACCTGCCTCAACGAACTTTAATTAGTACCTGAATCCCAATACAATATTTCATGAAATTGACAGTAGTTGAATTTAGGATAATTATGTAAGTAATCATGGTCAATGAGCCGGTGTAAGGCTGGACAATATAGATATTGGTCTCATTTAAAATCAAATTGAGAACTTAAATAATGGCATCCAACATAAAGTCGATAGGGTCGCTACAATTTCTGGCGCCCGACGTGGGGTCTGACAATCCAACATAAGGACGGAAAGGCATGTCTACAGTTTTGTTTCTATATTTGGGAACTACGTCGTGAAGTTTTTGGTTCCAAAACCCGAAGGCAACAAGCTTTTTAGGGTTCCGTACGTCCGAATACAAAAACGGAACCCTTATAGGATCACTCGTGTGTCCGTCTGTCTGTCGCTTACAGTCAATTATCTCCGAATCTACTAGACCGATTGAGTTGAAATTTGGTACACATATCAATTCCTGTGACCCAAGCATAGAGGTGTGACGTGAATAGATGAAATTTGTATGTGGGAGGTAATTTTTGGGGGGGAAGTGAAAAATGAAAAAAAAAGTTTTGAAAACTGCATCGTGTTACATATCAAATGAAAGGTCCTGTTGAGCCAATCTTAAATGTACTTATTTTTATTTGTAATTTTAAAATAAATAGTTTCCAAGTTATTCAAGAAAATAGACGAAATTTGACCATTCCCCCTCCCCCCTTATCTCCGAAAATACTGAACCTAAAATTTTGAAAAAAATACAGAAATTAGTTTTCTACTTATAGATTATAGGAAAACCTATAAGAAGTCCATATCTGTATATGGGAGGTAATTTTTGGGGGGGAAGGGGAAAATTAAAAAAAAATATTTGAAATCTGCATGGTGTGACATAGGTATCAAATGAAAGGTCTTCTTGAGACAATCTTAAATATATATTTTTTTGTAATTTTAAAAGAAATCGTTTCCAAGTTATTCAAGAAAATAGACGAAATTTGACCATTCCCTCCCCTAATCTCCGAAACTACTGAACCTAAAATTTGAAAAAAATACAGGAATTAGTTTTCTACTTACAGATTATAGGATAACCTATAAGAAGTCCATATCTGTATATGGGAGATAATTTTTGGGGGGAAGGGGAAGATTAAAAAAAAATATTGAAAACTGCATCGTGTGACATATCAAATGAAAGGTATTGTTGAGACAAACTTAAACGTGTTTTTTTTTTGTAATTTTAAAATAAATGGTTTCCAAGTTATTCAAGAAAATAGACGAAATTTGACCATTACCCCCCCCCCCCTTATCTCCGAAACTACTGAACCTAAAATTTAAAAAAAAATACAGAAATTAGTTTTCTACTTATAGATTATAGGAAAACCTATAATCTATAAGTAG
This sequence comes from Agrotis exclamationis, assembly GCA_950005045.1. Lineage (NCBI taxonomy): Eukaryota > Metazoa > Arthropoda > Insecta > Lepidoptera > Noctuidae > Agrotis > Agrotis exclamationis. The sequence goes on along the minus strand of OX465433.1, from coordinate 2,240,350 downwards.
AAGTCCATGATATTAAAATAACATGGTAAATCACTCAATATTGTGCGTCCCAATTTGGGTCAGATTTAAAAAAAACGTGATAGGTAACATCGTACGGAACCCTCTTCACGCGAGTCCAACTCGCTCTTGGCCGGTTTTTTTTATTTAAACAGAAACAATTTTTTTTCTTGGTTTGTAATCTAACTCTGATGTACCTAGTAATAGTACCACCTACCATGAATGCTCGACGGAGCACCGCTTCGCGGGGCTCCTATTTCTACGTGCAAAGTTTAAAGTAACCTAACACTGCACTGGTCGAACGCACGAGGTGAGGAACTTCTGAACTATCTCTTCACCACTAATTTAAGAATTATGAATCGGGGCTCTGAACCGACCTTTGTCACTAGACGAGCCCAAACTACCATTGATCTCACTCTTGCAACAGAGAATATCTCGCGGCACATCTTGAACTGGCATGTTTCGGAAGTCTTATCTTGCTCTGACCACAGGTGGATCATATTATTATATACTATTAACATCATGGTAAATCCCGCGGAGCCGCGACGGAATCCCCGGAAGATGGACCGCGTTAGGTATCTTGCCGAAACGGCGGAAAATCTGAAGGGACTTCCAATTCCTAGCTATGACAACGCCGCGGTGATTGACACCCACAACAATCAACTCACCAAGACTCTAGTGGACTGCTTTGAAAAACATGCCCACTTGCGACGCCAAGAAGGGCCCCCGCAGGTGAGACCAGCTGGTGGAGCACAGAACTGGAAAAACTACGTCGCAAGGTAAGAAAGCTGTTCAATAGAGCTAAAAACACCCGACAGGATAACGATTGGGACAAATTTAAAGAAGCCAAAAATCAATACAAGAAGCGTATCCGTCCCAGGAAAAGCGAATGCTGGAAACGCTTCTGTTCGAACATATACTCGTCAAAACAAAATAAGGGCCACTTTTTAAATTGCACTTTAAACAAGTATAATTATTGCTCTTATTCTGGGTACATAATAAATACTAAATATCTTGTTATAGTTTCTTTCAAGTATTAATATTGTTTCTACTGCATAATTGGAAATTCATAACTTTTTTTTAATTAGACATTTGAGATTACTTAAAATTTACGGTATGGTATTTTTTAATTTTTTAACTTCTAACGGAGTTTTCATAGACTAATACAGCAAGCAGGCTATAATGATCTTTCAATCTCATAATGTCATGTATTCGGAGACATATGGATGCAAAAACAGCCACTTCGGGTGTCACCTTAATCCAGGGGGCCCGTAGCCAGAAGAGGTAGGTTTGGTGGAATATTCCCAACGAGTGATTCAAAATGCTTGAAACTGGTCTTAAAAGATGGGTAATATCACCAGACGCCGTGATCAAGGAAGAAAGTAAGTAAGTAAAGCCCAAGAAGACCATTAAGTTTGTTTAACCGCGCAAATAGAGCGAAAATCTACTGCGCGGACCGTATAAACTCCATTGCGTCAAGCTACAGGCACCCCTATAATTGACTACACTATCCCGAATCGACTCCATAAAGACCAACAATATTCAAGAAGATGCTTGGTTCGCCTCCAGTTAACTGCAGCGTATGGTGCAAATCGTGAAACATTTGCGAAGGAGAGAATTTATTGAACTGTTTTGACTGGGCTTCATTGCTTTTTATTCATGACTGGTGGGTTATTTTTTTTTCAATAAAACTGTTTCATAAGAGTGTAGAGAAGATCTAAGCAACAGGTTTCAGACCCTTGCACTCTCAAAACAGACTGTTCTGGCGAGTTCTGGGTAATGCTCTGGGGCGATTATCTCTATCACGCAAAACTGAGCTCGCACTTCTTAACGAGGCTGCTGTAACTCCTCAAAATTGCGTAGAGAATGTGGTGCAACTCCACATTATCCCATTCGCACAGCAAGGAATACCTGAGTTCTTCTTGAAGCAGGATAATGCTCGAGCGAACACGACGCGACCAACAGTGCACACATTCCGTTACGCTCGAATTACGATGTTACAGTGGACACTCAGGATTTTTACCTGAGTTCTATTGAGCATTTAAGAGATGAGTTAAAGAAGAGTGAAAAAGAAAGTAAAATTCCCATCAACACGCAGCTGGATCTCATAAATTGTCTGAAAACTTGCTGGTAGAGTATTCCAAAAGAAAATGTTCGGTATTTAATCCAGACCATTCCACCTCCCATAAAATGAGCAGAACAGAGAGAACAGAGTTAAAAGAGAAGCTTAAAAGAACACTCTGGAACATTAAATACGATATTTTTTCAATTTTTTATGTTTTATGTAACTTGATACATTCCTGCAATTCCTCAGTTTTCATTCAATTTGGTTTATTTTAACGATTTATTGGAATACATATTGAATTTTTGTGTATTTCCATCTAAAACCATCAACATTAATCAGATTCATTCATTGTAACTAGTAATATTTAAACATTATTTAACAAATCTATAAAAAACCAGGTGACCCTTATTTTGTTTTGAGTAGTATAGAATCAAACAGCCATGCCACCAGAATAAAAAACATTCTGATCAGCGAACCTGAGCGCAACATCGGTTCTTTAAAAAAACCGGATGGCACGTATACCAAGTCGGATGTAGAGACATGCGAACTGCTGCTCCAAACTCACTTTCCAGGTTGTTTTATTACCTCCTCAGGGAGCTGGGAAGCTGAGACCAGCAATTCAGCATCCAATACCGACTGGAATCAAGCCCAGAGAATCGTCACACATGATAAGGTGAAATGGGCCATCAACAGCTTCCTCCCATACAAATCAGCTGGCCTGGACGGTCTCTTTCCAGGACTACTGAAATGGAGCGATGAGCGTCTGGTTGTGCATCTCGTGAACCTGTTCAGAGCATGCATTGCTTATGGTTACACTCCCCTCAAATGAAGAAGAAGGAAGTTAAAGTCGTATTTATTCCCAAGCCCGGCAAGACTACACGCAGCCGAAGTCCTTCAGGCCAATCAGCCTCACATCCTTCCTACTTAAAACCCTCGAAAGGCTCTGTGAAAGGGATATTCGAACGCATGCTCTGTCGTGTAAGCCACTCAACGCTAACCAACATGCCTACAGTATGGGCAAATCAACAGAGTCCGCCCTACATAGCGTCGTATCACGAATTGAGAACGGACTATCATCTAAACAATCAACCTTAGGCGTCTTTATAGACGTGGAAGGCGCCTTTGACAAAACCACCTTTAACAGCATTAGCCGAGCCCTATCCAGGCATGGAGTCGAACCCACGACTGCTGGGTGGATAGACAATATGCTAAGACTCAATTTCAATTTACCGTAAATACCACGACCAGAGGTGTGGTAGCAAAAGGCTGTCCACAGGGAGGAGTTCTCTCCCCCCTCTTATGGAACATCGTGGTCAATGAGCTGATCTGCAGACTCACTGAACATGGGTAATAAACGGTAGGATATGCGGACGATCTAGCCATTCTCATAACGGGACCTTTTGAGAATGTGCTGTGTAACCTGGCAAAACAGGCTCTGAAGATCGTCGAACAATGGTGTTTAAAGCACGAACTATCAGTGAACCCGTCAAAGACGGAACTTATCATGTTCACTCACAAACGCAATCTTGGCAGTTTACAACTACCTAAACTGTTTGGCACCCAGCTGTCCCTAATAAATGAAGTCAAATATCTGGGTATCATGATTGACAGCATACTGTTATGGAACAAACACTTGGACCACAAGATTGACAAAGCAAGCATAACATTTTGGCAATGCAGAAGACTTCTGGGGTAATCCTGGGGCCTTTCGCCGAAAATAACACTATGGCTCTATAAGACCGTAATTAGACCAATAATCACCTACGGAGCGGTAGTTTGGTGGCCCAGAACGGAACTCATAACCACCCGTAAAAAACTGCAGACATTCCAGAGGTTGGCCTGCTCAGCCACCACAGGATGCATGCGAACAACACCTACTAATGTCCTGGAGATTATGCTTGGTCTGCCGCCACTGGACCTCTTTATTCAACAGGAGGCCAGTATGGCGGCAATCAGGCTAAAACACTCCGGCATGTGGAAAAATCAAAGGGGCAATCACACCATAATATGGGAAAGAGCGCTAAACGATGTACCTTACATTGAAGCGCCCTGTGACAGAATCCCCAGAACTCACGTGTTCGATAAGCTCTATCGAATTGAACTATCAGAGACCGAGCGAGATCAATCAGGAGCTAACGAAGTCCGCATTTACTCGTACACGGACGGCTCTAAAATCATAACCGGTACAGGTGCTGGTGTATTCTCAATGGATCTCAACATCAAAATATTTCTACCGCTAGGGGTACATAGCTCCAATTATTCCAATGTGAATGTGTAGCAATCACCCAAGCTGCTATTGCAGTCATGGAAAGGAACATATCTAACTACGGGATTAGAATTCTCTCCGATAGTATGGCTATACTAATAGCGCTGAACGGCAATATTATGTCGTCCAGCCTAATTTATGAATGTCACTTAGCATTGCAAAAAATTTCGAACCGCAACAGGGTCATTTTGCAATGGATAAAAGGACAAAGTGGATCATTGGGTAACGATGTGGCAGACGAACTTGCAAGGAGAGGCTCGGGTGTGGATGTGGCCGGCCCCACACCCTTTTTGCCAATCCCATCCGGTCAACTCAGGACCTGGATACGTCTGCAAACCCAAACAAAACATAATGCCAGATGGGCATCTACAACTGACTGCAGACAGTCTAGAGAGGCAGTACCTGCACTAACACCGCGACTGACCAGCAGACTTCTCAGTCTCCAACGAACAGACTTACGAGTTGTGGTAGGTATGCTCACCGGTTACTGCCCACTCCACAAACATCTGTTTACCATCAACGTGACAGACAAACGGCAACCCACGTAATCCTGGAATGCGAGGGCGTTGCTAACCAACGGGCACAAAACCTTGGCACTCCAAGGTCGCTCCAAGAAGCCTGTGAACGTCCCAGGAGACTTCTGAGCTTCTGGAAGGAGCTGGGTTGGCTCATTTAGCCAACTGTCCCGCCTCACGCATAAAGGACCACCTACGAGTCCAAATGCGGAAAAGAGAGCTCCTAACAATAACAATAGTTGTTCCATTGACTAAGTAAACTGCTCAGAAACCGGTTTGCATAAGCTGACAAGCATTCTCCTTCCTTAAGACTTTCATTAAACAGCCTGTATAATATTGCAGCAAGAGTTTCAACGCTATCGTATCGAGCGAGAAATAGGTCCTTGTATAGAGGCCAAGCTATTCCAGGAAAAGTATTTTGAGCTAGCCATGAAGCTGCCGAGCCCTTGAGGGCTTTACTCATTGTAATAATCAGCATGCTGCTGGAAATTTGTTTTTCTTGCAAGCATAAATCGACGGTATTGCACTATGCTCGTGCATCACTATCTTGAAACTCGGGATTAAAAATTCAGGTAGTGCTAGCATAAAATCTTCCTTTTTTTTAGCGTGGTAAAATCATCGAATGAGTCCTCCCACCCATGACAGGGCGAGAGGGACTGTCAGACTTGTACTGACTAAAATCCACGGTGTCCTTCAATAGCCCTTTACGTTCCACGACCCCGGCAAGCTTTGGCCCTTTAGGGGGGCCCCGTCATTGTGCTGACACTCTTTGAGGCGCGCCTTGAACACAACGGGCCGTCGACCCGGGCATGGTCCATGATCGCCGCCCGCATGCCCACGCCTGTTGGTCGGAGATCGTCCTGCGATGTCCGTCGCCGTGGGCGTCTACCACTGCGGCTGGGTCGTGAGGTGGTCGCTGTCCTCTCCCTTACGCGTGCCGCCTCCTCCTTCGCTAGCATGACTGCTTCGCAGAGTGAGGCGACCGCTTCCCTCTCTATGTCGCCCCGCAGAATGGCCTCGACCAATACCGGGCGCGAGAGGTCGCCGTCGTGAAGACCGTGAAGACATGGCGATGCTCTGTACAAGCGGGGCAATCCTGCACCGTATGCTCCACTGTGTCCTCCGGGCGTTCCTTGCAGTGGTGACACCCAGGCGTTTCCTCCTTCCCCATCCGACACAGGTACCTCCCAAAACTTCCGTGTCCGGTGAGGACCTGCGTCAGATGGTTGGTTAGGACGCCGTGACGCCTATCCAGCCACTTATCAAAGAGAGTTCATACCGCCACGATTGCGGCGTGCCCGAACCTCGGTTGCGATAGTGGCTCCCTCCATACCGCCCTGAGATCGCACTAGAGCTCTTCCCGCCGCGCCTCGACTTGTGGAGGCAGCGGGGATTCGCCGGCAGTGCTTCTTTATGAAAAACATGGTTGGACGGCAAGCTACCCATTACTCCCCGTCCGCAAGCGGCTGGAATATGACCTTCGATTTCCGACGCCCTGGGCGTCTTCAGCGGTGGCTGGGGTGAGAGGTAGAGGATGCACTGTCCCTCACGCGTTCCAACTGCTCCCCATTTCCCTAGCCTGTTGCCGAATCCCTGAGATACCTCCCGAAACAGCCGTGCCTGGAAGGACTTCGGACTTCGTCAGGTTGAAGGTGAGGACGCCGTAGCGCCTCTGCCAATACTCCTCAAAGAGCGATCTTACCGCCGCAATTATAACATGCCCAGGCAGTCATTATTTTGTTGTGGTATTATTTTGAAACTATGATATCTCCTAAGATATTCATTGAAATCAAACGATGTCAAAGGCAATTTTGTTGAAAATTAAATGCTGTGATGATTAACGTATTTATTTGGATAAGGATTAAAATCATGTTAATGAAAATACCTTCTCAAATAATGCATTATTACTTTAAAACAAAGATTTCCATAAAAAAGGTTATAGTGACTTAACCTTAAAAGATAGATATATGCTCTCGCGGACTTTATTTTAGAATCATGAGGAATAATTCCGTAGTACATAATTTTTGCGTATCTTTAACCGTTTATGGCAGCTCTCGAAAATGAATACAAATTTTCCTGATTTTGAAACATTTCTCATTACTGCTCCGCTCCTATTAGTGATAGCATAATTCTATATAGCCTATACCTATTGCCTTCCTATCCAACACTTACTATCCAACACAAAAATATTTTTTCAATTCCAACCAGTAGTTTCTGAGATTAGCGCGTTCAAACAAACAAACAAACTTTTCTGCTTTATAATATAAGTATAGATAAGTATAGATGAGACCATCATCTATATTGTCCAGCTTTTCACCGGCTCATTGACCATGATTACATAGGTATACTAAATACCTTTGTATTACACTATCAAACCGTAACCGTTTAGTGCCCTTCCATTTTTTAGAACTAGTTTGTTGGAATTCAAGTATTAGATAAAGTTATTTGAGGCATGAAAACAGTTTAGTAAATACGGGTAAAAAAAATTATAGACACGTTTATAATAGAGTTTTCGGCTCTTTTTCCAGTTTTGAGGTCCAACTAATTTAATGAAAATGAATTTAAAATATTATGCCTTTGGTTTACTTTTCTATTTGCATTTCCAAATAAATTGGTGCAATTCTGAGAGAGTGAGTATATTCTGAAAGATATTTAATGTTTTTACATATAAGCGTCTATATTTCAACTAACGCTATAGGACAAAATCAGCAGATTAAATAAAATAAGAATTCCAAAACACAGAAATAAGATTCATTTTTTTACCGCATTTTTCAACATTTTTCTTCTGATTTGCTTTTTACCAATTACAGTAGTGTCCTTTCCAGTCTCATTTGGCAAAAAATCTATGAAACCATCCAACTAGAAGTTGGTTTTAAGCCAAGTTATCTTCTGTATTTGAGAACTGAACTTGTGTAATCGCTACAATGTGTATAGTTTCACACGAACAAGGATCTAACTGTAATACTTTGTTTTCATTGCAATTTCCCAGCGAAAAAGAAACTTTTTTTTGTAATTGCTTTAATATTTCTGTCGTAGATGAGTTACTTTAGTACTGAACATCCAGTGGTATATGGCTATGATAAGAATTTTTTTAAAAACTTCAGTCTGTTTAGTAAACGTTTTAACCGACAAGATCCCAAATACTATGTGGAATTATACATGCATACCCTTGTTACGGCAGACAATAACATATCGGTAAGTTGTAAAAGTAAGCACTGAGCTTGTTTTTCTGGCACCAAAAAACAAGTTAAATAATAATTTGATACAAAACTTAGAATACTTGTCAAAATATAATTACTTGTTTTAAACATGACTTGTTTCAAACATTCAACTCCTTGCTTTCACCAAGGTACTAAACATGGATTCTACAATGTTTTGTATATAACATGTTTTAGAGATGTAATCGAGAAACGAAAAAGGTGGTTTAGGAAACCCGCATAATTCTACTGGAACAAAACCTCAGTATGTTGGGTTCATTATTTTGTTGTCCTCTTACAAATACGAGGCTTGTGTCCCAGTAGAGGTTCCATTGTAGGCTGACAACTATTTCGTAGTAGGGGCTGGTCGCTTTACACAAGAGACTAGAAATTACATCGTTTAGTGTTGCACACTATAATGCTTCCTCTTACTCACTGATGTACAATCGACAAAGTGGAATTATGACCCACCTTAAGTTTATTTTCCTACAGATATTCAAATACAATTAGGTCCACATTCGCGTAAACATACATATCCATGGTAACCACTTTGATCTTTGTCAATTTGACGGATTCAAACGATTTATTGTCAAAATGCGTCATGATTCCACTTTGTCGATTGTAACATAAGCTCGAATCAGGAATGTCAAATTAAAATTTTACGAATTCTCTCGGTAAGGTTATGTCTTAATTAAATATGTGAGAGATTCATGGTGTTTGTGTTTCAGGTGGATTTCTACTTTTACCAATTTTTAACAAACAGATACAAACCCAGTTTCGTTGAGTTGCATTTCAAGTTATGCGACATGATCAATTCAGATACGCTTATCGGTAAACCAATGCGAAACGCAGTAGGTGGCCGGCTATGTCCTTACCCTCCAGTAAGTACCATGTTCTAATTGTAATATGTATACAGTACACTCCACAGCTCGACTCAGTGCCCCACAACTCGACTGGTCCTTTAAAGTTAAAAAAAAATCAATTTAACCATTTCCATGACACCAGCAATGCATGAATGGCAATGCAATTTCTTTGGCCAAAGGATTTCCTAAAAAGGTGACGCGCACTTGGACCCCATGACCCGAGACTTCCGACCCCAAAGCCCTCTAAACAGCAAATATTCTAAAACTTTAACTCAAAATAACTAAAACAAAAATAAGCCTTATTATTATTTTTCAGGGCGAGTATGATTTGAAGAATATGACAATATCATATGTTCCTAGAGGCTTCCCATTTACTAAAGGTCGTATCTACTGCAATGCGACAGTTACTACAGGTGATATTACCAAAGTTATACTTCATGGCAGCATTGATATGGAAATCAAAACTGTTAACGCCGCGACACACACAAACGGACACAAGGGGATGCGGGTCCGACGCTTCGCCACGCTGGCCCATAACCAATCAACCATGGTCTGCATGCCACCTAATTTACATATTTTAACCAACATTAAATAGCAACTGGAGCAAGTGTGGCGTTCTTTATTTAAACAACTCACGAATCTCCCGAAACAACCATGTCTTGCGAAGGCCCACATGGAAGTTGAAGTAGCCATGGCGCCTCTCATTATCAATTCAGGATTTGATCAAAATCTTTATCGAATTCTGTTATATAATTAATTACATTGTGAATTTAATCAAGTTTTTGTTACGTTTTCCTTTGGACTTCCTTTTATCAGCCTATAATGTTCCCACTGCTGGGACACAGGCCTCCTGTGAGAGGGAGTGGGCCATAATCCACCACGCGGGCCCACTGCGGGTTGGTAGATGTCACATGTTTGCGAATTTTTGGTTCTAGGACATGTTGGTTTCCTCACGATGTTTTCTTTCACCGTTTTGAGAGCAGTGGTGATGAAATAAATTACCTACACAAAGTTATGCGTCTGGCGGGGTTCGAACCCATGACCTACAACTCGTAAGTCGGGACCGATACCACTGGGCCACTACTTACCCATGGTTGGTACCAATTACACAAGCCTCTATAGATGGTACAGGCGTGATCTCGCGCCTGGCACTATTTCAGGCTATGTTATGGAGCGAGAGGGAATGAGAAGCAGTCACATCCTTCTGTGAAGCAGTTAGGTACGGTGTTCTTTCTCTAGCCCTTTACCACCATAAGTAATGCTAGGAAAGGAGAAAACGAAGCAGCCTCTGCAGTCTCGACATTAGACAGCGACAAAAATCGGTCGCTAAGTCGTGTCGTTATCAAATTCCTTTAATAGATTTTCAACTTTAATTCGAAAATGTAAGGTTGAAAATCTATGAAAGAAATTTGACATCGATTAGACTTTACGACCGATTTTTGTCGTTGTATTTGTCGAGACTGCAGGGCCAGGTGAGGGAAATGATATCTTCCACCGCACGCCCCAGTTGCCGAGAGAGAGCGTCGGACCTCACATTGACGCGGTCTAGGGACAATTTAAAAAACAGGGTAGAGTTAAACATCGGTTGAACACTTGTCTAAAAAACTGTCAAATGAAAAACGACATTTCGACTGTGAACTGGCAACTGGTACTATCTCAATATTTTGACAACTTTACAGGATGGTAACGCTACGAAGAAAAAACGGTTAAGTCTTTATCTGTAGCTTCATGTCATTGAACGACTAAGTTGATTTGGCTATGGCGTCCTATCCCCGTCCCTATCCCGCACATGCCTTCTCGCGTTCGTACGAGAGAGAGGGATCGCTTAAAAGCAACAGCTGACATCTCGAAGCAAATCGGTTATCACAGCGCGCTCCCGAACACCAGTCGAACCAGAAGCCTCAGAGCAGCGAGGACGTCTCCGGAGAATCAAGGTACTGTGCATCCTTCCTTTTATTTCGTTTTGCATTCTTTCTTTGTTCCCGGCAGAACGTAGTTTCCATGTTTTTCGCCATAGCCAATTAGCAATTTTAGCATACCCGCGCTTCCATTTGGTCCTAACGAGCCTGGATAGTTATTGAAATCAGTGATAACTATTCGCCATTCGTAGTCGGAAAAAATACTCGTATTCTAATTAGTTTTGTACCAAACACTTGTCTCGCCGACAGGTGTGGGTATATCGTTAAATTCTCGGTAAAACCGTTGTAGATTCGTAACACCAGCTAGTAATCGTTACTATAACTGGTTATTTCGCTTAATCCCGCATTATTGTAAAATATTACCGTTGAATAACCGCTTCGCGCTCAATTACCGACGCATTATTGTAAAAATAAATACCCACTTAGGTAGATTATTATTATTCGCTTCAAATCGCTTTCACAACGTATTTCGTTTGTTACATATTTATTTAATTATCGTTATTAGAAGGTTGCTAGATGGCGCCTACAGATATTACTCTTAAGAAAAAGAGATCGAATATTTTCTCGTATGCAACGTATTTGTGATAAATTGAAAAATATTGATTCGGAGGAATTCGATAAAGAATCGTTCTTGTGTGACTGTGAAACGATAAATTCGTTGCGTACTGATTTTGAATGTGCGCTGGACGATATAATCGCTCATGAACTTAAATTAAATCCCGATTATGTCGTCGACTATCAGGCACTTTCTTCATTCGAAGACTTACTGGGTAGGGTGAAGCGGGCAGAGAAAAAATTGCAGGTTCAGGCACCTAGTGAATGTAAGAAATCTTCTCGCTTGACCCCGATTGAAATACCCGAATTTAATGGGGATATTAAAAATTGGCCTCTGTTCATCGCCAGTTTTCGAAATGCCGTGCATAATAATAGTTCGCTAACAGCATGCGAGAAATTATATTATTTGATTGGGAAATTAACAGGCAAAGCTCGTTCGATATGTGCAGGAATTACTCCGTCAGCTGATAATTACCCTCTTATATTCGATTCACTTTGTGAAAGGTATGAAGATAAACGGCAATCGGCAACTTCATATCTAGACCAATTTGAATTTAAATCTATTTCGTCAGGTTCGCCGGCTACTTTAGAATCATTTCTCGATAAATTCGCAACGTCGGTAGTCGGGTTTAAAAACATAAAGGTCCATGACCACGCTGATTTTATTTTATTGCATATCGCTCTTAAAAAACTCGACATAGACACTGTACGGGCATTCGAATCTTATCATCAATTAAAATCAAGTAGTTCCGAAATTCCATCTTTTATTGAATTAGTTGAGTTTGTTCGTGAGCATATAAAGGTGTTAGAACGAACTGCGTCAACAGTCTCTAACAATAAGTCACCTGCAAACCGAAAATATACTAATACATATTATTATACCTGTGTAGCTGATAACGAACCTACCGCGTGTGTTTTGTGTAAGGAGAAACATGATCACGTATATAAATGTAAAGTATTTAATAGTTATAAACCCTATCAGAGATTTAAGTTTGTGAAATCAAACAATTTATGCATTAATTGTTTAGTTCCAGAACATCGTGTGTCCGCTTGTGGGTCAAAGTCCACTTGTAAAAAATGTAGGTCTAAACATCATACACTGTTATGTTTCGGCAATAAATTGAGCGACGCGCACGGTTCAAGGTCGACCGGCGCTCGCACGCCCTCTGCTGAGAGACTTACGAAGCAGACTGATATATCGTTATGCGCGACTAATGAGAACCGTATTAATTCTTTATATCGAGGCCCAACAACCATATTGATTGCTACCGCGCAAGTTATTGTAGTAGATTCTTTTGGCAAAGAACATATTGTTCGCGCAATATTAGACAGCGCTTCTCAAAGTAACTCTATCACGCGGGATTGTTGTCAACTTTTGGGTTTGAACATAAATAATAAACCTGCCTGTGCAACCGTCAGGGGCATAGGAGGTGCTAGTAAACAAATACAGGGTTCCGTACAAATTAAATTTTATTCTCGTTTCAATCGTAATATAAACTATAATATTGAGTCATTCGTAATAGATAAAATTACTGAACGTTTGCCAACTGCCACGGTTGACGTTTCGCTTTTGCATAATTTTAAAAACTTACAGTTAGCAGACGATACATATTTTTCTTCAAATCCGATTCAATTATTGATCGGTGCTTCGACTTTCCCGCACTTACTCTTATCTAACAGAGTTCAAGGTCAGCCTACACATGCGTCTCCAATCGCCTTGCAAACTGTACTCGGCTATGTAATTGTCGGTAAGGCGCCGGTTTGCATCGATGACAATTCGACCGTTTCGTATTGTTGCACCGCGGAGCCGTTAGATTTAGCGATACGGAAATTCTGGGAATTGGAAGAAGTAAATGTTCCCCCGGTACTCAGCCTAGATGACAAATTATGTGAGGAGTTTTATGCCCGCACTACCACTCGAAATAGTGACGGACGATACGTAGTCGCTTTGCCTTTCAAGGGTGATGTCGAATCCCTGGGCAACTCACGTCAAGCAAGTGAACGCCGGTTTCTCTGCTTGGAAAGGAAGATGCAAGCTTCTCCTAATTTAAAGGCCGCGTACGACAACGTCATCCTAGAATATTTAGAGAAGGGCTATATTTCACCTACAATTCCTGATCCTTCGGAACCTTCGTACTACATTCCGCATCATGGTGTGATCCGAGATGATAAGGTCACAACCAAACTTCGTGTCGTTCTCGATGGTAGTTGTAAAACTACTACCCGCGTTTCGCTTAATGATCTCTTGTATGGTGGACAGAACCTACAAGGGAATTTGTTTAACATTATAGTTAATTTTCGTGTGTTTTCGATTTCATGGGACAAGTGGTGCCCGCGGTAGATGCTGGGGTGCAGGTGGATGTAGCTTATTTTGACTTCAGAAAAGCCTTTGACACCGTCGACAATGACATCTTGCTGCGGAAGCTAGCAGAGGTCGGATGTACCCCACATCTATTGCGGTTTTTCGCCAGTTACATGCAAGGCAGACAGCAATATGTAGACTGCAACGGATGTGAATCTGACTTATACTACACTCGGTCTGGTGTAAGTCAGGGCAGCAATTTGGGGCCTCTAGAATTTATAATAATGATAAACAATTTACCGGAAGTCGTAAGACATGGCTCTTGTTTATTATTTGCAGATGACCTCAAGTTGCTGCTTGAGATTAGGTCCGAATCCGACTGCGGGCGCCTACAGGAAGATATAGATCGAATTGTACAATGGAGTCATGAAAACAAACTGTACTTCAACGTGTCCAAGTGCTCGTTGATGAGCTTCACCCGTTCTCGTGCACCTCTGCTCTATGAGTACGTGGTGGACGAGGCACCAATGCAACGAGTCACGGAGGTGCGAGACTTGGGTGTTTCCATGACTCCCGATCTATCATTCCGTGAACATGTAACCAAGGTCTGTAAGAAGGCGTACAGAAACTTAGGATTTGTTCTGAGACAGACTCACAACTTCACAAACATCACAGCAGTAAGGGTCCTGTATGACGCACTAGTCAGGAGTCATCTGGAACATAGTGCGGTCATATGGGATCCACATGAAGCTAAGTACTCGGTGATGTTGGAGCGCGTTCAGAACAAATTCACGCGCCATTTGTACAAGAAATTATATGGGGTATATCCTTTTTACCCACTGATGTATCCCACTTTGTTTGTCCTGGGCATGGTTGGCTACAACCAACTGCATATCCGACGGGAGTTTACGCTGGTCGCCTACTTGGTGAAGGTGCTTCGTGGAGTGGAGAGTAACTCGGGCGTATTGCAGCGCTTGAGTCTGTGTGTACCGGACCGCTACGTGTGGAGGCGGCGCAGCCCGCCACTGCTACTGGTACCTACAGCCAGAACTAACTTGCTTGCCAAGGCACCTCTTACCAGAGCTATTCGTACCATCAACAGCCTTCAAACACAGATCGATGTGTTTACGTGTTCTTTGGGTGAATTCGCAAGGCTATTATTATTTATATTATGCTACAAGCAAAATAATTTGTAAATAATTTGAAATTTGTTTGTATTTTAATGTAGTATTAGTGTGTTATTTAATTGTTTAATAATTTTATTACTTTATTCTATTGTGTTCTTATTTGCTTATTGTATTTTTTATAGTTTATGTTAGTCTAAGTTTAGTTTAAGGTCTTATCTGTCGCATTAGGGTAAACCCTGTAATGATGGAATAAGTTTTGATAAATAAATAAATAAATAAATAAATAAATAAAGTACTTGGTTTGTGTTGGTCGCCCACGTCAGATCACTTCGCCATGAGAGTAAACACTCCCACTCAGACTTGTACTAAGCGTACAATATTATCGTGCATCGCTAAAACATGGGACGTCATGGGATTTGTCGCGCCTGTCGTCTTGCATGCCAAGCTTCTTATCAAGAAGCTTTGGCTATGCAACTGTGACTGGGATGAGACACCACCTGAAGATATAGTCAGGCTGTGGACTCGCTTTAGGGAAGAGCTTCCTTTGCTCTGCAACATAAAAATCCCACGCCACGTTGGTATTGTCGCTGATAGTGTGGTCACACTCTTAGCTTTCGCGGACGCTAGCGAGAAAGCATACGGGGGAGTGATTTATTTCCACGTCCACAATAGCGATGGCAATACCGTCAATTTGATAACAGCTAAGTCTAAGGTCTCTCCCAAAAATGTAGTTTCTCTCGCTCGTCTTGAGCTCTGTGCTATTCTCGTGTTATCCCAGCTAATAAGAAATGTCGTGGTCGCTTGTCAAAACCGAATAGTTTTCCGTGACATATTCGCATTTTCGGATTCGACGGTCGCGCTCTGTTGGGTACATTAGTCGCCCCATCGTTGGAATACCTTTGTAGCCAACAGAGTTTCGAAAATACAAAGTGATTTGTCACCGCAAAATTTATATCACGTGTCCGGTGCGGACAATCCAGCAGATTGTCTTTCACGCGGACTCACACCCTCACAAATTATAGACCATCCACTTTGGTTCAGGGGACCCCCGTGGGCTCACTTGGACATTTCACAATGGCCTGTCGCTCCTTTCAATCCCTCCTCGGTGTCTGAAGCACCTGAAGAGAAGAAAAATTCGTTGTTAGTCGCTGCACCGAACGAAAGATCTCCTATTCTTTGTTTAGTCGATCGTATCTCGTCTTGGAGTAAATTACTTAGAGTGGTAATTTACGTTTGTCGTTTTGCTAAGTTGTTACCGGTTAATAACCGCATGTCAGCATCGGATTACGATTTCGCTGAACTACTTATTCTACGTGAAATTGAACGCTTCTATTTCTCAAAGGAGATTGCCAAACTCAGAGAAGGCAAGGATTGTAGTCATTCTCTTCGGCACTTGAAACCTTTCCTCAAAGACGGACTCATTAGAGTCGGAGGCCGTTTAAGAAATTCAGATTTGGGTTATGAAGCGAAATACCCAATTCTACTCCCAAGAAAAGATCCTATTCTGAATTTGCTTGTCGAATACCATCATAAATTGAATTGCCACGCGGGTCCCGACCTGCTGATGTCACTATTACGTCAAAGGTATTGGATACTTTCTGCACGCAATTTAATTAGGAATAGGATTAATAAGTGTCTTCCCTGCTTTCGTCTCCGTCCCAAGCCAAGTTTCCCTGAGATGGCAGATCATCGGTCTTGTCGTGTAGTTCAATCAACTAAACCGTTCGTTCACACGGGCACGGACTACACTGGTCCCTTCAAGGTTACCATGTCTCGCGGCCGAGGCATTCGTTCTACCAAGGCATACGTGTGTCTGTTCGTCTGCATGACTACACGCGCGGTACATATCGAACTAGCCGGTGATCTTAGTACAGTCAGTTTTATGAGTGCTTTCAAACGATTCCTATCAAGGCGCGGCCCGGTTAGTAGGATTTACTCGGACAACGGGACAAATTACATTGGCGCTAAGCGTAAACTTTCGGAACTTCACGACTTCCTTTGTTCGAAATATCACAACACCGAATTTGGTCACATGTTAGCTGAAAATCGCATAAATTGGTCACTTAATGTCCCGACTGCTAGTCATTTCGGCGGTAATTGGGAGGCTAATATTAGAAGTTTAAAGATTCACTTATACCGTGTAATTGGTGATACCATCCTTTCGTTTGAAGAGTTAAATACCGTTCTTACTCAAGTCGAATCAGTAATGAATACTAGACCTCTTTGTAGGACACTCTCTAGTGATCCTTCAGAACCACTAGTTTTGACTCCAGCGCACTTTCTGAATCTCACCCCTTTAAAATACTTGCCTGCCGAGGAGATAGACGAGAGAACAATTGTTTCGAGACATAAACTGTTAGACCAATTGGTACAATCGTTTTGGAAGCGCTGGAGAAGCGGATATCTTCACACTTTACAATCGCGTCGTAAATGGAACACGCCGATCGATCCAGTCACTGTCGGTACGGTTGTGATTCTCATAGTAGATAATTCGCCCCCACTTCACTGGCCTTTGGGTGTCGTGGAAGAAGTTTTTCCTGACTCCACAGGAGTCACTCGCATCGCCCGAGTTAAGACATTGACTGGATCCTACTTGTCCCGTCGTTCGTCTTTGCCCATTGCCTAACCAATAAATTCGGCTCGCGTCATCCAAGGTTAGGTTAGCATTAGTAATTGATTATTTGATTTCATTGATACATTTACATATAGATAATAGTTATTGTAGTTTAATTCCACGAATTTCGCCTTCAACTCTTGAAGGCATCCCTTCAAGCCCGGGGGGAATGGTTACGCTACGAAGAAAAAACGGTTAAGTCTTTATCTGTAGCTTCATGTCATTGAACGACTAAGTTGATTTGGCTATGGCGTCCTATCCCCGTTCCTATCCCGCACATGCCTTCTCGCGTTCGTACGAGAGAGAGGGATCGCTTAAAAGCGTCGACAGCTGACATCTCGAAGCCAATCGGTTATCACAGCGCGCTCCCGAACACCAGTCGAACCAGAAGCCTCAGAGCAGCGAGGACGTCTCCGGAGAATCAAGGTACTGTGCATCCTTCCTTTTATTTCGTTTTGCATTCTTTCTTTGTTCCCGGCAGAACGTAGTTTCCATGTTTTTCGCCATAGCCAATTAGCAATTTTAGCATACCCGCGCTTCCACAGGATGAAGAAAAACATGTTAGCATCATTCATACAGCATCTGGTTTGTTAAATTAAAATACGAAGTTTTTTTTTTTAATATTTTGATGTTCAGCAGTGGACGTTTTCCGACTGATGATGATGATGATGATTATAAATTTGTAGAAAAGTGGTGTCTGTGCAATGTAAATATATAAAAAAGTAGCAAGGGTTGTTATTGTATCGATGCCGAACCCGGAATGATGTGGAACTCTAAGAGCCCAGCTAAACTATAATATTTATAGGAATGACGTCTTAGCAAGAGTTATTCAGCCTGATGAGCACTTTCTGTTGAGGTATAAAAACTGAAGATCTGGAACACCTGTTGTGGAACTCCAAGAGCCCCGCTACACCATAACACATATAGGAATAACGTCTTAACAAAAGTTGTCGGTCTGATGGGCATTTCCTGTTGACTTATAAAAATCGTAGATCAGAAACATCTGATGTGGAAATCAAAGCTATCGCTAATTTCACTATACAGGGTGAATTTTTCAACTGGGCGTGGATGGCTATTTCCGAAACTATGAGGAATGTCAAAAAACGTTGAAAGGAGCCTCGAGGCCTTTTTTGATGAAAACAAACTGCATCATTGGATTTTAGAAAAATTAATAATCCTGGCCAGGAATCGAACCCGCTGATTTTGGAAAAAAAAATCACATCCTGTATTATTTCACTATTCGATAGTGTTGCTAATAAGGATCAGCTTCTGGGAAGTAATCATATCATTTCCCTCACCTACTTTGTTTTCTCCTCTGCTAGCATTAATTATGGTGGTAAAGGGCTAGAGAAAGAACACCGTACTTAACTGCTTCACAGAAGGATGTGACTGCTTCTCATTCCCTCTCGCTCCATAACATAGCCTGAAATAGTGCCAGGCGCGAGATCACGCCTGTACCATCTATAGAGGCTTGTGTAATTGGTACCAACCATGGGTAAGTAGTGGCCCAGTGGTATCGGTCCCGACTTACGAGTTGTATGTCATGGGTTCGAACCCCGCCAGACGCATTACTTTGTGTAGGTAATTTATTTCATCACCACTGCTCTCAAAACGGTGAAGGAAAACATCGTGAGGAAACCGACATGTCCTAGAACCAAAAATACGCAAACATGTGACATCTACCAACCCGCAGTGGGCCCGCGTGGTGGATTATGGCCCATTCCCTCTCACAGGAGGCCTGTGTCCCAGCAGTGGGAACATTATAAGCTGATAAAAGGAAGTCCAAAGGAAAACGTAACAAAATCTTGATTAAATTCACAATGTAATTAATTATATAACAGAATTCGATAAAGATTTTGATCAAATCCTGAATTGATAATGAGAGGCGCCATGGCTACTTCACCTTCCATGTGGGCCTTCGCAAGACATGGTTGTTTCGGGAGATTCGTGAGTTGTTTAAATAAAGAACGCCATCCTTGCTCCAGTTGCTATTTAATGTTGGTTAAAATATGTAAATTAGGTGGCACGCAGACCATGGTTGATTGGTTATGGGCCAGCGTGGCGAAGATCGCGTCGGACCCGCATCCCCTTGTGTCCGTTTGTGTGTGTCGCGGCGTTAACAGTTTTGATTTCCATATCAATGCTGCCATGAAGTATAACTTTGGTAATATCGCCAGTAGTAAGTGTCGCATTGCAGTAGATACGACCTTTAGTAAATGGGAAGCCTCTAGGAACATATGACATTGTCATATTCTTCAAATCATACT
Source organism: Agrotis exclamationis (assembly GCA_950005045.1). Classification (NCBI taxonomy): domain Eukaryota; kingdom Metazoa; phylum Arthropoda; class Insecta; order Lepidoptera; family Noctuidae; genus Agrotis; species Agrotis exclamationis. The sequence continues at coordinate 2,220,663 of OX465433.1, read as the reverse complement.
CGCCCTGAAAAATAATAATAAGGCTTATTTGTTTTTGTTATTTTGAGTTAAAGTTTTAAAATATTTTGCTGTTTACAGGCCTTTGGGGTCGAAAGTCTCGGGTCATGGAGTCCAAGTGCGCGTCAGTTTTTTAGGAAATCCTTTGGCCAAAGAATTTGCATTGCCGTTCATGCATTGCTGGTGTAATGGAAACGGTTATATTGATTTTTTAACTTTAAAGGAGCAGTCGAGTTGTGGGGCACTGAGTCGAGCTGTGGAGTGTACTGTATACATATTACAATTAGAACATGGTACTTACTGGAGGGTAAGGACATAGCCGGCCACCTGCTGCGTTTCGCATTGGTTTACCGATAAGCGTATCTGAATTGATCATGTCGCAAAATTTGAAATGCAACTCAACAAAACTGGGTTTGTATCTGTTTGTTAAAAATTGGTAGAAGTAGAAATCCACCTGAAACACAAACACCATGAATCTCTCACATATTTAATTAAGACATAGCCTTACCGACAATCCAGATTCGAGCATTAGGTACAAGCCACAAAATGTAATCATGACCCATTTTGACAATAAATCGTTTGAATCTGTCAATTGACAAAGATCAATGTGGACCTAACTGTACTTATTTGAATGTCTGTAGGTAAATAAGCTTATGGTGGGTCATAATTCCACTTTGTCGATTGTACATCACTGAGTTAAGAGAAAGCATTATAGTGTGCAACACTAAACGATGTAATTTCTAGTCTCTTGTGTAAAGCGACCAGCCCCTACTACGAAATAGTTGCCAGCCTATAATGAAACCTCTACTAGGACACAAGCCTCGTATTTGAAAAAGGGCAACAAAATAACGAACCCAATATACTGAGGTTTTTTGGTTCCAGTAGAATTATGCGGGTTTCCTAAACCACCTTTTTCGTTTCTCGATTACATCTCTAAAACATGTTATACAGGGTGATTTGTTATTCGATGCAGTCCTTGAAATGGGTGATACTAGACCTTATTTGCAACAATTTTAACCCCGACAATATAGGGTCTAAACTGACTGGTTTTGGAGATATCGAACTTTAAAGGTTTTTCGAAAAATTTCTACCTCTCCATCATTAAGTGCTTATTGTTAGAAAGTAATGATGGTCACCACTTAGAATTTATACTTTTCTGATAGAATATGAACGACTGAATCTAGTGAATACAAGTTTGTTGTAAAACTAATCATATCTTGGGAAATAAAGTGTCATAAAGTTTCTGTTTTGAAGTTTTCTGAAAACTTTCCTTGTCTTTCAAAGCATATTTTTCAAAATAAATGTATGACACTTGGTGTACAAATTACAGAAAAAATTTCCTTGTCTCATCATCTTTCTAAAATGGTGCCACAGTAACCACTTTTAGTTAGTGTCTTACCAGAAAATAAGGGTTGTTACTAACAAAGTAGTAAATCAAAGAAAATCGGTTCTAATGTTTTTTCGACCCAACATTTTTTTCTGTGGTTTTTGTCCAAACTACTGTCTGATATTAGCTTTTTGAGTCAATGCGCTTAATTTTGGTTGATCACATCAAGCAAAATCGGTCTTTATCTGGAGTATTTTTACCTATGGACCAGATAGTCAAACCATCAATTTTCTTTCATTTGAAACAGCTACTTGAAACAAATGTACAATGACGGAATGTTTATAAGCTCTGGTTTCGCAAAAAAAAACTAAACTGGCGTGCATAAAAGTTGGGTCACCCTACTTGTAGGACAGGTAAAAATACTCCAGATAAAGACCGATTTTGTTTGATGTGATCGACCAAAATTAAGCGCATTGACTCAAAAAGCTAATATCAGATAGCAGTTTGGACAAAAACCACAGAAAAAAAATGTTGGGTCGAAAAAACATTAGAACAGATTTTCTTTGATTTACTACTTTGTTAGTAACAACCCTTATTTTCTGGGAAGACACTAACTAAAAGTTGATACTGTGGCACCATTTTAGAAAGATGATGAGACAAGGAAGTTTTTTCTGTAATTTGTACACCAAGTGTCATACATTTATTTTGAAAAATATGCTTTGAAAGACAAGGAAAGTTTTCAGAAATCTTCAAAACAGAAACTTTATGACACTTAATTTCCCAAGACATGATTATTTTTATAACAAAGTTGTATTCACTAGATTCAGTCGTTCGTATTCTATCAGAAAAGCATAAATTCTAAGTGGTGACTATCGATAATTTCTAACAATAAGCACTTAAAGAGGGAGAGGTGGAAATTTTTCGAAAAATCTTTAAAGTTCGATATCTCTAAAACCAGCCAGTTTAGACCCAATATTGACGGGGTTAAAATTGTTGCAAATAAGGTCTAGTATCACCCATTTCAAGGACCGCATTGAATAACAAATCACCCTGTATACAAAACATTATAGAATCCATGTATCAAGGTACATGATGAAAGCAAGGAGTTGAATCTTTGAAACAAATCATGTTTAAAATAAGTAATTATATTTTGACAAGTATTCTAAGTTTTGTATCAAACTATTATTGAACTTGTTTTTTGGTGCCAAAAAAACCAAGCTCAGTGCTTACTTTTACAACTTACCGATACGTTATTGTCTGCCGTAACAAGGGTATGCATGTATAATTCCACATAGTATTTGGGATCTTGTCTGTTAAAACGTTTACTAAACAGACTGAAGTTTTTAAAAACATTCTTATCATAGCTGTATACCGCTGGATGTTCAGTACTAAAGTAACTCATCTACGACAGAAATATTAAGGCAAATACAAAAATAAGTTTTTTTTTCGCCGTGATTTTGCAATGAAAATAAAGTATTACAGTCAGATCCTTGCTCGTGTGAAGCTATACGGTTCCGTATCAAAATAATTACGTTCATTTAAACTACTGTCGATATAGCTACGGATGACTCATATAAGTTCAAAACACATATTGGACGACTCAACTACTGTTCAACTGACATCATTTTGATTCAACTCAAATTGATTGTGGAAGAGTGGAAGGCAAGAGGTTACGAGGCCGATCACCAACTCGCTGGTCTGCCTAATAAAAAGGGCTACTGAGTCTACCATGGTCCAATGTACTCGGAACGTCTCCAACCGACAAAAATGGAAGCACATCGCTGAAAGAGCAGTCCTCGGGGAAATCAACGACCCACCGAACATCCCTCCATGTACCTCGTCTGCGCAACCACGACCACTCCGACAAGAGTGTTACGACTAAGAAGAGAAAATTGATTGCACTAACGAACGATTCAGCTTATGTTCTTTTAAGATATTGGTTGTTTTAACTACGCTTGAAATACCTAATGGACGACGCGCCTACAGTATTTTCTTTAATAAGTAAAACGCGCTCGTTTTATTTCTAAAGCAGAGCAAGAGGGCTTTCGAAGTAAGGTCGACGGACGGACTTTTTCTGTCTATAAGGTTTAAGAGAACCTAACCAAACCTCGGGGTGCCCCTGAAGTCGACCGTCTTCTTCTCGTTCAAAAGCACAGAGTTGTTCAGCTGGTATTTGGGTAGGAGTGTATGTATTTAAAGGGGCACTGAGAAAAAAAAATGTCGTAAAAACGACTTGGGGCACCCCGACGTTATTTTTTTTTAAACTACCCAGAAGTAGGAGCACCGCAACGCGGTGCTCCGTCTACGTTTGTATGTTATCACACAAACCGTAACAGGGATATAAATTGTAGCTAAATATACCGTAGTTGAATTAACCGTAGTTGAATTAACCGTAGGTGTATGAAACGTAGGTAAATTAACAGTTGGTGAGTTAACCGTAGGTGAATTAAACGTAGGTGAATTATCCATTACGTATTTCGTGCATTACTTATGACAAACACATGTGAACAACCATTAGTTATACCAATCGATAGGTTTTTTTGACCGTAGTTATATCGGTAGTAGTTAAAATGAATGTAGTTATTTTGATACGGAACCAACTATACACATTGTATCGATTACACAAGTTCAGTTCTCAAATACAGAAGATAACTTGGCTTAAAACCAACTTCTAGTTGGATGGTTTCATAGATTTTTTGCCAAATGAGACTCGAAAGGACACTACAATAATTAGTAAAAAGCAAATCAGAAGAAAAATGTTGAAAAAATCGGTAAAAATGAATCTTAATTCTATGTTTTGAAATTCTTTTTTCATTTAATCTGCTGATTTTGTCCTATAGTCTTAGTTGAAATATAGACGCTGAAGTAAAAACATTAAATAACTTTCAGAATATACTCACTCTCTCAGAATTGCACCAATGAATTTGGAAGTGCAAATATAAAAGTAAACCAAAGGCATAATATTTTAAATTCATTTTCATCATTTAGTTGGACCTGGAAACTTGAAAAAGAGCAGAAACTGTATTATAAATGTATTTGTATAGTTTTCAGCGTTATTTAATAGTTTTATTATTATTCACCACGATATGTACCAACACGCCTAAAAAAACTTTATCTAATACTTGGATTCCAACAAACTACATAATATAAAAAAGGAAAAGTCAATAAAAGGTTACGGTTTGATAGTGTAATACAAAGGTTTAGGTTTAGGATATGTAATTATAGTTAATGAGCCGGTGTAAGGCTGGACAATAAAGATCATGGTCTCATTTAAAATTAAATTAAGAACTTAAATTGTAATAATTATACGTTTGCATAATTTGGAATCATCGTACCTACGTATGCGTATCGCATATCAAAATTATGTAAACATTCAGATTTACCATCTATGGTACGAAGCAATGGATTTTTGAATGACCGGCTATTGGCCTTGGCTTAAATAAATTACGTAAACCAAATTTAAATATGAAATATTTAAAAATGGCATCCTGTTCTGTAATACAATTTCTGGTGCCCAACATTGAGTTAAAAAGGGTCGGTACAATTTCTGGTGCCCAACATTGGGTTAATAAGGCTCGCTACAATTATTTCTGGTGTCCAACATTGGGTTAAAAAGGGTCGCTAAAATTTCTGGGGAGAAGTGGTTGAGCGATCGACTGCTGTGTCAAGTATGACCTACAAGTAGTTATTTCCGGTCTGGTTGTATTTTTATGTGAGTTTCACTGTTTGTAAATGCACTCAAGATACAGGAGAAACAAGAGTAATCAAGGATTTTTTTAATGTAAATAATTTCTGTGTCAACCATATACCTACGCGATTAAACCTTTAGTTGCTTAATTGACAGGAAAAAACTAATTAAGGCATTATGACTAGGCAGTCATAATTCCATAATGTCATTATGACTAGGTAATATGGTAACACACCAGTTGACTTATTATAAAAATGTAATAACATAATTTTGCTTCATAATAGTGAATGAACAATTAGATAAATAATAGTAAATTCAATGACTCGTGCATTACCCACTAGTATCATTATTATAAATTACGGTCGTTTCACATTTGACATCAGCATTTGTGTCAAATTACAAACAAGGGTTTTTTATTGGTTTGTTTATGTGGTTTGGTATTAAAACCGCTCATTAAGATGGGTTGGAGCATACGGTGCAGGACTGCCCCGCTTGGGCAGAGCACCGCGATGTCCTCACGCAGGCGATAGGTGACGCCCTCTCGCGCCTGAATTGGTCGCGGCCATGCTGCGGGGCGAGACGGAGTGGGAAGCGGTCGCCTTCTTCTGCGAAGCAGTCATGCTTGCGAAGGAGGAGGCGGGACGCGCGAAGGAGAGGACAGCGTCCACCCCTCACCCACGCCGCAGTGGTAGACGCTCACGGCGACGGACGTCACGGGACATTCTTCGGCCACCGTAGGCGCGGGCATGCGGGCAGCGAGTGATTGGTGACTCGTTGTCCGACCAAGGACCATGCCTGTGTCGATGGCGCGTTGTGTTTCACGCGCGCCTCAAAGAGTGTCAGCACAATGATGGAGTCCCCCTTTTAAAGGGCCAAAGCCTGTCGGGGTCGCGGGACACACGTATACTGTTACTCCGGTACAGAAAAGGCAACTGAAGGACACCGTGGATTGTAGTTAGTGCTAGTCTGACAGTCCCTCCCGCTCTGCCCTGGGTGGGAGGACTCATTTGATGATTTTACCACGTGAAAAAAGTTTTTTTTTAAAATCTAACCGACTTCTAAAAAAACAACCACAAAAAAGGGTAAAATAACCTACCAAAAAACTTTTCTTTCGGAAGTCGGTAGCTTTGCTTTTTTATTTCATTGACTTTTTTGCCACCGACCGACTTCCGAAAGAAAAGTTTTTTGGTAGGTTATTGTTCGGACGTCTCCGGCAATCATCGGCTGCGCCGACTCGAGCTGCGGTGCGCGGGACGTCGAGCCACCACTTCGCAACCGATCTCCACCGACGGCACGCGCGCGCACTCCTTAGCTTACCAACGTATCAGTATTATTGTTAACCTATTTGGATATTATAATTAATTATTTAAATACAGTCCATTGCTTTATTTCAAAGTTCTAGATAGGTCGTTAACAAATGGTCTTCGAGCCTCTTCAAAGTCGCGAATAATATTTAATTTCGTCGGCTACTGGCTATTCTACTCGACGTTGGCGCTTTGGACGACTACAATATTTGAATTCGCTGCGTCACCGGAGCAACGGTCTTCTATCGAAGTCGCTGGAAGAAAAGAAAAGGAGAACAAGAACTGGGCCACACTACACTTCATCAAGTCTTGATAACGACGCCGGCGCTTATTACATCGAGTGAATTCGACGATTTACGGCAGTCATCGCTTGAATTGGAAGAATTATTGGACAGGTTTCTTGTGGACAAAGGATCGGTATTTTGTGAGTTTGTTCCAATTATTTCCTTTCTATACCTTTTAGTTTTCTTTTCAAACAGATTTTAAGTGTTTTTCTTCCGTTAAATTCAAATTATTTTCTGTTTTTCACGTTCATATTTGAGTCAATACATGTAAACATTATAGTTGTCTCTTTCACTTTCTGCACTGCTTACGCTAGCGCACTGCTTAACCGCCGACCTATTTACCGTTATTTGAATCATCTATGCGCTTGTAACAGCTGACCGGGCATTGTCCGGTGTCGTTCGCCGGCTCCCGTGACATTCATCAAGGTCAAGCGTCATTCAAATTTAACTGCCAATTTTTTTTCTTCTTCTTAAGTCTTTGCTACTCATAAGCAATTATAGTGATTATATTGAAGTTAGCTTTTACTATTCCATTTATTTAGCGCTATGGCTTCTTTAGATTTATTGTTGAGAAAGCGAAGCGCGATTAAAGCAAAGCTCACCAATTTCACTAACTATATAAATGTGCTTCGTAGTTGTAAACTTATTTCCGACGTTCAACGTTTAGAGCTGGAGAGCCGCTTTAAAAAATTTGAAGCTATATACAACGATTTCGACAGTTTACAGATGGACATCGAGGTGCTTTCGGATGATCCTGACGAGGCATACGCGGAGCGAGCAAAGTTTGAGGACCGTTACCACGCACTCGCAGCGCAGGCGCAAGGCCTGCTTGCCAGTAGCGAGAGCGGTGATGGCGGGTCTGTGGCAGGGTCGGTGAACAAATACTCAGGTGAATCGTTCCAACAACGTAACTTTATTCGCTTACCAAAAATTGATTTGCCTAATTTTGATGGTGGTTATCAGTACTGGCTAGAGTATAGAGATACATATTTGTCACTAATTCACAATAGTAGTTGTATAGATGCAATTAGTAAATTCCACTACCTGCGTGCGTCGCTGAAAGGCGATGCTTTAGAAATAATAAAGAATATAGATTTTAAAGGTGATAATTATGAAATGGCGTGGAAGTTACTATGCGAACGCTTTGATAACAGTAGGCTTTTAGTAGACAACCATGTCAAGGCCTTGTTCAATGTTGAGTATATTAAACAAGAGTCATCAACTTCTTTGCGTCGTTTGGTTGATACAATTAATAAAAATATAAGAGCTCTTAATACATTGAACGAGCCCACGGACAGTTGGGATACTTTAATTATTTATATAATGGCAATTAAATTAGATCCTATCACCAGCAGGGAATGGGAAGCCTATCGTAGTACCATACCAGCAAAGCCAACAGTTTCACAATTTTGTTCTTTTATTAGTAAAAAAGCTGATTTATTAGATACAGTAGAACATAATACAATCACACTTAATATAGAAAATAATACTAACAATAATAACAGTAAAGTAGAAAGTAAACATAAATCATTAATAATAGCAACTAATCAAACAAACCATTCAAATCAAAAATATAAAACAAAATGTCCCTTATGTAGTCAAAATCATCTATTATACGCTTGTGAAGGGTTTCGAAAATTAAATGTAGAACAACGTATTTTAAAGGTTAAAGAATTTAGAGTTTGTTTTAATTGCTTACGTAGTGGTCATTTAACTAATCGCTGTAGATTAGCTCGTTGTAAGTATTGTAAAGGTAGTCATAATACCCTCTTACACGTTGAACAAGAAGCTCCTTTCCAAGATCCAATGCCCAGTAGTGTAGCATTGCCCACTGATATTTCTGAAAGTGCAGCTTCACATAGTGGCACTTCAGAAAATATCTCTTTGTCAAGTGACACTCGGTCGCAACATACTACTTCTCATATTTTCCTGTCCACAGCGTTGGTGAAAGTGGTGAACAACCGAGGCATCAAGGTCGACGCCAGGCTTCTGCTGGATAACGGTAGCACAGCTAATTTTATTACGCAGAAACTAAATGATAAGCTAGGACTTCCTCGACGTAGCGCGAGTGCCACGGTGATAGGTATAAACAATCATACTACATTAAGTACATGGTCTTGCAACCTAACCATTGAATCGTGCAACGGCAGCTATAAGACAGATATAAACTGTTTTATATTACCCACAATCACCAAATTAATGCCGTCTACTTTAGTTGATATAAGTAGTATTCCCATACCATCAAATTTGAATCTGGCCGACCCGTCTTTCAATGTTCCATCAGAGATTGACATACTAGTTGGTGCTGAAGAATTTTGGAACATTTTAGGTAATTCATCTATTAATTTAGGCAAACGTCAGCCCAAGTTACATGAGACAAAGTTAGGATGGATAGTATCAGGCTCCGTGGCTCTTCCAAAACGTCCATCCAAAAATATTGATTCTCATTTTTGTAATATTTCAATGAACGACTTAAATGATAGCAATAAGTTTTGGGAACTCGACTCCGTTTCTTCTAAGCATTCCTTGTCGCAGGAAGAACGAGCTTGCGAAGAAAGCTTCAATGCAAACACTGTGCGTGATCAAAACGGGCATTTTATAGTCACAGTGCCTCTTAAAAATGATCCCAGTGTGTTAGGCGAGTCTTATAAAATGGCTAAACGTCGTGTTTTGTCTTTGGAACGTCGTTTCCAACGTGATCCTGCTTTAAGGATAAATATGTAGATATGATACATAATTCATGTTTTCACAGATGCATCTGAAAAGGCCTACGGAGCATGTATTTATATTAGGTCTAGTACTAAGGATGGATTAGTAAAGGTACAGCTGTTGGTGTCTAAAAGTCGTGAAGCACCAATCAAGCCAACCACCATCCCTAGGCTCGAGTTATGCGGGGCTTTATTAGGAGCAAGACTGTGTCTTAATGTACGGAATTCCTTCACCAAACCTATTAGTAAATGTTACTTGTGGTGCGATTCGACTATCGTGTTAAGTTGGCTTTCCATGGCACCTACTTCATTAAAACCGTTTGTTCGTAATCGCATCAACGAAATTCAAGAATGCACTATAGGGCACACGTGGAGCTACGTGCCGTCGAAGGAAAATCCGGCGGATCTTGTTTCTCGCGGGCTGAAGGCTGACCTTATCAGCGAGAGTTCCTTATGGTGGTCAGGTCCTCAGTTTTTATTAAATGATAAAACAAATTGGCCAAAAATGCCCAATGAGAACTTGAAACAAGATCTACCTGAAGTTGTATCATCTCACTTCACTGAACACTCATCTCATCATCAATCATATAATATTTATAATCATTTGTCACATCATGAAAACAATAATTTATTCATCAAATCACTTCTACACAAATATTCAAGTTACAATCACTTACAGAGAGTTGTCGCTTATATACTAAGATTTGTTTACAATTTAAAACATAAACATAATAAATTCCTTGGGTCGCTTTCGTGTGAAGAACTGACACATTCAACAAATTGTATATTACGTCACGCACAAATGGACATGTTTCACAACGAATACAGTTTATTACAGTCTGGAAAGTCTTTACCTAAGAAAAATAGGCTTAATTCTTTGACTCCATTTATAGATTCGAACGGGCTCATACGCGTGGGAGGGAGACTTGACAACTCACCTTATGATTACAATGTCAAGCACCCGGTATTATTATGTAGTAAGCACCATATAACTAAAATCATATTTCATAAGTATCATCTTGATTGCTTACACGCCGGCCCTCAGCTACTATTGGCAAATATACGCCAAATGTATTGGCCTCTTGGTGGTAGAAACCTATCAAAAGGTATTGTTAAAAATTGCATAAAATGTTTTAAACACAAGTGTCAAATCGTGCAACCTACAATGGGTCAATTGCCCTCTTCAAGGACACATTTAGAACATCCATTTTTAAATTGTAGTGTCGATTATGCTGGGCCAGTTCTGATAGCTGATCGCAAAGGGCGAGGGTGTAGGCTTATAAAGTCGTACCTGTGTATTTTTGTTTGCCTCGCTGTTAAGGCTGTTCACATCGAACTTGTTACAGACCTGACAAAAGAAGCTTACATGGCTGCTTTGAACCGTTTTGTGGCTCGCCGTGGTAAACCCGAAAGCATCTTGTCCGATAACGGGACAAACTTCGTAGGTACTTGCAATGAGCTACGTAGGTTTTTACAAGACTCAAATCTCGTGTCTGAAGTCGTTCAACAAGGCATCAAATTTTCTTTTGCACCTCCATACTCTCCCCACTTCAATGGCATTGCTGAAGCTGCCGTCAAATCCACCAAGCATCACCTAAAGAGACTTTTAGGATTAACGCACTTCACATATGAAGAAATGGCCACGTGTTTGACTCAAATAGAGGCCGTATTGAATTCCCGTCCTCTTACCCCTCTTTCCACTGATCCTCTAGATTTTTCCGTACTCACTCCTGGCCATTTTATAATTGGGCGACCACTAATATCTGTTCCGCATCCACAGGTTACTGACTTCAACATCGGACGACTGGAGCGCTACCAAAGAGTGGAGCAAATTAAACAACATTTCTGGAACCGCTTTCACTTAGAATATGTTTCTCTGCTCCAGTTAAAAACTAAATGGACAGCGTCAACAGGTCAGCTTGCAGCGGGGTCACTAGTTCTCATCAAAGAGAAAGGTCAACCGCCCTTGGTTTGGCCACTGGGCCGTGTCATCAAGGTCTTCCCTGGCAGCGACGGCATCACACGGGTAGTGGAGTTGAAGACGAAGAGAGGAACGGTACTGCGGGCGTTCAACAACGTCTGTCCACTTCCTCTCACTTGAATCCTTCAACCCGGGGAGGATGTTCGGGCGTCTCCGGCAATCATCGGCTGCGCCGACTCGAGCTGCGGTGCGCGGGACGTCGAGCCACCACTTCGCAACCGATCTCCACCGACGGCACGCGCGCGCACTCCTTAGCTTACCAACGTATCAGTATTATTGTTAACCTATTTGGATATTATAATTAATTATTTAAATACAGTCCATTGCTTTATTTCAAAGTCCTAGATAGGTCGTTAACAGTTATTTTACCCTTTTTTGTGGTTGTTTTTTTAGAAGTCGGTTAGATTTTTTTTAAAAATCTTTTTTATTTTACCCTTTTTAGTTTAAACATTCAACCCAAATTCTTGTCAAATACATAATTTTCTTACATTTTATTTAATAATACATAATTTTTATTTTCTTACAATTTTACTATCCGTAGCACCGGTTATAACATCGCTCATGTACTTACCCAATAAGCAAGAAAACAAAAATAAATTATTATTTTATGGGACCAAATGGCAGGTAGGTATACTGCATCGAACAATAACCCATATGGGTGCAAAGTTCTCATCAGTATAAATGAATTAAGTCCAAATACATAAAGATAGCTGCTATAAACCGTTGAGCAGTTCTCTGAACTGTTCTTCGTCTCCATCATCAGAACCCTAATGACAGTTACAACCCATCTAGGTGTAAAGTTCTCATCAATATAAATGAATTAAGTCCAAACACAAGGTAGCTACTGTAAACCATTAAGGAATTCCCTGAACTGTCCTTCGTCTTCGTCATCAGACCCCTAATAACAGTTACAACTCATCTAGGTGTAAAGTTCTTATCAATACAAATTAATCAAGCTCAAACACAAGATAGCTGCTGTGAATCGTTGAGGAGTTCCCTCGGCTGTCTCTCGGCTCCATCATCAGATATACTCCAGACTTTTATTAAATTGTAGTGCTTTGAAATACTTAATGAAAAAAAAATAATTTACTAAATCAGTCGATGCCTACTCCTTACTGTTAAGGAGTTGTACCTTCCATCATTAGCTCAGCTACATGAGATGATGATAAGGTACCATACGCAAGTCCTTAAATTACTTCATAATATTTGCGAAAAACGATGTGTGGGCCTATAAAATTAATAATAATATAATATATTCCACAACTATCACACAACGCCATCTAGTCCCAAGCTAAGCAGAGCTTGTGTTATGGGTACTAGACAACTGATAAACATACTTATATACACACATCAAAAGTGTCTAGGGATCAAGCATTTTTATGCGGATTTCTTGAGATTGAGATGTGGCTTTGTAATAAATTTATGATTTTATAAATTTATATGGATCCTTTTTGGTGCATTTCATAATTTGAATCAGGAACTGTGAATCAAATTCGAGTAAAAGATGAAAATCAGCTGTCAATATTTTCCCTATAAAAACATACAACGCATTGAAGACATTATTAGTGCTACTGTTTCCCTACTACTGATTAAAACCAACGTTATTATGGAGCGGCGACGTCATTTAAGCAGGGAAGAAATGCTCAGAGCCGTGGGAATGATAGAAGCTGGTTCCCGGCAACGTACTGTGGCTTTAGCTCTGAATACAAGTCAGAGTGTTATCAGTCGACTTTGGACACGTTACCGAAGCACTGGTACCGTGGCTGAGCGCCATGGAGGACGGTATCGCTGCACCACACGGAGACAAGACCGATACATTCAAATCTTAACTCGAAGAGCTCCAACAATAACCGCCATGATGTTAGCCGTGAGGCTTCATCACTCTTCAGGGAACTTAATTAGCGACCAAACAGTCAGAAACCGCTTGCATGAAGTGAACCTTCATTCCCGAAGACCGCTACGGGTACCACCTATAGCAATGCACAATCGTAGGATTCGATATCAATGGGCTCTTGAACACAGAAATTGGGCAGAAGAACAATGGCGTTTCGTGTGCTTTTCTGATGAGTCTCGTTTCGGTATGAGACCGGATACAAGAAGTATACGACACTGGAGAACCCCTGGACGCCAACAGCGATTAAAATCCTGCCAGGAAGTCCATCCTTATAGTGGTGGAACCATCATGGTATGGGCGGGTATTTGGATCGGCGGAAGAACTGAGTTGATTTGGATCAGAGGCAACCTCAACGCTCAAATTTATGCTGAGACGATTGTATCAGACGTCATCGTTCCTCTACAAGTGCAAATCGGTCCCTTATTTCAGTTAATGCATGATAATGCACGACCGCACACCGCAAGAGTTGTAAGACAGACTCTCGCCGCAGCTAACATCAATGTCCTGCCCTGGCCTGCTCAGTCGCCAGACTTGAATCCGATTGAGCATGCATGGGATATGCTACAGAGAAGAGCTCTGCCGAATATGGAGGGTATCCAGTCGCAAGAAGACCTTTTTTTGTTGTTGCAACGAACATGGGCGGCCATTCCACAGCGTGATTTGGATGAACTCATTTTGAGTATGCCAAACCGATGTTCTTGTGTTGTTAGTGTTCGCGGTAGAAACACGGATTATTAATTGTTTAAGTTACCCAATAAAATTTTAAAGAAAACTGTTATTTCAGTCTTTTTTTCGAACTTTTGTGTTAGTGGTTCAAATGTCAAAAATCCCTTTATTAGGAAAATGGCAAATTTCTTTATTAATGCAAAGGTGACTTGGTTTATCGTTACTGTGACAAACGAAAACACTTTATTTGATGAATCCTTAAAGAAAATTTTAATTAATATCAATCAGGAGAAAAGTTATTGCAAAAATATATGTTGATCCCTAGACACTTTTGATGTGTGTATTTCTAAATACATACATATTATAGATAAATTACACCCAGACACAGAACAAATGATCGTGCTCATCACACAAACTTTTGTCCTGGGTGGGAATCGAACCCACGACCTCCGGCATAGCAGTCAGGGTCACTAACCACTAGACCAACAGGCCTTTTTTTTTTTTTTTAGGGTGGCAAAATTATCAAATGAGTCCTCCCGCCCTGGGTGGGGCGGGAGGGACTGTCAGACTCTTACTGACTAAAATCCACCCGTGTTCCGTCGGATGCCCTTTACGTTCCGGGGCCACGGTATCCTGGATTAAGAAAAATCCGCGACCCCGGCAGGCATTTGGCCCCATAAGGGGCCCCGTCGGTGACGCGTGAAACACGACGCGCCACCGACCCGGGCTTGGTCCTTGGTCGGACGGCGAGCATTCCCATTACTCACCGTCCGCAAGCCCGCTCCGCCGCTGTGCCCTCTGCTGTTCAGAGGGACACGCGTTGGAGCGTCCACCCGACAGGCTATTTGCATACGGGCAAAGAAACCCCTTAGGCACACAGTGCCTAAGGAGAGTTTTTGCCCGCATCCCAGGGCGCACCGGCCCGAAAAACTGGTCTTCCCCCCGGACGTATCCGAGAGGGAACTCCAGTCCACGGGCGCACGTGGAGGTTTCCTGTCTTAGCACCCCAGACCAACAGGCCTGTCAAAAAATTCGAGGGTTGCCCTCGATTTCTCCATGATCCAATCATCAGATATTGAAATGGTGACAATGGGACCACACGGAAAGCACCAGCTTTCAAATAAAAAAAGAATCATGAAAATCGGTTCACCCATTCGCAAGTTATGAGGTAACAAACATAAAAAAAACAGTCGAATTGATAACCTCCTCCTTTTTTGAAGTCGGTTATAAAAAAACATTACTGCTTAGGGTCGCAAGAGTATCTTAACAGGTAACCAGGACCCTGGAACGTAAAGGACTACGGAAAGAACACCATAGACTTTAACTAACCTAACTGCTTCACTTAAGATGACTCTCTCGCTTCATAACTTCATAAAGAAAGAAAGAAAGAAAGAAAAAACATTTATTTGGCGCAAAGGGACCACGATAGACACACACATTCGAAATAAAAATAAACACAGAAAAAAAAAAACTTAAAAACCTATATCTAAAACAAAAGAAAAAAAAAATAAAATAAAAGAATAATTTGTGTGTCTCACGGCTGCGCCAAAAAGGCCCAGTTCAGCAAAAGTGTCGAGCACCTAGTGCTAGACGCTGGTTTTCAACTGGACCTGTAATGTTGATGTTACGGATGTAAAACAGCTTTATAACATAATTTATGGTGTCGCTTGTTAATACTACTACGTATATAAAATATAGATATAATACAAAGGCAAATAGGTATACATACATATTTAAAAATATATATACAAAATATATAAATACTAGGTACATTATATACAACATAAGTGTATACAATGTAGGTAAAACGAATAAAAATAAACAAAAGGACGATCGCGTGATAGTAGGCTATGTTGCTAATTCGTTCGAAAACCTGTTTAGCCTGTTGCCAGATTTCTTATTTCTTATCTGCGCACAATTGTTACTACCTGATGCATTTCGTTGACAAAACGCCACAGGCAGCCAGGCGCGGCAGACTAGCCTATTTTAATCGTCTATTTTTGTTGTGGTGTGCTTTACAAAAGGAATTTATGCAATAAGTTGGTCATGTTTATGATTATATCAGGTCAATGTAATGTTTTTAAGGAAGGTGCAATGGGAAAATATGTATATGTATAATACGGATTAAATATGCAAAGACGGGTAAGCTCGAGTCATTAATATTTGGTTGAATAAACAATAAAAAATGTCGAAGATTATCTCATACGCAAGTTGAAAGTACCTATTTCATGTAATTTACCATCCTACAGTTTTATCGACGATGGATATACCGATAGAGAGACGGTCATAACCTTACATAGTGCCAGACGCTAGATCACGCCTGTACCATCTATAGAGGCCTGTCGTTTTTGGTATCAGCCATTCTCTATTTTTTTATCGTGGTAAATCAAATGAGTCCTCCTACCTAGAGACGGAAGGGACTGCCAGACTTGTACTGACTCAAATCCACGGTGATCCTTCAGTAGGCAGTACGCTCCAGGGTCACGGTTTCCTGATGAGGCAGTCCTGCAACCCACCAGCCACGGGTAGGAAGGCAAAAGGAAAACGTCATAAAATCTTTATTAAATTCATAATCTCATTAATTACAAAACAGAATTCGATCAACAATTTGATCAGATCCTGAATTGATATGTTTGTTTCGGAAAATTCGTGAGTTGTTTAAATAAAGAACGTCACACTTGCTCCAGTTGCTATTTAATGTTGGTAAAAATATGTAAATTAGGTGGCATGCAGACCATGGTTGATTGGTTATGGGCCAGCGTGGCGAAGATCGCGTCGGACCCGCATCCCCTTGTGTCCGTTTGTGTGTGTCGCGACATTAACAGTTTTGATTTCCATATCAATGCTGCCATGACCTATAAGTTTGGTAATATCGCCTGTAGTACGTGTCACATTGCAGTAGATACGACCTTTAGTAAATGGGAAGCCTCTAGGAACATATGGGATTGTCATATTCTTCAAATCATACTCGCCCTGAAAAATAATTACAATGCTTATTTGTTTTTGTTATTTTGAGTTAAAGTTTTAATAGTTATTTAATTTTGTTATATAAGAGTGCAAAGTTGATTTTTAACCGCGTGCTCAATTTTGATGACCGAGCAAGCGAAGGATTCTAAAATTGAATCACGAGTGCAACGAGTGATTCAAAAATTAGAATCCTGAGCGTTAGCGACGGAATTAAAAGAGCACAAGGTGAAAAATCTTTGCACTCGAGTGCAACACGTAACTTTTCATCCCACCTCAGCGAGGAAATGACTAAATGCAAAAAAAAAACACATTTACAATCACAAGATACTTTTATTTCAGTTTAGTTAATAACTAATCCATTATGATAGCGGTTAATACGTATTACAGAATAATCTTTAAACTAGGTATGTATAACAAACTAGCGGCCCGCCCCGTGCTTCGCTACGTGTTACAAAAAATGTGATAAGTGAAGAAACACTTCACATAAATAATATACTAAATGGTCCGAACAAAGCCTAAATATTTGGTTTGGATAGGTGAGCCCGTTCTTGAGTTATAAAGTTACAACGAAAAGTGGCATTGATTTTTATATATTAGATAATACTTAGGTATAAATAACAAATAATACTTAGGTATAAATAACAAATAATACTTAGGTATAATTAAGAGAAATTGAAAGTAAGGTTGCTACAATTACTTAAGTTTAGTGTAATATTTTTGTTAGGTACTGTAATAATGTTGGTGTTAGTGACTTTTGTACTATTTTTAGGAAAAATATCTGTCATACTTAATAGTTGTACTGATTCATTGGTTTCCCTTTTTTTTTTTTTTTTTAGCGTGGTAAAATCATCAAATGAGTCCTCCCACCCCGGGCAGAGCGGGAGGGACTGTCAGACTTGTACTGACTAAAATCCACGGTCTCCTTCAATAGCCTTTTATGTTCCGGGGTCACGGTAATGAGATAAGTCCCGCGACCCCGGCAGGCTTTGGCCCTCTTGGGCGGGGCCCCGTCATCGTGCTGACGCTCTTTGAGGCGCGCGTGGAACACAACGCACCGTCGACCCGGGCATGGTCCATGGTCGGGCGGCGAGTTGCCCTTTACTCGCCGCCCGCATGCCCGCGCCTACGGTGGCCGGAGATCGTCTTGCGACGTCCGACGCCGTGGGCGTCTACCATTGCGGGTGGGGCGGAGGGAGGACGCTGTCCTCTCTCTCTCACGGCCCGCCTCCTCCTTAACGAGCATTACTGCTTCGCAGGAGGCGACCGCTTCCCACTCCGTCTCGCCCCGCAGCATGGCCTCGACCAATGCCGGGCGCGAGAGGTCTCCGCCTATCGCTGCCGTGAGGACACGGCGGTGCTCTGCCCAAGCGGGGCAGTCTTGCACCGTATGCTCTACTGTGTCCTCCGGGCGATCTTCGCAATGGTGACACCCCGGCGTTTCTTCCTTCCCCATCCGACACAGGTACCTCCCGAAACATCCGTGTCCGGTGAGGACCCGCGTCATCCGATAGGTCAGGACGCCGTGACGCCTTTCCAGCCACTCCTCAAAGAGGGGTCTTACCGCCGCGATTGCGGCGTGCCCGTCATTGGTTTCCCTTGGCGTAAATGTTGGCAAAAGAGGGCGATCGCTAGGTGTTTCGTAACGGATCTTTTTTGATGTAGAAGGACCAGTCCAAGGAACTGACTCAGGCTCTTTCAGTGTAATGGCTCCTACGATGCCTTCACATATTTTAAACTTATTTTGGATGGAATCCTCTATGTATCCCTCTACAACCGCATTGGATTTCCAGTCTCCATGGCGCTTAAGAGACAGGAGATCAGCTCCTGAATCAGCTCAAAGTGTGGCTGAAGTTCGTCGTAAACAATGACCCGTGTAAAACATGTGTTCTGAAAGTTCAAGAAATATTGCTATGTCTCGTGGGATACTGCCAATTTTATTGCCACCCATAGGCTGTCTTATACACTTTCCGTTGCGGTATTGTAGAAAAAATCGATTGATTGAAGTGTTAGGCGGGCGTAAGGCTTGATATTTCTAAACAATTGTTACATATTCCTTGCGAATTACGAAGTTGCGGTACCATAGAGTGCTTGACTTCTTGGTCTCGGATAATTCAATAAAATATGCCAACAAAACGTTTTCCGAGAAAGATTTGGCTCCTTTAGCTAGTCGCCACGTGTTAAACATATCGTACTGTTTTAAATACTTCTCACGTGATTGTTGAGGGAGAAAAGTCGTTTGCGCATTGTTAACAATTTCAATCAATTCTGTAGGCGTCAAATAAACTTCCTTGTCGCTTGAATCACTCATTTTTGGTTTTACACTGGTTTTCAAGTCTATTTTTAACTTGGTTTGTTTTAGTAATAAATATGATCAACGTGAAAATAAAAACGCATGAAGCAATTTTTTTTTAAATTTCCGAATCAAATTCCGAACAATAGAGCACCATAGAGATAGAAGTAAAAAGGTTTAATAATGATTCGAATTCATAAACTTCGTGCACACGATGTTTTAAATTCAATTTACTTTAATCCTCTTGAGGATAAAAACGGCTTTTGCGTTCAGATATCGAAGAGTAAAGATACTCTTTCCGAGATGGGGGGATGAAAAATATTTTGCTGTTTAGAGGGCTTTGGGGTCGGAAGTCTCGGGTCATGGGGTAAAAGTGCGCGTCACTTTTTAGGAAATACTTTGGCCAAAGAATTTGCATTGCCATTCATGCATTGCTGGTGTAATGGAAATGGTTACATTGATTTTTTTAACTTTAAAGGACCAGTCGAGTTGTGGGGAACTGAGTCGAGCTGTGGAGTGTAGTGTATACATATTACAATTAGAACATTGTACTTACTGGAGGGTAAGGACATAGCCGGCCACCTGTTGCGTTTCGCATTGGTTTACCGATAAGCGTATCTGAATTCATCATGTCGCAAAACTTGAAATGCAACTCAACGAAACTAGGTTTGTATCTGTTTGTTAGAAATTGGTAGAAATAGAAATCCACCTGAAACACAAACACCATGAATCTCTCACATATTTAATTAAGACATAGCCTTACCGAGAGCATTCGGAATAATGTGACAGTCCAGATTCGAGCATCAGATACAATCGACAAAGTGTAATCATGACCCATTTTGACAATAAATCGTTTGAATCCGTCAAATTGACAAAGATCAAAGTCGTTATCATGGATATGTATGTTTACGCGAATGTGGACCTAATTGTATTTGAATATCTGTAGGAAAATAAACTCATGGTGGGTCATAATTCCACTTTGTCGATTGTAAATCAGTGAGTTAAGAGAAAGCATTATAGTGTGCAACACTAAACGATGTAATTTCTAGTCTCTTGTGTAAAGCGACCAGCCCCTACTACGAAATAGTTGTCAGCCTATAATTGAACCTCTACTGGGACACAAGCCTCGTATTTGTAAGAGGGCAACAAAATAATGAACCCAATATGCTGAGGTTGTGTTCCAGTAGAATTATGCGGGTTTCCTAAACCACCTTTTTCGTTTCTCGATTACATCTCTAAAACATGACTGTTATATACAAAACATTGTAGAATCCATGTTTTGTACCTTGTTCATCAAGGTACAAAACACGGATCCTACAATGTTGATACCTTGTATGTACCTTGATGAAAGCAAGGAGTTGAATGTTTGAAAAAAGTCATGTTTAAAACAAGTAATTATATTTTGACAAGTATTTTAAGTTTTGTATCAAACTTTTATTTAATTTGTTTTTTGGTTCCAGAAAAACAAGCTCAGTGCTTACTTTTACAACTTACCGATATGTTATTGTCTGCCGTAACAAGGGTATGCATGTATAATTCCACATAGTATTTGGGATCTTGTCGGTTAAAACGTTTACTAAACAGACTGACGTTTTTAAAAAAACTCTTATCATAGCCATATACCACTGGATGTTCAGTACTAAAGTAACTCATCTACGACAGAAATATTAAAGCAATTACAAAAATAAGTTTTTTTTTCGCCGGGACATTGCAATGAAAACAAAGTATTACAGTCAGATCCTTGCTCGTGTGAAACTATACACATTGTATCGATTACACAAGTTCAGTTCCCAAATACAGAAAATAACTGGGCTTAAAACCAACTTCTAGTTGGATGGTTTCATAGAATTTTTGCCAAATGAGACTGGAAAGGACACTACTGTAATTGGTAAAAAGCAAATCAGAAGAAAAATGTTGAAAAATGCGGTAAAAAAATGAATCTTATTTCTATGTTTTGGAATTCTTATTTTATTTAATCTGCTGATTTTGTCCTATAGCGTTAGTTGAAATATAGACGCTTATATGTAAAAACATTAAATATCTTTCAGAATATACTCACTCTCTCAGAATTGCACCAATTAATTTGGAAATGCAAATAGAAAAGCAAACCAAAGGCATAATATTTTAAATTCATTTTCATTAAATTAGTTGGACCTGAAAACTGGAAAAAAAGCCGAAAACTCTATTATAAACGTGTCTATAATTTTTTTTACCCGTATTTACTAAACTGTTTTCATGCCTCAAATAACTTTATCTAATACTTGAATTCCAACAAACTAGTTCAAAAAATGGAAGGGCAATAAAGGGTTACGGTTTGATAGTGTAATACAAAGGTATTTAGGATACCTATGTAATCATGGTCAATGAGCCGGTGAAAAGCTGGACAATATAGATGATGGTCTCATCTATACTTATATTATAAAGCAGAAAAGTTTGTTTGTTTGTTTGAACGCGTTAATCTCAGAAACTACTGGTTGGAATTGAAAAATTATTTTTGTGTTGGATAGTAAGTGTTGGATAGGAAGGCTATAGGTATAGGCTATATAGAATTATGCTATCACTATTAGGAGCGGAGCAGTAATGAGAAATGTTTCAAAATCAGGAAAATTTGTATTAATTTTCGAGAGCTGCCATAAACGGTTAAAGATACGCAAAAATTATGTACTACGGAATTATTCCTCATGATTCTAAAATAAAGTCCGCGAGAGCATTTAAGTCACTATAACCTTTTTTATGGAAATCTTTGTTTTAAAGTAATAATGAATTATTTGAGAATGTATTTTCATTAACATGATTTTAATCCTTATCCAAATAAATACGTAAATCATCATAGGATTTAATTTTCAACAAAATTGCCTTTGACATCGTTTGATTTCAATGAATATCTTAGGAGATATCATAGTTTCAAAATAATACCACAACAAAATAATGACTGCCTGGGCATGTTATAATTGCGGCGGTAAGATCGCTCTTTGAGGAGTGGTTGCAGAGGCGCTACGGCGTCCTCACCTTCAACCTGACGAAGTCCGAAGTCCTTCCGGGCACGGTTGTTTCGGGAGGTATCTCAGGGATTCGGCAACAGGCTAGGGAAATGGGGAGCAGTTGGAACGCGTGAGGGACAGTGCATCCTCTACCTCTCACCCCAGCCACCGCTGAAGACGCCCAGGCCGTCGGAAATCGCGGGTCATATTCCAGCCGCTTGCGGACGGGGAGTAATGGGTAGCTTGCCGTCCAACCATGTTTTTCATAAAGAAGCACTGCCGGCGAATCCCCGCTGCCTCCACAAGTCGAGGCGCGGCGGGAAGAGCTCCAGTGCGATCTCAGGGCGGTATGGAGGGAGCCACTATCGCAACCGAGGTTTGTGCACGCCGCAATCGTGGCGGTATGAACTCTCTTTGAGGAGTGGCTGGATAGGCGTCACGGCGTCCTAACCAACCATCTGACGCAGGTCCTCACCGGACATGAAAGTTTTGGGAGGTACCTGTGTCGGATGGGGAAGGAGGAAACGCCTGGGTGTCACCACTGCAAGGAACGCCCGGAGGACAGAGTGGAGCATACGGTGCAGGATTGCCCCGCTTGTACAGAGCATCGCCATGTCTTCACGATGGTGATAGACGGCGACCTCTCGCGCCCGGTATTGGTCGAGGCCATTCTGCGGGGCGACATAGAGTGGGAAGCGGTCGCCTCATTCTGCGAAGCAGTCATGCTAGCGAAGGAGGAGGCGGCACGCGTGAGGGAGAGGACAGCGACCACCTCACGACCCAGCCGCAGTGGTAGACGCCCACGGTGACGGACATCGCAGGACGATCTCCGACCAACAGGCGTGGGTATGCGGGCGGCGATCATGGACCATACCCGGGTCGACGGCCCGTTGTGTTCAAGGCGCGCCTCAAAGAGTGTCAGCACAATGACAGGGCCCCCCTAAAGGGCCAAAGCTTGCCGGGGTCGTGGAACGTAAAGGGCTATTGAAGGACACCGTGGATTTTAGTCAGTACAAGTCTGACAGTCCCTCGCCCTGTCATGGGTGGGAGGACTCATTCGATGATTTTATCACGCTAAAAAAAAGGAAGATTTTATGCTAGCACTACCTGAATTTTTAATCCCGAGTTTCAAGATAGTCATGCACGAGCATAGTGCAATACCGTCGATTTATGCTTGCAAGAAAAACAAATTTCCAGCAGCATGCTGATTATTACAATGAGTAAAGCCCTCAAGGGCTCGGCAGCTTCATGGCTAGCTCAAAATACTTTTCCTGGAATAGCTTGGCCTCTATACAAGGACCTATTTCTCGCTCGATACGATAGCGTTGAGACTCTTGCTGCAATATTATACAGGCTGTTTAATGAAAGTCTTAAGAAAGGAGAATGCTTGTCAGCTTATGCAAACCGGTATCTGAGCACTTTACTCAGTCAATGGAAGAACTATTGCTATCGTTAGGGGCTCCCTTTTCCGCATTTGGACTCGTAGGTGGTCCGTTATGCGTGAGGCGGGACAGTTGGCTAAATGAGCCAACCCAGCTCCTTCAAGAAGCTCAGAAGTCTCCTGGGACGTTCACAGGCTTCTTGTAGCGACCTTGGAGTGCCAAGGTTTTGTGCCCGTTGGTTAGCAACGCCCTCGCATTCCAGGATTACGTGGGTTGCCGTTTGTCTGTCACGTTGACGGTAAACAGATGTTTGTTGAGTGGGCAGTGACCGGTGAGCATACCTACCACTCGTAAATCTGTTCGTTGGAGACTGAGAAGTCTGCTGGTCAGTCGCGGTGTTAGTGCAGGTACTGCCTCTCTAGACTGTCTGCAGTCAGTTGTAGATGCCCATCTGGCATTATGTTTTGTTTGGGTTTGCAGACGTATCCAGGTCCTGAGTTGACCGGATGGGATTGGCAAAAAGGGCGTGGGGCCGGCCACATTCACACCCGAGCCTCTCCTTGTAAGTTCGTCTGCCACATCGTTACCCAATGATCCACTATGTCCTTTTATCCATTGCAAAATGACCCTGTTGCGGTTCGAAATTTTTTGCAATGCTAAGCGACATTCATAAATTAGGCTGGACGACATAATATTGCCGTTCAGCGCTGTTAGTACAGCCATACTATCGGAGAGAATTCTAATCCCGTAGTTAGATATGTTCCTTTCCATGACTGCAATAGCAGCTTGGGTGATTGCTACACATTCACATTGGAATAATTGGAGCTATGTACCCCTAGCGGTAGAGATATTTTGATGTTGAGATCCGTTGAGAATACACCAGCACCTGTACCGGTTATGATTTTAGAGCCATCCGTGTACGAGTAAATGCGGACTTCGTTAGCTCTTGATTGATCTCGCTCGGTCTCTGATAGTTCAATTCGATAGAGCTTATCGAACTCTCTAATATAAAATCTCCGTCGAGCATTCATGGTAGGTGGTACTGTGGTACTATTACTAGGTACATCAGAGTTAGATTACATACCAGGAAAAAAAAATTAGACCATATTTGTTCTAATTAGTTTTATGTCTTTTGAGTGGTATACAAAACGATTTATACTCATTGATTGTTATGATTATAGAAATTGGTCATTATAAAATTATGTCAATCGTTTATTATTTAAGAGATCGTTATATCAAATAAAATTATATATTCAGTTGTTATCTTTTGTAAATATTAGAGATTTTGTAGTTATATCATATATTACTTACCCGTTTGATAAGGATCGCTACAGACTCTGGTGCATAATGTGGGAGTTGAGTCTTCTTAAATATTTATTTTATTCTATTCTTTTTAGCGGCAACAGAATAGGTACATCTTTGAAAATTTCAACTATCTAACTATAACGGTTCATGAGATAGACTCTGGGGCAGTCGGACAGATAGACAGACGGACATCAAAGTCTTAGTAATAGTTTGTTGTATGGAAAATAAAAAAGCGCCTCCGAATGAGGATCTAATTCTTCCATCAAATTAACATCAAAGTTCCCGTTTACTTTGCGTCGCAAAAACGTCAAAAAATCTGGCCAAACGCTAAAATTATGTAATTACATTTTAATGATTAGTCAACATACATCCTGCTACTTTGGCAGCTTTAGCTATGATCGCATAGCTATTTAGATGTCAGAGAAAACAAATTTGAGTACTACTATTAAAACGTAAAGTGAGTTTGTTTGTTTCGCTTTGTCGCTAATCTGCTGACAGGATTTTGTTTCTGTTTAGATAAAAAAAGCCTGTTGACTTCGGCTTTTGGAACCAAAAACTTCACGACGTAGTTCCCAAATATAGTAACAAAACTGTAGACATGCTTCCGACCTTATGTTGGATTGTCAGACCCCATGTCGGGCGCCAGAAATTGTATGTTGGACGCCATTATTTAAGTTCTCAATTTGATTTTAAATGAGACCAATATCTAAATTGTCCAAACCTACACCGGCTCATTGACCATGATTACTTACATAATTATCCTAAATTCAACTACTGTGCATTTCATGAAATATTGTATTGGGATTCAGGTAATAATTATTAAAGTTCGTTGAGGCAGGTTGATACATATCGTGGTGAATAATAATAAAGCTGGTAAAAGAGCTGAAACTATATAAATACAGGTGTGAAAACTGAGACCTTATCACGAGTTTTCACATTTCTTGACGTAAAGTAAATTCTATTTTTAAGGCCTTAAAGTTATTTCTTTAGATTTTATTTTGATGGATAAAATTAGTTTCTCGTTCGTTTATTAGACTGCTGCCTTTTCATTTTCCATGCAATTTAAATCGTAATACTTCAAGTACGCTGTACTTCCAAATAAATAGAAATCATGCTAAGGCCTCTGTATTTATAAATCAGATCTTTTACCAGTTCTCAGGCCCAACTAATTTATTAAAAATGAATTTAAAATATTATTCCATTGGTTTACTTTTCTTTTTCTATTTCCAAATTAATTGGTGCAATCCTGAGACAGTGAGTATATTCTGCAAGTTATTTAATGTTGTCACGATTAACGAAATAATGAAATTGTCTCTTTTATTTTTCTTTTTCAAAAAGTGTCTTTTATTTTACTGATTGTACCTAATTGATATACCTACTTTACTAGTTTGCCTTGTACACACGCCAGCACATCAACCTACCCGAATCTTTAAAATTTTGGCAATCGAACGTAAACCTTCTTATCTTTTTTTTTTTTGGTGGCAAAATCATCAAATGAGTCCTCCCGCCTTGGGTGGGGTGGAAGGGACTGTCAGACTCTTACTGACTAAAATCCACCCGTGTTTCTTTGGATGCCCTTTACGTTCCGGGGCCACGGTATCCTGGATTAAGAAAAATCTGCGACCCCAGCAGGCATTTGGCCCCATAAGGGGCCCCGTCGGTGACACGTGAAACACGACGCGCCACCGACCCGGGCTTGGTCTTTGGTCGGACGGCGAGCTTACCCATTACTCACCGTCCTCAAGCCCGCTCCGCCACTGTGCCCTCTGCTATTCAGAGGGACACGCGTTGGAGCGTTCACCCAACAGGTTATATTCGCATACGGGCAAAGAGACCCCTTAGGCACACAGTGCCTAAGGAAGAGTTTTTGCCCGCATCCCAGGGTGCACCGGCCCGAAAAACTGGTCTTCCCCCCGGACGTATCCGAGAGGGAACTCCAGTCCACGGGCGCACGTGGAGGTTTCCTGTCATATCACCCCATGATGTGCTGGCGTCTGTACTTTTTTCCTACATTAAATCAAATAGAAGCAATTTCCCGGAAAATTATTAAATAGTAACCTTCAGTATCGTTTCTAAGTGTTTTTCTTTTTGTCGTAGATAACTTACTTTAGTACTGAGCGTCCAGTTGTAAGCTGGTATGACAAGAAATATTTTAAAAATTTCACTATGTACAGCAGACGTTTGAGCCGAAGGGATCCCAGACATTATGTGGAACTTTATGCACATCCCCTTATCTATGTAGACAATAATGTAACGGTAAGTTGTAAAAAAAACTAATCACGATCAAAAACTTATATTTCGGAAGTTGTTTAAAGAAAAATGAGGAAGTGATACCCTCACTGTGGGAAAAGGGGAGAATACAGAAAAGGAATCTAGTTGTGCCGACTTCAAGTAGAGTGTGATAAGGGCAGAAAGATGATGACTAGGGGAGGTAAGCCTAAGACGGGTAGCCCGCCTTAAACGTGTGTACCTAATGTGTGCGTGCAGAACGCGACGCGTCCTGCACGCACACATTCTCATTAGCAAGAACAACGCCGTACGCCGCCGCATACCCGTTTTAGGCGGGCTATCCGTCTTAGCCTTACCTCCCCTAAATAACAGATTTATGATATTTGTGTTTCAGCTGGAATTCTATTTCTACCAATTTTCAACCAACAGATACCAACCTAGTTTTGTCGAGTTGCATTTAAAATTTTGCGACATGTTAAATTCTGACACCATTTTCGGTCCAACAATGCGAACGGCTCTAGGAGGTCATTGCCCTTACCCCCCAGTAAGTATCATTATTTTTCTATTGATTTTTTTTTAAATACTTTCAATGTGTCAATGACATCAAAATTGCATCTTGAAATACGTGTAGGTTCGTTCAAAACCACGTCAACCACCTTTTACACAGCCAGGTCATCATTTCTGTGCTAAGAGATAATTGAAGAAGTATTGAGCAAGTTTTCAGCGTGCCTCAAGTACTTTTCCAAAATTTTAAACAGCTCTTAATATTTCAGCTCTGCGAACTCTATCCCGTTGCCCTGCTTGCTTATGCTATATGAGCCAGCCGCTGAAGCACGCGCATTATTACAGTAATCCGACTTTGGTACAGCATAATAAATTAATCCCACAATCTTTTTATTCTTCTTCTTCTTCAAACTTAGGTCACGAGCTAAGTGTAGATCTTTTCCAAAAATGTCCACTTTTGGCGGTTTTGTACCACGGCTATGACAAAGAATCTACATTGGTTACCAATTAAATGTTTGAGAAATAATAATGTTAACTAAATTAAAGTTTCTTATTTTTTCAGGGCGAGTATCATTTGAAGAATCTGAGCATCCCATATGTTCCGAAAGGTTTCCCGTTTACTAAAGGCCGTATCTACTGCAATGTGTCATATAATGAAGGCGTTGTTAAAACAATTATTGCTATTGGCTGCATTGATATGGAGATCAAAGTCAAGAGAATTGATAAACTCTAAAACATTGTTAAATAATATGTGTGTGGATTAAAGCAATGATTCTTTACTTTGTTTGTTTTTATACTTAAGTACTTAATTACTTAAGTACTTAATTACTTAAGTATAAAAACACATACAGAACAAACACAAACAGTACAGACATAGCTCTGAAAATTTGCAAGTTGAAGTGGCAATGGGCAGGCCACATCGCTCGTAGAACTGACAACCGATGGGGAAGAAAAGTTCTCGAGTGGCGACCACGGACCGGAAGACGCAGAGTAGGCAGGCCTCCCACTAGGTGGACCGACGACATCGTGAGGGTCGCGGGCAACCGATGGATGCAAGTGGCGTATTGTCGTTCGGCGTGGCGGTCTAAGGGGGAGGCCTATGTTCAGCAGTGGACGTTTTCCGGGTGATGATGATGATGATGAATTATGCTATATTCTAAATTACTACTACTGTTAATTTAAAAGAATACAGGACATAAAATCCGACATAAAGTCCCGCGACGTCCGACGCCGTGGGCGTCTACCACTGCGGCTGGGGCGGAGGGAGGACGCTGTCCTCTCTCTCTCGCGGCTCGCCTCCTCCTTCACGAGCATAACTGCTTCGCAGAAGGAGGCGACCGCTTCCCACTCCGTCTCGCCCCGCAGCATGGCCTCGACCAATGCCGGGCGCGAGAGGTCTCCGTCTATCGCTGCCGCAAGGACACGGCGGTGCTCTGCCCAAGCGGGGCAGTCCTGCACCGTGGTGGCTTTTTGTTTCCCGAAGAAGATCAGCAGTTTTAGCACCATTTAAATACAGAAACGTTCATCAATAAAAGTATATCTGTATCTTCAATGAAAGTATAAGATCTGTATCTTCTTATGTATGAAACCAATACTTAGCACAAGATTCTTCGGTATAGTGTCGGAGCAGCTTTTTTTAGGGTTCCGTAGCCAAATGGCAAAAACGGAACCCTTATAGATTCGTCATGTCTGTTTTTCTGTCTATCCGTCCGTATGTCACAGCCACTTTTTGTCGAAAGTATAAGAGCTATCCTGTTGAAAATTGGTAGGTAGATGTATTATGTGAACCGCATTAGGATTTTCATACAAAAATAAAAACAAAACAAATTTTTCGGGTGCCCCCCATACTTAGAATTTAAACTAATTTTTTTTTTTTCTCCAAACCCATACGTGTGGGGTATCTATGGGTAGGTCTTTAAAAATGATATATTATTGAGGTTACTAATACCATTTTTTTTCTAAACTGAACAGTTTGCACGAGAGACACTTCCAAAGTGGTAAAACGTGTGTGGCCCCTGTAACTTCTAAAATAAGAGAATGATAAAACTAAAAAAAACCGGCCAAGTGCGAGTTGGACTCGCGTGAAGAGGGTTCCGTACGATGTTACCTATCACGTTTTTTTTTTAAATCTGACCCAAATTGGTACGCACAATATTGAGTGATTTACCATGTTCTTTTAATATTATGGACTTCTTATAGGTTTTCCTATAATCTATAAGTAGAAAACTAAATTCTGTATTTTTTAAAAAAAATTAGGTTCAGTAGTTTCGGAGATAAGGGGGGGAATGGTCGAATTTCGTCTATTTCCTTGAATAACTTGGAAACTATTTATTTTAAAATTACAAAAAAAATATATTTAAGATTGTCTCAACAAGACCTTTCATTTGATATGTCACACGATGCAGTTTTCGATATATTTTTTTTATTTTCCCCTTCCCCTCCAAAAATTACGTCCCATATACAGATATGGACTTCTTATAGGTTATCCTATAATCTATAAGTAGAAAACTAATTCCTGTATTTTTTTTCAAAATTTTAGGTTCAGTAGTTTCGGAGATAAGGGGGGGGGGAATGGTCAAGCTTCGTCTATTTTTTTTGAATAACTTGGAAACCATTTATTTTAAAATTACAAAAAAAATACTTTTAAGTTTGTCTCAACAATATCTTTCATTTGATATGTCACACGATGCACTTGTCAAATATTTTTTTTTAAATTTCCCCTCCCCCCCCCAAAAATTACCTCCCATATACAGATATGGACTTCTTATAGGTTATCCTATAATCTATAAGTAGAAAACTAGTTCCTGTATTTTTTTCAAAATTTTAGGTTCAGTAGTTTCGGAGATAAGGGGGGGGGGGATTGGTCAAGCTTCGTCTATTTTTTTTGAATAACTTGGAAACCATTTATTTTAAAATTACAAAAAAAATACTTTTAAGTTTGTCTCAACAATACCTTTCATTTGATATGTCACACGATGCAGTTTTCAAATATTTTTTTTTAAATTTTCCCCCTCCCCATCCAAAAATTACCTCCCATATACAGATATGGACTTTTTATAGGTTATCCTATAATCTATAAGTAGAAAACTAATTTCTGTATTTTTTTCAAAATTTTAGGTTCAGTAGTTTCGGAGATAAGGGGGGGGGAATGGTCAAATTTCGTCTATTTTCTTGAATAACTTGGAAACTATTTATTTTAAAATTACAATAAAAATATATTTAAGATTGTCTCAACAAGACCTTTCATTTGGTATGTCACACGATGCAGATTTCAAATATATTTTTTTAATTTTCCCCTTCCCCCCCAAAAATTACCTCCCATATACAGATATGGACTTCTTATAGATTTTCCTATAATCTATAAGTAGAAAACTAATTACTGTATTTTTTTCAAAATTTTAGGTTCAGTAGTTTCGGAGATAAGAGGGGAGGGGGAATGGTCAAATTTCGTCTATTTTCTTGAATAACTTGGAAACTATTTATTTTAAAATTACAAAAAAAATACATTTAAGATTGTCTCAACAAGCAATTTCATTTGATATGTCACACGATGCAGTTTTCAAAACTTTTTTTTTCATTTTCCCCTTCCCCCCCAAAAATTACCTCCCACATACAGATTTCATCTATTCACGTCACACTTCTGTGCTTGGGTCACAGGAATTGATATGTGTACCAAATTTCAACCCAATCGATCTAGTAGAATCGGAGATAATTGCCCGTAAGCGACAGACAGACGGACACACGAGTGATCCTATAAGGGTTCCGTTTTTGTATTTGGACGTACGGAACCCTAAAAATATATAATGTCGTCCTCAACAAAAACTTTCAACGAAAATTGGTTTGGATGAGATACATTAAGCAGTTTTTGAGATATAGTACATTTTCAAAAACCGCAAATATAACTTTGCCATTCATACAAACACTATGAAATACAAAGTTATTTTTATTGTTTGTGTATATTACTTACTAATCTCAATATAATTATTATATCCCTAATCCATGCTTGCTACTACGGAACCCTGATGAAGAACATCGATGGGGTTTTTATTTTCAAAAGTAAGTTAGGTTACGTTTCATATTACGTAGTATTCCAAGTAATATTTTGAGAATGTCGCAATAAAATAAATTTCAAAAGCAGATGCTTGGCATGACATTTGTTTTAAATCTGTTGGACACCTCCAATCTCTTAACACCATGGGTTAGGTTAGGTTGACATATTCAGATATTCCAGGTAAACCCCGTTCATTAGAAGAAAGTCGCCATAGTAAAAAAATATCTCCTCTTCCAGACGCTTCGAATGACACCTTTGTCAAATCTGTTAGAGGGTAGGGCCTCATTCACCCATTTTCCTTTGTCTATTGAGATGCTTTCATAACTAAGCGTGACTGGAGGTCTGCAGCCTTAACAAGAGTCATTAAGTCATGAGATTGAGTGCGTGGTCGGAGAGTTTTTGCGTTCTACTTAAACGGCGGGGTCTAAAGAACTTAAGGTCCACCGGTTCGACAGTTACTACGAGCCTGTTATTGATCTCGTCCAATGCAAAATTTTCCAATCTGTCGAAGCGGTTAGACAATTCGAGAAAGCTCTCGGGGTTTTGAAACAAGTGGAGAGAGGACCGTGGATTTTATCAGGTCGGACCTTTCAAGTTGCTCTTACCATTCGGTGATCACTTCCGATTTTAACTCGTGAATCATGAAGATATAATGGAATATTTGTTTCTTGATGGTCATGATAAAGTCTATCTCATTTCTCGTGGAACCATCGGGACTTATCCAGGTTCATTTCTTGTGAGGCGCCGCCTGATAAAAAGAGTTCATCATAGTTAGTATCTCTTTCTCTAGGGAAGTCAGCCTTTGTCCTCTGGGGTTCATAATACCTATCCAAATTGCCACACTTTCAACTCATCATCCCTTCTACTGCCTAGTCTTACCATGGAGCCCCCTCATCACCATACGTATGTATGGCTCTACTGACGTCCGTATAGTCTCCACTTCTTCATTTGGGGTGACGAGTTTGGTGCGTACACCTGAACGACCTTCAACGAATATCTTGTAGACTTATCTGAGTATTAGGTATACGACCCTGCTCGAAATACTTTGGATGGTATATATGTTATTATTTAATTGGTTAATATGTTATTAAACGAGGGACCTGAGGCCGACAAAATCGACACCGCCTTGGGACATTTGATCGCCCTCCCGGTAGTAGAGCAGGTTACCAGACTTAAGGATTATTGTAGCCTCACCCTCTTTGCGAATTTCAGCTAACCCCACTACATCCCAGTGAAAACCTACTCAGTTCTTCTTCCAGCTAAACAATCTTTTCGCCTACCTTCAAAGTGCGTATGTATGTTACCAGGGCCAATCTTCACTTAGGGTGGTAGCCGAGCATCTGCCGGTGATTCTTTACACCCCTGTTCCGCCGTTACCGTGGTCGCTATTGTAACCAGGAATAGCGGAGCCGCCGCTGACTGCAAGGCCTGTACCCTTTTTTTTTTTTTTTATCGTGGTAAAATCATCAAATGTGTCCTCCCACCCCGGGCAGGGCGGGAGGGACTGTCAGACTTGTACTGACTAAAATCCACGGTGTCCTTCGATAGCCCTTTATGTTCCGGGGTCACGGTAATGAGATAAGTCCCGCGACCCCGGCAGGCTTTGGCCCTCTAGAGAGGGGGCCCCGTCATCTTGCTGACGCTCTTTGAGGCGCGCGTGGAACACAACGCGCCGTCGACCCGGGCATGGTCCATGGTCGGGCAGCGAGTTGCCCTTTACTCGCCGCCCGCATGCCCGCGCCTACGGTGGCCGGAGATCGTCTTGCGACGTCCGTCGCCGTGGGCGTCCACCACTGCGGTTGGGGCGGAGGGAGGACACTGTCCTCTCTCTCACGCGGCCCGCCTCCTCCTTCGCGAGCATGACTGCTTCGCAGAAGGAGGCGACCGCTTCCCACTCCGTCTCGCCCCGCAGCATGGCCGCAACCAATGCCGGGCGCGAGAGGTCTCCGCCTATCGCCGCCGTGAGGACACGTCGGTGCTCTGCCCAAGCTGGGCAGTCTTGCACCGTATGCTCTACTGTGTCCTCCGGGCGATCTTCGCAGTGGTGACACCCAGGCGTTTCCTCCTTTCTCCTTAGACACAGGTACCTCCCGAAACTTCCGTGTCCGGTGAGGACCTGCGTCATGCGGTAGGTCAGGACGCCGTGACTCCTATCCAGCCACTCCTCAAAGAGGGGTCTTACCGCCGCGATTGCGGCGTGCCCGGCCGTCGGTTGCGACAATCGTCCCCTCCATACTGCCCTGAGATCGCGCCGGACCTCTTCCCGCCGCGCCTCGACTTGTCGGGGCAGCGGGAATTCTCCCCGGCGCTGCGCCTCCACGCGCCACTCATAGACGCGCTGGAGGGCAGTCGCCTCCAGATCCCAGGGCAGTAATCCGGCAAGCAGGTTGGCCGATTCGCCGGCGATCGTGCGGTATCCCCGGATCATTCGGATAGCCATGACCCTCTGGCATGCGACCAACTTTAGTGGTCGCGTCCGGATGCTCAGGGCCCACACGGGGGCCCCGTAGAGGGCCATGGACCGCACGACACCGGCGTACAGCCTACGGCAGGAGGCGTTTGGCCCGCTGAGGTTAGGCAGGAGTCGCCTGAGGGCGGCTGCTGCCCGGTTCAGCTTTGGGGCCAAACTCAGGAAATGCTCCCTGAAGTTCCACCGGCTGTCGAGGACGAGTCCCAGGTACTTCATCGTCCTCCCGACGGCGATGCGAACCCCCTCCACCGTTATGTGGGACTCGGACCGTGGCGCGTTAACGCGGCCATGAAAACACATGGCCTCCGTTTTGTGCAGCGCCACTTCGAGCCCCAGCTGCCGGATCCTATCGACGACAGGCCTGTACCCTTAGCACGAGTTTTCACTCTTTTACTTTACAGCGTATTTACAGCGTTTCTTGTATGAAAAAATGGAACAGCGCCTCTGGTGTACGAAGAAGGAACTAATTTTTTCCTTGAAAATTGTCAATTTGAAGTTGTCAAAGTTCCAGTTTACTTTACGTCTCAAATACTGAAAACTCGTGCTAAGGGTACTGGTCATTTTTGTATTCAAGTGTCTGTGGGTGTGGTGTGCTCTAATCACCAGTCTGGGCAGGAATGGTGGTCATCGCAGAAACGTAGCTTGCGATTCTGGCGATGCTGATGCCATCTTCACCCTATGCCATTTCTCCTACGGTCGTTTCGAATGGTTTAACCGCCATTTTTTGGTTCTGGTACATTAGTTAGCACCTGGTACAAACGGAAATAGGGCCGCGGTCATAATTATTATATTACTTGCTTCCGCCCGCGACTCCGTCCGCGCGGATGTCGGTCTTCGCGTGGATGGTTTATTTCTCCATTTTGAGTAACTCTGACAATGACATCTTATAAATATCTATTGGACCCAAATACGGCTAAGCCTATAATAATTAAGGAGATCCCTCTATTGAGCTACTGCTGTTGAGCTCGCGTTCTGTAGTAAGTATTTTTTTCATAGTAATTCCGACCTTGTATTTACAAATAACTGATCGGAACAGTAATCAAAAAGGTCGCGCTGAAAAGCACGGTTTAAAATGACACGCATACAATATTAATTCCACGGACGACCGCTCGCCACACTGGACACGTCCGCTCGCATCAAAATTCAGAATTTACATGCATCGCGCGGCGCGGAACGCGGCTCCTTATATAGGAGTCGGGGAGGCGTGGCCCGCGTGTGCCGCAAACGGTTGAAGCCAAATCCGACTTTCGGCGCTACAGGTTACGGCGCTGAATCCACTGCGGGTAATGCAACGTGTGTTCGCGGTTCTACAGAACAACGTCTATGAATAAAACTGAAAAATAAGATTTTTTTTCTACGTATTTTTCCAGGATAAAAAGTATCCTATTTTATGCCCAGGATAATAAGGTATAATTATACCAAGTTTCATCGAAATCGAACCGTTAGTTTTCACGTGATGCCTGCACATACAGACAGACAGACAGACAAAATTTTTTTTAATCACATATTTGGGTTTGGTATCGATCCAGCAACACCCCCCGCTATTTATTTTTTCAATATTTTCAATGTACAGAATTGACCCTTCTACAGATTTATTATATGTATAGATGATAGAGTTATAATCATTTATTATGATTACACGTAGTTACACCTACGATTTTTTTCCTATTCGTTATAATATTGAAATTGGAAGCAATTTAAACTTTAACAAATTACCCTTTTTTTTTTTTTTTTTTTAGGGTGGCAAAATCATCAAATGAGTCCTCCCGCCCTGGGTGGGGCGGGAGGGACTGTCAGACTCTTACTGACTAAAATCCACCCGTGTTCCGTCGGATGCCCTTTACGTTCCGGGGCCACGGTATCCTGGATTAAGAAAAATCCGCGACCCCGGCAGGCATTTGGCCCCATAAGGGGCCCCGTCGGCGTCGGTGACGCGTGAAACACGACGCGCCACCGACCCGGGCTTGGTCCTTGGTCGGACGGCGAGCATACCCATTACTCACCGTCCGCAAGCCCGCTCCGCCGCTGTGCCCTCTGCTGTTCAGAGGGACACGCGTTGGAGCGTCCACCCGAC
The DNA here is from genome assembly GCA_950005045.1 of Agrotis exclamationis. NCBI lineage: Eukaryota > Metazoa > Arthropoda > Insecta > Lepidoptera > Noctuidae > Agrotis > Agrotis exclamationis. The sequence goes on along the minus strand of OX465433.1, from coordinate 2,184,561 downwards.
AGGCTATTTGCATACGGGCAAAGAAACCCCTTAGGCACACAGTGCCTAAGGAGAGTTTTTGCCCGCATCCCAGGGCGCACCGGCCCGAAAAACTGGTCTTCCCGTCGGACGTATCCGAGAGGGAACTCCAGTCCACGGGCGCACGTGGAGGTTTCCTGTCTTAGCACCCCAACAAATTACCCTAAAGATATATTATTACAGCGATGTTTGAATAAATTGATTATCACTCCACTCCACTCCGCTCCACTCCACTCCACTCCGCTCCACTCCACTCCACTCCACTCCGCTCCACTCCACTCCACTCCGCTCCACTCCACTCCACTCCACTCCACTCCACTCCACTCCACTCCACTGCACTGCACTCCACTCCACTGCACTCCACTCCACTCCACTACCTATTATAGCTGTAAAAATGAAGTTGACAAACTTACATTTGCAGTTGTTCTCCGATACATTTTGTTTAGGAAAATGTTATCCCAGTACGTTTTATAAGTTGGTCAACTATTACTCGTAAACTTGTAAAGCCCACTTAGTCATGATAACTTCGTTATATATACTACTATTGTAAATTTTTTCACACCCCCAAACATAACCGTTTAGCTGGTAGAGGGGGGGGACACTCGAGTAGGGCAAAAATTAGCACTTTAAAGCTTAATATTTCACAAACGAATCTTTTTATCAAAAAATTGTTGATGGAAACTACCAATATTTTTAAAGGCCTATTTAATGATACCCCACACTAAGGGGTACGCGAGAAAAAAAAAAACATCCCCGCTTTACGTGTACAGGAGGTACCCTAAAAAAAATATTTTACGAGATTTTATTTTACCACTTTTTTGACGCAACAAATCCGTATATTTACACCAAATTACAGCTTTCTAGTGCTGGGCGTCTCTGAGCTAAGCTGCGGACAGACGGACGGACGGACGGACGGACATGGCGAAACTATAAGGGTTCCTTGTTGACTACGGAACCCTAAAAAGGGAACCGACTTCAAAACCAAACAAAAAAACTGTAAAATAACTTTTCTTTCGGAAGTCGGTGTCCATAGTCAGTGAAATAAAAAACAAAGCCACCGACTTCCGAAAGAAAAGTTATTTTACAGTTTTTTTGTGTTTGGTTTTGAAGTCGGTTCCCTTTTTTTCAAAAAGTTTTTTTAAGTCAGTTTGTTTGCCCCTGGCTGGAGGCCTTAAAATCTTAAGGCATCCACAGAAAAGCCCGGTTAAGCAGCACACACACAAGTTGATACAGGTTGACATTCGAGATGCCGATCACAAAAAAAAAATTAGCAATGCACGCCATGGGTTGACAAGGAAGGAGATTTGTTTCTCCTTCCTTGTGTTGTGCTTTTCAAGGGATGCCATTTAAAGGAATGGGACCAATTACAAATCACCCTATACGGGGTCTAAGGGACAGCCCTCCACAAACTTTCAGGTCTTGCTCAGTAGACGAAACTGAACAATCTTCCACAAATATTTTTTTTCAGGAAATGAAAAAAAAGTCAGCCTCACCATAGAAAATGATAAACTTGATTGGACAGTTTGTATGGAGAGCTGATTTTTTTTTTCATTTCACACCCAGTTTACAGGGTGGGCAAAAAATCATGGATCAAACCAATCAGTGTGACGTAAGAAGTTATTTGGAGTTAACCTACGGTACTTTCACAGTTATTCAGTTTTTCAGTTATTATGTCTTGGGACTGGTAACTGTAGCACCATAACTATTTTTGTATAAGTTCAATCTTATGTCTTTTGATAAATAAAAAGTGCCTGTTGGCCTAGTTGATGTAAATTTCCCCGTACCTCGGAAAGCACGTAAAGCCGGTCGCGGCTGTCATTTATAGACCTTTGACAGTCGTTACAGTTAGTCAGAAGCCTGGAAGTCTTACCAAGGAGTATTGTATTATCCAGTTACTGGGTTGTGGAACTCAGATGCCGTCTTTCCATGTATAATACTGATACCCAGCTGCAGCCGGTAAGACTGGGAGCCGACCCCAACGTAGTTGGGAAAAGGCTAAGCTGATGATAATATAAATGTTATAGCAAGGGGCGATGTTAAATAAGGAAAAAATTCAAAGATATTTTACTTGATTTTGTTATCAAACAACCATTTGAATTTTAACGTGTATGAGAATAATCTACTCTAATGTTATAAACAGGAGATATTTTTGTATGTTTGTAATGAATAATACTCAAAAACTACTGTGCCGATTTTAAAAAAACGTGTGGCACTCGGTGTGACTGCCGCGGTAAAGCTAATGCATAGCATTTTCATCAACTTATGCAATTATAATTATTTATTATACCTATTTATTACTGTACTAATTAAGCCTCCTGCAGACACACGCGATTAATCGTGCGGGACGACATGTCGCGGTCCATTCGCAGTACATTTAGAGTGGAAATTAGCTTGGCTCTTTGTCGCAGCGCGATTAATCGCGTGTGTTTGTTCGAGCCTTTAGGCTATGGTCAGCCACGTCAATCAAGTGAAACGTCAAGAAACGTTCTTCTCCTCCCCCTCCTCCCTCTCCCTCTCCCTCTCCCTCTCCCTCTCCCTCTCCCTCTCCCTCTCCCTCTCCCTCTCCCTCTCCCTCTCCCTCTCCCTCTCCCTCTCCCTCTCCCTCTCCCTCTCCCTCTCCCTCTCCCTCTCCCTCTCCCTCTCCCTCTCCCTCTCCCTCTCCCTCTCCCTCTCCCTCTCCCTCTCCCTCTCCCTCTCCCTCTCCCTCTCACTCTCCCTCTCCCTCTCCCTCTCCCTCTCCCTCTCCCTCTCCCTCTCCCTCTCCCTCTCCCTCTCCCTCTCCACTGCGCCACTATGCTTTGTTGTAGAAGAATTTTATAAGTTGGTTTCATTGTGAAAAATTCCTTTTGTTGCTGGCCGTTTAGAATCAGTAAGAAAAAGTAAATCCCTCTTCGTACCTTTATGATTGCAGAAGTCTCCCGAACTGAAACGACGTGCTGTCAAATGTGGTCAGGTATTTTCGTTAGGTTTTTCGCGCCCGCCGCGCTCAGATCCTGCGATAAAAGCTATGCAATAGCTTAAAAATCATCTTTAGAAAGCTACATTCACTCGGAGTAACATAGGCTATATACCCGTGCGAAGCCGGGACGGGTTGCTAGTTATTAATGTATGGTTATTTTTTTTCAGGGGGAATTTCATCTGAATAATATGTCGGTGTCATATGTGCCGAAAGACTTTCCTTTTACTAAAGGCCGCATATACTTCAATGTTTCACTTAATTCAAATGGTATCAAAGAGGTTGCAATTGCAATCAGAATTGATATGGAGATAAAAGTTTCTGTAATAAGGCAAAATTAAATAAAAAATTGTTAACTTAGTGTTAATTTAAAAAAAATCTGGGATATTAAATGTTAGCACATAAACCTACCCACATTAGACCAAATCCTTTATTAGATTTCCAACTTTATCACAAAAATAGAAAGCTCATTTTCGAATGAGAAATTGAATTTGATTTGACAGTCTGGGGTAGGTTGATGAGCTGGCGTCTGTACATGTTGAAATTATAATTATTATCTCTTGTGATGGGTGTCGGGCCTTTGAGTTTGGGCATTAGTTTGAGAAAATAAACATAAAAAAATATAAAGTTTACATTTATCTAAATATTATGCAACTGTAATTCTTCGGAAAATCTTAAAATTTGCTCTCTTACAGCACCTTAAGATGAAATATTACTCCAACTTTAACATTTGTATAATGTATTAATAAATAAATAAAATAAAACAATGATTTCGTTTTTCTAATAAATATATTCTCACCTCTACTGTGCCTCTACTAGTTTCTACTATCAAATTTTTCCTCCCGCCCAGGGTGGGACGAGAGCGACTGTCAGAGGTGTTCCTTCAGTAGCCCTCTACGTTGCAGGATCACGATTACCTGATAAGACTGTCCCGCGACCCCGGCAGGCTTTGGCCCTTTAATGGGGGGTCCAGTGTGATTGCTGTCAGCTCTTTGAGGCGCGCGTGGAACACGAACCACCACTTTCATCACGAACTTTTTAATCCAGAAATAATGGGACGAATACTAAACTCAACACTCAGTGGGTGTTCTTAAGGAATTTAACGTTTTCTTTTATTTTACTTTATTTAACAGATACATAAGAGTACAGAGGCCTTAGGCCTTATCGTGAGTTTTCATTTATTCTACTGACATTGTTAATTGACTTTCAGGGAAAAAATATTGTGACGTAAAGTAAACTGGAACTTGGACATTTGATTTTAAGGAAAAAATTAGTTCCTTCTTCGTACACCAGAGGCGCTGTTCCATTTTTGCATACAAGAAACGCTGTATGTAAATACTGGAAAGACGCTGTAAAGTAAAATAGTGAAAACTCGTGATAAGGGCTCAGATATATACAGCAGGTTAAGATGATACAATGAATGACCTTGTAAGGTCCTTTCGTCTCTTACCACCAGCTGCCAGCGTAGATTGCCATGAGACTATGGGTTCTGTTCGCATGAGGTATTGATCGAAATAAAAGAGATACTTCCGTCCTCTCAGCTATTTAATGTCTTGGTGCACACTTCAAAGATACAGGAACATAGCTTTTGTCACGCTTCCTTATAATGTTAGGTTATGGAAATAACACTTACTTCAGGTAGGACATACTACCATCTATCCAGGTCGATCAGTTGATATGTAACGAAGACGGCATAGCAGCCTGTGTGACTCGTAGAATATAACACGTGGCTTGGAACCAGAGCTTGTTCTAGATTACTTCATATTATGTGCCACGAGTTGAGAAGACGTTTTTTTTAATTAATTAAGTTCTAATATTTTAAATATGGATGGATGGAACCCTGAAATAACACCAGAAAAAGAAATCTATGAGCATTTCAACACACAATCATGGTGAAAGAAAGTGTTATGTAATTGCAACAAAACAGGAAATAATTATCAATACATACGCTTATGCGGTTCCCTTATATTAATGCACTTTCATTTTAGCCGCTGTTCCACGCCTTGTTCGCGTCATTAATTATTTAATTAAATATTCACTGTTCCAATTAGCGTCTTAATCGCGTGTTCCGGTTCCAAGAAGAAAAACTAACCTTCAAGTTATACGTCAACCTTTAATTTTTTTTCAGATTAGTTGCTAGGCTTTCGTGTTTTAGACCATGCTGTATTTATAATTAAACTTAATTCAACTGAAATCTATTACCATTAATTATTTGAATTTTATCTATGTAATTATTATATTTTATTTAGAATTATTTAAAGTATCAAAAGAATTACTCTCTAACGCCACCTAGTACATTATTGTACAATTAACTGTACTATTTACCACCTTTGCTGATAGAGGGCGCTACCCGTCTCAAAATTAATCGATTTTATTTTTTATATACCCGTTACAATACATCTTTCCCCAGTTAAAAAATTTTTGCTGACAAAAAATTTTTCTTTCATCATGTGCATTGAAAGCTCGAAATCATTCTATTGAAAACTGAGACAGTCTGAAACCAAATGCCTCAGACTTACAGACTAAATTGCTAAATGCTAATGGCTAGTAGCACAATTCCGAAACAAAACCTATTTGGCAAATTCGTACATTGATTGCTCCTGCCTTAAACTATCTAAGTACTAAACTAAATATAATAATAATCGCATGTCTGCCTATCTACATATAGCACGTAGCCACTCTCTGCAGACATTAACTAATTAACTAATTTTTTATTGACTAATCATGCCTTAGTCTAATTAATTTCCTAATTAAGTTAAGTTTTAAGTTAAATAAACACTATCCTTGAAACCTAGATAAGTGTTATCTAGAAAGTATCAAGCCAAAGTATAGGCAAATACTTATTTAAGTTTTTAAAATTATTAAGTAAACCCTATCTCCAATTGATGTAGATAGGTGTTTTATTAAGTATTAAGTTATAAAGTATAGGTTAATATACTTGGTCAAGTCTTTAGGTAAACACTATCTTTAATTAATGTAGATATGTGTTTTATTAAGTGTTAAGTGGTGACACTTTTAAGTCCCATTCGAATACTACTAAGTTTAACAATCATTGTGTTTTCTTTCATACATCTGCAAACATTCCTTTTTAATAAAATTGGTATACCTATTTAATTTTGAAAAAAAAACCTTTTACCCTACCAACATGCATCCATCACCCTTCAAGTTAAATATATTTGCACGTGTTGACGACCACCGCGCCATCTGTTAACCGCGGCGGTGACAAGCAGTGCGGGGGCCGGGACGGCCGGGGAGGGGAGGGTATGGTCATTGCGAGACCCACAGCGCGCGACCGTTCTTGACCTTTGTGACGCGGCGACGACAACACCAAAATATCACTGTAAACCATCTTTAGTCAATACAAATTGTTACGAGCACAACCGCAGCCTTATTTTGAAAAATAACCGACAACGCCGACGACCCAACACGAAAATTCCTCTACATAATTTGGACCTTCAAGCCCGACAATAATCTGAATCAACCTTCCGGCGCAACGATTGGATCAAAATCAAACGGTAGAACGGCCAGATCAGCACCTGGAGCAAAGGACAGATCAACACCTGAAGCAACGGACAGATCAACAGTTCCTGCGCAACAACGGCCAGATCAACGGTTTCCGGCGCAACTACGGCCAGATCATCAGCTTCCGGTGCAGCGGCCAGAACACCACGTTCCGGAGCAACGGTCAGGTCAACGACTTCTGGAGCAACGGTCAGGTCAATCCATCCAATTTATTACCCAAACCCAGAGCTCAGTTCAATTTGTGCTAATATCGTTATTTTTCGCAAAATTCCAGTGTACGGTGTACAATTGTGCGGTCTACCTACATCGGATTCGAACGCACGTCGATTACCGGTTAACTGTAAGTACTTGACTCTTTTCTCTTGCAAACCACCAATATGAATGACAAAAGGCATTCGATTGTAGAAATAGAAAATAATGATGATATTATTCGCGATTTAGTCAAAAAACGAGGTACCGTTAAGCGAAAATTAACTTTATTCGCAAAATACATTAATTCTTTGGATGAATCGCAACTAACGGGCCCTCAGAAAGCGGAATTAGAAGAGCGGTATGAATCTTTTAAATTTCTTATCGATCAATTTTCTACTTTACAAGATGAATTAGACTGCTATGTAACAGATTGTGATCTAAATGCGGAATTGCTAGAGAGAGAAACGTTTCAGAATCAGTTTTATGCTATTGTGGGCAAAGCTAAATGTATTCTAAAGGATAATATCAATCAAAATTCTGGGGTTCAAAGTCGAACTTCTAACTATATGAAGTTACCCACAATTTCGCTACCCAAATTCGACGGTTCGTATGACCAATGGCTTGAGTTTCGCGACACCTACTTATCCATGATTCACAATAGTGACGGTCTAGATAATGTTCAGAAGTTCCACTACTTACGTTCAGTGCTCACAGGTGATGCATTACAAGTAGTAAAAGCACTCGAATTTTCATCTGATAATTATTTAGTTGCTTGGAGCCTCTTAGAAAATAGATTTAATAATGATAATTTGCTAGTTAGTAATCACGTCAAGGCTTTATTCTATGCACAATCAATGAATAAAGAATCAGCTGCACAAATCCGTAGGCTAATAGATACAGTTTTAAGAAACATTCGGGCGTTAAAAACGTTGGATGAACCTACAGACTCGTGGGATACATTAATTATTCATATTGTCACTTCGAAGTTAGATTCTTCAACCGATCGCGAATGGGAAAGTCACAAAAGTACCCTACCGAAAACAGGAAAATTAAAATTGTCTCAATTAATGAAGTTCCTCACGGATCGTGCTGATTTTTTGGAATCTATTAGACCTCAAAGCAAACAATCGTCAGACTCACACACAAAGAAACAGTCGCAGTCAGTCACAAAATCACATAGTCATGTTATAGCACGCAAAGATAACACTAATAATAATAAAAAATCATCTCAATCACCACGTTACAAATGCGCTCAGTGCGGTTCCAATCACCCAGTGTACTCGTGTGAAGATTTCCTAAATCTATCTCTTAAAGATAAAATAGGCTTCATTGAGAATAAAAAGTTATGTCGTAATTGTTTACGATCAGATCACGCTTTAAACGATTGTTGGTATGGACCGTGCAGGCTTTGTAACAAAAAACATAATACTTTAATTCACACAGATGCAGACGCTCGTACATTATCAGCTGTTGCTCAAACCACGCAAATAGTGCCACTGTCTGATTCAAATAATACGAGTGCCTCACACATTCAAACGTCGCTAACCACTTCATGCAAATCACACACAATTCGCAAGGAAGATAATAATAACACCGCGCATTATTTTCCAAATACAGTATTATTATCGACCGCATTAGTGGAAATAGCGGACGCACAAAACAATTATCACACAACGCGCATTCTTTTGGATAACGGGAGTCAACATTGCTTCATATCCGAATCGCTTTGCAAAAAACTTAACCTTCCATTGATACAGTCCACTGTTCAAGTTATAGGTGTCGGTAATACTATATCTCAATCCACACAATCATGTAGTGTTCAAATACGATCTAAAACAAACAAGTATATCACGCGCTTTAACTGCTTAGTTTTACATCTTATAACGGCACAATTACCTTCACTTAGAAATTATCACAATATTTCAATACCAGACCATATTCAGCTTGCCGATCCCGACTTCTATCTGTCTAGCGACATTGATTTGTTGATAGGAGCAGATAGGTTCTGGGACTTGCTTAAAGATGGTCTCATACGGTTGCCGAATGGTCCATACCTGCAAAACACACAACTAGGATGGATCATATCGGGAGCTGTACATGAAAAGGTTTCACGCGTTAACCTAACTCATTGTAATCTCACGCAAACATTAGATTCAGAGCTCAAACGATTTTGGGAACTGGAAGAAATACGTTCAACAAATAATTATTTAACTGAGGATGAAAGTGCATGCGAAATTTTATTCAGAGACACGACTTTACGCAGCGATAAGGGCCGTTTTTCTGTACGCATTCCACTTAGTCAATCAGCTGATGTTTTAAATGACACATTTTCTATGGCTAAAAACAGGTTTCTCGCACTCGAACGTAAACTGATAAGGAGCGCACCTAGCTATAGACAAATGTACAACGATTTTATGAGTGAATATTTAGGTCTGGGACACATGAGTCGCATAACAGAATACAATTCACCTTGTTATTTTTTACCACACCACGGTGTTTATAGGGAACATAGTTCAACAACCAAACTTAGAGTTGTCTTTGACGCAAGTGCAAAGTCCAATTCGGGCAAATCATTAAACGATATACAACACATTGGACCTACGTTACAAAATGATTTGTTTTCGATCTTGCTTCGTTTTAGGCAATTTAAATATGTTGCATGCGCGGACATTGAAAAGATGTATCGGCAAATATTAATTCAGCCTGATCAGAGAAATTTGCAATTAATACTTTGGAGGGAAGATCCGTCGGAGCCGCTCGGTGTATTTCAACTTAACACTGTTACTTACGGAACGGCTTCCGCGCCATACCTGAGTATTAGGTGTTTGAAGCAACTTGCTTTAGAATGTAATGATGACGTCATCGCACAGATAATCAATGACGATTTCTATGTTGATGACTTGATAACAGGTCATCAGGATCAACAAAGGTTACTACAGATATGCAAAGACGTTTCTAAAGTTTTAGAATCTGGTTGTTTTTCTCTGAGAAAATGGGTATTTAATTCACCAGCTTCACAAGTTGAACAATTGTCTACGTCTAAGGAATTCACACTAGGGGAAAACTGTCATACCAAAACACTTGGCATGGGATGGTTCAATTCATCTGATGAATTGCATTTTAGCACCAAATGTGATCATGACGTCACAACTCACGTTACCAAACGCAACATCCTCTCAGTAATCGCACAGATTTATGATCCCTTGGGTTTACTCGCACCAACTATAATTATTGCTAAAATCATTTTGCAAAAACTGTGGTTATGTAAGATAGGGTGGGATGACTCAGTTCCAGTAAATATACTCTCGAATTGGCACAACTTTATTAAAAAATTATCACATTTAAAAGATATACGTATTCCACGTTACGTCATCGGAGAGAACTCGAACATTATTGAGTTACATATTTTTTGTGACGCTTCGCAAGACGCATATGGCGCCTGCGCATATGTACGTAGTTATACAGATGCACAGCTGATATCGGTTAAGTTGTTATGTGCGAAGAGTAAGGTCGCACCTGTGAAACCGGTTAGCGTACCGCGCTTGGAACTATGTGGCGCGGTAGTAGCTGCAAAGTTGTTTACTAAAATTTGTAACTCATTAAGATTGAGTTTTGATAACGTATACTTTTGGTCGGACTCAACAATTGTTTTAGGATGGCTTAAGATGTCGCCTAATTTATTAAAGACATTTGTACAGAACCGAGTTGTGCAAATTAATGAACTCACAGGCGACAAGCCTTGGCTTCACGTAGCCGGGAAACAAAACCCAGCCGACCTGTTATCGCGCGGTGTACATCTCGATTCACTTATCAATAATGACTTATGGTGGCACGGCCCATCATTTTTAAGTTGTCCTAACGCGCAATGGGAACATGAAGTTAATTATAATAATATGAATCATGATGAATTACCGGAATTGAAACCAAATAAAATGTCATTACTTGTTCAAATAAAATCAGATTCGTTTCTATTCGATAGGTTCTCACGTTTTAACCGCTTGCGGCGTGTAGTGGCGTATATGATGCGTTTTATCAATAACAGCCGTACAAAATTAAAACAACAACGTCTCACAGGTTGCCTATCCGTAGACGAATTGAAATATTCTATAAGAATTTTAACTCGAGTCGCACAACAACAAAGTTTTTTAAATGTTTATGAGACTTTAAAAAATAATCGTCAAGTAACAAGCCCACGTAGTATCTTAAGTTTAAATGTCTTCTTAGATGAACACGATTTAATTAGAGTAGGTGGCAGATTATTATATTCAGACACATTCTCTTATGATAAAAAACATCCTTTGTTATTGTGCGGTAAACATAAATTCACTCGCCTTATATTTGAGCATCAACATGTAGAATTATTACATGCAGGGCCTCAGCTATTATTGGCCACAATTAGAGACACTTGGTGGCCTACTAGAGGGCGTAACTTGGCCAAACAAGTGGTTCACGCCTGCATGAAGTGCAAGCGCATGCGAGCTAAACCGTTGAACATACAAATGGGTAATTTACCAACTGAACGTTTGGAGCCAGGGTACCCATTCATACGTAGTGGCGTGGACTACGCTGGGCCATTGTTCATGCTGAACCGCGAAGGTCGAGGGGCAAAACTAACGAAATGCTACATCTGTCTTTTTGTATGTTTTGCAACGCGCGCAATACATTTAGAATTGGTCACAAGTCTTACAACCAAAGCATACTTGCTGGCACTGAAGCGTTTCATCTCTCGACGTGGCAAACCATTGCAAATTTATTCCGACAATGGCACTACCTTTGTTGGAGCTTTAAAAGAATTTAAAACATTTCTAGACTCATCACAGTCTGATATCATAGATTTTACAACTGATAATAACATAAAATTCACATTTGTCCCTCCATATTCGCCTCATTTTGGTGGTTTGTGGGAGGCGGGGGTCAAGTCCTGTAAGTTTCATTTGTGTCGCACTGTAGGCAATGCACATTTCACATATGAGGAGTTGACAACGATATTGGCACAAATTGAGGCTGTACTCAACTCCCGACCTATGTACCCAATGTCCACAGACCCGAATGACCTGCTTCCTTTAAGTCCTGCCCACTTCCTGATTGGCCGATCGCTCACCGCTCCAGCTAGCCAGGACCTCACCGCAGCAACCACGCAGCGCTTACCTCGATACGATCGCGTAGAACAGATGAGACAGCATTTCTGGCAACGTTGGTCAACCGAGTATATCTCTGAGCTTCAGAAGAGGACGAAATGGCAGCTTAACCGGGACACACTTACTCCTGATACCCTAGTCGTAATCAAAGACGACAACTTACCACCCCTGAAGTGGCGCCTCGGACGAGTGCTGCAAACATTCACCGGCAAAGATGGCATATCACGCGTGGCTACCATCAAAACAGCGACGGGAGTTATTCGGCGATCATTTCCGAAAATCTGCCCACTTCTGCATCCGGACGATGACCGCAGCAGCTCAATTCCATTGGAACCTGGTGCTTCCAAGGCCGGGGGCATGTTGACGACCACCGCGCCATCTGTTAACCGCGGCGGTGACAAGCAGTGCGGGGGCCGGGACGGCCGGGGAGGGGAGGGTATGGTCATTGCGAGACCCACAGCGCGCGACCGTTCTTGACCTTTGTGACGCGGCGACGACAACACCAAAATATCACTGTAAACCATCTTTAGTCAATACAAATTGTTACGAGCACAACCGCAGCCTTATTTTGAAAAATAACCGACAACGCCGACGACCCAACACGAAAATTCCTCTACAGCACGTCTATTGCTAATTTCGTGCAAATATTGGATTAACAACAACAATGTATGAAAAACTAGGAGTCTTCATATTATTTTTTTTAACAATAGCATTGCCTGTTGCGTTCCGTATAGGAAACAACATAACATACTTACTAAACTAATCTGGACATACTAAGAGATTTGTGTTCCTTTTAGTGGACACAGGAAAGAGTCCTAACAAATCAAATGCTAATTTTTTTTTATGAGTTTTAATTATACCAAAGTGGGCGCCTGTGGGATCATCATGAAATTGTTTTAATAGAGGTCCCACATCATCACTGGGAATCACTTGTTTCCAAGTGCATTGTGAAGTTAAATTATATTTATTCTTTGAATGTCGAAATAGTTTACCCTCTTTAAGAGAATAATTTGGAAATTTATGGGGAAACTTTTCACAACTTTCCACCATTTTTAAATACTATTTATCTTGAATATTTTCAGATATGTCTAACGATTCAATTTTAATTCTTGAGTTCAATTAATTCCGGTGATTTATCTATCACGCTTGAAATTCTAATTAAGTAATATTGCGAACGAGCTAATATTCGCTTAATAGTGGAGCTATCTCCCTCGGTTATATCCCTATGTAATAGGCACAGCTTCTCAATAGGTTCCTTGCATAAGCGTACCTCATCTGCACTCGCTGGGGTTGCATAATCCTCTGGTTTAATGCTACCTCTCCGAAACAAGCCACAGAGACTGCGATACCGCCTGCGAAGCACATCCCTGGTCGCCTTTACATCTGTGGATATATTAAAATATTTAAGCTCATGTAATAATTCTTCTTTACGAAGATAGTCAATCCAAATTGTCTTATCCATATTGAATTTAAAATATTTAAACAGTCTTTGATAAGTATTTTAAATCTAATTTTTAAGTTAAGTGAATGTAAATAGTAATTTTACATTAATCAAGGTGAATTAAATTAAATTAGAGTCAATCCATTCAAGTAATTTACAAGTTTACAATGTTAACATGACATGTGGCATAACCTTAATTTTTAACACAAAGTGTTGATGTTTCCAAGTTGTATGACTTTATTTAAATTAAGAGGAGTCTATACATTTAAGCTTTATTACATCAATAATGTGGAAAGATTTACCTATTAAAAAAAATGTTAACATGTGCTATCAACTAATTTTGAAAACTCAAATTCACAAAAATGTACTAAGTTAAATGACTCTAATTACTAATCAATAAGTTAAATGAAATTAAGTCAGATCAAGCTCTTAATCTTGAAGTGAAGATTCCAATCTGACCTCATGCGACACGTAGGGCGTCCAATTGTAAGGTCCTTTCGTCTCTTACCACCAGCTGCCAGCGTAGATTGCCATGAGACTATGGGTTCTGTTCGCATGAGGTATTGATCGAAATAAAAGAGATACTTCCGTCCTCTCAGCTATTTAATGTCTTGGTGCACACTTCAAAGATACAGGAACATAGCTTTTGTCACGCTTCCTTATAATGTTAGGTTATGGAAATAACACTTACTTCAGGTAGGACATACTACCATCTATCCAGGTCGATCAGTTGATATGTAACGAAGACGGCATAGCAGCCTGTGTGACTTGTAGAATATAACACGTGGCTTGGAACCAGAGCTTGTTCTAGATTACTTCATATTATGTGCCACGAGTTGAGAAGACGTTTTTTTTAATTAATTAAGTTCTAATATTTTAAATATGGATGGATGGAACCCTGAAATAACACCAGAAAAAGAAATCTATGAGCATTTCAACACACAATCATGGTGAAAGAAAGTGTTATGTAATTGCAACAAAACAGGAAATAATTATCAATACATACGCTTATGCGGTTCCCTTATATTAATGCACTTTCATTTTAGCCGCTGTTCCACGCCTTGTTCGCGTCATTAATTATTTAATTAAATATTCACTGTTCCAATTAGCGTCTTAATCGCGTGTTCCGGTTCCAAGAAGAAAAACTAACCTTCAAGTTATACGTCAACCTTTAATTTTTTTTCAGATTAGTTGCTAGGCTTTCGTGTTTTAGACCATGCTGTATTTATAATTAAACTTAATTCAACTGAAATCTATTACCATTAATTATTTGAATTTTATCTATGTAATTATTATATTTTATTTAGAATTATTTAAAGTATCAAAAGAATTACTCTCTAACGCCACCTAGTACATTATTGTACAATTAACTGTACTATTTACCACCTTTGCTGATAGAGGGCGCTACCCGTCTCAAAATTAATCGATTTTATTTTTTTTATACCCGTTACAACCTTAATAATAAACTTTGACTGAATTTGAAGTTCAGTAATTACATCTTTTAAAACCGCTTGCTAAATCATGTTAAGTACCCAATCTTACTCGTATGTTATAATTTATTTCTGAAGCCAGTCAGTTCCAAACCAAGTTATTTCACGACTAAAATACGGGAAAAGTGATTTTGTGGAACAAAAATCGAGGTCTAAAAGTTTATGTAGTACTGCTGTGCTCTGGAGCAATATCGTGGGTCTCGTGACGGGTCAGCCAAAGAATTTAATATACCACGCAACAGGGGTTAGCTTTCCACTAACACTTTATTGCAGCATTGTACCGTCGGGACACAGAATACTACAGAAGGTTCAATTCAGTAATAACGTTGACACTAGCGCCGCGTCAAAAGGTGGTAGACGTGGCGGTGTTAACCGTCTGCAAATTTGATTTTGACGTACGGTCGTTCATCTACACCCGTACCCGAATCTTCGTTAACGAACTTAAAAAAGTAAACCCCTGTTTCGAACTTGATTCGTTTATTTAATACCTATTTTACTTCGTTTTATTGCTCGTGTGTGAGGCCCTATAGACGAACCAAAGTTGACGACATAGTCCAACGAATTAGCAAGTTGAAAAGGCAGTGGGCAGGCCATATAGCACGCAGAATTGATAACCGATGGGGCCGTAAAGTTCTCGAATGGAGACCACGCACCAGCAAGCGCAGCGCAGGAGTTCCACCCATAAGGTGGCCAGACGATCTTATGAAGACCACAGGATCACGTTGGATGCAAGCCGCTTACAACCGGTCCTATTGGAAGTCTAGGGGAGGCCTATGTTCAGCAGTGGATGTCTTACGGCTGATATAATGATGATGATGATGAAGGCCCTATAATCAAAAGTCGGTCAGTTGGGAGTTCCTGTTCACTCCCGTTATAGGAAGCCGAACCTTCTGTTTACCTCTTGTGAGTGACTCCTAGGATCGTGAGTGACGTAAAAGTATTCGGATTTTATTTAAAAGGTAATCGCCTGCGGTAAAACAATAGCAACTTGTCGCAATAACAATAATACAAGTTTAACAATCATCAGGCGCGAAAGTTTTAAACAGTAAAGCGGGGGTGAAGTTTACTCCTTCAGAGAGAGGTATTTTTTTTATCGAGGTAAATTCATCAAATGAGTCCTCCCACCCAGGGCAGAGCGGGAGAGACTGTCAGACTCGTACTGACTAAAATCCACGGTGTCCTTCAGAGATAGATTTGACACTAAGCCTTGTCTTCAGGTGATGACCATCTGGCGTAGGTATATTGGGAGAGGCCTATGTTTAGCAGTGGACATAGACAGAGCCCAGTTTGAGCTTTCCTCATCCAGTTTCTGGAGGCTGTCTTTCGCAGGTCATCGTTCCACCTGGACGGGAGGCGTCCTGCCATAACGATTCTTAATAATAGTGTCCCGTTTTACCCTTCAACCCTAAAAATGATCGATTCTCACATTTCGTGCGATGTATTCAATAACCCAGAAAATCGAAATAAAGCGCCCTAAAAATGAAAACCTGTAGCAACTAGAAATCACAAATAAAATAATCCTGCAGAAAAGCTCTTTCCGCTAGTAAAATACACGCTACTTTCAGAGCAATAAATTGCCTATTGTCCCCCAATATGAGATCAGGGCACCATTCGACTAGTGTTGCCAACGTTCTAGAGAAAATTGGGAAGGTATTGTAAGTATAAGAAATAATAGGTGTTTTATCCTTTTTTCAATGAAAATTATACAGGGTGGCGGATTGACGTTCAAAAGAATTTAGGTTCCACATCACAAAAACGTAAATAAGTCGAACTATAAAAAGTCGCTGAACATACGTGAGGGTGATTCGAATACCCCGCGGCATGAGGGCCTAAATTTTTCTTTTGGGTCGTCACATATGTCCGCCGTTATTAATAAAGTTTAAAAAAAAATAAAATGGGTATCTGTTCAGGCAACAATACAACATCCACCAAGATTATCCCGCATCATTCTAAATCATGGCATCACTACAGTCGATCGCTCACATCGATGGAACGGCTCGGAAATGAGCTATTCGGTGGCGGGGACCTGCAGGAAATTGTAGGCTTACAGGCCCGTCACCCCGTTGCCGGCGCCCCGCCAACTTCAACCCGCAGCTTCACCCCGCAAGCTTCACCCCGCAAGCTTCACCCCGCTACAGGAAGACCGCAACCGACATGGTGAACTAGGTTCTCGTTAATAGGTCATAGTGCGGTTTTTAAGATATTCGAATTATGTAAAGGAGGCTGGAAAAAATAATTAAAATGTTTAGGAAAGAAGATCCTCATAAACTTCTGCCACACGGTGGCTTTTGGGTGGCATGTATGTTTCTTTTTTACTACTTTGGTGGGAAAGCACACAGATGTACCTTTTACATCTTACGTTCATACTCTAAGAATTTTGAAAGGCCTGTTGGTCTAGTGGTTAGTGACCCTGACTGCTATGCCGTAGGTCGTGGGTTCGATTCCCACCCATGACAAATGTTTGTGTGATGAGCACGATTATTTGTTCTGTGTCTGGGTGTAATTTATCTATAATATGTATGTATTTAGAAATATATAAGTATGTTTATCAGTTGTCTTGTACCCATAACACAAGCTCTGCTTAGCTTGGGACTAGATGGCGTTGTGTGATAGTTGTGGAATATTATTATTATACATAATTTCTCCTGTGTCGTGGGTGCATTTTTTAACATCTATTTGCTTTGTTTTGCCAGGACAACATCCACTCCGGCCACCGTAGGCGCGGGCATGCGGGCGGCGAGTAAAGGGCAACTCGCTGCCCGACCATGGACCATGCCCGGGTCGACGGCGCGTTGTGTTCCACGCGCGCCTCAAAGAGCGTCAGCAAGATGACGGGGCCCCCCTCTAGAGGGCCGAAGCCTGCCGGGGTCGCGGGACTTATCTCATTACCGTGACCCCGGAATATAAAGGGCTATTGAAGGACACCGTGGATTTTAGTCAGTACAAGTCTGACAGTCCCTCCCGCCCTGCCCGGGGTGGGAAGACTCTTTTGATGATTTTACCACGATAAAAAAAAAGGACAACATCCACGGGCTATGCAATATGATACAACTCTTCAGAGAATATCTGACCTGATGTTCGCTTCTGGTAGTTCTTCCTAGTTTCCCCTCCCTGATGTACCGGTGAAATAGAGGTTTTAATGAACTCACATACACAAGCACCCGAAAAAACAAATCAAGAGAACTCTTCAAAAAATGACAGCATATCTGTCAGACTTGTACTGACTAAAATCCACGGTGATCCTTCAACAGCCCTTTACGTTTCAGGGTCACGGTTTCCCGATGAGACAGTGCCGCGACCTCGGCAGAATATCACCCTGTACCCCATAAAAAGGAAAATACCGACTTCTAAACCAAAAAAACTGTAAAATAAGTTTTATTTCGGAAATCGGTGGCATTTAAAGTTAAGGTTATTAAAAACAATGTCACCGTCTTCTGAAAGAAAAGTGATAACATTCTTTTTTTAGAAGTCGGTTATATTTTTTTCAAAAGTTGTCTAAGGAAAATTTCTTGGGGTGCTAAGACAGGAAACCTCCACGTGCGCCCGTGGACTTGGAGTTCCCTCTCGGATACGTCCGTGGGGAAGACCAGTTTTTCGGGCCAGTGCACCCTGGGATGCGGGCAACTCGCGCGCGGCGAACTCTTCTTTAGGCACTGTGTGCCTAAGGGGTCTCTTTGCCCGTATGCGAATAGCCTGTCGTGTGGACGCTCCAACTCGTGTCCCTCTGATTAGCAGAGGGCACAGCGGCGGAGCGGGCTTGAGGATGTTGAGTAATGAGTAGCTCGCCGTCCGACCAAGGACCAAGCCCGGGTAGGTGGCGCGTCGTGTTTCACGCGTCACCGACACGGGGCCCCTTATGGGGCCAAATGCCTGCTGGGGTCGCGGGTTTTTCTTAACACAGGATACCGTGGCCCCGGAACGTAAAGGGCATCCGAAGGAACACGGGTGGATTTTATTCAGTAAGAGTCTGATAGTCCCTTCCGCCTCACCCAGGGCGGGAGGACTCATTTGATGATTTTACCACCTAAAAAAAAAAAGGAAAATTTCTTTAAATTTTGATCAAAGACAATGACTCACACAAGTATTGCCCTATTTCAACCACTAAGCATTATTGTGTTTAATGGTCAAGGGGTGTGGTCAGCGCGGGTGACGGACGTAACGTAATGACCCTCTTTCTGACCTTGACATTAGACAGAGGTCAGAGGTCAAATGACAGAGGTCAGATGGACCATCAACCGCAGGGTCCTCTTACCCGTTTTCATTAAAGTCAGCAAGGCAACTTTTTATCTTTTTCAAGATGATTTGTGTATGGTATAATCAGTGTTTTTCATTTTAGCGTTTTAGTTCTTACCTGGAAATCTTCTAGACACGGAGATACACACATCAAAAGTGTCTAGGGATCAACATATATTTTTGCAATAACTTTTCTCCTGATTGATATTAATTAAAATTTTCTTTAAGGATTCATCAAATAAAGTGTTTTCGTTTGTCACAGTAACGATAAACCAAGTCACCTTTGCATTAATAAAGAAATTTGCCATTTTCCTAATAAAGGGATTTTTGACATTTGAACCACTAACACAAAAGTTCGAAAAAAAGACTGAAATAACAGTTTTCTTTAAAATTTTATTGGGTAACTTAAACAATTAATAATCCGTGTTTCTACCGCGAACACTAACAACACAAGAACATCGGTTTGGCATACTCAAAATGAGTTCATCCAAATCACGCTGTGGAATGGCCGCCCATGTTCGTTGCAACAACAAAAAAAGGTCTTCTTGCGACTGGATACCCTCCATATTCGGCAGAGCTCTTCTCTGTAGCATATCCCATGCATGCTCAATCGGATTCAAGTCTGGCGACTGAGCAGGCCAGGGCAGGACATTGATGTTAGCTGCGGCGAGAGTCTGTCTTACAACTCTTGCGGTGTGCGGTCGTGCATTATCATGCATTAACTGAAATAAGGGACCGATTTGCACTTGTAGAGGAACGATGACGTCGGATACAATCGTCTCAGCATAAATTTGAGCGTTGAGGTTGCCTCTGATCCAAATCAACTCAGTTCTTCCGCCGATCCAAATACCCGCCCATACCATGATGGTTCCACCACTATAAGGATGGACTTCCTGGCAGGATTTTAATCGCTGTTGGCGTCCAGGGGTTCTCCAGTGTCGTATACGTCTTGTATCCTGTCTCATACCGAAACGAGACTCATCAGAAAAGCACACGAAACGCCATTGTTCTTCTGCCCAATTTCTGTGTTCAAGAGCCCATTGATATCGAATCCTACGATTGTGCATTGCTATAGGTGGTACCCGTAGCGGTCTTCGGGAATGAAGGTTCACTTCATGCAAGCGGTTTCTGACTGTTTGGTCGCTAATTAAGTTCCCTGAAGAGTGATGAAGCCTCACGGCTAACATCATGGCGGTTATTGTTGGAGCTCTTCGAGTTAAGATTTGAATGTATCGGTCTTGTCTCCGTGTGGTGCAGCGATACCGTCCTCCATGGCGCTCAGCCACGGTACCAGTGCTTCGGTAACGTGTCCAAAGTCGACTGATAACACTCTGACTTGTATTCAGAGCTAAAGCCACAGTACGTTGCCGGGAACCAGCTTCTATCATTCCCACGGCTCTGAGCATTTCTTCCCTGCTTAAATGACGTCGCCGCTCCATAATAACGTTGGTTTTAATCAGTAGTAGGGAAACAGTAGCACTAATAATGTCTTCAATGCGTTGTATGTTTTTATAGGGAAAATATTGACAGCTGATTTTCATCTTTTACTCGAATTTGATTCACAGTTCCTGATTCAAATTATGAAATGCACCAAAAAGGATCCATATAAATTTATAAAATCATAAATTTATTACAAAGCCACATCTCAATCTCAAGAAATCCGCTAAAAAATGCTTGATCCCTAGACACTTTTGATGTGTGTATTTTTGAAGACGAAAGAGGAATTTTATTGTATGATTAAATATAGAAAAGATACTTCATTGATACCAGAGGACTTATATCTTGTGACGTAAAATAAACGGGACTTGGTCGTTAATTAAAAAAAAATAGTTCCTCGTTTTTACTCTAGAGGCGCTTTTTCAATTTTCCATACAATAAACGCAGTAAATACTTCAAGTACGCTGTAAATACAATACAGAAAAAAAAATACATGTGGCACTCGGAGACTGCCGCGGTGAAGCTATTGCATAACATTTTTTTTTTATTTTAAAAGAAAAAAATCGTTTACCGCGTATATTTAACGAGAATAATTATAATTTATTTAAAATATTTGTGGTGCGCTACTGTAATAAAGAACTTCTTTATTGTAGGAGAATTTTATAAATAGGTTTCATTGTGAAAACTCCTTTTGTAGCTGGCCGTTTAGAATCAGTAAGAAAAAGTAAATCCCTCTTCGTACCTTTATGAGCACGTCTGTCCGTACCTTTATGATTGCCGAAGTCTCCCGAACTGAAACGACGTGCTGTCAAATGTGGTCAGGTTTTTTCGTTAGGTTTTTCGCGCCCGCCGCGCTCAAAGCCTGCGATAAAAGCTATGCAATAGCTTAAAAAAAATTATTTTTGGTAAAATCATCAATAGAGTCCTCCCACCCAGGGCAGGACATCAGGGGCTGTCAGACTCATACTGACTAAAATCCACGATGTTCTTCAATAGCCTTCTACGTTCCAGGTTTACGGTTACCTAATAAGACAGTCCCGCGACCCCAGAAATCTTACAATAAGGTAGTACAATTAATTAGTTAGTAGCAGTTAGTAAGCTCTGTACTTTTCTGTAACGGTCACGAGTTTACTTCACCAGTACACAATATTCATCCTAATAATAAACCATAGATCCTACAATAAAAGAGGCCTTCAATCAAGGGATACCTTCGAAGCCTCAGCCCCTTCATTCCTAATATAGATTAAGAACAAAAGATGGCTGATTGATCTTACCTTTTATTTCGCCAATCATAAATTCAAATTGTTGGGTCTTTGCCAAATCCGCTATGAAAGATTAGCTGTGAACCTTTTAATTTCCCTAAAGAATTCATCGTCTGTATTTGATTTGATAAAGAAATTGGGTATTATAAAATGCTTATTAATATTGTAAAGAATCTGTGTATTAAAGTACATATTTACGTATTTGGTACTTAAGGGTAAATTCCATGTTTGGGACAAACCCACCACAGTATTCCCAAACCACTGTAATTCCTGAAAGTCAAAATCAACAATGGCAACCACCAGAAAAGCATCGAGACAATGAAGCTTGACGTGTCCCGGAGAATGTACCTATTTACCTGTATTGAATCCTGCATCGAAATTAATTAGAAAACCATACCTAGTCGAGTCCCTTAATACAATTTTATACGATAAAAAATAAATGTTATTGGTAAAATTCTGTATTATACTTTCATTCGACGATATGGCTTTGTAGCACACTTCATTCCAATTATATTAAGGGACGGTCCTATATCAATTTAAAAACTCCTAATTGTCACAAATAAGATTTTTATTGAATACGATTCAAGTTATCTCTTACAAAGAAGTAAAGAAAACAACATTAATCATAAAGAAAAATCCACAAGTATACGCATCGCTCCAAGGGCCCTCAATTTTTAAGAAACAGTAACAATAAACCCAGACCCTTATACTTTTCCACTCGGGGAAACTTTCCTTTTGTATACTGAACACATTTGGAGAAATTCAAAAGATATTTACGTATAAAAAAACTCATATTAAAGTGCGTAACGGCATCCTTAGGTCACATAACGATTAGGGTGAGTGTAGAGTTGCGATTTGTCGTGTCTGTTTGCAGCTTTAAATTGACACATTGCTTTACAAGTCTAGAGCGCCTGTTTGGCTCAGCCATGAGACACGTAAAACCATTTTTTTGTCATTTTTTTTTGATTGACCATAATTGGCCTATAATATTGTATGTTCTTATTGCTGGGACACATTATCATCATCATTATAATCAGCCGGAAGACGTCCATTGCTGGACATGGGCCTCCCCTTCGACCGCCACGCCGAAAGACAATTCGCCATCCATCGGTTGCCCGCGACTCTCACGATGTCGTCGGTCCACCTAGTGGGAGGCCTGCCTACGCTGGTCTTCTGTTGGGACACAGGCCTCCACAGTGTAAGAGAGAATAAGCTAAAACGCTGGTCCAGTGCAGTGCAATGATTGGTAGATGTCACATCGTGACATGTCATGTCAATCATGTCTTCGATTTTTCGGTGTTTTCTTCACCGTTTTTGAGGGCAGTAGTCATAGTTTTTGTGAGAAAAAGTAATAAAAATCCAATCATCCTTACAAACTTTCGCATTTTATAATAGTAGTAAGATAATTCTCTATCAGTGTTTATTGATCTTGCGACTAATAATCGCACTCATATAAACTATAATCGTCCATCAGTCCATGTCCTTAGACCAGCTGTCGTGGCAACCTTTTTGCATGAGTTATGAATGGCACAAACATTGCGTGTATGAGATCACCCTGTATTGTGTATTACACGGCTCGAATGATGCCCATAATAGCACTGGAGTAATCTTGGGTGGAATATGAAAGATACGGGCATAAGATGGACATAGGTAGTTTATTATGTAAGGAATTTGTAAAGCTTTGTGCACATAACTTATTGCCCAAAAGGGGTAGACGTTTTGACGTTCAACAACCTTATACCAATTTAGATTCTGGGCCTACGAGTACAGTCGTAAAAAATAGCTTTATTAATTATAATAAAATGCTTGCTAAACGTTGACTGCTTTAATATTGAAAAGTGCAATGAGTCATGTTGTATGAACGAAAAACTATTTTTTTTTCTATCAAAGATAAGACGACTTTGACGTTAATTTCTTCAAATCTTTAATTTGAAGAAATTAACGTCAAAATCCTCGTTTATTTTACGTCACAGAAACGTGAAAACTCGTGATAAGGCCTCGGAAATCAAGTTTACTTTGATTCCCGTACGGAAGTTCTCGAACGTTTCGTATATTTATGTGTAGGTACGTATAAGACTAGTTACCTATGTAGTCGCAGGTTACAAGAAGCTGGTTGTAAACCTTCGTAAAGGTTCCTACAAATTTCTAGTCCATAAACTCCCACAAGTCTGACATTGATCGACTCAGAACTAACATTCCTTGTACACAAACCCACAATATTTCCCTACAACAATATAGCCTGTCGCATTCCGAGTCCCGGAGGAATTGTAATACAATCTAACTTCCAGATGATATGGAATCACGTAGGAGCTTCGGCCTAGTGTTGCTAGTTTGGTATTTTACCCTTTTTTGGGGAAAAAATTGCTTTAAGGGAACTTTTTTTCTTGAAACTTGGTAATGATTTTAGAGAACCGCGGAACGCGAAGGGCCATTTAAAGAGCAGAGTTATTTTTAGTTAGACTGAGGAAGTTTAAGAGTCCTTTCCGCTACCAAAAACAAGAAAGGGGACTTTTTCCAAAGAATTAATAGAGAGAAAAGAAAAAAGACAAAGGTTTTCTCTTTGCGAAAGGGATTCGGCTGTAATCCACCACGAGGTCCCAGCGGTTGGTAAAAATAGAGCAACATCGTACAATTCAGAAAATCGAGAGATAAATTATACAGCCAATTTTTTTTGTAATGGTAACTTGCGTATGCTCTACATACCTGGTTGAAAAAAAAAGTGGAATAAAATTATAATTTTGGGCCCTGGGTGAGATGACTCATTTGACGATTTCACCACGATAAAAAAGTGTGCTAAACTCCTCGGGTACAACAGACATGATGTTATGATAAATATTGAGTACGGGGAAAATTCACAATCCTGATCTGGCAACTCTCTACAGCCCGACTCCCCAACTCGTCGACAAACGTCACGTCACTTGACGGAGGTTTAAACTAAGCTTGTTTTCTAGTGTCATCGTGATTTATGAACCCTTTTGGGTTCATTTTGGGGCACTAGTCGAGAGAATTTGTTGAAGTATGTAGTTGGTACTGTTTATAAGGTTTTGGGGGCTAGATCTATCTCTGAATAGAAATAAGTGATCTACATGACATAATTCTTAACGATGGATTACGCTTTTAACAGTGTTCAACTCTCTGGAAACGACGGATTTGGCAAAAGTGAAAAAATATGAATATAAAATAAATGACTTTTCCCGTAAACTGGAACTTTGACGTTATTTTGAAGGAAAAAAATAGTTCCTTGTTTGCACACTAGAGGCGTTTATTAATTTTTCAGCCTTTTTGAGGCCTTATTACAGAAATCTTGTA
Source organism: Agrotis exclamationis (assembly GCA_950005045.1). Lineage (NCBI taxonomy): Eukaryota > Metazoa > Arthropoda > Insecta > Lepidoptera > Noctuidae > Agrotis > Agrotis exclamationis. The sequence continues at coordinate 2,159,563 of OX465433.1, read as the reverse complement.
ATAAGGCCTCTGGTTATTTAAAATAAGGGCAGATTATGTGGGAAGTCCATATTTGTGCAGGTAGAGATGGGGTTCTGTCACAACCCCTAGTGATAATGGACGCAAACGATTTTACGGAATCAAAATAGCAAGTTATATTCACGTGTTACTATGAAAATTGTATAGAATCCGGTCTCTACGTATAACAAGGCACTATTTCACGTTTTACGTGTTGCACACACAATACGGCAGGCGTTTTAACTTACCACATCTCGCTTAAAAGTCAAATCTGATAATAATGGACTCTACGAGTATCATTCAACATTCATTGTTTTCATGTTCATTCATTCAATGTTTATAACTGTTAGTTTATGCGTTAATTCATTCATTTTGCGTGACTTAACTCGACCCGACATACTACCTTAATTTAATTAAAGGACTATTTTTAAATTAATAATTTAAGTCTCAATTATACCTATAATTAGTTTTTAAATCACATGGTTTTGAGCAAAGAAGAGACTATGAAGAAATGTTCATCTCGGTCTAGTTTTGGTATTCCTAGCCTTAATATGGGCTCCTATATGAAGCATGAAAGCAATTTGTAACAGAAAACCCACGCACATTAGAAATGTAGCAAAGTTAAACGGCCCAGTTATTATAACGTCTGTGTGTTTTGTTGCCCCACACACACTAGGAATGCTTTGAATGCATGCTTTCGTGCTAGTAATGAGCACGTCGGTCCGTACCTTTATGAGCACGTCTGTCCGTACCTTTATGAGCACGTCTGTCCGTACCTTTATGATTTTTATGATTGCCGAAGTCTCCCGAACTGAAATGACGTTAGACGATGCGTGCTGTCAGATGTGGTCAGGTTTTTTCGTTACGTTTTTCGCGCGCTCAGAGCCTGCGATAAAAGCTATGCAATAGCTTAAAAACTCCTTTTATATGTGAAGACGTCTCATGACATCCTAGTGGTTGGGTACAATTTCTTCGATATTTTCAATTTCCGAGAGTAAAATTATAATGGCCGTAAGACGTCATCCACACGGTGGACAGACGGTTTTATGTTGTCTTACATCCAGCGCGATGCTGTGAAGATCACAGGATCGTGCTGGATGCAAACCGCTTCCAACTGGTCTTATTGGAATCTATATGAGGTCAATGTTCAACTGTTAAAATTCGACGGCTGATATGATGATGATGATAATGAAATTACAGATACCGGCACGGTTCTTGAGCGCTCGGCGTAAGAGTGGGGATCGCTTTGCGCATCGTACACTTATCGACAAATGAAACGCACAATAAAACAAATAAAACGTACAAAACAACGAATTCCGAGTGGCGGCTATGACGCGATGCGCTACGGCACGCTACGCGGGCCAATCACTGCACTTTCCCCGCCCCTACCTCACTTCATCTACCAAAGGGACCTAATAACTCACTTCTGCGCAGGTGAAGGTCAGCGCTCAAGATCCATGCCGGTATTTGTACTCAAAAATTAATGATAGAGAATATGGAAGAAACCAAATTAGTTATCATAAGGGCAGGAGAACGTTACAGCAATGAAAACAGTACGCATCCTTTCTAAAACGTCATAGGTATAAATTTTAACGTCCCGGTAATTACAACGGCTTTAGCAATTAAACGTTACCATTACGGCACACAAAAAGCTTCCAACTTTACATTGGCACAAAAAGCTGCGACGTCGGAACAACATAATATTTAAAGGAAAGCTCTGAATTCGCATTAGGCGGCACAATCGTTCAGCGCGGAACAAACTGAATACGAGCGGGGGCCCGGACGTCCGTCGCGTTTAACAATAAAGATTTCGGTGTAATGCAGGGATAGCAGTAGGTTAAACAAACAGAATTGAACTGACAAACTTGAACGACGCCTGTTTTTGTGGTTAAATCACCAAATGAGTACTGCCGCCCTGAGTAGAGCGAAAGAAACTGTCTACTGAGCTTTTAGGTCCTAAGAATATTCAGTTTTGATAGCGATTAGGATTTGAACCTGTGTCCTTCTGATTGAGTACCTACACCAGACGCTCTTACCAAGCAATATTAGTTTTACTCAACAGGGTGGAATTCTTCATTTCATTCATTACGTTGTGTGGTGATATTGGCACGAGAAAGATCATCATCTAAAATTTTAAATGATAGGTGATGTCAAAATACTGGGGTTTTTTTTTTTTTTTTTTTTACGTGGTAAAATCATCAAATGAGTCCTCCCACCCCGGGCAGGGCGGGAGGGACTGTCAGACTTGTACTGACTAAAATCCACGGTGTCCTTCAATAGCCCTTTATGTTCCGGGGTCACGGTAATGGTATAAGTCCCGCGACCCCGGCAGGCTTTGGCCCTCTAGAGAGGGGGCCCCGTCATTATGCTGACGCTCTTTGAGGCGCGCGTGGAACACAACGCGCCGTCGACCCGGGCATGGTCCATGGTCGGGCAGCGAGTTGCCCTTTACTCGCCGCCCGCATGCCCGCGCCTACGGTGGCCGGAGATCGTCTGGCGACGTCCGTCGCCGTGGGCGTCCACCACTGCGGGTGGGGCGGAGGGAGGACACTGTCCTCTCTCTCACGCGGCCCGCCTCCTCCTTCGCGAGCATGACTGCTTCGCAGAAGGAGGCGACCGCTTCCCACTCCGTCTCGCCCCGCAGCATGGCCGCGACCAATGCCGGGCGCGAGAGGTCTCCGCCTATCGCCGCCGTGAGGACACGTCGGTGCTCTGCCCAAGCGGGGCAGTCTTGCACCGTATGCTCTACTGTGTCCTCCGGGCGATCTTCGCAGTGGTGACACCCAGGCGTTTCCTCCTTTCTCCTTAGACACAGGTACCTCCCGAAACTTCCGTGTCCGGTGAGGACCTGCGTCATGCGGTAGGTTAGGACGCCGTGACTCCTATCCAGCCACTCCTCAAAGAGGGGTCTTACCGCCGCGATTGCGGCGTGCCCGAAAATACTGGGGTTGGTGGCGGTTTTCATGTCCACTATATTTAAATACCTACTCCATCAAGTGGGCCATGGTCTTTTCGAGAGCATCGCGTTCATTCTGTATGTTGGAAGGGGACCTTAATTCTTCACTTTACCAAATTGTGACAGGTCATACTGGCGATGGTAATTTTGGGAATTCGGTGTAATCATCGTCAACTGGAACTGGAACTCATCTCAAGAACTTAGACGTAGATGAGCTTCAAAAGTGCCTGTTTTTACTCTTTCGATTCAAAGTTAAACTTCTGTCTGTTAGTTACCTCTTCTTCCAGCCGGAGGGTAAAAAACGGGATCAAACGCAGTCCTCAGTGTTACCGCTCGTTGTAAAAAACGACAAATAAATTGTTCCCGTCGCCACGCGTGAAGGGAACATGTTTAGAACGTTGGGGTGCTCTGTCCCTGATCACACAGAAGGTTCCTGTATTAATTTTGTGTTGGTTTTTTAAAGGATTGGTGGGGTTTCGATTTTAAGGGTCGGAATTGTTGTATCTTTTAGGTCACCGCCTCGTTGGTCGAGTGGAGCAAGTGCGATTGCCGAGGGTTCGATTTTCAGGTCAGGCAAAGTGCTATTGGGGTTTTACATTATTCATGTTTTTTTGATATCCAACGAATTATTTTTTTAGGCTGTGCGTCTAGTTCTCGCAACCACAAAACAGAAAGATCGAGCAATATTATTATTATCTTGAATACCATGTACTTCGTTATCCGTGGCTGATTACCAAACAAATCTACAGTTCGATTCAATCAATTGCGACAACAATTCTTAATGTGAATATAAGCCACAACCAAGTTACAAAATTTTAAACTAAACTCATAATTCTATAGCCATTTCTCGAAATGGTGCGGATGAAAAGCTTATCCGACAATCCCATCAATATTCCATAAAACACGTCCGATCCGCGCGAACGTCGGCCACAGAATAAACATTTAATTCAATTTCAACTCTTTGCAACAAGGATTATTCGACTACCCGCATTTTGCTACTGTATTGTTTTTTTTTTTCAAATCATTTTGCGGATTTTGATTGTTGATTTGTTGGTGTTTGTTTTTAGATTTTGAGTTTTAAATGGAATTAAAGGGACTGTCTGTTAATTTTGGTGTTCATGAAGGATGTAGGTAAAAGCGAGTCATGCGAACGACAGCGCAATGGCTGAGTTATCGACTGCCACGCAGCGTGTCGCGCGGTTCGATCCCCGCACGGAACAAATATTTGTATGATCTATAAGTAGTTGTTCCGGGTCTGGGTGTTTGTGTATGTGAGATTATATGTTTGTAAACGCACCCACGATACAGGAAGAAACTAGTGTGGGGCAACGTTATAAATAAAAAACTAGTTCTATTAATTGCTCCATCCTTTCTATGAAACCGTTTAATACTAAAATGAGCAAGTTAATTTAATTTTAAACTCTATAATTTCCGTCCTACATTTATCCAAGCGTTTCCTTATGCAATTACAGTTTTTTACTACAAGAATAGCTTAGGAATTGTTTACACCGTCGGTTGCCATGGTAACCAGCTAATTACCTTTCTTCGCCATCGATTTTTGTTGGTCAGTGACCGACTAGACTGCAGTGTTTTCTTTGGCCTTATTTTTAAAGACTCCGATTATAGGGTTCTGTACCCAAAAGGTTAAACAGGTCCATTATTACTAAGACTTCACTGTCCACGGCGTGTTGTGTTCCACGCGCGCCTCAAAGAGAGTCAGCAAGATGACGGGTCCCCCCTCTAGAGGGCCAAAGCCTGCTGGGGTCGCGGGACTTATTACATTACCGTGACCCTGGAACGTAAAGGGTTAATGAAGGAAACCGTGGATTTTAGTCAGTACAAGTCTGACAGTCCCTCCCGCCCTGCCCTGGGCGGGAGGACTCATTTGAAGATTTTACCACGCTAAAAAAAAAACACTTCGCTGTCTGTCCGTCCGCCTGGCCCCAGGCTGTCTGTATCTCATGTACCGTGATAGTTAAACAGTTTCACAAATGGTCTATTTCTATTGCCGCTATGACAACAAACGTGTTTTTTTTTGCCGTTTTTATAGATAACGGTACGGAACCTTTCATGTGCGAGTCCGACTCGAACTTGACCAGTTTTTTTTATCTTTGACGGCAAAAGCGTTTGATATTTTTGACGTTTTATGTCAGTTGGGAAATTCAACGCTTTACGAGTAGCAAATGAGGGTTGGTTGGTTTATAAGATAGTCAAAACAATTTGGTATGCTTAGCGATTTAAGTAATTGGCTGTGCAATATTGTTGTGGGTTCTATTCCCGCACGGAATAAATAATTGTTTTGGGTTTGGCTGTTTGTTTATGTGAGTTTAAATAGTTGTAAACGCGCCCACGTAACAGGAGAAACTCCTAGTGTTATAATTATAAAAAAAAAACTTAAAAAAAAAACGTTGCCCCACACTAGGAATTCCTCATGTGTCCTGGTTGCGTTTACAAACATATAAACACACATACACAAACACCTAGACCCGGAACAACCCGTTTTTTTGTGTTTTTATTTTATTTATTTTGTTGACATGAATTACTTTGTAATTTTAATTTTGTCTTTTTTTTTATTTGTGTTTTTACTAGCTTTTGAATATGAGATATGTTGTAGGTCGTGGGTTCGAACCCCGTCAGTCGCATTACTTTGTGTAATTTATTTCATCACCACTGCTCTCAAAACGGTGAAGGAAAACATCGTGAGGAAACCGGCATGTCCTAGAACCAAAAATTCGAAGACATGTGACATCTACCAATCCGCACTGGGCCCGCGTGGTAGATCACGGCCCACTCTCTCTCACAGAGAGGAGGCCTGTGTCCCAGCAGTGGGAACATTTTATAGGCTGATGATGATGATGATGATGAATATGAGAACCTATGTGGGTTACATTTTATTCTACTTTTTTTGTTATTTTCTTGCAGTTAATTTTATTGTCTGACAGTTTGAGTTATTGATGCGGCCTACCCAAATGTCCTTTCTTTGGTATTGTTCGTCGTTTCGTTGAGCTCCTTGTGTTATGAGTTGAGCTACACGGTAACTGACACATGCTTGCACTGACTGGACAGGTCCACTCAAATCTGTGTGGTTCTTTCTTCAAAAGACCACCTTAGACACCTGCATGGTTCTCATATAATTTGATCAATACAAAATTGTCTGGACTTTAAAAGAGACAGTGACCTCTGACTTTGTTTCGGCTGTTTCTTCTCAGAGTTGTCAGGTACGAAACACCGGCCTCATCTAGTGTAAAATAGTGTCTTTTTGACGTGTAAAAGAGTTTGCCAAAGCCAATTTACTGAATAAATATCATTTAACTATTTGTAGGTCATAATTAAATGTTTGTTCAATCGCTCAGTCACTACGCTGAATGCCCTGAATTACTCAAAAGACGTGGCGGCATGTTTCATAGAATATGCAGGAATAATATTGGTATAGATATACTAAGCCTTTATGTGAATTCATTATTAATAATAGGAATTAATCCTAACTCTTACAGCTGTATAGACCTAATAGCCGCTTTAACCTCAAGTACTGATATTCAGACATTTATTCGAGGTGGGGTCTGACGTACCCCGGTCAAGGACAACCATTAAGATACATAATGCAATGTTAGATTAGATCACGTGATTGCGTGTTTTGGCTTAATTTTTGAGTGAGCGACAGCAAAACAGTTTAGGAGAATAGAATAACAAAATTGGGTCTTTGAATGATATTTTTTTTTGAGATATTTGTTTCATGATAAACTGTTGTGTTAGTTTTATTAACTTTTCGTTAAAATTAAAGAGTTATTTTTAATTTTTCTTTTTTAATCCGAAACTGAAACATGTCGTCAGATCCTGAACAAATCCGAGCGCATGTGGCGTCACAATGTCAATATTTAAGCTAGGGACAAACTGAACCCACGTATGCAACGTATGCAACTGAATCCACGTACGCAACGTATGCAACGCGTTATTAAATCTAAACGGTTGAATTTGTATGCCTAGAAACACACTTATCATACGCAACACTGTCACTGATAAGTGTGTTTCTAGGCATAAAAATTCAACCGTTTAGATTTAATAACGCGTTGCATACGTTGCGTACGTGGGTTCAGTTTGTCCCTACCTTTAGTCATCTCAACACACTTCTTTGGTAATACTGACTTTAATCTTGTTGTTATTGTCGTCCAGCACGCGTAGCATGGCGATTCTATCTCTATTCTACCAAGAATAGACAAAGTTATTTCATCGTTATTTCTATACAAATCGACTGGTTTTTTTTGCACAAATATGACACCATTCGTACACTATTGAAGAATGGAACGTTTATTTTCTATATTTTTACATTATCATGCTTTAAACGCTAAAAATATTTCTACGTTCTGTCATTTTTTCTTTCCTTCCGTCGACAAAACCCCTTTTTACGGCGTCCTACTACGCCTGCAGTTCATTTTAAGACTGCATAGCAAGAAATAGTTGAATTAGTGCAAGTTTAAAATACTACTCATTTTTTTTACCGTTATTTAACTACGGATCCAACAACTAGCGCTTAGCTTAAATATAACTAACGTATGATAGCGTAAATACTGTTGACCCATCGTCACACTCAACAGGGAATATTATTTTGCCAACCGTACAAGATTCTGCATTAAGGGTAATTACTGAAGATTTCACCGACCTTGACAAATATTCCACTGAAACTTAAATATTATTATCTCAGATGTAATTATAATAATTATTATTTATATGCTCATGTTCTCATGTTTACATACTCGTAATTATGTAAGTATCTATGTGTAAGTTGTATGTTTTAGATTGGTATTTTCTCTGAAGCCTTAGCACAAGATTTCCGTATTTTAACGTACAGCGTACTTGAAATAATATGACGTTAATTGTATGGAAAATGAAAAAGCACCTCTAGTGTACGAACGAGGAATTATTTTTTACGTCAAAGTCTAGGCTTCGTCTACGTCACAAAAACGTGAAAACCCGTCATAAAAGTCAGTTTTGTTATTCAAGCTAGAATTCAATCGTTTTCTGCTTGAGGGTTGACAGGCAGGATGGGCAGGGGACAGGCTGTGTTTCAGACCCCGCCATTTCTTTCTAACCTATCCTGTCCAAGTCAGCGTGTCCCTCGGGGTAGAGTAGGCCTTGCTGATTAAACTCTGCTGGTTTGTTTTTTTATTTCATTTTACATACCTTCTTTTACTCTATATTATTATATTTTATGTAGCTTTTGACTTACTCGCACGTCGATAGCCAATAGACTTTATAGATTCGATGGATAAAACTATCTTTGCATTGGCTTTTCGGTGTAAAGGACTGTCGTGACAATGGCTATTCGAAACTCTGGTATATCGATGCCATGGAATTCCAGCAATTCGGATATCCTACTAATGGCTTCAGAAAGTTAGCCATTGGGACTTATCAAACCTATTCGAAATAAAGCAGTGACTTCAAGCGTTGTAACTTGCCTTTTTCATTTCATTTTCATTTATTTATTTACGATATTTTTGTAGTAGGTATAGGTAGTATGATGTGTATGTTTGAACGTATAACAGTTTAAACAGCTGGCATTGAAAACTGATGACTGTAATTACGAGTTAATTTTCTACTCCGATGGTTCAGACGTGTGGAAAGAACAGTGGAGGAAGCGATGACGAAAATAGTATTTAATTATTACCTACCGTCATACGTAGGATGTAGGAATTGTTCCATTTTTTCCACTCGGATGATCGTGTGAATACACCAGGTTTATGTTTACAGTTAATTATCTTCAATTATTCTATTTTTATACCATAAAAGTGACAAACAAGCATAGGACATAGGGCTCGCCCAATTAAAAACGGTCACCGTAGCTCAAGGACGCCTTAGAGGGCCAATACATAGACAGGCCTGTTGGTCTAGTGGTTAAGTGACCCTGACTGCTATGCCGGAGGTCGTGGTTTCGAATCCCACCCAGGACAAATGTTTGTGTAATGACTCACGATCATTTGTTCTGTGTTTGGGTGTAATTTATCTATAATATTTATGTATTTAGAAATACATAAGTATGTTTATCAGTTATCTAGTACCCATAACACAAGCTCTGCTTAGCTTGGGACTAGATGGCGTTGTGTGATAGTTGTGGAATGGGTATTATGTTAATACCTGTCGGGGTCGCGGGGCTTACGAGCTACCCTGATACCGGAACTTAAAGGGCGATTGAAGGACACCGTGGATTTTAGTCAGTACAAGTCTGACAGTCCCTCCTGCCCTGCCCTGGGTTCAAGACTCATTTGACGGTTTTACCACCCTAAAAAAGAACTCATGGACAGCTGCAACATAGGACATCATTAACCGTGACTCTGGATATTAAAGGGGTTATTGAAGGAACACCGTGGATTTTAGTCAGTACGAATCTGACTGGTATGGGTGGGAGAATTCACACAGCAAATAGTTCCGTATCATCACGCGGGACAAGCCGTGGTAAATAATAATACAAACTAACATCCGCCTGTGGCTTCTTCAAGGCACCAATTTATTAACAGCTTGTAAGATGCAATGTTTTGATTTCTCAATTACCTACATACAATCTCATACAAGGAAGTACATTATAATTACTCACGAATTTTGTAACAAGGCCTACCGTTGATCATTTAGGCTCAATATTAGGCTTTAATTTATTAAAATCGATGAAAATTTTAAGTCCTGTAGCATAATGGTTACTTGGCCAAATACGCCAATAAAATAAACTCAGTTCCATCACATCTAGATAACGTTACTAAGTTTGTAACTATTGTTGGATGGATGGGAAATTATCGAATATGAAACTGAAATCGCACAGTTTTTTTTACCTGGTTAAAATTATCGTATGAGTCCTTCCCACCCAGGGCAGGGCAGGAGGGACTGTAAGACTTGTACTAACTAAAATCCACGATGTCCTTCAATAGCTCTTTACTTCCCGGGGTTACTGTAGCTCGTTAGTCCCGCGACCCCAGCAGGCTTTGGCTTTCTAAGGGGACCCCGTCATTATGCTGACAGCTTTTTGAGGCTCGCGTAGAACACGACGCACCGTCGACCCGGGCATGGTTCATGATCGAACAGCGAATCGCCCATTACTCGCCGTCCGCATGCCTACAGTGGTCTGGAGATCGTCATGTGACGTCCGTTGCCGTAGGTGTCTCCCACTGCAAATCTCTCAGGGCGGAGCAGAAGAGATTGTTAAACTTGTACTGACTACAATCCACCCTGTTCTTCCAATTACCCTTTGCATTTCAGGGCTGCGGGAATGTCTTAAAATTTTACCGCAGCCATGGAGTGCAAAGTAGTCATGTGGCTCTATCGGACCCCGTCAGTTATGATGACAACTCCTTCAACCCCAAACGAAGCAGACTTCTACTGTGTCCGCGGGGAGTACAAAGACCTCTGAAAAGTTTTCTGGCAAAGAAAAACTAAGAGGGTAATATACCATATTATATTTGAATTTGAACATGACTGAAGCGTAAGGAGTAAAGGTCTTCATTATCAGCCTATAAATGTTCCCACTGCTGGGACACAGGCCTCCTCTCTGTGAGAAGCCGTAGGTCATACACCACCACACGGGCCCAGTCCGGGTTGGCAGATGTCACCATGTCTTCGAATTTTTGGTTCCACGTTATGTCGGTTTCCTCATAATGTTTTCCTTCATCGTGTTGAGAGCAGTGGTGATGAAATAAATTACATAAAGTAATGCGCCGGGCTGGGTTCGAACCCACGACCGACCTACAACACGTAAGCCGGGGCCGATACCACTGGGCCACCATTGCTCCTTAAGTAAGGGTCTTAGTAGTAGAGATGTGTAACTAATTTATGCTTACCTGAGTTTATGGATGTCTACAATAAAACTTATCTGAAGTGCGTCATAAGTATGTCAAGAAATCTATAACTTTTCCACCAATAAGCACTCACATTAGGTATATAACATCTCCTATTAGGGTTATCATATCTCTAGATTTGTCCTGAAGATTGCGGGCAGATATTGTGAATTTCAGAAAATCTTAGGGTTTTGATAATTAAAAAAAATATTAGTCTACTTTTTTTTTAATTCTTGAGATCATTGATATGAGAGAAACTGTTTGTTTCTCTCATAACAAATCTCTAATTTTATTAAAACAAAACAATAATCTCCTTTATTATACATAGACTAACTTAGTTGACTTTGGTCATGTGGATAGCACAAATTAAATTTAGAAAACCTATGGGAGAGGTGAATTACGAGTACGTTGCTGTAAATAACGTTTGCGAAAGAATTCGCAAAATTGGAGAAAATTTCAGGATTTTTTTCCGGAATTTAAATTTTTCCATCTGGTAACCCTACTACCATTAGACGCAGATGAGCACCTGGCAATAAACATACGCTATAAAACCTCCATTAAACAACAGAGCATGAATCAGTTGCATAATAACTACCATATCACTTAATAACTGATCATTTCAACTTATCTTTGTACCATCTTGAATATCACTTGAAAATACCTACCTCAACTTCTAAATTTTAAGGTCCAAGTTGAGTTGTAAATGTTTACATTGGACTTATGACGTTTTGGTAAATGATTAGTTCGTGATCGTGCTCAGTACCATCTTAAAATTCAATCGTCATTTTGAATCGTAATATTTATAACTTAAGGTTTAAGTTGAAGTGTGAATATTTGCAGTGGAGCTACGTCGTTTTGTTCTTGAGCCGTGATTGGTTCGTGATCGTGCTGCATTGCACAGTTCAAGATGACCTTCAAACACTCACGCGCAGTTTTGTACAGTCGTCGTAAAAAGTGTTTAGAGAACTTATTATTTAGGTCTTAATTTTTAACTTGGAGTCAAGCTGATATTTTTAGTCGCAGCCTCGACTTAAGTCGAGCTCGACACGCCCCGACTCTGTCTCATAGACACAATGACATTAATAGCTGACAGCTTGGGTCTCTAATAGATTTTCAACTAAAAGCTCTTTAATATGAAAGTTGAAAATTAACTGAACACATATTCTGACTTCATGGCTGCTACTGAATTATATCTGATGGAAAAACTCAAAAACACTGCCTTACCTCGAGATCGAAACTGGGAGTCTTGCTCACTAGTCGCGCTTGTGTTAACTAGACCGATTAGGCAGTTAAAATTAATTAACATATTGAGTAAAAAAAAATTAAACGAAAATATTATTTATCGAGTTCAATTTACCCATTATGCTACCCATTAGTAATGTCCTAAAGTACATAGATAATTATAACCTAAAAAAATAAATTAAAGCCTCCTGTAGACACACGCGATTAATCGCGCTGCGACAACGAGCCAAGCTAATTTCCACTCTAAAAATACTGCGAATGGACCGCGACATTTCGCCCCACGCGATTAATCGCGTCTGTCTGCAGGAGGCTTAATAGTTCTAATTTTATAGTTTTCTTATTTTTATGAAATCTTCAACAATAACAAAATAACCTCATAATTTACATACCTACTCTAAAAAAGTCTATTAAAAATTTATTTTTGCAATCATAACAGTAATTTTTCACAACGCTCGAAGTACTTGAAATCGAAAAACTTAATGTCCTAAATGACTTGTCAATTATAGTAAGTAAGACATTAGAATATTCCATTTAAGTTAAAGTTTAGATTCGGCTTAATACTTAGTAAGTTAAAGCACAAGTTTAAGGAGCTCATAGCTGAGAAGTTTCTGAGTTCATATGGAGACGTAAGTGTCGTGTCGTATGTGGCAGGCTGTGCGGTAATTTATCGCTTCTATTCCTATTTATCCCCACTGGCTTTGTCACCACTGGTGACAAATGGGGAAAAATATTATATATCGTATATTAAAAAAAAAACCCGTTTGTCCCCAGTAGAGACAAACGGGATTTTTTTAAGCTATTGCGTAGCTTTTATCACGGCCTTTGAGCGCGGCGCGGCGCGGCGACCGAATTCCCAAAAACTTAACGAAAAAACCTAAGGAAAATATCGACACCACGCATCGTCTAATAGCGGCCATACACCATACTGCCTATCGTACAATCGGCATGACGCTGCCGATTTGATCAGTTAGATTTGACCGTGTGTGGGCGTGGAATCCATCAAATTGGCATGATCATGCCGATTTGATCAAATCGATTTGATCAAATCGATTTGATCAAATCGGAATGATCAAACTTCAAATCAGCAGCAGTGATACCAACTTAGCAACTTTATAGCTAGATCTAGCTAATATTCGGTAGCTACTTTTTAACCGACGTAAAAAAAGGAGGAGGTTCTCAATTCGAAACGTTTATTTTTTTGGAACGAAGTTCCTTATGGCGCGTTGCGAAAGGGGGCTAGGCGGAAAAAATTGTCACGACACTTTTTACAGTGGAGTGGAGTGGAAAAAACTGGTTCAAGCGATTTTCGACCTTATTGACATTTAAAATTTAGTTTGTTTTTTCTCACATTCTCGTTAGCTAACATTGCTCCTTCATTAAAATCCGGTGTTTGCATAAATGTCAATAAGGTCGAAAATCGCTTGAAGGTCGGAAAACATTTGCTTAACGATAAGCAAATGTTTTCCGACCTTCACTTGTATTACCAACTGATTCCCACCAGTGGGATAGACCGGTAAAAAAACAAGTCGGTAAAACAGTAGCTAAAAAGTTAAGCCACAACTTTTATAAAATTGTAGCTGTCGGTCACCGAATAATAGCTAGATCTAGCTATAAAGTTGCTAAGCTGGCATCACTGCTGCCGATTTGAAGTTTGATCAAATCGATCGTCATGCCGATTGGACGATAGGCAGTATGGTGTATGGTGTATATGGACGAACTGCCAATTTGATCAAATCGATCGTCATGCCGATTGTACGATAGGCAGTATGGTGTATGGCCGCTATTACGTCGTTTCAGTTCGGGAGACTTCGGCAATCGTAAAAATATCCGTCATAAAGACAATTTATATTTTCTTACTGATTCTAAACGGCCAGCTACAAAAGGAGTTTTCACAATGAAACCTACTTGTAAAATTCTCCTACAACAAAGCAGTTCTTTATTACAATAGTGCACCACAAACATTTTAAATAAATTATATTCTCGTTAAATATATTATGCGGTAGGCAAGTTTTTTCTGCTTCACCGCGGCTGTCTCCGAGTGCCACGTGTATTTTTTTATGTACGATATAATATATTTTTTTATATAATACATTTGTACGAAAATGAACTTCTAATAATTATCATGTTTGGCATTAGATTCGTTGATTGCAGCATGAATTTGTTTATGAGATACCTACTCCTGCTTCTCATGGCCATTTAGACCCTCAGCTAGGTTAATACTCATTCTCTTTCTAACTCAAGTTATTCATACTGAAAGAGTCAGCTTTCTACCCTCCACTCAACCATTATCGAAAAAAAAGTTATTAAAGGCACAGTCTATGAATATCTGCTTCTGCTCTAGACTTCTAGAGGGAATGACATAATAGTTCCAACTATTGTGTTCATTACTTTGTCTTATTACTTCAGAATAGTACAGTGTGCCCGCTCTGTGCATTATTGTACATCAGTGATGCGCATGCGGCTAATCTTCGCGAGGTTGGAAGCAATTGGCGGGATTAAATAATTGTTGATACCATTAAATGATTCAGTATTACGTAATGTACTTTGCTCTGAAACGAAAAACGAGAACTAATAATGTGGCCTGTTTTTTAGGGTTCCGTTTTTGCCATTTGGCTACGGAACCCTAAAAAACAGGCCACATTATTATAGATTCGTCATGTCTGTCTGTCTGTCCGTCCGTTTGTCACAACCACTTTTTGTCGAAAGTATAAGAGCTATCCTGTTGAAACTTGGTAGGTAGATGTATTATGTGAACCGCATTAGGATTTTTACACAAAAATAAAAACAAAACAAATTTTGGGGGTGCCCCCCCCCCCCATACTTAGAATTGAATCTCAAAATTTTTTTTTTCGCCAAACCCATACGTGTCGTATCTATGGATACGTCTTTAAAAATGATATTGAGGTTACTAATATAATTTTTTTCTAAACTGAACAGTTTGCGCGAGAGACACTTCCAAAGTGGTAAAATGTGTGTCCCCTCCCCCTGTAACTTCTAAAATAAGAGAATGATAAAACTAAAAAAAAATATATAATGTAGACCTCAACAAAAACTTCCAACGAAAATTGGTTTGGAAGAGATATAGTTAGCAGTTTTTGAGATATAGTACATTAATCAAAAACCGCAAATATAACTTTGCCATTCATACAAACACTATGAAACACAAAGTTATTTTTATTGTTTGTGTATATTACTTACTAATCTCAATATAATTATAGCCCTTATCTATGCATGCTACTACGGAACCCTTCATGGGCGAGTCCAACTCGCACTTGGCCGGTTTTTTTTTAATCTAGAATGTTCTTAATTTGTCACTTTAGCAATTTTTTTTTTTTATATATATATACTGCTCCATTGATCTCAATGGCGCAATGCCCGTCCGAACCTATGGTGCTCAGACCTGGGGCCTTACCACGAGCTCTTAACGCGATACAGTTAAGGCTGTAGGAAAGAGACAGAGCTATAAGTCGTCTAGCGCCATCTCTTTCCCACAGCCCAAACTGGATCGCGTTAACAGTTCATGGTAGGCCACCTGGTCGCTTACCGAGTCGCAGAGGTTCCGCCTGGGAGTCTGCCAAAGGGCAATGGAACGCAGCATTCTGGGCATCAAACGATAGGACAGAGTTCGCAACACGCTGCGTTCCAAAACGGGCATTCTGGACATCAGCAAGAAGGCTGCCAGGTTGAAGTGGGACTGGGCGGGCCACGTCAGCCGCATGAACGTCGACCGCTGGGCGAAAGCCGCCACACAGTGGGTGCCTGGAGATGGACGGCACCGCCGAGGCCGGCCCAGAAAGAGGTGGCGAGACGAGCTGGACTCATACCGTGAGGGCTGGTTCGAAGTGGCACTGGACAAGGACACTTGGAAGGACTTGGGGGAGGCCTTTGCTCAGCAGTAGGACAGTGTAGGCTGAACAAAACAGAACATTGGTCTCAAGGTCGCAAGCGAGTCGTAACAGAGTGGGTATTCCACCTCCTCTATTGCCTCAACCTCTTTCCTTTTGGATCTATATCGATTTTTAAATTTTGGAATATTCATATTTCGAATTTCATTCTGTCATTTGTGTCATCTTCAACTCTTTTGTTGTCAGTACAATTTTATCACGGCTAGCAGCTGCACCTGTTCTGAAATATATTATTATTTTTAAAAGCTGTTTCATTTTTAAACTAAACTTAGTTATGTGTTGTGTTATGTTATTCACCTCGATTCCTCGGGTTCCTTCAACTCGATTGAAGTTTTAAAATATTGCTGTAAAATACCTCGAATATTATCTACCATGTTAAAGGTTTGTTGTGAACTTATATTTAAATTTTAATAGATACCTACTTCTACAGATCTTCATGACCATTACATAATATTAAATTGTTTTATTCTTATTGTTCATAAGGTCCACCCTTGGCTTGGGGCTGTACAAATAAACGAAATAACAAACCTGTAGTGGCATTTTTTTTATTTATTGTCTCAAATCTCATTCTCTCTTTATTATTGCGGCATAGTGGAGAGCAGTGGTAGCCCAGTGGTATCGGCATCGACTTACGAGTTGTAGGTCGTAGGTTCGAACCCCGTCAGGCGCATTACTTTGTGTAATTTATTTCAACACCACTGCTCTCAAAACAGAGTGAAGGAAAACATCGTGAGGAAATCGGCACGTCCTAGAACCAAATATTCGAAGACATGTGACATCTACTAATCCGCACTGGGCCTGCGTGGTAGATTACGGCCCACTCCCTCTCACAGAGAGGAGGCCTGTGTCCCAGTAGTGGGAACATTTATAGGCTGATGATGATGATGAGTTCAAAGGGACATGAACGACTGCCTCAGTACTATATTTATTTATTTCATGAATGCAGAATCGTATCGCTGACAAATTAAGCTTTGTATCGCATAGCTAAAACCTACGTGGGGCAGAAACCTAACGGAGGAGAGATCACAAGTTTAATTTACTCATAGCTAGTATAACTTTGAAGACGAAAGTAGCTTATGAACTGATTTGTAACATAATATGTTTCATATGATTTGAGCAGAGTGAAAACGAAATCAAATCTTGTTAAGCTATTGCATAGCTTTTATCGCGGGCTCTGAGCGCGGTGCGGCGCGGCGACCGAATAAAAAAAATCCAAAAACCTAACGAAAAAACCTAAGAAAAATACCTGACACCACGCATCGTCTAACATCGTTTCAGTTCGGGAGACTTCGGCAATCATAAAAATATCCGTCATAAAAACAATGTACTTTTTCTTACTGATTCTAAACGGCCAGCTACAAAAGGAGTTTTCACAATGAAACCTACTTATAAAATTCTCCTACAACAAAGAAGTTCTTTATTACGGTAGTGCACTACAAACATTTTAAATAAATTATATTCTCGTTAAATATACGCGGTAGGCGATTTAATTCTTTTAAAATAAAAAATAAATGTTATGCAATAGCTTCACCGCGGCAGTCTCCGAGTGCCACATGTATTTTTTTTAAAGATTTTCAAGGTGGTGCTTTCAGACTCATGTGTAATGGTAATATTTTTTTTTGTGCAGACTAAAAACTAAACTGTAGGTATGTTTGCTTTGTTTGTACGGGATAGATACACATGTTATTTTTTTTTAGATTTCGATGCTTTTGAGGCTTTTCTCCTTGTGTGAGGTTTGTGCAATTTTATTATTTTAAGAAAATAAAATATCAAAAACATCTATCGCAATCAGCGATAAAGCCGCCGTTGTATCTAATTGTGAAATAACAGTGTATCAATTTTAGTTTACAGTAAATTATATTCTATCCATTTTAACAACATTCAAGTTTCTTCAACTAACTTAAGTTACCGTAGTACAGTACTTAAGTACTTAACACTTGTGTTCCCGACAGTACCTACCTGTTGGTCTACCTACTATGTAAGTTGGATGTCAAGTACAGTCGCGCACTTATGTAAGTGCAAAGTTATCTTTGTTTACGTTTCGAATGCGTTGGGTGCCCATGCCGGCTCTTTTGTTGATCTCAAACATAGCGCACAAACATACGAAATGACATTCCTGTATTCTTGAAAGTACAGTAGAATTTGACAGATCCGTGAAGGGAATAATATATTTTTTATCAAGTTCCTAACCTAACCCGCAACCGGTTTAGGATTTCGGGTCAGGTTCGGAATAATCCGTCATTGTTGTTGAAAAAGATAAATTAAAGCTCAATATTTGTATGCAAAATTATTACGAAATAATGATACTTATACACATATTATAAGTAATGAACTTACATGCACTTATACACATGTTACTTCTTCTTTGCGCGTCGAGGGATGGAGTCAAATTGTATACGATCGAACGATACGTAGTTATAGCCATCTGACGGGGCCGCCATAGAGCGCCAAAGCCTACCGGGTTCGGGGGACTCTCTGATCAGGTAACCGTGACCCTGGTACGTAAAGGGCTTTTGAAGGATCACCGTGGATTTTAGTTAGTACAAGTCTGACAGTCCCTCCCGCCCCGTTCTGGGTGGGAAGACTCATTTAACGATTTTAAAAAAAAAACAATACGGTGAAGGTGGTTGGGCAGGATGAGCAGGAAAAGAGGTGAGACATATCTTTCAGAGGGACTCTTCACTGGCATTGTATCTAGGAGTATGAAATTATTCCACAGTGGAGAGACTGTATCATGATTTCGTGAATCAACTTCAAACGTGAAACGTAAATCGAACTAAGTAGTGTTGCCGCTAGCAATTCGGCAGGATGAGTTATTGATAGGTTGATAGATTGACACACAAACATCAAGATTCTGAATACCTGTGGGCTATATGGATACCCGGCTTCATATTACTGATACAGGGTATTTGATACAGCCCCCGGCACCGGGTTCAGATGAGATGATTGAATAAAGTAAATGCATAATTACCCGACTACGGCAAAGCCAAAAGGAGGGTTATGATTTTGACCGGTATGTATGTATGTTTGTCTGTTCCCTCATAACTTCTAAACTACTTATCATTACTTGACAAATGAGGTGCCGTTAGCCAAATCCAATACGGCGCCCTCTAGGGGATGAAAAGTCGTAACCGAAGAAAAATATATTTTCGCACAGTATCGACATGGGTAATATGGGTATCAAATTAAAGGGCTTGATGAGCACATTTGAAATATATATACATTATATAGCTTTCACTACCTACTTTGCCTGTTTCTAACAGTGTCAACATGGGTATCAAATGAAAAGGCTTAATGAGTACATTTTAAATTCACTCGCTACTTTGCTTATTATATCAAATAACCCCAAAATAGTGTAAATAAAAAATAAGTTAAAATAACTAAAACCCGACTACGAAAAAATCGCGCACTAAAAAATATAAAACAAGAACAATCCGTGTTACAGAAATTTTTAAGTAACAGCCGTGGTCGTATGCCACCTGCGGTTGTTTCACACAATCTTTATTGGCTAGGTGGCATACGACCACGGCTATTACTTAAAAATTTCTGTAACACGGATTGTTCTTGTATTATACTTTTCAGTGCGCGATTTTTTCGTAGTCGGGTTTTAGTTATTTTAACTTATTTTTGTTTTTGTGGTAGGAATGTACTTAGCTAAGTACTCTAAACGTGGGTCTATGCTTAATACTTAGCCTAGCACGAGCCAAGGACGAGTAACGTGACTAACCTTTTATGTGCCCAGTGCAAGCTTCTTTAACAGCACCCCGGTTCTGGCCAATTGTGGTACTGGTCTGGCCATTTCTGCGCTCTCCAGGGTCTGCCCCCTGTGCCTGGGCACCGTTGGCATACCTCTATTGTACCTCTATATCTATATTTCGGCACTGATTGCCACCACACAATGGGACCACCAGTCACTCTCATTGAGAAGGAGTTTTTCGATGCTTTTTAATAGTTTAGTTTCATAATATTTGAGTAACTATTGTAATATTTTAAAGTTGGTTATAAATCGATTAATACTTTTTATCTACTCTAATATCGTTAAATTCAAAATACAAAACTCAAAACGAGTTTATAATGACGTACTTTACACACAGTATATCGAAATGAAATTAAAAATTAAATTATGACACTATTTCTCTAACAAAATAATGTTATAATAAAAATTTTTTCATTACGATATAGATTACAGATCATAGATACATCCATTTTTTATCTGTGGCTGCGCGCGCTGTGGCCCATGCGCGGTGATAACGGGAATTTTGGCGCCATAATACTGTGTCAATCTTTATCTTTTATTTGATAAATTCGTGTTCAATGAAAGTAGATAAAGTAGTGTATGAAACTGTACATAACTAGGTATCTCGTGTAATACTTTTAAAAAACTCGCTTCGCTCGTTTTTTAAACTCACACTCGTGTATAATACCTCTCATTATGTACCAGTTTCATAAACTACTATTAAGATGCATTATGGTTATGAGATGGTATGTTATTAGTTTCTTCGCACCTAAATGAAGTAGAAGACCTGCATTGATACCTTTTGCAGCTAAAAAATCTTTCCTTTCCGATATAATTTTTAAACTTTCGATTCCGGGGTCGCGGGTCTATAAATAGACTGCCGTGAACCTGGAACGTAAAAAGCAAGAAGGAACACGGTAAATTTTAATCAGTCCCTTTCATTCCATCCAGGATAGGAGGTTTCATTTGAAACTTATCGATATTATAACTGTACTTCCGTCTGCATAAACTCATGCGTACTTCTAACCAGGGCGAGGCCTAACAATCGTGCAATAAAAAGTGACGGGGTGCAAGTTCAAGCCTTTACGTGCCTTTCTAAAGTCACTAACATTCAGTCTAGACACTAAACTAGACTGCCTTTATAGGCAGCCATCTTATTTTATGTGCAAGCAGTTTTATGCACGTTTAATACGTCTTCTACTTTTTGTAGAAAGCCTTTTTACTCGTAGCTTTAGGGCTCTTTTTTATCGTGGCAAAATCATCGAATGAGTCCTCCCACCCAGGGCAGGGCGGGGGGGACTGTCAGACTTGTACTGACTAAAATCCACGGTGTTCTTCAATAGCCCTTTACGTTCCGGGGTCACGGTAATTCGTAACTTTAGGTCTAGAATTCAATTAGCTATAATTAATTAGAATTGGTTGTCTAAGGAATGATGAGAGAAAAAGGAGTAAATGATACTGTGACGTCTGATAGGGGAGAATGGAAGAAGAAAACGTGTTGCGACGACCACAAGTAGAGTGGGACAAAGGCAGGAAGATGATGATGGTTGCCATGATTGACACAGTGGCTGAGAGATCAACTGCTACGCGATGTGTCACTGGTTCGAATCCCACATGGATCAAATGTTTGTATGGTCTATTAGAAGTTGTTCTAGGTGTGGGTGTTTTTGTATGTGAACTAAAAGGTTTGTGAACGCACCAATGATATAGGAGAAATTCCTAGAGAGAGATAATACCCCGCAATTTAGAAATTTAGAAAAACTCAATTTATTGCAAAATGTTCTGGTCAGAGCGAAATGGTACAGCTTGGTGGAAGCATTTGTTCAACAGTGGAGTGGCATACGTTATGGGACTAGAATATTCCGCCATGCTATATGAAAGCAAACTTGTTCAAATCTCGACACAATAAGGCACTATATCAGCTTAAATCAATAGATTTATTGAACCTAGAACTAACCTTGATCAATGTATAATATCTAGATCAATGTTTTCGTAGAATTAATACGTCGAATACATACTTTGACAATGACTGTCGCATAGTTAGTTGAAAGAACAAGGCTCAAGTTATTCTATATTTCTTTGTTGTAACTATAAGGACCTTATAGTTTACCTTATAATAAGGTATTCTTTCAATATTATTATTAAGCTATTGCATAGGTATTATCGCGGGCTCTGAGCGCGGCGACCGAATTCCCAAAAACCTAACGAAAAAACCTAAGGAAAATACCTGACACCACGCATCGTCTAACATCGTTTCAGTTCGGGAGACTTCGGCAATCATAAAAATATCCGTCATAAAAACAATTTACTTTTTCTTACTGATTCTAAACGGCCAGCTACAAAAGGAGTTTTCACAATGAAACCTACTTATATAAAATTCTCCTACAACAAAGAAGTTCTTTATTACAGTAGTGCACCACAAACATTTTAAATAAATTATTATTCTCGATAAATATACGCGGCAGGCGATTTTATTCTTTTAAAATAAAAATAATGTTATGCAATAGCTTCACCGCGGCAGTCTCCGAGTGCCACATGTTTTTTTTTTACTTTTACATGTTGTAATAAAAAGAATACTGGTGCAGTCTCGGCTGCAATCTTAATCACATTATTCTCGTACAGTGTTATTTGTAAAACATTAAACTCCAACCTTTTGTGAGCTTGGCTCTTTTATTATGAAACCAACCCTGAAAGATCTTCTGCCGGGGTCGCGGGACTGTCAGGTAACCGTGGCTCTGGAACGTAACGAACTATTGAAGGACACCGTGGATTTTAGTCAGTACAAGTATGTCAGTCCCTCCCGTCCTGCCCTGGGTTGAAGGACTCCAACGACCATATATAACTAGACTCCTAATCACAGGCGACCGATGTCTGTCAACACATTAGGTAATAAAATCTTATAACCGTCGTGACTCGACCACTCCTGTGAGTCCCCGTGTCGCACTGACCTTGAGTTAGCCAATCAGAACGCAGTATTAGCCAATCAGAACGCAGTACCCCGTCCCCCTCGCTTACGTCGTACCTCAGCGACTTGACAGAATAATTTTCGTTAGTCAGATCGTGCATGAGGCGTCTAGTTATAAATGGTCGTTGAAGGACTCATTCGATGATTTTACCACGTAAAACAAAAAAAAAGAACTAAAAAAAAATTAGGTTACACCTGAGTTTTCTTTATCATTCAGGGAGTTTCAGGATTAGTTTGTATGTAGGTATGTGCATAGTACGTTTACCTAAAAGAGTGCAGGTTCCAATTTCAACACAGAAAAATAAACAGCTGTAGATATGTTGTTTTTCTAAAGATAATCCAAAATGACTGGCAGAATCAAATCCAAGTGCAAATTACACATATTTTTTTTTAATTGCTCAATTGTTTACTGGACATAATTACGTATGCTGTTTTGCCATTCGAATATAGTCTGTATCACTATTAAACTAGAGCTTATTCGATCGATTGTATCTGGTGTTAGATATAATGGTTGGATCTGCCATGTTGACAGTCCAAGAGAAGCAGTAAATCAATTATTGTATTTGTATGGTTTCGCTTGATTTCAATAGCAAATAAGGATGACGATGTAAAAGTAACCAGAAAGGGGATCCAAATTGGTAGGACGACTAAGTTTTCTTTTTTGTATTATAAAGGTGTCGAACAAGCATACGGCCTGCTTGATGGAAAGCGGTCACCGTAGCCTATAAATTATGAATTGCAACACCCACGGCTTCGTGTTTGCGTTACTGGCACTGCAACTTTTTCAAGTCCTTTTTGAGGGTGTGAAGAAAGTCTGAAAGAGTGTTCCGACAGTTAAAGGGACTATTGTTTCGGTGAAATGTGTTTACTCCGCGGGTCCCCCACCTGAATGATTCTTCAAAAACTGACTCAACAGCTATTTGACGCCGGACTATGCGAGTGGATGGTTGCCAGCCAGTGAGCCCCTGAAGGGGTAAATATCTACCACCAAACGTGACGGCAGTAGAGCAGTGGTGGCCCAGTGGTATCGGTCCCGACTAACGAGTTGTATGTAGGTCGTGGGTCGGACCCCGCCAAGCGTATTACTTTGTGTAATTTACTTCATCATCACTGATGCTCTTAAAACGGTGAAGGAAAACATCGTCAGGAAAGCGCAATGTCCTAGAGCCAAAAATTCGAAGATATGTGACATCTACCAATCCGCATTAGGCCCGCGTGGTGGATTATGGTCCACTCCCTCTTACAGAGAGGAGGCCTGTGCTGTGTCCCAGCAGTGGGAACATTATAGGCTGATGATGAAACGTGACGAATTTTGGAGCTGAACTGGGCAAATTCTATAAAGCCTAAAATAGCTATAGATTGCGAAAACTGGAAATAGGAAAGAGACACCTTTGCCCTGCTATGAAAATAAAAAAAAGATGTGATATAAGGCATACTACACTTGGAGAAATTTATCGACGCGGAATTGGCTTAAGCCGGTCGAAAAAACCTTAATGTCAACGTAATAAGGGAGTTAATAATACCATTCGCATCGGCTCGCGTCGTCCGAGCCGAGCCGCGTCGATAAATGTGGGAGAACCCTTACAGGCTCAGCAGGATATATCTCTATACAAAGCCTGCCTCCCAGCACTGGGAATAGCTATTATAATCACAATTCAAGAAACAACTCATCCCGCATTAAGTATCTTAAACGTAAAACACAAATCATGTTTAACCTTTAGAATATTCATGACCGAAGCTGTGGATAATCACCAATGATTGAGCGTTAAATATTGCGACAGGCCAACTGGTTGAGTAGTCACGCGCGTGCGCAGCCGCTGGGACGTTTTGCGAGATCTTACTTTGCAATGACGATGACTTTGAGAACTTCTCAAAAAAAAAAAATGAGCAGGCCTTAGATTATAGAATGTCCAAATTTAGGGCTACTGAGAATAGAAGCCAAAAAAAAACATAAAAACATACATACATACACTTTTTTTTTTTTGCGTGGTAAAATCATCAAATGAGTCCTCCCACCCCGGGCAGGGCGGGAGGGACTGTCAGACTTGTACTGACTAAAATCCACGGTGTCCTTCAATAGCCCTTTATGTTCCGGGGTCACGGTAATGAGATAAGTCCCGCGACCTACATACATACACTTGTGAAATTTGGCACATTTGTTCAGACGCTGATATAGACTAACATATATGAAAACTGGGCAGTTCTGATAATATTACATACATACGGGTCGAATTGATAACCTCCTTTTTTTGAAGTCTGTAAAATGGAAGAAAAATTATTCTCTTCGTTCAATTCCTACGCGAAACAAGTGAATATGTCCAAGGAAAATATAAAACGTATGCTTGGTGCTCAGCTCACACATTTATCAAAAAGTGGCTTCACGAGAAACTTTACTTCTTACTTACTGTTTTTAACACAGAATCTGGACATCTAATATATAAAAATCAATGCCACTTTTCGTTGCAACTTTATAACTCAAGAACGGGCTCACCTATCCAAACCAAATGTTTAGGCTTTGTTCGGACTATTAAGTAGATTATTTATGTGAAGTTTGCACAAAATCGGTGGAGTGTTTCTTCATTTATCACATTTTTTGTAACACGTAGCGAAGCACGGGGCGGGCCGCTAGTTTTATAATATAATTAAGGCCTGCTCGTAGAAATGTTGTCCAGAATTGTTTAAGGGCGCATAACCAGAAAGTTGGCAACGTCGCAAATAGCTGTCAAATATTTAAGAGTTTAAATTAATTTGGTAAAATTACTATAAGAAATATGGCTCTGTAGTGCACTAAAACATTGATTAGGGAATGCAATAATTAATATTGTAACACCGAATATTAGTTTTAGATGTAAAAAACGTATTTTGAAACCTTCCAAATGCTCTTTTTATACCTGAAACGGTTACAACATCAAATTCAGTGTTTTATTTGCATTTTTATAACAATGTTTTAGTGCACTACAGGGCCATATTTCTTATTTCCATACAGTAGCATTGCTAAATTAATTACAACTTGTTAATATTTGAAAACTATTTGCGACGTTGCCAACTTTCAGAATATGCGCTCTAAATGACTCAAAAATTCGATTTAGTCCGTCAGTTTATATTGATGGTAGGCGAAGATGTGGTCGACGGTGAAGCTCGCTTGCCTAGAAGTAACCTGTTCACTCTTGACTTGAAGACTCCAAGGTTATAGCTGTCAGGAAATACAGAGAATCTAAAAGTATTTGACCCGTATTTTTTTTTGCCAAATACAACAAAATAGACAGAGATGCGACGCTTCTAAAATTGGTAAAAGTGTAAAGGACTATTGAAGAACCACCGTGGATTTTAGTCAGTAGGGGAGGTAAGCCCAAAACGGGTAGCCCGCCTAAAACGGGTAAGCATGTTAAATTACGCGTCGCTAATTGCTGATGATAATGTGTGCGTGCAGGACGCGTTGCCTCTCTCTATGAGGAGTCGCGTCCTGCACGCACACATTCTCATTAGCAAAAACGACGCGTAATTTAACATGCATTACCGTTTTAGGCGGGCTACCCGTCTTGGGCTTACCTCCCCTACAAGTCTGACATTCCCTCCCGTCCCTCCTTGGGTGGAAGGACGCATTTGATGGTATTACCACGATAAAAAAAGAAGAAAATTCAACAACATCTTAAGAACCAAATCAACTTCACCCACTGTATTTCCCTGCACTACATAAAACGTATCTACGTTAGTTATAAACAAAAGACGTGACGTCATTAGTTTTTACCGACTTGTGCCTGGCAGTACCACGGTCGGGAAAAATCCTCGTTCAACTATTACACGGTAAATGAGATGATGCCTACTAATACATAAGACGTACGAGATTGAAAAGAAAGATATAGCATGGCTATTATAATTACTGATTTAACTACTTTTTAGGTGGTAATATTATCCAATGAGTCTTCCGCCCTGGGTGGAGCGCAAGTAGGGTTGCCATCCGTCCGGGTTTCCCCGGATTTGTCCTAGTTTAGAGGGCATCCGGGGAACGTCCGGGGGAGCTTCATTTGTAGTCCGGGTTTAAAAATTGAAAGTCTTGGGCGCCAGCGACACACGCACACTTTACGGTCCCCCTACCCATCGTACGCACTTCGACTCATGTCCGGGTTCTGGACTTTAAAATCCGGGGCTTTCACGCGTTTTGTCCTGGTTCCCAAATTTGAGAGATGGCAACCCTAAGCGCAAGAAACTGTCAGACTTGTCCTGACTAAAATGCTATAATTGAATCGAGTTGGCTATAAAGCTATTGTCAAACAGACAGGCGAAGCGAAGCGATTTTGTTTGTAATGTATGGAATTGTTTGAAGCCTGTCACATAGACTATCGGAACGCTTTCGCTTTTCTATATGACAGGATTCGGATCACGTTCGCTTTGCCTGTTTGTTTGACAGGCCCTTTTTTATCGTGGGAATATCATCAAATGTGTCCTCCCACCCAGGGCGGGACGCGAGGGACTGTGAGACTTGTACTGACCAAAATCCACGGTGTTACTTTAATAGCCCTTTACGTTCCAGAGTCACGATATTCTGCTTGGATAGACTAAAACTCGAGAAGGGCTGGACCGATTTGGCTAAGTTTTTTTTTAATTTTTTTTTGGAAGTACAGCTAAGGTCTAAAAGGTATAATATGTTAAAAAAGAAAGGCGGTACGAAGTTTGCCGGGTCTACTACATTATTCATAATCATTCTGTAGTCAATAAAATCATAGAAATACACAAATAGATTCCCATACATAAAATATTTGATGGCCAAAGTCCCATAAAAACAACTGAAGACATACAAAACTACTAACCCATACTACATACCTACAACAAAAAATATGTTACAACATAACTTCCTCTACACCTTTATCGCTAAAGAAATAAGATTCATTCTGGCATAAAATAAATAATTGTCTAAGAGTCAGCGACCTACCGTCTGTAAAAAAAAAAACTTCAACATATTATTACGAGGAGACTAAGCGTCTCATGAATATGTTACGGTTAATATGCTAATTTTGACATTTAATAAACTGCCAGTTTACTAGATTCTGTTGGTTAAAGTGTGTAAGGGCACGGATAATATAATAATATTCCACAACTATCACACAACGCCATCTAGTCCCAAGCTAAGCAGAGCTTGTGTTATGGGTACTAGACAACTGATAAACATACTTATATATTTCTAAATACATAAATATTATAGATAAATTACACCCAGACACAGAACAAATGATCGTGCTCATCACATAAACATTTGTCCTGGGTGGGAATCGAACCCACGACCTCTGGCATAGCAGTCAGGGTCACTAACCACTAGACCAACAGGCCTGTCTCGGATTAAACTGCATTAATTTTTGTTATTTATGGAAGCACTATAAGGAGTGTACAAGACGGGGACGTGGGGTATGATGGGAAAATACACACTGAAGGCATACTTAACACAATACTAACAACACGTCAACAACACGTCGTAACAGGACGTCATTTGCAAGCGGCCATTAACAAATGGCGTCCTGTTGGCGCTTGCGCTACGTTAGTAATGTGTTAATTCTTCCCACGTTTTTATACACTCACTTTTCTTGTTTGTTTGTTTGTTTGTTTGTTTGTCGTTCCGGTTGGACTTTTGCAACTCAATTTTAAGGCACTTCCCGATAAGCTAGCAGGCTGAAATTTTGTACACGCTTTGAGTTCTGATGACAATACATGACTAGATATGAAACGTCATAACAAATCCAATATGGCGGCCTCCCCAAGATGGCGGACTAGCTGTTTGAAACCCACCCCCATGATATGGGTATCAAATGAAAGGGTTTGCTGTCAGGAATATGAAAAAAACAGTCACGTGACTTAAATCCAATATGGCGGACGTCCAAGATGGCAGACAGGCTATTTGAAATGCGACCCTATGATATGGATATCAAATGAAAGGGTTTACTATCAGGAGTACGAAAAAATAGACACGTGACTTAAATCCAATATGGCGGACGTCCAAGATGGTAGACTGGCTGTTTGAAATCCACCCCCATGATATGGGTATCAAATGAAATGGTTTGCTGTCAGGAATACGAAAAAAAGTCATGTGACTTAAATCCAATATGGCGGACGTCCAAGATGGCGGACAGGCTTTGAGGCACTTCCCAATAAGCTAGCAGGCTGAAATTTTCAGTGTAGCTTCAAACCCTTAACCCAAATAAACAATGATAAAAATAATAAAATAATTAATAGATTTAAAAAATCTAAAAACCCACGTTTTTAAATGTCCTAAAAATAAGAAAATAACCCTACGGGGCTGAGAGAGGGGCCACTCAAAACGTGGGGGCGTATCTTTGCAAGTTACACCCACGATCTATACACGTCATGTAAATATAACCCATAAATAATCCCTTAAAAAATATACGCCCCCACGTTTTGAGTGGCCCCTCTCTCAGCCCCGTAGGGTTATTTTCTTATTTTTAGGACATTTAAAAACGTGGGTTTTTAGATTTTTTAAATCTATTAATTTTTGCCTTAAGTACGTGTTTTCCCACCAAACCCCGCGTCCCGGTCTTACTTATTTAATAATGAACATGAACAGCTTGAGAGACATTTTTTACCGTGGTAAAATCATTAAATGAGGGAGAGACTGACAGATTTGTACGGATTTGTACTGACTAAAATCCACAGTGATCTTTTAGCTTAGCCCTTTTCTTTCCAGGGTCACGGTTACGGAGAAACCTAATCTGTGGTGCCATCAGGATTTATATTAGGAGGTTTATCTCACCCTCCACCAAATCTCCATCCCTCATAGTTCCGTCTCTCTATGTGAAAAAGATTGAGCTGTTGTCAACAGCATAGGGCCAGTATTGGGGGCTGTCAAAGTCATCGAAGTTTCGGTGTAATGAACTTAAAATAAACTTTGTTTTACTTTACAAAAGAAACAAATAATGCAGGAGTATTAATAGGTAATGAACCGCACACTGAGTGCTTTTAATTTTGTTTGCCAACATATTTTGAAAGC
The DNA here is from genome assembly GCA_950005045.1 of Agrotis exclamationis. NCBI lineage: Eukaryota > Metazoa > Arthropoda > Insecta > Lepidoptera > Noctuidae > Agrotis > Agrotis exclamationis. The sequence goes on along the minus strand of OX465433.1, from coordinate 2,129,954 downwards.
TATCGATCGACAAGCTATAATTGAATCGAGTTGGCTATAAAGGTTGTTTTAGAACTTATAAATCAGGGGCTCTTGCCTCAGAGGGGAGCACGAGGAGGCGAGGGGGAAAAGGAAGCAGTCACCTGCTTCTGCGAAGCAGTAATGCTAGCGAAGGAGGAGGTGCGATGCGTGAGGGATAAAGGTCATAGCCCACTTACACGACTCTGCTCCCACCCGGCAAAAAGAATATCATTTAAATATGGGCTTTAAATATTGCTCTTTAGATATTTTTTACATTAGTATCATAAATTAGCAAACAGCTCGCTGTCAGCGAGCTTACCGCCGTCAGACTGCTCGGTAGTTGACGCCTCGCTGGCCGCACGTCGTAGACGAGCGGCGGTGTCCGCGCGCTTACTGCTTACTGCTAGCAGTCGCCGCGCCGTCGTCGCTCAGTCACTGTGTTTATCGCGAAAAGCGAGAGCGGTCGGCGGGTGGACAGCTGGCCGTCTGCTAGCTGTCGCCGCGTGGACTGCTGGGTGCCTGCTAGCTGTCACCGCGTGGACTGCGAGCAGTCGTCTTAGTTTAGGGCGGTGTTGGGTGGGAGCGGTGTTGGAGCAGAGTCGTTTGTGTGCTATGACCTTAAGACAACTTCAACCTCACGACCCATCAGTCGCCGAGAGAGACGCGTGACACCGGACGTCGCGATGCTATTTCCAGCTCCATACTTAGGGATGACGCGTAATGGATAGCTCGTCGTCCGATAAAAATCATGCCCGGGTCGACGGAGTATCGTGTTCCACGCGAACTTCATGAAGCTGTCAGCAAAATGGCGGAGCCTGCCGGGTTCGCGAGACTGTCTTATTGTTACTGTCTCCCTAGAATGTAAAACAATTGAAAGAACGCAAGGGTTTTTAGTCAGTCAGTACTCTGACTCAATTGATGAATTTACCAGGCACCTAATAGAAAACGGTGGCTTAACAATATTCGCTTACATATTTATAGTTTAGGTATATTTTTGTTTTGACAGGCCTGTTGGTCTAGTGGTTAGTGACTCTGACTGCTATGCCGGAGGTCGTGGGTTCGAATCCCACCCAGAACATGTTGTGTGTGGTGAGCACGATCATTTGTTCTGTGTCTGGGTGTAATATATCTATAATATTTATGTATTTAGAAATATATACGAGTACGAGTAAGTATGTTTATCAGATTTCTAGTACCCATAACACAAGCTCTGCTTAGCTTGGGACTAGATGGCGTTGTGTGATAGTTGTGGAATATTATTATTATTATTTCGTTTATTCATTTAACTTACATATAATTACATTTTTAAATATTTTACATATAAAAAAAAGCAAAGCCATGTAAAACATTTAAAAATTATATTATTATCTCTTTATTCTTCTTTTTTCTTTGTGATTGCATTTTTAAATATTTTTACAAAAAGAAATAAAAAAAACATTTAAAAATATAAAAAATAGCAGTCCACCAGCATCGGGAACAGGGTCCGGGCCGCCGGTGGTCAGGGCTCCTGAGAGAGGAACCTCCTAACAATACGCACCGTGTCAAGAAGTGCCTTCTGAATCAGGCGCCTGATCCAGCTGCCAAGCGAGAGCCTCCTCAGATATTATTATTATCATTGTTTTCAGAAACGCTCTTCAATGGGAAATATCCCATCAAATTTTTATTTTATAAACACTCGAATAAAAGAATGAGAAATAATATCTTTACATTGCATTGCTATTATGTAGCTGTTCTCAAATTATATTATTATTCAACAGCAAAATCACTTGTAATTTTCACACGGTTTTGATCGGAATGTTACATTTAATTGAGGATTGAATTGAAACTCGTTGTAATATCCATCGGTTATATGAATGGAGCTAGCACTTGGATGTCAATCAATATATTTGATGTTACGCTGTACGCTGTAGCTGTATTGATGAATCGATTGATTGAATGCATCTAAATATGTGGGTATTACTTTGCCAGTGGGTTCACCAGCATAAAATTGATAAAACTAATTATCCAACGAGAACGTAGAGAAAGTATTTCTTCAGACAACAAATCACACAATGCCGATTTACCTACCTAAAAATGAAAACAATTTCTATTGTTATTTTAGTTCGAAAATAACAAATTCGATTCTCTCAAAATATCCAAAACAAAACGGGTGAAAACACAAAATAATTATCAATCGAAGACTTTAGGCGTTACAATAATATATTTTCTGTAAACCTGAAAACAAGGCTTTATTGTGAAAAAAATGATGTAATAAGATTACGTAAATTATGAAAGAGCTCATTTATTTCGTTTCTTTGATGTAAAACCTACGCGAGATCCCTTTAGGGTTTGTAATATTATTATTTTACTAGCGACGAAGATAGATTTTCGTTAAGATTGATGCTCAAGGGTAGCCCGCGAAATTCAAAATTTCTTGGGTTTTTTGCAATTTGCAGGCCAGTGCTAGGTTGTATGTTGATTAAAATATTGATCGCGCTTGTAAGACGTATGTACAGTGGCGGGGCAAGACCTAAATTTGATGTGGGCAAGACAGATTTCGCGAGGCCCTGTTCTATGGCGACCTGAAGACGGATTTTATAAAATAATAAAAACAAACAAAACAATTAACACTGCCAAGTTTTTATTCATAAAAAAAAATACAAATTAGATTAACCGTATAGTTCGGTACGGGGTCCGAAACGGCCGCGACAAGTAATCCTACGCTGGCTCAGTAGTGGGTCCGAAATGGGCAGACGTTGTAGTCATACGTCATCCTCATTAAATAATTAAAAAATATAATATTCTCTGCGTTAAATCCTATGAGTGCGAATGTTAAATAAAAATCTGATTTGTTCACGCCATTAAAACTTCTACATTTACAACGCATTTTCTTAATTTACCATTACAAAATCCAAAAGTGTAAATACGATTTACGCCATTTTGATGGCAGTGCTGGGTTGGGCTAAAAATCATAAAAAATGTGGTTTCCGGATATCCAAGGTATCACTATAGAAGGGATGAATAACTCGTCATTTAGTATTGTAACGAATTCATACGTAATTCAACATAAATTAGCAGTGGTAATGAAAAATTTGATATCTGAACTCGAAGTTTCGCGCCACTTGTGTTTGTTTACATTTTTATATTTCACTTGGATCACACACACACGCTTATACTCAATAACAATTACGATAAATATCATGCCAAATTTTATAAATAACGTAAAAAAGCCCAGATCTTAGCTTAATTCTCTAATACAGGGCCAAAAACACGAATTTTTCATTACCACTACTCAATTTGTAAGTATTCGTAATCGACAATCATATTTTTAATCGTAATGATGTGTGAAAGCGAGTATTCTAATCGATTCCATAATTGAATTTTTTGTCAACTCGAGTGAAGTGAGTTTGTTTTATTCTCGCTTTAAAAAATTTTGAGACGCGAGGCCCCTTGTACCGCGAGGCCGTAGGCGATGGCCCACGTCGCCCACGCCTTACGCCGCCTCTGCGTATGTAGTTACAGAATTATTATCATCGAAATCACCAATACAACCCTCCAAGTTCATAAAGCTTCAGGAACAAAAAAATAACATAAAAAGTCATTCCTGAAGCTTTATGAACTTAGAGCGTTATATTGATGATTTTGTTGATTATAGTTCTGTAACTACATACGTCTTACAAGCGCGATCAATATTTTAATCAACATACAACCTAGCACTGACCTGCAAATTGCAAAAAACCCAAGAAATTTTGAATTTCGCGGTCTGGTTGGAGCATTCCCCTTAAAAAAAAATGTTTTATTTCTTCGTCCAATTATGATACCTAATAATGTATTATTATTTATTAGACACTTACTATTCAGATGGTAGATGGACACAGATGGTACGTGGAGCAGACATGTGCTAGAGTGGAGACCGTGAATGGACAAAGGTAGTGTAGGACGCCCTGCGACAAGATGGGTCGATGATTTGAAGACTGTGGCTGGCAGCGGATGGATGCGGACTGCCCAGGACCGGGAGGGTTGGCGCTCTCGCTTTGGTGGAGGCTTACGTTTAACTAGGCTGATAATATTATAATTATAGACACTTATTTTGAGAAATATGATCATTATTGACATTGTTTTGACTAAATTTAGATCACCATCATAATCTACAGCCTAACTTTACCTATTTAATTGCATAAACATTGACTCCATTGTTTCATTCCTCAATTAAAACTTTTTCACGAAAAATTTCGAAACTAGACCAAACGTAGAGTGCCCTAAATCTCAATTTGGCCGTGGCATTACAAGTGCTCTAATGTAAAAACTAGGCGTCCTCGGTTCATACTATCAACGGATTTTTTATCAGAACTTTTTATTCGAAGTATTGGTATTGATGTAAAGGTTGGTACTTACTGTAGGTACAAATTGTAAAGACGAAAAGCGATTTTGTCATGGAAAAATAATGTAACTTTGCGATGAGAGTTCTTTTACAAAACATTCATCGCTTTTGGTGAATGAAATGAAATTAATGATATTTATTTTTGCATGTAGGTTAATATCAACACGTCTTATACACGTGTATGTTGAATACTGAATCGCCTAGAAAAATATAAGTAAAAAATATTGATTTGCACATTTCGTGCCAGTTCAATTTACGCGAATCATCCCAAGTCAAGTTATTTGATTTGATATGTTTTTGTTTAAGCCTAGGTTGTAAGGCTTTTCTTTTTCTTGTGGGCTTGGGCTGTGTTGTTCACAATCCTTTCTTTTAATCATTTTTCCTAAGTGAAGACTTGTAATTCCAGTCGTAACTTCCAGCCTCAAAGTAAATAAGTAAATAACTCAGTTATATGCCCGTGACTGTACTATTGTATACAGACTATAAATATGTATAGTGTTTATTGATAGTACACTCAAGGTATATAGCCATTATCTATCAGTATCTTATCCGCCCACACAAATTGTAAGTAATTATTATTGTAATGAATGCTTTGCGTGGTAATCAATCAAGTCGGTGTCAAAAATCATGTGTTTAAAATAGAGCAGCCTTTAAGCCTTGGTTTTTGGTAATGAATCGACTTGTAATGAAGCAGCTGAGATGGTGTTTGTCTAAAGTACCTACTCTAAAAGTAACACTACAAGTTTTAGTTTACAATTTTTTTTTGGGTTGGAAATCAACAAATGAGTCCTCTAGTTCTGAAAAACGATGACTGTTGCCTTTTTTATCGTGGTTCAAATGAGTCCTCCCACCCAGGGCAGAGCGGGAGGGACTGTCAGACTCGTACTGACTGAAATCCACGGTGGCCTTCAATAGCCCTTTACGTTCCGGGGTCACGATAATTTGTAAGTCGCGCGAACCCGGCAGGCTTTGGCCCGCTAAAGGGCCCCGTCATTATGCTGACACTCTTTGAGGCGCGCGTGGAACACAACGCACCGTCGACCCATCACTAACTATACTGGTGCAACACTTTTTGTGTCAGATGGTCCACCTAACATCACGCTATAGCAGAGCAGCGGAAGTGAAACCAGGGAGAACAACTAGTGTATTATAAAAGACGATAATAGCAAAATGTCATTACCTATTACTGCAAAATTATGTAAATACTTACACTTTATAACAACACTGCCCTACACGTTGTGTCAGTGTGTCAGTAGGTAAAGGTTTTACAATGAGCACATATTGACACGTCTATATTATGTGTTTAAGTGTTAAACAATGTATAATAGGATGGTTATTATCTAACAAAGTTCATGACTATATGATTGTCTACTTGTTTAGGTGTGACTTGGCAAAGTTAATAGGTAACTTTTTTGTAATGACTTTTTTTTATCGTGTTAAAATCATCAAATGAGTCCTCCCACCCCGGGCAGGGCAGGAGGGACTGTCAGACTTGTACTGACTAAAATCCACGGTGTCCTTCAAGAGTCCTTTACATTCCGAGGTCACGGTAATTCGTGAGTCCCACGACCTGGGCAGGCTGTGGCACTCTAAAGGGGGTCATAATGCTGAACTCTTTGAGGCGCGCGTGGAACACAACGCGCCGTCGACCCGGGCATGGTCCATGGTCGGGCAGCGTGTCGCCCATTCATAACTCGCCGCCAGCATGCCCGCGCCTACGGTGGTCGGAGATCGTCTGCAGTTAAAAACTAGCTGTTGTATAAAACCTTTCTCGATAAAAGGTAGATTCATCACACACCACTTGCTCGTAAATGTCAAATTATATGTCATGCAAACAAGGAATAAAGCAGGTCATTGCTGCCCCCCGTTCGAGCCGGGCAATAATATTGCACTGAATTTCATTATTCCCGTGGGAATAATGTGATTTGAATTTGGAACCTCAAATAAAATTGTATCCTATGAAAACTTTTACCAAGGAGTTGTAGCAGTAATGGCGGCCGGTGACCGCAACAGCTGATCGCTTGCAGTGGTGCCAACTTCACGTTCGAAGGTTGTCGTACCACATCAAATTTCAAAAATCGAATTTATTTCCTCGCAGTAGGTGTGAAAAGCAGAGTACGCTCCTCGGGAGTAAAGCTGCCTTGTCTTGGGCTAACTTGAATCCCTCACACTAAGGATTCTTAATTCCCTCGTTTCACTCGGGAATTAACACTTGAAACTCCTCGCTGCGCTACGGAGGTTCACCCCCAGAATCCTTAGTGTCGCTTCGGGATTCAATACGCCCGTGACGTAAGGCAATGCTTTACTCCCTTGTTGCGTAATCTACTATTAAATTCGAACCAGTAGTTCCTGAGGTTGAACGTAGCGCGTTCCTTACAAACTCTTCAGCTTTATAATATTAAATATAGTAAGTTTGTTTATGTGTTTGAGCTGCAATATTTCTCTCTGTGGTAGGTCCCTAATATTTTTGTTTTTTTTTTTTTTTTTTTTTTCACAACTATCACACAACGCCATCTAGTCCCAAGCTAAGCAGAGCTTGTGTTATGGGTACTAGACAACTGATAAACATACTTATATATTTTTAAATACAACAAATGATCGTGCTCATCACACAAACATTTGTCCTGGGTGGGAATCGAACCCACGACCTCCGGCATAGCAGTCAGGGTCACTAACCACTAGACCAACAGGCCAGTCAATGTCTGAGGATTGTGGTCTACTGAGTTACATCTAGGGCGAATGATCAATTTCACTGTTATTGGTCCAGCGCATTCAAAATTAATAATCAAAACTACGTGACAAGCACAAGCACCCGTCAAAGAACACGAATTTTTATTGAAATACAACATTTATTTCGGGCGTTTTTAAAAACTGTTACGCACTACGCCAGCAGGTACCTACCACAATCTGTCAAATTTTACCAATCGAACATTAAGGTCGGAAACGCACAGGCCGGTGGCTTGCTTAGCGCCTAGAGCCTAGCGAGTCACCTGGAACGTTCGAAAATGTTCGTGAACGGCCGCATTGCGCGCTTGACACCTAGCTAGTCGTCAAGTGCCGTTCACGAACATTTTCGATTGTTCGTGACTCGCTAGGCTCTAGGCGCTAAGCAAGCCACCGGCCTGTGCGTTTCCGGCCTTACCTTCTACTACTGTGTTGATAATCTATTAGTTTGACAGATTGAGAAAGGTTGATGTGCTGGCGTGGCTGGCTATACATCGCAAACCTGTCTCTAAAAGCAATGAATGGGTGACTTTATCAACAAGACTAGCTGTCCCAACACCAAACCACGAAAGTGTACCTACACATTACTACACATCAAACTATAAAAAAAAACAGTTTATCGTGGTCTCGCTTTGTACGACCTTTCTTCATATTCAGCGGTCAGCTTTTACTGGTTTTTGCACAGCTTTATGTGAAGCCGTATACGTACACATTCGAGCAGTGGACAGTCGATTCACCTTTTATTTTCAAGGAAGTGTACACATCAGTACATAGCATTACACTGTCGAGCAAACTTAGTGACAACAGTCGTTGCGTGCGTCCTCCATGTATAAATTAGTGTTAGTAGTACAAAACAAGAAGTCATCAAGTCACTGGGTGGAGGTCGAGGCAACTAATTACACAATAGGAAGTTAACGTGTTGAAGTTACTTTTTTTCCCATTTTTTTAACACTAGTAATAAGAAAGGTTTTGCTCTGCAATAGATGGCGTGAGACCGCTGCCTCGAATCTTGCGGTCAGCGGGGCGGCGGCGGCGGCAGCGCGGGAGCGGCAGGATGTTATGCGTATAATCAAATGGACCGACCCTCGAAAACAGCGGCGCGGCAGCGGGGCGGGAGCGGGCAGCGAGCGGTGTACTTTGACAAGTGGTGACCGCCCGCGCGCCTGCGCTGTAGTGTTTTGTCCACAATAAATCGACCGTGAGGAATAAATTTGAATCAAAAAGATGTTGCCGCCATTGTTAAGACATTTCGTCTGCGAATAAAAACAAATATCTCGACGACAAAATCACGAACACAACATTACGCGGCTATAGTGACGCGCGATCTGCCCGCTAGTTTCGAGAACGGGTCTGCAACGGCCGCGCCGCCGCCGCCGCCGCCCCGCTGCCCGCAAGATTCGAGGCAGCGGCCTGAAACACAAGACGTTGGAAATGTATTGAAGAATTTTAAGCAGTTGGCATGAACCTCGATGGCTCGGTTGGAAAGAGAGTTGGATGCACTGAATCCCGAGATCGCAGGTTCAAATCCTGCTCGCGGTTCGATTTTTTCTTTCTTTAGAAAATATTTGAAAACAACGCATGCGATGCGTAAAAATACTTTTAAGAAAATTGGCAATATGGCAATTATTAAAAGAAGACGGTGGATTAAAGTCAATATGAATCTGAAAGTCCGTTCTGCTCCATCCATCCCACCCTGGGTGGAAACTAATTTCATGATTTTACCAACTTCAAAAGTCTTAAATGTTGGCTGCGTCAACCGCCATCACATTGCTCAATGCTCATGGCGACACGGTTGGCGCAATGGCCAAGCGATCGACTGCTGCGCTGCATGTCGCGGGTTCGATTCCCAGACGGAACAAATGTTTGTGGGTCAATCTTCAATATTTGAGACATCCGTTGAGGATAATGACGCCCGATCTTTTACTACTAGTGCAACCATCCACTGAAATGATTTTAATTTCATTTAAGTTAGATGTAATTAAAATCTAATATATAAAATTCTCGTGTCACAGTTTTCGTTGCCATACTCCTCCGAAACGGCTTGACCGATTTTGATGAAATTTTTTGTGCTTATCCGGTATCTATGAGAATCGGCCAACATCTATTTTTCATCCCCCTAAATGTTAGGGGTAGTCCATCCCTAATTTTATTTTTTATTTTTTAGACAAAATTTTTAATTTCTGTTTTTTATGGCAAAACAACGTTTGCCGGGTCAGCTAGTAATTTATATTTTTGTTTTTGTCAGTGGATGGTTGCACTAGTAGTCAAAGATCGGGCGTCATTATCCTCAACGGATGTCTCAAATATTGAAGATTGACCCTTGTATGATCTTCAAGTACTAAATTATTAAATATTTAACTATGGCACTGCTACTACCAAACTGCCAAATATATTAATTTAAATAATTAAAATATTTAGTTTCCGTTCATTTGCGGTTCAAACGTACTTAAGTTTTGTATATCCACAAATGCATAGAATCTACTGGAATCTCAGCAACTTGCTAAAGAAGTTAACGCCGGCTTCATTAGGTATAAAGTTTCAACTACCCTCGCGAAGTAGTGCGGGTATTTTCATTTATTTTTGTTTTTAAACGGTTAATGGTTTTTAGTTCTTCTGTAGTTGAATTAAGGATTTCATTAGAAGTTGTTTGTTTTGAAGAAATCAAAATAATTACAGAATAACTTTTGAGTCTATTTCTCTTTTATAGTTTTTTTTTTCTGAAAACCATGTAACGTATATTTTTAACCGACTTCTAAAAGGAGGAGGTTCTCAATTCGAATGTTTATATATATTATATTTTTTTATGGTTTTTCGGGCATAGCTCCGTCGTTTACCAACCTATTTGAAAAAATATTTATTTTTTACTTTCATTTTTGCCACCGTCTTCCGAAAAATAAGTTATTTCACTCTTTTTCTGTGGTGGTTTTTGAAAGCGGTTAGTTTAAAAAAAAAAACTACCGATACTATATCGATAAAAACCACTCATTACAAACAGATTTTTAATGTAAAGTAAATATTAAATATACATTTAACAACATTATAATAGTCGTATAATAATTTACTATTAAATAGAAAAACATAACAATTATAACTGCTTGCACTCTATAAGAAGTTAAGATCAAGTTTTCTCACTTTCAAAACATACGCCTTCTGACTTTGGAACATGTCCTAATTTGTAACAGTATCTTTCTCATTTTCAAACCTTACGCCTTCTGGCTTTGGAACATGTCCTAATTTGTAACAGTATCTTTCTCATTTTCAAACCTTACGCCTTCTGACTTTGGAACATGTCCTAATTTGTAACAGTATCTTTCTCATTTTCAAACCTTACGCCTTCTGACTTTGGAACATGTCCTAATTTGTAACAGTATCTTTCTCAATTTCAAACCTTACGCCTTCTGACTTTGGAACATGTCCTAATTTGTAACAGTATCTTTCTCATTTTCAAACCTTACGCCTTCTGGCTTTGGAACATGTCCTAATTTGTAACAGTATCTTTCTCATTTTCAAACCTTACGCCTTCTGACTTTGGAACATGTCCTAATTTGTAACAGTTTCTTTCTCATTTTCAAACATTACGCCTTCTGACTTTGGAACATGTCCTAATTTGTAACAGTTTCTTTCTCATTTTCAAACATTACGCCTTCTGACTTTGGAACAATGACATGTCCTAATTTGTAACAGTATGTTTCTCATTTTCAAACCTTACGCCTTCTGGCTTTGGAACATGTCCTAATTTGAGACAGTTTCTTACGTTAGATCGCTTCTGCCTCTTCAGTATTCCCGCTTGCAGATGGTACTGTCGGTACATGTACTCCTTGGTCATCGCCTGCGCAGTGAACATGGCCCTACTCCGTTTCAGCAAATCGTTTTGAGGCCCCCACGATGGGTCCAAACCGATTTCTTCATATAATTTCTTTTTATACAAAGCTATCAATATTCTAATAATGGCCACGAGGGCCGATAGGACAATATTCAAAATTAACAAATACCACCCCACTAAGGAACCTATTGACTTATTGTTATATTGATATAGATCATGAAATTCATCACAAAACACATAAAGAAGAACAACACTGGCTAACAACCAGCCTACTTTCACGGCAGTATGCGGTTGGATGCCCTGCATGAAGTGTACGTCTTCTGAGAATCTTTGCGGGCCGTACCACAGAACAAACACAATGTTTTCCAGCAGAACAAGGAATATTACAAGAAGATTCAACACATTTTTTGCATCTACTAAATAATACAAAGTCAAATTGCCCAATAATGGCACTGTCCCAATGTAAATACTCAATGCAAATACAAAAGACACTAGACCAGGACTTCTGTCTATTGCAGGGTATCTTTTTGATAACATCTCTATGAAGCCTGAAATTATGCGTATAGATAGAACCATTGCTGATACTGCTATAAAACTATAGCAAATTATTAACCAAAAAGATGTATGCTCGTACACATGTAACAGTCGAGGTACCTTTTCAAAACTGTTTGAAATAGGGTATCTCATTATGACACCTGGTCTGATATCGTTCTTGAATGCGTATGGACAGGTCATCATGACCGTTGAGCAGGTTCCGAGGATCGTGACGCAACAGGTGATAACGACCGCGCTGATAGAGTTGGAGTAGCACGGAGCCCTGAACGAAGACCTCGAGGCGTAGTTGAAGGAGAGGCCGGTGCCAACGTTAAGAGTAAATAGCATCTCGGCTATTACACTTGCCAGGTTAAACTGCTGACTGAATGTACTAAAATCAGCATCTAAGGCATCTGCATATTTAACTACTACTCCTTTTTGTAACATGGATCCGATCATGAATACAAAACGAGCGGCTATGGGATATAACGTCCCAATTAAGAAAAACCACTGGCGTGATCGTCCTCCTTTAAAACAACTGAGAAACATAGTGATTGCGACCAATGCAGAAGCAAGACAGACCCGCCAGGGCAAGTAGTAGGCATCTAAATCCAGCCCCAATAAATGAAACCTCCAATATTGAAACTCTGGAAATGTATGGCATAGATCTTCACAGTACGGCATCGGATCATTTACCTTCAAGCACTGCTGGTTCACGGTGAAGTTAAAATTTAAAATATCACAATCAGGTTTGCTCCAATTTCCACAAACGTAGTAAGGAATAGGCTTTTCGAAACTTATCAAGAAATAATGCACTACGAACGCATTTACCGCATGAAGGTAGACCATATTGAGGAGTTGCAAGAAGATTTGTATATACCCAATGTGTGAGAGGCAGGCCCGCGCGTGCCACACCTCGAGGCAGTCGCGGCCCGTGAACTGCCCCACCACGTTCTCCATGTACAACAGCGGGACCCCGATGACGAAGTACACCATCGAGAACATCAGCATGTGCCCCAGCGCACCCTTCACCACAGCCAAGTGAGGCAGGTACATCAACGTGCTCACGCCCATAGTTTGAGCGAGCAGCCGTGTAAGGTCAGTTGTCCTCGGCCCCCAATTGTTTTCATCTATACTATCACAGTTCGACATGCTTGAGGATAATGAACTACAATAACAAACAACACAACATAATTGCACTGAGAAGTGTTTGAATTATGTTACAAAATTGTCATAGTCATAGCCAACATGATTGCGTACGGGAATTAAGACAATAGGTATGTATGCATATGCACCTACTCCCTTATAACATTAGCGTATGAGATTAACAGAATATTATTTTCTTGCTGGGCAGCCTAGCCGTATAGCATAATAGCTATTTGGCTACCTGTTTGTATAGTAATACATTGCTAAAAAGTAGGATTGTTCCAATCACTTAATTTAAATACTAAACGACACAGAATATACCTTCAAGCACGCCAATATTTTGTCTTGTCTTAACCCAGCACTATTTTCTTGACAGCTTTACTTTTTTACTTACATAAAATGCATAGCCAAGAAAGATCGGTAAAGGATCAAAATCGATAACGTAAAATACTGACCGCTTCCCGCTTTTACCATTCGCTTACAAATCTCAATTTTATTTTACTTTTACAATAAAATTTATAGCGAACTCAGCGCCAATTTAAAAATAAATCATCCCTACTGCTTTTCATATTTCAATGAACCAAAATATACAAGTTTATTCGATTATTCGCTCGCATTCGTTCGACTTCCGAATACCAATGCGTTCGATTCGTTCGAAAAGGCACTCTGTTCCGAACCATGGAGCGAACGCTGATTGAATACAGTGCTACGCAAATATGAAGTTTATTTCATGCAAATAAAAGTGAAAATAATTGTTGAATAATGATTTTTGGTTTCGTGTTGACTGTGGTCAGGTTTGTCACGCACAAAGGTATGCACAAAACTTGATAAAGGACAAAGAGTCACATTGGTGGACAAAATAATAACTGGAGTATCAATGGGTGTTGAATGATGAGAAATGATCATGCTGCAGCTCTTTCAATGCTTTCTAGTGATTGATGACAGATATAGCAAACATGTAACAAAACCATTGATGACGTGATTATAATTGACAGGCCTGTTGGTCTAGTGGTTAGTGACCCTGACTGCTATGCCGAAGGTCGTGGGTTCGATTCCCACCCAGGACAAATGTTTGTGTGATGAGCACAATCATTTGTTCTGTGTCTGGGTGTTATTTATCTACAATAATTATGTATTTAGAAATATGTATAAGTATGTTTATCAGTTGTCTAGTACCCATAACACAAGCTCTGCTTAGCTTGGGACTAGATGGCGTTGTGTGATAGTTGTGGAATATTATTATATTATAATTAAAACCCAATGTACAAAAATCTCGTGTTTGTGGTTTTGGTCCTATGGTACGACTCGATAAATTTTAATGATTTCATTTTTTTTATTTTATTTATTATATTTGGTACTAAGGTTATAAGGTAGGTATGATATAAGTCGTAAAGTATTTTCGGCCTCCTATTCCCCATCCCTATTTTTTAAATAATAATATTGATAAGAAGCCCAGAGAAGTGGACACAGGTTAGTAAAAAAAAACTGGCAATTGTAAAAAGGCCTGAAAATTATCATAAATAACAAGATTTCCAAAATATCTTCGTCTTCACAACGTTCAGATGATTATTTTATTTGTTACAGAGTAATTTGAACCTCTATTGCTTATCCATTTCTGATAAGTAAGTATTTCTTTAAATAAACAATCTGAGGAGCTCGTAGCTAAATAATAACAGCTGCACAGACCGATCTTCTGGGTTAAGCCGCGCTTGCCGAGGTTGGTGTGTGGATAGGTGACCAACTGTCATAGCGAGTTTCCTCCGTGCCTCGAAAAGGACGTAAAACCGTTGGTCCCGGCTGTCATTTATAGATCTTGGACAGAAGTTAATCACAGTCAGAAGCTCGAAAGTCTTGCCAGTACTCTTGCTCGTATTGCCCAGTTACTGGGTTGTGGAGTTCCGATGGGCAGTCGCTCCATGTAAAATACTGATATCCAGCTGTATATGCTTTGACTGGAAGCCGATCCCAATATAGTTGGGAGAGGGCTAGGCAGGTGATGATGATTTCTTTAAATAAACATTATTTTTGACATGCCTGTTAATGTAATGAATACAAAGTGACGCGGCAATTGATAATAATTGACAAGTTAATTGATTAAGTGTTGCGAATTGATCAATGGGTAATTAAAAATGTTGTAGTAGCCAAATCATTGGTGAATTGTAAAACGAAGGATGTATTATGTAAAGGCATTAGGCCGCTGCCTCGAATCTTGCGGGCAGCGGCAGCGCGGCGGCCGTTGCAGACCCGTTCTCGAAACTAGCGGGCAGATCGCGCGTCACTATAGCCGCGTAATGTTGTACTCGTGATTTTGTCGTCGAGATATTTGTTTTTATTCGCGAACGAAATGTTTGAACAATGGCGGCAACATTTTTTTGATTCAAATTTATTCCTCACGGTCGATTTATTGTTGACAAAACGCTACAGCGCAGGCGCGCGGGCGGTCGCCACTTGTCAAAGTACACCGCTCGCTGCCCGCTCCCGCCCCGCTGCCGCGCCGCTGTTTTCGAGGGTCGGTCCATTTGATTATACGCATAACATCCTGCCGCTCCCGGGCCGCCGCCGCCGCCGCCCCACTGTCCGCAAGATTCGAGGCAGCGGCCTTACACCGATCATCATAATGATTTGACGATACTGTTGGTGCAGTGGTTGAGCGATCAACTGCTGTGCAATGTGTCGCGGGTTCGATCCCCGCAGAGAACAAATATTTGTATGATCTGCAAGTAGTTGTTCCGGGTCTGGGTGTTTACGTGTATGTGAGTCTCTATGTTTGTAAACGCACCCACGATACAGGAAGAAATTCCTAGTGTGGCAACGCTTAAAAAAGTAAACAACACTAAGATGAAAAAAAAATATGGAATACAAACCCCGTTTTTTTTTTTAGCTTGAGAAGTCATAAAAGTATTGTTTAGTGCTTGCCTACATTAACATTTCCACAATGTTGTAATCAACGAATCCATCATTTAATAAATCGCCTAAGTAATTTATAATCACTCGCGTGACAGCTGTTTAACTAATATAAGGTGAACACGCGTGTACGGTCAGCGGTAGAAGTAGGTAAAAGAATAAAAAAACACATGTGGCACTCGGAGACTGCCGCGGTGAAGCTATTGCATAACATTTTATTTTGAAAGACTAAAATCGCCTACCACTTTTATTTACCGAGAATACAATTTAAATAAAATGTTTGTGGTGCACTACTGTAACAAAGAACTTCTTTGTTGTAGGAGAATTTTATAAGTAGGTTTTATTGTGAAAACTCCTTTTGTAGCTGGCCGTTTAGAATCAGTAAATAAAAGTAAATTGTTTTTATGACGGATATTTTTATTTTATGATTGCCGAAGTCTCCCGAACTGAAACGATGTTAGACGATGCGTGGTGTCAGGTATTTTCGTTAGATTTTACCGACTTCAAAAAAAGGAGGTTATCAATATTCGACCCGTAGGTATGTATGTAATATTTCCAGAACTGCCCAGTTTTCATATATGTTAGTCTATATCAGGGTCTGAACAAATGTGCCAAATTTCAAAAGTGTTTGTATGTATGTTTTTATGTTTGTGTTCGCATTTCTCCGGAACTACAAGTCCAATTTAAGTATTCTTTTTTGTTGTACTAGGTATTGTCTAAATTAGGGTACACTGTAAGTTTCATCAAAATCGGTTCAGTAGTTTTTGAGATAGGGAGTTTTTTGTCTACTTGGGTTGTAGACTTTCAAAGTCGATTGTATGTTTGGTCGCGATTATCTCGCGTTTGCCGGAACCGATTTTGATGCGGTTTTCACAAAAGTATTTGTTACATTCTAGGGAAGGTTTTAGTGTATAACAATCATGGATATCTCGTAACGTTGAGCGCATAGATCCGTTTTTGTTGTTCCGTTCGTGTTGCTGACTTGGATTAAAGATTTCTAAAGACGCCGATTATACGAAGATTTTTGTTGAATATCTGAACTAAAAAGGATAAAACACTTTTTTTTAAAGAACCTACTTGAAATCAAACACAAAAAAGTTTAAAGAAAAGTTATTTCTTTCGGAAGTCGGTGGCAATAGTCAATGAAATAAAAAACAAAGCCACCGACTTCCGAAAGAAAAGTTATTTTAAACTTTTTGTGTTTGATTTGAAGTCGGTGCTTTTTTCAAAAAAAGTTTTTTTTTGTTAGGTTTTTGGAATTTTTTTGATTCGGTCGCCGCGTCGCGCCGCGCTCAGAGCCCGCGATAAAAGCTATACAATAGCTTAAAAACTTATGAAAGAACTACGATTACGACACGATTGGCGCAGTGGCTGATCGAACGACTGCTGCGCAGCGTGTAGCGGGTTCGATCCCCGCACGGAACAAATATTTGTATGATCTGCAAGTAGTTGATCCGGGTCTGGGTGTTTGTGTATGTGAGTTTATATGTTTGTAAACGCACCCACGATACAGAAAGAAAATCCTAGTGAGGGGCTACTTTTTTTTTTAATAAAATAGGAAAGAAAAACAACTAGCTGTTGCAGACAGCATCACTCGCGATAAATTTTTATTATCTCGGATTTAATTCAAATCGATTCAGCCATTTTGATGTGAAAACGAAACATAAACAATACAAATTCGCAGAATTTGGTCCTTATTAGCGATATTTTCGAATGGTATAATTATTTACACTATTCAAAAGTATCGTCGCTTTTTAACCAAAATCAAGATTTTTGAAAAATTCAGATATTCAGTTTTAGTTTTCATTGAGTTTCGTATTTGGCAATCAAATCGTCTAATCTTATAAACGATCTTCTCGTTATGTTATCTTACTTGAACTGCTAACCATACAAAGTAAACTATGAAGTTCCGAGTCAAGTTATTCAATTGATATTCAGTTCCTATATTAGGTGAAACGGAACGAACTTTTTTAACTAGAGTAGGTTATGAGCTCGATGTAAATGTGTACATTCTTTATTGCCAATCCCTGGTTTAATGTAGACGAATAACTAAAGGGACTATCTTACCTCTTTGTCAAAATCGGAACTAACGCAGCTGACATTTTTATTTTTCAATACTTACATACGAACTTCAATCGAGTTTAAAATAGGAATCCGTTATGAAGAAAAGTAAGGAACAAAAACAAAATAATTTAAAAGGAGGTAGTATTTCAATAACTGGCCACTTTACAAGAAAAAAATATCAAAGCCATTAACGGTGCATAAAAAAACCTATATAGAAAAATAAAACACAAATGGCCTCATTTAATTTTTTTGAGAACAAATGGCCTGATACTTCTTGATACTTATGAAATGTATCTAACCTTAAAAAAAATATTTGTAAAACCGACAAAACAACATCAAAAGAAGGTTGCATTACAAATAACTGGCTTATTTACACGAAAAAAATATGAAAGCCATTTCCACAAAAAAAAATATGTAAAGAAAAATAAAACACTAATGGCATCATTTTGATTTTTTGTGAACAAATGGCCTGATACGTACCTGATACGCATCTAACTAGGTATCCAACCTTTTTAGCAGATTGCCAATTAAGCAATAGTAAAACATCAACCTTTTATTTTAAAGACCAAAATCATTAATTGCTCCACATCAATAAATCGCAAATTCTTCAACACAAATAGGTCTATACAGTCTTTCACACGTGTTTTACGCTCATTTCACAAATTAACATAGTTATGACATGAGCTCAAACAAACGAACTACACTAGTCTTGCTCAATGAGTTTGCTTTCATGCATCAGTTGGCAACACTTCACTAGTAGGCCCGACTCTTTCGTTTTATGTGTGCCTAGTAAGTTGATTTAGAAGGCCCATTGCGGGCAAGAGGAAAATGAATTTGTCATTTTAACAAAGAATTATATAATTTAAATATTGAGCTATTATAATTTTTATTTTATTTATTTCAGCCATGGTGTCCATTTTGTTAGTAACAATGTTTTAGGGAAAGACTAGTGTTAGTAAAGCGTTAACTACTCACAACAAGATCATTTATGTAAAAATATCATTAATATAATTTTTGAAATAAAAAAAATAAACGTAAATTAAAATGAAAACTTTTGGAACGTCAAAATGGCAAAGAAGCAAAAATTTATTGTTCTCCCAATAGTACTTTTTTTTAGGAAAAGTGAAAAAAATAGAAAATTACTAGAAGGGTGAATACTGCCTCATTAGTTGCAACAACAAACAGGACTGCTGAACAAGGAGTACATGAATTCAAACCTTGAATCCAGCCTGAAGTTAAATAGTTAATTTTAAAAAAATTCTAAATTTTTTGGGCTTTGGAGTCATTTAAATATTTTTCCGAATAGCGCCCCCAATTTTTTTTCTTTCCACAAGAAAGCTTTGCAATAATCGTCAAGAAATCAAAGGGAGTGTCCACAACACGACTGAAGTCCTGCGGAAAATTCGTGGTACTACATTTTTTTTGTATGCAATTTAATGTAATGACATAGACACTAGCGCCGCGTCACTCTAATATGTTTCTCTCTCTATGTTACTCGCTCGCCCCCTTCATAATAAATTCAAACCAATTTTACAAGCTTTTATATACTTTCACCCTGTCCCGTTGTTTTTAAACAAATCTTGCAAGTTAAATTTGAACCACTTCCTGGTTTCCGATTGAGCTGAAATTTTGGTCGTATATGGATATCGAGTGACAATGCAATATTATGATGACATGGAGCTGATCTGATGATGGAGCTTAGCTAGAAGATGGTCATAGGAACGCTGTACTGAAACGCCGCAAACAATGGGCCTTCTGTAACTTTTTTTGTAATGACAGTGTTGCCAAGGTGAACGCACATACCTCGTAAAATTCGCTAAAGGATACTATTTTGGTGGGTTACCTTTTTGAAATTTATCAATACGAGTAATGTTATTGAGGTTGCGTAACTTTGTGGTTATGTTCCTACATTACTTGCTATGAATATGGAGTAAGCAGGTTTGTAGATATGCATGAGCAGGCATATTTGTATAGTTATGGATTTTTGCTCGGATTTTAGGTACGTCGGATATTTAGTTTTATGTATCAGATATTATATGGAATAGATGCCTTACTTACCTGAAATGGGTCTGCTTCTTTCTAAATACATAAACAAGTATAATTCCAAACGTATCTAAAGAAAAATATACTATTATAAAGAGGTAACATTTGTTTGTAAGTTTGTATGTAGAGGGTAATCTCCGGAAGTATGGATCCGATTTTAAAAATTGTTTCACTGGTAGAAAACTACATTATTCGTAAGTGCCATAATCTATAAATTATAAAGATATCATGCATATTTTACCGCCCAACGAAGTGGGCACGGGTCAGCTAGTTTTATATAAACATGAAGTATATAGGTACACTCCTTAAAGAAATTGAGAAAAAACACAAAAAAAAAATGGGAAACAGAGATGCTTGCAAGCGTTCTTAATCGTAAAGCCTCCTGCAGACACACGCGATTAATCGCGCTACGACAACGAGCCAAGCTAATTTCCACTCTAAATGTACTGCGGATGGACCGCGACATGTCGCCCCGCGCGATTAATCGCGTGTGTCTGCAGGAGGCTTAATACGCCAATTTATGAATCAAAAATCTAAGTAAGCATGCTTTAAAATTTAGGTCAAAATTTTGCTGAAAAGCACAACCAGAATTCCTCAAGGGTGTAAATAAATCCATGACTTTCAGTAAATATAATATAGGAAATATTTTCAATTTTAAAATCGAAGCATTTGCTTTACGTTTAAGTTCAAGATCCGAGTTACAACTGCTAGGTACTCTACTCTACACTACAAGTGTCATTTTTCCATCGGGAAAGTAAACTCGTAGTTTCTTTCACAATTTAATTCCAAAAAAAAAAAAAAAACACCGAAATATTTGTTCCCATATGGACTCTTCAAGAATATATGGTTCCATTTGTTTCAATGGAGAAGAACCGACAAGAATCTCCACTATCTACAGCCAAAAGTAAACGTCTCTTGATTTCTTCAATGCTACCGATGTGCCGTGAACCGGATCACAGATGTATCGCTGCATTCGTTGCTCGGGACCGTGACGCCTATCGATTTCACTCACTCATTGCCACTCATTGCCAGCCTACCAGCCTGCCGCTTGCCGTTCACAGGTGCTAATCACCGCACTACTGTTTCGTTACTGAACTGGTAATAACTTGTGCAAGAGTTTGATCGTTCAATTGGTGCAAGGTTGAGAGTTTGTGTTGTACGTTTGAAATGTTTCAGTGAATCGTGCAATACACGTCATAATAATAATGTTTTTCGATTTGATCGCTTCAGTGATGGCCCGGTAGAAATTACTATAGAATATGTGTTTCAGAACCCTTAAAGGATCACTTTGTTGTCCACCTGTTTGTTCGTCTATCAAGACCCTTTCTTCAGAAACACGTGGAGGTATCAATAACGAGGTCTGCAATCTCTCGGCGCAGAGAAAAAAATCAAACTGCTAAGTCGACGCAACCAAAAGATATGTTTAAGCTATAAATACAAACCATAGCATTACATAGAACGTTGTAACTGACATCTAATCATTGGGGAATACTAATAGATTAGTTCAATTAATACAGCTATCTATATATCATCTATGCAGATACAGAAACGACCATCACAACTATATTAAGGAGGTTTAATAGATACCTACTGAGTAATGATCGCTGTCAATTACATCAGGGTTTTCCTCAATCTAGACAACAAAGCCATGCATACTATTTATCAATCTAGTAATTTAAATAAGTAGATAACAACAAACCACGTCTAAGCAAATGTATTATAGAACTAGCTTCCGCCCGCGACTCCGTCCGCGCGGATGTCGGTCTTCGCGTGGATGGTTTTATTAATTCCACGGACGACCGCTCGCCACACTGGACACGTCCGCCCGCTTTTTTTTTTTTTTTTTTGTATGGCATCTCGCAGGTCAATCTAGAAGAGATTGTGTGCTGCTTAACCGGTCTACGTCCGCTCGCATTAAAATTCAGAATTTATATGCATCGTGTGATGCGGAACGCGGTTCCTTATATAGGAGTCGGGGAGGCGTGGCCCGCGTGTGCCGCAAACGGTTCAAGCCAAATCCGACTTTCGGCGCTACAGGTTACGGCGCTGAATCCACTGCGGGCAATGCAACGTGTGTTCGCGGTTCTACAGAACAACGTCTATGAATAAAACTGAAAAATAAGAATTTTTTTCTACGTATTTTTCCAGGATAAAAAGTATCCTATTTTATGCCCAGGATAATAAGGTATAATTATACCAAGTTTCATCGAAATCGAACCGTTAGTTTTCACGTGATGCCTGTATATACAGACAGACAAAATTTTTTTTAATTGGGTTTGGTATCGATCCAGCAACACCCCCGCTATTTATTTTTTCAATATTTTCAATGTACAGAATTGACCCTTCTACAGATTTATTATAATATATGTATAGATATCTTGACTGATCCTGAGGCACTATGGACTGGCCAGGACTGATATGATGATACTCTTTGGGTTGGCACAATTGCCTAATGCCGGGTCCAGACTAGTGTAACGCATAATGTAATCCACCGTGTAACTTAAAGCGAATTATACGTGTGGACGGCATTACGACCATTACATGTAACGCTTTACATTACGCGTTACACCAGTCCGAACAAAACCCACACAACAATTGATGCTAAGGCAGGAACAGTTGAAAACATTGCTTTGTGCGTAAAGCCTTACTTTGTTCTATCTCCTGCTTGATATGGGAAAAGTGGAAATTATGTTGGGAGGAATCCAAGAAAGTAAAAAAAAATCATTTTCCTGAACGTCGTACGACCAACACGATTAAACGTCACTCGTGCTGTGATCTCGTCAGTGGAAAACGCTTTAGACGGACGGGAAAGACTGAGTTTTGATTTGACGTTTGGCTTTTGATTTATGTCACATTGCAAATCGCATCATCCGAGATTATGAACGAAGCATAAAGTGGACCACAAAGAGTCAACCAAACATCCCCTGGCTGGAGGCTTTAGAGTCATTCAAGTCATCCACAGAAAAGTCCGGTTTAGCAACTGACAACCTCCTCTAGGTTGACCTGCGAGATGCCTTAAAAAATATATTTAAAAAAAGTGTGGCACTCGAGGACTGCCGCGGTAAAGCTATTGCATAGCATTTTTTAGGGTTCCGTAGCCAAATGGCAAAAACGGAAACCTTATAGATTCGTCATGTCTGTCTGTCTGTCCGTCCGTATGTCACAGCCACTTTTTGTCAAAAGTATAAGAGCTATCCTGTTGAAACTTGGTAGGTAGATGTATTATGTGAACCGCATTAGGATTGTCACACAAAAATAAAAACAAAAATTTTTTTTTTGAATTTCAACTCTAAGTATGGGGGGCACCCCCCATACTTAGAGTTGAAACTCAAAAAAAATTTTTTCATCAAACCTATACGTGTAGGGTATCTATGGATAGATCTTTAAAAATTATATTGAGGTTATTTATATGGTTAGGTATATTTAAGAAAGTTATTTTTATTCTTTGTGTATATTACTTACTAATCTCAATATAATTATATCCCTAATCTATGCTTGCTACTCCGGAACCCTTCATGGGCGAGTCCAACTCGCACTTGGCCGGTTTTTTATCAACTTATGCAAATATAATTATTTATTTATTATATTTATTACTGTACCAATTAGGCTATGGTCAGCCACGTCAATCAAGTGAAACGTCAAGAAAAGTTCTCCTCCTCCTCTCACTCTCCCTCTCCCCAATAAAATTGCCCCTTGCTCAATAAAAGCATGCCTTCCTGCTAGTAATGAGCACGTCTGCCCATACCCTTATGAGCACGTCTGTCCGTACCTTTATAATTGCCGAAGGCTCCCGAACTGAAACGACGTTAGACGACGGTGTCAGGGATTTTCTTTAGGTTTTTCCTTAGGTTTTTAGGAATTTCTTGATACGGTCGCCGCGTCGCGCCGCGCTTATAGAGCCCGCGATAAAAGCTATGCAATAGCTTAAAACAACCAAACATCAGTGCACTTGCACTAAAAAAGTGTCCCGTAATACTTTACGTAAAGGTGCTTTCAATGCCATAAATTCAGTAATGTAATATTGACTATACCAATGTCAAGATGACTTGAAGTGCACCTGGACTCTGTATTAGTAATATTTGATCTATTGACCAAATATAATCGGTGCTGTGGCTTGTTTAAGTAGATTTCGGGAAATAATGCTTGTGTAGAAGTCATACACCTTGCATTAGCTTCACATTATGTCGTTTTTAATCACTTAAAATACTTTGTTAAACAAGAGATCGATGTTCATACGTCATTTGATAAAATTGCTGTTCAAACCCGTTTGAATCCATCCAGTTTGTGCCATCATATCCTATGTGGCCTGCTTGATCCCACTTTTAGAGAATTAACAATAAAACAGAAAACAGAGGCACGATATTCACGTTTATGTGACGTGAAATTAAAAGGAACTTTAATGTTAGTTCCTTTTTCGTACGCTAGACGTGATTTTTCATTTTCCATACAATAAACACCGTAAATACTTCAAGTACAATGTAGGTAAAATACTGAAAAAACTTTGTACTAAGGCTTTAGGTAGAGGTACATTAACCAAAAAACAAAAACAGAAATAGGTAGCAATTTCTTCACAAACAAAACTTCGAAGATTGGGTAATTTGTCTAGCCTTCCCAAGTTTTTTGATACAATATTTCATAACAAACATTTTCTGAATCAACAATTCAGTAATCAGGCATCATATCTAACACAAGTAAAATCTAATGAAAGAGCAAAAATCCATTCTTTTGCGATAAAAATAAAATGTCGAAATGATATAAAACCTTGTATACTTGATAAAAAATGTGTCAAATAACGAACTTAACACTAAAGAACCTCAAGTAGAGGTCATTATCAATAAGTAGCATTGTTCACACAGAAGTGTAAATTGCGACAAAACGCATGCACGTTACATAAAACAAAAACGCTCGCGAAGTTCCACGACTGGGTGACCCTTTAAGAGACTGACATTCCTTTCCGCTCAATCCAAGGGGGGACTCATTTCGGAGACCTCTCGCGCCCGGCATTGGTCGAGGCCATGCTGCGGGGCGAGACGGAGTGGGAAGCGATCGCCTCCTTCTGCGAAGCAGTCATGCTCGTGAAGGAGGAGGCGGGCCGCGTGAGGGAGAGTACAGCGTCCTCCCTCCACCCTCCCGCCCTGCCCTGGGTTCGAGGACTCATTTGATGATTTTACCACGCTAAAAAAAAAATAGGGGGGGACTCATTTGATGACATTTACACCCCCAAGAAAAGGAACCCCGCACGGAATAAATATTAATTTGTACAACCTACAAGTAAGCAGTTGTTCCGGATTTGGATGTTTGTGTGTGTGCAAAAAAAAAAAAAAATAACATGTACTTACCTATATCTAAAAGTCCCTATCTGCGAGATAGTTATCTGCATATCCTTTCTCTCTATCCGCTTAACATTTACATTTACAATAGTATTAAAAAAGGTTTTGTTATTTTGTGTGTGTTTTACAACATTATTTTATCACCAATGGCCTAGTCATTTAGTTTTTTATATTGGAGTCGACTTTCAATCTAATGCAGATTTGCAGTTGAGCAAAAGAATTTTAAATAAAGCGTCCGTATATTTCACTAGTTCTGGAATTCTGTTAATATCAACTTTAAAATGGATCAAACTTTACCAAAAGAATGCATAAAAATCGTTTTTTAGATTAGATTTTTAGAGCAAGATTATACTTTCCCTACATTTGCGAAAAAATCATCTTAAATGCAATTATATTCTGAACAAAGATTAGGCTGTTAACATTTCTGTGGTTGTTTTGAAAAAATGGTATAAAGTGGGACTATAGTCCGCTCCACGACTGTCCTTTTGACAGCGATACTGTCTATGTCATAAAATCAAATTGCATTAAAAAATGTAGTACCATGAATTTTCAGCGGGACTTGATTTATTAGTATTATTCACAGAGTTGACATTCTGCATTCTCTTATTTTGTGTTAGCAACTTCACTATTTTAGAGGTTCGCATTCTATATTTGGATGTGTGATAATTATAAATTCATGGTTACTCATCCTAATGTCAAAATAATACTTTGACATTCTGAACAGGAAGATGGCATAGCATACCTGTCGTTGGTTAGTTTTCTTTGTATTTTCCTATAGTTTTCTCCTCAGTATTTACCTAATTATTTCTTCATAATAATATAAAATACGTATAATTATTGATATTTTTCCATCTGTCTATAATAATTTGTCAATTTTATAATAATAATAATTTCGTATTGTACTCTTACTACTTTACCAGAAATGCAAAAGTGTGCAGGGATGTATTAATGGATATCTGGATTGGTGTTTTTCACTCTTTCATACAAAATATACAAAACGGATTTGGATGTTTGGTACAAAGGTTTGTTACCTGAATTAAAATATACAATACTTTTTATTCTGATACGAAGTTCCCGTGGAATTACCGAACTTTGTATGAGCAAGTTATCCATGAAATCTTCGGACGTAATTCATCTGAAGCTAAATTATAGATTATCGAGTGAATTTTCGAGTTGAATTATTTAGAGGTTGAAGAAGCATGTCTTCTTGTCCCAAATAATAATATAAATATCTACTAGAAATTGCGTGTTACTGCTACCACCAGTTAAACAAACATTCCAACAACAACATCAAAAGCTGTCAAAACGGAAAAAAATATCAGTGTTTTTTTTTGTTGGTAATATCATCAAATGAGTCCTTCCGTTCTGGGACCTGGGTGGAGGGGAAGGTACTCGTACAGTACCTCGATCACAAGATTTCTGAGGCCTTTATCATGAGTTTTCACTAGTGACGTAAAGTAAACTGGAACTTTGACATTTAATTTCAAGGAAAAAATTAGTTCCTTCTTCGTACACCAGAGGCGCTGTTCCATTTTTCCATACAAGAAACGCTGTAAATACTGAAAAGACGCTGTAAAGTAAAATAGTGTTAACTCGTGATAAGGGCTCAGTATTTTGTTTACAGCGTACCTACTTGAAGTATTTACTACTGCGTTTATTGTATAGAAAAATGGAACAGCGCCTCTCGTGTACAAAGGAACTATTTTTTTTCCTTGAAATTAAATGTCAAAGTTCCAGTTTACTTTACGTCACAAAGACTGGAAATTTATGATAAAGCCTCTGACTCTTCTCCTTCGGTTTTCTTTTGCGATTCAAATCATCCTATTTAGAAAATCTCGCGACCCTAGCAGTCAGTGGTACTTTCTCACTAGCAATCAAGTTTCTACGAATTAGCTGAAATCTCTCTAACTTAATCCCTTTCTTTACTACTCATCTTCAAAATAGAAACTCCACATTTTCTACCTCCTAGATCAAGTATCAAACATATCAATAGCAGAGCTAAAATCTCTAAGTTAACTTTCCTCCTCCGTAGCGACTGTTCGTGTCAGGTTCTCGATTCGATTACCTCCACTTTTTATTGCGATCTCAAGTTGTTAGGTTCAAGGTCTGGTACTAGTTAAACTTAGCTAATATTATACATTTCAAGGTTTTTTGTTTGAGCTATCGGTTGTAAAATATGATTGGCAGGTGTCTGGTTTGAATTCGGGACCCATAGATAGGTAATGATCATGTTTAGACATTCGATTCAGCGTGTTGCGACAGCTGGGGGTCTAAAACCTTAGCAATATTCCTAATGATTCACTTCGTAAAGGAATAATAGAAGAATAGCCAATAATGTTGCGAAGTGAATCATTTAGAATATTGCCCAAAGTGGCCGTTATAGACCATGTGGTCTTAAGATAGCGCTCGTTAAAATACTTGGAAGATCAACAAGATCATCATCGTCATCATCAGCCTATATTGTTCCCACTGCTGGGACACAGGCCTCCTTATGAGAAGGAGTGAGCCATAATCTACCACGCGGGCCCAGTGCGGATTGGTAGATGTCACATGTCTTCGAATTTTTGGTTCTAGGACATGCCGGTTTCCTCAAGATGTTTTCCTTCACCGTTTTGAGAGCAGTGGTGATGAACTAAATAACTTACACAAAGTAATGCGCCTGGCTGAGTTCGAACTCACGACTCGTAAGTCGGGGCCGATATCACTTGGCCACCACTGCTCTCAAAACACGGCTAATAAAGTGCATTAGACATTGGACAAAACATTGAAGATAGCATAGAAGAGGACATTGAACATAGGTCTGTCTCAAGATGCACCTTAGTAACGCATTATTTTGAAAGACTTGTTCGTCGTGTCGTTGAGCTCCTTGTGTTCTGAGTCGAGCTACTACGATACTACTACGATAACTGACAAATGCTTGCACTGACTGGACAGATCCACTCAAATCTGTGTGGTTCTTTCCTCAAAAGACCATCTCAGACACCCGCATGGTCCTCATATGACCTGCTCAGGTCATATGAGGACCATGCGAATGTCTGGACTTTAAAAGAGACTGTGAACTCTGAGTTTGTTTCGGCTGTTTCTTCTCAGAGTAGTCAGGTACGAAACACCGGCCTTATCTATGTAGCTTTAAAATATTGGTTGTGACGTGTAAAAGTGTTTTTAATAACCAACTTTTTTTTTTTTTTTTTTTTTTTTTAGGGTGGCAAAATCATCAAATGAGTCCTCCCGCCCTGGGTGGGGCGGAAGGGACTGTCAGACTCTTACTGACTAAAATCCACCCGTGTTCCTTCGGATGCCCTTTACGTTCCGGGGCCACGGTATCCTGGATTAAGAAAAAATCCGCGACCCCGGCAGGCATTTGGCCCCATAAGGGGCCCCGTCGGTGACGCGTGAAACACGACACGCCACCGACCCGGGCTTGGTCCCTG
The DNA here is from genome assembly GCA_950005045.1 of Agrotis exclamationis. Lineage (NCBI taxonomy): Eukaryota > Metazoa > Arthropoda > Insecta > Lepidoptera > Noctuidae > Agrotis > Agrotis exclamationis. The sequence goes on along the minus strand of OX465433.1, from coordinate 2,101,595 downwards.
GTCGGACGGCGAGCTTACCCATTACTCACCGTCCGCAAGCCCGCTCCGCTGCTGTGCCCTCTGCTAATCAGAGGGACACGCATTGGAGCTTCCACCCGACAGGCTATTTGCATACGGGCAAAGAAACCCCCTTAGGCACACAGTGCCTAAGGAAGAGTTTTTGCCCGCATCCCAGGGCGCACCGGCCCGAAAAACTGGTCTTCCCCCCGGACGTATCCGAGAGGGAACTCCAGTCCACGGACGCACGTGGAGGTTACCTGTCTTAGCACCCCTTTTAATAACCAACTTACAAAATAAATATCATTTATCATTATCAGAATGGTAGCATAATTTTTTTTTATTAATTTTGCAGATCGAGCACATAGTTTGTATTTAAGTGAATGACTGCAAAATCATAACAATAATTTATAAGGCCATGTAATTTATAAAGTCATGTTAGAGGCCTGCGGTGTGGCTGTATCCTCACATAAAAAAAAACCGGCCAAGTGCGAGTTGGACTCGCCCATGAAGGGTTCCGTAGTAGCAAGCATAGATTAGGGATATAATTATATTGAGATTAGTAAGTAATATACACAAACAACAAAAATAATTTTGTTTTTCATAGTGTTTGTATGAATGGCAAAGTTATATTTGCGGTTTTTGAAAATGTACTATATCTCAAAAACTGCTAACTGTGTCTCATCCAAACCAATTTTCGTTGGAAGTTTTTGTTCAGGTCTACATTATATATTTTTTTTAGTTTTATCATTCTCTTATTTTAGAAGTTACAGGGGGGGGGGGACACACATTTTACCACTTTGGAAGCGTCTCTCGTGCAAACTGTTCAGTTTAGAAAAAAATGATATGACTAACCTCAATATCATTTTTAAAGACCTATCCATAGATTAGATACCCCACACGCATGGGTTTGGTGAAAAAAAAAAATTGAGTTTCAATTCTTAGTATGGGGAGCACCCCCAAAATTTGTTTTGTATTTATTTATGTGTGAAAATCCTAATGCGGTTCACATAATACATCTACCTACCAAGTTTCAACAAGATAGCTCTTATACTTTCGACAAAAAGTGGCTGTGACATACGGACGGACAGACAGACAGACAGACAGACATGACGAATCTATAAGGGTTCCGTTTTTGCCATTTGGCTACGGAACCCTAACGAGACGTATGGGTTCATAACCGCAAACGAATGGATCTTAAATAATAATTGAAAGACAGTATTCGTCTTACCACAAAAAAGTTAAATATGTATTGAACATTTGTCTAAAAAAACTGTCAACGTCAAAACGGCATTTTACGTTGTTATATGAGTTGTTTTGCAGTAACACTTTTTTTAGACAACCATTCAACAGATGTTTATCTTTTTTTACTAAAACGGTATGATTTTGTGTATAAATGTTTATTCATAATCACTTAAAATTTATACAACGTTTTATTAAGGCTTGTCCAATGATATCCCAAGCTATGGATACGTAACAAACAAATGAACAAGATTTTAATTTACCCCTTTGTTTACGTAACTAAAATATACAAATCATCTCAGAGCTTAGCCGCGGACAGACATACACACAAACAGACGGACATGACGAAACTTTCTTGTTTACTACCGAACCTTAAAAACCGGCAAGAAACTTTACGGTTATTAATAACAAAAGTGAACAAACTATGTTAAAGTGGAAAAGTAATTCCACTTTAACATAGTTTGTTCACTTTTGTCCTTAAATTCTACTTCATATATAAACTTGAAAAAAAAATGTAAACGGATTTTCATGAAACTTTGCAGCAATCTCAACAGTTCAAAGTAATTTCACTGAAACAATTTTATTTTTTGGTCAAATAACAATGTTGAATAAGATATAAAACAAGTTTTCAGCTTCGAGGAAATCTGTACCATGTTAGGTATACATGCATGCCTATGATATCCTAGGCACGAATGCTAGAAAAGCAGAATAAACCTAATTCTGATTACGTCCTACAGGAATAACAAATATCAAAGTAAACACTAACGCTTGAAAATACTGAAACACAATTAAATACATAAAATCTAAATTCATTAAGGACACATAACTTAAATCTGACATGATCTTTATCGAAAGAATACATTTTAGATCCGCCACACAAACAACTATTAATGACATTACGAATTTAAGTGAAATCTTGACAATATTCTTATTCTCACTCGAATATTTAATCATTTGGAAGACCATCTCAATATATAACAATACGGTAAATGACAAAACGAAGACTTTAACATAGTAGTAAATTTTAGCCCACGTGAACATACTCGGAGAATCTAAATTCATAGACGATGCAATATGATAGGAAAATAGACCTACTGGAATAGTCAAAATCCAAATCAGTAAAGACGAAATGAAGAAACTTGACGCAGGTTTCAACAATACTTGACGACGCAGATTCTTCGTGTACGCACAGAGAAAACACATGACCACGGCTGAGATATAAAACTTCAGTGCAACGACAACCATCAATTTAGTATCATCATGCTCAAAAAAGGTAAATACGTCAGGCATAAGATACACGTCGTGGTATACGCTCATCAAACTTGCCAGTGTCAGCTGTATCAGGATCGTTTGGTCCGCGTGTCTCAGCTGTGGTAGGGCCAAAGAGAGTAACACTTGGAGTATCCAGCATCCCGATGATACGATGATCGCGGAATTGCAAATCTCTTTAGCAAAGGTGTAGGAAAGCATCGCGGCGTTATCTTCGCTTCTGCTTCGCGTATCGGTGGTTCAACAATTCAATTGTGTTTATTAACTATATAACTTTAGTTCCGCTAAACTGCTCTGTTGCTGTACCGATGGTCAATGCAAAACTATTGTTTCCGCAATTCCATATAAAATAATAATATATAACGTAGGTTTGATTGTTTTTCCCTGTTGAAATTAATATTATTCGTTAATGGAACACCAACTTTATATTTTTGCACGTTAAGTCGGATATGGTATGACAAGTATTAGTAGGAAAAGTCTACAAAATTATGTGTGTGTCCACACTGGAAGCCTAGCGCGACAGCGGCAGCGGGCGCGGTGGCGGGCGCGGTGGCGGGCGGGATCTGTGTCCACACTGCCGATCAAGCGTTTGTTTTTGTAGCGGCGAATTCAGGTGTTGCAAACCGGTGGTATAAAGTAGTTTCTATAAATCTTGTTTAAAGAAATTCATTTTAAAATGTTTTATAGGTTGTTTAGGATTGCATACAAGTAAATTATCAATCATTCTACATTTTTCTACTCAAGTACGGTAAAAATAATTTAAATATGTACAAAAACATCCAACGGTAGTACTTTAGTGCATGTTCTAGTAACTAGATGGCGCTACTAAAAGACCGAAAAGGTTTGATACACCTGCCACCCGCCTGTTGTATCGGTTGTTGCCTAGCAACGCCTAGGCTCGCAAAATCGCTTGTAGCCATCGCGCTAGGCCCCGCCTTAGTCACTTCAATGTGGCCACGAGCGGCGATTTCATACATTCAATATTTCCGCGCCCGCCGCCGCCACCGCGCTAGGCTCGCAGTGTGTTTGAGCACTATGAATTGTGTGGCGCAGTAGATATAGGAAGTTACGAAAATAAATGTTATAAATGTTATTGTAAATTCACTTTAGGTAATTAAAATTACTACCTCGTAAATAACATTAAGTGATGCATGTAGTTACAATCTAGTTATCACTGATTTCATTACTACTACGATGTTAAATCGCTAAAAGCAACCAGCTAGATTATATAGTCGTCTTTTACGACAGACACTACAGTTTATATTTCATTCACTACTTAAACTTTAAACTGTAATAGCTGAGAATGCTGTAGACTGTATTTTAATAGGTCTCTAAGATCAACAGATTTAATTTTAATATACAAAGATTTGTTAAAATATTTTAGACTTAAGTATTCTTTAAGCCTCCTGCAGACACACGCGATTAATCGCGCGGGGCGACATGTCGCGGTCCATTCGCAGTATTTTTAGAGTGGAAATTAGCTTGGCTCGTTGTCGCAGCGCGATTAATCGCGTGTGTCTGCAGGAGGCTTTATTCGAAAAATCCAAAAACACGCGTTTAATTATTTCTGATCTAGTATATAAATACTGATTTTCACATTAATCAACTCATGCGTTATGATTTTCCCATACAAACTTTAACAACGCCTAGATTACCAATGGAGGGTAATTTTAAAAAAGTAATGGAATAGAATAGAATATACTTTATTGTACACAAAAATTAATAAACAGAGTTTTTACAATATTGTTAATCCTAAGGGTACAACGGCGGTCTTATCGCTGATAGCGATATCTTCCAGACAACCTCTTAATGGACTAGAAAAATTACTTAAAAAACAGGGTAGTTAGTGGTGCACAGAAAATACATGCACAATATCAATGTGCCAAAAATAAAAAAAAAAAACACCTACAGTATACATATGCAATAGACACAAAAATATAAAATACAAATACATATATAAACACAAACAAATACATATAAAAATACATATACAAATTATACATTAAAGCGAAAGGAAATTATTAATAACTGACTTTTTAAAAGAAACCAGCGATTGTGCTTGTCTGACTGATAACGGCAATGCATTCCACAAACGGACAGCTTGGACCGTGAAGGAATCATCATAAAATTTTGTGGAGTGCGCATGCAGGCATCATTAGCACCAAATTCTTTGATGATCTCAAAGTTCGAGAGTGTGCATCGTGTAAAAATTTAAAACGCTCTTTGAGATAAGAGGGGGTTAAGGGATTAAAAAGAATGCTATAAAGCAGTGTTAAAACGTGCGTATTTCGGCGAAGGCGAATAGGTAACCACTTGAGTTTATTGCGAAATTCCGAAATATGGTCATATTTGCGCAAACCAAATATAAACCTTATATGGAGATAATGGAGCTAATCTTTTTTATTTAGTTTTGTTCGTATTCGTGGCAAGTTTCAAATTTATAAACCAAAGGAATAAGATTTTTCATACAAACGTTTTCACCCCTTTTCACCCACTTAGAGGAGGATTTTCGCAAAATCCCGTCTTATTGCTTCCCTGCATGGTAGACTGCAAGTGCTGTCCAAAATTCAAGTTACTGCGTTTAGCGGTTTCGGCTGTAGTCGAGTCTTAATAAAAAACCCTGTTCTATTCATAAATAAATATAAAAATCACGTTTGTTGTGATTCATACGTCCCTACAACCAACCAATTCCCATTTTTATTATTTTTACTTTGATCTTTAATTTAGCATTAGTTGTTTGGGGTCTGGGCGTTTGTGTATGTGAGTTTATATTTATGTCTGGAAATGCACCCACGACCCATGAGAAATTCATAGTGTGGGGCAAAGTTTTTTAAAAAAAGTCTGACATTCCCATCCCGGCCCGCTCTGGGTGGGAGGACTCATTTGATGATTCGTCATCAGTCCTCAACCACGTAATGTAGAACTAGCAGACAAGGAATGGAAATAAGGAAACAGAGATACAGGAAAAAGATTGAAGTCTTTTACTTGCCGTAATGGATATTTATTAAACCGACGCATGCTTTCAAAACCGCAAACGGATGGATCTTAAATTAATAATTGAAAGACAGTATTCGTCTTACCACAAAAAAGTTAAATATCTGTTGAACATTTGTCTAAAAAACTGTCAACGTCAAAACGGCATTTTACGTTGTTATAAGAGTCGTTTTGCAGTAACACTTTTATAAGACAAGCGTTCAACAGATGTTTATCTTTTTGTGGTAAAACGGTATGAATTTGGATTTATTCCCTTTGAATCCCACTTTTGGACACCATTTTTAGGGTTCCGTAGCCAAATGGTAAAAACGAAACCCTTATAGATTCGTCATGTCTGTCTGTCTGTCTGTCCGTCCGTATTTCACAGCCACTTTTTTCGAAAGTATAAGAGCTATCCTGTTAAAACTTGGTAAGTAGATGTATTTTGTGAACCGCATTAAGATTTTCACACAAAAACAAAACAAATTTTGGGGGTTCCCCCCATACTTAGAATTGAAACATTTTTTTTTTTCACCAATCCCATCATCATCATCATCGTCAGCCGGAAGACGTCCACTGCTGAACATAGGCCTCCCCTTAGACCGCCACGCCGAACGACAATTCGCCACTTGCATCCATCGGTTGCCCGCGACCCTCACGATGTCGTCGGTCCACCTAGTGGGAGGCCTACCTACGCTGCGTCTTCCAATCCCATACGTGTGGAGTATCTATGGATAAGTCTTTAAAAATGATATTGAAGTTACTCATAATATAATTTTTTTCTAAACTGAACAGTTTGCGCGAGAGACACTTCCAAAGTGGTAACATGTGTGTGTGTGTGTCCCTGTAACTTCAAAAATAAGAGAATGATAAAAATAAAAAATATATATTATATAATGTAAACCTCAATAAAAACTTCCAACGAAAATTGGTTTGGATTTTGATTATATCCCTAATCTATGCTTGCTACTACGGAACCCTTCATGGGCGAGTCCAACTCGCACTTGGCCGGTTTTTTTAAGTATTCTCGATGAATCTCATTTTCTATTCCCTTTGAATCCCACGTTATGACAACATTGTGTTCATATATTAGAAGAAAAGTGAGTGCCTTTATTACCGACTTCAAAAAAAAGGAGGTTATCAATTCGACCCGTATGTATGTAATATTATCAGAACTGCCCAGTTTTCATATATGTTAGTCTATATCAGCGTCTGAACAAATGTGCCAAATTTCATATATAAGTGTATGTATGTATGTACGAGTATGTATGTATGTATGTATGTTTTTATGTTTGTGCACGCATATCTCCGGAACTACAAGTTCGATGTAGGTTATTCTTTTTTTGTTATACTGGGTATTGTTCAACTTAGGGTACACTACTGTTTTAGAGATATGGATTTTTTTATGTTGTGACGGATAACAAGATTAGTGCATAATGTAAGAAAATTTTGTATTTTACCAGAATTTGGGTTGAATATTTAATAAATAAACTAAAAAGGGTAAAATAAAAACTTTTTCAAAAAAGTAACCGACTTCAAAAACAACAACAAAACAAAAACCGGCCAAGTGCGAGTTCGACTCGCCCATGAAGGGTTCCGTAGCAGCAAGCATAGATTAGAGATATAATTTTATTGAGATTAGTAAGTAATATACACAAACAATAAAAATAACTTTGTTTTTCATAGTATTTGTATGAATGGCAAAGTTATATTTGCGGTTTTTGAAAATGTACTATATCTCAAAAACTGCTAACTGTATCTCATCCAAACCAATTTTCGTTGGTAGTTTTGGTTGAGGTCTACATTATATATTTTTTTTAGTTTTATCATTCTCTTATTTTAGAAGTTACGGGGGGGGGACACACTTTTTACCACTTTGGAAGTGTCTCTCGCGCAAACTGTTCAGTTTAGTAAAAAATGATGTTAGTAACCTCAATATCATTTTTAAAGACCTATTCAAAGATACCCCACACGTATGGGTTTGGTGAAAATTTTTTTTTTGAGTTTCTATTCTAAGTATGGGGGGCACCCCCAAAATTTGTTTTGTTTTGATTTTTGTGTAAAAATCCTAATGCGGTTCACATAATACATCTTTCTACCAAGTTTCAACAGGATAGCTCTTATACTTTCGACAAAAAGTGGCTGTGCAATACACGGACAGACAGACAGACAGACATGACGAATCTATAAGGGTTCCGTTTTTGCCATTTGGCTACGGAACCCTAAAAAGAAAGAAAGAAGACTGTCAATACGAGAAAATATGAAAAAAAAAGTTAAAATAAGTAGAAGTGTGAATCGACAATTAAAATGACGTCAAACGAAATCATTTCACTAAATAACTTCTTCAATTTTTTAAAAACAAGTAAAGTTTATTTTTAAAGAAAAGCTATTAGCTAAGCACAATTAAAACCAGCTTATTAACGCCCACAGATACCTAATAATTGCAGTTTCAAACTTGCCAACTAAAACAAACTTGTAGGTATCTATTATTTTAACAACTTTCAGCTGTTGCCCTTTCCACACGACTTTTCAACTTCAACCTTCATTTTCAGTTTATTTAAAAAACTAGCTTTTGCTAACCATCAATTCGGGTTGTATTATGCTTGTATTAAAATATTATTCATAGTTCAATAATTAATCATGATTCGGCAGACATCTGGCGCAGTCTATAATTATTTTCACAAGAACGTCCATTTCTCTACATCACAACATAATCTAAATGCGTGAAAGGGTTAAAAAAATATTTTCACATTTAGAACACGTACGTTATGATATTTTTAAAAAAATTGCCAAACGTTTAGTCGACTCAACATTACAAGTGCCATTTCTGTATTTTAGCTTACAGCGATTTAGATGAGTACCTACCTACCTTGATGGTTGGTCCAAAGTAGCACTAGAAAAGAACACTTGGAAGGATATGGGAGAGGCCTTTGCCCAGTAGTGGGACCTCCTTTATATGTTCTGTGAGTGGGACAGTAGGGGCTAATAAAAAAAAACAACGTACTTGAAGTAATTATTCTATTCTATGGAAAATTGGGAAACCGGAAAAAAGAAACTAAATTTATCCATCTAATTAACTTCGACGAGCAGTGGTGGTCCAGTGGTATCGGCCCCGACTTACGAGTTGTAGGTGGTGGGTTCGAATCCAGACAGGCGCATTACTTTGTGTAATTTATTTCATCGCCACTGCTCTCAAAACGGTGAAGGAAAACATTGTGAGAAAACCGGCATGTCCTAGAACCAAAAATTCGAAGACATGTGACATCCACCAACCCGCACTGGGCCCGCGTGGTGGATTATGGCCCACTCCTTCTCTCAGAGAGGAGGCCTGTGTCCCAGCAGTGGGAAAATTTATAGGCTGATGATGATGATGAATTAACTTCAAAGTTCAAGTTTACTTTACGTCACGAAAACGTAAAAAATCATGCTAAATGACGTTTAATCGTTACGTAATTTATCCTTTTACGTTACGATTTAACGTCTAATGGAAGTCACTCGTAACTTTTCTTAAATAACTTATTTTATTTATTATCTTACGCAGCCCCACTTTAGAATGCTAGTAACGCTGCAAACGTTCTGGGCACTGTTACCATTGTTGTTTCAGGACATACCGATCTCCCCTCCAAAATTGATCGATCCTAACAATTTCCCAGGAACCTTTTATTTTATAATAACCTATCATGAATATTCTAAACGTACGGTTTGAATTATATCTGAAACTACACACTGCTCCAAAATGCCGGATTTATAATGATTAATTTTCCCGGAAACGGCGACATATTGTAATATGTAATGGGATATAACTGATACTTACTAAACATTTCCGCAATTTTCCAATCATAGAACACAATTTTGCTTATTATGTTTACGGGAAATTCATGATTACACTGAAAACCTAGAGCCATAAATGGAGAAATACGTAGTAACAAACAATGGCTTAGTATTCTCCTATGTCCAGTTCTAACGTTATTTTATGACTGTTATTTGGGACAATACTTCTCCAATAGTTTCTCTTGTGTCGTGGGTCACAAACAGCCAGACGCGTTAGTAAGTACTTGTAGGCCATGCAAATATTTGTTCCGTGCGGGAATCGAATACGCGACACGTTGGGCAGCAGTAGATCGCTCGGTTACTGCACCAACCGTGACCATGCCGTCGAATTATTGGCCAAACCACTGCAACTCCTGTAAGTCAGAACTAAACAGTGGCGATCACCAGAAAAGCGCCGAGACAATGACTAAGTCCTGGAGAATGAATTCAACTAATAATGACTTACACCTGTATAGTGTATCTGTCCCTTTCTTTTTTACGTGGTAAAATCGTAGGTGGGTGGAGCGGGAGTGACTCTCAGACTCGTACTGACTTAAATCTACGGTGTTCCTTCACTTGCCTTTTCACAGTCCACGATTTCCCGTTTGGACAATTCCGCGACCCCAGCAAGCGCCGTTGGGCTGGACATGGTTGATGATCGGACGGTGAATCACCCATTACACGCTGTCCGCATGCCTGCGCCTACGGTGGCAGGAAATTGCCTCGCATCATCCGTCGTGAGGTGGAGGCTGTCCTCTCCCTCATGTGTTCCGCATACATGTCGAACTAACCCTTCGGTGAAAAGAGGCGTCCTATTATGTTATGGTACCATTTTTGCTTAATTTAGTATTCCCAACAGACATCACTAACACCAATAAGGTAATTAATGTCATACTCTTAATGTTATTCCGATGTCGATACCTATTAACAGACAAAATTGCAATTTCCTTCCCAATCTATTTTATCAACGCATATAAGGGTTGAAGAGGCCCCTACGAATGGGGTTAGGGGCTCAAATAACCCCTTGAGGGAAAAAAGAGAGGGGCGCATAAATCCGATATGCTTCCCCAAATATATTCGAAGATAAGGGCTATTTTGGGGCTTTGGAGATTGCATTTTTATACGGGTTTATCTTTACAGTTTCTCAATAGGGGCTAATTATGATAAAGATATGGTAATCTAAGCTGCGGGACTGTCTCATCAGGTAACCGAGACCCTGGAACGCAAAGGGCTATTGAAGGAACACCGTGAATTTTAGTCAGTACAAGTCTAACAGTCCATCCCGTCCCGCTCTGAGTGGAGGACTCATTTGCTGATTTTAACACCCCACAAACCCCTGTAAATCAAAGACACAATACCCTTATCGTGTCTTTGATTTTATGATACTTAACACTTAATAATTAGGCTTATAATATTATTTTAAAAACCTATAAATCTCTTCAAACAGATAACCAAAACATTTGGATTTTTTTTAGCTTTTCTGTCCGGCTTGTCCTACAAACAATAAATCAAAGACATAGTGACATTAGATATGGGCGCCGCGCCGGCGCGGCGCCGCCGTGTGCACTCCGCACGCCGCCGCCGCCGCCGACATTCACCGCGCGGCGTGAGTGGCGTAAAGACGTGTATTTGCTTTCGTGATTGACTCATCCAAAATGACTGACTTAATATTCCAAAAACCATTGGTGAATAGTTTGGGGGATATAACATCCCCCTGTCTCACCCCCCTGCGCAGCAGCATGTTTAGACTGCTGGTTCTGTACTTGGACACTCATAGTCGCGGCGTCATAGAGACATTTCAGCACTTCGATGTACCGCCAGTCCACTTAACATCGCTGAAGTGATTGCAGAACAGCCCAGGTTTCAACGGAGTCAAAGGCCTTTTCACAATCCACAATTGCTAAGTACAGGGGTTGGTTATGCTCTTCGGACTTCTGTATAACCTGCCTCATTGTGTGGTGCTAAATCCTCCGCGAAACCCAGACTGCTCCGGAGGCTGAAACTCGTCAAATCTTCTTGCGAGACGATTTGTGATGACCCTCGAAAACAGTTTATAGATGTGGCTCAGGAGTGATATGGGATGATTTTTTTTAATGTGAAATGGGTTTGCTCTTGACCTCAGTCTAGGTCAGGAGTGACTAAGACAAAGTCGACAATGGAGTGAGCTTACCCAGAAGAAGCCTGTTCACTCTATCTTTGAAGAGATTAGGGTTAATGTATGTGTTCGGAAACACAGAGGCAGGCAGAGAGTTCCACTCCTTCGCTGTCCGCTTTATAAAAGACGCTTGGAAACGCTTAGTGCGAATTGGTGGTATAGCAATAAGGTAGGAATGGTAATTTGCCGTGCGTCTAGATGTGCAATGATAGAAGGGGCCTGTTGGGATGAGATCGTGGAGTTCTTGGGTACACTCTCCGAAGTATAATCTGTAGAAGACTAACAGGCAGGCAACCTTGCGGCGATGAGTCAAGCTATGGAGCTTGGCTCTCAGCAATTTTACGTCGCCAATGAGCCTCTTAGCTCTGCATTCCACTGAGTCAAGAGCGGCAAGTTGGTATTTAGCTGAACCATCCCAAAGGTGGCTATAATACTCCATGCAGGATCGGACTTGTGCTTTGTAAAAAGTTAAAAGCTGTCCAGGCGTGAAGTACCGCTTTTTTTTAGCGTGGTAAAATCATCAAATGAGTCCTCCCACCCAGGGCAGAGCGGGAGGGACTGTCAGACTTGTACTGACTAAAATCTACGGTGTCCTTCAATAGCCCTTTACGTTCCAGGGTCACGGTAATTTGATAAGTCCCGCGACGTGAAGTACCGCTTTACTCTATTTAGGATGTCCAGCTTTTTGGCCACAAGTCGGGGTTTGAACATAATGGTGGCTCCAAAGTTGAGACTAGAAGTCAACTCCATGCCTAGGAGCTCGAGTCGGTCATTCAGACGTACAAATGCACCCTGAAAAGTAGGAATTTGGTCCAAACGACTCCATTTTGCGGTAAAAAGACAAGCCTGTGTTTTGGTTTCGTTAAAAGAGACCAAATTGTCATCACCCCACTAATAGACATGGTTAAGGCATAATTTGTCCGCTCAACCATGGCCTCTCACAAGGAACAAACTTCATCCCCGATGGTGTTTGCGCTGGACACGTATCTCTCTGAAACTGTACTGTCATCTGCGTACCCAACAATACCAGATTGAAGTAGGTCATTGATGTGCAGCAGGAAAAGAGTTGCGATACTATAAGTATGATAGTTTTTCAATAGGGATTTGTCGTTCTTCTTGAAAAAGAGGATCATAACAGTCCTGTTCCATGCCTTTTGGAGTTCTCCCGGTGTCTAAAACAGAATTGAATAGCTTTTGGAGCTCCCGAAGTACGGGCTTTCCACCTGTTTTCAGAAGCTCCGAAGTGACTCCGTCTTCACCCAGGGCTTTTCCATGTTTATGCTGCCTGACGGCCAATCCAACCTCATCTAGGCTTATTTCCGGCAGTTCATCGGTGTAGTGGCGGGTCAGAGTGGCTCGGCTATCCTCTGAAAAGGTGGCTTGTGGACCACGACTGTCGAACAACCGGCCATAAAAGTCTTCTATCTCAGCTAGGATCTCCAGCTTTGAGGTTATGGTTTGGCCAATAGGTGATCTAAGCTTCGTCAGATACGAGCGTTTCAGCTGTTGGGCGAACACTTTAGCACCCCGATTTTCTTCTATTGCCTTTTCAATTCGGCTTGTATTGGTAGTTTCGAGATCACGTCGTACCAACTTGCTTATTTTCTTATCGAGTTCTCGCTTCTCTGACGGTGTAACTTGAATTAGTATCTATGTTTAGATTACCTGTGTCTATGTTGAAAAAATTTTTACGATGTTGTTAAAGTGTCCCTTTGGAAAAACCTTTTTTTTTTGTAACTGACGACATTTTCCTGTCCTCCCGGCTTAAAGAAATTAGGGAGTAGATTTTGAGTTTTAGTTGAAGGTAGTAAAAACCTACGCCGCCGGCGCCACGCCGCCGCCGATTGAAATTTGTCAGCGCGCCGCCGCCGAGAATTTTTAAGGCGGCGCCCATGTCTAAGTGACATAGCTACTAAAAAGGTGCCGGTTCGCGCGCGAGACCGCGACAGGAGACCGCGACAGGAGACCGCGACAGGAGACCGCGACAGGAGACCGCGACAGGAGACCGCGACAGGAGACAGCGACAGGAGACAGCGACAGGAGACCGCGACAGGAGACCGCGACAGGAGACCGCGACAGGAGACCGCGACAAGAGACCGCGACAAGAGACAGCGACAGGAGACCGCGACAGGAGACAGCGACAGGAGACCGCGACAGGAGACAGCAACAGGAGACCGCGACAGGAGACAGTGACAGGAGACAGCGACAGGAGACAGTGACAGGAGACAGCGACAGGAGACTGCGACAGGAGACAGCGACAGGACACAGCGACAGGAGACCGCGACTGGAAACAGCGACAGGAGACAGCGACAGGAGACCGCGACAGGAAACAGCGACAGGAGACAGCGACAGGAGACCGCGACATGAAACAGCGACAGGAGATAGCGACAGGAGACCGCGACAAGAAATAGTGACAGGAGACCGCGACAGGAGACAGATACGGTAGCAATCTTCGGTCGCGGCCTCCTGTCGCGGTCTCCTGTCTCAGTCTCCTGTCTCGGTCTCGCGCGCTAACCGGCACCTTTACAGCCCACTCCTTCTCACAGAGAAGAAGCCTGTGTCCCAGTTTTGGGAAGATTGAACGCTGATCGAGATTATGTAAGTTTTAATATTTTAAATATTTATACGCAATAACGCCTACGTCGTATTTTCGTAAAGATTTTTGGGGAAAGCAAAATTCAGCTGCGAGTTTGATTCGAACCCGCGTCTTCTGGATGAGTACTTCAGACGCTTTACCAATTAGGCCATCACAACACACTTGTCTGAAGCTGAATCTTTCATTCCCGAAAGTTTTTAACAAGACATACAAGTAAGCTACGAAGAAACAAAAGTGCTATTTCAAATAGAGTTTTCATTTCCACAATTTTCCATTCTAAAAAGTAAAAAGAAACAGAATTACGTCGTTGCCACCACGTTGTAATAAGAGAAACGAGACTAGAGTACACACACAACTGATAACGTTGGTTCAACGCGATCGAAACCAAACAAAATGCATCAAAGGGAAAACTACACTTATTTACAAGTCTCGGTGCGAATAGGTTACACAGAAAACATCGCTTGGTATTTACAATTTAGATACCTTATTAATACGAAAGTTTGGATGAATGAATGTTTATTTATACACCGTGAATTTTTAGTCGTCTTACAACGGCAGCCCAGTTCATGTATCCAATGACTAGAACACGTTTATAATAAAAAAATAGGTATTTAAGAGATTTGAAAAATTAAAAAATTAATTTTGTATTCGTTATTATGACAAAAGGCGTAGTTAAAAACACCCTTATCTCATAGAAAATGGAGATGGAATGATCTGCCTGACTAAAGCGCTGGGTAGGTAAACTCTACAGCTTGATACGTAAACATTTTCATATTTCTAATGTACCTATTTATTAATATTTTTTTTTTTATTTACGATTAAGAAAATAAAAAAACTCGCCTAGAGGTATTTTATGTCGGATACATTAAGTGAACCACTTTTGTAAGACGACTAAAAAGTCACGGTGTATAACTCAATGATTATAATTTTATAATGCGAACAGCGAAGGAGTGGAACTCTCTGCCTGCGTCTGTGTTTCCGAACGCATACAACCCTTTATCTTCAAAGTTAGAGTGAACAGGCTTCTTCTGGTTAAGCTCGCTCCATCGTCGACCTTGTCTTAGTCACCCCTGACCTAAACTAAGGACAAGAGAAATGAATGAATAATCTGTTGGATCAGAAGTAAGTCCCGGTATTACGTTCGCGTGAAACGCGGACAAAGACGCTGGTAACAGGGTACTTGTCACTTTTTGAATTTTTGGACATAATTTTTTGGGGTGGTAAAATCAAATGAGTCCTCCCGCTGCAGGCGGAGCGTAAGGAATTTTCTGAACCTTACTGAAAAAATCCATCCAGAGGCCTGCCGATCGATTCTGTAAAAATGTCACCGTGAATAGTTAGGTGAAGTGAGCTTAGAGTGAGCTGTCAATGGTGTCAATCCATGGCATTAGTTGGAATGACAGCTCACTCCACCCTCACACCACCTAAGTTTTCACGGTGAGATGGTTAAAGAATCGCACTATCATGAGTTTTCAGTTATTGTGACGTAAAGTAAACTGGAACTTTGACATTTTCAATTGACAATTTTTCAAGGAAAAAAATAGTTCCTTCTTCGTACAACAGAGGCGCTGTTCCATTTTTCCATACAAGAAACGCTGCAAATACTGGAAAGACGCTGTAAAGTAAATAGTGTAAACTCGTGATAAGGGCTCTGTTCCTTCGATCGCCCTTTACGTTCCACGGTCACGGTAACCTTCTAAGAGAGTCCCACTATTAGATACATTATTTAGACATATTGAGTGTGTACTCTTTCCAATCTTTCTACATTAATTATTATACTCATAAAATGAGGATAAGTCTTCGTAATAATCATAGGTCATAGACATTTTTTTTAATTCCATTTCAATACAAGAATATGTAAAATAGAAATGAGGAAAATCTTTGTCTGCTTATATTTTCCCTATCAGTATTAGCGTTTTTGTTGGTTTGTTTTAGCTCTGATCCTCAACCTAGCGCAGAGATAAAGATGGAACCAGCTTTTGATTGGCCAAACTATAGACTCGCCCAATATAACATTGAACTTTAACATTACTGGCAAACTTGTTGTGTTCTATTACGAATAGGATCTAACCCTTGCTAAACCCTTCGGGGATCACAGGTGTGATTTTAACTTACGAATTTCTACTTACTTTCCCAACCGTACCAAAAATAACCCTCTCACTTTGACATTGAAAATTCAAACCGGCAAACGAGACCAATTAGCAAAACAGAGATTGAAGCGCTTCAACCGTTGACCTTGCAATTGAACATCGCTTTAAACAGCTCAAAATCTGTAAATAAAGTTACCTTTGTTAATTATGATATAAACAAATCATTGTTTCGGTTCTGTGTCGATGGTGGTGTGGTTCAACCGGCAGTCGAAGCGCGTCGGCCGTGCGGCGCGGACGGTTAATTCGTGAGTGCTGAATCGCTTGCTTCTATCACGTCGCGTGTGACTGTACCTGTGTTTTTTTTAATTTTTATTTTTAATCTGTGCACTGTGTGAGGATTTTTTCGGTTACTGTACAGGTTGGTATTTTTTTTTTAATTATTTTTTGTTAAGGCTAGAACATTTTGTGGTTCAGAAGATTTTTTTTGTGATCAAATAAAAGATGTTTTTATATTGAAGTAGGTAATTGTTAAATACTTACCTAGTTCTATTACAGAAAACTTGTAGCTGTGTTTTTTTTTTCAGCAAAACTCATTTTGAATAAATTAGTGCATTTGTGACATTGAAAAAAATACAGTCCGATACAAAAGAATTAAAAAAAAAACAAACATAACCGTTGAATTTGACACTGACATTTAAAATATTAGATTCTATTATTTACATAGCTCGGAAAATTCGAGAACTTATATTATAAAAAAAAAAACTGAATTAATTGGCTGTATGTGTTATTTTTATAATATTTTTATACTAGATAATGGAAGACTCGTTTAAATCGTTAAATTTTTTCGTTTTGATTTTTTTAGTCTTTTGACGTTGCAACGTTTATTTTGTTTTTGAAAAAAAAAAATCTTTACTATTTTTACGTTTCTTCTTTGAAAGGTCAAGTTAATGCGTTTCAGAAACCAGTTTATAAATATTAAAACGTAGATGTCTAAGTAATATTTTTTCTAATAGTTTATTTTTATATTTAATTAGCTAATTTGATAGTCATAATAAAAAGAAGAACAGTCACTCATCTGCATCGTGATTTTGTTTGTTTATGTCATTTTTACTAAGAAACTGTCGGACGGATTTTGATGAAAATCCGACATAACGTTACTGGGTTAGGCGTATCATAACTAAATCCGGAAAATAGAAAAAAAAAAATCTCCACGCTTGGACTAACTAATTACTTACGCTGTTAGTTTTCATTGCATAGTTTTTTTTTTTTACATACTGTATACGTTTTCCTTTTTACACTGTCGAACAAGTTTTAAGTGATTATTTTTCGTTATATTGTTTTTAATGCAAATAAAATAATAGGAAGTAAAGCCTCGAGCAGAAACACACGATTAATCGCGCGGGGCGACTTGTCGCGGTCCATTCGCAGTACATTTAGAGTGGAAATTAGCTTGGCTCGTTGTCGCAGCGCGATTAATCGCGTGTGTCTGTTCGAGCCTTAAAAAACGGAACTATCAATGAGTTATTTTGAGAAAAACTCCGTTAGTTATTTTCCATTTGAAAATTGTGAGATGACTCTCTGTTTTTTTACGAATAAAACTAAATTAAGACTTGAGATAATTATATTCCTGACGTATTCTTTAGTCTCAGACTCAGTGTAGGTATCAAAGGCAAAGTCCACTGGAAAAGATATAAACCGCCATGACCTTCATCATATCAGCAGCCAAACATTTGAATCTAAAAATAATGTAGGTACCTACAATAGTATACAAAAAGCCCTTTTTCACGGAGAAGAAGCCTGCGTGAGCGTCCCAGCAGTGCAGCATTTATAGTTTTAAGGCTCGAACAGACACACGCGATTAATCGCGCTGCGACAACGAGCCAAGCTAATTTCCACTCTAAATGTACTGCGAATGGACCGCGACAAGTCGCCACGCACGATTAATCGTGTGTGTCTGCTCGAGGCTTTATGATGATGATGTATTCAAAAAGAGGTTGTTACTGCCACCAATATAATCAACAAGTTTCTAAAGGTAAAGTAGACGGGCATTTTCTTTTTAAAAACATTAAAAATATTTTATGAAAATACACAGAGCTTCATTCAGTCGCACAGTATTATTATTGCCTCGAAAAACGGACATCCCCTTTTTATTAACTTATCCGATAGAACAGGTTATTTTAAAAGTAAGAGTAAAATACCCGTGTGCCAATTTTACATAAAACATGAGTAAAAAAATGTTATGTTTCTTTTTGAACTTTTCTAAATTATTTAATTTAAAAATAAATACGCATTATTTTACCCTTTTCTTTATTATCAGTAATAAAACTATTTTAAAGATATTTAAAAAAAATACAAAAGGGTACTACCTAGTATAGATTTTAAGAAATATCCTTTTTTTGTGTTTTTAGATTTTGATTTTTCATGGTTGTATCTTTGCTTAGTTGGATTCAATATTTATGGTAAATCATGTATAGAACCCAACCAATCACTAGAAAAAAAAAACACATCCAAATCTCGCGGTATCTGGGAGTTATTCACTTCTAAAGTTTTTTCTGATAATCCTGATTTTAGGGTCATCACTTCGGAAAAAATAACATTTTTTTGTTTGTAGATTTAAATTTTATGTTGGATTTTATTTAATCATTTACTTATCTACGTATACATACGTTGCGGGGTCCAAGACAGTTAAATTCATTCTCCGGGACTTCAAATATACAAAAGGCGGCCTTAAATATTGCATTCGGCGATCACTTCCAGGCAACCTTGAATAGACAGAAATTGCTTGGACACAAAAATGGAGTCGCACTCGGTGCAAACACAAAATTAAAAAAAAAAAACACTAGGTTTACGCATTATAATTCCGTTTATTCATTTTAATTTAATTTGCTTTTTAATCTAACTAATTTAACTAATATTATAAATGCGAAAGTTTGGATTTTTGGATGGATGGATGGTTGTTTGTTACTCAATCATGTCTGAACGGCTGAACGGATCTTGATGAAATTTGGCTCAGAGATTATAGGTTATAGTCTGGAATAACACATAGGATACTGTTTATCCCGGTATAACGTTCCCATGGGATAATTTTCTACACGCGGGCGAGGCTGCTTGCAACAGCTAGTTATTTACAAAATACAAGGTGTTAAAAAATCAACTGCAGGAATTTCGTGTGCGTACTCGATATCAAAAACCAAGTACATTCCAAAGAAAAAAATTTTTTTTCAACCATTTTTTTTTGGTCATGTTAATGAATTTGATTGCTCTTTGAGGTTCGTCGTTCGACGGTCGTTCATCCGTGTGTAGCGTTCACAGCTGATTCCAACTTTCACATCACATTTTGCAGACTTTGGACTGGCAATTTATCGAAATACTTACAAATAACTGATTTTATTGGCCATATTAATAGGCCAATAGAAATATGCTTGAAAAAAAAAATTAACAATTTTGTAAAAAAAAATTGAAAAAAAAAAACAAAAAAAAAATTTGGAATGTACTTGGTTTTTGATACCGAGTACGCACACGAAATTCCTGCAGTTGATTTTTTAACACCCTATATAATATGAAAATAGTTGGATTCATCATTAACAATGTGAAAATCAATGATACTGTAACTTCTTTCAGACAACCATGTTACTATGTCTTTATTTTTTTAACCGACTTCATTGTATTCATATTATTTTACATTTATAAATGTTTCTTAAAAACAAATGTACTATAAACATTTAAAAGTATAAAAAATAGTTGCCCACCGGTATCGGTAACAGGTCCTATTGTTATGTTACTACATTTTACAATAAAAAAATCATTTAAGAAAATACGACTTATGCCAACCCTAGCGCCTAAATTTCAGAATCCTATAATTTCTGAATACCATAAGATTTGGATATGATATTTTAAATTGGTATTTCTTAGTGCCAAAGCAACAGATTGTCTCGATATTGAATCCAAATACCAGGAAATAAGCCCATAAAAAAATAAAATCGTAAATATGTAAAATTCGATGTTACTCAACACCGGTTAACGATAAAAATTGAGCGTTTGCTTGGTAATTTACTTAATATAAAGCACCAAGTAATTGCAACCAAAGATATAACAAAACCTAATTGGATCTAAAGTTATTGCGATTTCTATGGTTTTTATGGAAACCCTAGAAAAAAAATTAAAAAAATTATATCTCCAGATTGGGACAAAATTGTCACACGGGTATTTTACTCTTACTTTTAAAATAACCCGTTCTATCGGATAAGTTAATAAAAAGGGGATGTCCGTTTTTCGAGGCAATAATAATACTGTGAGTCGTAACGTTGAAACTTAAACTTAGCCACCTCTTAAAAGTTAATAATATGGAAAGCTGTGCACTCGTTATTTTTCCAGACAGTGTATAAAATTGGAAAAACGTGGCGCTTATTGCACTGGCTGCCAATCTAAGAGCCACAGTAGGGAACTATGTTGCTTAGTACAAGTACGATGACATTTTTGTGTAAAAAAAAAAACAAAAATCGGTGACTTTTGTCTCTTGGATTTTATGTCAGTGTGTTGAAAATTACAGTTTAGGTACATTACAAGGGTATTTACATATTTTTACATAACGTGACATCTCATCAGGGGTCTTAAAATAACACTTTGACAGTGTCATAATATTATTAATTACGATTCAACTCGTAAAGCCTCCTACAGACACACGCGATTAATCGCGCTGCGACAATGAGCCAAGCTAATTTCCACTCTAAATGTACTGCGAATGGACCGCGACATGTCGCCCCGCGCGATTAATCACGCGTGTCTGCAGGAGGCTTAAAATGAAATTTTCGATTCTATTGTAGTACTTTCAAAGTTTGTGACTGGGACTGCATCATAATTTTGGAGTATTTAATTAATTATATTTTTTGTCTTTGACAATAAAATTCAAAGTGCATGCAATTGGCCTACTTCAAATACGTGCTTTGATTTTGATTTTTGATTGCTAAGGAATTGCGGAGAATGTTTTTTTTTGCATATTTTATTATTACTCTGCCAATGTGGTCTTTGTATTTTTATTTATTTAATCATTTATGTACACACAATATAAAATATAAGGACATACGTAATCTTAATAGTACATAGGCACTGCTTATTTCATAAGAAATTTCTACCAGCAGACCAGGAAGAGTGAAAAAAAGAAATGTAGACAGTAGTGTGTGAGAACAAGAATACAGAGATAAAAATGAATGTCTTAACTTATTAAATATTAGTACACATATAAATTATAAATAATACATAAGTACTTATATGTAGTATTTTCCACTTTTCGCCTGTTATGTTTTTTATAGTGACTTCATTCCGGTTTTTAATTATACGTAAGGTGGCCGTAATTATACTTAATACGTATTGTGTATAGTTATTTGTATGCATTTGTATTGTTCTCATAAGTGGGAAGTTTAGCTTTGTGTCGATCGTGTAACATATAGTGAGAAACAATGGTTTGGGAACAATATAAAACTAAATGGTTATTTTTAAAATACTTAGTGAGATTTAATTCCCATGTCGTATAAAGTGTTACTTGATTTTTCCATCGGTTTTTTTTTAAACCTAGGTACTTAATACTTTTGGAAATAAGATTTTTTTGTGTGGTCTAGAGTCCATTTTCTCTGGGTGGAGCCAAAGGGACTGTCAGACTCTTTCTGATTAAAAATTTTATTCATCATCAACTCACAATTTTTTTCTTAAAATATCGTGAGCATTGTACACTACTGTACAGTACGCGTACTTAAACTAAAGGCTCGAACAGACACACGCGATTAATCGCGCTGCGACAACGAGCCAAGCTAATTTCCACTCTAAATGTACTACGAATGGACCGCGACAAGTCGCCCCGCGCGATTAATCGTGTGTGTCTGGTCGAGGCTTAAATAATATTAAATATTTTTATAATTTTTACTTGCTTTTTCACAGTTTTTGTTAATAGGTGCGTCCACACAGAGCGCGCAGCCTCGCGAGGCATTTGCTGCGCGAGGAAACTGACAAGCGAGGCTGCTCACTCTGTGTGGACGCGTCTTTTGTTTTTCGACCGAGACACGAAACAATATACGCGAGCAAAACAAAAGCCGACACTGGATGGCTCGGGCGCTCGGTCGCTCGACCGCGGCAGCGCTGTCACTTGTCTCGCCCGAGACACGTCCACACCAACCGAGCTGCTTCGCGCGGAAAATACCTCGCGAGGCTGCGCGCTCTGTGGAGACGCACCTAATTATAATTAGTTATGAAGAAACCCAGAGAAAATGAATAAAACAAATAAATAAATAAAATGCAAATGTTTTCCTAAAATTACGTTCAAATAATAATTATATTTTTCATGTTCAAAAAGTCTCAAGAAAAATAAAAGAGAATCTTTTAAATAACAACAGTATGCAGAATTAAATTTGAAAACAAAAACATGCTCAAAATACACATAAATTGCTTCAACAACATTCAGGATTGAAATGGTCTCGGGTTTATTATTCTTGCAATCACTGGTATGAAACATCGAGACCTTCTCGCTGGTCCAGTGTCCGTAAGTGCGACTGCTGCTGCGTGAAGTCCCGGGTTTAATTTACAGGTCGGGCAGTGTTATTGCGTTTTTCCATAGGAATTATTCAATAGCAGTCACGGAGTCTGGATTTGAGTCCGGTTAGGAATTACTCTGTAGCCACGGAAGATTTGCGCTAGGTTGGTGGTAATATGCTCGCTCCTATTCACTTAAATATGGCTGGCGAAATATAGGTATTTTTACTGGGTACAGCAGTGGTGGCCCAGTGGTATCGGTAGAGCAGTGGTGGCCCAGTGGTATCGGTCCCGACTTACGAGTTGTAGGTCGTGGGTTCGAACCTCGCCAGGCGCATTACTTTGTGTAATTTATTTCATAGCCACTGCTCTCAAAACGGTGAAGGAAAACATCGTGAGGAAACCGGCATGTCTTAGAACCAAAAATTCGAAGATATGTGACATCTACCAATCCGCACTGGGCCCGCGTGGTGGATTATGGCCCACTCCCTTTCACAGAGAGGAGGCCTGTGTCCCAGCAGTGGGAACATTATAGGCTGATGATGATGACACCTCTGTTTTACCCTTTGGGGATTACAAGCGTGATGTTATTCTAGGATTGAAATGTATCTGATTCGACTGGAAACTGATCCCATAGTTGGCAAAAAGCTAGGAAGCTATTTAGCTTTTAGGATCCATTTTTATTATGTTAAATCTTGATTTTTATTTTTAAACTTTGAACGAAGGAAAATTTTGCTAAGAAGGCCGTATTTATCGGTTATGCAACACACTTCACACATTGTGGTTTTAACTTTGCTCTGCGTCACATTTGTTTGAGCCAAGGTCATCGAACTTTTGACATTGATGACATAAGATTGTCAATAAACCAAGATTGAAAAAAAAAGGATTAAGTTTATAGGAGTTTTTTTTTTTTTACATTATGATATGAAAAATAATTAAGACCAATACCGCCTTTTGATCTTGCACAGTGGCTAAAATACTCTGTTTACTTTATTTCTTATTAAGACAAAATATACAATAGACCATTTTACGAACTGCATCATAATTAATAAATTAGAAATTGTTCTTAAAGCACACTTTAGAAACTAACTTATTTTAATTTTAAGTAACTACCTAACTTACTTTATTTTTAATTATCGTTTTTTTCCATGCTTTTACGGTATTCATTATTATTTCTGTTTATCCTGTTTGCGAGTCTTTAAATACTGATTTGTTTTTATCTTCACATCTTATACCTTTTACATCAACATTGATTGTCATTGATTATCTTAAGAGCCAATCATACTAAAGCAATGTTTTTTACTTTTATAATGATGTTTTTCATTTGATTTGACGTGTTCTTCTGATGTCATGTCCATTGTCTGGTTTTTATCTTACAAGTAAAAAATGAAGTAAGCAACTTCAAATTTTCTAGAACAAATAGTTTACTTATTCATTTAGCAGAATCTTTCAAGAGGTTTTTTTTTTCTGAGTTGTTTTTTATGTTCGTATCTTCTATGATTTTTTTATAATAGCAGACTAGATTACTGGAAAAGAGGGTTGAGTTTCTAGAGTCCTTAAAACTTTTCACAAGTTATAATCTTCAGAACAGTTGTATAATGAAGGTTTGGATAGAAATAATATTTTACCTGTTATTTTTAATGTTTAAATATTTTTTTTCAGTACCTATGTGTCAATAAAATTGACAGAATTATTCGCCATTATTATAAAATGTATAAAAAAACATATTTGTATATGTTTTGGTTTTTATTCACACGCGTTTTTTTCCCACGTATTACCATGTAAAATATTAGCTTTTTTTTTCTCATTATTGCATTTTGGATAGAGTTTAAACAAAAATATAAACGTAGGTATCGTGGATTTGTAATAAAATCATTTTTATAATACCTATCTTCTATAAGTAAAAAATATAATATATTATTATTTTATTAAATGTGAGACAAATCTTTCATGGGTTGCTGAATTGTCTAAACAGGGCTATTGAAGAAACACCGTGTACAAGTATAACAGTCCCTTTCCCGTACCATAAAGGGCGGGAGGACTTCTAAAGTTTGGTTTTTTAATTTTATTGAAATGTATAAATTAATAAATTGTGGTCTATTTTCATCGATTCATCAACTCATATTATAAAATAGGTTATTAGTACACACCCAACAACGACTTATAAAAATATTATGAGTTAACTATTTGAAAACTTTTTAACGCACAATATAATGTGAGAACCATTGTTTTCAATTATTTATAAAACAATATTATTTTTGACGTCATTATAGTGGTGAGAATTGTATATCATACTAAACACCTATTATAAACTATTTTTTTTATCTCAGTTCTCTGGGTCCATTGCCGAAATATACGTGGACGAAACCGCAGATTTGTATTTCATACCTGCGGCTTCATCCACGTATATTTCGTCAATGGACCCAGAGAACTGAGATAAAAAAAAATAGTTTGTAACCTGGCTCCTCGACTATGTTTGTGTCAAATTTTACACAAATCCATTCAGTAGTTTTTACGTGAGAGTAACAAAAATCCATCCGTTCATTTTCACATTTTAAATTGCTAAGGCTAATTTTGGTCTTGCTTGAGTCTCAAGATTTGTTATCGTCGCATTTCATTTAAGTTACATTATTATGATATAACTTAAATGAAATGCGAGAGCAGTGGTGGCCCAGTGGTTTCGGCCTCGACTTACGAGATGTAGGTCGTGGGTCCGAACCCAGTCAGGCGCATTACTTTGTGTAGTTTATTTCAACACCACTACTCTCAAAACGGTGAAGGAAAACATCGTGAGGAAACCGGCATTTTTTTTTTTTTTTTTTTTCGTGGTAAAATCATCAAATGAGTCCTCCCACCCCGGGCAGGGCGGGAGGGACTGTCAGACTTGTACTGACTAAAATCCACGGTGTCCTTCAATAGCCCTTTGTGTTCCGGGGTCACGGTAATGAGATAAGTCCCGCGACCCCGGCAGGCTTTGGCCCTCTTGGGCGGGGCCCCGTCATCGTGCTGACGCTCTTTGAGGCGCGCGTGGAACACAACGCGCCGTCGACCCGGGCATGGTCCATGTCCGGGCGGCGAGTTGCCCTTTACTCGCCGCCCGCATGCCCGCGCCTACGGTGGCCGGAGATCGTCTTGCGACGTCCGACGCCGTGGGCGCCAACCACCGGAGGAAACCGGCATGTCCTAGAACTAAAAATTCGAAGACATGTGACATCTACCAACCCGCACTGGGCCCGCGTGCTAGATTACGGCCTGCTCCCTCTCACAGAGAGGAGGCCTGTGTCCCAGCTGTGGGAACATTTAAAGGCTGATGATGATGATGATAACACTAAAGCCCAAACTGGGAATCAAAGCCCTCATTTCCAGTATTGACCTCTAAACCAAAGAAGCATCTAAAGATATCTGACATAATATTCTTGTGGTTTTCCCAAAGCCAAATAAACATAACATTACAATTATTTACATAAACTTGTATGCCCTCTAAAGACCGGTTTCTTACAGCATTGCCGACACAGTCGACACTATGAGAGAGATCACACAAAAGTACGACGCTATTTTTAAACTCTCAATTGCGACTGCAGAAATGGCTAGTTGCCCTAAAAAATGTAATTAGTCCGTATTTTATATTATTCAAAAATAAGGGACAAGTATTTTTTTTATTTGTAAATTAGTCTAAAAATCAAAAATATAGCCTACTAGCAAACCCGGCGAACTCCGTTTCGCCACCAGATGGCTTCGTTTTATGTAACTTTTTTTTTTGCTATAATCCTCATGGAGCCCGAGACCTTTCCAACTAATGCAAAACCGTGAAAATCGGTTCGTGCGTTCTGGAGTTATAGCGTCAGGAAAACCCGACTTATTTTTATACAGTAGATTTTTTCGCGCGGGGTGACGTCACACGTAACTTTAATGGGCTATATCTTTGTTATTTTTTGATTAATCGAAAAAAGAAAAAATACGTGTCCAATATTTTTTTATAATCTAAAATACGGACTAAATAGAATGTAATTATTTTGACCCTGGAAACTACCCTATTATTGAGACAAACTGACAGATAAATGAGATTTAAGTTAAGGTGGTGCAAGAGATGTGACCTTAAACGGAACTGTTGCTGTCACCTTTTTTTGTGTGAATATCACCAAATGAGTCCTCATCCCACTCAGGGTGAGACTGTTAGACTCGTACTGACTAAAATCCACGCTGATGCCGGGCATGGTCCATGATTGGACGGCGAGTCACCCATTACTCACCGTCCGCATGCCCAAAACGTAAAGACAGATTTTGATAGTCCCACTAATAAAATGAATTTCTTCTTGGATATGTGGATGAACTCACTCCGTCGTACACTTTGTCTGAACAAAACTAGAGAGCAATCAGCAAACCCATCTCAAATAAATAAAAAATATGTCATTAAAAAATATAATTGAAATACTAGACTCAGTGAAGCGCGTAATACCATACAAACGCGACTTTCCAGGAAATTGGGACCAAAGAGAAAAAATTGGTCTCCAATACAAAATATCAGGTGGACTGACATATTAGTATGAAAGCTAAAATTTATTTCTTCGGCCCATTTTCCTAATAGCGGCCATACACCATACTGCCTATCGTACAATCGGCATGACGCTGCCGATTTGATCAGTTAGATTTGACCGTGTGTGGGCGTGGAATCCATCAAATTGGCATGACAATAGGCTTGATCAAGCCGATTTGATCATTCCGATTTGATCATGCCAATTTGATCAAATCGATTTGATCAAATCGGAATGATCAAATTTCAAATCGGCAGCAGTGATACCAACTTAGCAACTTTATAGATAGATCTAGCTAAATCTAGCTAATATTCGGTAGCTAAAAAGTTAAGCCACAAGTTTTATAAAATTGTAGCTGTCGGTCACCGAATAATAGCTAGATCTAGCTATAAAGTTGCTAAGTTGGCATCACTGCTGCCGATTTGAAGTTTGATCAAATCGATCGTCATGCCGATTGGACGATAGGCAGTATGGTGTATGGTGTATATGGACGAACTGCCAATTTGATCAAATCGATCGTCATGCCGATTGTACGATAGGCAGTATGGTGTATGGCCGCTATAAGAAAGCGTTTTTTTACGTTACACCCTTAGCAGAATGAAATAATTGTCAACTCTGACATGTTACTTAACGTGTCACTTTTGCTGACACTTGTGACTGACACATAGCAGCTAGATCTTTCAAGAATATTACGATTTTGTTCGTGTTGTCCCATTTTTTAGGGTTCCGTAGTCAACAAGGAACCCTTATAGTTTCGCCATGTCCGTCCGTCCGTCCGTCCGTCTGTCCGCAGCTTAGCTCAGAGACGCCCAGCACTAGAAAGCTGTAATTTGGTGTAAATATACGGATTTGTTGCGTCAAAAAAGTGATAAAATAAAATCTCGTAAAATATTTTGTTTTAGGGTACCTCCTGTACACGTAAAGCGGGGATGTTTTTTTTTTTCTCGCGTACCCCTTAGTGTGGGGTATCATTAAATAGGCCTTTAAAAAATATTGGTAGTTTCCATCAACAATTTTTTGATAAAAAGATTCGTTTGTGAAATATTAAGCTTTAAAGTGCTAATTTTTGCCCTACTCGAGTGTCCCCCCCCTCTACCAGCTAAACGGTTATGTTTGGGGGTGTGAAAAAATTTACAATAGTAGTATATATAACGAAGTTTAAAAGAAAATTATCATGACTAAGTGGGCTTTACAAGTTTACGAGTAATAGTTGACCAACTTATAAAACGTACTGGGATAACATTTTCCTAAACAATTTTGTTTAGGAAAATGTTATCCCAGTACGTTTATTGTTTCGTTACGTATCGGAGAACAACTGCAAATGTAAGTTTGTCAACTTCATTTTTACAGCTATAATAGGTAGTGGAGTGGAGTGGAGTGCAGTGGAGTGGAGTGGAGTGCAGTGCAGTGGAGTGGAGTGGAGTGGAGTGGAGTGGAGTGGAGCGGAGTGGAGTGGAGTGGAGTGGAGTGGAGCGGAGTGGAGTGGAGTGGAGTGGAGTGGAGCGGAGTGGAGTGGAGTGGAGCGGAGCGGAGTGGAGTGGAGCGGAGCGGAGTGGAGTGGAAGGGAGTGGAGCGGAGCGGAGCGGAGTGGAGTAGAGCGGAGTGGAGCGGAGTGGAGCGGAGTGGAGCGGAGTGGAGCGGAGTGGAGCGGAGTGGAGCGGAGTGGAGCGGAGTGGAGCGGAGTGGAGCGAAGTGGAGCGGAGTGGAGTGGGGTAGTGTGGGGTGGAGGGTCGAAAATCGCTTGAACCTTTTTAACAGGTTCATAGCGATTTTCGACGTGCCTTGACACCTCTCAAGTTTTTTTTTTTAATACGTCATAAATCGTTAACCTTTCAAAGTTGGAACCAACTACAAGAACTTTTATAGTATGTTATTACTTGCTGCTACGGAACCCTTTATGGGCGAGTCCGACTCGCTCTTGGCCGGTTTCGTTAATATAATGACACTTAATAGACGTATCACCATCACAACAGATTGACTGCTTCAATATTGTACTCTAAATGAATTCACACGGGCAAAATTAGCCTTGGTTGTTCATAAGAATAAAGTTGAATCTCTGTAAGCTATCATAACTAAAGTATTGTATAATGTAAGACTGATGATAATTGTTAATTAAATATTTATAGAAAGAACCTTCTACTAGTTATGAAATACAAAACGAATACCTATATTAATATCAATTTATTGTAACTTGATGAATGTATCATTCGTCAGTCAGCTTGCTTTTTATCAAAACACAATCTTAAGCTTTATGATAATTGATATCCATCTTCTAAAACCATTTCAGTCGTGAGAATAATCAATGAAAACCAATAAAATCGAGAAATGAATTCTTTGTTTACAAAACAGCAGACCAAAAGTTTCACAAGTTGTTTTCAATTATTATCACCAATTAAATTTTTAGTTTCTTTAGAGACCTTTCACATTAATTGTGACAAAAATATCGCGAGGAAACGGGCATGTCCTAGAACCAAAAAAATCACAGACGGGCCAACCCACACTGGGCCCGCGTGCTGGATTATGGCCCACTCCCTCTCACAAAGAGGAGGCATGTGTCCCTACAGTGGGAATATTCATAGGCTGATGATACATTTTGACCAAAGGGTTTGTACGGAAAAAGTGACTGCTGAAATGATGAGTAATAGCAGAAAAGTATGGAAGAAGCAGACATGCCGCGTAGACTTCTTATAAATTGAGATAGGTATAGAATACTGACTCTTCTTCGTCGTTGCACTCTTGGCAGAGAGGTCGTGGTCGTCATTTCAGCTGTTAGTGGCTCGCCTAAAAATACGCCGCCATTCCTGTCTGATGGCCGCCTTTCTGGTGCAGACGTGCAGGGAACTGTCCACAGCTGCTTTTATCTGGTCCGTCCATCTCATAGGCGATCTACCTCGTGCTCGGGTGCCTTCAAGTTTGCCCTGCACCACTAGGCGCTCGATGGACTCGTCGCCACGCCAGGATAACTGGATACTTATATTGCTATCAAAATTCATCCCACTGCTGGGCAAAGGTCTCTCCCATGACTTACTTTCTTCGGTCGAGACTCAAAGTGCACCACTCGTCATTGTACGAGGTCTGCCGCGAAATCTTGATTAATTTATTAATGTAGATTAAGAGGGCAGGAAAATGATAATGACATTTTTGTATGAAATAGATTTATTTTTCTTAACACTCGAAGAACCGGACATGAATAGAATAGAATAGAAAAACATTTATTTGATATTGAACACCCACAGAAATAATTGAAAATACAACAAGAATTTTGTTGAACATGTTCACACCAAAAGGGTTACCAATTCAACATTTGCTGGGTAAGAGACACCCAGCGCTTGTTTTCAGTTGGCACCCCGTATGCCTATGAACTAACGCGTAGAATCCAAAAATCGTTGTTGTCTTTAACACCCTGTATTTTTTATGTTGACAAACGTTGGGCCAACTTCTGTGTATTGTTTGTACAGTCGCAGGGTTATACATGTATCAATACTTATTGTCCGCCGCCATTGTTGTCGCCGTGGTAACGAAAATTTACGTAATGAAACTGTCATATTTGACACACGATGAGTCATACGCTTTAAATATTTAATGGACGAAGTATTGTTTCTGTTTGGATATTGATTTTACTTTTCAATATTAAATCACTGGGATTTTTTATTTAAATCTGAGTACGGGTTTTTTCACACTGCATTGTTCGATTTTGAATTGTGGTAACTGAATGTGTTTTATTGCACTTGCGTTTTTATATGTTTTTTGCAGGATTTAACTGTCAGCCTGTTGGTTTTAGTTTTATTTTAAAATGAAAATTGTAACATGCTTTGTTTTTTTTTTTTGTGCGATCTAGTATTTTTTTATCCTTTCTGTGATTTATGTTAAAGTATCATAATTATCTAGAATTTTATTTTTTACTGCCATATAAGGTTTTTGATATACAAGGAAAGAGTTCCTCGTGACGATTTCCTTTACGTTTTACTTTTTTGTTACAAATCAGGTAAAGTAAAAACCTTTATTTTTTTAGAAAATCGCTTTTGTATTTTGCTAAGTGACTAGTGTTAACATTGCATTGTTCAGTTTACATAAATCAAAGTAATGGAGGTCGAAAAATCTTTAGAAATAACAACCTAGCACAAAATTACAGCTAAAAGTCCGAAAAGCGAGAACGTTCTTTCCGTTTAACTAAACCAACCATTTTTTTTTTCTAACCTTGCAACAAAAATCGATAGGTATATTTTTTGTTCCAACTGTACTTTTTATTGTGCTTCTCATTAGCCTGGCATTGAAACGTTGGCAATGGACGCCGAGTTAAACGGTTTTTAAGTATTTAACGTTTAAATATTACATTATTTATGTTAAAACCGTGGCTATTATGTAAATAACTTTGTATTTTAGTTGATTTTGGTGCATGGCTTAGTAAGAGGTTATAATTAGCTAAGTTTTAAACAGGAGAAAATATAAAATATTGAAAGACTAGAAAAGAAAATGTCTTCTTTAAAAATGTTTATCATTGTCAAACATAAACACTAATAACCCCTATTTACTAACACTATACAATACCTAAATAAATTCATAAATAATTAGCATGCTGAACTGAACGTTGAAAATCTAATCACAGGCCTGCAAAATGAGGGTCATAACTTCCTCTCGGGAATTTCATAACTGATTCTAAGGTATTTTGGTGCGTTGATTACGAATATGAACTTAGTTTTTCTCCATCACCTCCAGATTTTTCAAAAAAGATTCAGATAGAAAATAGGAAAAAAACACAAGTTGTCACATAAAAAATATATATATTTAAAAAAGTACATTACTTTTAACTTAAAAAACTACTAATATATAATAACAACTTATTACTAGTCTAGATAACATGTAAATTTTAGTTGCGGAACCTGCTCCTTTTTTTCTGTAAGCTTCGGTTGTGCCATTTCCGCTTAAATTTCTGGTTTGGATCGTCACGCCTCAATAACCAACAATAGTCCGCCGTCGTGCTAGTATTCCATCTTCCTTGATACCGGACTTCAAGCTCTTTCAATTCTTGGTGAAATCTTTCCCGCAAATATAACAAAAAAAAATGAGGAGAATTCAAATAACTTCGCGATGACATTTTAAAGTTTATGTTGCAAGATGCGCACTTCAACTGTTAATTTTGTAAATGAGTGCGGATATTTATATAAAAACCCTTTGGTTTATCTTTATTACACCATTTTTTAAATATTCATAACTATTATGTAATAATACCTAATGATTATGTATTAATAAGCTTATTACTAAATTACGCCAAAATGAACGGTTTTTGACATGTTTAATGCGAATTACTTATACTCATTATGTAGTAATTGACAAATTACTGATTTTGACTAATTTCTATGTCCCCTTACACTAATTA
Organism: Agrotis exclamationis; assembly: GCA_950005045.1. Lineage (NCBI taxonomy): Eukaryota > Metazoa > Arthropoda > Insecta > Lepidoptera > Noctuidae > Agrotis > Agrotis exclamationis. The sequence goes on along the minus strand of OX465433.1, from coordinate 2,069,035 downwards.
AATGCAATAAAAATTAAGCTGAAGTAATTTAATGACATTTTATAAATTTTAAAATGTAGGCGCTCCGACATTTTTCAGCAAAATTTTAAATATTCAATTTGGCAATATATCTGACGTAATGGAATTTTTCTATTATTTTTTTCGTAATCAGCATACTTGAAAATATAGAAAACGTTACTCAGATTTCAAAGAGGAAAACCATTGCAGGCCTGTTTATTAAAATTAATAAATCTTTCGAAATCTTCTAAATAAGATTTTGATTTTAGAACTTTTCGCCTTCTCCTGTACCGTGTGTGCGTTCAAAAACATTAAAACTCACATACACAAATACCCAGACCCAGAACAACAATGTGGGAATCGAACCTGCGACACGCATGGCAGCAATCGATCACTTAGCCACTACGCCAACCGTGCCGTCATTACCTGTGTTGTGGGACCTGGTTTCCTGCGTTCCTTTTACAAAAGACATATATTTATTAGCAAAAGGAACGCTTTTATACAAAACATTTATCTTGAAGTAAAAACGGTCACTGTTTGTTCGGTTTCCAAAAACAAAAATGTCTACCATTCAGTAGGGGTTGGGTTCCGACCCCATATGTCATCGTCATCTTCATTTCAACCTATTGCAGTCTACTGGTGGACATAAGCCTCTCCCAGGGAGCGCCACATCGCACGATCACCCGCTTTCTTCATCCAGCCACTGCCAGCTACCTTCTTCAGGTCATTGGTCCTTCTTGCCCCCATATGTAGAATAATTTTATTGACAGAATTTACAAAGCTGCCTCTCTTTTAAGTTTGTACAGCAGACCAACTTTATACTTGCTGTCATAGCGAAACTAGGAAAGCACGTAAAGCGGTTGGTCCCGGCTGTTATTTGTAGATCTTTGACAGTCGTTACTATTAGTCAGGAGTCTCTGAAACGAAACGAAATTAGGAATAAAATATTGCTAAGTATTTAGGTTTAGGAAGACGCTGGATGCAGGTCGCTTCCAACCGGTATATGTGGAGATCTAAAGGGGAGGCCTATGTTCAGCAGTGGACGTCCTATGGCTGAGATGATGATGATGATGATGATTTAGGTGTTCCCATTGTTGGGAAAAGGTTTGGAAGATGATGACAACAGACCAAAACCGGACAGCGGACATATTGTATATCATTGAAGGTCATCTTATCAAACGGATTCCTTCGGTCAAGGTCGGCTGGTTCTTACAGCATTGTATATTCTTGTTGCAATCAATATTCATACGGTTACATAACACAGCTACAACAAGACTTTAATAAGTATTTATCAGTAGTGTATAATTGGGGTTTCTGGATCAAAAGAGATCCATCAACCCCAATTATACACTAGTTCAAATATAACATCAATTCAAATACTGTAATTTCATTTATTCAAATACCATAATTTCATTTATTCAAATACAACTACTTACTACAATTTGATACTACCACTTAATTTTAAGTAAATCATATATTCAAATCATCAATTCAAAAACTATTATACCATCTATTCGAATGCTGTTACATCATTTTCAAATAAACTATCTGTTCAAATATACCAATTAGAAACCAAAATAAAACAGTTTTTATATTCTTCTGTCGTACAATTTGATACTACCACTTAATTTTAAGTAAATCATATATTCAAATCATCTTACTCATTTCATCAACATTCAAATATTATTGCATACTTTTTATTCTAATTGATTATTGTTGTAAGAGAACATTCTTTTAATAATTCATTTGCACTGCTAAGAGTCAAACTCTATGACGGAGATGCGTGTATTAATTATATATTCATTTCCTTTGACAGCATTCAAATAAAAACATTTAGGATAGTGTATAGCATGTTGCATCCAAGGATCGTCATAAATCTCCCAATCTTCTATGATACCCCCGCATGAGAAACATGCCGCTTTATCATTAATACTATTTCCACAATAAAAGAATCCAGCGTCAGCCATTTCCATCACTAATCTTTTCTTCGAATTCATCGTCCCCCAGTAGGAACGAAATGAAAATTCACGCATTTTATGTGAGTTATACATATCATATCGAGGTTTGTATTCAGGAAACATTTTCTATTTATTTACATTCTAATTCACTGACATGGATAATTATAAACTTATAATGAGTTAGCCCCGCTATTGTTAGCAACTTATATGTGATTGAAAAGGATTGGGAGGGGATATAAAATTCTTAGTATTTTGCTTATTCTTAATATTTTATCTTAAATAAAATTAAACAAGTAAATAATTATTTTTAAAATTTATTTTCAAAGCACCACTTATTTAAACACAACACATTCTTTAAGGCACAAACATAGTCATGATAAATACAATTATATACATCTTCAGAATATTTATATTGATCATACAAACTTATCAAACTAGAACAACTAAAAAATACTTTTATCATCAATCCACTTTTTTAAACATGTTACATTTTTTAAAGCACATACATTCGAATGATACACACAGCTAAATATATTATTATTACTAGTCATTCCATAATCATCAAATAATTGTTGTAAACTAGGACAGTTCTTATCTTCTAAATTATATACATTATCATGTTTTACAATGTTTTTTAGCCACAACACTTTTTCATATCCTTTAACATAAATGTTTTTACCTTTCAGATAAGGTTCAATATATTGCGGTAATTTTAAATATGGTATAAAACCCTCTTTCCAGAAAATTTTTCTGTTTCTCTCTATCCAATTTACTTGCGATTTTTCTTTTTTTGTAAGATTGTAAAATGGGAATGGTGGTTTGATTAATAATACTATAATTTGATTTCTGAGAGCTATTGCTATTTCTTTCACGATAAACTCGTTACTTTCGGTCTTAAACCCTTGCACATCGACTATGGCGTTCATAACAATTTCTTTACGATACTGCTTAGTGGTTTATATTCAATCAGACGATCGTTGATGATTAGACAATACGCCGATGTATTATCTGGTATATCTTCAGAACTTTCTATTTCTAGTCTCACATCTACAGCTCCAGTTTTCAAGGCTTCGTTCTGTCTTGAGCAATCAATTACAAATAAAGGAGCCTTTTCTTTAAATTCATACAAATCAAGCATCGGGTCACACCGGGTGTTATAATAAGACTGACGGAATTGGGTAAACATTTCATATAATATACAATATTTGTCTTCAGAAAATTTTACACTAACCGATTCGTATGGATAATATTGAGAATTTAAAAAAAGAGTAACATTAGTTATTTTACCATGGTCAAATATTGAACAGTCTTTAGTTTTCACATTTTTTCTATTTGTCTGCAAACCAAAGACCACATACCTTGGTTTTTCGAGTTGTGACGCAGTCTTCACAACCCAGGAATGTTTTGTAGTTTTAGGTAATAAAGGGTATTCGTACAAGTCCCAATTTCTAAAAGCTATTTGAATAGGACGATCCTTTTCTAAATATTTAAGCAAAGTTAATCTTGCCCGATCTGAAACTTTTATATGAGGTACACGCCATTGCACTCTCTCTATACTTAGTTGAATGGAGTCATTATTATCATCAAGTTTAACACTGTTGACATTCGAACTGCTTCTATTGAGTATAAGTTCATGTTTACAGTTAATCATAATTTTATTATAATCTTCCGCAAATCCCAAAACTTTATTCAGCGGTATAAGGGCACTAAAAATACCATCATGATCATTAACTCCTTTTAAATTCCAACCCCAAATAGCAGCAGCCTTACTTTCTCCCTCGCTCATAGACAGATATGATTTTAGAGTGGTAGTAATACCTGCATTTTTTATGCGGTCTATCTCAACACCGTTAATTTCATATCGAATGTCTTGAAATAGGAATGATATATGATTATTAGTAAAATTAACTTTCTTTCGTGTTAGTTTTCCTGATGCATCTTTCGAAGCCACAGCGGCTCGACCTTCAATGTAAATGTAGCTGGCTGCAGGTAATACGTACAAATCTTGCTGATGTATGGGTATACGTATTTCATCATTTTCATTAAAGCTGTTGCTATAAGGATTATAAGTATGAATTTCATAACTCACTATAGAGTTATCGAATTGTGGTAAATCATTCACCTGAAGAATACTCATAATTTAAATCCCAAAGCTCGAAGAAATAATTTGTTATCTTTAGTTAGTTTTTTTATTGTTCGTATACGAGTATGTCTTCGTCTTCTGACTGCACGAGAACGAGTAAAACTATTAATTTGGGCAGATGATTTTATATTATAAACTATCATTATTTTTAAATCTAATCGACATTCGTCTCTTCTAACAGATAATGTTAAAGTGTTGTCTTATGAGTACGACACGTAACATTTAAACCATTTTTATGTTAATTGATGACTTGATAAAACCATGATTTTTCCAAAACTCGTTAAGAAATTTAATGCATAAATGTCCACAATTGAATAAATTGTTATTTTGAAAATTATTGTAATTATAATTGATATTACCAGTACCTACATAGCGAACAAATTCTATTGGAGGTTTCAAGTTACCGTAACTATCAAAGTATTCAATATATTCATTTAAAATTACATAGGCTACCCAATGTGTACCAGAATTTTTAGAATTATCTAAATTTATTATTCCACACTCTTTTAAAAACGGAGACTTCGGTAAGGTATCCCTCATAAACACTCCCCGAAAATATGGAACGTCTTTAGTAAAATATATGATATCTATATTAGTAAGAGCACGATTAGGTAGCCTATCATTTAGTTTTTTTTTTTTTTTTTAAATTTGTATATATTCCAAGTCCATCCTTGTACCGTTTTAGCCGCAATCCATTTCCAATACATACACCGCCTGAATTCTTATTATGACTTTTCATTTCTTCTAAACGCTTTTTTGCAACTCTATATTCATTTATGGTTTTGACGATTCCAGCAATTCCACTTGCAATACTGCCAGCAGCAGACAAACCAGCAAATATAGGTATTAAAGGTAGAACACCGCCAGACTTAGGAATTGGTATGATACGTGGAACCTTGGTGGATGAATCCTGATTCAACTCTCTAGCAGCAGCGTAGGCCAATTCTATTAGTTTTTTTCTACACTTTGGTTTAATTTTCTTAATGCATTTTTTGGTGTGGGTTACTAAACTTTTAAAGTTTTTTTTGAGTCCAGCTCCAGAACTTACTTTCGTTAGCATTATATTATTAACTAAATTGGCAGCAAGTTTTTCTCCTGTACTTGCATCGGAAGATAAAGCACGCTTTTTTGCCATTTTTAATAAAATTATATCCGCTTTATGACGATCTATCAAACTTTTGGAATTATTATATGCAATATCGTGATGTTTACAATATTCGTCTAATTTGTTTACACCCCTATCACCTCGAGCCAATCTTTCACGTAATCTTGTTCCTGGGCCACAATAATTATATCCCGGTAAATGGAGCTCAAATGGTAAATTATTAATTAAATTATTGACAAGTCCTTCTCCTTTCATGCATACAAACAGAATGGAACCATTATCATAGAGCATGTTGTTATATTAATAAACCACTCATAAAACATTTGTATCACTAATCCAACTATTTTCACCGGAGGATAATCCCAACCATTTCACGAAAACTTTTCTGCCTTTTCGTCTCAAAACTTTTTCAACAAGGTAAATGTCAGGATGTTTAGTTTTTTGTAATTCTTGTTCATAAAATGCCCCTAAAATTGGTTGCTCTTTAACATCTTGTAATAAATATGTTGCAGGATTTGTGTTTTGAACTTTACTGATCTTAAATATCTCTGTAGACCAATTAGGAGTGTAACCTTTCTCAAAACAACCTTTATGTTTACTTATTCGTACAAAATCACCTGCCTTAAACTTACGACGTTTTGTTTTCGTTCCATTTTGATTGAAATATCTCCGTAGCAGTTTAATTTTATTGCTATGATTCACTTGAACGGGGGGTAAACCAATGGTTCTGTGTATGGTATGATTATATCTATTAATGATATTTGGAAGTGTCCCGTCCATCCATTTAAAATTCCCTTTGAAACTAAATTCCTTGAAAAGCTTACTTTTTATCGTCCTTATTAACCGTTCTACAATTGAGGCCTTTTTCGTAGAATAAGTGCAGTAGTGGTTGATAGAATAATTTATTAATATTTTTTTAAAACTTTTATTGTAAAATTCTTTTCCTTGATCTGTTTGCAAGTTTCTAGGGATACGTTTTTCTTTACTCAATAAAGTATTGAAAGCCTCAGATACAGTTTCTTTATTTTTTTGTTTAAGTGGAATAGCCCAAGCATACTTAGAGAATCCATCAATGATGACTAAAATATATTTGTAGTTTTCGTTAAATTGGCTAAAACTTTGCATATCCATTAAATCAGCTTGCCACAGATCGTCGATATCTTTTAATATTACATGTCTTCGTTGGAAATTTATTCTTGCATTTCTATGAATTTCGTCTATAATTTCTCTTTTCACTTTGCTCATTCTTTCGACTATCACTTCTGAATTACAAAATTAGACTAAGTCAGTTTATATGATAAGCCCTTTTTATTCTTGTATTACACCCGCTTCTTTTAGCTCTTCAATAATTGATAAAATTTCGTTGTCGAGATTAGTATTACCTGCAGTTTTAGAAGCGATCAAAAGTTTAAGCCTGTCCACTAATTCATTAGGATCATCCCAATAAACAAGTTCAGTATTTTTTTTATATTTTTTAAGATACGGTAGACCAGCGCCTTTTTTTTGCCAAGATTTAACTTCTGTAGGTTCTTGTAAGCATTCATAAGATTCAGAAAATAACGGTTTGATCACCTGAGAATATTTTAGACCTTTATCACCTTTTATTTGACCTGCAGGGTTAAAGTCTCTTTTATGAGCATTCGTTGCGAGGAGTATTTCTTTGTAAACCAATTTATCTTTTAAAGTGACCAAACATAAATCAGGTTTTTTGCGAAGCAATAGTTCTTTTAGACCAGGTGTTATTTTATACTGTTTATTAGCTACACGAATGTTGTACACTTTACTAGAGTTCTCATATGTGGTAGATAAATTAACTATTGTATTTCCAATCATATGTTTGTTATTTTCACTACGTATACCAAATGGTATATTCATATCTTCGTATATTTCAATGATATCTTCTTTTTTCAACGACGTGTCATTATCTTTTTCTGATTCATTATCTCCTTCATCTTCCGAATAATAATTTTCTATGGAGCTTGACTCATTAGATGATTCATGTTTGTACATATCAGGAGATTTATCATGCAAAAATATTTTTGAACCTAAATCAGTATGTTTAATTCGGTTATCATAGGTATCTTCTTTTTGTATTGTAGAAATTTGCTTGTTAGCTACGATTGCATTAAGAGGGTCTGCGAGAGGCTTAAAAAAATACTTCAAATGAGTGTCGGCATTAAACTCATAATCTTTAATTTGTTTCACTTTTTTCTTTATAGTGTCCGCAGACTTTATCAATTGATCTGTAATGTTGTGGTCCATTATACGACTTATACTGAGAAGTATTTATGCACAAATGATATATATTTTTTTGCACTCATAATTTATATAACCATTAATCACAATAAATAAAGTTGTCAAATGATTGTCTATATCTGCCTTTGTTTAATTCACAATCCTTATTAATAGTCAAAAAATCATAAGGATGTATCCAGATTTTAGAACACAGATCTTTGAATTTGGACCACTGTATATCAGAACTAACATGTTCATTGTATATATGTTTCATGTTAACTTCATCCTGCTTGAAAATCATTAAAAAGTTAACATTGTCACGTAATAACTGCTTTGGTATTTTTGAATAAGTTTGAGATAGATAAAAACAATCTATACCTCTGTGTCTGCCCATTGTAAAATAATTTCGTATGTTAATTTGCTTTTCACAAACCACATCATCAAAAATAATAACAGAATTCGGCAATGCATCGTTAGGATGAATAACTTCGTCATCAGAATTGAATATAAAAAGTTTTACTTCTGGCACTCTTTCTAAGATCTGTTTTAGAAAAATATATTTTGGCTGAAAGCTAGTCTTGGAATACAAGTAAACATTTTTAAATTTTAAACCATTTTCATGGATTAATAAACTAATCATGACGTTCGTTTTCCCACAATTCGAGGGACCACATATTATACATCTTATATTATTCGGCAGAAGAACACTATGCTTTGCGTGTAACTTATTTTCTTCTATATCAATATTTTTAACTTCTAATGAAACTGGTTGCTTGACCCACTTCATGTTTGTATCTGTTGGAAAAATAATATGTTCTAGTATTTATAATGCTTATCAGTTTTCAAGAACACTAAGTAATTAATCAGATCAGAGTTCTTTTAGCTTTGGTTTCGTCGAATAAGTTGACAAATCAATAAAATGATAGTATATACTTATAAAATAGCTATACAGGAAAGGGTTACAAATAAAACAGCAAATATAGAGTTAAGGTAAATATGGATGTATTCAATAACAACATAATATTTTATTCAATTTATATAATGATTGACAATTCTCATATTTAAATTTACCATTTAATAAGTTTACAGTTAATGTATATTGAATTAACATATGTAATCACAATGACCCCAAGGTACAGTATTTATTTGATTTCCCAGAACATGCCTTTTATCGTCTATCCTGTTTAAAACTACTTTATTTACTTCTTGTGAGAACAGCACATGCTTCATTGATTTTATCATATTCATCTTACGCTTTAATGTTAAGTTTTTAAATAAAACATCTTTATAATTTGATGATTTTAAACATCTTGTTACAGGCTTTGTTACGCCTTTAGCCTTGTTTATTTGTGTATTTAATGATTTAATGCAATATAGCTTTGCTCTTAAGCCGGTAAATTCGGTAATTGGGTCACCTCCTAACTCATCCTTAAATAAACCAGGAATTTTTTCGTTCACCTTGGGAATAAAGTAATGATTATTATTTTCAAAATTACTTGTATCAAATTCTGATAAATTATCACGCATGTCTTTATAAAAGTCTTCGGTCTGTATTAAATACAACAAACTATCAGTATCAGTGTAACATAATTTAGCTTTATCACCATATTTATTCTTAATGAAATTATAATGATAATTGTATAAATGGCACTTGGAGAATTCTAGCACCGCAAATCCAATATATATCGGTCTGTCTAAAACAAGTTTCATGGGACTCAGTTGTATGGCTATAAAGTTTTCATTAAAGATAGAAACACTTTTTAAATTAGGTTTTGTGATTAATTTCTGAGCACCTACTGTTTTATTCGTTTTATTCCAATCATCACTCCATTTAGACACTAATTTAACTTCCACTTGCTTACGTTTATTTTCAATAGTTTTGCCAAAAATTGAGTTATTTAAAAGCTTAAAAAAATCCCTTTCGAATGATGTTGAAGCTGCTTGTCGTAAGCTAGTATTCAAGTCTATATACTTCTTCAAAAAATATTCTTGTTTAAAATAAAGGATTCTATGAATTTTTTTTAAAACTAGGCCATTTTTAAGACATGCTTTTAAATGAGCATAGTGAATGATGTAGTTATATTTATCATACAAATTTGCAATTAACTTTGGTGTTTTCCCTCCAATAGGTATGAATTTCTCAGGAGCAAAAGGCAAGTCGCTATGTGAATTATGTAAATGATCTGGATACGCTAAATCTACTTCTAAAATGTAACCGTACTCGCCATTATCAGGAACATCAAACAAATTAAAATTTTCGATATCATTCTTTTTCATGAATTTAAAGTCTGATATTGGTAATTTTTTAGTCATAGCATATCCATAAAGATTATTGCAGTCTAAATATATCAAATATGTTGATGGTTTAGAACTATCGAAATGAGGTAAATAAATGTTATTGGCTTCAGCATATCGGTGAGAGCACTGAGCTAATCCTCCACGTATTCCTTTTTCCAACATTTTATAAATTTCTAAATCATTAATCAATTCTAACTTAGCACCTGTGTAAAGGAGCATAGCGTCCCAACTCAATCCAGGTGAAGTCACATAATACGCAGGATCGAGTTTGTAGTGCAGCAGACAAATATCTCTAAAATTTTCAAATATGTCACATAATAATAGTACATCACACTTTAAATACAAGTCAGTATATTCACCAAGAGAACTAATATCAAAACATTTCCACACAGTTTGGGCATGTTGATATTCAGTATCTGTTATATGTTTCATTTGTAAAGTGTTATAAAAATGATTCTTTGGTGGAAGCTGTGTTTCATTATATGTTTGCCATGAACAAATGTACTCATACGGATATATACCTTTGCTTCGCAGTAAATTTAATTGGCTTTTATCTGGGAAATGTGATGATAAATGAATAAAATCGCTCTCCGTTAAACTTTTACTCAAATTGTCAAGACTTGAACTAAGAAATTGAAATGAATCTATAAATTTAATCTGTATAGGTTTACATCCTGCCCCGGTTTTAATTATTTTAGTTATGCTTATATATTTTTCTTTTGTTTTTGGTATAATTTTTATCTCGCCATCATATTTCGACAATTCTGTAATAAATATATGGGAATCATAACCAGATAAGTTATGAAAGATAACAGGTATAAATGAACACACTCTATAAATTAAATTGCAATGTGAATGCGCCGCGCCTCTGTACTCAGATGTAATATGATCATGATCACAAACTTTATCATCAAATAATAAATGATTACAGATATGGCATGTAGTTGCTTTGTTGTAATTATCAGTTTGCTCTCTCGTCATAGATCTCATGGGTTTCTTAGTCATTAAAATTTTGTGAATTAACTTAGCTTCTTGAAATAATCTCTTAATAAAAACTTTTACACAGTCAGGTCCTCTATATGTTACGAATTTGTTCAAGCTACTGTCATGTGAGCAACATACATAATATGCAAAACAAGACGGTTGATGTAATTTATTTTTTATCGTACTTTTATCATTATGTTTTTCTTTATAATTTAATAGTATACTTTCAAAGTCAGCATAAATCACAAAGTTAATTTTTTGCTTTCGCTCATAATTTTTGAATTGTAATGTATTGTTTTTATCAGGCAGTATGGTTAAAATTTTGGAACAACTATGAGAATGATACTTTGTTTCAGTAGTAAAAAATTGCAAACATGTTTCACATAAATGCATTTGACCTTTATGACATGTAACTTGTCTTCGCACTAAGCGTAAAAGATTTTTTATCAAGCAATAATGACCTTTATTTTGTTTTTCAAAATACAGTAAGTTAATATGTTTATCTTTCTTACAATTCGTCACATAAAGAGGGCCAGTTACAGTACATCGTTCATCTAATCCATAAATATTAATACTGAACTCACAATTATTATTTTCAAACAACTTGATGTCTTTAGGTAAAGGTGGAAATGAAATTCCTTGTATATTAAATATTGAACTAAAGTGTGGATAGGAGTTTGTTCTACAGACATTATTTTTTGCTGGAAATAATGCTGCGACAATACTCCATAAAAAACAGTATTCATCATTATTCTGTATATTCAAACAACTCTTTGTGTTTTTAATTACTTCTGGTAGCTCTAAATAAGTACCGCCCCGCATGGGGGAATATTTATTAATATTCATTTCTAAATGACTTATACAGACAAAAGACCATCCAGATTCACAATGTTCAAATTCAGTAAGTTTTCTTTTAAATATTTCTATTATATTCGAGAGTAAATTATTATAGTCAGTACTGCTGTATATAGTTTCATATTTGGTATTAAATGACTTGAGCTGCTGCTCACTTAATTGTGGTAGTAAAAAGTAAGCAAACAATTCGAAATTAACTTTAATACAGGTATGTTCCAATAATGATAACTCAATGATTTTCAAAACATCTTTTCGCTTATCCTCCAAGAACGCCTCTAGTATGAGGTACTCGTCTTCTATTGATGGGTTTAAGCGATAAGTCATGATTCTATTTTTAAATGCTGTAGCTACAATATCAACATTTTCAAACTTTGACTTTATTAAGGAATTCGATTTATGGATATTCGTTCTCTTATGATATCTGTATTTATGTTCGGGGATCTCAATTTGACATTTATCACAATGAATATACTTTGATAAACAATTTGGCTCATAAACATTCGTATCGTATTCATTCTCTGGGATATCAATTTGGCATTTATAATTATTAATATCTGAATTTGCTGACGACCCATCACGGGGGGGTGTAACTGGAAAAAAAAGTCACAACATTTTTATATTATAGTTATTTATTGGGATTAAATGTGATTACAAAATACTATCTTAAAATAAACTCATGCTATATAATGATTATAATATGTGGTATAGCATAGATCTTATAATTTAAAACAAATAGTTTTAGTAGCTAAGACTATTGGTACGAGCTTATAAAAGTAGGAGCACATTTTTTAAACTCCTTCCTGGCGCTTGTTATGTAGGCGTTTAGGCGATGCCAGGACTCCGAATCTTCATCGCATTTGTTTTTAATTGTGATTACTGAGTGCCGCCACCTATTTACTGGTTGGACCCTCTCTATTTCATCACATTTATATACTTTGAGTTCTATATAGAACTCACCTCTTTTTTGCTCGTTCATTTGTCGCGAAAATCCGTTCGCCAGTCTCCTCGTGATGTACGAATATATTGGTGGAGTCTTTTTGTCCACAACAATATCAATTTCATCATCGTCAGAGTCGCTCCCAAACAACTCGCGAGCAGTTGACTTGGTGGCAGGAGTGATTGGGTGAATGGTTGGCTTACTTTTCTTACTCGTAGACGGCTGGGAGCTGCTCGCTGACGAAGGCTTGCGCTTTTTGTTCTCCTTCGGCTTGGTTTTCACCGGTGCATGCTCCTCATCTGCCGATTCGTCCTCTGAAGGGAAAATATGGTCAGCGGTGTTCTTGGACCTGTTGTAAATAAAAACAATCAATTAGTATAGTAACAATATTTATTTGTTTTAAATTATGTAGACGACACTAAGTGCATGAATTTATTACTTGAATGAATGAATGAATGAATATTAAAAAGTATGAATCAATGAACAGTTTTAATTTTTATAGATGAGAGACTCGCTAACTTATCTGAATTATTGAAGAGGTTAATGAATAACTCTAAATACATGAATGATCGAATAGTGAATTAGGGTGGATGACAAATGTACTGCATTTCTTATCCAGTTAACAGAGTAAATTTACATTGAAAAGTGAGTAGATACTTACATTTTAGAAGATTGACGTTGATTTGGTAGTAGAAAAACTGTAAGATGTCACTGCTCCTAGCTGAAGTTTTGTTGTGATCCAGCTTCTGCAGGATGCACTCTTAAATAGTGGTAAATCCACGTCACGATATCCCATATAAGGAATAGGGACACGTTACTAAAATGCTTTATCAGCCCTAACACCAAATATGTAATAGTTTACGTTGTAGAAAAATATCTTGCTAAGCAATAAACATCGAGATCATGCTAATTTGAACTTTATCTTCATCATAAGATACTTAAATTCGCTAACTGTATTGACTTTTAAGTCACCAGTTCACAGATAGCGATGCAGTGCGATAGCGTTGCGGTGACGTTTTGTATTGTTCAAATCAGTATGAGCGCGGTCATACATGATGTGGACATAGAATAATAATGATACAGTAGATTAACTGAGTGTGATCTTAACCTACGGTCGCTTGGTAGATAAATCCGCGTGCGTAACTGCCGTCCAATCGAACAACTGTCTACCGGTATACACTGAGATTTCGAGGCGCATCGTTTAGGCCGTTTTCTATGAAGTTAAACTACTGTATCGTATCTGTCCAGGCACTCCCCAGCATTTAAACGTCACCACGACGCTATCGCACCGCACCGCTGTCTATTTACCGCTGGCTTTATATTATGGTATGCATTTAATTGTAATCTGAAACGGTATAGCATCGTATTGTCTCGAATATATAAATTACGCTGACATATGTATAATAATATTTTCACAGCAATTTTGAACTTTATATTCATTAAAAAATATTTATTAGAATCCTATAAAAAGGATAAATTATCTTGAAAATTCAAATATTATTTAGTTTCCTACCACCAAGCGCCGGCAATCAACGAGTAATAATAATTATGTCTGTGAGTATTAATTGAATTATTTTTTAATATTTGATTTAATTGCAAAGTTTAACTTGATTTAATGACAGATTGAACCATCAGATTATTGACTTTAATAGTGGAATGCCTACAATATTATAATGTATAATATAACACTCAATTCCATCACTCTTCCATCATACGAATTAAAATATTATGTAGACCTTTTAAGGTAGTTTTTATTTTTTAAACTTAGTTCTTATTATTTTTTAGTTTAAAGCAAAACACGAGAATAGTTACGTTGGTAGAGTGGTTGATAAGTGGTGGTATTCGTCAAAAGCCTTGGGTTCGATTCCCTAGCCAAGTTAGAAGCCAACAATTAGGCACACACGGCTACATATCAAGCTACACATTTCCGTACTGTGAGAGGTCAGCTTATACCGGAAATATACCTATAGCTTGATATTATGTAACCGTGTATAAAATGTGGGAATATTTATCATTTGATAATACTATTGTTTGAATAAAGAGTTAAGAATTATCTAGGTTTATTAGACAGTCATACGTTTTTATTCATTTTAAAATAATGTATTTTGTTTCAGATACCGGATTGGGTTTATTCACCAATTTCACCTCCATTAATGATAGAACCTGATGTGATTGATAAAGTCGTAAATTATTTGGATGAGGAAGAACGACAACGAACCCCATGTGTTCCAAATACAACTAATAATAAGGAGTTGTTAAGTTTTTACAAAACGGTTTCGACCGGTGGCACAAAAGTTATACGGATCGAAATTTACGATGCAAACCAATTTCAAAGTAATTCTATGTGCCATTGCAGTGCTGAAATATGTGTGCAGCATATTGTAAAGAGCATTTACACTGATAACATCTACTTACGTGTCAAAGACATGCTACCATATTTAAACAATACTTTTTATCAATCCTTGTAAAAAGAAAAAAACGGATCACCTACAAAAACACCTGGGTCACCTACCTACTACATCTGTTGATTCCAAATTATTTTGTTTAATTAATTCTAATTATCTTTTTTATTTAAGTTGTAATTATATGAACTAATAAATACTTGCTTATTCATTGCAATAACGTAGTTTCATTTACAACATTCACGTGTTTAGTCATTAAAGCAAACATTGTGCTATAAATATCAAGTAGCAACAATGCTCGTCTCATTTGTCATATCATAACACACTCTGTTAAGAACACATGTAAATGATAAAAAATAAATCAATTAGAACAGAAAGGATGAAATAATATTTGAATGTTGATGAAATGAGTAATAAAATTGGGATTGACTGGTTGTCTAGTTCACAAAATATTGATCGATTAAATAATTGGGGTATCTAAAATAAACATTGATTTGTAAAAGCTGTTTTATTTTGGTTTCTAATTGGTATATTTGAACAGATAGTTTATTTGAAAATGATGTAACAGCATTCGAATAGATGGTAATAGTTTTTGAATTGATGATTTGAATATATGATTTACTTAAAATTAAGTGGTAGTATCAAATTGTAGTAAGTAGTTGTATTTGAATAAATGAAATTATGGTATTTGAATAAATGAAATTACAGTATTTGAATTGATGTTATATTTGAACTAGTGTATAATTGGGGTTGATGGATCTCTTTTGATCCAGAAACCCCAATTATACACTACTTTTATCAAAACACTCATGCTTTATCTTTTGTGCACTTGGGGGCAGAAACAAGTAGGTAATTGCTCAGCAAGAGGCGTATTATCTATCTTTCGGGCGACGAGTAATGGGCGACTCGCTGTCCGATCATGCACCATGCCCGTGTCGACGGTGCGTCGTGTTCCACCCGCTCCTCAAAGAGCTGTCAGCATAATGACGGGGAGAGCCAAAGCCTGCCGGGGTCGCGGGACTAACGAGCTACCGTGACTCCGAAACGTAAAGGGCTGTTGAAGGACACCGTGGATTTTAGTCAGTACAAGTCTGACATTCCCTCCTGCCCTGCCCTGGGCGGGAGGACTCATTTGATGATTTTACCAAGCTAAAAAATAAACTAATACCAAGTTTTTACGTCTAAATCACTGAACCGATTCTGATGAATTGTGGTATAGAGGGATAGGTTATAAACTTATATCCTTTTGCATAAAACTTATAGTTGGAGGGGCTAACTTCTTTAACAAACTTTTTGTCTAAAACTTCATTTGCTTCTTATCTTCTATGTAAATTTGATGAATTAATGCTTTTAACCGTGGGCTAGATTCAAAATAAACAACGCTACTACTGAGCTTGAGATATTTAACTCCCTGGCTTTTTTCCATGGTAAACCAGAATCAGATTTTATTATCGATGGTAATTGGCTATTAAATCAAATTGGAAATTTTATACATATAAGTGGAGAATATTATTGTAGGTAAACTAGGAGAAACCTTTACCTATCCCTTCGGTGACTTCCGCATTTCATGGACAATATTGTTAAAAAAAAAATGTAACCGCCTTCAAAAACAACCACAAAAAAGGGTAAAATAACCTACAAAATAACTTTTCTTTCAGAAGTCGGTGCCTTTATTTTTTTTTCATTTCATTGTTTTTTTTGCCACCGACTTCCGAAAGAAAAGTTATTTTGTAGGTTATTTTACCCTTTTTTGTGGTTGTTTTTGAAGGCGGTTACATTTTTTTTAAAAAGTTTTTTTATTTTACTCTTTTTAGTTTAAATATTCAACTCAAATTCTTGTCAAATAAATCATTCTCTTACATGTATGTGCACTAAAATTTTTAATCCGTAGCACCGGTAACAACATCGCTCAAGTGCACAATATGCTAATAAAATTCCCTATCTCAAAAACTACTGAACCGATTTTGATGAAACTTGCAGTATTCCGTAAGTTAAACAATACTTAGTACAACAAAAAAAGAATTACTTAAATCGGACTTGTAGTTCCAGAGATATGCGAACACAAACTAAATCAGTCGATGCCTACTCCAAGCCGTAGAGGAGTTGTACCTTCCATCATCAGCTCATCCACCTGAGATGATGATTATCAGATGCAAATACTTGAACAGATTTAGAAAATATATGAAAATGTTACTATGTGCCTATAAAATTTGAAGGTTGCCCTCGATTTCCCTGGGATTCCATCATCAGATCCTGACCTGATGATCATGGGACCAATTGGAAAGTATACCCTTTCAAACAAAAGAAAAATTTTCCAAATCGGTCCAGGCGTCTTCGAGAAATCGGGGAACATACATAAAAAAAAAAAAAAGATTCCGACGAATTGAGAACCTCCTCCTTTTTTTGAATTCGGTTATAATAGTGTAAGAATTCCCCCTTGGGAAGATTTGATTGGTAAAATTTGAATGGGCCCCGACTGTGAGTCGTTCTGTTCTGTTGGCCTTGTTTCTTTCTTTTTAGTTTTTATATAAGTTAACTTTTTCAGGTATTTTTCAAAATTTGTTTTTACGCAGTCGGGTTTTTTTCGGTCAGTAACGAAAAGAATTATAACAAAAATTGGGTATGTAATGTCAGTATCAAAGAATACCGCACGTGAACTGCAATTTTAAAATTCAGAATATTTAATAATGTACAGGTTGCTCGTTGTACTTACCGGAAATTAACATATTTCAAAATTCCGCGTACGAGGGTAGATTCAAACTTTTTGTTTACCCGTTTTTCAACCTTCGTATAAATGAACAAAATTGTAGGAAATACTGTGCTGATGGTCGTAATGTACATTATTCTGCTATAAAAGTGTTACGAAACGTTTTGTGTAGTACTGTACTTAGTTCAACATCGTCAACATCAGCCGTAAGATGTCCACTGTTGAACATAGGCCTCACCAATAGATTTCCTATAGGACCGATGTGAAAACGGAACTTAGGGTCCCCCCACATTAATTATCGACGCGGAATCGGCTTAAGCCGGTCAAGAAAACCTTTCTCTCTTTTTTTGCTCGGCTCGGACGACGCGATCCGATGTGAATGGCATTAGTAACACCCTTATTACGTTGACATAAAGGTTTTCTTGACCGGCTTAAGCCGATTCCGCGTCGATAATTAATGTGGGGGGACCCTTACATAAATAACATTAGATGGAATTTTGTACTACATTCCCTAAAAAGGGGACGAAAGTATACACGGAACTTTATTACTCGGAAACGCCTCTGGAAGCTACCCCATTTCTCGTAACAAAATTCCATTTTAGCTCTTATCTAGAAACACGCAAATAGAAGGAACACACACACTAACATTAGCAAAACAAACATAAAAGGTTACCCTTATAAGTAATTTAAACAGCAACTTGAACAAGGTCATTGTCAACTCAAACAGTCGTCGGTTAAGAAGCCCTTAAATATGCATGGTGGGTAATTACCCTAAATGTTGCCGAGGAATTCGTGTGAAGGTATGTATACGTCACCTAATTATGTAGTCGTTGTGTAATCTTTAGTAGACATTTCCGTTGAAATATTAAAAGTGTTACTTATTTATGTGTTCTAAATATAATGGGCCTTACTTATAAACATTGATTAGACGTTACTTATCTTAAATAGCTCTTAAGTCACTTGCCATCTCTATTCATTAAAATAGAAATGACAAGGACAGGTGATATTTAATCGGTAGCTAAGCAACACAAGTTTTTATAAGTAAGGGGGTATATGATTAAGTCTATAAAAATAGTCGAAATCGAGTTGTTTGGTCGGACTGTCTTATCAGTTAACAGTGACCTCGGAGGGTACACTACGATAATACGAAAAACTTTATTCCGAAATTCATAAATACGAATTTCAAAATTAACAACTCCGATTGATCATTATTCCTTTTTTCATAATTCCGAAATTTCAATATTCCTAACGTTTATAATTACTATTTTGAAAATACCGAGTTTCAATAGACCGAATATCAAAAATTCCGAATTAATAATTTTCCGAAACATCAAAAACACGAATTCCGATGGCTAAAATTCCGATTATTAAAGTTCCGAATAATTAGAATTCCGAAAATTTAATCGTTTATCAGAGAAAAGTATGCTTTTAAAACGCCTAGTCAAAATGCCTCTTAAATTTTTTATAAAAGAATAAAGTTTCTTTTGAATAAGAATATTTATTTTCAATTAAGTATAATAATTTGTTTTATAACAAAAAACTTTTTTTGTAATAATTAAAATAATTTATTTTTGAGTTACGGTATTTTCATTCATAATATTACAAAAAATCCGCGGGGCTCCAATTTCTGTGAGCAAGGTTTAAAGTAACCTAACACGAAGGGGATGGCGGGGTCTTTCAGACCCCGCCATCCCCTTCGAACCTAACCTGTCCGAGTCGGGGTGCCCCCAGTCCCGAGCTCGCTTCGCTCGCTCTTGCATCCATGATCAATTTGTTGACTACCACCTACCAAGGTAGATCGACGGAGCCTCGCTTCGCGGGGCTCCTATTTCTGTGAGCAAGGTTTAAAGTAACCTAACACGGCGAGAGGATGGCGGGGTCTGAAAGACCCCGCCATCCCCTTTGAACCTAACCTGTCCGAGTCGGGGTGCCCCCAGTCCCGAGCTCGCTTTGCTCGCTCTTGCATCCTTGATCAATTTGTTGACTACCACCTACCAAGGTAGATCGACGGAGCCCCACTTCGCGGGGCTCCTATTTCTGTGAGCAAGGTTTAAAGTAACCTAACACGAAGGGGATGGCGGGGTCTTTCAGACCCCGCCATCCCCTTCGAACCTAACCTGTCCGAGTCGGGGTGCCCCCAGTCCCGAGCTCGCTTCGCTCGCTCTTGCATCCTTGATCAATTTGTTGACTACCACCTACCAAGGTAGATCGACGGACCCCGCTTCGCGGGGCTCCTATTTCTGTGAGGAAGGTTTAAAGTAACCTAACACGAAGGGGATTGCGGGGTCTTTCAGACCCCGCCATCCCCTTCGAACCTAACCTGTCCGAGTCGGGGTGCCCCCAGTCTCGAGCTCGCTTCGCTCGCTCTTGCATCCTTGGTCAATTTGTTGACTACCACCTACCAAGGTAGATTGACGGAGCCCGCTTCGCGGGGCTCCTATTTCTGTGAGCAAGGTTTAAAGTAACCTAACACGAAGGGAATGGCGGGGTCTTTCAGACCCCGCCATCCCCTTCGAACCTAACCTGTCCGAGTCGGGGTGCCCCAAGTCCCGAGCTCGCTTCGCTCGCTCATGGATCCTAAGTTCTCCTGATAGCAATAACAATCCTGAAGGCAAACAATCATTGTCCAGAGGATACGCCTCGCCACTCCGCGCCTACACAGGCTTAAATAACTGTCTGGGAGTACGGTAGACAAAACTACGTGGAGCCGGTTTTGCAGCAATTCGTTTCTGGTACTGACATTGTAGAATGAGAAACGAAATTCCGATTTTCAATATTCCGAAAAAATCAGTTTATTCGGAATATTGAAAATCGGAATTTCGTTTTTCGGAATGAGAACTCATCGAGCATTACATTTTTCGAATATGTGAAAATCGGAAAACTAAGAAATCGGATATACGACTTTCGGTTAAATAAATTTCGTGATTCTTAATAATAGATATTGTAATTTTTAGGTATTATGATATTCGGAGTTTTGAAAATCGGAATATCGAAATTCGGAATAAAATATTTCGGAGTATTTGGGTGTTCCCGACCTCGGATCGTAAAGGGTTATTGAAGGATCACCATGTATTTTAGTCAGTATAAAGCCTCCTGCAGACACATGCGATTAATAGCTATTAATTTCCACTCTAAAAATACTGCGAATGGACCGCGACATGTCGCCCCGCGCGATTAATCGCGTGTGTCTGCAGGAGGCTTAAGTCTTCAGTCTTTTCCGGTCCACAAAGGACTCTTTTGATGAATTTAGCACGCTAAGAAAAAAGTCGAGCAAGTCGATTAGTAGTTAACTTACTATTTGTTAAATGTTTTACATGTTATAACCATTTGTTAAAGAAAAAATGTATGGGATTTTAATCATAATAGTTAGTTTAACTATAGATCAAGCAACTGGCCCTAAATCAAAGAGGTAACCTTAATCATTGTAAAACCTTATTTTTTATTTCGTCATTGACACATCCTTTGTTCATTCTGCCTCAGATGTCATTACCAAATGAATACAGCAAAGTCATGCATCCAAAGATGACATATATCTCGCACTGTCCAACCAAAGAGAATGGATGCTGACTGAAAGATGTGCATCTATCTCGTTAACCTAAATGCGTTGAGTCGCTGAGATGACGTCGAGAGGAAAATGTGTAGAAGGTCTACTAGCGAAATGTGAGGTGGGAAGTTCTAATGTGAGGTGTGTTCCAAAGGGAGACGGTAATTCACGCCTGCAGAGCTGCTTAACTTGTATTAAGTGCAAGTTCGGTCATGCATGGTGTAGTGGCCTCACCTCTGGGACGCGTCTGCCAAATACCAGCTTGATGCACTTGAAACAGACCAAAAGATTTATCGGCAACGATGCTCTGGTCAATTCAAAGCTTATTCAGAGCCTTGAACATCGACCCCAAGTTGCCAGCCTGTCGGTTTTGTATCGGTTTCATTTCCAAGAGTGTGTAGTGGTGCTGCACAACTCGATTCCGCCTAGTCCTTTCCATATTCTTCAGACTATGATATAAAATGTCGCAGGGAAATGAGGAAATCAAGGATTTCACGAAATCCGGAAGTTGTAGAATATTCTTGTTTATTACGTCTTCTTACTAAAAATATCTAGTGTTATGACAAAATCTATATTAATAATTTCGTCAAGGGGTACGGTAGACTCGATCGAAAGCTTACCTGAATAATTAAACATTAAAAAATAAAGATTTCGAGTCGACAACATATATCCGCAAAATTCGGATTGTCGAGTATTTTGTAAAATTCTTATGGTTTTGACGAGACAGATCGCAGCCGCCATATTGGCTACTCAGGCGAAACGTCACTGACATCGGCTATCATGTTGAGAAGTTTTTATTCATTTTCTTTCTTTTTGGCAACCGAATCGATAGCACTGTTAGCATGCCAGTGTCATGTGGTGTATTAAGTAGTTATTTAACCTCCTCAACACGTTTCTACTCTACGCTATAATTTAAAAAAAAAAAGAACTGTAACATATGTCAGTGTCAAACGAAACGTCTTGCCCTTGACAGTGCATGGCAACTTGTGGAAACCACGAATAATATCTCAATCAGCGGCAGATAAAGTAATTGCAAGAATTTTCCTTTCTGATCGAGAACGATATTATCTCCGGCTACTACTTCTTCACGTCAAAGGGTCGACTTGCTTCAGAGAGGAAAGAACCTATGAAAATATTATTTACTAGCTTCCAGTCCCGGCTTCACACAAGTCGTTTGGTCCATGAACTGTTGGTACGGCGAATTCCCGGTGCCTCGACAAGTTTAGTGTGGCGGGAAGAGATCTCAGGACGGTATGGAGGGAGCGACTGTCGCAACCGAGGTCCGGGCACGCCGCGATGGCGGCGGTATGACTCCTCTTTGATGAGTGGCTGGATAGGCGTCACGGCGTCCTGACCTACCGCCTGACGCAGGTCCTAAGCGGACATGGAAGTTTCGGGAGGTACCTGTGTCAGATGGGGAAGGAGGAAATGCCTGGATGTCACCACTGGGAGGATCACCCGGAGGACACGGTGGATGGAGCATACGGTGCAGGACTGTTCTGCTTGGGCGAACCATCGCCATGTCCTCACGATGGCGATAGGCGGCCAACTTTCGTGCCCGGCATTGGTCGAGGCAATGCTTCGGGGCGAAAGAGTGGGAAGCGATCGCCTCCTTTTGCGAAGCAGTCATGCTAGCGAAGGAGGAGGTGGGAGGCGCGAGGGATAGGACAGCATGCACCTCACGACCCAGCTGCAGTGGTAGACGCCCACGGCGACGGACGTCGCAGAACGATCTCCGGCCAACAGGCGCGCGGGCATGCAGGCGGCGTGTAATGGGCGACTCGCTGTCTTCTCATGGACCATGCCCGGGTCGACGGTCCGTTGTGTTCCACGCGTGCCTCAGAGTGTCAGCACAATGACGGGGCCACCCTTTGAGGGCCAAAGCCTGCCGCGGACTTATGACTTACCGTGACCCCGGAACGTAAAGGGCTATTGAAGGACACCGAGGACTTCTCTGGGTGGGAGGACTCATTTGACGATTTTATGACGATGAAAAAAGCATTAAAAAATGATTTGTATCGGTATCCTCCAACAGCGCTTCGCACTAAAAAACACATTGTTGAGTTCCGAAATCCACGCGAACGAAGACGCGGGCACTGCTAGATTTTGCAATTTTGTATCTAGATATGTATTATGAGTCACGGTTTTACCCGAGCGAAGCCGGGTTTTCATCTAGTAGTAATATAAAGTCAGAGATTATGTCATTTCACTAAACTAAATGTTTTAAAATAAAGAATACTGTTGATGATTTTTCCGTCTACAGGGTTTAAAAGAACCTAACCAAACTGAACCTCGGGGTGCCAATGAAGTCCGTCTTCTTCTCGTTTAAATGTACAAAGTTGTTCAGCTGGTATTTGAGTAGAAGTGTACGAAATGGGGCACTGAGAAATAAAAAATGTCGTAAAAACGACTGGGGGCACTCCGACTCGGACTGGTTAGGTTCGAAGGAGATGGCGGGGTCTGGAAGATACCGCCATGCCACGTGGAGCTTTTGGGACCGAGGCCGTGGTCCCGGATAACACCAACTGTAGATACGATAACATATAACATATTTTGCGGAATGAAAAAATGATACCAAACTGGATCTTCTGTTGGTACCCTTTTTATACCAAGTCCATCATTGACTAATTGCTACTCGTCACGTAATACTTATAACCGCCGGTCTTTCATGAGCCGTCGCGTCGCTGAAAAACGAAGCCTCAATACTTTGAGTAAAACTCTTTTGAACTGAACTTTAAGGAAATTGTATCGATTTTGGTGCTCATTAAAAGTTGTTTAGGCCAAAATATTATTAACGGTGTGCTTATGAGAAATTAATTTAGGGTAAAATAACATTGACGGGGCCCCCCTCTAGAGGGCCAAAGCCTGCAGGGGTCGCGGGACTTATCTCATTACCGCGATCCCGGAACATAAAGAGCTATCGAAGGACACCGTAGATTTTAGTCAGTACGAGTCTGACAGTCCCTCCCGCCCTACCCTGGGTGGGAGGACTCATTTGATGATTTTAAAACAGTCTTTTGGCTGCAAATATTAATAATTAAAAGATTTTCTGTTCTTTATTCATCAGATTTATGTTCACCCTGAGTAACATAGGCTATATCCCGTGCGAAACCGAGACGGGCCGCTAGTTTAATGTAATATTTATTTCATTTTCCTACTGAATAATGATGACTTTGTCCATTGCAATACAATGACGTCAGATCCGACAATGTGACGTCACAGGTAACGTAAAAAGGTCTTGTTTTGTACTTCTTTCATTGGTTCTCTTTAACTTTATGTGTCGTAAAGAGATTTCGTGATTTTTAATGCGACATTAAATGTTATTTACTGTCACTACTTTGTAATAAACTGTTACAATGTTTGTTTGTTTATATTATTACGTCGTTTTAGTGACAAAATGACTTGTTTGGTACTAAGTTAGGAACTAGACAAAAGGCAGTCGTATCATTACAACTTATAACGGGAATGTTACCATGTTTATTATTTGTTTTGAGTTACCAACTTTTCGTTAGTAGCGTCATCATCACGGTTACTAAACTTTTAGCGTCATCATCACGGTTAGTAAACACGGTTAATAAATGATTCGTATTGAACATTGTGATTTTAAACAATCGCTTTCAAAGTATTTCTTGTGTGTAAATATAGCGACTTTCAACAAAAATGACATAAGCTTTTTAGTGACAGATGTCAATGTCATTTTGACGTTTCCATAAATGTTATCGCTGGTAGAATATCACTTTGTCTTAACCCTCTGGCCTTCAAAGAGTGTCAGCACAATGACGGAGCCCCCCGTGAAGGGCCAAAGGCGGCCGGAGTCGCGGTACTAACGAATACCGTGACCCCGGAACTCAAAGGGCTATTAAAGGACACGGTGGATTATAGTCAGTATAAGTCTGACAGTCCCTCCCGCTCTGCCCTGGGTGGGAGGACTCATTTGATGATTTTACCACGCTAAAAAAACTCTCTGGGCTGAGCCTCTAGCATGAATTCTACGTACTTGTTGTTATGATGTAATTTGTATGGAAAATGAAAAAGCGCCATATGTATGAATGAGGAACTAAGTTTATTATATGTCAAAATAAAGTCCATTTACTTTACGCCACAAAACGTGAAAATTCGTGATAAGGCATCTGATTTTGTCCATGATAATTATTCCCTATGTAATGTCTAATCCATGCGAGCTAATTTTCCAGTCAATTTCTCTAAAATGAAAATAAATCTTCATTATTTCAAACACATTATAATTATTAAAATATACAAAGGCTTTGACCCAGGACATGACCTTTTTAATTCGCTTCGCTACATATAAATTAACCTCATATCAAATCTAGCACCGCCATAATTAAGATTAATTCTTCCAGTGGTCAGCAAATATCTCCGTAATTAATGTAATTATAATCGAATCAAACAAAAGATAATCTAAAGTAAGCCGGACGGCGGCGGCCAACTTGTATTTATTTTACTAATGGTTCTTGGGAAGGTAAAGGGATCGTTTATACAGCCCATGCTTCTTTTGGTCTCAATCTCATAGAAAAAGCAAGCTTTTATTGTGCACACAGCTAATGAATGGAATTCTGTGATAACTGATAGTTACAACCTTGGAATCTTCAAGTTTGACAGCACGGTTGGCGTTGTGGCTGAACGATCGAGTGCTGCTCAGCGTGTCGCGGGTTCGAACCCCACACGGAACTAATATTTGTATGTGTGTGTCCACTCTGGAAGCCTAGCGCGACGGCGGCGGCGGGCGCGATCTGTGTCCACACTGCCGATCAAGCGTTTTGTTTTTGCAGCGGCGCCTTCAGGTGTTGCAAACCGGTGGTACAAAGTCTTCTTCTTCCTGCCCTTATCCCATTCTACTTGGGGTAGGCGCAACACGTTTTCTTCTTCCATTCTCCCCTATCAGACGTCACAGTATCATTTACTCCTTTTTCTTTCATATCATTCCTTAGACAATCCATCCATCTTTTCTTTGGCCTTCCTCTTCCTCGCCATCCATCAACATTAATACTCATCACTTTCTTAGTCACATGGGTGTCATCCCTCCTCATCACATGTCCATACCAAGATAGACGATTCCCTTTCATTTTTTCTGTAACAGGCACTTTCAAACTTCCCCTTATAAACTCATTCCTTACTTTATCCATTCTTGTCACTCCACACATCCATCTCAACATCCTCATCTCCGCTACATGCAATCGTTTCTCATCCATCTTTTTCACAGCCCAGCATTCCGATCCATACAATACGACAGGTCTAATCACGGATTTGTATATTTTCCCCTTTAACTTGAGGGGCATCCGTGGGTCGCAAGTTGTTCCGGTGACCTGTCGCCATTTCATCCATCCCGAGTTGATCCGGTGTGTTATGTCCCGGTCTACATCGCCGTCTCCTTGGACAAGCGACCCGAGGTACCGAAAGTCGGAACAGACTGGTATGGGCGTTCCTGCAAGAGTAATGGGCACAGGACTGGAGAGACCGCCAAAATCGCAAAACAAATACTCTGTTTTGGTTCTGCTCAATTTCAGGCCAACGTTCTCCAGTCTTTGCCACCACACCTCTAATCTGTTCTGGACCTCTAGTTGTCCGGTGGTACAAAGTAGTTTCTATAAATCTTGTTTAAAGAAATTCATTTTAAAAGGTTTTATAGGTTGTTGAGGATTGTATACAAGTAAATTATCAACCATTCTACATGATTCTAGTCAAGTACAGTTAAAATAATTTAAATATTTACAAATACGTCCTACGGTAGTATTTTAGTGTTCCTCCCACCCAGGGCAAAGCGGGAGAGACTGTCAGACTTGTACTGACTAAAATCCACGGTGTCCCTCAGTAGCCCTTTATGTACCGGGGTCTCGGTATACGTGTGTCCCGCAATCCCGGCAGGCTTTGGTCCTCTAAAGGGGGGAATAATAGATTGCTTATCTCTTTCTAGCTGCACCTGGTTTAGTGAGTCACCAGTGTTTTGTAAGGGTCACGTCATTGCATTGAAACTCGTTTTGTTTTTGCTGTCAGCACAAAAAGCTGTTTATCTTTAATATTTCAATGGATTACATCATAGGAATAATAGATTAGGTTAAACGTTTTGATTATAACACAGGCTTTGTTTTTGCTGGCATAAATGTTGACGGGATTGAGAAAAAAGCGAATGAATTATAGGTTAGTGTTCGTGATAGCTTATTATAAAAATAAGATTCGTAGTAATAAAATTGAAGCAGTTGCCACATTTGAAGGCATCATTATACACTACTCAGGGTCGAAGGCGCGTCGTGGTCCAACACGCAGAGAAATGTATACGAGAACTTCTGGTTGCAACCGTGACAGCAAGACTCACTAGTTGACTTTACAACATTTCTAGTAATAAATACTAAGTCCTTGTTATCTCTACCACATACCTAGTATTTACTAGAAATGTTGTAAAGTCAACTAGTGAGTCTTGCTGTCACGGTTGCAACCAGAAGTTTTCGTATATTTATTTTCTCGTATAGATATTTCTCTGCGTGAAACTCGCCCAAAGAAGTGTCAGCAGCAATCTGACAGGGACTCCCCGTAACCGTGACCCTGGAACGTAAAGGACTGTTGAAAGACACCGTGAATTTTAGTCAGTACGAGTCTGACAGTCCCTCCCGTCCCGCTCCGGAGGACTCATATGATGAGTTTTCCAAGATAAAAAATGATTACACTACTTCAGATAAAATGTCTAAGACACTAATGTAGGCATGTACATACTGCCAAAGACATTTAAACACGAGACATTGCGATCAAAATATTAATTATCAACTTTTAAGTAACTTATCAGTTTAAAAACAAACTGGTAAGTGGTACTTGCAGGTGTAAAAATACAAAATAGTAAATATACAACCTTATTTTTTGTTTATGCGAAACCCGATACACCTGTCTAGTATTTTAGTAAAGAATCTATGTACAAAATTTTAAAACCGTATCATAAAAAATCACAAAGTTATAAGCTTGTATATTACCTGGTTGTCCGTTCAAAAACATACTCATTTCGCGGTAAACCCGCGTAAACCGCGTCTCCTGTGTTATACACTCGTAATAATAGTTTGGCAATAGGTAGCTAACCGTACGGTGATTGTATTGTAATTAACTGGTAATAAAATTTAATTAAAATATTTTTGAAAAAAAAATATAACATGGTGTAAAAATTATTGGAATCGAATCAGTTAAGTACTGATTCTTACAAACTATATTCAGGTTTAGCATATACTAAAAATAATGTTGTATACCAGTATTAACATAAGCAGAAGAGTTTTTTTGGTTTCTGAACGCGATAATCTCAGGAGTTTCTGGTTCGAATTGAAAAAACTTTTTGTGTTGGGTAGTCCATTTATTGAGGAAGGCTATAGGCATCACGGTAAGACCAACAGGAGCCGAACAGCAGGTGAAACCGCGTGAACAGTTAGTTATGTCATACTGCTTTTACTATGATATTTCTTACAGCTTTTCCATACTATCGCAAATCTCATTCACCGCGAAATCTAACCAATACTACTACTTGAAACCACGCTCAATCACAAAAAGACATAACGAATTGATCTATGACTGTTGTACCATTGTGCTGTCGCTTTTACGAACAATAGACACACTTTTCCCGCATCCAAGTGTACTCTACCATGAAACAAGCCAGTCGAGTACAATTGGCGAGTGCGTCTAAACGAGGCACGTGGCAACTTTCACATAATTGTTCTCCTATAATGAAGTTAAGGGCAGAAACATTAGAGTAGATATTTGAGTAACTTTCGCGATTCTTTTAACTAAGCGTCGTATTCATTGCGTTGATTAAATTAATAATAGTTATTATAAGAGTTAGTAATAGTTCTTCCCTCGAGTCGGTCCGAATCCGAAAGCAACATATCGGAATAGACGGCTAACAGTTATCAATGCTTCATCTTGACAAGCTAGGTTAAGTTTTGAAATGGTAGGCATTAAAAAAAAAATTAACAGTCCAACATCATGTCTGGGGTTGCGGGACTGTCTCTTCAGGTAACCGAGACCCTGGAACGTAAAGGGCTATTGAAGGATCACCGTGGATTTTAGTCAGTACAAGTCTGACAGTTCTTCCCGCCAAACCCCGAGTAGGAGGACTCATTTCATGATTTTACCAGAATAAAAAAAAACATCATGTCTACCTTCACCAAAGTTGTTTATAGTAAAAAATATTGTCCAACCTGGAATTGAACTAAGAACTCATACTTACCCCGAGTGATCGCAAGCACTACGCTTGCGATCACAAAAATAACGAGATAATCCTTGTCATTTTGTTTTACATAACTAAAAAGGACTTTAAAGTTCCGTACACAAAAGGTAAAACAGGACCTTACTTAGAATCAGCTGTCCGTCTGTCATCGGGCTGTATCTAATAAACGGTGATATTTAGATGGTTGAAATCTTCACAGGTGACGAATTTCTGTTGCCGATATAAAAACAAATAATCTTCTTCTTCTTCCTGCCCTTATCCCATTCTACTTGGGTCGGCGCAACACGTTTTCTTCTTCCATTCTCCCCTATCAGAAATCGCAATATCATTTACTCCTTTTTCTTTCATATCATTCCTTAGACAATCCATCCATCTTTTCTTTGGCCTTCCTCTTCCTCTTCATCCATCAACATTGATACTCATCACTTTCTTAGTCACATGGGTGTCATCCCTCCTCATCACATGTCCATACCAAGATAGACGATTCCCTTTCATTTTTTCTGTAACAGGCGTCACTTTCAAACTTCCCCTTATAAACTCATTCCTTACTTTATCCATTCTTGTCACTCCACATATCCATCTCAACATCTTCATCTCCGCTACATGCAATCATTTCTCATCCATATAAAAACAAATAACAAAAAACAGAATAAAATCAATATTTGAAGGTGATTTTTTATTTTGCCATTTTTAAAGACAATGATTCGGAAACCTCCATGCGATTCGCATTTGAGTCCAACTCACACTTTTTTGTTTGTCAGATAAATTTATCAAACGAGCCCTCCCGCCACTGTTACATAAGTAGATCTGGTTTTATATTAATATCATCATGAACTAAACCGTAGCCATTAAAATACCATTGTAATTAAATATTTAAAAAAAAACATTGCAATTACTTACGTTCATCCTCTTAATCCGTTTCGTGAGCAAATCCAGGGGATGTTAATGCATTTGCTAAGGGATGACACCCAGGATTATGGGGGTCTGTGGGGTCTAACAGGCATGTCAATTCATATTGTATTATGATAATGAGTTTAGACTAATTATTTTACGAATGTAGGAAGAAATAATTGGTTTAAACCTGTTTTTTAGGGTTCCGTAGCCAAATGGCAAAAACGGAACCCTTATAGATTCGTCATGTCTGTCTGTCCGTCCGTATGTCACAGCCACTTTTTGTCGAAAGTATAAAAGCTATCCTGTTGAAACTTGGTAGGAAGATGCATTATGTAAACCGCATTAGGATTTTTTCACAAAAATAAAAACAAAACAAATTTTGGGGGTGCCCCTTACTTACTTAGAATTAAAACTCAATTTTTTTTTTTCACCAAACCCATTCGTGTGGGGTATCTATAAATAGGTTTTTAAAAATTATATTGCCATTCATACAAACACTATGAAAAACAAAGTTATTTTTATTGTTTGTGTATATTACTTACTAATCTCAATATAATTATATCTCTAATTTATGCTTGTATCAAGTACGGAACCCTTCATGGGCGAGTCCAACTCGCACTTGGCCGGTTTTTTTTATGTGTAACAACTGTCCTATCGCTTCTGTAGGAGTAGTTTTGTGGAATAGAACTTAGGTGAAACAGAAATGAAGTCGCTCACTGGTAGATTTAGTCGTCAGATGATAGCAACTCTTGTCTCAGTCTATCTTCGGATGGGTCATCTAAACAACTTTTTACTTTACCGTAGTCCTTTTGACTTTTCCGTAGTTCTTTATACTTTATCGTAGTACTTTTGACTATTTCGTAGCGCTTTTAACTTTGCTGTAGTCCTTTTCACTTTGCCGTAGTTCTTTTATCTTCACTGCGTCCCTTTTGACGATGGCGTACTTAGAGTAACAAAATCGGCACAACCACACTTATATCCAGTATCAGATCATTTTCCATGTTCAAACCGGTTGACATAGATAAAATTATCTAAATCTGTCATAGACAAAAAAACAACAACAATCACCGAAATTTGTCCAACAATGACAATTCGCCTTCCAAAGCCAGATTGATCAGTTTATCCAATTTCCGTATCGCAAACAAAAGTTACACTATTACAGTTATTGCTACTGAAAAACGGACAAGGTTGAACAAATTATGTGGTTACAGTACGTGGTTATGTCGTAAAGTTATTGCGGAGAAGTTGCTATTAATATTGAGTATTTAATCCAGTGGGAGCTACGTACTTTGAACCGCTGCTGTACAGACGAGTAAGTCTAACTTTTATTACAATCTGATTACTGGAAAATATATGTAGGTAGGTCTGTTTATTTTTCTGAAACCATTGGCATCGGTATTTTTATGTAAAAATTAAATTGCGCGGGACACTCTTTAAGAAATGATATTTTTAGTCATTAACCGTCTTAACACAAGAAAGCAAAAACATCTGTTAAACACTTGTCTAAAAAATACTGAAAAGTTCAAAACGACAGGGGTGCTAAGACAGGAAAACTCCACGTGCGCCCGTGGACTGGAGTTCCCTCTCGGATACGTCCGGGGGGAAGACCAGTTTTTCGGGCCGGTGCACCCTGGGATGCGGGCAAAAACTCTTCCTTAGGCACTGTGTGCTTAAGGGGTTTTTTTGCCCGTATGCGAATAGCCTGTCGGGTGGACGCTCCAACGCGTGTCCCTCTGAACAGCAGAGGGCACAGCGGCGGAGCGGGCTTGCGGACGGTGAGTAATGGGTATGCTCGTCGTCCGACCAAGGACCAAGCCCGGGTCGGTGGCGCGTCGTGTTTCACGCGTCACCGACGGGGGCCAAATGCCTGCCGGGGTCGCGGATTTTTTTTAATCCAGGATACCGTGGCCCCGGAACGTAAAGGGCATCCGAAGAAACACGGGTGGATTTTAGTCAGTAAGAGTCTGACAGTCCCTTCCGCCCCACCCAGGGCGGGAGGACTCATTTGATGACTTTGCCACCCTAAAAAAAAAAAAGTTCTAAACGACATTTCAAGTTGATTTAAGGGTCGTTATTGCAGTTACACTTTTTTTTTAGACAAGCGTTCAACAGATGATTAAATTATCTTTTTGTGGTAAGGTGGTTAGTCTCAGTTCCTTTCTCTCGGGAGGACTGTTAGCTATTTAAGGAACACCTCGGATGTTAATCAGTACGAGTTTGATAGTGCCTGCCATCCCATCCTGCACTCATTTGATGATTTTATTACTCTAATAAAAGATCAGGAAGACTTATTTACCACCAAAAAAGTTCTGCCAGCCCAGCTTCAGAAAAATCAAAATCGAAGTTTTCTTAATTCTGATATACCAAATAGAAAATTCAACGAATCCAATTAGTTAGCACATCTAGTAGTAGTGTACAGGCACGTAATTGCTAAACACAAGTGGAGGAGTTGCGACAACTGAGTCGTATGTTCATAGCACGGTAACTGTTAGGTCACACGCGACTCTACCTGTCCTGGCGTGTTGGGGACTCTTGCAGAAATGTAGAGGGGAAAGTAGTGATTATTGATTAAATACATAATTTCAAAAGAATAAACGTAAATGCAAAATTACAAAAGAAAATTCCAAAGGAAAAGCTATGCCGTCTTACTAAAAAAAAGTTAAACGTCTGTTGAACACTTGTCTGTAAAAACTGTCTAATTCAAAACGGCATTAATTTGACGATGATATAATTTTATGTAAATGGAACCAATGAGAAAAACAATTCTACTAAGAATAAACGAGAAAAAGTAATTTAGTTTTAACATTTTTATGAATAAAATTAATAAGTCCTGTATGAACCCAAAAGCCCCCTACCTCGGCACGGTGCTGTAACATTAAAAAAAAGTCACAGCTCTACCAAATTTTCAAACACCCCCCGATCGATTTTAACAAACTTAGAGCGATCCCTCCAGAAGTTAAACAATCCTTTCAATGTCAAAACCTATACAAAGACAAACGGATCCTTTGATTCTGCTGAATTAAACTTTTTATGCGGGTTCAGTGTTTAGTTCGCTAATTTATAAAATGAAAATGGATAAAGGTAAGTCTCCACATAACTATCATTAAATATTATTCCTATTTGCTTAACATGTTTTAATACTACTTACTTTTCCAATATTGTCGGGGTAATCTGTAGTTATCAAAGTGTCCTTAATGATGTGTGAAATGCTGAAATCGCGATCAACTTACCTACCCACTGGGCCGAAACGATCTAGTTGATCTACCCAAATCTAGTTAAATTAATTGGAGATTGTAAAAATTGGACATTTTGAGATTTGTTTTGGGAATTAGACATTTTGGGATTTAGATATTTTGGGATTTGTACAGTTTGCCAATGAACGAAAGCTGCTATGTATCTTAATGTATCCTAAATACTCCATTCGAAAAGACGAAGAAGTTGAAGATTTTGTCTCAAAATGGTTTTTAATTCAAATGTTCTTTGCTTCGCACGGGTGCAGGATATGATAAATAGAGTTAATATTACTCAGGGTGAAGGTACATAGCTTAGTTTGTAATGGTGAAAAAATTTTTGAAACCAGCACAGTAATATTTGAGTTTATTCATTACAAACAGACACACACACACACACACACAAAATACAAATATTTTTTCTTAAGAATATTAGTGTAAATAAAAAAAATATAGGTATGCAACATTACAGACTGATGCAACTGAATACAGCACTGATAAAATCCCTTCATTATAATAGAAAACTCTTTCCCCACTATTTCCGCAAACCGACAACTAACATACTACCCTCCATATCTTTCCCAGCGGGTCTATTAATACAGTGTATATTGTAAAGAATACTGCGTATTAAATGCAACGATATTATTTAGAATGACAGCCATACTGCGCAGCGGATGCTTTTCATTTTGTATTGTGTTGTTAACGCAGAGCGAACCAAGTAATATACTTCGGGTTTGGCGCATGTTATGAGAGATTAGTGGTTAAAAAGACATCGATTTGGTACTCTTATTAATATTTCTTTCGAACTATTTTTAAAATACGTAGGTATATCTATGGAAATATTGCTGTTATAATTATAAACTTTAAAGAGTATTAATTAGTATTGATGGACTAATTATATCTGCGCTACTTAGCAATATTCTAAATGATTCATTTCGTGAATTTCCAACATTTAGAACCGCTTCAATTTATTAATGCCTATCAACATGGGTATTGAATGTATACCTACTTACAAATACTGTTTGTTTTAAAGCAACAAACGAAATGACGGTGAAGTGGTACCTACATAGTAGTTTTGTTGTTAGGATGGTTGACCCAAATAGTAGCTACAATGTTTAAATAAAAATAGCACTGAATTAACGATACTCTTAAGTGCCAGGAGTAGGATTACTGTCACTACACCGAAATCGCTTGTTTTTTTTTTTTATCGTGGTAAATACATCAAATTAGTCCTCCTAGCCATGGCGGGGCGGGAGGGACTGTCAGATCCTTCAATAGCCCTTTAAGTTCCGAGGCCACGGTTACTCGCTAATAGTCCCCCGACCACGGCAAAGAAGTTCCAGAATCTACACACAATATTACATATTATGTCTACGTAGGTAGGTACTATACTTTAGGAACATTCAACTGAAAACACACAAAACAAATTCCCACAACAATAATTCACAATTGCTCTGACAGTAAACCAGCTCATAACAACCACACTGTCACAACTTGGACCATACATCAAAAGATGCAAAAAATGTATTCATTTTAATTTGTCCTCGGGAGGATTTGTGTCGGAGCTTCGCGCCTTGATTTACGACTAGTTTTAGATAGATAGACATGTTTAGGTCCTAGATTTATTTGTACGCGTTTATTTAGAGGGCTACGAACTTGTTCGGGTGATATTTATTTGATTTGAAAGTATTTTTCGTTGAAGAGAAAATCCAACCTGAAGCAATAAAGTGACACATCATAATCAACTTTTAACGTCGTACCAAAAAAACTTTTAAACGTTTGTTGAACACTTGTCTAAAAAATGTCAGATTATGACGTTGAAATAAGGTTCGTTTTGCAGTTACACTTTTTTTAGACAAGTGTTCAACAGATGTTTAAGTTTTTTTAGTAAGGCTGATAATGTTTCCATTGCTAGGACAAAGGCCTCCTCTCAGTAAGTAAGAGTGGGCTATAATATATCACGCTGACCCAATGCGTACAATTTTAGTACTAGGACATACGGAAGATTATGTTTACCTTCACCGTATTGAAAGCAATAGTGATTAGCGATGGTTTAACTTAAACCCTGGACAGGCGCACTGAATAAACGCCCGGTAAACGCCGATTAAATACTTGCCTTTTGCCAGTGTTTTTTGCTCAGTTAACTTTCTGTTTATTTATTTTTCTACTAAACGAAGTTATTAGTTTTTATGCTTAATATCCGAGCATTTAGTTGGGCGTAAACTCATTTATGCTCAGTATACCAAGTTTACGCCCATTGTGTTCATAAATATTTTTGCCCTCGACCCATCTCTGTGTTGATACAATACATTACACAAAGTAAAACGCCTGGCTTGTAACTCTGTTAGCACTGGATCGAATCACTGCTGCCTGTGACACATTTTTTTGTTCTCGTACCGATCGGCAATTCGGCATTTCTTAATCTTAATCAGTATCCAGTATAACTCATCGGGACAACTCGCGGTATAAATCGATCTAAGCGAAGCTCAAATGTAGACCTACATTTAAAAAATGTCGCGGCTCGATTATGTAACCCAAGGGTGTGTGTATCACACTTTATGAACTTCGTCTTCCGTTTTAAAGCCCATATATTTAGGGTAGTGTTATATATCCTGGTAATAAAATAGGATTAAGGAATGGCGTGTATGAACTGTTTATCGCTGTAGTAAAGTTTTCGTATTCTTGATTTATACTTACGAATATTATGAAGCAGGCAAATTTACTATGAACAATAGCATGAATTTAATGTAAATTAGTCTTTCAACAAACACATTGTTATCAATGTAACTGTCACTAGTTTAGTGTAACAGCCAGTTTACGTATTTGGTCTAAGCAATGAGCGGCAGGAATAAGACATTAGTTACTTTGTAAGTACGCGAATTACGTACGTTTCATACATTTCTATGCATTTGTTCTCACCGCTCGCCGCCGCGCTAAAGTCATCGCACACAGCCGCAAGGTCGTGAATTGTCCGATAGAGTTGAAGTGTAGGTAACTCTAGAAGACTTTAATTCTAACCCTCTTCTAGCAAGAAATGAATTATTTGACTCAAAGGTAATTTTGGCATACAAAATAGACACACTAAATTATCAAACCGACTTTATTTTGATCCTCCTTCTTATCACATTCCAAAGGGGCTAAAAAAACTCCCTTAATATTTAAGACATTATATAAATTCTAAATTTTCTACCTACCGTACAACAAAATCACTCGACGACCCTCAATCGATCATTTCGCAAATTTATGCGCGGAGCCCACAAAGGCCTGGCCTACAAGATAAGGCCATACGATCAGTAGGCCATCAGGAAAATGGCCAGAAATTGAGGCCTTCAGGCAATTTAGTGGCCTGTAATGAAGTGTCGGGCAATATGATGGTATAGACCGGCGTATATTGGATTGGTCAGAGAAGCAGTTTTAGGAACAGCGCAGATAACAGACTTTTAAACTTTTCCGGACATTTTCTTACATGGAAATCTTGTCCTAAGGAAGTTTGGAAGTTATAGGCGTACAAAGATACCAAAAAGATAATTTATACTGAAGTATAACTTTTTGAATGAAATAAAATTCTTAAACCGTAACCGTCGTACCACAAATAGTTAAACATCTGTTGAACATTTGTCTAAAAAAAGTGCAATTGCAAAACGAGCCTTTATATCAACGTCAAATGCCATTTTGAAGGTAGCAGTGCCCAGCCGACGTTTAACTTTTTTGTAGTAAAACGGTAAGTATCTGTTAGTGCCCCCATGTTAGCGATATCAATTTAACTGATTCTTTTTTGCGTTCGTCGCAGACTTCAATCATACATAAAGTCTTTCGTCTGTACACTACCTTATCTTAAGGAGTCGTTAAAATGCTGTATAATATGTACAGTTTTCTTTGATAGGGTTGGTTGTAACGATTATAGTGAGGGTCGGCTGTAACATTACCTATGTGCTGATAGGTGCTTATTTTGATTAACAGCGAAATTATTCTTAATGATTATTGAGTGAAGATTTCTATTACAATCTTGTAAAATTAGGGTGTTATGAAACTTTGATAACTACAGCTTACTAGGTATTATCGTGTAAATTAAGCGAGTCAATAATTAACTTAGATTTAAATTCAGGTAAATTGAGAACTTATCAAATTGACGTAAATTGTCCTTCCTTATTTATATTCAAATCACAACTATCACATTCTTTAACATAATCACCCGTCTTTTCCCAAAATGTATTGTAATTTTTAACCGACTTCAAAAAAAAGTAGGTTCTCAGTCGACCTGTATGTATGTTTGTCCGCGATTATCTCGCGTTTGGCTGAACCGATTTTGATGCGGACCTGTATGTATGTTTGTCCGCGATTATCTCGCGTTTGGCTGAACCGATTTTGATGCGGTTTTTAGAAAAGTGTTCGTTGCATTCTGGGGAAGGTTTTAATATATAACAATAATGGATATCTTGTGAAGTTGCCCGCATAGATCTGTTTTAGTTGCTTACCAGGATTGTAGATTTTCAAAGACGCCGATTATTTATGAAATTTTTTGTTAAATATCTAAACTAAAAAGGGAAAAATAAAAAACTTTTTTTTAAAAAAGGGAACCGACTTCAAAACCAAACATAAAAAAACTGTAAAATAACTTTTCATTCGGAAGTCGGTGGCCATAGTCAATGAAATAATAATAAAAAACAAAGCCACCGACTGATGTCTGGTTTTGAAGTCGGTTCCCTTTTTTCAAAAAAGTTTTTTTAAGATAGTTTTGCTCTTTAGTCGGTCACAGATACTCGTAACAGAGGAAAGTTTGGGGTCAGCTTCCAGTTCAACTGGATTCAGATGAATACTAGTTTTACAGAGAGCGGCTACTTATCTGACCTCTATAAACCAGTTACTGAGTAATACGATATCCCTTGGCAATGCTGGCTGTCAGATAATAATATGTGCTTATGGTCTTCTTAAAATCTACAAGCGGCAGTCAAGGAGACACAAAATTCGATATTTAATGGCGCTGGTGAATTCGAATAAGCTTGACTTAGAAGATCGCTTGACATCATCATTTTTTTATTTGGCTTTTACTGTCCCATTTCTGGAAGGCCTTCTCATTCCTTCTATGTACCTATCTCATTGTTGCGGTATAAAACATACGTGTAGCAAAGTTTGGTGTACAATAAAGTATACTATCTGTCTATCTATCTAATAGCCCATATCCCACCGGAAGTCCTTATCACCTAATGATAGGCTATCATTGAAACCTGAGTGATGAACACAGCATCAATCCTACGTGCGCACAGACACGTCTCAATCGTTATGCATTGTGAGCGCCCGACAAAGAACAATTATATTTAATATGAGCGCCTTATCTTACAGACCTTTGTCTTATTTGGGATGTTAAGATGGGTTCATGGAGGTACTTAAAATGTGTAGTTTTGTATTAAGGTATTGTTTTGAAGCGTAATTTTAATACAAAAATTGCTTTGAAATAATATGTCCGTAGATAAACCGTTCGGTCGCCTCTGTGCCATAGAAAGTACATCGCTCCGTTGTTTTTGTTGATTTTTAAGGGATAGTGTATGACTCAGTAACTGGGCAGTTCGGGCAGTGGTGCCATTCTGGTATGTAGCTACATTCATCGAATTATACACAGTAAATTATATTATTTATTCATGCAGATTAACGCGAGTAAGGTATCACAATTTTTTGGTAAGAAATCGGAAAAACGATGCATGACGAAGTTGCGGATATGAGCTACTGGTTCATAAACTCATCCAATGATCATAGTGACATCTTAAAATGGTATCCTATACCACAATTTTATGTTACAATGGCACCCCCGTACCGCAGTTAAACGTAAAAGTGGCGCCCCCTATCCATATTTCGATGTAGCAGTGGCGCCCCCTACCACACTTAATCGTATTATCCTACAGTGTAAAGGACATTACAAGAAAATGCGTTTTAATACCAAATTCGCATCTATTAAACCCGTCAAGGTTTTAATGTAGGGCTAGAATAAAGTGGCAAGCGAAGGCGGGGAAGAAAGTTATTGTTTTTAATTATTTTGCCGCTAGATATTTTGTAGAACGTTTAATTAAGAGACAGTTAAAAGGTGTTCTTTATTTTCTAAGTATACGCCTAAGTTTACACTGTCGTTCCAATTAACTGTTTCTATTTAAAATAATACCAGGGGATAGTTTAACCTGGAAATACTCGTAATGCCCTGGGGAGAGCAGGGGGTCTAATGTCACCCCGGTGTCCCTCGGTGTCTCACACACTTCTGAAGATAAGTTGTGTTATAAGCTATGTCTAGGCAAAGACCTCCTCCTAATGCATTGGGTGTTAAAAATATTAATACAGGGTCATTTACTTTCCAACACGAATAGTATAGTGATGGGTATGAATATTGATGGATCGAAAGGCAGAGGAAGGCCAAAGATGGATGAATTTATTGTGTAAGTATAGATATTAAAGAAAAAGGAGTAAATGATACTGTGACGTCTGATAGGGGAGAATGGCGAAGAAAACGTGTAGCGCCGACCCCGAATTAAATGGGAGAGTCAAACTGGATGCAGCTGAATATCAGTATTTTACATGGAACGATTGCCTATCACTCCTCCACCACCCAGTAACTGGGTTTCACGATACCCCAGGTAAAACTGGTTGTCAGACTTTAGAGCTTCTGATCTGACTAACAGTAACGACTGTCAAAGCGACTACAAAAGACAGCCGGGACCAACGGCTTTACTTGCTTTCCGAGGCACGGAGGAAACTCGCTATGACAGATGGTCACCCATCCACAAACCAACCTCGGCAAGTGCGGCTCAACCCGGAAGATCGGCCTGCGCGGCTGTAATTATTTAGCCACGATCTACTACTGTCATAAAAAAACGGGATTCCCTACATGTCTTTTTTAAGTGACCAATATTTTCCACGGTGGTGGACGCCCACGGTGACGGACGTCGCAAGACGATCTCCGGCCACCGTAGGCGCGGGCATGCGGGCGGCGAGTAAAGGGCAACTCGCAGCCCGACCATGGACCATGCCCGGGTCGACGGCGCGTTGTGTTTCACGCGCGCCTCAAAGAGCGTCAGCATAATGACGGGGCCCCCTCTCTAGAGGGCCAAAGCCTGCCGGGGTCGCGGGACTTATCTCATTACCGTGACCCCGGAACATAAAGGGCTATTGAAGGACACCGTGGATTTTAGTCAGTACAAGTGTGACAGTCCCTCCCGCCCTGCCCGGGGTGGGAGGACTCATTTGATGATTTTACCACGATAAAAAAAAAAAGTGACCAATGTTTTGGCACAGTTAGGTACAAGCGCCATGACCACTGACGAAAAGATTTTAATTAAATTTTGACCTCCAAAACCTCGCTATCCGTTTCTAAGGTCACAACCTAACCGTCAAGCGAGTTAAGACGCGTATTATCAAACCGTCACACAGCTAAGCTCTTAAGTGCGCGGCCGTCACTTTATACGCAGCGTTTACACGCACTCGGGTTGCGTACGTACGCAAGATATACGACGTGCTTAAGTGTTTAATGCTCGTTGTTTAACCTCGAGGAAGAATCAAATGAAGTGACAGGTTCCAGAAGTTTCGTTTTCAGTAATTGTTTTGTGAAATGTTAATTGGTGCGTCCACACAGAGCGAGCAGCCTCACGAGGCATTTGCCGCGCGAAGCAGGTCGGTTAGTGTGAACGTGTCTCAGCCGAGGAAAGCGCGCGCGCGCGCTGCCGCGGGCAATCGACCGAGGGCTTTTGTTTTGCTCGCGCATATTGTTTCGTGCCTCGGTCGAGAAACAATAGGCGCGTCCACACAGCAAACAGAAAATGCCTCGCGAGGCTGCTCGCTCTGTGTGGACGCACCTAATGAATTATCTACCACAAAATCTTTAATACCTAAGAATACACTTGCATTTCGCCAGTTAATTCAAATTCCCATGTAATAACTGACGCACTAGTTCAGACGTGGCTAGGGCTTCTTATGAGAGATTCCTGATGAAAAACCGAGTAATATTTGTCCAAACTAGGAATCGAACCCAGGACATCTTGTTTAGCTGTCAAACTTGCTACCACTAGACCAACCATGTTACCTCTTTCGAAGTTTATTATTTTTAGGTGGTAAAATTATCAGCCCTGGAAGGACGGGAGGGACTGTCAGACTCGTAGTAACTAAATTCCACGGTGTCCTTCAATAGCCCTTTACGTTCCAAGGTCACGGTCAGACAGTCACGCGACCCTGTCAGACCCATTGGAAACATCTAGGTACGTTTGTTACCAGGGTAACCAATGATAAAGCCCGCCTTACACTACTGCCTACCACTTCGGGGATTACCGGCGTGTTATTATCTGACTAGGTACAGCGCTCGTAATAGGGTCTTTATTATATTCTAGAACGTAGCTCGTAAACATACCTAAACCAAAGATTGAATAAGTGTCTTGAATTGTAAAATTTCCATACTTAAGTGACTAGTCAACTAAAGAACATTGTGGGACAAACTGAGTCTGAGGAGCTCGTGGTTAAATGATAATAGCTGGTCGATCTCCAAGGTTAAGCCACGTTTGCTCAGGCCGATCTGCGGATGGGTGATCATCCATTGCTTATCTAGTTTCCTCCACGTCTCGGAAGTTGTCCAATGTCCATACCGAGTAACCTCCGTACCTCGGAAATCACGTTAACCCGTTTGTCTGTCAACCAACTAAGAGGTATCGTATTACGCAATACTTAGTGTTATGGAGGGCAGCTATGGTCATGGTATCGTGAGTATTTGAGAAAGATATACAGACGATGAACTATCTCACACCATTTTAATTTCATCATCAATCAGTCTACAATGTTCTCACCACTGGGACATGGGCCTCGTCTGTCAGATTGAGTTGTTACCATGGGAACAGTGTATAAGACGGGGACACGAGGTATGATGGGAAATCACACACAAAAGGCAAACTTAACACAAAACTAACGTAGCACAAGCGCCAACAGGACGCCATTTGCGTCTGGCTGTTTGCAAAGGACATCCTGATGGCGCTTGCTCTACATTTGTGTGCGTGCGGCGTTGTGTTAAGTATGCCTAAAGAGTGTATGTCCCCGTTATATCTCGCGATTATTAACGTCCTCGTCTTATACACTGTTCCCCTATGGGTTGGTAGGATGTCCTATGCCTTTAAATTTGGTTTAAAACATGCCCGTTCCCTAACAATAGTTCCCTTCACCGGCACCGCTTAGAAAACGACCTACAACTTAAAAAATAACTTCTAACTAAAAAGAAATTTTTGCTATTTTATATTATACCTTTGATATTTTAAAAGATTATGTTTTTGAACTATAGACATAGCGATCAAAGCTTTTTATTCGTAGAAAACAGTACCTACTTTGAGAAACTACTTCAACGGGTAGTTGAAACCAATTTCACTGATTAATATTTTTTTGTAAACATTTAGGGTATAGATCAAAAGGAAATTTCTACTCACTCTATTAACCTTTGAAGTTTGAAACCTACGTCTGTCAAGTTATTCCAAGTAATATACCTAATTATTTTCATCTATTTAGCCTTTCCCCAAATATTATGTGGTCTGCTGCCAGTCGAATCGTATGCAGGTAAATATCAGTATTTTACATGAAGCGACTGCCTATTTGACCTCCACAAAAAAGTATCTGGGTAATATTCAATCATCATCAGCCGGAAGACGTCCACTGCTAAACATAGGCCTCCCCCTTAGACCGCCACGCTGAACGACAATTCGCCACTTGCATCCATCGGTTGCCCGCAACCCTCACGATGTCGTCGGTCCACCTAGTGGGAGGCCTGCCTACGCTGCGTCTTCCGGCCCGTG
Source organism: Agrotis exclamationis (assembly GCA_950005045.1). Lineage (NCBI taxonomy): Eukaryota > Metazoa > Arthropoda > Insecta > Lepidoptera > Noctuidae > Agrotis > Agrotis exclamationis. The sequence continues at coordinate 2,025,731 of OX465433.1, read as the reverse complement.
GTCGCCACTCGAGAACTTTTCTTCCCCATCGGTTGTCAGTTCTTCGAGCGATGTGGCCTGCCCATTGCCACTTCAACTTGCAATTTTTTTTTATTTTATCCCGCAAAGAAACTCCGAGCATAGCTCTTTCCATCGGTCGTTGAGTGACTCTTAGTCTCTCTAAAAGGTCAGCAGTAAGAGACCACGTTTCAGAGCCATATGCCCATGAGCCATATTCAATACCCCTAGGTAAAACTGGTTGTCAGACTTTCGAACTTTCATGATAACCTGATAAGGCTCACTAACAATAACGACTGACAAAGATCTATAAATAACAGCCGTGACATTATGACTGTAAATGATTTCCGAGGCACGGAGGAAACTCACTATAATGTTGGTCACTGGTCGCTTAAAACGAACCTAGGCAAGCCTGGATTAAAGGCGGAGACGTCTCGAGCCCGGAATTGGTCGAGGCCATGCTGCGGGGCGAGACGGAGTGGGAAGCGGTCGCCTCCTTCTGCGAAGCAGTTATGCTCGCGAAGGAGGAGGTGGGCCGCTTGAGGGAGAGGATAGCATCCTCCCTCCACCCTAGCCGCAGTGGTAGACGCCCAGGCGTCGGACGTCGGCAGACGATCTCCGGCAACCGTAGGCGTGGGCATGCGGGCGGCGAGTAAAGGGCAACTCGTTGTCCGACCATGGACCATGCCCGGGTCGACGGCGACGGCGCGTTGTGTTCCACGCACGCCTCAAAGAGCGTCAGCATGATGACGGGGCCCCCCTCTTGAGGGCCAAAGCCTGCCGGGGTCGCGTGATTTATCTCATTACCGTGACCCCGGAACATTAAGGGTTATTGAAGGACACCGTGGATTTTAGTCAGTACGAGTCTGACAGTAAAGGGTGGGAGGACTCATTTGATGATTTTACCACGAAAAAAACCGGCCAAGTGCGAGTTGGACTCGCCCATGAAGGGTTCCGTAGTAGCAAGCATTAAGCAGTAATATACACAAACAGTAAAAATAACTTTGTTTTTCATAGTGTTTGTATGAATGGCAAAGTTATATTTGCGGTTTTTGAAAATGTACTATATCTCAAAAACTGCTAACTGTATCTCATCCAAACCAATTTTCGTTGGAAGTTTTTGTTGAGGTCTTATACATTATGTATTTTTTTTAGTTTTATCATTCTCTTATTTTAGAAGTTACAGGGGGGGGGGGGGACACATTTTACCACTTTGGAAGTGTCTCTCGTGCAAACTGTTCAGTTTAGAAAAAACCGGCCAAGTGCGAGTTGGACTCGCGTGAAGAGGGTTCCGTACGATGTTACCTATCACGTTTTTTTTTAAATCTGACCCAAATTGGTACGCACAATATTGAGTGATTTACCATGTTCTTTTAATATCATGGACTTCTTATAGGTTTTCCTATAATCTATAAGTAGAAAACTAAATTCTGTATTTTTAAAAAAAAATTAGGTTCAGTAGTTTCGGAGATAAGGGGGGGGAATGGTCAAATTTCGTCTATTTTCTTGAATAACTTGGAAACTATTTATTTTAAAATTACAAAAAATATATATTTAAGATTGTCTCAACAAGACCTTTCATTTGATATGTCACACGATGCAGTTTTCAAATATTTTTTTTAATTTTCCCCTTCCCCCCCAAAAATTACCTCCCATATACAGATATGGACTTCTTATAGGTTATCCTATAATCTATAAGTAGAAAACTAATTCTTGTATTTTTTTCAAAATTTTAGGTTCAGTAGTTTCGGAGATAAGGGGGGGGGAATGGTCAAGCTTCGTCTATTTTTTTTGAATAACTTGGAAACCATTTATTTTAAAATAACAAAAAAAATATTTTTAAGTTTGTCTCAACAATACCTTTCATTTGATATGTCACACGATGCACTTTTCAAATATTTTTTTTTTAATTTTTCCCTTCCCCCCCAAAAATTACCTCCCATATACAGATATGGACTTCTTATAGGTTATCCTATAATCTATAAGTAGAAAACTAATTCCTGTATTTTTTTCAAAATTTTAGGTTCAGTAGTTTCGGAGATAAGGGGGGGGGGAATGGTCAAGCTTCGTCTATTTTTTTTGAATAACTTGGAAACCATTTATTTTAAAATTACAAAAAAAATACTTTTAAGTTTGTCTCAACAATACCTTTCATTTGATATGTCACACGATGCACTTTTCAAATATTTTTTTTTTAATTTTCCCGTTCCCCCCCCAAAAATTACCTCCCATATACAGATATGGACTTCTTATAGGTTATCTTATAATCTATAAGTAGAAAACTAGTTTCTGTATTTTTTTCAAAATTTTAGGTTCAGTAGTTTCGGAGATAAGGGGGGGGGAATGGTCAAATTTCGTCTATTTTCTTGAATAACTTGGAAACTATTTATTTTAAAATTACAATAAAAATATATTTAAGATTGTCTCAACAAGACCTTTCATTTGGTATATCACACGATGCAGATTTCAAATATTTTTTTAAATTTTCCCCTTCCCCCCCAAAAATTACCTCCCATATACAGATATGGACTTCTTATAGGTTTTCCTATAATCTATAAGTAGAAAACTAATTACTGTATTTTTTTCAAAATTTTAGGTTCAGTAGTTTCGGAGATAAGAGGGGAGGGGGAATGGTCAAATTTCGTCTATTTTCTTGAATAACTTGGAAACTATTTATTTTAAAATAACAAAAAAAATATTTTTAAGTTTGTCTCAACAATACCTTTCATTTGATATGTCACACGATGCACTTTTCAAATATTTTTTTTTTTAATTTTTCCCTTCCCCCCCAAAAATTACCTCCCATATACAGATATGGACTTCTTATAGGTTATCCTATAATCTATAAGTAGAAAACTAATTCCTGTATTTTTTTCAAAATTTTAGGTTCAGTAGTTTCGGAGATAAGGGGGGGGGGAATGGTCAAGCTTCGTCTATTTTTTTTGAATAACTTGGAAACCATTTATTTTAAAATTACAAAAAAAATATTTTTAAGTTTGTCTCAACAATACCTTTCATTTGATATGTCACACGATGCACTTTTCAAATATTTTTTTTTTAATTTTTCCCTTCGCCCCCAAAAATTACCTCCCATATACAGATATGGACTTCTTATAGGTTATCCTATAATCTATAAGTAGAAAACTAATTCCTGTATTTTTTTCAATATTTTAGGTTCAGTAGTTTCGGAGATAAGGGGGGGGGGAATGGTCAAGCTTCGTCTATTTTTTTTGAATAACTTGGAAACCATTTATTTTAAAATTACAAAAAAAATACTTTTAAGTTTGTCTCAACAATACCTTTCATTTGATATGTCACACGATGCACTTTTCAAATATTTTTTTTTTAATTTTCCCGTTCCCCCCCCAAAAATTACCTCCCATATACAGATATGGACTTCTTATAGGTTATCTTATAATCTATAAGTAGAAAACTAGTTTCTGTATTTTTTTCAAAATTTTAGGTTCAGTAGTTTCGAAGATAAGGGGGGGGGAATGGTCAAATTTCGTCTATTTTCTTGAATAACTTGGAAACTATTTATTTTAAAATTACAATAAAAATATATTTAAGATTGTCTCAACAAGACCTTTCATTTGGTATATCACACGATGCAGATTTCAAATATTTTTTTAAATTTTCCCCTTCCCCCCCAAAAATTACCTCCCATATACAGATATGGACTTCTTATAGGTTTTCCTATAATCTATAAGTAGAAAACTAATTACTGTATTTTTTTCAAAATTTTAGGTTCAGTAGTTTCGGAGATAAGAGGGGAGGGGGAATGGTCAAATTTCGTCTATTTTCTTGAATAACTTGGAAACTATTTATTTTAAAATTACAAAAAAAATACATTTAAGATTGTCTCAACAAGACATTTCATTTGATATGTCACACGATGCAGTTTTCAAAACTTTTTTTTTCATTTTCCCCTTCCCCCCCAAAAATTACCTCCCACATACAGATTTCATCTATTCACGTCAAACCTCTGTGCTTGGGTCACAGGAATTGATATGTGTACCAAATTTCAACCCAATCGGTCTAGTAGAATCGGAGATAATTGACCGTAAGCGGCAGACAGACGGACACACGAGTGATCCTATAAGGGTTCCGTTTTTGTATTCGGACGTACGGAACCCTAAAAATGATATTAGTAACCTCAATATCATTTTTAAAGACCTATCCATAGATACCCCACACGTACGGGTTCGGTGAAAAAATTTTTTTTGAGTTTCAGTTCTAAGTATGGGGGGCACCCCCAAAATTTGTTTTGTTTTTATTTTTGTGTGAAAATCCTTATGCGGTTCACATAATACATCTACCTACCAAGTTTCAACAGGATATCTCTTAAACTTTCGACAAAAAGTGGCTGTGACATACGGACGGACAGACAGACAGACAGACATGACGAATCTATAAAGGTTCCGTTTTTGCCATTTGGCTACGGAACCCTAAAAAGGCAAGCCCGAATTGACCTGGAAGCACGTCGTGTGCGGATGTTATTTAGCCACGAGCTGCTCGAAGTAATACAGTCTTACTTCTGACTATCTTGCTTCTTACTATAGTTTTAAACCTGCACCACAAAGAATTTTTATTTCGATTTAATGTTCCCATGGGATACTTTTAATTTATAGCTGGGCATATCCGCTGGCAACAACTAGTTATTATGACCCAAATAGGCTTCAATTCTGCAAATAAAATCCACCCTTGGCTATTCTGAGAAGGAAATCCCTGAAGGTTTTATGTAACACATCTCATTAGGACTGTTATTACGCTTATTTTCATGTTGAAACATACCTCTTTGTACTTTTTAATATTGTATAAGGTGAAATAATTACCTCTTTTATTTACTTAGTAACAAACATTAATATCAACAGCCTCTCAAACATTTACATACATAATTATGTTTAGAGTTGGACATCTCAATGCTTATTATTACTAACTCTATAAACAATCCTGTTGGATTCTCAACGGAACAGCTAAACTTTCCGTCGTACCACAAAAATTTAAACATCTGTTAAACACTTGTCTAAAAAAAGTGTAACTGCAAAACGACCCTTATATCAACGTCAAATGCCGTTTTGCAGTTGACAGTTTTTTAGACAAGTGTTCAACAGATGTTTAACTCTTTTATAGTAAGAAGGTTACTGATTTATCTTCTTCTTAGTCGAAACACTCTTGTCAGAGTGGTCGTGGTTGCACAGACGACTTACACGGAGGGATGTTGACTAAATAAAAGCTAGTAAAAAAAGTACCGACTTCAAAACAAATACAAAAAAGTTTAAAATAACTTTTCTTTCGGAAGTCGGTGGCAATAGTCAATGACACAACAAAACAAAGCCACCGACTTCCGAAAGAAAAGTTATTTTAAACTTTTTTGTATTTGTTTTGAAGTCGGTACTTTTTTTAAAAAAAGTTTTTATTTTACCCTTTTTAGTTTATTTATTACATATTCAAACCAAATTCTTGTAAAATACAAAATTTTCTTACATAATATATGCACTAATCTTGTAATCCGTCACAACATAAAAAAATCCATATCTCTAAAACTACTGAACCGATTTTGATGAAACTTGCAGTGTACCCTAAGTTGAACAATACCTAGTACAACAAAAAAAGAATTACTTAAATCGAACTTATAGTTCCGGAGATATGCGTGCACAAACATAAAAACATACATACATACATACATACATACATACATACATACATACACTTATGAGATTTAGCACATTTGTTCAGACGCTGATATAGACTAACATATATGAAAACTGGGCAGTTCTGATAATATTACATACATACGGGTCGAATTGATAACCTCCTTTTTTTTGAAGTCGGTAAAAAACACACTGTTCTTTCACATACCCTTTGCGTTTCAGGCCCGCAGTGTCCTGATTAGACAGTCACGCGACGTTTCAGGGCTTCGGTATTCTAAACTCAGCGCCTTGGGTAGAAAATTCATCAGGTGTTATAAAATTATTAAATAGGAGTTTCCTAATGTTATTTAAATTACGAGTATATTAATAAGTGATGTGCAAAAGATTAGAAAGCTATGAGCAATAATAGAACCCAATAGTAAGGTGCAAGTTTCTTGTGCCAGCCAATTAATTTCACAGTGAAGGATTCTGTTGCGATTAATAATAATAATAATATTCCACAACTATCACATAACGCCATCTAGTCCCAAGCTAAGCAGAGCTTGTGTTATGGGTACTAGACAACTGATAAACATACTTATATATTTCTAAATACATACATATTATAGATAAATTACACCCAGACACAGAACAAATGATCGTGCTCATCACACAAACATTTGTCCCGGGTGGGAATCGAACCCACGACCTCCGGCATAGCAGTCAGGGTCACTAACCACTAGACCAACAGGCCTGGCATTAAAATAAAATCTATATATATAAAAGAAAGTCGTGTTAGTTACACTATTTATAACTCAAGAACGGCTGAACCGATTTGGCTGAAAATTGGTGGGGAGGTAGCTTAGAACCAGGAGAAACATATAGGATACTTTTTACCTTTTTTTTGTTTTTTTTTTTTTGTTTTATCCCGTTGCCGTGGGACGTGGTTGACATGGAATGACAGCAACACGAAAAATCAATCAAAACATCAATTGACCGGTTGATGTATTTGTATTGAGTTTCTAAACTTATTGTGCCGATATTATCATAATTATCAATGCCATGCCGCCACCAAGACGATCAAATTTGTATCCTGTTTCCGTGGAGACGTGACATAAAACGTAGTACATGATCACGAAGAAGGTATTGGTGCCGAAATTAATTAAGGGATCTTAACAAAAAGTACTAGGAAAACATGAAGGGTAATGTTCATGCCGCCCGGCGCCCACCGGTCTTCAATGCTAAAAAAGTATTTCGGTGAATACTGAATACCCAAAAAATGTACTAAGTAGGACTGCATAAATTCAATACAAACATACGACGAAAAAACGCATGGGTGTCACCACTGCGAGGATCGCCCGGAGGACACGGTGGAGCATTCGGTGCAGGACTGCCCCGCTTGGGCAGAGCACCGCCGTGTCCTCACAACGGCGACAGGCAGACCTCTCGCGCCCGGCATTGGTCGAGGCCATGCGAGACGGAGTGGGAAGCGGTCGCCTCCTTCTGCGAAGCAGTCATGCTATGAAAGGAGGAGGCGCGCCGCGTGAGGGAGAGAACAGCGTCCTCCCTCCACCCCAGCCGCAGTGGTAGACGCTTACGGTGACGGACGTTGCCAGACGATCTCCAGCCACCGTAGGCTTGGGCATGCGGGTGGCGAGTAATGGGTGACTCGCTGTCCGACCTTGGACCATGCCCGGGTCGACGGCGCGTTGTGTTCCACGCGCGCCTCAAAGAGTAGCATTATGACGGGGTCACTTAGAGGGCCAAAGCCTGCCGGGGTCGCGGGACTTACGATTTACCGTGACCCCGGAACGTAAAGGGCTATTGAAGGACACCGTGGATTTTAATCAGTTCGAGTCTGACAGTCCCTCCCGCTCTACCCGGGGTCACATGATGATTTTACCACGCGAAAAAAAAATGTCAGTTGCGTTTAGCCACCAACTTTCCAATTGAATTAACCCCTTGGATATGCCTGGCTGGTTGGCTTCGTAGTAATCATGCTTGGAAACATAAACCAACCAAAACTGTGCAACAGAACGCGTTTGGTGGTAAGTAAATTGAAGAACAATGTGACTTACGCGACGATACTCAAAGGAAAATTCGAAGGTGAGGAAGTTCTTATTTCTAGGATCCCAAACGATATACCGTTTGAGTTTAAGCGACCCCAATTTTCGATCCGTCTTGCATTCGCCATGACCATTAAGAAATCACAAGGCTAATGCTTGAAAGTTTGTGGTCTGAATATATAAAATCCATCATGTACGCTGTACGGTAACGGAGTTATTGAAAGTCAAAGTTCCAACGGTTTTATCATCATCTACACTAATATTATAAAGAGGAAAACTTTGTATTTTTGTTTGTAATGGATAAACTCAAAAACTACTGGTCCGATTTCAAAAATTCTTTCACCAGTTGAAAGCTGCTTTGGTCCTGAGTGACATAGGCAATAAGGGGGGGGGGGGGGGCGAGCGAAGCCGCTGGGAAAAGCTAGTATCTTATAAAATTTAGACGTTTCTTTTTTTAAACACTCCGTCGTGTTACACACATCGCGCTCGTGCGCTAAGATCAGAGACAAAAATGAACCACAGATAAAATCAATATAAATACATTGCTATTCCACAATAGATTGAAATGAAATTACTTGCAAAAACCTCCATCAAAATCCCCTATAAATTGCATTCCATCTAAGGGGTTTCTTATCACCCCCATCGATGTTAGAGACAGATTACGCAGGAGACGGATAGACATATCAGTGTGGAATGCCTTGTCTCCCCACGGCTGGGCTAATGATGCCGTGATGTGTCACAAATGGGCCTGTCATGAACGACCCCGTGTTAGAGGGAGAGTTACGATGGGGTCGGAAATCAGGGAACTGAGTGATGCGTGGCCGTTTGTTGACGCATTAAATTTGAACAAGCAAGCAACAATCAACTTTAAACAGAGGTCTTTTCACGTTTTGGTGACGTAAATTAAGTGAGAATTTTGAAGTTAATTTGATATAACAAAATAGTTCCTCCTTCGTATACTAGAGGCGGTTTTTAAAAATTTTCCAGACAATATACGCAGTAAATACTTCAAGTATGCTGTAAAAACATACAGAAATCTTGTGATAGGACCTCTGGTTTTATCCGACTTCTAAAAACAAGGAGGTTCTCAGTTCCACCGAGTTCGAGTTTATTAAATTCTTATGTTCATATAACGACTTTCAACTGGGTTGATAAAAGCTTATTGGTAGCTTGTACCGTAATACATTGCAGGTTTCTATTTCTAAAGTGATCGTGTATTATGCAAATGCATTTACAAAGATTTAAAACCGTCGATAATCCCAAATCCTAGCTGTGAGTTTGTTTCTGTGATAGTGAGTTCGTTTGGTTGCCACACCTTAGTACCGTAACGACCCTTTGACACCCAAAATCACCCCTTACGAACATCCCATTCAAGCAATGCCATATGTCGCCCATATTCAAATACAGGTTATTGTAAAATGCAAATGTACCCGCCGCGCCGAAGTTATTAGTCCGTACGAGTCGAAGCACATTGTGTTTGATACTAAATAGCTATATGAATATTGAGGATTCGACTCTCTGGGTTTGTAGGATGAGTATGATTTTAATATTTCCTGTGATTATGAACGTTATCTTTGCCAAATGGATACGAATTTTTTGTTTAAGCTTTCGCAAATTTTCTATAACATTTTGCTGTCGTAAAATCGTCAAATCCAGTCCTCCCACCTTGGGTGAACGGAATAAAAATCCACGCTGTTCTTTCAGTTAACCTTTGCACTCCAGGGTCATGGTTAGCCTTAGGAGACGTTCCCACTACCCACATTTACTATAAATTGATTGTTTGGACACTCATCATCGTTTCTGCTTATGAATCGCCAAATATTTCTGTTTAGCTCTTGTAAGACTATTTTCATTTTTGCAAGTTCTCTAGTTTTCTGCTTTTCTTGTCCAGAAATTTCTTCCTCAGCCCAACTTGCTATGCGTGCAAAAGCAATATTATGTAGCACATTGAGTTCTGAATCTACCTGGTATCTTTGACCTGGTCATGGCTAACATTCGATCAAAACTGTTTCACAAAATAAGCCATCTTCACTTCCAACTATTACTTTTTAATGTTATCTACTAGAACATTCCAGCACAAAGAGGAACTGCTTTTACTTACCTTTTTGAGTCTCTTACAAAAAAAAAAACGGAGCAAAAACTTTGGATAATATTCGCGCTCCTTTCACCTTCCTTAGTGGAGATAAAACAATTTGCCTAGGTACGCATTGGGGGAGCTCATTTGGGGTAGACAAATAGTTGGGTTCCGTACAATTTATTCCGGCGCTTTTTCACAGAGAATTCCCTTTGTAATCGGTGTGTAAGTATTTCTTTATAGGACGCTTTTTTGTTTCGCTGTTATTTCTGTTTTATGAAAAAGAAAAGTGTTGTACATTTCTGAAAGTTTTTCCGAAAGAGACACGGTTTTTATTTGATTTGAAATGTAGAAGAAGAATTCGTAATTGGGCGGAAGTTATTCTTGTTATTTTACTCTATTTCACATAATATCATGCCTGTAATTTTCGAAGGGTGTAGATAAGATGTACTTAATAGTAAACCCAAATTTTGATATTCGATTTTGAAAGTATTTATAAAGTAAAATCTAGGCATCGTAGTGTGTTTGGTCAAATAAATGTTAAACGAGTTTTTTTAATCGTTAATAATAATTTTTATTATTAATAAATAGGTACATTAGAAATATGAAAATGTTTACGTATCAAGCTGTAGAGTATACCTACCCAGCGCAATAGTCGGGCAGAACATTCCATCTCCATTTTCTATGAGACAAGGGTGTTTTTAACTACGCCTTTTGTCATAATACGAATTAAAATTTTATTTTTAAATTTTTCTAATCTCTTAAATACCTGTTTTTTATTATAAACGTGTTCTAGTCATTGGATACATGAACTGGGCTGCCGTTGTAAGACGACTAAAAAGTCACGGTGTATATGCTGTTCAATCTACAAAGTATAAAATATACCAAATTGAATGAACTTAAATATTTAACTTAAACTGAAAGAGCATTGAACAACTCCTACTCAACGCTGTCAGCTGGTTATGTGCGCAAGAGACTGGCGGCGCGGACGTTGCCTCTACATCCATCTATCCATTCAAACATCCAAACTTTCGATAACAACACCTCTTTGAACTCTGCTAATGACACCACACGTCCCCCACTTTGATAGACAGTCAAAATCAGATTGTTCACACGACATTCCAGCGATATACAAACCGATGGTAACCCTAATCCATATAAAATATATTGCTATATATTCCCATATTCTCTCTATACGCTTGGTATAATTGAAAGCGAATGCTCCTGACACTTATTGATGTACGGAATATGGCATTCCTCGATTCAGTGTCAAGTTTAACTACTGTTTTAATGGATGGAGTGGATCTGATGATCCGTAACATTATGCCTGATGCCTCGAAAGAGTTAGGCAGAGGTGTAGGGAACACCCACACTAGGCACCTACACTTATAATATTATTAGGCTGTAGAGCTTATAAGTTAGTTTGTATGAAGTAATCTCTGAATCTACTGAACCGATTTTTTTCCTATAGCCTTTTTAGTGGGTGGGTGTGATTGGGCAAGCAATGCATATATATGCGATAGCAGCAATCGCCGTTGATTTTCTGTAATTTATAGAAGAGTTCCCTCGATTTCACCAAGATCCCGTCAGCCAATCCTGACACGATTACCATGGTACAGACGCCAGCACATCAAACTACCACAATCTGCCAAATTTCTTCAATAAATTTTCAATCTTATCACAATAGTGGAAGGTTAATTTTCGATTGGTAAAATCGGACAGTTTCGGGTAGGTTGACCTGCTGGCGTCTGTACCTACAGTGTGAAGTATTTCCCTTTCAAACAAAAGAACAATGTTCCAAATCGGCCCAAGCGCCATCAAGAAGTCGGGGAAAATATATAAAAAAAGATTCCGATGAATTGAGAACGCTCTTGTCCTTCGCTTACTCCATGAACATACCTTGTTTTGATTGAACTCGTCTGTACCACAGGATGCGTTCATTGCCATAGTCCTTTATGATCTTCGATACAACAGTAAGAATCCCTCGGCCATTGTGTCGAACCATCTCCTTTCAACACCGCCATTATCTATAAGCAAGATAGAGAATAAGAACACGTAATATGATCTGTTAACATAAGATATTATAAGATTTATTTATCGTATCTATTCGTTATTGTAATGTGTACTTTGTGAAGGTAATAATAGAGCTTTTATTAGAACACTGTTGTGTAAGAAATCTGGTTTTGATTATCTTAATATGGATCTGTCACTCACACTTTTGTTAGAGAAATTTAAGGACGAGTTTAAAGAAAATGGTGTAATCGAAATATCTTAGAAGCATGCACGCCGAACTAATTTCATTATAACTTTGAAGTTCTTATTATAACAAAATTACTGATTTTAATGAAACACCATACCCATTAGCAGGATATTGCTGTGCGTTTCTAAGCGTCTTTTATAATGCGGACAGCGAAGGAGTGGAACCCTCTGCCTGCGTCTGTGTTTCCGAAGGCATACAACCCTAATCTCTTCAAAGTTAGAGTGAACAGGCTTCTTCTTGGTAAGCTCGCTCCATCGTCGACCTTGTCTTAATCACTCCTAACCTAGACTATGGTCAAGAGCAAACCTATTTTACATTAAAAAAAATTGTCTAATATTATAAAGGTGAAAGTTTGTGAGTACTTATTGATGGATGGATAGACAGATGTACATATTAAATTTACAACACAGATAGTTCACAGCCTGGATTATTCGTTTTATATATGTATAATCACCATCGTTTTTTTTTCCATTCTTTAATAAAAAAGACATTTCAAAAAAATATCTACCAGCTTTTTATACCTATTTAACTTGCATAAATGTGTAACATTCCATTAGAACTGATTCAGTCATTTTACAAAAAAAGAATTGAACATTTGCATAAAACGCTGTACGATACATGCTCTTAAAAATGCAATCATCATCATCATCTCAGCCATAGGACGTCCACTGCTGAACATAGGCCTCCCCTTTAGATCTCCACATATACCGGTTGGAAGCGACCTGCATCCAGCGTCTTCCGGCGACCTTTACAAGGTCGTCTGTCCACCTCGTTGGTGGACGTCCTACGCTGCGCTTGCTAGTCCGCGGTCTCCACTCTAGCACATTTCGACCCCATCGGCCATCTGCTCTACGAGCAATATGGCCTGCCCATTGCCACTTCAGCTTGCTAATCCGGTGGGCTATATCGGTGACTTTAGTTCGTCTACGGATCTCCTCATTTCAAAAATGCAATGGTGCTTTCAAAATGTTTCTTAATTCATAAAGATTAACAAAAGCTGTATACCTAAGTCAATTAATTCTATTTTAGATTTTTTCAGTAATCTTGTCAAATGGTCGTATCCATAATTAAACACGGCACGACACTTCACTTTAATAAATCGTTACGGGATCCAATTTTTATGACATTATAAAGAGATAGATTCAATTATATGCAAACGTGTGATGTCGGTTTTCACGGGGGTGAAAAGACCAGCTGGGCTAACATACGCGGTCATGAGAAAATTCGAGATGGGATGAGAAATATTGTCACTCTCGATCATTTTCTCGCAATTCGCAACATACGCGCCACGAGAGAGAATTATCACGTCGTGAGATATCCCTTTCATGTCGAAACGTCAAGTTTTATTTTTAAATGAAAACACTGATAATCATGTGTGTCTATGGTGACTAAAGCTACCCACACACAACAAATTGAACGAATGAAATGTGAAACAGGGCCGAAAGACTTGTTGTCAAGTCCATTAAATAAAAAAATAAAAATGTTTTTTCTCTTTTGCGAATATGAATAATGACAAGGATAGCACTATTGTCAATTTTGAACCGATGGCTTTACCGAAACGTCACAATCAATTAACATTCATGTCTGAAGTCACAGAGCATGTAATTTTAAGAGTCGGAACTTAGAACATTTAGGTCATAACGAGTTTATAACGGAAGTGGTACCAATCACAACAAAAAAACATGGCTACCAACATAAAAGTTTCACATACACAGAAATAGGGATGCCCAACGCATCATAGAGTTGTCATACCTTATCGATATTTAGTTTATCGATATCGATAAAATGCATACTACGCAGGTAGTAGGTAGGTTCCAAAATTTATTGATTTTAAAATAAAACTTGGTGAAATAAAACACTGATTTATATAACTTCAACATTTATTAATTTATATAAATTATTAGCGACCCGCCTTTGCTTCACAAGGGTAAACCGATCGTTACCAAACCGCTCCTAAGCCTTCAGAGTGAAGGCACAACTTTGCAGCAAACACCTCAATAGCTGGCTTGTAGAAAGTATCTGAAATGAAACATAAGAATTTGTTAATAATATTTCGGGAAAACGAAAAGTATCATAAAAGACTTACAACAAAATAAAAACAAACCGTCTTAAAAAAAGATAAATATCTCTTGAAAACTAAAGCCTAAAATAATTGTCAACATCAAAACAACATTTCATGTTGATATCTACGGGTTGTTTTGGAACTCAACTCTTTTTTTAGAAAACCCTTCAACAGTTGTTTATTTTTATGTGGTGATGCGGTAAGGCTTCACAAGTGTAATGAATGTGCTACAGAAACTCAGCTTTTTAAACATATTTATTATTAAAATATCTTTGAAAGTCTGTTTATTATTTTTTACATATTAATAAAACTCACGTTTTTCTTTTATAATTATTTACTTTTTGACTCTGAATAGGTGTAATGATGTGGAAATTTTGATAATTGTCTGTCAGTGAGAGGTAAAGCGATCAAATTCAAAGTTGGGATTGCATACCTTCCAACGGTTTCTATATTTATTGAAATCCTTTTTTCCGAAGAGTTAAGCACATACATTTCGCTGCACATGTTGTTTTACTATTGGTAGATTCACCGATTCTTCAATACCAACAGCATTTAGCCTCTCCTAATAGCTGGAATAAAAAATATAAAACATTACTTCTCACTGGCTGTTTCACTGCAAATTTATAAAGTGTGATTTAAAGAAAGCACTCTTTACACTATCAGAATAACTAAATGAATATATAAATTATTATGCTTGGAACATGAAATTTTAAGATTAATTATAGATTCGCAGTATAATGGTGTCACAGGTAGATAATGTCTTTAGACTCGACCAACATGAACCAAAATTATAATTTTGTATGTAGAAAAATATTTAAAACTTTTCTTCACTAGTTTCAGCTAATTTTGATTGGTGAGGGTTGTATTACAGATGTTGATGATGCTTTTAATTTCAAATTAGTGCTGTGAGAGTATGAGAACAAAATCACATCAGCAGATGTACTCACCGGTTTGGATACAGGGAAACCTTGGAAAAAAGTTATTTCCAGTATGCCAGGACTCCTTTATGACCCTAATCCCACAAACTTCGAGTCGATGTCTAGTTTTATGTTCAACAGTTCTAAATTATTCATTTTCTCGTTAAAAATATGTGAGGATGAAATTGAAAAGCAAACCACTTCTAAGACGACGCACTGACTAGACACTCCACTCAACGTAACGTTAACACAATCACAGAAATTATTCTTGTAAGTTATATTCCCAAATCATACAGAAAAAGGAAAAACAAACTGAAAAACACAACACGAAGGCAGACATATTTGTTTCGGTCTCCATAATTTAGTCACGTGGTATCATTATTTAGTACTGTGATGTTGGTCAATATGATTTTCTGACGTGTTTTTGAATGTTGGCAATGGATTGGGAATAAATTCCATACATTGACCTGAATGTTCTAAGTTACACAGGGCTGTCTGAAGTCCGGTTGTGTTTTTGTTTTTGTTTTGTGTGTGTTGTCTGTTTGAAATGGCATTTCAAAAGAAAACGTAAGTAAATTTGCTAGTTCTTGACAGTATAGTTGTGTATTTGTGATCGTACGATTGCTTGCATTTAATATTTATATTCGTAATCTTAGTACATTCGTATACTATTATTGTTTTAGCGTAAGAAGTACCAAGCCACCATTAGCTAGTAGCTGAATGGAACATAGGACCTAAAACAATGATTTTATCCATTGAATATGGTGTATTTCCTAAGAATACAATACAATAAGTATAGCGGTAAAACCACCTCAACTGAAAAAAAACTTTTTCAAAAAAAAATGTAACCGCCTTCAAAAATAACCATAAATAAAAAACGATAAAAAAATCCTACAAAATAACTTTTCTTTCGGAAGTCGGTGTCTTTGTTTTCTTTATTTCATTGTCTTTTTTTTTGACACCGACTTCCGAAAGAAAAGTTATTTTGTAGGATTTTTTTATCGTTTTTTATTTATGGTTATTTTTGAAGGCGGTTACATTTTTTTTTGAAAAAGTTTTTATTTTACTCTTTTTAGTTTAAATATTCAACCCGAATTCTTGTCAAATACAACATGTGCACTAGAATTTTGCAATCTATAACACCGGTAATAACATCGCTCATGTACACAATAAACTAATAAAATTCCCTTTCTCAAAAACTACTGAACCGATTTTGATGAAACTTGCAATATTCCCTAAGTTAAATGATACCTAGTACAACAAAAAAAGAATTACTTAAATCGGACTTGTAGTTCCAGAGATATGCGAACTCAAACTAAATCAGTCGATGCCTACTCCTTACTATTAAGGAGTTCTACCTTCCATCATCAGCTCAGCTACATGACATTATGATTACCATACGCAAGTACTTAAATTACTTCATAAAATTTGCGAAAAACGGTGTGTCGGCCTATAAAATTCGAGGGTTGCCCTCGATTTCTCCAGGATCAAATCATCAGATCCCAATTTGGTGACTATGGGACCACCTCAGAAGTACCTCCTTTCGAACAAAAAAAGAATTTTAAAAATCGGTCCACAATTGGCGGAGTAATCGCGTAACAAATATACAAAAAAAAAAAAAAAACATACCGTCGAATTGATAACCTCCTCCTTTTTGAAGTCGGTTAAAAAAGCCTGATATTGAATAAAATGAATGTCGAAATTGCAAAATAAAAGTGAGGTTAGAATCGACTTTTGTTTTGGTTATAAATTTAAGCTAGGTATTTAGGAGAGATATGATGTAAGTAGGTACCAAATCTAATGGTTATATAAGGTTTGTTAAATGCTTTTGGACAACGCTAAAAAAATACTTTTAGTAGGTAAGGCGGTCGTTAGAATAAATTGAGATGAAAATATCAATTGTACCTATTGACTTTTATAATTATATTTTATACTTACCTTTAAATGGGCGGGCAAACCATCCCCATTGCGTGGTTCGAGGTCCACTCGTAGTTTTTCAACTATATATAAAGCCATAGGCTTTGTGATCCGCCACAGCGACTGGAACTCGCTGTAGCGAAGATCGAAAGGATCGCAGACGTCTCGTATGCGCTTCCTTTCGATCCGCCTATTCCACCTCTCCTCGTAAATAGTTAATACATAATTATAATACGGCACTGCCATTTTTCGCAACACTTTTTATTTTTCTCCAGCTATCTCTTCGAACAGAATGATCGACGACAAATGAATCTAATCTAAATGTCAAAACTCGATTATTTATGAGAAAATATGGCGCCTATGTTGCAGTTTGTAGAGAAAATTTCTCGAAGTCTACGTTTGACAGAACGACATGACAAAATGTAGTGCAATGTTACCGACAGTCGAGAAGTCGAGATATGTCATCTCACCTCGAAAAAATGGCGTGAGATAATTATCTCGTGACGTGCATGTTAGCCCTACAGGGTTCGTAAAATAAAATAATTTGAGTCTTTCTGAATAAAAATGTATCTTTATTTTACACTGTAACATGAACATTCTGCACGAATTCTACGTATTTGACCGTACTACCTACTTGAAATATGAACGACGTAAATTTTATGAAAAAATAAAAACCGAGGAACTAATTTTATTTTATCCATAAAATTAACGTCAAAGTTCCAGTTTACTTTACGTCGTAACTGCTGCTGCTGCCCATCCTTATGGAAAATATACCTATATATTATTCATAATTCAGTACCAAAAAAACCGGCCAAGTGCGAGTTGGACTCGCCCATGAAGGGTTCCGTAGAGCAAGCATAGATTAGAGATATAATTATATTGAGATTAGTAAGTAATATACACAAACAATAAAAATAACTTTGTTTTTCATAGTATTTGTATGAATGGCAAAGTTGTATTTGCGGTTTTTGAAAATGTACTATATCTCAAAAACTGCTAACTGTATCTCATCCAAACCAATTTTCGTTGGTAGTTTTGGTTGAGGTCTACATTATATATTTTTTTTAGTTTTATCATTCTCTTATTTTAGAAGTTACGGGGGGGGGGACACACTTTTTACCACTTTGGAAGTGTCTCTCGCGCAAACTGTTCAGTTTAGAAAAAAATGATGTTAGTAACCTCAATATCATTTTTAAAGACCTATTCATAGATACCCCACACGTATGGGTTTGGTGAATTTTTTTTTTTAATTTTCAATTCTAAGTATGGGGGCATCCCCAAAATTTGTTTTGTTTTGATTTTTGTGTGAAAATCCTAATGCGGTTCACATAATACATCTTTCTACCAAGTTTCAACAGGATAGCTCTTATACTTTCGACAAAAAGTGGCTGTGACATACACGGACAGACAGACAGACATGACGAATCTATAAGGGTTCCGTTTCTGCCATTTGGCTACGGAACCCTAAAAATACTATACCTGTTATACCTAACTTAGAACAGTCCTTTTTGAAATCTAATATTTAATTTTTGTCTCAAAAAAGTAACCGGTCTAAGGCCTCCCATACATAAACACGATACGACGTCGCGTCGTGGAAATCTACGACACGACGTCGTAACGTGTCTATGCACGATACGACGTTTTGACTCACGATGCAATCCTGCGCAGTTGTTATTCGAAATTCAAAGATGACGGATGGTATTGAAGTCGATCATTTAATTACGCTAGTCGAGCAGCGTCCCGTACTATGGAACAAAATGCGTCTAGAGCGGTCCATTTTTCGGAATGAACTAAAACACCACCGCACTATAACGATGCCCATCGTAGATTTCTACGACGCGACGTCGTATCGTGAAATGTCGCCGCATCGTTGTACGACGCGACGTCGTATCGTGTTTATGTGTGGGAGCCCTAAAAGATAACATTAATTACCGATTAAAAATTGAAACAAAAGGCCATACCCTAATCAAAGAAGAAAGGAAAGAGACCTTTCCTAAAATACATAAAAGGTTTTTTAATAGGCTACTGATATAACTATGTGTAGTATAAAGAGACTATACACAGACAAATCTAAATATTTTTTTAAAACTCAAATCGTCTTACCACAAGAAAGATAAACATCTTTTGAACACTTGTCTAAAAAAACTGTCAACGTCAAAACGACATTTACGTTGATATAAGGGTCGTTTTGCAGTTACACTTTTTTTAGAGAACAGATGACCGTTCAACAAATGTTTATCTTTTTGTGGTAGGGCGGCTAAACTTTAACCGTCTTACCACAAAAAGATAAACATCTGTTGAACGCTTGACAGTTCTTTTAGACAAGTGTTCAACAGATATTTATCTTTCTTGTGGTGAGATGGTAAGTATACGTTTCTCGCTCAATAACATCTGAACGGCTGAATGGATGAAGTTAAAATTTGGATCAGAAATAGTTTGTAATAAAATTAAATAAGATACAGTATTACGTTTTGTTGAGATAATTTGCGAGTTACACGAGGCAAGCCGCTGGCAATTGCTAGTTAATTATAAGAGTAGGTAACTGAATTTAAAAAAAGGTTTTCAGGCGATGTTAAAGAGGCAAAAAACCTCAAAATACAGCCTCCATTATATCCTAGATTTTGTTTCTATTATGCAAATTAAATCAAAACATTCGGGAATAATTTTGTTGGCTTTGATTTTGAATTAGGGATAATATTTTCTTTAGTCGTTTTCCTACTTTACGTTTTTGTTTAATACTGGAATTATACCTATGCATAGATCTATGTTGCTATATTAATTATTTTTTTCACTTATCTGCATTTATGTTGCGGGATTTTTTAAACAAACTGTCATGTCTGTCATTCATTTGTAGATCTTTGACAGTCGTTACTGAGTCAGATAAAGCTCATAATTCTGACAACCAGTCTTGCCATGGGGTATTGTATTTCAAAGTTACTGGGTTGTGGAGATCCGACAAATTCTCTTATTTTGGTTCATTTACATTTTAAATATTTTTACAAAAACATAAAAAAGCATTAATAATATAAAAAATAATTATTAAAAATAATTTCAATTATTATGTAAATGTTAATCTAGGTTAAAGTGAGAGTAACAGAATCCATGTAACTAATCCATGGTAGACATTCTAGAACTTTCCTGCTTCACTTAAAACTTCTTGTAATAAAAACTTAAAAAAAAAAAATTTAACCGCCTTCAAAAACAACCACAAAAAAGGGTAAAATAACCTACAAAATAACTTTTCTTTCGGAAGTGGCTTTGTTTTTTTTATTTCGTTGTCTTTTATGCCACCGACTTCCGAAAGAAAAGTTATTTTGTAGGTTATTTTACCCTTTTTTGTGGTTGTTTTTGAAGGCGGTTAAATTTTTTTTTTTTAAGTTTTTTATTTTACTCTTTTTAGTTTAAATATTCAACCCAAATTCTTGTCAAATACATAATTTCTTACATGTGCACTAGAATTTGGTTATCCTTAGCACTGGTATTAACATCGCTCATGTACACAATAAGCTAATAAAATTCCCTATCAAAAACTGCTGAACCGATTTTGATGAAACTTGCAGTGTTCCCTAAAGTGAACTATTCCTCGTACAACAAAAAAAGAATTTTGAAAATCGGTCCACAATTGGCGGAGTAATCGCGTAACAAACACTCAAAAAAGTAAAAATCATCACATCATCCATCAATAAAAATGCTCACAAAATAAAAAGTACTGAACCAAATTGGATGAAATTTTTGTGGGACCAGACTGCAAGTATACTGCATCGAGCGAAAAAAGAATTACACTAATCGGTGTACATACATAAAAAAAAAAAAAAAAAAAACATACCGACCGAATTGAGAACCTCCTCCTTTTTTTGAAGTCGGTTAAAAACTAAAACTCATTTCATTTTAAAGTTTCTTCTATAATAAATATTTCAATACATTCTAAAGAAAATAGAACAAAAACCTTTAGAAAATCACGTGACAGTCGTTTCTACGAAAATTTTCAAGTCTTGCTCTAAAATACTTAAAAGGAAAGTTTTTAAGCCGCGAACTTTGCAAATGAAACATTTCTGGACGTTTTAATAGACATTGAGATTCGACGAATAATTATTATTGTTCTTGAACAAGAATATGAACATTTATTCTGAATAGGGTAGTTTCCAGGGTCAAAATAATTACATTCTATTTAGTCCGTATTTTAGATTGTAAAAAAATATTGGACACGTATTTTTTCTTTTTTCGATTAAACAAGAAATAACAAAGATATAGCCCGTTAAAGTTATGTGTGACGTTATCCCGCGCAAAAAAATGCCACGCGGCGTGACGTCACACGTAACTTTAATAGGCTATATCTTTGTCATTTTTAGTCTAATTTAGAAATAAAAAAATACGTGTCCCTTATTTTTGAATAATCTAAAAGACGGATTAATTACATTTTTTGGGGCAACTAGCCTATTGATGCTAAAGTTTAATAGTTTGGGGAGTTTTGTTGACATGTTGTTTCAAAAGCGATTTTGGGAAGAAAGTTTTTTGGAGAAATGGTGAACTTGAATCAGTCGCAGTGAACTATTCTTTACATACGAGTATTTTGTTTTTAACCATTAAGGTGAACGCTCCAGGGTAGCCCGCGAAATTCAAATTTTCTTACGTTTTTTGCAATTTGCAAGCCAGTGCTAGGTTGTATGGTTGATTAAAATATTATTCGCGGCTGTAAGACGTATGTAGTTACAGAATTATAATCAACAAAATCATCAATACAACGCTCTAAGTTCATAAAGCTTGTATGTTATTTTTTTGTTCCTGCAGCTTTTTGAACTTGGAGGGTGGGTTGTATTGGTGATTTTGATGATAATAATTCTGTAACTACATACGTCTTACAGCCGCGAATAATATTTTAATCAACATACAACCTAGCACTGGCCTGCAAATTGCAAAAAAACGCAAGAAATTTTGAATTTCGCGGGCTGGTTGTAGCATTCCCCTTAATGTCCTTTTATTTTTAACAGTAAGGTTTAAGAGTGCCTACGTTCCAACATCAATGTTATCACCTTTATTCAAAGGTAGTGATAACAATGGCTGCCCTTCAATCTTCCCAAATTGTCACTCCCCGACATTGGTAGCCCATAAATGTACCAAGATTCATATCCTTTTCCTTATGGCACAAAACCTATCAGAATGCGAAGCGGTATACGCAATATTTTATCCCAGGAAAGCCATATAGCAGGTAATAGATTTCAATTTCGTAGTGTGCAATTTGTATTTATTAAATGGCATCGGGGCATTAAATCTCCGTTTTTGGGAGACGTGTATGTTCGGCGGGGGAATTCAATGGATTGAGTAAGACTATCACAGTTTTGAAATCTTCTGAGGCCTTATCACGAGTTTTCACGTTTATGCGACGCGCGACGGTAAGTAATCGGGGACTTTACCGTTAATTTGATGGAAATATTTAGTTCTTTGGTTATGCTGACTAGTAGCGCCTTTTAATTTCCCATACAATTTACATCATAAATCACGAACTGTGGCCATTTTCCCACGTTTCTTTTTCTTTTCTTGTTTGTTTGTTTATTTGTTTGTTTGTTTGTTTGTCGTTCCGGTTGGACTTTTGCAACTCAATTTTGAGGCACTTCCCGATAAGCTAGCAGGCTGAAATTTTGTACACGCTTTGAATTCTGATGATAATACATGACTAGCTAAGAAACGTCATAACAAATCCAATATGGCGGCCTCCCCAAGATGGCGGACTGGCTGTTTGAAATCCACCCCCATGATATGGGTATCAAATGAAAGGGTTTGCTGTCAGGAATACGAAAAAAATAGTCACGGGACTTAAATCCAATATGGCGGACGTCCAAGATGGCAGACAGGCTATTTGAAATGCACCCCTGTGATATGGATATCAAATGAAAGGGTTTGCTATCAGGAGTACGAAAAAAATAGTCACGTGACTTAAATCCAATATGGCGGACGTCCAAGATGGTGGACTGGCTGTTTGAAATCCACCCCCGTGGTATGGGTATCAAATGAAAGGGTTTGCTGTCAGGAATACGAAAAAAATATAGTCATGTGGCTTATGCTACGCTAGGCTATTAATCCAATATGGCGGACGTCCAAGATGGCGGACAGGCTTTGAGGCACTTCCCGATAAGCTAGCAGGCTGAAATTTTTAGGGTAGCTTCAAACCCGATGAACAATGATAAAAATAATAAAATAATTAATAGATTTAAAAAATCTAAAAACCCACGTTTTTAAATGTCCTAAAAAGAAGAAAATAACCCTACGGGGCTGAGAGAGGGGCCACTCAAAACGTGGGGGCGTATCTTTGCAAGTTACACCTACGATCTCACGTCATGTAAATATATCCCATAAATAATCCCTTATATAATATACGCCCCCACGTTTTGAGTGGCCCCTCTCTCAGCCCCGTAGGGTTATTTTCTTCTTTTTAGGACATTTAAAAACGTGGGTTTTTAGATTTTTTAAATCTATTATTTTTAACAAATGTTTTGACAATTGAATGCCGACCAATTGGTCGCCTCCACATTACACCGGATAATTCAAGTACGCTGTACGATAAAATAGAAAATCTTGTGCTGGAGCCTCCGATGTTCCAATTTTATCGACGAAACTACATAGTATAAATTTTCTTCTTATAATCTTCCAATTTTATCAATGGAACATGTAAAATTTAAGTAGAAAACATGGATGGATTTGATTATTTTGGATTCTGCTGCTGCTCTTGTTGTTATATTTTTCTTGTTATATGTTTTTATTTCCTATATTTTTACGTGACTTGTGGTGAAGACATTCTTCTTCAGCTCACATTCTTCATTCACATCGACGGTGTTGATAGTAGATTTAATTCCACCTTCAACCCTTCGATCACTTGTCCAAGGCATTTAATTTTGCTATACTATTTTTTTGGGTGGTATAATCATCAAATTAATCCTCCCGCCTTTGGTACAGTGGAAGGGACTGTCAGACTCTGATTAAAAATCCACTCCGTTCCTTCAGTACCTCTTTGCGCTCCAGGGTCACGATGACCTTTACTGACGGTCTCGCGACGCATTCAAATATACTTAGGTACAATACATGGGACAAATTATCCTTAAAACCTTTACATGGGTTGCTATTCGGTACGCCAGCTGATTTTGGCCTGTTTCCCAGTAATAAATCCTGTTTCACAGGAAATAAAGCCTCCTATATTTTTTTTTTATAAATTATGCTTTAAACATCTCCAAATATGCAACGTTTTAGCTTCTTGTCTGAATATTCATCAACAATATTCTCCAGTACGTTAGTCAAAGTTAGGATGCCTTTGTTTCTGTAACACCCTGTATACGTTGCTCAAAGGCTCACGAGGCAAAACCCTGTGTTTTTGAAAATCATAAAGTGAACAATTATGCAACAGTTTAACTTTTGTGAGTTGTTTTACATGATTTTATAGTTTATGTTTTTCTTTTGTTTACAGAACGGTACATGAGGGATATTCCGGTAGCCTGACTCTTGGAGTATTGAAAAAGGTATGTGGTATTTTTTTTTCTTATATCCACACTTTCCCAATTCTGGGAAAAGGCCTCCCCCAAATATTATCCGCTTCAGAAAACTTCATCACCGAATGAGAGCATTTCTGTGAACTTTTGTTCCTGTATTCGTTCGTAACAAGAAATTAGTTTTTTTATTGAAATTAATAAATTTAACGATTACTGGATCGGTTTTCAAAATTCACAGGCAAACGTAGCCTATATTTTATTTTCAAATTGCAATGGCCTTAGCCAGGGCGACCCGCTATTATCTATTATTATGTGAAAGACACAGTTGAATACCATTTTTAGGGTTCCGTACCCATAGACTACTAAGACAATGCTGTCTGTCTGTCCGCCTGTCACAAGGCTGCATTTCATTAATAGTTAGACAGTTGACATTTTCACAGATGATTTATTTCTGTACTAAAAAAATAAATATTAAAGAAGGATCTCGTAGGTACAACAAACGTGATTTATTGGCCAATTCTTTAAAACCAATTTTCTAGGTAATGTGAAACCGTGTAAAGATGGGTTAACATACTCGTAGTTTCGATTTCGACTCAAAAGTCAAAGATCTACGAATGACTAGTCTAGGCTAGTCAAGGTAAACACATTATCATATGTTTTCATTTTTGTTTCTGTTCCATAGATTAATCGGTATAGCTTCAAGTAATGAAGTCTGAATTAAGCAAAATGTTATCCTAATGTATCGGTCATTTGTACGATATTTCATTTTAGATATTAATGAACTTAGTCAATAGACATTTGCAATTGAATGTGAATAGGGACTAATGAAGGATTTTATGCTTCGTTTTATAAGCCAAACACTTTATTATGCTTTTATGAACTGCTATATTGCAAAAAAGAATATTAGTACATGTAATGTTGACTGTACAATTTTATATTAGAAAAAAAAGTAAGTTTTCTTTTGAACATGCAAAATTTTTCATTCAGGCAACATTCGCTCTCTATTTTGAATTTTATACGTTCTCCTTTGAAACTTTTAGGTAAATTATTTAGACTCCTTTTCCTAAATAGATTTTTATACTTGATACATTGAAATGTTTCAACCCATAAAAACAAAAAAGTAGAGTTAAGAAATATCAGACGCGTACCTTATATTTAATTCCTGACGTCACATGTCACCCACGTCAAACGTCAACGTTCGACGTTATCAAAAATTCTCATAAGCGCTCTTGATTTATGACTCTTACCCCTTTCATCCCTCAAAAGGGGTGACAAGAATAACATCACGACCCCTTTCTAAAAATTCTTTAACGTAATTAAAAAATTCTCGAGTCTAGAATTTAAATTCTTTTGTTGACGGGAATTTTTGACACGTGAAGATATTTTTGGGGTGAGATATTAAATAGGGGGAACAGAGCATTTTAGGGACGAAAGCGCGCGAAATAAAATTCGGTGTGACAAATTGTTGAGTTCCAGTGAGTGATGATGATTTGCAAAAAGCACTTACGAGTCTGTGGGTGTTATCTAGGTAGGCAAGTTATATGATTAACGAATCTACCTAATATTTTCTGTGTTCACTAAAAAAGTAAAATATTATATGCATGTGTTTTATAAACTACTGTAATGTGTTAACGATTCAGTGAGTTCATTTTTAATCAAAGTTGTATAACATCTTCATTTTACTATTATTAAAATTAAAAATAGGATTGATTTTCAAATGTGTGTGAATTTCTGATCAAAACATTAACAGCTAAACTCATAATAATAGCCGCACAAGGCTACGTTATATAACATCATGCTGAAATTAATTCATCGGAATTAAATGTATTGAAATGCCAACAAAAACTTGTTGGATAAAGTAAACAAAATATAAATTCATATCATTCTAAATATGCTACTATTATTTTAAAGGAAAATTGTAAAACAAAGGACAGCGCTCGCTTGCTGACTGGCTTATATTTTTTCTACAGCACGAGTTGGTGTTGCGTATCTCATGCTAGCACGAGTTCCTCTCTCATATCTCGTGCCGGCACGAGTCGGGGAAAAGAATTATATTTGGAACTTCACTATGACGTTGCAATATTCAAAGCTGTTGCACCGAACAATGGAATCGGTGCGCGCCGGTTGAATCCGGTTTATACTGGTTTTGAAGATAAGGTTATTTAGGACATAGAGTAAACCTTTGCTTATTTTGACGTGACATTTTAGGTAGGTAAAAATAAAATCTATGATCATAAACCAAGTACCTACTTAAATGCTGAAATACATACATATTTGTTCAAATATTTAAAGATAAAATGTGTTTATGAACAGAGGTGCTAGCACGAGTGTTAGACATTAAACGTAAAGTAAATATTTCATTTTTAATGGAAAATACTCGTATAATCGGATTTTTTATTAAAAAAAGAACGAAAAGGTTTTTCATTTGGGAAAAACAAAATAATTATGTTGTTGCTGTTGCTGCTGTTGTAATAAGTGAAACATACTATTATTTATGAGTAAACTAACTACATTGATTATTGTTCTAAGTTTAAAAAAAGAGCCGAGGTTTTATTTAATTGCTACCAAATATTATCTTAATCTTGACAGCAGAATAAAGTAAAACTTTAAAACATAATGTTTTATCATAGCACTCATTTAAACGTAATCAGGACATATCTACTTAGTTACCTTATAAATCTAAAAGTTTTTTAAACATGGCACCTAATAAAAACTATAATCTACCTCTGCGCAAAATTTCATCAAAATCTCTTCAGTTTTTCTGGCGTGAGTGAAACATCAAAAATTTCACATGTATAAAAAGACCATAATCTAAGGAAGCCCTCGCTAGGCAGTTGGAACAGGGGCCCGATTCAGAAAGCCGTTCTTCTGGACGCGGCGCACCTCGTTAGGACACTGAAAAAAAAAACCGGCCAAGTGCGAGTTGGACTCGCCCATGAAGGGTTCCGTAGCAGCAAGCATAGATTAGAGATATAATTATATTGAGATTAGTAAGTAATATACACATCCAATAAAAATAACTTTGTTTTTCATAGTATTTGTATGAATGGCAAAGTTATATTTGCGGTTTTTGAAAATGTACTATATCTCAAAAACTGCTAACTGTATCTCATCCAAACCAATTTTCGTTGGTAGTTTTGGTTGAGGTCATTATATATTTTTTTTTAGTTTTATCATTCTCTTATTTTAGAAGTTACGGGGGGGGGGGACACTTTTTAACACTTTGGAAGTGTCTCTCGCGCAAACTGTTCAGTTTAGAAAAAAATGATGTTAGTAACCTCAATATCATTTTTAAAGACCTATTCATAGATACCCCACACGTATGGGTTTGGTGAAAAAATTTTTTTTGCGTTTCAATTCTAAGTATGGGGAGCACCCCCAAAATTTGTTTTGTTTTGATTTTTGTGTGAAAATCCTAATACGGTTCACATAATACATCTTTCTACCAAGTTTCAACAGGATAGCTCTTATACTTTCGACAAAAAGTGGCTGTGACATACACGGACAGACAGACAGACAGACATGACGAATCTATAAGGGTTCCGTTTTTGCCATTTGGCTACGGAACCCTAAAAACAGTAATACTAACCGATTTTTCGGTAATATTCACCGTTTTGGACAGTAAAAATAGAGCCTATTGTCCAAAGCAGTAAAACTAACTGAAAAAAAACAGTTGAGTTATAACAGTAGATTTTACTGTCGGTTACTTACAAGGAACTATTTGTTTCAGTAGACTTTAATGTTCATACAGTTGAAATAACTGTTTAGCTCTTTACGTTTCAGTAGACTTTAATGTTCATACAGTTGAAATAACTGTTTAGCTCTTTACTGTTTTTGCCCATTTCAGTG
Source organism: Agrotis exclamationis (assembly GCA_950005045.1). NCBI lineage: Eukaryota > Metazoa > Arthropoda > Insecta > Lepidoptera > Noctuidae > Agrotis > Agrotis exclamationis. The sequence goes on along the minus strand of OX465433.1, from coordinate 1,997,481 downwards.
CACTGTCCGTAATCAATTATTTTAACGTATAAATAAGTTCCCGGAACTGTTTTTTTTTACTGTTCAAGAACAGTAGAAAGTCTCGTTTTATTTTTTTCAGTGAAGGTTTCTTTCATTTAACCCAAACCGGTAACCTGGACCCTATTCTCGATACCGGTGAGCCACTACTTATTTTATCATATTTCTTAATTAAGAATCATCCATCATTTATACAATAAATTGCTTCAATATTTTGCCTAATACGAGTACCATCCCTCTAAACTATAAAATAATAGACGAACGTTATTTACGTTTTATTGCGTTATAAAATTAATCCACGTACAATATTGTTGATCGTTACTTTAATAGCGGCCCTATGCCCGGTCTACTAGTTACAGCGTCTATGGACATCAAATTGGAGCCAATTCAATTACCTTTCTGGTAATAAATTGCGGACAATGATACTGATATACTGTGGGGAATGGTTAAAGAAATTGTGATTGTATTAGGGTGTATCTAAGGATGGTATTAGGAAATTGGTTTATGATATTGTGCAGGTATCGACATCACCGTATGTATTTTGAAAAGTTATAATTATGATGAACAGAGTAGATATAGACACGTTAAGACACCATTGAATGAAGAGTGTTAGGTTGAAATCATCATTGCTATGACAAGGATACCCTCTAGATAGATTGAATATTCTTTACTAAGGTATACCATACAAGTATAAAATTCACATGAAAAAAGAAAAAACTGGCTAAGTTCGTATCAGACAACGCACAATGAAGGGTTCCGTTCAAGTTGAAAATTATTAATCCCATACGTTAACTTAGCATTATAGTTGAATTAGCTGTTGCCAGAGACCTCACCTGCTAAAAATCTAAAATTATCCCACTAAAAATCTATCCTGTCTCAATCCAGGTTAAAAACTGTAACAGTAACATCACTATTTCTATCATAAAACACCATCTAAGTTATGTTTTTTCAAAATTTAATTTGTAATGTAACTAATATCCAGGTTCATCATCATATCAACCGTAAGACGTCCACTGCTGAACATAGGTCTCCCCTTCAGACTTCTAATAGGACCGGTTGTAAGCGGCCTGCGTCCAGCGTGATCCTGTGGCCTTCATAAGATCGTCTGCCCACCTAGTGGGTGGACGTCCTACGCTGCGCTTGCCGGTGCGTGGTCTCCATTCGAGAAACTTACGGCCCCATCGGCCATCAGTTCTGCGTGCTATATGGCCTGCGATATCCAGGTTATAATTATAGGAATATCAAGCTTACTTTAAACACAGTTAAAATGAGCAACAATAGTGTATCCCATTTATTATAAAGTTGCTTCTGCGAGATCCTTCAAGATGATCTCATAGGTCACGCTAGTCGCACCACAATAGATCATAATCTATATGTTATTTACTGCTCTCAAACGCCTACTCGTTTGCCGACACCCACAGAAATATACTTATTACTTTGACTTCTACACTTTATATTATGAAGATATATTAAATAAATAAATATAAAATGTGCTTCTCCATGGAATCGATCAACCCGAACCGAGCACCTGGAATCGACGTTTTATAAGTGTCCTCATCATGGGTCTATTTGAAATAAAAACATTTGAGTTTGATTTATCTATTTGTGTAATCTTCGGTAAAAAAATTCTATAGTATAGGACTGGTCTATTTCTTGGTCAAAGGATCAGCATTGCCATCCAACGCCAACGTGGCAATGCTGCCAGCGCGGCAGCGTTTTGGGCACTTTCCCCACTGACAGCGATGTGGATGAGTTTTTTGACGACCTATATTTTTTTTTTATTTTTGTTTTAGTTTACTTATTTTTGTAAATATTTTACTTTTAAATTTAGTTTTTAAATGTAGTATGTATACACCGTGTTCCGGACGATATACATAAACTTCGACCAGATGTTCAAACCGCGGAAGTAAGCATTTTTCATTATGGACACATTAATAAATTCTTATTTTACATTTTTTGTTAATTTTCATACAAACTAAATACCTAGACGTAAATAACCAGATATGCATGCCTCTTTATCCGAATTGGCAACGTCATTCATAACATTTGGCGGGCTGAAACAAATGAAATGCAAATAGTATTTGATAGATTTCAAATTAAGATACTTTCTCACTGCATAGCTCAATTAAATTTCATTAAATGAAATTACAAATATCTTTGTAACGAAGCCTTTTTAAGTACTACTTCCTTTGTTGGATTTGATTTGTAAAAGCCATAGAAGTATTTGCTAAAGTTTATGGATAACGTGAAGAACACGGTGTATATAGTTGTACATAAATATGTTGACTTGAACATAATATTACAATATAGTATTTGACTGATAAAACCTAATTAGTCGGATTTTGTTGATTTGACACGTATTTTTTCTTTTTTTTTTTACGTAAACCAAAATTGACGAAGATACGACACTTTAAAAAGTGCTAAACGTCACAAGTACAGTTTTTACTTGCTTCTGATGTCACGACTTCACGAGACCACTCTCGAATTTTGTTGCGTTATATCTTTGTAAATATGTATTAATTCAACAAAAGAAAAATACGTATCCATTATTTTTCAAAACTCTTAGTTGCTGTCAACATACCTATGGTCACCAAAATTATAAAATGTACAATCAGGACCCTGAATCCTACATCTGTTGTGTGTAATTTGGTCTCCACCGATTAGCAACCGCAGCACAACTGCCGGCGACCGCATAATAACTGGTGGGTAGTCTCATCATGAATGCTGGCTCCAAGGTCCACCACAACTAGCTAGCTGAGGTAACCTGTTTGAGTTTTTGGGTTTACCCTGTTGAGATAAATTGGATAAACGATTTGGCGAAATAAGAAGACTGTTCTTTTTTTAACTACACTAAACGAAAGTTTCTGATATTTAATTTTTTTTTATTTCTCGAGCCACGAGAATTCTCGACCGGCATTTTTCGAATGCCTCGAGATTAAAAAAAATGTATTTATGTATTTTTTTGCAATGTGAGAACAATAATTAGATAAACATATTTAAGAAATTCTAAAACGGAGCCATCATAAAGCATTCTCTATTTTAAACTAAGTAATACTAGACAGCGTACTACATTATGATAATATTTCAATAAACTCTAAGAAATTAAATGATAATATATAGAAATTAAATGATCATATTCTATAATATGACTTCTTCTGGGTAAGCTCGCTCCATCGCCGACTTCAGTCTCAGTAATTCCTGACCTGGACTAAAGTCAAGAGTAAACCCGTGAATTCCATGATATACAAAAACAAATCTAATTGCACTACCAATTCCTTTATCTCGCAATATTTGAATTCTGCTATCCATCCACAAAACAGACATAGATGAACAACACATTTGGGCTTACACGTGCCCGTAGCATCAACCCTTTCGTGCCGACCTACAGAAAACATCGCATACCTTCCCCGAATTCCTTTACCCTCATTTCAATGAAAGAAAACGCACAGTATGTCGACCTCAATCAACATATTTTATTTATTTATACTAAAGCTGTATTCGACTTTTGTAAGGTCATGCGATTTTATCACTGTTTACATGATAGAAAATCCATGTATGACATTTTGTTTTGGCCTGAAATGTTAGTAAAGAATTCGAAGACATTCGAGCAAACATATCAGCTATTTGAGCAACCCCTAATGTACTAATTTTCATTTGACTAGGTATATTGTATTATTAATATTTTTTTTATATTTTTTCCTTTTTTATATTTTTTCCTTTTTTAAATAAAATTATATTATTGTAGACTTTAGCTACTCACTTAGTTTATCTCTGGCAGTTAATTGTGAGTACACTGTGCACTGTATATTTTGTAGAACGTATGTGATTGGTACTGACTGTAGATTCACCTACCGAATTCGTTCTGTAGGTTTTATCTACGTATTTGTTTTCGAGCGTATGACACTCGTGGGCTGCAGCTGAAAATCAGCGTCAGGTGGCAAACTCTGTGTTGCCATCTGGCATTATGATGAGCTGAGACCCTTTGGCATTAAATTGTTAGTTTTTTTTTAATTATTATATCAGTTATTTTATTGTGTATTACTCTTGTTATAACTTTGATTAGTTTTAATTAGTTTTAAGTTTTAGTGCCAATAAACACAATTTTCTTTCTTTCTAAAGTTTGTGATACTTATTGCGGAATTATTGATAAAAAAACTGCCCTACCAGCGAATTGAAACTAGGACTTCGGAAGTTTGACATGACCTATTGCCATACATAATTATCCAAATTAAAAAGAAAACATAAAAATCGATGTAGCCATTTCTAAGAAGTGCAACAAACGCGAGATTTAGATGATTGTGTTCCACTACTGATCAAAGGCGTCCCCTTACTATTTTCAAACCTCTCTACTTTGTAGAATTTTTGGTCATGCTTGCCTCGCGTTTCCATGATCCGAACGTTAAACCAGCTGCGACTGCCATGGTCTACCTCAACGACAACCCCTTAGCCGTTCAGTGCTTGACTTTATCCGCCATTCTGCGTGCATTCGAGCCCCACCCACTCCCTCTTTTTTCTCGTTTTAAGTTGCTTTCGCACAGGCCAGTGACTTCATAGACGGACTCAGAGTAGACCCCAGATACAAATAGCGATAAGTGGACTATCTCATTGTTATACATTAACTAGAGTAAATAACTAATTATGTACACAATCATTAAATCTAGTAACAGTTCTCCACATTTTCACATAAGCTGTTTGTAAACTAATTTCATTTTTATTGACATTGAAATGAAATTAGTTTATAAAACAGCGTATGTAATTGAATTTTCATTAATATATATAATTTCCACGAAAATATAGATATTGAAAAAGGATATTTTATAGAGTTTTCTCATGAATTTCAGTATCTTTGATTACAATTTACATAGTTTAACTGTTACGCAGAAAAATATTGTTTTGATATTGTTGTTTCAGTATTGTTACGGAAAATAAATTGTTCTTCGAATCAAATAAAAATTGCGAATTATTTTCCTGTAATCTGTAGAGGATTAGACAAAGGCGTGGCTAAAATAGTACACCCACATTTCGCCATTTAAGTCACTTTGGTGTGTAGACAGCCATACGTAATAAGAGGTGAGCTTATTACCATCAATTGGGTAGCAACCTAAATTATGGGCTGATGTTCACAATAAAGAAAAAGAAAAAAATAGTAGATTACGCAACAAGGGACTAAGCATTGCCTTACGTCACGGGCGTATTGAATCCCGAAGCGACACTAAGGATTCTGGGGGTGAACCTCCGTAGCGCAGCGAGGAGGTCCAAGTGTTAATTCCCGAGTGAAACGGGGGAATTACTTAAGTAAAGAATCCTTAGTGTAGCGAGGGATTCAAGTTAGCCCAAGACAAGGCAGCTTTAATCCCGAGGAGCGTACTTTGCTTTTCACACCTACTGCGAGGAAATAAATTCGATTTTTGAAATTTGATGTGGTACGACAACCTTCGAACGTGAAGTTGGCACCGCTGCAAGCGATCAGCTGTTGTGGTCACCGGCCGGGCGGCCGCCATTACTGATACAACTCCTTGGTGAAAATTTTCATAGGTACTGTTTCATTTGAGGTTCCAAATTCAAACCACATTATTCCCACGGGAATAATGAAATTCAGTACAATATTATTGCCCGGCTCGAATGGGAAGCAGCAATGCCTTGCTTTATTCCTTATTTGCATGACTTATATTTTGACATTTGCGAGCAAGCGGTGAGAATGTTGATGGATGGAGAGGAAGAGGAAGGCCAAAGAAAAGATCGATGGATTGTCTAAGGAATGATATGAAAGAAAAAGGAGTAAATGATAGGGGAGAATGGAAGAAGAAAACGTATTGCGCCGACCCCAAGTAGAATGGGATAAGAGCAGGAAGAAGAAGAAGAAGAAGAAAGTGTAAAATAGTATATTTTGCAACTAGTGAATAAAGAGCGGATTTAAAGCGAGGGCCATTATATGAATCACGAGCAAGCGAAGGATTTTAATGACTGAATCACGACCGTAGGGAGTGATTCACGATGATTGAATCACGAGCGAAGCGAGTGATTCAAATATTTAAATCCTGAGCGACGCGAGTGATTCAGGCCCTCGATTTAAATCCGTTTTATTCAAGAGTTACAAACGATACTTTATACCATGACTACGAGAAAAAGAAAGATTTGAGCGATAATATATATGTAACGAAAAAAAAAAGTTTTTTTTTTAATTAAATATGCTCCACACACACGTGGGTGCGTTTCCAAACATCTAAATTCACAATACAAAAACACCCACACCGGAAACAAATAATTGTAGATCATAGTACGAATATTTGCTCCGTGCGGGAATCGAACCCGCTTCACGTAACGAAGTAGTCCAATCGCTCAGTCAACAAATTAACATTAGAATCGGAACAATGACTTAAATTAAGAGTAATATTTTCCTAATAACACGGGGGTCGACCGCATCAATGTGTTCTAAATTCAAACACCAAAACAGTGAGTAAAAGAGCTTTTTATTCACTGTTTTCAGTGAGTAAAAGTAACTTTTTAGAGTAGGAATGGTATAAAACATATTTATTCAATCCTATTTTCGATTGAGTACAAAGAATGTGTCCATGATTGTGATCACAAGATTATGAATAGAAAGTACACATGGCAAAAAATGCCTATTCACAATTGCGAATTTCAACACGTAGCTCATAAAATTTTACCCGTATGTTACGTTAAACTGTTTTCACTTACGTGATCACAATTTAAACAAGGTTTAGTAGACATTTGGTTATAAAATTAGGTTTTAACTAGACACTAATATTAGATAACCTAAATATTGTGGATAAATTGGCTTTTCCTCTTTAGATCTTTTGCATAGGTATATTTAGGGTCCTTTGCTAAAGTGTGGGGCCAAGAGCAACTACACCGTGTCCGTTTATACGTTTTATATGTCACATTATTCTGTAGTTTTGGCCATGTGTTGTTATTAAAACACCATCTTATATCAAGGATCAAATAAAAATCAAAGTTAACAGGTGCAAGTGTATGGCTTGTAAATAATATGTACTAACATGACGAAAAAAAGAAAAGTACCTATGTGAGAATAAGATTTGCCTTGCCGTACCGACTCCAACTCACACATCTTTAAACCATTGATTTTTATTAATAACGTAGGTATTACTCCAGAAAGTTTAGGTTATAAAACAATTTCGACCATTGCCAGCAAGTTGTCAATTGTATGGTAGTTGGGTTTAACTTTTTAACTTTATTTACACGGAACGCACGTCCTTATATCCACTCGTATTGCCCGTTTTTCATACATTCCAACAAATATTTTTTTATAAATTTCTTGAATAAAAATATTGTTCGCTCTAGCCTCTACCTTGTAATTATTTGTTTAGTCATGCAGAAACACTTGGATTCATGTGGCGGTAATAAATCCTAACCTTTTGCTAAGAAATACGAACGCTAAGCTATGATAAGAGTCCGTGTGTCGTGTCTGGAATTTATTTCTTCTTAGGTCAAGCTCCGTAGTTTTTACTGAGACCTTTCTATAAGTTTTGAACCTAGTACCTACTTATAGATAGAATAGTTTATAAGGACTATCATTGCACGCTGCTATATCAGGATAAATTAGTAGGACCACGAGGAAATATCAGTATTTATCATTTGATAATGTTACGAGCCGGGTATCGGGATAAAATAATTAACACCAATTAAAACCAAATAAACTTTATTCACACACAAATCACTAATTAAAACAAACGCTTAACACTACTCAACATTTATACACACGCTTAATCACACGTAAAAGTCACTTAGAGATTGAGTTCACTTCGAGTCGCCTCGATCGTAGTCAAAATCAGACTGGCTGAGGTCGCCGATCGGTGCCCTATTTATATCCCGGCCGGATCCACTAGATGTTTCTAGAAGATGGTCGAATGTTCTGGTAACATCCATAGACTTCGACATAGTCCCATACCTTCTGGAACATTCCAGAACCACCTCGAAACATCTAGAACAGGGTAGAATTTTCTAGAAACTTCCTGACCAATCTTCAGTAGAATTGTCGAGAACCTTGTGGGACTTTCGAGAAGCCTGTAGATTGGTCTCGCAATACGATCGACGTAACAATAATTAATTTATCCTAATAATAAGACTTTGAGGAATAGATTTTCCCCATGGTTCTACAAGTAGAACAAATTACTAGGACCACGAGGAAACAGCAGTATCTATCATTTAATAATTTGATCTTATAATCGGACTATGAGGAATAGGTCTTCTTCTTGGTCCCACTTCTAGGACAAATTAGTACCTACGGCCATTAACATTCAAACATTCCTCATTTCTAAAGAAACGTCTGCCAACAGACCCTCGAATCTTTCAAGCGTTTTTGCCATACCTATTATTGGAATCAAATATAGCAGCTCACAATTTAGGACCCATTAATATTAGTAGTCATTTTTACCTGTGGTGCAAGGCAACTGGGCTTCTCCCAGTTGTAATGTCCCTTTGTGCCTATTGGCCTTGCTTTGTTCTGTCTCCTGCTTGCGTGGAGGGAAGTGGAAACATATTTTTCAAGCTATGCAAACCAGTGTTAACTGACCGTTGATTGCGTGAGCCAACAAAGGTACTAAGCGAGTCCAAGACAAACTTGTTTTGTATAGCTTGATGTGTAGCCATGTGTACCTAGTACCATACCATACCTATAGATCTTAGCAGGTGGTAACTAACTTGGTGGTGTTTCCAGGTTGATTCCAGCCTGTTTACAAAGATAACAAACAAAAGTTGGATGAATTTAAATTAATAAAGTGTATTTTTATTTATTTGGCCGTTTACCTATGACCCACTTTGTTATAATCTATGCAATTTTTTTTTTACAATAAATCTCTTTTTTCGACTAACACGCGGCTGAAGTCACGGGGAAAAGCTAGTTTATATCTATGAGGGATATTTATAATTATGTTACAAAAAAAAATCAAATTGCTTTAAAAGATCGAAGTTCGACACAAAAATCGTCGTGTTTACATTACGTATATAAATTATACCACGCGCCCGTATTAGTACCTCTGCATAAAATAAGCGTTAAAGTACACCCAATATTATGACGTCAAAAATAATATAAATGTATGACGTCACCTGTCACATCAGATAACTGACGCTACATTTGACGCGACGCGACGTGAGCGTCAGAATGTCATGCGTCTCTCGTTGCGTTGCCTTAAATCGTTGAGACGGCAGGGGAATACGAATTAAGTGGTTTTTGAGTTAAGTGTATGGGGGTTAGGTAATTAGAATTGGTGTCTTCTTTCTTCTTAAATAAGGTGTTAAATATGCAAGTAGGTTTTTAATAGAACAAGTGACATGAGAACTTTGCACCCATATGGGTTATTGTTCGATGCAGTATACCTGCCATTTGGTTCCTTAAAAAAATAATTTAGTTTCGTTCAGTAGTTTTTATTTTAAGAGCCATTATAGCTTATTGTGTGCACGGGCGATGTTTTAACCGGTGCTACGGATAATAAAATTCTAGTGCATATGTAAGAAAATTATGTATTTGACAAGAATTTGGGTTGAATATTTAAACTAAAAAGGGTAAAATAAAAAACCTTTTAAAAAAATGTAACCGACTCAAAAAACGACCACGAAAAAGGGTAAAATAACCTACCAAATTACTTTTCTTTCGGAAGTCGGTGGCAAAAAACTTAATGAAATAAATAAGCAAAGCCACCGACTTCCGAAAGAAAAGTTATTTGGTAGGTTATTTTACCCTTTTTTGTGGTCGTTTTTAAGTCTGTTACATTTATTTTTTGAAAAAGGTTTTTACTTTCTTTTTAATTTCATGTACGAAATTGATATAGATATCTACATTACATAATACACCTATCGGTTTTAACCTAACATGAATGTATCTGTTTAAGAATTTCATGATGCGTAGACTAAACATCGAACGGAGATTTAAAAAAATACAAAGGGGTTCGATTATTTATCAACAGCACTCTATGCTGTAATAATATAATTCAAAAAAAAAAAAGATAGATGCACAGAACTTCTTTAAAACGTTATTAAGTTGATAGTATCTTATTTCTCATAAGAAAACTTCTTCGTAACATGAAGCATACGAGCTACTCGTTAATCTGTCGAGCCCAAAGAAACCGTCGGAATTAAGCTACAATGCAGCCATTGGTTTAATGCGTAACTTACTTATGCGTAACTTCTCTGGTGACAAACGCGTTATTTTTAAAATTTTCTTTTTTTCCATAGACGTGTTTGACCACTGTTTTGCTTTCCGAATAACTCCGAAACAGCACACTACAACAATACCTCCATTCGCATCATTCATCGAATCAAACACACACTGTCACATATCTTGCAGACTCTCTCACACAAAGATACAATCCCAAGATGCAACATCGTATAAATGAAGCTGATGAGGCCGCCTCTGCAGCCGGCCGCCACATAATCGCATCCTCAATTTAATGAAATGCTGCCGAATGAGGACAGCGTTCATCCTTGTGTTGTGTACTCAGGGATTTGTGTACGTTTGACTTATTGAAGGGAGATACAATGTTCAACGATATAAGAAACATACAATAAACTTTAGAATTATGCTAGACAGTGCCTGAAATATTTTATATGCAAGTCTGATAAGCAATTCATGCGATACAATGATATTATAAGTAAAAAAGGTGTAGATACGTTATACGCGCTCAAAAACAGACGCGCTCAAATGTGGTTGATTCACAAACCTTGACCTCAGTCCGACGTTGCCAGCGACAACGGATGCACTTCACGTACTACAGAGTGAGTCAAAAGTAAAAGTGACTCAAAACCACCGAAAATGCCGTCGTGTGTGATGAGATATTGTACAAATTATACAAGCAAGACTTCTAAAAGTCAAAGAATCACTTATCATTCGTAAATATATAATTTATCTTAATATTTTCACTTATAATACCACAAGAGCTTCAAAATTATCGGGTATTTTCCGATAGGTTCGTTGCAAACAAATGAAGGAGTCAAGTTTTTCAGGTTAAAAAATCACGAGCGCGAAGCGCGAGTGATTTTTCCTGAAAAACTTGACGACTTTATTTGTTTGCAGGGAACCTTGAGGGAAATGCCAGATAATTTTGAAGCTCGTGTGGTATTCAGGGGATTATTTTTCCGTCCCAAATGTCGGCCAATAGAATTGCACCATTCGACGTCACGTGGTACAACCTACAAATTTTCAAAAAATTATCAGTATAATACCATGTAGGTTGTACCACGTGACGTCGAATGGTGCAATTCTATTGGTCGATATTTGGGTCGGAAAAATAATCACAAATAAAACATTACGTTTCTATAATATGGCGTCGTAAAAGAAAGAGTGCGAGTGAGAGTGCGAGTGAGATAAAAGAGAGAGCGACACCATCTAGCTGTCACTTTTTTTCATATTGGTTTTATCAAGCTATCCTTTTTACTTGTAGTGAAATGTAATGTGTGTGAATAAAAAGTGTGCATGTGTGCTGCCTCTCTGCGCGGTACGCTTTTTTCTGTTGTTTTGTAAGTGTATAACATATCTATGACTAATAATATCATTGATGCGATACGGAATACGGATGTGTCCATTGAGTTTTGATGTATGAATGATTAGCATTTATTTATCGCCGGTTCGATTCCCGCATAAAGCAAAGGATTTTTACGGCCTACAGGTAGCTGTTCCGGATGTGACTGTTTCTGTATATGAGTTTTAAATACTTGTAAACAAAACACTAGGATTTTCTCAAAGGGGAAAATCTTAGTCTCGGGCAACGGTTGAAACTTACGAATATAGTGGCGAACATAGCAGCACGTGATTTTATATGTATATACATATTTTATAGGTAATTATTAACATTAATTGACTTATTCTATGATAGATTTGTAGACAAATAAATACGTTTTATGACTCTGTTTGTCACTCTGGAAATCTGAAATTTAAAATCTATTACATATTATCTGCCATATTAGAATGAGTTTCTTAGAATAGGTAGGTAGTAAGCCCTGCTCTATTTTTTAAATATTATAGCAACTAAAATATTATTTAGATTCTTTGTCACGAACTCTGGACTACTAGAAATTAACAGTTGGATAAATTATTTGATTACAGTTGTACTCAATTTGTATCAACATTGATCTTTTCAACCCTTTCACTGCAAGGTCGCCGCCATGCTCAACAAATGCCCGTGCAATCCGTGCGCTATCTAGATCTATCGTAACATGCTCATGTGGGTTGTCGTAGCCCTCTTCTGGCATTTTAGGGTTACCTCTCGTACTACGGAACAGGGGTACCTACTGCTCATGAAACCCGTATTTTCGGCTTTAGTTCGGATGCTATAACCTGGAGCATTGAAGAAAGGATTCTAAAATGGCGGCGCTTATCGTGTTCTCTCGCTCGCGCACTAGTGCCGTCTACACTCACTCACGCGCGTAGCGTAAGCAGAAAAAAAAATAGTCTTGATGTCTTGACGCGCTCAGTGATCCTTTTTACGAATATTTGCTATAGTTTTCTGTTATCTTTTTCGTTGTTACCTGTTTGTTATTGTTGTTGAATTTTGTTTTATTGTTAGGTTAAGTTTGAGAAATGATTGTGACCCAGTCTTGTTTTTATTATTTATAATTTGAAAAAAACTTTAACTTGAAATCTTTTATGCTGACTGTACTATCTGTCAACGCAAGTACAAGCCGCCATTTTAGAATCCTTTCTTCATTGCTCCGGCTTTTACCTATTCTTTATTACTTACAGCTATGAGATTAGTTAGTGATATGAACTATAAATTGGTGACAACACCAATTTTTACTTCATTAAAAGCTATCCCGACTCCCAAATGTATTGTTAAAGTTAATGAATTCAAAACTATTAGGGAGTAGGGTTTACTTAAAAGTTTAGAGTTACTATCGTAAGGGCCCGTTTCTTCGTTGACGTACTAAGAGAGTAGACACCGTGTCGCGTCGCAGGGTTATGTGTTATAGAAATATATTAGATTACCTTCATGCCATGACAGCTCTGAAGTCTTGGGGACAATTTATTGTTCTTTGGTAAACAAATGTACCTCTAGGCTCCAGGTCTGGGATCAAACATTCATCTTCATGCGCCTTTGCGAGCGGGCAACTATAAATCAATTACATTATTCTCAGTTTGTCGTTGAAATGGGCTTACTGAACATCATTACCTCGCACTTCTACCTTAGCAAAAAAAAACTTTTTCAAAAAAAATGTACTTAACCGCCTTCAAAAACAACCACAAAAAAGGGTAAAATAACCTACAAAATAACTTTTCTTTCAGAAGTCGGTACCTTTGTTTTTTTTTCATTTCATTGTCTTTTTGCCACCGACTTCTGAAAGAAAAGTTATTTTGTAGGTTATTTTACCCTTTTTTGTGGTTGTTTTTGAAGGCGGTTACATTTTTTTTTTAAAGTTTTTTATTTTACTCTTTTTAGTTTAAATATTCAACCCAAATTCTAGTCAAATAAATCATTCTCTTACATGTGCACTAAAATTTTGTAATCGGTAGCACCGCCGGTAACAACATCGCTCAAGTGCACAATAAGCTAATAAAATTCCCTATCTCAAAAACTCCTGAACCGATTTTGATGAAACTTGCAGTATTCCGTAAGTTAAACAATACCTAGTACAACAAAAAAAGAATTACTTAAATTAGACTTGCAGTTCCGGAGATATGCGAACACAAACTTAATCAATCGATGCCTACTCCTTACTGTTAAGGAGTTATACCTTCCATCATCAGCTCAGCTACATGAGATGATGATTATCATACGCAAGTACTTAAATTACTTCAAAAAAATTGCAAAAAACGATGTGCGGGCCTATAAAATTTGAGGGTTGCCCTTGATTTCCCTGGGATCCCATCATCAGATCCTGACCTGATGATCATGGAACCACTTGGGAAGTATACCCTTTCGAACAAAAGAAAAATTATCCAAATCGGTCCAGGCGTCTATCTTCGAGAAATCGGGGAACATACATAAAAAAAAAGATTCCGACGAATTGAGAACCTCCTCCTTTTTTTGAAGTCGGTTAAAAATCACAGAACGATTCCTGTTTTGATTATTTCTGCTTCAGCGACATTCACACTTTTTTGTTTACCACGTTCACAGACGCCAAAAGACCATTTGATCAGAATCATAATCTGAATTCGTAAAATTGTCTATCATTTTCTATTGCCTGCTCTATTAAGTTTTTTTTTTCTATTTCGGACTCTCTGAACTTTCAAGGTAATACATATTTCTTTAACATATCATAATCTTTCATTGCTGATAACTTCTCCTTGTCTAGGCCCTCTGTGGTGTCTTCGATTGATAGTGAAAAATAATCTATTTTATCACTGACAGCCTAAGCGCCAAATTCGAAAAAAAAAACCTAAAATGTAAACGGCCGTTGCTTCTAAGAACTAAATGTCAAAGTTAAATGACCTAGTATTTTATACATCTAGATTTGCTCTGGAATTGTTATGAATTCGCGAAAAGATTTACGAGTTATGCTCGCCTATTAAAATTAATTGCTTACGGCCATAAAATTCATCTTAAAATCGTTCATACCAAAAATCCTCTTAAATATTTTTTACGATAACGTTATTTTAAAAGTTACAACTTCAAATGAAAGGCTTGTTGGGTCCAGTTTAAACGCACAGAGTAAATATTATAATCTTAATTCAAAAGAATATCATAATTTTCAATAGGTATTTTTATATTTGGGGGACCTTGTTACTAGGTAGTTATTATTTTTATTTATGCCGGTTTAGATCATTGTGCCGCCAAAACTTTCATACAACAATGAGTTCACCAGATCACATGACCTTATCTTCTTCTTCTTCTTCTTCTAAATAAAAATCAATTGCTGTTCGTTAGTCTCGCTAAAACTCGAGAACGGCTGGACCGATTTGGCTCATTTTGGTTTTGAATTACTTATGGAAGTCCAGGGAAGGTTTAAAAGGTGAAAAATATTAATTCTGAGGCGGTACGAAGTTTCCCGGGCCAGCTAGTCAAACATAAAAAGACCATAAACTTAAATAATAATCGGAATCACAATACTTTTATTGCATCATCGACCGATCACCCCGCCATCAGTTCGACACCCTCAAACTATTCGCAAATCACCATAATAATCCAATAATAATATTATTATACAACACAAAAATGTATAGAAAATAATAATAAACAGTTCATAGACCTATCTCTTCAATATCAAGATCCAGTAACCTGTTGGGAGTTGCGCAAGAGTCGATCGTGGACCGGTATACACGTAACTCGAGTGTGCAGTCCGTTCGAAGATATTTTACGCTTGATTTTGCAACACTGTGATTTTTTATGTCGTGCGTTTTTTTTTTCATGTTTAATACATGATAAATACAAAACGTCAATCTGAAAAACTAATACTTAGGTATAACCTCGAAAAAAATCTGCTATCTCATACATAGGTGGTCTAAGTAAAAGACAATTAAAGGAACACGATGAATTTTAGTCATTACGAGTCTGACAGTTTCATCCGGTCTACCCAAGGCCTGAGGACTCATTTGAAGATTTTATCACATAAAAAAAACATCTCATACCTAACTTCAATACATTCTCTTATGACTGTTCATAAATTACCCTAGGCTGATAAAATTTTGAAAAAAGACGCTGGATGCAGGTCGCTTCCAACCGGTATATATGTGGAGATCTAAAGGGGAGGCCTATGTTCAGCAGTGGACGTCATATGGCTGAGATGATGATGATGATGATGATAATAAATTTTTCACTTTTCTTAAATCACGTTAATAATCGTGGAAAATGTGGAAATGGTACACCATAACAAATAAGACTTCTTTAAGAACAACGAAGCCAACGACACCTTTCTGATAGCTGTATAAGTTAAGAAAAGAAGTTGCTTCCCCCGATGAGTCCATCGAGATAATAGTGACCTTTATTTTCACTGCAATTAAATTGACATTGGCTTGCAGCTGTCACAGGTAACATAACTGTGAAAGCACTGCACACGTAACTAGTTGCTGCCCGCGATTTCGCGCGGGTATTTCGGTGTCAGTAGTGACTTTTGTTATGCGTTTGCGCGTAACAGTGACTACAGGTCGTGAATTTAAATGGCTATGCAACGTAACGACTTGAGGGTATGCAGATATTGTTTTACTGAGGTTTTGGCAAAGATACAGAGTTCTGTAACAGCCTTTAACAATAATAAGACACGGTTATCGTGGTAAAATCATCAAATGAGTCCTCCCACCCGGGGCGGGGTGGGAAGGACTGTCAGACTTGTACTGACTAAAATCCACGGTGATCCTTCAATAGCCCTTTACGTTCCAGGGTTACGTTTACCTGATGAGACAGTCTCGCGACCCCGGCAGGCTTTGGCTCTCTTAGGGGCCCCATCAGAATAATAACACCCGTGCGAATCGGGGCTGATCATTAGAACAATTAAACAACTTTTGCTGTGTCTACAAACATAATTTGACAGGCCTGTAAGTTGGTCTAGTGGTTAGTGACCCTGACTGCTATGCCGGAGGTCGTGGGTTCGATTCCCACCCAGGACAAATGTTTGTGTGATGAGCACGATCATTTGTTCTGTGTCTGGGTGTAATTTATCTATGATATGTATGTATTTAGAAATATATAAGTATGTTTATCAGTTGTCTAGTACCCATAACACAAGCTCTGCTTAGCTTGGGACTAGACGGCGTTGTGTGATAGTTGTGGAATATTATTATTATTATATTATAATATATCTGAACACACACGATACAAAGGTTACCTTACCTTTTTTAATGATACAAATCCACATCCTTAAAACAGCCAACAGATATTTAATTTAATAACAGCCCACTACAACATTACACGATCCCCTTAACATAAGTACGGACAAGTGCCATTATCCTTTCCGTAACGGACAGACCAAACACCATTTTCCTTTCCGTAACGATATAAAAACTCGACACAAACCGCCTAACGAAGCTCAAACACACATCAGAGACCCTAACATGAATTCTACTACAGCCTCACAACGTACTTCAAGTATTACGGCGTAAAATTGTTTGGAAAATGAAAAAGTGCCTCTAGTGAGAACGAGGAACTAATTTGAAAAAAAAGAATACACTTTGCGTCATAAAAATGTGAAAACTTGTTATAAGGCCTCAGATTAAACCTCTTTTTTCTGTTGCAGGTAATCTTCGTCCACACACGGATTTGCCTGCTTTTTGTCAAAGTAAGTGGCGAGAGCCAAAGCCCAATTATGAAGCGTCACGGCCTGCTGTGTATTGAGAGTTAACTATATGTTGGGCCTGTCGGTGAAACACAGTAACTCTGCAATCTGCATTTTGGGGAAATTTAGAATTTGTGGAAACGTACCTCTCTTTTTATTTGAAGATATTGATGCCCGTATATTTTACTAGTTTAAAAAAAATGTTTAAATTAGAGAAAAGATTTGTTTCGTATGTTTCTTTTAAATGAGTAAAATAAGTGATTTATTTAAGAACAAACTCAGTAATCAAGAGTTCCAATCATTTGAATTTAAAAGCTTAAAGTATGTTTAAGTATAAATTGGTAATTGTTAAGTTTCCAAGTTTAAACACATGAGGTAGGTAAACTCCAAACTCTCATCAGTCTCAAAATTTTTTTCACTAGTGGAAGACATCAATATTTCATAGAACAATTTCGTTTACTTAACTTGATTGGCAGAGGATGATTAGTCGATCTGATACGTTGCAAAAGCTGTCAGAAAAAAAAAGCAGAATTCCTTCTTTTTTGAGATACCACCTCTTGGGTCAAGGGTGCTTGGTGCAGGGTACTCGAAAGGTTGAAATGAACTGTCTTATGAAATACGCTATGTATTGGGTAAGATTCGATTGCGTTTGGTTTTCCATGACTTTTTCTTTTATAAGAGAAGGTAAAATGTATTGCGATTGGTGGTACATTTGAAGTGTACCAGTAATGAAAGGTAGAAGTATGTTATAGGGGATCAGAAAATGGGGATTGTACGGCTATAACCCCATCGCTTAGCGCCAAAAGTTCTAAATTACAAAATAATGCAAAAGATTGGAAGGATGCACTTATGGATACTGAGTACACCGGTCGCGGTGGTAAGAAACTCTGGGATAATTATTTATTTGGGTTAATTATTATTAGATATTCACGCCAGACCTAGAAGTAGTGCCTGCCGGGGTCGCGGGATTGTCTCACTCGGTAACCGTGACTCTGGTACATAAAGGGCTATTGAAGGAACCACAGAAATATTAAAAACAGGAGAAGTGGCAAGGGGGCGTGTCGGTGAAGCCTTGGTGTTGATCGTTTCGGTCAGCTATCACTTGTACTACTTTATTCTTGTTTTCATATATTACTCCGACCGTATTGTTTTTGCATTAAATACATTGCTTTTTTACAACCACCTCAGTCTATTACCGAGTGACTTGACAAGCAATGTAAAACTGACATAACGATACCTCACCAAGTCGTAATGTCGCATGGTGTGTCCGTTGTATTTGAGCGGGAGAGTCGTATCCGCCCCCCGTGTCGCGACAACACACAATGATAATTGTTTGTGTGAGTAAATTATACGGAAAAAGTACGCTGTAGTGTAAAGAATTAGGTTTATATTTAAATGACTGAGTTATCGATTGCGCGTGTGTGCTATTGTTCGTAGTATTGTTTTGACAGAATTGTGTGCGCAATATTATCGTTATGGAGGGGCAATTGTGGCTTCATCGGATTTCTATACATTTTGAATTCCACGCCATATCTCCTTCTTTAATATATCTATGGAAGGAACACCGTGGATTTTAGTCAGTACAAGTCTGACAGTCCCTCCCGAGAGGAACGGAGTCACGTTTGGTTTATGTGGAAATGTTGACAACCCCGCCTTACTTAAGCCGCGCCTCCAAGTTTGTGTACCAACGACCTACCACACCTTATTAGTGGCCGATTTTATGAAGTCCTCACAGCTTTGTGAAAAAGTATTTTCATTATTTGTATCAGTCAAATGTGTTTTCTATTCGAGGTGATACCACATAGCTTCTCTCAATCTTACCACTATTACAAATGCGAAAGTTTTTCAAGATTTTTGTAGCTCTTTTACACAAAATGTACGGAATGGATTCGGATGAAATATACTACACAGAGAGTTTATAACCTCCATTAACACATAGGATACTTTTTATCCCTGTATAAGGGATTTCACAGGCATAAACAGACTTATTCTAAAATATGCATCTCCCACTTTTAGAATCAATTGAAAAATCGAAAGGTGTACACAAATTCCAAAAAAGGACTCTTTTATTGTGAAAGGACGGAACCCGACCTTTTTTAAAAGTATTCTAATGGAAAATAAGGTGTTTCGTTACTGAGAAGACGTAGAAGTAAGGTCTAATGAGGCACCCAATTGTAACAGATTTGAATAGAATGTTAACAATTTGTTGTAAGCATTTCGAAATGTTAGAATTTTGAGATCAAGGTCTTGAAATTCAATCTAGGTAGATCCACATTTAGATTTCATCTGTTACAATTGAAATATAATATTTTATATTTTCTGAGATACCTTATTATTTGTACCAGCTGTTATCAAAGGGTTATATTTTACTTTTTGAAGTTCCAAACTGGGTTATTCTAAATTTTAAGGATTTGCTAGACTAGTTATAATTTCTAACTAAAGATTATTGTTAAAACCAAATGGGAACTATATTTTCTGTCACCGAAATTTAGATTTGTCACCAAGTTGTATCACCTAATAAATAGATCTATCACCACGAAATATTTTCGCCCTCAGATAAACAAAAAGTGTTCCCAGGTATGAATTACCAAATTATATAATTATTTTCCTTGTAAGGTGGTAATTAGTAACAAAATAAACAAAATGTTGAAACGATGATGACAGCATGACAGGTAGTTATCAGTTATTTGACCTAGGCTGCAAGAGCGAGCGAAGCGAGCTCGGGACTTGGGGCACCCCGACACGGACAGGTTAGGTTCGAGGGGAAGGGAAGGGAAGGGGATGGCGGGGTCTTTCAGACCCCGCCATCCCCTTCGTGTTAGGTTACTTTAAACCTTGCACGCAGAAATAGGAGCCCCGCTAAGCGGGGCTCCGTCGAGCCATTATGAGGACAAACCTATTATATTACATACAGAAATATTATTTGGTACTAGACCCTATTTCTTCAAGATTTCAGGTGATTTATTATGGAATTGATTTTATATTGTTTGGTGACTACAATTTGGTGGCAAATCTACTATTTTGGGGACAAACTCTATTTTTTAGGAGACACAAAACTAATTAAATTGGTGATAGCTTAAATCATACCCAAACCAAATGTAGGTAGGAGTGCAGTTTTTTGCGAGGTTACTTCGGAGTAACCACGCAAAAAACTGGCTTGCAAAGGGCGATTGAAGGTACAGGGAGCATTTTTAGTCAGTTCGAATCTGGAAATTCCTTTCGCTGTATGAGGGGAAGACACATTGGATGATTTCCTTTTTCCTGCGTGGGAACTTCACGCATAAAAGGCGAGCGTTCCTAAAACGCAATAAACCCGCACTGGGCCCACGTGGTGTATTATGGCCCACTCCCTCTCACAGAGAGGAGACCTGTGTCCCAGCAGTGGGAACATTATAGGCTGATGATGATGTTGATGAATAAACAATTAACAAAGTTATGTACTTTATTTATGCTAAAAGGTAATTATCGGACGTAGTTACTTATGTATTTATTATACTGACCAGCGACCTATTAGTGTAGATAAATGCAGGTACAGTTAGCGCATTGGCTAAACAATTAGGGTATACTGCGTGGCGCAGGTTCGATTCTTACTTCACGGAAGCAATATAGTTACATCCAGTCCGGATCGATATGGTTGTTTGTGTATGTGATATTAAATGTTTGTTTACGCACCCACGATACGAAATAAGTTAACAGAGTCTCTAGTAATTTCTCTAAAACCGTTTATAAAGAATGGCAACAACGATTATCCTAATTTAACTACAAAACCATGGCGTCAACACAACAAGCTGTATTTTGCAACTCTGTTTCACCCCCTATCGCTCCCCTGTACAACAACCCCTTTGCAACCCAACACTATGACGTGGCGCCTTTCAAAGTTTATTCAACCCGTTTTTAGATAGAGGAAATTACTTAGCTTTTGTTGATGGATAAGGATGTTTTTAATACTGATAAAATGTTTATTATGGTGAATTTTTCAACAGGCTTTGATAATAATAATCTGCTTTAAATAACCTCCCGATTCTTAAAAACGCTTCTCCCCAACCCATCGTCGTGTGCATGGACGAATAGCCTGGTTTCCACTGAGAGCGGAGCGGATCTATGACTTATTTTATCGCGCGGGATAACGCTGCTTCAATAAAGAGTCGAATGAAAATGACTCTCAGCAGGCGAGAAGAGTAAAAATCGCTCTGAAAATCAGACGATTGAACTCTTTCTTGATGTTTTTAAGCTATTGCATAGCTTTTATCGCGGGCTCTGAGCGCGGCGCGGCGCGGAGACCGAATCAAACAATTTCCAAAAACCTAATACCGGCCATACACCATACTGCCTATCGTACAATCGGCATGACGATCGATTTGATCAAATTGGCAGTTCGTCCATATACACCATACACCATACTGCCTATCGTACAATCGGCATGACGATCGATTTGATCAAACTTCAATTCGGCAGCAGTGATGCCAACTTAGCAACTTTATAGCTAGATCTAGCTATTATTCGGTGACAGACAGCTACAATTTTATAAAACTTGTGGCTTAACTTTTTAGCTACTATTTTACCGACTTGTTTTATCCCACTAGTGGGAATCAGTTGGTAATACAAGTGAAAGTGAGTTCAATCGATTTTCGACTTTATTGACATTTATGCAAACACCGGATTTTAATGAAGGAGCAATGTTAGCTAACGAGAATGTGAGAAAAAACAAACTAAATTTTGAATGTCAATAAGGTCGAAAATCGCTTGAACCTGTTTTTTAACTTGCTTAACGATAGCAAGTTAAAAAAAGGTTCAGGCGATTTTCGACCCTCCATTCCATTCCACTCCACTCCACTCCACTCCATCGCAGTCTGTAAAAAGTGTCGTTACAATTTTTTCCGCCTAGCCCCCTTTCGCAACGCGCCACAAGGAACTTCGTTCCAAAAAAATATACGTTTCGAATTGAGAACCTCCTCCTTTTTTTACGTCGGTTAAAAAGTAGCTACCGAATATTAGCTAGATCTAGCTATAAAGTTGCTAAGTTGGTATCACTGCTGCCGATTTGAAGTTTGATCATTCCGATTTGATCAAATCGATTTGATCAAATTGGCATGATCAAATCGATTTGATCAAATCGGCATGATCAAGCCTATTGTTATGCCAATTTGATGGATTCCACGCCCACACACGGTCAAATCTAACTGATCAAATCGGCAGCGTCATGCCGATTGTACGATAGGCAGTATGGTGTATGGCCGCTATAAGGAAAATACCTGACACCACGCATCGTCTAACATCGTTTCAGTTCGGGAGACTTCGGCAATCATAAATAATTATATCCGTTATAAAAACAATTTACTTTTTCTTACTGATTCTAAACGGCCAGCTACAAAAGGAGTTTTCACAATGAAACCTACTTATAAAATTCTACTACAACAAAGAAGTTCTTTATTACAGTAGTGCACCACAAACATTTTAAATAAATTAATTATATTCTCGTTAAATATACACGGTAGGAATTCTATTCTTTTAAAATTAAAAATAATGTTATGCAATAGCTTCACCGCGGCAGTCTCCGAGTTCCACATGTATTTTTTAAACCACAATTTCGACGTCCACCGCTGAACATAGACCTCACCCTTAGACCTACACGCCGAAAGACAATTCGTTACTTGCATCCATCGGTTGCCCGCGACTCTCACGATGTCGTCGTTCCACCTAGTGGCAGGCCTGCCTAAGTGCCTACGCTGCATATTCCGGTCCGTGGTCACGGTAATATATTACCGTGCCGTGGTCACCACTCGAGAACATTTCTTCCCCATCAGTTATCAGTTCTACGAGCGATGTGGCCGTCACAATATAACGTCACAAGATTACGATTATTTTAAGTTAAAACGCAAAGTACATTGTATGATTGAATAATTATGTTATTAGCAAGGGAAGTGTAAGTATTCCTCGTAATATTACGTTACGTTAAAAGGAAACAAGCTACGTTTACGCATATTGAGTTTTATTATATTATGCATGCGTGTAGAATATCTTAAATATAATGCGTGGTTTATATAATCTTAGTAATTATTTACAAATAACATAATTATACATTACATATACATCTCATGGTCCAACGCTATGATATAGTCTACTAATTATTATCTCCCCTGCTTACTCCAAAACATGGAAAGGCCTCGATATACTAAGAAAACGGTCACCCGTCGACTAACAGCAACAAGATAATAACATAGCACCCAATCAGTACTAACAATAGGTGCGTAAAGTGGTCCACACGAAATTGAGCGTTACGTCACAGCACACTAAAGTTAATATCGCATATGAATGCACGTAGCGTGTCGGCAATACAATATGAAGACCCACGTGCGGTGCGCGACATGCCGACCAACTGGAACACTTTCTTTGGAATTGTAATCACTGGGTCGGGCTAGGTTATGAGCGGTAGCGGGAGCGGGTTTTTTGGGTTGACCTAGTGCATAAAATTACAGAACTCAAGTGGTTGTGAATGCAGTAGTAAGTGATAGTCAGGTACGAAACACTGACCTCTCCTAGTTTTATGAAAAGACGTGTAAAAATGTTGATATAACCTACTTGCTTATATAAACATCATTTTATTTCAATATAAATTCTCGGTTAAAGACTTATCTACCTGCTATTAAACTTTGTGCGAAATTAGTTTTAAAAAACATTTGTGCCTTTAAATGTTGCTGCATTTTTTGTAGCAAAAAAAAATGTCTATCTCTGATTTTGCCTATTCTTCGTGTTAAACCCGCATGAAGAACATAGTTTTTTTTTTATTTATAATTAGCTGTTTTCAGCGCATTCGACAGAGTGTATGTCAAAAATTACATAATATTCCAAAATCACGTTGTCAAATGTTGAGCAAGTTACAAATAATAAGCATTCTCATTATAACTTACCTACTAGAACAATACGTACACACATACTACTAAGTAGCAGTTACTTATTAGTAGCATGTTTTAAAGCTAATATTGAGCATATGTATTGTGCCTTAAATCCCAATACAGAAGGCAACCTCCCCGCTTCAGCTTCTAACTCATACCGCCGCCACCAATCAGTAGTATCGACTAATGCGAGCAACGGCCAACAACTGCACGCAACGCAGGTTACGCAACGTGAAAGAAATTCACGCGCCCGCAACGAATACTTATTCTGCACAATTTTACTATAGCATTACGATCGCTGTGAAAACGCCTTCCGACTTGATAAATAATTAGTGTTATGCCGGAAGGTGTTAGATGTCAGAATGTAACGTGAAAAGGGAAATTATGGATTCTGAACAAGAAAAAAACATGATCAAACGTTTCAGCTCGTTAGTTATTTCAATTCAATCTTCTTGATTGCACCTCACGAAGTAAATTAAATAGATTTTCTCACAAAACAGGCTTAGTGCCTAAACACACTATGCCGAAGTTACGCGACGGAAGTTCGGCGGCTGATTTCACGTTCCGACGTATTCGGCTGATATGACACACCATAAGTGCCGAACTTACGCGGCGGAAATTCGGCGCGGGCGGCTTCCTGCTGCTCCCCGCCCCCGGATCTTCGTCGGTAATCGAACCGAACTTCGGTCGCGTATAATGTGTGGTCACAGAATAAGTTCCCGCCGAACTTACGCCCGACCGAAGTTACGCTGTACGCTATGACGCGACGTGATTTCGGCATAGTGTGTCGTCAGTAATTCAAATAGCATTGCAGGCGTAATTGCGCCGAACTTCGGCTTTAGACACTTAGAGAATAAGACCCGACGTGTGGGCCATATTTCGAAGTCTCCACACAATATTATGTCCTAGAGTTGGATGACCCAAGAAATGGTGACCAGATGACTATTGGGTCCAAAATTGCCACTATACCAACGTTTCTAATAACAATTCTGCTAAAATTGTTGTCCTATATAAATTCTACTCTATAACTTGATAAATTGAGTCGAATATTCCATGTTACAAATATTTTTGCAATCAAAATTAGATGGATGCATAACATGAGTGCTGATTCGAGGACAAGAGCTCCAAAGATTACAAAGAAAGACGAGCAGGCTCTTTCTAAGACTTGGGGAAACCTATGACCAACAATAGAATAGCATGAAGTCCATAACAAACGGGGCTCTATCTCTGCCCCTTCGGGGGCACCTTTTAAACATTTTCCCCTATATTAATGTGATTTAAGAAAAACGAAAATTTTGTCAGCCTAAGGGTAATTATGAACAGTCACATGGATAATAAAAAACAAGTGTCAATGTTTTAATAATATTATTTCAAATCACTTAAACATTTAATGATAACATTCCCACAGCCATGTTTTGTATCAAATCATCATCTGCTTATCCTTTTCCCAACTATGTTTGTGCCAGCTTCCAGTCGAACCAGATGAAGCTGAATATCAGTATTTTACATAGAGCGACTACCTACCTAGCCTTCAGAACCTTACTGAATGTATAGCATCAAATATAAACCACAAAATCTTCAAGAAAAACAAAAACCCACATTTCCAGAACATTCCAGGTCGATATTTCCACTCACACATTCTCGTGACCTCTCTTATGGCTCCCTTGGGATTCCGCAGGGTATCATAAAAGAGAATCAGAGGGCGTAACGATAACAATTGTAGTAATAGATAATATTACATCAGAATAGGTTTTATGGGACCCTGAGATATTGACAATCGTAAAGACCGGTTTCTACCGCGAAAGGGTAATATGCGGGAAAGTTAAGGATTCCTTTTTAATTAAATAGGCTTGGGTTTCCACCAAGAAAGAGTTTAAGTTGTCGTCTGAATCTCAAAGCTAGCTCGTTTTTACTCTTTTTACCTACTGAGTCATTTTCGCTCGACTTGTGTCATAAATTAGATAATATTATAATTAATTTATGACACTTTTTTACATGGCCAATATATTTGCAGTCGCATTAAAAGCATTAATTGCCTATAAAGAAAGACTAATTACAATTTTCTAACTTATTTAAAATCACTACATTTTCGACATTGTTATCACATTATAACACCATGTCACTTTTCTCTTAATACTATTGCTCTACAGAAAACATAAAGAAAGAAAAAAAGATATATATTCATAAAATACACATTCCCAGATTCTTTTTTTTTTCTTTGCAACTTCGTTAGGTCTAGTCTTAGACACCCTGACTTTTTGACACCCTCGGGAGCTTTTACCAAAACTCAATTTTGATATGCGTTCCAAAAGGGAATGTAAGTATCTCTCCGACATCTTTTTTTAGTCTAGAATTCCTGAATCAAGAACTAGATTCTATTTTTGTGAATATGATTGGGTATTATGGATTACCTATTATTTTAGGTAGTCATTATATTCTTCAAAGATCTGTCATTATTGTGTCAATAATATTGCGAAGCAAGAAAGTTTAAGACTTAAACATTGAATAAACATAATTATATGCGTGTAATACTGGCCGCATTACATTTCAAAACTAATAATGCATAATATCAATATTGTGACAGCTTTCACAATGGTGAGAAAAAATAGAACATAATAATATTATGCTACCATGAACATAGAATACCCAAATAAACGACAAATCATTTATTTGCTAATATAAAAATATACTTTTATGAACTGTTTTGCTTTTACAGTTAATCATCATCATCATGATGATGATGATGATGATTAACTGTAAAAGCAAAAAATATCGATTAATTTAAAGTGAAAATAAAAATACAAACATTTTGCATTTTGGAAAATAACTCATGTTTCCTCTTAAAACTATTTAGTTTTTCTAATAAAAAATATTAGTTGTAAATAGCCTTATTTCCATTTACGAACCCGTACCTGGCACGAGTGGTGGATTAAAGCCCACCCGCTCTCACAGAGAGGTCTCTGTCCCAGCAGTGGTAAAACTATATTATGCTATAATAGATAGCCATTCAACAGAATAAGACGCCGGATAAATGAATTTATAGCTAGGAAATGAATGAAAACTCACAGCTACACGACAGAGCGAGTGTGCGGGCATTATCGCGTGCAGGAAATGGATGAGCTGTCCATACGACGGGTAATGCTCCTCATTGCGCAATGTTAGCTGAATAAGTCATACAAGTGTGTGGGGAAATGGGTCAGACTGCTTAGAAGCAATCTCGGTCAATCATACCTGCTCCTCTACTAAAATACTAGTACTGTAGGAAAGTTAGGTCAGAAAAAATATTGCCCCACACTAGAGATTTTTCATGTGTTCTGGACGTGTTCATGTGTTGACAACAATGTAAACTCATGTACACAAACATAATGGATTTGCTCGACTTTGGGGGATAAATTTACCACTTACAATAGTACTAAACGTTTTGATTACAAGCTAAAATTTAACGTTAATTTGCATTGCTTTTGACATTATCTTTTCACATTCCATGCTGAGATACCATTAGCAAAATAGAAGATAATATAAAACACTTAATTCCCTCTGTAATTAAATTTACGAAAATTCTTCCTCGGTGCTCATTTCCGTTCATAAGAAAAATAGGGCAGAGAGCTGTCTAATAACCTGTGAACTGAATCTAAGTGTCTAAACACACTATGCCGAAGTTACGCGACCGAAGTTTGGCGGCTGATTTCACGTTCCGGCGTATTTGGCTGATATGACACACCATAAGTGCCGAACTTACGCGGCAGAAATTCGGCGCGGGCGGCTCCCTGCTGCTCCCCGCCCCCGGATCTTCGTCGGTAATCGAACCAAACTTCGGTCGCGTATAATGTGTGGTCACAGAATAAGTTGCCGCTGAATTTACGCCTGACCGAAGTTAGGCTGTACGTTATGACGCGACGTAACTTTGGCATAGTGTGTCGTCAGTAATTCAAATAGCATTGCAGGCGTAATTGTGCTGAACTTCGGTCGCGTAACTTCGGCATAGTGTGTTTAGACACTAAGACTTTAATTATTATGGTTTTATTTCTAAACTTGTGAGGTCTATAATAAATTCTGTCTAATTTTTCAAGACTAATTTAATAGCTTTGTGCCTCCCTCATGCACCTCCAATAAAACCATCAATCTGAATGACTATAGTTAATAAAGGAGCATTAACTCACAATACATTCAACACAATAACATAACTTGCTCAATCATAGCGTTCGTGCGAGCCCTAGTTATCCAATCGTTATAAAGTTAAAGGGAAAGTTGGGGATTTTGGAACCAATGAAGATTAACTAAAAAAAAACTTGGACTTGTTTTTTATTTCATTGACTATGGCCACCGACATCCGAAAGAAAAGTTATTTTACACTTTTTTTGTGTTTGGTTTCGAAGTCGGTTCCCTTTTTTTTTCAAAAAGTTTTTTATTTTCCCCTTTTTAGTTTAGATATTCAACAAAAATCTTCATAATATCGGCGTCTTTGAAAATCTACAATCCTAGTAAGCAACAAAAACGGATCTATGCGGGCAACCTCACGAGATATCCATTATTGTTATATACTAAAACCTTCCCCAGAATGTAACAAACACTTTTCTGGAAACCGCATCAAAATCGGTTTAGCCAAACGCGAGATAATCGCGGACAAACATGCAATCGTCTCTGAAAATCTACAATCCAAGTAAGCAAAAACGGATCCACGCGGGCAACGTCACGGGATATCCATTAGTGTTATATAAAGAAAACCTTCTCCAGAATGTAGTGAACACTTTCCTGAAAACTACATCAAAATCAACTTCAGCCAAACGCGAGATAATCGCGGACAAACAAACATACATACAAACATACATACAGGTCGAACTGAGAAACTACTTTTTTTTTTTGAAGTCGGTTAAAAGATACGATTATACGTGTCAGAATGTAAAGTTTTTTTTTGTATTAGTGGACCAGTCATGGTCTTTGGTTTTGTTTAACTCGTCCCGTCATCTTCTAACACAGGCCTTATCACAAGATTTTTATATTTTATTAACAGCGCAGGTACTTGAAGTTTTACTGCGTTTGTTGAGTGGAAAATTGAAAAAGGGCCTCTAGTATACGAACGAACTATTTTTTTCCATCAAAGTAACGTTAAAGTTCCCGTTTACAAAAACGTGAAAAGTCATTATACTAGGCCCTCAGTTCTGCCTCGATATAATCTGGCAGTGTCAGGGTACCACAAAATAAGGAGAACAACTTATTTTGGCACAAGAGAGTAAGTTAAGACTTTATTAGACATTAATATAAGATACTTTATTAAATATCGGCCTTTCAAAACTTTACAAAATTTTAAAAAAAATGGTTTTGTGAGATAAAAAACATTGAAGGCTATAAAAACTGACCTTCATAAATATAAAAGTAAGTTTATTCATATACTTCAATGTATCTCCTTTCTCAAATAAAAGCAGTTTCTTATATTATTAAAAGAAGCACCTGTATCAATAATAATAATAATAGTTCATATCGCCCGCTAGTGCCAACCTCGCCCATTCTCCCCTACATTCCATCCGCGGCAGCCATTATGATTTCTTGCTCCATTTGCGAATCACGAAGCGTTTTGATTTTTTTTCGTGGTTATTGTTCTGTTTTGATCACGTTTGAGCACTTAGTTGGTGGGCAGAGGTAGTTGGAGCTTGGTTTTTTGATGTCAAGTCATTGTGGAATATTATTTGGTACAAATACCGGCACGGATCTTGAACGCTCGGCGTAAGAGTGAGGATCGCTTTGCGCATCGTACACTTATCGACAAATGGAACGCACAATAAAACAAATAAAACGCACAAAACAACGAATCCCGAGTGGCGGCTATGACGAGATGCGCTACGGCACGCTACGCGGGCCAATCACTACACTTTCCGGGCTCCTTCCTCAATTCATCTACCAAAGGGACCTAATAACGCACTTCTGCGCAGGTGAAGGTTAGCGCTCAAGATCCATGCAATTGTAGCTACGGTCATTGTTATTTCATAATTATTTGTTTATAATTCCGCTTCACCCAAGTGGAGGACATTTCTCATTTAAAATTAATTGACATTGTATTAGAAGAGTTTATACACCGTGACTTTTTAGTCGTCTTACAAAAGCAGCCCAGTTCATGTATCCAATGACTAGAACACGTTTTTAATAAAAAAATATGTATTTTAGAGATTTGAAAAATTTAATCATAAAACTTTAATTGGTTATTATGACACAAGGCGTAGTTAGAAACGCCCTTGTCTCATAGAAAATGGAAATGGAATGATCTACCCGACTATTGCGCTGGGTAGGTATACTCTACAGATTGATATGTAAACATTTTAACAGGGTGTTTCATATTTCTAATTAGCGATGCATCCGATACCGATACGAATACCGATATATCGGCGATACTTCGGGTTAGCCGATATATCGGTATCGACGATATTTTCATGACCGATTCAACGATACTTTTTAATTTAAAAATGTGGTGTAAACGATCATTTTGTCTGGTCTATTTCATTGCAAACGAGCCACGAACGATGCCCGGGGAAACCCTTGCCAAACAGACTTGCGAAATCGCTTTTCTCCAAATCAAAATTTAGGATTACTTTGTTTTTTAAACCAAAATCTTATTGATGTTAATTTTAATTACTAAAATGTATAATTATCTAATATCAACCTATATCACTACATTTTACATTATAAAAAAACTGACTTGTGATTTATTTTATTTTAATTTTTTTTTTAATTCACAATAAGCGTATCGGTATCGGTATCGCCGATATTTTTATAAGAGTATCGGTATCGGTATCGTATCGGCGAAAAGTCGTATCGATGCATCCCTATTTCTAATGTACCTATTTATTAAAAATAAAAATTATTATTAACGATTTAAAAAAAAAACTCGCCTAGAGGTATTTTAGGTCGGATACATTAAGTGGACGACTTTTGTAAGACGACTAAAAAGTCACGGTGTATAGCTTAACAACATCGTAAACTTTAGCTAGACGGAATAATTCAATGTTAAACAATTTATTTGAAGTAGGCCAGTTAACAGGCACTTTTGAATAGTCAAAAGACAAAAATTAATAAAAATACTACAACAAAGGTGCTAATGTGCCAGTCACAAAACATAATAACAATGAAATAACGAGTACCATATGTGCCCATTCCAAACGGTAGGTAGATGTCTGTGGAGAAGAATAGGATCTATGGAATAAAACTCTATGGCGGGAATTGAAACACTGTGGAAATAAAAGCAGTATAAAATGCGAAAAATATTCTTGTAAATTCACAAAACATCTAAAAAAAAAATTTTGCTTTACATCAATAATACACACATCAAAAGTGTCTAGGGATCAAGCATTTTTATGCGGATTTCTTGAGATTGAGATGTGGCTTTGTAATAAATTTATGATTTTATAAATTTATATGGATCCTTTTTGGTGCATTTCATAATTTGAATCAGGAACTGTGAATCAAATTCGAGTAAAAGATGAAAATCAGCTGTCAATATTTTCCCTATAAAAACATACATCGCATTGAAGACATTATTAGTGCTACTGTTTCCCTACTACTGATTAAAACCAACGTTATTATGAAGCGGCGACGTCATTTAAGCAGGGAAGAAATGCTCAGAGCCGTGGGAATGATAGAAGCTGGTTCCCGGCAACGTACTGTGGCTTTAGCTCTGAATACAAGTCAGAGTGTTATCAGTCGACTTTGGACACGTTACCGAAGCACTGGTACCGTGGCTGAGCGCCATGGAGGACGGTATCGCTGCACCACACGGAGACAAGACCGATACATTCAAATCTTAACTCGAAGAGCTCCAACAATAACCGCCATGATGTTAGCCGTGAGGCTCCTCACTCTTCAGGGAACTTAATTAGCGACCAAACAGTCAGAAACCGCTTGCATGAAGTCAACCTTCATTCCCGAAGACCGCTACGGGTACCACCTATAGCAATGCACAATCGTAGGATTCGATATCAATGGGCTCTTGAACACAGAAATTGGGCAGAAGAACAATGGCGTTTCGTGTGTTTTTCTGATGAGTCTCGTTTCGGTATGAGACCGGATACAAGACGTATACGACACCGGAGAACCCCTGGACGCCAACAGCGATTAAAATCCTGCCAGGAAGTCCATCCTTATAGTGGTGGAACCATCATGGTATGAGCGGGTATTTGGATCGGCGGAAGAACTGAGTTGATTTGGATCAGAGGTAACCTCAACGCTCAAATTTATGCTGAGACGATTGTATCAGACGTCATCGTTCCTCTACAAGTGCAAATCGGTCCCTTATTTCAGTTAATGCATGATAATGCACGACCGCACACCGCAAGAGTTGTAAGACAGACTCTCGCCGCAGCTAACATCAATGTCCTGCCCTGGCCTGCTCAGTCGCCAGACTTGAATCCGATTGAGCATGCATGGGATATGCTACAGAGAAGAGCTCTGCCGAATATGGAGGGTATCCAGTCGCAAGAAGACCTTTTTTTGTTGTTGCAACGAACATGGGCGGCCATTCCACAGCGTGATTTGGATGAACTCATTTTGAGTATGCCAAACCGATGTTCTTGTGTTGTTAGTGTTCGCGGTAGAAACACGGATTATTAATTGTTTAAGTTACCCAATAAAATTTTAAAGAAAACTGTTATTTCAGTCTTTTTTCGAACTTTTGTGTTAGTGGTTCAAATGTCAAAAATCCCTTTATTAGGAAAATGGCAAATTTCTTTATTAATGCAAAGGTGACTTGGTTTATCGTTACTGTGACAAACGAAAACACTTTATTTGATGAATCCTTAAAGAAAATTTTAATTAATATCAATCAGGAGAAAAGTTATTGCAAAAATATATGTTGATCCCTAGACACTTTTGATGTGTGTATTTCACACAAGAACATCCACTTCATTGTTATCACTCACTATGCCAAAACCATTTCATCATACCAACCCTCATTCACCTTTCTGACGTCACGTCATGTCACGTCAGTATTGTAGACCTTATTGACTTGCGACGACCTTAGGCTATGACTACATCGGCGAACAGTAACTAACTGTTTGTGACTGACTTTGAGCGGCGCGGCGGCGATTCGTGATTCGTAAATTAAAATTCAGAGTAAATAAAAAAGAAGAGCGGTGGCGGCGTACCGAGCGTACTGTTCGCCGATGGATTGTATAATAGTGCGTAATTTTGCTACTTATAAATTACTGAGATGGTAAACAGTATCTTTCAAACTGAGTAAAATACTTTACTGGTCAGAGCGGCTGAACCGACCTTGATAGAATTTGGTCAGAAATCAGTTGTGATCAGGAATAGCACATGATACTGTTTATTATGTTCTTGTAGAGATACTGTTTCATGTAACAGGCGAACGATACCGCTAGCAACAGCTATTTAAAGTGATGATTCCTCCTCCGTAGTAGAAAAGTTGGTAAAGGAGAACATTCACTCTCCATATACATATTTAAGGGGCCTTTTCTGAAAGTCAAAGAAAGTCAAAGAAAAAAAGTTTTTAAAAAAAAATGTAACCGACTTCTAAAAAAAACAACCACTAAAAAGGGTAAAATAACCTACCAAAAAACTTTTTTTCGGAAGTCGGTGGCTTTGCTTTTTTATTTCATTGATTTTTTTGCCACCGACTTCCGAAAAAAAGTTTTTTGGTAGGTTATTTTACCCTTTTTAGTGGTTGTTTTTTTTAGAAGTCGGTTACATTTTTTTTTTTAAACTTTTTTTATTTTATCCTTTTTAGTTTAAATATTCAACCGAAATTCTTGTCAAAAACATAATTTTCTTACTTATGCACTAGAATTTTACTATCCGTAGCACCGGTTATAACATCGCTCATGTCCCCAATAAGCAAGAACACCAAAATAAATGTTTTTTTTATGGGACCAAATGGCAGGTATACTGCATCGAACAATAACCCATATGGGTGCAAAGTTCTCATCAGTATAAATGAATTAAGTCCAAATACAAGATACCTGCTATAAACCGTTGAGGAGTTCCCTGAACTGTTCTTCGTCTTCATCATCAGAACCCTAATGACAGTTACAAACCATCTAGGTGTAAAGTTCTCATCAATATAAATGAATTAAGTCCAAACACAAGGTAGCTACTGTAAACCGTTGAGGAATTCCCTGAACTGTCCTTCGTCTTCGTCATCAGACCCCTAATAACAGTTACAACTCATCTAGGTGTAAAGTTCTTATCAAAACAAATTAATCAAGCTCAAACACAAGATAGCTGCTGTGAATCGTTGAGGAGTTCCCTCGACTGTCTCTCGGCTCCATCATCAGATATACTCCAGACCTTTATTAAATTGTAGTGCTTTGAAATACTTAATGATAAAAATAATTTACTAAGTCAATCGATGCCTACTCCTTACTGTTAAGGAGTTGTACCTTCCATCATCAGCTCAGCTACATGAGATGATGGTTACCATACGCAAGTCCTTAAATTACTTCATAATATTTGCGAAAAACGGTGCGTCGGCCTATAAAATTTGAGGGTTTCCCTCGATTTCTCCTGGATCCAATCATCAGATATTGAAATGGTGACAATGGGACCACACGGGAAGCACCAGCTTTCAAACAAAAAAAGAATCATGAAAATCGGTTCACCCGCAAGTCGCAAGTCGCAGTCGCAAGTTATGAGGTAACAAACATAAAAAAAAAAAAAAAAAATACAGTCGAATTGATAACCTCCTCCTTTTTTGAAGTCGGTTAAAAAATAGGACCTATGGGTAGTAATAGTCATTTGGAGCAATAGTTACTATGGCACAAAAGTTGTAGAATTGCTTTCGGCCACGTTATACAAGTTCGAAGATTCGTCATTTTCATACATTTATTGATTTTTGAAAGTGCCGAGAAACTGAAAATAATGATAACTACTGAGGAATCGCCTTAAAATAAGTACAAAGTATAAAATAGGCGGACTAGTAGCAGAAAATCAGCCACTCACTTTTCGCCCAATGAGGACACATCCTAACCGACCTGACTCCTGACGTCACCGCCACTATTGTAGTAAGTACACTATTTGCTTGTATACCAAGAAGTAAAGGCAAGATAACAAGAAATGGCTCCCATTTCCTCTCGGTGAACATACACAGTTCTCCAATTTCCGTGTTCGATGTGTGTTGTGTTGTGTATGTTTTGTGTATAGCAAGTTTGTGTGTGACGTTAATGTGGGGTTTTGTGTACTGAACGATGTTGTACGTATTCTATTTTGGGGAACAAGTTTATCTATTTTGCTTTTGTTGTTCGTACATTTCATTTGGCCACACGCAGAACTGAGGTCATAAAGTTCTTGAATGGAGACCTCGCACCGGCAAGAGCAGCGTTGGATGTCCACCCACAAGATGGACAGACGACGATGTTGAAGACCACAGGATTGCACTGGATGCAAGTCGCTTCCAAACGGTCTTTTTTTTTTTTTTTTTTTTTAGGGTGGCAAAATCATCAAATGAGTCCTCCCGCCCTGGGTGGGGCGGGAGGGACTGTCAGACTCTTACTGATTAAAATCCACCCGTGTTCCGTCGGATGCCCTTTACGTTCCGGGGCCACGGTATCCTGGATTAAGAAAAATCCGCGACCCCGGCAGGCATTTGGCCCCACAAGGGGCCCCGTCGGTGACGCGTGAAACACGACGCGCCACCGACCCGGGCTTGGTCCTTGGTCGGACGGCGAGCATACCCATTACTCACCGTCCGCAAGCCCGCTCCGCCGCTGTGCCCTCTGCTGTTCAGAGGGACACGCGTTGGAGCGTCCACCCGACAGGCTATTTGCATACGGGCAAAGAAACCCCTTAGGCACACAGTGCCTAAGGAGAGTTTTTGCCCGCATCCCAGGGTGCACCGGCCCGAAAAACTGGTCTTCCCCCCGGACGTATCCGAGAGGGAACTCCAGTCCACGGGCGCACGTGGAGGTTTCCTGTCTTAGCACCCCTTCCAAACGGTCTTATTGAAAAATTATAGTGAGGTTTTTGTTCAGTAGTCCTTTTTTGTTGTCAGGGTAAAAATCTACTATGAGGATATACATGACACTCAGAAGCAGAGTTACCTACGCTTATCTGTGCTTTCTAAAACCTCACGATACGAAACTAAACTACCAATAGAAATGAACATGCAACCAATAGAGTGTTATTAAATAGCGTTACAAATAACAGTAACGAAACGACATAGCAGTTACATTTAACACATCATTTTCTTGCAATAACACTCCTAAACTCTGTGTACCTACTCAAGTGAGGATAGATATCAGGTATAAATTCCGGCGATATCGAGAGATATTCGAAGAGGTATTGCCGTTCTAATGGTTGTAAATACGGCTACAATAAGTGTAGCGGGATGTTTTTCTGTTTGGCACCGGATTTCAGTAGGATGGTGGTCGTGCGCCAGGCAGCTCTGATAAGTCCTACTACCGCTAATGTCTCTCAGCCGTCATCGCAGGTTACCAACGACCATACAGCCTCAGGTTACATTCTGCCTGTGGATCCGTTGTCCGGTGTAGAACGCTTAGAGATGGATCCCGCCGAACCCCCAACGTACACACGTCAAAGTTTGTGATCATCAGAAGCTATTTTTTTTTAAGTTGAACTTTATCAAGAAAAAAAACTTTATGTGTTTTCTTTAGATGGAAATACACTGTAGTAATAATCTAATAATAAGAAGAAATCGTAATCATAATCTACCGTTACAAAAAAGATTTCGATTTTTCAAAGTGATCAGAAACTTGTTTTGATGACTTATGAAAAATGTGCCAAACTTGACATTCAATCAACTATGAAGGTTTGAAATATACCCGATAGGCAGAAATACTGTCGCATTAATAATGTATGGCCTATCTTTAGTCGGCAAAAGTATCATATTCCCAGTGCGCTAAGTAATTTCTTAAAGAATATTTTTACATAATTATTAAATTATAAGAATGTTCTTTTCTTTCATGACCTTTACAGTTTCCTGGAAATTGAACACGACTGACACATTAAATTCACGTTAAGAATTTTACTTAGTAACCATTACAATTTTACATTTTATTAGCTATCTAGCTTCTTTCTACGATTTAGGCTTTACACAGACGAGCGATTTGTTGACGCAAGATATCACTACAGTCGCGCCCGGCACTGGTCGAGGCCATGCTGCGGAGCGAGACGGAATGGGAAGCGGTCGCCTCCTTCTGCGAAGCAGTCTTGCTAGCAAAGGAGGAGGCGGGACGCGTGAGGGAGAGGACAGCGTCCACCTCACGATCCAGCCGCCACGGGAGACACCCACGGCAACGGACGTCGCAAGATGATCTCCGGCCACCGTAGGCGCGGGCATGAGGGCCGTAAGTTTTGGGTGACCCGCCGCCTGACCATGGACCATGCCCGGGTCGACGGCGCGTTGTGTTCCTCGTGCGCCTCAAAGAGCTGTCAGCAGTCTGACGGGGCCCCCTAAGAGGGCCAAAACCTGCCGGGGTCGCGGAACTGTCTCACCTGTTAACCATGACCCTGGTACGTAAAGGGCTATTGAAGGATCACCGTGGATTTTAGTCAGTACAAGTCTAACAGTCCCTCCCGTCCCACCCTGGACGGGAGGACTCATTTGATGATTTTACAACGCAAAAAAAAAGATACCACTACAGCCGTGATGCATGCACGCATAGCTATGACTCCATAGAAAAAAGTTTTGTCAATGGAATAATAGACACAATCACAGAAAGTTGATAGATTTCCAAGGAACATGGCAGTGTCTAAAATGTAGAAAAAAATGATTCTACCTCCAAAATCCTCAAATTCGGGCAAAAAAGCGAATTGTAGAAGTATAACTTTGTCTTTTCTTGATAGAATTGAGATAGATTTGATATCGTTGTCATGCCGGTGAAAGTCAGTAAAGTGTCGGGGCAGTTAAGGTTCAAGTGGTACCTGACGCCAAAAAGGTGTCGCTTATCTCTATATTTACTACGCATCAGTAAAAAATAGATCTGTACCCTGAGCACGAGTTTTCAGTATTTGAGACGTAAAGTAAACTGGAACTTTGACAATTTCAAATTGTCAATTTTCAAGGAAAAAATTAGTTCCTTCTTCGCACACCAGAGGCGCTGTTCCATTTTTTCATACAAGAAACGCTGTAAATACTGAAAAGTTGCTGTAAAGTAAAAGAGTGAAAACTCGTGCTCAGGGTACTGTATCATAATTATAGCAATAGAGTGGATTTTAGTCAGTGAAATTGTGACAAAAATTACATGCAATCACTTTCCTCGACCCACGATATTGCCATATTAGACTACTCTAGTTATTACTACAAACACATGCTGGATACTTAAGGGTCCACAAATGGGCATGTTTGGCATCCGCTCGGTAAACAGCTGCAGACAATGTCGCTTAGCCGACGGTGATAGGGTTAAACACTGTCTTGACAAGCTGTGTAGTGGGGGGTTAAATTATAACAGCTTGCTTGAAAACTAAATTGACACAATACGGCGCCAAGAGTTTGCGAACGGCGAATAGTCGGTACCTCGCCGTCTGATCAGGGACCATGCTTGGGTCGACGACGCGTCGTGTCCCACACGTGCCACAAAGAGCTGTGAGCAATTTGCTGCGGCACCTATAGAGGGTCAAATGCCTAAAAATAAGGAACGATTTTAGCAATATTGACAATAGCAACGTGTCTACAGTGGCCATTTTAGACCTGCCTACCCTAAGTATACAATCGATCATAAATTCAATACACATACGAGTATAATAGATGTTGAGAGAAAACTTTTGTTTGTAAGATCCGGATTACTTAGCTATTCATTGAAAATCCGGTATAAGGTTTATAGGGTAGTATCAGACGCTTCAGTCATGTGAATGGTTCACTCGAGTGAATGTTCGATCAATCAACTCGGCTTATTGCAGTCCACAGCTTGACTTTTGCTTACGTATAACATAGTCTATCAATGTCATTTGGATATTGCCCTTTCTCAACCTACGCGACAAAATGCTATCCATTAAATGATGATACGTTCACTCGACACCGGAAATTTGAACGTGGATCATATTATTTTTTAATTTCTATCACTAGGTGTAAAAACGCCGAGTTTCTAAATACAACATCGTTAGATTGGTTCAATATTGATTTGTCACTTTTGAATTATATTTTCCTACGAACACGTTTACTTTTAGTGAACGATGTCAAATGAAAGACCGAAGTGAGTATACGAAAACTTACACCACGTCTGATGGCAGCTTAACCGGTGTAATATTGAGGCGACTGGCTGAATTGTTAAAAAAATGGCCACAGTTTGAGATTTAATAGATATTGGAAATTGTTTTATAGACATGGCGTATACTTATTACACTCACGAGATTCATTTTTAATAACATAATATGATGAATTACAATGCGCACTAATGTTAATGCGCAGTTCATATCATTTTCTAGTTGTTCTAATTATTGCTACGTTACCTGTACGTAGCAGAAATCGTCAACACCAAATCACTAATCATGCAAGATGTTCATATTTATTGTAAAAAAATCTTACAGAAAAGAAAAGTTTGGTCAATCTTTATCTTCATACTTTCAGAGTTAAGAATGATGACGAATGTTTAGCAGTAAATTAAATAATAAAAAAATACATGTGGCACTCGGAGACTGCCGCGGTGAAGCTATTGCATAATTTTTTTTTTTCAATAAAATCGCCTACCGCGTATATTTAACGAGAATTTAATTTATTTCAAATGTTTGTAGTGCACTACTGTAATAAAGAACTCCTTTCTTGTAGGAGAATTTTATAAGTAGGTTTCATTGTGAAAATCCTTTTGTAGCTGGCCGTTTAGAATATAAGAAAAAGTAAATTGTTTTTATGACGAATATTTTTGTGATTGCCGAAGTTTTTCCTTAGACTTTTGGAAATTTTTTGATTCGGGCGCCGCGCCGCGCTCAGAGCCTGCGATAAAAGCTATGCAATAGCTTAAAAATCTAACAAACGTTAGGGTAACAATAATGTATCATTACTCAAACTTAGTATCTGATCTCTCAGCTGGCCCCAAGTTCCAGTGCATACATATCCATTAGCAAGTTTCGTGTTAACGATATATTCCATAGCACTTAGCTTATGCCTAATTATTCTATAATGCTCTCACAACTGGGACACAGGCCTCCTCTCTGAGAGAGGGAATGGTTGTTAAGGTTTATTTTCACCTGGGTGATATGACAGGTTAACAAAGTGGACACTTTGGTATCCCATGCCCATGTCACATGTCTTCGAATTTCAGATTCTAGGACATGCCGGTTTCGTTACGATGTTTTCCTTCACCGTTTTGAGAGCAGTGAAAATCACACAGAGACAAGCGCTTGTCTCGGTTCTAACTCATGATCCACAACTCATAAGTCGGGGTCATTTTTGTGCTCCTTGAGTTATGAGTCGAGCTACACGATAACCGACAAATGCTTGCACTGAGTGGACAGGTCCAATCAAATCTGTGTGGTTCTTTCTTCAAAAGATCATCTCAGACACCCGCATGGTCCTCGTACTATGACCTGATAACAATGTCTGCACTTTAAAATAGACTGTGACCTCTGAGTTTGTTTCGGCTGTTTCTTCTCAGAGTAGTCAGGTACAAAACTCCGGCATCATCTAGCTTTAAAAATAATGATTGTGACGTGTAAATGTGTTTTTTTATGAACAAGTTACAAAATAATTATCATTTATCATTATCACAGCCACTGCTCTTATTATGTACACCTCTGCTTAACCCTTCGGGGATTAAAGGCGTGATGTTGTATTATGATTAATTTAAATGATAAAGTTTGATCGTCTGCGTGGCACTTTAAAACATAATCTCATATTTCTTGAAACATGCTGTGTTTTAATTATAAAGATCTAATTAGATGTCAAAACATAGGATTTAATTATATCGCTGTGACATTTTCTAAATGTGGTAAAAATCTATTTTTAGTCTGGCAATTTAGGAGACTGGT
This sequence comes from Agrotis exclamationis, assembly GCA_950005045.1. Taxonomy (NCBI): domain Eukaryota; kingdom Metazoa; phylum Arthropoda; class Insecta; order Lepidoptera; family Noctuidae; genus Agrotis; species Agrotis exclamationis. Next base: position 1,956,472 of record OX465433.1, on the reverse strand, counting down.
AGTAGGCGGGTAATTAAAGAATTCTTTTGAGCAAGATAAACCTTTGTAAAGCTTTGGTATTTTAAAAACGTTCTTTAAATATTAGTTTAGTGTCATTTGAATCGAGCTAAGATGAAAAGGTCAAATTGTAATAAAGTAATTGTCCATTTTAGATATTATAAGGCTATTTCTAGCAAATAATGCCTAAAAATAGCCGTATTATTCGATTTTAAATACTCAGACATACTTTGAGAGTTGTGATGACATTCCAGAGATTTAGACAGCCGCATTTTCCTATAGGGGCTACGCTCGTTCTTGCATTGCCTTGCTTCTTAAAAGGTTTCTGCTGTACCTACAAACGCAATATAAACGAAGTACTTCCCTACATGACACCTACCTCGTAACTAATGAATACGTAAAAAAAAATTAAAGGCAGAAACTAGTTTACCGAGCATAGGCATGCACCATAGGGTTGGATTGCTTAGGCCGCTTAGGGCATCAAGTAGTCTTAATCTGGTAAACTGGATTCTGTACGGCTGGCATTATAAACTATTTTCCTCGTCATATTGCCAAACAAAACCAACGATTGGTGTCCCGTGGCCACAGCATCCGGATTCATCCAGTCAGATTGGTCCAGTCTCTCGTTGTACAGGAAACAGTGGTTTAGACTCACGTGTCGAGCCAATGGCCAATAAATTGACATCATTAAAGACGTCTTTTGTCCACGATTGGAGACTTTGTACCAGGATAGCATTATGTGTAAGAAGGTGCTCTGGGAAAAGTTTGTTCGATTGTTCTTTGGTGTTCTAGAACATTTCTTTTAATTTCAACTTTAAAACTTGTGTGTTGTTTGTGGTTAAGAGCTACTTTGGACCAGTAGAACATGAATGTGCTTTGGTCTTTGCTCATAAAAGAATTGGAACTTTGTACCAGGAGAGCATAGTGTAAGATTGTTTTGCCATTGGAGTATTTGGCCTATGACCAGAGCAGATGTAACCTTTTTTCCAAGATTATATATCAATTAAATTAATAACTGCCAAAATTGAAACTGCGAAACTTGGGAAACTGCGTAATGTTTTCTCGTCCAAAATACCTCAGTGCCTCAAGTCGAAAGTTTTCGATCAATGTGTGTTACCACTGATGACGTATGACGCCGAAACGTGGTCCTTTACTGTAGGCCTCATTAGTAAGCTCAATATAGTCCAACGAGCTATGGAGAGGGCTATGCTTGGAGTCTCTCTTCGCGATCGACTCAGAAATGAGCAGATTCGTAGACGAACCAAAGTTACCGACATAGCCCAACGAATTAGCAAGTTGACATGGCAGTGGGCAGGCCATATAGCACGCAGAACTGATGGCCGAGGGGGCCATAAGGTTCTCGAATGAAGACCACGCACCGGCAGGCGCAGCGTAGGACGTCCACCCACTAGGTGGGCAGACGATCTTATGAAGGCCACAGGATCACGCCTGATGCAGGCCGCTTACAACCAGTCCTATTGGAAGTCTAAAGGGGAGGCCTATGTTCAGCAGTGGACGTCTTGCGGCTGACATGATGATGAATTTAATATATTCTAGCAATGCCAATATTTGATCAATTCCTGCTCGGCAAGAGAAGGTAAGCCGACTTTGGTACTAGGATATTAGAAGACCAAAAGAGGTATGTTGTATGTAGTTTAAAGATTCTTATGCAATATGCATAAAAAGACCAGTAGGTCTAAATCAGCTTCAATTCAGCAACGTTGCTATCAAACTTGCGATAAAATAGAATATTCTATTCTGTCGCTCAAGCAATAGAGTAGATATTTTATTAACTACAATTTACAACATTGCAGAAGAACAAAATTTCTAAAGCGGCGATTACCCGCAGTATTAAACTCTCATAATACATGACGAAAGTATCAAACTCTCTTAGCCCAAATAACGTTAAAAATCGGTTCATTAGATTCTTCACCATATTTGAAAAGGATTTTAAGCCAGCACTTATCTTTTAAAACCCACTTCATGGTTCAAAACGCGTCTTGGCGAGTAATAATCACTGAAGCTTGAAATTTTCCATCGTTTTCATACATCGTAGGTTATGATCTCATCCTTTTAGCTGGAACTGGCGACAAATTTAGTTTTAGACTGAAAATAGCTAGGTATAAATAGGTGTCTAAGAATATAATAGTCTTGATCTATTTTTGGTCTGAAGTGAATTGTCGTTTGTGGTATAAAAGGAGTGTTTGTTTCATGTTATACTAGAATTAAGTTTTAGAAAGACTAATTTCGTTTTACGACCCCAGTCATCAGTAAGTTAATAATAAACACAAATGCAAATTTAAAACATAGTTCAAAACATTTTTGATCAGATGCAGTTTCAATTTTCTGACTTTGAGGTTACGTTTTTTAAAGACGTGTTACTGCAATCCACTTTGTTCTTATCGATGTTAATTTAATTCCTCATCCGTATCACGTAGTATAACAATGTTTGTATTTCAAAATAAAAACTTTTTACTTCACCGATAATGTCCTGTATTTGATATTCTTTAAAGAATACACCATTACAGCTCAGAAACTACAGAAACAAAACAGTTTGCCTTTAATAAATTTTCAACTATTTGTTCATGAATATAAAGTTGAAAATCTATTACAAAACCGTCAACAAGCTTGTGATAGAGTCTTTTAGAGAATAGCATGGCTGAAAGTGGTGAAATTGGATACCTCAAGACAAAAATACCTCCTTTTCTTAATTCCCTTCATCATTACCTGCATTTGTACAAGATAAAACACTGAGATTTATCATCCCCCATCGCAAACAAACTTACTCACTACATAACCAAACATCTAAAATCGACCACAAATATCACAAATCGACCATAAAATGCTGCACAGATAATAAAAGTAGTGTTGCCAGGTTATGACGACGAAAATTCTCCCCAATTTCCGGGTGGCCAACGTAAAGCGGGGTAGTGTGGGGGCAAAACAATTTTATTGCCTGGCCACACTGCTATCGGTGTTTATAGCCCCACTATAGTGGCGGCAGCTACTTTTATTGGTTGTTACACGGTGTACACTTTAACCTATTGTGGGAATTGAAGGTTGAAATGGTTTTTCGCGGTTCTTATCTGCAGATTTGGATGGCTGTGAAAATTGCAACAATCCATTTTAAATCAAGTAAATGAGTTTTGGAATGAGAGCCGTGTCTTATTTTGCCGTTGTTAGGTGGATCGACAATCTTAAAACCTAGCTTCTTATTGACCAGTAAGAACAGTCTCTGCTTCTCTTTCGATAATCTAAGATGATAATCAAAATAAAATTCCTCTCAATCCAATTCTTCCAAACAATACTCAAGTCTCGAGGCAATGTTACCAAGACTTAAACTTTATATCAGCTAGTATATTTTTTTGCTTTCCCTTTGCTTCTCATAGCTCTCCTTTTCAAGGGTGTAAAAATCATTAAATAAGTAATTCCTTTGGGTGAAGGATGGTACTGCCACACTTCTGCCTAAAAAAGAAAGTAGGTCGGGACGTTGTGCCGACACTTCATCATCTTCATCATCATCATCATCAGCCGAAAGACGTCCACTGCTGAACAGAGGCCTCCCCCTTAGACCGCCACTCCGAACGACAATTCGCCACTTGCATCCATCGGTTGCCCGCGACCCTAACGATGTCGGTCCACCTAGCGGGAGGCCTACCTTCAAACTTCAAGTTGCAAATTTTATGAGCTATGTCGGTGACTCTGGTTCTTTGCCGAATGTCCATGTTCCGGATTTTATCCCGCAAAGAACCTCCGAGCATAGATCTTTCCATTGCCGACATTTATAAGGACAAAAATTTCGATGAACCCATGCTGTCCAAAAACTCTTCTTTACAGAGAAAAAACTACACACAAAACTGAACCTTATTGTCAAAAGCCTTGTTACATTAAAAGAAAAGAATGCATTAGTCGTAACCCTGACCTGGATCGGAATATATGTCGCGCCATTTCTTTTCATACGAAGTAAGACGCGATCAAAATTGATCGATGGTTTTACTGCATATGTTTACCGTTATTAATAGTTTTATGAATTGAAGCTAGGTCATACTTTTGGTTTTTCAGGTTAGTAAAGAAAATTGTAAAAAATAAACTACTATACAAAAAATTCAAGGATCAAAATTCACCGCCATCATGTAAGCGGATCCAGAATGGCCAGAAATTGCCCAACACACTTTAGAAAGGAAAGGGGAGGACATTGCTCAGATAAAAAATTCAAGGGTCAAAATCCACCGCCATCATGTAAGCGGGTCTAGAATGGCCAACTTGCCCAAGACACTTTAGAAAGGAAAGGGGAGGACATTGCTCAGATAAAAAATTCAAGGGTCAAAATCCACCGCCATCATGTAAGCGGGTCTAGAATGGCCAGAAATTGCCCAAGACCCTTTGGAAAGGGGAGGACATTGCCCAGATTAAAAATATTAACTGAAAAGTCAAAATGGTAGATTTATGAAAAGGGATTGAAACATGTTTGTATGTAGCGTCACTTGCCTTATTACCAACAATATTTTTTAACATTTTTTAAATGTTTTGGTCATATAATTATATAAGTCCAATACTAATCGATAGCTCCATAAGTATTAGATTGTATGCAAGAAAACTTTCTAAGATTTTATTTAAAAAATCATGGAAAATTAACATGAGTAAAATGCATGTGCATGTGCATGTGGCAGAATAAGTAGAACAGGAACGTAACAAATAGAATTAAAAGAGTCTACCTAGCGCCTAAGAAAAAAAAGTATGAGTTACATTTTGAAATGCACATAATTTTCCTGAAACGTTGCTATTTAGCTAAGAAGCGTCTCATCGCGTGTACTTTATAACGGTCTGTCGTCAAGTTAGTACAACAGGTGTAGAGCACTTCACAGACATTACTGTACAGCGTATATGGTTTTTATGAGTTTTGAGAAGGACATAATGAGTGACAGTGCCTTTTGTAGGAGTTTTACATAATTTGTAATAGTAATAAAGAAAATTGTTTATGACACTTTGTCCAGGATTTTTACTTAGTTGTAAAAATCCAAAAAACCAAAACCAAAGTCGATTATTTTGGATTTGTTGGACTGTTTTATCTTATCTTATTAATATTTTATTAATGTGAGAGTTTGTGAATATGGATAAATGTATGTATGTTTGTGGCTCTTTCACGCCAAAAAGACTGAACGGAATCGGATGAAATTTGGTACACAGATAGTTCATAACCTGATTAGTATAGTTTTAGACATAGGATAGTTTTTATTTTTATCATAATTTTATGTTAATTTGCGAGATAGCGATGGCATCAGCTAGTATTATATAACATACAGTATTTTATCCCAGATAGTGATCTAGAATTGTAGACTCTGAAAAACATGATTATAGTTTCATGTTTCAGTTCACAATACTAATACCAATAATTAGGTTCAGTACAAATTACATTAGATGGAAGATATTTTAAATGTTTTACATTCAACCTATAATGTTGCTGGCTATATTGTTAAAAGAGCGGTGGTGGCCCAGTGGTATCGGTCCCGACTTACGAGTTGTAGGTCGTGGGTTCGAACCCCGCCAGGCGTTTTACTTTGTGTAGTTCATTTCATCACCACTGCTCTCAAACGGTGAAAGAAAACATTGTGAGGAAACCGGCATGTACTACAACCAAAAATTCGAAGACATGTGACATCTACCAACCCGCACTGGACCCGCGTGGTGGATTATGGCCCACTCCCTCTCACAGAGAGGAGGCCTGTGTCCCAGTAGTAGGAACATTATTGACTGATGATGATGATGATGATTATGTTCATCATCTAATGCAATATTATTTGTTCATTGAACACGTGACCACTGAAAAATCACGTTTCAGCCATCAGAAAAAATTACAAATATTTTTAGAAAATATCAGATAAAAAATAATGTGCATACAACTAGAAATTGAGACTATGATTAGCGTACGTAGCCAGGGAATGACCGACATCCGGCTTGTCGGCCATTGTTCCACTGATGACCACTTCCGGCTTACATCATGTGACAACTTAATGTCAAGGTTGACGTTTAATCGATAGGCGGCCATTTTTTTTTTCTTATTGTATTCGCATGATTATTGTAATTAATAAAAAAATGGAGGATTTAAATAATTATGTTTTGTTACTGTATGTTGTTTATAATAGCATTTTGTATCGTTATAATAGGGGTTGTTTGGCCTGGTGGTCTAAGGGGGAGGTCTTTGTCTAGCAGCGGAGGTCTTCTGGCTGATGATGATGGTGATGATCTAAGAGGTCACACTTATTAGCACATTCGATTTGTTTCATCATCATCATCATCATCAGCCTATAAATGTTCCCACTGCTGGGACACAGACCTCCTCTATGTGAGAGGGAGTGGGCCGTCATCTACCACGCGGGCCCAGTGCGGATTGGTAGATGTCACATGTCTTCGAATTTTTGGTTCTAGGACATGCCGGTTTCCTCACGATGTTTTCCTTCACCGTTTTGAGAGCAGGGTGTTGAAATAAATTACACAAAGTAATGCTCCTGACGGGGTTAAAACCCACGACCTACAACTCGTAAGTCGAGGCCGATAACACTGGGCCACCACTGCTCCTTTCGATTTGTTTGTATTTGATGAAAATCAAAGCCATGATTAAGCAATTACTACACAAAATCTAAGGACAGAACGATACTAAAACAAACAAATTACATTTTGGGACGAAAGAAACACATTGTTTGGGCCGAAACGAGAATATTTAAAATGTGGGCTAAGACTTCGGTCCGACCCGATATTTTGAGATCATCCGGTGCATCCACACCGCCGGTAACATTTGTGGAGCAACAAAAGGCAACACGGCAACATTCGGTAACTTTGGTGGCTCCTTGTTACTATTTGTTGATTGTTACTCATCCACACCACAGTAACATCCGACAACAAATGTTGCCGTGTTACTGTATGTGGAGGAACGTTGCTCGACAATCGGTAACATTGTTAGATAATGGGGGTAACATTGTTACCGAATGTTGAGCAACGTTGAGTCGACTTACAGTAACACGTCAAAACTTAGTAACATTAAATAACATTTTGTTGGCTGATGTTACCGAGTAACATTTGCAAACGTTGAGCTACAAATGTTATCGGCGATGTGGATGCACCGATCCGTAAAATCTCCATTAAAAAAAACAAAAAATGTTATTGTATCTCAAACTACTCGTATGTTTATGATTGATTGCGTGACGGGTACGGAAGGTTTCAAATTATTGTCCGAAAACTTCGCCTTACTATGAGAAGTCGTCGATGTTATGTCAATAATGTAAAGATCCGTGTGTAAGAGGAATCTTAGGTGAAACGAGATGATTGAACTAAAAATATTTAATGTTATTGTTGGAGATTTTAAATACCTAAAATTGGCGTGTTTTCTGTGCCGTTTTGAGAGAAAGAAAGGAAACGAATTAAAGAATTCATTAACAGTATTCAATAGGAGTGGAACTCTCTGCCTGCGTCTGTGTTTCCGAACGCATACAACCCTAATGTCTTCAAAGTTAGAGTGAACAGGCTTCTCCTAAGTAATGTCGCTCCATCGTCGACCTTGTCTTAGTCATTCCTGACCTAGACTAAGGTCAAGAACAAACCCATTTTACATTAAAAAAAACAGTTAAAAGTCTCACACAAGACACAATAAAAATAATAATATTTAAAAGTCTTGTGTCACAGTGTTTGTGGTTGCACTCCTCCCAAACGGCTCGATCGATTTTAGTGTTTTTTTTTCTACCCCTGAACATTAATTAATACCAAGCGAAGTGGGTGGTTGCCAGCTAATCATTATATAAAAAGAAAATATAACAATCAACTTTTATATTAATTAATTATTTTTACGCAAGTTGCAGAACTTTCAGAATATGTACTCGTACGTTCTTTGTAAAATCCTGAATTTCAGTCACATCTAGTGATTCCACGCTCCGCATTAGTAAATCAAAATCTAAGACAATGCAAATTACTACAAATTCAATATTTATACTTTGACGAAGTTAATTTTAGTTTGACGGCGACGTATCATTCGATATTGATTCCTGAAGTTAGACGGAGCGCCTGTTGAATTATTTAGCACTTCTAAGTTGTATTTATTGTAGACTGCCTTACTTGAGCGACGTTAAGTTGAAGTACAAACTTAGATGATTTACTGAGAATCCATTTCCTCTATTGCCAGCTATACACGACCCAGTTTAATGACTAACGCTGGAAGAGGTTTGAGTAAGTAAGGTTACTCTGTTTAGAGCACTACTTACACAACTTTTTACACGTACAACCTGTGGGAGAAATAATCGCCGGCGTCGTATTGAGACCTCCGTGTCCAATACAATAACGCCTTCAGAAAACTGATGCCGAAAACCGATGCTGACGCCATGGCAACCCCCATGGCGTTGTTCTGGTTCGCGATACTGCCGTAAAAGCGTACCACGACTCTGGAACGCAAAGGACAAATGAAGGAAAAGAGTGGTTAGTTACAGTGTTATCCGCTTCACCTAAGGCATACCTCACATCCCCGTCTTATACACTGTTCCCCTTATGTTTATCGCGTGACAATGCAATATTATGACATGGAGCTGATCTGATGACGGAGCTGATTATGGCCATAGGAACTCTATAATGAAACGCCGCAAACCCAATAGAGCAGGGGTCACCAAATAGCGGACCGCCGACCCATTTCCCGACACCCCGACCGAGAGAACACAACCACTTGCACTACAGAGTACGATCTTATGATCGATTTCCAAGAAAACACAGTTTGAATACACAAACATGCGGAAGTTTCTGGATTTAATATCAAACACGCATTCAAACATGACACTTTTCTCATAGAAATGTGAAAAAATACCTTTGTTATAATTGTATTTAAATATGCCGTAATTACATTTGTTTAACTTTTTTTTTTCACAAAATGTTCTTCGGATCGCGATGGTCATTTCATGGCTTAAAACGGACCCCAAACGAAACTAATTGGTGACCCCTGCAATAGAGTTTACCTTGACGAGTACTTTGTCTATCGTAAATATTTTTTTAACAATTTCGTTTTTTAAATGACTTACTTTGTTATGAAGATACCGCAAACAATACAGTAGACTGTCAGCTAAAGAAATAAACTTCAAAGTCAGCTAACTAACCGAACTTCCCCCATATGACACACGCACAAACATTAACATAAACACAACACACATTAGTATTCAGGACCCTGAACTGTTGTTGGCAACTGAGACAGGAACAGACTGTTGTTGACAAGCTGATGTTTTCCGGCAGAGACGAGTGTGGTTGAGGATAGCAGGTGATGAGGTCAAGGTCGTTCGGTCTTTAGTTCGATCAACAGAATTTAGATAATTCATGTGGGAAATCTGAGATAAATGTAGAAATGGTCTACATTTCTGGAGCTTGACAGTCCCTCACGCCCAATTTTGGACGGGGGGACTCGTTTGATGATTTTACCACAATGAAAAAGGTATTTCATACAAACTTTCAAGGCCTTGTTTTTAATAATTAAACCGAAACAGCCAAAATATCCAACGTGGGGTAGAAGATATTTGATGAAAAATTCTCTACTTACTACACTACTACTTTTTAGCGTAGTAAAATCATCAATTGAGTCCTCCCGACCAGGGCAGGGCGGGAGGGACTGTCAGACTTATACTGACTAAAATCCACGGTGTCCTTCAACAGCCCTTTACGTTTCAGGGTCACGGTAGCTGTTTAGTCCCGCGACCCCGGCAGGCTTTAACCCTCTAAGGGTATATCTCCCCAATATCTTCTACCCTAAGAAAATTCAAAACTCATTTTTTTCTAAATTTTATCAAAAGACGATAATGTCACCATTTTCTTTCCCAATTATCTATCACCTGTAATCCAAGTGGCCAGGTAGATTAATAACCCGTGCTAAGATTACCCGGTGACGACGGTCTGACGTACCCGACGGGTCGGAAAGACCCCGGGGCCTGAGAAACCCCCCCCCCCCCCTTCTTAAACCGTTAAAACAAATTCGATGTAACATTAAAAGCAATGATTGGTATGATAAGGTTGTATTCGTGATTTATGTTAAGGCAAGTGTTGAAGTGTTAATCGGTGTGTAATTTTATGTGTACTTGCCCTTAAAGTTTATGATTTATGGTTGAATTCTCAATTGTAACTAAGGAGTTGTAACTTAACTTGAGCACGAACTTTCGTGGAGTGTTCGTTGATTCTTGAAATTGTAGCAGGTGTGACGTAACGTTTATAGATATTGACCTTAGTTTTAAAGCCCGTTGATTTTCATAAATGATTATTTTAGTTGTCATTGATGATGATGACACCTGTTTATTTATTGGGGTTCTACCTTACTAAAATAATATATTATTATAATAGCCTACATACCTCTACATTATAGATTATAATCTATGATCTATAATTTTCCCTCTCACAGAGAGAGGAGGCCTGTGTACCAACAGTGGGAACATTTATAGGCTGATGATGATGAATCTATAATTTAGAGGTGTGTAGGCTTATAAATTCCTTTGTTTCAGTTTGTAAAATCAGCAAATGAGTCCTCCCGCCCAAGATCGAGGAAAATAAACTATCAGACTCGTACTGACTAAAATTCACCGTATTCCTTCAATAGCCCTTTACGTTCCAGGATCACGGTAACCGGCATAGACAGTCCCGCGACGAAAAACTATCCAACATAAGAAAATGTCAGTAAAATATTTATCACATTTTAACAGTTAAAGCCTCCTGCAGACACACGCGATTAATCGCGCTGCGACAACGAGCCAAGATAATTTCCACTCTAAAAATACTGCGAATGGACCGCGACATGTCGCCCCGCGCGATTAATCGCGTGTGTCTGCAGGAGGCTTTAAACGTAATTCCCTCCCAGATGATTCTTAACTTGAATCCCTCATCAATTTCCGAATTAAAACTATTTTTCCGTAATCTAGGTTTCCAAAGTTTTAATCTAAGTTTAGGAGCTTCTAATTGAATCGTTCAGCACCTGGAGTTAATGACGGCCATCTACTCGTAGAATACTCGTTACGACCGCTTGGCAGGAAAAAGGTTCATTTGAATTTAGAATTTCACAGATATTTTGATATTTCTATTGACAGAGGCCTCATCTTGAGTTTTCACTTATTGTGACGTAAAGTAAACAGGAACTTTGACATTAAATGTCAAGTAAAAAAGTTGTTCCTTCTTCGTACACCAGAGGCACCATTTTTCCATATAAGAAACGCTGTAAATACTGCACGGAAAGACGCTGTAAAGTATAATAACTAAAAAACTTGTGATAAGGGCTCAGTGCTCAGTACGCTTAGCATGAGTTTTCACTCTTTTACTTTACAGCGTCTTACTGGAAGTATTTACAGTGTTTCTTGTATGAAAAAATGGAACAGCGCCTCTGGTGTGCGAAGAAGGAACTAATTTTTTCCTTGAAAATTGTCAATTCGAAATTGTCAAAGTTCCAGTTTACTTTCCGTCTCAAATACTGAAAACTCGTGCTAAGGGTACTGGACTGGAAGTTTACACCAAGTTTATCTTAGTCCGTTTTTTTTTTGTATTGTTTTTAATTTAAGCATTAAAAGTAAGTGAAATACGTGATCGTTGTCTATACTTCTAGACTAATATATTATAAGTAGGAAAGATTTGTATTTTTAAATTTATTTTTGAATGTTTGTAATGAGAAACCTAAAAAAATTTAGGAATTTCTTCTGTATCGTGGGTGTGTTTATAAACATAGAAACTTACACAAACATTCAGACCCGGAAAAACTACTTATAGTTTAAAAAAAAAAAAAATGTTTCGTAAGGGGATCGAACCACCGACACCCTGGTAATCTGTGACCCTGGGCAGCAGTCGATCACTCAGCCATTGAGCCAACCGTCGACTTAAATGACTACATTTGATGGATGTGCAAACTTCAAGTTAATAACAGCAATGAATGAAAATAATATAACCACGTCTTTTGACAACAAACTAAGTGTGCAACTTTGTAGTCAATGGAACAAAATGGACACAAAGACCTCTACAATATGCAAAAGTCACACTCGAATTCCTTTTAAAAAATAATAACTATAGACACTTGTATATTTATGTAGTTCTCACATAATGTTCTATCTCAAGATGAATGATGTAACAAAGGTTCTGTAATATTTATTTCATGGAAAAGACTGTCCATGGAGTTTCTTGCCCGTTCTCCATAGAAATCTACGCTTTGGAATAGACAGCTACTTTCAATACTTTCACAGTTGTTATGTCTTGTGACTAGGATTTTTTGACTATTTTTATTTTAAGTCTTTTAACAATTTAAATGTGCCGGCCACTGGCCTTAAAAAACTGGCCTAAAATAAATGATTTGATTTTGATAACAATCATTATTATCATCAGCCTAAAAATGTTCCCAAAGCTGGAACCTAGGCCTCCTCTCTGTGAGAGAAAGTGGGCCATAATCCACCACGCGGGCCGGTAGATGTCACATGTCTTCGATTTTTTGGTTCTTGGGCACGCCGATTTCCTCATGATGTTTTCCCCCACCGTTTTGAGAGCAGTGGTGCTGAAATAAATTACATAAAGTAGTGCGCCTGATGGGGGTCAAACACACGACCTACAACTCGTAAGTCGGGGCCGATACCACTGGGCCACCACTGCTCACAAACAAAACACTAGATAATCACAATACATCTCAGTTAAACTCATCTCAGTAACAACTTACAACAAACTCATAATTGTGTTCAATAATTGGCGACAATCTTTCTGTCATAAACATGATATCGACGCTAACTGGCGAACAAAGCAATTATGGCATTGCCAATCGTTGGCACGCTGCCAGTGCGGTAGTCAATGCCAGCCATTGCCAGTCCAATGCCAGGCCGCGCCATTGCTCCGAGATGCCGTGGCTGTGTTCTGCCATTCTTCGGGGTTTGGTACAAAGTTTAAACTTAAGCGATTTGCTTTTGAAAGTGTAGACAATGTTAGTATTTTCTGAAGACAAATGGCCAACAATAAAAAAAGTTATTTGTTTCATGCATAACAATCAAAATTCTTCCATAATCTTGGGTTAAAATAGAAACATTTTTTAAATATACGAGTAAGTAAAATTACGTAAATAATTCCCAACTGCTACTAACTTCGTTCTGTTGTAAAGGCTCGAACAGACACACGCGATTAATCGCGCTGCGACAACGAGCCAAGCTAATTTCCACTCTTAATGTACTGCGAATGGACCGCGATAAGTCGCCCCGCGCGATAAGTCGCCCCGCGCGATAAGTCGCCCCGCGCGATTAATCGTGTGTGTCTGCTCGAGGCTTTACTGTTTAAGTTCACTCAATTCTTCAAAAAAATAATACATAAAAGAAGCAGAGTCTAACAAATAGATCGTTTGACAATATTGACAAATCGTTGCTTGATTTCAGCAATTTTCATTTTATTCATCCCCAATTCAATCTTATTTCTATTTGGTTAAAAGCCAAACCAAGATCAGTGATTCTCTGAAATCTGGACCACTTGACAAGCTAACATAAACAGTAAATTCTGTCATCTCATAACTTGGACCTCTCAATCAGTTTACCAATATTTTATAGTACGGCTCTTTGTTAAACTTCATCGCAGTTTCACGTAATATAACTTGTAAGAGTATTACATACAGCCATGCGACCTAAAGGCTTTAAGGCCACACCTACCTTATTACTGCATAGGTATATATAGTTACTATGTGCCTTTATAACGGCTTAGGTAATATGTAATATGGATGATTTGCTGGTCTTGGTTATGGAATTTTATGCTTAACTGAGGCCTTATCGTGTCATGGAACGTATAGAGCTATTGCAGGAACACCCTGGATTTGTGAGTACAATTCTAGCAGTCCCTTTCGCTTCACAAAAAGGCCTTATCACGAGTTTTCATGTTTTTGTGAAGTAAAGTAAACGGGGACTTCGTATTTAATTTGATGGATGGATGAAATTAATTCCTCGTTACACTAGAGGTGCTTTTTCATTTCCCAAGTAATTTATGTCGTAATACTTCAAATAGGTACCTACGCTGTATGGCTAAACACGTAGAATTCATGCTCGAGCCTGTGGTTGTACCTATAGGTTACCTATCATAAGATCGAAAAAAGTTTAAAAGAGGCTTCGGTCAATAGTAAAAAGTTATTTTGTTAATCGGCGGAACATACTTCGGTAAAATAATACTTATGGCTAATGCTACTTCGATGATCTGAAAATATGTCAAATAATGCATATAGCAAAAGAGATGTCGGTCAATAGTTTTCGGTATAATGAAATTCGAACAAACAAAATTCGGTAAATTGATCGGTTCCCGGTTGTATATTTATGGTTGTCGTTGAAAATTAATAAACTTTTATAATTAACGCTCAGAAAATAAATGTGTACGAGACAATTAAAATGTTTCAACATAGTAACAAAACAAATAAATGTAACAAATCTGACTCAAATCTAAGATTTTGAATTTGTCCATTTTAGTAGGTATTTGTACGTTCTACGACTAATGATTGATTTGGAGTCCCTATATTTTGACATTGAATTAAATTAGTTTCTTATCAAAGCTATTTCGTGTGCTACAATATAAATCTTTTGGAGTCTCTAACATTATAATTATAAAGGTATGAATTACCCCGTCTGTGTATTTGTCTAAGTATTTGCCACCTTTTCATACTTACTACTGAAATAGTTTCGATCAAATTTTGTTTGCAGGTTAACCATAATTTGGACTTTTTTTCGTGGTAAAATCATCAAATGAAAGACCCACCCAGGGTAGGGCAGAAGGGACTGTCAGACTTGTACTGACTAAAATCCACGGTGTACTACAAAAGCCCTTTACGTTCCGGGGCCACAGTTGCGCGAGCGCGAGTCTCTCAAGGCCAAAGCCTCACGTTGCTGACTGCTCAACACGACGCACCGCGCCGTCGACCCGGGTATGGTCCATGGTCGGACAACGAATTGCCCAGTACTCGCCGTCTACGTGCCCAACCATAATTTGGTCTTAGAACAGGACATGTCTTTAGATTTTTTGTCGGTGCTACCTACTTTTAAGCTGAGAACATATTATCGGACGCGTCCGTCAGCCGCGGCTGAGGGACGCGGCTTAGCAGTGTGCACGGTAGTTCGGACGACCCTCTTCGGATGCACATACATCCAGCCGGCCAGATTCTGTTCGGACGTCCGAACGCTCAAGGTCTCGTCCGCGTCTTACGACCGACAGTTTGCACAGTGTAGTATTAAATGTACTGGCTAGATAATGAATAAGCCGTGTCTTTCAGCCGCGGCTGACGGACGCGTCCGATAATTTGTTCGCAGCTTTATACTCCAAGCGAGCAAAGGCGCGGTTGTAAATCAGTATTTAAGAAGCCTTTTAGATAGAGATGGAATTTTCTTTGTTAGTTAAATAAACCGTCTGCTCAAAGAAAATTCGAATTCAATCAACTCGAAAAAGATTATCTACTTACATATTTAGAAGATTTAATAAAATCTGAAGATTCATTCAAGTCAAGATACTTAATCCTTCAATATTCCATTCTCTTATTTCTACTTTTGTGGTAGGTACTACTTATAAGGATCTTTATTATCTGATGATGATGATGATGCCATCTAGCCGATTTCGGCCACAGCGACTGCAATCGATGACTTTTTTTAGAGTGGTTGAGAGTTTTGATATGCCCTTTCATGTGCTCTCCAGTGACTCGCATATCCAACTTTTGCCGTAAAACTCCGAGCACAAAGTGGACAAGTAAGGACACCATTGATGACATTGTAAGTTATATTTGCAGGTGGTCTAGCTTTTAGGTCGTCACGCTTCTTGTCCAATTGTAACCTTCTTGTTTCTTCAAAGGTGTAAACCTGCTCCTGTACATAGCGTCTCCACTCGGGCCGATTTTGTGCCTGGTTCTCCCATGTTGAAGGGTCAATTTGGCACTTCTTAAAGTGTCTATTCAGAACATCCTTGAAACGTAGCAACTGACCACCGCGTTTCCGTTTTCCTTCTTGGAGTTCCGAATAGAAGATACGTTTCGCAAGTCTATCATCGTGCATTCTATGTACATGCCCACACCACCTCAACTGACGCCTCATTAAGTAAGCCTCTATGCCGAGGACGTTAGCTCGCCTTAAAACAATCGTATTTCTTATACGATCCGACCATCTGATGTTCATGATGCTTCGAAGGCACTTTAGATGAAATTTATCCAACGTCCTTATATGTTTACGATAGAGGCACCACGTTTCTGACGAGTACAACAGATTTGGAAGAACTATTGCCATGTACACCGAGATCTTAGTGCTTAATTTGAGATCATGCGAACGAAAAACTTTGGGTTGCAATTTACCAAAAGCTGATGCTGCAGCACAAATTCTCTGATTTACCTCAGCGTCAAGATCCCCTTTGTATGTCACTATGCTGCCCAAATACTTGAAACATTCCACCTGTTTTAGTTTGCTGCTACCGATTAATATATCAGGAATCAATATCTGGTCGTTTATGTCCATGGCCATAACTTCAGTTTTTTTAACATTAATGGAAAGACCAAACTTGCAACAAACGTCATTGAGACCACTTATCAGCGCCTGTAAACCCTCGCAGGTGTCCGCCACGAAGCACAGGTCATCAGCATACATGATTTCTGTTACTGTTGTAATAGAGACTCGAGTGCGGGCTTTCAATCTGGCAAGGTTAAATAAACCGCCATCAGTTCGGAAACGAATCCGAATGCCCTCAGAGATAAGTTTCAAGGTTTCCCGAATGACGACCGCAAAGTAGAGAGCAAACAGTGTAGGTGCAAGTACACAACCTTGCTTCACGCCGCAGGTTACCCTAAAAAAATCTGATTGGTCGTCTTTTACTGCAACGCAACAGGCCATATCATCATGAAGGAGTCGTATCAGCCGTACGAACTTCTCAGAGCATCCCAGCTTTAACAACAGAGTCCATAAAGCTTCTCGGGGAACACTGTCAAATGCCTTTTCAAGATCAACGAAACATAGATATAAAGGTCGACCTTGTTCTTTACTTTTCTCTTGAAGCTGACGAATAGAGAATATAGCTTCACAGGTTCCTCTCTCAGGACGAAAGCCAAATTGGGTTTCCGGAAGTATTGCCTCTGATACTGGAATGAGGCGGTTCAGAAGAATCCTCGCAAATACTTTTCCAGGTGTAGAGAGCAGTGAGATACCACGATAAGAGTTGCAGTCTGATCGGTCACCTTTGTTCTTATACAGGGCGCTTATACGAGATAATTTAAAAGTATCCGGCACCTGCTCTTCATCCCACATGGTCACGAAGAGCTCTCTCAGAACTTCATAAAGTCTCTCACCACCATACTTAAGTAATTCCCCTGGAAGATTATCGATACCAACCGCCTTCTTATTATGTTGTTGAGCTGTAGCATCTCTGACTTCTTTCAAAGTTGGCGGTTCGTCTAGGCCGGTAGCTGTAGGTATCGTTGGCAAAGATGCAATATATGCCATATCTGCAGAGCGATCTAAATTGAGAAGCTCATTGAAATGCTCGGCCCAGCGCGCAAGCACTTCATCCTTAGATGATAAGCTCTCAGAACCATCACGAGATTTGATAGGCACATTAACACAATGGCTCGAGCCAATCAATTTACGCACCTCCTCATAAAACGCACCAAGTTGCTTAGTGTCAGATAGCCACTGGATATATTTGGCTTTTTCTAGCCACCACTTGTCTTTAATACCTCTGGTTAACTTTCGCAATTCGGAACTCCTCTGCTTGATAGCGTTTGCGGTTTGTCTGTTTGGTCTATTGTTATCTTGTTGCTTTAGTAGGTTTCGGTGCCTTGTCAATGCCTCTGTTATAAGCTCGTTATTCTCATCAAACCAATCCTCATTAACGCGTACTTTATTGCCCAACATCTGAAAGCCAGTGCCCAAAAGCCGAGAAGAGAAGTCTTGCCATTGGGCCTCAAGATCATCATTTGACACAGTAAATGTACTAAATTCAGAATTGATAGCAAGGGCGTACTCCTTTCTCATGTTGAAATTCTCAAGTTTTCCTACGTTAAGGCGCGCAGCCCTTACTAGAGATGATCTGCGAGGAGGATGGAGGCGAAGCTTAAGCTTTGTAATAACAAGCCTATGATCTGACCAACAATTTGCACCTCGCATTACACGTGTAATTTTAACTTGGGGTATGTCTCTTTGGCGAACAAGCGCGTAATCAATTAGATGCCAGTGTTTGGAACGAGGGTGCATCCACGTAGCCTTATGTTTCATCGGCAATCTGAATAGTGTGTTAGTGATGGATAAACTGAACTGGGCACAAAGGCTGAGTAATGATTGCCCATTACTATTCATGTTACCGACTCCGTGCCTACCCAACACACTAGGCCACGCTTCGAAGTTACGCCCAACTCTTGCATTAAAATCACCCAAGATTAATATTTGCTCCCTAGGCGAGACACTAGCCAGAGCCTGAGCCAATTCTTCATAAAATCTGTCCTTAACCTCGTCTGAATTTGTCATGGTAGGTGCGTATACACTTATCACATTCAAGTAATTATCATTAACTAGATGAAGGCGTAACGATATCATACGATCTGATTTGTACGTTGGGTATTCGCCCAATTTCTTGGCAATGGACGTCTTAATTGCAAAACCCACCCCTGAACGCCTGGGTTCAGACATAGCAGTCCCCTTCCAAAAGAAAGTGTATCCACCGCCACACTCTTCCCGTTCACCTTCGTCAGCAAGATGGGTTTCGCTGAGTGCAGCTATGTCTACATTGTATCGAGCAAGCTCACGTGCTACAATTGCTGTCTTACGCTCAGGGCATTGATTAGTAACTCGATCCAGAAGAGTACGCACATTCCACGCACCAAATGTCATAGTTGATGATTTTATATACTTTTTATTGCGTCGACCACAAAGAAAGGGTTGCACAGGCAGCTGTGGTTACTACCTCCCAGATAAAGTGGGCGAACAATTTTTGGGACACCTTTTCTAGCCCCCTCCCCGGCTGAGCGGGGGAAGCAGTGCCTCCCTAAATAGGGCTGCTTCGTCACTCAACGTGCTGCCCAATCCGTGCCGTCACCCAAATTGCAGCACGAAAACGACCACTCTCCTTGAGCCGCCTATGTGCAGACATCAGACAAAGCTCAGCTTGCAATACAGCCGAACCTCTCTACCTTTGTCCATCGCCATAGGACTTAAATCGGAAGCCATTATTCGAAAGCAGTCAGGTGCGCAGGATATATTAAAGTGCATAAGTGTGCGCGCAAACACAGATGCACTCTCTCGTCCATACCCTCCTTGATCCAGTGGAACGGGAACCGCTACGACTGGAGAAAGGCTAGATGCAGTGAGTTGGCCGGTCAATAACTAAATATCCCCTATTGCCGCCCTTGAGGCCTTCCACAATGCCTAGCTGCCTAGCCGCCCAAGGTGGACCGCCATTGAAGCCTAAACAGACCCTATGCACTTTGCGGGAGGAAACCGCAACACTTGAAAATAATCAAGCCCCTCTACCAGGTTTTGCCCACGAGTCGACGTGGTTACCGGGATGTGGCCGCTGCGTGCAACACAGCTACTTGGAGCCACTGGTGAGAGTTTGTAAAATATCAACGATTTTTTACTACGCACTCCGCCGCCTGATAAGGCCGACTGGCTGGAGCCCGACGCTGATATTCCACTACATCCCAAATCTAATAATCTTTTATTATCTAAGCTTTTAATAAAAGACTTTTTTCGATATTAATAAAGGATTCAATTATTCTTGGATAAAAATATACCAAAGTGTTTCGATCGAAAAAAAGTAAGTACTACTTTTTTTCTATCGAAACACCCAGCCAGTAATACGAGTAGGTATTAAGGGCGCATAACCAGAAAGTTGGCAACGTTAATTAATTTGGAAAATTTACTGTATGAAAATAAGAAATATGGCTCTGTAGTGAACTAAAAATTGATTAGGGAATGCAATAATTAATATCGTAACACCGAATATACGAGTAGGTATAGTTTTAGATGTAAAAAAAGTATTTGGTAACTTTCCAAATGCTTTTTTTACACCTGAAACAGTGAAACGGTTACAACATGAAATTCAGTGTTTTAATTGCATTTCTACATCAATGTTCTAGTGCACTACAGAGCGATATTTCTTATTTCCGTACAGTAACATTGCTGACTTAATTAAAACTTGTTAATATTTGACAACTATTTGCGACGTTGCCAACTTTCAGAATAAGCGCTTTTAAGCATAATAACTGTGGACCTGTTATTATGCTCATGCTTACCTGGCTTAAATCCTGTTCTGTACCGACTTATTCCTATGCGTACAAATACCTACTAGTATTCATTTGTAAACAAGAACGTGATAAAAATTACATTATTCCATTATTTTCAAACGACATTGTGTGTGTCCACACTGGAAGCCTAGCGCGACGGCGGCGGCGGGCGCGGTGGCGGGCGCGGCGGCGGGCGCGGCGGCGGGCGCGATCTGTGTCCACACTGCCGATCAAGCGTTTGTTTTTGTAGCGGCGAATTCAGGTGTTGCAAACCGTTGGTACAAAGTAGTTTCTATAAATCTTGTTTAAAGAAATTCATTTTAAAATGTTTTATAGGTTGTTTAGGATTGCATACAAGTAAATTATCAATCATTCTATATTTTTCTACTCAAGTACTGTAAAAAATAATTTAAATATGTACAAAAACATCCAACGGTAGTACTTTAGTGCATGTTCTGGTAACTAGATGACGCTACTAAAAGACCGAAAAGGTTTGATACACCTGCCACCCGCCCGTTGTATCGGTTGTTGCCTAGCAACGCCTAGGCTCGCAAAATCGCTTGTAGCCATCGCGCTAGGCCCCCGCCTTAGTCACTTCAATGTGGCCACGAGCGGCGATTTCATACATTCAATATTTCCGCGCCCGCCGCCGCCACCGCGCTAGGCTCGCAGTGTGTTTGAGCACAATTGAAGTTAACAGCAACTTTTCTGGCGTGAAGCGATTTTGCGCCATATATACGAGTACTACCGATTTATGAATTATCTACTTTAAATCAGGTGTTTTACAATCCAACAATTTTATTATACCTATTTAGTTTTTTTTTTTTTATAAATGTAATTATAATTAATGCGCAAACAAAACCGTTATCTATACTTCTATTATTTTTATGTAGGGGTAATCTCCGGAAGTAATGAACCGATTTTAAAAATAGTTTCACTGGTCGAAAGCTACATTATTCGTGAGTGCTATAGGAGTATAATTATAAAGATATCATGTGTACTTTACCGCCCAACGAAGTGGGCACGGATCAGCTAGTTTAATCTCAGGTGCCATTAGCGGAGATGCCATTTTAGCGGGTGCCCAATGTGGAATACTTCAATCTAATGACGCAATATTAGTTTACGACAAAAGAAAATGCGTAAAAGAACACGCTTGATAATAAATAAATTACACTATGCAAATCAGATTAAGTAGATACATATCCAAGTATTACATACTCGGAATCCAGAATACCTGTTACCTGTTATACATTACTGGAACATGTAACATGTTAAGCTTAATTTGTATCAATCTCAATTAATTTGGCTGGGCTGCTAATTGATAAACGCGATCTTGTGATGTCGTTACCTCATTTACATCTCTATTTAATAGTGTTATATGAAGTTTAATAGTATATGTATGAATTTTACTGCCTCCTAGAATATAATGACTGGGTTTGCGAACGCCGATGGGTAACTCGCCGTCCAACCAAGGAGCATGCCCGGGTCATTACGCGAGCTTTTTGAATCAATCTGTATAAGTACCCTGTTTTAAACAAACCTTGTTAGGATAAGGTT
Organism: Agrotis exclamationis; assembly: GCA_950005045.1. Lineage (NCBI taxonomy): Eukaryota > Metazoa > Arthropoda > Insecta > Lepidoptera > Noctuidae > Agrotis > Agrotis exclamationis. The sequence continues at coordinate 1,934,688 of OX465433.1, read as the reverse complement.
TGTTTAAAATATTTTAAAAAAATATATTAAAAATAAAAATAATAAAATTTAATAAATTCACATAGATTGCCCAGTGGTTTCGGCCCTGACTTACGAGTTGTCGGTTGCGGGTTCGAACCCAGCCTGATGAATTACTTTTTGTAATTTATTTCATCATCACTGCTGAACGTTGAAGGAAAACATCTCGAGGAAATCTAGAACCAAACATTCGAAGACATGTGACATCTACAAATACGCAACGTCCCACTAAACCGTCCCACTACGAATCCCACTCCCTCTCGTAGAAAGAAAGCCTGTGTCCCAGCAGTGGGAACATTTAAGGCTGATGATGATTTATATCCATCCGACATTAATATCTTGTGTTTATGCTCCTTAGGCTCGCCTCTTAATACAGAGCAATTTACGTTACTTGCTGTATTTAGGCGTACCCACTTAGATACATTGCACACCATTGCCTAGCCCTTTTACGATATTCAACCGTGATACTAAGTCAGTATAATTTAATATTGTATACGTCTACTATTAGCTTGGTATTGCGTGATAATAATTAAGTGATTAATTTATATTGCTACACGTGTCACTCACTACATAGTTCATAGTAAATAGAGTTCTATTGGGGTTTCGAATATGATAATATATGTTTTTAACTAATTTTGGTATTGTTCTCGTGATCTTATTACACTTCTTTCAATGATTTTGAATAGTAAACTGCACTATTTATGAATAATAGTAAAATTCATGTAAACAAACATCTATAAACTTAGTTTAAAGATAAAAGTTTAATTATGTTCTAATAAAGTTTTTCCACGGACTAGCAAGCGCAGCGTAGGACGTCCACCAACGAGATGGACCTTAAAAAGGTCGCCGGAAGACGCTGGATGCAGGTCGCTTCCAACCGGTATATGTGGAGATCTAAAGGGGAGGCCTATGTTCAGCAGTGGACGTCCTATGGCTGAGATGATGATGATGATGAAAGTTTTTCCCCGTTTCTTCTCGATAAGATACAATAAAAAAGAATAACAAATCTAATTCCAGATGTGTCATGAAATGAACCTCATTTAATAACTTCTGCTATTATATTTTATAAAATATTCTATTCAAAATGGAAGTCACGCCTCATGATATACGGCTTTATTACAAAACGTGGTTTAACTTAGACCAAGCTATAAATCAAAAATGAATTTTTGAATTTCGAACTTTATTTCTACTGTCGTAAAGTTATTAATACAAAAACCGAGTTTAGATCCCGGTCTAAGTTGTCAATGTGCATTTTAGAATTTTATAGCAGTTGGAATAAAGTTCGAAATTCAAAAATTGATTTTTGATTTAAAGCTTGGTCTAAGTTAAACCACGTTTTGTAATAAAGCCGATAATGTTTAAGTTTTTGAATCAACTAGGATAAACAAGTTTATGAAACAAATCTTATAGAGCGTCACATTTTCTGAAAACTATCAAAATTGTATAGTATAAGATCTAATCTAATTTATATCTCAGAATCGTTATTTTTGAGCAATTGGGTTTGAGTGTATAATGTAGGTATAGATACCTACATTTATGTCTGTGTTTATTTTTATTGTTAAATCGACCTTAATACACGATTTCCTTAGTCAGGAAAAGCATTAGACTAACCAGATATTTAGGTCGGAAACACAAAATAAATGTAAATGAAAATGTTTTATTCCCTTGGGAAACTGACTTGATTGATCTGACCTCGAGGTCAGTCCCTCGGTTGATGTAGGGATGTCGGATGTAACTCTGAAAAGGAAATGACTATTTCTTACTGAAATCCTGAAAAAGACGGTGGACGGATCAAAGAATTTTATTCAGCGGTCGTTTTTGCTGTCTTTAAATCTGACATCTTAATTTACGAGTGCTTTATTTGTTGCAATCAATCTTGTGGAGGAGAAAAATTAATTAACATATTCATCAATATATTTTAGTCTTTCCCCATCAAATGAACTGTTTTTTAAACCTTTATTTCTCTAGCAGTTTTAAGTCTGAATTAGTACTTAATCTATTACATTTTCAATAATTTTTAGACACAGGTCCAACAATTAGTGAGCGAGCAAAAGTAAGTCATCACTTCCTTGAAATAGATTCGGGTTTGCTCCCTATATAATGGCGTGATTTCAATGAATTTGGTATCAATTTAAAGTTAACAGTTAAACCTTTATAATGGTCCATTTTTATTATTTAAATTTAACTAGTTATTGAGTACTCAAGATCGCTCGGAATCGGAGTAAATGATTCCACACTTTGCTCGCAAGTGTATTTATTGGCCACCTCAAACATATCTCAAACAGCTTTTTTTTTCGGTCACCAGGTTACCTGTCTTCGTAGTTTCATTTTCAACCTCCATGTAATTGAATAATATTACTCATTCATGTCCCACTGAGGGCATATGCCTCCCTTACCTCTTAACTTATCCTTCACTCGTTAGTGGTCCCGATGGGTCAACCCATTAACCCTTCTGCCGGTGACATCGCGAGCTTGAATTCAAAGATATACTTACAAGCTTTCATATTTTATCCTAACTAATATTATGCGAAAGTACAAAGGCACGTTTAGCGCAGTGGCTGAGCAAATCGGTTTATGGTAATATTCGTCCAAGTGTTAAAATGTGCACATATTGTCATAATAACCTAATGTTATAATATTAATAATATTTCTATTTGGTTAGAATGAAGTTTTGCAAAAATCAACAAGTGTTAGAATGTCCAAAAGTCATATTGTACATGGCTCAAAATCCTAGATATTGTGATAAAACGACGCCTGGATTTTTTCTGTCGATAAGTAATAGAACAAATTTCATTACTTTTTATTTCAACAGCCCTTAACGTTCCAATGTCGCCAAACAATTTAATTTGTAGATATAAAATCATTTTCACTTTACGTCATATGGACATTTTGTCACTTGATCTTTATAACAAAACTTTTGACTTTTTTACGTAATGACATGTGGACAATTTAACACTTGGACAAATGTTACCACAATTCTGCAATTCGACTGCTGCGCAGCGTGTTGCGGTTTCGATTCCCGCACGATACAAATATCTGTAGGGGAACAGTGTATAAGACGGTGACGTTAATAATCGCGAGGTATAATGGGGATATACACTCTTTAGGCATACTTATCACAACACTAACGTAAAGCAAGCGCCATCAGAACGTCATTTGCAAGCGGTCAGACGCAAATGGCGTCCTGTTTGCGCTTGTGCTACGTTAGTTTTGTGTTAAGTTTGCCTTAGGTGTGTGATTTCCCATCATACCTCTTACACACTGTTCCCCTACCTTCAAGTAGTTGTTCCGGGTCTGGGTGTTTGTGTATGTGAGTTTATATGTTTGTAAACGCACCCACGATACAGGAAGAAACTCCTAGTGTGGGCCGTTTTCATTTTTAATAGTGAGTTTGTTTTAAAACGTTTTCAACTTTTCACGCCTAAACTGCTGGACTGATTTTGATGAATGTTTGCTACAGAGAAAAATTGGATCGTGGAGACAACGAGACACTAGAATAGCGAGCAAAAAATAAAAAAGCGGAGGTCAATGCCAGTCCATTAAACTGTCATTTTATATTTACGTTGCCAATAACGAAATCTTATTCCGTACTTTTTCAACCAATTTGGGAGCAAAACGATGTCCTAACGAGCTCATATAAATTATTTATTGTACGGAAGTTTTATGGCATGGGGGCATCGGCTTTATTGGACTAGAGATTATGGTTTACTGGACTTTGTAGAGTTATTGGGAGATAACTGTTTCTTTTATTGCTTTTTTTGTTTGTTATTTGCTCGGTTGAATAGATTCGTTACATGTCGGTTGTAGTTTTTATTGAATACTACAGTGAATTTAAAAGGAATTAATCAAATCTTATCTCTACGACTTCATCTAGACGTACAGTTAATTACGCAAATCTTCCTTCATAACGCGCAGAACAAAAGTGTGGAACTCACTTCCTGCGTCTGTGTTTCCGAACGGTTATAACTCAAATCTTTTCAAAGAAGACAGGAAACCTCCACGTGCGCCCGCGGACTGGAGTTCCCTCTCGGATACGTCCGGGGGGAAGACCAGTTTTTCGGGCCGGTTCACCCTGCGATTCGGGCAAAAACTCTTCCTTCGGCACTGTGTGCCTCTTTGCCCGTATGCGAATAGGTTGTCGGGTGGACGCTCCAACGCGTGTCCTTCTTAATAGCAGAGGACACAGCGGCGGAGCGGGCTTGCGGACGGTGAGTAATAGGTAAGCTCGCCGTCGGACCAAGGACCAAGTCCGGGTCGGTGGCGTGTCGTGTTTCACGCGTCAATGACGGGGCCCCTTATGGGGCCAAATGCCTGCTGGGGTCGCAGATTTTTCTTAATCCAGGATACCGTGGCCCCGGAACGTAAAGGGCATCCGAAGGAACACGGGTGGATTTTAGTCAGTAAGAGTCTGACGGTCTCTTCCGATCCACCCAGGGCGGGAGGACTCATTTGATGACTTTGCCAAAAAAAAAAAAGTTAGAGTGAACAGGTTTCTGCTGGGTAAGCTTGCGCCAACGTAGGCTTTGTTGCAAAGCCTGCGATGGTGCTACCCCGGCTGACGACACGGCTGGCGCCATTGACTGAGGACAATCGCGCCAGCCGTGCCGTCGCGTCAGCCGGGGTCACGAGACTGTCTCATCATGTAACCGTGACCCAAGAACTTAAAGGGCTATTAAAGGATCACCGTGAATTTTAGTCAATACAATTTGTCAGGCCTATTGGTCTAGTGGTTAGTGACCCTGACTGCTATGCCGGAGGTCGTGGGTTCGATTCCCACCAAGGACAAATGTTTGTGTGATGAGCACGATCATTTGTTCTGTGTCTGGGTATAATTTATCTATAATATTTATGTATTTAGAAATACAGGGTGTTAGGGACATCAACGCACAAACGGATACCATGGGTCCAGGACATGATACATGATTCTGGACCCCCCCGTGTTGGAATTTTTCGTCGGATTTTTCCTATTTTTTTTTATTTTTACAAGTTTGTTTTTTTTTAATAGTGAGGCGCGCTTAAAGTACTACAGGTACTGGGCACAGATTATTAGGAATGGGTCCTTCATCCATTTTGAGAGGAAGACATGATAGTTTACATGAATATGTTTGCTAAATCTTAGTTCTCAAAATGGATGTAAGAACTTTATATTATTATTATTATAAATCTGACAGTCCCTCCTGTCCCGCCCTGGGTGGGAGGAGTAGAGATTTGTAGATTTTATCACGAAAAAAAAGCCGTGCCTTCAAGTACAATGAACTTCACATCATTTAAATGAATCCAGGAAGAGTTCCGAAGATTTGTGATTTTCCACATTCATCTTTAAATAACATTGTGATGATGATTCTTTGTTATTGATTGCGATATAAAAACGGTATTTATTAACAAAAGCAAGGAAGTGGGTGACACGTGTACGTAATGGTGGTTAGGGTGCGTCCACATTTACTTACGAACGTTAAGGCACGCAATCACGCGCGGAGTTGCGTGCATCGAGTGTTAGTCTTGTCATCGTGTACTGTCAAATCAAGGTACTCTGTCTTTGTAAAATGTTAAGGTGACACAGAGCCGCCAAACGTAATATTGTGCCCGTGGCTAAGGTTAGCATTTTAAAACGAATATTATATGAGAGAGAAATCTTTCAGATTGTTCGAATGTATTCTTCCGATTTGTGCCAATTAAATTGGCACAATTTTTATACATATAATTGCCAGTTTTCTTTGATTTCTTAATATCTTTAGGCATCTAAGGTTTATAAACTTTGGTGACACACGTTCCGTACCTACTACTTTAAATTATTTATTTCACTAGTAAATAAATGAAAATTAAGAAGACATTAAGGGGTTTTCAATGTCAATGCGCAATATTATGTTCTTGTTGCGCAATCATTGTGCACACACCTTTACTGTCCAGTTTTCTTAAGTCGCAGTTACACCCATTTCCATAATCGATGTTGTTCATTATGCAGAAATGCAATAAGTACCTTACGTAAGTGATAATAATATTCAATTTGCAATGAATATTAATGTTTTGTTTTTTTTTTGCAGATTGGCTGTGAATCAACTTAGTTTATAGTGTGAGTACCTTGAAGTATTTATGTTGATTATAATTATTTGTTATGGGAAGATGTTGGTCGCAGGTGTGCGAGGAAACGAGAACAATATATGGGTGTTGAATTAATTTGTTTAAATTAATCATATCGCGGAAATAATATTGAATAAAACAGTTTTCGTTTTGATAATATGATTTTAAGTAGAACAAGTATCCCAAAGCATTCCCCGACTGTCGCTATAGGTAGTCAGTGGGTCTAAAGTCTGATAATCAGTGTAACCAAAGGGTATCGGTACCTACCCATTTACCCAATAATAAATAAGGGCGTTGGGAGTCCTATCATCTATACATATAATAAATCTGTAGAAGGGTCAATTCTGTACATTGAAAATATTGAAATAATAAATAGCGGGGGGTGTTGCTGGATCGATACCAAACCCAAATATGTGATTAAAAAAATTTTTGTCTGTCTGTCTGTATGTGCAGGCTTCACGTGAAAACTAACGGTTCGATTTCGATGAAACTTGGTATAATTATACCTTATTATCCTGGGCATAAAATAGGATACTTTTTATCCTGGAAAAATACGTAGAAAAAAAATCTTATTTTTCAGTTTTATTCATAGACGTTGTTCTGTAGAACCGCGAACACACGTTGCATTACCCGCAGTGAATTCAGCGCCGTAACCTGTAGCGCCGAAAGTCGGATTTGGCTTGAACCGTTTGCGGCACACGCGGGCCACGCCTCCCCGACTCCTATATAAGGAGCCGCGTTCCGCGCCGCGCGATGCATATAAATTCTGAATTTTGATGCGAGCGGACGTGTCCAGTGTGGCGAGCGGTCGTCCGTGGAATTAATATTGTATGCGTGTCATTTTAAACCGTGCTTTTCAGCGCGACCTTTTTGATTACTGTTCCGATCAGTTATTTGTAAATACAAGGTCGGAATTACTATGAAAAAAATACTTACTACAGAACGCGAGCTCAACAGCAGTAGCTCAATAGAGGGATCTCCTTAATTATTATAGACTTAGCCGTATTTGGGTCCAATAGATACATATTTATAAGATGTCATTGTCAGAGTTACTCAAAATGGAGAAATAAACCATCCACGCGAAGACCGACATCCGCGCGGACGGAGTCGCGGGCGGAAGCTAGTGTAAAATAAACGTTTTAGTGCCAGAAGCCCACCGAAACTTCGATTAGTTGGTAAAAGGCTAGGGAAATAATGATTTCATCGGTCTATTGTCAAGTAATTACGTTTGATGAGATCTAAAACTAAAGAACATAAAGAAGGAATGATCAAGAACAACTTATGTGATTTTTTACAGAAAAAACTTAAATTCTTCATATGAAAAAAAACCTTGTATTCACAACAAATATCGATACTTATATTCATAAAAATACGTATTTATTTACTATGTGAACATCTAAAGACAATGTACGGCCTTAGTGAGCGACATTGACAATCTGTCATACGTATTATGTCATAATTTGTAGAGGTCATGCATTGTTGCCATACACTAAAAATATATAAATTTGCATATTTTTTGTCGGCTGTTAACACCTCGTTTGTTTTTAAGTTATTCTGTTTTTAAATTAGCTTCCACAAGAGTGTAGTTAAAATGTTTACTTTTGTTTTATTTAGTAAATGCAATATTTTGTTTAGCTATTTTCCAAGTTGATATATACGTATAAATTATTATGTTTGCAGTAAAAACACGGGAAATAGAACAAAAGGAACATCTAAGGATCGCGTTTGGTGGTGTAAGGTATTTCCGATTGAGCAATGATTTTTAGAACACCTATGTTTAGAGCAACGATTATATTCCTGTATGAGCAGAGCACCTATCAATATTTTGACATTTTGCTCAATTGGTATCGAAAAAAATATAATTCAAATCTACTCAAAGCTACCGAGGTGCTCTAACGGGAATATTATTAAAACACCTACCTACTGTATAAGTTATGTATGCTGTGGTGTGTTCAGTTTCTGCCAGTCACTAAAGAAAAAAGTAGCTAGTAAAAGCTATATAATGTATATATTTTTCAAATGTGCTCATCAAGCCCTTTAATTTGATACCCATGTCGATACAGTGCGAAAATATTTTTTTTTCGGTTACGACTTTTCATCCCCTAGAGGGCGCCATATTGGATTTGGTGACACGTCACCTACCCTTTAACCAGCGGACAACTGAGACGCTTCTAACGACACCTCATTTGTCAAGTAGTGATAAGTAGTTCAGAAGTTATGAGGGAACAGATGAACATGTACATACATACATACATACATACATACATACAAACATACATACATACATACATACATACATACATACTGGCCTGTTGGTCTGTTGGTCTAGTGGTTAGTGACCCTGACTGCTATGCCGGAGGTCGTGGGTTCGATTCCCACCCAGGACAAATGTTTGTGTGATGAGCACGATCATTTGTTCTGTGTCTGGGTGTAATTTATCTATAAGATGTATGTATTTAGAAATATATAAGTATGTTTATCAGTTGTCTAGTACCCATAACACAAGCTCTGCTTAGCTTGGGACTAGATGACGTTGAGTGATAGTTGTGGAATATTATATATATACATACATACATACATACCGGTCAAAATCATAACCCTCCTTTTTGCTTCGCCGTAGTCAGGTAAAAAATAGGAGAGTTTAATTCAGGTGTATTAAAAATGATTGGCTATCAATAATGTTTCCGCTCCAATAAGTAAACTTTGCATCAATTTAACTGCCACGATAACATACCTCAGGTGAAGTCAACAGGAACTGTTTAAAGAGCCGTTACATAGTCAATTTACACGTAATTCCTAACTTAGTCAATTAACTAAGCCTATCTCTGTCTTAACTGGTCATTACACCTTGACCTTCGCATTTCACATTAATTAGCAATTATTACGAATTGTATCAATAAATTGTAAATCTTATTATTCCATCAGTTTTTTTTTTTTTTAGCGTGGTAAAATCATCAAATGAGTCCTCCCACCCCGGGCAGGGCGGGAGGGACTGTCAGACTTGTATTGACTAAAATCCACGGTGTAGGCTATTGAAGGAATAGCCCTTTGTGTTCCGGGGTCACGGTAATGAGATAAGTCCCGCGACCATTCAAAAATCAAAAATCAAAATCAAAAGTCATTTATTCAAATTAGGCTGATTTATCAGCACTTTTTGAAGGTCAATTTTTTACATAAGACAGTCCCCCAAAGCGCCCCCCCTTCGACACTTCCTAGTGTTTTGGCTGGGAAGAAGAAGTGGCGGAACAAACTCCCCAGCAACACATCTGTCTGTACGGTTAGAAGAACCAAGATTTTATACAATTTAACAAAACATTCACATCATACATCAATTCGAAATTACATCCATTCATCCATCATTATTCCATCAGTTAGACTATCAAAACATAATCAACAAATATTTACAAAGATATAACGCATCTAAACTCGAGAGTGCTCATGACGTCAGAAATCAATAAAAATTGTAGCACGTTGTGACGTATTGCCAATTTTAAAACCATCGTATCTGTTTCATTGGCTAACGAAACAAATTAAAAAATACGGGTCGAATATTTTATGATAATCTGACGGACTAATTTAAGTTTTTCAGAAAATTTTCCAATACAAACCCAGTTTAATTGAAGGTTATCAATTTGTATAGCTGAGGTGTGCCACACTAGTTAGTATTTTATCTTAGTACCCGAACTAGTCATTACCAGGTGACAAGTTCCTGGTTGAAAACGCCACCAAATTAGAACACGGAAATCTTATTTTAAGGCAAAGCGTAAAAATAGGACAAAAGAATTCTAGAAAACCAATTTCTACTTTCTTATACATAGAAATAATCTTGGAACTACATAAAATCGTTACATAGCATCGTCAAAAAACATAAGCTTCTTACGACGATTTATTTAGGCCCTCTTTCGGCAAGATAAACGATAGAACGATAAACAAAGCCAGCCCTCTGCCACTGCAACTTCCAAAGTAATTTTCCTCAATTCCTGACCGTAAGATATTCCTTAACACCTTGACAAACTAATCATATATGTGACAAGCAATTAATCCATCAGTGAACATCATGGCAGTGACACCGACCGTTATAGTCAAAGGATATCGACCGCAAGCGCCCAATACCTCCTATCTGACTCCGGGTGAATTTTACAGGGGAACAAAAAAACTTAATTAAAAACTTAATCCAAGGTATAATGAGATACTAAAAATCCAAGTTTTCATTTTTTATGTAAAGTATTGATTAATAAAGTTATTTTTTTTACTATTTTGAGTCTAAGAGTAGTTTATGGTAGATACGAGTTATTGGTATGGAAAATCTGTTGCAAATATTGCAGATAGAATTTATTGGTATTATAAATATTATCAGCCTATTGCCGTCCACTGCTAAACGTACGCCTCCCCCAAAGAGCGCCAACCCTCCCGATCCTGGGCAGCCCGTATCCATCCGCTGCCAGCCACATTCTTCAAATCATCGACCCATCTTGTCGCAGGGCGTCCTAAACTACGTTTGCCCATTCGCGGTCTCCACTCTAGCACTTGTCTGCTCCATCTACCATCTGTCCGTCTACAGACGTGGACGGCCCACTTCCACTTCAGCATGCTTATTCTACGCGCAATGTCGATTACTTTGGTTCTCTGGCGAATGACTTCGTTCCGAATTCGATCCGCCAGAGAAACTCCGAGCATTACTCTCTCCATTGCGTGTTGAGTAACCTTGAATTTGTGGACCAGGCCTATGGTAAGTGTCCACGTTTTGGCTCCGTAAGTCATTATGAGTATTTCACACTGGTTATAAACCCTCGTTTTGCGGGATTGTGGGATCGATGATTCGAAGATATGATGCAGCTTCCCGAATGCCGCCCAGCCCAAGCGTATCCTTCTGGTTGCTTCCTTTTCGAAGTTGTGCCGGCCCAGTTGTATAGTTTGGCCTAGATATAATGAATTCTTGCACAACCTCGAGGGCAGCACCATTTACAATTACAGGTCTCGGAGTGACATGACCATTGAACATGAGTTTGGTTTTGTCTAAATTCATTCCGAGACCCACACGCCATGAAGAATCGCTTAGGCTGTTCAGCATTACTTCAAGCTCCTGCAGAGATTCTGCCATGATGACAATGTCATCCGCAAATCGAAGGTGCGAGATGTACTGACCGTTGATATCTAGGTATACCCCGTCCTTTCCAATCAAGCGTCTTGAAAACGTACTCCAACGCGTTTGTAAACAGTTTCGGAGAGATGACGTCTCCCTGTCTTACCCCTCGACGCAGTTGGATTGGTTTTCTGTTGTGTTCTTGTGCTTGAACGGTCATTGTTGTGACCTTATACAGACATCTCATCACCTCAACGTAGCCGGTAGTCGATGAGGCATCTCTGCATGGACTCTAGCACAACCCAGGTCTCGACAGTATCAAAGACTTTCTCGTAGTCCACATACGCTAGGCATAGAGGCTGATTATATTCCTCGGTCTTTTGTATTATTTGCCTGAGGGTATGTATGTGGTTCACGGTGCTGTAGCCTTTTTGGAACCCGGCCTGCTCCGTTGGCTGGAAGTCATCAAACTTTTGGGTGAGACGATTCGAGATAACTCTCGAAATCACTTGTAAACATGGCTTAGGAGTGAAATGGGGCGGTAGTTCGTAAGGACCGTGTTATCGCCCTTTTTGAAAAATAACACCACCACGCTCCTGTGCCATGCATCCGGTAATGTGCCAGTGTGGATGACGGAATTGAAGATCTTTGCAAGCTCTATCAAGACAGGTGTTCCCTCAGCCTTGAGCAGCTCTGTGGTTATTCCGTCATCCCCCGGAGCGAAAGAAGCTAAAGATTATTAATTTAAGCGTTCGTTTACTCGGCATGTTTACCTACAAAACAATACAAATCATGTTAGTAAAACGCGTAAATATAAAAAGTTAGTGACAATAACTTCTATCTGATCAGTCAAACAAGTAGTAACGACATAACAAGAAAAAATCTTGACATGGAAAAACCTCTTAACTATCACTCGAATCTTACAACTTATTTTCTCAAGGCAAAGATCGACGTTTTTATATATTTTTTTATAAAACTAAGTTAATCATAACCTTCGTCATCAATTATAACATTCAATTACTACCATTAATATTCAAAAACAAGTGAAATACTTACTTTTTGTCTGGACGAACAGGTTCCGATCGGTTCTCAATACGAAAAGAACTGTCAAATTGCGAGATAGGAGAAATTTCTACCACATTTAAGTATTTGCAGAGCGAGTTAGTAGCTATTTCTTTATGTGATTTTTCGTGACTTAGTCGCTTTGGATTCTTACGAGTTTTTGTCACGCGATAGATCTACACATTTCACAACAGATGGCATTAAAAACAAATTTTAAGCAAAAATGTCAGATAGGAGGTATTGGGCGCTTGCGGTCGATATACAGTTTCCTTTGACATGTCCATCTTTGTTGTAAAGGTGTGTTTAAATGGCCGCGGGACTGTCTCATTAGGTAACCGTGACCGTGGAACGTAAAGGGCTATCGAAGGATTACCGTGGATTTTAGTCAGTACAAGTCTGACAGTCCCTCCCGTCCCGCCCTGGGTGGGAGGACTCATTTGATGATTTTACTACGATAAAAAAGGTGCGTTTAGATGAAGGTCGCCTAAGTTTTTGATTTAATTGTTTTAGAGCGTCCAACATGTTGCTTCCTTTCTGAAAGTAATAATAAAGCAATAGAAGATTTTTTAATTTTATTCCTCCGCAGGAATTTCTCCTAAATAATAATAATAATAAGCCCTGACCGTCGGTAGCTTGGACCCTGTTCCCGATACCGGTGGGCCACTATTATTTATATTTTTAAATGTTTTTTTGTTATATTTCTTTTAATTTTGTGAAAATATTTTAAAATGTATATAATAAGCTAAAAAAAATGAATAAAGAGAAATAATAATAATATTCCACAACTATCACACAACGCAATCTAGTCCCAAGCTAAGCAGAGTTTGTGTTATGGGTACTAGACAACTGATAAACATACTTATATATTTCTAAATACATACATATTATAGATAAATTACACCCAGACACAGAACAAATGATCGTGCTCATCACACAAACATTTGTCCTGGGTGGGAATCGAACCCACGACCTCCGGCATAGCAGTCAGGGTCACTAACCACTAGACCAACAGGCCTGTCAAAAATCATACGCAACATTCCATTTCTCGGCCACTGCACCAAGTCATCATCATATATTATTATCAGCCGTAGGAAATCGTAGGATATCAACTGCTGTACATAGGCCCTCCTTATAGATTTCAAATAAGACGGTGTAGATTCGGCTTGCATCCAGAGATGTTATTGCAAATTTGGACTGAATCACTTACGCATTTTCTACCTATAAAATAAATTTGTACCATTTATTTTTATTAATTTATTTTAAAAAACTTTGTGCACAATTTAAAAAAACTTTTTCAAAAAAGTAACCGACTTCAAAAACAACAACAAAAAAAAAACAAAAAAGGGTGAAATAACCTAATTAATAACTTCTTTCGGATGTCGGTGGCTTTATTTTTTATTTCATTGATTTTTAGCCACCGACTTCCGAAAGAAGTTATTAATTAGGTTATTTCTCCCTTTTTTGTTTTGTTGTTGTTTTTGAAGTCGGTTACTTTTTTGAAAAAGTTTTTATTTTACCCTTTTTAGTTTATTTATTAAATAGTCAACCCAAATTCTTGTAAAATACAAAATATAGAAGAAACTCTCAATTCCACACTCACTAAAACATGCAACTGGATGAACGAACATAACCTAGAGATAAATTATTCCAAAACCAAATTAATAACTTTCCACCCGTACCAAAAAACACCTTTGACTTTAGATTTTACTTTCGATAACTCTAAATTAGAAACCGTTCATGAATTTACCTTACTCGGTCTAACTATAGACACTCATATAAACTGGAAATCACATATACAAAAAACGCACTCAAAAATTTCAAAATTCTCTTACGCCCTTCGAGAAATAAAAAAGACCACCGACTTACAGACAGCTCTCACCACCTATTATGCTTATGCCTATGCATGGCTTAGCTATGGGGTAACGCTTTGGGGAAACAGCACAGATGCACAAAAACTCTTCACCTTACAAAATAAACTAGTTAGAATCCTTGTAAATATCGAGCAAACTGATAGTTGCAAACCTTTTTTCCAAAAACATAACATGTTAACCCTACCCTGTATATATATATTAGAAACATGCAAATTTGTCCGAAAGCATCAAGAATTTTACTCAAAACGCGAAGACATTCAATCACGCTATCTACTCAGACACGGCTCTAGACTAAACATACCAAGTTCTCAATTAAAAATGCACTCAACAAGTCCGTACGTAATGTCCATTAAAGTATGTAATAAACTACCCGCACTAATAAAACAAGAAGAAAAAATAAACATATTTTTAAAAAAACTTAGACAATTTCTGATAGAAAAAAGCTATTACTCAGTAAATGAATATCTAAACGATAAACTTATAAAATAATGATTTTAATTCTCTAGATTTTATTTTGATAATATCAATGATATTTAAATTAAGTATTACTATAAATAACCATGCAATAATTAATTACCTAAGTAAATATAATAAATAATAAAATATAACTTTATAATAATAACAAAAACTATAATAATTTTAATCACTTAATAATGTCAATATAAAATGCACTACTTACATAATACTACACTATACATAAAATTTCATTTTTATTTAAAACTAGCTGTGCCCGCAACTTCGTTCGCGTGGATGTCGGAACTTGACAATGTAATTTTTTAGTGCTTCTTTATTAACAACATTAGCTGTAAACCATCATTCTGGAGCATACATAAATATGCGTACGTAAATCATCAAATGAGTCCCCACCCAGGGCAGGGAAAGAGGGATTGTCGGACTTGTACTGATTAAAATCCTCGATGTCCTATAAATCCTATAATAGGCCTTTACGTTCCGGAGTCAAGGTAATTCGATAGTTCCGCGACCCCGGCAGGCTTTGGCCTTCTAAACATTGAGGCGCGTGTTGAACACAACGCGCCGTCGACCCAGGCATACTCGCCGCCCGCATGCTCGTGCAAGTGAAAAATCTACGTTTAAATGCCTCTGGAACCTGAGTAGTATGGGCGTACTCCGGAGCCTGCCCGTTCCTGCCTTTACCGGCGCTGGCAGCCCCAGAAACAGGTCGTACCTATGCGTGACCCATCGTATCCCATCGTATCTCATCGTATCCCATTATATCCCATCGTATCACATCGTATCCCATCGTATCTCATCCTATCCCATCGTATCTCATCCTATCCCATCCTATCCAATCATATCCCACCGTATGCCATCGTATCCCATCGTATCCAATCATATCCCATCGTATCCCATCGTATCCCATCGTATCCCATCGTATCCCATCCTATCCCATCCTATCCCATCGTATCTCATCGTATCCCATCGTATCCCATGCTATCCTATCCTATCCTATCCTATCCCATCCTATCCCATATTATCCCATCGTATCCCATCCTATCCCAACCTATCCCATCCTATCTCATCCTATCCCATCCTATCCTATCCTATCCCATCCTATCCCATCCTATCCCATCCTATCCCATCCTATCCCATCCTATCCCATCCTATCCCATCCTATCCCATCCTGTCCCATCCTGTCCCATCCTATCCCATCGTATCTCATCCTATCCCATCCTATCCAATCATATCCCACCGTATGCCATCGTATCCCATCGTATCCAATCATATCCCATCGTATCCCATCGTATCCCATCGTATCCCATCCTATCCCATTCTATCCCATTGTATCCCATCGTATCTCATCGTATCCCATCGTATCCCATGCTATCCCATCCTATCCTATCCTATCCCATCCTATCCCATATTATCCCATCCTATCCCAACCTATCCCATCCTATCCCATCCTATCCCATCCTATCCCGTCCTATCCCATCCTATCCCATCCTATCCCATCCTATCCCATCCTATCCCATCCTATCCCATCCTATCCCATCCTATCCCATCCTATCCCATCCTATCCCATCCTATCCCATCCTGTCCCATCCTGTCCCATCCTATCCCATCCTATCCTATTCTATTCTACGATTCCTTTAAATCGCTTTAATTAATTTACATTTTTTGTTTGTAAGGTGTAAACTGATTACGATGAAATAAAAAACATAATGTTACTTCAATTCAACACCTCTATTCCAGGTTTTTTTTAACGCCATCTACCGTGTTATCGTTGGTTTAGATGAATTATTTGAATATCGATGCCTTCCGGCCCAAAGGGGGTAACCGCCACTTTACAAACTTTACAGGAGAGTAGTTTAAAGTTCAAAAAAAGTGAAAAAAAATCATATAAAATTTTCTGTACGTTCCTAAAGTTTCAAAATCTACCCATTTAGCTTTTGATTAGGTCTCTACGAAATGGCATTGTTAATTAAAATAAATCACACTCCTAACACAATTTAGTGTCGCTTACCCTCAAATAGTCCCGAATTCACTAACAGGAAAAAACGTATTAAATGAAAACAACTCAATGGTTGAGTTCCAACCTAAATGATTTAAGTGCACCATTCGTTTTATTTCTATTGAAGAAAAATAGCATACCTGTGACTTTTCTGTTCATCAAGTCCAGCCAATATGATATAACCGGCTATTAGTTAATGAGAAATGATCAAGGAAATTGTTATAAGTTCCTTATCAATAAGAAATATAATTAGCACTTTTATAAACAACGCGAAAGCACATTGTGTTTAATTCTTATAAAATTATACATCCACACTTAAATACGTAGATTAGACCTTTTTAAGTTTTTAAACTGACATTTACTAAGATGCAGATATAAAAAAAAGATATTATGCTCAATCTCTCTTTTTCTTTGTCTTCATTTTAAAGAATAACCCAAAACAATAGTTATTAACAGTAAGTTAGTCTTGATAGTTATACATCCATGTTGCAATTCATACTCATGGACTACCTCTTAGGTATGACAAAACGTAGAACCCCTCTTTGAGTAGTGGCTTTTTTTACGTGGTAAAATCATCTAATGAGTCCTCCCACCCAGGGCAGAGCGGGAGGGACTGTCAGACTCGTACTGACTAAAATCCACGGTGTCCTTCAGTAGCTTTTATGTACCGGTCTCAGTATACGTGTGTCCCGCGACCCCGGCAGGCTTTGGCCCTCTAAAGGGGGGGACCCGTCATTATGCTGACACTCTTTCAGGCGCGCGTAGAACACAACGTGCCGTCGACCCGGACATGGTCCATGGTCGGGCAGTGAGTCGCCTATTACTCGACTCCCGCATTCCCGCGCCTACGGTGGCCGGAGATCGTCCCACGACGTTGCCGTGGGCGTCTACCACTGTGGCGTGGGCGAGGAGTGGACGCTGTCGTCTCCCTCCCACGTCCCGCCTCCTTCTTCGCGAGAATGACTGCTTCGCAGAAGGAGGCGACCGCTTCCCACTCCGTCTCGCCCCGCAGCATGGCCGCGACCAATGCCGGGTGCGAGAGGTCGTATGCTCCACCGTGTCCTCCCGGCGATCCTCGCAGTGGTGACACCCAGGCGTTTCCTCCTTCCTCATCAGACACAGGTACCTCCCGAAACATCCGAGTCCGGTGAGGACCTGCGTCAAGCGGTAGGTGAGGACGCCGTGGGGCCTATCCAGCCACTCCTCAAAGAGGGGTCTTACCGCCGCGGTTGCGGCGTGCCCGAACCTCGGTTGCGACAGTCGTTCCCTCCATACTGCCCTGAGATCGCGCCGGAGCTCTGATTCTCTGGACTCTCACTCTGGACTTTTCGAGGCAGCGGGGATTTCCCCGGCGATGCACCTCCACGCGCCTCTGATAGACGCGCAGGAGGGCTGTTGCCTCAAGATCCCAGTGCAGCGATCCGGCAAGAAGGTTGGCCGATTCGAAGGCGATCGTGCGGTATCCTCGGATCAGTCTGATAGCTATGACCCTCTGGCATGCGAGGAGTTGCTGGAGAGGCGTCACGGCGTCCTCACCTTCTGCCTGACACAGGTCCTCAACGGACATGGAAGTTTCGGGAGGTTCCTGTGTCTGATTGGGAAGAAGAAACACCTGGGTGTCACCACTGCGGGGACCGCACGGAGGACACGGAGGAGCATTCGGTGCAGGACTGATCCGCTTGGGCATAGCACCGCTGTATCCTCACGGAGGCGACATACCTCTGGCGCCAGGCAATAGTCGAGGCCATGCTGCGGGGCGATACAGAACGGGAAGCGGTCACCTCCTTCTACGAAGCTGTCATGTTAACAAAGAAGGTATGGGGTACCGTGAGGGAGAGAACATCTTCCACCTCACAACCTAACCGCTGCGGGATGCCTATGGCATCGGAAGTCGCGAGGTGATTTCCGATCGGTCACCGTAGGCGCGTAACGCTTCGTGTTCCACGCGCGCCTCAAAGACCTGCCGGCAACCTGAAGGTAAATTCATAAAATGAGTTCTCCCACCCAGGGCAGGGCAGGAGGGACTGTCAGACTTCATCATCATCATCATCAGCCTATGAATGTTCCCACTGCTGGGACACAGGCCTCCTCTCTGAGAGAGGGAGTGGGCCATAATCCACCATGCGGGCCCAGTGCGGGTGCAGACTTGTACTGACTAAAATCCACGGTTTCCTTCAACAGCTGTTTACGTTTCGGAGTCTCGGTATTCGTTAGTCCCGCGACCAAGGCCCCCCTTAGAGGGCCAAAGCCTGCCGGGGTCGCGGGACTGTCTAATCAAGAAGTCGTGACCCTGGAGCGTTAAGGGCTATTGAAGGATCACTGTTGATTTTAGTCAGTACAAGTCTGACAGTCCTTCCCGTAGGTACCGCCCTGGGAGGACTCCTTGGATGATTTAACCATGATAAAGAAGGGTCAGATCAGACACAGGATTAACTCTTGGCTGTTGCAGAGAATTCATCACAAAAACCCAATAACTCCTTGCTGGCCCAACCTTGGATTCGAACCCTTGATCATGTTTCTCAGCCGTATATACTAGCCAACAAACAAACAAAAGTACTGAAAAACAAAACTGTAGGTCCTACTTATTTAACTATTCAGTATCGTCTAAAATAACTAAGTAGAATAATACACTGTCATAGATGAACATAAAGTCTATTAAATAAACTTCCCGTTTTATTTTCCTTATAAAACTTTGGGCCAAAATGATCCACAAGCACGGTGGCGCTTACGCCGTGGTCGTATACAGACTGTATGATCGGTGTGCAACGCTAACGACATTTTGTTCGAACGAAAGAGAGTGATAACTGATGCTGTTTGTCATTCTTGTGTAAGCTAACCACCAAACCTTTGATTTATCTTCTTGTCTAACCACCATACCAGATATTTTTTTTTCGGGAGGGAAAAAAAGGGTAAGCGACAATCTAAGGCGACATTCGTTTGGATGATTTATCCTAAGCGCCTTCGATGATTGATTTGGTGACTAGGGAAAATAAAAATAAACGCCAAATAAAGTCACGGAAATGAGGCCTAAATGTAACAAATGACATATATTTTATCCAAAGAAACTGCCCTAATATCCTAACCGAAAGTTTAGTAAACCAATATTCCAGCCCAAACTACTTAACGTTCAAGTAAAGAAAAAATATTTAAAGCCAAAATTGCTTATCCCACAGTTTTGAAATATTATTTTTATCCAACCACCATAATACAAAATATAACAAAAATAACTGTCGTTTATGACGAAAAACTTAGTGTTAGAACCTCAATTCCTTTAACGCCTAAGCGACAAAAAGTTTGTCCTAGAGCCATGAAACTTAGACCATTAGACGCAGAAAAAAAAGCCGATTCTAACCATATATATAAGTCTATTTCGCAAAAAATGTCGCTTACCCCCTTTGGGCCGGAAGGCATCGATATGTAGATTTTCTATTCGAAGCTAGATCGCGCTACTGAACTGCGCGTCTCGGTGTGAACTGACCGTAATATTTTACTTCTGGATCACTTTAAATTCAAATATCTTTTGATAGACTGAACCGATTGCAATGAAACAAAAACTAAATGTTACTTCAAGTTACGCTAAATCGTTGTGTATAAAAATTATCTACATTGATTTCGTACATTTTACGTGATGCCCGAATAACCAAACATACAAACAGACAAACAGATAAACAGACAAACAGACAAAAATTCTAAAAATGCTGGAAATGGGTTCTATTGGTTGTCCTTTAACATCCTGGCTATATTTTTTTTATTTTTTTTTAATGTACAAAAATTTCTTTTCTACAGTTTTATTATATGTATAGATATGTACATATATATATATATATATATATATATATAGATACATATTATTCTATATTTTAATGTTAGTACTTAAATATTAAAATAGCCCATCTAATGTTAGTACAAATTATCCTACACACAACTATTTATTATCATTTACTATACATAATATTATCTATTACCACACCGCTCAATAAATATCTGACCACAATTATTGTAAACATATACTAAATACTAATTTGAAAAGTAATATTCTTATAATAAAGATAATAACTATGATCAATGATATGCTTCCTCTCTCCTAAACTCACTTATTTGCTGTGCCCGACAGGGTCCATGTTATGATCTAATTATAAATTTTACCACCTAAGAATACATGTGGAATGCAATAAAAGTATTGAGTATTGAAATTTTCTTACATATGCACTAATCTTGTAATCCGTCACAACATAAAAAATCCATATCTCTAAAACTACTGAACCGATTTTGATGAAACTTGCAGTGTACCCTAATTTGAACAATACCTAGTACAACAAAAATGAGAATTACTTAAATCGAACTTATATTTCCGGAGATATGCGTGCACAAACATAAAAACATACATACATACACTTGTGAAATTTGGCACATTTGTTCAGACGCTGATATAGACTAACATATATGAAAACTGGGCAGTTATGATAATATTACATACATACGGGTCGAATTGATAACCTCCTTTTTTTTGAAGTCGGTAAAAAACATTGCACAACGGCGCGGCGGGCCAATGATAAAAAATAATGCCATAGGCATTTTCTACCAGTCAATCTTGGAGTGATGAAGAACAAAACATAGTAGATGCAACATGATAAACAATTTACCAGAACATACATATTTATAAATAAAAACATCAGTTATTTCCGAGACAAATCCGCCAGCTTCTTAAGTAAAACACACCTTAACAAAGTATGCCTTTTGTAACCAAGTCAATAATACGCACAACAAGGATGAGGGTCGCCCGGTGCTCGACGAAGATGAGCCGCTAACCTTAACACAGTTCGGTTCGGTATCATCGCATCTGCATGCAAATCGACCGGTGATTTGTGTGTTGTCGCGTGTGTTCTTATGTTTGTTGATTTGTGTGTTGTTATGTTTATTTGAGTTATGATCGTACGTAATAGGCTATATTATCACAAAAAAAAAATTGTCCGAAAAAATTATTAAATAATATTTGAACTGTATTATTCTTTGGTTACGTAAACCAAAATTAACAAAGATACGAGTAAAATCACAAAACGTCACTCGGTCGGGCCTGTTAAATTATAGGTACAGGCGTTATGGCGTGGCCACCGTTGGCGCGGGCATGCGGGCGGTGAGATAAGGGTGACGCGCCGTCGACCCGGGCATGGTCCAAGATCGGGCGGATCATGGACCATGCCCGGGTCGACGGCGCGTTGTGTTCCACGCGCGCCCGGGCCCCCTAAGAGGGCCAAAGCCTGCCGGGGTCGCGGGACTGTCTCACCTGGTTACCGTGACCCTGGTACGTAAAGGGCTATTGAAGGATCACCGTGGATTTTAGTCAGTACAAGTCTGACCCCTCCCGCCCAACCCTGGGCGGGAGGACTCATTTGATGATTTTACCACGCAAAAAAAAAGGTGTTATGGCGTCTCAAGCCCTAACTGCCGAATTTATTGTATAAAACAATGTTTTAATCTTTGTTTTTAACCATGTAATAAAAAACACTGTTTAATTTAAAACTGTTTTAATCATGCCAACCCTGTGATTCACACAAAAAACTTTGTTTTACCTAATAGCTAAGCTTTAACGTCAATAAACATACAATCATAAAAATAAAATAAACATTCATCTAGGTATCCTTCAAAAGTCCTAGATTATAAAATAAAAGCATTTTTATTATACAACAAAATCGTCTAATAAATTGCCTAAACTTTATACTGTGCAGTACTAGAATATCGCCATATTTTATTTTTTTTAGAAGTCGCATCTGCTAAAGGTCATATTGTGTGGACCTCTGAGTGTCATTGCCCTATCTGTCATTTAAATTTGACCCCTAATCTTTATTGGTTTATCTTGTCTATTTGCGGTGAAACTAGATTTTAGATCATTTGTTTATCTTAATGGACAGTTTTTGCTGTTTTATTATTAACTAGCTTCCGCCCGCGACTCCGTCCGCGCGATGTCGGTCTTCGCGTGGATGGTTTATTTCTCCATTTTGAGTAACTCTGACAATGACAGTCATCTTATAAATATCTATTGGACCCAAATACGGCTAAGCCTATAATAATTAAGGAGATCTATTGATCTACTGCTGTTGAGCTCGCGTTCTGTAGTAAGTATTTTTTTCATAGTAAATAGTAATTCCGACCTTGTATTTACAAATAACTGATCGGAACAGTAATCAAAAAGCTCGCGCTGAAAAGCACGGTTTGAGGCAGGGGTTTTTGGTCCTCTAAACCAAAAATAACAGAATTGAATTACTTACTGTTTAACTTTATGATAACACTTAGTAGCCGAGTCTTGTGTAGCTATTCCAATTAGGACGTAGCCCGCAAGTGCACTGCTAGTTCAGTCACAATGAAAAATAAGAAAGTCGCGGTAGTCGTTAACTCTCGGAGAATCTTAACACCGCGATTCAGAAATGCGCGTCACAGACACAACGCCATCTAGTGGTGAGTGGTGGAACCTTTTTAGAAATCAATGGAGGCAGGCGTGGCGTAATGTTCTACTTGATAATAGGTGTCGCCAGTGGTTCCATAATAAGGTTTGTTACAGATTTTTTTTTCTACGTATTTTTCCAGGATAAAAAGTATCCCATTTTATGCCCAGGATAATAAGGTATAATTATACCAAGTTTCATCGAAATCGAACCGTTAGTTTTCACGTGATGCCTGCATATACAGACAGACAGACAGACAGTCAAACATTTTTTTAATCACATATTTGGGTTTGGTATCGATCCAGCAACACCCCCCGCTATTTATTTTTTCAATATTTTCAATGTACAGAATTGACCCTTCTACAGATTTATTATATGTATAGATTTGTAGGTAAATAAAGTTTATAATTGGTTGATATTGATGTTTTAATTAGACGACGAATTGATTTATGATGATGTTTTCACGATATAAATAATTATAGTGATATTGTAAACCTCCTTTAATCGAAGCTTTTAATTTTTTGATCTTGCTTTTATCCGACGGTAATAAACATTCATTTTTTTATAAATGCTATATAACTCAATATAATATAATATCTTTTCGTTACCTGTGTATGCCTAAAAGGCTGAAGTGACTTCATCCAGGTAGCCATAATTTCTCTATTTTAACCCCCGTGACACGTTCCCGTGTCACAATTCGCTACCCACATGCGAGTAAAGCTGACAAGAGCTAGTGTGAATAGTTTAATATTATATTGTATTGTATTTTTCCCAAAGTTATCAACCTTGCAGTGGTAGACGCCCACGGTGACGGACGTCGCTAGACGATCTCCGGCCACCGTAGGCGCGGGCATGCGGGCGACGAATAATGGGCGAGTCGCTGTCCGACCAAGGACCTTGCCCGGATCGACGGCGCGTTGTGTTCCACGCGCGCCCTAAAGAGGTGTCAGCACAATGACGGGGACCCCTTTAGAGGACCAAAGCCTGCCGGGGTCGCAGAACTAACGAATTACCATGAAGGCTATTGAAGGACACCGTGGATTTTAGTCAGTACAAGACTGACAGCCCTGCCCCGGGTGGGAGAACTCATTTGATGATTTTACCACGATAAAAAAAAAACCTTACAGAAAATATATTCATAAAACCTTGGTAGAATCTATACCGGCGGTCATTATCCGCTGTAATATCAATAATCAGGTTAAAAGCCATTTAACCTTTAACCTTTCTCACGGGCCGTTTACGTGAAGTCATTACCGCTATAAATATAATACCTACGTATTCAGGCGATCTTACAAAGACTTAGGTATTTAATACAATACCTTTTTATCTCTCAACCAACTTTCTACCATTTCTACTAAAATGGTAGATTTTTTTCGTACGTTGTAAAATCGTCTAATGAGCCCTCCCAACCAGGGCAGTACGGGAGAGACTGTCAGACATGTACTGAGTAAAATCCACGGTGTCCTTCAATAGCTCTTTACGTTCCGGGGTGACGGTTACCTTATGAGACAGTCCCGCGACCCCGGATGGTAGAAAAAATTAGATATAAAATTAACTGACAGTTCATACAGGGTTTTCTTTTTCTTAGGGAATTAAAGGCGTCGCAAAGAGTAAATTTAGTAGAAAAGAATAACGGAGGAGTAGGAAAATGGCATAAATTCCACTCATGAATAGACTGGCTGTCAAACTTATGGGCTTCTGGCTTCTGCCTACCTATCATTGGTAGAAATATGACAGTCGTTATCTCTCATAGTGCTACAAATGACTGCCGTGCCGGAGCTACGGCTTAACGTGCTTCCATTGTTATAGTTATATTATATTATGCCCTTCATCACATCATATTATATAGAATGCGTTCATGACGTCATCAGAATCATACGTCATAACATTCATGAGATAATGGTTATATACGAGCGCACATCGGAAACTCACCTACCTATCTGATTCCTGAAGCTATTTCAGACTACACAAAAAAGAACCTTAAGCTGAACGACGTAAAGTTGAGATAACGATGCGTCACTGTAATGGTCAGCGCGTAATGGATAATACTCATTTATTTTTACAGGAAATTGAACCCTATTTCTCATTACGTAAAAGTGTTATTGATGTAGCATGAATACGGAAGAAATATGTACATGTACAGACTGTTCAGCAAAAACGGGTGCGTTTTTTTTAAGTCACGAAAACATTTTATCTTTGCTTTATTTATTTGAAGAAGATCACTAATGCTTATTGAGGTCGTGAACTAAGATCACGTCGTACATATTGATATGTCACGGACAATTAATTGCATCGCTAATTAATGTTTACTTTGTTCAACAAACTGATTATATAACCACGTATTAATTACATATAAACTGGTTATAAGCTGTAGTTTATAGCCTTGCATATTATAGCCTACTTAGGACAGTAATGTGCGATGATTGGTTTACATATTGACCAACAAAGATGGTATGTATCGCGTAGTGTACAATAATAATTGGGTAACAATATATTATAAGTATAAATCATTATAACAGCTATGTTTAACAGCAGCATTGTTCGCGATGTTATTTAATCAGCGTTATACATGTAAAAAGTAAAATATTTAGGTATAAAAACATCTGAAGAATCCTTCAATTGCTCCACAACCCAACATTAATAACCTTAAAACTAATTTCAATTTAACAATAAAAAATCCTTGAATAAAAACCGAACAGTAATACAGACAATTATTCTTATTTCCGGATCTCATGAAGATTATAACTATTAATAGTTCAAAAGAATCATACACCATCTAACGATCGACCTTAGAAAAGATCGCACATCAATTCGTTGCATGGCGGAAGCCAATAATATCACAAAGTTCCTGCATGAAAATTCATTTGAAATTAAACTTTAACTCTTAAACCGTAGAGTACAATTTGATTGATGAAGTGAACAGAATCATTAGATTTTTTTTATTTGTATTGTACTTCATAAAGTTAATTAATTAGTTAGTTAATTAAAAATTAAAGTACAATCAAGAGTGTCTTTAGCAGATTCATGGTAGCAGGTACAATAAATTGCATAAAGTATTTAATTACTACCTCGACAGTCGGTCTAAACAGACAACATGTCCTGGACAGAAATCTCAAATTGAGAATAATTTTACTTAATTCCAGAATAAAAAAAAAATGACATACGTGGGAATCAACCCAGGACCAAGACATTCAACTCCTTTAATGATGTTATTCATCCCAAATATTTATTATCAAATCCGCTACTAATTCAAAAACTAATTTCAAAATCGATATCAAGTTCAATGCTCTGATGTAAAATGTAATATTGACTAACAATAATAACATAAAAATATGTATAAAAAAATCTTGACCTTTTCAATCTCACCTGAACTGGTTTGACTACTGAGGTTACAGAACTATCAATATCTTGTTGTTTATAAAAAAAGAAAAAAGAATATCGACACAATAATAGTCTAGTAAAAAATAAAAATGTGTTGGCGGTAATCCCGAGACGAGATTTTGCATAATAAGGTAAGTTGTAGGACATTTGAATTCCTAGAATTGTATTTAACTTTGATTTCTTTTTAATCTTTTTTTAAGACTTGCTTATCTGGTCTTTTTTGTCTAGCACATGGCTGGGCTAAAGCCTCTCCCAAGTTTATCCAATAACTCTTACCCTGGGCTTCCTAGAACCAGCCAACACTCTCCATAAATTCTTTTCCCGCACCAGTTCAAACAAACTGCGTATGACACCGCAGAAAAGGGTTGCTTCGATAGAAGAATAGAATAAAAAAAATAAATTACAGAATGTAGAAAGATTTCTATCGTCCCAAGCATGGCGGTGTTTAAAATATAGTCAAAAAAATCTTTTTTTTAAAAATCCATCGTGTCATTCTCAGACAAAAAAATGTGTATTGTACAGAAATAACTTTGTCTATGCTTGATAGAATGATGATGATGATGATTACGTCATCCGACGTTTTCAGCCAGGGCGATTGCTTCAGCTCCACTGTAGTTGTCGTTCGCGTGCTCGCGTGTGACTTATGTATCCAATCTGTCCTTACTTAATAGAATTAGGGTTGCCATCCGTCTGGGTTTCCCCGGATTTGTCCTAGTTTAGAGGGCATCCGGAGAGCGTCCGGGGGGGAGGGCTTCATTTGTAGTCCGGGTTTAAAAATTTTAAGGTGTTGGGCCGCCCGCCCACGACACACGCACACTTCACCGTCCCACTATCCCTCCCGACGCAGTTGCCACGGTGCGCACTTCGACTCATGTCCGTGTTCTGGACTCTAAAATCCGGGGTTATCACGCGTCTTGTCCTGGTTTCCAAACGCGGGAACGAGGTGGCGCTAGACGACTTGTATACTGTCTCTTTCCCACAGTGTACACTGTAACGATGCTCATCGTAGATTTCTACGACGCGACGTCGTATCGTGAAACGACGCCGCATCGTTGTACGACGCGACGTCGTATCGTGTTTATGTGTGGGAGCCCTTAGGCCAGTAGGTCGTGTTTCTTGGTACTTTGAACAGCAATAATTATAAGAAGAATTATTATTCTTTTACTGTATTTACCTTAATTTTTATAACCAGTTCCTGTCATTCGCATGCTTCGTGACTGTCAAGTACTTACATGTCAGGATCACACGACACGACTACATTGTAACGCCATGCTGTCGCTAAACAAATGAAATTAACTTTAATTGGTCAATTATCGCACAATTGAAGTTGTAGAGGAAAGCTCATGAGTGATTTGTGTGCTTGCTTACCTATGAGAGAAAATGGCGACGACGCGAAGGATTTTTTTTAATTAATAGATCACCGTCTGAAGTACAATTAATTAGGACACGATTTGACTGACACTATGTGTAAAAACACGTATAAACAAATAAAGACACAGAAGAAAGTATCCCCTACTTTCTATAGTTGGGTATGGAATTTATAGTAAATTTATGCTATGTTTTCTTTTCAATAATGTAAGTTCTGAAGCCTGCCTATGTTCAGCAGTGGACGTTTTCCGGCTGATGATGATGAAGTTCTGAAGCTCAAATTTTCAAGTGCAAAAAAAGTTGACTTTTATGGCATCGCATTGAGTTAAGAAATCCAGTAAAATCGGGATTTATTTTGAAAATTTAAATAAAAATAGTTTTTAATGGTACTTAAAACAGACAAAATTTAAAACCCATTTAAAATCCGACTGACCAGCAATATTATTGCTTTAAAAAAGAAACTAAAACACATTTATGTCGGTACCCTACTGATGAGTTTTGCCTCTGGGAAATTCTGAATTCATTGCTTTTTTTTTTTTTTAGGGTGGCAAACTCATCAAATGAGTCCTCCCGCCCTGGGCGGGGCGGGAGGGACTGTCAGACTCTTACTGACTAAAATCCACCCGTGTTCCGTCGGATGCCCTTTACGTTCCGGGGCCACGGTGTCCTGGATTAAGAAAAATCCGCGACCCCGGCAGGCATTTGGCCCCATAAGGGGCCCCGTCGGTGACGCGTGAAACACGACGCGCCACCGACCCGGGCTTGGTCCTTGGTCGGACGGCGAGCATACCCATTACTCACCGTCCGCAAGCCTGCTCCGCCGCTGTGCCCTCTGCTGTTCAGAGGGACACGCGTTGGAGCGTCCACCCGACAGGCTATTTGCATACGGGCAAAGAAACCCCTTAGGCACACGGTGCCTAAGGAGAGTTTTTGCCCGCATCCCAGGGTGCACCGGCCCGAAAAACTGGTCTTCCCCCCGGACGTATCCGAGAGGGAACTCCAGTCCACGGGCGCACGTGGAGGTTTCCTGTCTTAGCACCCCTGAATTCATTGCTTGGCATGTTTTTGATTTTACTACCGAACATCTGGTTTTCATATTTGCCTAGTAAAATGTTTGTCGATGAATTTATAGTATAACACTTTCATTATTACCGGTTTCCGTATTCCGTGACTAATTAGTAAATTCATAATCATGCAATATTAAGGGGTGTCTGAAACATGAATAAATGGCAGTAAGTTAGATTTTTTCAGTGGAGTTATGTCATGGTTTAATTTTCATTACGTTTCCTGACATTTCGAAGCTAACTACCAAGCTTTGATGCGTTTCTTTGTCATAAACGTTATAATTATACTCGTCCATTATTGTTCAACACTGACGGATTAAATAACTTTTCAATTTATTGCTCTTACTAATTAGCCTATATCATATTAATTGCTTTAAAAATAACGATAATGTAACAATAATTCTTAGACCTTCTTAAACGACGCTATTTTGGCGCTCGAAAAGCCAAAAATAGCCCAAAAGCTACGTATTGCGTCTTTCGGCTTCTCTTATATAACTTAAAACTTTTCAATTCAATAGAACCCTTTTTGCGTAGGAAGAAGGCTCTATTAATAAATACAATGACGAGCTATTTTAAGTTTAATAAAACGATGATATAACAACATGCTAAAGGCTATAAAAAACCACCAACAACTTCATGGAAATTCAATTAATAAATTAAATCTAATAACTGTAATCATCTTCAATTAAAACTCTATCTGTCTGGGAAACTTAGAGGATAATAATGTTTTGAGAGAATAATTAATAATTATTTCTGTTTAAACAATCTTCAACCAATAATGGCGCTCTCATGGTAGAAGTCATTTTATTTGACATTTGAGAGCTCATTAACGAATTTCGCGTCATATTTTACAGTTAAGGCTTTGTCAAACAGTGTCGGACTGTCTTATCGGGTATCCGTGAACGTTCCATTGAAGGAACACCGTGCATTTTAGCCTGACAGCTCCTTCCGCTTCACAACTTTTGATGATTCTACCACGATAAAAAAGGCTTTGGCAAATAAAGAACTAGGCTTGGCGCGACGCTAGCGTGACGTGTCCTTGGCGTGAGTCGTCCCTCTAAAGGTCCGCGCTAAAGTCGCGTCTTGTGTGACGACCAACATATATTTTCAGAGTAAATAAGCACAAGCCAAGGACTCTAGCGTCTGATCGGGCCCCCCTTAGAGGGCCAAAGCCTGCCGGGGTCACGGGACTGTCTTATCAGGTAATCGTGGCCCCAGAACATAAAAGGGGTATTGACGGACACCGTGGATTTTAGTCAGTACAAGTCTGACACTCTCTCATGTCCTGCCCTGGGTGGGATGACGCAATGGACGATTTTACCACGTTAAAAAAAGGTACACTAGCGTTTTTGTAGCGTCCGCGCCTCGCTGTTTGACAAAGCCTTTAATTTCAATAATAACCGCGGTAGGTGTCTTCTCGTAAACCAATTATTTTGGTATATAATTGAATTTTCATAGAAGTACATAAAAAAGCCTTTGTAAGATATACAAGAGACAGATCCAAGGACATGTTATATGGGACGTCTAAACCAAATTTCGCGCCTCTCTATTCTGTATACGGCGTCGGATAAATTATGTTTTAATACGCAGACATACTTCTCACGTAATTGAAATTGCGAATATGTACTAGGTAAGAATATTGTGATGCTGAATATGGTTCAAGTTTCGCTTCAAAGGAAGATATAATGAAAATTAGTTTAGTGATACCTACCCACTTCGTTAAAATTGTTTTTGAAACCGAATCATTAATACAAAAATACGTGTGGCACTCGGGGACTGCCGCGGTAAAGCTATTGCATAGCATTTTTTATCAACTTATGCTATTATAATTATTTATTACTGTACTAATTAGGCAATGGTCAGCCACGTCAATCAAGTGAAACGTCAAGAAACGTTCTCTTCCCTCTCCCTCAATAAAATTGCCCCTTGCTCAATAAAAGCATGCTTTCGTGCTAGTAATGAACACGTCTGTCCGTACCTTTATGAGCACGTCTGTCCGTACCTTTATGATTGCCGAAGTCTCCCGAACTGAAACGACGTTAGACGATGCGTGGTGTCGGTATTTTCCTTAGGCTTTTTCGTTAGGTTTTTGGGAATTTCTTGATTCGGTCGCCGGGCCGCGCCGCGTCGCGCTCAGAGCCCGCAATAAAAGCTATGCAATAGCTTAAAAATAAAAATACATAACTAACTAATGATCAATTTATGTATTTATTAAATTACTCCCTTAATGACAGAATATCCGCGGCCTTATCATGACTATTCCCGTTTTTTTGACGTTAGTTTGAAGAAAGAAATAGTTCCTAGTTCGTACACTAGAGCGGCGCCTTTTCATTTTTCCATACTTATACATACATAAATCTTGTAATGAGAGCCTCCGTATGAACTCGCCTTTAGCTCAACTTCAAAATTTGACATTTGTTTAGTTCAATGACATGACATCATTACAAAACAAGAACAAAAAACAGTCATTCGTTTATTCTTTATTCAAAACAGCAACAGCAGACAATAAACGTCTCTAATGATGAGCCAACCGATGCGATCATTAGAACAAAACAATTAAACAAATCAATTGATTGTTTGACACGATATTTTCCTGCAACACTGCGGAACCCTGACCTCATCGTTATGGCTGCTATTATCATCGATCATGACGATATAGTAATGAATACATTAAGGCTTATATAACACTAGCTACTTGCCCCTGGTCGGAATAGTATTTATGCAATATGGCGTTGGCTAGGTAAGCTATGATGTGGTCGACGACGGTTGCCTAGAAGCAACGACCATTTATATCTAGACTCCTAATCACAGGCGACCGATGTCTGTCAACACATTAGGCAAAAAAGTCTTAAGTTCGTGTTAGTTTCGACCACTCCTGTGAGTCCGCCAATTTAGCCAATCAGAACGCAGTACCCCGTCCCCCTCGCTTACGTCGTACCTCAGCGACTTGGCAGAATAATTTTCGTTAGTCAGATCGTGCATGAGGCGTCTCCGCGTCTAGATATAAATGGTCATTGCCTAGAAGTAACTTATTCTACTCTAGTTTTTAAAATCTCAAGGTTGTAGCTTTACACACTACTTTTGCTTCCAAACAAATTTTAAACGCTTCAAAATCCGTTACACAGTTTAAAGAACAATGGTACTTCTTCATAATTATACTCGTATACAGACTGACAGACAAATCACAAATTTAGACAAAGATATTTACACATAGAAGAGACATTTAAATCTTATGTAACATTATAATAACGTGATTTACCTTGACTGACGATATGGTAATGAAGACCAATGTCAGCTATATAAGGCGCTAGGGATCTATTAAGTTTGCCAATTCAATATTGCATTCGTATGTCCCAATATCTTTAGCAATTAAGGATACCTTGGAAGCAGTGGTGGCCCCCACTTATGTGTTACAAGATGAGTTCAAACAAAGCCAGGTGCAGTGTTTATCAGCACTGCTCTCAAAACGAAGAAGGAAAACATCATCAGGAAACCGGTATAATATCCTAGAACTTCTTTTTTAAAATTAAAAAATTATTGGGCGTAGTCGTCACATCAGGGGTGGTGGCTCGCTTCACAATGCTATCCTAGAACTAGGTTTTTATTATTTGTATCTTAGAACCAAATATTCGAAGACATGTGACATCTATCAATCCGTACTGGACCTTAGTGGTGGATGACAGCCCCACATACCTTCCTCAGTAAAACAGCTGTTTAGATACTGGCGCATAAATACCGCAATAACCTTTAAAAGTATGTAGTGTGGCTAGTTTTGGCTTCCTAGAGCCCTATCTCTATCACTCGAAGCACTAACCAAACCAAACGAACGAACCCGACGGAACAGCGGCAATGTCACGCGATATGTGTGTGACGTTTCGGCTTCATACAGCGTTTTCTACGAAGCCGAAACTCGCTGTATCTCTCTTTCTAAAGGTTTATTTGCATTATTTGCTATCCCTAAACAGCAGTTTTCCTGAAGAAGAATCACAAGGTATGCTTAGTCGCTTATCCTTGTTCTTAATTAATATAAAATTAATTAAATTGACGTGCTTCATCTATCTTCGGGGTATTAGGAAAATAAACTAGCCGGCTGGTAAATTATTAATTAGGATAATCAATTTACAATTTGAGACGAGAGAACTTTTTAACAATTTGAGTAATTTTCTTTATTAAAATTTTGTTTTGATTGTGTTCTTAAGTTTACTTAGAACAAATTATATTTTTACAGTAACTTACGTTTACAGAGACGGACTTAATTAACTGAGTTTTTTTTTTCAAGGGAAAAATTTCTTGATTGAGAGAGATTTATGCTCTAAAAATCTAAAAAATAATTCGGTATTTCTCTTGTTTCACCGATTTTACTCTGTCCCTCATCGTTAACTGATAACTCATCTTCAAATAAGGTCAAGTACACGCCGAACAGTCCATCAAACAAGAAACTTCATTAGATTTTTCGCTCACATAGCTGTAGCGGCAGTAAAATAACAATTAACTAATTAATTCTTAGATAACTGAGTACTTAGCGATGTGGTCGACCTTCGTACTTGTGGGCTGCATTCTGAGCAGTACGGCCCTTGCGCACGCGCAGTGAGTAGGGCTGTCGAGAAAATAGTAGAGTGGAATTTTTGTTTGATGGGCTTTGATATTATGAAACATTATTATAACAATATATTTTGTCAAATGAGGATAATGTAACACAGGACACAGAAGATATTTCCAGTGAGGAGCAATGTCTCGTAAATTAATTTGAATTTGAATACTCATTTTTTTTTTAAATTCAACAACATAAGTGCGAAAAACAAAACAATTTACTTAATAATATTTTACAAAAAAATATATTTTATTTAATAATATACACCGTGTTCTTCACGTTATCCATAAACTTTAGCAAATACTTCTATGGCTTTAACAAATCAAATCCAACAAAGGAAGTAGTACTTAAAAAGGCTTCGTTACAAAGATATTTGTAATTTCATTTAATGAAATTTAATTGAGCTATGCAGTGAGAAAGTATCTTAATTTGAAATCTATCAAATACTATTTGCATTTCATTTGTTTCAGCCCGCCAAATGTTATGAATGACGTTGCCAATTCGGATAAAGAGGCATGCATATCGGGTTATTTACGTCTAGGTATTTAGTTTGTATGAAAATTAACAAAAAATAAAAAATAAGAATTTATTAATGTGTCCATAATGAAAAATGCTTACTTCCGTGGTTTGAACATCTGGTCGAAGTTTATGTATATCGTCCGGAACACGGTGTATATAATTATTATTGTATAGTTTTTAATTTAAAGTGTATCATTATTGTAGGTTTACTAAGTAAGTATTTAGTTTATTATATCGTTTTACTGTTAAAAACATACGAGAATATAATCTATCAATCTGAATTTAATTACAAAAAATATAGTAACTAATACTTAATATTGGTATAAATTCAGCAATAATTCTCACGACGAAATAAATATTACAGAATTAAGTTAATATACTGACCATTACAAGAAATAAAGCTGCCAAGATTATAATGACGATCGTGAACAAACAAAATGATTAGATTGCTTTGCCAACCCTATAATTATCGTCGTACACGCACCGATAGAATCCCTGTAAGGAAGCAAGGACTTGACGCATATGGACAGAACAATTAGTCCGTCTTTTTGTCTGTTATTACTTCTTTGTCATACAAGGCTGTGAACTATAACACCAGGACTGTCAACTGTCATCCTCAAAGATTAGGCAGAAGTGTACCTATTATTATTTTGGTAGACGCATATTTGCCTGCACACGTAGTATCATAAATTCTATTTCTATTTTACGGTTCCAGCAAGATCCAAACAATGTTATTTCTACACAATTCGATTATTTTATTGCTAGTTTCTGTCATTTTGTCTATTTTTCTGTCGACAAAATCCCTTTCTACGGTGTCATAGTTCACATGCTGGAATCATCGAGGGTTAGATATTTACTTCATCCAAATGCTGTCTGGAAAATATTACTGTGAGCCAGAGACCGCCTGGTTCCCATGGAATTATTAATATCGTAAAATAGCTTACCAGTCAACAAAAAAGTATAATAGGGAAATTCTTGGAACACAATTTCCCCACAGCACAAGGGTTACGGGCGACTTTTGATATGTTCACCTCACTAATCCAAACAAAGTTACAAAGTCAAAAATTGTATTCCAAGAATTTCCCTCGATATAGACCTTGTTTTGAGCATTCGTTGACTGTGCTGTGCAATGAAATATATTGATTTTTATCTACCTACATATATACTTAATAGTACACTGACATCTTCCCACTTATGTTTAAATCCGATATAAAAGAGGGTGACCCTATTGCCATCCATCAAAGACAAAAGCCGAACTCATGAAAATAAATTAATCGAACCGAGGAACCCTATGTTTAGCGGTCACGCTTGCGTCCGCCAAACCTACGTTATTGTTTATTTGAAAAGGAGACGTAAATAAACACGGAAATTAATTAAAACCGATGAAGCACGTAATTAGAGGTTTTGTTTGAACTCGGTTCAAAGAAAATTCTTCCAAGTTCGTTATTTGTGATAGGTATTTATTTGCAATTATTTGTGAATTTTTGAGTATTCTCTGTGTTATTGTGAAATAATAATTATTATTATATCTTCTTCAGAGCCAGTGTAAAGGTGGGGGGTTACCAACCGGAGCTTTTTTTTTAAACATTTTTGTTGATGCGTGTGTTTTCAAAAGAATCAGAATAACAATATCCCATGAGAACAGAATACTAATGAAAGTAGCCTGTGTGTATTTTCAGACCGTTCCAGACTATGAATTGCTAAATGTCTATGTGCCTTTAAGTCAAAAAATTCATGATCCACAATTTTCCTAAGATTATGGACTTCATACTAAAATGTAACGAAACTAATATTTATTTTAGCAGCTAATGTTTCAGGCTCTATAATAGACGCTTAGCACATAATCACATGCTCTAATTCCAACATCCAAAAGACAATAACACTATAAACGACCACTTGACAGCATTTATGCCCTTGTGCAGTTTTCATAATTGTCCGCTTGGGAGCGCACGCGTCGCTAATATCAACCGCGAAGGTTCGTTGGGCAATATTCTTTACTTTGTGTGTCTTTGACAAATATTGAACGTTTTGTTGACAGCCAGTGCTACGTTATGTCAAACAGAGTTTATATTTCTTTGTAAATAAACTTTTCTTGTATGCCTTAAAAGTGTCAAACAAACCTACGGCCCGTACGATGGAAAGCGGTCACCGTTGCGTATGGTCGTGTGCGCATTGCACAACCGGATGAAAAACAAGAAAAACAGTATTTCCTAAGAAATTCGAAAGCACCTGAAGAAAACTAGCAGAATATATCGGTAATAACGAGGGTTTCGTGATTTCGGTTCAAAGTTTTTATTTTTGTTTTACCTTGTCTAGTTGAAAAAGCAAATTTAGATTCAAAACAATACCAACGCAATCTTATGGACCAAAAGATACGGATGTATGATCTACATTTTTAATTTTCATCAAAATGTACATGCTGAGGTTTTTTGTGAGGATTTTTGTTTTGTGTGGTTTTACCTTTTGTTTTTCTTTTATTTAATTTTTGTTTTTATTCATGTAATTTTGTTTGTTCTGTCCTGTGTGTTGCAATAAATCTCTTTTCTTTCTTTCAAAATGATGATGAAACTTTTATTCGTGAAATATGAGTTTTCTCTATTTTGAAAGATGTAAATCTTTATTGTGCAGACATGGACATTAGCACTACACCTATTTCAATATGTTAAATGTCAATAGTAAATCAAGTTTTTCATTAAAGAATACAAGAAGCTCTGATCTCAGAATACAAAATACATAATTATAAAATGTTAATATTCTTTTCTTATAAAACATATACTCGCACAATATTTTTTTTAAATCAAACAGTTACTTCATATTTTAACACCACAGGATTTCTACAAGTTAAAAGTTTTATAACCCAAATAATAAAACTGAATGAATGTAACATGAAACTATAAACTTTTATGATGACCGCAGCAAGCAGAACAAAAATATTAAATCGGTTTGCGCAAACCCAAAACAAAAACAGGGCAACATTTCTACGCGACAAAACTAAGAAAATGATAAAAATGCAAATGGCCGCGCTAACAATAACACGTTAGTATAGAAAAAACAAGGCACAGATAACCAAATATTATATGACGTGAGAAAAATAACCGGAAAAGGGCGAGAGGGACTTGCACATGACGGATTCCGTACGTGGTACTACAATATTTTTTTCTAATACTTTACTTTCGCGCACATTACTAGTTGACAGCGTTGCGAGAAGGAATTTTATGATACTTTGTAATAATTTAGTTTAATTATGTGTTTTAGTCATTTATATTCCTATTGTTAATTTCGTTTTAAGTAATAGATTTGATGAACGTTAACCGTAAACACGTTTCTTGACGTTAGTTTCCAGGTACCTATTATATTTTTTAACTTTACTAAATTATTAGAGAGGAGAGCAGTGGTGGCCCAGTGGTATCGGTCTCAGCTTACGAGTAGTAGGTCGTGAGTTCGAACCTAGTCAGGCGCATTACTTTGTGTAATTTATTTCAACACCACTGCTCTCAAAACGGTGAACGAAAACATCATGAGGAAACCGGCATGCCCTAGAACCAAAAATTCGAAGACGTGTGACATCTACCAATCCGCACTGGGCCCGCGTGGTGGATTACCGCCTGCTCCCTCTCGCAGAGAGGAGGCCTGTGTCCCAGCAGTGGGAACATTTAAAGGCTGATGATGATGATGACTAAATTATTATTTTTTAATAATCTTTCGTACTACTTACTTCTCGAAATAAAAACTCAGTTGGGTTTCTGCAATAAAAACAGAAAACAACATTAAAAGTTTTTACTTTAGGTGATTTACAATTTATCAGTTATTTCTAGCACAATTAGGGCTGATTTTACAATTGTCAGATAACTTTTAACTGAGGAATAAAAATGGCGGTTTGACAGCTTATCTATAGAAAATATGTCAAACGGCTATTTTTAATCCTCAGATAAAAGTTATCTGACTATTGAAAAATCAGCCCTTAGTGTAATCTTGAATGCTGGATATTCAGACAGACCACAGAGCATATTACCATAGAGTATGTTTCTATACTCGAGTCTATAACTCTGTCGGGAACGCGGCAGATTCAAACTTAAGAAAATGACGTCTCGAGTAAATGAGAATCATCTTTTTCTTTATATTTGTATAAAAAACCTTGATACTTTAAATATTTCAAGAGTCTACGTTAGTTACAGTTCAAAAGATATAGACCCTATGACAGACGGACAGACAAATAGAGGTGTAAAACGACCCCGTTGGCGTTCATCAGTGTTTTCTTCATTCACTGTTCATCAGGTACGGATTTCTAAAAAACGTACCACAGATGTTTTCACCTCAAGAATCAACGTCAATGCGAAAAAATTCTTTATTGTTGCCACGATAGCTCTGATTTCTGAAATCTCTTTTCAGTCGGCAGCCATTGTTGGCGCCTTTTTAGGGTTCCGTAGCCAAATGGCAAAAACGGAACCCTTATAGATTCGTCATGTCTGTCTGTCTGTCTGTCTGTCTGTCTGTCTGTCTGTCTGTCTGTCCGTGTATGTCACAGCCACTTTTTGTCGAAAGTATAAGAGCTATCCTGTTGAAACTTGGTAGAAAGATGTATTATGTGAACCGCATTAGGATTTTCACACAAAAATCAAAACAAAACAAATTTTGGGGGTGCCCCCCATACTTAGAATTGAAACTCAAAAAAAATTTTTTCACCAAACCCATACGTGTGGGGTATCTATGAATAGGTCTTTAAAAATGATATTGAGGTTACTAACATCATTTTTTTCTAAACTGAACAGTTTGCGCGAGAGACACTTCCAAAGTGGTAAAAAGTGTGTCCCCCCCCCCGTAACTTCTAAAATAAGAGAATGATAAAACTAAAAAAAATATATAATATAGACCTCAACCAAAACTACCAACGAAAATTGGTTTGGATGAGATACAGTTAGCAGTTTCTGAGATAATTATAGTACATTTTCAAAAACCGCAAATATAACTTTGCCATTCATCATTCATTCAACAAAGTTATTTTTATTGTTTGTGTATATTACTCACTAATCTCAATATAATTATATCTCTAATCTATGCTTGCTGCTACGGAACCCTTCATGGGCGAGTCCAACTCGCACTTGGCCGGTTTTTATAGATACGACCATTCACGGCAAGGATTGCTCCAATCCTTTTGTTTTCCGATTCAATGGTGATGTTTTTTTTTCACGGAGTGGTATTTTTTTCTCTTTTCTATCCGGACATGATTCGGTGTTCCATTGAGAATTTAAAATTTCGAATGCAGCGTTCCGATTCTGATTGAATTCTACGTTTTTGGCTTACAGTACCTAACTATGGGAACTTTTAATACCTATACTTATACTTTTTATACCTTTTTATACTTTTTTTATACCTCTAATAAATGATTTCAGCAGAAGTCCATGCATAGAGTGACTTTCAGGGATTTTTCAATTTGCTACGTTTAAGAATAAATTGTATGTTTTTAATATTAATAAATGTAGGTAATTTCTATATTATTCCTGGACTTTAATCCTGTTTGTTTGTTAAAGCGAATTCAAAGATATTTTAGTGAGATTTTTTATGAAATCAAGCCATGAATGAAATATTCATAATACCTCATTTTACAG
This sequence comes from Agrotis exclamationis, assembly GCA_950005045.1. Lineage (NCBI taxonomy): Eukaryota > Metazoa > Arthropoda > Insecta > Lepidoptera > Noctuidae > Agrotis > Agrotis exclamationis. The sequence continues at coordinate 1,895,137 of OX465433.1, read as the reverse complement.
TAGAACTTAAATTAAGTCATAATTCACTCTAGTCTTTGATGTTGTACCTCTTATATAACCAGCTAATAATCTCCCTGCCAACACGTATCAAACCCACATAATTTGATCATGTTTCTTCACTTAATTGCTAATTGTTGTAAGGTATCAATTAACAGACGCGTGATAGTTGAGCCACTAAAACGCTATCGTTACACCTCTGAATAGTCATCAAAGGCAGGCTGTCATGCTAATTGGATGAGCTTCGAGAAACATACCTACAATGAGTTACAGGTATCGTCTGTAATTTGAATTTCGAACGGGTTTTATTATTACCACAGATAATAATTACATATATAGGTATGTACTTGCCATAGAGATAGACAAAAAGAATTCGCTGCATGGGTAGTGCCTGAATGAAATTTACCATTCTTTAGAAAGAGAGACCGACCGGCGCGACCCCTTGTCTCTCTCACACTTTTCTGCCAGTAATTACTGGATATCAGGAAACGCTCAGTCTATTCTTAATATCTATGGTACATACCGACCTTTTTGTATTAACGACATTTATTTTTGAAAGCGTTGTTTGACGTTCTGCCTGTACATTATACAGTGAACAAATAATGCCATGTTTTTATAACACCAAAAAATCTATGCCAAATGTAAACACACCCACTCAAATAAAATACCTTTACCCGAAATATTTTAGACCACGAAATTCATTACCGCAATTTAAAATTCATATTTACACCCCCGACTAACCATATAACAATTGACGTTGCAAATTGTTCGTGAAATTTCAATTTTATAAATTCATGCCGAGAGTTTTGGCAAACGGCCAACAACCATTGTTTTCTTTTAAAATTAAAACTAATTCACGTTCCACCTCGCGCGGGAAAAAAAAGAAACATGGCGGCATTAATTCAACGTTAAATATGGAACCTAAAAAGACCGCGAAAACTAGGACGGTGGATGTATTCCAGTAAAACGGGGCTGCTCTTAAAAATTGCATCAGTTCCTGAATTTCAGCGAACGCGGCGCGGCGGTGACAAGGAAACTTTTAAATTTGAAATTCCATTCCCGTCGTGGTGCGACTGAAAATAACTCATCAAAGAAGAGTTGCAGAATGGAAAAACTTAATCACACCAGCTAGTCTAGCAGGCTTTATTTTTGTTACTGGCAACGTTCAAATTAAAAAGTGTGGGCTGACGTTTCTGAATTTAGAACGTTTTAAAATAATTTCAAAATAAGAATTCAAACCTATTTTCTTAATTTTTGCGAACGGCGGTGATTATTCCTGCATGTAACTAAAAAATGTACCATTGTCTGTCCATAAAATCAAGAGCAAAACTGAATTAGGAATCCAAAGCCTTTTCCGATTCCGACAGTGTTGCGTCTACCCACAGCCTTGCTGCAAAGATGTGGCTAAAGATAGAGCACGCTAGCCTAGAAAAGAAATAGAACTTGGATTTCAAAGCGTAATCCCTATTTCGCGTTAACGTATTAAAACAAAAGAAATAACCAAAGATAGCGAAGAAATAATTCAGTGTGTGTTTTTTTACTATTTCGTAAAATAGCCATTACTAGAACTTCTTTTAAAACAGTTCATGGTAGTAATTTAATAAGAGAAATACCAGCTACTACCATCATTTCACACTTATTCTACCTCCAGTTGACTAATGAGGTCTGGATGATTCCCCACAAGATTTTTTTTTTAAAAAACCTTCGGCTTAGTCAACTTAATTTATATAGCAGTAAATAACTGTGACAGCACTATTAGAATTCTATTTTTAAAATAAAAACGTTACTCTAATTTCCCGACAAAATGGCGTGTTGCCGTGTCGCGGCCAGTTCCATTTGAATACTTTCAAATTGAGAATTTTATAACTGGCATACATAACACTAGAATGGTCATGCGATATTCTATTTTCGTATTGATGCAACGTTGCGAAAAATGGAACGGTAAAATATAATGTCCGTTTTCTTTATGTTGAGCTGTTAAAGTTTATACGAAGTGTCGATATTACATTGTTGCATTGTGGAAAATGTTTTATTTTCTGCACGGAGCTTTTATCGGGATATTTTGCCAGTGCCATACGAGTAGTATAACTTTTATTTTGTTTATTTTACCAGCATTTTAACTCGCAATATTTTTATTTGTTTTACCTCTGTGGCTTTAATAAAATACATCAAGTAAAAGCTCCTGATAACATTAAGCTCCTCTCTCAAACTTCGACAAAGTACTCAAACAATCAAGACGAAAGTAATTTGGCTGTAATTTGTTCAGAGATACAATTCTAGACGCTCAATCTCTATTACAAACAAACACTCCATCAAAATAGATCAAAAGTAGCTAATGACTGTTGATAAAGAACTCAATTCTCAATATTATATTTTTATTATTTAGTCTGATATTAATTTTGGTCTAACATAGAAACGAAAAAGAGAAAATAACAAATTTGAACATAAATAAGATTATTTGTATGAGTTTCTATTATTTTAATTTCATTTTGTGTGTTTGTAATGTACCTACACTATATTTATTAACTTTACATAATTATATTATCGTTAGATCAAAAGCTGTCAAACAAATGTAATATATTGTATAAAATTTAATTAAGTCTTTGTAAAGTCGATGTCACAGGTAAGCTGTCAATTACTCATTTCTGACTATATTATTATTTTTCAATATAATATGTACACTTTACTATTGTAAGTATAATCAGACTTTTTTATGTTCGGCTATTTGAGCTGGTGACGACTCATTTAATGATTTTACCACGATAAAAAAGTGGTCGTTTTTAATGTAATGGTTTAATACTTGTACCTACATAAGAGTAATTACCTGGCGTTAATTCACATAGTGCTATATGTATCTAATTCTCTCATAATTTACAAGCGCTTTTAAGTGCTTAATAAATCACCAGCCAGCTGCTGCAGCCAACCTATTAATAATAATCAGCATTAAAATTTTCACCGTAATGTTGGCACAACTTAAAACGAACTGGCAACTTTCTAGAAATAAATCCGTGCATGACATAAAACATGGGTTGTATCGATCAGGTTGGCAACACTGAGATCTGCGTGTAACTGACAACACCCTTGTCACGGCTTAACTCCAACAACAAATAAAGTTATGAACGTAGATTTTGCATGCGATTCGTGGAAATAAACGCACCAGGGCCAAAATTAAATTACGATGTTTGTTTATCGTTGCTATGGCAACCGTTTAGAGCGATTTATTGTTGATTCTCGCGTTTTTCAAATTAATCTGCAGTGTAAAATGGTGTAATAGATAAATCCTTGAGTAATTGGAGCTGGGAATTCAGGTTTTGTAGGTTTTCTTCTTTGTTTTACAGTCATATATTACCTGAAAACCAATAGCTATATTTTTTAAAGATATTGTTGAAAATGTTTTCTTCAGAAAAATGATGGATGTGGTGAATGCGAAAATACACAAAATATTTTCCGGTTCTATCTTTGTAACAATATCTTTCTCCGAATATCCTACAAATACAAGTTTATTTGCTTACATGATTCTCTTTTAAATAGGGTTATGATATTTCGTGTTTCACCATGGACTTGAGAAGATAATAATATGAGTTTCCATGTGTTAATTAAATTTCTCAAGTTGCCTACTTATAGAACGTTAAAAAAAACGTTCAAAATAAACGTATTCAATTTCAAAATCCGAATCCAAACAGAATCCTTTTTATTAAATAAAGGCAGGCACATACATGCGACAGAGCAATTATTGTCAGCGCCCCACTATATATCCCACCCTAGCCCATATCAACCCTAAAACCCCCATAGGAGATCCGAGTGCCTGAAATTTAATCCGGGAAAAACCCAATCGGTACATCTTGACCCGCAAGTTATTTTCAAGGAAGGGTTAAGAATGTAATACACTGAGCACAGTAGGGTTCCTCTATTGTTGTCTGTGGAATATTTTAGAAGGTTTTTTTTGGGTGAAAGAAAAGTCGGGTGAGATTTCCTAAGTCGGGGTTGAAATTGGAACCTAACTCAAGTATGCGTACTCGTAGTTGTTAAGCTGTACGTACGTATGACGTAATTAGGTCTTCTATATTAAATTTGCTTTTGTGACATTTCCAACTCTCAGCAGAAAGCTGAGGATGAATATCCCACAGAGCAATTTTATCTGAGCAATTAAGTACCGCTGTAGCTGATGCCGTATTGACTAATAAGTTACATGAAGGCAAAACACAGTATGGTGTATAAAAAAAAAAAACAATGTAAGAAATGATTTTACCAAAACCTGTTTGGGTTCCGGACGACAACAATAAAGCCATTGGATTACAATTAAGAACAGGTTCCTTTAAATAAATGGTCACTAACAATCGCTTGGTCAACGTTAGGATAAAATAATCATGCTCTCAGTACCCCGACCACACACCCGCCCGCGGTCAGATGGTAATAGAAATAAATCGGCACCGTATCTAACCCTTCGCCGCCGGTCACTTCACCCCCCGGGACGATCCCGCCGAAATTGTTACACTTTCCCGCTGCCCTCAATTGAATGTTCATAGGGTTAAAATTGCCTTTAAAAAGATCTTATATTTTTTGGGCAAAGGTATAAATGTTGAGTGCCTTCTCACGTACATATTTTTTGTAATAGGATTTTAGACACGAGATTTCGGTTAGGCTTAAAAATAGAACGCTTTTTATTTTTAATCTTTTCCAGAGACAAGAGCGAAGTCTTTATTGTCTTTTATGGATGGAGCTATTTTTGGTTCTGAGTTCTGACCCAAAGAGGTTGGCTTCTGTAATTTAGGGAGTGAAGTCTTGGGTTAATAAAGGTCGTGACTTCTAACTGCCTTCTAACCTATTGTGGTCAGGCCACTTACGACGATATTTAGGTCCGCTTTGAACTAACTCGTGAGTCAGCCGTGGTGGGGCTTATGTAGGTTTTGCATTATGGCTATGTAGGTAAATATAATTAACAGGAAGTTCGTTAGATACAGCAACAATAAACTTAAAGGTTTTAATACAACAAACTATCACTGTACCCTTAATAACACAAGCTGCATTGCCTGGTTTTCTTAATGGATTAAGAAAACTAAAGGGAGGAGTAGTAAATTATATTAGTGTACGTGCCTTCAATGCTTATTGTTTATCATAAGCATAATCGGGACACTATGAAATAAAGTTAAGTAGAGCAGAAAATAATTCGTAACTATTTCAATTTAATGTTAGGTACCAAAATATACTCAATTATAAAACCAATACCTATGACCACCACGGCCCATTTTATAATATCGTGATAACTGTACTGTAAACTACATAATATTTTCTTTTATAACCGTGTCGTGAAAATTGATGGAACGAGAAATACGTCGAAAAATGTATTTCAAGTGATAATAGTGAAGTCATCTACATAAATATGTTTCACATAATATTCACGTTTCCGAACAAAAGAATAAAAGTGACAGTATGACATTCCGCAATTCACTCTTTTATTTGTGGTTTCGGTTCGAAATTCAAATGACACGACATTTTGAATGGTTTCGGAACAGGGAATCGTGATTGAATTCGAATTTCGAAACTAAATTTAAAGCTAGTGTTCTGTCATGGATGTTATTTTATAACTAGATTTGAATCGATATAATAATTATTATTTAATCCTGATGAAAACTGATCATCATCTAGCAGTTTTAGTCTAACCAGCTGAATACCAGACAACATGAAGCGACTACTTGTCTTTGCCCCATAATCCAGTAACTGCAAAATAATAAAATACCTTTTGATAAGGGTTGTCAGACCAAAAAAATAAAATCTACCAGACCTACCTAAATGATAAATTAGATATGTTTCAGATAATCCTGCCCTACATTTCTAGTGTCCTCAACAGTTTCAAACAAACTTTCTTCAAAACGCGTGTCTCATGCATAGCGGCCATTATTAATGTGTTTCGGCGCGAAAAGGCAAGAAATAAAATATTTTCAAGTAGCAGGAGGAAGTTTGCAGACATGGCCCTCAACTTAGTGACGGCAAGTTAGACTGACGACGGTTCTCGTCAAACTTTCCCGGGTATTATGTTGCTAATTTTATGTCTAAGTTATATCCAGAAAAATAATTAGTGTCTATAAGGGAAGGCAATTTATCTTGATGCCGGGAAGTTTTTAACGTTACTTTGTTGAACTGAGAATGAAAGGTGGGTGAAATCTTAAATATTTTATGGAAGTTTTTTTTTATAAATGGATTCTTGTCTACGGGCTTTTTCGGTAAAAAAAACCTTTTGCCTTTTGTTTTTATTCTAACATGGCTGTTAATTAATGTATTGTACTAACAAACACTAGTCTTAAGTTTCTTATGTAAGTATTACTAATAATATGGATTCATGTGATCTGAATAATAAAATGATAATTAAATAATTTAGTTGGAGCGAAAGAGACTGTCAGGCTTCACTGACTTAAAACCATCATGTTGCCTCATTTTCCCCTGGGTTCGTTAGATTTCCCAGGGCCGCGGTAAACTCAGAATTTTTACTTTAAAATATTGCCAAAAAAGTTGGTCGAGCTAGGGAGGTAGATCTTTGAAAAATATGGCAGTAAAGGCAAATTCCTTTGTTACTTTAGAAAAACCCCTACTGAATTATCTACCATCTGGGTATACAAATGTAGGTAAGTGACAAATGTCCATCGATAAAAGTTCTCAACATCTATGGACTAAATATACGTATATTTTTATGTTATATACATAGCCTAGTTATGTAGGTATATAATTGTTAAGTTACCAACACAATTAGTTTTCCAGTTCAAATATTCATCGAGTTCACAAGAAAATAATTATCTCACAAGGCTGATTTACATTTAAAAACAAACCATGGCGCGCAGCCCGAGGGGTATGCAAACTAGCGCCGAGTTAACACCGGCACTATTTATTAAACTTGCCTCATAAAATGCAAGCGAATACAGAACCGCATTATAGGGTTAGCTCCAAAGAAAAATATCTTATGAACCCGACGACGACAGCACCGCCATAATACTAATAAAAGATTTATGAAGGAATTTAAAAAGATAAAGAATGTAAAATTCTCACCTATTTCGCTTTAATAAAACACGTAAGGAAATTTATGAAAGGAGGTTCTCCTTTAAATAGGTGTGTAAAATTAGCCGCCATAAATACGGCTTTCATTTTAAAAGAACGCACCGGAATCTTCCAAGCCACAGATAAAAAATAAACTTGTCACTTTTCCCGCGCAAATGCGCCCGGTAACAACACTTGAAACATTTATCATGATGTTAAATAACATAAAAAGTGGGCAATAAACCGTGGTGGAATCACCGCACGTCCTCTAACATGTCGGAACAACTCCGGGGAGGTGTAAACAGGCTGAACAGGGAACCGGGGCACAATGTCGTGTTAAATATTGTAGGTACCCGCTGTACGACGGGACGCCTCGTTTATGGTACACGGAAAACGGCGGGAAAGAGAAAATGGCTGTGCTAAGTTATGGATTCTTTTACGTAATTCTGTCGTTAATTGTATTTTGTGTGCTAGATATTGGTGTTTCTAATGATCGAAGTGTGGTAATAAGTTTTAGAGTGTTATTATTTAATCAGATTTTTTATATTATGTGTAAAAGGGTAAGTTTTTTCCTATGTATCTTTCGGTCTCCGTCAGTCTGTTATTTTTCGATTTCGATCTTTGGCATATAGGTGAACCAAGATTATACGCAATTATGTACTCGTAGTAACAGGTATGGTTGAAGTCACAGGCAAATCCTGTTTACTTTAGTACAGATTATAAGATATCCAGATTTCGTGTTAAAAACAAAGCGTAACTTTTTTTATAATTATTTTTTTTTATTCTTTATTTTTAGGACTTTCCTTTTTTTATAATTGAGAGTGAATGCCACGGATTCATTTAAATGTTTTCCTTGGAAATATATTCACTTGTTTTTCGTAGAAATCGAACGAAGGCGATAATTTTCTTCCTTTTTCGGCTTCAATTATTATACTATACTGGCCTACTAGGAATCTAGAAATTCTATCATCCAAGCCTGTATACTATGGAAACAAATCACCGAACGAGAAGGCTTTAACTGCCACCATACATTTTATCTCAACATATTACCAAGAAAAAGAAACTTATTACTTTGATAGGTACTAAGTCGGACCTATGTCCGACTGATTTAAGCCTCCTTCAGACACACGCGATTAATCGCGCTGCGACAACGAGCCAAGCTAATATCCACTCTAAAAATACTGTGAATGGACCGCGACATGTCGCCCCACGCGATTAATCGCGTGTGTCTGCAGGAGGCTTTACGCGATTTATTTGTGGGTTGCCTAGCTAAGAATTTCGATTTGGCTCCAGTCGTCGGCTTAGACTTGCCCCTTTTGTATGTGATAAAAATAAGTAGCAAAAGTTAGGTTCAGATTTTGTAATAAGCTCGTCTCTCGACCTTTCTTTTGTAGAAGTCAGACATTCCAATAAGACCGGGATCTAGCGGGCAAATAAATCCCTGGTGTTCTCATCACTTGCTTAAATAAAACCGCGTTTCCATCATCCAAAATTCAAACTTCATATTTTTTTATTATTTAGCTATAGGCCATCATTTTCAAGCGTCGCGTATCGTATCGTAAGCGAAGATGTGGTGAATTGTGAAGCATGCTTGCCTAGAATTAATCTATTTACTCTTGAGTTGAAAACCCCAAGGTTTTAGCTAGAGTCAGCGCCAAGTCTGAAGTTCTTTTAACACGGCGGTATTACCTCGAAAAATGTAGTACCACAAATATTAGGCAGGCTTACGCAGGCCTTCATTCGTGGCGTGAACTCTATTTTCAAATATTCGACATTCACCTAACATCGCATCCTTCGTTCAGAAACACACTGCGTTGTTCAAAATAAGCTACTTACCTACGTCCTGCCTACGTCAATATTTTAAGTCCCCAACTAAGTCGGACTCCTTAGTTTGGTATTCTGCTCTGGGCACAAAGTTGGTCGGCCGGCCGTTGACAGGCTACTCCCAAAGGCTAAATATTTGACGGGCGATCTCTCACGCCCTTACAACCTCGGGGAACTTTAGCAAGTTTTTTTTTTGCTTTTTGTTCCGAAGTTGCAGCGTGAAAAACGTGATGAAAAAGTCTTGTTTCTTATGTGTTTTTTTATTATTATTAGTTACTTTGGGTAAGTAGGTTTGTTTACTGTGTGTTGTAATCGTGAATAATTATAGCTCCATCAATGATTAAGCTACGTTTGAGAAGGCTGGTCTGTGGATGGGTTACCTTTCATTTCATATAAAACCCTCCTTGCGTCGTAAGCATGTTAAACCGTTATTTCCAGTTGTATTTTTAACGTAAAATTATTCGAGTTACCTACAAATATAGACCAGACAGTCGGTAGGGTACTTAGAAGCCTAAAAGTCTGACCACCAGCCTGACCGGCCTATAAAATTACCCAGTAACTGGGAGACGTTGGTCAACAGGCTGTCGGAGGCTCTAGCATGAAATTTCACGTTTTTTAACGGGAACTTTGACGTCAATTTTACAGGAAAAAGAAGTTCCTCATTCGTGGAGGCCCTTTTTCATTTTCTGAACAATAAATGCCGTAAATATTTCAAGTACGTTGTAGGCCTTATCACAAGATTTCCGTATTTTATACGGAAAACTTGTGATAATCCTCTTGCATTTAGACGAAAAATACCATGTAGTACCTTTGATTATAGTATTTTTGCTAATTATGGCCATGTTAAGGATAATGAAGGTTCGTTTATGTGTACATGACCTAATATCCTAATTATATGTACACGTGAAGGCACTCAATGCTTAGAATTTGAATTTTCTTTCCGCTTCCCGTTATTGAGTTATGGATAACGATATTACTGAATCGACTTTTAATGAAGAATTAGCATAAGAATTTATGCGTAAAGATATTCCATACATTTTCATTTTCCATGATCGTTCTTTAGTTGCAAAATAATGATTGTTGTTATACATAAGTATGTCGTGAATAGCAATATTGTTTTTAATAAAAGTAGCTCAATTGATTAGTGTAGTAGTGGGGCAAACGCTGTGACGTTATTTTGTAATGGCGTCACGTGGACAGAGTCGTTTTGGGAAGTGGGGATTGTCGAACGGTCAGTTTGCATCGAGACGCGGACCAAGTCACTTCTCCAAACCGAAACTGTCGGTTTGCCTAACTAAAATATTATCAAATAATATTGTGAATTAAGTGATTGTGAACAAAAGTGAGGTTATATTAACGTATCGTGTTATTAGTGCTATACTTCAACCACACCTACGAAATGGATCCTTCACCACCGAACCGAGATGATGACGTCCTATCGCTCCGCCGTCGCTGACGTCGTCAAGTATAATAATTTTGTGTTTTTTATTGTTGCAGGTTTCGCATGCGACCAGCAAGCTAGCTGATAAGAATCCTAAGGGTTCCGTACCCCCAAACCAAAGGTAAGACACTTTTCAATCTTCATCTATCAAGCGTCCATAATATTTATGCACTCTAAAAACCAGAATACCACAGTAATACTGCGTAACAACAGAACAACATTTCAGTTAATTCCTTTCTTATGGAACCCAACAACAACATTTTATTTTCAAGCTACACTGCAATGCAATTTCGCTGCGGATTCCAAGACAGTTAAATCATTTCCGTGGAACTTGCCGAGTTTCAATGTCTTAGAGGCTTTTCTCGGCTTTTTCTCTAACAGAAAATGGAGTGGTGGCCTATACTACTATACTGAAAGCGAGAGTTTAAATCCTTTAAAAATCATAGATTCATTCATTTATTCACAACCGGCAAAGCGAAGATTATATTCTTGGGGGCAACAAAAACCAAGATAGATACACAAAAAAGAACTAACTTCAACAAGTGTGTTTTTTAAACTCGGGGTGAGTCTCATCATCATCATCATCAGTCGGAAAACGTCCACTGCTGAACATAGGCCTCCCCCTTAGACCGCCACAACGAACGACAATTCGCCACTTGCATCCATCGGTTGCCCGCGACCCTCACGATGTCGCCGGTCCACTTAGTGGGAAGCCTACCTACGCTGCGTCTTCCGGTCCGTGGTCGCCACTCGAGAACTTTTCTTCCCCATCGGTTGTCAGTTCTACGAGCGATGTCTCCTGCCCATTGCCACTTCAACTTGCAAATTTTATGAGCTATGTCGGTGACTTTGGTTCTTCGCCGAATATCCATGAGTGAGTCTCGGGGTGAGTCTGAGGGGGTTGAATTGGGGATCAAACTTCTATGGACGTTCGTAATTTTTACCTATCAGGTGCATGACCCCGACAGTGCACACGCAACAACGCCCTGCAATCAATTCCAATCCGAACCTCGACCAATCACCGCTAAAAGGTACGCTGGCCGCAATAAATCCACAAACAAACTAAATAGAGATATTACATACACACGCAAACAAATAAATATCATCGGCATCTATCCGAGCCGACCATAAACACAGAAGTCTAACCATAAATCTATCGTGACGTGACGAAGGAATCAAGCAGAGTAAAAAAAAAAAAAAAAAATTGGTGAGACTTTGAGATCGATTTTCTATTTATTCACCCCCGTGTAGGGACACCATCTGTGCGGATTCGACGGGTTTTTTGACCCCCTGTCTGGAATTGTCCAGTTTGTCATATTCTCGGAGTTTTCAAAATGTTATTCCCTTTCCGCACTTTATGAAATAAAAAAGGTGACGAGTAAAAGAAGAAAGATTCGAAAGTATAATATCCGGTTTATTTGTCAGGACTTTTCTTATGAAATGGCAACCCTAGCCCCAAGTCATGGCTACCATATTTCACGGCGATCTCAACTCGTGAATTATTTATGGTATCGTGATAGAAATATATTTATTTACCTAGTTATATATTATAAGCTTGGAACGTGCTACATTAATTTTCATAAAATACTTACAATTTGCCCGTTATTATTTCTTCCGCTTGGATGTTTTTATAAGAGGAAGATACAGTTAAAATATATATGTATAGTCAATAATACAGTTTGAATCGAAAATTCCAGAATTTCACTCATTATACAGGGTGTAAGAGACATCGACGCACAAACGGATACCATGGGTCCAGGACATGATTCTGGACCCCCCGGTGTTGGAATTTTTCGTCGGATTTTTCCTAATTTTCAAAATTTTCAAAAAATTATTCTTACCTAACCCAATGAGATTTTTAATAAAAAATTAATTAATTCACTACTTTCACTAAAAGTAGCAATATAAATAAAACTAGAAATGGTGTCTTCTTAGATGTTTATAATGAAAGGTCATCGTATACTTAAATACTGTGCCCAGTACCAAAGTACCTGTAGTACTTTAAGCCCGGCTCACTATTAAAAAAAACATATAAAAATAAAAAATAGGAAAATACCGACGAAAAATTCCAACACGGGAGGGTCCAGAATCATGTGCTGGACCCATGGTATGCAGCCTTAGTCCCTTCGTACACAAGGTGACGCACGCAAATCTTCGGTACCTTACGACTTTGGCATCCATTGACGCCTGCCTGTATACGAACCTCTATGTATTTGTATTAGGATAGTCGCCTGGATACCAGAGTCGTAAGGTATCGAAGACTTGCGTAGCCTTGTGTACGAAAGGCTTACACATGTAACCGCACAACCGCGCGGACGAGCGGCACTTTCCACTTATCCGCGCGGAGGACTGCCATTTTTTTCTTTTTTTTTTAGCGTGGTAAAATCATCAAATGAGTCCTCCCACCCCGGGCAGGGCGGGAGGGACTGTCAGACTTGTACTGACTAAAATCCACGGTGTCCTTCAATAGCCTTTTATGTTCCGGGGTCACGGTAATGAGATAAGTCCCGCGACCCCGGCAGGCTTTGGCCCTCTTGGGCGGGGCCCCGTCATCGTGCTGACGCTCTTTGAGGCGCGCGTGGAACACAACGTGCCGTCGACCCGGGCATGGTCCATGGTCGGGCGGCGAGTTGCCCTTTACTCGCCGCCCGCATGCCCGCGCACGGAGGACTGCCATACAATTTTTTCGCCACCTCCGTCCGACCACGCCTAAGTATATCTCATAATCTAATTTCCATAAGCCAGGTTAATAAGGTTTCTAAATAGCGTTACGAAGGTCAGGATTAATTAGAAAAACCGATCACACACAAAATAACAACGATTTATCTCATAAATTGGTTATTTAATTTGTAATTAGATTATCAGATTAGTCTTCAGTTAAATTGTTATTTATAGGGGTCGTTCAATGTTTGATATATTGGTGAAATTATGTAATAAATTGTACACAGCAAAGAGGATTAATAACAGCAAGATATCTATAATTTAGATGAAATATAAAATTATACAATTCGCTGAGATTATCATTAAAATTACTGGGTATGAGACGTTTCTAATTACATGGTAATTCAGCCATTCATTATCATAAACTCAAGCCTAATTTAATATGATAATGAACAGCCAATAACCGTCTTCAGGATCCCATATATCTAAGTAACGAATTTCATCAAAATTGGTTCAGCGATTTAAGGAATTTAACGTACCAAATACTCACTTTCGCATTTAGAATGATTGATATAGTTGATTATTAAAACAAAATCTTGCTCCTTACTCTAAATATCGATTCCATCATCGTATAACAAAACCGAAAAACCAATGAAGCAGGCTTCTAACCTAAAAAGTAAAAATCCTACTTATCGACACAGGCACCGATTCCGTGTCGACTAACTACAAGTACCTGCCACACATCCCTACTTCGTTAGTTCAGCCAAACGCTATCCGAATACGTAATTGGAAACATTTTTGTTGGCTATCGATCGACTACTTAAACTTGACCTATAGTTCTCATGGAATGGTTAAGGATAGAGAGATCGTGGTAAAGTAGTCGGCTTTGGGATAGCAAAATGATTTGCTGCTTCTTTCGGTGATTGGATTACGAACTATTTGGGATTTGTGTAGATGAAGTAATACGTATTAATATGTAAGTTGGATATTTTTGCGTGGATTAGCTAATCTATGTTGAGGTAAGTAAACATCTCTTTCCGTAAAGATACCTACTTAATTGTATTTGTGCTTTCATGTTTTGGAATTAAATATACGATGTCAATCTATACAGGGTGATTTGTAATTCGATGCGGTCCTTGAAATGGGTGATACTACTTAAACCTTATTTGCAACAACACGGGGTCAAAACTGACTGGTTTTGGAGATAATAATGAACTTTAAAGATTTTTCGAAATTATTCCACCTCTCCCTACTCGGTACGAAGTTTGCTGGGTCAGCTAGTCTTTAATATATTTTGTCACAAGACAACGACACCTATCACATCTGTGAAGATTATTTGGTCCTGACGCAGAACGTCACTTTCACAAAATGTCACTTTTACAAAATGTTACATTTGCACGATATCACTTTAGCAAAACGTCACATTCGTTCAAAGTCACTTTTGCAGAATATGGCTTCTGCAAGAAAATCCTTTCATAAAATGCCATTGATACTAAAAAACCTAATACTTACCACAAGAATCCAAACATTTAAATCAACAAACAGCTGATTACAAGGGCGCTCCTAGCTCTTATTTAAAAACCTATCATTATAAGTTTCTACGATACACCCTTGAAATACCACTACGTAGGTTGGCCATTAGTAAACTAAGATTAACATAGAAATGTCCAATAACAATGAAGTACTTACTAAAATACGATTATTAATTCCAGTCAGTAAAATGACATTTCCAGTGTTCAGATTTGTTTCATTTTGTTTGTAAAAGTGACAGTTGCACTTGTCATTTTACTGACTCGAATTAATAATCAAACTATACTTGATCTGATTAATGAGAACACACGTGTTCTAATTTACATTAAAACTTTAGGAAACTCGAGCAATGATTGGCGATCAGAACTAGGCCAATGATATTATAAAAGGTAGATACGTTATACAGACATCTGAGCGGCGATACAAATACAAGCTGATCAGCTTGATTGGACTCAGTCCGTCCTGCGTCTGGCCGCGATGCGAACTTACGTTTAAGCGGGAGTTTGGTGTATGAAAATAAACAAAAATGCCTAGTTGTGTGTTCAGAAAGTGCAATACTTATACTGGGCCGGCTGTAAAAAGCAAGAAGGATGTGACTTTTCATTTGTAAGTACCGTATCATCATCAGCCTATAAATGTTCCCACTGCTGGGACACAGGCCTCCTCGCTGAGAGAGGGAGTGAGCCATAATCCACCACGCGGGCCCAGTGCGGGTTGGTAAGTACCGTATAATCTATTTGAAACGGAAAATCATTAATTTTATTTTACTCAAAAATCACTGTCGCACTGTTGCCGCTTCGCCACCTACACGAACGAGACAACGTGCGTTGCATGTATGAGTGACAGAGAGAACGAGAAAACGGCGCGCGCTGTTGTCAGTTCGAACGATGCTAGAGGATATCGCCACGTTTTTATTTCTTAACAATGAGTATGACATCTCTATTGGTAAAACCTCATTGAACTAGGCTCAATACGCACGGACAAAATTTTCATCTTCAAACATGCATCCATCCATCCAAATATTAGATATTTCAAAAAATTGTATTACGCCACTGCCGGGAGCAGGGTCTTAGATATCCAGAGGGCTTAGGGCTGCAGAGACGAACCTCCTCACAATACGAATCGCATCGAAAAGTACTGCCTTCTGAATCAGGGTTTTGATCTAACCACCTAAAGAGAGCCTTGAGTCCTAATTCTGAGTATTATTTACCAATACCTTTCTAAGTAAATAGCATATTACCACTAGGCCAAGTAAACCCAAATATTTGTCAATAACAATAATATCTTAAACACACAACGGTACACAGAGGCAACAGAATCAAATTATCAATCAGAGCATATCAATGCTTATCAATCAACATTGCTCATTGCGAACAACAAAAGATGCTATGTAATTGAAAGCCGAGACCATTCCAGGGATGTAAATCGTTGGATTAGCCTATTTTTTTTTATTTTTTCGGATGATAAATCTAATAACTCCCGCCCTGGGTGAAGTAGAATAAACTTTGAAGTCCACCCTTTCCTTCAGTTGTTTAGCATTATAGGTACGCAGTATCCAGATTCAACAGTCCCACCGTCAAAAAAAGGTTCGATGATAAAACTGATTGACAGGTTTTCCAGCTTCTAGCTACCTGTAACGAACGTCAGATCTACAAATTAATGACAACCGGCAACCAAAGGACAACTAACAGTTTAATGAACTTTCCAAGACGCGAAGATAACACGATATAATTATGTTTAATGATTGCCACGCATTCGCAGACCGACCTTGACAGGCACTGTTTAACCTGGCAGATCCACTCCTGCCAGTACCTCACTCTCTCATACTTTAGATCATTCTTTCACTCTACAAAAATGTGTCAACTCAGTGTAAACACATTTCATAAAACGTGCAATGAGAGCTCATCTAAAGATTTAAATCGTCGGCCCCATCTTGCTATATTTACCGGTATTGATTGAGTTTACGTTAGATATCCGATAGCTTTACCGGTTCCAATAACAAGGAATATTTATTTACGTTTTTTTTTTTGTTTGTTTATATTGATTCTCAATTTATGGCTTTGTTCGGTAAATGTTTATTATTCACGTATTTTATGTTATGTGCTTTGAAATCCGATGAAAGGGGTGTAATGGGAAATGTAAATATTGAGTCGGAACCTATATTTTCTGAGGAATTTGTGGGTGCTCTAATATGGAATAATTTTACTCGCAATATGTGGGTTTGAATTATAAATGTAGGGATGAGTAAAATATGTGCGACGACATTTATATTTTTTGAATAAAAATAGAATCTATGTATTTACCACTGTTTTTCTATGCATTACCAAAAGGATCACTCACACCTACGAGTATGACACTAAAGTTCACATCAATTAATACCTAAAAATGACAAGTCTGGCTGAGCGATCAACTGCTGCGGTCCGTATCACGAGTTCGATTCCCGCACAGAACAAATGTTTGTATGACCTACAATTAGTTGTTCGGGGTCTGGGTGTTAGTGTATGTAATTTTTAATTTTGGTAACACAGGTATGCAATTCTCTATTAGGTTAGACAAGATTTTCCACATTATGTTCTTGAGCATTAAGTGGAAAATCCAATACGGATAAATCGTAGCTTCAACGTTGCCGCTTCGATGAATCATACCGAAAATAGCACTTCAGATGTATGAACGTGGAAAAATAATATGTAAGGGTTGCATGTGGCGTTTTATATGTAATTTCTGCCTTCCCAAAAAAATATGTATGTTCATACAACATTATTTTTTGTTTATGCGAAACCCGATACACCTGTCTAGTATTTTTGTATACCTAAAGAATCTATGTTCAAAATTTCAAAACTTTATCATGAAAAATCACAAAGTTATAAGCTTGTTATGTTACCTTGTTGTCCGTTCAGTATTACCCGCGCCTTCCATGTAGTATACTCATTGATAATAGTTTGGCTATAGGTACCTAACCCTACGGCGATTGTATTGTAATTATTATTATTATTATTATTAGCCTGAACTGTCCCACTGCTGGGCAAAGGCCTCCCTCCATTCCTTCCAACTTTCACGACTTTGCGCCACC
The DNA here is from genome assembly GCA_950005045.1 of Agrotis exclamationis. Lineage (NCBI taxonomy): Eukaryota > Metazoa > Arthropoda > Insecta > Lepidoptera > Noctuidae > Agrotis > Agrotis exclamationis. The sequence goes on along the minus strand of OX465433.1, from coordinate 1,877,588 downwards.
GCGTATTGTAATTAACTGATTATAAAAATTAAAATATTTTTGGAACAAAATATAACATGGTGTAAAAATTATTACAATCGATTCAGTTAGGTACTGATTCTGAACAAACTATCTTCAAGTTTCGCATAAAAGCTAAAAATAATTTTGTATTACCTGGTAACAAATGAATGATAAATAACAGGTTCATTTCAACAAAGTTTTAATATGTTATTAAAATTACAAAACATATTTTAATTAATTAATTCCGCGAATGGTTTTGCAAGTACGAATCATAACTTTTAACGCGTGTTACGGTAAATATACTAATTAATTATATTTCATCTAAAAAAGTAACTTTGTGTATATGTATATATAAGAGCAGAATTCGTGCGAATACGATATAATAAAATATCGCGTTTGCAATGACAATGAGCTAAAAACCGCTAAGCGATCTTTACGAGCGCATACGCTCGTTTGTTCACCTTACAATAAAAACGCGCGTTTGTGGGAAACGTTTCTTATAGTTAGGACAAGCTGAATTATGAATTGAATCCTAAATGCGAAAGTAAGTTTGCTTATTACCTTTTCACGCATAAACCACTTCTTCTTCTTAGCGTTTCGATGGCAAATGATTTTATATATTTTGTTTAGCCCAAAATTCAGCTACTCGAACCCCGCTCGCTGATGCAGTCATAAGGTCGTCAAGTGTACAGGTGACAGGACTAACTAAACCACTGAACTGATCATACTGAAATATTGCATATAATTATGATGCCAGACATACCTATTACCTACAGAGGTATTGAGGAGCTCGTAGCTAAATAATTACAGCCGCACAGGCCTATCTTTTTGGATGTGAATGGGTGACCAACTGTCATAGCAACTCTCCTCTGTGCCTCAGAAAGCAAATAAAGCCGTTGGTCCCGGCTGTAATTTGTAAATCTTTGACGGTCGTTACTGTTATTCTGAAGCTCATAATGTCTGAAAACCAGTCTTACCATGGGGTATTGTATTACCCAGTTACTGGGTTGTGGAGGTCCGATAGGCAGTCTCTCCATGTAAAATACTGATATTCAGCTGCATTTGGTTCGACTGGCAGTCGACCCCAATATAGTTTGGAAAAGGCTAGGCAGAGATGATGATGATTTCAGGCGTGCAGAGACGGACATAATACCAAACCTGAAAAAAATACAGTTCCCGAAGAAAACATCAAGGACATCAAAACCCGAATTGATTGTCTAATCTAAACTAATATTATATAGAGGAAAACTTTGTTTGTGTGTAATGAATAGGCTCAAAAACTACTGGTCCGTTTTCAAAAATTCTTTCACCAGTTGAAAGCTGATTTGGTCCTGAGTGACATAGGCAATATGGAGGGGGGGGGGAGCGAAGCCGCTGGGAAGCTAGTTTTAAACAAACACGAGAGAAGCCGCGCGCAAAAGCTAGTATTAATTAATTTTAATACAATGAAATTCAGAAAACACTTCCGAATTTAATTCTCGACACCAAACTCAACCAAATTATCTGTATTTCGTAATCCGAAATGCGTTTTCAATGTACTCAACATGTAATACGGGATCTGCGAGCTTTCCAAGTAAAACCACAAAAAGTTGATTAATTTCAGCATAATTATAATGAACGAAGGTAAAATTAAATTTTAATTAAGTTGATACGTGTAAACTAGCTCGAGTTTCAATTGCGATTAATTAAAAAAGTAACTTAAATAAAGCTGTATTCAAACATTCAGAAGCTGGTTGCTGCGTAGTTTTACCACAGAAACGGAGACGCGGAAAAAGCTTTGTAAAAAAAGAACTTTTTACTCTATTATAGGAAATCCTTTTTTTAATATTCTGTTCATGTTTACGTGTTGCATTTTCTTTAATTAATTATAATGATAATTCAATGTTTTAATTAATGGCTTCGTCAGCCATTTGCATTGAAGACTCCACGCCATTATTAATGAACTAAAATTGATTAACCAATATGAACGAAAAAAAAAAGGTTTATCATGGACCATGCCGAGTCGCCTCAAAAAGCTGTCAGCAATCTGATGGGCCAAAACCTGCCGGGGTCGCGGGACTCTCTCATCAGGTAATCGAGACCCTGGAACGTATATTCTGTTCTGTTCTGGGATATTGAAGGATCACCGTGGATTTTAGTTAGTACAAGTCTGACAGATGTTTAGAAGGACTCATTAGATGATTCTATAAAGATAAAACGTCGGTGCGCCTGCCAAAACCGTTATGTGCATTTTTTTATTTATTTTTTCTTCGCTAGATGTCCTTGAAATCGAATTGCGCATCGATAACAAAACAAATATGATTGTGTTATTAAAAGCGATATAAGAAAGCTGTACATATACATTTCAAGTGCGGACTTCTACAGCCGTATAGAACAGTCTCTTATACATTGTGACTACACAACATCATTCTACCTCGAACAATATAGGGACGTAGACTGAGACTTTATAGCCCTTGTGGCTGGTACTACGGAGTGGACTGCCTCTAGCAATTACAGGCACAACTGGATTGCACGCATCAATTCCTGGAGATAATTTCTTGTTTCCAGGATTGCTGTTGTAAATTGTTCCTGTTAGGTATTGTGTCAGTTATGGGCTATTGAGATACACAAAGGTTCATTTATAAAGGTTTAGCCATTGAGAAACAGTTGCTTTACTACTTAACGTAAGACTGTAAGAAAGGGGAATGCTTACGCTTCATACAAAAAAAAAAAAACAAATAATCCTTCCAACACCATACTAGACAGTTCTACAAACGTAACTTTGCGAACTTCAGAAACTCTGACGAAATGTGCGCACGTCGATCTCAACAGAAAACACTCGGGGGTCGTTTTCAACACATAAAAAGGGGCATTCCGGGATTTCTGACATCCCGGCATCGCATCGGTGTACTTACGTCCCAAGGGATACAAAGTTTGTTTACTCTGCGCTTGTTTGCACTGGACTGATGTTGTTGTACAATAAAGTAAAATAAAAGTTTTTAACATTATAAAATTGAGTTAAATATAAGGTACTCCTGTAATCCCGAAAAGTTTAACGGAGATATATCATTCGCCAAGAAAAATAATATTATTCGTTTATTCGTTTAATTAATTTATTAGGCAGCTTACATTTGAGTGATTCTAAAATTTTAATCTATTAGCCCTTTTTAACCGACTTCAAAAAAAGGAGGAGGTTCTCAATTCGTCGGAATCTTTTTTTTTTTAATGTATGTTCCCCGATTTCTCGAAGACGCCTGGACCGATTTGGAAAATGTTTCTTTTGTTTGAAAGGGTATACTTTCCAATTGGTCCCATGATCATCAGGTCAGGATCTGATGATGGATTCCAAGGGAATCGAGGGCAACCTTCAAATTTTATAGGCACATAGTACCATTTTCATATATTTTCTAAAGCTGTTCAAGTATTTGCATCTGATAATCATCATTTCAGGTGGATGAGCTGATGATGGAAGGTACAACTCCTCAACGGCTTGGAGTAGGCATCGACTGATTTAGTTTGTGTTCGCATATCTCTGGAACTACAAGTCCGATTTAAGTAATTCTTTTTTGTTGTACTAAGTATTTAACTTACGGAATACTGCAAGTTTCATCAAAATCGGTTCAGTAGTTTTTGAGATAGGGAATTTTATTAGCTTATTGTGCACTTGAGAGAGAATGATTTATTTGACAAGAATTTGAGTTGAATATTTAAACTAAAAAAGAGTTAAATAAAAAACTTTTTCAAAAAAAATGTAACCGCCTTCAAAAACAACCACAAAAAAGGGTAAAATAGCCTACAAAATAACTTTTCTTTCAGAAGTCGGTGGCAAAAAGACAATGAAATGAAAAACAACAAAGGCACCGACTTCTGAAAGAAAAGTTATTTTGTAGGTTATTTTACCCTTTTTTGTGGTTGTTTTTGAAGGCGGTTACATTTTTTTTGAAAAAGTTTTTTTGGGTTGTAAAATCATTAAACGAATCCACCCACTCACAGCAAGCTCGACCCCAAACAATCCCAAAATACTAGCCCCTTAAACGATATTCCTAAAACGTATTTTCTCACTCAAGTTAAGCCAGCAGTTAGCTAATAAGATAGACCCTAGCTAATAAACAGCTGGTCGCCGGACCAACAAGCTACCTGACCTCAGAACATAAAGGGCTATTGAAGGACACCGTGGATTTTAGTCAGCACAAGTCTGACAGTCCCTTCCGCCCTGCCCTGGATGGGAGCCCACATTTGATGATTTTACCACGCAAAAAAAAAGCTAATCAACTGCTAATATCAGTTTGACTATCATCAAGTAAAACCCGAAATGAGGAGATCCGTAGACGAACTAAAGTCACCGATATAGCCCACCGGATTAGCAAGCCGAAGTGGCAATGGGCAGGCTAGAGTGGAGACCGCGGACTAGCAAGCGCAGCGTAGGACGTCCACGCAACAAGATGGACAGACGACCTTATAAAGGTCGCCGAAAGACGCTGGATGCAGGTCGCGTCCAACCGGTATATGTGGAGATCTAAAGGGGAGGCCTATGTTCAGCAGTGGACGTCCTATGGCTGAGATGATTATGATGATGAAGTAAAACCGACCTTCTAAACCACTATACCTCTTAGCAAACACACGAAGCCCCGTTTGATAGAAACTCGCGGCCATTGTGATACGCTCGCTTTAATTATTCATGTATAAACAGTGAGTTTGGGCTACGTAATCAGGACGCTTATACACCGGGCGGTCCTCATTGTGCTGCCACGATTAGGGTAAGAACACAATAGAGGTTTTTGAGAACTTAAGCGGTGCAAAAGAGGATCTCAAAATTCTTGGAAATTGGCTAAAGGTGCGGTCAAATCGGACTTTGACATATAAAGCCAAAATAAAATCTCAATCCAAATTCAGCTTTCTTTGATGACTTCTCATTAAATGCATAAGGCTCGTATGGGAAAATACTCGCTGATTAAGAGTTATTAAATTTCAGCGTCTAAGTCCTCAGTCCCGTCTCAACTGGGTCTTTAAACGCTTCGTTTTACCGTACCTACTTTTTTTTAAATGCGCTATATCTTTTAAAATAAAATAAGCACTGGGCTAATAACTAAAGCTGAGTCAAAATTGATGACCACGTAACAAATAGGATTTTGTAGTGTGCAAAAAATATCACAATTCAAGAGAACAGAATTTCTTAAACTTTAAAAGATGGGCGTACAGTATAATACATCAAAACCTGTATTAAATAGAACTATGGTGCTAGTTTTGCTTTCATACAAAGGAACTTCTTAGTTCTCAATCCATTACTTATATTTCTACGTTAACTCTAAGGCCACAACCTCGACGACACACTTCATCGCTACAATCAAAAGTTACAGACACAATAAAACGGTGCCCGGTGTGTATCAGCACTGCACAGTCTCTGGTAACGGGTGGCCGCACATAAAACGTTGTGGCCGTCGGTAATGGCTGTAATGCAAGCAATATGCGGCTCTGTGTGCACAGTGCTTGCGTACTGGTAACTGAAGACTTCATGACTACTATTTTTGTTTATATTTCCTTGGCAAAGCGAGATGAGAGTGCGATAGTGACTACACGCAGAGAAATAATAAATAACCATACCTGGTTTAATGGTACAATATTAATGTAATTCTGTACTTAAATTGTATTTGTAAATAATAAAAAAAAAAAATGTATACGAGAACTTTTGGTTGCAACCGTGACAATAAGACTCACTAGTTGACTTTACAACATTTCTAGTAATAAATACTAAGTCCTTGTTATCTCTACTACTTACTTAGTATTTATTACTAGAAATGTTGTAAAGTCAACTAGTGAGTCTTGCTGTCACGGTTGCAACCAGAGTTCTAGTATAGGTAGCCAGACATTTCTCTGCGTGTACTGAGAAAATCAAAGAAATTGCGTAGAGTATGACACGAGTTAGTCAACCGATACAAAATGTAACGCGACGGTAGGTCACGAGAAAGTAACATGTGACAAAAGCGTGTCACATATGATAGTCGCATCATATGAGGTCGTGAAAGGGGCATAAGAAAGAACAACTAAAAATTAAAATAAATTGATGACATAATTTAAGATGAATACTTTCAACCAAGTCAAAGATCTTAAATTGAAACTATTCATCCGAAAGTTCTGGAATATTTCCATTTCGCTTCAAGCTCATCATTTTCGCTCTTTAAAGTGCTCATCAAGCTCAAAAAGCGCGTTAACTTAATACCCATAATTAATATAAATCCTCAACGACCATTTCATCCGCGCATTTGAACAGAATTTAATGTTCATACTTACTTAATAATGGCAGTCTTTACCGATCGTCCATTCCACTGGAAACTTTTTAATTGCATCAATGAAACCACAGATTGAAACGTGTCATCAAATTTTAACCGACCACATTCAGAAGTTAGTGTTCCCAGTGAAATAAAACAAAGAAGTCAATTAATATAAAACTGTCGGTTTACCACCGAACGCGGTCCGACGCGCAATCATGGCGTAGCTCGTAGCCTCGTAGCAATTACGCTCTCGTAGCGGTCTCGTAGCGCTCTCTACGAATGCTCGAATAAAACGCTTGTAGAAAATTCAGAGTTGAAAACTTGAAAAGCGAGATTGTGGGGCAAAGAAAATTTCCCCTTGATAGTATCAAAAGGGTTGTCGAGTTATTGGCTTATTACTTTTCTTGGCGAATTCTTTGGAAGCCGTACGCTATGTAAGTAAGATTTATCGGATCATTTGGTATCGAAGTATTGTTATATTACGAAATATGGCGAACAAATAATGGTACGAAATGTTGTGATTGATTTTATTTACGTTAGTTTTTTTGTGTGTTACCTGAGGGTTCTTCAGAAAATTTGATTTTTACATTGAGTATGTATTTCTGTTACAGCAAAAGTATATAGGTAAAACAAATTTTAATGTTAAACATGACACAATCCCCGTCAGTAAATAGGACTAATTGAGGGTGAGTCGGGGAGAAGTGTAACTCTATATTATTCCAATTTTAAATTCGTCGAGACATTTGAGTAGGCTCGTTTACTTGAAATGCTTATTTTAGTCTTTTATTTTTAGACGCCTCAAGGGGTGAAAAGTAAACAGATATAATTTCAAATTCAAAAGATAAACCAAGAATTCGTTTGATTTTCCTTAATGTTTTCTTAGAAGTGACGGTTTCAATTTATTTTTCCAAAAACTTTGTGATTGAGTTCAGTTTCACAACAAATGTGTAGCCGCTTATTAGTCGAATACAAAAAATAAAAGTTACAATCAGTCAACACTGCAGTTGTTTTACTGTAATTATATAGTTATTTATTTAAAACAACAAACTTACTAGTCTTCCTACGAATAAACTAATTTAATCATGAAAGTGTTATTTTTCTTTTGTTCAAACTTTCAACTTACGTATTATACGCGAAATACTGAATCACACATTTGTACTATTGCTACATAATTTATTTTGACCTTTTAACTTGATACTTAGAAACACACAGTACATAACTAAGTACATAAGGAATCGTGACCTTAGAATTCGTTATTTTTCCTAGAATTCCATTCGATTCACTATATTGGAACAAACATTTCCAATGGTGACAAATATTTGTTCCAAGCCTGAATATCAGCCATTTTATTTGTCAGTGTAATGGCATTCGCTACAAAACCCAGTGTGGGAAGTTAGAAGCTTTTATTTGTTTATTTTGTTTGACTTTCCTGTAGGTAAAGGATAGGTATCTAGTATAGTCAGCTTAAAGGGGAGGCCTATGTTTAACAGTGGTCGTTCTACGGCCGATATGATGATAATAGGCAGTTATGCTTGTAGTTATGCTACTCCACACTTTATGATTGGGCCTTTTAGCTTACCGTCCAATCAAGGACCGGGCCTGGGTCGACTGTGCGTGATATTCCACGCGTGCCAATAGGAGCTATCAGTAAACTGATGGTCCCATCCGTACGTCCCAGGGCAGGAAGACTCATTTGATGATTTTACCACCCAAAAAATAAGAATAACGGGATCTTTTCTATTGAGATAATGAACGAGCATTACTCACTATTTCTGCAACGATTTTCTTCAGGCTCCTTGTTTTTATTTTGCTTGATAAAACCTTATATCGTAGATACCCGACATTTTTTTTAGCGTGGTAAAATCATCAAATGAGTCCTCCCACCCAGGGTAGAACGGGAGGGACTGACAGACTCGTACTGACTAAAATCCACGGTGTCCTTCAATAGGCCTTTACTTTCCGAGGTCACGGTAATTCACGGTAGTCCCGCAAACTCGGCAGGCTTTGGCCCTCTATAGAGGGGCCTCGTCATAATGCTGATACTCTTTGAGGCGCGTGTGGAACACAACGCGCTGATAGTATACTCGACATAGTAATCGTACCCAGGACCTCATGTTCAGCGCTCACGATTGTGACCACTAGACGAATGAGACTAGTCATCTGTAACCTCAATCAAAGACCTATGTTTTGGAGGTATTCCCGTTTGAGAAACTATATCAAAATTTTTGAGAGAGATTTTAATTATATTTCTGTTCCCGATTAAGAGTTGCTCAATCGGGAACAGAAATATATTTCAAATCTATTCCCGTTAGAGAAACTACGATAGTTTCTAGGTTCGAGTTTTGTAGAATCAATCCCATTTCATTTCCTTTAATTATAATATATTCGACGTTCAAAAATGCCTCTTTGATGGCCTAATTGTAATAAATGATTTGACTATGACCAGATGTTATAATGAATCAATGATTAATAAGTAAATGTATCTTTTGTTTCAGATGAGACTGGTGCCGACTGGAGTGGCGCTTTTTGCGCTCTTCATCGCCACTCTAGCAGAAACCACTGAAGGTATGTCATGTTTTTGTTTTGATGGCTTCATAATGGGTAATATTAGCGAAAACAGAAACATAATTATCGTGTACTGTCTGGACTTTTTCTCAAGTTGTCTCTTGAAGACATACTCGTAAACCAAAACCAACAATTAATGCCAACCTTCGATCACGCAATTGTGACTTTGGGTTCGGTTATTTTGGGATATTTCTTCTCATGAAATCTATTCCCCGTGTTATAAACGGATCTCCAAAACAAGCATTGTTTACGTTATCACAATACGTAAACACATAATAACAAAAATTATTATAATTATGTAAAAAGATCAGAAAGCAACGGAAACAAAGTAAAGCATACTTACACTTGACACTTTAATTCTGCACATAATCTTCTTGACAAACATATAGGTATTACGCTCTTTGAATGTAGTATACAGAGAGTCTCATATATTAAGCCAACATTAATTAACTCTTGTGATCCACACTCCAAATAAGTCTCCCTCCTCACCACGCACGGAATTTAATTTCCTCTTCCTCATTATTAACTCAAAACAAATGAACAGACGATTGGAATCGATTCAGTCAACTTGAATCACGCGATTAAAATACAAACCCTTTGGCGGCGGATAAAGGCGTGGTTCCGTTACTGCTCAAGGCCAAGCATAGCTTTTATCGCGGGCTCTGAGCGCGACGGGGCGTGGCGACCGAATCAAAAAATTTCCAAAAACTTAACGAAAATACCTGAAACCACGTATCGTCTAACATTGATTCAGTTCGGGAGACTTCGGCAATCATAAATATATCCGTCATAAAAACAATTTACTTTTTATTACTGATTCTAAACGGCCAGCTACAAAAGGAGTTTTCTCAATGAAACCTTCTTATAAAATTCTCCAACAACAAAGAAGTTCTTTATTACAGTAGTGCACCGCAAACATTTTATATAAATTATATTCTCGTTAAATATACGCGGTAGGCGATTTTATTCTTTTAAAATAAAAAAATGTTATGTAATAGCTTCACCGCAGCAGTCAGCACCGCGTGCCACATGTATTTTTTTCTAAATATTGCTGGCTGCCAACAAATTCTCATTTCTCATTCTATTTTGAGTAAAAAGAGTGGAGGCGACCTACAATTATATGTTTCATACGTGGCTTGTAAAGAAATAAACTCACTACTAATATTCAAGCTTGACGCGAGGACGCAGCAATGGAATTGCGCCTTTATTTCAGATTCGTTCCGATTTTCTGTTATGACGCCAATATCATAACAGATACGGATATCGATATTTGGAAATTTTCATTTTATCCAATGTGTGAAGTGATTCGGAAGGAGGCTGCCAACCGCTGCATTATTAAACGGGACAGCGTGATACCAAAAATAACTTTCGCTCAATTCAAATGTACGTGGTATTCGGATATTATGGATTTTGTTTTGATTTGGAATTTTTTTTATTGAGTGGCTTTTTATTGCATGTGATTTGGTGATATTACGTTACTTATTGTACGTGTTGAATACAAATTACATTTTTATTTTAAGCTTTCTGATTTCGGGTTATATTTGATTAAAGGCTCGAACAGACGCACGCGATTAATCGCGCTGCGACAATGAGCCGCGAATGGACCGCGACATGTCGCCCCGCGCGATTAATCGCGTGTGTCTGCAGGAGGCTTTAATCGCGCGGGGCGACTTGTCGCGTCCATTCGCAGTACATTTAGAGTAGAAATTAGCTTGGCTCGTTGTCACAGCGCGATTAATCGCGTGTGTCTGCAGGAGGCTTTATCGTGTGTGTCTGCTCGAGGCTTAAGGCTTAATTATTTTGGTATCTTAATAGGCAATTTGTGGGCAACAATAAATTGTTAATCGAATTAATACATCATTTAGAGTTTTAAAAAATATGGACAGGTATTTTTATATCAATAAATATTAACAAAGATAAATATTTTTCTATCTAGTTAATTTAGTGTTTAAATAAATGTAAATATTGTTAAAAACCATTAAAAACAACGGTAAGAAGTTTCTTCCTACATAATAATAGTATAAAAATTCTGTATTTTTTCTGTCTCATCATCATCATCAGCCGGAAAACGTCCACTGCTGAACATAGGCCTCCCCCTTAGACCGCCACGCTGAACGACAATTCGCCACTTGCATCCATCGGTTGCCCGCGACCCTCACGATGTCGTCGGTCCACCTAGTGGGAGGCCTGCCTACGCTGCGTCTTCCGGTCCGGTTTTCTGTCTGCAGAGTAATAAAATAAGATGAAGAGTTTGCTAAGACGAAAGATCTAGAGGATTCTAAATACATGAAAATATAATTTTTGAAATCGGAATTTAAATGTGAATAAAAAAAAAAAGAATAATAAAGAGATGCGTTCCGCAGACTTACAATTTCGACCATTACCTTCGTACCCAGGTAAACTTAAATGAAATATCGTTACTGACGCACCTATGTTCCACTCCAGCCGTGTTTCCCCTCTGCTGAGTACAAATCGCGTTGTAAGAGAAGCCGTACTTTTTGGTTTCTTGCCAAGCAACCATATAATTTGATTTACTGCTCTACTGCTTGTTGAATAAATAACGTATATGAATTAAGGCATCGGAAATTGACAGCTAACTTTAGTATTAATTGAGTTTTCGACTTCAATTCTTCAAAGAGAAAGTCATTGCTAAATAAATAACAGGCCCACATTTCGAACTTCAAGGTTAAGCCGCGCTTGCCGAGGTTAGTCTGTGGATTTATCATAGCGAGTTTCCTCCGAGCCATTTGATGATCTTTGATAGTTTTCACAAATAGCTAGATAGCTAACAAACAATCGCTTGATCGGCAGTGTGGACACAGATCGCGCCCGCCGCCACGCCCGCCACCGCGCCCGCCGCCGCCCGCCGTCGCGCTAGGCTTCCAGTGTGGACACACACTATGATCTATGATATTATACTACAGCCTATTTTTTTAAATAATCTTCTACTCTGGGACTGTACTACAAATGCCTCTTAGTCTACAGCTTACTAAAATGAATAACGTATATTTATCACGACATCAGAAACTGACGGCGTTATTTATTAATGGTCTAGCTCTCGTCTCCAATTAATAAGATCAATTGGCAAGATTGAGCTTGATTTGTTATCCGAATGTTTTTTCTGTATGACAGAGACAAAGAGAAATAAATTCAGGTCAAAATACTTGTCTGCCTTTTAGCCAAATCAATATTTAAATCTATTGATTGTTAAGAATAACCAAGTTCATAGACACGTATATTTTGTGTTTTTTTTTTAATCTTTAACCCCGTTATAAAAAAAACATGGACTAAAGTTACGCAAAGGTTAATCCTTAAAAAATTATGGTTAATCCGAAGATTATCCTGGTAGTAACTTTCATCATCAGCCTATAAATGTTCCCACTGCTGGGACACAGGCCTCCTCCCTCTGTGAGAGGGAGTGGGCCGTAATCTACCACGCGGGCCCAGTGCGGATTGGTAGATGTCACATGTCTTTGAATTTTTGGTTCTAGGACATGCCGGTTTCCTCACGACGATGTTTTAAGTTTGGTAGTAACTTTAGTCCACGTTTATTAATAAGGGGGGTAAATGTTTTCAAAGTTATAAATCACTCACCAAACTCGCGAGTTGTGACATCAGAACGCACTAAAAATTATACCACAATGAGACGTATTGTGTATCTTCTTCAGTTTGAGTATCATCATCATCATCATCATCATCAGCCGGAAAACGTCCACTGCTGAACATAGGCCTCCCCCTTAGACCGCCACGCCGAACGACAATTCGCCACTTGCATCCATCGGTTGCCCGCGACCCTCACGATGTCGTCGGTCCACCTAGTGGGAGGTCTACCTACGCTGCGTCTTCCGGTCCGTGGTCGCCATGAGAGAACTTTTCTTCCCCATCGGGTGTCAGTTCTACGAGCGATGTGGCCTGCCCATTGCCACTTCAACTTGCAAATTTTACGAGCTATGTCGGTGACTCTGGTTCTTCGCCGAATATCCATGTTCCGGATTTTATCCCGCAAAGAAACTCCGAGCATAGCTCTTTCCATCGCTCGTTGAGTGACTCTTAGTCTCTCTAAAAGGCCAGCAGTCAGAGACCACGTTTCAGAGCCATATGTCATCACTGTAGTTTGAGTATATAAGAAATTAAATACTTCATCGTCAAATATTTTTGATACTCTAACATTGGCCTATTTTTAATATTTTTTTGGTCACCTAAACTGTTATACCTATAGTCAAGTCACAATAAATAAAGCTGAAAGTGTCAACGAACCTTTAAGAAGAACGCAATAAGGGCAAGTATATTTAAAACACCATTCAAAATGGAATTTGATTTTCAAGCTAAATATGATAAAAGCTCGACCATGGAACACAAAATTACTGTAAAGGCAAACATAGTTACGTCCTGAAAAAAGAACTATACAGGCACCCTTGCATCTGAAAGCTGGAATGATAAAAATCCGACATCAACTTTCAGTACAAAAAGTAAACATGCTGTATAACTCTCATCAGACGAGAATTTGAACCGGCTAAGTGTATATTGAAGTACCTACGCGCTGTAAAGAGTTCCGTATTCGGGAATAATAAATGTTGAATAGTTACCAAAATTTTGGATTGGAGCCAAAGTAAGGCCGGTTCTTAATGTCTGTCTTTCATCATCAGCCTATAAATGTTCCCACTGCTGGGACACAGGCCTCCTCTCTGTAAGAGGGAGTGGGCCGTAATCTACCACGCGGGCCCAGTGCGGATTGGTAGATGTCACATGTCTTCGAATTTTTGGTTCTAGGACATGCCGGTTTCCTCACGATGTTTTCCTTCACCGTTTTGAGAGCAGTGGTGACGAAATAAATTACACAAAGTAATGTGCCTGGCCGGATTCGAACCCACAACCTACAACTCGTAAGTCGGGGCCGATACCACTGGGCCACCACTGCTCTGCTAATCTGCTAACGCTTGAGAGGAAATTGGTCAAGGAAATCTGTCATTTGCTCCCGCTCTAGTAGGCCTGTGTTTCAGTGTTGGGAACATGGTTATGCTGATGATGGTGTTGTTACACAACTCATTTATGTGACTTATACTGCTCGTTCTTAGTAACTCTTTTCGCCTTCCATATTCATATTCAAAAGATTCCACACCAAATTGTCCTCATTCTTCTTTGTTGACTGCGGAACCCCAAAAAAGCTCGTTCGTCAGAAAACCCATTAATTTTTCAGCTATTCTTATTTTGGTACCCTTTTCCTGTTGAGTGTAAATAGAAGTTGAAGCAGATTTATTACAGACTATTAATTGGATTGGAGTCAATTCAATTAAATGTAATTGAAGTTTTATCTGTCCTACCACGTATTTCAGTTATTTGCGGATTTTTTTGTTCGTGTATTTGATCAAATTTTTCTTGTCTATTGTTTAACGTTTTTGCTTCATTGTGACTAAAGATAAACTGTGGCCGTCTTCCTACGAAAAGTTTAACGTAATTATTCTGTTCAACAAAAAGTTCAAAAAAAAGGGTAGAGCTGTGGTCACCCACATAATCATAGTAGGTATGCAATAATTGTGACCATGGCTCTGCCTTAACCATTTTTTTTGTACCTTTATTTTCTTGTTTCTTCCTTTTCTAACATCGGCGCTTTAAAATCATCGTGAAAACGGGAATACCTCAGCAATACGCTCATAGGCTCCAAAATTAAAACCCAGTTCTTTACGAACAACAAAACACTAACTAAACACAGACAACACTTGCACAAAGCTCGATATTCAAAATTATCCAGCCTCGTTGGTGCGCAAACAGTTCGACCGCTAGAGGGCGTGCTCGTCGCTAGATAAAGGTTTAAACTGCGAACTAGTTTATTATTCCACGAATTGAGGGTAGAATGGATAGATTGTTTGTTTATCGGTTAGTTTAAGACAGGGCTTAATTGGGACGTCTTGGGATGTAAGTTTTTGTCTGAGATTGTTGATAATATGATTGTATTTTACTTGCTTGTTAGTTTTACATACCTACTAAGTTTCAAGTCCCTATTTTACGAAATGGCTAAATAGATTTTGATGAAACTTCATACGCATAAACAGGATACCTACTTACCGCCTTACCACAAAAAGATAAACATCTGTTGAACGCTTGTTCAAAAAAGAGTAACTGCAAAACGATCATTAAATAAACGTGAAATGTCGTTTTGACGTTGACAGTTTTTTTAGACAAGTGTTCAACAGATGTTTATCTTTCTTGTGGTAAGACGGTTTAAATCTAAAGTTATAAATCATAAAAACTAGGTAAACCTAGACCCAGTATAAGAAAATAATCATACAAAGAAGTAAACAGCTTTCACTCCCCAACACAACTGGAGGGACAGGCGTGTAAATAGCCGTGTTTCTCTGCGGGTATGAAGGACGTATTACAATCAAACACCTGGATTGCGTGATGATTCAATTGCCTATTTTTGTGTAATTTCAAGTTGGGAGTGATGGTGGTAGACGACGTATTGTGGTCTAACTCTAGCAAGTAAAGGAAAGTGGTACCTGGTTCTTCCTTGTCCGGTCTTGAGGTCTTCACAGGTGGCCACCTGCCTCGTGCACACCACACCAATCACTTGTGATAAAGTCTTGGTCACAAATTACACACGACGCGGTTAATATGGGATTATTATTAGTTCCAGGTAAATCCCCAAGGTTTACGGGATAATACTTAGGATTTTACTGTCTTTGCGGGGGTGATGTTTAAAGATTTTAGACATGCGGGAGAGATGCGTAAATGCGTGCGTACTGCGCGAGCACACTATGATCTCTGGTCCAGGATTGGGCTTGTCGATGGTTGCTCCTTTCCTTGTAAAGCCCGTTACACACGTCCGTTCTTACATGCCTAAGCCGGACACACATATACTCCGCAATACCAACCACCATCCAACTTGAGAGGCAGTACTCGCCACACCATACTCCCCGCCTTGAAAGGTCCAGAGCTTTCAAAGCAGCTAATCTATGCAGCGCTGGTGCGGTTTATCAAGCGATGATGACATGTATCTGGTTGTTGGAGAATATTAAGGGAAATCTAAGCAGCAGTCCGAAATTCTATCACAATGATATAGCGCTCGGGATCAATATGAAATGCGGTTTGATTTGACTAAGTTAAAGAGTCGAATTAATCTAAATTATAACTATGTAATGGCGTACCATTGAAAGTATACTAATAACTAAATAAACTACGTAGAAAATTACTTTATTGTGTTGGCAAAGGATACAACTTAGTGACAGGACGTTTATATGTACCTGACGCGGTTTTTATTGAAGCGACTCGAATTATGCCATCCGATCCCGGAAAAACTTCCTCTATGATGCCTAATGGCCAAGTCAATGGAGGTACGTTATCTTGACCCAAGAGAACGATAGTACCGATCTCTATAGGGCGATCGGGAGTGCACCATTTCTGGCGGACTTGCAACGTGTGCAAGTACTCAACTCGCCATTTGTTCCAGTAGGATAACACAAGTTGATCCAAAAGCCTTTTGCGGTTTGTTAGGTTTATGTTTTCTTCTGTCAATTCAGAAGAAGGCAAATACGTGAGTGGACTGGACATTAAAAAATGCGCGGGCGTGAGTACCTCCGGATGCGGGTCTGATGAAAGAACACTAAGCGGTCGAGAATTTAAAAGGCACTCAATTTGCACCAATACGGTTGAGAGTTCTTCGTAAGTAAGAAGCTGTTTACCTATGACTCTAAACAAGTGAGTTTTAACACTCTTAATGTTCGATTCCCAAATACCTCCGAAGTGCGGGGCTCGCGGCGGTATTCTTGTCCACTCAATGCGTGATTTAAGAAGCTCATTTTTAATATCCGTTTGAACAGTCGAATTTAATAAGAAAGAATAAATATCATCTAGTTGCGCCTTAGCGCCAACAAAATTGGTACCATTGTCTGAGTACATGACAGACACTGGACCGCGGCGGGAAATGAATCTCTTAAATGCGGATAGGAAAGCCTCAGATGTGAGGTCCGATACAAGCTCGATATGTATAGCTTTAGTCACCATACATACGAACAAACATAAATAAAGTTTCTGCGAACGTTGACCTCTACGTCGAATAGGTACGTAAGCAAGCGGCCCGGCGAAATCTACACCGGTGTGTACAAAGGCTTTAGCATCACGGACGCGGTATTCAGGAAGTTCAGCCATTTTGGGTATTGGATGCTTAGGATTTAGACGGAAACAAGTGTTACATTTTCGGCAACGAGAACGTATGACCGTTCGGCCATCCAATATCCAAAACCGCTGCCTTATAATGGACGTCAATAACCCGGGGCCCGTATGGCAGTATGTATTGTGATAGTGATCAATAATTAGATCGACTACGCGGTCGCGTTTAGGTAAAAGCGCGGGATGCTTGGCTTCATACGGTAAGTCAGATTTCGACAATCTGCCCCCAATACGTAAGATTCCATAGCTATCAACGAAAACAGACAAGCAGCGCAACTTCTTAGCTGGAAGTTTGCCTGCTTTAATTAAATTTAAATCGTCAGAAAAATGCAAACTTTGAACTATCCGAATAATAAAATTTTCGGCGATTGTAACGTTTTTAACAGAGCTATGACCATGTAGTCTGTTCGTAAATTTAAGAATGTACATAAATACATGTAACAATTTATTCCATGAGCAAACACGGTCAGCTATAGTATCTAAAATACGCGGTTCAGTATTTGAGGTTTCTACAAGAAAAATCTTTGATTTAAACTCCGGCAATGTTTCGCATTTAGTAGGAGAGAATTTTAAAGGCCACTCGCTCATGGGCTGATGGAGCCACCTAGGGCCGTTCCACCACAACGAGTGTTCAATTAAATCAGATGGCAGCATGCCGCGAGACAGACAATCGCTAGGATTCTCTTTCCCGGACACGTGGCTGAAACAAGTGGCAGGTACGTTTTCCTGTATTTGGGCAATGCGGTTGCTGACAAAAATAGACCATCTATGGGGAGATGAGTGGATCCACGAGAGAGCTATGGTGGAGTCCGAGAAAGCGTGGACACCTGCAATAGGTACACGAGCGGAAAGTTTATCCTTGACCACGCGTACAAGTTTAGACAGTAGTAAAGCGGCGACAAGTTCTAATCGAGCTAGTGTTGTTATTTTAGCGGGGGAAACTTTGGATTTTGCACATAAAAGCCGGACGGTGATTTCACCTGTAGGGTCGGTAATGTGTAAATAAATACAACAACCATAACCACTAAAGCTGGCGTCGCAAAAGGCTACGATATTCACTACAGCTTCTCTAAAGACGCCAATGTGGCGAGGAACCTTTAGAGAAGAGAGTGTGGGAAAATCCCTCGTAAAAGCGGAAAACCGATTGGTGATGGAGTTCGGAGGAACTTCATCCCATCCTATTTTAGCTAACCAAAGCTCCTTGATTAAAATCTTTGCGTACAGCACAACGGGTGCTACGAGGCCAAGTACGTCGAACAAGCGGGCAACTAGTGATAGAATCGCGCGCTTCGTGCATTTATTATCTACGGCGACTGTTGTCAAGGAAAAATAATCATGAGCGGGTTCCCAGGTTAATCCAAGGATTTTAAAATTATGGACATCATTATCCATGCCAGAAAAATCAACTGGTAAGCGGTGAGACTCTGGGAGAATCTCCAATAAAGCGGGTGAATTAGTAGCCCACTTGACTAAGTCAAAGGAACCTACTTTAAACAAATCAATTAAATCGCGGGATAGACGCATAGCAATCTGTTCATCAGAAACAGAATAGACATAGTCGTCCATATAAAACTGAGTTTCTACCAATTTAGAAGCCTCAGGAAAGCGGTCGCTATGCTCACACGCTAAGTTACGCAGTGTGCGCATCGCTAAATAAGGACTAGGCTTTAGTCCAAAGGGAACGCGGTTAAAATGAAAGGTGCGTACAGGCTCATTTTTGTTGAAACGATACAAGATTCGTAAATATTTGCGGTGGTGCTCATTTACACCGATACGTAAGAACATTTGTTTTATATCCGCTGTCATCGCGACAGGGAACGTCCGAAAATCAAGTAGTAACAAAAATAAGTCGGCTTGTAAATTAGGTCCAACATGCAGAATGTCATTGAGCGACAACCCCGAGTGCGTTTTGGCGCTAGCGTCCAAAACCACTCGAATGTTGTCTTTGTCCGGTCTAATGACGGCGTGATGCGGTATGTAGTAACCCTCTTCTGTTAATTCAGAGTCCGGTACTTCCGATAAATACCCCTGAGTTATATAATCCGCGATAGTTTTATTATAATTCTCGCGTAGGGTAGGCACCAACGTGAATTTACGCTCAAGCGCGAGTAACCGCCGGTGGGCGACACCGCGTGAATTGCCCAACTCGGAAGGGGAGCGCGCGAAAGGTAAATCGACAAAGTATTTGCCGTCTTTAAATAAGACTGAAGAATTAAAACTATTTTCACACTCTAATTCGTCCGGACTAATAAAACGTTGAGATGGAATTTCCTCTAGCTCAAAAAACTTCTGCAAACTTGACTCGACTTTAATGTTTGCAAGCGCGGTAAACGAAGATGTAATGTGTGTTATATCACTATTATAACAATCAATATCACCCATCAGTACATAACCGAAACTAGTCAATATAGCTGGGGGTGCGCGGGTGCCTGAGTCAATCCTATCTCCTAGGTAAATATAAGGAAACAGCTGTGCTCCAAGCACAACGTCGATTCCGCCTGGTACATTCCAGGTCGGGTCGGCTAGCGGTAAATTATCTAAATATGACATGTTATTATCGTCATTTAATCTAATAAATCTAGCGGGAAGTCTATCTGTAATGCAATCAACAACTAACGCTTGTATGTAATACTTAGTGTGAGGATTAATCCGAGATTCTATATTGAGATGAATAAATCCCTGTACAGGTTTTGAGATCATACCAACACCTTGTAAAGATGAATGGCGTAATTTAATTATGTTTAAGTTCAAACGTTTACAACAGTCCACAGTAATTAAGTTATTTTGCGATCCGTTATCTAATAAACACCTGATCATTTCCTTATCTCTGCTGTCCCTATTATATGCATATACCTGCGCAGTCGCTAACAAAATAGTTGACTCGATAGGTAAACACGTCTTGATCGCGGCGCTGAGTGAAACAGAGGTACTTGTAGCAGGCTCGGGCGATGATTCACCTTTTACTTCGGAGAAATGCAACAAAGAATGATGCGTCTTTTTACAACTTTTACAAACGCTTCGTGACTTACATTTAGCTAAAGAATGAGATAGACTTAAACAATTAATACAGCCACGTTTATTTTTAATAAATTCGAAACGAGCTTGCGGTGTATTTATATTTTTAAATAGCGGACAATCAAACAGTCGATGGTCGACGTCATCCTTATCACATAACGGACAACGGGTATTCGAAACTGGTTCGTTGCGTGACACAAACGACTTGGCGGTACTTTGCGTATTACTTGTTCGACTATGAGCTAAACTAGACTTAGCACGCGGTTCCGTCTGTGAATTACTAGCGTGCGAGCGCTGGAGTACCTTAACATGATCTTGCATAAATGCTATAAACTCCGTATATGAAGGTAATTCTTTCCCACTCACACGGCTTTCAAACTGTTGAACAATTTGCGCATCAACCTTTCTTAAGCTACAGTGTAATAACACAAAATCCAGCAAGTCTGGAATGTCTAACTGTTTTAAGGCAGCAACCGACGCTGAATATCGTTCCACAAATGTATTGAGACTAGCAGCATTGCCGGCGCATCCTTTAATGTCCAGTATATTATTGAGATAATGAATACCTAGACTACGCTTATCTTGATACCTTTTAACGAGACCGTTCCACATAACACTGTATGTATCACCTGTGGGAACAATGCCTGCAGTTAGTTTTAAGGCATCATGAGTCAATTTACTGACCAAGTACTGCACACGCTGCGAGTCGGTCAGATCAGTGTTTAAATGAACATTGCTGCGAAACATTTCATAAAATATGGGCCAATTTTCCGTTTTACCGTCGAACGATGGCAGTTCTATGGGTGGTAACTTTATGCGACTACCTCCTTTCATAATTGATGTTTCGCTGCTCGAAAGTATGAGATTACGATTGTATTTAATATAAGAATATAAGTCTTCAATAGAATATAGACTCGAATAATCTGGTGCAGTTTTGTCAATCTCAAACTGCAACTCATTGATCTGTTCAACTATTGCTTCAAATGTTCTGTATTGTTCGCTTATCGTTTCAGACTGCGCTAGGAATGACTCATTTGAACGCGAATCAAAGTTCGAGATGCTTCTGGAAGCATTATATAAGCGATTAAATCGCTCGAAAATCATTTGCTTTTTAGCTGTAAGCTGAGCTAATTTAGCTTCTTGCTTGTGGGTGGCCATTTTATGGTATAAATGGAATGTTATATACCTAATGTAATGACTTGTACGTATTTGTACTTTATTTTACTGATGCCTATCTAGGCTCGAAAGGACCATCTAATGGAGGGACAGGCGTGTAAATAGCCGTGTTTCTCTGCGGGTATGAAGGACGTATTACAATCAAACACCTGGATTGCGTGATGATTCAATTGCCTATTTTTGTGTAATTTCAAGTTGGGAGTGATGGTGGTAGACGACGTATTGTGGTCTAACTCTAGCAAGTAAAGGAAAGTGGTACCTGGTTCTTCCTTGTCCGGTCTTGAGGTCTTCACAGGTGGCCACCTGCCTCGTGCACACCACACCAATCACTTGTGATAAAGTCTTGGTCACAAATTACACACGACGCGGTTAATATGGGATTATTATTAGTTCCAGGTAAATCCCCAAGGTTTACGGGATAATACTTAGGATTTTACTGTCTTTGCGGGGGTGATGTTTAAAGATTTTAGACATGCGGGAGAGATGCGTAAATGCGTGCGTACTGCGCGAGCACACTATGATCTCTGGTCCAGGATTGGGCTTGTCGATGGTTGCTCCTTTCCTTGTAAAGCCCGTTACACACGTCCGTTCTTACATGCCTAAGCCGGACACACATATACTCCGCAATACCAACCACCATCCAACTTGAGAGGCAGTACTCGCCACACCAACAACAATTTCGTTTAGAAACTCGTTAAGTCCAACAGTGGCCTTATGAAGCTGCCACCGACATTACCAGCGCACAAAATACAAAACAAATCCATTACAGTAAGGGCACTGTTTAATTATCGTCCGCATTCACACGACCAACTCAATCAGAGGCTAGGACGGGAACTGGGGTACTACCTAAGCACAAAACCCGTAGGTTTGCCCGAAGTTTCAGGCTTTTATCTCTTACGGACATAAGATTAGTTTTTCTGTGGAAAGAGAAATGAAGAAGATGGAATTTATCGACACATAGAGGACAGAACAAACAAAATTTTATAGAGAAAAATAACAAAAAGAAAAACTAAAAAATAAACAAATTAGTCCTGTGCGAGGCCAAAAGGCTCCTATCTCAGAATTGAACCTGCGACCATCGGATCCAGTAAATCCATCGCTCTTACTATGCAATAGATGTCACTGAACGTCACCGTAAGACGTTAGTAACTGATTGTTGTAGGTAAGAACCTCGGTGGCTCAGTTGGTAAGAGCTTCGGATGTAGTGAATCCGAAAGCCGAATGTTAAAATCCCACCCGCGCGGTTCGAATTTTTCTTTCCACAGAAAGTCTTTGTAATTCGCGAAGCATGCGTTAATACGTAGGTACAGTCAGCATCAAAAGTTGCTGACCACATTTAGATTTTGAAAATCGTTGTACACCGTATTATTGTGTATTATTACGGTGTAGGTACAGCGATTTTGAAAATCTGAATGTCGTCAGCAACTTTTGATGCTGAATGTACAAACTAATAATCGGTGGAAACATGATTGGACAGTTGTCCCGACTCCCAAAGAGTTGTCAAAACTTTTGAATTCAGAACTAATAAGGAGTAGAGTTCACTCAAAAGTTTTGGGTTACTTTTGTTGGGGCCCGTATTTTCGTTAACGAAATAAAAGAGTAGGCCTCCTGGTGCACCCACAATGCTAGTGTTTGTTTTAATTAATCTCTTTTGATCACGTTATTGGGACTTTTATCGTATTTCTGCGCTGGAGTGATTAGAACTTAGGAATTGTAATTTGGCCGTCATAGCATGTTTTTATTCATGAACTTACAAAACAATGTTACGGTTGTTATTTTATGCTTATCAACTGGTCAATCGAGGTCTACTTTTTTTTTACGTGGTAAAATCATCTAATACGTCCTCCCACCCAGGGCAGAGCTGGAGGGACTGTCAGACTCGTACTGACTAAAATCCACGGTGTCCTTCAGTAGCCCTTTATGTACCGGGGTCTCGATATACGTGTGTCCCGCGACCCCGGCAGGCTTTGGCCCTCTAAAGGGGGGGGGCGTCATTATGCTGACACTCTTTGAGGCGCACGTGGAACACAACGTGCCGTCGACCCGGACATGGTCCATGGTCGGGCAGCGAGTCGCCCATTACTCGCCGCCCGCATGCCCGCGTCTACGGTGGCCGGAGATCGTCCCGCGACGTCCGTCGCCGTGGGTGTCTACCACTGCGGCGTGGGTGAATGGTGGACGCTGTCCTCTCCATCGCACGACCCGCCTCCTCCTTCGCGAGCATGACGGCTTTCGCAGAAGAAGGCGACCGCTCCCCACTCCGTCTCGCCCCGCAGCATGGCCGCGACCAATGCCGGGCGCGAGAGGTCGTCGCCAATCGAGCTCTACTAGGAAAAAAAACTTAAAAATATTGAAAGACCTGAAAAAATGCAGGCAACACAAAAAAAAATAGCTTCGAATCAAAAGTATGTACCAAATATAGTCCTGTGCCTATATAGGTACAGGACTATATTTGGTACATACTTTTACGTTATCCTTAACATAATTATGATAAGGATATCAGAACATACCACGTGAGCATTAAATAATTTCACCACAAAAACAAAACGTGTTATTTGACTTCCGAGAGCACAATTTCCAACTTAAATATGTAATTAATTCAACATTTCAGCCTATTTCAATACGCGCATAACTGAGGGATATTTATAACCCTGCTAACCGGGGTCCATTTATACAACGTATGTAGATATGCCGTGGTTCCCCTATTTGCTTCTGAAGGGTTGTTTAACTAAGTCACTACCTCTAACGTTGCTAAAAGTTCATTATGTATACAACGAGCAATGTTAAGTATACACTTAGTAAAATTTATAAGCGATCAAAATGTTTAAACTGACATGGAAAACGTATACCAGATATTTACCATGTTTTTTTTGTTTTTTTTTTTACTCTTACATAAACACCTCTAACTAAAAGGTAACTATGTGTACTTTTAAAATACAAACAGGACTAAAAGTAGGTCAGTTCCATTAAAGAATAAAATCAATAAAATTGTAAACACGTTCAAAGTTGCTGGTCATGTACAGCGGGTTGCTGGTAAAAACAGGCAATTTAAACTCCTTTGTTGATCGCTTGTTACTACAGCTTTGGTATTTGAAACTGGTGTTCAATTAACCCCTAATTTTTGTTAACTCATCACAAGAGACAATGTAACTCTGCGTCTGGGCTAGTAAAGCTTGCATCATTAAACCTTATCCATTGGCATTATAACATTCTAAGACGTAAAAACGGCATAATTTTGTATTTAAAATAACATTTACGCATGATTTTTTAGCATAATTTCTCTAGTCATTATAATATTTAAATATTACAATATACATTTTATTTACGCATAATAAGTAAAGCCTCCTGCAGACACACGCGATTAATCGCGCTGCGACAACGAGCCAAGCTAATTTCCACTCTAAAAATACTGCGAATGAACCACGACAAGTCGCCCCGCGCGATTAATCGCGTGTGTCTGTTCGAGCCTTAACTCCAAAATTTAAGGTTCACGAAGCCCCTCTAAGCGGGGCTTCTAATTCTGAGTTCAGTGCTTAAAGTTGAAATTGAAATTACGAAAGTGAACATGACTACAGTGCTAAAACGACTAATTTTGCAATGAGTGCAGGGACACCACTGGTTTCTCTGTCAACTGCGGCTTTGTCACTTTTAGAATTGTTTTTGAACACACCTGCGACAGGTGTAATAAATATTAATAGGAAGTAGTGACTAACGGTCTGCCATTGCCAACTAACAATACTAGAATACGCTTAGGTATAACATTCAGACTTTCAGCTTACTTTTGTTTAGAAATATATTTAAAGCTACTTGTCTAATATAAATTTTAGATAGTAACCAAACACTGGCTTAAAATAAAATCCCTGTAAAAACAAAAAAAAAAAAACCATCAAGTCACTCCCTTCCATTATAAAAAGAAAACTATAAATCCCGAGACACAATGGTCTAAAAATGATCGTTCTTCAGTCAAAACATCAAAAAGACAAATCTGGGGTTGTAAAAGGGAAAGTAAATGAAATCTAGCAACAATACATCATTCCAATCTGCCGATATCTGACCTCTTTCAGTTTGGAAATGTCGGCAAATATACTTAATGGATATACCGGTGGAATGTGACATACGGCCGGCAAGAATAGCGAGCTAAATACGAATTTAATCAAATTAACGCTGATTCTTAGTATCACAAATTGTTTATTTTGTAGCTCTATGTACCTACCGGGGTCGCGGGACTAACGAATTACCGTGACCCCGGAACGTAAAGGGTTATTGAAGGACACCGTGGATTTTAGTCAGTACAAGTCTGACAGTCCTTCCTGCCCTGCCCTGGGTGGGAGGACTCATTTGATGATTTTACCACGATGTAATATGAATAGGCTATTTAACAGTATTAATAAATTATAAATCTAATAAGTCCGTTTTTTAGAGTTTTGAAAAATAACGGACACATATTTTTTCTTATGTAAAATCAATGAATATTTACCAAGATATAACACATCAAGACTCCAGAGTGGGGGCTCGTGACGTCAGAATTCAGTAAAAAATGTACTAAATTGTGACGTATGTAAAAATGTACTAAATTGTGACGTATTGGCAATTTTGAAAGCATCATATCTCCGTCTATTTTGGTTTACGTAAAAAAGAAAAAATACGGGTCAAATATTATTTGATAATCTAACTGACGGATTAATTCGATTTTTTTAGTCAAATAGCCTATTGTAGCCTTTTTTTAATTTTAAAAGATTTTAGTATTTATAATTTTATTTATTCAATTTATTTTTTGCTTTTGTCTCAGTGACGAGGTGTAATTTGGTTCAAAGCCCTAACGATAGTAAAAGACTACTTCCTCGTATAAAACTCAAAAGAGGTGACACTAATATAAAATAAATATTTGTTTTAAGACTTGAATTATTTAATTACTTTAATACTTATCAATTTTAATTAATTTACCGAAGCAAGTTATGCCACAACTTAAGTAATAATTACATTTACATAACTGAAATTATTTATAAACAACTGAACTATGCGCATTAGTATATATAATTAACAATTTGGAATGTAACATTTATAATCTCAATATGAATGAAACTATATTCGGTGAGCCAAATGAAAAGTATTTTTTAATTAAAGTAGCAGCTTAAGTTCCACAAATTAATTAATTCAC
This sequence comes from Agrotis exclamationis, assembly GCA_950005045.1. Classification (NCBI taxonomy): domain Eukaryota; kingdom Metazoa; phylum Arthropoda; class Insecta; order Lepidoptera; family Noctuidae; genus Agrotis; species Agrotis exclamationis. The sequence continues at coordinate 1,851,260 of OX465433.1, read as the reverse complement.
GAACTAAAACATAATTCATTTGGATTAGTCAGCGGGACAGTGATAAATGTTTTATCTTAAGCACTATTTGAATTGAGCGGTTAATTAAAACGGCTGTTATTTTGACTGAATTTTGTTGAACCTAGGCTTTGGAGAAAAAGATTATACTTTTACTTTTCTTTATTTATATTTTACCAGCGTGTAAATCAGCGGCGTTGCCCGTGTGATATTCAGTAATCATCCCACAAAAACGTCATAATAAAATTAAAAGTCATGTGTCTGAGTTATAAACTACGTAGCTGTACAAATTTTCAATTTTTCCATACACAAAAACTTTTTTTTTCCACACAATTAGTAAAATTTCGTTTAATACTGAAAAACAGATAGCAGTCACTTTTTAAACACACTAAAGCTGCTGTTTAAAAGCAGCTGAATTTTTAAACCATAGACAATTAATACTCATATAGCTGTGTAACATTATTTTACTCTACTATACGAAACTTAAGTTTTGCAAACATGTTTATGAGCCATTTTTCGCCGTACTATTAGGCATACACTGCTTATCCAAAGGGACACTAAACCACTTTTACTGACAGATGACCCGACGTACAGACACGGCAACTCTCACGATTTTCAACACCACTTAATAATAAAATCATATCACGTACAATAACGTTTCACTTGGGAATTCAATGGAGCAGAATATTGCTGTAATTTTTGTTACGTGCCCATTTTGGTAGGCTTATGGTATTTATTTTTTACTTTTTTGTTGTTTTTTTGCAGTGCTATGATGCATTTAAATATTGTGAAAGTGTTATGGTTGAAAAATTATATGTTTAATTATATTAAATGTGATTGAATTTGTGATAAAATAAGTGTAATATACAGGGTGATTTGTTATTCGATGCAGTCCTTGAAATGGGTGATACTAGACCTTATTTGCAACAATTTTAACCCCGACAATATGGGGTCTAAACTGACTGGTTTTAGAGATATCGAACTTTAAAGATTTTTCGAAAAATTTCCACCTCTCCCTCATTAAGTGCTTATTATTAGAAATTAACGATAGTCACCACTTAGAATTTATGCTTTTCTAATAGAATATGAATGACTGAATCTAGTGAATACAAGTTTGTTAAAAAAATAATCATATCTTGGGAAATTAAGTGTCATAAAGTTTCTGTTTTGAAGATTTCTGAAAACTTTCCTTGTCTTTCAAAGCATATTTTTCAAAATAAATGTATGTCACTTGGTGTACAAATTACAGAAAAAACTTCCTTGTCTCATTACCTTTCTAAAATGGTGCCACAATATCCACTTTTAGTTAGTGTCTTACCAGAAAATTAGGGTTGTTACTGACAAAGTAGTAAATCAAAGAAAATCGGTTATAATGTTTTTTCGACCCAACATTTTTTTTCTGTGGTTTTTGTCCAAACTGCTATCTGATATTAGCTTTTTGAGTTAGTGCGCTTAATTTTGGTCGATTGCATCAAGCAAAATCGGGCTTTATCTGGAACATTTTTACCTATGGACCAGATATTCAAACCATCAATTTTCTTTCATTTGAAACAGCTATATGAAACAAATGTACAATGACGGAATATTTATAAGCTCTGGTTTCGCAAAAAAAAACTAAACTGGCGTGCATAAAAGTTGGGTCACCCTACTTGTAGAACAGGTAAAAATACTCCAGATAAAGACCGATTTTACTTGATGTGATCGACCAAAATTAAGCGCATTGACTCAAAAAGCTAATATCAGATAGCAGTTTGGACAAAAACCACAGAAAAAAAATGTTGGGTCGAAAAAACATTAGAACCGATTTTCTTTGATTTACTACTTTGTTAGTAACAACCCTAATTTTCTGGTAAGACACTGACTAAAAGTGGATACTGTGGCACCATTTTAGAAAGATGATGAGACAAGGAAGTTATTTCTGTAATTTGTACACCAAGTGTCATACATTTATTTTGAAAAATATGCTTTGAAAGACAAGGAAAGTTTTCAGAAATCTTCAAAACAGAAACTTTATGACACTTAATTTCCCAAGATATGATTATTTTTTTAACAAACTTGTATTCACTAGATTCAGTCGTTTATATTCTATCAGAAAAGCATAAATTCTAAGTGGTGACTATCGTTAATTTCTAACAATAAGCACTTAATGAGGGAGAGGTGGAAAATTTTCGAAAAATCTTTAAAGTTCAATATCTCTAAAACCAGTCAGTTTAGACCCCACATTTTCGGGGTTAAAATTGTTGCAAATAAGGTCTAGTATCACCCATTTCAAGGACCGCATCGAATAACAAATCACCCTGTATATATTTTTGTAAATTTACTAAATCGAACGACGTATTCCACATTGGTTACCCGCTAAAATGGCACCTGAGATTTTCCAAATTCGGCACCTATCAATATTTTTCGCGGGTGCCCTGAGTGGTATATTAGACTCCTTGCGTCTTATAAGGAAAGATACCTCATAAAAAAATCTTGTTCGCCATCCTCCGCGTCCGTATGTCCCAAAACAAAGAAGCCATGGGAAGCTGCGTTGCGGAGAGAAATCTTTCATTTCTTATCGCGAAGACGAACACTCGCTAATATCAAAGCCATACGATATGCGCTACTCTTTGTAGTTCCTATTACTATGCTGCCTGCCGACTTTTCTTGAACACTCTACTTAGTAGGTATTATTCTGATTCATGATCAAGAAAAGCTTTCTACCTTTTTCGTTTCTGTTTGGGAGTAAATGATAGTTTTTTTCATGATCACTGTTGGTCTAGTGGTTACTGACCCTGACTGCTATGCCGGAGGTCGTGGGTTCGATTCACACCCAGGACAAATATTTGTGTGATGAGGACGATCATTTGTTCTGTGTCTGGGTGTAATTGATCTATAACATGTATGTATTTAGAAATACATAAGTATGTTTATCAGTTGTCTAGTACCCATAACACAAGCTCTGCTTAGCTTGGGACTAGATGGCGTTGTGTGATAGTTGTGGAATATTATTATTATTATCCACTACAAAGAAAAATCAAAGTTTTATCTTACGTTAACATTACTTTAGATTTTTTTTTTAATTAATGTAACCAACCACTTCTACATAATTTCACTAAAGCTCTTTAACAAAACTTGATTCAGCCAAAAATTCAAATCTACATCTGTAATGGTCGCGGGACTGTCTTATCAGGAAACCGTGACCCTGGAAAGTAAAGGGCTATTGAAGGATTAGAAGATTTAGTCAGTACAAGTCTGATAGTCCCTCCCGATTTTACCACAACATTTCAACATAAATAAAGCCCTAAAATAGCCTGCACAAAGTAACAAATCCCGCAAATAACAAACAAAAACTAATTAATAAAATCCTAGATTCACTCACAAATTAAACTTGAGGATTTGCAACCACTTTCACAGATAAAACTTATCCGTTCTTAATGGACAAACAAGAATTGTTGAAGCCTTGAATAACATCGCAACTAAAGTCCACAAAGAGTTTAAAGTACTCGAAATTTCATGGGAAAAGCTAAAGATAATTGAAGAAACGGTGCGTTTAACTCTATCAATTGTAACATTGGCCTGTTGGTCTAGCGGTTAGTGACCCTGACTGCTATGCCAGAGGTCGTGGGTTCGATTCCCACCCAGGACAAGTGTTTGTGTGATGAGCACGATCGTTTGTTCTGTGTCTGGGTGTTTTTTTATCTATAATATGTATGTATTTAGAAATATATAAGTCTTGTATGTTGATCAGTTGTCTAGTACCCATAACACAAGCTCTGCTTAGCTTGGGACTAGATGGCGTTGTGTGATAGTTGTGGAATATTATTATTATTTTATTATGATTAACAGACCGTTATCTGATGATTTTTCAACCCAAACAAAAGAAATTGAAAAATCAGAATAGGTACTTTAACTTTTTTTAGGCGGCAAAAAAATTAATTGAGTCCTCCCGCCCTAGGTCAGACTCGTACTGACTAAAATATTCTTTCAATAGCCCTTTACATTTCAGGGTCACAGTTCCACGACCGCGGCAATATTTACCAAACGTGAAAATCGATCGTAACACCTCAACATAAACTGTATTGCTTGCAAACGAATCAGCTAAACCTTAAATAATCCATTCCAATGTAGCCAGACTAAAAAAAAACAAGCGACCAGTGTTGCCAGTTAATCCACAAACTGGAAACGGGCCGGGGGCCCATGAGTTTTATTAAAGCGTTTAATGAAACCGGCGCTTACTCCATAATTTACACGGGGCGTTTGGGACGTGCCGTAAGAGCAGTGGTGGCCCAGTGGTATCGGTCCCGACTTACGAGTTGTAGGTCGTGGGTTCGAACCCCGCCAGGCGCATTACTTTGTGTAATTTATTTCATCGCCACTGCTCTCAAAACGGTGAAGGAAAACATCGTGAGGAAACCGGCATGTCCTAGAACCAAAAATTCGAAGACATGTGACATCTACCAACCCGCACTGGGCCCGCGTGGTGGATTATGGCCCACTCCCTCTCACAGAGAGGAGGCCTGTGTCCCAGCAGTGGGAACATTATAGGCTGATGATGTGATGTGATGTTTGGGACGTAGAGTGCAGGAACTTACAGATATGCCAAGAATTTTAGACGATATACTTTTTTTTTTATCATGGTAAAATCATCAAATGAGTCCTCCCACCCCGGGCAGGGCGGGAGGGACTGTCAGACTTGTACTGACTAAAATCCACGGTGTCCTTCGATAGCCCTTTATGTTTCGGGGTCACGGTAATGAGATAACTCCCGCGACCCCGGCAGGCTTTGGCCCTCTAGAGAGGGGGCCCCGTCATTATGCTGACGCTCTTTGAGGCGCGCGTGGAACACAACGCGCCGTCGACCCGGGCATGGTCCATGGTCGGGCTGCGAGTTGCCCTTTACTCGCCGCCCGCATGCCCTAGACGATATACTTAAAGAAAATGTAGAACGTAATTACTAGGTTTTAATTTTTTACTTAATTATAAGGACATTTACAGACGTTCTGAGGAAGACCCCAGGATCGTGGACGCAAGCCGCTTCCAACTGGTCCTTTTGGAAATGTATAGTGTAGGCCTATGTTCAGCAGTGGACGTTCTACGGCTTAAGTGATGATGATGATGATGATGAAAAGTGCATTTTTAGTTTGTATAAATTAATATCATCAGGAATACCTACAAAGTTCATCGCGTACTACGTTGACCTAAAATGCAAAATTACCCACGAAGGCAGAAAACAATTCGATATTAATCCTCGATTTAATTAAAAAGTATAAACAACCCTACACACTACCCACGCATCCAATATTTAACAGTAATAAACACACAACCGCGCAGTAACATTTATCTGATGTTACAAACGCAATGTCTGAGTGTTTTCAGTGTTACCATCAATAAGTTCACACTCCCGAGTACTATGGAACTAACTGTTTGATATGCAGGCCTTGAAAGAAAAACAAGAAACAAAATAAGATATGTTTTTTGGCACATGATGTTACAAGTGCACATAGCATAAACATTCTGATCTGGGACACAGTTCAACAAAACTTGGCCCCTCTGCATCCAACTATTGCTTGCTCAACTAACCAGATCGTATATTAATCTGACTTGTAGCCTATCTGCTCTCCTATGATCGTTTCTACTTCTCCACCACTCAAACCGATACTTATTCTTACTTCGATAAAATGCAGCGCGCCCTCTTTCCGCGATGACAAAAAGGTTATATCCCTTTTGACATAGCGGAACAACAATCAATGCCTAACTTGCAACTATTTGAAAGGAATGTTGTAATGGTCAATTCATTCGCATTACTCTGTAAGTATGCCATAAATAAACTGTAAAAGTTTTCATCTGAAAAAAGAATTGGTGCAGTGTGAAAATGAATGAATAGACTATTGCCTATACACTAAATACCTTGTTCAACTATACTCCCGAACGTCCCCGACTAAAGTCCCGATTACTCCCGAGGACACCCGAGTTAATAAGTGTGGAATGCGCTCCATCGTGGAAGATTTACGAGTCGACGGATTATCTCTGCCATCGTCGCATGCACAGGTAGGCTTTACAATTTTATGGATATGGCGCCATTAGCTGAAGTGCGGGTAAATTAGAAGGCTAATGACTTGTGATTATTACTCGAAAGGAGGGTAGACTAGAATTGTTGGCTATGGCGGAGTGGTGTTATTTGGTAGTGCGGTTTTAGAAATTTTTAATTAAATTTTTCATTAGCTTTTGTAGTAGGAGAGTGTGAACTGAGCTCAATAGTTTATTGAAATGTTTACTCGTGAAATATGCGCGTGATCTTTGGTTCTTTTAAAAGCAAGAAATTGAGATAGGGGGTTGATGTCTCAATTACTTTTTTTATGAAAACGTTTCCCAATACTAGGAATTTACTCCTATTTCGTGGGAGCGTTTACAAACATTTATTTATACTCACATAAATAAACACCAAGACTCGGAACAACTAGTTAGTGTGTAGGTCATTCAAATATTTGTTTCGTCCGGGAATCGAACCTGCGAACCGCAGCGCAACAGTCAATGGCTGTCGTGGCTTTTGAGATAGTCAGTCATCAGAGGTAAGAGGGACAAAGTCTACAATGTCACTCCATTTCCCAGTTATGAAGAGATTCTGGTTATTTATGTTCAAGAACACAGAATTTGTTATTTAGTTTTATAATTATAAGTACTTACTAAAACATGAAAATTAAAACACCTTTTTAATTTCATTAGGTTGCGTCTAGAGGTTAAATACGAAACACTACTGTTAACACATCCGACCCAGTCCGTTTTAAAGTTTGTTTTTGAAACACATTTCAAGTAACACACAACACAACTCACCTAACTTTATTATTAAATAAAACTGCATCAAGTTCATACGTGCGACACATTTCATGCACCTCGGAAACATACTTCGTCTAACAAAATCTGCATAAAATCTCAACTCCACACGCTTTTCAAAAGCAAGTTTCGTTCCTTTAGTTCACTCCGTTCATTTCATTCAGTTCGTTCAAGACGTTCAGTTGCAAACAAAGACGAACTAAGATTGTAATATGGCGTCGCTTTTGACGTAATAACGTATTACGGTGACGGTACGCGACTTTAATTTACTAAACAATATTTAAGTTGGCAGCACGTAAAGTCGTTACGTCACTCTTAGGTGCGGAGCTAGTGAATTTTTTTATGATGTTCATGTTTTGAAAGTAAATCAAGACAACAGTTGTAAATGTCATTTGTATTTCTTTGATAGTCATAGTAGAAGCTAGAAAGTATGTCGATGAGTCTTTTTTGGGCGTACCTTGTCACCTTGTTTTAGGATTGTAGAAGTTGGACACGCTGTTACTTCATTTTTAATGGAAAACTGGAAGCCGACTGCTATAGCTTGAATGATAGCTGATGTAGCATCTACATTGAGGTTGACTTCCAATTCTGACAGGATGGAACCGTATACCAGTATTTCCCGATAACAAAACAAGGATTATAATTGGCATAAGAATTTGTGTAACAGCCAGAAAATACCAAAAGATAACCGGAACTCATTTGTAGGTAAAATAGCCCAATTCTGAATTTAAGTTAGCAACAGTCTCCCATTGTCAAACTACTATTGTTGAGATCAGGTCAAGCTTAACTAATTTGCGGAATATTATTTAACTTGGCAACTTATTAGAGCTTAGCTCTAAGCCTCATGGTTTCACGTCAATTTCCTTCCGTCAGCTTATGTTGGGGTTGTGAATTTTGGGGTGTAATTGCATGATATATGAAGGGAAATAATATGCCTACTAGTGTTAAACTTTCTTTATTGTATGCAATAAATAAAATTTACTAATATGCAACACGCATTAATGTCAACAAACAACTCTGTTGTTAAAAAGCTAAACGAAACCAAATCAATGACAACTGTTACATACATTTTAATAGCGTTAATGTAGTCAGTCACTAATTTATTAAATCATTTTTACATCGTGTCTGAATTTCTGTAACTAAATATTAAAAGAAAACATCATAAATGCAATTAATATTCAGCACATCTGTCGAAAAACCTCCCCAAAGCGTGTCCATATTGACTGGCCCTAAAACTTATTGCATCCAGAAAATTCCACTGTTTTCACCAGGTCTTTACTTTTAGCTAAAAGGATAACATCTTATTATTTCCAGTCCTATTTTTAAAACGAACGCAAAGCTTGTAGAAAACACATTTCCCATGGAGCCTCAAGCTTCATGTAAACATTGATTAAGTCAAGCACGTAATGCCGCTCGATCTGCATATATCACAGGTTCATAGGGATCTCCCTAATACGGCTGCGGCAACCCGAGAGGGTGTGTACGTGGTCGTATTAAATTGAAAAACGATTTACCTGTTGATAAGAGCTTGTTTTAAATAACTGATAAGGTGAAGTCGTGGGGCGTGTTTGTGTTTTTATTTTGGTTTTGCTTGAACTTTGAGAATGATCAGTCAAGACAGAATCGGTTTCTTATTTCTTAGGTTTTACGATTTGACATTCTAAAGCGCCTATTACTGGCCCTTTTTTTACGTAATATAATCATGAATGAGTCTTCTCTCCTGGGTAAAATTCACGTTATTCCTTCAATAGGCCTTTACGTTCCATGGCCACAATTACCTGTTTAGACAATTCTACGACTTTTATTGACTTAATTTTTTTCAGGTTTAATTCCATTGATTGAAGAAATATTTGTATAACCTACAAACATAATTATATTATTACCACAAAATTAAAGCTGGAATCGTCTAGAAACCTTCATCTGAACATCATTTTTTTATATTTTTACCTCGATATAAAAAAAAAGCTAAGCAGGTTTCCTTCTTCCGACCAACCTGTATCCCAGAGTCTGTTCAAGGTTTTACGTATAGTGTATGGCACTTCAACATTATCTCTTTAGACAACCCATTTAAATTCAGTCAATGTTGTAGCTGCTTGTCAACGTCACTTGTTTTCCCGCCTGTCACTTATAATGGACTGTTCCTAATACTAAACTCGTGTAAAAACTTCAGTAGCTTACGTATTCGTCCATAATTTAGTGCTTATTTAGTACCAACGAGAAACATTAACATATTACTGTACCATTTGAAACTTAATTACGAAAATAAACACACAATGCATTTTCCTCCAAAATTAAAACCCACTAGCTCCGCGACTATTAATATTGTTGAACCCAGTATCAAACAAACGGGTCTTAATTTACGATCTGTCTCCTGGCGTATATATCCTAGAAGCACATGCGATTTCATGTAAGCGGGAGCTCTTGAGACTAGGCAAGGAGCTAAGAGAGCACCCGCAAATTCATTACCATCGCGGAGCTGCGACGCGATCGCGAATATTTGTGAATTTGTGAAAATCTCGCAATTCCTCTAGTTATATATGGAAATACTTTGTCGTACACTGTCTCCTGGACTAATTTGTTTAGACGCGGCTTATAACGATGCAGCGTTTGTTCGTGTATTATTTTTTATGAGCGCTGTCAGTATCCCTGGTATGTTGGGATTAAGTATAATATGAATGTTGGTAAATGTTCTATTTGTGAATTTCAGTTATTCCGACTGTAATTTCTGAGTTGTGAGGCTTTAGTGAACATTTTAATGTGAGAGACTGGAGTAATTGTTTCAGCGTTTCAGCATTAACTGCTCCTATATTAGGGTCAAAATCAAAATAATTGCTCATTTCAGAAAATTTATTTGTCCATCACTTTTCCTTAATTTCTACTAAAAAACTGTCAGGGCAATATTAATAAAATACTGAAAATTACAAAGAAGCCCTTCTTTATATTGTATTATAAATGTCATTGCTGGTAGTTGATACCTCGTTTTTTAAATATTGTGGCATTTTTAAAGGCGTGTCTTCTGGTCTTCCTACAAAAAACGTGTGTCCAACTTCCAGCACTGATATTTTAAACTTGAAAAAATATTAAAAGTAGTATATTTATTATTAAACAAAAGGCTATCCTCTTAAATAACACTGTAAAATATGAGTAGAATCCTTAAAAAATCATTTGAAATATAAATTATAGTTTTAAATAAAAACTAAAACTGGTCTCAAAATTACTTCATCGATGTTATTTCATTTATGTAAAGCATTATTTAGTCGCAAAAAAGGTATTTTTTTAAACTTTAATACTGACAACATTAGCTGTCACTGTCTGAACCTCAGGCGACCAATCATAGGGCAGCAGCCATTTTGTTCTCGGCAAAAATATGATTGTAAAGTGTGCGTCGAAAAAAAAACAAAAAACTGGTTTATTTTTGGTAAGTTGAAAAAATACGTCAGGTAAGTAACTTTAAACTATTTCGTATTGTCAGGAAACTATTATGTTAGTGCTATTCTGTCGCTAATTAGCTGCAACGATCGAGTTAATTATGTTCTGTGATTTGAGGTTAGTCTGTAGAAAAACATGCTTATTTCTTCCTTTATGTCACACTCAATTTTATGTAACGTAACATTTTTTATGTTACGTTACATAAAATTGAGTTAAGGCGTGTCCACAGCATGCTTTTAAAATATTAAACAAATAGTGTACCTAATAAAAAATAAACATGTTTTTTTGGTCGTAGTCAGTGTTTTGACTGATACACACTAAAATCCTCATTGCCGTGTCGTTGGCAAAGACAAGTATTTCAGTTTGATATCAATATGAGATAATTATATCAGTTTGGGATCAATACGTAAAACGACTTTGTATGTCTGAATAAAAAAACTGTTTTTATTTACAACTGTGAATGCAGCCCTTGTTTTCCTTTATGTTATTTTTATGTTATTGTAACATAAAAGTAACATTTATGAAATGAGCAATTATTTTGATTTTGACCCATTATGTAGTCGGTTTTTAATCGCGTTTACGGTATCAAAAAATAAGAACTTCGTAGATTTTAGACTGGAAGTCGGTCTTTTTAATATTATATTCATATACAAAGCTTTAAATATAATAACTTGATGTGACTGTAATAACTTTAATGGTTTATGTGACTTTTATATATCATAAAAGTCACATAAACCATTTCTGTCAGTCTTTTATGATTCACGTAAAACGGTAACAATTTTCTTTGTCAGCAGCGCAGGCGACCACAAAACCAAAGGCAAATACTAAACTATACATCTTTCACTTATTTCATTACGATACCGTCCATTCAAAGATCCATAGTATTCAATAACAAATTATAGAAACATCCCCATACATTACTTAGATCCGACTGGAGTAATTTTCAGTCCATATTGTATCCCAAACCCCCATTACTATTCATGAGGGACCAGGTTCGAATCCACCTCACCCTTAGGATTCCATTAAACTGAAATCCAACCCTTGTACGTACCAAAAAACCTCATATAAATATTTACAAGGGGATGAAAACTAACGTCAAACAGTATTATACTTTAAGATATTAGTTATAAAGTCAATTTTCATTTGAACGTGTTTCTATTAGTGGGTTTCTGTTTTTTTCTGCTCATGAATTTCGGTTTGGGTCGTTCTTGTAATTGAAAGAACAAGTTTCTTAAACTTAATTGTATTTTTACTTATACAATCCTGTTTCTTTTATGTCTAGTGGTTGCAAATGCGTCTGCTGAGTTAAACGTCTGAGATCGATTCCCAAATCGTGTAGTGTTATTGGGTTTTTCCTACTGAAATTCCGCAGTACCAGGCACTGCGGCACGCGGTTGGATTTCTACCCCATTGTTGGCGGCGTGGCGGAGCTTGTGGCTAAATAATAACAGCCGCACAGGTTTTAATTTTGGGTTAAGTAGCGAGTTTCCTCCGTGTCTCGGAAAGCTCGTAAAGCCTTTGGTCCCGGCTGTCGTTTGTAGATCTTTGATGGTCGTTACTGTTAGTCAGAAGCTCTAAAGTCTGACAACCAGTCTTACCATGGGATATCGTATTACCCAGTTACTGGGTTGCGGAGGTCCTCAATCGCCTTTACAAGTCATAACCATTTACTTTCTAACTAAAAATAAAATCACGAAAGAATACAGCCCTAATAAAAATACATGTCCTTGTAACAAAAGATAAAAACCGTCAGAATGTAAAGCAAGGACTCTCATTGATAGTCTGAAGGACTCGTCTGTACGAGTGCCACTGTAACATTACATACGTACCGTATACCTACGGGGAGTAACCAGAGTTCAGGTGCAGTTCTCGTACGTACGTACTCGTGTCATACGAGCAGAAAGTTTGACAAACGGATAGGAGTGACCGAGTATCATAATTGTTTTATGTAGAGTGAATACCTAAGTTTTTTTTTATGTGGTAAAATCACCAAATGAGTACTGCCACCCAGGGCAGGACGGGCGGGACTGTCAGACTTGTACTAAAATCCACGGTGTCTGTCAATAGCCCTTTACATTCCAGGGTCACGGTTTCCAGATGAGACAGTCCCACGACCCCAGCAGGCACTCAATATGGCAGGACTAATATGATATTTTACCACCTCAAAAATGGAAGCTTTGTGTTTTTATTAATATTGCTTAGAATACTCATGGACAGCAATAATAACATACGTATTCTCCAGGACTTCGCTATAATTATTCAAACCTACGTATGTCTCTCCCATCATACGGTAAGGTGCACTAGGAAAGTGCTTTCCATGACGACATTGTGGCACCCTTCACTTTACGTCCGCATTGTGCGCGCAATTTCTTAGCGCACTAGACATAATCACAGGTTAGACATATGTATGTCTGTATGTATATTGTGGTGTATGTTCAAATTGTACAGGGGTTAACGAACTATAATTACAATGGTACGAGAAAGTTTTGGTCAAGTGCTTAGTACTGAAGTACCTGGGACTCGTCCTCGACGGCCGGTGGAACTTCAAGGAGCACTTCCTGCGTTTGGCCCCAAGGCTGAACCGGGCGGCAGGCGCCCTCAGGCGACTCCTGCCCAACCTCAGCGGGCCAAACGCCTCCTGCCGGAGGCTGTACGCCGGTATCGTGCGGTCCATGGCCCTCTACGGGGCCCCCGTGTGGGCCCTGAGCATGCGGACGCGACCAGCGAGGCTGGTCGCATGCCAGAGGGTCATGGCTATCCGGATGATCCGAGGATACCGCACGATCGCCAGCGAATCGGCCAACCTCCTTGCCGGATTATTGCCCTGGGATCTGGAGGCGACCGCCCTCCAGCGCGTCTATGAGTGGCGCGTGGAGGCGCGGTGCCGGGGAGAATTCCCGCTGCCCCGACAAGTCGAGGTGCGGCGGGAAGAGGTCCGGCGCGATCTCAGGGCAGTATGGAGGGAACGACTGTCGCAACCGAGGTTCGGGCACGCCGCAATCGCGGCGGTAAGACCCCTCTTTGAGGAGTGGCTGGAAAGGCGTCACGGCGTCCTGACCTATCGGATGACGCAGGTCCTCACCGGACACGGATGTTTCGGGAGGTACCTGTGTCGGATGGGGAAGGAAGAAACGCCGGGGTGTCACCATTGCGAAGATCGCCCGGAGGACACAGTAGAGCATACGGTGCAAGACTGCCCCGCTTGGGCAGAGCACCGCCGTGTCCTCACGGCAGCGATAGGCGGAGACCTCTCGCGCCCGGCATTGGTCGAGGCCATGCTGCGGGGCGAGACGGAGTGGGAAGCGGTCGCCTCCTTCTGCGAAGCAGTAATGCTCGTTAAGGAGGAGGCGGGCCGTGAGAGAGAGAGGACAGCGTCCTCCCTCCGCCCCACCCGCAATGGTAGACGCCCACGGCGTCGGACGTCGCAAGACGATCTCCGGCCACCGTAGGCGCGGGCATGCGGGCGGCGAGTAAAGGGCAACTCGCCGCCCGGACATGGACCATGCCCGGGTCGACGACGCGTTGTGTTCCACGCGCGCCTCAAAGAGCGTCAGCACGATGACGGGGCCCCGCCCAAGAGGGCCAAAGCCTGCCGGGGTCGCGGGACTTATCTCATTACCGTGACCCCGGAACATAAAAGGCTATTGAAGGACACCGTGGATTTTAGTCAGTACAAGTCTGACAGTCCCTCCCGCCCTGCCCGGGGTGGGAGGACTCATTTGATGATTTTACCACGCTAAAAAAAAAAAAAAAAGTGCTTAGTACTAGCAACTGGATGAACAATATTAAAACCTTTGTTATGTTTCGGCAGTTACAGGTAAAATATCCTGTTGCTCTGGTAGTTGAGGATCCCGTGTAAAGCTCCCTTTCACTTATGATCAGGTCAGATAGAGTCAGGAACTTCACAATTATGACGCGATCCGATGCCAATGGCATTAGTAACACCCTTCTTACGTTGACATAAAGGTTTTCTTGACCGGCTTAAGCCGATTCCGCGTCGATAAATGTGGGGGGAGGTCGTACTTTGAAGTGACGACACTTATTTTGATATAATTTTGTTTTTAAGTCTTTATTAAAACTGACACCGCTATCTTCTCTATTCAATTTAATTTAGTTCTACAGGCACTTTCACAATGTTTCATAGTAGCGCTCCTCAGATAAATACAAAAGCGCAAAAGAACCATTCGCCACTGTTACCATTTGACAAAACTGTTTCGCACAATTCATTGAAAAAACAAAATGGCCGCTACGAATGTTCGAATTTTGACCAAAAAGTCCGTGTACAAATTACATTTAGTTTGGGAACAACTAAAAATATAGGGAAAAATAACCATAGAAACATCGACATGCGTATTCAAATGGAATGGAAAACCTGTTTTTATTCGTTCGGATCCTGAAAGTTGTTGAAATACATGTGTGTTTTTGGCCCGTAGAGTAAATAAACTTCCTGTAGGTATGGTAACAATATTTTAAACTTTGTTTACGCATAATTTAAAATATGATATGCCTTCTTTTGTACGTGGTTAAATCGTCAAATGAGCCCTCCCACCCAGAGCGAGACGGTAGGAACTGTCGGACTCTAACTGACTAAAATCTACGGGGTTCCTTCAATAGCCTTTTACGTTCCAGGGTCAAGGTAACCTGATAAGACAGTCCCGCGAGTATGATATGCCTTATGTGGAGTTGGGTAGAAAATCTGGCTACACGGGGAAATGGTAGATGGAGTAAAGTTTTGGCCGAATGATGGCCAAAGTGCGGCCTAAGAAATCAGGGGGCCTACTTTCTAAGTCCGTGAACGAAGACACGGGTAGTAGTAGTATCCATATACTGATGTACGAACGTAACTATTGTCAAAATCAAAGCGGACGGATACCACGGCTGAATTACCTTTGATGCAATGCTAGTGACGTATGTTATACATCAAAATTCAATAAAACAGCTAACAGAATAATATAATACTAAGCATAACATAGTAAAGTAATTGAAATGCCAGCTCAAACTTCAAAAAGCGTTGGTTTCCATTCTTGTGCCATCACTTTGCATAAATTACAAACTGCAGCACAACTATTCTGTACAGCTGGGATTTTTAATTCCAGCGTAGTTTTTATTAATCGTTAATGAAATCTCCGCGAGAAACTGCGTAGTGCCATGACTACTTCAATTTTGTCCGATTTTATTTTTACTTTAGGTAAATGAATTACGTAGGTATTAATGATAAACAGTTTTAGGAATCAATGAAATACGAAGTTATAATTATGGTTGGTTTACGCCAGACAGGCCTGTTGGTCTAGTGGTTAGTGGCCCTGACTGCTAATAATTGTCTGCCACTACACACATATTCTTGTTACCAGTTCAGCACTCCCTTACTCATTGAAAACCGTGACAGGCACACGAAATCCTCCCATCTATAAACATAACTTCCTAGTGCCCTCATCACCATAACCCACCCAATTCATATACAAAAAAAAATGCTTTTATTCCAAATTCATCCACCTGGGATCTCTTGCCTCCTAAGAGTATACTTTCCATCCCAATTTCTGTGCTAAAGCCACTTCCAGACTAGTTATCATACAGATTGTTTCGTTGTGGTAAAATATGTGGTAAATTGAAGCGTGTGTACGGCCAATTTGCGTTGATTTCTTTATCCGAGGCCCGGTCGGACGTGACTCGTCTGAGATGAATCTAAACGAGAAGGAGTGTGGGGTTGTGGTGACAGCGGATTTCGTTGGATAGGTATTTTTTTTAACTTTCTCTTGCTCACTCTTTCTCAAAGCTGTGAGAACTATACTAAGCTAATATAATTATAATCATGTATGCAACCAAAATTTAAACTTGACATCAGCATTATAATCTCAGGAGAAAACTTCTTGAAGCCTACTTAACAGTATAAGTCAAAAAGGACTGTGTTTTGACTGATTTATTTATTTATTAGATAAAAATATATGCAATATAACCGACGAAGTCTAAAAAATTGTATAGGTATATAAAAAGGAAAATAACATTTAAAAAGGCTTGTGTAAAATCGTAGACATTTTTAAAGAAGCATTGTTCTTCTGAGAGCGTCTCTCATCCGCGCGGTCGTGCGGGGATATTATAAAGGCCAAAATACTCTATCAGTTCACCGCTCTATCGCGCGGACGAGCGGTTCTGGTATGTAACTCGTCTTAGTTCAGACGATAATCATGTTGATTGTTTCTTGTGTTTTTATCATCATGTTGGTGATGATCAGTACCCTTAGCACGAGTTTTCACTCTTTTACTTTACAGTGTCTTTTCAGTATTTACAGCGTTTCTTGTATAAAAAAATGGAACAGCGCCGCTGCCTGGTGTGCGAAGAAGGAACTAATTTTTTCCTTGAAAATTGTCAATTTGAAATTGTCAAAGTTCCAGTTTACTTTACGTCTCAAATACTGAAAACTCGTGCTAAGGGTACTGAGCTGCGCGGGCATGCGGGCGGCGAGTAAAGGGCAACTCGCTGCCTGACCATGGACCATGCCCGGGTCGACGGCGCGTTGTGTTCCACGCGCGCCTCAAAGAGCGTCAGCAAGATAACGGGGCCCCCCTCTAGAGGGCCAAAGCCTGCCAGGGTCGCGGGACTTATCTCATTACCGTGACCCCGGAATATAAAGGGCTATTGAAGGACACCGTGGATTTTAGTCAGTACAAGTCTGACAGTCCCTCCCGCCCTGCCCGGGGTGGGAGGACTCATTTGATGATTTTACCACGATAAAAAAAAGGGTACTGAGCTACGAAGCTATTAAACTGTGTATCAATGTAGCTGCGTAATATAGCATTGAGTAACTACCTACCTTCCTACCTATTCTCATTTAAATAAGCAGGAAGCTATTATAAAAACAATCTAGTTAGTATATAATGTAAACCATACAATATAATCTAGAACATGAATGATTAATTTATTGTAATATTGTGCAGCAACACAATCGATTGGTAATTTAAATATTTAGGTAGGATTTATGGATCGGTCCCAGTCGACGGAATACAAATATTAAAATTAAATGAATCCGGCAACTGGGACCACGGTGTCAGTTTATTGCCGTGCCAGTCGCCGGAAGCCTCCTACTATAGCATAAAATAAAATAGTATTTTATTTAATAAAAACTTGCATAAGAACAAATATAATGTAGAAAGGCAGTATTGTTTTCTTTACTTGTTCATTCTTAATAAACGTTGATGGCTCCCCCTCATTCGCCTGTGTAATTCACGATTAACGTACATCAACTAGTTATTGTTATAAATAATGCTAGTTCCTCACTGCGCATGATAGCACGCGGCACGCGACCACTCGCGCCTTCACAAACGCAATTCGTGATATCTCACGCTGTGAGAAGCCAGCAAAACACTGTGATGTTTGGAACTCCTCACTGATGTAATGTTCGCATCGGAATTGCAAGCATGGCGCTTACAGAGGTAAAAAAACACGTAGGTAAACTTATTCATGATAACTTATAAATAGAACATGGTTGAGAATCAAGCATAGATCAAACCACTTATAGTTAGATTCTGGCAACCTTTTGTGGTTTTCGTAAACCTTTTTAATAGTATATTATCCCATACCCCATATGGGATACACTTTCAAAAGGGTTTACGTACGCGATACTGCGGTTTATAAAGCACATTAACACTTTAACCCTCAAAAAGCCACCAGGCCACCTCAAAAATCTACTCAAATTAAAACCAAACCTGATTAGCTTCGGGCGGCGAGAAATAGGCGACTCGCTGTCTGATCCGGGTCGGTGCGTTGTGTTCCACGCGCGCCTCAAATAGTGTCAACACTTAGCACAATGACGGGGATCCCCTTAGCGAGCCAAAGCCAGCCGGGGTCGCAGGACTAAACGGCTACCGTGCACCTGGAACGTATATGCTATTGAAGGACACCGTGGATTTTAGTCAGTACAAGTCTCACAATCCCTCCTACCCTGCCCTAGGTGGGAGATTCATTTGATGATTTACGCTAAAAAAAAACAAAAAAACCTGATTAGTTTACAGCCAACACTGGGACCCAACCAAAGACCTCTCTTTTTGACATTTATATTACCGTAGACGCCCAACTGAAGTATAGATGACCTTCCTAAGAGAGGTGGAGCGCTGAGGTCCGAATTGCCTTTTAAATCCCTCAAAGGCTTTGGAGTATGACAGTTTAGTTTAGTACTTAGGGAAGGTTTTAAGTGGCTGTTTTAACAGAAGGTACTTTTTTTGTTTGATGTTTGTTGGGACATATTTAAATGTGGTTTTGTGGTCGCGTGATTGTATTTTGTCATCGGTTTTGTTGGGTTTCGGAATTGTTTAGATTCGATTTTCGGTTTTTAGGTTATTTATTTATTTAATAACAATAACTTAGGCTGTAGATATTAACAGGCATGCGTGGTTGAGTCATTGAATGCTGTCGTATTTTCAACCGATTTAAAAAATAAAGAGGTTCTCAATTTGAATGTATATCTAATAGGTTGCCGACCCTCCGAATTAGGTATATAAACGCAAATTTTTTGAGATAGGAGCCAATCATTTGGCTCATTTAAACTATAGATCACACGCTTGTAATGATACCAAGACGGCACACTTTCATCTTAATGCTTCGTAGTGTAAGGCAATCTTAATAAATTAGACCCAAAATTTGATGGTGACGAATTCAACACTTTCAGCAGGTATATCCTTCAAAACACATTTCTAATAATATACCTATCTTTGTCAACAGAATTAAGAAATGAATCAGTGGAGAGTGCCAGCACCTCAACAGGCAGCTCACAAGAGGAGACTGAACCCGAACCAAAGGCCTACATGAGGACGCCAGCCATCGGAGGAGTGGCCGTGAGGAGTGGAGAGGACGCGCTCCTCACGTGTGTGGTACTCGGCGCGAAGGGCCGGCCGGTGCTGTGGAGGAGAGCGAAGGACCTGCAGCTGTTAACTGCTGGAGGAGTGAGGGTCACGAGAGATGATAGAGTTGATGTGCTGCATGATGACTGTGAGTAATTGGCTTTGATTCCTTTGATTCATTATCTTGTACTTCATAATATAGAGAGCAAATGAGTGGAACTCACTACCTGCGTCTGTGTTCCTGAACAAATACAACCCGTATCTCTTCAAAGTTAGATTGAACTGTAACAGGTTTCTACTGGGTAAGCTCACTCCATGGTAGGCTTTGGATCTATCACCATTGACCAAGACTAGAGTCAAGAGCAAAGGCATCTCAAAGAACCAAAAAAAACTAGCTGACCCATGCCCAAATCGTTCGGCGTGAAACAGAGTAGGTTGGAGAACTTTACAACCAACGACCATTTATATCTAGACGCCTCATGCACGATCTGACTAACGAAAATTTTCTGCCAAGTCGCTGAGGTACGACATAAGCGAGGGGGACGGGGTACTGCGTTCTGATTGGCTAACTCAAGGTCAGTGTGACGGGGACTCACAGGAGTGGTCGAAACTAATACGAACTTAAGACTTTTTTGCCTAATGTGTTGACAGACATCGGTCGCCTGTGATTAGGAGTCTAGATATGAATGGTCGTTGTTTACAACCTATTCTCGCACCTCATAATGAAGAAAAAAAAAAAATCTAGGAATTTCTCAGTGACAGCCAAGGAGACTTAATTTAAGCCCGGTTGATGGCATCAAGCTCACCCCATAGTCATAATACATGAGACCTAAACATAACTGACAAAATGTTTGTGTACTATTAAGCCTACCTTTTTTTTCTCGATTTTCTAGTAAAACTTTCTCGTTTTTCAATTTTTCAACCTTTAACATTGACCTTAAAGAACCTCACTCACTTGACCCCACTTTAAAAACGTTTTAAAACCTAGACAAGCAATCTGTTTTCGACCTTGCACCAAATACATTATATACACGAAACATAGCGCTTCTGAATTTGCAATTGTAATGACTTCAGCAAGATACAGTCGACGAAGATTTACTTTGCAGTTCCTCTATGATCTGGTTTAAAGGTCAGGATAGTTTTCAAGATTATGAGAATCTAGAACCTACCTTACTCTAAAAGTTACTATAGTAAATTACTCGGTAAAATGTTAACTCATCTCTTTATTGGCAAAGCATAACTAGCATGAGCCAAAGTAACACCAAAGCTTTTTTAGGGTTCCGTAGCCAAATGGCAAAAACGGAACCCTTATAGATTCGTCATGTCTGTCTGTCTGTCCGTCCGTATGTCACAGCCACTTTTTGTCGAAAGTATAAGAGCTATCCTGTTGAAACTTGGTAAGTAGATGTATCATGTGAACCGCATTAGAATTTTCACACAAAAATAAAAACAAAACAAATTTTGGGGGTGGCCCCCATACTTAGAATTGAAACTCAAAAAATTTTTTTTCACCAAACCCACACGTGTGGGGTATCTATGGATAGGTCTTTAAAAATTATATTGAGGTTACTAATATCATTTTTTTTTCTAAACAGTTTGCACGAGAGACACTTCCAAAGTGGTAAAATGTGTCCCCCCCCCCCTGTAACTTCTAAAATAAGGGAATGATAAAACTAAAAAAAAATCTATAATGTAGATCTCAACAAAAACTTCCAACGAAAATTGGTTTGGAAGAGATATATTTAGCAGTTTTTGAGATATAGTACATTTTCAAAAACCGCAAATATAACTTTGCCATTCATACAAACACTATGAAAAACAAAGTTATTTTTGTTGTTTGTGTATATTACTTACTAATCTCAATATTAATATATTGAGATTAGTAAGTAATAAATAATAATATAATAATATAATTATATCCCTAATCTATGCTTGCTACTACGGAACCCTTCATGGGCGAGTCAAACTCGCACTTGACCGGTTTTTTTTTAATAACGGTATCGGTTACAACGACATAAAATATCAACCGCTGCCATTCATTTTCCTTAGAAATATATTATGTAACTACTATCCATACCACCGCTTTCGTAATCCTATAATCTGGACGCGCCCTTTGATGTAACATTTAAAATCGATCTGCATAATAGTCCTAAGTTCGTCTATCAATATCGTTGTTGACGACACTGTTGGCGCAGTGGATTAGCAATCGACTGCTAAGCACCGTGTCGCGGGTTCGATTCCCGCATGGAACAGATATTTGTATGACCTACAAGTAGTTGTTCCGGGTCTGGGTGTTTGTATATGTGAGTTTATACGTTTATAAACGCACCCACGACACACGAGAAAGTCTTAATGCGGGCAAAGTTTTAAAAAAAAATCTAGACAACTCTACAAACTCCTTTATAATAAGTACTACTTGTATCATGATGTTTAACATTAATTAATCATTTTTCCTTAGCTGACGAGCCTCTCCCAGGCCCCGGCATCGCAAAGGGCGGTGACGTGTGGGCGCTGGTCATCAAATCCGTGAAGGCCTCAGACGCAGGCCTGTACATGTGTGAGCTGAACACGGAGCCACCTGTCAGGAGCTTCCATAAACTTACAGGTTTGAACCAAATCTTTTTTTTTCTCTAGCTGTCTCTGTCCGATTCCTGGGAAAAGACATTTCTCCACCTCCCACATCTCGCGAACCTCCAATTCCAATTTTGTCGGAACATATCACGTTCGTCTCGCCAACTACTTCAAGGCCTGCCGTGACCTCGCCTCACTGTCTCAAAGCACCAGTTTTGAGCACCAATTAATCCTTTGCTTTTGTTTTGTAATAGTTTTATAGATGATCTCGTTAAAGTGGCCGAAAGAAAGCAGATAGTCATGACACAAAACCGCCAGAAATGGAAAGATTTTGATGAGACCCACACTTAGCATAATGTGACTAAAGGTTGAAAAAGAAGAAGATAATATTATAAGTACATAGTGGAGGTATTCATTATATCGAATAGCACAACCAACCTTTTATAAGAATTTTCAGCATACCTAAAAAACTTCCATAAAGATGAAAGAACATTATCGTCAAGAGCACTTGTCTGCTACTACAAGGCCACAAGAGAAAACTAAATAATGTCTAAAAAACATCAAAGAACTATCTAATTAAACGCTTTTTATTATCTACAGTCTTTTGAATACGATATCTTAATCTGTAGGTAGTAGCTGTAAACATATAAGATACAATAACTTTCTACTATCATCTAATGTAGACTTTTCGCAACTAACAAGTTTGTGGAATGAACTCGAGGTTTTTCTTCGTGATCCTGTTCTCCTAGTACTTTCTGTTCAGATTCCACATTGTGTTCTCATTTTCTGTAATTTTGTGCCCGGATTTTATTATTTAACTTTTCTGCTAACCGTGCGAAACAAAGCAATGTGGCGAATTCTCAGTTATTAAAAGAAATTAATAAAAATTGAGGTGAATTTACACTTACTTTGTCTCGTGGCGAATTGACTGAGCGTACTATGCTAATGCGACAAACGGAAGTGCGATGAATTGAAAATATATTAGTGCTTAGTAGCTTGAGGGGCTGACGTATGTACAACAACCCTTCCTAATGAACCAAACACCTGCAATACCAGAGGCTACAGTTACCGTTTTCCATCAGGGAAGCCAGAGGTATGCTTGCAACGAACATTTATATCTAGACGCCTCATGCACGATCTGACTAACGAAAATTTTCTGCCAAGTCGCTGAGGTACGACGTAAGCGAGGGGGACGGGGTACTGCGTTCTGATTGGCTAACTCAAGGTCTGTGCGACGAGGGGACTCACAGGAGTGGTCGAAACTAATACGAACTTAAGACTTTTTTTTTTCTTAATGCGTTGACAGACATCGGTCGCCTGTGATTAGGAGTCTAGATATAAATGGTCGTTGTATGCTTGTTTGTTATCTAAAAAATGTTGAGATTCTAATACCTACAACCAGATGCAGCTACGTACCAATATTTTACAGGAATCGACTGCCTATCCAACTCCCACAACCACAACACAGTAATTTTCACAAAAAAGAAAACAATTTATCCACCACCCCAATTCTTTCACAGTAATCTCCCGAGGCCTAACACCCCCGGAGAACCAGAACGTGACAGACAGCTACTCAGCGAATCTCCCCACGTTGTCATCCCTCGCGTTATCACACAACTACACAGACTGCTGCGTGGCTGCCAACGTTACCAAGGGCTGTCTCGGATTCTGCAGTATCCAGACTATTCTGGAAGGAACAGGACAGGACCCTGAGACCTGTCAGCCTGATTTTCCTGCTATTGTCAAGTAAGTGCTGTTCTTTTACTAAAAATTCTGCCTGAACAAGGTATCCACTTAATATAAGTGCCTATTATGGACAGATTTCGAAACTAATCCAGCAAAAGGTTTCGATATGAAAAACGAAGTGACATGAAAATGATGTAAAATTACAAAATGGTTAATTTTCGAAATCCTCCACAGTCATGAAAACGGGAAGAAAAGTTATTAAAATAAATAGGCTTCATTGTAACTCATAAATTCATGTAACTCATAAATCGCGAAGCTATAAAAGTAATGTTTCCGTATAAAAATTAAGCATTCGCTATCGTCTAGAATCTAGAAACTTGTATGTAATGAACCATAAAAATGTAATGTATTATCTATAGTAGAAAAACTTTGTAGATAACGAAATTTTTACTGTATTATTTGCCCATTTTAGATAGATGCTCTGAATTATTATGAATAGATTACAACATTTCAGCAAACAACAACAGTTTTTCATAAACTGCCAAAAAAGTAGCCTAATGTTGTCTTAAAATATTCTATACAGGCTTAAAATATTGTTTCCTTGTAGTGTCCTGAATAAAATGGCAAAACCTCTTGACCTTTACGACAGTAATCAATCACCATTCTTTTCGTAAGATAGATCGATGTTTCGAAACACCCTTTAGCTAGCCTTCAGTTTTCAGTAGCTATTTATCAGGGACTATCCGTTTATAAGGGTCTAAATAAAGTGTGATTTTTCTATCAATTGACGGAAGCGAAAGAATTTTCCCTGTCCCAATTTATGTTTTGAAATATTTTTAAAGTCTTTAATCTGTTGTTCCTAAGCTTTCATACTTATTTTTAGAAAAGCCTTCGTTTCTTTCCATCTTTCGAATGCATTTAAAAATGAATAGTAACATAAATAATATAATACATAACTTAACTGTTGACAACTTAACATTGCGCGAAGAATAAGCACGTTAAAGTGGAAGTGGGCCGGCCACGTCTGTAGACGGACCGATGGTAGATGGAGCAGACAGGTGCTAGAGTGGAGACCGCGAATAGGCAAACGTAGTGTAGGACGCCCTGCGACAAGATGGGTCGATGATTTGAATAATGTGGCTGGCAGCGAATGGATGCGGGCCGCCCAGGACCGGGAGGGTTGGCGCTCTTTAGGGGAGGCTTACGTTCAGCAGTGGACGGCAATATGCTGATATATATATAACTTAAAAATATGTATTTATTACATTTCCATAAACTTCCTCACTCTTAACGCACTATGATTTGGTTCAACATTCAATACTGTTTACGGCACCGTCAAAAACTTACGATCCCCGCAAATGACGAATATTTTGTATGTTTTAAAAGTAGTTTTTTCAGGTCTGGATGTTTGTGTATGTCAGTTTCTATGTACGCACCCACGACACAGGAGATAATCCAAGTGTGGGGCAAAGTTTCTAAAAAAAAATACATGTGGCACTCGGAGACTGCCGCGGTGAAGCTATTGCATAACATTTTTTTTTTTTTTAAAAGAAAAAAATCGCCTACCGCGTATTTAACGAGAATATAATTTATTTAAAATGTTTGTGGTGCACTATTGTAATAAAGAACTGCTTTGTTGTAGGAGAATTTTATAAGTAGGTTTCATTGTGAAAACTCCTTTTGTAGCTGACCGTTTAGAATCAGTAAGAAAAAGTAAATTGTCTTTATGACGGATATTTTTACGATTGCCGAAGTCTCCCGAACTGAAACGAGGTTAGACGATGCGTGGTTTCAGGTATTTTCCTTAGGTTTTTGGGAATTCGAAAGCTATGCAATAGCTTAAAAAAAAATATTTATTGTGTCTAGCTGACCAATTATTCATGGAATTCTAGACCATTGTCCGCCTTTTCATCACCTCTTCCTCCCCCAGGTGCATGGCAGACGGTCGCAACCACGTCCCCTGCTGTGTCCAGGAGCGAGTACCAGACATCTGCCAAGATGTCTGCAGAGGGGAGTTCACACCGGTCACAGACAATATTAAGACACACTACTCCTGTGCTTCGTACATGGAGAAGACTTTGGCTTGCATTGTGGAAGGCATTGGTGAGTTTGTAACGATATTTTTCTATTAAGAAGAGTGTTTATGGAGTTCTGCATGTATTCGTTTTTCTCCGTATTAAGCTTTTATACATTGGAATAGGAAAGTAGCTTCGTCTTTTAGACTGAATTATTTAAATATTGCTGTAATTTAGTCTTTTTTTTGTGTTGGTTTTCTTTGACATCAGGGCCTTATCACAAGATTTATGTATTTTATTTACAGCGTAATTGAATTATTTACTGCGTTTTTACTGGAAAAATTAAAGGGCGCCTCTAATGTAATGAGGGATATTTTTCTAAAAATTGACGTCGAAGTTCCAGTTTACTTTTCGTCTCAAAAACGGGCAATAAAAGGAAAAATCAAATAACTTGATTGGTTGATAAGCATCGTTACCGATTTCTTTTACGTTTTATTTGATTGCAGTTTTAATTTATAGCCAAAATCGATTACTAACTTGTCATAATATCGCTGGATCAAAATACCAACAACGTTCAGTATAATTTTATTTGACATGCGACTTCAAAAAAATTTCAGAATTTTTCAGAATTTTTACTTTTGTTTGTAAAGAAAATATCGAACCACGTGCAGGATTTGAACCTGCGACCTCCAGATTCAGTATATCCGACGCTCTTTCCAAACAAGCTACCGAGGTTCTTACCTACTGCGTCGAATTCTTCAATCCATTTCTAACGTCTCAGTTACGCTAATATTTTTATAAGAAGTATTCTGTGAAAACATTGTAGGTCGTGTGTATATAATTATATGTATTTCTTTTTTTGTAGTGCTAATTTTCTTAAGGACTTCTCCCTTGTTACTAGGCCTACGTTTTTCTCACATATTTATGTACCTATTCAAAACTGTAACAATCATTTTGTAAAACATACCATATTTTAAAAGAGTAACCATGGAGTTTCTTGCCGGTTCTTCTCCATGGAATCGACCAACCCGAACCGAGCACCTGTTGTCGACGTTTTATAAGTGTCCTCATGGGCCTATGTGAAATAAAAAATTTTGATTTTGATAAAATATTCTCAGAATTGATTATAATCACAAATAACTCCAAAAACAACTCATTTACTAATCAGGTTGATTCAGCAAGTGGACTGCTTTAAAGCCACGATTTAAACCTAAAACTTTCTTTCACAGAACTCCTCCCAAGTCCCCCCGAAGACGTGGAAGTGGAGCCTCTCAACGAGAAACAGCTGAACGTCTCCTGGAATCCCCCAGTAGAGAACACAGACTCAGTAACAGAATACGTGGTCAACGTTACCACACTCCGCTCCTTCGATGCCCATCTCATCGACCCTTCGGAGAGCTCCATCAAGAATAATGACTCCATGGCTGTGATGCTGCCCATGACTTACCGGGTGCCTCCAAATAAAACTTCCTTCGTCTTGAATGATTTACTGCCTTTCACCATGTATGAGATCACTGTGACTTCGTATAATATTCATGGGGCTAGTTTGCCGAGTTATGCTATCAGGTGAGTCGATTTGAATTTTACACACATTATGGTCAGGGTGGCTAATTCCGTCTATGGGGCGTAACCATCTACTTGAAAATTATGCTCGAAACAGTCGAGTTGCAGTGCTTGTAGTGGTGTCGGTACAACAGTTCTAGTTTTAACTTCAAATAAAAATTCCCTAGATGGCGTTAGTCGCTATACAAATGGGAGGTTTCGAGCATAATTTCAAGTAGACGGTTACGCCCCATATGAATAATTAGCCACCCTGACCTATATAAATTCACGCCTTATTCCCATAAAGGCATGCAGAAACCATAGAGTGCCATTTGGTACGATCCTTAAATAGTCCTTTCGCCTCATTCACATTAATACATCTGGTTATGCAAGACCGTCCATTGCAAGTACTACACACCCGACCTTTCTGAAACACTACTTTTTTTCTATTTTTATCTAGCTTTACAGGATTTAAGGGAAATAGATGTGGTAGCTGTTGCTATTGATTCTAGACCTTAGAGTGATTTTTTTTTGTTTATGGTCTAAGAAAAATTGTTATTCCATGCATTTTTACTGTAGGTATATTATATCCTCAAGGAGTGTAAGCATGATGACGGGCCCCCTCTCTAGAGGGCCAAAGCCTGCGGAGGTTGCGGGACTTATCTCATTACCGTGACCCCGGAACATAAAGGGCTATTGAAGGATACCGTGGATTTCAGTCAGTACGAGTCTGACAGTCCCTCCCGCCCTGCCCTGGGTGGGAGGACTTATTTGATGATTTTACCACGATAAAAAAGGTATATTGTATTACATTATGAGCTTTATGTTTTGTGCTGGAAAAGAGCTTCTATTTCCTCCTTCCAGCGATCTAGTGCGAGAACTAGACAGTACATTAATTTCCGTTAAAATCGATTATCAAAGTGAATTCATGTCTGCGAAATAAGATAAATACTATTTCCTTCTATTTTATACTTCTAGTCAGATTTATATTCATGTTTTACGAATGAAATGCTATTACTGAATATCATGATTTCATTGAATTCACAATTCCGGAAAAACTGTGTTTTGATCGCCACAGTTCTATTCAAAATTTCAAACCGTATATTTACACTTCGATTTCAATGAAAACCTAGAATTTTGTGGTAATCTTTTTTTTGTATATTTTTTTATGGAATTCAGACAATTGTGAAAAACCGTTTTTTCGAATCATGATTTAGCACTAATTGTTTTATTTAGAGATTTAATTTGAAAGTCTGACAACCAGTCTTACCATAGGGTATCGTATTACCCAGTTACTGTGTTGTGGAGGTCTGATAGACAGTCGCTCCATGTAAAATATTGATATTCATCTGCATCTGGTTCGACTAGAAGCCGATCCCAATACAGGGTGTAAGAGACATCGACGCACAAATGGATACCATGGGTCCAGGACATGATTCTGGACTATTTTTTATTTTTTTTTAATTGTGAGCCGCGCTTAAAGTTCTACAGGTACTGTGGTCCTGGACACAGTATTTAGGTATACAATGACCTTTCGTTATAAACATCTAAGAAAAATCTTTTAGTGAAAGTAGTGAATTAATTACTTTATTATTATTATTATATCAGCCCATACTGTCCCACTGCTGGGCAAAGGCCTCCCTCCACTCTTAATTAATTACCTATTTATTAAAAATCTCATTAAAATTTTGAAAATTATGAAAAAAAACAACGAAAGATTCCAACACGGGGGGTCCAGAATCATGTCTTGGACCCATGGTATCCGTTTGTGCGTCGATGTCTCTAACACCCTGTATAGTTGGGAAAGTGCAAATGATGGATTTGAAAGGCTGGAGAAGGGCGCCAGTATCAAGTTTTGCCCCAGTCCGAATGAATCATAGATACAGGGCTACTTTGTCGCCTAGTAGTGTGGAGTTTCTTGCCAATTCTTCTCCATACTAGGTTTGTATTGCGAATGGGTGTAGAATCAATCCCATCACATTTCCTTTGATTGTAATATTCGACGTTAAGTGCGTCTTTGACGGCCTAACTGAAATAAATAAATTAGACTTTGTTTTTAATAATGAATCCCTTCTTTTTCTTGCAGGTCTCTAACCCTGACTCCAGGTAAGATGAAGTCCACGGAAGTGGCCGCAGCCCCCAAGTTGCCGGACGTGCGGGGGTGCTGCGTGGCGGCGGGGGTCAACCACTACGGCTGTGTTGACAAGCTGTGTGACCCCACCAAGACCTTCGAGATCGCAGTAAGTTGCTTCATCATCTCTGTGTTCTGGTGATGAGTTCATTTGATCATCTTTTATCATTTTCATTTTTGAGGTTTATGAACATCTTGATGGTTCCTTAGAACATTGGTTATGCAGTTATGGTAATGACAAAGTTGCGAGTTTAATGGTGATAAAGTCGAAAAAAACAAAAACAAATTATGATGTTAGATAAACAAATGGTACCATAAATGAAGACCTATAGTGTAGTAAATGTAGAGACCATTCATTAATTCATATTTTTAAACTTGCTCCAACATTTATGTAATAATGAAAAAAGAAACAGTTCCGATATGGCAGTAAATTCTGCCAAAAAACATAATAAATTCAACCAGCACTTAAAGATCACTCGTCACACAAGAATCACCATCATATCAGTCATCACCAGTGAACTCAAACATCTACATCATCATCATCATCATCAGCCTATAAATGTTCCCACTGCTGGGACACAGGCCTCCTCTCTGTGAGAGGGAGTGGGCCGTAATCTACCACGCGGGCCCAGTGCGGATTGGTAGATGTCACATGTCTTCGAATTTTTGGTTCTAAGACATGCCGGTTTCCTCACGATGTTTTCCTTCACCGTTTTGAGAGCAGTGGTCTTGAAATAAATTACACAAAGTAATGCGCCTGACGGGGTTCCAACCCACGACCTACAACTCGTAAGTCGAGGCCGATACCACTGGGCCACCACTGCTCTTCATCTACATACATCTACATACATGTAGCAAACTCGTAATAATTATACAGAGTTTACGGTTTAACTCCAAAACTATACGGACCATACGTCTACATGGGGGTGATTCGGATAACCCAAGTCATTCTGGATCTATTTTTTTTAAATCATTTTTTTTTTATGAAAAATCGTTACCTTAGGTATTTTAGTATGACGCATCATATGGGAAGAAACAATGATATTATAAGTAAAAAAGGTGTAGATACGTTATACGCGCTCAAAAACAGACGCGCTCAAATGTGGTTGATTCACAAACCTTGACCTCAGTCCGACGTTGCCAGCGACAACGGATGCACTTCACGTACTACAGAGTGAGTCAAAAGTAAAAGTGACTCAAAACCACCGAAAATGCCGTCGTGTGTGATGAGATATTGTACAAATTATACAAGCAAGACTTCTAAAAGTCAAAGAATCACTTATCATTCGTAAATATATTATTTATCTTAATATTTTCACAAATAAAACATTACGTTTCTATAATATGGCGTCGTAAAAGAAAGAGTGCGAGTGAGAGTGCGAGTGAGATAAAAGAGAGAGCGTCACCATCTAGCTGTCACTTTTTTTCATATTGGTTTTATCAAGCTATCCTTTTTACTTGTAGTGAAATGTAATGTGTGTGAATAAAAAGTGTGTATGTGTGCTGCCTCTCTGCGCGGTACGCTTTTTTCTGTTGTTTTGTACGTGTATAACATATCTATGACTTATAATATCATTGGGAAGAAATACCAAAAAAAATGTAAATTCACACCACTTCTATCACGGATCAGAATATTCTGCAAATCACACTCTCAAATTAAAATCATCATTGCAACAAATAAAATAAACATCACAAAATCAACAAGCTCAACCAAAATCATCACCATCACTCACATCAACACCATAACCGTCATTACCATCACCCATCACACTTCACTACCATATCATCAGTGACTAACTCACAATCACCCATGGAACCGGTTTTAACCCTCAGCTGCAGGTCACAGACCTGATGATCTGCGCGCCTTGGGCCGGGGTCACCTTCGGCTGCCTCGCCAATGGGATGGACCACACTCCTTGCTGCAGGTCCAAGGGTCTGCCAGAATCCTGTCTACCGTTGTGCAGCGGGAATATCACGACGCTTGATTTTAATCATTTCAAGTGAGTTGGGTTTTTGTTACTATGTTATTATTAAATGATATTTATTTTGTAGTATGGTTATAAAAAAAAAACCGGCCAAGTGCGAGTTGGACTCGCCCATGAAGGGCTCCGTAGCAGCAAGCATAGATTAGAGATATAATTATATTGAGATTAGTAAGTAATATACACAAACAATAAAAATAACTTTGTTTTTCATAGTATTTGTATGAATGGCAAAGTTATATTTGCGGTTTTTGAAAATGTACTATATCTCAAAAACTGCTAACTGTATCTCATCCAAACCAATTTTCGTTGGTAGTTTTGGTTGAGGTCTACATTATATTTTTTTTTTAGTTTTATCATTCTCTTATTTTAGAAGTTACGGGGGGGGGGGACACACTTTTTACCACTTTGGAAGTGTCTCTCGCGCAAACTGTTCAGTTTAGAAAAAAATGATGTTAGTAACCTCAATATCATTTTTAAAGACCTATTCATAGATACCCCACACGTATGGGTTTGGTGAAAAAAAAAGTTTCAATTCCAAGTATGGGGGGCACCCCCAAAATTTGTTTTGTTTTGATTTTTGTGTGAAAATCCTAATGCGGTTCACATAATACATCTTTCTACCAAGTTTCAACAGGATAGCTCTTATACTTTCGACAAAAAGTGGCTGTGACATACACGGACAGACAGACAGACAGACATGACGAATCTATAAGGGTTCCGTTTTTGCCATTTGGCTACGGAACCCTAAAAACATGTGGCTCTAAATAATTGTTGTTGTTGTTTGTTAATACATTCATGATACAGCAGGAATTACTAATGTAGGATTTCAAATATCCAATTTTACATTATAGTACAGACGCCAGCAGGTCAACCTACCTGAAACTGTCAGATTTTACCAATCGAACATTAACCTTCCACTATTGTGATAAGGTTGAAAATCTATTGAAGAAATCTGGCAGATTGTGGTAGGTTGATGTACTGGCGTCTGTACATATAACATTTTATATTCCTCTAATGCTATACAAAAAGTAACTAAAACTCTGAATACACTGCAAACACATACATTATGCATCGACAGAAATAGTCAAAAAATTCCAATTCCAACCACATTTTTAGAAAATTGAGCTCAAAACTTTTATCAGACGTCCCAATTTCACGCTCAATTATCAAGACCACTAATTGGATTAAAATTTGGAACAAAGTTTCCAATAAATCGATTCGCCACCCGAACTTATCTCGGACGGTCCAATTTGCAATGGCCTTACGGAATAGTTGCTAGACATTGAGACGCGAATCAACCGAGAACTTAATTAACTTTTTTTTTCACGAAGCATTAAGGAGAGAATTTTAGAGGCCTTATCACAAGATTTCTGTATTTTATCTTACAGCATAATTGCAGTATTCACTGCGTTTATTGTGTTTGAAAATGGCAAAGCGCCTCTAGTGTACAAACGAGGAACTATTTTCTTCCTTCAAATTGACGTTAAAGTTCCAGCTTACTTTACGTCACAAAAAGCTGAAAAATTCATATTATACTGAAGGCTTCAGTACGAAGTATAAGGCATAAATTGTATGGAAAGTCTAGAAGCGCCTCTAGTGTACGTATATAGTTTTATATATCGAATTAACGTCAAAGTTCTCTTTTACTTTACGTCACAGATCATCTGGGGAAAGGTGAATCAGAGGATGATGATGATTCCAAGTACAGTCATCATGAGCAATGAAATGTATACACGCAGCAACTTTTATAAGCAATTTTCTCCTACTGGCCCTGTTACGAATGCATGGCATAAACGTAAAGTAAATACGCCGTTTGTGTATTCGATAATACAAGATTCTAGCATTTTTGTCTAAAATCCGTCATATTGTTAAGACGCCTCTGTATTGATTAACGTTTTATGTTTCCACGGACATAATGGTCTGGAAGCCATACCAGTACGAAACTGTAATGTGGTTCCTACGTTACCGTTACAATTTTAGATGCCGTTCTTTCATGAGCAAATCGCTTTTGAATGTACAAGATATTGCTCGTGAATATACTTAATTATATTATACATATATTATATTTTGGGGAATGTACCCACATTCCCCAAAATAAATTAATATCAAAACTGGTGTAGGTACTTATGTAATTCTTCATTTTGCCAGTTCTCCATCTAATGCTAACAAAATCATCGTAGCTAAAACTTGAGGCAAATAGAGCCTCAGAAAAGCTATTGCGATGGTTAATGAAAATTCCCATAATTATTTTACCAGAACTGGAAATCGAACCTAACTCCTCACGTTCAGCAGTCGCGTTAACAACCACTTGGTCTCTTAGACAAACAGAAGTCAATTTAAAAAAGAAAAAAAAGCACTTTGAACTGGAGAATTATTCGTAATCTTCAAAAGAAATAGAATTACTTAGGTACTTCAAAAAGATTAGTTAAAGTTGAGACCTAAGTATAGCAATATTTTTATAAGAAACTTCATTTCTTAAGAACGCTTCACAAATATCTTTAACAGTGGAGCAGACTGTGAAACTCAATTCGGCATTTTGTGAAATATATTTGTGCTACCAAGAGTATTTTAAGTTAACCGGAACATTTTTTTTCTAAGCACATAAGCATACCTCTCGCGCCCGGCAACCTCTCGCGCCCGGCATTGGTCGAGGCCATGCTGCGGGGCGAGACGGAGTGGGAAGCGGTCGCCTCCTTCTGCGAAGCAGTCATGCTCGCGAAGGAGGAAGCGGGCCGCGTGAGGGAAAGGATAAAGTCTTCCCTCCACCCCAGCCGCAGTGGCAGACGCCCACGACGTCGGACGTCGGCAGACGATCTCCGGCCACCGTAGACGCGGGCATGCGGGTGGCGAGTAATGGGTGACCCGCTGTTCGATCATGGACCATGCCCGGGTCGACGGCGCGTCGTGTTTTACGCTCGCCTCAAAGTGCTGTCAGCACAATGACGGGGCCCCTTAGAGGGCCAAAGCCTGCCGGTTTGTGGGACTAACGAGCTACCGTGACTCCGGAATGTAAAGGGCTATTGAAGGACACGTGGATTTTAGTCAGTACAAGTCTGACAGTCCCTCCTGCCCTGCCCTCGGAGGAGTCATTTGATGATTTTACCTCGCTAAAAACAAAGCTGTCCAGCTGGCCGGAATCATTATCGAACAGCATTCTCAATGTATGTTCAAAACTTTATAGCTCCAAAAACATTTTAACTCTAAAATATTCTACAACATTTTAAAAATAATCTCTCAAAGTTTTATGAGCTAAGTTTAAAAACGTTCTAAAATATATGATTTTTAAACTAAATATCTAAGCGGAGTTAGTATAGTTCTCCGTAGAACTTCGACGACTATCGGAGTTAAGTTTATTTGCAAGTATTCTACCCGTATCTAAGTTACCGGTATACTAGTATACTGGTAGAGCGTAACTTTGGAAGATGTATTCAAGTTTTGGTTTCGCAAAATTTACAATCGTCTTTGAAGCTAATGTTGTACTGTTTAGGTTCTGTTTAGAATTATTTAATGTTGTGAACACTATTCGAAAGCGTTAATGTATTTGCGTTTCATGTGAATATTTGTAAACACCTCAGTTGCCTGAATACCGTACCTCAATGTGATGTTTAGAGAATAATAGTAAAAACTGCCTGTGAGAAATATCGTGTAATGCAAAATGTAATCAAGAAGGCATCTAAAAGTATTTTTTTAAATGTTGCTCCTCCCTTGTATATTCGTTCCGTGGCTGCGTTTACAAATATATATATAAATTCACATACTTTCTAGCCAGAACTAGTATCTGTCAGCCACATTATACATTTGTTCCGTGCAGGAATCGAACTCGTAAAATGCAGCGCAGCAATCGATCGTTCAACATCTGCACCAAACGTAATGTCAGATTAGTTGGCACAAAGTCAAAGTCAAAGTCAAATCATTTATTCCAATTAGGCCATCATAGAGGCACTTTTGAACGTCGATTATTAAAATTAAAGGAAATAGGAAGGGATGGGATTATTTCTACAGTAAGCACATTAAGTACATAATGATAGTAAATACAATAACACGTTCTTATGAAGCGTATTGACGATATACCTTATGTACTACATGATGCATTTTATTAATTACCAAGACAGTCGACTCTCCCTTCATGTTTCAATATTATAATACCGTAAACGTTTCATTCGTTATCGCTAAAATTAATTTATTTTAGGTCGGTGGTAGACCCAAAAAAGTGTTTATTGTCAATTCACGCCAAAAAAATATCAAATTAAATAAAATCAATTTTAATATCAATCAAAAGAAAACCGGTCACGTGTAAGTACACTTGCGAGAAATCAAATTCTAAACCAAGCATATTGTTTAAGGCTCCCCTCAACTCTTACAAAACAAGTGAAGCCTAAGAAAGTGCCCTCAACTTCAACAAGTCACAAATCAAGGGCTCTTTAACAAAGAGACATCAAAAGTTTGTTTTTCTTTATTTTGCAAGGTATCAGTATTTGTTTACCGAACCATATTATTCTTCTTTTAAATTTTTCAATCGTATGATCTAGAGGTTACAAGTTAATAACTGCCGAATATGAATTTCACAGTACCCTTAGCACGAGTTTTCAGTATTTGAGACGTAAAGTAAACTGGAACTTTGATAATTTCAAATTGACAATTTTCAAGGAAAAAATTAGTTCCTTCTTCGCACACCAGAGGCGCTGTTCCATTTTTTCGTACAAGAAACGCCTGTAAATACTGAAAAGACGCTGTAAAGTAAAAGAGTGAAAACTCGTGCTAAGGGTACTGAATTCTATTAACAAGTTTGCAATGATGCTTGTTTGAATAATCTACTCCTAACACAAGAGGACGCAATTTACACTTAAAGTCGTAAGGTATCAGAGACTGGCGTCGCCTTGTGTACGAAGAGACTTTGAGAGTGCAATTGAAAGAATATGGTGATTTTATGTCGAACATGAGTCTCTTCTGCTTCAGTCAGAGCAGGAAGACTCAGTAGATGATTTTCCACAACAAAATAAAAAGTGTAAAATACATACGAGTTGTTCTTCCATAAGTAATTTCTACGTAGCATCTTATTTTGACAGCGTTCTAGGACACGTCTGTGCTTCTCTTGATCGCCTCTAATTGTCGTCCCTTTGTACTATTAAAATGAGGACGAGAGACCCTCATCCGTGTGTCACTGTGTGGTACCAACTGAAAACCAGCGCTGGGTGTCTTTCACCCAGCAATTGCTGAGTTGGTAAACCTTTTGGTGTGGACATGCTCAACAAAATTCTTATTGTATTTTTTTTTCTACGTGTGTGTCCAATTACATGTTTTTCTACTCTATTCTATTCTACAGACACAAAAAGCTGTGTTTCTTTACATAGTTCTCCACCATTTTTATTACCCACGTCCATAGTAAATCTCCGCTGATATTGGCCACCATAATTAAAAACAGTTAGGAAAACATAATCACAACCACCAATTCCCCACCAGATGTCTCCGCTACATGACCTCCTACACGAACTGCCTCCTTCGTGGGTACGGAGTCCTCCCGGGCGCTCCTTCGCGCCTCTACCTCACCAACATCGACACAGACTACGCAGTGGTCCACTGGTCACCACCAGCAGCATTAGCAGACACCGTGCAATACTACAACCTTCATTATAAGACCCTGCAGACGGGAGATGAATACAGAGTTCTGGAGAAGGTAAGATTTCTTTTGTAACAGCATTTGACCTGAATATCGCAAGAATGGGAAGAGATGAAAGAGCTTAACAGGTTGTGGTTGTGGAAAAACGAGGAGAAGACGAAAATACGGTTTGGAGAAGAGATATACTATCGAGGGAAGTTGTAGAAGTCAGAAAAAGCAGTTGGACAGAAAGGACTGTCACAAATTTGTAAATTAAGACTAATAGGTTGTTGGAATCATCTCCTTATGATGGAAAGCGGAAACCACCGCTAAATACATAGAATAACGAAGTATTGGGTATTAACAATAATCTGTTTAATGCAGGTACATTCTCCGTACATCTTAGAAGACTTGGAATCCAACATGGACTATGAGATCTACTTGGAAGCTGTGAATGAGCATGGTGTGGGAGACGCGTCTCCAAGACTGATCTTCAGGACACAGAGTCAAGTCAGTACCAACACATGGAAAGCAAATTGTTATGATTTCATACATACTATAATTATTTATTTATTCATGAGGTTTTTGAAATTATAAAAATCTGAAGAAAGCCAAGTTCTACGAATCGAAGGCTTCAGTTAAATCGTATTTATATCTAAAACAGATTTCTATTTGCATAGTAGGCCGCATGTCGGCATAGCACCTGGATCTTGATTTTATCTACCACGTTACGAAAATTCAAAACCTAAATAAAAAACCAAAAACTTTGGGTAAAAAGCCCCAAGAATCTCTATGTAGATGAGCCCAAATCTTATCGTATCTTATAAAATGGGTACCGACTATTATAATCTTTGTCTACAGTCGGAATTGAAACGGCAAACTTATTTTTACTAGTTTTGCTACCACGGTCATCTGGCCAAGATCCTATTAAGCCTTCAAGTATCACGCCTAATGATGAATTCTTCTTTCAATAGGTAATAGAAGAAGAGGAAGAAGTAGCGAACTCATACAACGTGACAGCGTGCTGCGAACGAGTCCAGTTAGCAGGAGTGTGCATGCCGCTCTGCTCCTATGACGCCAAGATGTCAGACCTCAGAATGTTGGCTCCTCTCTGTGCACAGGACTTCCATAAACTGCTGAGATGTGGTGCTGGAGGTAAGATTAGGATGGAAGAAAGATATAAAAGATTTTTCGGTAATATTATTTGATTGAGAATGCCTTTGAATTTGTCGATGGTCGAATTATTATAGGGGTTGTGTATATGAGCTAAATTCTGCAACTGCTTCAAGAATCTTCAGGCTGTTGGTAAACATTGATGACATTATAAATTTTTAGACTGACATGGTCACTAGAACTATTGTTTAGATTTAAAACGGGATATTTACCATGTTTGTGAACTGTAGCTTGCAGAATTTCGGAACATATTAGGGCCGTGAAAAACAACGATATCCAAAAATCAGCAATAGCTCAACATCTGTTGGAATCGGGACCCAACCACTGGATCGAGTTGCATAACCCTCAGGTCATCTCGACAGAACGCCACTACATACCGAGATTGGTACGTGAAGCGATTGAAATCACAAAATATAAAAATTTCAATCGTGAGGATGGGTTTCAACTGTCGAGGACCTGGAACCCAGTGGTCCAATTGTGTAAAAACCGAAAAAATACAATAACAACTTCGCGAGCGGATACAGTGAGTTTTGTGTGTCGGGAACAATATCGTGTTGTGAGTGAAACGAGTGACAATAGTAGTGGTGCCGAACGCAAAAAACGAACGAGAAGGAGGGTAGACCGATTTGTCTGCTCATAAACATCCACCCGCATTAACTTCAGTTCCTCCGTGATCATGGCGCTTGCAACAGTGCCGAAATATCGGAAACTCAAAACAAATAATAAACATGGTAAATATCCCGTTTTAAATCTAAACAATAATTGATGACATTATCCGTGGAAATTGTACAGTCGAGTTCAATAATATGTTGGCAGTGTCAATGATTCAAAATATTGTGAGCGTTGGTAAGCTCAATAAATTCTACAGAATCTGTAGATCAAAAATATATCCTCATGTGAACGGTTCAATAATATATAATTTGCATTAGGCAATAATATGTGATCACCTTTTGAAAAAATATATCTATACTACAATAGCTTTAATAATATCTGAGCAGGGTAAGCTTCATAATTATCTCCACAATCATAGGAAAGTATATTATTTGCTCGAATAAATAAGATCCTGTTTACATTGTTACAGAAATTACAGTATTTCAATTGTTTTCGGCGCGAATGCTCTTTAGGTCTTTTGACATGAGTTTATTTCAATGCCACATGTTTTCGTATAATTTTGTATGAATGACATGTGCGTCCCCAACAAGATCCACATTGTGTTCAACTGTATCAACCAAAATTTTTCACTTTTTTTTTTCCTTTCTCTTAATTTTTTCTGTCTTTTTATTTTTTAAACTATGCACACTTGTTTTTCCAGTTCACTCTAGTCATTGGCAGAATTGTCGACATCGACTTTGGTGCCATAAACCAAAAATAGAATAGAATAGACATGTGCGTCAGTTTATACTTTTTAAAAAAAAAACGTCTTTTGAAGGAAAACTAGCCAGTGATACCTAAATAATGTTGCAAACTCCTTGACCATGCAGTTTTAAGATTGCTAGTAAAACCATCTTTAAGACGTAGTAATAAGGTTGAAAAAGAATTACATTTACTTGTTTAGATATTATTGTATTCATGTGTGCTTACATAATTGTGAATCTTACACTGTTCACATAATTATGATCTTAAAGTTGTTCATATAATATTGTACCTTTGGCTGTATACATGTTACTGAAAAAAAGTAGTTACATATTAATGAATCATAATCTTCATCACAATTTAATGATGCTTGTAGTTGTCACAATATTCTGAATTATTTTGATGTTCATATATTTTTGAAGTCTAGACGTGCCAACATGTTAATGCACGCGACTGTACTGATAAAACCAGAAGCGGCGTTCATATATACAGGGTGTAAGAGACATCGACGCACAAACGGATGGGCATTATGGGCCCAGGACATGATGCTGGATTCTTATTTTTTTATTTTTATAAGTAAACATTTAAGAAGACACCATTTCTAGTTTCATTTACATTGCTACTTTTAGTGAAAGTAGTGAATTAATTACTTTTTTTATCAAAAATCTCATTGGGTTAGGTAAGAATAACGATTATGAACAGTCTAAAGTAAAAAAAAACTTCAACGAAAAATTCCAACACGGGGGGTCAAGAATCATGTCCTGGACCCATGGTATCCGTTTGTGCGTCGATGTCTCTTACACCCTGTATTCTTGTAGACGCAGTACATTTGTGTCTGAACTCTTAGGCCGGAAACGCACAGGCCCGTGGCTTGCTTAGCGCCTAGAGCCTAGCGAGTCACCTTAGCATAACGAACGTTCGAAAATGTTCGTGAACGACCGCATTGCGCGCTTGACACCTAGCTAATCGTCAAGCGCCGATCACGAACATTTTCGACTGTTCGTAACTCGCTAGGCTCTAAGCGCTAAGCAAGCCACCGGCCTGTGCGTTTCTGGCCTTAGGGAGCTTCCCCATGACTCGATGTGATGCAATTCGACCGATTCCAACTACAAGTGAAAATCATCCTTACCACTGCGACATATGACATAAAACGTGCGGTTATCTACGGGGAAATAAAAAAAAACAAGACACGCTCGCCACGACGACCTAAGTCAGTCGAATTGCATCTTTATATCGTAGTAGCAAGGACAATTTTCATTTTCAGTTATTAGAAATTGCAGATCGCACGAATTATGTCATGTGAAAAACAAAAATGTGATATTACTCAATACTCAATACTCAATACTCAATACATTTATTGCATTCCACAATGTGAACTTAGGTGGTAGGGTACATCTTTATATACATACATTAGTTTAGGAGCATTGTGGGCCCTGTCGGGCATAACAAAATAAAAATTAGGAGGAGGGCTGTTATAAATACTTGTTTACAATTTTTAATCTACTCTTTCGTTTTTTAGGTAGGTAGGTAGGCTTATAACTAATTGAATACATTTATAACTTTTACTACTCATAATTATTAGATTAATATAAGTATTAACATTTATTTAAATTATACATGTATCAACATTGGTATTATAAATTATTATTACATATTGTGTTTTTTTTTTTTTTTTGGTATTATTGTTTATTTATTAAATTTATCATTTAAATATTCCTGTACATTATAATAACATTTATGGATTAAAAGTTGTTTTAATTTATTTATAAAGATATTAAATTTTTGTTCATTTTTAATTTCATCTGGTAATTTATTATATATTTTAGCTGCCATTACTAAAGTGCTTGTGGAG
The DNA here is from genome assembly GCA_950005045.1 of Agrotis exclamationis. Lineage (NCBI taxonomy): Eukaryota > Metazoa > Arthropoda > Insecta > Lepidoptera > Noctuidae > Agrotis > Agrotis exclamationis. Next base: position 1,810,286 of record OX465433.1, on the reverse strand, counting down.
TGTATTTTTAGCTTAGAACCTGGTAGGTTTAGTCTATTTTTGTGTCGTAGTGTGTAGTGAGTCTGTATGTTTTCGCGTGTAGTGTAGAGTTTTTCATTATTTCTAACAAATTTACACATTTCCAAGATGTATATACAAGGTAGGGTAAGAAGTTTAAGTTCTTGGAAATGGGGTTTGCAGCTGTCCGTGTTTTCTATGTTAACTAGTATTCTAATCAGTCGTTTTTGTAGTATGAAAAGTGATGGTGCGTCTGTGCTATTTCCCCATAATATTACGCCGTAGTTCAACCATGCGTATGCATAGGCATAATACGTAACCAGAGCAGTGGAGAGATTTGTTGATTTTTTTATTTCACGGAGGGCATAGGCAAATTTTGATAACTTTGACCTGATTTTTTTAATATGTGATTTCCAATTTAAATGTGTATCTATGGATAAGCCGAGTAGGTTGAATTCTTTAACTGTTTCTATTTTTGTATCAGTGTAGATAAAATTTATGTCTAAAGGAGTTTTCTGATGTGGATGGAAGGACATGATTTTAGTTTTATTGAAATTTAGTTCAAGGTTATGTTCTGTCATCCAAGTGATTAATTTGTTGAGTATACCTGTAAGTATTTCGGTTAAGTTGGTATTGTCGTGGCAAGAAGTTAGCACTGAGATATCGTCGGCAAATAGAACACAGGACTCATTTATGATTGTAGGGAGGTCGTTTATATAGATGATAAATAGTGGGCATCCAATAACAGTCCCTTGGGGGATTGAGGCATTTATTTGCTTGCTGTCTGACCGAATGTATTGGATTTGTTTAGCATGTTCGTTGTAGTATTCTACTTCGACTTGTTGTTCTCTATTTTCCAAATATGATTTGAACCATTCGTAAGATTTTCCACGGATCCCTATTCCTTGTAGCTTGTTAAGTAGGATGTCGAATTGCACTTTATCGTAAGCTTTTGTCATGTCTAACAGTATACCGACGGCATATTTTTTCTTATCAATTATATTAATGGCTTCTTGGATAAAATTATATACTGCTAGAACTGTAGAGTGGTTTTTACGGAAACCATTCTGGGATTCATTAAAAATTTTATATTTTTCGCAAAAAGAATAGACGCGATTACACATTGCTTTCTCGAATACTTTCTCGAATAATTATGTATGTGTTGTGCAGGTCGCAACCACGAGCAGTGTTGTGCTCGTCGCGGTGTGCCAGCCGCGTGTCGTGGAGTGTGCGCGGGCGCATACAGCGGGGGAGTCAACACCTGTGTGCCGTACATCGGGAACATCGTGCAGTGCTTCGAGGAAGGTCAGTCTTATAGCATTCTCTAGGTATATTCAATAAAGCAATATAATAAATGTATTATAGGCTAGTAAAATATACTACTAAGAAAACAATGTATAAGACGGGGACGCGAGGTATACACACAACGCTAATGTAGCGCAAGCACCATCAGGACGTCATTTTTGCAAGCGGCCATTAACAGATGGCGTCCTATTGGCGCTTGCGCTACGTTAGTATTGTGTTAACTTTGCCTTAAGTGTGTGATTTCCCATCATACCTCGCGTCCCCGTCTTATATACTGTGAAATCCACGTAACATTGTACTCTATCAATGACGGTTTAAAGGATTCGTTGAGAAGGTTGTAGTGGATTGTCACGTACAAAGTATCCGTGATATCTGACTACAAACAAAAACTAAGAAAATTAAAATATACTACGGCAGCCCAGCAACAGCCATAGGCCAACAAGACTCAACATAGGTCTAGTCAGAGATTCACTCTGTTCTCAATTTCCACTGTTTCTCATTCTCCAACAGGTTTGCACAACTACCTACATAACAGCTGTGTTGTCTAGAGCGTATAATTATATTTTTGCATGATTAAAATTCTTCTCCAAAGATTTATGTATCAACCATATTTTTCTATTCCCAAAAAGATATTTTTTTTTAATAATAATATTTATTCTCGAAAAAAACTGACAAACAAGATTTACAACTATAAGCTTTGACAAATTCGTATTTCATTTACAAAAGTTTTAGAACTGCAGCCAAACCTGTATTTCGGCTAACAGCGCCATCCCCCCTAATTAAAATACTTAATTTTATTACTGTTCCTTAAGTTTATTTTCATAAAACCAATTATCATACAATGATTTGTGACATTGTGCTAGTAGCCCGAAGATAGTATCGTCTTGCTTCTCTCATCAACTCCAAAAATAACGCCCTCCTCCTCCCCAGGTACGGGTCTCCTCCCGGGTCCTCCCCGCGAGCTGCACGCGGTGGTGAGCTCCAGCGCGGTGTTCCTGGACTGGGCGGCCCCGCAGGAGGGGGCCAACGTCACCTCCTACGTGGTGCACTGGCAGAAGCTCGACAACAACTCGCAGCCCTACAGCTATAATACTATGCAGAATACTTATAATGTAAGTTATCATTTGATTACTAGTTTTCTCAGCAGTCAAATCAAATCAAATCAAAGCATTTATCTCAAGTACACCAGGCACTTTTGAATTGTCAAAGACATAAAAAATATAATGAAATACTACAAAATTATGGTGCTACAGTCACAAGACATAAAAACTGTGAAAGTACCGTAGATGCCCATTCCAAGAAGTAGATCTCTATGGAGAAGAACGGGCAAGAAACTCCATGGACACTCTTTTTAGATCGCCAAAATTATTACAAAACCTTTGTTACGAGTACATCATTCATTTTGAGATAGTACATTATGTGAGAACGATGTAGCAAAGTTAAGTAGTTAGTCATATTCTGAAGAATCTCTTCTTTGTATTGCTGGCCTTCGTTGGTCCTATATGGACCGCTTATCGATCGCCCACGACCGTTCATTGGCATGAAAGAAATTGAACAGTGTGAACGGTCAGCGAGAGTGTTCGTTAGACCGGTGTTGGTCTCGACTGGGAAATAATGCAGTGTGGAAAGGCAATCTGTTACCAAGAAATCAGTAGGTACTATGATTGGGGTGCTAAGACAGGAAACGGGGTGCTAAGACAGGAAACCTCCACGTGCGCCCGTGGACTGGAGTTCCCTCTCGGATACGTCCGGGGGGAAGACCAGTTTTTCGGGCCGGTGCGCCCTGGGATGCGGGCAAAAACTCTCCTTAGGCACTGTGTGCCTAAGGGGTTTCTTTGCCCGTATGCAAATAGCCTGTCGGGTGGACGCTCCAACGCGTGTCCCTCTGAACAGCAGAGGGCACAGCGGCGGAGCGGGCTTGCGGACAGTGAGTAATGGGTATGCTCGCCGTCCGACCAAGGACCAAGCCCGGGTCGGTGGCGCGTCGTGTTTCACGCGTCACCGACGGGGCCCCTTATGGGGCCAAATGCCTGCCGGGGTCGCGGATTTTTCTTAATCCAGGATACCGTGGCCCCGGAACGTAAAGGGCATCCGACGGAACACGGGTGGATTTTAGTCAGTAAGAGTCTGACAGTCCCTCCCGCCCCACCCAGGGCGGGAGGACTCATTTGATGATTTTGCCACCTTAAAAAAAAAAAAAAAAAAAAAGGTACTATGATTGTAGACCAAACAGCATCAATATTTTCGTCGGTATAATTATGACCAAAAACAATAGACGGTAGAAAAAAATTACAGACTCTTCACACTATTTGCGTCTACCGATACGTTAATTTGTACCGAAAGTCTATTTTTCACGAACAATCTTATTTAGAAACTCTGTTGATCTGAATAACCACAAAAATGCTTATTCTGTTACACCCTGTATACCGTATGCATTTATATCTCTGTCTCATTCTGTCAGAACTTGACTACTTTTCTCATAATGATAATATTTATCGCTGCGATGTACTAATACCAATTTATTCGTAAGAGATTGTTCTTTTCAAGTAAAAAGTTTATGGAAATGAGGTACCAAACCGTTTCATTGGTCCCTGTGCTCATTGGTGGCGGCAATCTCACAGATCTATTGCTGTCTCGTCTGGCTAGCAACTCCCCAAGTCCCAATACAATTTGAAGAATTACTAAACTAGTCTTAGTACGTACTGTCGGGTAAAAATGGTGAGGCTCGGTTGAAATAAATCTCAGTGATTGTTGTTATTTTAGGTGTATTATTGAAAATAATTATTTTATCAAATCGTCCTGTCGGCGAAAAGTCCCTAGATGAAAAATTCTATCGATGAACCTGACATAAATGAATCGTCCTATCGGCGAAAAGTCCAAAGGTGAAAGAGTCTATCGGTGAAACGGCCATAAATGAATCGTCCTGTCGGCGAAACGTCCAATGATGAACCGGTCGTCGGTGAATGGTTGCAGAATTTATGACATGTAACGTCACATTATTCCTTTGTTCATATTTTTTCTTCTCAAAAAATTATAGTTGCACTTCTTTTTTACACAGAAAAGTAACAAAAAGTCTGTGAAATAGATAAAGTCAAAAAAAGGGGACAAAATGTTGTTTGCCCAATTTCTTTTTTTAATTAATTTTCTTTATTTTTGCAGTAATGTATATTTTTTTCTGGACCTACATAGTTCTCATTCTTCACTTTCTTAATGCTTTTTAGAGTCATTGTTTTTATTTTACCATATTTTTAGTCCCAAACTGGTCCTCCAACTGTCAAGTTAGGGTACAAAACGATAATTTGTCAAACCTTTAAGAACGTTTTTCCGTTCTGTACAATGTTAGAACTACTAACGGTTGCCCATTAAATTCTTCTGTCCCACTGAGCATTTTCTATTTGAATTCCAACGCGGCGTGCATTTGAAATACACCTTAGGTTTCTAACAATAGATTTCTTAGGTTCTAACTGGGTCGCCGTACAATACCTAGAATGAAATACAGTACTCTTCGTTCATTGTGCATTTCTAGAAAATTCTATTCCGTATTAGTTTGTTTCAGTAAAGAGAGATAAAAATGAGGTAAAGTACAATTGTCACATTGTTTATTTGTTATGTTTAAAAAAAATCCCACTAGGTTTTTAACACCAAATTCCTTTACACGAAATTCAAAGTAATTATGAGCCTGCTCGAAAAAGGATTCACTGAGTTATAACATTTTACTCACGGGACCGACTGAAGTCGTGGAAACGTCAGTTAAGCTAACCCTTAAAGAACAGGGTGGCTATCAGCAAGGGTCTGACAATCCCTTCCCTTCCACCTAAGAGGAGGACTCATTTGATGATTACAAATACAAATAAATACAAATACAAATTTTATTTGCTAAAACATGTGTGTACATACAGATGCATGCAGTTTTTCTACGTGCTTGTCCACAAAAACCGTACCACAAAAACTTTTAAACGTCTGTTGAACACTTGTCTAAAAAAATGTCAGATTATGACGTTGAAATAAGGTCCGTTTTGCAGTCGCACTTTTCTTAGACAAGTGTTCAACAGATGTTTAATTTTTTGTAGTAAGGCTGTAAGATTTTTACTACTTTTTCTATCCGTGGGAACCTGTTATTGGCTCTGTGTTGCATATTACCAATGTTATCTATTCGTTATAGCAGGCTGTTGGTTCTCCTTAAATAAATAAAGAATTTAAGGCACGAGCGCTGTGTTAACTTAATGTAAATACGCCGATTTTCTAATCACCATGAGATAAAATATTTAAAGAAAAGTCCTACCTTGTTTTGCGTCTACTTATTCAAAAAGGATAACAAAACTCTCACTCTCTCTCTCTTCTTTGGTACAGAAACTGAACGTGACAGACACGATGGCTCATATCGAGGCCCTGGAGCCGAACAGCACATACCACGTGTTCGTGGTCGCGTCCAACAACTTCGGAGAGTCCCTGCCGTCTAGCATGCTGCTCTTCAATGTTACTGACGCTGGTGAGTCTAGCTAACTTGATTTAATAATGTAAGTGTGAAAGCAGAAAAAAAGAGCAGCGGTGGTCCAGTGGTATCGGCCCCGACTTACGAGTTATACTTAGGTCGTCGATTCTAACCCAGCCTGGCACATTACTTTGTGTTATATATTTCATCATCACTGCTCTCAAAACGGTGAAGGAAAACATCGTAAGGAAACCGGCATGTCCTAGAACGATCAAATTCGAAGACATTTGTGATATCTACCAACCCGCACTGGGCCCGCGTGGTGAATTATGGCCCACTCCCTCTCACAGAGAGGAGGCCTGTATCCCAGCAGTGGGAACATTATAGGCTGATGATGATGAAGTGTGAAAGCTTGGATGGATAGATGGAAGTATGCTTGTGACTCAACCACGCATTAAGTGCAGGGACTGAACATGATTTTTTTGCAGAGATAGATTCTGATGATGGAGATGGTTATGAACTGTAGGAGGGGATCGAGCAAAGTGGCGAGCAAAAGAAAAACATTTTTTAAAGAATCATAATGAAGTAAAAAATCCTGTGACCAACCTACTTTAATCCTATTAAATAACTTCATTATTCGAGTAGCCTTTCATCTCGGCTAATATTTTTCCACAAAATTTAAAATTCTAGATTCTACTGAGCTAAATAAGTTATTTCTATTCTTAAAACTCGAAAAACATAAAATATACAAAGACAGACTTTATACAGAAAGCATTTAAACTTACAATGTCTTTGTTCATCATCTTCCTTCATATCTCAAAGAGCTCTTGGCTAAATAATAAAAGCCACACGGGTCGATTTTGAAGGTTAAGCTGCGCTTATCAAGGCCAGTCTGTAGATGGTGACCATCTATTACAACCCGAGTTTCCACCCTGCCTCGGGGACGACGTTAAAAAGAAAAAAATAGGCCGTTAGCTTAGTGACCTGAAAGTTTGAGAACTAGTCTAACTAGTATTTTTCAGCAAAAATATCGATAACTCCCCAATTTTAGTTGCTAATTTCTAAAGTATAATTCATTTTTTTCTCTTTGTTTATTTTTGTGAAGTTATCACTTATTTTTTGTGAAGGCTGGTTAACCTATAATTGGCGACTGTGTAAGTTCTAGTCTTATTATAATTATATACCTTAACTTTACTGTACACAGAAGCTGTTGGGAAACCTTAATAAATAAATAAATTAGTCTATCTATTGCTATCTATTGTATTGTCCACTATTAGCTGGGTTATGGAGGCCATAATATATATGCAGCCACTCTATGCAAAATACCAATATTCAGCTGCATCAGGTTATACTATATTGGAAGCCGACTCCAACTTATCTGGGAGGGAAAAAAGGCAGGGAGAAGAATATCCCTTCCGAAATTTACCCATAGAGCAACGGCATGGAGCTCTCTATAAAGGGCGAAAAAAAGTTTCTCCAGGGCCGGCAATGCACAGACAATACCGCGTATTGCACGCATCTATATCATCTACCAGTAGTTCTTCCGAGTCTGGGTGTTTGTGTATGGGTGTTCCTATGTTTGTAAGCCTACCCACGACACAAGAGATCAATCTATAAGCTAAAGCGTCAGCTTTACATCAAGAGGGCCGTATGCTTGTTTATCATACAAAAGTATATCTTCAACAGCTGAGAAGGAGGTAGCAGGTATACCATCACCACCACACTCGCTGTCCGTATCATCTCACTCGGCAACTTGGCTGACTCTCACTTGGCAACCGCCGCAGTTTTCACAGCCCGACGAGAAGCTTACTTACACGTGAGTATACTTTTATAGCTGGTGTATGGTTTCAAGATGCCACAATCACTTACAGACCAGGCGTACAAGGCTAGTTGAAAACGCAAAGCGGAGTAAAAGAGACAAGTCTTCATTGATTGAATACAATTTTCACAAATGCTACCCAACAACAATGCCTGCCAATTTCATTCAAATGCCATAAAATATGGATGTTATGGGTCCTCAGGCAAGGTCCTGAAACTGTCTGCTAAGGACACCGTGACTCTAGAACGCAAAGGGCAACAAGGTATAGAGTGTTCTGATTTTAGTCAATAAGAGTCCCTTCTGCTCCATTCGAGACGCGGGGGCCAAAGGTTCTACCATTGCTATTTTTTTTATAATATAAAAGAGAAATACATTTTGTAGTAATCAGGGTTCGAAGGATATATATCAATTGATATATATCATGATATATATCCGATATATATCCGATATATATCAAACGATTTTTTGTGATATATCAAAAAATAATAAATGGATTTTTACTATATTGTATTTAGGTACTTTTACCGACGCGCTGCGAATATTCGTCGTTTTTTCCGTCTTCAGACCGTCAAATTCGAATTTACCAAGTAGGTACTGCGATCAATAATAATAATGCAACGAAAAAGAGCCAAAATAATTTTCAATTCTATCATTTGTAAACATACTCCTTAAAAGTGAAGTGGATTTTTAAGATATTTTAATTGTTTCCCTAATATAATATAGGACTTTGTTTTCTGAGAAAAAGATGATTTTTTAGTTGATTTTTGTGAATAATAGATTTTATGTTTTTGTGTTTATTTTGTTTGTACTGATTTTAATTGATTTGTTAAATATATAAACATAAATAAAAACTAAAAATATGTGGTTTGCATATTATAATAATAATTTATAATAAATTGTCATGTTTCTGTGCAAATCGTATAGTAATAAGATAATAAAATGACAGTCTTAAGAAATGGATATAAATATCGGATATATATCCGATTTTGGATATATATCGGATATATATCATAAATATCCGATATTTTGATATTTATTATAAATATCGGATATTTTCGAACCCTGGTAGTAATGGTAAATATGTGAGAATACAAATCGCATAAATAGGAACAACGCGATACCGCAGTGAATCTTTATCTCAAAATTAAATATCATGATATCATCTACGTAGATATAAATTTTACCCATGTGCTATTCAGCACGTGTGCTCATAAAAACTTACAGAAAAACTATTTTAATTTAAATAACTTGCAAATTAATGCTGTTCAAATTATACGAATGAATTTCGAGATAGCCAGCAACAGTTTCATTTCTGATGTAATTGTCACCGGAATTTAACGAAAACTACCGAATACATCCACGAACTTTTTTAATAAAAATGTGAATTATTTTAATTGTTGCTGTAGTTCGCAGCACAATGCCATTCTTACGTTAAATAAAAGGCGTACAATAATACAAAATGGTGAAACTTTACTACTAAGATAAGGACTCGAAAATTAATGGTTTATGAAGAAACTGACATTACAAAGCAAAATGTTTTAGTCTAAAACTTTTTAAAAACTAACTTTGTCTTGTATAAAATAAAACAAAAACTTTCTGATAAAATATAATAATATAATAATAATAAGCAGGCACTAACCGAAACTCAATTATTGATACTGAGGAATTCATGTTCAAAAATCCCTCATCACTGTCCGAACTATGAATCTAACCCAAGGTTTTTTGCTCAACAGTCGCGCTACCAATAGACCAAAACAATTAAGAACACAAACTAACACTTAGTTAATTTTCTAGATTGTTCTTCAAATCACCAGCTCAATTAAGCCAAACCAACGTCACTAATATAACCACGACGGTTCCTGGACATACTCTGGAGAAGTTATCACCCAACACCCAGTATGTCATCTGGGTAAAAGCTCATGCTGCTGCCGGGGACTCACAACCTTCGGAGACGTTGTTGGCCTGGACCGATCCTGCCTACCCAGCGTATGTTGAGGTAAGACAAAAAGAACACAAATACCACTATTTTATTGTATGTTGCCAAATCCTAACGGTCGCTTAGTCAGATATTAGAAAACCTAACCTAAAAAAGTGGTCTCTCCGGCCGCCAAATAGAGCATTGAAGAAACGTCAAGCAAAAAGGACTCTAAACAGTCAGAGGGACACTGGCAGGGCAGGTTTTAGCGGGTTCAAGTCCCGCACTACCTCGACTATCTCGCGGAGACTACCTCGACTATCTCGCGGAGACTACCTCGACTGTCTCGCAGTCTCCGCGAGGTAGTCGAGGTGTCCGAATTCCGATTTCCCATCCCTGCCAAAACAAAAAAAAAAATAGTCAGAATACATGTAAACGACCCTCGACCACTCGTATTTTGACTGAGTCAAGGTAAATATTTTCTCGCCTCAATCTTGGACATGTAAATTGGCAATTTTGCAACACTGTATCGTCTTTGTCTGTAGATCTCGTTCTAAAAGTCCTGAAAATTCTATAGTAACAGATTCTATAAAAACAAAAAGTTGCCCATCACGAGGAATTCCTCCTGTGTATAATACGTATAGTATTATTTCCAAGCCATAAAGACTACGTCAGAGTAAGAATTTATTCATAGAAAACACGTGGATGGATAAAAACTCAGCATAAAATAAAAAAGAACGTCAGTATTTACCACTTAGAAACATTCCTAAGTATAATATATACAGAATCATTGAATCCAATATCTTTTGCCATTACGAGCCTTACTTCGACTCGACGCTGAGGATTTAAATGCAAATTGGCCCTTTTGAGAAGTTATAAGAAAATGTATGAAAATAAAAAGCTCAAAGGGAAATAGAAACGAAACGTAGAATTGCATTCATATACCCTTTAATGCAATGGAGGGTGAACAGTCTCGATGGCAATACAGAGCTTCTAGTAGCAGCCATCGTGGATTATTCAAAATGAATTTGTATTTAAATTTTGTTGTAATTTTGCATAAATTGCATTTCAAAATTAGCTGAGTATTTTAATTTCGCAGAACATAATATTTTATTTTAGATGCACGGAAATATATCTAAAATATCTCTAAAGTGGTTAAGGTTATAAATAACCTATTTAATTTTAGCAGCAACTTGACGTTGGAAATAAACGGTCCCTTGAAATTATTTAACAATTTTGCAACGAACGTATTTCGCTACCTTAAAACTAGCGATATGTATCTTTTACAATGTTACATGATTGTGATCTTATTTTAACCTTATTTTTCTCCCAACAGCCTCCTTCAGTTAATCCTGTGAACCTTGTGGTAGAAGGCTCTAGCATGACAATCCTGTGTATCGCCATGGGAACTCCAACACCAACCATCTCGCTGTATATTTCTGGTAAGACTCTTAAAATATCGTTAGTACCATAACACTTATGCTATTTTCAAACAGACAAGCGAAGCGAAGCGTTTTTGTTTGTAATGTATGGAATTGTTTGAAGCTTGTCACATAGACTATCGTACCGCTTTCGCTTCTCTACAAGACAGGATTCGGATCGCATTCGCTTCGCCTGTCTGTTTGACAATAACTTTAGGGAGCTTCCCCTTGACGCGATTTGCAAATTCTTCTTCTTCTTCCTGCCCATTCTACTTGGGGTCGGCGCAACACGTTTTCTTCTTCCATTCTCCCCTATCAGACCGTCGATCGTCCTTGCTACTACGATATAATGATGCAATTCGATTGACTTGACGTCGTCGTGGCGAGCGTGTTTTGTTTTTCATCTACTCATAGATAACCGCACATTTGTGTATTATGTCGTAGTGGTAAGGATGATTTTCACTTGTAGTTGGAATCGTTCGAATTGCGTCGCATCGCGTTATGAGTAAGAAACAACTTACAGGATGTCGTAGATGAAATAGAGTCCCACTTGGGCGCCATTTTATCGGCATGCCCTCTTCGATCATATAAAACAACTAGATACACAATCAGCGACAAAAAACGTCCTCACCAAAAGAATGACCAAATCAGAGATCGGTCATCCTTTTGGTTTAGTACTGTTCTAACGCTCGGAACGTAAAGCCCGGTTTCCACCGCGAGCGGAACGGACCCATTAATGACTTCGTTAAACTCGCAAGCGCAAACTGCATACTTGTATTTCCACCAACAAATTGTTTTTGCGTTCCCAGAGCGAGCTCATTTTTACTCTTTTCACCCGCTGAGTCATTAATGTGTCCGCTCCGCTTGCAGTGGAAACCGGGCTTAAACATGCCTCCGTGCTCGTTTAAAAAGTGCAAAAATCACTCTTCCAGGACCGAAAAAAAGGATGTAATTTTATTTTTTCAGTAAGTACTAACATTACCAAAATATAATAACTATCACTGTACTATAAATACTGATATTTCGTTAAGAAATCGTCGTAAAACATTTATTTTAGACTGGCCTGTTGGTCTAGTGGTTAGTGACCCTGACTGCTATGCCGGAGGTCGTGGGTTCGATTCCCACCCAGGACAAATGTTTGTGTGATGAGCACGATCATTTGTTCTGTGTCTGGGTGTAATTTATCTATAATAATTATGTATTTAGAAATATATAAGTATGTTTATCAGTTGTCTAGTACCCATAACACAAGCTCTGCTTAGCTTGGGACTAGATGGCGTTGTGTGATAGTTGTGGAATATATTATTATTATTTTAAAATTGACGAAATTATCAGCCGGGTTTATATAGCACCTAAATTGAAAAGACTTTTACTAAACGTACAGTTCGTAGTGTTGCATGGCTACTTGATTTAGTCGGGTAACATGTGTTGATTCGAGTCGCGGTCGTAAAATTTAATATGTTTTTATGACCGTTCTAAATCAGACTTAAACTCATTTGAATAAGGTTTAATTTCTTTTGGTATAATATGTTGGCAAGTTGTGTTTCTTTCTGTTTTCTTTCTCTTTCTATTTTACGACCTACGTGAGGACAGTTTTTAGTTCGTTTTTGTACGGGATTGTGTATCTAGTTGTTATTAATGATCGAAGCATGCCCTAATGATTGTCCCAACTGGGTTCCATTTGTTTAGTCAATCTCTTTCTTTAAATCTTTCTTGTTCTATTTTTTAATGGCATCTCGCATATCAATCTCTAGTAGGTTGTGTACTGCTCAACCGGACTTTTCTGTGGATGTCTCAAGAATTTAAGGCCTCTAGCCAATGCATGCTACTTGATTTAGTCGGGTAACATGTGTTGATTCGAGTCGCGGTCGTAAAATTTAATATGTTTTTATGACCGTTCTAAATCAGACTTAAACTCATTTGAATAAGGTTTAATTTCTTTTGGTATAATATGTTGGCAAGTTGTGTTTCTTTCTGTTTTCTTTCTCTTTCTATTTTACGACCTACGTGAGGACAGTTTTTAGTTCGTTTTTGTACGGGATTGTGTATCTAGTTGTTATTAATGATCGAAGCATGCCCTAATGATTGTCCCAACTGGGTTCCATTTGTTTAGTCAATCTCTTTCTTTAAATCTTTCTTGTTCTATTTTTTAATGGCATCTCGCATATCAATCTCTAGTAGGTTGTGTACTGCTCAACCGGACTTTTCTGTGGATGTCTCAAGAATTTAAGGCCTCTAGCCAAAGCAACAATTTCTTGTTGTAACTACGTGCCATTCTATTATATACTTACTAGACTACTTGTCCCAAGTGGGCGCCATTTAGGATCAACGCTAGTTAGGTACAAGTTGTATCAATTGGATGCTATTACATCCAACCTCACATCTCCAGACATACATGGGCGTAATTTTATTTACACTAGTAACTACCCTTCCAGTCTTCGTGCAAAATGCCACTACTGCTTGTTGTCCCAACTGGGCGCCATTTGATCTACACTGTTTGTTGTGCCACTAGGAACTACTTTATCAAAATTATTTTCATTCATTTTTATTTAATTTCACTTGGATGCCTTTTTATCACATCAGATGCGAATTTTACAAAAAATCAACTAAAATCACATCCAGAAATACATTAATAATATATTATAAGCACTTAAACAGAAAAAAGTAATGCAAACATTTGGGAAGCTTATATATTCTTTGCGATGTTAATCTATATTTAATTAGATTTCTGTTCACTCGCGTAACAATCCAAAATCATTTTTTTTTTCGTTTTAATATTGCTCACGAGCAAACCCAGAGTGAGTTGATAGTATATACTTAAATAAATCATAAATTCTCAACTTCTTCTTTTAAGAAAATAAACATATTTGCATTTCTTACTAAACCTAATTGAATATTAAAATGAAAAATAAAATGTAAAAAAGACGGTACACCGAGACCAATAATAAGGGTACTATAAGACCTAGGGAATGTAAAATGATGACAAGCAGAAGGTACACTTTATAACTTCAGAGGATTTCTTACTGGCCATGTAACTTAGGATATTATTTTTCGTTCCTTAAAATTCAACCTCTTTAATTTTTATTTAACTCTAAGAGGATTCATTTTTTAACTTTTAACTGTTGTTTTAAAAACTTTTCCCCATACTCGAAATTTCTCCTGTGTCATGAGTAACTATTATTTTAAATTGAAAGTTTATGAGAACCGATAGATGTTCATCACTCTTTCACACAAAAACTACTTCGATGTTTGGTGCACGGATAATTTAGAACCTGCCCCCCTAGCCAAGTCACAGAATACTTAATAGTACAACAGAAGGACTACTCCAAAAAAAAATCAAACAAATGTAAAATCTATAACCGAGAGAATAAAGTACATTTTAACTGGCAGCCGTACCGCCCACCTACTTTTATAATAGCCTAAACTTCCCGTGCGCAAGCAAAAATGTACTGAATGATTACGCGCGAGAGTTTATGTTGGTTTATCTGACGCCAACGACGTTAAAAGGTTACTATGGGTCAAGCTCAATAGGGTTGCGACTTGCGAGTTTAGGCACAAATAGGTAGGTACCTATGCGTATTTTATGCATTTGTTAAATTACATTATTACCATAAATACCTATGTTCCTCAAGGAATTTTGTTTTTATCATCAGCCTATATTATCTTTTTGGTTTCGTCATCGATTACTACATACATTATTGATTGTTAGCACAGAATGTTAATAGTAGGTACGAGTAGGTACTCGTACCTTACGTGAGGAATAATATTTATAATAATATTATCTTTTCTACCTATAACATTTATCTTACAAAAAAAAAAGAATAATATTTAAAAGATTTTTATCGTCTATGGCAAAATAGCCAGTCCTTATTATTTTGCACTCAACCTAGTAACCGACCAATTACTATCGCATACTGTCACAGGCCCCGCGTTGCGTGTCTTTATATGTAGGTAAAAAAGTGGCGCGCGAATTACGACCGCTGACCTTGAATGCGTAGTGTGGCCATTTTCTGAGTTAGAACTTTTAAACAACAACGCAAATATCTTTCTACTTTCTACCGATCTTAATTCTTAGTACTCAGCTTAAGGTGAGTGAGAGTGTCGTCTTTTTATCTTGGTCGTCCAGTAGGCTCACACCCCCCCCCCCACTTAGTATCTCGCCTCATTTCTAAACTTGTAACCTACCTAATCATGATCAGTTAAGCCCATACTTCACAAGCAGGGAGATAATTTTGTTGATCATTACTAAATATGATTGTACTAGGTATATATTTTTTTCTTCATAATAATATCGTGTTAATAATTTCCCAAAAGCACCTAAAGCAAGAAACTTGTGCGTAACTACACGTAACGTAACAAAAATATTATGGAGACGGAGCGCGTGCGAAACGGGTGGCGCGTGGCAGCCGTAGTGTATGGGCCACGACATAATGGCCCCGCAACTACTTGCAGTTTTATGCCTACACCGCGGAGTGAGACAGGCCTGGCCAAGTCACAACAAGTCGCAAACGAAAATCGTCAACGATCGGTACTCCCCAATAGATTTTCAACTTTATAGCCTTGAGCCGAAAGTTGAAAATCTATTTAAGACTAGCTTCCGCCCGCGACTCCGTCCGCGCGGATGTCGGTCTTCGCGTGGATGGTTTATTTCTCCATTTTGTGTAACTCTGACAATGACATCTTATAAATATCTATTGGACCCAAATACGGCTAAGCCTATAATAATTAAGGAGATCCCTCTATTGAGCTACTGCTGTTGAGCTCGCGTTCTGTAGTAAGTAATTTTTTCATAGTAATTCCGACCTTGTATTTACAAATAACTGATCGGAACAGTAATCAAAAAGGTCGCGCTGAAAAGCACGGTTTAAAATTACACGCATACAATATTAATTCCACGGACGACCGCTCGCCACACTGGACACGTCCGCTCGCATCAAAATTCAGAATTTATATGCATCGCGCGGCGCGGAACGCGGCTCCTTATATAGGAGTCGGGGAGGCGTGGCCCGCGTGTGCCACAAACGGTTCAAGCCAAATCCGACTTTCGGCGCTACAGGTTACGGCGCTGAATCCACTGCGGGTAATGCAACGTGTGTTCGCGGTTCTGCAGAACAACGTCTATGAATAAAACTGAAAAATAAGATTTTTTTTCTACGTATTTTTCCAGGATAAAAAGTAGCCCATTTTATGCCCAGGATAATAAGGTATAATTATACCAAGTTTCATCGAAATCGAACCGTTAGTTTTCACGTGATGCCTGCATATACAGACAGACAGACAGACAGAATTTTTTTAATCACATATTTGGGTTTGGTATCGATCCAGCAACACCCCCCGCTATTTATTAATATTTATTAATAAAATTAAAATATTTTCAATGTACAGAATTGACCCTTCTACAGATTTATTATATGTATAGATTTCTGAGCGTTAGCGACAGGAAAGATCGAAAACGATAAGCAATCTTCACTACATCTTCAACGTTATACCTAAGCATATAAAGTTGAAAACCTGTTAAAGGCTACTCAGCGTTTGCGTTTTTCGTTTGTTACATGGCTACAGAGCCTGGCTTTATATAGGGTACTGTAACGTTGAGTAAAGATTGTATAGAAACGGCGAGAGTTTAATTTAAAAACCGAATTATTTACTTTTCTTACGTGCATAGGTCACGCAAAGACGCGCTAGCTCTACTAGCGCGTTTTTGTGACGTCACATAAACGGGGACTTGACGATAATTAGATATATCAAATTAGCTTATCGTTCGGACGCTAGAGGCGTTTTCGATACAATTGGCACCGTAATACTTCAAGTACGTTATACGATAACATACGGAAATCTTTTGATAAGGCCTCAGTACGTTGCAATTTCAGTACATTGCAACTTCAATACATTGCAACTTCAATACATTGCAACTTCTGTACATTATTCTACTGCAGCAACAATACTGCTGTAAGACCTTGCCTCGGGGACCGGCGCCAATCGTTTTCCAATACAACGACGCTCCATGTTGATTGGCTTCATCTAAACCCTGGTTTATTGATTTCTAAAACAATTGCTTCTGTCACAAGTTTTAATAAAGTAGATTATTGTTCTTCGTTTGTTTTCTAACAGATTGAAAAGACTTTGTAGAACCGATATTATTTCTTAATAGGATTTGGAATAAGTTGGGTTTCATAATTTGGTTATTAATACTTTGCACAAATTATTGGTTTCCTTTCAAAAGTTAGTTGAGAAGTAATATTACTATTTAAATACGAAAAGGTATTAATAATTTCGGTGTTATCGTTTGCGTTTGGCATAATTAAGTCCACTTTTATAACGTACTTCAAAATCTTTTCATTTCCAGCTATTGTTTTCCACATTTTAAAGTCGTCACGATGTAGATATCCTCTTGAAAGCGTAGATGCTTTCAAAGGAAGTAACCAGGATGACAGTATCACGCATAATATGTTCCCTGGAGGTATAGACACCATTATAGCATACTCTCTTTGCAGTGATACATCAAAAACTACTCAACCGATATTAATCATTCTTTAACTTATAAAAAGCTAGATTATCATCCAGAAACATAGGCTATGTTTAATTTTCAAATGGCACCTGTGCGATGCCGGGGTGGTCACTAGTTACATAATATTCTATTCATTTTTTGTTCAATGCAGTATTTCTGTCATTTGGTCCAATAAAATCTTTCAGTTTAGTTAAGTAGTTTCTATTTTATGACCTATTTTTTCTATTTTATGAGATATTTTATTGTGCACTTGGACGATGTTATTACCGGTACCACGGATTACTTATTTGACAAGAGTTTGAGTTGAATAGTTGAATTAAAAGGGGTAAAATAAAATTAACAACTACATTTTCTCGCAGGTCGCCTCGTCCGCCAAGAAGTAACCCGTCACATGGTGACCGTGATCCACAACGTCACGAGAGACATGGACCAGATCTCCTGCTACGCTGACAATGGATACGGCACGCCTATGCAAGCTTCTAGAAAGATTAATATATCACGTGAGTATATCTTAAAATCGCCAATGGGCTTAAAATCTGTAGGTATGTTACTAACGAATCTTTTTGTCAAAGTCAAATCAGTTGTTTAAATTAGACCATCAAAGAGGCACTTTTGAACGTCAAAAAAAAAGGAAATGGGACGGGAAGGGATTGATTCGCAAGAGTAGGTTCGTATGGAAAAGAATGGGCAAGAAACTCCATTGGAAACCAATTTATTGCTTCTATAAAATAAAGTAATAAATTAAGCAAGAGTTTGTACAAAGATTTAAATAGTATCAGAATTGAAATCTACTTGTTTTCAACTAAACACTAGGTCACAACTTCGGAGTTCAACCCGCCTTTTGCATGTTTTATCCTCTATAGCATGTCAACTAATAAATTACTCGAAATCCAAGAACATGACCAAGACTTCAGGTTCTTTGCAACTTTAGTAACAGTCTCAACCAATCGGAATTAATATTCTTTCTTTTACGTGCGAGGATATAACCTCTGATGTCATACTCAATTAAGCTGACTCTGGGAGCCTCCCAGGCGTCTGACATCGCTTTAGATAGTCTGGATTTCCTCACGATGTTTTCCTTCATCGATGTCAGTGAAGTTAGGTACTGGAGCAGTGGTGGCCGCCTTCACCGACTTACGAGTTGTAGGTCTTGGGTTCGAGCCCAGCCAGGAGCATTACTTAATGTAATTTATTTCATTACCACTGCTCTCAAAACGATGAAGGAAAACGTCGTGGACAAACCAGCATGTCTTGGAACTACCAACACGCACTGGGCCTACAGAGTGGAGACCTGTATCTCTGAAGTGAGAACATTATAGGCTGTTGATGATGATTTTATAAATATTAGACGCATTAACGCATGCGTTGCAAATTTCAAAGATTTTCACCTTGAGACGTTAGAAATGGATTGAAGAATTCGACGCAGTAGGTAAGAACCCTGCTAGCTTGGTTGGAAATGAGCTTCGGATGTACTAAAACCGAAGGTCGCGGGTTCAAATCCTGCACGCGGTTCGATTTTTTCTTTCCAAAGAAAATCTTTGATGAGGATGATGTCAGTAATATTCAAGATAACCTCAAAAAGTACAAATGCACATATATGACACTAATAAAAACCACGTTCATTCCACACAGATGTACCAACAATCCAAGCCTCTGGAATCACAATGGCTGCCGCTGGAGACGCTGTCATCCTGGAGTGCAGAGTGGAAGCCCTCCCTAAACCCACCATCGCATTCTGGAGGGACCCCAACGGAAGAACTCCTGTCATCGACGGACCTAACTATACTATTCAGCTGTTGGCTGATCCTGAGGTGAGCTGGACATTTACATATTACTTTTTAATCAATGTTGTTTATTTCATTATACTGAACACTGCAAGTTATCGTTCTCTAAGCTTGATTACGGGTTTTTTTAAACACTGAAAATCACCAGCCTGTAAAATAAAAATCTGTTGAACACTTATCTTGAGAAACTGTCAACGTCAAAACGAAATTTGACGTTGATATAAGGGTCGTTTTGCAGTTACTCTTTTTTTAAACAAGTGTTCAACAGATTTTTATCTCTTTTTGGTGAGGTTTTCAATATTTAGTTTTGTGAATTTGGTTTAATGCCTGCCTACACTATCGTCCATGTTCGTTGATCGTGTGATTATCTATAATCAACACGATAACATTTAAGTGGGCTTGTTCGGCGAGTACAGCCTAATATACCCTCTACACGATCGTGCTCGTCCATTATCGTCTGTAATCGCTGACAGAGTATAGGAGCCATAAAAGAGACATCAAAAATAACTTTTATGTTTCAATAACGCGATGTAATCGATGTTTCCTATCCAAATACTATCAAAATAATCCAAAATAATCTCAGATCCCAAAAACAATAAATTAAAACAGCTGTGATACCAACCACTATACAATGAATTCACTCAAAAGCCAGGATTTATCTCATTCCAATATCTGACAGTTGTCAGAAGCAGGCTTTACTGCGACAACTGATTCAACCTCAAGATATCCACATCTTCAATAGTTGGGTCACAGAGTTCTAACAACGGACTCTTTGTGTAAAATACTGATATAATCACCCCCTCTGATCAAACTTGAACACAACCCCGACATCTTCCAAGATAATGTCGTTTGAAGATATTGTTACGAGCTGGGTATGGGATAAATTAATTAACACAAACTTTTATAGTAAACACTATTCACGTACAAGTTACTATGAATTCACTACGGTTCGCATCGATCATAGCCAACTCAAGGGGTAATTTTTTTTTAATGGCATCTCGCAGGCCAATATAGAGGAGGTTGTGTGCTGCTTAGCCCGACAATCTAGCGGTGTCCATTAAATCTAAGGCCTCCAGCCAGGGGCTTGCAAACAAAATTAAAAACTAAGCGACCAGACACTAAGGGTGGGTACCCTTAGTGTCTGGTCGCTTAGTTTTTAATTTTGGTCGCGGGACATACGTATACCGAGACTCCGGTACGCAAAAGGGCTACCGAAGGACACCGTGGATTTTAGTCAGTACAAGTCTGACAGTCCCTCCCGCCCTGCCCGGGGCTGGGAGGACTCATTTAATGATTTTACCACGAAAAAAAAAAAAAAACAGCGTACCCTTTGGGGTCCGAACCTCGGCTGAGGACGTCACTGAAGGAGGAGAGCAGCACTGACCCACCAGGCAAATTAACACAATATAATTACACCCCGACCGATCATTGCAGAAGTTTCCAGAACATAGTAGAACGTTCTGGAAATTTCCTTATACTTCTACAAAAAATCCATAAAAGAACGATCGAGACCATTTTTCAAAAGTCTAGTACTCGTACATAGTAGAAATACTAGAAAATTGTAAAAAGATTTCGCAACAATATCAAATCCCAGTATTTAAATTATTTATACACTGCTCAATTTTCTGGATCCCCGGAACAGTACAAAGGGTGCATATGGAAGCCGTTTTGATCCTTGTTAACAGTTTGTGTCAAAGTTTCCAATAAGGAGGTAGTTCCCTCCATAAAATGATAGGAGGAACGATCCGACGCCGAAACTTCTTGCATCTAAAGTTTTCACAGTTACTGCTCTTGCTCGGTTGCCCGTGTTATGTCTCTCGGTGGTTGGAGCCGCTAGTATCTGGATATTTTCTGGTTTACTTATTTGTTTTGTATTGAATCTTTTCTGTTACACGTGCAAGAAGATTGGCGTAGTTATTTTGATAGTGTTTGTTCACTTTCGACGAATATTTTGTTACTAGAGAATACATTTTATTAAAATTTGGTGTTGTTTGAGCCGACACCCGACTTGTGTTACGTTTAATGACCATTCATTAACTGCAAATTATGTGTGTGAATTGATTCACACTCGATCACTTGTCCCGAATTTGCAATTGCAATATTTGTAACGTTAGCAAGATGACAGGAACACGCTCGCAGGTTCGATCCTCGAACGGAACTAATTCTATGAATTGGCCATTTTACGAATTGACCATTAACTACTAACTAACTGCCGGGAACTCTGATCATTCTTCCAGAAAACAGTTGCTAAAATATTCCTCTTCTTTCACAGGAACAAACTAAATACACAATGCGTCTAATAATAAAGAAGATAGCGGAGGCAGACGAAGGCGACTACTTCTGTCACGCAGAGAACGCATTCGGGAAGACTCTTCGACCGGTCTCCGTCAGACTCCGACCGTCCATGCCACATCATAATGTAACCGAGTGCTGTACACAAGTAAGTGGACTTTAGTATGTAGTTAAGAAATTTTTATGCCAGGTATGGTGAAGTTCAGAGATCTCGCGGCCGTTCACCGACACGATGGACAGATCTCATTAAATCATCTCCAAAATGTATCCTTACTAAATGTATACGCAGTGCTACAAATAGGTAGAGTGAGAGAAAACTCGCAAAAACCGCAACTAAGCAGACTATCCATAACCACGACCACTCCGTCAGGAGTGTACGACTAAGAAGAAGAATGGTGAAGTAAGATTAATGAATGATTCGTAATCACCAAGTATGTGGTGAGGAACCTGCCGGGGTCAGTAGACTGTCTACGCAGGTTACCATGACCCTGGAATGTAAAGGTCAATTGAAAGGACATGGTGGACTTTAGTAATTAGAGTTAGACTGACCCTTCCCCTTTATTATAACCTAAAAAAAGAAGTGTGGTGAGGAAAGATTTGGACATGAATGTGGATGGATATAAGAATAAAGGAAGACCAAAGAGGCTTATGGTATAGATGGGTGAAAATTGTATGGAAAATGCAAAAGCGCCTCTAGTGTACGAACGAGGAACTACATAATTACATTCATTTATGTTCCAGTTATTAACTTTACGTCACAAAAACGTGAAAGCTTGTGCTAGGGCCTATCCCACCAGCCCCCTTCTATCATCGCACATCTAGACGCACGGCAAACTACCATCCTTACCTCATTGCTATACCACCAATTCGCACTAAGCGTTTCCAAACGTCTTTTATAATACGGACAGCAAAGGAGTGGAACTCTCTGCCTGCGTCTGTGTTTCCGAACGCATACAATCCTAATCTCTTCAAAGTTAGAGTGAACAGGCTTCTTCTAGGTAAGCTCGCTCCATCGTCGACCTTGTCTTAGTCGCTCCTGACCTAGACTAAGGTCAAGAGCAAACCCATTTTACATTTTTTTTTTAAAAGTTGACTGCTGCGATGACAAGAAAAAAAGAAGTATGGAATAAGAGATTCTGCAACATTCCCATCCTGAATTGGACAGAAAAATGATAAATTAATGACATTTATACCCGTACCATGACTTCTCTTGGAGCCCAAGACAACTTTATGAAAGTTAGTGGGCCATAATTCAACATGAACTGGGGAGATGTGTGATTTTTTTAAAGTAACGAAAACATTTATTTCACATAAAACAACTCATAAAATAACTTGGACAACCATAACACAAAACCGCAAAAAATGGAATGAAGAAAGAACTCAGCATTGGATAGCTAAAGATTGTTAACAACATAAATCAAGTTACTCTCAAAGGTCAATAAACCTAACCTCTACATCACTGTCAACAACCAACAAGAACTTAATGACATCACCCCAAAATAACTTGCTAGTCAACTCAAATTGAAATACCCGAAGCAAATATAGCAAAACTACTGCGGGTCAGAACTTCAGCCTTAAATTGGAGGTTCCAGTTGTCTCACCGAAATAAACCGACTAGCATAGAGTTGCTACACTTCGAGAATTCTCCGGACAAATGCGGAATTTTAGCTCTACGTTCGGAATGCGAGAGAAATTTTGAACGGACTAGAATTGCTCAGAATTAGAAAAGATAACCATCTTATCTAACTATCTAAGAAAGAAAGGGAAGAAAGAAAATTGTGTTTATTGGCATTTGGCATTAACACGTAAAACGAATCTTCTTCTTTATATATAAAAATCAATTGCTGTTCGTTAGTCTCGCTAAAACTCGAGAACGGCTGGACCGATTTGGCTGATTTTGGTCTTGAATTACTTCTGGAAGTCCAGGGAAGGTTTAAAAGGTGAGGCGGTACGAAGTTTGCCCGGTCAGCTAGTTAAAAATAAAAATAAAACAAAACAAATCTTTTAATGCCAAAAGGGCCTCAATACTCTAATATAATAAAATAAAAATGTGAAACTTTGTGAGGTAGATGAATGGACGGATGGATTGTTGATCGACAATAATTCCAAAGTAATGTTTGTAGGTAGTTAGTATCGATCTTTACATGAGCAACACCGTGGGTCTAGGCTAATAAATATATAACTTAAATTAACTTTGGGAGTATCACACTCATTGAAAAATTTAAAAAAATTCAAATTTGAATTTTATCATTCTCCATAAATGATTTCACTAAAAAATATTTCTCAGTATTGCACAATTCTATTTTATCTTAAACCCAGAATTTTCATTCACGTCCTAAGATTCTTTGGAAATCTTTTACATAGATTTAAAAGTTCTAGTCTAGACCACCCGTATCACACCATCTAAATATAAACTACGGAGTAACTGTAACCACCCACGACGGCTTTGAAAACATTAATTTGGGAAGTCTTCCCGATAATTTGATGTCTTTGGGGCTTCAATAACGAAGTTTGGCTTATTTGAAAGTTTGATACGCAAACTTGTATAAACAGGCTTCTCTTTGTTACAATGTTTGGGCTGTTTCGTTGAGAAAGGATGGAAAACATGTTGTGTTCGGAATCGAAATTGGTTTCGGTCAGTTTTTGTGTCGAATTGAGATTGTGTGGTAACATGGCGACTAGACTTTGCAAATAAAACTTCAGTATATCCATTGCACTTATGCAATCACTAATCACAGAATCACAAACTAATTCAATAGAATCGTAGCGAAGCTCATCAGCTTCGCTACGATTCTGTTGAATTAGTTTTCATTTTTAACCGATTTCAAAAAAGGAGGAGGTTCTCAATTTGACTGTATTTTTGATGTTTGTTACTTCATAACTTTCGACTGGGTGATCTGATATGACGATTCTTTTTTACTACAATATCAGCAAAGCTTTCGCCCAGCAAATGCTGAGTTGGTGACCCTTTTGGTGTGGACATGCTCAGCAAAATTCTTATTGTGTTTTTAATTTTATTTTTAATTATTTCTGTGAGTGTCTAATATCGAATAAATGTTTTTCTATTCTATTCAAAGATATTCTCATATTGCGTCTTGTGCAAAAGAAACACGGTTCTCAATTCTTCAACTTCCCGACCGCCCACTTGATCTAGAAGTAGAAAACCGTCCAGAAACTTGATGTCCTCCAATTTGTCCAGATGAACGTGTCCTCTTCGTGTATTGACGCGTGCAGCTTCCACCTCGATATGGACAACATCATGGACCGTCCCGAGTGCATGAACGACTTCGACAAGCTCATGAAGTGCGCTGCCGATGGATCTGGTAAGTTTCTCGTACCAATAATGATTCTTACTTAGATTGTTAAATCTTTAGGGATTAGAATCATGAATTGGTCTGTCTTTATGTCACGAGGAATAATAACGATTGTCTATTTTGGGATCCCTTTGTTTTGCATTCTGTTAAGTTACTATTCTTCATACATGTAAGTTACACGCATCAACACGGTACACGGGGTAACTAAAACAAAAGGTACTTGGCCTTGTTGTTTTAAAACATACCTAACCTCTTTAAATACCTGTGAACCTGATTGGCATCGTCACATTGTAATTCTGTCGTAATTTATGTAGGCTATCCAAAATATACCTTTAGTTTATAGAAAACGTTTGTGTTTATGACTGTGAGCTCTACTTCATGTCCTTGTCTTCTTCTTCTTCTTGATGGTCTTTCATACATCGCTGCTAACTCCCCTCCTCCCGCACAGATCACCGCAGCTGCTGCGCTTCTTGGGGCGTCCCCCGCAACTGCCTGGAGCTGTGTCGCGGCGGCGCGGTGTCCCGCTCGTGTGCGCTACAGCACGCGCGCCGAGCACTCGCGTGCTTCCGAGACTCAGGCGCGCGTCTACCGGGACCGCCCAGGAGTTTGAAGGCGCATGTAGCGCCGACACCTCATTCTGTCTTACTGAGGTACGTATTAATAGTAGATTACCCACCAAGGGAGTAAAGCATTGCCTTACGTCACGGGCGTATTGAATCCCGAAGCGACTCTAAGAATTCTGGGGTTAACCTCCGTAGCGCAGCGAGGAGGTTCAAATGTTAATTCCCGAGTGAAACGAGAGAATTAAGTTAAGAATCCTTAGTGTAGCGAGGGATGGGGTGCTAAGACAGGTAACCTCCACGTGCGTCCGTGGACTGGAGTTCCCTCTCGGATACGTCCGGGGGGAAGACCAGTTTTTCGGGCCGGTGCGCCCTGGGATGCGGGCAAAAACTCTTCCTTAGGCACTGTGTGCCTAAGGGGGTTTCTTTGCCCGTATGCAAATAGCCTGTCGGGTGGAAGCTCCAATGCGTGTCCCTCTGATTAGCAGAGGGCACAGCAGCGGAGCGGGCTTGCGGACGGTGAGTAATGGGTAAGCTCGCCGTCCGACCAGGGACCAAGCCCGGGTCGGTGGCGTGTCGTGTTTCACGCGTCACCGACGGGGCCCCTTATGGGGCCAAATGCCTGCCGGGGTCGCGGATTTTTTCTTAATCCAGGATACCGTGGCCCCGGAACGTAAAGGGCATCCGAAGGAACACGGGTGGATTTTAGTCAGTAAGAGTCTGACAGTCCCTTCCGCCCCACCCAGGGCGGGAGGACTCATTTGATGATTTTGCCACCCTAAAAAAAAAAAAAAAAAAAAAAAAAGTGTAGCGAGGGATTCAAGTTAGCCCAAGACAATGCAGCTTTACTCCTGAGGGGCGTTCTCTGCTTTTCACACCAACTGTGAGGAAATAAATTCGATTTTTGAAATTTGATACGCCAACCATTTACGAGCAGGGGGTGTGAAAAACTTCTTTAACGCAATTTTGAGACCCTTTCCCCAGTCAAGTACTATAGGTAACACCTTCTAGTGGCTCGAATGACTTCAACACGGGCTACTTTTAACCTGGTGTGATGGCTGAGCAGTTGTAATGACAGCGGTAGGCCTCACCAAGGCCGCCTGGCTTTCGTCTACAATCTTATCGGAGTTCGGCGCCAAATATATTATTAACTAGCTGATCGGGAAAATTTCGTACCGCCTCAACTTTTAAACCTTCCTTGGACTTTCAGAAATAATTCAAGACCAAAATTAGCCAAATCGGTCCAGCCGTTCTCGAGTTTTAGCGAGACTAACGAACAGCAATTGATTTTTATATATAAAGAAGAAGATAACAGATTATTTTTAAAAGATCACAAACAAAGACCACTCTAGGTTTTATCCGGTTCCATAACGGCGCAGCAGTTCCAGTTCCTTCTGAATGAGCTCGCTCCATATTAGGAGATAGCTAGATTAGAGCCAACTCATTGTAAAAAAATATATAATTATGTTGTCTCATGCAAGATGACATCTGTAACGTTTCTCGATTTTGGAATAGACGATTTAAAATTGACCTTACTACAGTGTTATAAACAACCCAATCGTATTTTTATGCATATTGTTATTATTGACCTTCAAAAAGTGCTGATAAATCAGCCTAATTTGAATAAATGACTTTTGGTTTTGATTGTATGACCATTTCTAATCTGAAACCTTTCTCCAAACAGCTGGGAAGCTCCCCTCAAGAACCCTCAAACAGTATACTTATACCGGGTGTTCTGGAGGGCGCTGGGTGCCAAGGTGCCGGAGAAGCTGGACACCAGCGAGACCAGCGTGGTGCTGACTGGTCTGCAGGACGATGTGCGATACGAGTGCGTCGTGAAGGCAGCTAACGAAGTCGGTGAGTACACGATGGTGGAAACTGGGCCAGCATGGTACTGTCTGGTCTACAGAATGATATGGGGTACTCAGTAACAAAAACTAAAAGTTACTCCTTGGAAATCATTGTAAGGGCTAACCGTAATTGTAACGTATTTATATTTTGTCAGCTAGTTACCGAGATCCATTTGAATGCCTCTAATATCTTCATTTTTGAAATATTTATCAGATCAGTAACAACCGAAAGATGATCTTCACAACAGTAACTTCTTCTACCATACATCTCAACTCAATTTATGCCGTGCAGTGAGAAGACTTTCGCAAGTCTAACCTT
The DNA here is from genome assembly GCA_950005045.1 of Agrotis exclamationis. Taxonomy (NCBI): domain Eukaryota; kingdom Metazoa; phylum Arthropoda; class Insecta; order Lepidoptera; family Noctuidae; genus Agrotis; species Agrotis exclamationis. The sequence goes on along the minus strand of OX465433.1, from coordinate 1,782,770 downwards.
TATGATGACCAACTCATCTTAGCATTGCCATCGACACACTAAGGTGTGTCGATGGCAATCATAATTAATTCAGCCCAGTTACTACTTTAGCACCTTGGAAACGTCCATAAATTCCTCAGGACAAGACGTGTTAAGTGTGTCATCGTTGTGACTGGATTTACAGTCATTCGGCCGTATTATGACGTCTTCAAACCAGGCTTGTTCCAACGAGATGGTGCTAGACGACTTGTATAGGTGTCTCTTCCCCCACTGGAATTACTAAGACGTCATGGTAGGCCACTAGGACTGCCATTGACTGTACATCATTACCTGGACCATATTTCATAAAGCCTTTCGTCCCCAGGTACTTCATCCCTGAGCTCGCCGATAATGTTCACGACAGCCGGCCAGGAAGCTGGCGCAGCCGCCGCACCTGTCAGCGGAAACAGCGCTGCCTCCGCCGTCGGCGTCGCCGTCGCCTGCGTGCTGGTAGCTGCCATACTACTGGCGGCTGGCTTCTACTATAGATATAGGAAGGTAAGCATGAATGGAGATCGGAAGACTGGCTAGGCTGAAATGAGATTGACGCATATTTCCCGAAATTTTTCAAACGTTGGTAAAGGAAATAGGGAGTTTATATTATCAATATCAGTCTAAAGCTCTGTCAGTGGCTTTTAGGGGCTCCAGAAATTAAGGCAGCACCGATGCCTCCAAAACCAAGATGATGAGACCTAAATGCATACCGAGAAGACTGATTCGAGTTGACGTAGAATAAAAGCTCTTAAAAGACTTGGAGAACGCTTTTGCCGAGCTTAAAAGCTTGAAGTGATCCCAATGCAACCCACGGGAGGTTGAAAAATTCGCCATAATCACTTCAAATAATCCCACTTCTTCACTATATTTGCACATGTTTTTAATTTCACTAAAGAAACTTTTTCTCTTCCAGAATCTTAGACTTAAAGCTCAAGGAGGTGTAGCATTTGAAAACCCGAGCTACCTCAGGGAACCAAATCCTGACACAGCCGTTAACGTAAGTCACTCAATTTAACTTTGTCTTTCTTAGCAATATGAAATTATAACCTATCTCTTTCTAGAGATCGAATTAAAATATTTTCGCTTTTATCAGTAATTCTGACGCATCAGGAAACTCGAATCCATCACAGTAGCGAAAAAACTTAGCAGATGCTGATAGTTTTGTTTAGGCAACACCGCATTAAATTTGCAATCATTAGCCGGAATACGATCACTTCTCAACAAAGGCCTTCCCATTAGACCACCACGCCGAAAAACAATCCACCACTTGCATCCATCGGTTGTCCGCGACTCTCACACTGTCATCGGTCCACTTAGTCTTAGCCTGCAAATACTAAATTACTTCTGGACTCATCCAAACTTGTTCTTCAACAGGGCACAATACCAAACGGCACAGCCAACGGCTCGAACGGCAACGTCGTTGCTCCGATGGCGAACGGCGTGTCAAACTCTGCCGCCTGGAGACAAGAGACCCTCAACAACCCTGGCACCACTATCCCCACGCAACGGGAGGTGGATCCCACGCTGTATGAGGAGCTGAAGCTCGGTCACGATGGTGCAGGTAAGATAGATAGAACTAGATGCTCAGCACCAGGGGTCTACACCCCAGGGTTGTGGAAATTTTCGAAGAAATTACAGCAATCAATGGGTAATTGATGCAACAGAGTAGGGTCCCGTTACTACGTGTCAGACGATTTCATCTGCTCCACACATTCCAGGAGAAGACATTTGATGACGTTAGATACTAGGTGTCCCGTATTTTTGCATTTTTTCCTTTTTTTTGCGCGGTAAAATCATCAAATCTGTCCTCCCACCCAGGGCAGGGCAGGGCAGGAGAGACTGTCAGAATCGTACTAACTAAAATCCACGGTATCCTTCAATAGCTCTTTACGTACTGGGGTCACGGAAATTCGTGAGTCTCGCGACCCCGGCAGACTTTGGCCCTCAAAAGGAGGGCCCTGTCATAATGCTGACAACTCTTTGACGCGCGCATGGAACACAACGCGCCATAGACCCGGGCATGGTCCATGGTCAAATTCGATCTCTAAGTCGAAGTCAATGTTGAACGGGAAGTCGATGTCTATGTTCACGTTTCGTGTTGCTTATTAATTTTGGATGCCACACACATTATTCGACTACTATAGTAAGCGATTAGGCGCTTTGTTTTTGTGTACCCTCCTGTCGTGTATGCACCAAAATTACTTTCTGTCTATTTAAAACATGTTTCAACTTGCAGGGTTCAAGAGACTGAAGCCATAGCCCTCGGTAGCGCACCGCTCCCCGCTCCGCTCACCGCTCCGCTCGCCGCGGCTGTCCTCGCCGCGCGTGGCGCCGCGCTACTGAGTAGTGCGGGGGGCGTGCGGGGCAGGGCTGCACAGGACCTCTAACACAAAACTTTGAACATAGGGAATGAAGGACTTTTCATATAGGGTATAGGGACAGAAGGACTAATAGGTGGTTAGAAATATCAATTTACCGCTCCTGACGAAAAATGAAGGTGGTGTCAAGCGCGGTCACCGAGGGGGGAAAACAATCACTTTTCAAAAAGGGGAAACAGAAGTCATGATCTCCCCAAAATTTAACACATCAACCCTGTGTCATCAAACCCCAAAAACTTATCCGAGGAGGAATACTAAAATTTTCGTCCCCCTAGACCCAATTCCTGGGTTCGGCCATGTATGACCTCTCCAAGTGTGTGTAAGGCTGTGGCCGCGTTCGGGCGATACAATTTTTTATTAAAAGTTTTATCAAACAAAATTTTAAAAATGGCGCTTCAAGTATTTCAAGGCCCAAACTCACAGAAATCAAAATAAAAACAGTTTACAAAGTTTGGTTAAAATTGCACTTCATATACAATATTTAAGTACTACCAAATTCTTCTACTTTGGCTCTATGGTCCTTCTGTTCCAAAACTCCAAATTCAAACATCACAAAAATACTGCATCAACGGCCAGTATTTAAAAAATAACCGTTAAAATTCAAATGTTTCGTGTTTTGTGAGCGAGTGATTCCAAAGTCGTGTACAATAAACTGTAGTGTTTCTGATTCATCAGATAGTTACCGTGGTTGGCGGAGTGTAGATAATAATAAAATATAAATAAAAAAAGTAATTATATTTTCAGTATCGTACTTGTTGTGATTTTAACCAAAAAAAGAAGACCTCATATACCTTCTTGTCATTTCATGTAAATATTTATACTTACTTGCCAACGGAGTGAAATAAAATCAACTTAGTATAGATTTACACTTTCGTTGGTTTGTAATAAAGGAAGTGTTTCTTTTACGCGTTTAGCAAAAATAAAAAAAAACGTGCAATATAACCTTAAAATTCTTAAAAACCTCAATAAAGAGCAAAGTTGTTTGTAAATATTGAATAATTTTTGTTTGAACGCGTAAAAGAATATATTTCAAGAAGTTCTATAGATCACTAGCTTCAGAATAAAGACAGAATAAAATTAGGTCATTCTGTAAACAAAGATGTGCCTTCGAACGTGTTATGAAGTAATTAGACATAGCTTAGTTACCTGTTCGGCCTGTAAATTGTATTTAGTGTAAATAAACATGTACACTAACGTTCAGTAGACATTTGTACAGAGGAAGAGAAAAGTCGAAATAAAAAAATTAAAAATAACTTTTTTTTTGTTTGTTTTCCAATTTTGTGCACAAAATCAGCCACAACAAGTCGCAAACGATTTTCAACTTTATAGCCTAGGGCCTAAAGTTGAAAACCTATTTAAGATTTCTGAGCGTAAGCGACAGGAAAGATCGAAAACGATAAGCAATCTTCACTACATCTTCAACGTTATACCCAAGTATATAAAGTTGAAAATCTATTAAAGCCTACTCAGCGTTTGCGTTTATCGTATGTTACATGGCTACAGGGCCCGGATTCACGAAGGTAGAAAATAAACTGAATCAAAATTGGAAGATAAATGAAAGAATGTTGGAATTGTCTCGATGATAAAATAAAAAAGACTTTTTTCTCAGTAGTGTAATAAAAAGTAGTTTTGACAAGTGATTCTGAAACAATCTTTGTAATAAACAATAAAATTAGGACATTTTGATAAAATGTAAAACCTTCGTCTTGTAAAGAAAGTTTGTGGACTGGCTCTGCCATATCAGTTAAGATTTATTTTGTAAAAAGTATTGAAAATTATTACAAGTTTTCGTTCTCTGTAAACTTCTATGTATTTTAATAAAAAGTAAAGAGCATGACCTAATTTGAAATAAAATATTTGAATCTTTGGTAATCACACTATGTACGTAATTCTTTTAATTATTTTTTTCATTAAAATGATCTCATTGATGACCATTCCATTGTTTGTCGCCTTGAAGGTTAAAATAATAAAAAAAAAACTAAAAATCATACATTTTGTAAAAACAATTATTTTCATTTTTAAGTAAAAGTATCTTCTTTATTTTGGACTAGAAAAAAAAAATCAAAAAATATTATAAGTTGAAAAAAAATTGTATTTTGCGTTTCTTAATTTAAGACAAAAATACGTACAGATAAAAAAAACCTTTTTATCAAGCTATGGCCTAAAGGCTCGAACAGACACACGCGATTAATCGCGTTGCGACAACGAACCAAGCTAATTTCCACTCTAAATGTACTGCGAATGGACCGCGACAAGTCGCCAAGATTAATCGTGTGTGTCTGCTCAAGGCTTTAAATATCTTCTATATATTATTATGTATAAAATCTTGGACATAGTGTGAAAGTAACTTTGCTCAGATGTGATTGATAGTTTTATTTAGCACTTCTATCATACTAATTGTATAATTTAGATGAACAAAAGGATGTGATTAGATTTGTAAATAATATTAATAAAAAAAGACAAATACGTTTTTTGTTGTTTGATTTTACCCATACGTATACTTTACTTCGTTTTTACTTTTAAAAAAAGAAATAGATTATATTTGGACTGACAAACACTATGGAAACTGCAAAGTCGCCATTTTTGTTTTATTTCAGAAATTAAAAGTCCGTATAGTATAGTGATGATGCGAACCGACCGATTACGGCCTGGGCCATTGCTTCAGCTCCGCATATATAGTATAGTATTAGATAAGCAAAGAGGTATAAGAAAAATCATAAAGAATTGCATCGAAAATACTGCATCCTAGATCAAAATAAAACTTTAAATTGCTCTCCTGTAAAATACGTGATTTTCAGTTTGGATATTACATACTTTTTCAACACATTTGCTCGAAAAATGCGTTTACGAAGCCTGTATACATTGTTCGAAAGTTAAAAATTACGCACCATACAACGGAACGTGCGGTAAAATAGGTACTCTCACCTAAGTACCTATTTTACCGCATACCCCGTTGTATAGCACCGTGCGTTTTCTTTACGGTTTTTTTTTAATTTCCATAAAAAAAAATAAGAACTCCACCAAAGAGTTTCACATTATGAGAATAAACAACCTGACTGATCAAACCTCCTTGGAAGCGCTTTTGCTCAATACGTTGTCTCATTTTAATACTAAAGAGTAAATGAGACGAAAGATATAGTTCTATTTTTCACCACGTGCATGTGGCGCCATTTGCAAATTCGCGCCATTTTCATATTAGAAACTTCTAAATAAAGTTTGTTTAATTACATGTTGTACTGTTTTCTCGCAAATGTGTTGAAAAACATTGTATGACACACGTGCGGAAATTGGTATTTACAAACTCGTGACTATGGCAAGCCCTCGACTTCATCTCGGACTTACATTCGTCTACTCGTTTGTAAAAACCAACTTACCGCACTAGTATCATAAATAACTATTATTGCCTACAAGTATTTGTTTCGTGTGGAAATCAAACCCATGACACACAAGAAAAAGTTTAACAGCTTACTGAATTAATCATTGGTGGTTCAAAAAGCATTGGTTACTGAATCGAAAAAGATACACAATAATAACAACTAAAACTGCTTCTACTTCTCTACTCCCATGGAATAAATGGCGTGTGCTAACATTAGCCACAATCCATAACATAATACTTAGGCTATTTTACTCAAAAAAGTTTATTAATCCAAAATTTACATTAAAAAAAACGACGGGTTGCACTCCGGGAGTACCGGCAGTAGTGAAAACTTGAATATTAACGTTGACAAATTAAATAGTGCTAAAAGACTTGGACCCCCATGTCTTGGGATAACTAGGATTTTTTCCAGTATATATAGTATCAAGCAATATTACTTGCTTAGCTTTGCACGTATGTCTAAAAGTGTGCGAGTCTTGAGAAAAGTGGTAAAAATACAGTAAAACATAACTCAATAAATAAGATTATACAGACCGATGCTAGTGCAATCCAATATCGTAAAATTGTAACCATTGCATCCGTTGCTTCCCCGAGTTGACAACGGGGTAAAGGATGTACAGACGCCAGCACATCAAGCTACCACAATCTGCCAAATTTCTTCAATAGATTTTCAACCTTACCACAATAGTGGAAGGTTAATGTTTGATTGGTAAAATCTGACAGTTTCGGGTAGGTTGACCTGCTGGCGTCTGTACCAGAGAAAGGGCACAGTTCACACAGCGTGACATTTTTAATACAATCGTTTTGATTTTCTGCACAGAGTCTCAGACCGTAGTCGTAAAAAAACGTTCTACACTATCCACACCACTAGCACAGAAACAGTACAATAGTCTTCAAAAAGATATCTTGTTCGTGCAGGAATCCGAAGACTACTGGACGTAATAATAAGGTATTTATTATCACAACAAACTCAACATCAAAACAAAGTTTGTTTGTCTTGACAGTGGATTCAATGATATAAAAGAACAAAAAATGCGTGTTCATTATTTTTCAATATTCTAACTGACGGGTTATACAGATTTTCAATTTATTTATGCAGTAAAATACCCTATAGTACAATACCTGTTACTCACTTACCTAAACATTGGAGGTATCAGGAACAAAGACCCATTACATCTGTTACACACTTTGACGTCGAAATTCATCTCGATTGTTTTACGAGAGCTCTCCTTAACGACAAAAGATGTATCAAGTGTCCACTAAGTACCTTTCTTTGTGTGCCCACGGCCTGCGCAATTCTTATAAGTAATGATTTTTCCATAGATAGACTCCATCTTTTAGCCATAGAGTAAATTATTGATAAAATAACGAAAAGGGCGAAAAAAAACATAAAGTCAGGGTGGCTCATTCCGTCATATGGGGCTACTTGAAAATTATGCTCGAAACAGTAGAGTTGCAGTGTTTGTAGTGGTGTCGGTAAAACAGTTCTAGTTTTAACTTCAAATAAAAATTCCCTAGGTGGCGTTAGTCGCTATACAATAGACGATATTTCAAATAGACGCTTACGCCCCATATGACGGAATTAGCCACCCTGACCTTACCTAAAGGTGCGTACCGACCATGTAACATGTTATATAACCTGGTGTTTTATAACACGTCCACACTATGTAACTTTGTTATTCAACATTGCAACATAAAACAATACTGTGCACATTAGAATAACAATGTAATATAAAAATGTTATATAACCGTTGTCGCTTGCCGTTCTTCAGACTAAGATTTATAACATTGTTATACATATCTATAACATGTTATTATAACATGTTAAGACGCTGGATGCAGGTCGCTTCCAACCGAAATATGTGGAGATCTAAAGGGGAGGCCTATGTTCAGCGGTGGACGTCCTATGGCTGAGATTATGATGATGATAACATATTATATTACATGGTCTGTACGCACCTTAATGGAGTTTTTATTATATATTTATACGCAAATTCAAATCATTTATTCATGTAGGCCAGTTACCAGGCACTTTCAGTCAAAAGACTTATATTATATTATCAACCTATTGCCGTCCACTGCTGAACGTAAGCCTCCCCCAAAGAGCGCCAGCCCTCCCGCGGTCCTGGGCAGCCCGCATCCATCCACTGCTAGCCACATTCTTCAAATCATCGACCCATCTTGCCGCAGGGCGTCCTACACTACGTTTGCCTATTCGCGGTCTCCACTCTAGCACCTGTCTGCTCCATCTACCATCGGTCCGTCTACAGACCGAACAAGAACATAATAACTGTGAAAGTAGGTACTGTAGGCGCCTGCTATGGAGAAGAACGGGCAAGCAACCTCATGGACACTCTTTTTCAATCGCCAAAACGAAAAAGAATATCGTGGCTGTAGAACGCAGAGGGAACTGAAGGAACAAGGATATTATTAGACAGACATGTTTGACAGACCCTTCCAGTCCACACATCCAGAAAATTCTTAATATTCCGACTTTGGACAAAGGTTACACGGGGTTAATTTAAATCCACCATTGACATTTCGGGAGACCCCTCTCCCGCCCCTTCTAAGGCATATTTGACCTATTCTTATGATAAAAATAAAGTCTAAAATGAGACAAGTACCACTGAATTCTTCGCCGAACTTGGAGCACTGTTTACAATGGAGGTTCATTGTAAATCATTCAATAATCCATAGACAAACATCCCAAGGGTTTATTTTATTACAAGTTGGGATAAAAATTTCAAGATTTTTGACGTAGGACATTGAAAGGTTATGCAAAAATCTTTCGATTTAATTCCGCTTAAATTTGATCTAGAGGAGACCATCATCAGCTTATCCGTCTCCCAAATAGGTATTAATGATTTATTGATGACTCTGCTTTCGAGTCAGGAGTGTAAATGTGAGGCTGCACCACAAAATATGAGGCATTTAACATCATCCCATACATCACTTTGATAACAAAATCTTCAAAGTAGAGCACGTTGTCGCAGTTTCGCAACTACTAGAAAACATAGTGACTGTACTGTATGAAATTAATATATAAATCGTACACCTCTAAACATGCCAAACTGGTTCGACTCAGCATAAATTGCCATCAACAAGTTAAGAAGACGATTTTAAGTTTAGAAAATAATTCCAAGTGGTACCAAGCCAGGAGGAGGCGGGCCGCGTGAGAGAGAGGACAATGTCCTCCCTCCGCCCCACCCGCGGTGGTGGACGCCCACGGCGACGGACGTCGCAAGACGATTTCCGGCCACCGTAGGCGCGGGCATGCGGGCGGCGAGTAAAGGGCAACTCGCAGCCCGACCATGGACCATGACCGGGTCGACGGCGCGTTGTGTTCCACGCGCGCCTCAAAGAGCGTCAGCATAATGACGGGGCCCCCTCTCTAGAGGGCCAAAGCCTGCCGGGGTCGCGGGACTTATCTCATTACCGTGACCCCGGGACATAAAGGGCTATTGAAGGACACCGTGGATTTTAGTCAGTACAAGTCTGACAGTCCCTCCCGCCCTGCCCGGGGGGGGAGGACTCATTTGATGATTTTACCACGATAAAAAAAAAGTGGTACCAAGCCAAGATTGTCAAAGCAAGCTCCAGAGCCAAGATTGACGCCTTAACATGCCTGAATTTTACCGTACAGAATATTTTAAATATTATGACGTTAGTTACTGCATGGAAAATGAAAAAGTGCCTCTAGTGTACGAACGAATTGAGCATACAACGAGACACAATTTTTTCCATCAAATTAATGTCAAAGTTTCCGTTCACCTTACAACATCAAAACGGGAAAAGTGATGCTAGAGGCTCTGTTCTTCCTTTTAAGATTAGGTACGTTGGTAAATATACGGAGAAAATAAAAATGAGCTAGATAAATATCGATCTTATTTTAGTCTTAACTTGAACACAGCACTTAGTTCCAAGAAAAGCCTGAAACTTGTTTATTTACAACAAGTCGACGACAAATAGCTGAAATTCAGGCAACCGGCAAAATATATCGCTAAACATATTTTATTTCGACCAGCTTTAGGAGCTCCATTTATTCGGTATATTAAATTAATTGCTGGAATTTTAGATACAATATTGTGGGGCTTTACTTTTAGAATTGGTATATTTTAAAAGATTTTCTTATTTTAATGCTGTTACTTTATTTTTTGGCAGTAGGAGCATATGTATATCTTTTTGGGTTGTTGTAAATTTGTCACAAAGATAATTCCCCACAAAAAAAAATGTATTATTTAAAATTTGCCCCATTTCTTTTTTTCCGCACGGATAGCAGAACAATAAAACAATAAAATCAAGCACAAAACTATCGAAAACGAGGACACAATGTGGAATCTAAACAGAAAGTACTAGGAGAACACGATCAATACTTTTTTTCGTGGAGAATTAATTTTGTGGCGAATTTACAACAACCCAGAAGTAGTGATGTATGAGTCGATTTTGAGAGGATAATCGGGAGTGAAAGATTAAGAGCCTGCCCTGCCCCAGCACATTTTTTTATGCGCTGATGACGCGTGTTTTCGACAAGCACTTTAGCACATAGCACATCAGCGTGTTTATAGCCACAAATGCGACTTCAGTCGTGCGTTTGCTGCTTGCTTCATTGCGTTCTACGCGATTTAAAAAAAACTAGTTACCGCGTAAAAAAACGTGGTGAGCAAAGGTTAAAGATATTAAAAGGCAGGTAAGTAAGTACCTAAGTAAAAGGATAATATTATAAAAATAGCAGTGTTCTGTGGTTTCGGAAACCCACTAAGGAAAAAGAGTGAAATTCAAGGGCAGCCTTAAAAAAATCCAATTTGTATTCAGAACGTACAATATTAGGCTAGTACTGACCCCAGCACAAAGCCGTCACCCCTTGCATTTTAACCCTCCCTAATTTGTTTACCAAAACAAAACACAACCCTCAAATGACGCTTGACGCTGTCCATTTGTTTCATTTATAAACGTTTAAACTCGACGTCCGTTCACGTCCAATGTGTTTTAGGAGATATGTTCCATTATACGCTCAATTAAGTCCTGGCCACGATGCAATCCCACGCGGGGGCTGGGACGGGGGCGGGTGGGGCTGGGGTTTGTGGGCTCGCTGGCAAATTGCTCAAAGTGAGGCGTTCTGCACTATACAATTACGCTAGTTCGGGAGTCGGGAAAAGCTTTGATTCTATGCTAAATGTGTTCTGTTTTAGATGAGCGAAAATATTTTTAAAAAAATTCGGCTGTTATATTAAGGTATTCTAACTCATAGTTATTAGGCAGTTGAGACCTTATTCATCGTCTCATCATTCACGCAGCCTGACATCTCCCACCTCTTAACATAGATAAGGCTTCGCTTTGGCGATACCAATCTCCAAACTCCTTGAATAGTCCCATCTATACAGGAGAAACTCCTGGTGTAGGGCAAGGTTTATATTTAAAAAAAAAACGTGTGGCACTCGAGGACTGCCACGGCAAAGCTATTGCATAGCATTTTTTATCAACTTATGCAAATATAATTATTTATTTATTATATTGATTACTGTGCTAATTAGGCTATGGTCAGCCACGTCAATCAAGTGAAACGTCAATAAAAGTTCTCCTCCCTCTCCCTCAATAAAATTGCCCCATGCTCAATAAAAGCATGCTTTCCTGCTAGTAATGAGCGAGCACGTCTGTCCATACCTTTAGGCGATTCTCACACTGCCCCGCATGATGCAGCGTAGTGCGTGGATGCGTGTTCTTCCGTTGCTTGTAAGTATCTCCGTTTGTATGGAAAACACGCACAGTCTAACACACAGAAAATGCATCCACGCGCGTTCATGCGGATCACGCGCATACACGCGGAGAAACATGCAGCCCCGCGCGTAGGTGCGGGGCGAGACGCAAGGTATGGCACACCGAATCCCGCAGTGCCGCGCGTGATTTTGAATGGGCGTGACGTGTGTTTGTGTGTGACCACAGAGAACGGCGAATAAATGAGAGCCGCCGTGCGTGAATCTACAAAACGCACCTACGCGCGTGAGTGCGCAAAAAACCCGCACGATGATGCAGATCTGCACTCCCGCAGGAACGCGCGTAGGTGCGTCGACACGCAATATGCAGCATGATGCGGGGCAGTGTGAAAATCGCCTTATGAACACGACTGTCCGTACCTTTATAATTGCCGAAGTCTCCCGAACTGAAACGACGTTAGACAACGGTGTCAGGGATTTTCCTTAGGTTTTTAGGAATTTCTTGATTTGGTCGCCACGCCGCGCCGCGCTCAGAGCCCGCGATAAAAGCTATGCAATAGCTTAAAAAACGTTGGCTGCCCAGTACCAAAAATATGTCAAGGACACCCATGCAATCGGAAAAGTTGGTCAAGAAAATGGTGAGTAGACTCACCAAATGTACAGAAACTGTGTAAATGTACCGCATGAAGTAACAAAGTTTCTGATAATACAGGCTTATATTTATTAAGGGGAAGGAAAAAAGGACGGACAAAACACAGGAAAAACAACTTCCATGTCTACCGACTACGTTTGTGCAACTTTTTTCATTCTATACAATCGGATAGGATGAAAAAGTTGCACAAACGTAGAAAAAAAAATTGAGTCTGTAGACAGACTCAAATTTTAAAAATGTAATTCGTTTATGATTTTAAGAAGAACGAGAGACACCAGAGTGCCGTTTCACAAAGTTATTTAAATTTTCAAACATTGAATATCGTTTCATCAAGTTTTACTTCATTTTTTTTTTTTTTTTTTTTTTTTTAACAGTTTTAGTTTATCTTTTTGTGCCTTCTAGTCACGGTTGGGATGTAATTTCGAATTGATGTATGATGTGAATGTTCTATTAAATTGTATAATATCTTGGTTCTTCTAACCGTACAGACAGATGTGTTGCTGGGGAGTTTGTTCCGCCACTTCTTCTTCCCAGCCAAAACACTAGGAAGTGTCGACGGGGGGCGCTTTGGGGGACTGTCTTATGTAAAAAATTGACCTTCAAAAAGTGCTGATAAATCAGCCTAATTTGAATAAATGGATTTTGATTTTGATTTTTTAAGTTTATCAGGGTGTTATTTTTTTTTGCACTAGTAGATTTTTTTTATTACATATACTTACTAGAATAGAAGTGACGAATTAAACAACATGTGGATTTTAACAGAGTCGTATTCGTCAGTTTTGACTTACGGAGCAAGAGAATAAATACGGTTCAATTATTTTTGATATTGAATGAATGAATCACTCTGTTAAAATTGCACGTCACTTCGCAAAAATTAGCCTAACTTAAATGAAAATGGGCGATCAACGATCCCAGCTCCCGAGCTACAAAAGATCGTAAGTCAGGCGGCAGTCGTGTGGAATGCAGTTACAATCGACACTGCGCGTCAACACTAGCTTTATTTAATTGTATCTATTCGGTTTCTATTCACAACTATTGAAGTTGAACTGGATATTAGATGTATAGGAATCTAGAATTGAATAAATTTTGCTCTTGACTTGTTTTTCTTATACTCCCTGTAGCTGGATATGAGAACTTAGGCTATATTCCTAGGTTTTTTAGGCTACTCCGAAAGCCTAGAAACCTATTTGTGTCCTACGTATTCTCTAAAGGTCAATTACAAAGCTGTAAGCTGGGACGATCTCATGGTCGAGTCAGAAATAATGTCAAAATACGTTGCTGTAGCTTAGCGAATACAAAACCGTAGTTTCGACGCTGTGGCAGCACTGCAAGGTATCCTTTTTTTTGTGTGGCAAAATCATTAAATGAGTCCTCCCGCCCTGGGTGGGGCGGAAGGGACTGTCAGACTCTTACTGACTAAAATCCACCCGTGTTCCTTCGGATGCCCTTTACGTTCCGGGGTCACGGTATCCTGGATGGTATCCTGGATTAAGAAAAATCCGCGACCCCAGCAGGCATTTCGCTTCCTTAGGCACACAGTGCCTAAGGAAGAGTTTTTGCCCGCATCCCAGGGTGCACCGGCCCGAAAAACTGGTCTTCCCCCCGGATGTATCCGAGAGGGAACTCCAGTCCACGGGCGCATGTGGAGGTTTCCTGTCTTAGCACCCCATTGCAAGGTATCCTTAGAGAAAGAACTGCTGTTGATAGCAATATTCCTTTTATATAACTGAAACGAAAAGTACATTTTGTGTTCGGGGCCTATGAGGCATGACGAAATTATGTCACAAAATAAACTATATCATGAGATCTACCCCGATTAACACAAATCTTAAGATATAATCTAATACTGTGATTAATTACCATGGTAGGTATAGAGTCGTAAGTCCGCACCACCGCTCACAATTTTTTTAATGTAATGACATGGACACTAATATCGCGTCAAAAGGAATCAGGGCTCGGATACTAATTCAAATTTATTGTGTGTAGGTATTACATGAACGTCATAATATATCGTGATGTTCTTTAAAAGATTCAGTGAAATATTTCTAGACTTTGCATTGTATATGTATTAATAGTATACAACAATAACAAACATTCGACAACTAACTAGAACGATGATCTTCAATTTTGTAAAACTACTACAGGAGCTGTTGGTGTTACAAAATTATTTGCCAATATTACAAAATCGCAAACACATAAAACTATAAATAGTGCGAATATTCCAAAATTCGCAATAACAGAAAACATACACAAAGCTTGAAGGTCAAACCGAATAATTTCGCTTACCTTTCCCTAATTTCAAACAAACAACTAAGGAGTGCATGACAAAGCGAAACTTGTAATAAAATTCAAATATTTGTAGGGCCAGGATTTCGCACAACAGCGAGTTTTCCGCAGAACAGCGTACCTATATTCCGCGGGCAAACCCGTGTGATCTCTTGGGGTCAGGTGCGGCACGCAACCTTTGCGAATACATTAGTGTCAGCAAAAAATACTTTACGTAAAGGATTAGAAAGATGTGGAGATAACTTTCGTATGGTTAGTTTTTGAATACGAAGATTTTTATAAAATAAATAGGTAACCCCCAGGCCTCCAGGTATACGCTGAAAAAATTTGAAAGTATCTCTATAGGTACCTGCAAACTTTAATGGTAATGGTGAATAGAATAGTACATTCAACAAAAGAGATATGCATACAGACAACAAAAAACACTTTTTCTGTTTGTAAAATATCTGTAGTCTTTGGCTGCACGCAGCCAAAGGGTTTGAAATGCAGACACATTAAAAATGAAACTTACTTGAATGTACCTACCAAGATAGACATTTTACCTATAATTTCCATTTCGTGTCTAATAAAATCCTGCGCAGCTAATTTCCAGCTAGGTTACCGAATAAGTACGATCACTCCACCAAAATTGTAATTCAGAATTCTACAATTGAGAATCCCTCAAAGCCATTGATTGCGGCAGATCAAATCGTTAACAAGTTGGTACCATTTACAATTAACACGAAACGGTGAAGACCTTTACATTTTCTGTAGAAATTATCATAAAATTCTGAAATCTTTTGTAAGATGAAACTTTTTTTAATTATCTTCTTTAATTGGTGTTATCTGAATAACCATTATAACCACCGTATAAAGCGACCTACAGTATTATTATAGAATGAAGTCTTTGGATGACAAAACATTTATTCAGTTCAATTAAAGACACAATATACAATTTATTAAATTAACAATATTATAAATAGGCACATAAAAAGACGCAGTATATATAATTATGTCAATTGTAAGGAAAAAAAATATAATTTTAAGTCAAGGACAAATTGGTCAAAAGTAGTCGAGGCATATTTATTTCGTAAAGATTCATCTATGACAAGTAATTTCAGCTTTTGCAAAGATTTCATCTATCACAGGAGACGGGTTTCTCCTTTTACTACAAATGTTACTCAAACCAACTCCACAGCTTTCTGAAACACATAGTCCAAAATACAAAGAATTTGGTCCCCCGAGGCGCAGCAAATGTAGAACACAATACCTGATGATAAGCGTCATTTTAAAGCAGTGGTGGCCCAGTGGTATCGGCCTCGACTTACGAGTTGTAGGTCGTGGGTTCGAACCCCGTCAGGCGTATTACTTTGTGTAATTTATTTCAACACAATAATACTGCTCTCAAAACGGTGAAGGAAAACATCGTGAGGAAACCGGCATGTCCTAGAACCAATAATTCGCAGACATGTAACATCTACCAATTCGCACTGGGCCCGCGTGGTAGATTACGGCCCACTCCCTCTCACAGAGAGGAGGCCTGTGTCCCAGCAGTGGGAACATTTATAGGCTGATGATGATGATGATGATGAAGCGACCATTCACTGTAATTGCCTATATCTATACAAATGTATTATAAAGCAGAAGAGTTTGTTTGTTTGAACGTGCTTGTCTCAAGAACGACTGGTTCGAATTGAAAAATTGTTTCTATGTTGGATAGCCAATTTATTGAGGAAGGCTATACGCTATGTAACACCACGCTAAGAGTAATCGGAGCCGAGCAGCTAGATCTAATACAAATGTATCACTTAGATACGTCATCAACTAGATACTAAGAAATTATTGCTATAATACTGTCTTCTATGGCGGTCAAGGGAAAATAACCCGTTAAAACCCGCAGCGAATAGTAATATTTCATTATTTCATTATTTTCATGTCACCCTTTTTACTGTTTTTATCCGGACAATAAATAATTGTTTTTTTTTTATTATTTATTTAAGATCGCTTTTTAACGGGGTCATTAGCGACCACAGTTAACAATACAGTTATTTAGGTACATACATTAGGTTTCATTACATAGGTATTAAGTTATCATATTAGGTTACAAAACAATTGTTTTTCTATTCTACTAAGTTTAAAAATAAAACAGTCTAGTGCGGTTAAATACCATTATCTTTGCAAGTATCTATTACTGCAAAATAAATTCTAAACTTAAAATGAAAAGAAAAAGTAGAAACATTACAATTGTCTTTTGCAAAGAAAACCACAATGCCTCAGACGTCTCTTTTCGTGATATGAAAATTACGTCAACATTAATTTTCACTATTACAGTTTAATTTTAATTACAAAATTACCGAGAAAGGCTCTCCCAAAATAATTAAAACTACAATTAACAAGAGAAACAAAAGATGGAACAGAAACGCCTCTACTGACAATCATTAATTAATTAAATCAAACAACTTTTAACTACATTAAACGTTCACTTCTTAACTTTAATTCAATTATAATGTTTTACATTATTTTTGCGAGTTCGTCTGTCTTTTAGGTCTGTGTTCTAATTATTTTCACTCAATTTTACATACCTACGTAGTAATCAAAAGTTTTAATTGTGGAGCGTTACTCATGTTTCGGCTTTGTAATTATTATCACCGCCTTTTTACCACTTTGTTAAAAATAAATACTTTTATTAATAATATATTTTCATGTACAGACGCCAGCACATCAACCTACCTCAATCTCTCAAATTTCTTTAATAGATTTTCAACCTTATCATAATAGTGGAAGTTTCATGTTCGATTGGTAAAATTTGACATATTCACACAGACACAGACATTGATGTTAGCTTATGTTGTTGAGGGGTAGGAAAACCAAAGAAACTAATCTATACATGGAGGAAAATGATAGCAAAACGATTCAAAGGGGGGAATGGGAGTAAACAATTAATTGTGACGCTTAGCAACATGGCATGATGGATAATAATTATTATAACTTATTTATACCCAGCAACCAATATTATTTTAATTATAAAATATTATGAAAGAAAAAAAAATTATGAAAGATATAAATTATGAAAGAAAAACCGGCCAAGTGCGAGTTGGACTCGCCCATGAAGGGTTCCGTAGCAGCAAGCATAGATTAGAGATATAATTATATTGAGATTAGTAAGTAATATACACAAACAATAAAAATAACTTTGTTTTTCATAGTATTTGTATGAATGGCAAAGTTATATTTGCGGTTTTTGAAAATGTACTATATCTCAAAAACTGCTAACTGTATCTCATCCAAACCAATTTTCGTTGGTAGTTTTGGTTGAGGTCTACATTATATATTTTTTTTAGTTTTATCATTCTCTTATTTTAGAAGTTACGGGGGGGGACACACTTTTTACCACTTTGGAAGTGTCTCTCGCGCAAACTGTTCAGTTTAGAAAAAAATGATGTTAGTAACCTCAATATCATTTTTAAAGACCTATTCATAGATACCCCACACGTATGGGTTTGGTGAAATTTTTTTTTTTGAGTTTCAATTCTAAGTATGGGGGGCACCCCCAAAATTTGTTTTGTTTTGATTTTTGAGTGAAAATCCTAATGCGGTTCACATAATACATCTTTCTACCAAGTTTCAACAGGATAGCTCTTATACTTTCGACAAAAAGTGGCTGTGACATACACGGACAAACAGACAGACAGACAGACAGACAGACAGACAAGACGAATCTATAAGGGTTCCGTTCCTATTATAAAAGTACTCTGTGGTTCCGTTTTTGGCATTTGGCTACGGAACCCTAAAAAGGAGTAAATGATACTGTGACGTCTGATAGGGGAGAATGGAAGAAGAAAACGTGTTGCGCCGACCCCAAATAGAATGGGATAAGGGCAGGAAGAAGAAGAACCAATATTATTTTAATTATGTTACCTACAGTATCTGAACACTAATTATATGGATTCAAGGTGTACAGAGACAAAAAAATTGATGAAATACCGTGACCACACTAAAAAATAATGTTAGGTACACAACAAATAAAAACTGAAAACATACCTGTTTTCTTTTGGGTGGCAAAATCATAAAATGATTCCTCGCATCCTGGATGGAGCGGAAGAAACTGAGGCTTTTCTCGACTAAAAGACCACCCTGTTGTTTCGATTGCCACATGCGTGGATATCGTGGTCTTAGAACCATGATATCCTGCTTAGACAGACCCGAAAACAATAAGTAAACAACAATTCAGACACAAAAGTACAACTACGATAATATATAAATGACCAAGTTCGAGCAAAGATATCAAATGCCGTATAGCCTCTAATTGGGCCGACCGGTCACGCCCCTTCGTTATCCTTCTTCGACGGTATTTCGGGCCTCTTTCATCGAAAGGTATTAAAGTGTCTGATTTCTACAGCTTTTTGTTTAGTTTGGGAAAATATGGCTGAAAACTTGATAGTCTCGTGAGGCCAAGAATAATCGCGTATTGCCCGTGGTACTACCAATTGTACTACCAGTAAAAATAAAAATTACGGGTAAAAATATATAAAAGATGGATTTCGTAAATGTGAAACAAATAGTTTTTTGTTGTATTTTTAAGGAGAAATTGCATTTCCTTAAAATCTAATTTCTTAAACTACCTACATTAATAAGACTCTTCCATAAGTAGGCATCTATTTATCAACCAACAAATTACCATTAACAACAGTACTCATCTCAAAATTATCATCACCGTCAGGCAATTTAAAATCCATAAACTCAAGTTCGATATCTTGCAGCGTCCTATCTTTGGTTTCTGGTAAGATATGATACAAACACACCAAAGAAGCAACTGCAATGATCAGATAAATTACAAACGTTCCATGAGTATCAAAAGCATCCAACATAACTGACGTTGATTTCATTAAAACCATGCTTGATAAAGAATATAATATACCTAAAACACTAGTTCCTAGCCCTTTGAATTCAATAGGAAATAATTCCCCTTTTAATACCATAGATACTGGTATAACTCCAATATAACATACTATGTTGTATAGAATTAAAAGCAGAGGCGTCAGCCAAGATACGTTTAGAATCTCTTTATGGACTAACAAATGAAATATACAGACTAAACTTAGCAGTATACAGGCTAAGTTTCCCGTCTGTATCAGCAGAGTACGTCTCTTAAATATTCTGACAAAGTAACTAGATGTTAGTACCGCCAGGATTTTCATCACGTCTAAACCTATTGTGTAGTAATAAGCTTTGGACTTGTCCCCTGTCAAAGAAATCATTATTTGCACCACATAAGCTAGTAAGTAGTGTCTACCACAAACTTGTGTCAAAATTATCAGTATTAGTACTACTGTGAATGGTTTCAAGAACTCTTTCGACTTCATTGCTTGTAAATTCCTTATCAATAATCCTGATTTCTTCAATCGCTTCATATTTCTCAACTCTTGCTGTGCCGCTATCAATTCTTTTACTTCTCTTTTTGATTCCAAGTCTTTTCCTCTTATCCACTCAAAAGATTTCAAGCATTCATCAAATCGACCCTTATAAGCTAGCCATGATGGACTTTCTGGCCATGCTATGGTCCCCAAAGCAGCTAAAGCAGGTGGAATGGAAGCTAGCCAAGCCATTTGTCTCCATGACAAAGAGAACCCAAATCCATGGCAGATCAGTTCACCGATGCTGGTGGCTGTAATCTTGAAGATGATGAAGAAGCCTCTCCGCTTCGGATGGCTATATTCTCCAGCTAGAATGCTGCAGATGTACAGGCCCCCGAAGGATAGACCTTGGATGGCTCTACCAGCTATGAGGGTAGAGACGTTAGGGGAGAGGGCGATGATGACCCATCCGAGGAAGATGATGAGATTCATGGTTGCGTTAATGAATCGTCGTCCATATATCTGCATTAGCGGCGGGAGGATTAAGAAGCCTATACCGCCTGTCATGCTGTAGGCTGCCGCTGAAACAGTAAAACATTAAGTAAAAAAAAAACAGTAAGACATTTAAATATTTTTGAGTTTGTTTTTTTTCTTCAGTCTTTTAATAACGCAATGTTATTTCCGAAGGCTTTTTTTTTTGCGTGGTATAGTCATCAAATGAGTCCTCCCACCTACTGTCAGACTTGTACTGACTAAAATCCACGGTGTCCTTCAATAGCCCTTTACGTTCCGGGGTCACAGTAATGAGATAAGTCCCGCGACCCCAGCAGGCTTTGGCCCTCTAGTGAGGGGGCCCCGTCATTATGCTGACGCTCTTTGAGGCGCGCGTGGAACACAACGCGCCGTCGGCCCGGGCATGGTCCATAGTCGGGCAGCGAGTTGCCCTTTACTCGCCGCCCGCATGCCCGCGCCTACGGTGGTCGGAGATCGTCTTGCGACGTCCGTCACCGTGGGCGTCCACCACCGCGGGTGGGGCGGAGGGAGGACATTGTCCTCTCCCTCACGCGGCCCGCCTCCTCCTTCGCGAGCATGACTGCTTCGCAGAAGGAGGCGACCGCTTCCCACTCCGTCTCGTCCCGCAGCATGGCCTCGACCAATGCCGGGCGCGAGAGGTCTCCGCCTATCGCCGCCGTGAGGACACGTCGGTGCTCTGCCCAAGCGGGGCAGTCTTGCACCGTATGCTCTACTGTGTCCTCCGGGCGATCTTCGCAGTGGTGACACCCAGGCGTTTCCTCCTTTCTCCTCAGACACAGGTACCTCCCGAAACTTCTGTGTCCGGTGAGGACCTGCGTCATGCGGTAGGTCAGGACGCCGTGACTCCTATCCAGCCACTCCTCAAAGAGGGGTCTTACCGCCGCGATTGCGGCGTGCCCGAACGGCAAGGGCTTTCAATGAATTTTGCATTTCAAGACAACTTACTTTTTTCACCCTTAGTCGCTAATAAGGTGTCATTTTGTTAGGGCCTGATAAAAATTACTGATCCTTTTTATATCGTTTAGTTTCTTCATTGTTAGCTTTTACCATTCTTAATATTTGTTGTTTTCAATTTGTTGAAATGAAAACAATATTAAGAAGAAAATAATGAATACTGACCAATCCAAGATGCTTCCCTTTTAGTAGCATATACCTCCGTTTCATTTCTCGTGTCGTTGCCAGTTATGGCCGGAGTGAGCACCGCAGGGTAGGACAGCACGAATCCAATAGCCAGGTGATGGAAGATCAGGGGCACCATCACACACCACTGCAATCAATCAAGATGATCATGATGATCACTGCAATTATGAATGTCATAATTCAAATCTCATTATCTTTCTAGCTTTTGCCCAACTGTATTGAGGTAGGCTTTGGTCTGACCAGATACACCTGAATACCAACCGTAGACAAGTGGCAAATGATAAATGAAAATGCTCTAGTCTTTAATAGATTTTCAACTTTTTGTACTGGGGCATAAAGTTGAAAATCGGTTTGATACAATTGAGGCCTCAGCATTTTACATGGAGCCACTTTTTTTCGGTCCTCCACGGCATGTGGCACACATATTTATCATTTGACATGAATAATACTTATTTTAATTTTCTTTTATTATGTTTTATTTTGTGAATGTGAGGAGCAATGAAGGCATCTTGTGTTATTTTTTTTATTTGATTGTCTGACAATTTGAATACTCAATGCCATACAAATGACTTTTCTTTGGTATTTTTCGTCGAGCTCCTTGAATTATGAGTCGAGCTACACGATAACTGACAAATGCTTGCACTGACTGAACAGGTCCACTCAAATCTGTGTGGTTCTTTCTTCAAAAGACCATCTCACCACCTGCAGGGTCCTCGCATGACTTAACAAAAATGTCTGGATTTTAAAAGAGACGATGAACTCTGAGTTTGTTTCGGCTGTTTCTTCTTAGAGTAGTTAGGTACGAAACCAGTGGCGTAGGCTGGGGGGGGTGGCAGGGGCGGCCCGCACCGGGTGTCACACAGTTAAGGGTGACACCCGACCGTGAACATCAATACCTAAAACTAATCCTAAAACTGTTATAACCGTCAATAATACGAGTATTATGTATAATACGTAGTTATATGTAAGAACTAGCTTTTGCCCGCCGTATAATACGTATCTGTAACAACTAGCTTTCGTCGATTATTAATTTACATCCTCCATCATCCCTTATTTTATCCTCAAGGGGGTTGAATTTCTAGAGGGCCAAAGCCTGCCGGGGTCGCGGGACTTATCTCATTACCGTGACCCCGGAACATAAAGGGCTATCGAAGAACACCGTGGATTTTAGTCAGTACAAGTCTGACAGTCCCCCTCCCGCCCTGTCCGGGGTGGGAGGACTCATTTGATGATTTTACTACGATAAAAAAGGGGTTTGAATTTATCAAAATCCTATTTAAGCGGACGTCTTCATCATAGTAGCAATCCTTACCAATCTTTAATTTCAGTTCAATCCGTCGAAAATCTATGAATATTTAGGTATACAAACTTTCATCCCCTATTTTATCCCCTTAGTGGTGGAATTTATCAAATTACTTATTTTATTATTGAGTTTTGACTTTTGGGGTGACACCTACAAGATTCGCCCCAGGTACTACCCATACCAGGCCTGTCTCACTCCGCGGTGTAGGCATAAAACTGCAAGTAGTTGCGGGGCCATTATGTCGTGGCCCATTCACTACGGCTGCCACGCGCCACCCGTTCCGCACGCGCTCCGTCTCCTTTATATTTTTGTTACGTTACGTGTAGCTACGCACAAGTTTCTTGCTTTAGGTGCTTTTGGTAAATTAATAACACAATATTATTATGAAGAAAAAAAAATATAGTACATATTTAGTAATGATCAACAAAATTATCCCCCTGCTTGTGAAGTATGGGCTTAACTGATCATGATTAGGTAGGTTACAAGTTTGGAAATGAGGCGAGATACTAAGTGGGGGGGGGGTGTAAGCCTACTGGACGACCAAGATAAAAAGACGACACTCTCACTCACCTTAAGCTGAGTACTAAGAATTAAGATCGGTAGAAAGTAGAAAGATGTTTGCGTTGTTGTTTAAAAGTTCTAACTCAGAAAATGGCCACACTACACATTCAAGGTCAGCGGTCGTAATTCGCGGGGCCTGTGGCAGTATGCGATAGTAATTGGTCGGTTACTAGGTTGAGTGCAAAATAATAAGGACTGGCTATTTTGCCATAGACGATAAAATCTTTTAAATATTATTCTTTTTTTTTGTAACATAAATGTTCAAAAATATAACAATAATAGGTAGAAAAGATAATATTATTATAAATATTATTCCTCACGTACAGCTTTTTTTTTTTTTTTTTTTTTTGCGTGGTAAAATCATCAAATGAGTCCTCCCACCCCGGGCAGGGCGGGAGGGACTGTCAGACTTGTACTGACTAAAATCCACGGTGTCCTTCAATAGCCCTTTATGTTCCGGGGTCACGGTAATGGTATAAGTCCCGCGACCCCGGCAGGCTTTGGCCCTCTACAGAGGGGGCCCCGTCATTACGCTGACGCTCTTTGAGGCGCGCGTGGAACACAACGCGCCGTCGACCCGGGCATGGTCCATGGTCGGGCTGCGAGTTGCCCTTTACTCGCCGCCCGCATGCCCGCGCCTACGGTGGCCGGAGATCGTCTTGCGACGTCCGACGCCGTGGGCGCCAACCACCGCGGGTGGGGCGGAGGGAGGACATTGCCCTCTCTCTCGCGCGGCCCGCCTCCTCCTTCGCGAGCATTACTGCTTCGCAGAAGGAGGCGACCGCTTCCCACTCCGTCTCGCCCCGCAGCATGGCCGCAACCAATGCCGGGCGCGAGAGGTCTCCGCCTATCGCCGCCGTGAGGACACGTCGGTGCTCTGCCCAAGCGGGGCAGTCTTGCACCGTATGCTCTACTGTGTCCTCCGGGCGATCTTCGCAGTGGTGACACCCAGGCGTTTCCTCCTTTCTCCTTAGACACAGGTACCTCCCGAAACTTCCGTGTCCGGTGAGGACCTGCGTCATGCGGTAGGTCAGGACGCCGTGACTCCTATCCAGCCACTCCTCAAAGAGGGGTCTTACCGCCGCGATTGCGGCGTGCCCGGCCGTCGGTAGCGACAGTCGTGCTCTCCATACTGCCCTGAGATCGCGCCGGAGCTCTTCCCGCCGCGCCTCGACTTCTCGAGGCAGCGGCGATGCACCCCGGCGCTGCGCCTCCACGCGCCACTCATAGACGCGTTGGAGGGCAGTCGCCTCCAGATCCCAGGGCAGTAATCCGGCAAGCAGGTTGGCCGATTCGCCGGCGATCGTGCGGTATCCCCGGATCATCCGGATAGCCATGACCCTCTGGCATGCGACCAACTTTAGTGGTCGCGTCCGGATGCTCAGGGCCCACACGGGGGCCCCGTAGAGGGCCATGGACCGCACGACACCGGCGTACAGCCTACGGCAGGAGGCGTTTGGCCCGCTGAGATTAGGCAGGAGTCGCCTGAGGGCGGCTGCTGCCCGGTTCAGCTTTGGGGCCAAACTCAGGAAATGCTCCCTGAAGTTCCACCGGCTGTCGAGGACGAGTCCTAGGTACTTCATCGTCCTCCCGACGCCGAATCGTCCTCCCGACGCCGACTCACGTACAGCTTGGCAAAAAAGTCGTGAAAATAATGGTGGCGCCTCTATCGTACATATTGTAACCCTATATAGTACGGCAATAACGATCTTGATACTTTGGTTTTTTTTTCAATGTTTTTTTTTATTAAATGTGTTTTGACGGGTTTTAGAGGAGCTCGGGGCTAAATAATAAAACAACCGCTCATGACAAACTTCAAGGTTAAGCCATGATTGAAGATTGTCCTGTATGTTATTTGTAGATTTTTACTGTGCGTCAGAAACTCAAAAATCTGAAAACGTGACTTTCCAAGTGATATTGTATTACTCAATTGCTTGGTTGTGGAGGTCAGATAGTCAGTCGCACCATGTAACATACTAATGTTTACGCTGCATCCGGTTAGACTGGACCGACCCCAAAATTTGTCGGGAAAAGGCTAGGCAGATGATGATGTCTTTGACGGGTTTTACATTACTTAAACTTTAAATTAACCAAATAAACAAATTTCTCTACTCATTACACACGCTCGCTTTTGTATGATAATGCGCAAGTAAGTACGTGTGTATATTGATTTTCATTATGAGGAAATAAAAGTCAATGATTCCTTTAAGTGTTTTTTATTAATAACAAAGTAAATGTGTCTAAAGACAAAAGGTAATTTGTTGCTGAAGCAACAATAGAAAATCAATTGTATCTTTTTAGGTTTATATCATATTAAATGGTTAAAAAATCGACTTACAATGTTTTTGACAGTGTAACAGAATTGAACTTTTTGTCTGATCGCGGACAAGTCAAAATCATCCAACTATTTTTTGGTCGCCCTGCTTTATGTTTCCCAGGAGTGGAGAAAACGCCTTTGTTTGTTTACCCTTCCTTAGCAATTCGCCGTATGATACTTACGGATTTACCTAGAAAAAAATAAAACTTAGTTATTTTTATTCTGGAAGTAACACAAAAAGTATCAAAATTATATGAGCATCCATCTTTTGCAAATAAACATAACCTCTAATTCATCAATGTTTTTCAATGTAAATAACAGTTATAATAATGGTTTATACTATCTATTGCAAGTTTGAACAAACATATTATATCTAATTACTTAAATAAAATAACATATTACCTGTCATTTCAGCAGTTCTTTCATAAACATCGTTGATATTCGATAAAATTTGTCCGGCTTCAAATTCCGCCAAACATCTGGTATACACCTTATAAATTCTCGCTCTAGCGGAGCTGCGAATGGTTTTTCTGTTCATTTTGAGCCCTTTGGGTCACCAAATTCAACACAATAATAAAAAATACACAAAAAACAGCCAGCGATAACATGAAATGACATTACATGTACTGACTAGACGTGACAGTGGGTGAAGTTGCCAACGATGAAATTTTTTAGTACCGTTTCAGGACATTTTTGCCAAGCTGTAAGGTGCCGTAGGTACCTACTATTATCATTCTGTGCTAACAATCAATAATGTATGTAGTAATCGATGACGAAACCAAAAAGATATAGGCTGATGATAAAAACAAAATTCCTTGAGGAACATAGGTATTTATGGTAATAATGTAATTTAGCAAATGCATAAAATACGCATAGGTACCTACCTATTTGTGCCTAAACTCGCAAGTCGCAACCCTATTGAGCTTGACCCATAGTAACCTTTTAATGTCGTTGGCGTCAGATAAACCAAAATAAACTCTCGGGCGTAACCATTCAGTACATTTTTGCTTGCGCACGGGAAGTTTAGGCTATTATAAAAGTAGGTGGGCGGTACGGCTGCCAGTTAAAATGTACTTTATTCTCTCGTAAATAGATTTTACATTTGTTTGATTTTTTTTTGGAGTAGTCCTTCTGTACGTATAGTACTATTAATTATTCTGTGCCCATACTAACTACGCCTCTGTACGAAACACCGGCCTCATCTAGTTGTAAAAAAAGTGTGTTGACGTGTAAAAGAGTTTGCTAAAACCTATTTGAAAAAAAATATATATATACATATATCAGTGTCATTTATATCATAGGTTGCCTTTTTGCGGAATCTACAGGAGATTATCTGTGGGCAGAAAATGTGCAATCGCGAAAATCCAAGAGTTTAACAAAGTATCTAAACAAACAGAACGTGACTTTACTAGTTCTTTAACTGCAGTCATGTATAATAAAAATACGATTCGTCATAATGACACCTAAACTTGTGAACCTATACCCAAAATACTTCCTATCGCATCCTTTGCATCATCATTATCTGCCTAACCTTTTCCAACTATCTTGGGGTCTGCTTCCAGTCAAAACGGGTGCAAATATACACCGTGACTTTTTAGTCGTCTTACAAAAGTGGTCCACATAATGTAGGTACCCGACCTAAAATACATCTAGGCGAGTTTAGTTTTTTTTTAATCGTTAAAAATATTTTTTTTTATTAATAAATAGGTACATTAGAAATATGAAAATGTTTACGTATCAAGCTGTAGAGTATACCTATCCAGCGCAATAGTCGGGCAGATCATTCCATCTCCATTTTCTATGAGACAAGGGTGTTTTTAACTACTCCTTGCGTCATAATAATGAATTAAAATTTTATTTATAAATTTTTCTAATCTCTTAAATACCTATTTTTTATTATAAACGTGTTCTAGTCATTGGATAATATTTATTCAAAAAATATCGTTTTTTTTCAAAGTCCAGTACTACCGTACTTTTTACTTATCGTACCCTTATTGCAAAAACCGATTATCTGCATCAAAATTCGAGTGATAATGGGTTTTACCTGTAGCTTCGTCGTGACTTGAGGATTCGATATCTATATTTGACTAAAAATCGGTAAAAAATGCAGATAATCGGTTTTTGCAATAAGGGTACGATATTAGCCGTGGGACGTCCACAGCTGAACATAGGCCTCCCTCATAGATTTCCAATTTTTTTACTTAATTTTCTGTCAAACACTGAAACAAACCCTATTTCCCGGAATTAAGAGTGATCTGAAACTTCAGCGCCACCATTCAGCTAGTTTCCAATCAGACAAGGAGATTAGAATGTTCAAAGGCTCGCAGTCGGGCCGTCTTTGTCGGAAACTCTTTGAGGCCACCGGCTTCGTTAGACAAGACCTATATTTTCAAATTGTTCAGCGATTTTCAAATATCTTTCAAAGTATTGTTCAGTAATGATGTTTGTAAAAAGTATCTTTGTATTTGTAATTTGTCCCCACTACAGAGAGTTATTATGAAAATTCAACACATTCCAGAGAATTGAGGAAAACTAAGAAACCGTTTCTAGCTGTGGAAACGTTTAAAAATAACAAACGGTATCACCGCACCATAAAACACAGTTATTTAATGAATACATAATCTCAATAAAGTGTCGCAATATTTAGGATATCCACAAATAGTAATTCTCAGGCCTCCTCTCTGTGAATGGGAGTGGGCCATAATCCACAACGCGGGCCCAGTGTGGGTTGGTAGATGTCACATGTCTGCGAATTATTGGTTCTAGGACATGCCGGTTTCCCCACGATGTTTTCCTTCACCGTTTTGAGAGCAGTGGTAATGAAATAAATTACACAAAGTAATACGCCTGGCGAGGTTCGAACTCACGACCTACAACTCGTAAGTCGGGACAGATACCACTGGGCCACCACTGAACACAAGAATAAGAACCAAATAAATATTTTCACTTACTTCTCGAACTAAATACGCGACCATTATTTATTTTAATTACTTTAACGCGGCCGTACTAACACTATAGATAAAACAGACTGTTGTAAATTGACGAATGCTAAACGACAAAATATTATCTTAGACGACTTCTTGTTATAATATTACTAGCTGTGACCCGCTACTTCGTTCGCGTAATATTCGTGACTTCATTGATTTTGTTTTTTTTTTTTCGTAAAAAAACCGGCCAAGTGCGAGTTGGATTCGCCCATGAAGGGTTCCGTAGTAGCAAGCATAGATTAGGGATATAATTATATTGAGATTAGTAAGTAATATACACAAACAATAAAAATAACTTTGTTTTTCATAGAGTTTGTATGAATAGCAAAGTTATATTTGCGGTTTTTGAAAATATACTCTATCTCAAAAACTGCTAACTGTATCTATTTTTCCGTGTAGGTATGTGAGTTTGATTTCTCTTGTATTTCTTAAATTTCTTTCAATGTGTGATCGCTACTGATTTAATCATTTTTGAATATTTCGAAAAATATCTTAAAAGTTGATAAAAAAATTCAGAAACTTGAAAAGTTAGTGTTTACGTGATTATTTGAAATATCAAATATTAAAAAAAGTATCAGGGTGAGAATCGAATCCGGAACTCGTGGTTTACAGGTCATGCAATCATCCGCTAGGCTATGCACTCCGCTGGAAAAATATTCAAAATAGCCGTTTCTATGTAAGTCATAAACATAGGTCGGAATTAGGTAGAATACTTGCATCGAAATGTTGATATTAATATGGATCTTCCCGGGATTTGTAATAGACAATCTCGTGTGGAAAACAGTATTACAAATAAATAATAATAGATAAGATAAATAAATTGTGTGAAAGCAAAAACTTTTTTATTTAATAAATCACGGAATTTTTCTGCTCTTTAAAAGTAATCCCGGAATTTCGGGCATATCCACTTTATTCTTTCGCTGTAAAAATACGTGAATAACTCTACCTCGTTCCGACCTATGGTCATAAACGACATGTAAAAAAATGAAGAATACGGACGTCAACCGAATTGAACATGACAACATTATGTATTTTCTTTCAATATTGTGTATTATCTATTTCAACCGAATCCGTGGTTTTTGCATGTAAGAACAACAAACATCCACCCATCCTAACAAACTTTAACATTTATAAGGATTTAGTAGGATAATGCAAATATTTGTATATCTATTAAGAAGACGCAAATAGGGTTGACTCTATCTCGCTATCAACGTCTTTGTACAGTCGCGTTCATTAACATGTTGGCCCGTCTAGACTTCAAAAATATATGAACATCAAAATAATTCATAATATTGTGACAACTACAAGCATCATCATCATCAAATAAATATCATTTATCATTATCATCATTAAATTGTGGTCAAGATTCAGATTCATTTATATTCGTTAGTCTGTTTCATTAAAGAGATATCATCCGGTACTATGTTTAGAAAGTAGGTACCTATGTAAAATGCGAAACAAATAATAAAAAATCGGCTTGACAACAATTAATGACCGAAAGTACTTTTCACCTCAAACAACACAAGTCCAGCGCCGAAAGTCAAATACAATACGAGACGCATAAAAAGCTCATTCATTACAATCCATTGAGACCGTTCGCTCAGTCGTTCAGTCATTCGGTCTCTGTGGGATCAGAGTAAGCTCAAATATTGATATGCCTCCCCCATTGTCAGCGGCTGTCCAATCTTCCTTTGAACTCGGTCCTATTGAGAATTTTTGATCTTTTATCCCACTGTGTTATTTCCGGGTGCATTTCCAACAATTCTTTCGTATTTTCAGCCACGAAAATATTTTGGCTGAAAGTTTTTTGGTAGTTCTGAATTGTGTCACGTTTATTTACATGATGGAAAACGTATCAAAAGTCAAAAATGGTGTACTGTTTACGTAAGCAATTTAAATAAGCATCATCATCATCATCATCAGCCTATAAATATTCCCACTGCTGGGACACAGGCCTCCTCTCTGTGAGAGGGAGTGGGTCGTAATCTACCACGCGGCCCCAGTGCGGATTGGTAGATGTCACATGTCTTCGAATTTTTGGTTCTAGGAGATGCCGGTTTCCTCACGATGTTTTCCTTCGCCGTTTTGAGAGCAGTGGTGTTGAAAAATTACACAAAGTAATGCGCCTGACGGGGTTCGAACCCACGACCTACTACTCGTAAGTCGAGGCCGATACCACTGGGCCACCACTGCTCTCGAGAAACACACACTCGAGAAACATAAATTTAAACATACACGAGCTAAATAAGAAATTAAAAATCTTCAGATAGGGGTAAACTTTATTATTTTCTACTAGCGTTTATTTTGCACTACGTACAATACTTGCTTCTACTGTTCCTATATCTTTGGTGAGCTTCTAGGAATCTAAGTCATCACTAATAAATGACATCTACTATTTGCTACTATTTCAACAGGTTTTATAACCCTACTTTATAAAAGACCTAAGAGCAGTGTAAGCAGAGTACGTAGCCCTCATCGCCGCCATCAAGCAACTGAAGCTCATCTTAGTGACTCCCCCTGCAGATATAGCCGTGGGCTTCTGCGACATCTGCAGCATCACCAGCACCATCTTCATATTCTTCTTGTCGAAATTCTCCCATTTACAGTCATACACAGCTTGCTCAAACGCTTCACCCGCATCCATTACTCTCTGACCAATGAAACAGTCGATACCAACTTGCATGAATGCGAATGGTAATTGCAAGAGGGTGTTCTCTAGTCCTCCAAGCAGTTCTGAAACCAGTCCTATAACTAGCAAGGTGAATCCTACAGCTGTAGGTCCACTGCATGCGTCTTCTATTTGGTCCAGAAGAGTTTTAATCGTTGCATGGCGTTTGATGATGTCCTTAAGGTTCTTACAAACGTGTTCATTCATAATTCTCATTTTTTCTTCAGTACGGAAATTGACGTTTCCTAATCTAGCTACGGTATTGTAATGCTCTTCGGCGTCTGTCCAGATGTGACTTACTTCATCACTCATTGTCAGTATTTGGGACTCGGCGTAACCTATGATGACTATGAGGTACGAGGTGACGTTGGCTGAAATGTAGCAGATTGTGTAAACGCTGGTCGCCATCATGAACCATGCGAGTTCGTAGTTTGGGGACTCCATCATAGGTTCCATTCCTGTGGACAGTCAGACATGTTTGCTACTATAGCGCATAGCGTTCTTAATCGAAATATTCAATTGATGGTAATGTCATCATCGTCATTATTTTACATAGAAGAATAGAAATATTTGCTCGTTTGTAAGATGTGTTTTATTTATTATTATTAAGACTTACATGTGTGAAGAGAAAAAAAAACGAACGACAGAAGTGAACGAAGGAATGATTTTGAAAGAAAAAAGAAAAATCTTTCGAGATGAAATAGAATAGAAACATCGCTAAGTAACGTTGGAAAAAAACGAGAACCTACCATAAATGATCAACAAATCCTCAGTGAGATGTCGACCACTGCGAGCCAAGGGGGTCCATACGTACAAGGAGCCGTTGCCCATCAGAACCCCCCAGTAGATGATAGCACGAAGCTTGACGTTGCGCATGTACTTCAGCAGGTTGGTGGCCCGACGGCTGCCCGGGATCATACGAGAATCGAACTCGAGGAAGGCATCTGTGAGGCCGCGGATTTTGTCACTAAGAACAAGTACAATGACAGAGCGATTGATGCTAAACTGTGTAACGTGGGTTCTATTCAATCAGCATCAGATCAGATCTTACAGCCCAAGAAACTCACATGTTCAGGAACACATACAGCAGCTTGAGGGTTCCAATCTCGCTGGAGACTCCCAAAGACAGTACCACCGTAGCTGCCACCATGTCACCCGTCTCCCAGCACCTCACGAACACAAACCAGATCATGCTGAACAGGTACGTGTAGAAGTAGCAGAGGGAGGCTGCGATCATTATGATGTAGTAGATGAAGGGGATTCCTGGGGATGCAGGGAAAAAATATTAGTTTTGGATTTCCAATGGTGAAAGAATCCTCCTCGTGTGATGATTTTAAACAAGATTTACTTTCCAGTTCCTAATATTACTTTCGCATTTTTATTATTGC
The DNA here is from genome assembly GCA_950005045.1 of Agrotis exclamationis. Lineage (NCBI taxonomy): Eukaryota > Metazoa > Arthropoda > Insecta > Lepidoptera > Noctuidae > Agrotis > Agrotis exclamationis. Next base: position 1,750,124 of record OX465433.1, on the reverse strand, counting down.
TACCGCGAACAGAAAGCCACTATAAAGGCCTTTACCCATAGAGCGCGATCCGTTCCGGCGATCCGATCTGGCGATGCAAGCTTTGTAAAGGCTGAACGCGATGCGATCGGATGCCGACAGTGGGAAAGCACATATAGACATCCATAGGTTACAGAGATCGCATTCGTTCAGATCGTACCTATCTCTAAAACGGATCGCGCTCTGTGGCTAAAAGCCTTAAGTCTTTATATCTAAAGCCTCCTGCAGACACACGCGATTAATCGCGCTGCGACAACGAGCCAAGCTAATTTCCACTCTAAAAATACTGCGAATGGACCGCGACATGTCGCCCCGCGCGATTAATCGCGTGTGTCTGCAGGAGGCTTAATGGTGGTTATTGAAACGGACTATCTACCTCGTCTTATTAATGTTGAAAATAAAATTTATTTTCATATCATATTCAATTTTAATTTAAGCATTTTTCTTACTCATCCTAAGTGACCGCTTACTACCTAATAGGCACCAGCTAATCTTCGAGTTTCGTTTTATAGGTACATACTTGTATTATTACCTGTCTTATTCTTGCCGTATATGTTGAGAGTGAGGACCTTCAGAAAGACGGAGACGTTCCACAGCATCGTCGGCAGGTCACAATACTCCAGACCGAACTTACGGATATGACGCCACAGGATCTTGAACTAGGTTTACGAAAAAATACGTTATCACAAAAATTAATCAACAGAAAAATTATTTAATAAGTTAATTTTAAAATTAACTAAATTATAGTAGAATACTGCACAAGATCAATAATACGTCTTCATTCGTCACACTCTTTTTTTTAAACTAAAAGAATTTTACTGAAATCAGGCATTTTTAAAATAAAATAATGGACTACAAGAGAATAGGTATCTGAAAACGATTTAAAATTAATTAAAGGATTTTTTAAAATGTGTTTAATCATCTAACCATAGCAACGTTTTTCGGCGCGAATAAATATTTTTTGAATAAGGATATATGAAACTAGCAAGTTTCCGCGACGGAAACTTTCCTTTCAATTTAACTACTTCTTCAATACAAATTAAACAATTAAGTCTTCAGTGTTTTCATACCAGTTAAATGGTAATTAATAACACCTTCACTGTGTGATTACATAAAGGTGCATGTCTCCGCACTTCCATACAAAAGTTTTGAAACCACGCGATCAAAATCAGAAATAGTTTCAGTTGTATTGGGATGGTTAAAAATCGAAACATTGAATGCGATTATCGAATTGGATACAATTAATCTTAAAAACTTTAAAAAAAAGCTAAAGTGTTGCTTCTAAAATACCAAAAACAAAAACATAGACATTGCTTGTAGGTATGGCTAATTTATGGAATACTAGCTGACCGGTCAAACTTCGTACCGCCTCACCTTTTAAACCTTCCCTGGATTTTCACAAATAATTCAAAACCAAAATTAGCCAAATCGGTCCAGCCGTTCTCGAGTTTTAGCGAGACTAACGGACAGCAATTGATTTTTATATAATTGAGATTACCATTGATAAAAGGTTTTGAACTGATGTGGTTAATAACACTATCATTACATTTAGAACTCATATTACCACGTATTTGTTTTGAGTTTTTAAACTGAAACTACAGTTGTGGCGACTATTTGCCAACCAGTCAGACATTTATTTTCTGGAATAGTCCTGCACGCGTATCATAATACCGTAGAAACGGGATTTGTCGGAAGAAAAATAGACAAAATGGTAGCATGTTGAAAGATTTCTATCGTCCCAAGCACGGCGATGTTAGAAAAAATATGGGTTGTGTTGTGCCATAATTGGGAAAAAAGTTGTCGAATTGATATAGAAATAACTTTGTCTATTCTAGAAAGAATAGCGATAGAAATAGTCATGCTAGGTGTGCTTTATGGTATTGTAACTTCAGACGTTCTGGCGAGCAACATCTATTAATCCAAACATTCTAATATAAATAATTATTATCATGACTTTGTATGGCGCAGCATTGAAACACTCCTCGTATTAAATACCTCCCCTACTTAGTAATTATGTCGTCAGCACAGTAAGAGGTGTCAAAGCATAATTACGAGCTGTTTGAGTGACAAATATTCTGAATGCAAGTAATTATAGGGTCGGTAATATTGTTTGGAAATTCACTGTATTAATTGTGATATTGTTATTACTCGGCTTGACCGGTAACAAAGACAAGGTTATTTTTATTTAATTAATAATATAAAGTTTGCGGTGGGGCGTTGGGCGAGTTTATATTTATTGCTCAATATTTTTTTTATTTTTTTAGAGCAGCACCGGCAACATAATAACCAGGGCCCCAAGTCTGCTAATTTAAGAATGGCTCAATTGAATATCAATTGGATATCAGTAGCAGTTTTAACTACATTTGGTATTCTGCTACTAATTTAAGACCAAATGGTTTTCCAGTGACATTTCATTGAACTGCTATCAGAATATTTGCTAGTCTGCTCTTCAATCGTGTTACAATTGTAAATCGAATGTGGACTTCATCGGTATTCTACTCTTATTTGACATTTGTTTAACATTTATGTCAATGGACACTCGGTGTCAATTTCGCTATTGTTGTACGATTGAGCAACAATAGATTATCTTAGGATTATACAAGTCACTCTACGAAAAATTATTAAAAAAAATACTGTTCAACTGAGAGTCAATCACACTTACACTACGACCTCTATTGAGCTTCATCATCATCATTATCTCAGCCATAGGACGTCCACTGCTGAACATAGACCTCCCCTTTAGATCTCCACATAGACCGGTTGGAAGCGACCTGCATCGACCGACCGACCTATTGAGCTTACATACAAGTTTTTGCAGAATACCAAATTCGTTTTAATCGTAATGGAGTCGTAATTGGCCCTCAATTGAATATCAATAACATGTGAGTTAAATAAAATTAGCAGACTTGAGTTGAGGCCCTGCTTTCTTCCATACAATCACTTCAGTTGTACTTTCAGTTTTCACTTTAGTTCAGTAACGGTTGCAACCTTATATCAATAAACTCACTTTTTACTTGTGGGTATGCAAAATCTATCTATATCTTAATTTTATACAAAACTTATTTTTCTTTCTATATCATTTTGCGGTATCCAGGTTCGAACATAAGGGAAATCAAACTGCCGGGGTCGCGGGATTGTCTCATCAGGTAACCGTGTCCCTGGAACATAAAAGGCTATTGAAGGATCACCGTGGGTTTCAGTCAGTACAAGTCTGACCGTCCGTGGTAAAATCATCAAATGACTCCTCCCATCCCGGGCGGGACGGGAGGAGTCATTTGATGATTTTACCACAAAAAAAAAGCGAAAACAACTACAGAGCTATATTGATTTTAAATCTATTTACAATTACCCTTACATCTTTAGGCACTCCTAATTCCTATTTACCTCTTACTAACAGTACAGTCGAGTTCAATAATATGTTGGCAATGTCAATGATTCAAAATATTTTGAGTGTTGGTAAGCTCAATAAATTCTACAGAATCTATATATCAAAAATATGTCCTCATGTGAACGGTTCAATAATATATAATTAGCGTAAGGCAATAATATGTGATAACCTTTTAAAAAAATATGTTTATACTCTATTAGCTTTAATAATATCTGAACAGGGTAAGCTTCATAATTATCTCTACATTCATAGGAAAGTATATTATTTGCTCGAATAAATAAGATCCAGTTTACAATGATAAAGAAATGACAGAATTTCAATTGTTTTCCGCGCGAATGATTTTCAGGAGTTTATTTCAATGCCACAGGTTTCCGTATAATTTTATATGATTGACATGTGCGTCAGTTTTTTCATTTTAATGAAAGATAAACAACGACATTTGAAAGAAAACTAGCCAGTGATACCTTAATAATGTTGCAAACTCCTTGACCATGCAATTTTAAGATTGCTAGTAAAATCATCTTTATGACGTAGTAATAAGGTTGAATTTGAATTACATTTACTTGAATTGATATTATTGTATTCATGTGTGCTTACATAATTGTGAATCTTACACTGTTCAGATAATTATGATCTTAAACTTGTTCATATAATAATGTCCCTTTGTCCGTATAGATGTTACTGAGAAAAAGTAGTCACATATTAATGAATCTAAATCTTGATCACAAATTAATGATGGTTGTAGTTGCCACAATATTATGAATCATTTTGATGTTCATAAATTTTTGAAGTTTAGACGGGCCAACATGTTAATGAACGCGACTGTACAGTACTCTCCACATACATCAATTTAATCGTCCATTATCGCATCGCTACAAGTTTGAATATTGAATTCTTCATGAAATAATTCCCAGCAACATGTTATGCAGTTGTATCAATAAAATCTCTGGCCTCTGTACACTGACGCAAAGCTAAATACCGACTGAAGTAATAAAGTGATGTTCAGAAGACCAACTCAATTTTATCTTAGCTATGCATAAAAATAGAGGTTGATTTGTAATTGGGTGCATTCCTTAAAATATGTGATACTAGACTTTATAAATTTGCAACAATTTTAACCCAGACAACATGGGGTCCAATCCAAATGGTTTTGGAGATGTCGAACTTTGAAGATTTTTGAAACCACCTCTCTCTCATTAAGTGCTTTTGTAAGAAATCAACGACGGCCACCCCTTTACATTAATACTTTTCTGGTAGAATTAAATTACATGCTAAATCTAGTGAAAACAAGTTTGTTCCAAAACTAATAATATCTTTGGAAATTAATTGCCAAAAACTTCCTGCATTGAAGTTTCTTAAAACTTCCCTTGTCATTCAAGGCATATTTCTCACTTATAATACTACAAGAGCTTCAAAATTATCGGGTATTTTCCGATAGGTTCGTTGCAAACAAATGAAGGAGTCAAGTTTTTCAGGTTAAAAAATCACGAGCGCGAAGCGCGAGTGATTTTTCCTGAAAAACTTGACGACTTTATTTGTTTGCAGGGAACCTTGAGGGAAATGCCAGATAATTTTGAAGCTCGTGTGGTATTCAGGGGATTATTTTTCCGACCCATCTCCAATTTTCACAATTGAATTCAACCTGTCAGTTTGACGTGACTACCAGAGAAAATTTTCAAAAAATTATCAGTATAATACCATGTAGGTTGTACCACGTGACGTCGAATGGTGCAATTCTATTGGTCGATATTTGGGTCGGAAAAATAATCAAAATAAATGTATGACACTTGATTGGCAAATTACAGAAAAAACTTTTTTGTCTCATTGCCTTTTAAAAATGGTGCCAAAATACCCACTTTTAGTTAGTGTCTTACCAGAAAATTCGGGTTCTTACTGACATGGTAGTATTTCAACGGAAACTGGCAATATGATCATCTGAGGAGGCTCTCGCTTGGCAACTAAATCAAGGGCTTTATTCAGAAAGTAGTACTTTTGGACACGGCGCGTATTATTAGGAGGATTTTCTCTCAAGTGCCCTGATCATCGGCAGCATGGAGCCTGTGTTTACTGTTTTATAAAGTTTTAAATGTATTTATACACTTTTAAATACTTAAAAATGTGTTAAAAAAACGCCGGTGATGATAGTTTCCACAACTGAGACACAGGCCTCCTTTGTTTCTGTAGGAGAGACTATAGCCTTGCGCCACGCGGGCCTAGCGCGGGTTGGTAGATATCACAAGCATGCAGCATGCAATCGTCTTCAATTTTTTGGTTCTATTACATGCCGGTTTCGTCGCGATATTTTCCATGGCTAGTTGTTATTTCACATTACTATAAACTTTTAGACCTTCTGTATCTAACTTATTACTTCGCCAAAGCTTCGCATGGAGTAAATACTGTAGCTGGGTTGGCTTGGGTCGGGCTGGTTGGGTATTCCGATTAATTCCGCGTCTGTTTGTTAGGCATCGATGCTGCGATCTGTACTATTGTTTCTCTTATTGCTTCAAAGTTATTAGGCTTTAGCTAGCATTGTGAAGCTTCAAAAATGTCGGCTATTCGTGATTACTTTTTATTGATTGTAACTTTGTAGATATTGTAGCTAATGGAATTAATTTAATATACATTTTTGTACTTTTATTTCTGTTCAGCCTTGGTATATTTTTTGTATAGGTAGATTTTTAGAAGTGAAGATTTGAAACAGAAGACTATACTATACGCCTTACTCGCATAGACTAGAAAAGCATCATTGATACCGTAGATTTCAAAAGATCGGACGTTTCCCTACCCAACTGACAGATGTTTTTTATTTACTTTTATTGATAAAAAATGTCTCCCCTAGAAAAAGAGGTTAACAATAATTATTTGTTTAGACTTAGCAAATAATAGTGCTCCCTTTGTAAAGACTGGTTAATGTTAGGCAGCTATTGCGCAGTCCATCCTTTAAGTCTATGGTTGGAACAGAACCAACAATGACCATGATAATGAAAAAGCATTTTACTCAGGTATTCCACATTGGGCATTAATCTTAAGGTTTACCAAATAGAAATAAACCGTCAAAACTTAGAGATTCTATTTATTTTAAATAACATTACGTTTACCTAATTATTGTAATAATTCTAAGTACTATACAACATTTATTTGCTAATTAATTACCTACTATTACGCGCGACAACCAATCAGGCTTAAGTAATCAATATAAGCTGAACGTTCAGTTTGCGAAAAGATCATACAAAGAGAGATCAAGTTATACTGGCTAGTTTACAGTGTTGCCATGTGTTCTGTTGTTTTTTCTACCGTATTTTTTTCTATTTCATAGTAGACCGAAGAGCAGTATAAGCGGAGTAGATCCCTCTGAAGACAGACATTAAGGAGGTGAAGTTGAGGGCTCTCACTCCACCAGCAGACAGGGTCATGGTCTTCTGGGAGTTTTGCAGCATCACCAGCACCAGCTTCATGTTGGCTTTGTCGAAGTTCTCCCACTTGCAGTCGTAGACTGACGCCTCGAACTCCATGCTAGCGTCCATGACTCTCTGGCCAGCGAAACAGTCCATGGATACCTGTAATGGCAAAGTCAGTTGAATAGATATACTATAAATAATGTATAGGGGAACAGTGTATAAGATGGGGACGCGAGGCATGATGGGAAATCACACACCTAAGGCAAACTTAAGAGGGCATATTCTGAAAGTTGGCAACGTCGCAAATAGCTGTCAAATATTAACAAGTTCTAATTAATTTAGCAATGTTACTGTATGGAAACAAGAAATATTGCTCTGTAGTGCACTAAAAAAATGATAAGGGAATGCAATAAGTAATATCGTAACACCGTATATATAGTTTAAGATGTAAAAAAAGTATTTGGAAACCTTCCAAATGCCTTTTTTACACCTGAAACGGTGACAACATCAAATGCAGTGTTTTAATTGCATTCCTATATCAACTTTGTAGTGCACTACAGAGCCATATTTCTTATTTTCATACAGTAAATTTACCAAATTAATTAAAACTTGTAAATATTTGACAGCTATTTGCGACGTTGCCAGCTTTCTGGTTATGCGCCCTTAACACCAAAACTAACGTAGCACAAGCGCCAACAGGATGCTATTTCCGTCAGGCCGCTTGCAAATGACGTCCTGATGGCGCTTGCTCTACGTTAGTGTTGTGTTAAGTATGCCTAAAGAGTGTATGTCCCCATTATACCTCGCGATTATTAACGTCCCCGTCTTATACACTGTTCCCCTATATATCTGGTTTATGATAGGCAAAAAGTCTCGCAGACTCTTTTTGGCTTTACATCCACACTGTTCATTCGGTTTCCCTTTGAGTTCCAGAGCCTCAGTGTTCTTTAAGATAGGTTCGAGAGCCCACCACCACCCTGAGAAATTTAACTTTTTATCTCTCAAATAATATAGCATAAGCATAATCATCCCATAGTGTTCGCACTGCTGGGACTCAGCCTCCTTCAGTAAGAGGAGTAGACTGTCCATCATGTGGGCCCAGTGCGGTTTGGTTTGATGTCACATGTCTACGAATTTTGTAAAGTAAGTAAATAGAGCGCAATATGCTTTGCATAATCTTTAGGCATCTTAAACAATGGAAGTCAGCCAAAGTCAAAGTATACATATTTTTTCTTTTCTTTTTCTTTTAAAACACATTACCCCACACTAAAAAATTCTCCTGTATCGTGGGTGCGTTTACAAACATTGAAACTCACATACACAAACACCCAGACCCGGAACAACTACTTGCAGATCATACAAATATTTGTTCCGGGCGGGGATCGAACCCGCGACACACAGCGCAGCAGTCCAATTGCTCAGCCACTGCGCCAAACGTGTCGTCCGTGCCGACAATATATACAAAGAAGGCATAAATATATGCCAAGAATAGATCACGATACTCTCAGGTCGTGTCATCTTCGACACACGACATAATCAACATGTATTGAAAACTCAGACATAAAACTGCCCAGATTATTCTCACCTGCATCAACGCAAAAGGCAGCTGCAGAAATGTATTCTCCAGTTTCCCCAGCAGCTCAGACAACAACCCACCAATCAACAGCAGGAACCCCATCGCAATAGCTTGTCGAAAAACGATCTCCACTTGATTGAGCAAATTGATCACGTTAGCGTGACGCCCAATAATCTCTCTCAAACGCCTTTGTACAAACTGATTTATGATTATCTTCACGTCTGCGTTATAAATGCTGAATTCCTCAGCAGCTGTCAGTTCTGTCCTTGCCTCAGCATATTTCTTGGCATCAGGCCATAGTTGCAGCATTTCCTCGCTTAAAGCCCGCATCTGAGCTTCAGCGTAGCCTGTGATGACGATGAGGAAGGCAGTCACGGTGGCTGGGACGTAGCAGATGAAGAAGACACCAGCGATCATCATGAAGTATGCAATCTGGTAGTTCGGGGTCTCGAACATTGGTTCTAAACCTGTGAAGATGAGATTCGTCAGGTTTTCGACCATGTTTGATGCAATATTATAGTAGGAGGTAGCAGTATCGTAAATTGAAAGTAAGACAATGTTATTTTACCTTTAAAGAAATTCACAATAACTTACAATGATTACGTAAAATAATCTGACTTAATATTCTCAAAAAAGGCAATCCTAGCATCAAAGTCATTCGAAAAGTATCCGGGAAGACTGACAGTATCTTCATATCACCATATCTTTGTTACCGAGTAGCATTACCACAGAATACTTAATAGTACTACGCCATTACAAAGATATGAGAATGTTCCAGACTTTGAATTTCTTTCTCAGGTTAGATTTGAAATAAAACTTAAATCTAGTCTAGTAGTCTAGTCTAGTAGTCTAGTCTAGTAGTCTAGTCTAGTAGTCTAGTCTAGTAGTCTAGTCTAGTAGTCTAGTCTAGTAGTCTAGTCTAGTAGTCTAGTCTAGTATTCTAGTCTAGTAGTCTAGTCTAGTAGTCTAGTCTAGTAGTCTAGTAGTCTAGTCTAGTAGTCCAGTCTAGTAGTCTAGTCTAGTAGTCTAGTCTAGTAGTCTAGTCTAGTAGTCTAGTCTAGTAGTCTAGTCTAGTAGTCTAGTCTAGTAGTCTAGTCTAGTAGTCTAGTCTAGTAGTCTAGTCTAGTAGTCTAGTCTAGTAGTCTAGTCTAGTAGTCTAGTCTAGTAGTCTAGTCTAGTAGTCTAGTCTAGTAGTCTAGTCTAGTAGTCTAGTCTAGTAGTCTAGTCTAGTAGTCTAGTCTAGTAGTCTAGTCTAGTAGTCTAGTCTAGTAATCTAGTCTAGAAAATTTAAATCTAGTCGTAAAAGGTCGGCAAAAAATACACTACCACTGCTAAAGTGGTGACTGCAAAGAACTACTCCTATGTATCCCACAATAAAACACAATTTACCATAAATAATGAAATAGTTCTCTGGCAGATTCCTTCCTCGCATGGCGACAGGTTTCATCACATACAGGACTCCATTGCCAGCAACCACCACCCAGTACAGCATGGCGCGCTTCTTAACACTCCTCAAACACTTCATCAAATTTTCGTGGAACCGTGTGCCTTTGATCGTGTTGGCGTCGCACTCCAAGAAACCGTCGGCAATTTTTTGGGTTTTGTCCCTGAAAACAAAGCGGCCGGTCAAATCCTGAGCTGAACAACTGTGAAAAAAAGCTTATGAAAGTCTTAAGGAGAGGGTTGGTGGGATCTACTTCCTAACGCTCCACCGTGGACAACGGCACCTACGATGACGGACGGCTGAGCAATCCGCCTGGGGATGGTAGGCCTCACCAGAACTGCCTGCTTCCCAACCTATCAGACCACCATCCTGTCAGAGTCCAGCGAAAACAGGTTTAACTGTGTGCCGTCGGTGTGCAGGAGTTCTAGTTCCTTCTGAATGAGCTCGCTACATCTTAGGTTTCATCTATATATATAAAAGCAAAAGGTCACTCACTCATAGGACACGAAATCTCGGAAACTGCCAGTGCTAGGGGTTTAAAATTTTGCATAGGGGTTCTTTTTAGGATGTAGGTGCTCGCTAAGAAAGGATTTTGCGATATTACGCCCCTAAGGGGTTGTTTTTGGGGTTGACAGTTTGTATGAAACTTTGTTGCAGCAAGTACTAGGAGTTTTAAATTTTGCGTGCGGGTTCTTTTTAGGAAGTAGGTGCTACTTACGAAAGGGGTTTTTCGAAATTCAACCCCTAAGGGGTTTTTTTTGGTGTTGATAGTTTGTTTGAAACTTTGTTATTATAAGTGCTAGGAGTCTCACATTTTGCATGGGGAGTACTTTTAGGAGGTAGATGCTCACTTAGACGGGATGTTGCTAATTTGACCCCTAAGGGGTTGTTTTTGGTGTTGATAGATAGAGGTCTCAAATTTTGCATGGGGATTCTTTTAAGGACAAAGATGCTCACTAAGACGGGATGTTGTGAAATTCGACCCCTAAGGGGTTGACAGTCCGTCCCGCTCCACCCTGGGCGGGAGGACTCATTTGTTGATTTAACCACGCAAAAAAAAGGGGTTGTATTTCGGCATGGATAGTTTGTATGAAACTTTGTTACTACATAAGAGTTTCAAATGTTACATGAGAGTTCTTTTTAGGACGTAGGTGATACTTAAGACGGGATGTAGGGAAATTCGACCCCTAAGGGGTGGTTTTTGGTGTTGATAGATAGAGGTCCCAAATTAAAAAGGGATATTAAAGGATTACCGTGATTCGTAAAGGGATATTGAAGGATTACCGTGGATTTTAGTCAGTAAATATCTGACAGTCCCTCCGTCCCGCTCTGGATGGGAAGTGTCGCGGGCGAAGTGCTAGTATTTATATATGATAACACATCGCCAATAATTAATTATTAAATATATGTAAATGTACACTTGAATATTACGTAGTACGTATGATACGCCCAGTTACTATAAAGAGTTTTTCGTTTTTTCTTAGGGGTTTTGTCAGAATGTTTATAATTAAATCAACTATTTCGAATTACACACATCAAAAGTGTCTAGGGATCAAGCATTTTTATGCGGATTTCTTGAGATTGTGATGTGGCTTTTAATAAATTTATGATTTTACTAGCACTTCGCCCGCGACTTCGTCCGCGCGTATTTCGAATTTTGCCTCTGTGAATTTCTACTCCCGGCCACCCCTTTGTTGAAAACTATTTGGAAAATCAAAATCAATATCCAACAAAAATGTTATCAACCCCAAAAACAAAAAGTCCTAAAAAGAACAAACCTATGCAATATTTGTGACTCCTAACTATCCCAAAACAACCCTTTTTATCGTGCTAAAATCACCAAATGACTCCTCCCATCCAGAGCGGGACGGAGGGACTGTCAGATATTTACTGACTAAAATCCACGGTAATCCTTCAATATCCCTTTACGTTCCAGGGTAACGGTTACCTTATGAGACAGTCCCGCGACCTCGGCAAACTTTGGCCCTCTAAGAGGGGGCCCCGTCATTTTACTGACAGCTCTTTGAGGCGCGCATGGAACACGATACGCCGTCGACACGGGCAAGGTCCATGATCCATCTCTATAACCACTATTCATTTAGGGATTATTTCGCAACATCCCGTCTTAGTGAGCATCTTCATCCTAAAAACAACCCCCATGCAAAATTTAGACTCCCTAGCACTTGTAGTACCGAAGATTCAACTATCAACCTCAAAACAACAACTAAGGGGTCTTATTTCGCAAGACCCTCTCTTAGTTCTAAAAACCTGTGCTCTAAAAAGAACCCCCATGCATTTGAGATCTTTAACTATCAACCCCAAGACAACCCATTGTAACAATTATAAAAGAAATTTAAGAAATGTTCTCATCATACGCATCGTCACATTTAATCTCGCATTTAATTAAGAAATGAATTATTGGAAATATTGGAGACGGGTAACGCCCTCTATTGACAAAGGCGCGAACTAATGGGAAATAGTTGCAGTTGATTCTGAAAAAATAAAATAGATGGCGTTAGAGAGTAACCTTTATTTTCTTGAACTTTAAATAATTCTAAATAAAATATAATAATTACATAGATAAAATTCAAATAATTAATTGTAATAGATTTCAGTTGAATTAAGTTTAATTATAAATACAGCATGTTCTAAAACACGAAAGCCTAGTAACTAATCTGAAAAAAATTAAAAGGTTGACGTATAACTTGAAGGTTAGTTTTTTCTTCTTGGTAGCGGAACACGCGATTAATCTAGAACAAAGAATATTGTAATTAAATAAATTAATGACGCGGACAAGGCGTGGTACAGCGGCTAAAATGAAAGTGCATTAATATAAGGGAACCGCATAAGCGTATGTATTGATAATTATTTCCTGTTTTGTTACATTTACATAGCATCATTTTTCACCATGATTTTGTGTTGAAATGCTCATGGATTTCTTTTCTGATACTTTCAGGGTTTCAAACATTAATTTAAACTTAATTATTTAATTAATTAAAAAACGTCTTCTCAACTCGTGGCACATAATATGAAGTAATCTAGAACAAGCTCTGGTTCCAAACCACGTGTAAGACACACAGGCTACAATGCCGTCTTCGTTGCACATCAACTGATCGACCTGGATAGATGGTAGTATGTCCTACCTGAAGTAAGTGTTATTTCTATAACCTAACATTATAAGGAAGCTTGACAAATGCTATGTTCCTGTATCATTGAAGTGTGCACCAACCTATTAAATAGCTGAGAAGACGGAAGTATCTCTTTTATTTCAATCAACACCTCATGCGAACAGAACCCATAGTCTCATGGCAATCTACGCTGGCAGCTGGTGGTAAGAGACGAAAGGACCTTACAATGGCGCCCAACGTGGGGCATGAGGTCAGATTGGAATCTTCACTTCAAGATTAAGAGCTTGATCTGACTTAATTTGATTTAACTTATTGATTAGTAATTAGAGTCATTTAACTTAGTACATTTTTGTGAATTTGAGTTTTCAAAATTAGTTGATAGCACATGTTAACATTTTTATTAAAAGGTAAATCTTTCCACATAATTGATGTTATAAAGCTTAAATGTATAGACTCCTCTTAATTTATATAAAGTCATACAACTTAGAAACATCAACACCTTGTGTTAAAAATTAAGGTTATGCCACATGTCATGTTAACATTGTAAACTTGAAAATTACTTGAATGGATTGACTCTAATTTAATTTAATTCACCTTGATTAATGTAAAATTACTATTTACATTCATTTAACTTAAAGATTAGATTTAAAATACTTATCAAAGACTGTTTAAATATTTTAAATTCAATATGGATAAGACAATTTGGATTGATTATCTTCGTAAAGAAGAATTATTACATGAGCTTAAATATTTTAATATATCCACAGATGTAAAGGCGACCAGGGATGTGCTTCGCAAGCGGTATCGTAGTCTGTGTGGCTTGTTTAAGAGAGGTAGCATTAAACCAGAGGATTATGCAACCCCAGCGAGTGCAGATGAGGTACGCTTATGCAAGGAACCTATTGAGGAGCTGTGCCTATTACATAAGGATATAACCGAGGGAGATAGCTCCACTGTTAAGCGAATATTAGCTCGTTCGCAATATTACTTGATGAGAATTTCACGCGTGAATGATAAATCACCGGAATTAATCGAACTTAAAAATAAATTGGTAACGTTGATAACATCTTTAGAGGATGGCTCTGATGAAGAGGAGATGCAGTCTACTCATGATCCCTCCTCTGAAAATGAATCAGCAGAAAAAACACAATTAGTTGTTGTTAAAGATAGACCAATTAATCTGTGTTCTTTAAATTTAAAGTATGATGGTACTACATGTGTTAGGAGTTTCATTGAACGTTTAGAAGAGTTGAGACAGGCTCGAAGTATATCTGCAGATCGTGCATTGATTGCTTTCTCAGATCTTTTAGATAAGTCTGCATTACATTGGTTTAGATCATACAAACACACCTTTACGTCATATAAACATTTACTTGCTCGTCTAAGGGAAGATTTCGACATTCCTGATCTTGATTATAGGTTGACTCAGGAAATACGCTCCCGTACGCAGGCGAAGCAAGAGACAATAATAGTATATTTGTCACTTATGCAGGGTATGTTTAATAGATTGTCTAGACCTCTCTCTGACGATGAACAATTAGAAATCCTAATGCACAACATAAGACCTGAGTATATGAGGGAAATGGCATTACTAGATATTAATTCCATTAAAGATTTACTTTTGTATGGTAAGAAATTAGAACTTGCTCGTGCTAGGTCAGAACAATTTGTAGAACCTAACCTCTCAAAAGCGAAACTTAGTCAGGATTTTCAGCCTACGAAGAAAACTGATCATAAACCAAGGTCAGATAGGTCTGGAGAACCAGTTGCTGTCGTTAACGCTCCTTCTACTTCAGAAGCAAAAGGGAGAAAATGTTTTAGGTGTAACAGCACAAATCATTTCACGAGTAAGTGTAAAACTTCAAAGGATTTGGTCTGTTTTAAATGTGGTGAAAAAGGTGTTAAAAAAACTAACTGTCCTAAGTGCTCAAAAAACTAATTAACGTGAGTCACAAAAACATAGTGATTAATTTAACATCTTTCTCATCACATATTGATGTGGCTCACTTTGAAGCTAAGACACATGACATTCGACCACATTTATTGGTAAAAGTTTTAGATTTGGAAGTTTATGGTTTGCTAGACACTGGAGCGGTTTGCTCAATATTGGGGGATAATTCACATAAATTATTTATGAAATATGGATTTAAATTAGTTAAATTACCAAAAGGTCAAAATGTAAGGGCTGCAGATGGTTCAAGAATTCAATGTTTAGGTTTTATGCAGTTACCCACTAATTATTTAAATAAAATTAAAGTTATAAAATTCTACATAGTTCCCAACATAATTACTCCAATCATTTTAGGTATGGATTTTTGCAAAGCATTTTTGATAACTTTAGACAGCACATTAAATAATAATAAATTTTTTAATATACCTGACAATTATATTAATTCAGTTAGCCTGGACCAAGGTTTAGAATGTTTTGATTCATTGACTTCTGAACAACAATTAATTCTACAGAAGGTCATTGATAAATTTGATAAGATTAATACTGAAAAAGTAGGTTTAGGTAGGACAAAATTAATTACTCATAAAATAGACACAGGTAATAGCCCACCAATTAAACAAAGATATTATCCTTTGTCACCTTCCAAACAATTAGCATTGGAAAAGGAACTTGATAGAATGCTGCAACTTGGAGTTGTAGTGCCTTCTAACTCACCTTGGAATTCCCCAGTTGTCATGGTAACCAAACCTAATGGTAAACTAAGGCTTTGTTTAGACTGTCGAAAACTTAATGCCGTTTCTAAGGCTGATGCTTATCCTTTGCCTTACATACATCAAATACTTGATAGCCTGAGAGATGCAAGATATTTAACTTCAATTGACCTGAGCGCTGCATATTGGCAAATTGAATATGATAGTGAGGAGTCTGCTGAAAAAACTGCATTTACAGTCCCTAGACGTGGTCTCTTCCACTATACAACTATGTCGTTTGGTCTGGTAGGAGCATCTGCCACTATGCAACGACTTATGGATAAATTGTTTGGTCCTGAATTTGATAATAAAGTATTTGTTTTTCAGGATGATATTATATGCATTTCCAGTGAATTTGATACACATGTTAAGTTGTTGGAAAAAGTATGTCAACGTTTAGCAGACGCAAACTTAACAATTAATATGAGTAAATCTCAATTCTGTAGAAAGGAACTTAAATATCTTGGCTACATGGTTGATAAGCAGGGTCTTCGTACCGATCCCTCTAAGGTGGAAGTTATTCTCAATTACCCCACACCCACCTCACCCAAAGAAGTTAAAAGATTTGTGGGAATGGCAGGTTGGTACCGTAGATTCATACAGGATTTTTCTAAAATTAGTAGACCACTTAGTAAATTAACTTGTAAGAATATAAACTTTGAATGGACAGAGGAAGCAGAAGAGGCTTTTAATAAATTAAAATCAAACTTAGTCTCAGCTCCAATTCTTAAATGTCCAGATTTTAATTTACCATTTTCAATTCAATGTGATGCCTCAGCATATGCTATTGGTGCCGTACTGACACAGTCATATGACAATTTTGACCATCCTGTAGCATTCTGTAGTAGATTACTTAATAAGCACGAGGTTAATTACACTACTACAGAACGTGAATTATTAGCAGTCTTGTTTGCTTTAGAGCAGTTTAGAATGTATGTTGAGGGTCAAAAATGTAATATAGTCACTGATCATGCATCACTACAATGGTTTTATAAATTAAAGAATCCCACAGGCAGGTTAGCTCGGTGGAGTATTCGCTTAAGCCAATTTGATTTTAATATCGTTCATAGGAAGGGTAAAGAGATGGTTTTACCGGATGCACTCTCAAGAATTAAAATTGAATCGTTAGACATATCTGACAATATCCAAGATAAATGGTATTTAAAAATGGTAGAAAATTGTGAAAAGTTTCCCCATAAATTTCCAAATTATTCTCTTAAAGATGGTAAATTGTTTCGACATTCAAAAAATAAATATAATTTAACATCACAATTCACTTGGAAACAAGTGATTCCAAGTGATGATGTGGGACCTCTATTAAAACAATTTCATGATGATCCCACAGGCGCCCACTTTGGTATATTTAAAACCCATAAAAGATTAGCATTACATTATTTTTGGAAAAATATGTATAAAGATGTCGAAAAATATGTTAATAATTGTCAAACGTGTAAAGAGTACAAGCCGGTAAATTCGTCGAGACCTGGTTTAATGGGCAACCCTAAACAGGTTACAAAACCATTTGAAGCGATTTGTTGCGATTTGTTAGGACCCTTTCCTGTGTCCACTAAAAGGAACACAAATCTCTTAGTATGTTCAGATTATTTTAGTAAGTATGTTATGTTGTTTCCTATACGGAACGCAACAGGCAATGCTATTGTTAAAATTCTGGAAGAAAAAGTGTTTCTGGTGCATGGGATACCGAAATTTGTCTATGTAGACAATGGTCCGCAATTCATTTCAAAACAATTTAGAGATTTAATGTGCAAATATAATGTGCCTAATATTTACTATAATCCTAGGTATCACCCGCAGGTTAATCAGGCAGAAAGAGCCATTAGAAATGTTCTGTATGCGATTGCCTCATATGTGAAAACAAATCACAGGAAGTGGGACGATCATATTCCAGAAATTCAGTGTGCACTGAACACCTCAGTAAACGAGTCAACTAAATTCTCACCTTACTTTCTCGTACATGGAAGAGAGATGTTTGTAGATGGTAAGTTACATAAAGACTCTGAAGTGCCACAGCCTGATTCAGATCTATCAACTGTAGACCCTAGAATTCATGGTGATGACTTAAAAGAACTTAAATCAATTTTCCAGGAGGTTAGTAAAAACTTGAAACTTGTGCACGATAAAAATAAAAAGCACTATGACTTAAGAAAGCGACCTTTAGAATTTAAAGTAGGTCAAATAGTCTATAAAAGAACATTTACTTTGTCGGATGCTAGTAAAAACTTTACTTCAAAGCTAGCACCGCGCTTTATAAGATGTGTTATTTCAAAGAAACACTCACCTGTAGTGTATAGTTTAAAAGACATGCAGGACAAAGACTTAGGTAAATTTCACATTAAAGACATCTTAAAATATGAAGACTCCTAGTTTTTATACATTGTTGTTGTTAATCCAATATTTGCACGAAATTGGCAAAAGACGTGCAAATATTTAACTTGAAGAGGGATGGATGCATGTTGGTAGGGTAAAAGGTTTTTTTTTCAAAATTAAATAGGTATACCAATTTTATTAATAAGGAATGTTTGCAGATGTATGAAAGAAAACACAATGATTGTTAAACTTAGTAGTATTCGAATGGGACTTAAAAGTGTCACCACTTAACACTTAATAAAACACATATCTACATTAATTAAAGATAGTGTTTACTTAAAAACTTGACCAAGTATAATAACCTATACTTTGTAACTTAATACTTAATAAAACACCTATCTACATCAATTGGAGATAGGGTTTACTTAATAATTTTAAAAAACTTAAATAAGTATTTGCCTATACTTTGGCTTGATACTTTCTAGATAACACTTATCTAGGTTTCAAGGATAGTGTTTATTTAACTTAAAACTTAACTTAATTAGTAAATTAATTAGACTAAGGCATGATTAGTCAATAAAAATTAGTTAATTAGTTGATGTCTGCAGAGAGTAGCTACGTGCTATATGTAGATAGGCAGACATGCGCTTATTATTATATTTAGTTTAGTACTTAGATAGTTTAAGGCAGGAGCAATCAATGTACGAATTTGCCAAATAGGTTTTGTTTCGGAATTGTGCTACTAGCCATTAGCATTTAGCAATTTAGTCTGTAAGTCTAAGGCATTTGATTTCAGACTGTCTCAGTTTTCAATAGAATGATTTCGAGCTTTCAATGCACATGATAAAAAAAAATTTTTGTCAGCAAAAATTTTTTAACTGGGGAAAGATGTATTGTAACAATTATAAAAGAAATTTAAGAAATGTTCTCATCATACGCATCGTCACATTTAATCTCGCATTTAATTAAGAAATGAATTATTGGAAATATTGGAGACGGGTAACGCCCTCTATTGACAAAGGCGCGAACTAATGGGAAATAGTTGCAGTTGATTCTGAAAAAATAAAATAGATGGCGTTAGAGAGTAACCTTTATTTTCTTGAACTTTAAATAATTCTAAATAAAATATAATAATTACATAGATAAAATTCAAATAATTAATTGTAATAGATTTCAGTTGAATTAAGTTTAATTATAAATACAGCATGTTCTAAAACACGAAAGCCTAGTAACTAATCTGAAAAAAATTAAAAGGTTGACGTATAACTTGAAGGTTAGTTTTTTCTTCTTGGTAGCGGAACACGCGATTAATCTAGAACAAAGAATATTGTAATTAAATAAATTAATGACGCGGACAAGGCGTGGTACAGCGGCTAAAATGAAAGTGCATTAATATAAGGGAACCGCATAAGCGTATGTATTGATAATTATTTCCTGTTTTGTTACATTTACATAGCATCATTTTTCACCATGATTTTGTGTTGAAATGCTCATGGATTTCTTTTCTGATACTTTCAGGGTTTCAAACATTAATTTAAACTTAATTATTTAATTAATTAAAAAACGTCTTCTCAACTCGTGGCACATAATATGAAGTAATCTAGAACAAGCTCTGGTTCCAAACCACGTGTAAGACACACAGGCTACAATGCCGTCTTCGTTGCACATCAACTGATCGACCTGGATAGATGGTAGTATGTCCTACCTGAAGTAAGTGTTATTTCTATAACCTAACATTATAAGGAAGCTTGACAAATGCTATGTTCCTGTATCATTGAAGTGTGCACCAACCTATTAAATAGCTGAGAAGACGGAAGTATCTCTTTTATTTCAATCAACACCTCATGCGAACAGAACCCATAGTCTCATGGCAATCTACGCTGGCAGCTGGTGGTAAGAGACGAAAGGACCTTACACCATAAGTGGTCGAATTTCGCAAAATCCCGTCTTAGTGAACATCTACGTCCTAAAAATAACGACCATGCAAAGTTGCAACATTTGAGACTCCTAGCACTTATAAATAAAAAAGTTTCATACAAATTATTAACACCGAAAACAACCCCTTAGGGATTGTATTTCGCAATATCCCGTCTTAGATAGCACCTACTTCTTAAATAGTACCCCCTTGCATAATTTGGGACTCCTAACTATCAATCCTAAAAACAACCCCTCAGCGGTCGAATTCCCAACATCCCGTCTTAAGTACCACCTACGTCCTAAAAAGAACCCTCATGTAACATTTTAAAGTCTTAGTACCTACTTGTAGTAACAAAGTTTCATACAAACTATCCATGTAGAAAAACAACCCCTTAGGGGTCGAATTTCACAAAATCCCGTCTTAGTGAACATTTTTGTCCTTAAAAGAATCCCCATGCAAAATTTGGGACCTCTATCTATCAACACCAAAAACCACCCCTTAGGGGTCGAATTTCCCTACATCCCGTCTTAAGTATCACCTACGTCCTAAAAAGAACTCTCATGTAACATTTGAAACTCTTATGTAGTAACAAAGTTTCATACAAACTATCCATGCCGAAATACAACCCCTTTTTTTTGCGTGGTTAAATCAACAAATGAGTCCTCCCGCCCAGGGTGGAGCGGGACGGACTGTCAACCCCTTAGGGGTCGAATTTCACAACATCCCGTCTTAGTGAGCATCTTTGTCCTTAAAAGAATCCCCATGCAAAATTTGAGACCTCTATCTATCAACACCAAAAACAACCCCTTAGGGGTCAAATTAGCAACATCCCGTCTAAGTGAGCATCTACCTCCTAAAAGTACTCCCCATGCAAAATGTGAGACTCCTAGCACTTATAATAACAAAGTTTCAAACAAACTATCAACACCAAAAAAAACCCCTTAGGGGTTGAATTTCGAAAAACCCCTTTCGTAAGTAGCACCTACTTCCTAAAAAGAACCCGCACGCAAAATTTAAAACTCCTAGTACTTGCTGCAACAAAGTTTCATACAAACTGTCAACCCCAAAAACAACCCCTTAGGGGCGTAATATCGCAAAATCCCTTCTTAGCGAGCACCTACATCCTAAAAAGAACCCCTATGCAAAATTTTAAACCCCTAGCACTGGCAGTTTCCGAGATTTCGTGTCCTATGAGTGAGTGACCTTTTGCTTTTATATACACCGTGACTTTTTAGTCGTCTTACAAAAGTCGTCCACTTAATGTATCCGACCTAAAATACCTCTAGGCGAGTTTTTTTTTTTTAATCGTTAATAATAATTTTTATTTTTAATAAATAGGTATATTACAAATATGAAACACCCTGTTAAAATGTTTACGTATCAATCTGTAGAGTGTACCTACTCAGCGCAATAGTCGGGTAGATCATTCCAGTTCCATTTTCTATGAGACAAGGGCGTTTCTAACTACGCCTTGTGTCATAATAACCAATTAAAGTTTTATGATTAAATTTTTCAAATCTCTTAAATATAATTTTTTTTATTAAAAACGTGTTCTAGTCATTGGATACATGAACTGGGCTGCTTTTGTAAGACGACTAAAAAGTCACGGTGTATATAGATAAATTTATATGGATCCTTTTTGGTGCATTTCATAATTTGAATCAGGAACTGTGAATCAAATTCGAGTAAAAGATGAAAATCAGCTGTCAATATTTTCCCTATAAAAACATACAACGCATTGAAGACATTATTAGTGCTACTGTTTCCCTACTACTGATTAAAACCAACGTTATTATGGAGCGGCGACGTCATTTAAGCAGGGAAGAAATGCTCAGAGCCGTGGGAATGATAGAAGCTGGTTCCCGGCAACGTACTGTGGCTTTAGCTCTGAATACAAGTCAGAGTGTTATCAGTCGACTTTGGACACGTTACCGAAGCACTGGTACCGTGGCTGAGCGCCATGGAGGACGGTATCGCTGCACCACACGGAGACAAGACCGATACATTCAAATCTTAACTCGAAGAGCTCCAACAATAACCGCCATGATGTTAGCCGTGAGGCTTCATCACTCTTCAGGGAACTTAATTAGCGACCAAACAGTCAGAAACCGCTTGCATGAAGTGAACCTTCATTCCCGAAGACCGCTACGGGTACCACCTATAGCAATGCACAATCGTAGGATTCGATATCAATGGGCTCTTGAACACAGAAATTGGGCAGAAGAACAATGGCGTTTCGTGTGCTTTTCTGATGAGTCTCGTTTCGGTATGAGACCGGATACAAGACGTATACGACACTGGAGAACCCCTGGACGCCAACAGCGATTAAAATCCTGCCAGGAAGTCCATCCTTATAGTGGTGGAACCATCATGGTATGGGCGGTTATTTGACGTCATCGTTCCTCTACAAGTGCAAATCGGTCCCTTATTTCAGTTAATGCATGATAATGCACGACCGCACACCGCAAGAGTTGTAAGACAGACTCTCGCCGCAGCTAACATCAATGTCCTGCCCTGGCCTGCTCAGTCGCCAGACTTGAATCCGATTGAGCATGCATGGGATATGCTACAGAGAAGAGCTCTGCCGAATATGGAGGGTATCCAGTCGCAAGAAGACCTTTTTTTGTTGTTGCAACGAACATGGGCGGCCATTCCACAGCGTGATTTAGATGAACTCATTTTGAGTATGCCAAACCGATGTTCTTGTGTTGTTAGTGTTCGCGGTAGAAACACGGATTATTAATTGTTTAAGTTACCCAATAAAATTTTAAAGAAAACTGTTATTTCAGTCTTTTTTTCGAACTTTTGTGTTAGTGGTTCAAATGTCAAAAATCCCTTTATTACAAAAATGGCAAATTTCTTTATTAATGCAAAGGTGACTTGGTTTATCGTTACTGTGACAAACGAAAACACTTTATTTGATGAATCCTTAAAGAAAATTTTAATTAATATCAATCAGGAGAAAAGTTATTGCAAAAATATATGTTGATCCCTAGACACTTTTGATCTGTGTATTTAATAGACTATACTTTTCTGTTCAAATGTGTAAAATTATCCTTCGTTTTAATGCTAGTTGACTAAGTTGACTTAACTAATTATAAGAATCAGTCCAGTGCCAAAAATCTGAACTACAAGAAACAAAAAGAATAATTGCAGAATAAAAAATGTAAACAAAAGACCATCTAACATATAAAAGCACATATAGAAGAGCTTGAAGGGCCCGATCTGGCTGGAGATGCCGAGCGACAGCACCACCATGGCGCCCACCAGCTCGCCGGTGATGCGGCACCGGTAGAACACGAACCAGGACATGGAGAACAGGAACACGTAGTAGAAGCATACCGCCGTCACCGCCGTCAGGATATACGAGTAGATGGTGATGCCTGTGGATGGAATTTAAAGGATATTTTTGGAATCTAATCATTTTCCTACTACTACCTTATGCCATTCTACTTTAGAACAGCGCAAAACGTATTCTTCTTTCATTCTTTTCCGGTCACGACATCATTTCATCTTTATTTTTTGTTTCTTTTACATCTCACATTCTTCTTTGGATATTTCTTTTAGTATTCTATTAGTAGTTATCCCGTTCTACTAGAGGTCGACACAACATGTTTTCTTGAGACGTAACTACATCATTTTGTTTCTTTTTCTTTACATCATTCTCACATATTTTTTGGATATTTCTGAATATAGATGAGCCTTAACAATCATGAAGATCATTATTTTAGTCGGCAGACATCGCACAAACATAGGCCTCCTCTTATCGTTATAAAAATAGAGTGTTATGATGCTTCTCTTCATCATCTACCTAGCCATTTCCAAACTACCTTAGAATCAACTTCTAGTGGAACTAGAAGCAACTGAATCGCCGCTTCCAGCGTGCTGCTGACTTGATGGTAAACAGATTCATGTTTGACTGGCTTACCTTTATGATATTTACTGTCTATATTGACAGTGAGGACCCTCAACAATATGGAAACGTTCTCCAGCATGGTCGGCAGGTCACAGTACTCGAGGCCAAACTTGCGGATTTCATGTTCAATTTCTCTTAAGGTTATCATTATTAATATTCGAGACCAACCTCCTTTTTCTTAACTTTTTACTCCTGGGAATCTAGTTTAGCCAGAAACCTTTGCAATTTGTTGAACCAGAAAGTTTTGGATGTATATTTTTGACTTTGAAAAAATACCAGCTCTTATATACTCATTTTGAAAGTAACACCTAACTATACTGTTAGTTATCCAATACCATAATCATGTCTCTGAAGACATGATTATGGTATCACTGATGATAGGTGACAAGTCCTCACACCTGCAAAGTGACATATTTTTCCGAATGCATCACACTTAATTACTATTTTCTGTCTTTTTCATAAAGAGCTTATTTGCTTAAATTAGATTGACCACCTTTTTTAGAGAAATTTGAAACAAAAATTGCAATAATTACAAAAGTAACCAATAACGTAATAGACCTCTAATTTTCTGAATTCTCACTATTTCTGTGATTTATTTCACCACTACATATTAATTTTAGCTTACCTATCTGGCAGATATTATACCTTTTTGCAGCGATTTCGTAATATTCTTTTAACAGGTAATCGCCAATTTATTGGTATTTTAACACAAATCACAAAGTTTGAAAAACTACACCGCTATCTGGCTCTGTTTCAGCGTTCGTGGGAACATTTGGCCACTAGTGCAGCGGGCAGATAGACGTCAGATCAAACATTAAATAGATAATCTAACCCACATAAGTAAAAAGATTAATTAATATTTTATTAGTCTAGATATACTTGACCATGAAGTTGCGATAACTTTTCAGACGTTAACTCCCAGTAAATTAAAATTTCACTCAGTTTCAAACTTTTCTTTGATTCTTATTATATTAGTACACGGAATTCTAAGCCTTGTAATCGAATGACTAAGTATAATTTTCGGGTAAAGTAATTTTAAATACGTCACTCCAGACTATGTAGTATTTTTATCCATTTAAGCAAACGATCAGCTTGAATATGACGTAATGAAAGACGTATAAAGGTCGGCGCACATTTAAGCCCTACAGGCCACGGCCCACGCGTCCGCGAAGAATTTGAATAGGTTTGCGGACAAAATCGCACGGTATTTCTTGCTGCTTTTTGCGTCTACATACTCTCTTTACCTCACATCATACATTTCAGTTTAGCCAATAACGGTAATTTGGAATCGTTTAAAACTAAACGGAATTTTTCCCCGCAATATTTCAGTTAACAGACTATTCAAATACTAGGAAGAAAAATGTTGCATCTTTCCGCAGTCGCAACTTCAAGCATTGTCCCAATAAAACAGAAACATATATGCACCCTTCGTTATCCAATGTAATTTTGTATTATGTACACATTTCAGTTTTTATTTCTTGCAAACATGTCAATATACGCCCGTCTGCGATGTGTAATTACGGACATGATAAACAATAGGTAGGACATAGTCAGGGTTCAGTGGAAAATGTCTAACGAGTACTTATATTTTATTGCTTAATGAAGTTAGAAATATGATAGTAAAGTAACATGATTGCAATAGTTTTTTTTTTTGGGGTGGCATAATCTTCAAATGAGTCCTCCCGCCCTGGGTGGGGCGGAAGGGACTGTCAGACTCTTACTGACTAAAATCCACCCGTGTTCCTTCGGATGCCCTTTACGTTCCGGGGCCACGGTATCCTGGATTAAGAAAAATCCGCGACCCCAGCAGGCATTTGGCCCCATAAGGGGCCCCGTCGGTGACTCGTGAAACACGACGCGCCTACCGATCCGGGCTTGGTCCTTGGTCGGACGGCGAGCATACCCATTACTCACTGTCCGCAAGCCCGCTCCGCCGCTGTGCCCTCTGCTATTCAGAGGGACACGCGTTGGAGCTTCCACCCGACAGGCTATTCGCATACGGGCAAAGAGACCCCTTAGGCACAGTGCAAAGTCAAAGTCAAATCATTTATTTCAATTAGGCCATCAAAGAGGCAATTTTAAACGTCGCATAATATTAAAATTAAGGAAATGGGATGGGATGAGATTGATTCTACACCCATTCGCAAAGGTAGGTTGTATGAAGAAGAATGGGCAAGAAACTCCATACTTACTCTTTTTAAAAATGTTTTACAATATTTTTTTACATCATTTAAAATAAATAATGTGAAAGCAATGTACCTTGAAAATGTAGGTACACTAAATATGATTCAAAATTAAAATAATAAGACATAAAACAAAAATAGCAAAAAGGTACATGGTGTTCACATTTAACAAAATAATGCAATTACAGCTCTTTTACAAATACAATAATATATAAGAAGTGTGTGAGCATTCAAATTTCAACCAGCTTGATTCTGTTTAAGCCCTACATTGTACTATGGAGCAGGACCAGCATGTTTCCAAACATTTTTATCTTGGATATAATCTTCTAAATTTATAATAATGCTTGTTTACTATAGTTTGATTATTAATTCGAGTCAGTAAAATGACAAGTGCAACTGTCACTGATACATACAAAATGAAACAAACCTGAACATTGGAAATGTCATTTTACTGATTCGAATTAATAATCGTGTTTTAAGTGTATTTTTTATGTAACTTTTAAATTTTCTTTCATTTAGTGTTAAAATTTCCCTAGGTATTTTATTGTAACATTTAACACAGTACCCCATAAAAGATTTTTGTACTTTAGCCAATCTAAAATAAGGTTGATCAATTTTATCTTTATTTCTAGTATTAAAATTATGTCTATCGCTTATTTTATTAAAAAGATGAAGATTTTTCCTAACATAAATTATATATTCATAAATGAATTGACAAGGCACTGTCATTATATTAATCTTTTTGAATAGTTCCCTAAGAGATTCGCGACGACGTAGATTGTAAATTGCTCTGACAGCTCTTTTTTACAAAATAAAAATGGATTCAATGTCAGCTGCCCGCCCCCACAGTAGAATGCCATAAGACATAATGCTGTGAAAGTAGCTGAAGTTAACTAAACGCCTAAGGAAGAGTTTTTGCCCGCATCCCAGGGTGCACCGTCCCGAAAAACCGGTCTTCCCCACGGACGTATCCGAGAGGGAACTTCAGTCCACGGGCGCACGTGGAGGTTTCCTGTCTTAGCACCCCCCTGTCTTAGCACCCCATGATTGAAATAGGTTAGCAGTTTTTCAACGATGGTATGGTTAGCGCAGTGACTGAGGGATTGGACAGCTGCGCACCGTGTCGCAGATTCGATTTCCGCTCGGAACAAATATTTGTATGACCTACAAATAGTTGTTCCGGGTCTGGGTGTTTGTGTATGTGAGTTTATATGTTTGTAAACGCACCCACGACCCAGGAGAAAATATCTAGTGTGAGAGAATGATTCTTTTTTACAAAAAAAGTTTTACGCAGCATAGTAAGTTAGGTACCAGAAACCCGCATATATAGTACTATAGATTGCTGGTTTCTATTTATTTTTCTTATACCATCTGGAATGAAGTTATCCGGTACAGACCCTGAGTAGCCGACGTAGCCTGCAGAGTAAGCAAACTGAATTTGCAGTAGGCTGGCCATGTATGTCGAAGGAACAATGGCTGATGGTGGGGCTGACAAGTCCTGGAGCGGAGACCACGTACCGGCGAGCATAGTGTGGAACGCCCTCATCTAGATAGACCGACGACCTAAAGAAGTTGGCTGGGACAGACTGGATGTGAAAAGCGGACGGTAATGTGGCGCAGTCTGGGACAGGCAAATTTCCAGCAATGGACTGCAATAGGCTGAGTTGACTACTTTAACTTGACGACACACGAAGAATTTCTCTTATTGCCAAATAAAAAAAACTCACACAAACAGTCAGACCAGTAGCACAATTCAATATTGTACTACATACTTTGGATTACTATGAACACAGTCATTACATAAAGTAGTATGATAAGGTTAGAAAAAAACATCATAGAATAAATAGCGTTTAATTAACAAGATAATTTATTTACTTTCCATAAAATGCTTAATAAGAAATTAGTGTTAAATAGTTAGTGCAACCTATTGTAATGTTCTACGATGTGTTTAAAAACATGTTAAATTATGAAAATATGGCAGAAAATTTCCAGCCTACGCATCCATAGTAGACCTCAAAGTAGTATAAGTAGAATAAATAGACTTAATAATAGTCATGAAACTAACATAGCTCAACGTGGTGACTCCTCCCGCAGACACCGTCATGGGCCTCTGAGCATTCACGAGGATAACCATCGTGGTCTTCATATTCCTCTTACTGAACCTCTCCCACTTACAATCATACACAGCATCTTCAAACACTGCCCCTGCATCCATTACTCTCTGACCTACGAGGCAGTCCATCCCAACCTGCATCAACGCGAAAGGCACCTCCATGTAAGTGTTCTGTAACCCTCCAAGCAGTTCTGCTATAAGTGCAACGATGAGGATACAGAATTCTAAAGCAATAGCACCTCTGAATGTTCCCTCGATTTGTCTAAGTAGGTTTATGTTGATAGCATGGCTTTTTGCTATATCTTTCAACTGATCTTTGATATAATTATTTAGTATAACGTTTTTGGTTTCATCATTTTTAGCATTAAAATCTTCTTTCTCTTCATCATTTTCATTATCTCCAAACGTTCCTTGTTGGAAATGTTTCTCAGCGTCATCCCATAGATGAGTCAGCTCTTCACTCAAAGCCAACATTTGAGCCTCAACGTAGCCAGTGATGATGATCAGGAAGGCTGTGATGTTCGCACATAGGTAGCAGATCAGAGAGTCTGAGGTTGCCGTCAATAGAAATGAGATGTGGTAGTTCGGTGTCTCCAGCATCGGTTCTAGACCTGAGGACATTGAAGAATTTAAGTTTGAAGCTTTTAAAGAACTTTAAATAATTTCTGAATTGATTATTGTAGATGTCTGTTTGTCAAATTATCCCGTAAACAGGACCATACATCGAAAATGGTTCAACTGTTTTGTCCATCTTGTGATTTCCTCAATTTACTAGTCCAAGTATTTTTCGCAATGTTTATTGTTGATATTGCGTTCTTACCACTTTGTTCATTGTGTATCTACAGATGTTTTTTATTAATCAAAGAGATGAATAAACAGGTTATCTTGACTACTCAGGCGCCCTTAACAAAATTTATTACGGTGGTATTATGTATGGGTACCAGATGCTCAATGCTTTTAGGGCCATAGAAATACACAACAATACCAGGAAACAATGGAATCCATCATTTACATGAAATCTTATAGACTCTGGTGTTTTGTTGTGATAATATATTAATGTTATGGTATTTAACCAACTCTTTAATGTGAAATACAAAAGCTCAAAAGCAGTAGTTATCTCTCCCTTAATCAAAAACCCCTCTGGTTGGTTTTGTTAAGATCCTTGACAAACTGACGTTCTGTGTGCAATATGAAGAAAAGTCAAAAAATCAAACACTGAATTAACATGGGTTTTTCGTGTCTATTTTGTTGACCACATCGCTTTGGAAGTAATTATACCTACTCTTGTGGGCACAAGAGTAGGTATAATCTCAAGACTTGAAACTTGACTTGTGGCAATAATTCAACAACACGTAATTGAATCAACATAAATTAAGAAAAGAGCAAGAGGATGGCGTACTGTACTTAAGAGGGTATAATATCGGCTCGCTCGTTTCATACCGTGTCTTGTGCTTTTATGCTTCATACTTCTTCAGCAGTCTTTAGGATTCGCATAAATTCTCGCAATGAATAATAAGTATACACTATAAGTACCTTGGTTTTCAAAAGTAATTTCTTATTACCGTCCTTGTTCAATCTATAAGTTAACCACCGCATCCCCTTTTTTTTATTCGTGGCAATCCCTCTCCCTCCCCCATACAAATACCTTGCTACGCCCCGATACCACAAATCATAAAATTTGTCAAATTGGTACTTCAGATGGTGGATCTTACCGTAAAGAACCTGTGCATCTTCAATAAATTGTCTGCCAGGCAGCAGAAGGGGTTTGATCACATACATCGTGCCATTCCCAATGATGACGATCCAGAACAGCATTGCTCTCTTCTTCGCTACCCTGAGGGCTTGCAGCAAGTTGACGGAGAACCTGGTTCCTGGGACCACTTGAGCGTCGAAGGTGAGACATTCGGCCACCATTTTTCTGACGTCCTTGCTGAAAAAGACAAGTTAAAGAAAGAACGAAAAGAAAATAAAATATTAATCTTGATTAGGGCATAACCTTCGACATTAAAAACTACTATATACGCAAAATGTAATAGTCACAGTTTAAGCATTATCAACGAATCCAAACCATGGAGAAATAGGCCACGACCATGCACCAAATGGGCCGAGTGTGGATTGGTTCAACTTTCCTTTCTGGGACACTTGCAATAAAAAAACATAAGAGAACACAAGGATATCAAAGACAAAAAAAAAACAAATTCAACAGTTGAACTCACATGTAAATCAAAATATACAAGAACTTGACAGTGCTGATCTGGCTGGCGATCCCCAGAGAGAAGACAATGAGAGCAGCCAACAAGTCACCGGTCTGGGGACATCGGCAGAAGACAAACCAGATCATGGACCCCACGTATACATACAAGTAGCACGCAGCGGAGAAGATGGTAAGAAAGTAGAAGAAGATGGAGACAGCTGGAAGAATTAAGACTCCTTTAAACTTACTCTAGTTGAGATTATGTTTACTGTACTTTCCATTAGCGAAGCAGAGGCGTTAGCGCGCCTGCGAGATGTAAACTTTAAGTAAATACTTGGATATAAAAATTTCAAATATTCACTTCACATAATAATATTAACTTAACAGATGGATGAGGGACGCACAGAATCGAGAAGTAGGGCAAAAAAAAGGGGAGGCTATAACCCAGGCTGTAATGATGATTTATATTTGCCCTTATACAGTTTTATTTCAATTTAATAGTCAGCTTATTTAGGTTTACACGGCGCATTCTTCTTCAAGAGTCTCAGTTAAATTAAACTTTTTCTGATGATGTAAAATACTTAAATATAAGAAAGAAAGAGAAACATTCGCAAATACCATACAAATGTATTAAGGAAGAATGATGACAAAATGACCACACCATGACTATGTGAATTCACACTTATTTACTAAATAGAATATTGAATACGTACGTTTCTGATCGCGCACATCAATCTTCAGAGTAACAGCCTTCATGAAGAACGCAACATTCTCTATGGAAGTCGGCAGATCACTGTACTGCAAGCCAAACTTGCGGACACCAGACATCATGGCAAATAGCGATTACTTTGTTTAGCGATTAAGGAAAGTTAAACTCTATACTGAATAAGATTAAGGCTGATAATTGGATGTAGAAATTAGAAAGAGCTAAGCTGACGAATGAGTGGATATCAGAATGCCGAACGAATGAAAAAGTAAAACGTATATTTAGATGATGAATGAAAATTGCTACAAAAGTATAGAACTCTTTAAAAACGATTGCCATTTATCTATGCTCCTTAAAATACTGGTTTAAGATGAAGTGTCCGATAAAGATGCTACACCCTGCTTAGACTAGGTAGAGTTCTGTGCCCTTGACAAACTTGGCACTTGTACTAAAGTTGTATCAAAGTAATATAATTATGCATACTACCGCTACCAGTTCGCTCTCAATCAATCACCACACTTACATGTAGTAATGTCAAGGTATCCCTTGCTGTCCTGTGCCGGCAGTATGTGCTGGAGCTAAAACTCTTAGCTCCTCCTTCGACTAAAGCTGAACCAGGCAACAGCCGCCCTCAGGCGACTCCTGCCCCATCTCAGCGGACCAAACGCCTCCTGCCGGAGATTGTACGCCGGTGTCGTGCGGTCCATGACCCTCTACGGGGCCCCCGCGTGGGCCCCGTAGAGGCCGCCCCAGCCGCAGTGGTAGACGCGGCGACCACGGCGACGGACGTCGCAAGACGATCTCCGGCCACCGTAGGCGCGGGCATGCGGGCGGCGAGTAATGGGCGACTCGCTGCCCGGCCATAAACCATGCCCGGGTAGACGACGCGTTGTGTTCCACACACGCCTCAAAGAGTATCATCATGATGACGGGGCCCCCCTCTAGAGGGTCAAAGACGGTGGCCGGAGATCGTCTGCCAAGCGACGTCCGGTGCCGTGGGCGACTACCACTGCGGCTGCAGTGGAGGGAGGACGCTCTCCTCTTCCTCACGCGGCCCGCCTCCGCCTTCGCGAGCATGACTGCTTCGCAGAAGGAGGCGACCACTCCCCGCTCCGTCTCGCCCCGCAGAATGGCCTTGACCAATGCCGGGCGCGAGAGGTCTCCGCCTATCGCCGCCGAGATGACACGGCGGTGCTCTGCCTAAGCGGGGCAGTCCTGCACCGTATGCTCCACCGTGTCCTCCGGGCGATCCTCGCAGTGGTGACACCCAGGCGTTTCTTCCCTCCTTAGTAGACACAGGTACCTCCCGAAACTTCCGTGTCCGGTGAGGACTTGTATCATGCGGTAAGTTAGCACGCCGTGACTCCTATCCAGGCACTCCTCAAAGAGGGGTCTTACCGCCGCGATTGCGGCGTGCCCGATGATGAAAGATTATTTTCTTTAATTTGTTTTGCAGTTTTTGCGGGGTAAGTAATATATGATATAACAACAAAATCTCTAATATTTACAAGAGATAACAACTGAATATATAATTTTATTTGATATAACGATCTGTGAATATAACAAACGATTGACATAATTTTATAATGACTAATTAGGGTTCCGTACATCCGAATACAAAAACGGAACCCTTATAGGATCACTCGTGTGTCCGTCTGTCTGTCGCTTACAGTCAATTATCTCCGAATCTACTAGACCGATTGGGTTGAAATTTGGTACACATATCAATTCCTGTGACCCAAGCAGAGAGGTGTGACGTGAATAGATGAAATCTGTAAGTGAGAGGTAATTTTTGGGGGGGAAGGGGAAATTGAAAAAAAAAGTTTTGAAAACTGCATCGTGTGACATATCAAATGAAATGTCTTGTTGAGACAATTTTAAATGTATTTTTTTTTGTAATTTTAAAATAAATAGTTTCCAAATTATTCAAGAAAATAGACGAAATTTGACCATTCCCCCTCCCCTCTTATCTCCGAAACTACTGAACCTAAAATTTTGAAAAAAATACAGTAATTAGTTTTCTACTTATAGATTATAGGAAAATCTATAAGAAGTCCATATCTGTATATGGGAGGTAATTTTTGGGGGGGAAGGGGAAAATTAAAAAAAAATATTTGAAATCTGCATTGTGTGACATACCAAATGAAAGGTCTTGTTGAGACAATCTTAAATATATTTTTATTGTAATTTTAAAATAAATAGGTTCCAAGTTATTCAAGAAAATAGACGAAATTTGACCATTCCCCCCCTTATCTCCGAAACTACTGAACCTAATTTATTTAAAAAAATACAGAATTTAGTTTTCTACTTATAGATTATAGGAAAACCTATAAGAAGTCCATGATATTAAAATAACATGGTAAATCACTCAATATTGTGCGTACCAATTTGGGTCAGATTTAAAAAAAAACGTGATAGGTAACATCGTACGGAACCCTTATCACGCGAGTCCAACTCGCACTTGGCCGGTTTTTTTTTATAAGCATAACAATCAATGAGTATAAAATCGTTTTGTATACCACTCAAAAGACATAAAACTTAGTTGGTTTATTTTTTTTTCTTCCTAGTAAGTAATCTAGCTCTAATGTACCTAGTAATAGTGCCACCTG
Source organism: Agrotis exclamationis (assembly GCA_950005045.1). NCBI lineage: Eukaryota > Metazoa > Arthropoda > Insecta > Lepidoptera > Noctuidae > Agrotis > Agrotis exclamationis. Next base: position 1,716,505 of record OX465433.1, on the reverse strand, counting down.
CCATGAATGCTCGACGGAGCCCCTTTTTCTGCGCACAGGGTTTAAAGTAACCTAACCTGTCCGTGTCGGGGTGTCCCAAGTCCCGAGCTCGCTTCGCTCGCTCTTGCATCCTACGTCAAATAACTGATTACTACCTGTCATGCTGGCTCGACGGAGCCCCGCTTCGCGGGGCTCCTATTTCTGCGTACAGGGTTTAAAGTAACCTAACACGAAGGGGATGGCGGGGTCTTTCAGACCCCGCCATCCCCTTCGAACCTAACCTGTCCGTGTCGGGGTGTCCCAAGTCCCGAGCTCGCTTCGCTCGCTCTTGCATCCTAGGTCAAATAACTGATTACTACCTGTCATGCTGGCTCGACGGAGCCCCGCTTCGCGGGGCTCCTATTTCTGCGTACAGGGTTTAAAGTAACCTAACACGAACCTGTCCGTGTCGGGGTATCCCAAGTCCCGAGCTCGCTTCACTATTAGCTATAGCAATCGTGAAGGCAAACAATCAAAGTCCAAAGGATAAGCCAAAGTCATCAAAGAAAATAGTTTAAATGTGTTTCAAACGTTATCATAATGATTTTCGCTTAAATAAACGTTATATCAAATAAAATTATATGAAATGAGTTTTAGAGTAACACAAACATTATGTGTAAAGAAATTATATCAAACGTTGGTATATCTCACGTTGATTATATCATGTGAACGTTATTGAAATGAAAATATATCAAGTAACTTTATACGAAATGAGACGCACCCGTTTTGGCGTGCACTAATGATGAGTTCCGATATTAGCCACCGTGCCCTAGCATTTACGTTTGTTTGTGTTTACGTTGCCAACCACTCGGTGCAGTCACGTAACGTCTATACCCCCATTACATGAGGTGGATGGGGTGGATTCCTATACCTTGGTTCAAGGTCAACGTGAGCCTGCCTTATGGAATGACCGTTTCTCGACTTGTATCATTTAGAAGAAGCTATATTATGTCCATGTAAAAAAAAGCGAACAGTCGTATCGTCCGTACCGAAATGGGACGAATGTGTTCGTTACCGAATTTATTGCATTGATATTAAGATTTTTCTCTGATCGGTTTAAACTGAAAGGCGTTGATAAGTATCGTCTTACCTCTGACGAATTTCTCTCAATATTTTAAATAAACCATAATTATTGCTGGTTAAGTCTCTAGGTATTCTTATTGATTGGGGATATTTGAACAAAATGATTGCTACCTATTATTTTACTTCCAACTTTTCGTAATAAACAAAACATTTACACAACACGTGATATTCTTTGATTATGACCGGTTTCATCCAAAATAAAACCACAGTCCAAAATAGGTTTTACACAAACTAAGTCAGAGGTTGATTCGAGAAGCATGATTAGTTTTTCTCTATCTTATAAAATCTTCAATATTTAAATATTCTTAAATAAAATCTTGCTTCCGGCCAACACTGTAACTATATTGACTTGAAAATTGTAATCACTAACAATAAGCAATGAGTATGCTAAATCATAGACCCCAACGTGGTGTAAGCAGAATAAGTCGAACGAATAATATTCATGAAGCAGCTAAAACTCAAGGTCGCCATTCCTCCTGCTGATAATGTCATTGTCTTCTGCGAATTCTGGAGCATCACCAACACAATCTTCTTGTTAAACTGGTCAAAATTTTCCCATTTACATGCATACACGGCTCTCTCAAATCTTACATTTGCATCCATTATCTTCTGTCCTAAATAACAGTCCACTCCCAGTTGGATCAATGTGAATGGAACCTGCAGTATCGTGTTCTTTAACCCTCCAAGTAGTTCTGCTATCAATCCTACGATTAGAAACAAAAAACCAACTGCATTTGGACCTCTCATCGCATCTTCTATTTCTTGTAGTAATCTTACATTGACAGCATGTCTTTCTATTATATCTATTAGATGTTTCTTTACATAGTCATTGAGAACTTCTGTTTCGTTTAGATTACAGAACACTTTTTTTCTTAAATATACCGGCTCGATATTACTCAATTCTTTGATTGTTTTCTGGTAGTGGTTGTTAGCGTCTGCCCAGAGTTGGATCATTTCTTCGCTGAGGGACAACATTTGGGCTTCTGTGTACCCAAGGATGAGAATGAGGAAGCCAGAGACGTTGGCTACTGTAAAGCAAATGAATAAGACAGCCATTCCAGTCATTGTAGAGGCTATCTCGAAGTTGGGAGATTTGAACATCGGCTCAAGACCTGAAATACAAAACATTTCGTCACTCAACAACCCAGAAGTAACTATCGAAGACGATGTAAATAGGTTGTTTTCAATCAAATTTCACAAATCGACTACCAAACTTTCCAAGGTCACCACGCTGGTGGATTTCGGGGTCAAACAAGGGCTCATATATTTCGTAGTATTCAACTGTATCCGGTTATACTGGAAATTGATTTTTCTTATTTAGTCATTCTATTTCTGCAAGTCGGGTTGAGTTATTTTACAGTCCCACGACACCGGCAGGCGTTAGTCTCTCATCATTTTGCTGACAGCTCCTTGAGTTCTCGTGAAACACGTCGTCCCCGCTTATCCAAAACAGGAACCTCCCAAAACATCCGTGTGCGTTGAGGACACATTATCTGATACTTAAGTCGTCTATAAACAATGTATTCAAAAATAAGGATAAAATATCAAATCCCAAAATCTATCCGAGGTGGAATGCTATAATTTTTTCCCCTCTCTCGAACTAACGTCCTGGCTATGGTCATGTGTGACCTTAAAGTCTACGGTGAAAGCATCTGAGAATAACCTAGTTTACTTACCAAGGATAACAAAAGTGTCCACAGAAAGATGCCGCCCAGGTGTTACGATTGGTTTGAACACATAAAGCACACCGTTTGCATTAAGCACCATCCAGTAAATGATTGCTCGCATCTTAACGGTCCTGAGAGTCTTCCTCAAGTTTTTTGAGAACCTGCTTCCTTTAACGGTGTGAGAGTCACAGTCTAGATATCTGTCTATTAAATTCTGAAATTTTCGCCTAAAAAGTAAGAGGGAATTAGTTTATGAAATGACAATGCAGATGGTCAAGCGTATATTGGTCATGTTCTTATGGCAATGACAGAGTGAACCAAGAAGAGCAGTACACGAGCCATACTTACTCAAATAATATCATGTAGAACAGCTTGATGACGGCTACCTCGCTGGTGCAGTTAAGAGAGAAGGATACCATGGCAGTCACCAGGTCCCCGGTCTGTTGGCAGTACCAGAAGGTGAACCAGGTGCCAGAGAACACATATACGTAGATGTAGTTAATGCAGGAGACAGCCATCAAGATGTAGCAGATAATAGGTATAGCTGTAAATATTTTTGGGACATTCAATCACCGTCGGAAAAAACAGCTAAATGCAATATATTCTTGCATTGCGGTTAAAATTCTATTATGTTTTTCTTTGATATGCAGTAAGCAAAAGCACAAAAAATAGGAATCAATAAGCAAAAAGCAGTTTTTAAATCTAAAGACATACATACGTTTTTTGTTTCGGCTATCAATATTAAGTATCAGCAATCTCAGCATTACAGATATGTTTGATACCATATCCGGTAGATCCAAATATTCCAAGCCGAACTTTCGGATTACATTCCTCATTTTACCCAAACCATACATCATGATCACAAGTAGATTGGAAGCTAACCACAACTTTACTTTTTGTATACAAACTGGAATTATATTACGAGCAATCCCCAAGCGATTTCCATATCTAGAAGATATTTTTCTATATTTTTTTCCAGAAACATTCAATAAGTATATGTATGTTTAACATAATTAAAATGATTTGAATCTTCGTATTGTTCAAGTTTTTTATTAATGAATCAATTTTCTTTCACCAGTTTCATTAATTTTTCAATCTGCGACTTTTGTTTGCATTTTAAAGTTATTAAAATGACTGTGTTGACCGATGTGTCAGTCACTCAGTTATCATGAAGTAATTTGTTCTTTACTTGGTTAAATTTATTTGTGAGGAATGCCTTCTCTACCTCTGAGCATTTTCACCGCCATCTTTATTTCTCTGTTTCTCTCAATCAATCAAATTTGAGTTGCAGCTCAATCATCTGAGAAATATTTTCTGAAGCCAACATTATTTCTATCTTTCTTACAAAATAAGCCGTATCTATCAGTCTGTAAAAGCATTTTTTTCCTAGCTACTGCTACGATCTAAATCTATTTCAAACGATTAGAACAAAACTGTTTATAATATAGTCTTTATATTCATCTACTTCATAGTAGCACTCAGGGTCGTATACGCTGAGTATATCGACCTAAAGACCTGCATCAGGCAGCTGAAACTCAACATGATGATGCCCCCAGCAGACAACGTCATCGTCTTCTGTGAACACTGCAGCATCGTCAGTATGATCTTCATGTTGGATGTATTGAAGTTCTCCCATTTACTATCATACACAGCTCTTTCGAACTTGAGGCTTGCATCCATGACATGCTGTCCAGTGTAACAATCCATACCCACTTGCATCAAAGCGAATGGTACCTCCATATATGTGTTTTCTAGTCCTCCTAATAGTTCTGCTATAAGACCAATTACTAAAAGAAAGAATTCTAATGCTATAGCTCCACTGAAAACATTCTCAACTCGATGAAGTAAATTGATATTTCTTCCATGTATCCTTATTATTTCTTTAAGATGTTCCTCGACGTAATCATTCATAACTTTACTTTTAAGATCTAATTCTGGTCGATTCAAATCTAATATACTTATATCCTTTTTTGTTTTGTAGTAATGTTCTTCAGCATCTTCCCAGAGATGTAGTAATTCTTCAGATAACGATAACATTTGGGCCTCGACGTATCCTGCTACCACTATGAGAAAGGCTGTGATATTCGCTGGAGGGTATACGGTGAAGATTACTCCAAAAAGAAACACCGTGGTCGCTATTTGATAGTTTGGGTTCTGTTCCATCGGCTCTAAACCTGTGAATAAAGAATTACCTTTAATTATAGCAGTTGGAAATGGATGCAAGTGGCGAATTGTCGTTCGGCGTGGCGGTCTAGGGGGGAGGCCTATGTTCAGTTGTGGACGTTTTCCGGCTGATGATGATGATAGCAGTTATATGATTGTAACGTTCAGGGACTTGTGTTTTACTTAGAATTATATTTTTAAAAAATTATGAGGAGGTCGTTGCCACGTAAGTTGGTCTATGGATGGGACACCATCTATCATAGCGAGTTTATTCCTTGCCTAAGAAAACTCGTAAAGTCGTTGGTCCCGGATGTCATTTATTGACTTTTTACAATAATTAGTGTTAGTCAGAAGCTCGAAAATCTGACCACCAGTCTTACCGATGGGTATCGTATTGGGCACACTGGGTTGTGGAGGTCAGATAGACAGTCGCTTCATGTAAAATACTGATGTTCAACTAAATCCGGTTTGAATCAGATTTGATCTTCTGGATACACTACACAATACACTCGAATGGTATACTATAAAGGAGATTTTGAATCTACAACATTATTTTTTGTTTAGCAAAACCTGAAACACCTGTCTAGTATTTTTGTGTAAAGAATCTATGTAAAAAATTTCAAAACTGTATCATGAAAAATGTTCAAAATCGTAAAGTTATAAGCTTGTTATTATGTTACCTGGTTGTCCGTTCAAAATCATGCTCACTTCGCGGCAGGGCGTACAAACCGCGCCTCCTGTGTCGTACACTCATTGATAATAATTTGGCAATAGGTTAGGTTAGTACCAAATTATTATCAATGAGTACCTTACCGTACGGTGATTGTATTGTCAAATCGTGATAAAATAAAAATAAAATATTTTTGGAAAAAAATACAACATGGTGTAAAAATTATTGGAATCGATTCAGTTACTGATTCTGAACAAACTATATTCAGGTTTCGCATATACTAAAAATAATGTTGTATATTAAATTACCGAAATAATTAACACTTATTTGGATATAAGGATTAATTAATAGATACAAAAAAAGGCTTTCCAAATTAAATGTACTGACTAGGGAATTGGCTTTGTTTTATATTTACTATACTAGCTGACCCGGCAAACGTTGTTTTGCCATATAAATAATTTAAAAAAAAATTAGGTGTGGACTACCCCTAACATTTAGGGGGATGAAAAATAGATGTTGCCGATTCTCATAGATACCGGATAAGCACAAAAAATTTCATCAAAATCGGTCAAGCCGTTTCGGAGGAGTATGGCATCGAAAACTGTGACACGAGAATTTTATATATTAGATCTATACTCTATAGAGATATAAAAACAGATTCTAAATTGACATAACAATATTTTTTATTATAAAGAAACATTTTGATTAATCTCGCCATTGGAATGAGGTCACGCATAAATAAAACAAGGTTCTTAAACACTTTCAATTGTTTTTATTTAATAAAAAAAAGACGATGAATTTTTCCAAAAAAAAATTATTTGGTCTTTCTTTTTTTTTTCTTTATTTAGGTTTAAATTTTATGTTGTTTATTGTAATAAACATTTAGGTATTACCCACAAAAAGATTCCTAGTTCAGTTAATTTCGGTTCTAAACTAAATTAGACAAACAGTACGCAACGAATCAGAACGAACACTTCGCACATACAAACGAGACTCATCAGGATTAAGCAAATGAACTGGGGAGCCTCACTATTTGCAATTTCTAATTAGCAGAATACGGTTAAGTGGCATCTAGAACCGAAATAATAGGGCATTTGACTAAAAAAAACTAAGTAATAAGTCAGTCAGTTAGATTATCTAAAAATATTTGACACGTAATTTTTCTTTTGTTTTATAAACCAAAATTGACGAAGATACCAGCACTTGAAATTGGCAAAACGTCACAAGCAAGTACAGTTTTCACTTCTGACGTCACGAGCCCCCCACTTTCGAATTTTGATGCGTTATATCTTTGTAAATCAGCATTGGTTTAACAAAAGACGGGCGGAACATGTCTGTTACATGCCGAACGAGCTGGGGCCCGCAAAGCTCAGGACTGGTGCCCTGAAACGGCGAAGCGGAGTCGAGGCAGACCACGAAGGAGATGGCGGGACGAACTGGATGCCTTTCGTAAGGTAGTAAGGTTCTCGAATCGAGACCACGCATCGGCAAGCGCAGCGTAGGACGTCCACCCACTAGGTGGGCAGACGATCTTATGAAGGCCACAGGATCACGCTGGATGCAGGCCGCTTACAACCGGTCCTATTGGAAGTCTATAGGGGAGGCCTATGTTCAGCAGTGGATGTCTTATGGCTGATATGATGATGGAAGGAAGTTCAATCGAGACCGTTGGAAGGAATGGAGGGAGGCATTTGCCCAGCAGTGGGAGAGTAAAGGCTAATAATGATGATGATGATTAACGAAAGAAAAAACACGTGTCTATTATTTTTCAAAACTCTATCTAATGGACTAATTATTATTGCTGCTGTCAAATTTCCTGTTCTTGTTAAATTTTATGTTGTTAATCAAATTCAGGACCCCAAGACGGAACGTCATGTTTTGCCTCGCATTTAGTGATGAAACATCTGGTAGTAATGACAGCAAGAAGTTTTTATTTGCTTTAGCATTTTCATCTTCTTGAGATCTCTCTGAAGGTAGCATGTGGGTTTCGAACTCAAAAGTAGGCGTAGAAGTAATCAATGGTTCTTCTCTTTCTTCCTTTACTGTTACAGATCTAGAGGACTCATCAGAATCTTCATCGCAATTGTCAGATGATTTCGTATTCTCTAAATATTCTTCAACTATAATATCATCACCACCATTATCGTTGGTTATCCGTTGCCGCTTAAGAGTATCATCTAAAAATGTCAAACTGTCATAATAGTTGTATTTCCTCTTCATTACACCTGTCTCTTTGCTCTTTCTTGCTATTTTCTTTTCTTTGATGTAATAATCTCTCACGTTTCGCCATTTTTTCGATAAATGCAGCACTGAAATGAATAAAAACGAAATTGAATTATGAAATTGGTCTTTGTTTATTACAGCGTAGCAGGTCAACCATTTAAAATAGGTAATTCATCATATTAATGTTAGTAATTCTAAGATCAATCGTCGTTCATACAGACTTTCGGGTCTTTATAAGAATTGTCAGAACCGATTTTAATAAAACTTCATACCCATAAGCAGGATATATAGCTCTAAAAAGATACGAAACACTTTCTAATATGTACCAGTGTTACATTTAAATTAAACCATACAAATTCAATTATATTTATTTAAATAAGAAATTTTAACATAAATACTATATTTTAGACTTATGTATCCTACTCGTGTCTGAAATTAAATTAAAATCGGTTCAGTCATTTCAGAAAAAAAGACTTGACAATTTGTATGAAATCGTACACGTGAAAACTAACAACAACACGAACACATGAGGGCGAGATAGCCTGAAAATAAGTAATGGGTCTCAACGAAACAACAAGAGGTAACCCCAAAATGCCTAGAAGTGATGGCGGGAAAAAGTAATTGTCTTTTACATACAGCTACCTTTATAATATTAAGAGGTATAACCAGTCATTTTTATTACAGACTATTGATAATTACAATATTAACAAGGACAATGATAGCATTATGCCACCTATAAATAAATCCAAATGCAATAGAAACCTCATTTCAACATAAAGTTATCAACAACACACGTGAAAGAAATTCCGTTTTAAAAACCGCACCGACGGAAGCCAAATTAAAGGCAAGACAGAGATAAAACCATCTTACCTCTCTGTTGTTTCTCAGCTGACGTTAAATCGTCCCAATCGGGATGGAACACTTTTCCGATCTCTTCCCATGCATTTTTTCTGGCTTCTCGATTTAACTGGCTTTTAGAAGTACGATTCCACAATATGCTCCGAATTTTAACTTCATGTATTAATCTCCTCGTGTTAAACATTGAATCGGTTATAGAGCTCAGTTTTTTTTCCGTGCAAGGCTAGTACGGTTACTGCGCGTCGGGCCACGTATCGTATGGCGCGTTCCGCGTTGCCATTCGTTCGACACGTTATTGCGGCGTTGCCGTACCTCTCGCACGGTCGCGGAGTGGCAACGTGTTTGGTTCCGTCAATGCGCGATAGGTACGGAATGTTCGTGATTCGGTGCGGAGACTTTATCGTTCAGTGATAAAAACATTTGTTGTGGTTCCGTATTTGCGGTAATGATGAAACCTTTTTGATGACGTTGTTACTGTTATCATAGGGTAGGTCAGTTACTGAAGATAAGCGTTCTGAACAAATTGAGTTATTAATAGGTACTTACCTACATTTGTCAATTTAGAATTATCGAGATTATAATGTCCCGAGGTATGACACAGATGTAATCTAGGTACTTGTACCTACATAGATTTCATTAGAGAAGACGTTTTTGGAATCGCATCAGTATTTCAGTAATTACCCCTTCTTGGGAGAGCTAAAGTAAATCATATACCTATCAATTGTAAATAAATAAATAAATAAATAAATTGTTCTAGATGAAGCGGAAAGTAGTATCAGACTCGTAATAATTAAAACCCATGCTGTTTCCTATAATTGCCGTTTACGTCTCAGGGCCGTTTTCAATGATTGATTTTAATTTATACGTAGGTAACTTGCTACATTTTGAGATGATCAGAAATCCATGATAATACCCGCAGTACTGAAATAGAATGAACCGCAGTTCGTGACTAAACTAAATACGATAATGAATATGATTATTTTCCTTTCATCGACTATTTCGTTTTATTAATTATTTTTAAACGCATGCGACGGCAATGGCCTAGTTGGTAAGGCGTCTGGAGTACTTATCCAGAAGACGCGGGTTAGAATTCCACTTGCAACTGAATTTTTCTTTCCTCAAAAATCATCTTTATTTCGTTTTAGTTTTCTTTAGCAAGTTGTGATCGGACTTTTCCTGACAGAAAATAATTTATGGTGTCGCGCTTAGACTCGCAGCTCGTAACTCGAACTCAATATCCGTAAAAGAAAACAGTTAAAACTCCAAAAATAGGCTGGTATATTCTATCTAGCACGTATCTACAAAATGTCGACGGCACACATACTACAGCGGCATCTCTGGTCAACGGAAACGTTACGGTTTTAATCCGTTTCCGCAGCCGGCTCACATTCCCGGATCCGGTCAGTAAAGCCTCCTGCAGACACACGCGATTAATCGCGCGGGGCGACATGTCGCGGTCCATTCGCAGTATTTTTAGAGTGGAAATTAGCTTGGCTCGTTGTCGCAGCGCGATTAATCGCGTGTGTCTGCAGGAGGCTTTATTCCTCGACATAATCCGGTTTTTGGCAAACTAAATAGTAGGTATTGTTGAATTTCTAAATTAGAATTTGTGTTACAGCAGTTCTTTTTAACGTTTTTCTAGACATTAAACGCCTGGCCGTTTACAAAAGCTACATTGTGCACAAATAAAACACGCGGTACGACTACGCTACGGTATTATGGCAAAATCCAACCTATGCTAGTGCCATAATAATTTTGAGACGTCATGGACGCTTTTGTAAAAAACTTTTTAAATCTAAACTTTTTACTGCAATACAGTAGGCTATTTTACCAAAAAAAAACGACGATTTGCACTCCGGGAGTGCCATGACGGTAGAAGTGAAAACTTTTTTATTACTGTGTTACTTTTTAAAACTGGAGTGGTACAGATATAAATTCAAATTCGACGGCACGGTTAGCGCATCAGTGGCTGAGCGATTGGACTGCTGCGCTGCGTGTCGCGGATTCGATTCCCGCACGGAACAAATATTTGTATGATCTACAAGTAGTTGTTCCGGGTCTGGGTGTTTGTGTATGTGAGTTCATATGTTTGTAAACGCACCCACAATACAGGAGAAATTCCTAGTGTGGGCAAACGTTTATAAAAAAAAAAACATAATAAATGTTATTTAATAATCATTCAAATACTCTATTGCCGCAGTATTTTGAGTGTGGTCCAGTCATATAACCACACATTTTTGATCAGACCTTAAAACAAAACGTATGAGTCATACTGGTTGAGACATATTGCCGAGATATACTATACGTAAGTATATCAAAAGTATAGGCTGGAAATATTGAAAATGTTTTTGAGCCAGTCGGAAATTTTGTAGCAACATATTGCAGAAAAAATAATGCCTGTTAAGACGCGCCCTTACACGCTCTTAAATAAACAATAATCAAATGAAAAAAAAACAAGATAATAACGATAACGAAAATTAATTTTCAGATTTTTTTGCACAACATAATTTTCGAGAGACAGTTGACAGACGGAGAAAGAACTACGGCACACAATGTTTAAATAATGAAAAACACAATTAATAGGAACCAGTATTCAGCAAAAAAAAGTCAGCCCACAAATTGCCTGACGCTATGATCTTCAACTGAGATTGCTGGGAGACGTTACGTTAGAGGTCAATAACGTGTTCACCCTTATTGTGGTAGCATGGTTCCTAATTTGTTTTAATGTAACAATTCATTCTTACCATAAAGTATGAATATATCTTCAGTGAAATGCCTCCCTGGAAGTAGTACAGGCTTCAGTAGGTACACCACACCATTGCCAATGATGACCACCCAGAATATCATGGCTCTCTTCTTGACCTGCCTCAGGGTTGTCAGCAGGTTGTTGGAGAACCGACTGCCTGGCACCACTGCGGAGTCACACGCCAGGCATTCGGATACTATCTCTCTGACTTGGCCACTGGGGATGAAGAAAAACAGACTTGAGTTGAAAAATGCAGCATTTTAGTGGAAGCTCTACATTTACGCGAAGTGCCGTCCCATCGGAACTATGAGAGTAAAGGAAGAGAGACTGCATTTGTGCCCGTGCACACACCTTGTGCACTGATATTTAGATACATGATAAATATCTCCCGCGCAGTTGGCTAATCTCCGTTGAGATTGGCCGCCGGTCAGGAATATTATTATATGTACACACATCAAAAGTGTCTAGGGATCAAGCATTTTTATGCGGATTTCTTGAGATTGAGATGTGGCTTTGTAATAAATTTATGATTTTATAAATTTATATGGATCCTTTTTGGTGCATTTAATAATTTGAATCAGGAACTGTGAATCAAATTCGAGTAAAAGATGAAAATCAGCTGTCAATATTTTCCCTATAAAAACATACAACGCATTGAAGACATTATTAGTGCTACTGTTTCCCTACTACTGATTAAAACCAACGTTATTATGGAGCGGCGACGTCATTTAAGCAGGGAAGAAATGCTCATCAGAGCCGTGGGAATGATAGAAGCTGGTTCCCGGCAACGTACTGTGGCTTTAGCTCTGAATACAAGTCAGAGTGTTATCAGTCGACTTTGGACACGTTACCGAAGCACTGGTACCGTGGCTGAGCGCCATGGAGGACGGTATCGCTGCACCACACGGAGACAAGACCGATACATTCAAATCTTAACTCGAAGAGCTCCAACAATAACCGCCATGATGTTAGCCGTGAGGCTTCATCACTCTTCAGGGAACTTAATTAGCGACCAAACAGTCAGAAACCGCTTGCATGAAGTGAACCTTCATTCCCGAAGACCGCTACGGGTACCACCTATAGCAATGCACAATCGTAGGATTCGATATCAATGGGCTCTTGAACACAGAAATTGGGCAGAAGAACAATGGCGTTTCGTGTGCTTTTCTGATGAGTCTCGTTTCGGTATGAGACCGGATACAAGACGTATACGACACTGGAGAACCCCTGGACGCCAACAGCGATTAAAATCCTGCCAGGAAGTCCATCCTTATAGTGGTGGAACCATCATGGTATGGGCGGGTATTTGGATCGGCGGAAGAACTGAGTTGATTTGGATCAGAGGCAACCTCAACGCTCAAATTTATGCTGAGACGATTGTATCAGACGTCATCGTTCCTCTACAAGTGCAAATCGGTCCCTTATTTCAGTTAATGCATGATAATGCACGACCGCACACCGCAAGAGTTGTAAGACAGACTCTCGCCGCAGCTAACATCAATGTCCTGCCCTGGCCTGCTCAGTCGCCAGACTTGAATCCGATTGAGCATGCATGGGATATGCTACAGAGAAGAGCTCTGCCGAACATGGAGGGTATCCAGTCGCAAGAAGACCTTTTTTTGTTGTTGCAACGAACATGGGCGGCCATTCCACAGCGTGATTTGGATGAACTCATTTTGAGTATGCCAAACCGATGTTCTTGTGTTGTTAGTGTTCGCGGTAGAAACACGGATTATTAATTGTTTAAGTTACCCAATAAAATTTTAAAGAAAACTGTTATTTCAGTCTTTTTTTCGAACTTTTGTGTTAGTGGTTCAAATGTCAAAAATCCCTTTATTAGGAAAATGGCAAATTTCTTTATTAATGCAAAGGTGACTTGGTTTATCGTTACTGTGACAAACGAAAACACTTTATTTGATGAATCCTTAAAGAAAATTTTAATTAATATCAATCAAGTTATTGCAAAAATATATGTTGATCCCTAGACACTTTTGATGTGTGTATTTACGCGAAACACTATCCCCCAAAAAGCATGGTTTTCACAACATAGTGCTTTATCTAAGTAGAAAAAAATTCGATTACAAAATCCCCAATAAAATACACTATACGTTCGTTTGTTCAATTAGAAAAATACTTACATATGTGTGAGCATATAGACCAGTTTGACGGTACCAATCTCGCTGGAGACTCCCAGAGAGAAGACGACGATGGCGGAAACCAGGTCGCCGTTCGCAGGGCAGCGGATGAAGACGAACCAGGCCATGGAGACCAGGTACACGTAGAAGTAGCCCAGGACCACGGAAACCGACACGATGTAGAAGATTAGAGGAATCGCTGGAATTTTATGGAATAATTGGTTTGAAAGATGATTCAAGTTTAAAGCGTAGGTGGTTAAACAATCCAGGGATGTGCCCTAACAGGCCTTGCACAGAGGGGGCCACGATCAGGTCTTTTAAGAAGCAACAGGGCGTCCTCCCGAGTGCTGATGGTGACCACCGAGGTGGTTTTAGTGAGGTAAAAATCTCACACTCCCCGGTCTTATCCCTAAAGACCGGTGGTCTATTGAAGGTTTCCCCCCAAAAACAAAAAAAAAGGTGGAACATATCCTGCAAAGGGACTCCAAACTGACACTGTATTTCAGAGATATGTAGCATATCCCATTTGCCAAATTACATACTTTTTAGAATGGAGCCGATAATGGTTTAACTTTGGAGGACTGTAGGTGTGTATCGTATAACTAAAGAGGAACACGAATGGTTCATTCTCCAGAAAAGAACGGTCGTAGACGCCAAAAAGTCACTTGTGAGGTTCGGCAGTAAGGCGACATGTAACCGTATTAATTTCAATTAATCCCTTCTAGCAATCAAAGTTATTAGACCAAGTTTTTCAAAATCAAGGATTTACAATTTTATTACTCGTCGTCAATCTTGCAAAAAACAATGTCAACAAAACAAAATCTTACACAAAAACGCCAATTTTTGAACCGAAAATACAACTAATCGTTCATAAGCATAGTTTCTCATTTCTGGTGAAAAGAACTTAATATGTATATTTAAAAGTATTTATTAATTATTATTATAGTCTTGTTTTTTTTTTATTATTTGAATTTTCTTTGAGCTACACCGTGCACCGCGCGCATACTAGCTCCTCACGTTTCGACAAGTAGAATTTAAAATGGCGTCAGATTGAATGCTTACGTTTCTTGTTCCGTCCATCAATATTCAAGACCAGGATCCTTAGCATGACAGACACATTCCATATCATGGTCCCGACATCACAAAACTCCAGGCCAAACTTCCGAATAGTTTGTATGATTTTCATGTTTTTATTTGCCAGAAAATTATGCTAGCTGCAATCACCCCTCGAGGCCACACCTAGTCAAATACTGAGGCCACTGAGGCTAATAAGTTGTATCTGATTTAATATTCTAGATATCATTGTTGAAAACTAAGTTTGGTAAGGGGTTGCGTTGTTATGTTATAGATAATCATTGCTTTTGTTCAGTGACGTCAATCCAGGGCCGTTGACTTAAAAAGTTGAAAAGTTTCGATATGTTTTTCGTGCAAATGTTTTGTTTTTACGAGAAGTTTATTTACGATACTTTTTACATGGAATGAGAGAAGGTTTTTTTTTTTAATTAGGGCTCTTGAAGATGTATATTTTTATGCTGTTATAAATGCCTTAAAAATATGCTAAATACAGTTTTATTTTCAGTAGCGAGCATTTCTAGAAGTAATAATTCTAATTGAAGGCAACCTTTTTAGAGGCGTAAAATATCAGTAGCTATAAAAAAGTTCGACAAAACTGGGCTGATAACCATAAATAAACAATTTTTACCGCTTACAACAAACTTCCGTACAATAGAAAAGGTCGTTGGGCGTATTTAACTCATAATTTCGGACCCCTTTTTTCTAAGTGGCAAAGATAAAGAAAATTACACAGTAAGAAGGCAAACTTAGTTGAAAGAACCATTACAAGTTGTTTAGAGAATCTTTTTCTTTTAACGTTGAACTTGAACAAAGTTGAAATGTGTTATTATTTTATTACTTTTTTTTATTTCTATAACCTTATTGTTTGTTATTTGGATGCTACAATTCTTTAAAGCACAAAATAGACTTTCAAATTAAATTATCTATGCATAATTACATTTATTTTATGGCAAACTTTTGCAATTCATTAATTTATTCATCCTAGTTTTTTTTTTGACAACTTTAACAATTTTTCTCTTTTGTTACTTGTACTTTATTTGTTATTGATAAAAATAAATAATGAAAATTAATTATTTCAAGACCTGTCCGACTTCAATAGCTAACTATTAGGTAAAATATATACAATTAGTACAGGTAATTGCTATTTTCTATATTTTACAAGCTTACAATCACTTGAAAGTTACAATGCTTACTGGATCAAAGTTAAATGATAACTTTCAAATTAATTGTTGCCCAAGTTAGCTTAATACCTGTATAATGATCTAAGTTACGACCTAGATCGAATAAAGACTATCCAATTCATACATATTTAAACAGACTGACTAATAATTCTCTATAATTTCGTGTTCATGAATCGTTTGAGAAAGTTCGCAATAGGTGCAAACGTAATTCGACTTTAATAGTTTTCAAAAGTTAAGTGTATTAGTGCTCTATAGAGCAAGGTAACACCCGTATTACCCCGAAGGGTAAATACGTTTTAAATCCAAATATTTGTAATAGTGACCATGTCAGTCTAAAAACTTATACCCTGAAGGGTGTTTCGAAAATCATGTAGCGATGGCCCAGTGTCTGACAGACTGACTTATCAGATAACCGTGACCCTGTAACGTAAAGGGCTATTAAAGGACACCGTAGATTTCAGTCAGTATGAGTCTGACAATCCCTCCCGTACCGTTCTGGGTGGGAAGACTCATTTCATGATTTTAACACGATTTAAAAAAACCGACCAAGTGCGAGTTGGACTCGCGTGAAGAGGGTTCCGTACGATTTATTTTTTATTATTTTTTTAAAATTTTGCCCTTCTCCCCCAAAAATGACCTCCCATATACAGAAACCTACCCTAAAGAATTGCTCCTGCGTAGATTGTTTATGGCCCTGATTGCTCTTTTCTGCAGAATAAATATTGATTTGATGTCTGCAGTACGTCTCCATATCAAAATACCGTAAAACATAATAAAGAAAAGTAACTAAAAAATAAACCAGTCTTGCGGTATCTACAGCAGTGTATTGAAGGATTTTTCTAACAGCTAATGGTGCTGAACTCAGTTGTCCTGCAAAGGATGTTAAATGACGACCCTATTGTAGCCTTGAGACGATTGGATCCCCAGGAAAACAGTTTTGTGGACGAATTCTAATTTCTCATGATTCAATACTATGTCACAGTCATTACTTTTGACATTCTGTAGAGCAAATCTTATACACATCGTTTTTTTCTCATATAATACTAAATTATTAGCAGTGAACCCGAAATGGAACTGTACGTCGTCAAGGTTTGAGGCACATCTATTAATCTTAAATATTATAGAAATATCGTCAGCAGTAAACACAACTTGCGGTTATTTTTTAAATAAATGGGATAGATCACTTATATTTATTAAAAATAGGAAAGGGCCTAATATAGAACCTTGTGGCACCCTCATTTTAAACCCGTTGAGTTAACACCATTTATTTGAACTAGCTGCTACCTGTCATTTACGAGTAGATACGATTTCATTAAACTGCGAGCAAGTTTACCTATACCGTAATGCCGAAGTTTCTTGAGCAAGGTTTCATGGTTTACAAAATCAAATGCCTTCGCAAGATCACAGAATATCTCGATGGCATCTTGAACCTCTTACCATGAAGTAAACATGTGTTTAATAAGGTAACACCGGCGTCGGTAGTACTCGTTAATAAAATCTTGCTCGTGCAAGATTTTATTTGGTGTTTAAATGATTGCTATGATAAGTTAACCTTTTCAAACACCTTGCTGAAGACCGGCAAAACTGATACGGGCCTATAGTTATTACATTCTTTACTATTCCTGGATTTATAAAGCGATATTACTTGAATTTCATAAGATCTGAGAAAACCCCTTGATTTACGCACTATGCAATGAGAACGTCATTCAGTCATGAGGAATGACGAATCTTATATAACCTATATCGCGGGCTCTGAGCGTGGCGCGGCGCGGCGACCCAAAATTCCCAAAAACCTAGGGAAAAATCCTAAGGAAATTACCTGACACCACGCATCGTCTAACGTCGTTTCAGTTCGGGAGACTTCGGCAATCATAAGGCTACGAACAGACGTGCTCATAAAGGTATGGACACTGGACAGACGTGCTCATTACTATAGCAGGAAAGCATGCTTTTATTGAGCAAGGGGCAATTTTATTGAGGGAGAGGGAGAGGGAGGAGATAACCTCAGCGCCACATAATAATCGTAGACTTCACTGATTACAAAGCTAATATTCGCGATAGCACCTGACTCTTCAAGTATTTTTCCCAAATGCAATAATAATTAACAAGGTCTAAATTACCTTACTGTATTAACTCGAAAACAATTCGTTGAAAATAGTGATGGCCCAGAGGTGCGCCTCTTATTTTCACTGGCTTGTGGTTTCAAACCCGAGTCAATTATGTGTTTTTATTGTTTATTTATTTTCTAAGTTTACCCGCCAGTGAAGGAAAACATTGCCAAGAAACATGGGTTTGAAGATATGATCAATAATAATTACTTCTCTTAAATTAAACTTCTCGTCGACCTGCAGCCTAAAATAGGTCCTACTCAAAGATTCGGGTAACGTAATTTGCTTCTTCTCCGATAACAAACAACATTTATTTTACGTTTTAAACTAACTGTAAAAAAATAATGATTTGCACAAAATAAATTTTATTGGTACATAACATAATTTCCAGCAAATGTTATTTTTGTTTAGTTAAAGAAATAAAATCATCATGAAAAGTATTAATTTACAGCGATAGAAATAAAAACGACTGTGTTGATCGATGTGTCCAGCACTCAGTTATAGTGAAATAATTTGGCTATGACTTGCTCCTCTGCTTCTAAGCAAGACATTTTCAGCTCCATCTTTATTTATATCTTTCAATACCTCTACTTCAACTAATCTTTTCGAAGTCATTTAAAAGCTAATTTTACTTAAAGCAATTTTTTATGTGTAAAAACCATTTTCATCTGTTTGCTAGTGCCATCGGGTATTAGATCTGTATTTTATAATCAAATGTTTCATTATTCTATTCATCTACTTCATGGTCGCACTCAGCGTCGTATATGTTGAGTATATTGATTTTACGACCTGCATCAGGCAGCTGAAACTTAACATGATGATGCCCCCAGCAGACAACGTCATCGTCTTCTGTGAACACTTCAGCATCGTCAGTATGATCTTCATGTTGGATGTATTGAAGTTCTCCCATTTACTATCATACACAGCTCTTTCGAACTTGAGGCTTGCATCCATGACATGCTGTCCAGTGTAACAATCCATGCTAACTTGCATCAAAGCGAATGGTACTTCCAGATATGTGTTTTCTAATCCTCCTAATAGTTCTGCTATAAGACCAATTACTAAAAGAAAGAATTCTAATGCTATAGCTCCACTGAAAACATTCTCAACTTGATGAAGTAAATTGATATTTCTGGCATGTACCCTTATTATTTCTTTAAGATGTTTCTCAACGTAATCATTCATAACTTTTCTTTTAAGATCAAATTCTGCTTGATTCAAATCTAATATACTTAAATCCTGTTTTGTTTTGTAGTAATGTTCTTCAGCATCTTCCCAGAGATGTAATAATTCTTCAGATAATGATAACATTTGGGCCTCGACGTATCCTGCCACTACTATGAGAAAGGCTGTGATGTTCGCTGGAGGGTATACGGTGAAGGTTGATCCAAAAAGAAACAAAGTGGTTGCTATTTGATAGTTTGGGTTCTGATCCATCGGCTCTAAACCTGTAAATAAAGAATAATCTTTAATTTTATTATTTTTAAAGTTATATGATTGTAACGTTCAGGGACTCGTGTTTTACTACCAAATAATTATATTTTGAAAAAAATATGAGGAGCTCGTGGCTGAGTAAGTTGGTCTATGGATGGGTCACCAGCTATCATAGTGAGTTTATTCCTTGCCTCAGAAAACACGTAAAGCTTGGTTGGTCACAAATGTCATTTGTAGATTTAAGGAGGAGGTTCTCAATTCGGAAGTTTCTATTTTTTTTAATATTTTTGTGCGTTACTCAAAAAATATTTTAGTGTTGAAAAGAATATACCAATGGTCCCATGAAAATTTTATCGAAATCCGACAAGCGGTTTTTGAAAAATCAACAAATAACGAAATTATCTACATAATCGGTGTAGACAACAGCGATTACTCCGAGGTTTCTGGTCCGATTTGCGTGATTATTTTTTGTTCGATGCAGTACATCTGCCATTTAGTTCTATAAAAAATCTTTTTAGTTTGGTTCAGTTATTCTTATTTTATGAGCATTGACATGGGCGATGTTATTACCGGTGCTACGGATTACAAAATTGTAGTACCTACACATGTAAGAAAACTATGTATTTGACAAGAATTTGGGTTGAATATTTAAACAAAAAAATGTAGCCGACTTCAAAAAAACAAAGCCACCGACTTCTGAAAGAAAAGTTGTATTTGTTAAATTCCATTCTTACCATAAAGTATGAATATATCTTCAGTAAAGTGCCTCCCAGGCATTAGCAAAGGCATCGTTACGTACGCCACACCATTGCCAATGATGACCACCCAGAACATCATGGCTCTCTTCTTGACCTGCCTCAGGGTCGTCAGCAGGTTGTTGGAGAACCGACTGCCTGGCACAACTGCGGAGTCACACGCCAGGCATTCGGATACTATCTCCCTGACTTGGCCACTGGGAATGAAAATAAAAAGATACATATAACATACATCACCCTAAGGTAGACTGGTAGATTAAGTCCGCCGCTGTACCTGATTTGTTAACTTGTGCATACATTTTAAATAAATGCTACCCTTATCCGAGGTCGTTGCCAGCTTACATTCAGCAGATGCACTTATAGCAGCAGAAAAGCAGTGGGGGCACAGCGATCATTAAATAACCCCTAAAAAGCACGCTTTTTGCAACATGTTAATGCTTTAACTGAGGAGAAGAAATTACGATCACAAAATCCCCAATAACATACACAACACGTTTGTTTGTTCAATTAAAAAAATACTTACATATGCGTGATCATATAGACCAGTTTGAGGGTCCCGATCTCGCTGGAGACTCCCAGAGAGAAGACGACGATGGCGGAAATCAGGTCACCGTTCGCAGGGCAGCGGATGAAGACGAACCAGGCCATGGAGACCAGGTACACGTAGAAGTAGCCCAGGACCACGGACAACGACACGATGTAGAAGATTAGAGGAATCGCTGGAATTTTATCGAACAATTGGTTTAAAAGATGATGTTGAGCCTTGATGATGATGATTTTTAGCGTAAAGCGTAGGTGGTTGAACATGCTAGAGATGTGCCCTAACAGGCGTTGCACAGAGGGCATCACGGTCAGGTCTTTTAAGAGGCAACGAGGCCTACTTCCATGTGCTGATGATGACCTCCGAGGTAGTTTTAGTAAGGTAAAAATTCAACACTTATTGTACACCTGTCTTTTGGGATAAGACCGGGGGTCTTAGGTTAGTCTAGCCTTTTGAAAGTTTAACCCCGATGTCAAAAAAAAAAGTGGTTGAACACATCTTGGAAAGGGGGGTCCCTTTCCAAGATGTGTTCAACCACTTTTTTTTGGCACTGTATTTAGGAGAGTTCTAGAATATCACATATGGCAAATTACATACTTTTCAGAATGGAGGTAATGGTTTGACTGCGCAGGACCGCAGTTGTGTATCGATAACTAAATAAAAGAGGAACAGTTCAAGAATGGTCCATCCCCAGAGAAGAACGGTCGTAGATAACAAAAAGTCACTTGTGAGGTTCTGCAAAGTCATTACTTTAACGCGATATGTAACTGTATTAATTAGCGATGGGTAGCTGTAGCCATAACTAGCCAAATACCGGCTATGAGCAAAATAGCCACTGCTATGATATCCGTCAACACGATAGCTAGCTATCGGCTACTGGTTGGCTAGATAACTGACAGGTTATGATATAGCCGCGTAGCCGCTCGTAACCGCGTAGCCGCTCGTAGCCGCGTAGCCGCTCGTATCCGCGTAGCCGCTCGTAGCCGCGTAGCCGCTCGTATCCGCGTAGCCGCCACGGATTGTAGCTAACTGCTACGTTTTATAGCCGTACCGATATTCGGTAGCCGGGTAGCTAGAGTAGCCAAAATAGCCGATAGCTGTGTGCGCGCTCACTGCGCTACGCGTGTACGATCTTCATTGGTATCGTCGATCATTTTCTCACAATATTCACAAAATAGATTAGACAAAGAAAGAGCATTATACTTAGTAATTTCGTTCGTTTAATGAACGAACTTATGAAATACGATGATTAGAAAGCTGGTTAGTTACCGTCAGGTTTAAAATGAATAAAAATTTGATAGTTAGTATTTTGGTTATTGTGACCTCAGAGAGGAAATCATTTCTTTTTGATTTAGGATCGAATTCAGATCGGGCAGTTGATGTTGCGTTATTTAAGTCCTACCTAGCTACACCGGCGCCGCCTATTGTTCAATAGCCAAGTAGCCAAATAGCTGGCTAGCTAGCTGGCTATTACACCGCAAATAGCCGGTTAGCTATGCTATTGAAATTTCGGCTAGTTACCCATCTCTAGTATTAATTTCAATTACTCTCTTAAGGCAGCCAAAGTTATTCGACCATGTTTTTCAAAATCAGGGGGATTAACAATTTCCCACTTTAACACTGTTTTTTTGCAAACACGCCAATGTTTTGAAAATACAACTATTCATTATAAGCATTATTGTTAATTTACGTGAAAAGAACAAAAAGTATCTAGACAAAAGTATGAAACGAGTGTTTTCAATTTAAAATTGGAGTATTTACGTTGAGGCACTAGCATGTGCGCGGCAATAATTAGAATTTAAAATGTTGTCATATTTAATACTTACGTTTCTTATTCCGTCCATCAATATTCAAGATCAGGACCCTTAGCATGACAGATACATTCCATATCATGGTCCCCACATCACAGTACTCTAGGCCAAACTTCCTAATAGTCTGTATGATTTTCATGTCTGTATTTTTGTCAGGCTAGTTGCAATCTGCGCGCTCGAGGCCACACCTAGTCAGTTTAATTATTGTACATAGGTACATAATTATATTATATTAAGGGGGTAAGGGGTTGTTATGTTAGAACCATTACTTTGTTCACTGACGTCGTCAACCCAGGGCCGTTGTCTGGGGCACACCGCTATACACCGTGACTTTTTAGTCGTCTTACAAAAGTCGTCCACTTAATGTATCCGACCTAAAATACCTCTAGGCCAGTTTTTTTTTTTTAAATCGTTAATAATTATTTTTATTTTTAATAAATAGGTGCATTAGAAATATGAAACACCCTGTTAAAATGTTTACGTATCAATCTGTAGAGTATACCTACCCAGCGCAATAGTCGGGTAGATCATTCCATTTCCATTTTCTATGAGACAAGGGCGTTTCTAACTACGCCTTGTGTCATAATAACCAATTAAAGTTTTATTATTAAATTTTTCAAATCTCTTAAATACATATTTTTTTATTATAAACGTGTTCTAGTCATTGGATACATGAACTGGGCTGCTTTTGTAAGACGACTAAAAAGTCACGGTGTATATTGGTAAGGCCCCTCTTTGAGGAGTGGCTGGAGAGTCGTCACGGCGTCCTCGCCTACCTCTTGACGCAGGTCCTCACCAGACACGGAAGTTTGGGGAGGATCCTGCGTATGTTTGGAAAGAAAGAAACGTCTGTGTGTAACCACTGCGAGAATCGCCCGGAGGACACGGTGGAGCATAGGGTGCAGAACTTGGGAAGAGCACCGCCGTGTCCTCACGGAGGCGATAGGCAGCGGCCTCTCGCGTTGCGGGGCGAGACGGAATGGGAAGCAGCCGCCTCCTTCTAAGAAGCAATCATACTACCAAAGGAGAAGGCGGGAGCAGTGAGCGAGAGGACAGCGTCCACCTCACTAAAAAGCCGCCGCGTGAGACGCCCACGGCATCGAACGTCACGAGGCGATTTCCGGCCACCGCCGTAGACGCGGGCATGCGCATGGCGAGTAATGAGTGACTCACCATCCGATCATGGACTATGACCGGGTCGACGGCGCGTTGTGTCACACGGGCGCCTCAAAGAGCTGTCAGGAGTCTGATGGAGACCGGTGACGGACCCGAGATCCCAGCAGGCTTTGGCCCCCTAAGGGAGGCCCCCTTAGGGGGCCAAAGCCTGCTGGGGTCTCGGGACTGTCTCATCAGGTAACCGTGACCCTGGAACTTAAAGGGCTATTGAAGTGTCATCGTGGATTTCAGTCAGTACGAGTCTGACTTGATGATTTTACCATGATAAGAAAAATCTAATTGAATACAACCATTTTAGAGGCTTAAAATATCAAAAGCTATAAAAAAGTTCGACAAAGCTGTTCTTTGTTCTTTGGATGCTACAATATTATTTGAAGCACAAAAGAGATAATATGTTCAAATTAAATTGTCTATGCATATATGCAGGTAATTCAGTTTTTTTTTTTTTTTTGAGTAAATTAGCCTATTGCTATTTTCTACATTTTGCAAACCCACAATCACTTGAAAGTTACAATGCTTACTGGAGTTAAAATGATAACTTTCAAAGAAATTGTTGCAATAGTACTTGTTCTGTATTTAGCCCATTCCTGAACGAATCTGTTGCAATAGGCTGTGTACGCAAACCGAGTAGTCGGTCTGTGATTGGCTGGACCATAAAAGCTGTCCATGCCTAATCCAATTGCGCGGAACTTCCGTTCACGCGAAAGGAAGTGGGAGGAAGCGTACGAGTGAGTAGTGCGCTCTGTGCCCCGCGCCCGCAAACATCAAATTTTGACTCCGTGAGTTAAAACTGTAAAATCCAGGACTTATAGTGTCTCATTACCGTGTTGTGAACATCAGTGATCCATCCAGCAATCCGCGTGCCATCGACGAAGATTGGAGGTTACTGCAGCCGGCGAAAGGTTGGTAAACTCAGACTATTTGTCGGCAGATTTGTTCTGGACTGGGCGAACGGGAAAAGGCCGTTCAACAGAGCTCCTCGCATCTCTTTTAATCTCCTCTTATTAAAATCTAAAAACTTAAATACAGTCCACTTCTCTAGATCCCACATTCTGGCCATTCGAGCCACGATTCTAGCAATTCTAGCCCTATATTTTCGGATTTTATTTCATCTAAAACCACGCATCCAAAATGGCGGAAGTTTTAGAAACGAAACGTAAGATTCTAGTTGGTAAAAAGGAATATTTATTCACAAAAATACAAAAGTTGTATGACTATTCCCAAAAGTTGAGAACTGAACCTGATAAATTACAATTGTTTACGGTATTATGGTCGGAAATGGAAAGTGTTCGAGCAACATTCGAATCCACCATATTTGAATTGTACGAAATTGAAATGCAATTAAAACCAACGGCAAAAATGTCGAATAGTGAACTAGAAGCATTTAATGAGATGTATATCGCATGTCAATTAATCGCAAACGAATATTCTAAGGTCAAATCTGAATCGGCTTCTTCGTCAAACAAAAAGGATTTAGCGGTACCAGCGTTACCTACAATATCGTTGTTTCAATTTGACGGAGAAATCGAAAATTGGACAACTTTTTATGACACGTTCTCATCATTAGTTCATAACAGAAACTTCTCGAATATCGACAAATTCCATTATTTACTTTCAAGTGTTAAAGGTTCTGCGTTAAATATGGTAAAAAATCTACCTATTACGGCCGCTAACTACACATTAGTTTGGCAAAGTCTCATTGATAAATATCACGACCACAGAACGCTAACATGTAGGTATTTCGATAAAATGTTGAACTTTTCGCCGTTAACAAAAGACACTACGTCCAATTTAGCTTCATTTATAGAAACTTTTGATTATTCACTTAAAGCGATTGAAGCCCTAAACATTAAGAACTTGGGAGATTTTTTATTGTGTCATGTAGCATTACAAAAACTCGATCCTCATACACGAAAGTTATTCGAAGAAAGCCGTGATCAAAAGTTAATACCTACGTTCTCGGAACTAATGACTTTTGTAAACAAACAAATAAAAGTTCTGGAACACACGTTCACGAACAGCTCTTCAAATAACTCGCCGAAGTCTAGTAATTCACAAAATAAAGGTCAAAATAAATCATCATCTAAGTCGGTTCTCAATACAACACGGGCTAATAATAATAATAGCAACCGTAATAATAATTCAAATTTAACTTGTGTGATTTGTAAACAAAATCATTTAATTTATCGGTGCGATCAATTTCGTAAATTGTCGATCGATGAAAGAATGAATAGCGTCACGTCACTAAAACTGTGTCAGAATTGTCTTAAATCTGATCATCAGCTGTCAGACTGCAAAAGTACCATGAATTGTGGAGTGTGTGCGGGAAAGCATCATTATCTATTGCATAAAGATAAGGCGCATTCGAATTGCGCGGGCAAATCGTCCGTGGCGAGTACATCAACCGCGCAGCCGCAGGCGTCTCTTTCACACGCGCTAGTTTCGTCTCACTTCGTAAGTGACACAGCGAACTCACCAATTCATGATGTATTATTGTCAAATAACGAAGAATACGGAGTAGTGTTAGGTACTACGCTTACACAAATAATAGATTGCGTGGGTCAATATCAAGATTGCCGTGCAGTCATTGATTCCGGAGCGCAGAGTTCATTTATAACTACTGAATGCGCTCAGAAATTAGGATTACCGCGTAAAAAATGCCCTTTCACCATTCAAGGGATTGGTGGAGGAATAGTTAAAAATCAAGGAATGGTTACGTGTACGTTAAAGCCAAGACATGCGACTTGTCCGACATTTAGTGTTAATTTAGTAGTTATTTCAAAGGTGTCCGCAGACATGCCTAATGTCCCTTTCACAAAAGACGTAATTAACGAGTATGGCGAATACAGTCGTAGGTTAGCGGATCCATTGTTTTTTAAGCGTTCGCGAGTAGATATTTTATTAGGTAACGACATAGTTCCAGACATCATTAGAGACAAACCTTTGATAATTAAGGATGGTATTCCGAGTGTTA
Organism: Agrotis exclamationis; assembly: GCA_950005045.1. Taxonomy (NCBI): domain Eukaryota; kingdom Metazoa; phylum Arthropoda; class Insecta; order Lepidoptera; family Noctuidae; genus Agrotis; species Agrotis exclamationis. The sequence continues at coordinate 1,689,888 of OX465433.1, read as the reverse complement.
TTAAAACAGTTTTTGGTTATGTTATTAGTGGAAAATTATATAAGAAAAATACAAATTCACAAAATTTTCATTTATCGGTTTCTTATGACGAAGAACAATCGATTGAAAAAACGTTACGCGATTTTTGGGAAATTGAGGAAGTGCCGTGCACACCTGCAATAAATCCATTAGATCAGTTAGCTGAGGATATATTCGCTAATGAGCATACCCGAGATTCGAACGGGCAATACATAGTACCGCTGCCGTTTACTCCTAACCGCGTGCCGCTGGGAGAATCACGTGCCGTGGCCGAGCGTCGCTTGCTATACACAGAACGTAAACTCGCGCGTACTCCGGATCTAAATAATAAGTACAAGGAATTTATGCGGGAATATGTAGATCTCGGTCACATGGAACTTTATCAGGGTGACCAGCCTAGTAAATACATTATTCCACATCACAGTATTTTGCGACCTAGTAGTGCCTCCACTCCTTTACGTGTAGTGTTCGACGCGTCGGCAAAGAGTAGCAACAACGTATCACTAAATGATAACTTATTAGTCGGTCCTAAGTTATATCCGGATATTTCAGCAATTATCTTAAAATTTCGTCTTTTTGAATATTGTCTAGTTAGTGATGTTTGTAAAATGTATCGTGCTATTGCATTACGACAAGAAGATCGCTTATTTCAACACATTTTATACCGTGAGTCGCCTAACGACTCGATAAAATTATTTGAATTAAAAACCGTAACGTACGGACTTAGTTGTTCACCGTTCTTAGCAATTCGGACGCTACTTCAGTTAGCTAACGATGAAGGAAAACGTTTTCCCTTCGCTGCTCAGGTCCTCCGTGAGGGTATTTACATGGATGACGTTTTATATTCATGTCAAACGATGGAGCAAGCTTGCTTAGTACAGGATCAATTAATAGGTATTTTTCAAAGTGCCAACTTCACTTTAAAAAAGTGGATGAGTAACAGTGAGAAGTTACTACAACGCGTGTCCTCTGAGAATAGGGCGTGTAACTCTGTAACATTTGTTAAAGATGAAAACGATACAACAATTAAAGTTTTAGGTCTTCAATGGATTCCTAAATCCGATAATTTTATTTTCTCAGTTAATTTAACCGACAACGAGTCAACTAAACGATCGGTACTAAAATTACTAGCATCGATTTACGATCCCGTGGGTTTTATCGCACCATGCACCTTTATGGCGAAGCAGCTCATGCAAGAACTGTGGAAGCTAGGTATTGGTTGGGACGAAAAGTTACCAGATAACGTTAAAAAATCGTGGCAAACCTTTTTATTAGAACTTCCCCTGCTAAAGGAGTTACGCATAGAGCGTCACATGTTATTGCCAGGTGAGACGGAATGTGACTTAGTTGGATTTTGTGACGCTTCAGTGCGTGGCTACGCAGCTTGCGTGTACGTCATAAGTCGTGACCAAAAGGGTAACGTAAAAGTTCGTCTCGTAACCGCAAAATCTAAAGTTGCACCAATAAAACCCGTAACTATTCCTCGGTTAGAGTTAATGGGAGCTGTTTTGTTGAGCAAATTAATAAAATTCGTAATTGACACATTTACTCGCGTGAAAGTTAACAAAATAACGGCCGCCTCTGACTCGACAGTCGTACTGTCGTGGCTTCAGACGGAACCGTATAAATTGAAAACCTTTGTTAGTCATCGTGTTACGCAAATTGTTGAAGTTTTACCCCCTCACTTTTGGCGGCATGTGTGTAGTGAACATAACTTAGCCGATATTGGTTCGCGCGGAGCGTCTCCAGCGCAACTTGTTAGTTGTAATCAACGTTGGTTACAGGGAGCTGATTGGATGTACCAGCATTATACCCATTGGCCTATGACAGGGTTTGTTAACGAAAGTAATGATAAACTACCGGAATTAAAATCATCCGTTAATTTGTTCACTGAGACTAAGAATAACGATAATTTTAATGAATCTAAAATTGAATTTTGTGAAAGAATATTTCAACAATTTTCGTCATTTTCAAAATTAAAACGCTCGTTCGCTTGGATTTTCAGATTTATTCGCGACAAGGGTGATATGAACCCCACTTACAGATCGAGAGTATTATCGACTAGTGAATTAAACGTAGCTTGCGATAAATTGATAAAATTAGTCCAACACGGTTATTTTGAAAATGAGATTAAGATGATTAAAGCTAAAAAGTTCGTTCCATCACTGCGAAAATTATCTCCATTTATCGATAGCGACGACTTCCTCAGGGTAGGGGGTCGCCTCGGTCATTCCGAATTGCCGTATAATGCTAAACATCCACGTCTTCTTCCAAAACGTAGTTTATTCACTAAACTATTAATCATTTATTTACATAAAAAATACTTACATGTAGGTCCGAGAACCCTGCAAAGTATAATTAATGAAAATTTTTGGATTTTGTCTGCTCGTAGCGTCATTCGTTCTGTTTTATCAAAGTGTAAAACATGCTTCAAATGTAAACCGTGTTTACTGCAACCCGAAATGGCATCCTTGCCACCAACTCGGTTAATACCTAATACGGTATTTTCTAACGTCGGAGTTGACCTCGGGGGGCCTTTTTTAATTAAAGAAAGTTTACTTCGCAATGCTAAAGTAACCAAAGCGTATTTAGCACTGTTTATCTGCTTTTCCACAAAAGCAGTCCATTTAGAGGTGTTATCTTCTCTCTCCGCTGACTGTTTCCTTGCGTGCTTAGATAGATTCGTAGCTCGTAGAGGGCTCTGCGCCGTGCTCTATTCTGACTGTGGCACAAATTTTGTTGGCGCAAGTAAACATCTGTCGGAAATCCAAAAGTTTTTGCGCGAGAGTCAAGATAGCATCTCTGATGGCTGCACTAAAAGGCAGATAGACTGGAAATTTAATGTACCCAGTGCTCCGCATATGGGCGGGCTCTGGGAAGCCGGTATAAAGTCCGCAAAATATCACTTAGTACGAAGTGTAGGGGAAAAACCTTTAACGTTTGAAGAACTTTCCACGATATTTTGTAAGGCAGAAGCCGTTTTAAATTCACGTCCTTTGTGTCCACTACCGGCTAGTGATAATCCTAACGAGTTTAATGTATTAACGGCCGGACACTTTCTCATTGGTCGAAGCTTGACGTCTATCCCCGAGTATAACGTTCAAGACATTAATATTAACAGATTGTCACGTTGGCAATATATTCAGAGATGTTCTCAACTTTTCTGGAAACGTTGGAGTCACGAATATTTAAATACCCTTCAGCAAAAAGCTAAGTGGTTTACATCCTCTCCCAACCCTAAGGTTGGAGATTTAGTATTAATCAAAACAGATAATGTCCCCTCATGTAGTTGGCCTCTCGGAAAAATTGAAGAATTGCATCCAGGCTCAGATGATATAGTTCGATGTGTGACATTGCGCACCGAAAGGGGTGTCTTCCAAAGACCAACTAATAAACTCTGTCCTTTGCCTTATACTAACTAGATTCATACCAAAACTTTTGTATATTTTAATAATAAATCTTAGTTTCATATTTAATTTAGAGTCTTTTAACGAGTAGGTATATCTAATAAGGTAATCTTAGTTTCTAGAAACCATCACTATGGTTTCGGTAGGGGGTATGTTCTGTATTTAGCCCATTCCTGAACGAATCTGTTGCAATAGGCTGTGTACGCAAACCGAGTAGTCGGTCTGTGATTGGCTGGACCATAAAAGCTGTCCATGCCTAATCCAATTGCGCGGAACTTCCGTTCACGCGAAAGGAAGTGGGAGGAAGCGTACGAGTGAGTAGTGCGCTCTGTGCCCCGCGCCCGCAAACATCAAATTTTGACTCCGTGAGTTAAAACTGTAAAATCCAGGACTTATAGTGTCTCATTACCGTGTTGTGAACATCAGTGATCCATCCAGCAATCCGCGTGCCATCGACGAAGATTGGAGGTTACTGCAGCCGGCGAAAGGTTGGTAAACTCAGACTATTTGTCGGCAGATTTGTTCTGGACTGGGCGAACGGGAAAAGGCCGTTCAACAGAGCTCCTCGCATCTCTTTTAATCTCCTCTTATTAAAATCTAAAAACTTAAATACAGTCCACTTCTCTAGATCCCACAGTACTTAATACCTATAAAATGACCTAAGTTACGACCTACTTTAGAGCAAAGACTATCCAATCGTACATATTTAAACAGGCTGAATTATGGCACTCCGTAATTTCGTGTTACAAATTAATTGTTTGAGAAAGTTCGCAATAGGTGCAAACGAAATTCGACTTTAACAGTTTGCGACTTGCGTTTCGGGAATTCGAACTCAGCCAGACGTATTACTATACGTGTTGTAATGTATTTATCACAACTGCTTTCAAAACCATGAGGATAACATCGTGAGGAAATCGGCATGTCCTAGAAACAAAAATTCATACCAAACAACTAATAGGTATATTTGTATTTTATTAAGCTATTGCACAGCTTGTATCGCAGGCTCTGAGCTCGGCGCGCGCGAAAAACGTAACGAAAAAACCTGACCACATTTGACAGCACGCATCGTCTAACGTCGTTTCAGTTCGGGAGACTTCAGCAATCGTAAAAATCTCAAATATCCGTCATAAAGACAATTTACTTTTTCTTACTGATTCTAAACGGAAAGCTACAAAAGGAGTTTTCACAATGAAACCTCCTCCACAGACGTGCTCATAAAGGTACGGACGCACGTCTGTCTGTCATTACTAGCACGAAAGCATGCTTTTATTGAGCAAGGGGCAATTTTATTGAGGGAGAGGGAGAGGGAGAGGGATAGGAGAGGAGAGGGAGAGGGAGAGGGAGAGGGAGAGGGAGAGGGAGAGGGAGAGGGAGAGGGAGAGGGAGAGGGAGAGGGAGGAGGAGGCGGAGAACGTTTCTTGACGTTTCACTTGATTGACGTGGCTGGTAGCTTTACCGCGGCAGTCACCGAGTGCCACACGTTTTTTTTTAAATAACGTTGCCTCACACTAGGAATCTCTCCTGTGTCGCGTTTACAAACATAGAAACCCACAAACACAAACACCCAGACCCGGAACAACTACTTGCAGATCATACAAATATTTGTTTCGTGCGGGAATCGTACTCGCGATACACAAGACAGCATTCAATCGCTCAGTCACTCTCAACAACTTGAAATTTTTCCCAATCGAATACGAATCTCGTACTTTTGTGATTGAATTGAAAATCTATTACAAAACACATCAACCTGCCCCAGGTTGATGTGCTGGCGACTGTACATTTGACTAATAACATAGCTTCTGTTTCATACATTTGACGGTCGTTAATATTCGCGACAGCACCTGACCGTCCAAGTATTTTCCCAAACGCAATAATAATTAAGTCTAGTCTAAATGATCTTTCTAAATCTAAAGTAACTGGAAAATTATTCGTAACATGATTTTTATTTTTATCTCATAAAACTTTTAAAGTGCGTCTAAACGTGCAACATTTCTGGCCAGCCGTTTTCTGGACGCTATATTATTAGCTCAGAATAATGACTAAATTATTAGTAGATTACCAAACTTGTCAAAATCAATAATTATGAAATCAATCAGACTTGAGGCCCTGCTCAATAACATTTTCATTAATTCCGGCCATCAAAAACATTTTACATATCTCTTGCTCTGTAAGTACACCCTTACACCCCTGAATGCCGGGGTGTATGACTATCATTACAGCATAGGTTTTGGAATTTGAAAAAAGAACTGTCATACTCATACTGCACGAAGAATATTTTTAAAAAGTTTTTTTTTTTTCTCGGTATCGATTAATTACTCGAATCGGAATCTAGACAATTTATTTTATAAAGATTTTATTTTAAATATGGAACTATTTGTTTCCACATCGTATGTTAGATGGAATCGATTTAAAAATCAAACTGGCCAGCAAGATTTGACGCGCTTGCGTGCGTGAAAAAAAAAAGGCAGTCTACTAGTAGGCGCGAAAGCATCGCGAAAATAATTAATTTTCTTGTTTGAGTTCTTTTTCAAAAGTTTTAAACATGTCTAGTGACGAAGACATAGATCTAACGCCCGATTTTATTAAAGAAAGGGCAAAAACAGTTGTCGAAAATATATTACCGCCGAACTCGAAAGAAAGATATGTAAAGGCATACGACGAATTTATGAAATGGCGGTCAGAAAAAAAAAGTGAAATCTCTTTCTGAAAGTGTTTTTATATCATATTTTGATGAATTATCTAAGAGGCTACAACCTTCCAGTTTATGGTGCTTTTATTCCATGCTAAAATCTACAATGATGACAAAACATGACGTGAATTTGAAAGATTTTTCTAAACTTACTGCTTTCTTGAAAAGGCAGTCTGACGGCTTTAAAAGCAAGAAATCGAAGGTATTTACTGCAGAAGAAGTACAGAAATTCTTAAATGAAGCTCCGGATGAAATTTATTTAGCAATAAAGGTACCTACGTATTTACTTGCCCTTTTTAATAAGTTACCTAAATATTTCACAAAAATACTATGCGAATTTGGTGCCTTTAATACAACTTATGTCTTTTTTACAGGTTGTTCTAATTTTTGGGATATCGGGAGCCTGCAGAACCGTGGAATTGACAAACTTGGCAATAGAAAATGTAGAAAAACATAACAAATTACTACTCATAAAACTGCCTAACACGAAAACTAAAATTGACCGGTCATTTGTTGTGCATGAAGAATTTGCAAATTATGTTGAAAAATATCAAGCTCTTCGGCCTGAAAACGTGGATACAAATCGTTTTTTTCTTAATTACAGTAAAGGAAAATGCCACAGACAAGTAATAGGAAAAAACAAATTTACAGGCATGCCAAAGCAAATAGCCACATATTTAAAACTGAGTAACGTAGAGTTATACACCGGGCATTGCTTTCGCAGAACATCAGCGACTCTATTGGCTGATTCGGGAGCCAACCTCACTCTGTTAAAAAGGCACGGCGGCTGGAAGTCCAGCAAAGTGGCCGAAGGTTATATCGAAGATTCGATGGCAAACAAAAGCAAAATTACTTCTAAAATAACAGAAAATATAAACTTAAAATCACCACGTCAAAGCACATCATCTGAGCCATTTTTTAATGAAGAAAATAGTACCAGTCAACTGCCGCCATTTACGATGCAAGAACCTCAAGTCACTCAAACTCAAGTCTTATCATCACAAACTCATATTCAAACTATAAATATACCTAAAAAGAACGTGACCATATCTCTTACAAATTGTAATAATTTTACTATTAATTTTAATTAAATACACATTTTTTTCTTTTTAATAAATGTTCATTGAAACCTGCTGTCTTGTTGTTTACTTACCTCACAATCGATATGTAAAGCAGAGTATTTATCTCGGGCGTAAGCATCAATTGCATACTCGGGTTAATTAGCGCCTTCGCTTCGCTCAGGCGCCAAAAACCTCGTATGCAATTGATGTCATACAGCCCTTGGTTAATAATCTACTATTAATGTATTAGAATCTCGGAAATTTGTCTGAACCAGCATGGCTCATACGTTTTGTATTACGGCCATACCAAAAATGTGTGGCTATATGGCAAGGCCACACTCAAAATATTGTCATATATTCCATAGTCAATATTGCCGGCAATTGTATTGCAGACATACATTGCAGTAAAAATATTGCCCGTGTAGACTCACCTGAATGTCAACTATCACTTCAAAACCACGGCTTGCAAAAATAAATTATTTTCAATGATGAATATTATCATACTTGTATATCTTAGAGCGTATAAGTGATAAATCAAACGACATCTTAAAGAACAATTAACATTTATTTTAGACGATATTGATGAATAACAGCGATGCAAGGATGAGCGGGATTGAAGCACCAAACCTTCCGAATAAATCTGAATTGATATGTATAAAGCTCATTAAAAAAATCTGTATTGTCTTTTTTCATAATATCTGTATTCATAATTGCTTTGTTCGGCGGTAAACCCAATGCTCCACGCTCCATCGACTAGCGCAGGGTTGCAGATTTTAATATTGTATACAAGTCCATCAAATAATTTAGAAATCTTGACTTGTCCTGCACGCCTAAAGTTCATGATCACAAGTAGAGTGGAAGCCGATCACAACCATGTTGGTATTTAAAGGTTTATTATGAACTTTCTAAGGCAGAAATTACAATAAAATCCCTTAAATTATCTCTCAATCTCGAAGATCTTTTCTCATTAATTTGTTAGTTAAAGCTTAGAATGTATACGTATCCATCAGTCCTGTCAGTGTGTAAAAAGCATCTTCATAATTATATTTGCTATTATTTTTATATTCATCTACTTAATCGTGGCACTCAGCGTCGTATACGTTGAGTATATTGATCTAAAAACTTGCATCAGGCAGCTGAAACTCAACATGATGATGCCCCCAGCAGACAACGTCATCGTCTTCTGTGAGCTCTGCAGCATCATCAGTATGATCTTCATGTTAGATATATTGTAGTTCTCCCATTTACTATCGTACACAGCTCTCTCGAATTTCAAGCTTGCATCCATAATTTGCTGTCCCGTGTAACAATCCATGCCAACTTGCATCAAAGCGAATGGTATCTCCATATATGTGTTTCTTAGACCTCCTAATAGTTCTGCTATAAGGCCAATTACTAGAAGAAAGAACTCTAATGCTATAGCTCCACTGAAGACATTCTCAACTTGATGAAGGCAATTGATATTTCTTCCATGTGCTGCTATTATTTCTTTCAGATGAATTTCAACGTAATCATTCATAGTTTTATTTTTACGATCTGATTCTTTTTTATGCTTATCAAATATACTTATACCCTGTTTTGTTTTGTAGTAGTGTTCTTCGGCATCTTCCCAGAGATGTATTAATTCTTCAGACAAAGATAACATTTGGGCCTCGATGTACCCTGTGACGACTATGAGAAAGGCTGTCATGTTCGCTGGAAGGTAGACAGTGAAAATTGTTGCTAAGAAAAACAGTATTGTTGCTATTTGATAGTTTGGGTTCTGCTCCATTGGTTCGAAACCTGTGAATACAAAATTACCTTCAATTAACCCAGTATTTAGGATTTGTTTCATTATTAATAAAAAAGTAAAACAGATTCTAAATCGATGTAAAAGAATTCTTAATTTCGAATTAATCTTGCTATTTGAATACTGTTACACATCAATGAATTATGTGTCATTCTAGTTAGTAGTGTCCGATCAAGTGGATTTCTTGAATCTAGATAATAGGCAAAATTAGTTAGGATTAGGTTTCATCTTACCAAAGAGTATGAACATGTCTTCAGTGAAATGCCTCCCGGGCAGTAGCACTGGCTTCAGTACGTACACCACACCGTTGCCGATGATGACCAGCCAGAACATCATGGCTCTCCTCTTGACCTGCCTCAGGGTGCTCAAAAGGTTGGTGGCGAACCGGCTGTCTGGCACAACTGAGGAGTCGCATGCTAAGCATTCTGATACTATATTTCTGACTGTGCCACTGGGAAAGAGAATAAAAGGGGCAAAAAAACTGCTTACTTCATCGCCTTTAAAATACACATCGCTGATCCATAGAATTTCAGCAACCTCATCGCGCAGCACGTTTTTACAATAGATTTACTCTTAACCGCGATCTAGTCAAAAGCAAAGATGAGACTTAGGTAAGATGGAGCCGGTGCATGCAGGAGGAAATGAAAGTCCTGTGCACTGACGGAACACAGTAAATACATTCGGTAACGGCACGGTGACGGCTGAGGAAGAAGCAAGCTCATACCAATAATCCTGTTGGAGTCCGTGACCAAACAGAGATTGCGTGATCCGTCGCGTCTGTGCGCAATTACCTTCTGGCCTAGGGCTCTATCTTAGGTCCATATTTGCTTCTAGCCTAGATTGGCTTAAGCACACGCATAAGTACTAAAAAAAACATAAAAATACTTACATATGCATGAACATGTACACCAACTTAACAGTTCCGATCTCGCTGGAGACCCCCAGAGAGAAGACTATGATGGCGGCGAGCAGGTCACCGGTGGCGGGGCAGCGGATGAAGCAGAACCAGATCAAGGAGACCACGTACACGTAGAAGTAGCCCACAGCCACGGACACCGCCACAATATAGAAAATTAGAGGGATAGCTGGAATTAGATGGAATAGTTGGATTGTAACAACGAAAACCACAGCAGATAAATAAATTCTTAATATTAAAATTAGGAGTATTTTCAATCTCTTTTAAGTGTTTTCTTTAAGGTTTCTTCGTTAAAGCCCATTGAAGCTTTAAAATGACGTCACATTTAACAAATTAGCTTACGTTTCTTATTCCGTCCATCAACATTCAGGATCAGAGGTCTCAGCATGACTGATACATTCCACAGCATGGTCCCCACATCACAGTACTCCAGACCGAACTTCCGAATAGTCTCCATGATTTTCACATCTCTGTATATTTATAAGTAAATAGTGCTAGCTGCAATCACGTAGCCCGCAAGTGGCCACACCCAGTCAAACACTAAGCATAATAACAGTGTAAAACCTCATTCACATGTGGGCAAGACACACAAATGAAGGAATTTTGAACCGCATTGTTACCAGCGATGAAAAATGGATTCTGTTTGATAACCGCAAGCGCTCAGCAAGTTGGTTGGATCCTGGTTGAGCACCTAAACAATGCCCTAAACGAAAACTTACCCCTAGAAAAGTGATGGTCACAGATTCATCACAGCTTCTTACCAAATGGGGTGAGCATTACTGCAGATGTGTACTGTGAACAACTGAACACAATGATGGAGAAGCTAGCACATCTCCAACCAGCATTGGTCAATCGCTCGTCTCCGCTGCTCCTGCACGACAATGCGCGACCTCATACTGCACAGCAGACGGTCTTCTTGGCGGGAAAAAAACCGAGAGGCAGTACAAAATGCCTTTGAAGAATTAGTTGCCTCCCATCCAGCTGATTTATTTAAGAAGGACATCAATAAACTGCCACTGCGTTGGCAAAGATGCATTGATTGCATGGGTGATTACTTCGACTAATACAAATAAAAAATACATGAAAAAAAATCGTTTAAATTTCTTCATACAAAACGGCAATTTCATAGGTAAAGACCTATTATAATCTGTATCACCTACTTTCATAATATGTCAAATTTTAAAGCCGGAGGAATTTTTCGGAAGTCTTCATACATAAAACATCCTCAAAACAAACACAAAAAACCGGCCAAGTGCGAGTTGCACTCGCCCATGAAGGGTTCCGTAGTAGCAAGCATAGATTAGGGATATAATTATATTGAGATTAATGAATAATATACACAAAAAATAAAAATAACTTTGTTTTTCATAGTGTTTGTATGAAGGGCAAAGTAATATTTGCGGTTTTTGAAAATGTACTATATCTCAAAAACTGCTAACTGTATCTCATCCAAACCAATTTTCGTTGGAAGTTTTTGTTGAGGTCTACGTTATATATTTTTTTTAGTTTTATCATTCTCTTATTTTAGAAGTTACAGGGGGGGGGACACACATTTTACCACTTTGGAAGCGTCTCTCGTGCAAACTGTTCAGTTTAGAAAAAAGTGATATTAGAAACCTCAATATAATTTTTAAAGACCTATCCATAAATACCCCACACGTATGGGTTTAGTGAAAAAAAATTTTTTGAGTTTCTCTTCTAAGTATGGGGGGCACCCCCAAAATTTGTTTTTTTTTTTATTTTTGTGTGAAAATCCTAATGCGGTTCACATAATAGGACATCTATCCACCAAGTTTCAACAGGATAGCCCTTATACTTTCGACAAAAAGTGGCTGTGACATACGGACGGACAGACAGACAGACATGACGAATCTATAAGGGTTCCGTTTTTGCCATTTGGCTACGGAACCCTAAAAAGGAAAGATAGGGTTTATTTTGAAGAATTAAAAAGAACCTACCTTTCGTCTCCCATGTGAATAAGCCCTAGGTTTTAATGACAAAATTAATATGCTGCTTCTATTAGCTTTTATTTGTGGAAATCGAAATTCGGAAAGGGGTAGATATGTTTTACGAGAAGATTTTTTTTCAATCAAGAAACATTGATTTTTGTAATTTTATTGTTACCGGATTGGGGCTATTAAAGACCTATCTTTTCATGCTGAAACAACTGCCTGAAAAAATATGCTAATATATCCACTGTGTTCTCTATAGAGAGTTTTAAGAACTTAAAAAATCACTTTAAAAAAATTGCTATGAAGCTAGATCGATAACCATGAACAATATTTTTGTCACTGATCAAAGTGATCAAGGAGTAAAAAACTTCTATGAAGTAGAAGGTCGTTGGGCATATTTAACTCATAATATGTGCACAATTTTGTGTGTGTGTGGCAAAAATTTTAAAGTGAGGAGGCAAACTTAGTTAAAACAAAACAATTATTTGTTTAGAGTTTTTTTTCTTAAAAATTGAATTTAGAAGAAGTTGAAATGTGTTAATAGTTTAATTATTTTTCATTTTAGATTTTAAAATTCTTTGGAGCAATAAACAGCCATTTGACAAAGATTACCTAATAATGCGTCTTTCTTTATTTTATGGTACTACAGTACCTAAATAAAGAATCCCTAACATTTTTTTACTATTCTTTCTTTTTACTTTGACAAAGTGTAATTTATTTTTTCTTTTAATTGTTCCTACTTAATTTGCTAACCATTAAATTCCGAAAGGAAAATTATGGCCGCGCCATATAAGGACCGTTTACCTATTTAATTAATTACATAGCTGCTGAGTTCCGTACGTCATCGCTTCGACAATCGTTAATATTCGCTACAACACCTGACTCTCCAACTATTTTCCCAAATGCAATAATAATTAGTCTAAATGACCTTCCTGTAAATGATTCGTGGAACTAGTCGTGGTAGTCCAGAAGTAAACACCTCGCCACTTTAAACCCCGGGCAAGTATCAATTAATATGTCTTTTCAATGCATTTGATTGTACATACTTTCTAAGTTTATCTTGGTCGTCATTAGGTGCGTTCACACTGAGCGCGCAGCCTCGCGAGGCATTTGCTGCGCGAGGAAACTGACAAGCGAGGCTGCTCACTCTGTATGGACGCGTCTATTGTTTTTCGACCGAGGCACGAAACAATATACGCGAGCAAAACAAAAGCCGACACTGGATGGCTCGGGCGCTCGGTCACTCGACCGCAGCAGCGAGCTGCTTCGCGCGGAAAATGCCTCGCGAGGCTGCGCGCTCTGTGGGGACGCACCTCCGCCATCTGTGCAGGAAAGCGAGTGGAAGCGCGCGCTACATGATTTGACCAATGAGCGACCACCAAAAAACATCAAACGAGCCCTTACCTACAGTAATCGCCTATGTAGTGGCCTTATCACGAGTTTTCAAGTTTATGTGCTGTAAAATAAACGGGGACTTTGACGTTTAGGTATTGGATGGATAAAATTTGTTTCCTTGTTCGTACACTCAGAACTACGGGCAAGCGGACGATGAGTAATGTCTTCTCGCCGTCTGATCATGAACCATGCCCGGGCTTGGCTCGACGCAACAGGGCGTCGGGTTCCACGGGTGCCTCCACAGAAATGGTGCCTCAAAGAACTGTCAGCAATCTGAAGGGGCTCCTATACCCTACCGGGCGGCGTATTGCCAAACTGTATACTGACCCAGACCGGGGTTGCTCTGAGTTCGATCGCAGTTTGCCTTTGTAGTTGAAGAGCAAACTGCATACCTATTCAGAGAGTGTCTGAATCAAAATACATTTTGCTTTAAAATACTAGAGCAAAATACATACGAGTCCAGACGTCCAGCGTCTGGTGTAGTATGTAATATGGCTTTGATAATTTAGAGCAAAATGCATGCGAGTGCAGACACGTTTTATCTCTTTTACTCCCGCGCGGCGCGCTATCATGCCTGCCTTGTCTTCTACAACTTGCGCCGCTTGCGATCTTGACTCCTTTTTTTCGCCAGTGACCGTGACCTCATCATTAGCAATGAACGCACGTGTCAAGGTTATTCTTTCACAAATAAAACAAATTGTCTGCCAATCAAGGTGGCTCGACGGAGACCCGCGAAGCGGGGCTCCTACTTCTGGGTGGTTAAAAAAAAATAACCACGAATTCAGACCCCGCCATCCCCTTCTAACCTAACCTATCCGTGTCGGGGTGCCCCAAAGTCCCGAGCTCGCTTCGCTCGCTCTTGCATTCCTAGGTCAAATAACTAATTACTACTTATCAAGGTGACGGCCCCGCGAAGCAGGTCTCAGTCGAGCCATTTTTCTTCATTAACGTTGTATAGTCAGTTACAGATATTCGCGTGTCACAGTTTGCTTTACATACACGCGAGCAAACTGCATACTATCTCAGAATGCTCTGAGCTCGTATGTACTTTGGTCCAATTTGTTTGTGATTTCAACGGGCACGACGTAGTTCAGTACAGACTATGGGTGTCTGGGTCAGCATACAGTTTGGCATTACGCTGCCGGGCGGGACTATCTACACACGTAGCCGTAACCCTGGAACGTATAGGACTATGAAAGAACAGCGTAGATTTTACTCAGTACGAGTCTTAACTTATTAAGGCCTATCCGCACACAACAGTGCACGTGCCGATCCGTACCGTATCGATCAGTGTCAGTGAAATATGATATTAACTTGACTTGACTTAAAGTCTTATGTCCTATGTATGCAGTTCAGTGACGTTCCGTGCTGTTCAGTGATCACTGAACAGCACGGAACGTCACTGTCACTGATGAGTACGGATAGCGTCGTACAAAATGTATGCGACAATATCATAATTTCACTGACACTGATCGATACGGTACGGGTCGGCCCGTGTCGGCACGTGCCGGCGCTGTTGTGTGCGGATAGGCCTTAAGAGTCCCTTCCTTGGGGGGCACTCATTTGACTGCCCCCACTCAATTGATGATATATACCCTAAGTAAATGGGAAACGTTTTAAAATTACCTGCTTTTATGCATACCGCAGTAATTATTCCTAGATATACATACCAATAAATTCTAGTCGTGTCTGGCAACCAGATTCTATACGTCGTTGGCTCGGCTTGTAACTGTGACCAATTTAACGGATCATTAGCCGAGCTCTTTGGCGGTGACTCTTAAGCAGAGTTTAAGTTAATCGTGATTGATCGAGTGTTTTATTAAGTAGAGATCGGTTCTGTATGTTACGGAAGAGTTGTTAGGTTTTTTTATGAAAGTAAATAGGCTTTTATTTACTTCATAAACTTATAGCGAAAAAATCCTCCTTATTTCATGCCAGAAAAAATTTACCTGGGTGATATTATCATCATCATCAGACGGAAAACGTCCACTGCTGAACATAGGAGGGGGAGGGAAGGGGGAGCCCTTAGACCGCCACGCAGAACGACAATTCGCCACTTGCATCCATCAGCTGCTCGCGACTCTCACGATGTCGTCGGTCCACCTAGTGGTCGCCTGCCTACGCTGCGTCTTTCGGTCCGTGGTCGCCACTCGAGAACTTTTCTTTCCCATCGATTTTCAGTTCTACGAGCGATGTGTCCTGGGTGATATCATGCAGGTGTAATGAGTGGACGTAGGGTGCCTTTCCACCAGATGTATCGATAGTAGGGAAGACGAGGAAGCCTGTATCCATAGCACGCATCCATAGCACACATCCATAGCACGCATCCTTCCATATAAAAATCATAACTTAGTTGAATCCGTTTTCACCAGTGCTATGCTAGAATATGTGCTTGTGCACCAATAGGTGCGTCCCCACAGAGCGCGCAGCCTCGCGAAGCATTTTCCGCGCGAAGCAGCTCGTTTGGTGTGGACGTGTCTCGGGCGAAGCAAGTGACAGCGCTGCCGCGGTCGACCGACCGAGCGCCAGAGCCATTCAGTGTCGGCATTTGTTTTGCTCGCGTATATTGTTTCGTGCCTCGGTCGAAAAACAATAGACGGTCCACACAGAGTGAGCAGCCTTGCTTGTCAGTTTTCTCGCGCGGAAAATGCCTCGCGAGGCTGCGCGCTCTGTGGGGACGCACCTAATGAATATGATTGGTGGAAATCAAACGCATCCATAGTGCAGCCTAAATTGGGTTACTCACGCAATCCATCCGTCTTTTGAGGACTACTTCAGTACATTATTGGAACTGGCAAAATAACATTGTGATTGTAACTCTGTTACGCAATCACCAGTTTCACAATAGAACCCAAACCGCAGCGTGATTAGTTCCAAACATAGGCAGAATGAAACAAATATGGCCGCTAATAAATTAGACTAACGGCTGGATTCGGCTAAATTCGGCTAGATTTGGGGTGATTCGGGGGGATTCGGCTTGTTTGACCCGTCTAGTTGAGGATTACGTTACACATACTATTAAGGCTTAAACACGTGCTGCGGTCACGATCGCATTATCGTTACATTAGAGTTAGTAAACATTAGCGATTAAAGTACTAGGATAACATCAAACTGAGGTGGAAATTGTAGAAAATCTACTAGTCTGTTTTCGCGTCTTCTAGACATTAGAATTAGAATTTATAGATTCCATGATTACCGCCTACAAGGTTAGTAGGTATACACACTCTGTTAAGTAATTAGGTTAGCTAGAGAAACGCAGACGTGATGACTTGTTATTCTTGATGTTCCATTGGCTCACCGACCGCATTGAATTTATCTTTTTAAGTAGAAGGAAGAAAGTGAAGAAGTATCAAACAACCATTGATATCCATCACATCTGCTTGCCCATTTTTTTTTTTTGGTTATTCTAGATTCAGAGTTCCTAAAACACTTATTTTATTCAGTTATTTTTTTTTCACTAAAAGGGTAATTAATACCACATTTTCACTAAAACACTTATTTTATTCAGTTATTTTTTTCACTAAAAGGGTAATTAACACCACATTTTCACTAAAAGGGGTTTTCACTAAAAGGGTAATTAATACCACATTTTCCGTACCTCATTCAAACAAAGTCAGTTAAGTGACATTAAGCTAGTGTAGACTCCAGAAAACGATCTCCAACCGAAGCTACATCATTAGGCTAAAGTTCGTGTGTCCCGGGTCTAACGATCGCAGCAATGGCGCCTGTCAATTAGCAGGATTAGAGATTATTAGAGGAACGCAGGCGATGTACTCGTAACTATCTTAATTATGGAGAGTTCCTGAGATAAAATGCTATAGTGATTTAGAAGACAAACAAAGAAATTAAGATGTTACTCATTTGTAAGAGGCTCAAATGTAAACTGCAACTATGAATAGAAAATGTAAACTGCAAATAACATGCTAACAGGCTATACATGGAAAACAAAATATACATGTGGCACTCGGAGACTGCCGCGGTGAAGCTATTGCAAAACATTTTATTTTTTATTTTAAAAGAATAAAATCGCCAACCGCATATTTAACGAGAATATAATTTATTAATATTTGTGGTGCACTACTGTAAAGAACTTATTTGTTGTAGGAGAATTTTATAAATAGGTTTCATTGTGAAAACTCTTTTTGTAGCTGGCCGTTTAGAATCAGAAATAAAAAGTAAATTGTTGTTGACGGATATTTTCATGATTGCCCTAAATCTCTATAGTCTCCCGAACTGAAATGATGTTAGACGATGCGTGGTGTCAGGTTTTTTCCTTATGGTTTTTGGAATTTTTTTGATTCGGTCGCCACGCCCCGCCGCGCTCAGAGCCCGCGATAAAAGCTATGCAATAGCTTAAAAATAAATTAGTCCTCCCACCAGGACAGGACGGGTGGGACTATCCGTGAATTTTAGTCAGGACAAGTCTGACAGCCCCCCGTTCTGCCCTGGATGGAAAGACTCATTTGATGATTTTACCATGTAAAAAACCTATAAATTAAAAAATACATAAAAAAAATACCGAACAAATTGAGAACCTCCTCCTTTTTTTGAAGTCGGATAAAAAAAAGCAAAAGAAAACCAACAAAAAATATAATAGGTTACAATGCAAAGTCAACTTGAAGCGTCGGTACTTAATTAATGAATGCCTTCAAGACAAATTATTAGATTCAACACCTTCTTTTATTTTATTTAACTAATATCACAACTGAAACACCATCATTTCATTTACATTCGGTATCGGTATCAAAAACTACGTCTTCTGTTCCCGTAGCCTGACTTGTACGAGATGACCAGACACTGGTCGAAGTCCTATGTCCAGCTTCAACTGCAGGTTGTCGGCCTCCGAGACGAACTCCAGGTCCCTCACACAATGGGCCAGCACTGTCTTCAATATCGCCATGGCGTATTTCTTACCTGGTGGATCAGATGGGGAGAAGTCAGAAGTTTAAAGAAGTATCGTGCATTACATAATCTAGGACTTATTCTTATTATCATCTGTCTAGCCTCTTCCTAAATAAATTGGGGTCGGCTTCCAGTCCAACCAGATGCAGCTGAATATCAGAATTTTAGTGTCTAAACACACTATGCCGAAGTTACGCGACCGAAGTTCGGCGGCTGATTTCACGTTCCGACGTAATTGGCTGATATGACACACCATAAGTGCCGAACTTACGCGGCGGAAATTCGGCGCGGGTGGCGCGGGCGGCTCCCTGCTGCTCCCCGCCCCCGGATCTTCGTCGGTAATCGAACCGAACTTCGGTCGCGTATAATGTGTGGTCACAGAATAAGTTGCCGCTGAACTTACGCCCGACCGAAGTTACGCTGTACGCTATGACGCGACGTAATTTCGGCATAGTGTGTCGTCAGTAATTCAAATAGCATTGCAGGCGTAATTGTGCCGAACTTCGGTCGCGTAACTTCGGCATAGTGTGTTTAGACACTTACATGGAGCGACTGCCTATCGGACCTCCACAACCCAGTAACTAAGTAATACGATACTCCATGATAAGACTGGTAGAGCTTATTCTTATCATGTTTTATCAACACTTAAACACAAAACATTGTTGTTTTGTTGGCAAATAACAATAGCATATAGAACGGATAACTTCGAAGACAATATCACGCCTGTAATCCATAAAGGGTTTAGGTAGAGGGGTACCTAATAAACCACTCATATTTCTCTAGTTATATGTATAGGGTAGGGTGTTAAAAAATCAACTGCAGGAATTTCGTGTGCGTACTCGGTATCAAAAACCAAGTACATTCCAAAAAAAAATTTCTTTTTTCAAGCATTTTTTTTTAATTATAAATTTTTTGTCTTGTCTTTATGTCTTGAAGCCTTTTTTTATTGGTCTATTAATATGGCCAATAAAATAAGTTATTTGTAAGTATTTCGATAAATTGCCAGTCCAAAGTCTGCAAAATGTGATGGGAAAGTTGGAATCAGCTGTGAACGCTACACACGGGTGAACGACCTCAAAGAGCAATCAAATTCATTAACATGACAAAAAAAAATGCTTGAAAAAAAAATTTTTTTTTTGGAATGTACTTGGTTTTTGATACCGAGTACACACACGAAATTCCTGCAGTTGATTTTTTAACACCTTGTATTTAAGTCCCATGTAAAAAAGAGGCGATTCTATTTCCATCAACCATTCACAAATCCAGACTCCGTAGCTGCTACTGAAAATATTCTAATGGAAAAACTCAGAAACGCTTTGCCCGACCCTGGAACCAAACCCGGGACCTGATCAACCAAAGGAACAGGCATTCAAAGCGGGAAAACTCGCTTACTGATTTCGGCTAAATAGCTTCTATAGAGCAGTATATAGTATAGAGCAGTGGTATCGGCCTCGACTTACGAGTTGTAGGTCGTAGGTTCGAACCCAGTCAGGCGCATTACTTTGTGTAATTTATTTCAACACCACTGCTCTCAAAACGGTGAAGGAAAACATCGTGAGGAAACCGACATGTCCTAGAACCAAAATTCGAAGACATGTGACATCTATTAATCCGCACAGGGCACGCGTGGTAGATTACGACCCACTCCCTCTCACAGAGAGGAGGCCTGTGTCCCAGCAACATTTATAGGCTGATGATGATGATGAGCTTCTATAAAGCGTAATTATCTGTTATTGGCTTTCATAGTCACTGATTATCATCATTATTTTACACTACAACTAAATCATCGTCATTACAATTAACGCCTTTAATACCACTATCCTAAGTCGTATAATTACACAAATCGTTGCAAATAACAATAACATTGTCATCATCTAATGTGCCTACTTCCATATACATATTTCCAGCAGATCATTGATTACTATTACCACTAATTACGATGATCATTACGTCTTGGCGCTTGGTTATTAACTAGCTATTTATTTGATGTTCTTAAATTTAAATGCAAATAAAAACTTATTACTAGAAACAAGCGTGTACATTAAATCTTTATAACATACTGGTGGAACATAATGTGCATTTACGTGTCAAAGGAGTACTTTGACATTCGTACTAGGATTACCCTGTATCACAAATGCCATCATCTTCTTCCAGACCAGCTGAGACTTAGCTACTAGCTATGTATAAAGAATAAAAATTCTTTATAGACCCTGTCCACTACTGTGCCAAACCATGATCGTACTCTGAATGTATCAGGCAAATTAGTAAACTCACGAAGAAGATTTTAGCTGTCTCTGACTCGGGCTTTAATATTAAAGCCCGAGCGCCACTAAGAATTCTGGGAGATGAACCGCCGAGCCCGCAGGCGAGAGTGTTCAACCCGTGGAACAAATACTCGCAAAGCCTACAGTTGTTTCGGGTTTAGCCGTTAGTGTGAGTTATAATGTTTGCGAAAACAGCCTTTTGGATGTGGAACCAATTATCAGACTCTACTAAAAATCTACCGTAACTACACCCGATTAAGGAAGAGGCTGGATTTTAGCCTGGCGTGGCTCTGGAACGCAAAGGGAAATCGCGACTCCGGCAGGGATTTGTAACGTACCAATTTCTATGGTACTACGGTAAACTCACCAATACAAGCTCGTCTCCCATAGCTAAAGGCGAGGAAGCCAGCAGGGGTCCCTGGAGGCTGGTCTTCCAACCAGCGTTCAGGTCTGTAGAGATGCGCATCAGCTCCCCACACCCGGACCGATCTACCAGCTCCCCAGGCGTTTATAGCACACGTGGTGCCTTTAGGAATTGTGAAGTTTTCTAAAACAAAGAAAAAAAAGCAAAAGGCATGTGTACAGTAAATTGGAAATCTAAGTAGCCACAGTTTAAAAAAAATAATGGATGCAAAATAATAGTAGATTACGCAACAAGGGAGTAAAGCATTGCCTTACGTCACGGGCGTATTGAATCCCGAAGCGACACTAAGGATTCTGGGGGTGAACCTCCGTAGCGCAGCGAGGAGTACTACACTAAGATTCTTAACTTAATTCCCTCGTTTTACTCGGGAATTAAGTTAAGAATCTTAGTGTAGTGAGGGATTCAAGTTAGCCCAAGACAAGGCAGCTTAACTCCCGAGAGGAGCGTACTCTGCTTTTCACACCTACTGCGAGGAAATAAATTCGATTTTTGTTTGATGTGGTACGACAACCTTCGAGCGTGAAGTTGGCACCACTGCAAGCGATCAGCTGTTGCGGTCACCGGCCGCCATTACTGCTACAACTCCTTGATAAAAGTTTTCAGGTACTGTTTTATTTGTGGTTCCAAATTCAAATCACATTATTCCCACGGGAATAATGATATTCAGTACAATATTATTGCCCGGCTCGAACGGGAGGCAGCAATGACCTGCTTTATTTCTTGTTTGCATGACATAATAATTTGAAATTTACGAGCAAGTGGTGTGAAATAGTTATTTGTGCAACAAGAGAGCAAAGTCGTTTTTTGCTGCGAGTGCTGATTTTGAATCCTGAGTGTGGCGAGGGATTCAAAGGCACGAGATGCAAAAAACTTTGCTCTCGTGTAACACACATAACTTTTCACTTCAGCAGCGAGAACACTTTAGCAGATAAAATAATAATCAGGAATAGATTGAAATAACTATTAACTTATTCAACTCTTTAC
The DNA here is from genome assembly GCA_950005045.1 of Agrotis exclamationis. Classification (NCBI taxonomy): domain Eukaryota; kingdom Metazoa; phylum Arthropoda; class Insecta; order Lepidoptera; family Noctuidae; genus Agrotis; species Agrotis exclamationis. The sequence continues at coordinate 1,668,087 of OX465433.1, read as the reverse complement.
GCCAGCCATGAAATTTTATTCCCGCTCTTTTATTTAAATTAAGGCGTGTTCGAAAATTATAGCACCCATGATATTTTATTATTCAAAATATTTACGTAACATTATTGAAACTAGAAATAAATATTAACAGGTTAAATATCAGTTTTATTTGCAGTAAATACTTATTTTCGTTTAAATACTACGTATACATATAAGTTAAAAATTCAATAAATTACACCAAGACATAATTATCTTTTTGCAAAATTTCTTTAGTTATACAAACCGAGCGTGTTTGTCTTTGAGGTCGAATTCAAAATCGGAATTTCGAAAGGGCTGGTCTTTGTCCCTCTCTCTTTCTAATAGCGGGAAAGAGATGGAGTGTAAATTAATGTTTCGAATTGTACGATTACCCCAAGGCTGAATAAGATATTCGCGGCTTTCTGAAAACAAAAATTAAAAAGTTACTTTGTCTCACTCAGTGAGCAAAATCGCATTTTGCTCACTGATTTCAGGCAGCAAAACCTACATGTTTGAGCTACTGAAGTGAAATAGTTATTTGTGCAACAAGAGAGCAAAGTCGTTTTTTGCTGCGAGTGCTGATTTTGAATCCAGAGCAAGTGAAGGATTCAACGATTGAATCACGAGCGTAGCGAGTGATTCTAAAGTTGAATCCTGAGTGTGGCGAGGGATTCAAAGGCACGAGATGCAAAAAACTTTGCTCTCGTGTAACACACATAACTTTTCACTTCAGCAGCGAGAACACTTTAGTAGATAAAATAATAAACAGGAATAGATTGAAATAACTATTAACTTATTCAATTACTCTTTACGCCAGCCACGAAATTTTATTCCCGCTCTTTTATTTAAATTAAGGCGTGTTCGGAAATTATGGCGCCCATGATATTTTATTATTCAAAATATTTACGTAACATTATTGAAACTAGAAATAAATATTTACAGGTTAATTATCAGTTTTATTTGCAGTAGATACTTATTTTCGTTCAAATACTACGTATACATACAAGTTAAAAATTCAATAAATTACACTAAGACATAATTATCTTTTTGCAAAATTTCTTTAGTGAGTACAAACCGAGCGTGTTTGTCTTTGAGGTCGAATTCAAAATCGGAATTTCGGAAGGGCTGGTCTTTGTCCCTCTCTCTTTCTAATAGCGCGAAAGAGATGGAGTGTAAATTTTATGTTTCGAATTGTATGATTAATATGGATTAGATTAGAGCAGTGGTGGCCCAGTGGTATCGGCCTCGACTTACGAGTTGTAGGTCGTGGGTTCGAACCCCGCCAGGCGCATTACTTTGTGTAATTTATTTCAACACCACTGCTCTCAAAACGGTGAAGGAAAACATCGTGAGGAAACCGGCATGTCCTAGAACCAAAAATTCGAAGACATGTGACATCTATATACCAATCCGCACTGGGCCCGCGTGGTAGATTACGGCCCACTCCCTCTCACAGAGAGGAGGCCTGTGTCCCAGCAGTGGGAACATTTATAGGCTGATGATGATGATGATGAATATGGATTAATACAAGGCTGAATTTAGTTTTAATTTAGTTATTTATGTAAATATTTTAGTTTTATTTTTAGTTATTAAAGATCCTTTAAAAAAGTAAACATCTGTTTAAAAATTACATCTATGAGGCTGAATAAGATATTCGCGGCTTTCTGAAAACAAAAATTAAAAAGTTACTTTGTCTCACTCAGTGAGCAAAATCGCATTTTGCTCACTGATTTCAGGCAGCAAAACCTACATGTTTGAGCTACTGAAGTGAAAAGATAATTATAACGCATCAAAACTCGTTATCTATCTCGTATCTCGAGTATCATTATATCAGCCGTAAGACGTCCACTGCTGAACATAGGCCTCCCCTTTAGACTTCCAATAGGACCGGTTGTAGGCGGCCTGCATCCTGTGGCCTTCATAAGATCGTCTGCCCACCTTGTGGGTGGACGTCCTACGCTGCGCTTGCCCGTGCGTAGTCTCCACTCGAGAACCTTACGGCCCCATCGGACATCAGTTCTGCGTGCTATAAGGCCTGCCCACTGCCATTTCAACTTGCTAATTCGTTGGGCTATATCGGCAACTTTGTTTCGTCTATCTCCTCATTTCTGACTCGATCACGCAGAGAGACTCCGAGCATAGCCCTCTCCATAGCTCGTTGAGCTATCTTGAGCTTACTAAGGCCTTTAATAAAAGACCAAGAGACAAAGACGAAGAGTATATTGGAATATATTTATATTGTATAGGCTCGTGACTTCAAAAGCAATTAAAAAAAAAAAACTATACTTGCTGTGACATATTGGCAGTTTTATTATCTTCGTCAATTTTGGTTTCATCATCAGCCGGAAAACGTCCACTGCTGAACATAGGCCTCCCCCTTAGACCGCCACGCCGAACGACAATTCGCCACTTGCATCCATCGGTTGCCCGCGACCCTCACGATGTCGTCGGTCCACCTAGTGGGAGGCCTGCCTACGCTGCATCTTCCGGTCCGTGGTCGCCACTCGAGAACTTTTCTTCCCCATCGGTTGTCAGTTCTACGAGCGATGTGGCCTGCCCATTGCCACTTCAACTTGCAAATTTTATGAGCTATGTCGGTGACTTTGGTTCTTCGCCGAATATCCATGTTCCGGATTTTGGTTTACGTAACAAAAAAAAATACGTATCAAATACTTTTTTAATAATCTAAGTAATGGTTAATTAGATTTTTTCAGTCAAAACCCTATAGTGATTTAATTTTGTGAACCTTATTGTAGTTGTGATTTGGGTGCGTTTGCTCCAACAGATTACGCCGTAATCTTTTGCCTTCAAAGTTTATCAACGGTGTAACATGGTCTTAACATAAACGGAAAAAAAACTTCACGTAAGATAAGTAAGAGCAATATAGGAACAATTTTCACTGAATTATCTGCCAATGTCTCTCGTCACGGCGAATCAGTCTCCAGGAGTCAGCTTGACGTTCGCGGAACTGTCTTATCAGGTAACCGTGACCCCGGAACGTAATGGACTATTGAAGGACACCTTGGATTTTAGTCAGTACAAGACTGACAGTCCCTCCCGCCCCGCCCTGGGTGCGAGAACCCCTTGATGATTTTACCACGTTAAAAATAAAGGAGTCGGCTTGACTTGAGGACCTAAATTCCTCAAGTCAAGCCGACTCCTTTATTTTTATCAGATTTTTTCCTTTCCTTTCATCAGATTCTAGAAGTCTAATGGACAGACAGACATATTCCACTTACTAAGCGGCAGGTCCTTGTCAGCGTACCGCATGAAGCCTGGTACAGGCGGGTACAGTCGCAGCGTCTCGTAGATGATCGCCTCACAATACTGCATGCGCGCCAGGTCCTCCTTGTTCACTGCACGCTTGCTGTCGCCGAATATACTCCTCAGCCTATAGAACAAGTTCATCATCATCAGCTTATAAATGTTCCCTCTACTGGGACACAGGCCTCCTGTCTGTGAGAGGGAGTGGGCCGTAATCCAAGGAAAGGAAAGGCCCAGTGCTGGTTGGTAGATGTCACATGTCTTCGAATTTTTGGTTCTAGGACATGCCGGTTTCCTCACGATGTTTTCCTTCACCATTTTGAGAGCAGTGGTGATGAAATAAATTACACAAAGTAATGCGCCTGGCTGGGTTCGAACCACGACTCTCGTAACTCGGGGCCGATACTACTGGGCCACCACTGCTCTATAGAACAAGTTGTAAATAATATTTAATTTAAAGGCTAATCAACAAAACTGAGGAATTAAACGAAGATCGCAGCATAAATAATGTCTCTTTATTGGCTCTTTCAGGCCACGTATCAAAAGTTGCACTCATTCGCTGGTACTTATATTCTCGCCGCTGCTAGTAGTAAAATGAAGAAGTAGTAGTAGACAGTAACATGAAGAACTAGTAGATAATGGGGATGGCAACTGGGAAACGAATGGCGCTAGTATAGCTAGTTCCAAGCATCGTCATTGGTTCAAATCTTATAGGTACTTCAAAATAGTACTACCTCATTGGTCGGATTAGGACTTAGCTATGGTCACGCCATCTACATTTTCTTTGACTGGCCTTCCCCATTAAGAAGTATTGAGCAAGTTTTCAGCGTGCATTTTTCCAAAATTCCAAGTAGCTCTTAGGCCGTAGTACCGCGCACCGCTTTGCAATTCGCTCGGAAAAAACTGCACGCATTATAGCTATGAGCAGTATGTCGTGGCGTGCTTGAAACATTTCTTTACAGTTTACAATTTAAGTATACCGCTTGCCGCCTCGCGCTAAGCCACCGCTTACAGCGGCATAGTCGTGAGCAGGCCGTAACAACCTCAGACAATACGATTTGCGCTTTCTCTAGCGTGATTATGTCGGATCGCGAGTCGCAACAAGTGAGTTGCAGTAGTGGTAGCTTGAATAAAGCAATTAATTTTAATGTCTCGACTCGGTCTACTCGTATTCTACTAGCCCTCCAAATCCAAAAAGACTCATTTTTAAACAGTTAAATGAATCATCATCATCATCTGCGTAGTCCATTCCCAACCATATTGTGGTCGGCTTCCAGTCGAACCAGATACAGCTGAATATCAGTATTTTACATGGAGCGACTGCCTATCGGACCTCCCCAACCCAGTAACTGGGCATTACGATACCCCATGGAAGACTGGTTGTCAAAGCTTCACAGTTAAATAAATATCTTAAAAAAATCAATAGGTACATACTCAGCATACAACTTGTCTTGTATCCTGGGTTTGCACCCAATCATAAGAAAGGCGAAGAACAAGGTGGAGGCCACGGTCTCCTGTCCTCCAACGATGATGGTGTCCACCTCCGACTTGATCTGCTGCTCAGTCAGAGTGGGGTCAGTCTCACTCAGTTCTATCAGGATGTCCAGGAAGGGCTTGAATTTTGGTGCCCCTCTATCATCTATGAAAATAAAAACAATAATCATTGATGTGCCTTTTTGGAATACCAAAATTACAGCTTACAAAATTTTTTTTTTGTCTGTTTGTTCGTGGTAAACTCCGAAATGGCTGAACTGACTTTCATGGGATATTGACTGACAGTGCTTTTACATCATAAAGGTGAAAAACAAACAAATGGCTCGCCTCACGGAAAGCGGTGCCGATGAAAATGTATTTACACAGTAGGTCCTTCAGCTGTTGGCACAACAAGCCTTCAAGAAGGACTGGCTCACCCACATCCGTGGACGAAACGCAGAGTGGATGGTCGTCAGCCAGTCGGACCCTGAAGGGGTGCCTACCACAGGCTGCGAGAATGTCTTACCAGGTAACCGTGACCCTACAACGTAATGGTCCATTGAAGAAACACCGTGGGTTTTAGTCAGTTCAAATCTGACAGTCTCTTCCGCTCTACACAGGGTGGGAGGACTCATTGAACGGTTTTATCACAAAAAAGAGATGCCTTCTAACAAGCAAAAGCTGATGTCATAGTAACTGGTGCTATTTTACATTTACAGTACTCCATGCAGGTAAAATCGCAGGCATAAGTAAGTCTTCAAGAGTTATTTCTAACGTAGAAGACACATTTTGTTTACCATGATTACAAAAGTTACCGTGACTGTTTTCTTCAATTTTGCTTTTTGTTGTGGTCTGTCTTTCTAGTTTCCTCCTTTTCATAACCTGTTAAAATACAATGCAAGCATTTAGATTATGATTTATTGAACATCATATTGGCATTTAATTTTCAGATTTCCACAATTTTCATGAGCTGTCGTCTATCATTACCAAAAATGAAAAAGCATGTCAGGACGGATGGATGGATGCAGGAACTACGACACGCAAATCTGGATTTTTTCACCCACGCACCAACAACGCATCTTAATCTGAATGAACACATGGGATAGATTTTATCCTGGTAGCACGATCCCTGTGATGATGGGAAAATTACTAAACTCCACGGGCCTCCATCCACAGGCATATAGCTAAATAAAAATAAGTTCCCCTCTCCACTTACGTCATCAGAAACATGGTGCAGCACAGCGACACACTTGGACATCTCTCTGTGCGCCGGAGTGAGCCGGTAGATGGCATCCGAGTGCACCAGGACATTCAGACCTCGCTGCATCATCAACTCCAGGCAACGGTTGAAGGCATCGTAGTACTCCATCGTCACTAAACTCCCTGAGATCTCTGATACTCCTAGAGCTGTTTCTGGTGAAATAAAAGAGAATTCTGAACTCAATTCCCAGGTCGGCAAAGTGTTATTGGGTTTTTCAATTGAAAATTCCTCAGTAGTAGCAGCCACAGGGACGGACATATGCCTGGTTGGTGCTAATAAGCTAGCCCGCTATTATGTGGGGCTTTTACTATACTTTTTTTTGCGTGGTAAAATTATCAAATGAGTCCTCCCACCCAGGGGCAGGGCAAGAGGGACTGTCAGACTTGTACTGACTTAAATCCACGGTATCCTTCAATAGCCCTTCACATTCCGGAGTCACGGTAGCTCGTTCGTCCCGTGACGGGCTTTAACAAACCTGGCGCTAGTATTTATTAATCATAGTGGTGACAAGCATACGACTCTTGTGTAGGTGCGCAGTCACCGTAGTCTACGGACCTCTGCAACACTAGAGATATCTGCACTTGCGCGTTGGTGACCTTGCAACTTTATCACGCCATTTTGAGGGTGTGAAGAAAGTATGAAGGAACGTTATGTCGACAGTTAAAAGAATAATATTTTCAACTAGCTTCCGCCCGCGACTCCGTCCGCGCGGATGTCGGTCTTCGCGTGGATGGTTTATTATCGGAACAGTAATCAAAAAGGTCGCGCTGAAAAGCACGGTTTAAAATTACACGCATACGATATTAATTCCACGGACGACCGCTCGCCACACTGGACACGTCCGCTCGCATCAAAATTCAGAATTTATATGCATCGCGCGGCGCGGAACGCGGCTCCTTATAATAGGAGGGGAGGCGTGGCCCGCGTGTGCCGCAAACGGTTCAAGCCAAATCCGACTTTCGGCGCTACAGGTTACGGCGCTGAATCTACTGCGGGTAATGCAACGTGTGTTCGCGGTTCTACAGAACAACGTCTATGAATAAAACTGAAAAATAAGATTTTTTTTCTACGTATTTTTCCAGGATAAAAAGTATCCTATTTTATGCCCAGGCCCCAGGATAATAAGGTATAATAATACCAAGTTTCATCGAAATCGAACCGTTAGTTTTCACGTGATGCCTGCACATACAGACAGACAGACAGACAAAAAATTTTTTAATCACATATTTGGGTTTGGTATTGATCCAGCAACACCCCCCGCTATTTATTTTTTCAATATTTTCAATGTACAGAATTGACCCTTCTACAGATTTATTATATGTATAGATGGAATGTGTTTACACCGTAGGTCCTTCAACAGTCGGCATTGCAATCCTTCAAGAAGAACTGGCTCACCCACATCCGCGGACGAAACGAAATAAAATGGTCCTCGTATGACTTGATATTTGTCGCCAATAATTATAATTAAAGTCCAGACTTTAAAAGAGACACTGACCACTGAGTTTGTTTCGGCTGTTTCATCTCTGAGTAGTCAGGTACGAAATACTGGCCTCATCTAGTTTGTTGCAAAAATAAACTTCAATTCATTTCATCATCATTTATTTCATTTCATGTCGTTATTAACATTTCATTTCAACACAGATAAGCTACTTGACGCCGAACTTATGCGAGTGGGTGGTCGCCAGCCAGAAGCGGTGCCTACACCAATGCTGAATCTTTCGGGGATTCCCTACATACAGACACGATGTTAAGATAACAAAAAGAACTCACGGCAAATGGCCTCCAGTGTTGTAAAAGCCAGGTACTTATGTATGACGTCAAAGGGTTCCTTCCCCACTTCTGTCTTCAGGCTGTCCGCCAATTTACGTGCCTGAGTATTGAACACGCCGAGGAACCCGTCAACCACGGAACTGGTGAACGTTCCTGCTAACTTCTTGATGCTGCGCTTCCATACATAACCTGGGCAACGAGTGGAAAACGATTTAGGATCTGTACTATGATATTCTACACTAAATTATAAAGAGGAAAGATTTCCATTCCCGTATGTTTGTAATGAATAAACTCAAAAACTACTGGACCAATTTCAAAAATTCTCTCACCAGTTTATATCTGCTTTGGTCCTGAGTGACATTTTTTTAGTAAAATCATCAAATGAGTCCTCCCAACCACGGCAGGACGGGAGGGACTGTCAGACTCGTACTGACTAAAATCAACGGTGTCCTTCACCAGCCCTTTACGTTCCGGGGTCACGGTAATTCATTAGTCCGGCGACCCCGGCAGCCTTTGGCCCGTCCTGAGTGACATAGTCAATAAGAGAGCAGGGGGTGTGTGCGGGCGAAGTCGCTGGTAAAAGCTAGTTATATGTAAAGCTGATGAAGAGTTTCTTTTGGTTGAACGAGCTTATCTTAGGAACTCCTGGTCCGAATTGAAAAACTATTTTTGTGTTGGATAGTCCATTTAAGGAGGAAGGCTATAGGCTATATTACATCACGCTTCAACCAGTAGGAGCTGAGTAGCGGGGGTGAAACCAATGGGCAACAGCTGTGTGGTGGCAGCAACGGTGGCGGTGTTGCAGTAGGTAAGGCCGCCCGGGCACTAGGCAGCCTGGCTGCGCAGCCAGATATAGCAGCCAACGCACTAGTTGTAGCAGCCGGATGTATTTTGGGTTCCGAATTTTTGCTAAAAATATCGAATAGTACCTAGTCGATTGGCTGCTATAGCTGGCTGCGCAAATATTCTGGCTGCCGCAGCCACTTGCGCGGGGGCTGACTCATTTCAATCACATTGTCAACTTTATGTTGTTGAAATCCAGAATCCTGATGATGTTCATACCAACAGTATGCTGATGCTTACCAGGTGCCGTGACCAGTCCATCTCCGAGCCAGATTCTGCCAAAGCTGTAGTAGTAGGGCTTCTCAATGAAAGCGTTTGTGATCGTCTTCACATCTTCAGGGTCTTGAGTCACTGGGGGAAACGGAGTATCAAAATAATGGGACAGAATATTCTTTGATACATAAAATATACTTTTTGACGCGGCGAATCTCAACAAATGAGATCGACACGTGAGATATGATAGTGCACAAATGTATGAGCTGACACATCTATTATTTTTTGCCTTTTAACAATTTAAAGTGCATATAACTAGACTCATCATCATCATCATCATCATCATCAGCCGGAAAACGTCCACTGCTGAACATAGGCCTCCCCCTTAGACCGCCACGCCGAACGACAATTCGCCACTTGCATCCATCGGTTGCCCGCGACCCTCACGATGTCGTCGGTCCACCTAGTGGGAGGCCTACCTACGCTGCGTCTTCCGGTCCGTGGTCGCCACTCGAGAACTTTTCTTCCCCATCGGTTGTCAGTTCTACGAGTGATGTGGCCTGCCCATTGCCACTTCAACTTGCAAACTTTATGAGCTATGTCGGTGACTTTGGTTCTTCGCCGGATATCCATGTTCCGGATTTTATCCCGCAAAGAAACTCCGAGCATAGCTCTTTCCATCGCTCGTTGAGTGACTCTTAGTCTCTCTAAAAGGCCAGCAGTTAGAGACCACGTTTCAGAGCCATATGTCATCACTGGCAACACACACTGGTTAAACACCCTTGTCTTGAGACACTGTGGGATTTTCGATGAGAAGATATCACGTAGCTTCCCAAACGCTGCCCATCCGAGTTGGATTCTTCGGGCGACCTCTTTCTCGAAGTTGGACCTACCTAACTGAACAATCTGTCCAAGGTAAGTGTAATGGTCTACAACTTCGAGAGTATCATTCCCAACAACAACCGGTACGGGTGCCACATGGACATTCGACATGACTTTCGTCTTGTCCATGTTCATTTTAAGGCCGACCCGTTGGGAAACGATACTGAGGTCGCTGAGCATAGCATTGAGGTGCTCCAACGATTCTGCCATGATGACTATATCATCGGCAAAACGAAGGTGAGTGATGTATTCGCCATTGATGTTGATGCCGAATCCGTTCCATTCCAAGAGCTTGAAAACGTCCTCCAAAGCGTTCGTGAACAGTTTCGGAGAAATAACGTCTCCCTGTCTCACGCCTTTCTGCAATTGGATTGGTTTCGTGCTCTCTTCCTGAAGTCGGATGGACATGGTGGCGTTTCTATACAAACACTTCAGCACTTCGATATACCTATAGTCGATATGACATCGTTGGAGGGACTGCAATACTGCCCAGGTTTCGATTGAATCGAAGGCCTTTTCATAGTCCACAAACGCCAAACATAATGGCCGATTATACTCTTCTGTCTTCTGTATAATCTGGCGGAGCGTGTGTATGTGGTCTACAGTACTAAAACCTTTTCGGAAACCGGCTTGTTCGGGAGGCTGGAAGTCATCAAACCTGCGTTCGAGACGGTTCGTAAGGACTCTTGAGAACAGCTTGTATACATGGCTCAGAAGTGAGATTGGCCTGTAGTTCTTCAACAAGGTGTTGTCACCCTTTTTGAAGAAAAGAACAACCACACTCCTGTGCCATGCTTCTGGCGTAGTACCTTCGAGTATGACGGAATTAAATAACTTCTGGAGGACCAGAAGTACCGGTTTTCCACCCGCTCTCAGAAGTTCTGTTGTGATTCCGTCTTCACCCGGCGCCTTGTTATTCTTTAGCTGTTTAAGAGCCATTCTAATCTCGTACAGGCTGATGTCCGGGATATCCTCAGTGTAGTGTCGAGTCAGTTTAGCTCTTGCGTCTCGAACTGTACTGACACTGGGTTGTCGTGTTGATGTGTATAACTGTCCGTAAAACCTCTCAAGCTCTCTCAGGATCTCCGGCTTCGTCGAAATAATGCTGCCGTCGTTAATCTTCAGCTTTGTCATTTGGCTTTGCCCAATAGACGAATTCTTTGCGAAGACTTTTGAGCCCTGGTTCCGCTCGATTGCCTCTTTGATCCGTGCCGCACTATAGGCACGCAGGTCACGTCGCATTGATTTAGAGATTCGTCTATTGAGTTTGCCATATTCCGACATGTCAGCTGAAGATTGCAGCCTCATCTCGGCCCGGTCTTGCATCAACTTGATGGTTCCGTTCGAGAGCTTTTGAGGCTTATTGCGGCGCGGGGTCTTAAAGAACTTGGACCCCACAGCTTGGACAGTTTCCACCAACCCATTGTTAATCTCGTCCACAGTTTCGCATTCGGTTAGGCACTGGAAGCGATTGTGCAGTTCGAGTTGAAAGTCTTCGGGTTTCTGGATGTGGGCAGAACCAGGTCGGAGCGTGGACTTCACCAGACGAGACCTTTCAAGCTTCACATTGATATTCAATGTGCCTCTGACGATTCGGTGATCGCTACCGGTTTTCACCTTGGCGATCACAGAGACATCACTGAATATTCGCTTCTTGGTCGTCATGATGAAGTCGATCTCATTTCTGGTAGTACCATCGGGGCTCATCCACGTCCACCTCCTGGATGGCCGCTTCTGGAAGTAGGAGTTCATTAAATGAAGTTCTTCCTTTTCCATGAAGTCGACCAGTCGCTGGCCCCTATGGTTTCGCTGCCCGTACCCAAATGGCCCCACTCTCAACTCATCGCCATTCCGTGCGCCCACCTTCGCGTTGAAGTCCCCCATAACAACGGTGAAGTATGTTTCGGAGGTATGTATGGCCTCGGATATCTCCTCATACAATGCCTCTACTTCATCATCAGAATGTGTCGAGGTCGGTGCATATACCTGTATGACCTTCAACGAATACCGGTTGGTTATTCTGAGTATAAGGTATGCTACCCTACTCGACACACTGTCGACTTTCACAACGTTGTTGATGAGGGACCTGCGGACGAGAAATCCAACACCACCCTGGGATTTACGGTCTCCTTCCCGGTAGAAAAGCATGTTGCCGGAATCTAGAACTATCGTATCCTGACCCTCTCTTCGGACTTCAGATAATCCCAAGATATCCCAACGCATTTTGCTCAATTCTTCCTCCAGCTCGATAATCTTCTCATCGGTCCTCAGTGTGCGGATGTTGTGTGTTGCCAGGGCCAAAGTCCGTTGGGGGTGGTAGCGGGGCATCTGCCGGGGATTCTTAGCACCCCCTGCTCCGCCGTTACCCGATCCGCTACCCAGACCAGGAATAGCGGAGCTGCCGGGGACTGGGGGCCGTGTGCTATTGTTGTCAATCATAATGGGGGGGGGGGGTTGCCGTAATCCCCACGCTTGGCAGGCGGCTTGGGGATCGCAGTAAGGTCACCGAAAGTTTACAAAGGACGCTGCTGCCCGTCCTTCGGTGGCTGGACGTAGTTTAAGGACGTACCCGGGTCAAAACTAACTAGACTACTTGAAATTAATTACTTTGATTTTGATTCAGTCTTCAAGAAGAAGATTTATTATACTCACCCAGAATAGGACAGGGTCCCAGCCACAGCACGAAAGGCAACGTCACATTGTCACATATTTGTCCCACTCTATTTAAATGAAAGAAAAAATCTGTGAAGCAAAGAAATAATTAAATGAACTAAATAATAAAAAACTTTTAGAAAAAAAGGGAACCGACTTCAAAAGCAAACACAAAAAACTGTAAAATAACTTTTCTTTCGGATGTCGGTGGCTTTGTTTTTTCCGAAAGAAAAGTTATTTTACAGTTTTTTGTGTTTGGTTTTGAAGTCGGTTCCCTTTTTTTCAAAAAGTTTTTTATTTTTCCCTTTTTAGTTTAGATATTCACTAAAAATCTTCATATGATCGGCGTCTTTGAAAATCTACAATCCTAGTAAGCAACAAAAACGGATCTATGCGGGCAACTTCACGAGATATCCATTATTGTTATATATTAAAACTTTTCCCAGAATGTAACGAACACTTTTCTGAAAACCGCATCAAAATCGGTTCAGCCAAACGCGAGATAATCGCGGACAAACATGCAATCCTCTCTGAAAATCTACAGTCCAAGTAAGCAAAAATGGATCCACGCGGGCAACGTCACGGGATATCTATTAGTGTTATATACTAAAACCTTCTCCAGAATGTAATGAACACTCTCCTGAAAACCTCATCAAAATCCATTCAGCCAAACGCGAGATAATCGCGGGCAAACATACATACATACATACTAAATTTTTTACTCATACGTTTACATTAAGGGTAGGCAAGGGACTGTGATAAGGGTAAGTTCTCACCAAGATACGAACCTCATCAAAATCCGTTCAGCTAAAAGCGAGATAATCGCGGACAAACATACGTACAAAATTTTTTATTCATTTGTTTACATTAAGGGTAGGCAAGGGACTGTGATAAGGGTAAGTTCTCACCAAGATACGACGCCACGCGACGCGACGACGGTACTGGAAATGTCTATCTTTTCGTGTAGTCATCATCATCATCAGCCTATAAATGTTCCCACTGCTGGGACACAGGCCTCCTCTCTCTGTGAGAGGGAGTGGGCCGTAATCTACCACGCGGGCCCAGTGCAGATTGGTAGATTTCACATGTCTTCGAATTTTTGGTTCTAGGACATGCCGATTTCCCCACGATGTTTTCCTTCACCGTTTTGAGAGCAGTGGTGTTGAAATAAATTACACAAAGTAATGCGCCTGACGGACGCCTGACTGACGGGGTTCGAACCCACGACCTACAACTCGTAAGTCGAGGCCGATACCACTGGGCCACCACTGCTCTCGTGTAGTACCTAAATAAAATTAGATTTCGAGTCGCTCTATTGAAATGTGGCGCATAGCGAATTTACCCTAAATCTGCAGATGCCAAACAAGTGATTATATTTTATTTTCATTTTTAGGGTTCCATAGTCTACAAGAAACTACTCACGTTGGGAACCTCCTGCAACCTGGTGCAAGTTGCCAATGAACGGCAGCGGCGGGTAGCTGGGCAGACCGTGGAACTTGCGGCGCTCGCGTCGCTCCAGACTCCACAGCAATGCGCACACGCAGGATAGGAGCACGCACGTTAGGTACATCCATAGCCACATCTGGATTTCAATATTTTTTAAGTCCATGTTTCTTTAAAGGTGTTACAAACTTAGATACGTGTACACCACTCTATTTTCAATCAGCATGATTTTTTGCAAAAAAACTCAGGTCTGTTACTAAAGCTGCCATATTTTCGTTATTTTACGTGTTTTCTCCCTACTAAGGCAGCCAAGGTAAACTAGTTAAGACGGCGCATTGTGCCAGGATAAATTCAGGGTTCACCCGCGCGTCTCGCATTCCCCCAGTGGCGTAGCGTGCCTTGGCGGGGCCCCGTATAAAAATTTGTTTGGGGGCCCCTTAGGTAGGGTAAAGATTTATCAAACAAGAAAAAGAATTGCATTTCTCTGTATCTACGCCGAAATATAAACAAAAACTGGACAAAGGTCATCAAAAAAATTCAACATGGATCAGTCGATCAGTCCAGAGGTCGAAATTAGGTTGAGTTATTTTAATACTTGCATCGAAATGTTGATATTAATATGGATGTTCCCGGTATTTCAAATAGACAATCTCGTGCTTAAAACAGTTTCACATACAAATAATAATAATAAAAACATCAGAGATAGATTAGACAAAGAAATTGTGTAAAAGTAAATAACTTTTTTATTTAATAAATCATTAAGTTTTTATTATTTGTTGTTTACGCACGTTGGGGGCGGGTCAATTTTCAATATCTGAGACATCCGTTGAGGATAATGACGCCCGATCTTTTACTACTAGTGCAACCATCCACTGACAAAAAATAAAAATATAAATTATTTTAATTACATCTAACTTAAATGAAATTAAAACAATTTATATTTTGGTTTTTTGTCAGTGGATGGTTGCACTAGTAGTAAAAGATCGGGCGTCATTATCCTCAACGGATGTCTCAGATATTGAAAATTGACCCGGGCCCCTGTGGCCCGGGGGCCCCGTATAATTGATACGGCAGATACGGCGGTAGCTACGCCCCTGCATCCCCCGCTCTAGTACTGAAACCAACCACGGGCGGCGTTACGACGCGTAATGAAGCGGTGAACTTAATTTTAGGTAGGTAGGCTTTTACATGAGTTGTATGATCTATGACTTTTAAAATTAATGCATTGACACTTGGAAACCTCTTGATTTAATCACCCTGAGCCCAAAAGTCTATCGAATCATTTTAAATTGAGCGTTACCGTTATCCTATATTGAGTCTATAGATTCCAATCATAACATTAATTTACGACCCGAGACTATCGCACATAGAGACAAAATAAATGGTGAGTTATTTTTATGTTATATGTATAGAAGATAATTATTATGACACTTACTGTGGCACACGTGTCTCTAAGAGGACACGGAACAACAAATTGATTTTAGCATTTGCCTCTAGTAAGTTTATAAATTACGCTAAATCGCAACCGTGCTTAAACATTTATGTGCCACATGTTTATAGTATTGTACAGTCACTGGCAATATCTATAAGAAATATTATTATGTAGAATACCGATTTTTTTATAAAAAGTGGCAGTATCTAACCCCACCACCATTTTGGTTTTTCTCCAAAGATATAGGTAAGTAGATGGTCGCGGGACTTATCTGGTCGCGGGACTTATCTCATTACCGTGACCCCGGAACATAAAGGGCTATTGAAGGACACCGTGGATTTTAGTCAGTACAAGTCTGACAGTCCCTACCGCCCTGCCCGGGGTGGGAGGACTCATTTGATGATTTTACCACGCAAAAAAAAAAAAAGGTATAGGTAGATCTTCTTTAATGGGATAATGTAGCTCTTCTCTAAGCCCTCCATTAGAATGGTAGATCGCTCACAAATGTTGTGCGTTTGTTGAAGAATGTTTTGAAGGTAAATGTTGGCGTGTCTCGACTGGCAGAGTAGAATAAAAGAAGCTTGGTACACCGACCCTATTGTAGCATTCTACATAGGTTCGGTGTACCACGAGTAAAGCCAGGAAGATAATTAAAAGATAATGAATAGACCCCCAGAAACTTACTTCGTTTTCGTTAGACCGTTTTTTAGCAATAACTAAGTAACTTAAAATTGCTCGTATTTTAAATTTCACAGACTTTAAACTAATATAAGACTTTTCAACCCGGTAACCCGTCCGCCACTCACGGCTGCGTTCCGCCATTTATAAGGTACTCTGACGTACACACTGAGTGCCTATTGTTATTACCACGACTACACGATAGTGCGTTAGAAAACGCTTAAACCCAGTTGACTTTTTTGTAAACTTTTCCCTGTGGTCCTTTATCTTGGGTGCTTACAAACATTAAACCCATAAACTGGAGCAACTATCTGAGGAGAATTCGAATATTTACTAAGTGAGGGAATCGAACCCGCGACACGTAGCGCTAACAGTCAATCGCATAGCCACCGCACCATCGGTAGTAGTTCCATGACGTTCAAAACTTTTAATAGGCTATTTGACTAAAAAATTCTAATTAATGGGTCAATTTTCAATATCTGAGACATCCGTTGAGGATAATGACGCCCGATCTTTTACTACTAGTGCAACCATCCACTGACAAAAAACCAAAATATAAATTGTTTTAATTTCATTTAAGTTAGATGTAATTAAAATAATTTATATTTTTATTTTTTGTCAGTGGATGGTTGCACTAGTAGTAAAAGATCGGGCGTCATTATCCTCAACGGATGTCTCAGATATTGAAAATTGACCCTAATCCAGTCAGTTAGATTATCAAATAATATTTGACCCGTATTTTTTTCTTTTTTTATGCAAACCAAAATTGACGGAGATATGATGCTTTCAAAATTGCCAATACGTCACAATTTAGTACATTTTTTACTGAATTCTGACGTCACTCTCGAGTCTTGATGTGTTATATCTTGGTAAATATTCATTGATTTTACATAAGAAAAAATATGTGTCCGTTATTTTTCAAAACTCTAAATAACGGACTTATTAGATTTATAATTTATTGATACTGTCAAATAGCCTATTGGTCGAGAACTGCCCATAATAGGCGATATTGTAACCAATCAAGCCGATTTATGAATATTATTATTATTGTACACAGTTGTACTATAGAATTTTCTATTGCTTTTTGCGTAGACCGTACACCTAAGAGTTAATGGGACATTAATTTTACTAGCAGTGCTTATATGAGGTACTGCAATTTATTAAATTAACTTCTAAATGGCCATACATCAAGATGTCTACTTCAATTTTGTATCGTTCCCGCCTCAAAGAGTGTCAACATAATGACGGGGCCCCCCTTTAGAAGGCCAAAGCCTGCCGGGGTCGCGGGTCTCTCTAATTAAAGTGACCCCGGAACGTAAAGGGTTGAAGGACACCGTGGATTTTAGTCAGTACAAGCTGTACAAGTCTGACAGTCCCTCCCACTCTGCCCTGGGTGCGAGGACTCATTTGATGATTTTAACACGATAAAAAAAAGAAAATGGTACACCAATGTTTCAAAAAGTTTCCGGGGCTTCGGAACGCACAATGCAATTGAAGGAAAATGGTGGATTTTAGTCAGAACGAGTCTGACAGTCCCTTCTACTATGATCCAGAGGAATCATTTACAAAGAAGCCAGCAGGGCTATAGGCTATTGGTTAAATAGATTGTAACTGACCGGCAGTTGTCCACTGAACTTGAATGGCTTGATACCTGTTATGAGGCTAAGTTGAGGAGTGGAGTGCCTCAAGAGCGTTAGAATAGTTGATTTTAGGGAACATTTAATTTACCAGTTTCATTGCAAATGCAAGACACCGAGATACGCAATAGCCCCGCAGATATTTTTTTCATTATAATTATTAAATTAATGATAATAGGGACTATGGTGCCAATACAAAGACAACTCAGAAATTCAAAAAAATTGTGAATACAAATAGAAAAAGGTACTTTATCAAAAATTACTTTAAATAAAAACTCGTAGGGCTATAATTAAACGTATTATAAAATGTTTCGCAGACCTACTAGCAAGAATAAAACGTATTAAGAATGTCATAGCTGTCAAAGTGTTCCAGACAAAATAATTCTATAACTTCAGCATTTGTTTTTGTTTGCCTCTTGTCCACCAATATAGCTCTTTGATAACGGTACGAAAAGGATAAACAAAATAAAATGCTAGAAGTACGAATTTTCAATCAGGTTCTTGATAATGTCAGACGATCTGACGTATTTGCGATTCAATCCAAAATTGATTTTTCACAATTTATATAGGTAATAGTTCAATCAAAATAAACATGAAGAGGAATACACAACTGTTTGATTTATATTGGGAAGATATATTAGTAACGCAGGTTTTACCAAATTTATCCCTGCGAGATTGTTTTAATTTTCGATGTGTTTCTAAAACCTGCTTACAAATCATAAATATGTACTTTGCAAAGATGAAATCGTTAAAATTGATGAACAAGGGATTCTCGCCGCACACATTTAAAGTAAGTAATTTGTTTGTATTCATTTTACGCGTGTGGACGCAAGAAAAAATACAAAATATGAAAATAAAATATTTGTTTCAGGTGCTTGCAATAACATGTAACAGACTGACCGTTTTAAATTTGAGTCGCTGTAAATCTATTACGGATAACGATTTAATACCAATGTTGATGAAGAACCACAAATTAGTCCATTTGAACCTAAGTCAATGTAAAAACTTGTCAGCAAAATGTCTGCAGCCAGTTATTTTGTATTGTAATAATTTACAAACATTGAAACTGGGTCGATGTGCGTGGTTGACGACGGGGGCTGTTGAGGCGCTGGCGCTCCACCAGTCCTTGCTAGAAGATGTAGACTTATCATACTGTGTCACAATCTCGGAGAGCTGTATCTTGATATTTGTGAAGAAGTTCCGGCTCCTGAAAACTCTGAACCTGGAGGGTAACAAGCAGGTGTCTGACAAGTGCCTGTATGCCCTGGCTAAGTACAGCACATCACTGAGGCTGCTGAATTTGAGTGGATGTACTGAAATCTCAGATAAAGGTGTAAAGTATGTATAAAATAAAATTCTCTGTATTTGTACTGATTTGTGCTCTATCAAACTTTACTTTCTATGGATCCCAAATTGTGATAAACAGGTGCACCAAAAATTTTCAATTTATTATTGTGACCTTGTTTAAAATTCTTTAAAGGCTGTAATCTTTTAAACAATCCCACATATAAATGATGTAAATGAATTATTTTATGTATGAAAATATAGTCTTATTTTCATGGCCATGGTTAATGTATCAATTTTTTTTAACTGGTTTGTTTTCTGAACTTGCTATAATTAGTTATCAATTTGCTCAGTTGTCAGGTTTTTCTTAAATCTATTCTAGTTAAGGCACAATTGCAAAACGGGCTCAACTCCTCGTCTCGTCCATCCCTCATACTAATTCAATAATTTCCACTTGTTTCCAGGGCTTTGGCAAACCATAGTCCAAAGCTAGAAGGGCTCCTTGTCCGCGGTTGCATGAAGGTGACTGAAAATAGTCTGAAGCTGATGCGCAACAGGGTGCATCTTGACCGCAAGCCGGTACAGACTGGGCCCATACCTATATACGTACAGGTATGAAAAGTTATTATCAAAAGGATAATCAAGTGATTGTGGAGGATCTAAATATCTTTTTCTGAATGTATTTTCCAACACATGGTTGTCTGTATTTATTATTGTATATTTCATAGGATTCTATTTCTAAATGACTTTATAGTTAAGCCGCGCTTGCCGAGGTTGGTCTGTAGGCGGGTGACCATCTGTTATAGTGAGTTTCCTCCGTGCCTCGGAAAGCACGTAAAGCCGTTGGTCCCGGCTGTCTTTTGTAGATCTTTGACAGTCGTTACTGTTAGTCAGAAGCTCTGAAGTCTGAAAACCAGTCTTACCATGGGTATCGTATTGCCCAGTTTATACTGGGTTGTGGAGGTCCGACAGGCAGTCACTCCATGTAAAATACTGATATTCAACTGGAAGCCGACACAAACATAGTTGGGAAATGGCTAGACAGATGAAATAGTGACGTTGAAAATATTTTTTACTTGCAGAAATTAATAAATATAAAATTAATTTAACCAGTTAATTTAATATCTAGATTCTAGAAAATAATAATACAATTGTATGAACTTAATAATGATCAACATGTTTAGCTATCTTCATACATAACTATGAAATTATTATTATTTTCCTGTTATGAAACACAATGGTCAGCTATGATGTCATTGCAATAAACTGCAACATTTTTTTAAAGACAGTTTTTTGAAGGATGTGACCAAAATGTTGACTATACTATGAGACCTGATAAAAATGCCAAATTAATATATTCCTAACTGAAATCTTAACTGTGTTCATAATATTTTTATTATTTAGAGATTTTGGAAATGTCTGAGTATAATGTATTAATTAGCACAATGATGTGATATATGTTTTTTGCTTGATTGTTGATAGTATTATAGATTGTAGGAGAAATTTTAAAAATATGTATTTTAATGTAGTGAATGCCTCTGTCTTAAAATAATATATTTCTGATGTTATTGTTGTTGTGATGATGTAAATAAGACCTTGTTACGTATAGATGTAAGTTCTAATTTCAAGTGTGCCAATATATAGAGTTGTCTCAATTATGATTTAAATACTGGCCCTAGATTTGTGCTAAATGTAAGGGGTTTTTTCAAGTATTCATATAGCGAAATCGAAAGGTATGTAAAGGCGAAAAATATTCAAAGGAGTCTATACGCCAAGAGTTCAATCCTGGCCAATTTATTTAGCGTTTCTTTATTTGTTGATTTGCATGATGTATTTACGCAAATGATTATATTATTCAAATTTTATAAAAATAAAAGGATGGATACAATTTATGTCAATTTCGTGTTATGTTTCATATGGTTTCATACAAATAATGAAACATTATATAATATTTAATTTTGATATTATATTAGACTTACTAATATCGTTGTGATTGTAAATCTTCGGCAGAAGATGGACAAATAATTCTGTGATTATTTTGTAGTTTAATGTGCAATACTAATTTGGAGTTTGATACTCATAGTAGGTATAGCATTTTGTATTGTATACACGGTGTTAGACACATTGCGACAGATACCTTTACCTAACCTCTCGCGACGGTTGTCGCAGTGAGTGAGCAATTTGCAGCTGCACTGCGTGACGCGAGTTCGATTCGCACACGGAATAAATATTTGTATGGCCTAAGGGTGTTACCACACCAATCGATCGATGGTAGAATGGATTAGTCGACTTCGATCGATAGTTTCTACCACACCAATCGATCGACAGTCGATCGATGGTAGAATGGATTAGTCGACGTCGATCGATAGTTTCTACCACACCAATCGATCGATAGTCGACCGATGTCGATCGATTGGTGTGGTAACACCCTAAAGCGGGTCTAAAACAGCCACTTTAGCAACTTTGTTCTTTTACAAAGTTGCAAATTGTTCTTTATCAATTATTATCTACTCTATTGCTTGAGCAGAATAGAATATTCCATTTTACAAATTATATCGCAATTTTGTTAGCAACGTTGCTAATGAGGCAGTTTTCGACCCGCAGGTAGTGAGTTCAAAATGTTTGTAAATGCACCCACAAAATACGAAAAGAAATTCCTACTGTGAAGGAACGTTATTTAGAAAAATAAATCACGGCATTTTCAACTGTTTCATACAATTTGACTAATTAATTGACAACAGATTTTAAAAGAGAAAGAGACACTTTTATAATCAAGTTTTATATTGTGATGTCCCCTTACACCGTGTATAAGAGTGATGCTTTATTTACAGAGTTATTTAATTATATTTGTAATGATATTTGTTGCAAAATGTAGAATTAATAATACTAAGTTCTCATAATCGTGCTCATTATCGGTTTGTAGTTATACTATTTATTACGATCATCAGTAGTAGTGTAAGAGATTTACGATATAACGCTAGTTTAGTAAGTACCTACCTACCTATTTTATACTTATATAAACTTCGATATACTTCGGTAAATATCTGTCACATAGGCACGCATAATATGGTGCCCAACTTGGGAATTGCAGTGCCCAAAAAACGCGGCGGTAGCATCTCTCGCTTCCGACTGTTGTTACGGGTATGGTCGGAAGCGAGAGTGCGTGGGAGGACGCCGTCTCCTACGACTCTACGAGGACGTTATGCTCGCGAAGGAGGAGGAGGCGGCAGAGTAGGAGAGGTACCTCTATACCTCTCGGGCGCATACCGATCTGCGTCCTCCATGATAGGTAGTCTACGGGCGCCTGGCTTGAGAGTCGGTACTCCCGGCATACGGCAGTAGAGGACACCGTGTGGTTTTAGTCTGTCGAGTGTCGAGTCTGACATGCCCTCATGCTCTCTTAGTCTTAAATGAAGACCATTTCTAAGCAAATGTTCTTACCGTACCGTACCTGCTTGTCACATTGTTGATATCGTACCTGCTTTGGTGTAAGTTAAATAAATCGTTTTTCTTTTAAAAAGTTATTTTTTGTGATTCAAATGCCTTTGTAAAACATGGAATGAGAGTATTTTTGTTTTGTTTAGTTAATGTTTGCCATTCATTGTTGATGAATTTTCAAGAATTTTAATTCTGTGGATGTTTTGTTAACGCAAATAAAAGGATTAAAAAACACTGTTTCTTTTTTGTCAACTACTACCCCTATATACAATGTAATCTATGTCAACTACTGAACTAGAAATACCCTTAGGGCCGAGTCACACCGAAATGGCAGCGGCGGCGCGGCGAGCACTTTCAGTGTGAAATAATTTTTAAACTTTAACTACATACTTAAAAGACCAGTATCGCTTGAAAAGGTCGCAAGGCCGCCAGCGGCGACGCTGGCGTCCGCTGCCATTTCGGTGTGACTCTGGCCTTCAAGCTTTACAAGCGATACTGGTCTTTTAAGTATGTAGTTAAAGTTTAAAATTATTTCACACTGAAAGTGCTCGCCGCGTCGCTGCCGGCCGCTGCCATTCCGGTGTGATTCGGCCCTTATTGGTTTCGAGTGATCGACAGCTGCACCGTGTGTCGCGGGATAACCTTTTAAATATTTGTTTCGCACGGGTTTATTTTTGCACATTAAATTGTTATGTTTAAAATGCAACAATTTGTATTCTACCCTTTGCTAATTTGTCACAGTTTTTGTCAATGTTATGAAGAAATAATTATGTTGTGGTGTTGTGTCCATGAAGGGGTGAGTAAAAGTTGCGTAAAGGAATAACAGAAATAAAACTACAGCGTTTTTCACAAAATTATATTTTGTGTGATAACACCTGCTACATGTTTCTTACTGTTATTGTATTTACAATATTTTATATACTACACATTAGTAACAAATAACATTCATAACCTTAGAGGAGCAGATCTTACAAATAACTTACGGCGCGCGGCGACGTCCGACCGGCGCCGCGCGCGACCATAGCTTACCTAGACGTGCAAGAGGACGAAACTAAACACGACAACTAAAAATACTTATACTCGTAACTATAGTAACCGTAAGTGTTAATAACATTTGGCAATAAATTACTGGGATAACACGAACATAATCCTTAAGCGAAGCGGTAAAACAAAGTTATCATCGCAAATATAAAAAAAACGTTAAAACTATCGTGTAAAAAGAATATAAAATATAAAAAAAAATCTCCGTCCATTAGGCCTGTTTACGTAAGTAACGGAACACGTCGCCAGGGCGATCCTGCACTCCTCTATCTTGTCAGCGCACTATCACATTGATCAAATTAAAACGGAACCTTACAAATACACTATGTTAATCAGCTCTATATGTATACAGCCTTGTTACAATCAAAGCATTACATTTACAATATGTTACACGGAAGTGAAGCAGACAGACGGGATGTGAGAGGCACTTGGAACAGATTCAGACAAACTAGGATCCTACGGTCAATTATAATTACACAACGGCGACTGTACACGAGCTACACAACACAAATACATCAAAACGTAAACACCATATACATATAAAATACGAGTTCCGAACGATTTTTTACATCTGAAGTACAATCTGCGATCAGTTAAAACATTGCACTTAGTTCAACATACCAAAGACTTAACATTACATTGTTTCTTTGGAAATCGAGAATATATTAATTTATGAATGAAGCACGCGCCGTGGACACTGGAGTCCGCAGACATCCCAGCTCCCACAGGGGCTCGACGTCACGATACAACACCAAGCAGATACTATCCGAGTACATACATTTATTGCACTATCATTATGCTACATTTCAGTGACGTAGTCATTATTATTATAAACAGATTTAAATACATTTTATCTGCAATTTTGTACTTTTATTCAGCTTACCGGGTACTGCTCTTTATCAACGACAAACAAAACGTGATTTACATACATATGATACAAAAACAATAACAGAGCTGCCACTAGACCGTAACGTAACGACACACCTCGAGCGCGGGAGGGTAAGGCAACAGGAGTGGTGTTCATGTTCATCTCGATTACTCTATATACAACTAGCACTTAACGTCAGAAAGCAAATGTTTATTTGTACTATGCTACAGTTAATTAGGACACAGTCGGTCGCCGCTACCGCCGCATGGTGGAGTTGAGAGTCTGCATGGCGAGCGGCGGCGGCGGTGCGTTGATGTACCCGTAGGCGTACACGTTGGACTGCTGCGCGCGCGGGTCGCTGTACTGCACGGCCGGCTGCACGTTCATCATCTGCAGGTTGTTGAACTGCTGCTGCGGCGGCACGCGGTACCCGTTGAGGCCGTAGCCGCTGATGATGTGCGTGTTCAGGTTGGGAGACATGCGGGAGCCCGGCGCCATCTGCATGTGCTGCATCGGACTCAAGTTGCCTGCAACACCACGTCGAACACATTACAATAGGCTTAAATTCAATTTACTAAAATAAATATTAGTCTGAAATTCAGATTATAAAGAAAATATTAGAACCGTATTTTTTCTTTTGTTAGGTAAACAAAAATTGACGAAGTTAAAGTGCTTCTAAAAATCACAAAACGTAACTCGGTCAGTATAATAATACAAGCGTTTTGATGTAACAAGCCCCCCACACCCGAATTTGGAAAGCGATTTATCTTTGTCAGTTTTCATTGTTTAAAAAAAATACGTGTCAATTATTTTTCAATATTTCAAGGGACTTTACCCATGGCGCGACGCGACTCGTACGATATCGAGTCGATTGCCGGCTCAAGTCGCACGTATTTACTAATGGAGTGATACAATTCACCTTGAACTTCAAAAATTCACCTACTACTACGACATAAAGGCGCTGCAAACCTAAGACAAAAGATATCGCCAGTGACGAGTAGTTGCACAATAGAATTTCGAACAGTTCTCATGTGCATTGTCATTAGCACGTACATGCAATTCGATATCGGATCTGTGAGCGATATCGTCAATCCGTGCGACTCCATTAGCAAATACTAGCGATTGTCCATAAATTTTCTTCGGTCGGACGCTTGTGTGATATCTGACCGATATCGTCAATCGATGCAACTCTGTATCGCGTCGCGCCATGAGTAAAGTCCTTTACTGACGGACTAACCATATTTTTCAATTTATTTATGCAGTAAACTACCCTATTCAGATTTGTACTGCATTTGAGCAAATGTCATATGCATCTCACAAAGATAAACTTCTATAGAAGAAGATATCTAAATAGGAGTTGCATATATTACTGTTGCATGTTCTTAGAAGACGGTGGCTACAGAGCGCACTGACTGTGGAACCATGCCAGAGCGACTTTTGGGATTTCCAGGTCACGCATGGTGCTATTGGAATTTTTCCTCAGTAGCAGCCATAAAGTCTGGATTGATGACAATAAACTCGCCCTAACTTACATAACTGGGGACTTGAAACATAACTGGTGAAATGTGGGTGTGTGTTACATGTCTCTGCCTTATCCGTCGAGGATTACAAGTTTGATGTTAGGGATATCATCAAACTCCTGCTAAATTAGCACAACACACTTTACACACATTCTCAAAAGGAAAATACATGAGATCTCTCTTCACCGTTGGCGCGGGCATGCCAGCATGCAAAGCCAGGAGGTCGCGGGACTTACGAATTACTATGACCACGGAACAACGACCATATATAACTAGACTCCTAATCACAGGCGACCGATGTCTGTCAACACATTAGGTAAAAAAATCTTATAACCGTCGTGACTCGACCACTCCTGTGAGTCCCCGTGTCGCACTGACCTTGAGTTAGCCAATCAGAACGCAGTATTAGCCAATCAGAACGCAGTACCCCGTCTCCCTCGCTTACGTCGTACCTCAGCGACTTGACAGAATAATTTTCTTTAGTCAGATCGTGTATGAGGCGTCTAGTTATAAATGGTCGTTGCCACGGAACGTAAGGGACTGTCAGACTCGTACTGACTAAAATCCACGGGGATTTTAGTCAGTACTAGTCTGACAGTCCCTTACGTTCCGGCCCTGGGTGGGAGGGCACATATGATGATTTTACCACGAAACAAAAAAAGGAAAATATATGAATACTAACTTGATGTGTTCCTGGTATTCCTGGGCGAGTCGAGCTGGTTATGCGGCGGGTAGTACTTGGCGGCGGCGGCGTGGTAGTGACCGGCCGGCGTGGAGGGCGGCGTGCTGGACTGCTGCCCGTACTGTAGGAAACAACTAGATTCGAAATACTGAAAGACCACAAATATGTGTCATGAAAATGTTCGGAGCAGACCGCACACTGTCCAGAGCCTCTACCATGACTTGTCATTACGATACTCGATCATACGCATCGACCGCGTTTGGCACCCTCGTTGGTTGAGAGTTCATACAACTTTGGAGCGGGCCAATGAGAGCGACAAACGAGGTCGATATCGATGATCAAGTCTTCATAATGACAACTCATCTGGTATGGTGGTGTGTGATAGTTGTTAGTACACGCTTTAGTACATCTCCATGCCGATTTTATTATTTTCATGACACTTCAACTACATCCATACTGTAATTGTATACTAAAAGATATTGCGTTGTTTTAGTTGCTTGGTGAGATAAGCAATCCAAAATTTTTTACCAACCCAATTTTACGCATAGCATACTATTCTTAGGAATTTTCATTTAAAAATAAAATAGCCATCTCTTTGTATTTTGATACCAGATAAAATATTTCTAACAAGTTAGCAAAAAAAACAAATAATTCTGGGTCTCAAAAGAGCAATACAAGATTGATCCATATATATAAGCAATCTAAATAATGTTGATGGCACGCAAGATGATGCTGAATACGCGCGTTGGGCGCGTATTTGCGGACATACAATATAATCATAGGCCGGAATTAAGTAGAGTTATTCATGTACATACACTGATTTAATACAGCGAAAGAATTAAGTGGATATGCCCCAAATCCCGGAATTACTTTTAAAAAGCAGAAAAATCCCGTGATTTTTTAAATAAAAAGTCATAAATTTTTTACACAATTTATTTTTCTAATCTATCTGATTTATTTATTAATATAATTATTTATTTGTAATACTGTTTTGCACACGAGATTGTTTATTAGAAATCCCGGGAAGATCCATATTAATATCAACATTTCGATGAAGTACTAAAATAACTCTACCTATTTCCGACCTCTGAATTGAATACATTCGCAGTCGGTAGTGTTCAGGTTACCTGATGCGGCGGGTGGTGCTGCGGGGCCTCTGCCATCTGCTGTAGCTTGGCGAGCGAGCAGGAGGGCGGCCAGGCTCCTCCATGGTACTGTTGCTGCTGCTGAAAGCTCAGGTACCCTCCCTGGTAGCCGCCCGAGCCCGAGCCGCCCTGCATCACCGCGCCGCCCGCCGCTGCGTCCAAAAAACTCGCTACATTACCATAGCAAGATTGTTTGGTTTAATTATTAGGAAATAAAAACAAAATCAACACAAAAAGGGTAGAAAAATATGTCTGTTTACTCTAAAGATATAAGCTGACTAAGGCTTACTCTCCCTGCTAGTCGTAAACTGTTATTAAACTACCTACACTACACACATTTGTTAAAGATGTAGCAAGGCTAAGATCTAATAGGGATTACTCAACGACCGTTTATATCTAGACGCCTCATGCACGATCTGACTAACGAAAATTATTCTGTCAAGTCGCTGAGGTACGACGTAAGCGAGGGGGACTGGGTACTGCGTTCTGATTGGCTAACGGGGACGGGGTACTGTGTTCTGATTGGCTAACTCAAGGTCAGTGCGACGAGGGGACTCACAGGAGTGGTCCAGTCACGACGGTTATAAGACTTTTTTACCTAATGTGTTGACAGACATCGGTCGCCTGTGATTAGGAGTCTAGATATAAATGGTCGTTGGGATTACTATTGTGTTGGAAATATTTACGAAATCTTTCAGAAATATTTTGTGAAGACTAATGAAAAAATATAAATTTTTTAAACTAAATAATTGTATTCATTCTATATAATTATTTGCAATTGTTGAATTGTATCGTTCTTATCACAAATATTTCATAGCATCTTTACAAAAAATTGAACAATCTTTATCAGAATGTGTACTAACCATGCGGCTGGTGTGCAGGTGGCGTGGCGCGGTGTCGTGTCGCGGTGCTGGGCGGGGTGGCGGCTGCTCGCAGCGCTGCCTGCTTGCTGCCCTCACCGCCGCCACCGCCACCGCCGCTGTTGTTGTTGTTGTTCGCACTGCTGTTCCTGGAACATTAAAAGCTTTAATACACTGAACTGTACTTCTATCTAATACAATCAAAACGGTCAACCACGTATATTTGTTGGTACGCTCAATCGCTTCAATTAAGCATTGATTACTGTTAATTTCTATTACTTTCACACACATTCAACATTCACACACAGATCAATACAATTGGTTGGAATAATCACGAAGTGAACAAGTTCTTACCTATTCCTATTGTTAATCTTCTGCTGCTTAGGCGGCTGGTTGGGCTGGCTCATGATGGACGGGATGTGGATGGAGGAGTACTGCGGACTGGGCGCCGGGTGCATGTGCATCATGGAGCACGGCGAGGCCAGGTCCGAGCCGATGCTGGTGGGCGACTCCAGCCCCAGCTGCGACACGTCCAGCTCGCACGTGGGGTACTGCACCGAGTGCACCGAGTTGCTGGTCGAGTCTGGCGTGTACACGCCCATCGACTGCAGCGCCGGACTCACAGCCTCACATAGCTCCTCCTTACTCGTATCCTTCGGAGACTCCTCTTTCTTATGCTGACGAGACTTCTTCTCTATCTCCTTCTCCTGCCCACAAGGCCCGTTCTGATTGAAAGGAGTCTTACAACTGGGAGATGTCAACACCTGTGAGCTCTGCTGCCTGTACTCCGCGCAACTCGTCACCACTTCCTGCTGTTTGTTCACCTGTCTCTGCATCATCTGTTTCATCTGATCAGCTGTGTTCTGAGATTGTGACTTCTTCGGCTCACACTGAGTCTGACAAGCGGTCGTAGTTTTCGACTGTTTCGAAGGCTTACAGTCGTTCTTCTGTGAACACTCTGCCTTGGACGTAGGTGTCTTCGTCTCCTTGAAATGTGGTAACCCTGTCGTCGCGTATAAACTGCTACTCAACGCGCCGTAAGCAATATTATGGAAGTCTTTCTGGTCATATTTAGGTAGTAATTTCTGAGGCGATTTCTGAACTTGGTCTAAATGAGGAAGATTGAACCCTTGATGCTTGTCCAAATAGTTTTTATCACTAACTATATTTTTCATATCTAAAAATCTATTATGTTCCCACGTGCCCTGTATCCGCGTGGGGTCCCAGGGCGGCCACTGATACTGTCCGTGCGTCGTGTGGTAGTTAGGAATCTGGTTCATAGCGTAGTCCGCTTTAGGCACTAATTCATTATCATACTTGAATTTGGGCAGCATTTTGTTCAAATCATTCTGATCAGCCTTCAAGTTCAATTGAGCTGTGCAGCTTTTATCATGTTTAACTGACTGGTTTTTTGACTCGCATTTGGAGTTATTTGATTTCTCCTTTTTAAAAAAATCTTGCTTCTTAGGCGCCTCATTTGTTTTAGGTTCCACCTTACTTGTGACGGGCACAGAGTTGATCACGTTTATAGGGACCGACGTCTCTGGCTTCCTAGCATTTGTGTTTTGTTCTGGAAAAAACATCTTAGGTTCAGGTGTACTCCTAGGCGTATCGTTTTTGGTCTTCTTATCAGTTTTCTCCAGTTTGCTGTGAGCCGAGTTCACTCTCACGTCGCGTAGCTTACTTTTCTCTCTCGGCTTTAAATTAGGATCGTTTTTACATTCTTGAGAATTAGTTTGGACCATATTCATAGATCCAGCCAAGTTTTGCATAGCATTGTTGACGAAACTAGCTTCCAAGTCAGCTCTTTCCAACCCCATACTGACGGCCGCGTTAGCGCTTTGGCATCGAGGTAAAAAATTGATATCAGTCACATTGGGCACTTTGGGTATGACAGGGTTTATTACTGGGGATGATATCGGATGCGGCACTTCTAACTTTGTTGTACTTTTACTTATCACTGGAGTGGAGTCTAGACTGTTGTTTATGACGCGGTTCTGTTCGCTAGTCTTCACGAGTATTTTGTCAGTTTGTACCGCCTGCGACTCTTTGCTAACATTCGCCCTGTGATTCAGGTAGGAATGCTGGGCAGTGTTGATCTGTTGTATCGTCATGGAGTTACTCACTGGGTTTTGAAAGTTCTGCATAGATGTCTGTTCAATAACATTTCTAGTAATAATAATCTCATCTTTCCTCGCGTGCATCATGTCGTTACGAAACGGCATCTCATTTTCTCTACTCACAACAGGATTTTGTGATTTATTTCTATCAATTTCAATAAAACTATCTATTTTGACGGGGTCCGGCTTCTTCATATTTGATATATCTCTGTGTGTATTATCTAAATTTTGAATAATATCTATTTTATTTGGTGACGACTTTTTCTCTACATTTTTAGTTTCGTCTATATTTTGATGTTGTATTACTGTTTCTTTCCTTATCTCACATTGCTTTTGTTCACAAATGACATCAGTGTTCATACTCTCTGGTGATCTTCTAGGTTTCGGAGATTCGTTAATCACTGATGTGTCAGTTTTCTTTGGTGATACGCCTGTGTGTGGGGAGTTGGCGTTGTCAGACTCGCCTTCAACGACGATTGTCTCGATTTGATGTATTTTTGGTACAATGAGATCCACTGTAGGTTTGCTGGTGTTTACATCCTCCTGCACTCTCGCACTGGGATCGAGCACGATGTGCGCATTCTCTGTGGACACGACAGGTATCACTTTAGAAGGACTGTCTTTCTCCTCGACCTCTTTGGGTTTATTCTCATTGTTCTGTTGAACAGGAGCAACTGAGTTATGTTTTGGCGACGGCAGAGGACAACTCTGACTGTTGTTATCATCAGATTCAGAAATTATTATAGTTTCCTTGTCTTCTGCAGGTTTAGCAGGCGACTTCATTTCACCATTTCTAGGTTCTGCCATTTTGTTGTCTTCAGTCTCATCGCTCTTTGTGTCGGTCTCTTCCTCATGTTTCTCCGGCGACACTTCTGTTCTACTGTCCGAAGGAGCATCATTGGGCTTATCACTAGCCTCGTTAATGACTTGATCTGCATCCGCGACGGATTTGGGGGAGTCCATGTGTATGCTGTCAAGTTCCATATCACTTGTATGATGATCAGTGCTGTTCTCTTCAATCTGTCGGGGTGACGCAGGCTTACTAGTAACATTCTTCTTTTCTTCCCCTTCCTCCACGTCCATCTCATCATCAGCTTCCCCTGAAGAGTCTTCAGAACTGGCTTCAGAGTTCTTGCTTTTCTCTTTCGTTTTCTCGTCAAGTTTTTCTTTAGGAGATTTGTTGTCATCCTCGACAGGGGCAGTAATGCTGGGCTCCATTGAGTCGTCAGTTTTATAGTCATTTGTTTGTTCCTTACATTCGTCAAGTTTGGGTTTCTTAGCTGCCGGTGGCGAAATCGTCGTAGGAGTCTTATTGATCTTTTGCCGCTTCTGTCGCTTCGGGCGTCCTTTCCACGCCATTTTTCTTTTAGTTTTGGGTTTGATAGGATTAGTGGCTGGGGTGACGGCGTCCATGTCCATACTCTCTTGGCTTTCCTGGCTGTCGGAGGCATATAGTGCTTCTTTGACGCTTTGTCTCCTGTTCCTCGTTGGGGTCTGCTCTTCGGCGACCTCGTTCTGTGCGACCCTGGACGATCTTCTTGCCACACTTTTACTTCTCTGCCTCCGCGGCGTCTCATCCTCTTTAGGCTTCTCATCTTCCACATTTGTTTCTGAAATCTTTCTGCTAACTTCTCGTTTTCTTTTCCGGTTACCCTCAGCAAGGGTTGGAGTGGTTTGGTATGTGGTTTCACTGTATTTGAGAGGCCTCGTCCGTCTCCTGCCAGATGATGTGACTTCCACAGGTTGTTCAGGAGCCTCGACATCTGCTTTAGCATTGACTACTGGTTCAGATTCCTCTTTGGGCTCAGGAACTTCTATCTCTGTGGCAGTATCTTCACTCTCAGTCTTACATTCTGCTTCGTCGTTCTCAGTGTCCTGGTCGGCGGAAGCTTCCTCCGGCGACCTGAACGGATTCACAGTGGGCGCGAGGAGTGGAGTCCACCTTAGGCATTCAGGATCGATTTCCAGCCGCGGTTTACTCTTCACCTTGTTCATGTGGTTATCAACTCTGATCCAATCTATGCACAGTCCAAGTTTGGTCGTCTCATCGTTGGGGATGTACCTGACGAAGCCGAGCAACTGAAACGTTACCGCGATGTCGTTCATGTGCATTCCCGTCGTGTGAGCGATGTCTTCGAATGTGAAAGGTTTATCTTTATGGTCATACAAATATTCGAGTATAACGGACTTCCAATACGCGTGGTACGAAACTCTGCCAAGATCAGACAATGGTTTTTCTGGCGTGCCGGGTTGTCCCTCTTCTTTCGAGAGTAGATAACCTGAGAAAAAAGATAAATATGTTACGCCATTTTAATGCAAACACGTAAAATCAAATATTAATAATTTTGTAAGGAGATGTAATAAAGATTCCACCACTCACTAAAATGGATGAGGAACCTCCCGTAGCCCTGCCTCTGGTACTGCGGCATTGTCATGATGCACGAAACATTGTATTTCTGTTGACAATGTTTTTCTTTGGAGAAGTAGCCGACTAGGTGGCATCCTTTGCTGTCATTTTTGGTGAGAACATAGAATAGGAAGGGTTCCACATCGTAGTACAGAGTCTTGTGGTCGAGGAACAGTTTGGCGAGGAGGCAGAGGTTCTGGCAGTAGATCTTGTTGGCGTTGCCGTCCACCTCGAACACGGAGATGTCTCCGCAGCGGTAGATCTCGGTGGCGGGAGGATGTCGCCACAGGCACTTGTCCAGGTGTCGGAACAGTACCGCCCGACTCTTCGCGTACTTCAGACAGAACTCGCACAGGAACAGCTTCGGTAGCCTGGAACAGTTTCATCAATATTAGTGAAAGGTAGAGTAAATGAGAGACTGTATAAGGGCTTAATCTGTCCCAGGCACAGTGTTTTACGAGTGACATGCAATAGTGAGTGACCATGTACCTACATCGGTGTTATTTGGAAACTAAACAGATGACAGTATAAAATTTATATAACACACAAAGTCGAGCGTTAAAACTGTACCTGGCATATTCCTGTGGGAAGGGACTGGAGTACCAGGTGTCGATCTCCCACTGGCCAAACTCGATGGCCGACGGACAGCGAGCTGGCGCGTGCGGGGCGGCTGGCGTGTGCGGCGGGTGCGGGGCTTGTGGGACGGCTGCTGGGGCCGGCGGGACCGGGGCCACTGGCACGGGCGCGGGGTCCCCGGGCGTGGCCGGCCCGGCCCCGCCCAGTGCAGTCCCGCCTGCCGCCGTGACGGCCGCGTTGAACAACTCAGCGTCGCTCTCCGTCACGCCCGCCGGGAGACGTTTTCCCTCTGAAATTATAACCACATATCTATTGCCCGCTGTTCATCTCCCAAGATATATTCAGCCAAATATTTCAAATAAATTTTGCGATTTTATCAAGCTACACACATAATAGTGAACGAAATTTAAAAAATAATATTTGCCATTTTTAATATTTTTCATGTAACTAATTTATTAGAATTAAGTTAAATGAATACCTGGCGAATGAGTTAAAAATTAATAAAAGGCAATAAAATGGCCTCGCGCGGATTGATGTACCGCAGATCTAAATGAAAACAAAACTGTAAATAAAATGAGGGAATACGGCAAGTAGAACATGATAAAGCAAGTACGTCCCGAGTACCCGCACGCTGTGCGAGCGCTCCGGACCCGTCCTTCACGCCTGCAGAGGCGCAAGCGAAAGTGCATGTGTGGATACTGCCGAAACCCGAGTAACAAATGTTTTGTCATCGGCGCTCGGTGTCCGAACGAGAAGCTAACAAAGAGCGCGCGGCTCACTCACCCGTCCCGAACAGAGATTCGAGAGAGAAACGAGAATAGAGAGACTTGCGAGCGAAGCGCCGGCCAGCAATCAGAGCGAGCGAGACGGTCAGATCCACCAGACACTTTCACCGCACCTCAAACCGATCTTACCCGTCTGATTGATGGCCGGGCTCGCCGCCGGGCCGAGCGCGAGCCCGCGGATCAGTTTGTGCGCGTCCGCCGGCCCTGCGCGGTGTCTCTGGCCCGCCAGCGACCTAACCAGCGCCGACGGCGACAGCAGCGGCAGCCGCGCCATCGACCTACTGCGGCTGCGAGCGCGCGTCATCAGCTGCGGCGGCGAGGGGTCCCGGGTGCGGCTGCGCGCCTTGCGCAGCGACGCCTGGTAGCGACGGAACGTACTCCTGGTCTCTTTTAACACGGCGCGGTCCTCCTCGATCCGCTCGGACCGCTCCTGCCGCTCGGGCCGCTCTGCTCGTGCCGGCCGCGCGCGCGACACCGAACGCGACGCCGTGCGCACTGAGTAGAACTCCGACAGTCCGTCGAACAACGTCGTGAGCAGCCTCTCTCCGCAGCGACTGCGGCGCCGTGCGATGTGATGCCTCTCGGGCTCCGACCGCGGCGGCTCGGGCTCTAATCTCTTTTGTATCGGGTCGGGCTCGACTCTTCTAGGTTTGTGCTCGTATTCTAATCTGCTCAGTCTGGGCTCGATTTCCAGTCTTTTGAATTTCTGAGGTTCGACGTCGAGCCTCTTTTGTTTCCTCGGTTCGACCTCGAGTCGTCTATGTTCATGCGGCTCTATTTCGAGTCTTCTAAGTTTCTGAGCTTCTATATCCAGTCGCTTATGGTTTGGAGGGTCTACCTCTAATTGTTTCTGTTTCTGCGCTTCGGCTGCGAAGCCCCAGACGCCACCGGGCGCGGAATCAGCGGCTAAACGTTCGAACACGGTGGATACGTACGCGGGCGCGGGCCGCTCCTCGCTGTCACTGGACGACACGGCAGAGCCGGCCGAGTCCGAGCCGGACGCGACGGAGTCCGGCGACGGCGGCGACGCTAACGACGCGGGCGACGGCGTGGAGCGGGTGGACGACGCTACCTCGCTGGCCTCGCGGGGCCCGGGCGAGGGCGGCGAGCTGGGCGAGCGGGGCGCGTGGGGCTCCCGGGGCTGGTGGGGCGGCGGGGGCGCGTGGGACTCAGCGGGCCGGCGCTCCAGGCGCAGCTCGAGGCGCTGCACGCGCGTGACCCGCACGCCACCCCAGCCCTCCCAGGAGCCGGACGACGAGCGGCGCCGGCGCCGCTTCACTAGGTTAAACGCGGAGAATCTGAAAAACTTTTGCTTCTCTCTCGACATTCTCTGTTCGGTGAGAGCGTGCGGGGCGCGCGGAGGGCACGGGGAGTTACCGTCGGAGGGCTCGTCGTCGGAGTCCGCAGGGCGCGCCGGCGTGCGCGGTTTCCGGCTGCGAGGGGTGCCCGCCATCGACGACCTGATGCTAAGAAGAAAAGACACTGTTAATGTGATTCACGATCGACGGATAGGAAGGCAGTGGTTCAGTTAGCTGCGCTCACCGCTTCTTCTCGTGCTTGGGCCGGCAGGCGGCGCAGCGCCAGGGCGGCGGGCCGCAGGCGGGGTGCGCGGCGCGCGCGCAGGACGCACAGCGCACGGCCCAGCCCGCGCCACGCGCCGCGCACAGCGAGCACACCGCACACGCTGCGCACGACCAGCGGGAGAACTGCACAATACCACAACAATTATGTTATATCCAACTTTTAGCCAACCCTGTTTTTACCATAAACATTCTAAACATAACATTACCTTAATAACAGATAGAGTTATCTGATTGTTGAGGTTGACGCATGTGGGATGCGCGAAACACTTGCACTGTTGGCAACTAATGAGAGCCTCTGGAACCCCCAGTGCATTCTTGGAATCAGTGCCAAGGCACTCGGCACAGACAGGCACTGTGTCTGGACTTGATTTCTGTAACAAAAAGCTATTATTTGCAAACTCTAGTCTAACTTGGTCTTTTTCTCCTAATGCCAGCGATAAACAATGCTGTTTACCCTCAAGTTTGCAGCATGCTTGAAGAGCCTTCCGAGGTAAATGAGGTAAAGTTGACAATGTATGGCTATCAGAACTAGACTTGCCTAGGCTAACTTAAAGAAAGGCAATTATTGATTATTTAAAAAAATAAAATGTTATGAACTTCATTTGTATCAGTCAAAATATTTATTTTGACTTTAAAGAGCATCATTTTAATTTTTTAACGAGTTACAAAACAATTTGTTTGTATTTACCAAAACTGCCATAGGATAGACATAATTATAGTTTTGCAAATTTTCATTACAAAATTATCATGTGTAAATATTCTTTTTAGTTATCATTCCAAATTCTTACAGGAATCTATTGCAATTTAGGCAAGACTAATAAATATTGTTTTCTATTAGATTTTTTGAATAACCTGCAAGTTTGCAATATAAATTCAAATTACAGCATTACAGTTCATGAATTATGATTGATTCCATATCCTATGTAATAGACCATTGTTGTATATTGATAATTTGTTAACTGAATTATAACAATAGTAATTTGTTGTATTCCATAAGTTATAATAGCCCACATTAAAAAAATAATAAAACCTGTTGCCAGTGACTATAGGATCCTAATATCTGGATAAAAGATATCCTATGTGTTAATCCAGATTATAACTTATCTCTGTACCAAATTTCATCCAGATCCATTCAGCTATTTTGATAATTATGATTGAGTACAAAACATCCATCCATCCACACTTTTGCATTTATAATTTTTGTAAAGATTTTAGAATGGAGTTCCAAAATGATATGAATTAATTGAAGCTATTCATTCATCGGTAAATTGAGCCCACATTTCTATAAAAAGAGCACCCTCTTTATTCTTTCTATTAATAGACAGACAAAGGTCACAGGCAGTTTTTTCTATTAACATAGGTACCTATACTTATGTTAAGAGCTCATGGTTTAACATATGCTGAGATATGTCAGAAATGAGGCCAATGTCAAAGGATTCAAGTATTCATCACTAACTTCAGCCTCTGACTTTGTTTGGGTGAGGGTCAATCCCATTGTTAGAGTCACACTTTTTCTTTTTCCTACTTGTCAGAAAACAAATTGAGATAATTCGGCTATTCTATACTTTATAAAGCTGAAGAACATTTTTTTTATTCCATCCTTCCAGACATTAACCTGTACATAAAAAAATATCTCTCTAATTATTATATAATTATACTCGTCAAAACAAAATAAGGGCCACTTTTTAAATTGCACTTTAAACAAGTATTGCTCTTATTCTGGGTACATATTAAATACTAAATATCTTGTTATGGTTTCTTTCAAGTATTAATATTGTTTCTACTGCATAATTGGAAACTCATAACTTTTTTTTAATTAGATATTTGAGATTACTTAGAATTTACGGTATGGTGTTTTATAATTTTCAAACTTCTAACAGAGTTTTCTTCGACTAATACAGCAAGCAGGCTATAATGATCTTTCAATCTCATAATGTCATGTATTCGGAGACATATGGACGCAAAATCAGCCACTTGGGGTGTCGCCTTAATCCAGGGGGCCCGTAGCCAGAAGAGGTAGGTTTAATGGTGGAATATTCCCAACGAGTGGTTCAAAATGCTGGAAACTGGTCTTAAAAGACGGGTAATATCCCCAGATGCCATGATCAAGGAAGAAAGTAAGTAAGTAAAGCCCAAGAAGACCATTAAGTTTGTTTAACCGCGCTAATAGAGCGAAAATCTACTGCGCGGACCGTACAAACTCCATTGCGTCGAGCTACAGGCACCCCTATAATTGACTACACTATTCCGAATCGACTCCATAAAGACTAACAATACTCAAAAAGATACTTGGTTCGCCTCCAGTTAACTGCAGCATATGGTGCAAATCGTGAAACATTTGCGAAGGAGAAAATTTATTGAACTGTTTTGACTGGGCTTCATTGCTTTTTATTAATGACTGGTGGGTTATTTTTTTTCAATAGAAACTGGTTCATAAGAGTGTATAGCAGATCTAAACAACAGGTTTCAGATCCTTGCACTCTTAAAACACACTGTTCTGACGAGTTCTGAGTTATGTTCTGGGGCGGTTATCTCTATCACGCAAAACTGAGCTCGCACTTCTTAACGAGGGTGCTGTAACTCCTCAAAATTGCATAGAGAAAGTGGTGCAACTCCACATTATCCCATTCGCACAGCAAGGAATACCTGAGCTCTTCTTGAAGCAGGATAATGCTCGAGCGAACACGACGCGACTAACAGTGCACTCATTCCCTTTCGCTCGAATTACGATGTTACAGAGGACACTCAGGATTTTTACCTGAGTTCTATTGAGCATTTAAGAGATGAGTTAAAGAAGAGTGAAAAAGAAAGTAAAATTCCCATCAACTCGCAGC
This sequence comes from Agrotis exclamationis, assembly GCA_950005045.1. Taxonomy (NCBI): domain Eukaryota; kingdom Metazoa; phylum Arthropoda; class Insecta; order Lepidoptera; family Noctuidae; genus Agrotis; species Agrotis exclamationis. Next base: position 1,629,399 of record OX465433.1, on the reverse strand, counting down.
TGTATCTCATAAATTGTCTGAAAACTTGCTGGTAGAGTATCCCAAAAGAAAATGTTCGGTATTTAATCCAGGCCATTCCACCTCCTATAAAATGAGCAGAACAGAGAGAACAGAGTTAAAAAAGAAGCTTAAAAGAACACTTCGGAACATTAAAGACGTTATTTTTTCGATTTTTTTATGTTTTATGTAACTTGATACATTCCTGCAATTCCTCACTTTTCATTTAATTTGGTTTATTTTAACGATTTATTGGAATACATATTTAATTTTTGTGTATTTCCATCTAAAACCATTAATATTAATCAGATTCAGTCATTGTAACTAGTAATATTTAAACATTATGTAATAAATCGATAAAAACCAGGTGGCCCTTATTTTGTTTTGAGTAGTATAGTATTTAGATGAATTAGAACTGTGATCTCATAATATCTCTAGTAACCAAACTAAGAGACCACTATTATTACTATTATTAGAATGGATTTCATGAATCATCAGGAAACATATTTTTCAAATTCATCAGCACATGACTAAGAGAACATTATTTTTGTAAAGTAACCACAAACTTTTTTATGTTGAAATCTTTAATTTGTTATGGCATTGACTACTAAGAAGTTACAATGTACCTCAACAAACATTAAAAAACAATCAATATTATTGCCCATCTCTTCACCTTATTCTAATAATTTAATTAAAACTTTGAATCACATCAGAGCAGCTGCAGAGGAGCTGCTGCAATGGATCTCGGTTTTTTTTTATCATGGTGTCTTCAGTAGCCCTTTGTGTAGTGGGGTCGCGGTATACGTGTGTCCCGCGACCCCGGCAGGCTTTGGCCCTCTCGATTAATGAAATTTTGTGGAAATAACACAAAGGATACTGATTATTTCAGTATTACATTTACGTGAGATATTTTTCAAATTGCAAGAATGTGAAGCTGCTGTTAACAGCTTGTCGGTATTTATTTCTGGACAAGAAGTAGTAAAAGAATTTAATTTTCTATTCAATTAAAAGTACCCATATAATTATCACAACTAATTGTAATAAGTATGATGACAAAATTTTTTTTTTCCTTATACAACTAATTTATAGGCATATCAATATAATTTTATGATGTCTGATTTTATAAAATATGTACCTATTGTAAAGTTGAACATTTTTTGCCCCAAATGAGCTGGTGGCCTTGAACGCTAACAGGTCAGCAACCTTTATATGAACTGAACTGTTTCTCAGAACTCTTCACAAATTTATTTTTAGGCAACCATTTTTATTTTATAGTCATGTATCTTTATTTTTTTTTATTCATATACTAAAAGTAGAAGTTTAATTTTATATGGGCAGAGTTTTAAATTTTAAAGATAAATCATAATTTTTGACCTACAAATGAAACAAAGAAAAGTTTAAATGTATGAATGCATGCAAGTGGAATATATTCTTTCTGTTAGCCTGCTCTGTCCTACTCCTAGATTTTAGTTCAAAGTTCTAAGTTAAGTCTTCAAGTTATTTTTAAAAGCAAGTGTTTTTTCACAAAGCGGTGGATTAGATTAGTATTAGGAATCTTATAAGCTGGATATTATGCTTATAAGTATGTACTTAAAGTACTTAAACATTAAATGGAAAGGTGTGCAAATAAGTGTAAATAAGAATGTTGAACAAACACAAAAGGTTGTACATGATGCTACTAACTTAGTACATTACACAAGTGTTTAGTGTATTCTAAAGCATTGCATAATAGACCTTAGGGTTGAGTTTTCATACACCTTTATTTTTGCTGTGAAAATGTTACAAAATAAATGTATGAGTATAACTGAGTATTATAGTAGAGAAAACAATGGATAATAATATAATGCATTTATTATAATCAAAAAGAATAATAGTGACAATAATTACTTTCATTAAAATAAATACAGAAAACAATCTAGTAAGAAAATGTGTGTAAATGAATGCAGTAGTGTTTTTGTTTATGTGTTGTTTACAAACACAGTTATCACATCATTATGTAAAAGCTTTCCAACCAGTGTATACTACATATACTGATAAGTAAACAAAATATATGAACAATGTTTTATTCAATACTCTTACCTTCTCAGGGGATTCTTGGGAGCTCTTGGAGCGCTGCTTCGAGCTCCTGTCCGATGAGGTGGTGAGGGGCCTCTCTGTCGCCTTGTAGGCCCCCGCCTGGTGCGACAGCAGGCCTCGCGCCACAGCACGCTTCACGGCGGCTCTCAACACTGCACGCACGTCTACTTCAGCTTCCACTGTCACTTGGTATCCTTGATGCAAATGTCTTTCAATAGTCTTAAGTGTAGAACCATCACGTTCACCTAACTCGCGCACTGCCTTCGCAACGACCCTAGATAGGTCCACATCTTGCGTGACACGGAGCGTCTTGCTCTGAAGCCCGCCGGGGTCCTTGTACGAGCTCTGGCCCTTGTTGTACACCTTCAGCACGGCCCCCTCGCGCACGGCGCGCTCCAGCCGCTCTGCGACCACATCTTCGTGATAGTTGTGATGCTGTCTAATGGCGTGACAGATGCGCTCGACACTGGGCCTCTGTTTTTGTGAGCGTATCTTGTGAATCGCTTCCAGTATCCATCGCTTCCACACTTCTTTGCCGACGTCGTCCGGCTCGCTCATTTTCGTAAATGATTTTTACGTACTGCCGCCTGAGTAACGGTACGGTATTGCACTTATGTCAACACCCATCGCATTTTGGCGCCTCGAGCGAAATTCCATTTTATGAAATGGAACCCCGCCGTATGCGGCCGGTAAATTCGGCCGCGGTGCGAGACGCCGGTTTACAGCATGTCACCGAAGCTCTCGCAACCCGATGACACATCGGGCCCCGCGAGCGGGTTTTGGCGGAGCGGGCATCGGACGGCCGCCATCTTGTGGCGATCTAAATTTTACGTAGCGAACAAAACACGCGATGTAAATAATAACGACTGTTTCAACAATTGAACCTAGTTATTCAACAATACCAATTGAAATAAATCTTTCCACTGTCACAATAACTGTCTCTTTTGCACCAGATTTTTTTTACAAATCTTAAATACGGCAGTACTTCTTTCCGGTTTTTTTAACACTATGCTCCTTCAACAAACAAACAGCACAGTAATTTAAAGTGTACGTATTCAATTCTTAATTATAACGATGTGATTCATGTCTCGGAAACACTTTGACAACATAGAAATAATAGAAATTTTTGTTGAAAACATTCACAAAACACCAACAAAAGGCTCTTCAAAATGGCTATCAATTATATTGCCTTGTTGAAAAAATATTTTTGATATCCTGTCGGTCACAATTGTATTGCCATTTTAATTAAAATTACAATAATTTTATACTAATCATTCATCGCGTTCATTGTCTATGGTATTCAAAGTATGGAAATTCTAAGACAATATTGAATCAGAACTGATCAAATCCGCGTATGCTTGTTCAAATAAGGCCAGACTTGATATAATGAAAGGCCTTTTGGGACACAGATTGCACTTTGCACTTCGCTCTGGCATAGTGCGTTGTTTAGACAGGGACGGTGTTTATGCAAGAAGTGTGCTGGATGCTTAATGGAGTCATTACTTTTCACTTATTTATGAGTATGCTTAAAAAACGATTATGCTATGCACACGCAAGCAAATATTTTTAAAAGAACATGCTAGTTTTAGGCATACTTGCATGCTACTTCAAAATTTACCAGTTGATCTAATAATACTGAATGCTCTTATCCCACAGGGATATTATTGTAAATATTGTAATTTATTACTTTTTAGAAAACGTGTTGCGCCGATCCCAAATAGAATGGAATAAGGAAGAAGAAGAAGAAGATTGTAATTTATTACTTGAAGATTACCCTGATTGCTGATGTGCTCATAAAGGTACGGACAGACATGCTCATTACTCGCACGAAAGCATGCTTTTATTGAGCAAGGGGCAATTTTATTGAGGGAGAGGGAGAGGGAGAGAGAGAGAGAGGGAGAGGGAGAGGGAGGAGGAGAACGTTTCTTGACGTTTCACTTGATTGTCGTGGCTGACCATAGCCTAATTAGTACAGTAATAAATAGGTACAATAAATAAATAATTATAATTTCATAAGTTGATAAAATAATGCTATGCAATAACTTTACGTTGTGGATGCACCGTTTAACAAAATAATCCTATCTAAAAGCATTTGAAATGCGTGGAAAACCTAATATTCAATTAGTTTTATTGCGGAAGTATCCTTTTTGATCAGTAAACAACAAAATATTAAAAAATAAGAAAAAATGTGTCGCTATTTGCACATGTTTGACAGCTCGTAACTCGGAAACGTGACGCTTTACGAGATTTTGCTGATTTTACGTTTGTATTGATGTGATCTATCGATGTATGAAAGTTTCATGCGTGACCGCCATTAAAAAAAAAAAAACAAAATGGCGGATGGCACCTGGTACACGGCCCATACAAAAATGTTCAAACCCCTTTATTATTATCTCTTTATTCATTTTTTTTAAATATTATTCAATACAAAAAAAAAAACAAAAAATTAAAAATATAAAAAATAGCAGTCCACCAGCATCGAGAACAGGGTCCGGGCTGCCGGTGGTCAGGGCTCCAGAGGTACCTCCTAACAATACGCGCCGTGTCCAGAAGTACTGCCTTCTGAATCAGGCGCTTGATCCAGCTGCCAAACGAGAGCCTCAGGTGTTGGTCGAGGCTCTTGGCAATTAAGCCATTGGCAGACACGACTATCGGCACAATGACTGCTGTATTCACATTCCCCATATAGCCATTTTTAGGAACATGACGTACTCGTAACAGTGTCGTCGCCTAGGGTTTACAGTCACAAGCAATAGTATGTACACACTAAGCAGTATTCAAAAGCGATGTTCTGCTACCATTTTTTTTTTTTTTATAATCTTTATTAGAAAAAAAGGCTTCAATCAATTAATGATTATGCCAGCCCTATAGTTTTACAAAATGGTCTATGATCTTAACTTAATTAATTTACAAATTAAATAGTAAATCTTAACAGCTAATTTAGATGTAGGCTTAGATAAAATTACATTACACATGCCCACGTCTCCTAATCTAAGTCCAGCTTCCGATTCCACCGCTCTGCGTTCTGCCCCAATCCGGGCACACTCCACCAATGCGTGGTACGTGTCCTCTCTCTTATTGCAAATAGTACAATTTGGGGTGTTAACCACCTTCATAAGATGACCAAACGCATTCAATGGAATGTGTCCGGATCGCAGACGCATACTTGTTACAAGCAGTTTCCTATTCAGCTGGACATCCATAAACCAGGGAATGCGTGGTGGTTCAGACTGGATTGTCCTGTACCATATACCTTTCTCTTTGGATCTTTTATCAAAATATTCTTTCCACAGCTTTGTACAAGCTATTTTGATATCACTTAATATTTCCGTGAAGTAAGGTATCTGGCTAACGTATATCCCTTCATATATTCCAGTTTTTGCTAATTTATCTACTTGTTCATTTCCTATCAGATCTACATGTGATGGAATCCATTGGAATTTAATCAATTTGCCAGTGCTTCTCAACATTAAATATGTTTCCAAGATGTGATAAGCCACCGGCATGCCTCTTTTTCCAGCGGTGCACCGAACTAAATGTTGTAAAGCACTTTTAGAATCACAAAGTATCACATATTTGGTATATTTGCATGACATCAAGTACGATAAACATTCAGAAATTGCATATAATTCTGCTGTCATGATCGATATCTTACGATTTAGCCTAAAACTGGCTCCTGTGCTAGATTGAGGATCAAAAAATGCTGCACCCGTTCCATTATCATCTTTAGACCCATCACTGTAGATCTGATAGAAACCTTCATAATTTTGTGCAATAGTTTGTATGGACTTTTTTAAAAGTGCTAAAGGAGTATGGGATCGCTTAGGTCCTGTTATGTCGTTAATGGTAAGGTTAATATGCAACTTAATATCTACATTTGCCATCCAAGTCGACAGTGAGAACATCTCCAGTCTTTCAGATCGTCATCCGCCTCAAATGCATTGGATGAACTCCCCAAGAAGAACCTGCCAGAACTTTAAAAACATTTAGAAATTTCATACTCCTCTCGCAAATTTCATTGATCTGTTTGCCCCACCTCAGAGACGAATCTAGCCAGAGTCCTAAATATTTAACTGCTAGAACCTTTTCTAAACTGGTATTGTTCATAATTATATTTGCCTCTTGTAATGTTCTTCCCCTGGCGAATAAACATACTTTACTTTTCGTCGGTGACAGTTCAAGGCCTAATACTCCCAGTAAATTAGATAAGCTGTCAATGGCTTCCTGAAGAGTTGTGGTCATGAATCTTAAATCATGACCAGTAATAAATAAGACGTAGTCATCAGCATATTGTGATACATACACATTTACAATGTTTTTACAAATATCACTAGTAACTATATTGAATAGAATTGGAGACATAGGGTCTCCTTGTGACAAACCCTTGCATGTCCATCTCGTAATCGGAACATTGCTACCTACCTGTGCTACGTCCAAGTGTCTCTCCTTTAAATATTCCCATATATACCTACATATAGTTGCCCCAACCCCCATCTCATCCAGCTTAGTAACGACTTTTAAAATATTGATATTATTGTATGCATTGTCTATGTCAACGAAACATCCTAATGTTTTCTGATTGGTTGTGAGCCCCAATTGAATATGTGATACTAGTCGTACTAGATTGTCTAAGCTTGATTGACATCTTCTAAAACCCACTGTATTTTTGGAAAACAAATTATTACTTTCAAAGTACCATTCAAGTCGCCTAGTTATAATATTGTGTAAGGTTTTGCAAATACAAGATATGAGTGAGATAGGTCTCAAAGATGATATATTGCTTAGATCGCGTCCAGGTTTCGGAACAGGCACTACTTTTACTTTCCTCCACTGCCTTGGAATATCACCTTTAGACAAACATTTATTAAATAAATCAACTATCAGCTGTTTTTTAGGAAAGTTAAAAATCATCGAATAAGAAATATCGTCTTCTCCTGGAGCGGTATCCTTCATCTTCAGTGTATTAGAGAGTTCCTGTTCCGAAATCTGGCACTCCAACTGTAAATTACTAGAACTGAATTCGGGAGGTTGTGATAAAGCGTAATCTGGTGTCAATTGTCTTAAAAATTCATTAGCCCTCTCTGTATCCAAACAGATCCTACGACTACGATGTCCTTTGAGCCATCTCATTTTATTCCATAATTCTCTACTAGACACTATCTCACTCATACTATCACAGAACTGACGAAAAGACTCAGCACTAGCTTTACGGATGAGTCTCTGTGCTTTAGCAACCTTCTGTTTTAAATTAACGAAATTTGTGGGGGTGGGATTCTTCCTTACTTGAACTAGAGCCAATCTTCGTTCTGCAACTGCCCTAGACAGCTCGGGGGACCAATAAGGTTTTGAAATAAACTTACTAGTGGGATCTTCACAAATCTTAATTATTGGTATTGATCCTTGAGCTCCATAATTAATTAAATCTATTATTACGTCGTACATTTGCTGAGTTTCACCAGATAAATTGATACTGCTAATTCTACTTAAAATTATTTCTTTGTACTTTTGCCAATCTGCTTTTTTAAAATTACGTTTTGTGTTAATAATGTTATTACATGTTATCTCTGTATTTATAAGAATCATTAAATGGTCACTCCCTAAATTTTCATTTAAAACATTCCAGTTGAATCGAATTGCAATATCTGATGACGCAAAAGTGATGTCCGGAGAACTTTTACGTAACTGATTTAGGACCAACTTAATACTAGTATGTTCTCCAGAATTGAGGGAAACATAACGCCAATCATCAGCTGCATCATGGATCTGTAAACCTCTGTCATCACTTCTATTTGACCAGTTGGTATGATGTCCGTTGAAATCCCCTCCTATAAAAGTTTTGTTAGGCCATTTAGAGAATAAACTTTTCCAGTCTTCATCTGTTGTGTGAATATTAGGAGGGCAGTATATGGATACGATATTTTCTAAGAAGCTACAATTAAATATTTTAACATGGAGAACTTGAATGCGTTGATTACGTAACCTGAAATTACTAACCTGTGCTTTAATAGATTTATGTACCACAATTGCTATCCCACCATACGAATCGTCACGATCTTGTCTAAAAATATCATAACCTCCAATTTTCAAATGACTATCTGGTTCAAGCCAGGTCTCCGAGATAAGGCAAACGTGAATTTTTTCTATCAATAAAAAGTTTTCTAAAGCTTTAATTTTAGGTCTTAAACTTCGTGCATTCCACTGTAAAATCTTCAATGTAACAACTTTAGTTTTAGGATCCATAACTAGAACCTAAAAAAAACTCTAAACATTTATTTAAAATAGGCCACGCCGACATACTATCTACTACAACTAAAACTAACCATTCAATGCAACACTTAATAACATTATCAAACTTTTCTTTCATACTCAAATTTCGCATATAAATAATGTCTTTTAAACGTGCTATTAATTCTTCAAAATGTACTTGTCGCGCGTTGTTTACGCTGTCGCCGATATCATTAGTACTAGTAGATGGCTTTGGAATGCGGTCCGGTGACTCACAACGTCGCCACTGTGATTTACTCGTACCTTCACCATGTGATTTTTTGCAGTTATTATTTGTTTGCGGTGATTTAGGGCGACTTTGTGAAAACAACGGTGGGAATTGTGACGTACTTGGAGTATATTTATTATTTTCTCTTAATTCTTCCGATAGTAAACCACTGAAGCTGTTGTTGGAGTCAATCTTCGGTTTTTCATTTCCCATTATTGTTTGTGGACTAGTATTGGTTGACTAGGGACGAACATACATATTACAGGCTACATGATATGTGCAATTGAATTCTGCCATAAGCTCCCTCAAACGCTTCTCTCTAGAAAATGCTGGGCAATTTCTATTCAACGCCATGTGATCACCACGACAGTTCACGCATTTGAATATTGTAGCTTCACAGTTACTAGTTGTAATGTGGTCTCTTGTGCACTTAGGGCATGTTGGCGTTTTGGACGTACATCTTGCTTTAGAATGGCCAAACTTCCAGCAATTTGAACACTGCGTTACAGGGAAAACAAAAGGCTCAACTTTAACGCGTAGACAGTCGACATATATAAAGGCTGGCAGGTGAGAGCCACTAAAACCTATCTGAGCTACTTCACTAGGTACAAACTTGCCTTCTTCATCTCGTCGCTTAAGTCTTTTTAAAGATAAGATCTGAGTATTATTAGGACATTTGATCACGTTAAGAGCGTCCTCGTCTGACAACTCAAGATCCACGTTCCGTATAATACCGTAGGATATATTAACTTCTTTTACACTATAAACCCGCCACCCTTTTTCTTGAAACTCCTGGCAGTCTAACAATTTTCCCTCACATTCTTCAGTCGATGCCTCTATTTTTAACTTGTACGGGTTAATATATTTAACACGAAGAATATCCGTTAAACCCAGACTATTAAATAATTTTGCTATAGCAAACTGCTTAGGTAGTTTTTCTTTACTCCAAATAAAAACCTCTTTTTTAATTTGCTTCTGTCTCTTGCCTCTATTCTCCACTGAAGTCCACCCTGCTTCATCTACTTCTCTTTCTCTTTTTATCGGTTTATTTATTAAGTCTTCTTCCATAATTTGTACTTCACAGCTGTTCGTCTCTTCCAAATTGTCTACTGAATTACTCTTGTTCTCTTCACCTTCCTCTGTCATTAGTGACATCCATCCATCCAACTGCCCCACTTCACTACTATCCCTTTGATCCAGGTTCGTTTTTCCTAGGCCATGATCGTCTGTGGCCATTATTATGTAAGATACTGCATCATAGATATACGCGTAAAATTAATGAATTGTAAATCGTATTACACCGTATTCGACAAACGCGCGCGAGCGATCTACACGAGTGCCGTGACAGAACTGTTCTGCTACCATATTGATTTAACTTTTGCCTTTTCATTAGAGTTCTATTTTGGAAGCCATACTATTACGAAATAGGTCTCAAAGTGGAAACCAGTATTTCACGAGTAAATTGCGTTTGAATTTTGTTAAGTGTATGCTCGTGACTGTACACTGGTTTATTCTCGACGCATACGCCGGTCGTAACATTGTCATATTTAACCAGTTCCCTCCCACAAATCGTTCATTCAATACAATATCTCCGTGCAAACGATGCAAACCAATCTCATAAAGGTGAAACAGCACTAGGCGGAACTGCACTGCAGCGGAAGTTCTACGCGACACGACGCGTCAAAATATTCTATAAATGAAGTTATACGAGACATCTGGAGACATGACGCACTAAGCGGCAACGGAACTGCACTGCAACCGAACTGCGTGGCAAAGAAAAGCGTCGTGTCGCGTGTTCCGCTGCAGTGCAGTTCCACCTAGTGCGGTTTCACCTTAAATGGAACAACATTTTTTTTTAATGGAGAACAAGGTTATATCTGCATCTGAAAATTTTGGAACATAAGGCCCAGAAGCCATCCAAAAAAAAAAAACTTAAAAAAAAAATGAAAGAAATAAAATAAAATTCGCGCGCAGTCAGCGGCTTCACAAAATATTTTGAAAGTTTTAGTTTTCGTTACTTTTCTACAAATTTGTATTTTTTCCGTACGTCTCGAATTTATTTGCTGAATTAAGGAAAGTGCGGCTCTGACGAACAAAACCTATTATGGAAAAAAACTGTTGCACGGATATCTCTGTTAGCTTGAAATTCGACACCAACCTTAGTTATGTTCTTTGCAAGCCAAACATTTAATTTCTACCTTCTAAAAATGGGAAAGTTCAGAAAAAGGATCAGAAGGTGAGTTGATTATCTCTCAACCTTATCAATAGACGATTTTGAGATCATGAGAACGAAAACTGTTGTACCTACCATGCTTTATGTACGACTAGCGTTACCAGGCGTCCGGATAAAGCCGGACACAGTCAGGCTTTATGGTAGCGTGTCCGGCCAAATAAGACCGCGTCAGGTCTGTCCGGCTTTTGTTAGGCTTGCGCTGTAGCACGGCAAGAGGACTCTTCCTTAGTTAAACAGAACCTTGCCTTAGTTTTTAAAATATGGTGTGTGTCTTACTAGAACTAAAAAATTAAAGGTGTCCAGTCTTTTCACCAAAATGTCCGGCTAAACTGGCTGGTCAGTCCGGATTTTCGGTTGTAATTCATGGCAACCCTAGGTATGACTAGGGATAATTTATTATAAGCAGGGATGCAGCTGTTATAGTTCCTTCCATGAAACAAATTCTTCTTGGAAAGTCTATGTAAAAATGTTTAATATTTTTGTTGTACTATCTACTACAGTCCTATAGTATAATTTGTTCCATCCAGAACATGTCAGGAGAATATTATAATCATCACAAAAGGATACTCTATCCTTACTATTCCTTACAATCAGAAATGTTAAACTGATCTTGTCATTCAATTTCACTCTTATTGTGTTATACAACACAACAAATAATACACAAAAAATTATACAAAACATGTTTATTATAGACAACAATAATACAAATAAGTACATCAAAACTGCTATATGTTTATCTTACAGGGCACCAAGAATTAAAACTGTCATAAAACCTGGATGTGTCATCTGCAAACAAAGTAGATGTATTGATGAAATAGCTCCTGAACTTATGTGCAGGGTAAACCCAGAGATATATGATGGCCCTGTTACAAGAAGTTTGTCCAAGCTTATTGACAGCATACAGAATTTTATTATCATTGAAACTTATCGGTGTATGCCTCTTTTGGGTGATGAGCAAGAAAAAGTCCCAGATTGGGATGTGCATATTGTGCGATATTCTATTGTCTTTGTTAAACATACTACATCAAATTAGTTGATTTTTCTAAAGTCTATAACATGTATTGATTTTTTATATTGAACTATTATTAAGAGAAGTTTGTTAATACCAAGAGGTACTATGTTACTTTTGTGTTTTGAAGTTTATTTCTGTTCCTAAAATTATAACTTATATGACAAATTGAGCTGTTGACTAAATTTTCTAAACATGACTGGTTTTGATGCTATTGTACACTAATTAGAAATATTGCTATATTTTCAACCAAAAGACCAAAACAAAAGTGCCATATTGCTAGTAGCAGTTTAATTAATTATTATTACTTAAAAATCTATATTTTATCATTCTGCCATGAATATGTAAGTATTACACTTAGTGCTGATTTTTCAATAGTCAGATAACTTTTATCTGAGGGATAAAAATAGCGATTTGACATATTTACTATAGTGAAGCTGGTTAACCGCCATTTTTATTCCTCAGATAAAAGATATCTGACTATTGAAAAATCAGCCCTTAGACCCGTAGACCCATATTACAGAATGTCACTCAAAACTTAAGCATTATACTTAAAAATAGTTTCAACCAAATGGCTTGAATCTAGTTTTAAGGAATGCTTGAGTATTGAGCAATGTTCTGTAATACGGGACTTAGTTACTTACAGTTACACTGGTTCTAACCAAGCATTGGTTTTTTTTGTTTCTTTGGATTTTGAAGCAATTGCATAATTGCTTGTTACCAAATAGTGGAGGACTTTGGAGACTTGGACTTTCCAAAGTCCTCCACTATTTGGTAACAAGGTTGGGGAGTATGCTAATGTAAGATTTTCTAGATATAAGATGCAAAAACAAACCTTTGACATAATTGCTAAGAAAAAAATATAGATGAAGGCAAAGCTCAGCTTTGAATAGCCATATCTAATGTTTTATTATCAGTATTACATTTATTCATACATGACTGATAGTATAAAACTTAGTTCCTTATTATTAAGACATTTCATAGTTTAAATATTTTGACTAATTTTATTAGTGTGTAAGATCTTGATCAATGTGTAAATTCTTTTGATTCGCCTTAAAGGTATTTTGCATTAAAATTTTTATGTACTAACAATTGTTTATTTTTACTTCTGGCAACTTTATGTGGACACTGGTAACAGTATATTAAGATAAAACTAGATGGGGACAATCATGAAAAAGAGACTTGATGAATTTGATGATACAACACTTATTTTTAATATTAAGGGGAATGCTATTATATGGGGAATATAAAGAAAGTAATCTATTAACTCAGAATCTACTTACAATTTGTAGAGCCTTGCTCAGATAGTGCATTAAAAAAAAAACAACAACATGGAAGCTTAAGAGTGCTTATTCTGAAAGTTAGCAAAGTCGCAAATAGTTGTCAAATATTAACAAGTTTTAAATAATTCAGCAATGTTACTGTAAGGGCGCGTTCACACGACACGCGCACGCCACCCGCGTCCAACTCGCATTGAAATATGTTAAATAATAATTTGAGTCATATAATCCATCAATAGATCTCAAATTGCATTTTACGAGGTCTACACGCGCACGCCAAGCGCACGCCCCGTGCCCGCCTCGCGCCAACCCTGCGCTCGCCCTGCCCACGCTCTGCACCCTCCCCGCGTACGCCTTGCACCCGCGCTATGGGTAGTGTTGTGTTATTTAAGCCACTATGCCTAGTAAACGAAGTAGTCCAGTCACTAGTAGTATAAGTGGGCGCGAGGCGGGTGCAGCGCGTGTGCGGGCTTAAGGCGGGCACAACGCGTGCGCGGGTGCTGTGCGTGTTCGGCGCTTGTCATCTGAATACGCCCTAAGACTGGAAATAAGAAATATCGCTCTGTATTGCACTAGAACATTTATATAGAAATGCAATTAAAACACTGAATTTGATATTGTAACCGTTTCAGGTGTAAAAAAAGCATTTGGAAAGTTTCCAAATACTTTTTTTACATCTAAAACTATAATATTCGGTGTTACGATATTAATTATTGCATTCCCTAATCAATTTTTTTGTGCACTACAGAGCCATATTTCTTATTTTCATACAGTAAATTTACCAAATTAATTAAAACTTGTAAATATTTGACAGCTATTTGCGACGTTGCCAACTTTCTGGTTAAGCGCCCTTAAGCTCACAGATATTATCTCATTTCAAATAATTCTATACACAATATTGTTCATTATTAACATTAGTTGACATCAGATCTATCTATAATACTATTTTATAGAAATGTTTGAGATACAGTTTTAACTAGGTAAATATTCGAAAGAAAAATAAGCAGATATTTATTATTCTAAGGTTTTTTTTGTTTTAAATGTGTTATATAACCAATTTAAGTTAATAGTCATATTGCAGAAACAGCTAAGTTACAAATTTTATTTGACTCATTTTGTTTATCCATAAGTGAATATTTATAATATACAATGTTTAAATAATATATAAATACATAAAGTATGGCCCTACCACAATACATAGTTCCACTTAATTGCACATAGGTTAATGTATGTTTTAATGGTAAAGAACATTTTTCTATACTTCACTGGAACTAGATTCAAACTTATCACATTTAGCTATTTTAACACCTATGCAAGCTTTTGGCCTAATATTGTTAAAATTATTATGTACAAGGTGTATATCTGAGACTACAAGATTACAGTTATCAACGCGAATAACGAGTTTTTAGCTTTTATTACATAGACATACATAGAGTCCTTTCTGACCGTCTGAAGTGTTCTGTAAGCGAAAAAAAAACATTTTCAACTGAAAATTCTATCATTGAACGTAAATCTGAGCTTATTCAAGGTTGCAATCTAAAAGATACACCTTTATTCGAGCAATACCTCTAAGATCTGATATAAATACGATATTGTGCGTCACTATTGTTAACTTACTACAAAATGTACATTATTGCCGACTAATGGAAGAATTGGAGACAACGGTTTACTAGACACATGGCACTTGTAAATTATTATGCGGAATTAATAACTACCGTCACTTTTGGCTCACTTCCTCACAGCCTCTGATAATTAAACTTACGAACAAGCTTATCTACACTAATATTATTTATAATGAGGAAAGATTTGATTGTTTGAGTCCTGAGTGACATAGGCAATAGAGGGAGGGGGGGGGGGGGGTGATCGAGGGAAGGCGCTGGCATTTTTGTTAAAATTTATACTTACAGTTACGCACGGCATCCGAATCGATGAAAACACGAATATAGAAATCTCGAACCAAAATCGGACATGGCTTTGCGCACTATTTGATCCGAATTCGTGAAAATACGGATCTAGTCTAAAGAACTTGCTTGGCCTGAATTTGGGTATTATTAGCGCAGTAATTCAATCTGTGTTATCAATAATATTATTCCGTCAACATTCTGTTCCGATTTGGAGACGAATATAATTAAATCAAATGATGGAAATGAGACTAGTGCGTAAGCTATCATACAAATAAGTAGTTCTATGACTACTTTGGAACGTATTTTCACGTATTCGGAGATCGGATGCAGTGCGCAAACTCTAATGGGTCTACCACACGCACAAGCTTCACCAGAGTTCTGCCTGCGCAAACTTCTCGCATGAAAAAACAATACACGGTCGGCAACACTGAACGCGCAACCACACACACAGGCAAGTACGCGCAGGCCGGGCAGGCGCAGGCAAAACTGTGGTGAAGCTTGTGCGTGTGGTAGGCCCATTACGGTCTCTTTCCCACTTAGGTATGGGATGTTCGCTTGATTCGGAGCTCGCTGTCTTATACCGCCTTTCATTTCAGCAAGTGATTTAAAAAAATATTACTATTATAATAATGCATCAGATTAACAAACATAAGTTCATTTATATTACATGTGTCCCGAAAACCGCGCATCAGAAAAAATCCTAGGATTCCGATTTATAGTCACTTGGCGTGGTGAATGAGCAGCCAGAGTGTTGTATTACGTATGCCGCTGAGTATATACCACACTGGACGCATTCCTTAAGAGGTCTACCACACACTACTTGACTTAGGAAGCCCCCGGTGAACGCATCAC
The DNA here is from genome assembly GCA_950005045.1 of Agrotis exclamationis. NCBI lineage: Eukaryota > Metazoa > Arthropoda > Insecta > Lepidoptera > Noctuidae > Agrotis > Agrotis exclamationis. The sequence goes on along the minus strand of OX465433.1, from coordinate 1,613,555 downwards.
CTGCTCCGTTGGTGTCTACGATCTGGTCCTCTCTTAACGGCTTCACAGGCACTTCGGTCACTTTGCCCTTGTCTACCAAGATGACAGGGTTAGCACTTTGAGTGATGACCACCACCCTTTCCCTAGTCTTGTTCAAATAAGGTAATCTAGCTATCTCGAGTGCGATTTCAACCAATGTCTTTCCTTTAAATTCGAAGAATTTCGCGAAAGTAGTTGCTTCCTGTAATGATATAGAACAAAATGTTAATTCCGGATTTGTTGTATCAGTGATGACGATGAGGTATATCTGAGCGATCAACTGCGATGTTTTTTCTTTTATTCCGGCTCTCAAACCGGCCTCAAGAATGGAAAAGCACAGCACAGACATACTACAAACACACGCTGAACTTATTTCAATTATTTTCCCTTTTAGAGTTTAAATGATAAAACTCCGTTATAGCCAGGAGTAAATAAGGCTTTGGAACCTTAGATACGGATAGAAACACAATGACATGATTTTTATACTACTACTACCTAAAATTCAATGTAACTCACCAATTCGTTTCCAAACAATATATCGACGTAGGGCAGCACATCTTCCAACTGTTTCTTATAGAACTCCATGACAAAGGGTGCGCTCACGTTAAGAGCAACAATATGATTGTTCTCAAGAGCATGTTTCGCTATCCTCATCAAGGATTCTGGTGACACCGCGAGGAAGAAACCCTGAAATAAAAATATATTTTTGGTAAGTAACAGTAGCCCTTATCGAGTATTGGAGTTCAATATAACTAGGCGACATAATACGTAACATTTTGTTTTATTAGAAACTAGCAATTAAAGGGTAAAATATTCCGACATTTGCTTTTTCTAAATGGATCTTTCACAGATATCTGATTCAGTGCTGACCTCCAGAAGTTATTTTATAAACATTTTGCGCAAATACAAATCGTACCCATACCAAAGAAGCTTTCCCGAAGAGAACTATCCGATTACATTTTTCAAACTTTGACCCTGGTAGAAAACTAGTGATTTTTTCCTAAGTGGAGATGTCAGTCTCTCCATGAGCAAAATACTGATAGTCTCCTTTCTCCAAAGACTAAAATAATAACAATCCTTAAACTTCTAACGGGGCAAACCATAGTCACTTACCGAAGAATAAAACACCTTAGCGTTCTGTATGACCGCCTTACACTCGGGCTTCGCAATGTGGTCAGGGGTGAAGAGCTGCGCGGCCGCGAGGTTGGCGCACAGGGACCGGCAGGTGCCTCCAGAGGTCAGCAGCACGGCGCAGGTGCCCGTCGGCTTCTCCTCGCTCACCTGGTACAACACGTTCACGCCGTCATGTCTGGAGAAACGGAATCCGGATGTTTGTACGTCGTTTGGGTTTTTCGGAGTAGGTTTTTTTTTTAAATACCTATTTGAGAAGATTTTGCTTTTGACTTTAGGTAGTACTACTATTAAGTATTCTTTTATTTAGGTCAGAGCTGGTGACAGCAGATCCTTACGCTACTGAGTTAAGCTACATAGTTTCTATATTACTAATATATACTCGTCAAAACAAAATAAGGGCCACTTTTTAAATTGCACTTTAAACAAGTATCGCTCTTATTCTGGGTACATAATAAATACTAAATATCTTGTTATGGTTTCTTTCAAGTATTAATATTGTTACTACTGCATAATTGTAAATTCATAACTTTTTTTTAATTAGATATTTGATATTTCTTAGAATTTACGGTATGGTGTTTTTTAATTTTCAAACTTCTAACGGAGTTTTCTTCGACTAATACAGCAAGCAGGCTATAAAGATCTTTCAGTCTCATAATGTCATGTATTCGGAGACATATGGACGCAAAAACAGCCACTTGGGGTATCACCTTAATCCAGGGGGCCCGTAGCCAGAAGAGGTAGGTTTAATGGTGGAATATTCCCAACGAGTGGTTCAAAATGCTTGAAACTGGTCTTAAAAGACGGGTAATATCACTAGACGCCGTGATCAAGGAAGAAAGTAAGTAAGTAAAGCCCAAGAAGACCATTAAGTTTGTTTAACCGCGCAAATAGACCGAAAATCAACAGCGCGGACCGTACAAACTCCATTGCGTCGAGCTACAGGCAGCTCTATAATTGACTACACTATTCCGAAACGACTCCATAAAGACTAACAATACTCAAGAAGATGCTTGGTTCGCCTCCAGTTAACTGCAGCGTATGGTGCAAATCGTGAAACATTTGCGAAAGAAAAAATTTATTGAACTGTTTTGACTGGGCTTCATTGCTTTTTATTGATGACTGGTGGGTTATGTTTTTTCAATAAAAACTGATTCATAAGAGTGTAGAGAAGATCTGAACAACAGGTTTCAGATCCTTGCACTCTTAAAACAGACTGTTCTGGCGAGTTCTGAGTTATGCTCTGGGGCGGTTATTTCTATCACGCAAAACTGAGCTCGCACTTCTTAACGAGGGTGCTGTAACTCCTCAAAGTTGAGTAGGGAATCTGGTGCAACTCCACATTATCCCATTCACACAGCAAGAAACACCTGAGTTCTTCTTGAAGTAGGATAATGCTCGAGCGAACACGACGCGACTAACAGTGCACACATTCCCTTACGCTCGAATTACGATGTTACAGTGGACACTCAGGATTTTTACCTGAGTTCTATTGAGCATTTAAGATATGAGTTAAAGAAGAGTGAAAAAGAAAGTAAAATTCCCATCAACACGCAACTGGAACTCATAAATTGTCTGAAAACTTGCTGGTAGAGTATCCCAAAAGAAAATGTTCGGTATTTAATCCAGACCATTCCACCTCCCATAAAATGAGCAGAACAGAGAGAACAGAGTTAAAAGAAAGCTTAAAAGAACACTTTGGAACATTAAAGACGTAATTTTTTCGATTTTTTTATGTTTTATGTAACTTGATACATTCCTGCAATTCCTCACTTTTCATTCAATTTGGTTTATTTTAACGATTTATTGGAATACATATTTAATTTTTGTGTATTTCCATCTAAAACCATTAATATTAATCAGATTCAGTCATTGTAACTAGTAATATTTAAACATTATTTAATAAATCGATAAAAACCAGGTGGCCCTTATTTTGTTTTGAGTAGTATAGGTACTAATATTTTATAGACATCAAGTTTGTGAGTTTGTTTGGGGAGGAAATGAACCGATTTTGAAAATTCTTTCACCAGTTATTTTTAAATTGCACCTGTTCGAAGTCAGGGGTCGCTAGTTATATTTGTATAATAAAGCTGAAGAATTTGTTTGTATGAACGCGCTAATCTCTGGAAATACTAAGTACTTAGTTTGACCTGAAAAAATATTTTTTATCAGGGAAGTTTTTTGCTCATCAACATAGCTCAGAGCTTAGCAGCGGGGGGAACATCTAGTGTATCAGTAAATCTGATCAAGATAATTATTATTTCAGTTGAGATCAGTGAAATGACCCGTATTTTGAGATACATACATTTATGGAACTACGAAACAACATCTGTACTTATTATAACAGTCTTAAAAATATGAACCAAAGTCAGGTTTTTATTCATTGTCTCGATAGTTATTTGGCCAGTATAACTTAGGTTTAGAAGGCGTTGCAATCGGTTTTATATTCGTGTGGCCTTCGTTCAATATTAATATGAATGAAAATAAATAAATCATTGAGATATAAATTACGAGGATCATGACGATTTGGACTGCTGAAGTAATGACTGCAATTAATTTTATTTATGTCATATTTCTCTTGTTGGATCATTATCTTATCAGAATTTAATAAGCATGTAATACCTTTTTAAATACATTATGCAACATAGATTTTTATCACTTCATTATGAGTACATATGTAAGTACCTATCAATGTAAAATATATAATGGCACGCTAACTTATCGTACAGTGTATTTATCTTTTACCTACTTTATCTAACATAGTCTAATGAAAATCTTGGATATCACGTATGAATGGATCCAAAATCCTCCAACACTTCACAGTGAGAACCTATCTTTACATAATCAAAGGGATTTATGGTGAGATAGCCTTCGACATTAGACAAAAGTAGAGCGGGAAAGTGTATTATAGTACTTTCTTTAGCGTGTTTAATTTATCAAATGAGTCCTCCCACCCAGGGCAGGGCAGGAGGGACTGTCAGACTTGTACAGACTAAAATCCACAGTGTCCTTCAATAGCCCTTTACGTTCCGGGGTCACGGTATTCGTTAGTCCCGTGACCCGATAGTACTTAGTGCTAATTAGTGCATGTATTGTTTGGATCCTAATCATATTAAACCACAAGCATAGCAAGCTTCGTGGGTAGACATTTACATAAGAGGAAAACATTTATACACCGTGACTTTTTAGTCGTCTTACAAAAGTGGTCCACTTAATGTATCCGACATAAAATACCTCTAGGCGCGATTATTATTTTTTTATCATTAATTAAGATAATAGGTACGAAAAAAATAAATAATACATTAGAAATATGAAACACCCTGTTAAAAATGTTTACGTATCAAACTGTACGTAGAGTATACCTACCCTGCACGATTCGAGCAGATCATTCCATCTCCATTTTCAATGAGACAAAATATCGCAAGCCAATCTAACATAGTCCACGTGGACTGTCGTCCAATCAGATTGTCCAACGCTATCCCTACAAGTGCAGCGCGTGCGACGCCCCGCCCCTTTCACTTAAAAGTAGGTGAAGGTCAGTCTTGCTTACTTTAGTTGCGTCCGAAACCCCGGAAGTGGAAGTGTGCGCGCGCGCTACCGGGAGTCAAGCGTTGTTGTCCGCGATCGATACTTAGTGAAACGACGAGTAGGTAAACCTACCTAATAATAAGTGATAGTAACTATCGGTACTCGAATATCGAGTATCTACAAATGTTGCACCTGTACGCAATAAGTGGTGACAATTTACTCGAAATGTTACTACGTAAGCGTGAGAGTGTAAGAGTGACTTTAAATAAATACCTAATTAAAAGACAACATCCAAACGTGCTCGTTTGTGCATCGAACAAGGTGGTAGACAGTTTGAACAGTTGCTACAATACAGGTAAAGCCGCTTAGGTCTACTTAAGACAAATAAAAAGTGATCATTAATTGTAAATACGAAATTAGTAATTAGTGTAAAATATCAGTTGATTCCCATTCTCTCAATACACCGCAAACAACTTACATACTACTTATTTCAATAACCATCTTTTTGATTGCTAGCTAGGTATTTATCACGTTATTAATAGTAGGTAATTCTGGATTTATTTTAAATGTAGGTACTCGTAAGTAGGATGTGTAGAAACAGTCGAATTTTATCTTTTCTTCTTTTTATCAAATTTTTTGTTACTGATATCGAATATTTTTTGTTAACGCTAAGACGACCCACTGACCTAATCTCCACTTATTAGGTACTTACGTACCGTACATCACTTTGTTTCAGTTTTACGAGTAGGATTATGAAAAATGTGTTTGACGGTCCTAAGCCCGTAAAAGAATGAAGGAAGAATTGGAATTAAGTGGCTTTTAATGAACAAACTGCTACATACTTACTGAGAATATTAAGACTGCAATAGGCAATAGTAAGAAACCTATTTTGCGCTAGGGCACATGGCTAGGGTGAATGAACTGTGATAATACGCCGCGCCGCCCGCGCCGCGCCGCTGCCGCTCGACAGTGCGCAGTGATACAAGGCTCGGACCGCGCTCGCTATAGGGTGTTTCTAAAACTGCGCCTTGCGTCATAATAATGAATAATATTTTTAATTTTTATTTATTCAAATCTCATAAATACCTATTTTTTTATCATGAACGTTTACTAGTCATTGGATACATGAACTGGGCTGCTTTTGTAAGACGACTAAAAAGTCACGGTGTATACTAACTCATACATAAAAGATGCAGGATGCAACACCTACAATTATTCTTCATTAGAACCTCGACATAATAAATCATAGGTAAGTAATACTAGTGCCCCATAGCTGCGCAAATGGCATCAATGCAATCAGTTGTTCTAAATAGGTGCAATGTGCAATTGTGCATGCTCAAATGTCCATTGCTCACTGTGTCTAAAAAGGCTTTAGCAATCTCATTACAGTATCATAATATTATGTATTATAAATAGAAAATATCTTTGGTAACGTAAAGGAAACAGACAGATGATCCCATAATTGTTTTTCTCTTTCTAGAGAAATCCATGTCCATGAGTCCATGGTCCATTTTCAGAAATGAAATTAATTGAATCATTTCAGCGTGCGTGTGGGACCATTTTACAAATATTAGAAGACTTAATGCTAGAAACCCACGAAGTGATTGCTAAAAGTACCTGTAGGGGGAATATAATTATTGTGTTTTGACATTTGTAAATGTTTTAAATTCTTATCAAGAGCAATGAATAAACTTACATTGAACGCGTTTCAATTAAATGGTCATACGACATCAAGTGTTTTAAATTGCCATTTGTAATGGGTAGATTATTTACCTAAACCTAACCTACTCACGCTGGACTGTGCCTTCCCTAGCCAACTGACAGATAATATTGGTCATATCCTCGAGAGAGAGAAACAATTATTCACATACTTAGTAAAAAAAACCAATTATTTAATGGTAGGTATGTAATTTTTTTTCTCTCCCTTGAGAGTATGGTCAACTGTAGGTAGGTAACTATTGCTCAGTCCTCAGTCCATACTTTTAAGTCTACGAACCTGATTCACTTAGGTAGATAGCCTATTTAGGTAATATTGGTTATTGCGATTCTTCCCAGTTTTTATTAGATTACCTACTTAATTAACGTTGCAGTCTATGAGTACTTAACTGTTTTTTCTTTGCATTAGAAGACAAAAACTAAGGGGCAGTAAAGGTGAACGCAGACTTAGCTGCACCGCAGTCTCCGCAGTCCCCGCATTACGAATTCTTTGTATGAAGTTCTATGAAACCTCGCACACTCACCCGCATCGCAGTAGCCGCAGAAGCGGTAAGAAAACGATGACTGCGGAGACTGCGGTGCGTCTAGGTCTGCGTTCACCTTAAGCAGACATTCAATAATTCTAGGAAATCTGGACGAAAAGAAGACAACGTGTTGCGGCGATCCCAAGTAGAATGCGATATGGGCAGGAAAATTTATTAGGTATACTGGGTGTAAGGGACAGCCCTCCGCAAACTTTCAGGGCTTGCTCAGTAGACGAAACTGAACAATCTTCTACATTTTTTTTTTCAGGAAATAAAAAAAAATCAGCCTCTCCATACAAACTGTCCAATCAAGTTTATAATTTTCTATGGTGAGGCTGATTTTTTTTTCATTTCCTGAGCCCTGAAAGTTTGCGGACGACTGTCCCTTACACCCAGTATGTATTGGTAAGGAACTATAAATTACATGTTGGTAATTCCACATTATTTACATCTAATAGGTAAAAGTCATGCTTATTTAAACGCTTACAAATACAATGTACAGACGCCAGCAGGTCAACCTACCCGAATCTGTAAAATGCCAATTGAATATCAACCTTCCACTATTGTGATAAGCTTGAAAATCTATTACAGAAATCTGACATTTTGTGGTAGGTTGATGTGCTGGCGTCTGTACATACGTAATTTTCTCTTGTGTATTTAAAACTTCAAGATAGCAGATATAGTAGTAGTTCTATTTAGAGCGAATTTCAATAGACCCGGAGTATTGTACGACGAGCTAACAGATAAGCAGATAACCGCGCCTGATAACAGGGGTGAACGTTATCACGATCGCTGAGAACACACAAGAGGTATCTCATTTGCTCCACTTCTTACATCATCGTCTGTATTCATACCTATGCTATGCCGGAGGTCGTGGGTTCGATTCCCACCCAGGACAAATGTTTGTGTGATGAGCACGATCATTTGTTCTGTGTCTGGGTGTAATTATTATTTATCTATAATATGTATGTATTTAGAAATATATGAGTATGTTTATCAGTTGTCTAGTACCCATAACACAAGCTCTGCTTAGCTTGGGACTAGATGGCGTTGTGTGATAGTTGTGGAATATTATTATATATTATTATTATATATACAAATTCTTAGGATCTAATGAGCGGACGCTTCATTATACGTACAGCACGATCCAGAAATGTGTAGTCACAGGATCAACACAATAATCGAGCTAGATATTTTATAATAAATCCTTCTACCCTGGGTGCAGAGCTGTGGACTGTCAGACTCTCGTACTGACTAAAATCCACGGCTTTTCTATTTACACAGTCCCGTGACTCCGGCAGGCTTTGGCAATCTATAGGGGTCCCGTCAGATTGCTAACAGGTAACAGTGGCCTAACTATGAACTCTTAACGCGATCCAGTTTAAGCTGTGGAAAAGACATGGCGCTAGACGACTTGTATAGCTCTGTCTTTTTCCCACAGGCTAAACTGGATCGCGTTAAGGGGAATGCTCCAACCAGCCCGCGAAATTCAAAATTTCTTGGGATTTTTGCAATTTGTAGGCCAGTGCTAGGTTGTATGTTGATTAAAATATTGATCGCGCTTGTAAGACGTATGTAGTTACAGAACTATAATCAACAAAATCATCAATATAACGCTCTAAGTTCATAAAGCTTCAGGAATGACTTTTTATGTTATTTTTTTGTTCCTGAAGCTTTATGAACTTGGAGGGTTGTATTGGTGATTTCGATGATAATAATTCTGTAACTACATACGTCTTACAAGCGCGATCAATATTTTAATCAACATACAACCTAGCACTGGCCTACAAATTGTAAAAAACCCAAGAAATTTTGAATTTCGCGGGCTACCCTTGAGCATCAACCTTAAGAGCTCGTGGTAAGGTCTCAGCTCTTTGAAGCGCGCATGGAACAGGACGCGCCGTCGCAATACCTATGGATCGCGCTAGTACAAGACCTAATTATAAATACATTTCCGAAGTGTCGAAAATTGTACATCTTTTTGGTTTTATTTTATTGTTAAGAAATTGTTCTTATATAATCACGACTTTTTTATGCTTTTGCTACACATAACATAGAGAAAATGACGTTAGAATGTTAGATTTCGAACTTTTGGAAATATGTACTGTGATTTTTTTCTGGCGGTTCCTAACTTTCAGAGCAAGATTTCGAGCATTTCTTACAAGAAAAGGTATATGTATTGTGTGGTACAGATTTAAAAAGTATATGGCTTGCAAATTAGGGAACAGTTTTTAATATTACGTTGTGATGTAACATACTGCTGCTATAAATTTTATAAGAAAGTTCATTAAAAATAACCTTAACTTTGAAGAGACTTTTGACACTTAGCTCAGTTTGCCTACCAAGTTTTGCCTTTAAAATATGCGTAGGTACACTATCTATCTATTATATTATATGTAAAAATCAGCTGCAAATATTTGCAACCACAGAAGTTTTGAGGTATCATGTGGTGATGCGATAACTGCATTTTTGCGGCTTTGTAACGGTTTAATCAATTTTTTTGTCATAATGTGTAGATACTGATATTGTTTTGCACATAAGTAGCTAATGAAGGTATATACATTCATATTTTGTATACTACCCTCGTTCATTATTTTCATATTGAAAGCTTACTCATAAAAATGTTCCATCACATGTAATGATTGTATAACGTTATTTTTAGGCGATAAATAACATAGTACCTACCATTAATAGTGACTTCTTTTAGCTATTCAAGACGTTAATTGTTACTTTTTTATACCTAATGAAAACGGTAAAACTGTTTCAGCACTTTGACAGTGCGCTTTAACGTGAAAATCAACGTTCTGAAGATAACATCAAAATAATTACTGTGAGTATGTGTGTGTATGTCAAAGAAGTTATTGACGAATATTTTGCTGATTTTGGAGTTGGAAAACTAATCGGCAGATGGTCAAGAGTATCAAAAAAATCTACTACTAAACCACACAAGGAAATGTTTAAGATCTGCAACAAATGATATTATGTTACTGTACACTCCACAAAATATTACTATCATTAGTTTATAAAAAAACCGGCCAAGAGATTAGTAAGTAATATACACAAACAATAAAAATAAATTTGTTTTTCATAGTGTTTGTATGAATGGCAAAGTTATATTTGCGGTTTTTGAAAATGTACTATATCTCAAAAACTGCTAACTGTATCTCATCTAAACCAATTTTCATTGGAAGTTTTTGTTGAGGTCTACATTATATACATATTTTTTTAGTTTTATCATTCTCTTATTTTCGAAGTTACAGGGGGGAACACACATTTTACCACTTTGGAAGTGTCTCTCGTGCAAACTGTTCAGTTTAGAACTGGGCTGGCCACGTATGTCGAATGTCATACAATCGCTGGGCAAAACATACATCCGATTGGGTGCCAGAAGGGAGAACTCGACGTCGTGGCAGGCCCAAGCGAAGATGGCGAGATGACTTAGACCGCTTCATGAAGGACTGGACCACGGTCGCAGAAAGCCGTGAGAAGTGGAAAGAGTGGAGGGAGGCCTTTGCCCAGCAGTGGGACACTATGGGCTGATATAATAAAATATACTTATTACTTACTAATCTCAATATAATTATATCCCTAATCTATGCTTGCTACTACGGAACCCTTCATGGGCGAGTCCAACTCGCACTTGGCCGGTTTTTTTTTACTTCAAGACACAATAATATGTACAGACGCCAGCAGGTCAACTTACCCGAATCTGTCACATTTTACCAATCGAACATTAACCTTCAGTTATTGTGATAAGGTTGAAAATCTATTAAAGAAAGGTGACAGATTGAGGTAGGTTGATGTGCTGGCGTCTGTACAACTTTTTACTACTTAACATTTTTTGGTTAAATGCCTTCAAAAAAATTCAACGTGGTTTTAATAATGTAAAAGTTTATTTAAACGTTTTCTACATTACAATTTAGAAAAAAGCTACATTTTATCCGCGAAACTCAAATAATGTAAAACTTTCGGACGAAATTAAAAATTCTAACGCGAGTAAAGTCGCGTGAAAACATAGTTTTCGAGAAATGTATAAACTAGTGTTTAAACTTAAGAAATACAAAAGTTTTATATTTTTAATCAGCAAATGACCCATTCGTTCCATAGTGCGACTCGGGCATGGTCCATGATCGAATGGCGAGTCACCCGTTACTCGCCGTCTGAACAATGTTTATGAATCAATGCAAGGGAAAATGTTTTATGTCACGCCTATCCAGTTTCTTTCTGCCACTTCAAGACTGTCCACCTAGTCGGTTATCTTCCCACTTTCCCGTAAATTTCCCATTAAGTACCTATTTCAAATCGACATGTTTCAAGGTAAAAATATGGTTCTGACTTCTAAGCACCTATTAATAGAATGTCTATCAAGTCTCGACGTCGCCCAATGATATTTATTTTCGTTAATAAGAGCCCAATCTACCAATGAGGCACATTTGAATCATCATCAGCCTTTAAATGTTCCCACTGCTGGGACACAGGCCTCCTCTCTGTGAGAGGGAGTGGGCCGTAATCTACCACGCGGGCCCAGTGCGGATTGGTAGATGTCACATGTCTTCGAATTTTTGGTTCTAGGACATGCCGGTTTCCTCACGATGTTTTCCTTCACCGTTTTGAGAGCAGTGGTGTTGAAATAAATTACACAAAGTAATGCGCCTGACTGGGTTCGAACCCACGACCTACAACTCGTAAGTCGAGGCCAATACCACTGGGCCACCACCGCTCTCATACATTTGAATAAACACATTTAAATAATAGATCTGTCACTAGTCGACGTATCGAATTTGTTATAAAAGAAACTGCGTTCATAATGTAAGCAATTACCTACATTTTATCGTAACTTAATCATAAACCGCGAAACTAAAGCATCAACTACGTAAGTACTCCTCGCGGTTTCTCGCAATACAATAGTCTAGCGTCCTTGGTCCATTTCAATCAATCACATGAGTGGCTTAGTCTTTTATCTGAAATACTAGCTTTATTCTGTTTTGATTGACACTATCTTTAAATAGAGATTAGGAAACTGACAAGTATCAGTAAACTTCTTAAAGATTAGTCAGCTATTGAAATGAAAATGAAATGAATTATGTTAGAAGTAGTTTCGTCTATTTCAATAGAGAAGGCGCAACCACTATTTTCAACCAGCCTGCAACGTGTTTTGAAATTCTTCGGTCACATATTTTCGCAGAGGTACCAATAAAATAGAACGGCTAATGGTACGCGGAAAGGGAGGGAAAAAGACCTAGAGGCCAAAGCCCAAAATGATAGTCTGATCAAGTTTTTGAACTACTCGGCATGCCTATCAGCCATCAGGCCACTGAACAGATGGAGAAAAACATAACCGCCTTCAAAAACAACCACAAAAAAGGGTAAAATAACCTACAAAATAACTTTTCTTTCAGAAGTCGGGGCCTTTGTTTTTTTTTTCATTTCATTGTTTTTTTTGCCACCGACTTCTGAAAGAAAAGTTATTTTGTAGGTTATTTTACCCTTTTTTGTGGTTGTTTTTGAAGGCGGTTATATTTTTTTTTGAAAAAGTTTTTTATTTTACTCTTTTTAGTTTAAACTAGCTTTTCCCAGCGGCTTCGCTCGCCCCCCCCCCCTATTGCCTATGTCACTCAGGACCAAAGCAGCTTTCAACTGGTGAAACTGTTGCACAGTTTTGGTTGGTTTATGTTTCAAAGCATGATTACTACGAAGCCAACCTTTGTTCATAAATTGTGCGCTGGTAAGCCAGGCATATCCTGAATCCAGGAATCTATCCCAGGGATTTTAATTCAATTGGAAAGTTGGTGGCTAAACGCAACTGACATTTTTTTTTAGCGTGGTAAAATCATCATGTGAGTCCTCCCACCCAGGGCAGAGCGGGAGGGACTGTCAGACTCGAACTGATTAAAATCCACGGTGTCCTTCAATAGCCCTTTACGTTCCGGGGTCACGGTAAATCGTAAGTCCCGCGACCCCGGCAGGCTTTGGCCCTCTAAAGGGTGACCCCGTCATAATGCTACTCTTTGAGGCGCGCGTGGAACACAACGCGCCGTCGACCCGGGCATGGTCCAAGGTCGGACAGCGAGTCACCCATTACTCGCCACCCGCATGCCCGAGCCTACGGTGGCTGGAGATCGTCTGGCAACGTCCGTCACCGTAGGCGTCTACCACTGCGGCTGGGGTGGAGGGAGGACGCTGTCCTCTCCCTCACGCGGCGCGCCTCCTCCTTTCATAGCATGACTGCTTCGCAGAAGGAGGCGACCGCTTCCCACTCCGTCTCGCATGGCCTCGACCAATGCCGGGCGCGAGAGGTCTCCGCCTGTCGCCGTTGTGAGGACACGGCGGTGATCTGCTCTGCCCAAGCGGGGCAGTCCTGCACCGAATGCTCCACCGTGTCCTCCGGGCGATCCTCGCAGTGGTGACACCCAGGCGTTTTTCGTCGTATGTTTGTATTGAATTTATGCAGTCCTACTTAGTACATTTTTTGGATATTCAGTATTCACCAAAATACTTTTTTAGTATTGAAGACCGGTGGGCGCCGGGCGGCATGAACATTATACTTCATGTTTTCCTAGTACTTTTTGTTAAGATCCCTTATTAAATTTCGGCACCAATACCTTCTTCGTGATCACGTCTCCACGGAAACAGGATACAAATTTGATCGTCTTGGTGGCGGCATGGCATTGATAATTATGTTAAATATCGGCACAATAAGTTTAGAAACTCAATACAAACACATCAACCGGTCAATTGATGTTTTGATTGATTTTTTCGTGTTGCTGTCATTCCATGTCAACCACGTGTTATGTCACGTCTCACGGCAACGGGATAAAACAAAAAAAAAACAAAAAAAGGTAAAAAGTATCCTATATGTTTCTCCTGATTCTAAGCTACCTCCCCACCAATTTTCAGCCAAATCGGTTCAGCCGTTCTTGAGTTATAAATAGTGTAACTAACACGACTTTCTTTTATATATATAGATATTCAACCCAAATTCTTGTCAAATAAATCATTCTCTTACATGTATGTGCACAAAAATTTTATAATCCGAAGCACCGGTAACAACATCGCTCAAGTGCACAATAAGCTAATAAAATTCCCTATCTCAAAAACTCCTGAACCGATTTTGATGAAACTTGCAGTATTCCGTAAGTTAAACAATACCTAGTACAACAAAAAAGAATTACTTAAATTGGACTTGCAGTTCCGGAGATATGCGAACACAAACTAAATCAGTCGATGCCTACTCCTTACTGTTAAGGAGTTGTACCTTCCATCATCAGCTCAGCTACATGAGATGATGATTATCATGCGCAAGTACTTATACGATGTGCGGGCCTATAAAATTTGAGGGTTGCCCTCGATTTCCCTGGGATCCAATCATCAGATCCTGACCTGATGATCATGGAACCACTTGGGAACCCTTTCAAACAAAAGAAAAAAATTCCAAATCGGTCCAGCCGTCTTCGAGAAATCGGGGAACATACAAAAAAAAAAAAGATTCCGACGAATTGAGAACCTCCTCCGTTTTTTGAAGTCGGTTAAAAATTGAAACCGAGTCATGATTCTCAGCAGAGAGAGAACCATTGAGTTGAAAAGTTTACAGGCACACGCGAAACAAGAGAAACTACCTACTGACCGTTTCCACTAACACCTGCATTGGCATAGCATCATCAGCCATGTTTAGCTTGCTAAGACGTAGGTAGGTATATCTCTCTACGAGACTTTCAGCACAATTTCCGAAATTTCCGAATTCAGAAAGCCACTTTTCAAAATGTGTGGTTCAAAATGTTTGAAAGTACGATAAAAATATTTAACGAGGCGAGTTTTCTCTTTGAATTGAATATCGACGCTACGGTTCATTACAATAATGATGCTTATTATATCATCTAGTTCTTGCTTTCATGGAGCATACAGGTTAAAGTTACAGGTCAAACTGACGAGTAAATAAGATACATTATCTCTACAAGCAAGTATTACGATGATTACGCGATTCCAAACTCGTGGGATGTGGCCATTTACGTCTGTGTTATAATAGACAACGTGCAACGGTCTTCCGAGCTAATCATTTCAGGAATTCGCCCAAGATCTACCAACAACATTTTACACCTACAAAGTTTTAGCTAATAAAAACTTTTTTGAGGTTTAAAATTTAAATTATCGTAGTTCTTGTGTCTCATAGCAGGAATTCCAAATTTTTTGCCCAAAAGCCTGGTTGATAGGTATAAATTATAAAATAATATAAGGGGCTATTCAATGTGTAATGGAATATTCTTGTTGTATTTCTTGAAAAGATATCGCTTTTAACCTATTTATAAGATATTGTAAATTGGATATAGGTAATGTGTAATTTGTATGGTGTGCATAATAAAGAATATTCTATCTAGCTGTACATTTTAAGTGACAAACATGGGATTCCTTTATGTCCACCTCTACCTCCGGCCTCCGGTCGATGTAATGATTTTTCAAGAAAATAATACACTTACTCGGCTTTATCTTTCAAAATCTTAGCAAAGTCATCGTTGCCGACGCAGCCGAAGTAGGAGCAGATCTTAGGCTTCTTCAGAATCCACTGAGCTACTCGAACGGAGTTCTGTACGCTGCCACCGGCTATGTAGTCTGGATTGTACCTGAATGAAGAAACATTCATAAGGAAAAGAAAAAGGTAGAAACCACGGAATGAATAAGAAAGGATATGTCGTCTCCTTCTCAGTGAGAAGTAACAGCCCTTTCACACGGCAGCCCAGGTTTTTTGCAGGATCCCGTTTGATCGCAAAAGAGATTATATGCTGGTGTTCATACGCGCAAACCGCATGCAGGATCCTGCAAAATGCTGATCCCGTTGATTTGTGCAGTTCGGTTTTGTCACCGGAAACTGGATCCGTCGTCCAGTAAAAAGCGGGATCCCGTTTAATGACATCTATATATCTATAGCAGTGTTCACACGGCTTCCTGCGTGCGGTTTTTTGCTGGACACTGTTTATTGCGGGATAGTGGAGTGGTGGCAGCCCCCGCCCTGATAACTAGCGTAGGAATGGTCAAAAAACAGGATGCAACCGTATTCACACGGCAGTCCAGTTTTGCGGGACCTGCTTTTTACTGGATCTTGCAAAACTGAAGTACCGTGTGAACACAGCGTCCGTTTTTGCAGGATCCAGTAAAAAGCCGGTCCTGCAAAACTGGACTGCCGTGTGAAAGGGCTGTAATGGTATTCTTTCACCTTAAATAAGATCAGTCGGAGTGGATAACTTACAACACCGATTGGGCTACCACTGCTCTAAGGAAGCTATACTTTGACCATAACCAGAATAGAGCAAGGTTCGTCTAAAAATGAACTACCCATTCTTAAAATTAGGATCACGAAACGTGATAATGATAAGCAAAGAGTAGGTCGTTTAGTAATTAGTTTTTTTGCACCATCAATAGCAGTTTATTAAACGATTGTGAATACAGAAAATAATGAAGTAATATTTTCCTTTGGCATTTTTATGATACGACGACAATGGGACACTGAATCACAAGTAATTTAAAGAGGCCAATAGGTACTTGTCTTGAATACTGATTCATTAAGGTAAATCGAACAGCACTAGGCCAATATAATTCTCAGAGCTAAGAATTACATTAGCCTATGTGCGGTGTTTCTCTACGTGATCGAATCCGAAATGAGGAGATCCGTAGACGAACTAAAGTCACCGATATAGCCCACCGGATTAGCAAGCTGACGTGGCAATGGGCAGGCCATATTGCTCGCACAGCAGATAGCCGATGGGGTCGAAAAGTACTAGAGTGGAGACCACGGAGTGGCAAGCGCAGCGTAGGACCTAGATGGACAGACGACCTTATAAAGGTCGCCGGAAGACGCTGCAGGTCGCTTCCAACCGGTATATGTGGAGATCTAAAGGGGAGGCCTATGTTCAGCAGTGGACGTCCTATGGCTGAGATGATGATGATGATGATGGTGTGCTGTACACTAGATTGGGACCATACCTTCTCACAGAGGTAGCATCTATCCCAGAAACCAGCTCTGTGCCACCTAATGTCACAGTCTGTGTCTGTGGCACGATTGGCGCAGTGGTTGAGCGATCGAATCCTGCGTAGGGTGTCGCAGGTTCGATTCCCGCAAGGAACAAATATTATTTATATGATCTACAAATAGTTGTTTCGGGTCTGGGTTTTTGTGTGAGTTTCTATGTTTGTAAAAGCACCCATGATACAGGAAGAAATTCCTAGTGTGGGTGCAACGGCTTAAAAAAAAGTCACAAAACATTTCAATTTGATCCTTAATAGCGACGCTAGCAAATGGTGTAATGAAAATAATACAGCGTTTAATTTTTTCTAAAATCAACGGGTTCGATTTCTGGTCAGGAATACTGATTTTCCAATCAAAAAATCTAATGATGCAGTTTTAATTTTCGTCAATATCTGCCTCGCGTTTTTCATTTTTCAATATTCCTCATACCTATTTACGGATAGGTATAACGAAACACGCCGAGTTGGAAAATTCACCGTAAATACCATTTGCCATACCGTTAACGTGCCGATTTAAATAAGGAAGTATCACACAACTAATCAACATTAATAATAGACAGAAGATAATTAAAAACATTAACATACTTATCGTACTTACGTGTTAAATTAACAGATCACGTTCGAAACACTACACTGCGCTCCAAAACACAAATCATTGACGTGGCTCAAAAGGTTGCCCAACTGAAATGGGACTGGGCAGGACATGTCTCCCGCATGCTGAACGAGATGTGGGCACGCAAAGCTCATGATTGGTGCCCTGAAACAGCGACGGGGGTAGACCTCGAAGGAGATGGCGGGACGAGCTAGATGTCTTCCTTGAGAATGGGGAAGGTCGGTCAAAGCTAATTGTAGATCGCGCCACCATAGCTAAGTCCTAATCCGACCAATGAGGTAGTACTATTTTGAAGTACCTATAAGATTTGAGCCAATGATGATGCTTGGAACAAGCTATACTAGCGCCATTAGTTCCCCAGTTGCCATCCCCATTGGAAAGAGGTGGCGCAAAGTCGTGAACGTTGGAAGGAATGGAGGGAGGCCTTTGCCCAGCAGTGGGGCAGTTCAGGCTAATAAAGAAAAAAAAACATACTTATCAGTAAGCTCTTTGTACAGAGGCCTGTGTTTCTTCTCCGCCATGATGGCATCGTTGGGCTTGAGGTCATACTTCTTCAGGAGGTCTTCGTCAACTATCGCTGAGATATCCAGAAGAGGGTTCCCTATGCCGACCACCGTACCTTCTGGCACAGAATCGCTGGAACCGCTCCTGGTTTAAAGAGACAATATCTTGTAAGTGTTCAATGAATAGTAGTTACAAAAACCCATTGAACCCATTTTATTCAAATTTAAAATGGTGATGCATTTCATTATTTTAAATATTAGGTTGTTGTCAAAAAATAATGCCTACCTGTAATTGGTGCTACTTACTTAGCCCCGTCAAGTTAGCTCAAATAGGGCTAAGGATAAATTAATTTACCTATAGCAGAATTTTTAACCAAGGAAAAAAAGGAGGAAGTTCTCAATTCGACATATATTTTTTTAATTCATTTATTTTATGTATGACCATGCATAACTTTTCCTAGCATAAATTTTTGTTTACCTGAAAAACGCTACTAACCAATTTTTACGAAATTGACCTTGAATATCTTTTTTTGCACATATCAGATCTATGTTAATTTTTAACCTATCTTTTAAATAAAATAAATAATCAAACCAAAAATTCAGCTTTAAGCTAATTAATGTACCCTAGAATACTATCTTCACAGGGCTAGTATGTGAAGTTATGAATAAAAACTAAACTCATTTCAAATCACATTTACTAAAATACATTGATAAAAAATACCATTTAAATATTCAATAAAAAAAACCCCAAAAGCTGTCTGTCTGTACGTCATTGATTTTCTCAAAAACTACTGAACACATTTTTGGATGGTTTTCACCAAGATAGTGCAATTCTTGAGGAAGATTTAGGTACCTAAATAGTTGATAACGGTTTCTTTTAAAAATTAGTAAATTATTTTATAGAAATTTTACACCTACAACAAAAATAAATAACCGAAACGTGAATAAAATCGAGATCAAGTGCGAGTTTAAAATTTAAATGTATGCCGCAAGTAAAGTCAGTCGACGTTTCTATTTACCATATTCTCCTCACAGAATATTATTAATACAGAAGTAGCGTTCCACCGAATTAACCAAATCAAAACAATCGCCGTCAGAGGAAGTTATTAATAACATGAAAAATATCTTACCCCTTAAATGTTTCCATTATGTAACTCTCCATCGTGTAGTATTACAGCACTGAAGAATTCAAACAAAATATTCGACACGATTTTCCTCTGAGAGATAAACGACTCAGTTATTTGCTCTCGAAAAGAAATTACCGCATGTTTTTGTTGATACCGATTTACAAAACGTGCTCGCGGACTCCCACTCGCAACCAATACCCAACAAAACGCCAAATGAAATGCCAAACTAAACTTCAAACTTGACATGAGTAATGTCACTTTCCCGTTGACAATAATTTGACGTGACATGGACGAATGGACGATGAATGGACGATGGACCATAGATTTAAAGGATGGACTTAAATTGAAACGTACTCTCTAGAAAGAGGGTTATTTTTTTAAGTCTAAGCAAAAATAATTGTTTTCTACTCTTTCTAGTGGTTACAAGACAGGTTGATAAGGAACGTACAGTCCATCTTTTTAAGTCTATGGGATGCGATGGGTGTAGCGATGGGTGCACACAATCATAAATCTGCCTAATGGTCTTCTCTTTAGAACTTAGAAAAAGAAACCCTAGATTCTTGTTTGGCGTAGCCACATGAGATAGAGAATGTTGACGTCACAAATGGGGAGTGTTGTCATACTGCAAACTTTTTACCCAACTAGCGGGTACATTATCATCACGCGTGATCGGTAATAGTCGATATGGATAATAATATGTCAAAAGGATATAAGGATTCTGTTTATCAGACCAATTGCCTTTCGGTGAAGGAAAACATCATTGCATGTGACTTTAGAGAAGAATTTAATGGCGTAAGTTTTTGAAACCTGATAAGCCATACTAAGTCAACATTATGCAAGGTGGAGTATGATGTGACCCCAACCCTTGAATGTTAGGAATATATCAGGGTTTGAAAAAAAAAACAGTTTTTTATTATTTTAAACAGTGTTTTTTTTTGTTCTTTTTAGTTAGTTCGAATTAAATTGAAATAATGCCCTCACATTATTTCAAATTGTTTCGACCTAATATTTCATTTCCAGACTAGATCTTTTTAAAATGGCCATTGTAAACTCTAATCAAAACTCTTGTAGTCATATCAGTAATTCTAATGTTGATTTTTATACTGAGCGATATAGGGACTTTCCTATCGGGTCCGTCGATCGAGGAATTACCTATGAACTATGAATAGGGTAAACACCAATACATATTACCTCACTCATTTTCATGGACAAATAAAAACACAAAAAAAAAACATCGAGAAAGAGCTGAAGTCTCCTACCAATTTATTTTTATATCTCTTATTACGGATACAAATTCCTGTATCCTGTATAACATGTAGAGTGTTTGTTAAAAAATAATTATCAATTTTCATATATTATCGTACAGCGGTACGGCGGGAGGGTGGGACTGCATCCTGCATGAAGCCTGGATTTTTGTAGCGGAATTAAAACTAGATATTTTTCATAACATTTAAAAACAAAAATATAAATTATTTTGATTTCCTTTAAGTTAGATGTAATTAAAATAATTTATATTTTTGTATTTATGTTTATTATATTGTACGTTGTTTTTGTCCAGCTGCCTGACTACGGGGCGGATCACGATCTGCCCAAGTATATAATGTTTTCAAAATCGTTGTCCGTCGAATCGCGAGTCATAATGCAGATTTTCCGGTCTACTAAACATTTTTTATTTTTATTTGCCGGTCCGCGCCGACTTATCTGCGCCGCCGGCCGGCAGCCGCCTGTTGCTTTAAAAGCCCTCATTCGTACTGGGCGTTAAAAGACATTTAAGTTCAATTCACATTTTTATTCCAGGGCAGCGCTTTTTTAACGCTCGTAAAAAAAGCGCTCATGCGTATGGGGGCTAATAGCACCCTGACACCTGCTGGAACCAGTGGCACCCATAGCAAACCAATGCTGAATATATTACTAAAATTCGTGCAGAGCTGAAACGCCGTGGTTATTGACCTCTTTTGTTCTAACCATTGACAATACAAAAATATTATTATTTTTACTGGCAACAACGTGTAATCAAATATTTTATTTCAATAGTGAAATGACGTCAAATATTGCTTGTTCGTTCGACTTCCTTGCTTTGAGTAAGAGTAAAAGAGATAGTTATACGCTACAATACAGGCAGCCAAAATCCCATTTTTATTCTAAAAACCATAGAGCTATCCAATTCTGTACAAAGGTAGATATCGCGCGTCAGTCTTTCATAACCTACAACCGGCAGAAGATCACGTTTTATTGCGGTCCCAGCAAGAATTTTCGAGAAGAAAGGTTGGGAATTCTTTTGAAAGTACTGAAATATCATTCCACATAGCACAAAAATGTTGCGCCTACCACGTGTTCTTCGCAAAGCTTCATCATTCCACCAAGCTAGATTTTACGCCAAAGATGTGAGGTTCGGCGCTGATGTAAGAGCCCTCATGTTGCAAGGCGTAGATGTCCTTGCGGACGCTGTTGCCGTCACAATGGGTCCAAAAGGAAGAAACGTCATTTTGGAACAGTCTTGGGGCTCACCTAAAATTACAAAAGACGGTGTGACAGTTGCCAAAGGTGTTGAGCTAAAAGACAAGTTCCAAAATATTGGCGCAAAATTAGTTCAAAATGTCGCTAACAACACAAATGAAGAGGCAGGAGACGGCACAACGACAGCTACAGTTCTCGCCAGAGCTATTGCCAAGGAGGGTTTCGAGAAAATCTCAAAGGGTGCCAACCCTATTGAGATCAGAAGAGGAGTCATGCTGGCAGTAGACGCCGTAAAAGACAAGTTGAAGGCTATGTCCAAGCCCGTCACAACACCTGAGGAGATCGCACAAGTAGCCACCATCTCCGCCAATGGTGACACCGCCATTGGCAAGCTGATCGCTGATGCCATGAAGAAGGTCGGCAGAGACGGTGTCATCACTGTCAAGGATGGAAAGACTCTCGTAGACGAGCTGGAGGTCATTGAAGGTATGAAGTTTGACAGAGGTTATATTTCACCATATTTCATCAACTCATCAAAAGGTGCCAAAGTTGAGTTCCAGGATGCTTTAGTGCTCTTCTCAGAGAAGAAAATCAGCAATGTGCAAACTATCATTCCTGCTCTGGAATTAGCCAATCAGCAGAGGAAGCCCCTAGTCATTGTAGCTGAGGATGTTGATGGTGAAGCCTTGTCCACACTGGTAGTTAACAGGCTAAAGATTGGACTGCAGGTAGCAGCTGTTAAAGCTCCAGGATTCGGTGACAACCGCAAGGCCACCCTTAGTGACATGGCCATTGCCACTGGTGGTGTAGTATTTGGAGATGACTCTGATTTGATTAAGCTAGAAAACCTTCAAGCATCTGACCTTGGCCAAGTCGGTGAGGCCATCATCACAAAGGATGACACTCTCTTCTTAAAAGGAAAGGGCAAAAAGTCAGACATTGACAGGAGAGCAGAACAGATCCGTGATCAAATCCAGGAGACTACCTCTGAATATGAAAAGGAAAAATTGCAGGAACGTCTAGCCCGACTAGCTTCCGGAGTAGCAGTCCTACATGTTGGTGGCTCCAGTGAAGTTGAGGTCAATGAAAAGAAGGACCGTGTCAATGATGCTTTGAATGCTACCCGAGCAGCTGTTGAGGAAGGTATTGTACCCGGAGGTGGGTCTGCTCTACTTAGATGTATTCCCGATCTAGCATCACTAAAGACAGCCAACAGTGACCAGGCTACAGGTGTTGAAATCGTCAAGAAAGCCCTCAAAATGCCATGCATGACGATCGCGCGTAACGCTGGTATTGATGGATCTGTTGTAGTTGCTAGAGTCGAAGACATGGGACCTGAATTTGGATATGATGCCCTGAACAATGAATACGTCAACATGATTGAGAAGGGAATCATTGACCCCACCAAGGTTGTGAGGACAGCACTAACAGATGCCAGTGGCGTAGCATCACTCCTCACCACCGCTGAAGCCGTGATCTGTGAAATCCCCTCAGAGAAAGAGGCTAACCCCATGGCTGGCATGGGAGGCATGGGCGGTATGGGAGGCATGGGAGGAATGATGTAAATAACATCTGAGGACTTTGAAATGCATTTATTGTGTAAAGCGAACTGTTATAGTTATCACTGTTATGGGTATTGTTATGATAATATCTGGTAGTTTGATTGATTTTATACAAATTGTGGAGTGAATGTGTTGTATTTCCCAGTTTTATGTTGAGTCTGATTGATTTACAAATATAGTAGAAAGGCAATTCTCTGTCTTGTTAGAATTATTTAGTTTTATTTTGCTTGAATAGTGCGAGCAGTGTTATTTTTAAATAAATGATTAATGTTTCTAATTTGTATGTATTATTTCTTCCTCATGAATTACCTGCAAGTCAACACACACAAGTGAAATCAGAGGTACCTACAATAATTATTCACAACTATAAAATTACATGGTCAGTAAGTCAACTTAGCAAAGTACCTAATTGAGATTTCAAAAATATCCTTATCCCTTTTCTACCTGTCGATAACGTCGTCTGTGGAAGCTTGTGCTTCATTTATCAGAATAATGAGTACCTAAAACATCATTATTCAAAACCGGTTTTTGCATTGACCTGCATCAATGTGCGAAAACACGTGCTCAAGCCGGCAAGAAGTTTCCAGGCCATTCTCTCGTAGGTACATACCGGGTTGTAAGCGAAGCGGTGCGTAAGTTACGTAACCAACGTAACAGAGTCGCTGTAAAAACTCCGGCATGATTTGCTCACATTTGCATGGGTAGGTGTGACTGATAACGAGTTCTCCGTTTATCAAAGTTCATTGTCCATCAAAAAATAGGTACCTTTAGAGATATAATGCGACACTGATAAAGGCTTACGTGAAATTATATCATTTCAATCAGGC
This sequence comes from Agrotis exclamationis, assembly GCA_950005045.1. Taxonomy (NCBI): domain Eukaryota; kingdom Metazoa; phylum Arthropoda; class Insecta; order Lepidoptera; family Noctuidae; genus Agrotis; species Agrotis exclamationis. Next base: position 1,589,535 of record OX465433.1, on the reverse strand, counting down.
GATCTTTTCGGTAGGTACTCGAGCTAAGTTTATCTCAATGGTCTGAGGAAACGAACACTGCTGTTGACCTAGGGAGGTATAAATTATAGTAAGTAGTAGGCGGTAATATACAGGGTGTTTTTTTCTCAACTGGGCGTGCATAGCTATATCCCAAACTATTAAGTATTCTGTGCCCAAACTGAGGAATGTCGAAAAACCATTGAAAGGAGTCTCGAGGCCGATTTTGACGAAAACTAAAACTGCATCATTGGGTACCTAAGTTTGCCGTATATGATTAGGTACTTCTCAGAATTTGATCTTTATTAGCAACACTCTTGAAGGCTGCGGATGTGATTTTTTTGTGGGATACAGGATGTGATTTTTTTTTCCTAAAAACATTTATTGGGTTCGATTCCTGGCTAGGCTTATTGATTTTTATTTATTTTAATCCAATGATGCAGTTTTAGTTTCTGTCACATCATGTCGTTTTAGATGTACTTTAGCTACCTACTGCACAGAACATATATACCGAGCTACTGTAACTTGCGGTGCTTTTGCGTTTTCGGGAACCGCTTTGAATGATATTACGAATTAGGTTTAAATTTAAAATAAAAATAGTAGTATTTCACGAGAACATCACGTTTGAATTTCGTAAGTGTTTAGTTTTATTGGTCGTGACTGTACCATAATCTGCTTCTCCCTCTCTTATGTATTTAGAACAGATCAAGTGGGATCTAACTAAACTCAATGTTTGTTGGGAACATCGATGTGCGGACACTAATCGGAATCACCCTTATCAAAAAGTTTAGTAACCTACTTCACTCGTAGCGAACTTTGCGCGCAATGATACGCTCTGATAATTTTTATCTGATTTAATATTTCCCTCATATCTTTAGTACACAGAGCTACACACGCTAAGTGCTATCAAGTACTCGTGCTAATAAAACTTGGATAGAGAAACGATCAGAAAAGATAAAGCTTAACATTCCGGGGATGATGAATTAAACAAAAATGTCACGCGGTAAAAGCAGGGCTGGCGTGGGCGGCGTGAAAGGACATTCGTTAGCGTGTCGCCCACCGGTATCACGCGACTTGGCTCTTACCACGTAGAGAAGAATACGCTCGACTGATACATAATAGCATTTATTAAATAGTCCTCTAAACTTAACATAAAATAATTTCTATATAGATTCAATATAACTACAAAAATATCTGATCTTCATCGGAATCTCCAGCACCATACACGAAATGTCTTCGCGTCACATTCTCGTTTACAATTGCACTCGGTTCAGTCTCAACATTGCTATTCTTACAAGGTGTCACAGGGTACCTTACTGGGCCCAACCATCTTCTACTAAATCCAAAGTTACGCGGTAACGCTACGGACTTTGAAGAACTGCTCTTTACAGATTTGTCTAAACTATTCAAAGATGATTGAATAGATTTTAATGATGATTTCTTAAGAAGGTCATCGGAGGTGTCGTTTAAATAGTCATCTGGTAAATCTACATCAGCTGGAATACTGAGGCTCAAAGGTCGTCTCTTTGACCGATTATTGGTGAGATGACCACGCCATGTGTTAAATTTCTGGGAATTTCGCTTTTGAGGTGTATTTTCCTGAGATGAATAATTCCCTAAATCAGACTCTTCATAAACTTTATTCTCTGAAAAGCATTTTTGTAGGTTACTCTTAATAGGTGTAGATTGTTTGCTTGATTTATCTTTCATTCTACTAATGACTTTCTCCTTCGTGAGTTTAATTAGAGCATAAATTGTTTTTAAAGCTTCTTCATTCAATAATTCATCATCTGTTATTTCCACATCTAAGGCACTAGCAACACTATTACTCTTTTGACCAATATTATTAGAGCTACTGTCTACAAATTGACTCTCAACATGTTGATAGTCTAATTGGCTTGGTTTATTAGCATTCTGTAAAACAATAAGTTCCACTTTGTGTGGAGCTGACTGTAACATAAGTAATGCTTTGTCATATTTAATGTTCAGTAGGGTCTTCCCATTGACTGATATTATTTGATCACCAGGTAGAAGTTTCTTGCACAGGTCTGCAGGGCTTCCGGGTGTTACTGACTTGATATACACATTGCCATCAGAGCCTTCTGCTACCTGTAATCCTAGAGCATTCATTTCATCTCTTTCTAGTGTGGCTGTAACAAATATTCTCTCACCTTGGACACATTCCATATTGTCAAGTTTTTCAAACAGTGATGTATTCAAGCAGGATTCATTATTGGCAACATTGTAATTAAAGACATCTGGGTATACTTTGGGAGATTCTAATACATAAGCAGTTGGTGCACTTGTTAAGTTCTGGTTATAATGTCTCTCTGGCAGTAACTGCATACTGTTGATATTGCAATGTTGCCTTTGTTCTGTACTCAGATCATCAGAATCACTCTGTGTCATAGCTAAGTCACCCTCAGACCTCGAACATGGATTTGAGGTTCTGACTGGTGAGCTGGTGTATCTACTATTGGTAACAGACTTCATTCCATGGAATACTCTAGTGCCCATCTTCACACCTTGTCTCCTTGGTATACTGCAACTTTCTGAAGATGACAACCCATCATTGGAAGAATTTTCGTGTCCTTGTATGATTGATGTGTTAGATGCTATTTCATCATTAGGTGGGGGTGATAGTATTTGTCTTAGAAGTTCTTCTGTGTTGGGCTTTTCATTTTCTTTATTCTGAACCTTTTTCTCTCCAAATAAGTCTACTTTAAACCTCCTCCTTGTGGGTCTTCTTACTCTAATTGGGTTTCTAACAGCTAAATTATAGCTATCTTGATAATTGCTACAGTCGTACTTCTTGGGACTTCTAGCAACATTCAGAGGGCAATTAAATTCATCAGATAAATATGTGAGGAAGTCATCTTTAGCATAAAGTTTGAGATATAACCTGTGGTGCAAGGATGCCAGCCAAAACGTAAAATAGCTTTTGTTGTCCAACATTTTCAGTTTATATTTGACACCAATTTTTGATAGCCCTGAATATGAATTAGGCATTATATACAAGCTTTTCTTGTTATAATAGAATGTGTGTATGTGGTGCCAAGGCAGACTTTGTAGAACTATTCTATTAGTATGCGTACCTGTGTCATCAGTGGCATGATTATTTCTGGAATAGAGGGTTATACCCCTTGGCCCAATTGAGAGCCATACATCCCTGCAAAAACCATCTCTAGTGGCCCAAATCGCAGAGTAAAAATGGGTGCCATAGTCACGAAAGGTTTGTGCAAGAGATATGAAATTTATTATCGCCTTTTGTCTATCAAGTCCACGTCTAGATTCGTGAGCTCTCTTCATTCGTAACTTGATGTCTGCCATGTCATTTGTTATCACAGTTTCAGGCAAATAATGTTCTAATAAAAAATAGTCTGCTGTTCCATGTTCTCTGAATGAGAACTCTCCAAATTCTATATGTAAAGCATATCCAGCTAACAAAATGAGATTCTGGATGGTTGATGTCAGCTGACCTTCTAGAGTAGCTCTCCTAAGTTGTAAATACACTCTGTATCTCCATTCTCCACCCTGTATATTACTGGCAATGTTTTTGGGCAAGAAAAACTTTATTCTCAAGAAAACGGTCAAAGTAGCATCATCTTCAGAAATTCTCTTTTTGCTGTTTGTTTTATGCCAGGCATCTGGAGCAACTTTCTTTATTTTGTAATCATCTGGTAAAAATACAAAGTCTCCTCCAACTAAAATGGCAATGCCAAGCATAAAGTTATGGTCATACTTTTCACTGTGAACCAATGATTCAAACAGTTGTCCAGCAGTTATCACATTTGGGTCGCACAAGACCTCAACTTTCTGCCCATTCAGTAAAACTACAGTAATAACTCTTTTGTCAGAAACTGCTGACAGAGTTAAGTCTATGTGTCTTGCTGGTTGTGAAGCTCTTACAATAAATTCAGGGCCAATGCATCCTTCTTTTCCTTTGAATCCACATTCAGCTTTGTATAACCTTGAAGCTGCCCTCTGTACAGGCTTTCCTCTTCTAAAGTTTGTAGTTAATGGTGCTGTTTTAGTAAAATTATCATTCAAAGCAATGGCAGTCATGGAAACAGTGTTGGTTGGCATTCTAGGTTCCTCAATTTGTGTGCTGCAAGCAATTTCTAAAGTTGAATGTGCATTACTCAGACCTCCTCTTCTAGGGGTGTCAAATAGATTAAAAACTGGCTTCCTGTGATTTCTAGGTATTCTGCAGCTGGGGAATGGGTCTCTTTCATCTGGAGACTTGAGAAGACCCACCATGCTTCTTGGACGAACACTGACTTTCAGTTCTGTGTTGGTGCTAGCCTCATGTGTTTTAGAATGTCGTGTTTTGACGTGGTTCAGGTCCTCGTCAGTGTGGAAGTCCATGACTGGGCTGAGGCAGATGGATGCGGCTGAGCAGGAGCTCCGGCCCGAGTCCTCGTCGCAGTGGCGGAGCATAGTGCTGTAATGAAAAACGAAACTCATAAATACGGTGGGAATGTTATGTAAACTTTTCTAAACGCATTTCCCAAGCAAACATGCATTGTTTGTCTTTGGCGAGATTTGAACATTTGTAATTAAATTATGACTGCAAATTAAACTTTTTATATTTACACACACATCTGTTGGGTAATTATGAACAATTAATGAACATTGCTTAAAGTTGAAAAACTGTATTGTGTACTAATAATAAACGGAGAAAAACTGTTGAAAAGTCGAGCCCCTCCTACGTGCGTGTTAAATAATCGTGATCTCTAAACCGACATTAACTATTCAAATATTCGAGTTCTAAGACGACGCTTTGGGAAAGTACAAACAACAATGCAATCTGCTGCATAGTACGGTTTTAATCAATGCTCAATAGCATTACTGATGTTCCTATGGTAATAGAAATCGTCAATTTTAACTTTAAATTGCAAAGGGTAAAATAAGTAATATTCGACAGTTCAACACCTACTTGCCGAAAGTTTTAAAACTTTGACCAAACTTTTCTATCGTTTTGTTTACTACGCCCGCTAGTGAAATATTGTACTCACGGTAATTTTTATTTCATTACTTTCACCTTTGTTGTAAGTGCCAATAAAATTATTATACGAAACAAAAAAAATTGTTTTCTTCATCAATTTACATTATTTCGTTCATCACAAATCACCACACTTCTTGAACGACAGTGTTGCCGGCAGCAAGTTTCAATTTATTCCGATTCCTCATCTCAAAAGTTCCGATAAGTTCCGCCCGAGTAAAATAAAAAGAAAACGATAATAAAACACACCTTTTATTTTTTTTTATCATTATACATTAATTCTTTACAACCATCAATTTAGTCCAGACGATCTGAAAAGAAAAATGCTCTAAAAACATTTTTGTGTTATGTATGTCATGTCTATGCATCTATGGCCTCGGATAATAATGTCAAAATACTATGGCGTTTTGACATAGTATCAAAGAGCGTTATACCCGAATAAACGTTTCACGATAAAATCGCGGCGATTTAACACGCGCGATCATTCTTTTTCGTGCGAAACAGTCAGAAGTGCGTATTTCATATAATCTGTGGTATCGCTACTTACGATTGGTCGAAACGGAAATAAAATATACCGCGCGCGTTAAATCGCCGCGATTTTATCGCCAGTCCATAGATTAATATACTGTTATAGATGGGCAACTTCGGCTTCGCTCGAGGTCGCGAAAGTGCTGCCGTGTAGTGGTTGCTTCATGAACGAAAGCCACTGCACTACATAGATACATACATATATAGGTATAGTGCAGCCGTACTAGGGTACCCAGCTTTTAGAGATATTATTGTTATTGCATTGTTTTCATAAATTTGTGTTTTCAGGGTAACACAAATCTTGAAAACAATGCATGACATTTTTCTTAAAGGGAAAAAGAAACAATATGATAGGTTATTAGTTTTTATTTCTGGTTTTATGTGTTACATAATAATTAGGTGCTGCCACTTTCATCTCATCACTTTCATCAAAAAACGTGGTTTTTCCAGATATTATCTGGTTCATATCCTTGCACCAATTATTCAGAAAGAACAAAATTAGTTTTTTTATCATACATTTTATAGATGAATTTCTATGATTGTTACATGTAATAAAATTGTAGTTGATATTTATTGTTAACAGTAGTTCTAAATAAGCTTTTATATTTTTGCTTTGACATTTTGTCTTTAGAACATCTGTAACAATATTTTCTTTTTAAATTGTTAACAACATCAGAAACATATCTTTATTACAACTAAATATTTAAAACTTAATAATTTCTGAATAAAAAAAAAAATGAAAATGCTTCACGACTTGGGTAAGAAAGCCAAGTTTTTGTGCTATCATATTCTTTAATCTTAATATATTTATGATAGTCTTGGATGTTATGGAGTTTTTACCCAACTCGTTAAAGACGGCACAGTTGCTCTGTGACCAGTTTTTGTGATGAACGTCATGGATTTCAATATTGGTAAACTTCTATACCACAATCTGTGATGTGGAGATTGCCGAGTTACAGCACATCTATAAATTTTTCCTATGTCAGGTCTATGGAAATTGCCATTGACAGAATCGAACAATTTATCGAAAATAGCAAGAGATCGGCTGTGTCCACACTTTTTTTCGGGAGTCTCCCTTCATCTGAAAAGAAAAAAGTTTTTAATTAACTTTAATTTTTTGCATCGATAATGAAAGATTCACTAACGACTTGGCCAGACTAAGGTTTATCATACATACATAAACTCACGCCTTTTTCCCATAGGCAGAAACCACAGAGCGCCACCTAAACCACTATGGTTTAATTAACGTATCACTAACGCAGAGCCTACTACTGAAGCTACAAATTATTATATTTTTTTTACAGTAAGTTCCTTTACTATCGAAGCAGACACTAAAAATATTTTTTGGAAATTCCACCTCCCAAAACCTATGATAAAATGATCACAGAATTTAAGTCAAATGTACTGTTAGTATAAATGTTCAATGAAACAAACCTGCCATGTACCCCATAGTCAGGCCAACTGTGTTGCTAAACACTTGTGTGGCGTGTTTGACTCTCATTTTTGGTATTAGCTGTGGATATACATGCTCAGCTGTTAACTTTTTCATAAGCTTGACTCCTCTATATCTTGGTCCTCGTTTATATAAAGCTTCTATGCGTGACCAGGAAGCTAACTTTATTTTACCATCTTCTTTGAACTGTAAATCTTTGGTAATCAGGTTATTTCTAACGCCCTTCATGAGATGAGGTGGGTCATAAATTGGGTACATGTTTTTTTAATCTATCTCAAAAAAGCCTCCAGGATAATTTTTGCCACACCTTAAATAGTCTCCTTCAGTTACCTTCATCAAAAGATTAAGTGCAGCCATATTGGTTGCTCCTTGGTCGCATACTGTAGCAACCACATTTAACCCAATTTCATTTAAAGAATGAATAATATGTTTTAATTGCTTGCATAAATCTGCTGTTTTAGTGCTTCCTTTACAGAATGAAAATGATATAGGTTGTTTGTATTTTTTACAAATACCCCTTATCATGAAAACACTCACATGGTCACAGAATGTCTTTGATCTCTCTTCACCATTATCAATAAAACCGTGGATAATATCATTGGTCTTGTCATAGGATAAATTAGGTGCTATGGCCATTTCGTCAAAAATCAGGCAGCAATACTTGTGACGGGCGGGCATTTTTTCTACTTTTTTTTTAAATGTTGAAATATTACTTCACTGAATCCTGGCTCTAGATTTATTTTGCAAAGCAATTTCTCCAAAGTTTTTCGCTTGGGAAGTATGCACATTTGACTAAGTATTCGGTATGCTCTAGGGGAAGGCTTGTATAAAGATAAACAGAGAACTTTCTCATCTAGAGTAAAACGCCTCCCTGCAGGTTTCTTTGCAAACTGCTTAATCTGCATTGCGAAAAATGTCTGAGCTGCTGGTGTCATTTTTTCTTTCACCATTTGATAGGCAGATGATTTCATAATTTTTTCTGCCATCATTATTTCCATTTTTAGCTTTTTGTTTGTATTGCGAGCTTTGCGCAATTTTGCTTTGACTTCAGATATATGTCTTTCAGCTTCTTTTCTGTTGCAGTCAAAGGCATGGAAATCTTATAACGACCTGAAAAATAAAAACAAAGTTATGCATTGGGTATTATCTATATACTAATATTATATAGGTAAAATTTGCTTGTTTGTTTGTATGTAGGGGTAATCTCTGGAACAAATTATTCAATTCTAAATGTTTTTTTCTGGTAGGAAGCTACAATATTCCTGACTGCTATAGGCTATAAATTATGCGGGTAGAAGCTAGTTTAAAATATTATTATACAGTATGTGTAGAATATTTATTTTGAACATCATTATTTGTTTACAAGTCTTACACCAATATTCATTACTCATAGTACATACATCACGCCTGTAATCCCCGGAGGGTTAAGCAAAGGTGTAAGTACCTAATAGTACACACACATTTCGCGAGTTATGTTTAAGTCCCATGTATTAGGAGGCGAACCTATTGCCATCAACCAGGCACAAATCCAGACTCCGTGACTGCTACTGAGAAATTCCTTAAGAAAAACCCAATAACACTTTGCCCGACCTGGGAATCGAACCCGGGGCCTAATGCTCAGCAGTCGCGATTGCGCTACTAGATAAATGAGGCATTCTACTTATAGTATTTTAATAATTATTTTGTTTTTTATTTACCTGGATTCGAAGATCTAGATATGTCTGTGTCCATTGGTCCGGAACTGGTCTGGTAGAGGCAGCCATCTCCATTTGAAGTAAAGCAGATGGCATTTCAATACTCATTACTGTAATCACAATAGCAAAACAAAATTAAAAAAATGTATTTTTTATCAATTACCAACCGCAAAATATCTATCAGCAAAATTGGTCAACACTATCTTTGGACTACTGTATAATATTTACCTGGCCTCGAAGATATATCTGTGTCAGTTTGAACTGGTCTGGCTGAGGCTGTCTTTATTTGAACTGAAGTAGATGGTAGTTCAATATTCATGACTGTAAGAACATAATAAATATAAATTAACATTGGGTTAATTATTAAAGAAAACCGGCCAAGTGCGAGTCGGAGTCGGACACGAAGGGTTCTGTATCACTGTAAAATATTTAACTAATTATTTATATATTTAACTAGCTGTTCCCCGCGGTGTCACCCGCTGCTCAGCCCCTAAAGGTCGTACCGTGATGTTATATAGCCTCCCTCGATAAATGGACTATCCAACACAAAAATATTTTTTCAATTCGAACCAGTAGTTCCTGAGATTACCGCGTTCAACCAAACAAACAAACTCTTCAGCTTTATAATATTAGTATAATTAAAAAAAAAACCGGCCAAGTGTTCTCCTATACATTCCAACTGCAAATGTAAGTTTATATGCACAATATTGGAGATTTACCATGTCATTTCAAGACCATAGATTTCCTTTAAAATTACCTGTAATCTATAGGTATATAACTATTTTTACCCGACTACGGCGAAGCAAAAAGGAGGGTTATGATTTTGACCGGTATGTATGTATGTTTGTATGTATGTTCATCAGCTGTTCCCTCATAACTTCTGAACTACTTATCACTACTTGACAAATGAGGTGTCGTTAGAAGCGTCTCAGTTGTCCGCTGGTTATAGGGTAGGTGACGTGTCACTAAATCCAATATGGCGCCCTCTAGGGGATGAAAAGTCGTAACCGAAAAAAAATAATTTCGCACAGTATCGACATGGGTATCAAATTAAAGGGCTTGATGAGCACATTTGAAATATATATACATTATATAGCTTTTACTAGCTACTTTGCCTGTTTCTAACAGTGTCAACATGGGTATCAAATGAAAAGGCTTAATGAGTACATTTTAAATTCACTCGCTGCTTTGCTTATTATATCAAATAACCCCAAAATAGTGTAAATAAAAAATAAGTTAAAATAACTAAAACCCGACTACGAAAAAATCGCGCACTAAAAAGTATAAAACAAGAACAATCCGTGTTACAGAAATTTTTAATTAATAGCCGTGGTCGTACGCCACCTAGCCAATAAAGATTGTGTGAAACAACCGCAGGTGGCATACGACAACGGCTATTAATTAAAAGATTTCTGTAACACGGATTGTTCTTGTTTTATACTTTTTAGTGCGCGATTTTTTCGTAGTCGGGTTTTAGTTATTTTAACTTATTTTTTTCTGTATTGTTTTCTTTTTCAATGCTCTAGTCAAGCGCAACAGGTCATACTCACAGATACAGTTAACATTAGCATGTCGGTGGTGGTGAAGCGAATATATACAGGGTGGAATTTTGTAATGCCACCTGGAGGGAAAGTACTCTTAATACTGCAGATAGAAAATTTTACTCAAAGGAAACTTTCCTTTATTTTTGAATAGAAAGCAAACTGCATTCAAAGATTTTCGAAAATTCTCTTCTCCCACACCCGGGAAACGAACCGGCTAAAATCTGAAAAAATTATACCCTGTACTTTTATTGCATTGATCGTTAGGGTCCATTATAAGGATGAAATCCCTCTAACAAACATGATAAATTAAATGAAAGGAAAACCAGGAAATGTTAAATTAATTTAATTACTTACAAAAATGGTAAACTAACTAATTAGTTGCTCGAAATGGGCTCCATTCTCTTGAAATCTTTGAATGCAGTTTGCTTTCTATTCAAAAATAAAGGAATGTTTCCTTTGAGTAAAATTTTCTATCTGCAGTATTAAGAGTACTTTCCCTCCAGGTGGCATTACAAAATTCCACCCTGTATAATAGGTAAGATTTACCCCTTTTTTTTTTTTTTTTAGCGTGTTAAAATCATCAAATGAGTCCTCCCACCCCGGGCAGGGCGGGAGGGACTGTCAGACTTGTACTGACTAAAATCCACGGTGTCCTTCAATAGCCTTTTATGTTCCGGGGTCACGGTAATGAGATAAGCCCCGCGACCCCGGCAGGCTTTGGCCCTCTTGGGCCCCCGCCATCGTGCTGACGCTCTTTGTGGCGCGCGTGGAACACAACGCGCCGTCGACCCGGGCATGGTCCATGGTCGGGCGGCGAGTTGCCCTTTACTCGCCGCCCGCATGCCCGCGCCTACGGTGGCCGGAGATCGTCTTGCGACGTCCGACGCCGTGGGCGTCTACCATTGCGGGTGGGGCGGAGGAAGGACGCTGTCCTCTCTCTCTCACGGCCCGCCTCCTCCTTAACGAGCATTACTGCTTCGCAGAAGGAGGCGACCGCTTCCCACTCCGTCTCGCCCCGCAGCATGGCCTCGACCAATGCCGGGCGCGAGAGGTCTCCGCCTATCGCTGCCGTGAGGACACGGCGGTGCTCTGCCCAAGCGGGGCAGTCTTGCACCGTATGCTCTACTGTGTCCTCCGGGCGATCTTCGCAATGGTGACACCCCGGCGTTTCTTCCTTCCCCATCCGACACAGGTACCTCCCGAAACATCCGTGTCCGGTGAGGACCTGCGTCATCCGATAGGTCAGGACGCCGTGACGCCTTTCCAGCCACTCCTCAAAGAGGGGTCTTACCGCCGCGATTGCGGCGTGCCCGAAGATTTACCCCTGCCAAAAATCGCTAAACTCGCCTAAACATTTATATTTCACAAATAATAATAAGTATTCTATTAAAATTATAAAAACCTTCACAATAATTTCACTTAGGAGGCCTTGATGCTTTCTATTATTATTTTCCATTAGAAGTTTATGTAGTGAATCATTTACCTGGCCTCGAAGATAAATCTGTCTTGATGGGAATGGGTCTGGAAGAGGAGGCTGTCGTCATTTGAATTGCCGTAGATGGCAGTTCAATATGCCTGCGCTCACCAACATGCACACCTGAAATTTATATGAGTGATTATTAATAGGGATGAACACAACCTTTTGGGATAAAAGGATTTATTCATAGGAAGCCGTTATCATCATCAATCAAAATTTAAAGAACATACTTTTACTTTTATGAAAATTTAATATTTTCAGACACAATTTCTAATAATAAGACTAGAGTAATATTAATCTGCTTAAAAAAACTTCTTCATGAAGTAAGTTTCTATTTTTAAATTGCTTAGTATTTCACAAAACAAAACATTGTTAGATTATTTACCTTTACTTTCTTCCATCAATAAAAAGAGTATAGTATTTTTAAAATTAACAATTTTTACCTGGAATTTCAAGTGTTGGAATTGCCAGTGCAGTTAGTTTCATATTTGGAAATGTGTAAACATCTTCAAAATGTTTATGACACACTTTTCTGTTCTTATATAAGTATGAATTCGTTATTTTCTCCAATAATATCTCCTCCAATTTTCATAACCCAAGTGCGAAAACGTTCTATTTGAGCAGGATTGTTTGGATTTGGAAACCGGTGCAACGGCAATCCTAAAACATGATAATTAAGAACTTGTTGCAAGATGTTCATCAAACATAAAAAAGAAAAGAAAACGTAACATAACACTCAAATTATAATTTTAAACTTGAACATTTAACTGTTTTTTTTTGTCCCATAATAAAATAAACTTGTATCTTCGGTTAGTAAAAAATAATGAGTGGTCTGGAGTCATACACATAATACTACTGACTTTTCTAGCTAACATAATTATATTATGTTTAGATATTTGTTACTCAACCACACTTCAACAGCTGAATAGGTTTGGGCGAACACAGGTAGACCATGACCTGGATTAACTTAAAGGACATTTTAAATCCAGAAAACAGGTTTCCATGGAATAATCTCCCATCACTAAGCAGACGAAGCATAATAGGAATGTGAGAATTGGCTAAGTAGTAATTATCCCACGGGAACGTCATACCGGGATAAAAAGTATCCTGTTTTAATCACGGTTATAAACTATCTGTGTACCCAATTTCATCCAATTCCGTTCAGCCGTTTTTGCGTGATTGAGTAAAAACATCCAAAAATCCAAACACCCACACTTTCACATTTATAATATTATTAGTAGGATTATATCAGTAAGAATTACAAGTACCTACATAGGTGGGTAATTTCAGAATTTTATGTAGTAACTTTGAACTAAAACAACTTTGAAGTAGGTACTACCAGTTACTTAGTACGTAAGGAATAATGTTATTCTAAGCCGGAAAACGGGAATTCTATAACATGTCGAAATTCTACACATACGGTGATACGAAATTACGAATAAAAAATATACTCAGACTGAGACAACTTACCGCCTCCAAGTTTCATGGAACAGCCGGGAACACAACAGGACCTTTGAGCCATCTTAAACTCATCGAGTAAAGTAAAGCCGGAGGAACAAAGTTCAACTATACGTACTCTAGTAAAACAAAAGCGAGAAAACACGAAAATACAAGAAAATTAACAGGTTAAGCGCATACACTTCAACCGAAAAAAAATCTTGTGAAAAATTCAAAAGATTCAAAACAATGTCAAATCAAATCAAGTCAAATGTCAACGTCATTTGTCATCAGTTGTCATCGTTATTTCATAGTGCCATCTAGTAATAATCCTTTGATAAAATTACAAACAGCCTTTTTTTTCTTGAAGCGGCTAATAGATGGCAGTGCTTACAGCGTACCGTGCCGTTTGTTCTAAGATACCACAGCATGCGCCAGTCTGTTTGCAGTTTGCATCGTGAATCTAGCGCAGAATCATTTTGTAAAATCAGATCAACGATTTACGTGTACTTGTAGTAATATTCAGTATTTATTTATTACAACATTTTACAATATTTTTTACAAATAAGTGTATTAAAATGATACCTTAGAGTATGTAGTAGGTATGTACATGTAAATCGCTGACTCAGATATTTCTTTAAAAAAAAAACTGGAATCTCGGTAAATGAAAAGTTAATTTATTAGTTCATGCCCAGAAGAATCACTTCACATATTCAACCAACAACTTTCTTCTACTGTGCAATTACAACAAAAGTACGTAGTATCTTTATGTCTTGAATTGAATGTAATTGAAAGAAAAGAAACTTCACAGTAGATCTCTAGTTCACAGGGATTAGACTACAAACCAGCGTAACGTAACACCAAACCATTGATATGCACCAAACCAGAAAAAACAAACGGCAACATTGATTTCTAGGGGTACACTCTTCTTTATTATTATATCTATGGGTACACTCCAACAAAGTATTTTACATCTATGTAGGGGTATTGTTATGGTGTCTGGCATTGACGCATGAAGACTTCTTAGTGTTATGTGTCACTCTTTTACTTTTTAATATGATGCTAGGCAACCATAATTATTGACTGTCGCTATGACTTTAAAATAAAAAGGTGTAACGTATGAAAAATACTTTTATAAGACTATTTGGTACAACAATTAGATACGCGAGTGAAATAAACCGATTCTATAGCTAGAATAGGCCGCTCTATAGGAAGTGTGATAATCCAAAGTGTTGGTGCTCTCGATCATTAGCTTCTGCAAACCTCTGTAAAGGTATTCATTTTTTTTACCTATTTACGATATTAGGTTTTGGGCCCGCATCTGACCTTGAAGAGACTAATCATGGATTATGCTACTAAAATAGATATCGGCAAACTCACAGGAAAAGAAAACTGGTCCACATGGAAGTATAAGATTTCCATCCTACTTGATGGTACTGAAAAAACCTTAGACGTAGTGGAAGGCCGTTTTCCTAAACCTATCCTCGCAGTCGGAGCAGGTGACGCTGACATAGCTAAATATAATACGATGATGGCCAATTATAAGAAGGCTGAAACTGGCGCTCTACTCATGTTGACCACCAATATGTCTGAGGATACACTTAAAAAAGTCATGAGATTTAAGACTGCTCATGAAGTCTGGTTGGAATTACATAGATTATTTGACGGACAATCGGAAGATAGAGCTTACAATTTAGGTTTGGAGTTCTTTGGACTAAAGCATGATAAGGCGGACGATATTCCAACTCACATGTCAAAGCTCAAGAACGTCTGGAACGAATTAAAGGTGGAAGTTGCCAAGATTGACTCCACAGCTAAGCTTCCTGAAATGTTTCTAATCTGTAAGGTTCTAGACACACTGGACGACAGGTTCTTCAACTTCAAGTCAAGTTGGCTGATGTTAAAGCAGTCTGAGAGAACCATTGACAGTCTGACTAATCATCTGTGCGCATTTGAGAGAGATCTCGCTTGTCAAGTAAGCTCGAAGGAGGAAGCACTAGTGACTACACATACAGAGCGACAATACAAGCGCAATAAAGACGAGCAACTGATATGCAACTACTGTTCTGGCAAAGGACATAGAGTGCGCAAGTGCAAAAAGTGGATTAGAGATGGGAGGCCACCTAAACCAACTCCAAGCACGTCAGGATCTAGCTCGAAGTGCAAACAAGTGCAACACATCTCGCTGATGGTAAACACATGCTCGGCAGGACAAACACAAGATCTTCACAGCTGGTTTGTCGACAACGGAGCAACGACGCACATTGCAGTAAAGAGTGATTTCTTCACGGAATATCATGAATTTGACGCTGATCACACAGTTACGACTGCAGATGGGACCACAATTCCAGCGTTAGGAAAGGGAACCGTAGTGGTAGCATCAAATGTCAATGGCAAGAAGGAAGAAATCAAGCTTAATGATGTGTGGCTAGTACCATCGTTAACGAAAAATTTATTCTCTCCGTTAGCAGCGCAAGATAGGATGCAAAACAGCATTTTTACGGCAACAACTAGAGAGTGCAGGCTCGACATTGAGAAAATCACTAGAGTTGTTGGCAAGAGAGTTCCTTTTGGAGGACTTTACAAATTGGATATGGAGACAGTTATTCCTAAAAAGCAGAAAACCATAGAGGTTAATGCTATTACCGGGTCAAATATGCTGCAATTGTACCATGAACGCTTTGCTCACCAGGATAAGAATCATATCATTCGTGTGATATATCGCGAGTTCGGCATGAAACTGAGTCATGACAAAATTAAATGTGAGGGCTGCATATATGGGAAGGCTCATAGAAAATCGTTCGGAACGAGGGAAAGAGCATCAGCTTGTGGTGAACTAATTCATGCTGATGTTTGCGGACCCTTTGCAAAACCAAGCATCTCCAAGTACAAGTACTTCGTCTTATTTAAGGATGATTACTCTGGATATCGCTTTGTCTACTTCGTAAGACAGAAGTCAGAGGTTAAGAATAAGCTGATACAGATGCTTCAAGAAGCAAAGAATACAGGTCATGTCGTCAAGACGCTGTTGAGTGATAACGGTGGCGAATTCGATAATGAAACCGTTCGGAATATTCTAGAGAAGCACGGCATCAAACAGCGACTCACTATGCCGTACACACCGGAGCAGAATGGATGCTCTGAAAGGGAGAACCGTACACTTGTAGAGGCAGCAAGGTCCATGATGTACTCAGGTGGAGAGCTACCTCAAGTGCTCTGGGCTGAACTTGTGAACACTGCAGCATATGTTCTAAATCGGACAGGACCATCAAGGGTTGAAGGAAAATCTCCATACGAGTTATGGCTTGGAAGAAAGCCTAGAATCTCACACCTCAGAGTGATTGGAAGCATTTGTTATGCTCACGTGCCTAAACAAAAGCGCAAGAAGATGTGCAAAAAGGCAATTAAAGGAAGACTTATAGGCTACGAGAATGATGACGGTTATCGCATCTACGACGGAACGCAGACACTGAGATCAAGGGACATAACGTTCGAATCAGACGTCGAGTTCAGGATAACGACAAGCGATCCTATTATGTCAGAGGGAGCTGAGGTTGGCGATAATGGACGTGTTTTCATTCAAGAAGTACCTGAGTCACTTGTCGAATACCAGGAAAGCGATGAAAATGATCTTGAGGGAGAAAGAGCTGAAGATCAAGTTCATGTTCAAGATGAAGCAGTTCAAGAAGATATCGAAGTGGATGATTTCGTTGATGCTAGTGATGAGCAAGAGCAACTAATTGTAGCTGAGCCTCGATACAATCTTCGAGACAGGTCGACTATCGCACGACCTAAGAAGTATGAAGACTTCGTATGCTTCGTAGGAACAGAGGATTTTCCTGAGACATACAAACAAGCTATTGAGAGGAATGATAGTGGCGAATGGCTTAAAGCCATGGCCAGCGAGATCAAATCCCTAGGTGACAACAATGTTTGGACGCTATGCGATTTACCTCCAAACAAAAAGGCGCTACCTTGTAAATGGGTTTTTCGCATCAAACGAAATCCAGACGGTACAATAAATAAATACAAGGCAAGACTGGTAGTCAAAGGATTCAAGCAACGTAAGGGGATTGAATATGATCAGACGTACAGCCCTGTTGCCCGTATGTCTACCATAAGAGCTCTGTTAAGTGTTAGCGCCATGGAGAAGTTACATCTGACACAGTTCGATGTATCCACAGCTTTTCTGAATGGGAAGTTGAAAGAGGAGATATACATGCAGCAGCCTAATGGATACTCAGATAAATCTTCAAAAGTCTGCAAACTTCAAAGAAGTCTGTATGGCCTCAAACAAGCACCTCGGTGTTGGAACTCATGTTTTGAAGAGATTCTGCTGGATAAAGGATTCATACAGAACGAAGCTGAACCCTGTCTTTTCACGAAGGTAGTGGGAGACAAGAAAATATTAATTACTCTATATGTGGATGACGGACTGGTAGCAACAACAGATGAAGCTCTAGCGAACCAATTTCTCAAGGAATTGGGAAACACGTTGAAGATCACCACAAAACCAGCATTCTACTATTTGGGATTGGAAATTGATCGATCGGAAGACGGTTCTATTTTGATTTCTCAGCAATCGTATGCTAAGAAGATCCTGGAACGTTTCCAAATGTCAGATTGCAATCCAGTCTCGACGCCCATTGAAAGGACATCTGAAGAAGGGAAAGTTGACAATACTCCTGAAAAGAAGTACTTTCTTTATCGTGAGGCAGTAGGAGCACTAGCGTATCTAATGACTGGTACGCGCCCCGACATTGCATACGCTGTCGGAGTAGTTTCAAGGAAATTGGAGAATCCTTCCTGGACTGATTGGCTCAAAGTGAAGAGGATATTCAGATATCTCAAAGGGACTATATCTTTCGGAATAAGATACAAGTCTGGAAACCACAAAGCCATCATTGAAGGATACAGTGATGCAGATCACGGCGGTGATGAGCTCACAGGACGCTCTACCACTGGAGTTGTTTGCCTGTACGCTGGAGGACCGGTGTCCTGGCTTAGTCAACGGCAAGCATCCGTTGCCATCTCAACCACGGAAGCAGAGATAGTAGCTGCAAGTGAAGGTGCTCGCGAACTAGTTTGGCTACAGAGAGTATTTAACCAACTTATGACGCTACAAGGCGCACCGACGCTCAAAGTGGATAATGAAGCTGCAGTACGTCTCGCTCACAATCCCGAATTTCATAAAAGGACCAAACATATTCGTGTGAGACACTTTTTTGTGCGCGAGACAGTACAAGAAGGATTGGTTGGTGTACAGAAAACAAGTTCTGCAGAACAGTTAGCTGACCTATTGACAAAGGCAGTTCCAAAGCCAAGGCTCTTATTATTAAGAGCAGGATTGGGGTTGCAGTCATCATTACATCAATGAGGGAAAGTGTTATGGTGTCTGGCATTGACGCATGAAGACTTCTTAGTGTTATGTGTCACTCTTTTACTTTTTAATATGATGCTAGGCAACCATAATTATTGACTGTCGCTATGACTTTAAAATAAAAAGGTGTAACGTATGAAAAATACTTTTATAAGACTATTTGGTACAACAATTAGATACGCGAGTGAAATAAACCGATTCTATAGCTAGAATAGGCCGCTCTATAGGAAGTGTGATAATCCAAAGTGTTGGTGCTCTCGATCATTAGCTTCTGCAAACCTCTGTAAAGGTATTCATTTTTTTTACCTATTTACGATATTAGGTATACATGTAAGTGAACAACGAAAACATCTATAGCTAATCCTGTCAGTCGAGTTTATTTTATATATTATTATTTTAAGAAAGGAAACTGAGTCCATACAGCCAAGTCTACGACAAATATGATGATGGGTAACCCAATGTCGCTTTTTGTTGGTTGGTTTGTGCCAAAGTTCCGAAAAGTTCCGCCAAAGCGGAGGTTCCGCAAAAGTTCCACCAAGGGCTTCAAAGTTCCGAATTCGGAACAAAAGTTCCGCGCCGGCAACGCTGATGAACGACGATCCAACGAACGAACGCGTTCCATTCCATTCCAAGTTCTCAACATTCCCAAACAGTGCCTAGTGGGCGAGCCGAGAACAATAAAATTAATATTAATAAAATACCAAGTGCATGATTTTTACGCCAAAATCTAAAATAATCACTATTACTGCTGCTCACTAGCAACTCATTTGAAAACGAAATCTAAATCTAGCAAGTTTAGCGCAGTTTCTTCACCCGTTTCTCCACGCGTTTCTCCCACACCCAGAGTCGCGTGCGTTTAATTATTGCGCCACTCGTATTTCTCGGTTTTTACTGTCATGTCATTGTCATCAGTCATGTCATTTGTCAATGTGTCAATGTCATGTGTGATGTGGTGAAAAATTCAGTCATGGATTTTACGTGCTAAATTGTTTTGGAATAAAATTGATCATTGGGTCAGTTTGTTTGTCTACAAAAATGGCTACATTAATCCAGTCTTACGAGCAACAATATTCAGTGCTTACAGCAGATATAACGGCTAAAATAGGACGTTTGAAGTCAGGCGGTGAAGGTAGCTAAAATAGTTTATTTTCTTATCATCTTTGTTTTATAAATAAACATCAAATACTGCCGGGGCGAAGAATTGCGTTTTAGAAGTTGTATATAATCGTAATTACTGTAGGAATGAATAATTAACAATAGTTATTTTTATGACTATTAATTTAGTCGACGACTTTGATATTTGCATCTGAACTAATCAATAGGTGGGTGATACAATGAGAAGCCCATTGTTATTTAAAATGTGTGTAAATGATTGATAATCATGCTTTTCAGACAATCGTGATCAGTTAACCCGCGAAATTCAAGCTAATTTTGAAGAAGCCAATGATTTGGTAAGTTATCATAATTTTAACTTTCTTGGAGGACATAATTGACATGAAACTTTGAGACAATACAGTTCTGAAACTTGTTTAACAGAAGAATCTTTCCTATTGCTAATCTGGAATAGATTTTATTATTATACCTACTAGACTATATGTAAGTTATCACCTTCCTGCCCTTCTCCCATTTTACTTGGGGGTGGTGCTAATTATTCAGAGGGGTGAGACAGGTTGATGTGATATCCCCTAAAGTTAAACTGTTTCCCAATGCATTGGAGGACGTCTTTGAGACGCGAGATTGGACTTGATACATAATATCTCACTCATTCGGTTTGCCAATGAAATCATGTTGGCAGAGATGCTGAAACAGGATATCATTCTTCACACAATCCATCCATTTTTTCTTTGGCCTTCCTCTTTCTCTCCATCCATTAACATTTCATCATCATCATCAGCCTATAAATGTTCCCACTGCTGGGACACAGGCCTCCTCTCTGTGAGGGGGAGTGGGCCGTAATATACCACGCGGGCCCAGTGCGGATTGGTAGATGTCACATGTCTTCGAATTTTTGGTTCTAGGACATGCCGGTTTCCTCACGATGTTTTCCTTCACTGTTTTGAGAGCAGTGGTGTTGAAATAAATTACAACCTACAACTAATTATAACCTACAACTCGTAAGTTGCGGCCGATACCACTGGGCCACCACTGCTCATTAACATTTACCATCACTCTATTAGTCACATGAGTGTCATTTCTCCTCATCACATGTAATGTCCATGCCAAGACAGACTTCCTCTAATAAACTCATTCCTTACTTTATCCATTCTTGTCACTCCAAACATCCTCATCTTTCCTACATGCAATCGTTTTTCATCCATCTTCTTCAAAGCACACAGTATTAGACTACAAAGTATGTGACAAATTATAAACCACTAAGTAAATTAACTGAGACAGATAAGTGCTTTAATGTTGTCTTACTGAGTAAGTGAGTATTACTGATAACCTATCAAAAGATTGTAAATGGTATTTATAGCATCCGCCTGTTATAAGTGAACATCATCATCATCATCAGCCTTTAAATGTTCCCACTGCTGGGACACAGGCCTCCTCTCTGTGAGAGGGAGTGGGCCGTAATCTATCACGCGGGCCCAGTGCGGATTGGTAGATGTCACATGTCTTCGAATTTTTGGTTCTAGGACATGCCGGTTTCCTCACGATGTTTTCCTTCACCGTTTTGAGAGCAGTGGTGTTGAAATAAATTACACAAACAAAGTAATGCGCCTGACTGGGTTCGAACCCACGACCTACAACTCGTAATTCGAGGCCAATACCACTGGGCCACCACTGCTAAGTGAACAAAACAGCCATATTTTAGTAATTATTATTTATTTACTATGTCTGTGTATTGATGTTCAAATATGTTTAACAATATGAATTATAGGTCTAGGCCCAAACTCACAAAAATACAGACTGATTGGAGGGTGACAAAATGGTGGGTTCATTTACAAAAATGTAAACTCAGATACACAAACACCCAGAACCAGAACAAGTACTTTAAGATCATACAAACATTTGTTCCGCGGCACGCAGTACAGTCAGAGCAATAACATATAAACACTTAACAAAATTCAAACGCAATTTACTCTTATAATATTGGTTTCCACTTTGAAATGAGACCTATTTAGTAATAGTATGGCTTTCAAAATAGAAGTCTAATGAAAAGGCAAAAGTTTAATCAATATGGTAGCAGAACATCGCTTTTGAATACTGCTTCGTGTATAGAGTCATATAGAAACAAAAGCAGCAACATTCACTTTTACTGAAAAGGTAGTAGACATCTTTTTTTGTTTACGTTGCATGTACCAATTTATAGTTACAAGAATAGATAACTAATGATGATAGGATCAGATACTGTAAAACATAATTCCCCAAGAAACACTACATTTACCAAAATAAAGTAATACATTTAGGATGTTGCCGTTTTTGCACCAGTCAATCATGGATATTGCTGAACCACCGTTGCACCGTTGGTTCGAATAGTGACACCTGATTGGTCAAAGAAGGATGTTGCTGTCTATGCCACAACTATGTGGGTATGTTGCTGGTTTTGCTACCAATCTCAATTTAGAACCTCTATTTTGTATAGGATGATAATGGTTTTGAAACGATTTTAATATTCGGTCAAGTAAAGTTGACGGAATACTACCACATTGCATTAAAAGTTGCCAAAATGAAAAAATGGGATGTTGCTGCCTTTGCTTTTACATGACTACTATTGCTTGTGACTACAACCAGCAGTCAAACGCCCTGCCACTCACAGAACATATCACTGCATCATCCTTGCCATCAAAATGGCTGTAAACTTGACTGAATGTCCTTTGATCATTGTAGTTGGAGCAATTGGAGTTGGAGTCCCGCGGCGCGGGCGCAGGTTCGCGCGTGGCGGCCTACCGTGCAGAGCTGCAGCGCGTCAGAGATGAGTATCGCTCCGTTGTCAACAATGCTGGCTCATGTAAGAATTATATTATAATCTCTTCTGTTATGCTTGTGCTGACACACAAGAAAATAACCAAAGGCCATTTGCCCCTAAACTCTAGTTTTTTTGCACCCGTAAACTCCCGCCTTTTTATTTTCAACAAGAGAGGGCAGAAACCAGAAATTATTCTTTGCACCTTTTTTTTTAATCATCAAATGAGTCCTTCCGCCCAGAGTGGAGCGGACGGGACTGTCAGACTCGTACTGACTAAAATCCATAGTATTTTTTCAATTCAATAGACCTTTACATTCCAGGTTCACGGTTACCTGTTTACACTTACACAGTCCATTTGCCCTTAAACATTGTTTTACTTACTTGTGTAACACACATAAACTCCCGCTTTATCATTTTCACTGATTTTCACCATGGTAGCAGAAACTACAAAACAAGTTTTTTATTTTACTCTTTTTAGTTTAAATATTCAACCCAAATTCTTGTCAAATACATCATTTCTTACATGTGCACTAGAATTTGGTAATCCTTAGCATTAACATCGCTCATGTACACAATAAGCTAATAAAATTCCCTATCAAAAACTGCTGAACCGATTTTGATGAAACTTGCAGTGTTCCCTAAAGTGAACTATTCCTCGTACAACAAAAAAAGAATTTTGAAAATCGGTCCACAATTGGCGGAGTAATCGCGTAACAAACACTCAAAAAAGTAAAAATCATCACATCATCCATCAATAAAAATGCTCACAAAATAAAAAGTACTGAACCAAATTGGATGAAATTTTTAGGGGACCAAACTGCAAGTATACTGCATCGAACGAAAAAAGAATTACACTAATCGGACCAGAAACCTCGGAGTAATCGGTGTACATACATAAAAAAAAAAAAAACATACCGACCGAATTGAGAACCTCCTCCTTTTTTGAAGTCGGTTAAAAAAGCAACGTACAGTCAGTTCACACCGAGACGCGACGCGGCGCGACGTGACGCAACGATACTGCAAATGTGTATCTTATCATGTAGTAAATAAAGTTAGATTTTGAGTCGCCAATAAAATGCAGCGCGGCGCCGCGCTGCGCTGCTCTGGGTTGTGACAGGTGTATCTCTTCGTGTAGGAAATAGAGTTAGATTTTGAATAGCTCTGTTGATATGTGCGCGCAACGTCACGTCTCGGTCTGAGCTGACCCTTATTTGTTTTGCACTACTTTAACATACTTATTTCGTTTTCGTTCAGCTGATCATAACCACCTGACCTGCAGGGTTTAGACTCGATTCCTGGCTTTCGACTCATACTTTTAACTTACACTTTGCTAGTCAATAAGACTTACTAATCCACAGACAACTTTGAGAACGAGGAAGTGTACGAGGACTGGGGCGGGGCGGGTGAGCAGCACCGCAAGCTGCTGGACAACACGGAGCGACTGGAGCGGACCGGGAAGACCCTCACCGAGGGGTACCGCGTGGTGCTGGAAACTGAACAAATAGGAGCCGCCGTGCTGCAGGACCTCAGCGTGCAAAGGGAGACCATCCAGCGGTCCCGGGGCAGGGTAAGTTTCGACTTCACTGCTGGATATAAGATGCTCTCAAGTTACGCTAAACCAGCTTATTGCTCGCCTTCTACTTCCAGTCCATCCGATCCAGTCACTATATTATTAGTCATTATATTATGTGAATAGGATATGCTACTCAAAAAAAAATAGTCTTATTGTCCTAAGCTAAAAACAGATTATCAAAAAATGTGTGTCTGTGTCTGACAGTCCCTCCCGCCCTGTCCTGTGTGGGAGGACTCATTTGATGATTAAACCACGCTAAAAAAAAAGTAAGCTGCACTGCTGGGATACCACATACTTGTTTTAAAAAGTTCATTTAGGATTCTGTACCCAGAGTAAAATGGGAACAAATGTCACCAAGCTGTATCTCATGAACCGTGCTAGTTAGATAGTCACTTTCACAGTAGATGTATTTCTGTTGCCATACAAAAACTTAAAACAGAAAAATATATATTTAAGCGCATTTGTAAAAAAACTTTTTTTTAAAAAAGTACCGACTTCAAAACAAATACAAAAAAGTTTAAAATAACTTTTCTTTCGGAAGTCGGTGGCAATAGTCAATGACACAACAAAACAAAGCCACCGACTTCCGAAAGAAAAGTTATTTTAAACTTTTTTGTATTTGTTTTGAAGTTGGTACTTTTTTTAAAAAAAGTTTTTATTTTACCCTTTTTAGTTTATTTATTACATATTCAACCCAAATTCTTGTAAAATACAACAAAATTTTCTTACATATGATGCACTAATCTTGTAATCCGTCACAACATAAAAAAATCCATATCTCTAAAACTACTGAACCGATTTTGATGAAACTTGCAGTGTACCCTAAGTTGAACAATACCTAGTACAATAAAAAAGAATTACTTAAATCGAACTCATAGTTCCGGAGATATGCGTGCACAAACATAAAAACATACATACATACACTTATGAAATTTGGCACATTTGTTCAGACGCTGATATAGACTAACATATATGAAAACTGGGCAGTTCTGATAATATTACATACATACGGGTCGAATTGATAACCTCCTTTTTTTTGAAGTCGGTAAAAATAACAGAAAAATTATAATAATCTATTATCCTTTCCAGCTTCGAGAAACAGACGAGCAACTGAACCGTTCTTCTCGTCTCATGAACACGATGATAATGCGGGCGCTTCAAGACCGGTTCATCCTCATCATGGTGTTCCTCGTACTTGGCGTGCTGCTCTGTGTCGGCGTCTACTTCTATGTGACCTAGCTGGTACTCAGGACGTATGATTGCGTCCGTCCCGCCCGCCCTAGACCACACGTCTGCATGGTTGAAGATAGTACGGTAAAGTTCTATGTTTAACTATGACGCAGATGTTGTCTATGGGCTTTGTCTGTGGTTCAGACGCGCTATGAGAGAATTATTAAGTAAAAGTTAATTGTAGTCCTTTCACACTTATTTTATCTCATCTCTTTTTAAAAAATGTTGCTCCGTACTAGGAATTTCTCCTGGGCCGTGGGTGCGTTTACAAACGTATAAACTCACATACACAAACGCCCAGACCTGTAACAACTACTTGTAGATCATACAAATATTTGTTCCGTATAGGAATCGAACCCGCGACACGCAGCGCAGCAGTCCAATCACTCAGCCACTGCGCCAACCGTCGTCTTTTTAAAAAGAGAAGAGAAAAAGAGAATTTATCTCAGTCATCAATGTAATTTAAATTCTTATTATAATAAAACAAAAATAGAAGTGATCTTATTACGTTAAAATAAGGTTGCTATTCGATTGTTGGTATCATTGATAAAGTAATAGTGAAAGGACTGTTGTCAACTTTCCAATGTACAAAGTTGGTCACTCAGCTTTTAGCGAAAATAAAGCTATGATAAAACTTTTGAAGTTACAGTGTACAAATCATAAAAACTTGAATCTATATTAAAAAAAAAAACTAATATGCAAGGTTTTTCAGAGTGACTTTGAATGAAAAAGCACTGAATTCCGAAAGTTGCTTATTGCAATAAAACATACAATAAGTACACTACACACTTTTTTGGCACTCTTAACTTATCAAATAATTAGCAATAAAATATCTGTTGTTATATTTGACTGTTATCACCTCCTTCTCGTTTATTATCTCGGACCAATAAGGTCCATCCCCTTCCGACAGGATGGTAATGAAATAAAATAACAGTAGCAAGGTCAGTATTGCAGGCGTCCATAGGCTTGTTTGACCGCGCAGGAACAAGTGGCCCTTATGCTTGTTTGTAATCTTTATGGCAAAAAAAGTAAAGTGTATAACTTCTACATTGTTTATTTGTCATCTTGTCTGAAGGCCCCTGATTTTAGTTATAAGCTCCCTTGTGGTTGTTCCCTGCATTTAACACATTCCTGTATAAATAGATGTAAGGTACTTTATGTATTGTAATATTAAAGATTATAACATTGTTTATGGTACATGCATGGACTGTGTGAAACAATAATCATGAAAAGGTATATCGCATTTCAGCATTTCTAAATTAGTCACATTTTATTAGAAAATCCATAAAATATCTCAAAATGAAGAATATCACTATTACACACACAACTTTAGCAGCCTTACTACTAAAAACTTAAACATCTATTGAACACTTGTCTAAAAAAAGTGTGACTGCAAATTGGACCTTATTTCAACGTCATAATCTGATATTTTTTTTAGACAAGTGTTCAACAGATATTTAAAAGTTTTTGTGGTACGACGAGATGTTTAAAAATATATATTTGCCTCTTTGATTCTCACAAGAGTGACTTTTCAATAGTTTGATTCTCACAAGAGTGTCTTTTCATAAGCTGTATCTGAAGAATAAAATAATACAGTGGCAATTTTATTCATCGGATGTTTTTATCTGACTAGAAAAACAACTTATTCTATATTTATATTGCGTGTAATCATGTAAATGAGACTGTTAAGTGTAAATTAATGTAGATAGACAAATATTTATTATTATCTAAGTGAATATGATGCATGAAGTGTATTAAATGTTTTGATGAAAACTTGAGTTTTTTAATAGCCTATCCACCCATTTACGAATAACGAATTCTTTGGTTTAGGCGCGAACTTGATTTCCTTCCTTGCTTGTCGATGAACTCAAATTAAGTCGCAAGACGTCATATCGCCCAACATTTACGTAGTATGTCTCTGCAACTTTCCGGACAGACCTGTTGGTCTAGTGGTTAGTGACCCTGACTGCTATGCCAGAGATCGTTGGTTCGATTCCCACCCAGGACAAATGTTTGTGTGATGAGCATGATCATTTGTTCTGTGTCTGTAATTTATCTATAATATGTATGTATTTAGAAATATATAAGTATGTTAATCAGTTGTCTAGTACCCATAACACAAGTTCTGCTTAGCTTGGGACTAGATGGCGTTATGTGATAGTTGTGGAATACCTATAAAAAAAAACTGTGGGACAATGTTTGTCGACATTTCCCTTGTCTTGTACCCCACATTAGCCAGTTTCTACTAGAGTTAATCTACGACTAGTTGCGCAACCCGTAAGCCGTAAGTGTCGATGTCGCGCGGGCCACGTGAATTTCGTATCGAACGACAGAGTCGCGGAACAAATGTCCCCTAGTGAAAATGCGGCTTTATCATCATCATCTGCCGAGCCTTTTCCCAACTATATTGTGGTCGGCTTCCAGTCGAACTAGATGCAGCTGAATATCAGTACTTTACATGGAGCGACTGCCTATCGGACCTCCACAACCCAGTATCTGGGCAATACGATACTCCATGGTAAGACTGTTTGTCAGATTTATGAGCTCCTGACTAACAGTAACGACTGTCAAAGATCTACAAGTGACAGCCAGGACCAACCAAAATGCGGCTTTATATTCGACTTATATGCTCAGAACAATAACTAAAGCATAGAAGGCGCTTTACGACATTTGAAGTGTACGCTGTCATAGACAAAAGAGTATTAGCTAGTGATGTGACTATGCATAAAATAAATACCGATATCGACATCGAATTCTTAGTTTATGGTATTTCTCCATGGCAATAAATCTAAATATGCTAAGGTGAAATAAAGAACTCACTTCTGTCTGACCAACATATTTATTTTTAAACAGCATAAATTGTAAAAAATTGAAACTATCAAGAAAACGCTTAAATAATTTTAAAAGAGCGATTGGCCCTGAACGATTCCCCGTTGTAACGTGCAATAGCGTTGATCCATTTTTGCCTCATATCAACATCGGACGGAAATCTGAAAGTGACAAAAAAAATTATAGCCACACATGAGTTTAAATTGTTACACCATGAGCCACACGGATTTTTCACACTGTCATTTCATTACTCATACGTACGATTCGATCACAAGACCGTAGGTATTTATTTAACTCTTAAATAGGTATTTAATTCTTCCCAAAACTACGTGTAAAGAAAAATAATGTACATAATAATTTGGATGACGCTATTTTATCGATATTGTATCGATAGTTTGTTTTTGCAAGCACTATTGCAAAAATTTATATGCCGATTTAAAATTTATAATTTCCATATAATCGAACTATTTAATTGCATAAAATATTGATTTCAAAACACTACCGTGTACACTAAGGTTAAATAATTTGAAATAATGCCAAAATAACATAAAATAAGAATGAAAAACTGACAAAATGACCATATTTGATTACTTACCGATGGAAGCTTATGATTTCCGCATCATTTTCTTTGCGGGATGAATGAGATTTACATCCCACTATAATGCAGGACATTATTTAATCTTTAAGCTTTGCGATTTACACTAAATCACTGTAATTTTTGTACTATTTTTACAAAAACACGTAAAACCAATGAAGCAGTTCAACTGGCATGCGCCCATAAGCATTATACGAAAAAATGCGATGAACAAAGTCATAGATAAAAACCTGAGACGTTAACACGTTCGTGGACAGTAACGCTTGCGGACGTCAAGATAGCATAAAGTGATACGACAGTACGTCTGTCGACGTCAAAATTTCTAGTCACTTAAAATCAGTACGTTCATAGACGTGCAATTTTCTATACAATTCTAAGGAAGAGCATGTTGTACTGTCACCAAAGATTTAATTCTGACTTTCTACTGTCACAGCACAATGTTCAAAAATCCGTTCAAAAAATGTACCTACACGCACACATTAACACTTACACGCACGCACACTACGCCCATAGGCGTCGTATTTCAATACAAACTGTGCAGTACTGCCCCGCTGAGGGGCGCTACGTGTTCGCGCGCAAGTGGTTTTTTGAACGAAAGTATTTTTTGTTTTCAACGTAATTTTATGATTATATGAATACAAAATGTTAAAACTAGTATAGTTGTGTATCTAAATAACTTATTTATGTTGCTAACGTGTGTTTTGAATACGATTTAGTCGTACTTAATTCTAAATTCATATTTTTTCAAATGGCTTCCCGCGATCCTTAGGATACTGAACAAAAGCGGCTTCAGGTTTTATTTGACGCTTCTTCAACTTCTGGATCTAATCTGGACCCTTTTAAAGATGATGGATAATATGCATCTGATGTTGATTATCAACCATCTTACCTTACGACAGTTACGACGTTAACGCCTTTATCCGTTCTGTCATATCATATGGTTTTTTAACCATGCGTTGTGACACTACGCCCGTGGGCAATGTATGAAAAAAAGTGGTGTCTCAGTAGCTGCAAACTGTGAGATAGTACTGTCCACGAACGTGTTAAGTAGCTTTTAAACTTAGTACTATAAAGGTAGCCAAGGTATCCAAATTGACGTTTACCTTTGTGACGATTTGCATTTTGAGCAACCTACATCTGTCTCTCTCTAATGCTGTTATGAGTATATAAGAAAACAGAGACGACTATATTAGTTAAATTTAGGTTCCTTCTATGCTTTAGTTATTGTTCTGAGCTTATATGTAAACACCGGATTTTAATGAAGAAGCAATATTAGCGAAATTAAAAATGTCAAGGAAGTCAAAAATCGCTTGAACCTGTTTTTTTTTTAGTTGCTATCGTTAAGCAAATGTTTTCCGACCTTCACTTGTTTTACCGATTTGTCCAAGATTCCCACCAGTAGGATAAATCGGTAAAAAAACAAGACAACCATTTCAATTCTGTCGCATTGAACAGTGTGGTGTCGCGACGATTATTTTTGTTGAGTGTATACAGTAACTTCGTTCCATCCGGGTCAGTCCGGGTGTCCCTTGACACCTCTCAAGTTATTTTTTCTTTATTTTTTATCGTTGTGATATCAGCACAGGAGTGTAGGAAATAATATATCAATTAAATAGAGAACATTCCAGCACCACCATTTCAAAAATCAATCCTAGTAGACGACGACATGACGGGAGAATGGGTGCGGAGCCTAAAGGTCATCAGATCAGATAATAATTATGATTGCTATTAGAACTATGTAGTAAACACAAAGACCACAAAGCAGTGGCGGTTGGCAATGGAACCGCAAACAGCAAGTTACTGCTACATCAACAGTGCTGTAGATGTAGCAGTAACTATTTAACTACTCAGTCGGCGGTTTTCTAAATATTTTGAAAGCAGGCACAGGCCTGCTTTCAAAATATTTAGAAAACCGCCGACTGAGTATGAGTTATGGCGAACGTCTTTGCTGTGATATGGAAGTGACATGATTATGTTTTTAATATAATAGAAAAAAAAATTACAAACAAAATCAGTTTAACATTTTATTTTATACATTCGAATCACATCATAAGTCGCAATATATTAGTGAAATATATTAAATATCTGTTTATTCTAGTATTGGGCGAGGGAGACGGCTTGTAAACTAGCGTGATGCGAGACAGTAAGCTTGGAACTGGAACAGTGTATAAGACGGGGACGTTAACAATCGCGAGGTATAATGGGGACATACACTCTTTAGGCATACTTAACACAACACTAACGTAGAGCAAGCGCCATCAGGACGTCATTTGCAAGCGGCCAGACGGAAATAGTGTCCTGTTGGCGCTTGTGCTACGTTAGTTTTGTGTTAAGTTTGCCTTAAGTGTGTGATTTCCCATCATACCTCGCGTCCCCGTCTTATACACTGTTCCCCTATAATATTTACATGAAGTAAGGGATATGGAAGCATAAATACTTGTTTACCGTGAATTCAGCACTCGCTTCTTTAGCTGGACACAGACTCCATATCTAACTACTGAGAAATTCCTGCAGGAAAAACCCAATAACACTGCCCGACCCGGGAATCGAACCCAGAACATATGCTCAAAAGTCTTGCTTGCGATGTCTAGACTAACGCAGTAGTCAGTATCAAATGTTTGATATTTTAATTTACAAACATGTTTTTTGTTTTTACAATTAATTGAAAGAAAATAGAGCAAGAAAAGCAAATATGAAGATTATTTTTATATTACCAAAGGAAAACGTTGCTGAATTATTGATATAGTGAATTCACGAGTCATGTGGCATACGTCACAAGGTGCGAGAAACACAACTTTAATAAAATTACAGTATCTACAACACGATGCCTTTACTCCTCGCATTTTTGCCGTAAATAAAGCGCATTATTCCTAATTAAATTAATCAACATAAGTATCTAAAACATAAAATTTTGACTTAGGCAAGCAGACCGATGGATGCAAGTGGCGAATTGTCGTTCGGCGTGGCGGTCTAAGGGGGAGGCCTATGTTCAGCAGTGGACATCTTCCGGCTGATGATGATGATGATGAAGCAGACTTCAAAAGCTATTATGACTATGAAGTATAAAACACCTAGGACTAATTTGTATTTTAAATGTCTTTCGCTACTTACTCTTATTTTTATAAAATCTCTTCCACACACCATTTCCCACAGACAACAGTCCCTTTAGAGCCATAGACAATATTAGGTGAAAGATCAAGAACACTATTTGATATAAATAATAAACAACATTAAATACGGAAAAACATGGTGAATTGAGAAGGCAGGGGTGAATCGAGATCAACCATTTAAACAATAAGTATATGAAATAATATAAGAGGTACTTATAAATTAGTTACATGTCACAAACATGTAACCTAAATAAACCTAAAAACCGGCCAAGTGCGAGTTGGACTCGCCCATGAAGGGTTCCGTAGTAGCAAGCATAGATTAGGGATATAATTATATTGAGATTAGTAAGTAATATACACAAATAATAAAAATAACTTTGTTTTTCATAGTGTTTGTATGAATGGCAAAGTTATATTTGCGGTTTTTGAAAATGTACTATATCTCAAAAACTGCTAACTGTATCTCATCCAAACCAATTTTCGTTGGAAGTTTTTGTTGAAGTCTACATTATATATTTTAGAAGTTACAGGGACACACACATTTTTCACATTTTAAAAAATTTGAGTTTCAATTCTAAGTATGGGGGGCACCCCCAAAATTTGCTTTGTTTTTATTTTTGTGTAAAAATCCTAATGCGGGTCACATGATACATCTACCTATCAAGTTTCAAGAGGATAGCTCTTATACTTTCGACAAAAAGTGGCTGTGACATACGGACGGACAGACACACAGACAGACATGACGAATCTATAAGGGTTCCGCTTTTGCCATTTGGCTCCGGAACCCTAAAAAGAGAAGACTTAAATCTTGATTCCCCCTGCGTTCGATATTCATCTCGTTTTACGGTATCGAAATAACGCTAAACCAGAGAGAGAATTCGAATTTCTAAATAAGATCGAACGAAGCCACTGACTAACCCGAGGATAGATGATTTTAGTCGAACCCTACTTTTTTGGGATATCTATAAAATATATATGTCACTGCACAAGCCAATATATTTCATACTTTTTTAAATCTAATGGCAGTACCCATCTTGCATCAGCTGCCATCTCGCTTGCACAATACACGTACCTATATCTACAGATTGGCAAAAAAAAATTGAAACATGACCAGGCTCTAAAAAGGCAGTTATAATATGAATTGCGATAA
Organism: Agrotis exclamationis; assembly: GCA_950005045.1. Classification (NCBI taxonomy): domain Eukaryota; kingdom Metazoa; phylum Arthropoda; class Insecta; order Lepidoptera; family Noctuidae; genus Agrotis; species Agrotis exclamationis. The sequence continues at coordinate 1,556,623 of OX465433.1, read as the reverse complement.
AACTAATGTGTTCTATTCTATTGCTGAAGCATTAGAATAGATATAGAATAATTTTATCGCAATCAGTATTATTATCAGTGGTCTTTTTAGATCCCCAGACTGCTATTAACATTATTACTCAATTGCTGGTTTAATGTAAACTCGTATCTATTTATGTGTAAAGGTCTGAGCAGACCAAATGCGTATGCGCGGGCGTTTGCGTATACGCAACTAATGAATTGTAAAAGTAAATAAATATATTATATACATATGTCGTAACAATCTCTACAGAAGATGTAAAGAGTAATAACTTAAAACTATGGTATTTTCAAAAACAGTAGCTAATCGTAAGGCCGAAACACCCGTCACACAAGTCAATATTTTCTTCCTTGTCACTCAAGTAGACGATCTATGTATTCATATATATAGGGTGTGTCGCTGGGTCGTGAGCGCGTCGCGCCGTAGTGTCGGCGCGGCAGTGCGTATCATGTGAGGGTGTGGCCCGGCTGAGAGGCCCCGGCCACGTCCTCCTCTACCGGGTGACCGAGAGACAGCAGTCGCATCTTGTAGTCATTTAGTTTTACGTCCTGGAAAAATATAAACAATAGATAAGTTTAATCTTGACTTAAAATTATAAAATAACTTTTGTTAGGAGTTTACTTTCAGGTCTTTTGTTTTATGGAGTTGGCAGAATAGCAAGAAAATAGTTTAGAAGAAACAATTTCCAGAAAGTTTGAATTTAGTACCATAACATCAGCTTTTCACAAAGAGCCCTATGTCCCAGCAGTGAGAACATTTCTAGGCTGATGATGATGATGAATCTCAGCTCTTGGACACAGGCCTCGTCTCAATACTAAGTTGTAATCACACTTTGGCTCAGTGCCTGGGCTAGAACCCACCTTACAACTCTTAAGTCAGAGCTGTTACCACTTGACTACCACTTTGTGAACTGAATAAAAACTAACATATCTTTCACAACACCTTAATGCATCAGTTTTTTTTTAATGACAGCATCTCACGGAGCGTTGTCTTCCACGCGCGCCTCAAAGAGTGTCAGCACAATGACGGGTCCTTCTTACAGGGCCAAAGCCTGCCGGGGTCGTGGGACTAAGGAATTATTGTGACCCCGGAACATAAAGGGCTATTGAAGGACACCGTTGATTTTAGACAGTACAAGTCTGACAATCCCTCCTGCCCTGCCCTGGGTGGAAGGACGCATTTCATGATTTTACCACATCACATCATTAGCCTATAAATGTTCCCACTGCTGGGACACAGGCCTCCTCTCTGTGACAGGGAGTGGGCCGTAATCTACCACGCGGGCCCAGTGCGGATTGGTAGATGTCACATGTCTTCGAATTTTTGGTTCTAGGACATGCCGGTTTCCTCACGATGTTTTTCCTTCACCGTTTTGAGAGCAGTGGTGTTGAAATAAATTACACAAAGTAATGCGCCTGACGGGGTTCGAACCCACGACCTACAACTCGTAAGTCGAGGCCGATACCACTGGGCCACCACTGCTCTTTTACCACGCTAAAAAAAAAAATAGCAACTCTCTTTCATAGACAAACCTGATCAGCAAGTAACTCCAACAGATCATCTTGATCCTTCTTCACTCTCTCCAACTCGTCTGCCATACCCAGCTGCACATCCTGACTCAACTTCAGCTCTGATGTTAACTTTGTAACCTCTGCACCTAGGGCCTGTATCCTGGCTTCATACTCTTGGATCTTGGAGTCATCCTGGGATGGGGGAGCTGGTTGCTGCTGGCTTGGTAGGGCTACAGCGGCTGATACTTGTGCCTTCAGGAGTGTGTTCTCGTCTTTTAAGTGGGAGTTCGCTGATAGAGAGTCGTTGAGGGCGCTCTGAAAGTGAGAAATAGATGATCTTATGGCTATACAAGAGAATCCAACAGTTAGGCATATCATATTGTCAAAAAACCGACATCTGGATGTTGCAGGGAAGAAAAATTCATCATCATCATATCAGCTGTAGGATGTCCACTGCTGATCATAGGCCACCCCTATTTAATTCCAATAGGACCGGTTGGAAGCGGCTTGCATCCAGCGTGATCCTGTGATTCTTCAGATCGTCTATCCGCCTTGAAGGTGGACGACTCACACTGCGCTTGCTGGTGCGTGACCTCCTTTCGAATAAAACCAAAAGGAAGAAAAAGATGATGATCCAAGATGGTACTGATTTGGGAGTTATTCATCACGTTTAGAAAGTGTTGGCTAGTGTCGAACCTTAGGTCGAATCACTAATGTGTGTGTTAACGCCTTACAAATGCGTTCTAGGCATTACAACGTCTTCGACGTCGGCAACATCATTCCGAACATGGTAACACCATTTCGCGCATGGCAACACCGGTTTGACATTTTCGTTCTCGCCCGCATCACGGGCATTTTTTACTGTCGGGTTTATTCTTATATATAAAAATCAATTGCTGTTCGTTAGTCTCGCTAAAACTCGAGAGCGGCTGGACCGATTTGGCTAATTTTGGTTTTGAATTATTCTTGAAAGTCCAGGGAAGGTTTAAAAGGTGAGTTTTTTTTTAAATACGGCGGTACGAAGTTGCCGGGTCAGCTAGTTATAAAATGTAATTCTGGATTCATGGAATAAACCATATTATTCTGCAAGTCTGCATATCATTTTCACCCAAGAACATTCTACCCAGCCCACCATAACCATAAGTTAAGATCTAAAGGGGAGGCCTATGTTCAGCAGTGGACGTCCTATGGCTGAGATGATGATGATGATGATGATGACACCATAACCAGTGTGCCTATACCAATCATCATAGCTATACCATGTAACGTAAAAGTAAAAGGCTATTGAAAGATCACCGTGGATCTTAGTCAGTACATGTTTGACAGTTCCTCCCGTTCCGCCCTGGGTGGGAAGACTCATTTGACGATTTTACCACGAAAAAATATAGCTATCGGTTCCATGGTTTTTATGGGTGCTGATACTGAAATCGAGGTGAAATCCAACCTGTAGAGACTGGTTCTGCTGCATCAGTCCCTCGAGCTGCGTCATGAGCTCCTGCAGGCGCGCGTCCTGCTGTCTGATGAGCGTCTTGTACTGCTCCAGGGTCGCGCTCTCTGGGGAGCCGCGCTCCAGGGCCGGGGAGCCCGTGCCGTTCTCTTGAGTACGCTCGGTCAGGCTCTGGACTAAAACACCTGAGGGGAAAGAAAGAGTAATGTTAGAATGTTACATAAAAGTTAGACAAACAATTCAACTAGAAACACTTTTATTTCTTGGTGGTTTTTGACGTGAATGTCTCTTTTACGTATTTTTCATCTACTTTATCATTGAGTATAATTTCTAACTAGATAGATGCAAAACACACACTTTATCATCAGTTATACGAACGTCTGTCGTGGTGACACTTTTGAAAAAAAAAAAGAATAACTACCTTACACGAGGAATTTCTCCTGAATTGTGGATGCGTTTACAAATATTTAAATCCACACACACACAAAGCCTCAGACCCCTGAACAGCTAATAATTGTAGATCATACAAATATTTATTCCGTGAGAAAATCGAACCCGCAACACGAAGCGCAGCAGTCAGCCACTGTGCCGACCATGACATCATACATACACAGTAGTACTACCAGTGGCTGTTGTGAGAGTAATGCGACGACAGTAAGCACGCGCAACATAGCAATACCAACAAGTTACCAGAGCCTATTGAAAGTATCATTTGGTTTCTTCTAAGCCATTAAGCCACATTATGTAAACAGCATTTCACATCATACTCACTCTCCAGCACCTTGAAGAGCCGACAGAACTCGTAGTCCACCAGCACGTCAGCCGGCACCTTGGCCCTGAGCTGCGGGTGCTTGTTGTACAGCTCGTGCTGGGTCACCTCGCTCAGTTCACATCATACTCACTCTCCAGCACCTTGAAGAGCCGACAGAACTCGTAGTCCACCAGCACGTCAGCCGGCACCTTGGCCCTGAGCTGCGGGTGCTTGTTGTACAGCTCGTGCTGGGTCACCTCGCTCAGTTCACATCATACTCACTCTCCAGCACCTTGAAGAGCCGACAGAACTCGTAGTCCACCAGCACGTCAGCCGGCACCTTGGCCCTGAGCTGCGGGTGCTTGTTGTACAGCTCGTGCTGGGTCACCTCGCTCAGTTCACATCATACTCACTCTCCAGCACCTTGAAGAGCCGACAGAACTCGTAGTCCACCAGCACGTCAGCCGGCACCTTGGCCCTGAGCTGCGGGTGCTTGTTGTACAGCTCGTGCTGGGTCACCTCGCTCAGTTCACATCATACTCACTCTCCAGCACCTTGAAGAGCCGACAGAACTCGTAGTCCACCAGCACGTCAGCCGGCACCTTGGCCCTGAGCTGCGGGTGCTTGTTGTACAGCTCGTGCTGGGTCACCTCGCTCAGTTCACATCATACTCACTCTCCAGCACCTTGAAGAGCCGACAGAACTCGTAGTCCACCAGCACGTCAGCCGGCACCTTAGCCCTGAACTGCGGGTGCTTGTTGTACAGCTCGTGCTGGGTCACCTCGCTCAGTTCACATCATACTCACTCTCCAGCACCTTGAAGAGCCGACAGAACTCGTAGTCCACCAGCACGTCAGCCGGCACCTTGGCCCTGAGCTGCGGGTGCTTGTTGTACAGCTCGTGCTGGGTCACCTCGCTCAGTTCACATCATACTCACTCTCCAGCACCTTGAAGAGCCGACAGAACTCGTAGTCCACCAGCACGTCAGCCGACACCTTGGCCCTGAGCTGCGGGTGCTTGTTGTACAGCTCGTGCTGGGTCACCTCGCTCAGTTCACATCATACTCACTCTCCAGCACCTTGAAGAGCCGACAGAACTCGTAGTCCACCAGCACGTCAGCCGGCACCTTGGCCCTGAGCTGCGGGTGCTTGTTGTACAGCTCGTGCTGGGTCACCTCGCTCAGTTCACATCATACTCACTCTCCAGCACCTTGAAGAGCCGACAGAACTCGTAGTCCACCAGCACGTCAGCCGGCACCTTGGCCCTGAGCTGCGGGTGCTTGTTGTACAGCTCGTGCTGGGTCACCTCGCTCAGTTCACATCATACTCACTCTCCAGCACCTTGAAGAGCCGACAGAACTCGTAGTCCACCAGCACGTCAGCCGGCACCTTGGCCCTGAGCTGCGGGTGCTTGTTGTACAGCTCGTGCTGGGTCACCTCGCTCAGTTCACATCATACTCACTCTCCAGCACCTTGAAGAGCCGACAGAACTCGTAGTCCACCAGCACGTCAGCCGGCACCTTGGCCCTGAGCTGCGGGTGCTTGTTGTACAGCTCGTGCTGGGTCACCTCGCTCAGTTCACATCATACTCACTCTCCAGCACCTTGAAGAGCCGACAGAACTCGTAGTCCACCAGCACGTCAGCCGGCACCTTGGCCCTGAGCTGCGGGTGCTTGTTGTACAGCTCGTGCTGGGTCACCTCGCTCAGTTCACATCATACTCACTCTCCAGCACCTTGAAGAGCCGACAGAACTCGTAGTCCACCAGCACGTCAGCCGGCACCTTGGCCCTGAGCTGCGGGTGCTTGTTGTACAGCTCGTGCTGGGTCACCTCGCTCAGTTCACATCATACTCACTCTCCAGCACCTTGAAGAGCCGACAGAACTCGTAGTCCACCAGCACGTCTGCCGGCACCTTGGCCCTGAGCTGCGGGTGCTTGTTGTACAGCTCGTGCTGGGTCACCTCGCTCAGTTCACATCATACTCACTCTCCAGCACCTTGAAGAGCCGACAGAACTCGTAGTCCACCAGCACGTCTGCCGGCACCTTGGCCCTGAGCTGCGGGTGCTTGTTGTACAGCTCGTGCTGGGTCACCTCGCTCAGTTCACATCATACTCACTCTCCAGCACCTTGAAGAGCCGACAGAACTCGTAGTCCACCAGCACGTCAGCCGGCACCTTGGCCCTGAGCTGCGGGTGCTTGTTGTACAGCTCGTGCTGGGTCACCTCGCTCAGTTCACATCATACTCACTCTCCAGCACCTTGAAGAGCCGACAGAACTCGTAGTCCACCAGCACGTCTGCCGGCACCTTGGCCCTGAGCTGCGGGTGCTTGTTGTACAGCTCGTGCTGGGTCACCTCGCTCAGTTCACATCATACTCACTCTCCAGCACCTTGAAGAGCCGACAGAACTCGTAGTCCACCAGCACGTCTGCCGGCACCTTGGCCCTGAGCTGGGGGTGCTTGGCCGCCTTGTTGTACAGCTCGTGTCTCGTCACCTCGCTCAGCTTTGATGTGAACACTTCCATGCCGATGCGCTTTGTGAGTAGCTGGCGAAGGGATTCCTGGGAAATTACGAACAAGGTTAAACAGGTTTGGTTTTTGGAAAGATTGCATTCAACTTAGGGCCGCCTGGCTAGCAACCGAGTACTCTGTGAGTCCAGCGCAGTTTTCCGTCGGTGTGCAGGAATTGCAAATTTTTCTCTCAGATCTTAGGTATCATCATTTTCTTTAAGGCTATATTGATGGCAAAAACAGACGAAAAATACTCAAAAAAATATGTATTTACTTGTTTCTTATTATTCATATTTTTATTAGCAAAAAAAGTTCGTTACAGAAACTAATGGATGTTTCGGAGAGCACTAAATTCGTGTCCCATTTCTGGGCCGAGTCAATAAAGATTGTCATCGTCACGATAAGAAGAACATCAAAATTAAGAAAATCAAAATGAAGATTAGCAAAAGAACATCAAAATTAAGATTTTGCTAGGGGGCGCTGTTATCGACCGCTGTTATACGCCCACTTGTTCTGTTCCAAAAGAGAAATCTTTTGGAACAGAACAAGTGGGCGTATTGGACTCTGCTAATAGATGAAAGATCAGTCAACACAACATTAAATATATTTTTTGTTTCTTGCTATTGTGGCCTCTCGTGTCTTATCAAATAAACCTATTTTTCATTCTTTCTATCTTCTTCTTTCTCACCTTCGAGTAATTCTCAACGGAGTCATCGTTGAAGTGTATGCAGATGGCGAGCAGCAGCGCGGAGAGCCCCTGCAGCAGGAACTCGTTGTCGTCGTGGTCGGCCGCGCAGGTCTGGGCCACCAGCCAGCCCACACCGCCTGGAGCGCGCAGGAACGCAGACACCGCGGCGGGACAGTAGCTCATCCACATGGATAGCAGCATTAGGAGGGCTACCTGGAGGAGATAGCGGGAGAAGAGTGGAAGAAGAGACAGGCTAAGTATACCTAGTTTTAATAGGTATGGGTAAAAGTGTACCTATAGCTTTTTTTCCATTAAAAATTGTTGACCAGGATTTTCTTCTGTCTCGCTTGTGCATTTAAAAATTTACAGTCACGTCCACTAACAGCTAGATCCTGAACAATTACTTGCACGTGATACAAATATTCCGTGCGCGTACGGAAATTGAACGTTACCGACAAAAATGTAATAAGGGCTGAGCTAGTGTCTTACGAGAGTATCATGATAATGGAACGCAAAGGGCCATTGAAGGAACAGGGGGTTTATAGTCAGTATGAGTCTGATAGTCTAACATCATCAATCGATAATAAGAATCCAAAAGAACCCTAATTTTGATAGAGAAAACAAACTTCTATGACAAAGTTAAGTACAGTCACGAGCAATAGTATGTATACACTAAGCAGTATTCAAAAGCGATGTTCTGCTACCATATTGATTAAACTTTTACCTTTCATTAGACTTCTATTTTGGAAGCCATACTATTACGAAATAGGTCTTATTTCAAAGTGGAAACCTGTATTTTACGAGTAAATTGCGTTTGAATTTTGTTAAGTGTATACATGTTATTGCTCGTGACTGTACATAATAATAAACTGATTGCGTTAATTTATGATCACATTAATGTATATTTTTCAGTAGATAAGTAGAGAAATTAATAATTAAGCAAAAAATTAATGTTCCAATGACATTTCTGTTGCATGATTGATTGTTAATGATAAGCAATTATCATTAGTTATCAATAATAATCAAAACATTAAAACAACATTCTTCACAATAAAACAAAACAACATACCTTAGACTTTAACTTAGTAGTCTGTTGCAGCAACAAGGTACACTGATGCAGCAACGACACAGGCGTACTGCCGATATTCGTTGCTAGCAACACCCTGAGCAACTGTTCCTTTTGTGCCGGGTTCTCTATCAGCCCGTGCATCAGTGCGACGGCTGAGAACCAGTTGGAAAGCACGTCGGAGGAAAATAGGCCTCCACAGAGGAGCTGGCCACTGGTTAGACTGGACATGTCTGATGATGATGGAAGAAGGGTCTGTACCAGGCTAGCTTGACTCATCTCGTTGTGGTATAAGTAACATTGGAAGCAGTAGAGGACTGCGCACCTGGAAAATACAATATTTATTGAGCTTTATTTGAAGGTTAGCCTTGGGCCAAGTGGCAACCCTGTGGTACACCCAACTAATAAAAGATTTTCGCTGACACTTTACATGGTGAACCAACATTTTTGAAGTTGGCTAGCCATTGAAGGCCTAGTACACTAGAAATGTTGAGTTTTAAATGCATTTTTGACCAACTTAAATTAACAACTTCACTTTGCCACACCAGAGGCCTTATCATGAATTTCCAGTTTTTGTGACATACTGGAACTTTAACTTAATTTCAAGGAAAAAATTAGTTCCTTCTTCGTATACTAGAGCCGCTGTTCCATTTTTCCATACAATAAACGCAATAAATAATTCAAGTACCCTGCAAATAAAAAACTGAAATCTTGTAATCCAGCTACAGTACATAAAACGAAAAACCCACTAAAACTCCTTGAAATATTTTTTGCCAGATTAATTTTATTAACACCATATTTTAGGGCACTCACCTTAACGAAAAAGGCTGCTTCTCATTAACCATAGACATAAGTAGCACCACAATAGCTGGCCGCGGCGGATTTGAGGGCGCCATCACATTGCCCAAGAACTCCTGATTCGTCACCTCTCCTCTTACGGCTTCTCCAACTGTGTTGATAGTTTCCGTGAGGATATCCGCGGGCACTCCACTGGACATCAGGATATTACATAGAGCATCTAGTAGACCAACGTTCTTCATAATCTTCTGACAACTAGAGATTATTTGCAAGGAGTTGCTTGGTGAGACTAGTGTCCTTACTATCAAGAGCATGCAGTGTACATTGGAGACCTTTTGAGGGGACCAGCCAGCTTCCTCCGACTCGTCCGGCGTATTGAACATCGGCAACATCTTCTGGATATAACTACCTTCTTTGAAGAAGTTAATGTTACTACTGTTGTTTTTCAGCAAATTCAGCATCAGTAACAAACAGTCTTCTACTATAATTCCACCATCAGAATAACCTTCCGTCGAGACTATTTCGAAAAGCCTATCAAACGCGTTCTCGAAGGCTACAATCTTTTGTATATTCGCGTTTCCTTTGGTCAACTTTATGAGCAGTAACAAAGTTTCATTTCTGATTACTTCTCTTGTATCTCCTAATAAGTCCATCATTTTCGAGACTCCCATAGGTTTTACTAGAATTATTTCTTGGATATCTTTCGGTCTATTTGTGAGTAGGGACGTGAGGAGTTGTACGGCGGACAGTCTAACCCTAAAATCGTATTCGTCTAAGAGATCTAGAACTAGTTGTATGTTGTGATGGTCTTTGATGAACATTTCGGTGAACTGTTCGCCGATGTTCATGGGCACGCGAGGATTGTTCTCCTCTTCTTCGAACTGTGTCGGCGACATAACGTTGTTTAGCGTGTCTAATGCGTAGTTTATTGTCTCATTGTCGGCTCGGTCCAGTTCCAATACCTGGAAAAAGAGATTGTTTTGTGCAAAGTCTGTTGTGGCATCAATGATATTTCAAACACAAATGATAAACATCCTGTATCATGTCGTGGTTTCTTGAATACAATTCTAATCAGGATGTTGAATATGCGGGAATCACATTACCAAAATGCACACAAAATCGTGTATTTATTATACACTTTCTGCTGTAAGTATATTTCAAAACCAACATCACTTGTGATTTTGCTTTTGCCTTTCTCTCATTGACACGCGTTTTTCTTTTTCATTTAATAGACTACTCCAGTTTTATGGTACAACACCCACATTCCGCCCGTTTTTTTCCATGGCAACCAGGCCCAAATCCAGGCTCCATGCTTGCTACTAAGTATTAACTAATGGAAAAACCCAATAGCACTTTCCAATCTAGGAATTGAACCAGAGACTTCGAGCTCAGCAGTCATGCTTACGCCGCTAGACTAATGAGGCAGTCTAAAATCTATGAATAATTAATAATAATAAATTTTATTGGGTTTCAAATTATCACTTTTACACATACAATTGAAACTAGAATAAGCTCTAATCTTACTTGTTTGAGCGTTTCCATGCCCTGTGCGCCGACCTCGACGCGGTAAGTGCGCGACATTGCTTTGAGGGCGCGGCAGGCGTCACGACGGTCTTCCAACAGTGTCGAGTTGTTCACACGATCCACCAAGCGTTCCACCTGAAATGAAGGAGGCTTAAAACAAATTCAAGTTTAAAAAAAAAGAAAATAAGTTTTTATGGTTGCAGATGCCAAGCCCTAGTATGATACAGGCCCATCCAAGTACAGCCAAAAATGTTACAGAATTTCGTATTATTTAGATAAGAGTGATCATTTTTGCCTACACTAGAATTTTCATCAGACTTTCCATTAGGTTTGCCGTATGCTTGCTTGTCACTTTAATGGTATAAAAAAAATGTCACAAGGTTAATAAATGACTTTCTGAACTATATTATAGAAAAATCTGGAACTTAATTACCATTCCAAAGTATTGCCACTTCACTGTTCATGAGAACACAATTACACCCACTAAGATGACTGATGTAAAATGAAATGCTTTTCTCCATTACAGATCAGAATTTCATCCAATCAATAATATTTATAACTAATTTATCAGAAGCACAATACGGTACTAACATTGTGACCATCATTGTGACACTAGCTGTTTAAGAAAATTGTTACTAACCATTTATGAGCTCTGAGCTTAAATTAAAGATTTCTCTATTCTTTGCAAAAATATTTATTATGCATTAAATTAAATAAATAGATGCAACTCTGTCAGAGAGCCAAGTTTGTAAACAAACAATTACATTGTGATTAAAACACTTGTCTCAATATACAAGTACAATAGACAAAAGATTTCTACTACAATACATCAGAAACATTTTATCCCCTCCAAGTCGCTTTGAAAATATGAAACTCTCTAAAAAAATATTCTTCAATTTTTTTAAATTTTTTCTTATGATCCCCCGGTGGATCATAAGGACGTTTGATGGGTTAATCATATTTTTTTTAATAATATTACCCCGACTTACTAAACTGGTAATACTGCCCAGTATTACCAGTTTAGTAAGTCGGGGTAATTAAAATTCACATATATGTATAAACAGATAGATAAAATTCTGCATGATAATTTACATGTTTGTGGGACTGTGTGTCAGGTTGTTTTTTTGTCATTAAGAGACACCCTGCCACTGAACCAACCAAATAATACTAAAGAAATAATTTTGTTTTAAAAAACATATGAATGTTTGGCCTATACCTATTCTGTATTTAACACTTTCGTAGTAGAAACCCTGGGCTGGAAGAGGAAAAATGTTTTTCATGTAAAAGTTTTACTTTACAGCAGTTTCAATGTTACGCAGGTTATGCTGTATTGGATTAGATAATTTTATATCTAAAATATTTACTTAGTTCCCTAAAATTTGGTTTATAAATAATTTTCTGAGTTGGACAACTTGTCAAAAACTATCATTTGAACACAAACCAATATTAGAGACACATTACCTTTGGTGTATTGTTAACAATGTCACTTAGTACACTTTGTTGTTAAAGAATTTCCATACTCAATGTTTGTAAATTGGAAGTTAGTGTTTGATTTCAGGAATGTGCAATAATACAGTATTTGAGTATAAATATTTTCAAACATTTCATTTTTCAATAAAACATACACTTTAAATTCAGTAGAATGAAGTAGTGTTATCACTTGAGTAGCAAGTATTTTCATTGCTGTAAAATTGTAATGGTATGTTCTTTGGTTTGTAATTAAATTTCAATTGTGATAAGACATTAATGATTTTCTTTTAACAACTACTTACTCTCGATAGAACTTTATAAATATTTTGGTTGTGAATTTATACCATACAATATTGATATTATTTTATGTATAATTTCATGTATAATTTTAAAATAAATAAACGGACTGGGAAAAATATCAGTAATGATCCTGTATATGAAGATAAAACGGGCAAGGTAAGGGCAGGTTAGTCAAATAAATAATTAAAACCTAAATAAAGTGAAATGGGAGATTTATAAATGTACTACAAGATTGTATAGCACTGAAATAAGGGACATGAGTGCTGTCACATTCCTGAAATATTGAACCGATTTAAAGACATCTGGACACGCCTACGCTGAAATTAACATACAAAATACCTACTCTACATCAAAAACTATAAATAGGTCAGCTTATGTTTTAATTCTAGTGAGTAAATAATGAAATACTCACGATCTCCGCTCCCGAAGGTTGATGGCCAGGTTCCGGAGCCCCCAACACGGTCTTTAGACCGCTCTTTAGAAAATCCATTTTCGCTAAATCTCTTATATATAATTAGAACACAATTAAAACTTATTAATACGAAATCATTGCACAAAATTCATTAACTCACGAAAATTCATTCAACCCTACGAGACACGTCAAAGCATTTTTTGACATTACAAAAATTACGTTTTTGATGCGTTTTGTTGTATTCCCAAAATATCCTTGGTTTAATAATGAAAATAAAGAAAATGTTTAATTAATTTTAGTTCAAATTATTAAACTAAAAATAAAGCTTCATCTCAAGTTCTTCTTGTATTTCTTGAAAACTTATTACAAATTATGAATCAAAATCGTATTTTCCTCACTAATAACAAAACGAAACAGTCATGATTTTTCTGTCATTGTCAACGTCAAACAGAAAAAAGCGCGGGAACCCCGAATTGGATAGGCGCCTTTTTTTTAAAATATTTTATTTAACTTGGACCAATTACTTAATTTACTACTTTTTCTCAACTTTTTCGTCATGGGAAAACGGAAAAAGAAAAAGACGAAGGAAGATACGGGAGGAGATAGTACATGGGCTGATGAAAATGATACTTCTGAGGAGTCAAGTGAAAATGAAGATTTTAATGATGAAAGGAAGTATAAACCATATTATATTTCAGATTATAACAGAAGATATCCGGAAGACTCTATTCTAACTGATTATATAGTATTCGTAGAATCCAGTGATGAGAAAAGATCTATAGGTACGCGGGACATGATGTCTCTGTCGACTCAATTCAAAAGATTTAATAAGGGCATAAAGTTTCTACAGACTATTAATAAATATAAAATAGGTGTGCATTTTGAGAAACCCACTTTAGCGAATGCTTTTTTAAACAATAAAACTTTTCTGAACGATTATTATCTTAAAGCGTCGATCCCAGCAGCAGGTACAGAGGTAACAGGGGTCATTACTAATGTCCCCACGAACATTTCTAATTTCAAGATTTACAAGCTAGTATCTACCTATAGAAAAATAATATGTGTTAAACGCATAATGAAAAAAATACGATCTGACACAGGAAGCAGCAGCTTGCAGCCGACAGGGACAGTAGCAATCACGTTCGCGTCGAATGCGCTGCCCGACTACATAGACCTGAATGGATGGCGATTTGCTGTCAAACAATATATTCCACCTGTGAAACAATGTTACAACTGTCTCAGGTATGGCCACCTTGCTAAATATTGTAAAAATTCTGTGAAATGCTCCATATGCAGTGGAAATCACACATACAAAGACTGCAGTACTCCAGTTGAAAAGGCTGTATGCACACATTGTAAAGGAAATCATATAAGCATCTCTGGTCAATGTCCAATTAAAAAACAGAAAATAAAAGAAAATCAAGCAGCACTTAACAAAGGTATTTTTGCTGATCTATTTAACAAAGAAAATTTTCCTGAACTTAAGAAAAAGAACTCAACAGATGTTTTATTGTCACTATTGAATAGTGATGATATCTTAAATATTATTTTAAATTCTATCACTAAAATAATTACTCTTAATAAAGCTCAAGAAAAAACAATATCTTCCCAGCTAATAAAAGATGTTCTCATAGATACAGTTAAAGCAAAATAATTTTTTATTTTTTATGGACCAGTTAAATGTACTTCAATGGAATGCACAGAGTTTAATTAGTAATCGTTTCTTATTTACACAGTTTCTGTATGAGAATAATATACACATTGCTCTTGTCTGTGAAACTTGGCTCAAGTCACAACACAACTTTAGGATAATAGGATATAATATTATAAGACTTGACTCAGGTAATGATCACAATGGTGTAGCTATACTTCTACATAATAAGATTCATTTTCGTATTATTGATACCTTTTCTGATGATTCTATTCAAAATATTGCAGTTCAAATTACTTATGGTAATAAACAGTTAACATTAGCCAGTGTTTACAGTCCTCCTAACCCACCAATTAATTTTACTAAATCTAAATTAGATAAATTAATCCAAAGTCTTCCAGAGCCTGTATTAATTGCAGGTGACTTCAATGCACATAACACCATGTGGGGGTGCTCTGCATCAGATTCACGAGGCTCTAATATTCTTGCAAGTATTGATGATAATAATCTTGTTATCTTGAATGATGGTCAGATGACTACTGTAGGTTCTCACAGATGGAAGCAAAGTGCACTTGATCTCACTTTAGTATCTCCTTCATTAGCTTCAGCATGCAATTGGCAAGTGTATGACGATGACTCTCTTGGGAGTTATCACTTTCCTGTAATCACAAATATCACAGTTTTTAATGACAGCTTCCAAGAAACAACATCCACAAATAAAATTAATTTAAAACTAGTTGACTGGTCTAAATATAATATTACAATAGCTTTTCTTATGGATACTTATAATTTCAATTACTCTAATCCCTTGCAATGCTATACTGATTTAGTAAAATTAATTAAACAAGCTATGCATATGTCTCTCCCTTATAATCAGGTTTTCAACAATCAATCTTCACAGACAATTACCAGATTTAATAGAAGACCACCTTTGCCTTGGTGGAATAGTAAATGTAGTGAAGCTGTTTTAAATTGTAAGAATGCTTATTTGACCTTTAAAGCTGATCCTTCAGAATCAAATTATATAAAATTTAAAAGGTTACAGGCTGTTAAAAAAATCATTTTAAAAACTGAAAGACAGCTTAGCTGGAAACATTTATGTGAATCTTTTAATCGCTCTACACCAATATCTAGAATTTGGTATTATATGAAAAAATTTAATAAAACATTTATACACAATAATACATCTGTCATTGACTCGAGTTGGGCTAATGAATTTTTATCAAAATACACTCCAGACACAGTTGAATCACTGCTGAGTTCCCATTCATGTAGTGATACAACTGTCTTTGATTATCTTTGTAGGCCTTTTACTTTAAATGAATTTAATTCTGCTATTAATTCTAGAAATGATACAACATGTGGCTTAGATTCTATTCCATATAAAGCTCTTAAACATATGAATTCTACATGTAGAGAAATTACATTGAACATTTTTAACAGCCTATGGTCCTCATCCCTTATTCCAGATGATTGGAAAGTTGATTGTTTAGTGCCTATTTTGAAACCTGGCAAAAAGTCACACAAAGCAGATTCTTACAGACCAATTGCTCTTACTTCTTGTATGAGTAAAATATTTGAGCAACTTATAAAGAGTAGGCTAGAATTTTATATAGAAAGCAATTGTCTTTTACCATCAAATCAATTTGGTTTTAGGCGCGGAAAGTCTTCAAGGGAAAGTATTACTCACCTTCAATTGGATATTTTCAATTCTATTAAGAAAAATAATGTTTTGATTGGTGTATTTTTTGATATTGTAGGTGCATTCAATAATGTTAATCATCACATTTTGTCTGTAGAACTGAGGTCTCTCGGTATTCCTGAAAAAATAGTTCAATGGGTGTTCAATTTCTTACATGGCAGAAAAGTATTTGTTAAAGTTAATAATAACACCACAATTTTAGGTCCAAGACTTAGTTTTAAGGGTGTATGTCAAGGAGGGATATTAAGTCCTCTTATTTTTATTTTATACATTCATAAATTAAATATTATTTTAGGATCTCAAGTATCCAATTTACAATATGCAGATGATTTAGTAATTTATGCTTCCGGGTCTAACATAAGAGATTTAGTGTCAACTTTAAATGAATCATTGGGAAAACTCCATTCATATTTTTCATATTTAAATTTAGATATCAGCACAGAGAAGAGCAAAGTTGTTGTTTTTAACAAAATCCGTCCATTTAATGTAAGATTACTCTATGATAACTCTATTTTACGTATTGAAAGTTGTGTGAAGTTTTTAGGCATAATTTTTACAAATAATCTATCTTGGACTAAGTATGTCAATTCCATTGCAGACAGAGCTTCTAGGGCATTTAATGCTTTAAAGGCTCTGGCTGGTACAAGTTGGGGAGCTGATCCAAAAATTCTTTTGATGCTATATAAATCAATAGTAAGGAGTCACTTTGAATATGGCTTCCTTTGTTTTGCTTCAAATAAAAGATTAGTGGACAAGTTAGATGTTATTCAGAACAAAAATTTGAGGCTCATTACTGGGGCTATGAGAACAACTCCTATTGTTTCTTTACAGGCTGAATGCCTTATACCTCCTCTTATATTAAGATTTAAATACCTCAAATTCAGATTTCTATTTAATATTATTTCTTTGTCAAATCATCCCCTC
This sequence comes from Agrotis exclamationis, assembly GCA_950005045.1. Lineage (NCBI taxonomy): Eukaryota > Metazoa > Arthropoda > Insecta > Lepidoptera > Noctuidae > Agrotis > Agrotis exclamationis. The sequence goes on along the minus strand of OX465433.1, from coordinate 1,539,852 downwards.
TTTCGGAAAATGTTGTCATATTATAATAGCCTTTTACCTATTAGTGAATCCGCTCCATATATACTTCATAATTTTTCTGAAATTATACAATATGATCAGCAATATACTATCCACAAATCAATTAATACTTTGCCTTGTTATAATGGTGCTTATGACAGTAAATTTGGTAACATGTGCATCAATATTGACGAAACTCTGAGTAGTAAAGAGGAAGTATATGAGCTACTATCCAGATATTCTGAATTTCGCCACATATACACTGATGGTTCAAAAAAAAAGAGACAAAGTATCTTGCGCATTCTACGTACCACATCTTAAATTTGGTCGTGGTTTTCCACTTTCTACACCAGCTAGCATATACACTGCAGAATGCTATGCAATTGTGGCTGCACTTCATTTTATTGTGGAAAATCCAGCTGTATCATTGAAGTGGTTGTTGATCTCGGACAGCATGAGTGTTCTGAAGGCATTACAGTTTAGAACTTTAGACGCTAAAACTTCTTTCATTATTTATGAAATCAAGAATTTATGGTGGAAATTACATGAAGAGAATATTGAAATTAAATTCTTGTGGACTCCTTCACATATCGGTGTCACAGGAAACGAAAATGTCGATTTCTTAGCCAAAACTATCGTTGATACTGACATTGACAGTTTATGTTTATCTGAAGTTGCCATACCTTACACAAATTTTTATTCAATACTAAGAAATAAATTAAAAGAAGAATGGAAGTCTTATTGGGCAAGTATTTTGGAAGGTGGAAAAGGCATATGGTATGCATCAATAAATCCAGAAATCTTATCAACTCCCTGGTTTTCTCGTAACAAGGACTTCATCAACAGAAAATTTTATTCCACAATATGCCGACTCAGATTTGGACATTATCGTTTAAATGCACATCTCGCACGAATGAAAATTATCTCATCACCATCTTGCAATCATTGTAACTCTGAGTGTGACCAAACCGCAGAACACATAATTTTCACTTGCCCTGCTTTTACAATAGAAAGATTAATTTTGATTGAAGATTTAATTAATATTTATGGAGAATCTGAGAGTGTCCCGCGTGCCCTCAATGATATTTTACGGAATACTAACACCTACATACCCTTATATAAATATATATTAAGAAGTGCTATAGAAATTTGATTATTTTCTATGACTACGGATACGACAAACAAATACCTTTAATGGAAAAATATTGGATATGACTAATATGAGACATGGCTTCTAAGCCTTTAGACTTTGAATAAATTAGACATGGCTTTGTCCTTATTTGGAAAAAACAAAACAGACATGGCGTTGGCCTTTTGAAATTGGACAAATCAGACTTGGCTTAGATCTTCAAAAATACAAGGAAAATTCATTGGAAAATTCAAACAAGACTAGGCTGTATGGCTCTGTTCCTTTGCCTGCCTTTTGGCGAATTTTATAAACAACAACAACGTCAAACATTGTTGACATTCTGCTGTCAACTGTGTTTACTTAGCGTAGCCTGCTGCTTTTCTCATTACTTTTAGCGTTTTTGAAATTATTAAGAATTGCAAACCAACACAATACCTACATTCGGGAACTAAGCATATTATATTTACAGCAACAATGTCGACGGATCTCAGTGCGAGTTTCAACGAGCAATACATGAACATCAACACTAAGATGAAAAAGTATGTTTACTTTTCTGAGTCTTGTCTGTTCAGGCAGCCTTGATTTTTTTTACATAAAATTGACCATCAATTTTTTGCACAGACGATTTATGCGGAAGCCGAATATATCGGAAGCGACGAACGAGTTTATAGCCTTGGCTATCCAGTGCGAGCACTCTGACCAGCCAGCGTTTGCGGGTCACGCCTACGTTGGCGCGGCCAAGTGCGAAGCCTCCGTAGGCCACTTCCTCGGTGAGGCAGAACATTTCTTGGCCGCGGCTCGACAGTTCATGAAAGCTGAGAAGAAATTAAAGTCTCTGAAGTTTTATAGTGCTGATAGAGAAAATTTAGAGGTACATACCTATGGAAAACTTTTTTAATTGAGTCAATTAATTGTTTTCTAGCTTAAAAAAATACTTCCTACATAGAGGCTGACCAGAGGTTCATCAATAATTATGACGATCAAATGGTTTTTTTTAGTTTAAATTATTTCAAACTTCCCTATTTCCAAAAAATATGTTCTTTTCGTAAAGATCCATGATATTTATTACTTTACTGATTTGTCAATAAATCTGATTACTTATAATTTGTTGTTTATGAATTTCAGGCAGCTATCGGCTGTTACATACAAGCCCTCAACAAATACCCAGAGAAGTCTCCCATAAGAACATCTATCCTAATGGAACTGGCCAGTGACCTGATAGAACTGAACCATAAGCTAGAAGCCTCTGCATACTATGAGCAGGCCATAGACACTGTAACTGAAAGCACCATGAAGACCAACTGCTTGAGGAACCTACTCAATTTGAGGATTGACTGTGGTTGGTATCTTTTTAGACTAGAAAATGTCTCTGAAAGAATGAACTAGATAAAACTATCAACCAGCAGCTCATTGAGCTCAAATCTCAATATTTGGAAGTCATGGGGAGGATAGAGGCTTTTGCACAGCAGTGGGATGACGCAGGCTGACAGTAACATCTGAAAGCTAATGTTTAGAATCAGCATCATTTCTTCTTCTTCTTCCTGCCCTTATCCCATTCTACTTGGGGTCGGCGCAACACGTTTTCTTCTTCCATTCTCCCCTATCAGACGTCACAGTATCATTTACTCCTTTTTCTTTCATATCATTCCTTAGACAAATCAGCATCATTACAGTTACATAATATTCAATGTTTGCAGAACTGGGCTTGGGCTACTGACAATACTCCTAATTTATAATAATAGGTTGTATTCCAGTGCCATAATATTGTGGTAGTTTGATAATCACTGTAACTAATGATGCTTATGAAAATAAAATAGGTACTTCATACTCAATACAATATTTTTTGTTACTAAAAGAACTTGAACTAGAATGCTCATTTTGAAACTTTGAAAGAAAATTGTACAAAAAATATTACAATATGTAGATGAGATCTTTTGGCTGCATTAAAATTAGTACTTAAAGCTCCTGAATATTTTCTTTCAGGTAAATATGATATAGCACTAGAGATAGCCAACCAAATAGCAGATAGTACCAACATGAATATACAAGAAGATATACTTGCAGAGTAAGATATATTCTAACCATTTATTTAATTTAATTAAAAAAGTCTTTTTATATCTGAGCTTCAGTGTAAAGTTGCAATGGACTTGGTTATTGCTACACGCCTGTGGTTATAACCTACAAAGGCTGGCATTACTTAGACCCAAATCTAAAACTAACTCAATAAATATTATAATCTTTTTTCAAAATCTATCAAATTATGTGATCTTTGTTCTTGTTCTTTTGCTGTCAGAGGAAAATAACTTTAAAAGAACTTCAAGCAATGACAATCAAGACAGTTTTCTGGTATTGGTCGTCTTATACAGGGTAAATTTTTCAACTGGGCATGGATGGCTATATCCAAAACTATTAGGAATATCAAATAACTTTGAAAGGAGTCTCATGGCCGATTTTCAACATTCGATAGTGTTGCTATTAAGGATCAAATTCTGGGAAGTGATCATATACGGCAAACTTATGGAAATAGCAGATTTTTATGTTACTTAACTTCTACTGAGCCATTTATTCAAAATTATACAATTTCGTTGTTTTCAATGTTTCACTGGATTTGTCGTCTCAACAATCCCACTGTATTCAGCAATACGAAATTATTGAGTTGAACAAAAAATAGCATTATTTCAAAGAAGAAACGGTTAACATAAGCTTCAAATACAGTCATTGAAGATTGATCCGTTTTTTTTAAATTAATTATACGTTTTCCGGAAGTGTGTTGATTTTTCTAAAATCCAATGATTACAGTTTTAGTTTTCGTCAAAATCGGCCTCGAGACTCCTTTCAACATTTTTTGATATTCTTCAGTTTCCGATATAGCCATCCACGCCCAATTGAAAAATTCACCCTGTATAGTATCTAAAGAAACCCTCTACCTGTTTTACAGAGTGCAAGTTAGTAGAATACTGCTGACTCTTCTAGTGAAGCCATCTGAAGAAAGCAAGCCTCCATCATTGAAGCAGCTCTTCATTGATTTGATGAATGACAATGAAAGTGATGGTGAGTTCCCTATCTTTTAAATTAGTTTACTGCCTATTTTTAGCGTAAAATAAATTGTCATAGGACCCACATTTTTTTATTGCTGGGGCAATAAAAAAATGTGGGTCCTATGACACTAGGAATTTCTTCTATGTCGTGGGTGCAATTACAAACATATAAACTCACATAACAAACGCCCAGACCCGGAACAACTAGCCTACTCGTAGATCATACAAAAAGTTGTTCCGTGCGAGAATCGAACCCGCAACACGCAGCGCTGTAGTTCAATCGCTCAGCCACTGCACCAACTTGCTTATAAAGCTAAGATTGCTCGGGGACTATGAAAAAAAAATTGAAGCAACTACTGTTTATCCAAGTGCTAGCGCAGCCGCCCACGGCGACGGACGTCGCAAGACGATCTCCGGCCACCGTAGGCGCGGGCATGCGGGCGGCGAGTAAAGGGCAACTCGCAGCCCGACCATGGATCATACCCGGGTCGACGGCGCGTTGTGTTCCACGCGCGCCTCAAAGAACGTCAGCATAATGACGGGGCCCCCCTCTAGAGGGCCAAAGCCTGCCGGGGTCGCGGGACTTATCTCATTACCGTGACCCCGGAACATAAAGGGCTATCGAAGGACACCGTGGATTTTAGTCAGTACAAGTCTGACAGTCCCTCCCGTCCTGCCCGGGGTGGGAGGACTCATTTGATGATTCCACCACGCCAAAAAAAAAAAAAAAGAAAGTGCTAGCGCAGTTGCCGACATGCGTCGTAACTTCATAAGGCAAATTCATTATTCACGCTGCGCATTCATTAGGCTGCAGTTCCACTAAGGCGGAGCGGAGAGCGATTCATCAATCACATGGCATAAGTAGGGAAGAGATGACTGTGCATTTCAAGCCGTGTGATTGGTGAACCACTCTCCGCTCCGCCTCAGTGGAACCGCAGCCTTTTTCACGCCATAATTAATTAAGGAAAATTGCCCGAATGTCTACAATTCTAAACTGTTTTTGCTTTTGCCTTTCAGCAATTCCCCTGAACACAGATTTGCGCCTGAAGCTCCAGTCTATCATCATCAGCCACGCAACAGGCGATATACAGTCTCTCATCAGTGTTACTGCAGACACCAAGCAGTTTCTCACATTACAGCAAGTTGAGCTCCTACACAAATTGATAGCAGAAGAGAGAGGATAGAATACTAGTAGGTAAACACCACCTATGGCGTGGTTCTGTGGCGCACGGTATTTTGAACACACTGGCTTATCGGCGAGAGTTCAAAATGCAACAGCTCTTTTCGCTAAGATGCACTCTATTCCGCGCAGTAAAAATACGTAGCGGGTGGGCCAACTCAATTAATGATAAGCATAGACACTTTGTAGTTAATTGTGTAAGTGTAAGATAAGAAAATATAAGTAGTAAATACTTTTCATAAAATGGAAGATCCCCATACAAGTGTATCTGTATGTTATGTAACATAGATAGTTTTGTATTCTCTGGTTGTTGTATCTCATTCTAAATAATTATAAAAATGTACATGTTATTGTATAGATATAGTAATATCTAATTTATTAAATCGAAATATTTGTTGTTACATGTATTAAAATAAAATAGTCTTTCAAACATTCAATTTTATTTCTCCAAAACCTCAAAAGGCATAGTTGTTAAATACTAGTATGCCTTAGTTATAAATGTATACTTCATAATTACATTTTTTTTTGGATTTTTCTTTATGCAGTTAAAAACCTTTTTTTTTTGTTTGTGCATTCCTGAGCTTGAACACATTCATTTAGGGATATATTTTTAAGATTTTTTATGAGTACTACTAGTGTCATCTAACTTAGGTATGACAACTTCTAGCTCTTCAGCAAAATGAACTTTATGATCCAAAGGTACCACTTTTTCTCTGGTGCCAGTTTCTACTTTGACCTCATTGCCAAAGTCAGCAGCCGTGTCTATGACAGTCTTGCTCTCTTTGGAGTGAGTCCACATTTCCTCAAATTCATCCTCGTCCTCTTCATCATCTTCCTCAGCACTCTTGTCACTCCTGGCTTTCTCGTGAGACTTCTGCCAGCAGTACTCAAATGGATAGCTGACATTCCTGTTGTCATCAGGAGCAACCTCAAAACGACATAGCAATGAATTGTAAGTGGTATGAACACCTTCCAAGAAGTTCACATCTATTTCTTCGAAGCCAGTGATGAACTTGAACAGGTCTTCTCCAGATTTCATGTCAACCACACCCTTCTTTTCAAAGAACTGAAAATAATCAATAATAATATTACACAATGTTTAAACACAAAGTTTACAGTATTTCAATATTGTTTCACAACATTTATTCACACTATAAATGTTATTGTTTACTTCTAAGATGAGTCTTACTTTTCAGAAGTCTATTTCTTATCTGATAAAATACTTACATTAGCAATGTTACGGCAATCCCTCAGCAAGAATTCCAGACCATTAGGGTGGTCAGGCTGCACAGACTGGGAAACATCAATGAACCAGCACTTGTTCTCCCACCACAATATATTGTACTCCGACAGGTCAGCATGGATCATGTGTCCTATGTTGTACAACTTGTATACCGACTCCACCACCTCATTGTACACACTCTGCCACTTCTCTGGCTTCAAAATAACGTCCCTCAACTTAGGAGCAGGCTTGTTGTCTTTCCCAATGAATGACATCACCAAAATATGTTTCTTCAAACAAACCATATCAGGGCAGTTCATCCCAATCTTCTTCATACGAATCATGTTATGCATCTCCTTCTCAGCCCACATATGAACTATCTTGCGTGGGTTCTGCTTTGAGAAGCGATCCTTGAAACGGTAGTCAGCTTCAATATACTTATCACGAGTTTTGAACTCATTCAGAGTAGTCTTAAAGACTTTGATTGCACATTCCTTGGGAATTGTTAAGTCAGGATATTTGGTGTTCCCATTAGCATGTAACACAACTGATTCCTTGCCTGTTGAGATGATTCCATTGATGTCCTCCAGTAGTTCATTGTTAATAAGTTTGAACAGAATAAGCCTTGTAGGCTCATCAAGACCCATCTCTGCAGTGGCATGACCTTCCTTACGATCCAACATTTTGTGTTTGCGAGAATGTTGGTGTCTTGTCTGCTCTCTCAAATGATTGAACACAGAATTGGACAGTTTCATGTCGAACCCAGCTCCGTCCCCAGTGCACACCTCTGGAGGGAATGCCATCACACGACAAGCATTCCTCCGGCCGTTGATCACGCTGTCATGTTTGGTGACCATCTCTCCATCTCTCATAACATATCCACGTTTAGGGAGACTCGCAAACTCTTTCTCATTGGTCTCGAAACGATCCCAGTCTTTCTTTCCCCTTTCAAAATCTTCTTCATCAGTATCTGAATCGTAAATCAAATGCTTGGGTACATTGAAGTAGTTATCGTACGATATCGATACTTTAGCGTCTCCGTTCCGTTTCTTCTCCACGGCCTTGAGTTCATCATCATATTCTCTGTCAAACTGGTTTTGCAATACTTTGGCAATTATTGCATCTGAGTCACAATACTCCTTGACATTGGATGTTTCGATTTCATGTAGCAATTCAGGTGGTATATCGTTCGACGTACTCACGTGCTGGTCAGAGAGCTCATCAGCGAACTTAATTTCCTCCTTTACTTGGAGCCCTCTCGCTAATTCTTCAGACATTATGTCGGACAAATCTTGTACTTCTGCAGGTGCAGCAATTTTCTTCCAGGGGTTCGACATTTTTTAATAAAAGTAAAACTATATCACAGATCTTAGAGTAAATGTTGACAACTTATTTTATCCCTGATAGAGCAGGTAATTTAAATGTTACACAATACGAATAAATAGTTACGGACGTACACAAACCAACCTCTCTTGGTCTGACAATTTTGACATTGAACTCGTCAGAACATGTCTGTCCCTTTTGTTTTCAAGAGACAGGGATAACAATAGAATTTCGAATGTAATAAAAGGAGATAGAGTATTTTTATGCTCAAAATACTACTGGCTCGGAATTTCACAAAAATGACAGTGACACTCCAGAATTTGCCAGACCGAAAAATAGTTAAGCCTTATCAAAAATGTTGCACCACAAAAATAATCCTATAACTAGAAATCACCATGTTGTTCCCACACCTGTGTGGACGATTGGTTTGATTTTTGTAATAGGCTGTTGCCAGCGGCTTCTCCCGCGTGTATCTCCAAATTTATTCCTCGGGCACATAACGACGTAACCCACAGGCCCTTATTATAACTGGAATAATAAACATTTATCAGGTTATAAACTATTTGCGTACCAAAAACCCATCAAAATCTGTTCAGTAGTTGTGCGAAATATTAAATAACACACACATGCATACCTATCGTATTTATAATATTGGTATGTAATCTATGTTAGGTTGAAAACAACCTAACATTGCTTAACTCTGTCTACAAGAAAAACCCTAAAACTAAATGGACATGGATTTCTCCTGATGGAATATATAAAAACGAGATAGACTATATTATAACTAACAGAGTCAAGTCATTTAATGACACCCACATAGTACAAAACTTAAACTTCAACACTAACCATCGTATGGTACGCAGCCAATTAAATCTCAACACACCAAAAAAGTCCAGGAAAAATCTACAAAAGAAAGACACTACTATGAGAACAGAAAAGCATTACACTAAAGCCTCAACAAAACCTCTCTTGGAAATCATAGACTCTGATATGGGTATAGTAGAAAAATACAAAAGTTTTGAGTCAGAACTTATAGAACTCACAAAAAGAATAAAAAAGGACGCCAAAGAAATCAAGTTCAGTGAACGAACATTAGAATTGTTAGATATAAGAAGGATACTGATCTCTATGGAGAAGAGTAAAGAAAACCAAAAGGAAATAACAAACATAAGCAAACAAATTAGAGAAAGCATGAGAAAGGACAGACAAAGAAGAAGAAACAAAACACTTGAAGATCATATTGAAAAAACGGGAGCCAGTAAGAAAGCGTTCATGAAACTTAAAGAGCAGGGCAAAGAGTGGATACCCAAATTAAAAAACAAACATAAAAGTACTACAAAAAGAAATGAAATCCAGAGAATAGCTACAACCTACTACCAAAGCCTTTATTCGTATTCTAGCAAGGATTCTGATATGGGCCGAAAAAACAAGATGCCTTCAAGAAGCATACAGTCAGAAGAAGAGCACATTCCACATATTCTAGTATCAGAGGTAGTGAAAGCCATCAACTCACAAAAACTTGAAAAAACACCAGGCCCTGACACCATTTCAAACGAATTGATGAAAGGCACAATCCAAGAATTAAGTCCACTTTTAACCAAAATATTTAATGACGTCTTGGTCACAGGGATAGTTCCAGAGAGGTGGGGTGAATCCTACATTGTCCTTCTACACAAAAAAGGAGCAATGGATGATATGGGCAACTATAGACCGATAAGTTTGATATCAAATATTTACAAGTGTAACCGACGGGTGTGTGGGTTAGGCCTTCTCCTGGGGTTGACGGGATTTCTTCAAGGAAATACGGTTTTACTGGTGTAAAACAATATATTAAGAGGGAAAACAATACACATGAAAACTTTAACACTAGCTTATAAGTTATATAAACGTGTCGCGGCGCACAGAGATTTTGTAACGACTGACGGGCCGTGACGCGCGAGGGCTCGGCGGGTGGCGTGTTTCTGGCGCCAACGTTCAACGCACCTGATTGGTCGTTGAGGCTGCTCTGTGATTGGCTACCACGTACAGTGCAGCCAACATCACTAACTGCCGGATTCTGGGCTACATACTCCCCCTCTAGATCTCGATAACGTCCTCGATCGTGATCTAGCCCTACACTAAGGTCCCTTAGGACAGGTTGCAAACGAGGGCGGCCTCGCTTTTTCTTGGGTACAAGCGGTTGAACCTGATCATCTCCTCGTTCCTGAAACGGAGTCAGTTCACTAACGTGGAACTTGCCCAATACCTCAGCGGAATTTTCAGCAGACGCGATCAGATATGTTGTTGGACTCATTTTCTTCAGCACAATATAAGGTCCATCTCTTTTAGGGAAAAACTTTGCAGTTTTCGATTTGCTGGCATCGCTTATCTGGCGAGTAATCAATAAAACTTTATCACCAACATTAAAGGCTTCGCCTTCGCGTCTTGACTGATCAGCATATAACTTTCTTTTGTCTTGCTGTTTTTCTACTCTATCACGAACTTCACTAAGTGAGTTCAAGAATTTGCGAAGATATGGAGTAATCTGAGGCACAAAATTTGCTTTCTCCAGGATAGCCTTCGGGTCGTTGTAGACTTCTAACGGAGAGTTCAACTCACGAGCAAAAGTTAGGAAGGCTGGAGTAACTCCTGTTGTTTCACACACTGAACTGTTCATGCTGAAACGAACAATCGGAAGCTGTTTAGGCCAGGAAGGATGATCTGTGCCCACCAATTGTGCCAATCGGGTTTTCATATCCCGATTTTTCCTTTCAGCTGGGTTGGCTTCCGGGTGATAGAAGGGTATTAGGTCCTGTGTAATACCCAGTATGTACATGCATTTTTGCATGACAGCAGAAACAAATTGAACACCGTTATCTGATATTATACGACGACACAAACCATATCGTAGGAAATATTCTTCTATGAGAATTTTTGCACAAGCAGAAGAGGTGGCTTCTCTAAGAGCATATAACTCTACCCACCTAGTTGCAGTGTCCTCTACTAATAGGATCCACTTTTCTCCATTTTCACCCTCAGGCAGTGGCCCAAAAAGGTCTATAGCCAATACTTCATTGCGCTGATTTAAAATCGGCGTTTGAATGAGACCTGGTGGTTTTTCATTCGTCGCTTTATACTTCTGGCAAGTAGCACAGGATTTAACATAATCTGTGATTATTCTTCTCATGCCAGGGAAAAAATAATTCTGAGCAACCTTCTGGTAAGTTTTTTCAATTCCAGGGTGACCCGCTACTGGAGCATCGTGACATTCGCGTAAAATCTCTTCACGAATGCAAGCAGGTACTACCAGTTGTGGTGACTCGTTGTCCGTATCTGGGTTATACCGGTAAAGTATACCACGGTCCAACAAGTAGCCACGTTCTGTCCAACGTCGAGTCGCAACTTCTTCTGTATCTTCAAGCTCCTTAATGATCTTGTTAATATCTGGGTCAGATTGCTGTTCTGCACGCAGTTCTGTAAGGTCACGCGTCGGTAAATCCACAATAACAGAACATATTCCGCAGGATTCGCGAGACTCTTCTGTGCAGACGGGGCGACTGAGCGTATCTGCCACTACATTTACTTTTCCAGGAGTGTATTCAAAATGAAGATCATAACTCTGTAATTTTAGTGCCCAACGCACTAAGCGACCTGATGGCGACTTCAATGATAAAAGCCATTTCAACGGCTGATGGTCACTACCTATGACCACGGGATGTCCGTCAATATATCCTCGAAAACGATCCACAGCCCACACGACTGCCAGAGCTTCCCGCTCGGTGGTCGAGTAGTTCCTTTCAGCTGAAGACAATAAACGGCTGGCAAACTCGATAGGCCTCTCCTCGTTCTTCTCGCCTTGTAGCAGTACTGCCCCTAGAGCATAATTACTGGCATCCGTGCGCAGAATGAACGGCTTGGAGTAATCTGCCTGTATAAGGATCGGCGTGGACGTCAACAGCTTCTTTAAAGCACTGAAAGCTTCTGTTTGTTGCGGGCCCCATGTCCATGACTGGTTTTTCCTAGTTAATCTAGTAAGTGGTTCAGCGACTTGAGAAAATCCGGGGATGAATTTTCTGAACCACGAACAAGTCTGGATGAATGTCCTCAGATGTTTCAGAGATGATGGTGGCTCCATATCCAAGATAGCCCGTATCTTATCCTTATCAGCTGATACTCCTTCCTGTGAGATCACATGGCCCAAATATTTGACCGATTCTCTTGCAAACACACATTTTTCACGATTAGCACGCAATTTGAATTTCATAAGCTGCTCAAAAACGACACGCAGGTCTTCCAGGTGTTTACTAAAACCACCTACTGATATAATAAGCAGATCGTCTAAATAACCTAACATGGTTATATCCTTCAGCGCCGAACCGGAACGCATTCTGTCAATTAAGCGTTGAAAAGTGGCCGGTCCGTTTTTTAAACCGAACGGCATCCTCTTAAAACGAAAAGTTCCAAACGGAGTGACAAACGCTGTTTTGTCTCTGTCTTCCTCTCTAACAGACACTTGCCAGTATCCTGATCTTAGGTCAATTGTACTCATGTGACAACTACCTCTTTTGGTAGACTGCAGTAGTTCATCAATGCGAGGCATTGGATACGCGTCCGACTTCGTGATCGAATTTAACTTTCGATAGTCGACGCAAAAACGGAAACTACCATCACGCTTAGGTACTAGCAGGGCCGGGGCGCCCCAAGCGGACTCACAATCTTCTACAATACCATCAGCTAGCATTTTATTGAGCTCTTGTTGCATAACTTCCTTCTTTGCAGGTGTCAGGCGATATGGCGGCGTCGCTATCGGCGCATGATCTCCCGTGTCAATATGATGAACCACATATGGTGTAGGCTCCCCAATCGGATCAAATAAATTGTGAAATTCCGAGAGTAATTGGGCAAGCTCATCACGTTCCTGCTCCTGCAAGCATGTCCCCTCATCGTCCCGCAAAACGTTCATAGCGCTATATGAAGTGCGGCGAGGTGAACTATCCTCTAAAAGAAGTTTATACTTTTGATCTCTATTTTCAGAAAAATGCCATAAGCCTCGTGTGAAATCTATAGTGAGACCAGCTTTTTTAATAAAATCTATACCTAATAAAGATTCGTTATTTCGCGCGTCGGGGAAAATTATAAACTCGGTAGGCACCATTTTGTGGAAAAGGCCCACCTCAACATCAGCAATAAGCACCTCCATCAGGCGCGTGCAACCATCCGCTAGTCGGATGTACCGAGTGCACTTAATAAGTGGGTGGCCTTTCTCTACCAAGACGCGATGAAGCGACTGACCCGCAATGCAACCTTTTGCACCAGTATCTAATAACGCGGTCCCATTTTTCCCTAAAATTTTAATTTGCAACAAAGGCCTACTATAATTAGACTCCCCCTGGATTCGACCCTGTGCACGCGCGATACGTTTTTCACAATCATTCTTACAATTAACAGCATTATATACACACTTATTACTATAAGAACTTAAATCTAAACAAACATTATTATTTTTACACAAAAAATTATCACTTAGCTCCTTGCCTATGATAACATTATCAGTGCAAAGGTCGATAGAGAGCTTATTGTCCATAACACAATTATTAAACGAATCGTCGCGATTATCAGAATAAAGTTCTAAACAAACCCCCGCAGTATTTGCAGGGTTACCTGACGAGTTCGTATAAGCGGTGTCGGCGGGCGGAGGGCAACTAGCGAGCTCGCGTGTGGTTGCTAGGCAACGGCGGCTGTGGGCTCTCCAACTTAGTAGCGGCGGCGCGGGCGCGGCCGGCTCGGGGGCGACCGGCGCGGGCGCCGTAGGTGCCACAGGCTTACGTGTGTGAGCACGTGCGAACGAACTGTGGGCAGAGGCCGCGACGGGCGCGTTGTTTCGCGCGCTTTCCTCGCTTCTTTGGCGGGACTCGCGAACGGGGTGCTCACGCATTTTATTTACGAACGACGATGACACGACCGAACAAAACTCGTTTTTTGTATTCACTTTGCACTTTTCGCACTTAGACCTAATTACGTTAGGGGCACCGCACCCAAAACACTCGATTTTTGATTTATCACTGTTTACTTTTTCACTGTCACCGATTAACTTTTTACAATTAGCTTTTTCATGTCCCCATTTCTTGCAATAATTACACGACAGTCTTTTACGAGATTCCTTAGCCCGGGTCAATGAACTATCGCAGTTGGCGGGAACGGCAGCGCCGGTGGCGGCAACTGGAGCGGCAACGGAGTGTTGAGTGGTGCTGGCGTTTGTGACTGGCGCGGGCGTGGCCGTTCGCGGCTTCTGATCCGCGCCATTTTCCAGCGAATCTTCAATTGCTCTGGCACGTTGCAACAATTGTTCAAATGACGATATCGAACTTCTTTCGACACGTTTTCGTATCCTACGGTCTAGAAGGCCGTAAACCATGTCTATTTGTACTTTTTCACTTAAATCTCCTTCTGGCAATTTCGAAATCAGCGCTCGAGTTTTCGAGATAAAAAGATCAGTCGGATCCGTATTCTGCCGTAGTGAAAATAGATCTAGGTAAATACGAAATGGCGGGCGGCGCTCACCGAATGCACTTCGCAGTTTTTCAATGGCGTCTTGCCATGAGGTGACGCCTGTTTTTACGCCTTGCCACCATAATGCGGCTGAGTCCGTTAATAACATAGAAAATCCTTTTATGGCATTTTCATCGCTGATATTGACGCAGTCTTTATACACATTCACCGCGTCGATAAAACCTTCTGTGTCTTCGGGTTTTCCACTAAATCGAGCGGTACACTTGGTGAAGTTACCGGCGGGAGTTATGACAGACGCGTCGAAAAGTGGCGCCGGCGTCGAGGTAGGTACGCACCTCGTGGATGAGCCGCGCGAAGATATCAGCTTGGCTCTGCTGCAATGTCTGCATCAGAGCCGCAAATTGCTCCGACCCCATTGTGATTGTGGAAGGCTCCTCAGCCCCATCCTCTTCAGATCCTTGCTGCCTTGTTCGTGGCATTATTGCCTTTCACAACGAACAGGAAAAAAAAATTCCTCGTCTCACGAAGTTGAAGGCCCCTACTGTTTGAGCGCCAAATGTAACCGACGGGTGTGTGGGTTAGGCCTTCTCCTGGGGTTGACGGGATTTCTTCAAGGAAATACGGTTTTACTGGTGTAAAACAATATATTAAGAGGGAAAACAATACACATGAAAACTTTAACACTAGCTTATAAGTTATATAAACGTGTCGCGGCGCACAGAGATTTTGTAACGACTGACGGGCCGTGACGCGCGAGGGCTCGGCGGGTGGCGTGTTTCTGGCGCCAACGTTCAACGCACCTGATTGGTCGTTGAGGCTGCTCTGTGATTGGCTACCACGTACAGTGCAGCCAACATCACTAACTGCCGGATTCTGGGCTACACAAGGTATTTGCAAAGGTAATTCTGGAAAGACTTACTAACATACTAGACAGGAACCAGCCCATAGAACAAGCAGGATTTAGGAAAAGCTATAGCACAATAGACCACATCCACACCCTTAAGCAAATTATGGAGAAATACAACGAATACCAAAAGACGCTATACATTGCATTCATAGATTACTCTAAAGCCTTCGACAGTTTGATCCATGACCATATCTGGGAAAGTCTTAGGGAACAAGGAGTGAACACCACATACATTAACTTAATTAAAAATATATACAGCAAAAGCAAAAGTTGCATAAAACTAGAGACTAAAGGTGACCTATTCCCAATAAATAGAGGTGTGCGGCAAGGGGACCCAATGTCCCCAAAACTGTTTACAGCGGTGCTGGAAAGGGTCTTCAGAGGACTAGACTGGGAACACTACGGCCTTAACATCAACGGCAATAGACTAAACCACCTAAGATTTGCTGATGACTTAGTCTTGATGGACGAGAATGCAAACTCACTTCAAGAAATGATACAATCCTTGACCAACAAGAGCAAAGAAGTAGGGCTTGAAATCAACACAAGAAAATCAAAGCTGATGACCAATAGTACAGAAGTTAGTATAGAAATCGAAGGATACAAGTTTGAATATGTAAAGGAGTATGTGTACCTGGGACAAATAATAGCACCAACTGATATGATGACGAAAGAGATCGACAAAAGAATAGCAATAGGATGGAAGAAATACTGGGCTTTAAAGGAAGTCATGAAGAGCAAAGACTTAAGCACACATATAAAAACAAAAACATTCAACACATGCATCCTTCCTTGCCTAACATATGGTTCTGAAACCTGGTCTCTCACAGAGAAGCATAGAGAGAAAATCGCAAAATGCCAAAGGTCGATGGAGAGAAGCATATTGAGTATAAAATGGAGCGATAAAATTAGGAGCACTAATGTTAGAAAGAAAACCAAAGTTACAGACGTACTTTCTCGCATAGACCATCTGAAATGGGGCTGGACGGGACACATGATGCGCGACCAGAAGAACAAGTGGAGCAAACAAGTCACCCTCTGGTATCCAAGAGATGGCACTAGAAAACCGGGGCGCCCAGTAAGAAGATGGGAAGATGACATAAGGCTAACGGTGGGACCGCTCTGGACTAGAGTGGCACTGGACAGAGCGCAATGGAAAGGGTTGGAGGAGGCCTATGCCAAGAGGCACACCGAACTTCGTGACATACTATAAAAATATATGAGAAAAATAATGTAAACAAAATTCGGAAATAAAAGGCTATGTAATCTATGATATTGGTGAGCCAACTATGATGACACCTGATGAACTGATCAAAGCTTTTATATGAGATAATGATAAGCTTTGTCAAGTCTTATTTGGAAATTTTAATTTCTCCATGACAATACAGTAGAACCAGGAATTAGCACACCACAAAGTCTCTATGAAACAGGTTTCCTCGCACATAATTGGTAAAGGACTAAATAAAACCAGAGAATAGATTTTTCCTTTATATTTTTAGCTTAACATTTACTTTGCCGCTTTCTTGCCGCTGCCACCGCCGCCGCCGCCGCTCTTTACGCTGGCCTGTTGCGCTTTGAGGACCTTCACGATCTTCTGTTCTTCAATCAGGAAAGCTCTGACAATGCGCTGTTTTACACACTTGTGGCACAGAACACCTCCATAGACACGCTTTACGGTCTTCTTGCGGTAGCATAGGCGGGAACGTTCAGCAGGCCTGGCAGGCTGGATACCACGCAGTTTGCTCTTGCACTGGCCACACCTCGGGATCTTCTTGGGCTTCTTGACGTATTGGTAGACCAGACGGCCACCAGGAGTCCTTACTCTGAAATTATACAAAAACTTGGCTTCAGATTTTGTTCACAACTTGTGTATGATAATGATGGCCACCGAAAACATCTGTGGCTCCTCAGATATCCCCCTCTGGAACATTACACTGAGCCTGCAGAAAAGCTTCCAGCAGGCCACCAACTGCCATGGCCTACTTGGAAAACTTTAAACCGCTTGCGATGTCAGGTTGGTCGCTGCAAATACAATATGGTCTAGTGGGGGTACTCTGATGAAGAAAGATGCGACTGCGGAGCCTTATAGCAAACAATGGCCCACCTTCTCAACTGTACTCTGTGTAACTACACCTGCACTCTAAGGGAACTGACCGAGGCCACCACCAACGCCATCAATGTGGCAAAGTTTTGGTTGAAACATACAATTTAAAGGAATCATCGACACAACGAAGAAGAATGGCCACCGGATCGAACGGTCTTGTAGAATGGCTGAATAATAACACAATGAAACATGTGGATAGTGCTATATGACTAAACCTTTTAGCAAATTATAATAATAATATCAATATGCAA
This sequence comes from Agrotis exclamationis, assembly GCA_950005045.1. Classification (NCBI taxonomy): domain Eukaryota; kingdom Metazoa; phylum Arthropoda; class Insecta; order Lepidoptera; family Noctuidae; genus Agrotis; species Agrotis exclamationis. The sequence continues at coordinate 1,522,212 of OX465433.1, read as the reverse complement.
ATTCCAACTCTAAGATTACCAGAGGCCACGGGCACTTTGAATGTTCCAAGATGGATTTTGTTAAAACATTAATAAATAATTATCGTAAACTACACTAGTACATTTCGTATGTTTCAGTCTGAAGAACAGCTTATTAATATATGTCACCATCATTTTAATAGCACACCTGTGTTATTGGCCATGTAAAACATTGTTTTGAGTGTTATGCTCAGGCACTTACTGCGTCCACAGGTTTAACAAATTACAGGCATGATAGCGCAGGCAGTTAGTGTTAAATGTCAGAATAAAGAGAAATACATACTTTGTACTTATTTCATTGAAAGTGTCGCCCGATACTGCGGTAAAATTTTGAGGTTACCTTGTAAATAAGTATTTAGAACAAACGTAACTTTCTATTATATATCAATGAAAGTTAGGTCACGTAATTAACTAATGAGAACAGTAATTTCTAAAGTAAAACACTACATAATACTCACATTCTCCTTTGGTTTGATTTAGTATTGTACGACAAACGTCGCCTAAACGTTAGCCGCTGTACCATTTTGGAGCTGAAATATGAAAGAAATTATAAGTAATACGCCTCCCACTATTTAAATCACTAAACTTATTTCAAATATCTTAGAAATATCATCAGATTGAGATAGATTTTATTAAATATTTTTCGTAACACACAAATCCTAACCTATTTGACAGCTGTTGATAGGAAAAGAAAAACAATCGTGTTTATGGCAACATTTTCAGATTGCACAGATAACGTAGTCAGCCAAGCCTACACTGGCAAAGATTTTAATTTATTCAAATGGTTACCTTGAATGTTGTAACAGTATTTGTCCTACAAATAATTATTTTTTGGCGTATGGCTTTTGCCTTTGTTCACATAAAAAACATTTCCTATCACCCCTTTCAAGTCCTGTAGTTAATTCAACTTTATTTTGAAAGAGACGGTTATTTCAGTGTTGATTGAATAAAATAAGACAAAAATTGATGTTAATACAACAATAATAATAATACAACAATAATATATTGTAACATTGACTCTTTTAAAATTAAAATCTAAAAAAACATTTTTCTACGGCTCGTGTTTGTATCCGAAATAATTTTTTCAAGTGGTAAGAAATTGTCAGAAAAAACAAAATGGTTGCCAATGTGTAATGTTTGTGGTGATGTTTTCAGTGTTTAAAGTTATTTAAAGTGAATTTTGAGTGATATCTTCAGAAAATGGGTAAGTTAGTTAATTATTTTGATGTTTGTTTACTTTACAAAACATGATCTTTCATCTTCATATGAAGAATAAGCCTATTAGCGGTGTTATGAAGTCAGATGTTTATGATGGATAACTGGCTAATGGACAGACTTCTCAGAGAAATGTTGCTACTAATAAGTTTATTTCCATGCTATACGCTGTTAAAAAAGGCTGCAGTGCTATTTTCGTGGAATATGCATTATTGTTCCATAAACACGTAAGGGGCCAAAAACTCGGTTGTATTTCAGCTCAGCGAGGAGACTTCATTATTTTGCCTGTAAATGTTACATATTATACATAATTGCAATAATTACCATAAAATTCCCTCAAATGCTTGATTGTATCTTTTTCTGTTCCTTTTCTTTAAAAAGTATCAGTCAGGTTCTTGTTCGTAACTAAAGTGTTATCTTTTAAGAAGTTCAAATAGTTCTCAACAGATGCCACTACCGATACAAATATGAATAAAAGTTCAAGTATGAAAGAACCAAGTTTGTTTCGTGCTACCTGCACTTCTTAGCTTGAGTTTTTTATTAATTTTGTATCATGCCTTTCAGGCTACTAGACCGTGTGATGGCGCTGTATTTTGATTACTTTCTGTAACTATCATTCATTCAGAGCTAACTAAAGGTCTTGCCGAGATCCCTAGTAACGAAATGCTGGACTGGATATAAAGTAAAAGTAACTAAACAGAGGCTAGCAGTTCCCCGTGGTTTAACCTACGCTGCTCGGCTCCTTTGTTGGTCGTAGCGTAATGTTTTTACATTGTACAGTCTTCAAATGGACTACCTATCTAACAAACAAGTTTTTTTTTTAATTTTGAACCCGTAGTTCCTGATAATAGCGCGTTCAACCAAGCAAACAAACTCATCATGCATCACTCATCAACAAGCTTTATAATATTAGTATTGATCTGTTTTTTCTTCTCTGTAGCTCAGATTTATTTCGCAACTAAAACCAAACGAAACGAATGAACTTGGATAAAATCTTCCTCCACCCCCTTTTACTTCATGGGTGCATGAAGTAAAAGGGGGTGGAGGAAGATTTTATCCAAGTTCATTCGTTCCAGGACTTTTCCTGGACGTTGGCTGAACAATTATCCTGGATATCAACCACAGTAGACAATACAGAAGTTACCGAAAACAGAAGGACCCAGAAATCCTATTAAGATACCAAATATTATTATAAAAAAGAGACCGAGATCTTTGAAAAGGCTTTCGACACATTAAAGCACGAAAAATCGGTGAGCAAAGTTAAACTACATGCCTTATGCATGATTGATGATTGTCGATATTGTCGCGTCACGAAACATTGATCGAAACAAAATATTTCTTTAATCATTGTCATGTAAAACTATTGGCATTAACATTGTCTAGTGATGGAATGCTTAAAGGGTGTATACTTGGGCCAAATCGAACTGGTCTACAGAAGTAACGAAAAAATATCGTATCCTGAACTGACCATTGCGGCATTCTTCAAGCTTCAAACTTCCACACGAAGCGACCACTGAAAGCTAATACATAGTATGTCGCAAGATGTGGTGGGTAGAATTTTGTTTTAAAAAGGAATGCCTCAAAAATACCAAGCTAAACCGGTTCGACTAGGAAACACCAAAAACTGGCTAAATCTAAATACGCTGAGTTCAGGTATGATGTATACGACATTACCAGTATTTACAAAAAGTGAGAAGTAAAAGAACACGAGAACTTGATGTAGTAAAATTTTACGATGTTCTTTAAAGTCGCAATACATAACGATGTGAGCGCAGATTAAATAACTGCACGCTGTTTCGTCTGCGCTCTTTACTCTTTAATAAATATATCATTCAAGTTGCAAATCAGCCCAGCCTATTGCTGACAAACGGCTGCTCCAAGTTGCGCTACAATCTTCCAACGCCGTCTCTACCGACTTTCGCATTCAGTCAGTCCTAGATTCCCAGCAATATTTTTAAACCAAGTAGACAAATACACAAACGTATTAGACCTATTGTTAAGCTAATAAGTTTGTGTCTTTCTCTGCATGGATTCAAGAAAAAATCAATCGGATTTATAGTCATCTATTCGATTTAACTGATTTGATTTATTGCTTACCAATTTACTCCGAGGCGCCAACGTCTATAAAACTTAGCCTTTGCCCTGATTGGGCACCTCTTACAATGATTATTATTCCATTAATTTAATGCTTCAGATTATGGAAATTTTTGACTAAATTAGATGAAGGTAACGTTAATTGTATTGATATGTAATATAAAAACGGCATTTCTGAGCTAAGTTTACATAATCTTAGTGTCATGCTCAGATATGTCATAGCTGTTTAAGCTATTTATTGCTGAATTTCCATAATCATATCAAAATGGAGTAAGATAATGTCTTGCTTCTCAAACTGTCTACATAGATGATTGGACTTTTCGGCCGAAGAAACGACCTTCATCATACAGTAAATGTTAGGTTAGCCGATGGAAGACTTTCAGCTTTGAAAAACTCTTAATTGAATATCTATGCTTCGTTGATAGAATTCCAAAGGAATAAGCTTTAAAATCGGCATAATACTGCGATAGATATAATATAGAAATGCTTATAGCATTAGTAATCCAAGGAAAACATCACATGCTAAATTTAAATAAAAAATCGTTTCTCACACCTCGAAAATAATATTAAAAAAAAATCACATACATATAAATTAGATACGTACGTAAACCATTTAAGTTAATACCCGTATATGTATAAATCGTTATAACCAATTTGGTATCCCATTCTGTGAGGTTCACCTTTATAGGCTCATCCCGTCGATGCGCGTACGCATTCGTTATGCGCCATGTTTCATCCGAGGTGTCAGAAATAAGCCTTTATAAAATGCTCAAAGGCGCTTACGATATACATAATTTGAACCGCGAAGAACTTGGTTCCAAGAACCGTCCGACATTGAGATGGGTCATTTTGTAATAACAATAGCCCCAGCCTCTCATAGGGCTGCCTCAAAAATGTAACCAGAAAGAGTTATAATCTGAAGTATTAAATAATGTCGTGAATCATATTTTATAATGCTCACGGCATGCGTGTACTACAGATCTGTGGTTTTCCTTAAAATATTCCAGCAAAATGTCTCGTTTTTGTGGACCACCAAACTAACGGAAAGTTATTTTGCTCTGTGACTCACAGAAATTTATTATAATGGTGTCAAAGTTCAATTTAAGCGTAAGAATATGTATTATTCTTATTAACAGTGACTTTTCTGTTCGTATTTGTGTTCTCGTTCTAATTAATTTTGGTATGTGACTCCGTATCTAATTAAAATTTGTGAATTTTTTGGGGACGATAAGAAATACAAAATAATATCAAATGCATGCGTACCAAAACAACAGATCTTACTATTTATCAAAAAGTATTTATAGACAACTTTTTGCACGTATGCAGATAATTCTAATCATTTTATGTTGTATGTTTTACTATACAAAGGTTATAAAATTTCATCATTTCTTTTGCCAACCCTAACGGGAGATACAGGATTATTTCTTTTACGTTTTTCCCCTGTCGAGATTCGGTGCCCGACACCTCGTGACAATGGCGCTAGCAGCGGGCTCGTCAAACTGAGACGGGACTATTGTTGCTTTAAGCTCATTGAACTTCAAAGTTTCCAAACTGCTTTTCCCTTCGACAGGATGATAAAACCAGTAGAAGTAAACTTCGATGATTTCGTTTTATACTTTATCCTTAAGGAAAATATTCCCAAGGGAGACTACTAACTACACATAGACACCGAACCGATTTGAAAAGATCTCCATTCTCCTCCCATTTATTTCTTCACAATGTCGGGTCGTGTGACTTCAGAAATGCTACTCAATCAAACTAAGTACTGGTTGAAGTGTCCAAAGTGTCTTACAACAGCTCTTCTGAGGACCTGAAAACCTGGGCACGAAAACTACTGATTTTTTTGTTGTTGTTGTGAGTTCTCATTAATCTGAAAAGTAAACCAGAATTAAATAAACAAATAAAATAAGCTTTTAAAATATTCCTATAACTATTGATATCTGAATTATTCATATAGCTACACTCAGTGTGTATTATTTTCACGTCAATTATTATGAATATATGTACGATTAACGAAGCTCATAAAATGCTACGTTATTATCTTCTCGTGGTTTCACACATAACACCCATGTTTTAAGACTATATCTAGTTGAGTATAGCTGCGTATTGAAAATGCTTCTTATTTTGTATTAAATCTGTGAAACTAAGTAGTTATCCTCGGCTCAGGGTTGCAATTATTACAACTATTCACCTCATTACGATGCCTCTGATGATTACTTATAAATTGCATATGGCAACCCACTTGTAGAATTACTGAGTAAGAATAATGCGTTATTTTTCTAAGAAAATCCTATCAGGACATACAATCGCTCAGGTTTTTTGCTATTTCATTCTAGATATTCCTTTTAGTATCTTAAGTATGCATTGTAATAATATACATATATGAACTTTTTTCATCGTCGTTCGCGGATGACAATGACGGCATATCCCGCCCACTCGCGTCATGATGCTTCTATTGTTGCATTCAAAACGTTTAATGACGATTGTAAAATATTATTCAGAGTATTCAAACGTCCTTCTATCTCTTTTGGTAGGCGTCAAGTCTATTGATATACTAGAATTATGTAATGGAACTTCATATTATTATCTATTAAGCGTTTTCTGTAGTCCAAATAAAGGATGACTTGTAATTGGGTGCATTCCTTGAAATGGGTGATACAAGACCTAATTTCGAGAATTTAACCCCCACAACGTGGGTTCCAAACTGACTTGTTTTGAAGATATCGACCTTACAGTTTTTTCGAAAAATATCCACTCCTCATTAAGTGCTTATTGTTAGAAATTAACGACGGTCACCGCTTTGAATTAATACTTGCCCCTTTTTTTTTTTTTTTTTTTTTGCGTGGTAAAATCATCAAATGAGTCCTCCCACCCCGGGCAGGGCGGGAGGGACTGTCAGACTTGTACTGACTAAAATCCACGGTGTCCTTCAATAGCCCTTTATGTTCCGGGGTCACGGTAATGGTATAAGTCCCGCGACCCCGGCAGGCTTTGGCCCTCTAGAGAGGGGGCCCCGTCATCATGCTGACGCTCTTTGAGGCGCGCGTGGAACACAACGCGCCGTCGACCCGGGCATGGTCCATGGTCGGGCTGTGAGTTGCCCTTTACTCGCCGCCCGCATGCCCGCGCCTACGGTGGCCGGAGATCGTCTTGCGACGTCCGACGCCGTGGGCGCCAACCACCGCGGGTGGGGCGGAGGGAGGACATTGTCCTCTCTCTCACGCGGCCCGCCTCCTCCTTCGCGAGCATTACTGCTTCGCAGAAGGAGGCGACCGCTTCCCACTCCGTCTCGCCCCGCAGCATGGCCGCAACCAATGCCGGGCGCGAGAGGTCTCCGCCTATCGCCGCCGTGAGGACACGTCGGTGCTCTGCCCAAGCGGGGCAGTCTTGCACCGTATGCTCTACTGTGTCCTCCGGGCGATCTTCGCAGTGGTGACACCCAGGCGTTTCCTCCTTTCTCCTTAGACACAGGTACCTCCCGAAACTTCCGTGTCCGGTGAGGACCTGCGTCATGCGGTAGGTCAGGACGCCGTGACTCCTATCCAGCCACTCCTCAAAGAGGGGTCTTACCGCCGCGATTGCGGCGTGCCCGGCCGTCGGTAGCGACAGTCGTGCTCTCCATACTGCAATACTTGCCCCTTGGGAAGATTTGATTGGTAAAATTTGAATGGGCCCCGACTGTCAGTCGTTCTGTTCTGCTTTTTCCTGCTGTTCTGTTGGGCTTGTTTCTTTCTTTTTAGTTTTAATTCGAGTTAATTTTTTCAAAAATAGTTTTTATGCAGTCGGGTTTTTTGTTTTTCTTTTTTATGCTGTTTTCAATAAAAAAAACGTCCGAGTTGAGACCCTATATCAGATAAAGAATAATCGTTGGATTTCCATACAATAATGTACCATTAACTCGAACTTTTGACCGGTAGATTGATCACATCAGCAAAAAGAGCAATCCGATTAAATAAAAATTAAGAAGCGAACTTGAACTGAAACAAAAACTAAAATTGAGTAGATTATTGCTGGCTGGATGCACGAGCAAAACATTTGTAGCTACAGAAATGTAATATCGTTCATCTTAATGTCCTGATGTGGCGTGACGAATCGAAAACTCGCCTTGATGCGATCACGTATTAAACTGATTCCCTTCCAAGTGGTCATCATAACAGCAATTTACTTGTATTTTTACACCAGGAAAAGGTGTAAGCCCCGAAAAGAGCGGAAGACGTTAGAGTTAAGTTTTTGGTAGCTAAGTTGACATAAAATGGTCTAACCAACCCCGATTAGCCAGTCTTGTTCAAAACGCGCTACCAATTTGGCATTGAAGACACTTGTGAGAGACCAAAGCTTCCCAAAATTAAATTATAGTTTACAAACACTCAATGAAGATAAGATGAATTAAAATTCTATTAATAGAATGTCCTTTTGTTATTAAAAGCCGATTTGTTTGATTGATGTTCGTACGTGAGTTTTCCAGAAACTGATTAGCTATATCAGTGTTTTGGTTATCTTTATCAACTATTGGAAACGACCTTGCATCATTACTACACCGGTAATCATTACAATTGCCTTTTATGTGTATTTATCATTGCAAATCTAGATGACTGCAATGATAGTTTTTTTATGATTTGTTATCGCAATCGATCATGTTATGGAAATTGAATTAGTGCACTACTGGGTTCTAAGAAATAAGTTTTTATCTAACATTTAAATTAATACCTCTATCACGCCGCACCCGGCTTCTTTGTGGCACCGTCTCTTCTGCTCAGTCACCTCTTTTTTAGGAGATTTGTAACACTAAGCAAAATGAATCGATGTAAGAGCATGTCTGATGGCTCGATGGTTGATCTGTGTATCAATTTGGAATCACTGCTATTGTTAGCGCTAAGAGCCAGCCCGGGTTGTGCCTCTATTCTATCTCATAATTCAAATCTACCGCTTGGATATTCATTTATAGTTTTAAAATGCTCGCCTTTATCGTTGCATCTTTCACTTAGTATTATTACTTAAATCTTAACATAATGGTCTATTTCGGGCGGGTTTTGATCTCAAGATAAACTTGCAGACGTTAGGAGATTTTACAGTGTCATTGCTCGGTCGTTGAGGCGAAAAAAATATGGTTGGAGAGGACAAAAATGCATTAAGTTTCCACATTAATCTCATCGCACGTCACGAATTTCTCACGAGTTTGGTACAAATTATTTCTGTTCACATCCACGCACACGTTTGTTTACAAGTCGCTGACCCGAACGGAAAATACTAAGAATGTATTGTTGTAAGTACAACACAGTTTACAATCTAGGGCGTTACCCCTCTAAAATGAGCTATTTGTTTAACAACAAGCGCTGTTTGGATTATAACAATGTATCGCATTCCGATATATTTCCTTACTATGGTAACACTTTCAACTTGGTGGACGCCTTCCATGGTTTAGTCTACATCAGCTATTTTGAGGCAATGTTTGACAAGGCGAGCTGGAATGTTCTTTGAAGTATGGAGCACAAGATATTAAACTTATACTTGTTAAACAAAACAGAATAGTTAATCAAAAGGCAAATAATTCATCATCTGCTGCCGTAGAAATATTCGTGTGTGACACTTAATGAATGCCTGCTGTTTCTGAGTTCAGTTGTAGAATCTGCTTCCTTTCATAACGTATGTAGCGTACATTCGAAGTAATATTTACAAGCTGTTATCGATGAATTTAAATCAGGGACGGATAATGTAGGCGTTGCACTCCTCGTTGCCTGTAGAATTAAATATCAACGAGATGGGGCGATAATACGGTCTAACGTAATGTGAGCACCGATCCCCTTGCCACGGCATTATCATCGTTAGTATAAAAGATTATCCGACTAGTATCAAAATATCGAGTTACACGTTCAACCACTTCACGCGCGAACTTATTATATGCGATTGAATTAGATAATAATATATTAATTTTGCGGTAACTTGTCGAGAAAATAATTTATCGTTTATTTAATCGCGTCTGACTTGTATCTTTCCACTAATGCATGTAATGTTTCTCTTGCAGTACCATTAAGTATGCTGTGATTTTGTGCAGACGCTTGTTACAGACTTGCAATAGTTGCAATCCAGTTTCAGAGTTTCCTCAGATTAGTTAGCTGTCCCTCAATCGTAGGTACCCCTGTCGTACGCCTACGAAGGTCTTACATAACTGAAAACAAACCGTAAATCTTGTCGCGTTGAAGGATGTTCAGATCACATGTGCGATGGTACGATAATCCTGTTATTTATTCATCCTGTCCATGCCCTTAATTAAACGTGGGCTTAACGTCCAATAATACTGACACATTATAGGGTATTTATTTCGGGTACTACCCCATGGATTCCTTTTGAAACGTTAAGCTCTACTTAATGACCTCTTTCCGTTTACAAATCGGGCTTGAGGCCTTTTAAATGTTTTCTTAAGAATTTGTGCCGTTTGAATTTTTTTATCATGATGATTGCTACGTACTCAGTAGTTTTTGTCGGGATGGTGCTGCACGAATGATATCAAACCTTCGTTAATAATGACGCCTTCAATCATTGGGATGCAGTTACATTTCTTTTGCCACTACAAAATGGAGTAGTTGATGGCATTTCTATATTCCCGCAGCATTACGCGGATGGTCTGTGATTAGTGATGCAATATCGCCGGAGGGGTATCTCTCAAGCGTCACTTTACTTGCATTGCTCTGTGCGTGCTATCTGGAGTTTTTGCGGTCGAGCGGCCAGCGCTGGTGCCTGCAATTTGTTCGTACGTGCGAAAAGGAATTGCTTCCCCTAATTGCAGTTTGCGCGCGCACTGCGTCGACCATTTTATTTACTTCGCATTACCTCTCACGTCACTTCTCGGAAGTGGTCAATTTGTCAGTCGAGTCTGTAAATGTTTAATGTGACTTGATTACCCCTCCATTTTCCTCGGTAATCTATAGCCGAATTCTGAAGTTGAATGTGCTCCTAATGTACAGGATCAGAAGTCAGAAGAGCCATTTGGTTGAATTTTTGTATGTATCAACACCTATTCGAACTAAAGTTTCTTTTTCGGTTTTGTCACAAGCTGGTTTAAATCGTATCTGCTCTTATAAGAGTCTACCGCCGTCAAAGGCACGTGGGAGTTACAGCCGCGCTTATAAGGCATTAAAATAGACGCCGGCGAAGCGTGCGGATTGACTGTGAATGGCGAATATTGGCGATGTGCAGGGCTCGTGGTTAACTCGATGGTACACGTCGTTTTTTGTTGGGCCGGGCGTTGCAAACGAAATTACGCCTCGTTCGGCGCCGCGCGGCCGCTTCCACTCCTCTTTTTAACATGGTCCGCGTTGAATTTTATTATTTTTATTTAACACCTGCGCCCGGTAATCTGTATTCGACGATCTCCCGAACGCTTAACTCTTTTTGGGCGTGTTTTTGTGTCGGGGAACGCCGATTTATAGCGTTCATGTTTTGTCCACCCAAAAGTGTCGTTTAATTTTCGTTGTCGCACCGTTCATAATCAATTATGTGAGCCCCTGATTAAATCTTTTGTAGCATCGCTTTAAAATCACCTGTATTATATTTGTTAATTAAAACTAACTGCGGTTCTGAAGTTTTGTTCGATAATCACCAAAGAAAATTCAAAACCAACAAGTTGTTAAAGTCGCACCGCGCACATTCATAAATCCGACATCCATTCATAAAAACTCATTCTCAAGCTGAACAGCTAGAGATGGTCGTCGTATTTTTTGTTCCCATGTTCAATTACATCGATTTGTAGCAATAATTGTATGGGTCTCTAAACGCTAATTGCTACCGGCACGCGGTCGGCGCGGCGCGGTGGCCGGGCTTCGGATCTGCGCCTGCGCCACTTACCCCTGTTATTATCTAAATGCACTGCTGTATACCTGCCAAGTTCCCAGCGCTTCTCACTCGCATTAATATTTATAAGAAGATTCACTTTGGTGCATCTTTAGCTTCTGTAGACTGTCTTAGAATTTATTATTGGTTCTAGATTTATTTATATCTTTTATTATTCTCGATAGTCTTGTTCAGTCGAGTTATGCTATTGTGTAATGCAGGAAAATGCACTAATTAAAACTTTCGTAATTAAAATTCTTTATGGTAGCGTGTTTTCGAACTATTAACAGACCAAAACGATCTGGAGTCTTGACTCCTTCAATCTTTACACTTAATAGCGTGATGTGATATCATAGAACAGACGAAAAAACGTCAATTTATCAGAAGTTCTAAGAAACCAACATTAATTAAAGTCTACACGTTCCTGCCATGCACTAATTGAAACTAGCACTTTGGTTTCTAATCGTGACCCCTGCATTATCTACGAATAGTTTAATACTCCAGTTTATTAATTATGTTATCAAATAACGTTAATTACGGATTAGTTGCATTACTCGTGTACGTTTATCGTAAACACCGGGGTAGTAACGTAAAATGTATCCTAGGTACTTGTTACATTGTGGGTGGAAGGGAAGTGTTTGTATAGAATTATTTAATTATACTTTATTATTTTTTAATTATTCAACATCCAATTTTCCATCCATTTTCTTTTGAATACGGTGACGTGAAATATGTATTCGACAAAATAATTTAATTAAATGTGGAGAATTTGGTCTTTTGGAGAACAACGTAAAATAGCTAAATTGGACATGACAGTTTCTAATAACATAACAAACACGTTGTTCTAGGAGCGATATCATACGATTGATACATTTCGTAATATGATCGCAGTCCGTCCGCGCCAGTACCTGTGGTATTCATCGACCAATCGGTATTCCTATCCGACCTCGAATAATAAAATAAAATCTCTACATGAAAAAACGCGGCTCCCCGCCTGCGCCGACCTTCAAATACACACATCAATTCAAAACCAACTCCCTTATTACTATAGCCTCAAGGCTTATTTTAGAAGTTTGATACGGCAAATATAAAATAGTTATCATATAAATCATATTCGCCCCAAGAATACGTGTTTTTACACAAATATACAGCTACAAATGGGATAAATATATGTTTTTTGTTCAATGAATAATGACTGACGTTTGAGGCGGGCTCATCCTAATTGTGATTGCCATTAGGTGTTGCATTAAAATGACGAAGGTTTCCGTAGGTAACTAAATGTGATGATTAAGAGCTATTTGTTAAAATTTCTTGAGTTATTATTCACATAAAGGTAAATAATGAAACACTAGCGATTTATTTAATATTGTAAAGGTAAGTACCCCTATTTGTGATTGAGAACTCGTTTTTAATTAGTGATTAAAAACGTTTGCACACTAATCGTGTCCAAAATTCATTTAGCATCTCAATTAACCCAAATCAAAGCAAATAACATGATCTCTTTGAAACAATTCACACTGTACAAGAATAGATATGATCTAACAACAATAATTTACTTCAATAACCATCTAATAATGTTAAAACGCATAGCTTATAAGATTTAATTCATTAAATTTTATTAGTTTAATCATAAATATTACCAATTCTGATAATGTCTTTTGGTCTATTCGTTCGTCGGCATTATCAAAGTTATAGCTTTTTTTGCCATTTATAACATAACCCGAACTTTTTTGGGCAAAGCCATTTATTATGCAAAAAGATTTAAAGCTTCGGTAATTAAAGATGCGCGGGCGCCATGGAATTAGATACGTCTACAGCCGGAAATACCTTCACTATTGTAATGGCAAATTAATACAGAAATACCATTATAAGTCGAGAAGTTAATGCTAATGACTGTTTCTTCCATAGAATTGGAAATTCAAATATTTGGACACAATCGCTGCTACTAAACAAGCTTTTACCATTATCAGCACCGGAAATAAAGTCTGTCGTTCTATTTTTAACGTGTCTAACAGTTATTTAACGATCACTTAAATGATCTCTATCTTTGAACGTTTCTTCAAACAACTGCGCAGACTCAGTTTTAATCGTCTAAATTTTTTGGAAATCTTGTAAAGAATTTGTCTATGACTTTCTAGACACATTGATGTTCTTTCCCTAAGATTTCTGTGTATGAACATTTTACACATCATCAACATGAAATTTTTTTTTTACAATGAGGCACTGAAAATTCAATGATAATTTTCAAAAGTTTTAAAATTACCAGTACTCTTTTTGTTTTGTAACTTTCAATACTCACTGATTAAGAGCAACGAATTTAACTCTTCTTGTCCCTCGCATCAAGTTAATTTACATTTCCTATCAAATAAAATCACCCATTCGGAGCGGCTTTGTCCGCAGTGATACAACAGTTTGATTGACGTCCAGGTTACTTCGTTAGAGCCCTCTTCAAGAGCGCATTGTACGCCTATACACGACCATATCCCGTCTGAGAGCCCACTCGTAAATAATACCGTCTCATCTCCATTTACGACGTGTGATATTTCTTGTGGTCCGACTAAAATGATTTTGTTTGACCCTTTCCTCGGCGCAGGGTCTAACACGCACTCTTATTGTTCGAAAACTGAACAATATTGAAAGCAGCGTTTTCTTCTTTATTCTCATTCGATACCTTGCTGGCTTTCGTGCCTATAAATTGGTATTTCTTTCCAATTACAGTATCCTGTTTCTCGGATTGTATAGTTCTTCAATGGCTTTTATTGTTCTGGTTATTAGCGTTTAGGCTGGTTTATGTGTTCATAAAATTTTGACACCTTCAGCTACACTGACTTCGTTCTTTAAAACAACATTCGCTTTCTACACGTGGGTTACTTTGTACTTTATGTTCCAATTTTTTTGTTTAAAATATTCTGGCATCAAATGAATTAGGATAAATTTTGTTCGGTCATGTTTTTCCAAAATATAAATAAACTTGTACTAACACTATCATCCGCTTTGAATCCGAGAAGTTTACTCGGCAGATGTTTTATTAAGGAACCAGGAATGATATGATGTCAGTCAGTTTGATTGACGGCAGGCGCCGTGGCCCGGTCTGCTTCTATTGATTATAGTGATACACGCCGCATGGTGTGGGAGTGCTTTTCATAGGAACTGACCGATACTTTGTTGCTTCATACTCAAACGTTGTATTTGGAGAGTAGACCCCATTATCAAAGCAAGTTCCGTATAACCGTCTCTTTGTTAGCGCCAAACCTAAATTAGCTACCAGAAATACGCAATCTATCACTTGGTAACGGCCACTCATCTTGTTTTAAATAGTTCAGTACATAAATAGGCATCCTACACGACGGTACGGTAGTTTGAACTGGCTGTGATGGTTCGTGACCAGTTTCTTAACTTAAGCGTAGGCGAAGACTTAAAAACAAACCCGAGGAAGGCTATAAATAATAAAAAAAAATGGAAATGTCAATTGGTTACGGTTAAATAAATGATTTCCGTCGGTCCGCGAAGAAGGCCACAAAGGGGTCTCATTAACAAAATCCGACACCGGACCTAATCCTTTCGTTAGAGGTCTATTGTGGTCGTAGGCTCGGTACCGGTCCGGAAAGTCGTTAAACATATTTGTTGTGTTAATGTGTCATTAACCAACAGTGTTTGTTTTCGTTATTAACACAGAAAAGTATTAGTGTAGTGTGGATCAGTATTCTGAGATTTGTTCTACTTTTCAATTGCCTGCATTTAACACAAACGTACTGTCACTTATATTGTTCCAACTACTTTACACATAAACCATCTCAATATCAGCTTTTTTACCTGGTTAAAGGTAAATTGTTTATTCATAAACACATTCGGTATAACTGATAAAGAAAACAAATTAATTTGTATGCTGACCAGATCATCAGCACATAAAGTTATCAGCAGAATGTAATCGAGAGCAAGACAAGTGCGAAGGGTCAATTAAGACATGAGTTACTGCGATGTAGATGATGATGTAGTTAAAAGAATTGTCAGTACTGAAGTAATTCAGAAACACTTCGCTTAGACGGCTCAAAAGAAGAACTGGCAGAGTCGTCTTATCACTCAAATTCAATAAGGGTTTGGTGCTGACTCAGTTAAAGCTGATAATGATGATGAAAACTAAAATCAATTGGAGCCAATACTTAGTTCTTTTAATAAAACATTTGGTCATCAACAGGACCGGACACCACTTTATTATCGACGCGTTATGTCGTGAGCTTATGTTGATGTTTTATAGCTGTAGACGAAGGACCTTTTGGAGCGCTCTTCTAAAGCACACGTTGGCTCATTGTCATTGAAACTTGGCTCGAAATTATCCAAACTTTGGCGACAAGTGCCCGAAGGATACAATCACAGACAATATCACCAATGAATAGTTCATGTGAGTAGACCGGTATGTGACACGAATGACGCACATGTTCAAATTGTGCATATCGTAGGTAATGGGCGTCAATTGAGACGAATGCTGCTGTAATCGAAGCATGGCATGGCCGCTCCGTATGTTTGCGGACAATTGTTATTGCGAATTGCTATGCCGATATGATGATCTCATAGTACTAATGTTTCGGAGGATTTCTTTCCGTGTGTAAATTGTTTTACTGATGCAAGTCTATTACCTTTTTCAACATAATGAATGATCGTCCATCTATCATATTGTTAGAACTCTGATGCAGGTGTGTGAGATAGTTCTGTTGTTCTTGCAAAGCTTATCGTTGAGCTAAACGAGCCATTGTTACCTCAAACTGATAAGATTATGTCTCGTTAGTCGTTACAAATTGTGTACTCTTTCCATCTTCAATCTCCATATTTTATGGTCAAAGTTTTCCGTAGTTTATGACGCTCGGGATTATTTCTTATCTTATAATATCTTTCGTAAAAATGTCGTGAAAGTTTTTTGTCCTCTCACATAAAATCCGGGACAGCCTTAAACTGTCAGCCCAAACATTAAAACCAAATGATTACCATATCAGTAATTCCCGTTGATTTACGTCCGTCTAGCCTGAATAAGCAACTTTTCCCTATAAATAGTTTTAATAACCCCGATCAACGTTTAAAGTGCGGCGGAGCGGCGACATCAAAGAGGGTTTTATCTCACGTTGACAGCTAACAAAATCCTTTTAATTAGCGGGTGTCTGCGCCCGCGCACCTTACGCGTTGTCCCTCTCCCACGCCAAACGTCGCACGCAACCTTTTATTGACTCATATTCGCTTTGGAACAGATAAATTAAATCGATAATTGACTTATTTGGCAATTTTATCGCGACGTCTTTATTTTAATCGATATTTAATTGGTTGGTCGAGAGGCTCGTTTTTGTAAATATTGTTTGGTCTGCTTTGACAAGTTCTGGGAGAGTTCATAGTAAAGTTATGTACCAACGGACGACGCACTAAAATAACATTGATGTTTATGGTAGATGTTTAAACACGCCTTGCCGAGATAAGTATGTATCTACAGTCACGCTTCTTAACTTTACAAGGCGAGCAGAATTGCTGGCGGTACCATAAAGCAAGACTCATGTGTGGTCCCAAGTCTGGTGTATGGACAGATAACTCCATCAGCAGTTCATGCATCAGAAATTCAACATGGTGCAGCTTCTCTTAAAGAATATTAAAAAAGAAGAAGGTTTAGATCAAAGAGGCATGTTCCAAATAAAAATATCACGTCCTGTTTGAAGATTTGGCCAGAACCAAAATCAAACGTTTCTGCGGCTGCATCGGTGGTTAGGATTCAATATGATTTGGTCGTTAAAATGTGTGTTAATGACAACTAACACTATTTCAACATTAATAATTTGGATGTAAGATAATAAATTAGTCGTGATAGTAAAGTGAGAAAAAATTAAACAACGAAAATGTGCTGAGAAAAGCTTCGTCAAGTGTTCAGCGAAATTCTATAAATAGGGACAAAATAACTTTCTCGAAGTCAATACAGCTTTCACGCGAATTACACAGTGTTGCTGTAAGGTACTAATGTTTCTATGAACACTAACCATCTCTAAAAGAGGAATTTTCAAGCAAAATATTATTATAAGCTTTATCTTATTTCCAAGTACGACTTAAGTAAAATCTGCAACATTGTAGCTGGATGAAGGCCCATAAGTTGTAACTTATTATTCAGCCCTGCTATATCTTTAAGATGCAATTGATATGGATGGTTCAGAGGTTTTCTAATAAGCATGTGCCACGGACGCATTTATGCAGCGTTTTTCTCAAGCCATAATCTATATCTTTTTATGGCATGAGTTGTCTTTTGGGATTTACTTCAAAATCAGCGCGTGGCAAATGCAACGTATGCAATGATATGAAGTGAAATGTTTTTTTTTGGTATATTGAGAATTTGAGAGGATACACTAACCAAATATTGTTGTCGATTTCAATAAATTCTCAAAACACCGATTTCATGTTCATTTTACAACAGTTATTGATGTCCATAAATCGTACTCAAAAGGGCATCCTTATCGACGCCAGTCCTCGTAAAAGTCTGCATAAACTTTATGCAGTGGCCAATATGAAAACGTTTATTTATATATTTGTGGATTTACTGCTGAGGAAGCCTACTAGCATCCGCCGGACCAAAATACTCGGTCGCCTGCTAAATTCCGCGACGTCTAGTGGGTGAACGAACCCGTAATGAGATTCTCTTCTTTATGATAACATTGGATCACGATACCTTCCAAATTTATGGTTGAGGCCTTGATCAGATAATCATCTCATTGATGAATGTGATTCGGTAAGGATTTTGTTTTGGGATTCCGATTTTCTAAAACTAACAAGGGCTAAGTTATTTTAGTGTGAGCTGTATACTTCAAATTCAAAATTTCATCGAAGACTAGTATGACGATCGAGTATTACTCATGACTTCATAGTTCCAAAAGAATTATTTCAGGGTCATGGAAGAGACGAGCATGAACAGTTGAAGACGTACACACTGACAAAACATTGTTCTCTAATCAAAGCTATTGAGTCAATGTTTTGATATGTCTGGTATAAATTCTCGTATTAAATACACTTGACTTGTGATTACATTGGCCAAGTTCATTGCGAAATCATGTTGGCGCTTATAAATTCCGGAAGGGTTTTATGACTCATATCATATTTAGATAAGTGTTACTTCTAAGATAATGCGTGTTTGGTTGCTTTGATGATCTTATCGATACCTTTTGCTATGTATCTTTTCTCAAAACAAATCGAATGCCTCCTAACATACGCATGATCGCTTAAAATTCAGAATTTATCCATTTCATTACCATCGCGTCCTCTTGAATGTTATTCGCACACATTAACATCATACACAGCTCTGAGTTCTTTATCTGTACAAAACACGCAATAACGAGATGAAAACGTTTCGATTAAGCGTCCACGTCCTCAAATTCCATTCCTGTACCATTTATAACGTCCATTCGAATTCTCCATTCCGAAACTCGAGTGCTTTGGGACAATTTATTTGTGAAATTACTGTTCTTATTCGGAGTTTACCCGTCTCGCTCTGGTCGGATTTGAGGTGCTCATTGTATATGGTGTGAAGTCCTGTGGTGTCCAATTATTCTGCCGGCGGTGGTCGTCGGGCAGGCGCCTCGCCCCCTATCGCGGCTCGCCATCGATAATACTAACCGGTTCGTTTTTCGTTTAAATAGGTCGGACCATCTTGATATTCAACTCCGTGGACCGAGTTATACCGAATTCCTAATCTGGGATTGTTCAACTTCTCGTTCGTTACGAATCAACCATTGGATACGAATACGTTTGCTGGTATTTTATTTGTTTCCTTCAAAAGCGTTAATGAATCAGTTGATTAAATACTTCTTACTCTTAACGTTGCTGCTAGTTTTTCTAATATCCTTGTTTCCGCATTACTCAGGCGCCAGTATTTTCACTGTGACCACGTCAAGTTTCTAGCATTTATTATTTTCTTTCAACAAGGGGTTTCCACGTATAGTCATTAAACAAACGTGAGTAACGTTTGTTTAACATTGCCATCTATAAATGAAATTGCTCATTTATAGATGGCATACGTCAGCAGAATACAAGTAAAGTTTTTGTAAATATACGTTTATAAATACTTTGTTGTCGATTTTAATTAAAGCCCATAACTGGAGCTGTTCCACGCATACTATGCACAAATTACACCGCTTACTGTCACTAAGGATATAATTTGTCTGTGCTCGACGTAATTACAGTGGTAACCGACTTAAAACACATTCTCCTTACGAACTACCCACAACTGGTTTCCCTCTGGCTCTCATGTCACATAACTATTATCATCTAGTTTTACTGTTTCCTTCGGCGCGTCGCAAAAAAACTTATCATTTACATCGTACACGACTCAAAAGGATTCCGTGACTCCAAGTTGGGGTTATTTATTTTAAAAGTGGTCATTAAGTACAGAAGCAGCAATTTGGTTCTCACATAACCCCGTTCTGCAGACCGTGAGATAATCGCAAACGGTAGTGTCCAAGCACGTACTAGGTCCTTATTAGGCAAGTGAGATTTTTTTCTGTCGCCGGCTGGCTCGGAGGCGAGTCTTGTCGTGCCATGGGATTGAGTGCGCATGCATGATTCCTACCGTTGCGCCTTGTTGCACTTGCCTTGCGCTACTCCTCACCATTTACAGATTATTGAGTTATGTCGTCTTCTTCATAAACATATAACGCGCTCCAACTAGTCACATCTTTCAAATTCCAAGTTACCATCGAGAGATCTCAAATTAGATTGGACGGCACTATTTATGATTTTAATATTTGACTTTTGACTAACAAGCATAAATTTCCAGCACCTCGTTTTATTACACATGAATTATCCAACTAGTCATAAAAATCACGATGTTCATAAAAATGTTGTTCATAATATTATTTCTGTCAACAGTTTCGGAGTTTATAAGTCTGTAGGTCATTTCCAATTATAAGTATTAATAAATTTCTTTGCGATCATTTTGAGACCCTCAAAGCTCATAAAAGTCAGACGCGAGTGCCATAGTGAAATATGATAATTTTCCAGCACCACTTGCTCGGTTTGAACAACAAAACGGTCGTGCGCCGGCGCCAGCGGTCCTGCCCTCGCCGTCATGTATAAACGACCAGTTTTTATTCCATTCCAATATGGACCATTAAGGTGGGCAGATTTTCAACTTCGCGCTTCAATGACCGCTCTCTGTTAGACCTCTTAGTTTTTAAACCCACCACCAGCAAGCTCGAGTGTACTACTTTAAAGTTAGTGCTTTCCAAATGGGCAGTCGTTTTGTAATAAAGCTAGATACTAACGATAATTTTCCAAGAGAACAAAGGGGTTTGCGTAATTCAAAGCTAGCCAACTGACATAGCCATAACGGGGCGATCTAACAAATCTATACCGAGCTTATTAAGTTACCATTTTGGGTAAACAATAAAACGTAAACAGTAACCCGGAAGAGTGGTTTCCTCGCTGCCATGACCGACTCGATGGAAACTCGTGCCCTTATGAATTATCCAAACGTGCGGGCGTCTCAGCGGCGCCCGCGCAGCGCTAGTATCGTACGCAACAGTAAACATCGGCCGAGATAATAAACGAATGAGTCTGTTTGTTTCCTTTGTGTAAATCTTGTCTGTCATAAAGTTGCAACTGTTGCTACATACATAGACTGCCAGATCCTGATATGTACGCAATGCGCGTAGTTAAAATTCTTGACGCATCAAAGGACTATAAGTTAGTGACAATTAAGGCTGAGCTTTATAGCCTCACATAAAGGTTTTTATTTTAATTTTCTATCCCCGCATCAGCATAAAACTATTGGCACGACTTTATTAGATTTATTTATTAAATCAAGGTTTTCTTTCAATTGTATAGTCCATTGCATAAGCCAGGTGGACGAATTCCTGGAAAATGACTGGTCATGATATAGGCGTCGATTGGCACACCTTTTGTTGTTGTAATTATTATAAGTAATTAATACTAATCGAAAAGGACCAGTTCATTTGTGTAGATAACATCGTAACTACAATCTGTGCCCTTGTTCGAAATATATTGAAACGTGCCAATAATAAGTTAGACATAGTAGACGGGTTGCCTTACATGGTAGCACGCCCTGATGATTCTGGAGCCCCGAGCCTGTAGGGGACAATCATTGTAAAAGCATAAAACTTTATTGCTTGCTTCACAAGTTTGTTTAATTCAATCAAAGAGCACATAAATGGACGATCGCTTCACTGACTCCGCTGCTCAACAATCTGGCAATGTTTGTTTCTTTTCACATGTTAAAAGATGGCCAACATCCATATGGGCCACTTTACGTTAATGCGTTCCCTCTCCATAGCTTTTAGCATGTATTCAGATTGTTATGATACCGGCAATGAACATCTAGATCTAAAAGCTCGTTAAGTAAATACGAAGTTACAGATAATTTAAGCCTGAATTAGTCCTGTTTGAAGAAACAAGTCAGGCTAACATTAAGTAGTTGGTATCATATTTCACGTTCAAAATCAGCGATCAGCGATAGAAACGCCACTGCGTTGTCGTGCGGTCCCATTGCGAACAGGGCCGGGTGTCCGACCGCATTCGTTTATCTTTAGAATTATAACAGATGCGAGGTGCGCACGCGACGGTCCCCCCTCATCGGCAGCACAGCCACCAGGACGTAATAGCTCCGCACTTTGATTCATTGCCGGGAGACTTTCATCTTATGACATTTTTATGGCCGTTTATTAATTACATCTCTGATTAATATTGCAGCTCCTAACCATTTACAACCGCTATCGGTGCCTCTTTAGAAAAACTTGAAAGCTAACCAGCTTCATTATTGTTTTTTTTGTTAATTATACAGGGTCACTAATTTCTTCACTCCAGATGGGTGTACTCAACAGGTGGAAAGAGAGATTTATTATTTATATCTACAATGAAAAGCTTTTACGATCTTTCAGACCACTATTTATTTAATAAACCGTCCCTTAGTTGCTTCCGCAAGAAAATAATCGCGAACCAAAACGTTTGTAATGCATTACGAGAACACGGCGCCTTGTTTACACGATAAATAATATTTAAAAGACGTTCATTTGCTTTATATATTTTATGTCTGAGTCGTAGGCTGCATTTTAAATAGATATGACCTGTTTTTCGTATACATTCTTGTCTGAGATATGAAGAGATGATCTCAATCTTCAGCTGAGACGACGAGATTGGCTGTCTCGTAATGGCAAATGTATAAAAATGAAAATATTTTGATATTCCATGCTTTCATCGTTAGAAATAGTTTCTTTTAATTAGCAGCAGACGAAATTATTAGCATTTATATTGAGTTCGAATTAATTTAGTTTACGGCCTAAACTTGAGGTGTCACATCGTGCAATTAGAGAAACCCGTTTGACAGTCTGCCATAAAACGATATGGATTCGTATGAATCAATGGATGTTATCGTCTCATATGTTAACTAATTTTATAGTTGTTAATTTGGAATTAGATTGAGACTAGATAGTGGACTAACAAGATAGCGATAGTCGCATCGTTGAGCTTTCTGCTTTACTTATGTAAAGTTTTATGTGTAGTCGACGTTAAGTGTATTGGAATCGCTTGTAGGCACGTTTACGATTGCACTAAAGGTTAATTGGCTATTAAGGCTTGCAAGAGAAGATTGTCAACTTTTATACTCCGTGTTTTTCATTACGTCCTCCAAGATGTGGCAAAATGTAGACGGATTTATATGTAAGTACACCCGCACCGGTTCCGCATGGTGCGAATTTTCATACAAATTCTTATTTCAACCGATAAAGTGTTCAATTTTCAAAAAATTTTAGCTTAGAATGCCTAGCTAGATCATGGTAGCTGATTGGCAAATGTAAGCTAGATCCGATTACAAGTTTGAGCTGTAAATTGATAGTCAGTCAGTACAAAGCCAGTGATATTAGTGCGTTGTGAACAATTAGCCGTGAGTTTGTCTCAACGACACCAATTAAAGTGGAAATCAGGACGCGTAGCGCTCACTGGTTGATAATTAATTGTAATGTACACCGCGGACTCATGAATGGCCCGCTACACTAAGCTCCGCGCAGCATACGTAATGGCGACGCGACCAGCGAACACGTTAGGTTGTTTCGTGATTTATTGAAGCCTCACTTTTGGTCAGTATACCGTCACGCATGACGCTAATTCCAGGTACCAAAGTTGGATTGTTTGTTAAAAACTGCCTTTAAATTTTATTGATGTTATTAATCTTTTTGCACGTGCCCGTTTTATAAATGTAGTAGAAATATTTAGGTGTTGCCAAAATAATCTCTTATAAATAGATGTATCGAAATTGCAAATTAGAATGAATCCATTTGTTGGAATCAACACACCGTTTTTTTTCAAATTTCGTAAATTAATTTATGCAGACATTTATAAGCTAAAATCTGATCTGATTTTTGCTAAAACTGGTTCATTCATTGAGAGCTACGTTCTGATCGTTATATTATTCTGTTTGCTGTTCATTATGGTGGTGGTACTTCTGCTCGCTATTCACTTAGTTTAATAAAAACGACCTATTAATTTCTTCAGAGTACCCAGTGAAAATTATCTATATGAAGTTTTAGTTCTGAATTTGTTTGAACGTGCATCTGCCAACTGATTGAATACATCTTTTTTGCATTTGATAGTGCGAAACACTTAGAGACTGCGGGGACATGAATAAATCTAATCGAACTTATTGCCGTTATCATATCAAAGTTTTGCTCTGACTAAACTGCAGAAATTGATATTGTAGTCCTTAGTCACTTTTATGGCCACAATATTTTATTTATTACGTTCTCCGAACTACAAACACAACATCATGAAAAGTTTAAGATAGTGTAGATTTATTTTATCAGGCAATGAGATCTAGCGCTTGTTCTGCAATGTAGCGATCATGTTACATTATTCATTTGACTGTTATTCTTAGCTCCTTATCTATAAAGCCTGATTTGTCAAAGTACAAAGTACTCCAAAGTGCATTCCGTAATTGAAATAGAAACGTGTAAAGTTATCGACGTATATTTCAGGTGTTGTAGTAAATCTGTCAGATGTGCGCAAATTGGTGTTGCAACGTGGTTTAAAGGTTGGATGGATGGTCGTGCCAACGGCTCGGTACGCCGATTAGCGATTGGTCACGGGACGAAATGGTAACGCGTTGTTCCCGTCAGACCGTAACCGTGGAAATGACGGAATTTGGGTTTTTTTTATCCTTCGGGGTGAAATTATGGAGCTTCAGAAGATTGGATGGAGGCTGGATTTATTATGACAGAAAATTATTAGCTACTGAGCTTCTGTCTGTGTTTTTGTAAACTCGTGCAATTTTCTTTCAAGAAGATTTTGCAAGAAAGGAATGAATTTGTTATTTTAAAATAGCCATGTACTCGGAGGTCAATAAAAAAAGAAAAGTGAATTTTTACCAACATCAAATTGTAGCAATAATATCTGGCGCCCAAATTACTATGATTACAGCCATTTTTATCAAAAGAGATTAAATAAGATGTTCAATAAAATATAAACATCACACAACGAATGAATCTCTATAATATATGAATAATTTTACTAGCGGACAATGACGAATGAGCAAATAAACTTTATGTAGAGATGTCGCCCGTAAACTTGGTCCTATGCGAGGTCACATGTGTTCATACTAGGAGCCTAAGACGACTAGGATCGTAACCAACCCGGCCAGCCGATCGTCGCCAACTTATTTATTGATATGGACTTTTAAGGACCACATCACGACCGGTTCTACCCTCCATAAACGAACTAAGACGCGAGGTCAGTAAATTGTTTATTAGAAAATCTTGCGACTTAGCTTTCGAGAAATCGAGTTAACTTTATTGTAAACCAGCCTTATGATTTATTGTTTGAGAGTAAAAATATTTCTCAATGAGATTTATGTGGTATAATGATGTATGTATGATGTATCTGATCTCACGAGACACAACTATTAGATTTTATTGAACAGATAGATGATAGACAGACGTCGTTTCGAGGAGTGGCCACATAGATTGATTCGAGTTACGTCTACGGGTCAACGCTTCTTCTACGACACTAGTTTTCATTCTGCCATTTGCAAATGGTCATTTATTACATTTAAGGATTTCGCAGAAATTAGGTATTGGAACGTGAAATATTTATGTATTTTCGCCATTATATTGGGTACGGCAGTCGAATTGTTAAACAGTTGACAAAAACATGTTTTGGGTAGGTTCTACGATTGAATTTAAAAAATTCTTTAGGCGTGACGAAGTACGAAATGTTTAGCTACCCAGAAATTATCACTCTAATCGAAAATTTTGTAAGTAATTCTTGAGATATTTTAATCAAGATAAATAACCCCTCATAACTGCTGATATTGATATCACAAGCACAAAAAACGGGCAAACAAATTCGTGCACAAGTTAGCAAGTCGATGTAAAGTACGGTCCACATACACACTTCGATGGCTTCGCGAGATAACGCTGTGCGTCTCACATGCCGAGTCGAGCTCAAATCAATCGTGGCTGATGCGTATCAAATGTCCAGACACGACGCTATACCAGCATGATCAAAATTTTATGATCACACCAGTGTTTTACATAATCAATTTATAAGATACTTACTGCTGCGACAAAGTAATGCCTTCATTGTGTGAAGAAATGGGACGTAATCCACAACGTAGACCCCAGTGGAGCCAAAAATTTCTGAATTCAACACCACTGGTTTCCACCAAGTATCTATGATCGCTGCTATTTGTCCCGAATTAAAATTAAGGCTAGGTTTAACATTTTCTAAAGCCATTCTTGTTGAGTACTGGCACGTACTGGTTGCAGTTTGATGTCGATGTCTAGGCGGAGGCTTGAAAATGGCGTAGGTTCTCTGTCGGAAACTTATTGGACCGCCTGTGGATCCTGGAATAGCGTGTCGGGGATTAAATAGCTTTCTATGTTGGATTTCTTTACTATTACTTGAGTCTGCCCGGAAGTTTCCGGGTGAATAGTTTTTCTATAAACTTGAATAAGGTACATAGATTTTTCAAATACCACTAAGTTACTAGTCTACGCCATCTTTAGAGTTTTCCGCATGCATCGTCCATATAGTGCATATCACGTCTGAGTCACCGTGGGAAACTAGATCTGCTCGACATGAGATATAATCGATACATTGGCTGAATGACATATCGAATCATGTAATTGTATACGTCGTGACCCATTCGGACATGCCGTGTTTTGAAACCGACACTGCCCGCGTCGAGCTTTAAAACGCGTTCCGCCGGAAATAGTGGTTTACACGTCACTTTATACACGCCATCTCGATTGATAAGTTTCCGGTGATACGTTCTCAGATGCTGTCTTTTCAAATGTGGAACTTGTCGTACATCAATCACACCCTACTTCACTGTGGTCATCGCGTTTAGCTTTCGAATAATGTCTTAGCCAAATGGATCGATCTCGGATTTGCTACTTCACCATTCAAACAAAGCCAAATAAGATGACGTCCAAAAAAGGTAAAAGCAAGTAGCTTTTATTTCCTCGTTTTCTCCTCATGTTATTTGCAATATGCAAATGAAGCATGGCGTTCTAGGTGATAATATTGCATTATAAATGGAACGAAAGTGTCTAATCCAGTTAATCATTCATCAAAACGCAGACATTGTCTCTGAATTATCTGACAGATACAAATCTGATGTGTACAAAAGAGCACTATTTCAACGAGATCGTTTAACCGAATCCATCAATCATTTGGTCAGAGGTGTCGACTGTCCAACTGTCAGCTCGCGTTCGATTTGGACTGTCAATGCGTCTGCGCACATGTTCTGTTCACGCTTGATGATTCGGCATTCGTGAAGGTTAGGCATTGGGTAACACTGGAAATGAATTACTTACGACTAGAAACGCCCACGGCTATTAAAGATGTGAAAGATCATTTTAATATCAAGTTTTTTACGTACATAAACTGACGTCTGCGCTTATCGGGTAGCCAGGAAGCACAGAAAACTGATCACAAACGCAAGCTGGTTGAAGAACTATGCAGCTGACTTATGTAAAGTTTTAGACTTCTCTCATAATAATACTTAATTTATTTTCTAAAGAAAGCTTTTTGGCCTGTTTGCGTTGCAAAGGGAACGCAATTTTACAACTACTCGTAAGAAAACATGTTTGGCAACATCCACTTGACGCAAAATCGTCATTAACTGCTACCATAAAAGCAAATGTTCGAGAAACATTTCCAAGTTATATTCGTAAATCTTATTTACGAGAGAGAGCCATTCTCATTATGGAATGTTTTTAACAATAATATTAATTTGATTGCTACGTGGACATCTCTCCAGAAGTGACCCTAGCGATGACTTTTAGATTCAAACTCTCCATAAAGTTTATCAATATCTCTATATCGCGATCGTTAGCTAAAAGCGAGCGTTTTATTATATCTAGGAACAATTTTATGATTACGACTCCTCAGTTTTATCACTACCATTTATTGTCTATGGCAGGTTTCTTAAAATTTATTCATGTTACATCGCATTTGATGGGCATAATAATGTTTCTTATAATTTTTTTCAACTCCATAGAGATGCACTCAAAAGGGTTTGACATGCAGACCAGTTTCTTCCCGTACTTGTTTCAGTTCATTGGTTCCTAGTAGTGATTGAGTGTCTTCGTTCTGGTGAATTGAGAATAATTGAAATAAATGGATTGAATCATTCACTGTAGGAAATCGAAGGGACAAAATAATCAAATTCAATAAATTGAATCACTTCAGTTTATAAGCAAATGTGACCAATTTAGCGGCATCAATTGAGATTGTCTCGGATGATGATGATGTATGCAGGCACCCCGACGCCGGCGGCGGACGATCAGTTTCCTGCGATCATTCAATTACATACAAGTTTATATGATTGTAAATGCGGGCTGGGCTGGATAAATGATGTTATACAAATCGCTAGGGGCCGAGATTACTGTAAATTGATACCAGTCGAAGCTAGTAGCAGTGCATCGCTGTATGTCTAGCTATCTGGCCGACTACCGTGTATTAACCAAGCTATTAAAGCGTAGGTACGAGTAGGTTTGACGGCACGGTTGGCGCCGTAGCTGAGCGATCGACTGCTGCGCTGTGTGTCGCGGGTTCGATTCCCACACGGAACAAATATTTGTATGATCTGCAAGTAGTTGTTTCGGGTCTGGGTGTTTGTGAGTATCTATGTTTGTAAACGCACCCATGACACGGAAGAAATTCCTAATGTGGGGCTACGTTTTTTTTTTTAAAAAAGACAAAAGAAATCCAAAGATAAGATTTGGATTTCTCATAATGTCCGACCGTCATACATAAACAACGGTTTGAATGTATGCAAAAATACTATGTGTCATCGAATAGTAATCATGAACACTGCTAGGGTACTGTTCATGATTTCAATATCATGGAGTCAACTACGGTAACTTGAGTTAAAATTATCCAATAGTTAATATTAAACCAATGAAAATCAAAACTGAATAATATGCTCCCGTTAATTATTTGGTAATGAAAAAAAGAATAAAAGCAACCATTCAAATTGAGGATATTAGTTTAAATCGGCGCAATTACGACTGCGTTTAATTCGTGGCTTCCGTCGCAGTATCCCCGGGCTTCGGTCGGAGGTGCGGAGTTGGCCGCGGGCGCTTTGTCATTACGTTCACCAGTCACCTGTAATGAAGTGGTGCCATTCTCGACCATTTGCTGGTCGGTGCTGGCCACTGCGCGCCTATTTGTAACAGGATTCAGGCCGCGATTAGGGTTGGTACATTTGACGAAATACTTGACCATGTTGGTTAACATACCTAATGCTATAAAAAGAGGAATAAGAAAGACAAAATAAATTGTTTTCAAAAACTGAATTATCGTACGTGTTTCAAAGACATTTCAACACTTGATATCTAAATCTCTTTTGTTATTGACACCCTACCTGTTCAATCGCCACCAAACATATCATTATGTACGCTCAATACTGACAACCTATTCTAACTTATTGCAATTTGTATGGACTTGCGTGGGCGAATTCGTGTGCTTGATGCATTACAATTTGTGGACTAATTCTACAGATTAAAACGTCAAGAGTCGCGACTGCCAGTTCTATCGACTTGTTTACGTATTTATTACACTTTATTAGGTGTTGCAACCATTTACCTCTCAGCAGGAAACGTATGCTTTTTTGACATCAACCGCCATTGCAGAATTAAAATGAAGCTGGCTACGGTTTGGTCACGAATCACTAATATTTGCACAAGAAACGGAAAACAAACAGTGACTTTGTGAGTTTCGTGAAATTTGGAAACCAAATCCTGGTGTTTGTGTTTTAACGATCGACAAGTGCTAATAAATTCAAGTTTACTTTTTTGCTTGCCCGCGAAAAGGAAACGGCAGACGTATTCTTAAGAGGATTATGTATACAGGCGAAATATATAGAGTGTACAAGAGTAGCCGCGCTGCGGGACGTGTATAAATCCAATATACCCATTGTCCTGTCGCGCGCTCACAAAAGTGCACTTTTGTTTCAACCCGGTCCAGAACAAACTCCCGTGGAGACGACAACCCGTATTTAACCCTAGAAGATTTTCTATTAAGGCAACTAGTCACTTATGCAGTAGTATAAATAAAGTCTGTTACTTATATGGGGATCTGAGAAACATGGATGGAATTGATTATTATCAGAAAAAATGAATCACTTAGAAGCTATCCAGTAAATCCGATTAAAATGTATTGTGTATGTGACATTGAGTGATAATAGGGAGTTGTATTATGTTAAGCTTAGAATAAAGCGTGTGAATCAAGAGAATCACAAAAAGTGACGATGAAAGCTAACAAGAATTAATAAGTCCGGTTAAATTCTCATAAGTTGTTTGCAGATATTGTAGCCAGTTGCAGCATAGTAACATATCCGTTGGTTAATGAAGCTCGCATACGCTATGCTATGCACTTGTTGAAAGCTCCACGGATTCGTGTTCCTTTAGCCGACGACGGACATCGCATTTAAGGCGAATGTTTTACAATCCCCCCAACGTTGGATTTTTTATTTGCCTCCGCCGCGGGAAGTGCGAAATTCGCGCCGATTCAAACACAATAAAAATAGAAACTTGCTTAGTTACAGTTGTTCACACGAAACCAAACATGTGATCGAATCTATAAAGTTTTCGGAAGGTCTCACATCAATAATGTTCAACAATAAAATAGTGTAAGGCTCTGCTCTAATCCGATTTAAATAATATTTCTTGGTCATAAACTACGCAGGCGTTGGCGTCGGTAACAGTCGTGCAGCAGGAACATTTTATTACACGATTCCAATACTTTTATTGATCATCATCTATAAATCATGAACTATAAACGTTAGGACTACACTTACAAGGTGCAATGTATCACACCCGAGATTCTTTTAACGATAAATCACGAGAGAGGTGGACGCTTATTAAAACTCCCCCGCTGATGCATCAGGTCTTCTCACGCACTAATCATAACGAAGAAAATCTAACGTTTATATTTAACTTGGATTTATTACTAAATAAAACTACAACGACAGAGAAAGCTCTAAGCGTGTTGGGTATCTCAAAAGAGCGAGATTTATCCTTTCTGAGAAGGCAGCCGCGGGCGACATGTGTGCGGAAATGTCCTGTTTACTTTCCGTTTTCGTATTCGGACAGCGCCTTTTAAGTCTCTTGTTTATTGCTCTCTATGTACGGATAACAAGGGATTTTGTAACTCGACTATTTCTGGTAGACAATGAATTGGTATCTGCTTACCATCAGTGGGTGAAAACTGAAAGCGGACGATGAATTTTGTAATAGCATCCATTTTGGCGCTGAGCTATGACATATTTGTAGTAGTGCTTTGTTGGATTCGCTAGATAACCGTCGCAATCGAACGAATAAAGTAAAACTATGTTTAATTTATTTTATATGGTAATACAGGCCGCGGTCGGCAGCGGTTCAAAGCGAGCTCTTAATAAGGACGTGTCCCCTTAATTCTCGTCGGTGTGGTCACTAACATTCCTACAAGGGTTTGCTCTCTACATTTTTGTGAGTTTGATGTTCGTTTTTCTCGTCCACCATTTCCCACCTCGGTTTGTCGTCGGGAATTTAAACGAGCGCACCGATTTCAATCGCGCACCATTCGAACGCGTTTTATTTGTACGCTCGTGCGACAAAAATTACAACACTTCCACTGACATTTCAAAAAGTACGCCGCTTTTATATTTGTTTATTTCTTGCCTTTGCTGCGTCTTTTATGTATTTTATGATGCATTCATTCTTGTACGTTCATTCGACCGTAATGTATGACCAAGCTCTTCCATAGTTTTGCTCTATCATGTCCATTTCATCAAGCTGTGTATCCCATTATGTATTTTAAAGAGCCCTACCGTAATTTCAAATTTCATCGTAATATTTACTGGATTATACCTGTCCTCTCATAATATTCATGAGCCGGGAGAGTCTTCATCCATTGTATTAAATCAGGTTTATAAAAATATGTCCTTGCATTTCTTATTTCATGTGGTTGGTCGTGTGTTTGTTTTTGTTTTGTCGCGGGCATTGTGCGATGGACAGCGGATTAACAAGAGCGTCGGCGCCAGGACCGTGCGGCTACGGCGGCGGCTGAATAGCAAATGCGACTTGGTGTGCGGTGCCCGTATCTAGATGCAGGCTCGGTGCGCGCGCGCCGCTCCCGTGCAGATGCGCCTGATTGCTCACATTAACATAGCACCGGATTGTTTTTATAAATCCACGAATTCATTGTATGTGTTCTCTCTTCATATTTAGTACTCTTTTCTTATGCTCACATAAATCTGTGTAACTTAATAGTTAGCGGGATTATCCCTGTCTCCGCCCGCTGGCTAATTGACACACGGAGAGCGTTGTGCCTTCAAATTGTGTTCAAATATTAGCCATGTGGACGCGTAAAGCGCACAGTAAACACGTCGGTCCGTCCGTCTGTTTGTTGAGTCCAATGAGCCCCGGCGGACTGTTTGCCCCGGTTATCTGTGCCGTGCGTGATCTCGCCACGGACGGGTTTACTCCATCCCGTGGGTTTTCTTTTGTCTTCCATTTAAGGTGTGCAATCTGAACGTGAGATCGGCCTGCTTGCTCGTTGACACGTAGCTGCCATTAACGAGAAGTCGATACCACTGTAATGGTTGTTAAGACCACGCTTTGTTAGTCCATTCTTTTGCATGTCGTGTAAAAAAAATATACACATTTTAGTACTGAATTACGAAATACTGCCAACCATGTTCTTAGAATTTAATCAATAAAATATTTTTGCTTGTTTCAGGTATGTACCTACTGTGGGCTGAGCATTATCAACACCTTATATTTTATTGACTAGAGTCAAGGTATTAAATTAATGTATTTCGACACAAATTGTTATAGCCACCGATAGCAGTAAATTTCGGTGCCATACCTTTACTAGTTGCCAACACTTTATGTTCCGGATCTATTAATTTATTCAATTATACACTAATCAACTAATAAATTTGTTCTTAAAACATCATTTCCACTATTAACATAATTTGCTGGAAACACGCCATGCTGTTATTTAAATACCTAACTCGAAATATCAACAAGCCTCGCCATGTAGGTTTTGTTCCACATTTATTCTCTCGTATCTCAGCATTATCCCTTCACGTTCTTTATGATAATCGTGGTTGAACGTCATGTGTAATGAGATGTTTTTTCCTCGTAAACATTTTTGAGAGAATTGCAAGATATGTCTGATTAAAGGAAAATAAAAATTCCTGGTAGCCTTGCCCGCTTTTTGCTTCGATAGAATGTTAAGCCGTTGCATTTGCTAATGTACGTTAATTGGCAACGAGCAAAGCCGAAGAGGCGAGTAATACCAATTTAGGGATGTTGTCCATTTGCCGCCTGCTTCACCTCCAGCGGTCGCCTTCTTAACATCTTATACGGAGTTGCCATATATAAAAATAACGACTTTAACAACAAACAGCAGGGTATCGTTAGGGAATAGTATAACGAGAAATACATCACACATCCCACGTGTTTTCTCACGCTAGATTTTATTTAGTCCAGTTGCAATAAATTAGCTCTAAAACCAGCCAGATGCACACGACATACTGTCATGTCTTGACAGTGTTTGAATCTAAGAGATATATGATGTTCTCAGAGCGTCGAGATACAAGTTTGCTATGTCCCTTCTCCCTTACTCAACTCTGATTAGAAAGGTGCACCGTGGGCGGGGTCAAATGTCAGTGCTGTATGTTGTGGTCGGACGCTAATTTGAATAGACCACTG
Organism: Agrotis exclamationis; assembly: GCA_950005045.1. Classification (NCBI taxonomy): domain Eukaryota; kingdom Metazoa; phylum Arthropoda; class Insecta; order Lepidoptera; family Noctuidae; genus Agrotis; species Agrotis exclamationis. The sequence goes on along the minus strand of OX465433.1, from coordinate 1,488,832 downwards.
CACAAATGTAACTCGACCACTGATCAACGAGACAAAGTAAAAGGGACGTGGTATTAGCCACGGAACTATGAACAGAAACCACAATTTGTTAAAATTGCTATAAAGCTAAGCTCAATGGGGAACTTAAGAAATGTGTATTTTTCATCATTAGCGTACAGCAAACCACTGTTAGACATGGCTACTTCAAAAGTGTGGTGGATCACTTCATGGTCATAGAAAGAAGGTTTTTGTTACACTCGCGGGAACTTATATGCTGCTTATGCAGCTCCCATTATTTGTAACATTCATCTAGTTGTTGCTACTAGCTAAAAAACAGAATGCATTTATAACATTTTCCCATTCATTTCAAGCTATCGATTCGAAAAGATTAGGCTATCATTTCTGATTAAGTCTATACCGACGTGTTTTTTGTTGATATGGCAATTGATACACTTTTCGCGGAAATTGAATCATTGTTCACGTGATGATCATTTTGATCTTTGTTCTGTCGTTTAGGATTTATCTTGGCTTATGTTGGAGCTTTGGTTTCGAATTTGTACCCAACAGACTTTATCACACTTGAGTACGGTTTCCATAAATTCTGCTAACTTTATACCATGCAAATAAGCTTGCATTTTTTCAAGCCAACATCTCATTAGAGCTGCGAGTCACATAGTAATTGTGTCCGGTTCACCGATACCGTTGTATACGTAAATAACATTGTTCGGTAAATCGGTGTTCTCGCTCGAATGGCCCTGATTTTATTTTTTTCATCATCGATTCTCCCGATTGAAGCATCGGCAGTATCGACACCGTTCGATTGTGTTGCTTCGGACAAAAAGCTGCACGCTTTCTTACAGCCAATGGTTAATCGATTGTTACCACAAGTTGAATGCCTCTTCTGGTGATAGGTTTCCGTGATAACCATTATAGCTTTGTTCAGAAGTTTCCGTCTCAAATTGTAACATGACTGTGTGAATTGTTATAATTATGCCAACTGTATCGTCTCGTAAGATTAAGTTGTTGTAAGTCTTGATTCAAGTATCGGTAAACGTGTCCGAGAGATTAAGGTTGAGATTAAATAGTAACCCTGCTTATCTAAATCAATAACGCTACTTGTACAGAACTAATCAAAATAATATCGATACGCTTCTGGGTTTCTCAAAGGACTATCGCAATCAAGTTTATCGAGTAGTATTTCCGCGTTATTCCGAGAACTCTCCTCATTATGAATGAAGGAACTGCTCGTTTGCTAATGAACGAGCACTTCCTCTAAGCTCAGTAGACTAGCGATGGCGACAGCACACGGATGAGTAAGGACATTACATGCGATTATTATGTCAGAAGCTATTTATGTCAGAAATAACCTGGGAGCCACTAAGCCAGTTTATATTACAGGTTTAATATAAAACTATATCCGAACCACATGAGACTCTCATATTAATGAGTGTAAAGCAATAATCTTGTTGATTTAAAAATCGCAGGGCTGCATTAATAATGGCAAGTTTCAAGCTTGCCCACAAACATCATTAAGTAACTCGTCCCTCATTCCGCTCACGACACGCGCTGGATAAGCACTTATTGCCCTTTTTTCTCCAAGCTGAGCATGGAATCTTATTTTATCTTGACAGGTATTTAGCATAAACTATGCCGTGTTAAATTCGTTGTGGTTGCTTTATTGGCCTAGCGATAACAGGCTTTGGACTGCTAGAACGTCTTGTGAGATTACCTTTTAGACTCCGATGCCATGAACACAGATTGATTGATGGTGTAATCGATTTTGCTTGCTTGTCAATTTGCTTAAAGTATGTTGACACAATTCCTCCCCTCTATGATTGGTTTCTAGTCATGCAGATTTTGGACACTGATGAAATTCTTCAGTATATGCCTGGCCTATTCCCAACATGTTTGGGTCGGCTTCCAGTCGTACTGGATTCGGCAGAATATGAGTATTTTACATGGAGCTACTTCCTATGTAACTTACTAGTTTCAATAACCATGTTCTGTGTGCATAAACTCTTCCTATCATCTTGTGACTTGATTAATGCATAATCGTGACATTAGAACAAAACTGTGCACATCTTTTCTGAAAGAGATTACAGTCTCCGCTCATCAAATCAAATTACCTCATCTTAAAATGCATGTAATCTTCAAGGTGGTTGGAATATTGTCACCATTAGTGGACGTTAGAAAGGCAGCAGGCAGCATGCCAGGCGAGTCGTGCCGGCCCACTCACGGAACTATTCTAGGCATTCGACCCATTCATACTAATACCACAAGTATTGTTCTTTGACACGCAGATTTGAATAGATAAGCTGATTGAAACACGATTAAGACAACATTTGGTAAAACTGGTTTTGCTTATAATTAAATAATGTAGGATTTGTATAATGTGCCCATACATTTGTAAATGGAATGGAATCGTGGACTATAAAATTACTGTAAATGCTAAAGTGTATTTTGTTTTAATTTAATAAGTAAGCTAAGGAAACGAAGTAATCATGAAGTCTGATCGATGAGCAGTATGAAAATATTAATTTCCTGCGATATGTTTAACAGAACTTCATTTAAATGATGAAGAAATTATTGTTCTTCTTCTTGGTCACCCGATGGGAAAGTCGAGCTTTTACGTGTCCGTCGTCGGCGTCGTGTTTATTGACGATTTTGATTTGACAATTATAATCAAAAAAATGAAAATGGTCGTCTCCATTGATGTGTTAATCTTTAACACTTACCTCTAATTCCTGTGATTCGTTCTAAACACTTAAATCCGAAGAGTCGTCAGATTTCAAATGATTGTCTACGGCGTAGACCATTATTTGATTGACTATTACGTGACTGTGACAAATCATATAATGTACGAAGACATTTCTTATATTCTAAATGATGATAAGCATAACTTATTCTTTCATCATAAATAGACGGACATTAAAAAGTAACTGTTCAGGAACATTACTCTCAAACACGACATCATTGGACGCGGGCGTTGAGAGTATATATCTAAAAACTAATTAACGTTTCAATAACATAAAATCAGACTCCAACTATTATTATGCAGTGAACCTAAATTGAAATCTGTATTTAACCTCAACTCATTGAACTGGTAAAGATTTAATAGACGCAGTACACATTTCAGTACCGGTTTGAAGGAGCGGTCATGCTGCATAAACCAGCGTTTCTTGGCAGTTCTCATAGTCCCAGCGTTACGAATGCGTTACTGCATTCGTGATGGTTGACCTATGGTGTTAGTCTGTTAACAAATAGAATTGTTAGTTCCCCTTCCCAAATATTTACCGTGAAATTTTAGCGGTAGTAACGAGCTCATGGTTGTTTAGCTCGTCTTATTATGTCTGGTTTATTCCAATGACGAAATTGTTTAAAGTATACTGAGTCAACTATATTTCTCATAGGAATCAATATATTGGTCTGCATCCGCTCCAATTTCTGCCACGGGTTTTCCGTCTACGACGAAACTAGGAAATTGTTCCAAAAACCTGATAGTGGACTAGTTCCAATTGTATCTACAACATCTGTTTTACTGTGCACTTCGTCCGGAAACATTTCCTCAATGAATCGACGATACGTTCTCAAAAGCTCAAACAACTCCGCTCTGATGCCGCACAGTGTTCCGACCTGAACTTAGGTGCGGTCAGCAAGCTCAGAAGCGGGCGACAGAGCGTGTCATGATCGGCCGCGGATCTAGACCACAGCGTAGTGGTATAGGCTAACATGGTCTAGTCGAGCGTGCCCCAGCCAGCCTGGCCCACTGCGAGCGTTGAACCTGATGCGCCTCAATGGACATGGATTAGGTACCACACGAGCGGATGCGAACTGTCAATCGATTGGTGTGAACTGTTTTATAAGCACGGTGTTTAATTTAAAAACATCTGGTAATGATGGTTTTTGGAAAAAAACAATTCGATTGTGCAAGCTAGCAAATGGCATAGATGTTGGAAGAAAAAGCACTGTTGTGTGTTCAGACACTAACACTTAACAATCGCGTTCTTTGCAACTGCAGTCACTCTAAAATGAGATTTTCTACATCGTAAACTTCTAGAGAAAACTTAAACATCGCCTTCATAGAAAAGCAATGAAATATCTAGCTAGATATAGTTGCAGTTAATCTACTGCTTGATTACTACCTTATTATTAAGTTGTTTTCTCATACGCATTCGACTTACTTTTAAGGCTGATTGATGATTTAAATTAAAAACAAATTAAACATGGAAAATGCGGAGAAACTTCGTAAAGAAGATTGAGGATAAATATAAATTGAATGTAATGAAATTGATCACTGACATTTTGTATGTGTTTGTGGTTTGTGCAATCTTTGCTTAACGTTTTCTTTTATTAATATTGCAGCCTAGTGAAGGGAAGTGTTGAAACTAATATGTTATTATTATGCCACAAAATATGCACGTTTACAAGTTAACCAACTTCGGGCAATTTAGATAAACGTGATGCCCAAGTTGACTTGGCATTTTTTAAGCCATGTTTCCAGTCCAGTATTTATGGAAACAAACATTTAGAACCTCACATTTCCAAGATGTCTAGATGTGAAATGTCTACAAAATTGGTGTGAAATAAATTGCCTCGTTTACAGAGAAAACATCGCGGCTACAAAAAGTTAGTTGACAGGGTTGGAATTAACCGCCCGTCTGTGGTACGTGTTCAAAGAATTCAGTCTTTGTTGTCGTTCTACAAAACGCCCCACGGAATTCTTTAAAGTTCTATCGAGGTGAGATCTTCAGGGTCATCTCTTGGACTCATCTTAAGAGCTAAGTAACTAGCTTCGTTACGTTTTTAGTTTATCATTTTGTTTTAAGGCTGTTCCTATTTTCCTTCATATCGTATCGCTATCTTCTTTGGTATTTTCCTTTTAAACTAGCGATGCATCCGATACCGATACCGATACCGATATATCGGCGATATTTCGGGTCAGCCGATATATCGGTATCGACGATATTTTTATAACCGATTCAACGATACTTTTTAATTTAAAAATGTAGTGTTAAAGAGCGTGTTGTCTCATCTATTTTGTTGCAAACGAAGCACGAACTATGCCCAGGGAAACCTTTGTGAAATAGACTTGCGAAATCTCCATTCTCCGAAAAATTTTAGATTACATACTTTTTTTTAAACAAAAATCTTATTAATTTTGATAACTAAAATGTATAATTGTGTAATCAATTACCTATGACACTACTTTTAATATTAATAATAAAAATAATCTGACTAGTGATTTATTTATTTTATTTTAATTCACAATACGCGTATCGGTATCGGTATCGCCGATATTTTTATAAGAATATCGGTATCGGTATCGTATCGGCGAAAAGGCGTATCGATGCATCCCTATTTTAAACCAATCAAAGCTATTATTTTCTAATTAGCCGGAATCGTTCTGCCCTACATATGCTATTATTATCAGAAATCGATTCGTTATCTTATTTTTATTTTGATTCTGTATTTGTCACGACCTCTAAAACATTCGTCGAGATCCGAGTCGCTCGTGCTCGCGCTTCCACTTTTTGTTCACCACACGGTCGTCGCGCCGCCATCTTTCCAAGAACTGTCGCTTTACAGAAAAAAACCTCACCCGAATGCTCAGTCGCGGTCGACAAAGGTGTGAATATAATTAATGGTTTATCAAAGGACCCGCCTCTCTAAAAGTTGTGCTCGGTACAACTGATTTGGACATGAGCTCATTTAAGATTGACTCCCGAATTTTGATTCCACAGTTTTTTACTGCACCAGACGAAACATTACGTCATTAGCCGTTCCGAATATTATTTTCTCCTACATCAATCAGATACGGTACGGTCTCGAAAATTTAATTGGACCGCCTATAAATCTTGGATATGAAAGAGTCTTGTTTCATCGCTGCACATCAGTGTGTGAGCTCTAACAACGTCATTAGTCCACACCTTGCCTGCATAATTTTATATCTGTCACATTTGTCGCTGTTACCGTCATATTTCTTGAGATAAAACCGGCTATTTCTGTGTACCTATTACGTCGACTCTAACTTCTCATGTTGTGACGGGAGTTTAACTTTAGTTACATGTCTCTTGAGCGTTTAGTGGTCTAAGGTATGCGACTTCATGAATCGTAATACTAAACCTCTGGCTAATCTGATCTGTAATTTGCATTCAGCGTCGTGATTTTACATGGAGAATATGTCTTGCTGTTGGATTATTCTATAATGTAGTCAAATGTAAGTGTCTGTGTTAATCTGGGCGTGCGTAGACTTGGTTTATATTGCATTTTTACTTGAGGAATGTCGAAGTTGCTCCGCGCAATTCGCGTTGGCAGACTGGCTTTGCAGAATGAGTGTCAGTGTATCCGTTGGTGAGTCTCCTGTGACAATAGAATGAGGTATTGTGTTCCCGGTGTCAGTATGCTGATTACCTGGAATCATCGTCGTCGGGTCAATGGCTCGCAGTGAGCACGGCTCTAATTACAGTGATCGTTATGATTTAGGTAATGGTGTTGTTATGGCCCCCTTAACCTGATAGCTACGCGTCCGCTACGTTTTATGTTCCTTACGAACATACGTGATTTTGAGTTCATGAGTCGCCAGCCATTATGTTTATTGTATGTTATGTCTACCTTCTAGGTTTGCTTGCTTTTAAAAGATGTTTTTGTACGTCATGCACCTTTTACTTTGTCATCGAAACCGAATACATTTTTGATATGTTGTTTTTTTTTAACAAATCCATCGTGCGGCTGCACAGTAAATGTCTTCTTTATTTATATTTAACCTATACCTATTAGGCGGCTTAGCTATTATATTTTGATATTTATTTTATTTCGTTTTATGTTGGTCATTAAAATGCACCTTTTATTTACGATTCGCACCAACCTGAGGAATACAATAGCATCGCAGGTATATCGCAGGTAGTTCTTTGTGTAAGTTGAAGTGTTCTCAAAACGGACGGTGCGGACCATTGTCCGTCGTTGAACCTGACGACACCGTGTCTGCCAGATGCGATGTCCTATTGTCAGAACTATGAGAAAAAGTAGATTTTCTAAGAAATCTCCAGCTTGGTTGCACATGTGCGTCGCTCAGGGATGCTGTACCTGAACCCACTGCTCGTAAAATGGTACCTTTTGTAAAATATTGTATAGGGTTTTATGTTCAGCATTCGGTCGGTTGCGTTACTATTGTGAGGTTTTACGACTAGTAATCATTAGCTCACCTTTGTTGGATAGAATTTACCTTTCGCTAACAACGGAATTTCTCCTTTGAACGATGCGATTGAATGCACTTTAGTAGAATAATACATATAGATTCAAGATTTATTCTTCGAAATGTATTTACTGCGGAAATCTATTTCCTGTCCTTTCATTAAAATTCATCATTAGAAAATTAATTATGCATTGCTGAACGAAGCTACAAGTTGCTAAATGTCAATTGTGGATTTATATTTACACCTGGTTTCTTATCTAGTTTACCTTGTAAAGAAAAAGCTTTACTTGATATGCCATTTGTATCTTAAAATAAATTACAATAAATAAATCAAACATTAATTTATTCTTTGGTTAATTTATAATTCTGATGTAAACCTCAGTCATTCTAGAATCGTAGGTACTCAGCATTTAGTGTAAAATTGTGTCTACAGCTTCTAAAATGTGTCTTATATTTAGAGCGACGCGAGCACATCCAATATTTCAGTCTAGCCTACCTGATCTTAAGGCCGGTTTCAGTGCTTGACCGACCGTCGGTGCGTACCATCGGTCCTGACGATACGCATAACCGATCGTCAGTTTGTAACGTTCAGTGCTGTCCTGACCAAGCAAACAGGCCGGACTGGTACAGTCACAAAAATGGACGCGTTTACAAATGTTTTAATTGCTGCTACCTATATTTTTTCGTTCACTCTGCGACTGTTCATCTAAATTTGGACAAAGAAGTTCACGAAGTCGAACTTACCGAAATTCGACAATATATGCCATGTCTGATCATAATTAGGTACTTAAATCACTAAAAAGTAGAGATAAAATCAAACAATATTATTGAAGTTTTGAACTAGTAGGTTCGATTATTTTTACGATGATACACGCATCCGTACGGTCGGTCCACCGATCGGTGTAGCACTGAACGCGTTCATATGTTTCCATAGCGCGTCGGTCGACCGACGGCACGCATGCGGACGCGCTCGACCGACGGTCCTCGTACGCAGTGCGTAGCAATATACGCGTGCGTACGGTCGGTCGAGCACTGTGACGACTTGTGAATTTTCATACAAATGAGAAGCGCGACCGATGTACGCACGGACGGTCGGTCGAGCACTGAAACCGGCCTAAGATAATGCCTATATCGAGCGCATAGTTTCGTCCGAGACGGCCCGGCGCGCAAATACACTCGCGTTGGCACCGCATTACGGATGTCGCCGTCTGTTATGTCTACAGTCTAGCTCGGGACACTGAACACCTGCAATTTTACAGCATTTCACTCCATCATAAATGACGATTACGTACCACTATAAATGATTATAGTTATCTAATTGCACAACGGTATGAGCTTGCCAAAACATACTGCGATCGCACACTTGATTAACTCTAGCAATTACCCGAGATTAGATTCAATTTAAACGTTGGTGGAAAGACGGTGTATAATTAGAAAAGGATTTAAAGTTCCGTTATGTTATTTATTAAGGTACCAATACCAAATATACCAATACTAATCGCTTATGAAAAACTTTGACACTCAATAAAAAACAAATTACTAAAAAACCTGTAGCTAGTCATGTAGGTATCCGTTACTATTATAGGATACTTCTTTTCGATTTTCGCCATAGGTTGTTTCATAAACCTTTCATTTTGTACAGTTAAACTTTGCCATGCTCAGAGCAGTCACGATTGGGAATCCGTTATTGTCAAAGAGTCAGTTCCCCACCCCCTCAAGTATGCAGCACGATTCTGCTTCACCTTTAGATTTACTAAGCTTTAAACATGATTGGTTCCTTTTCTAAAGTTTCACGTATCTATTGCGTCAAACTTAAGTAAATTTACATTAACATAGGAAACGTTTCTCCGTAGTCACAGTTATCCTCCCACAGCGTCACGAGTGGGTAAATAATTGTATGAACTTTTTGAACCATCTCCCACACAAGCTGAACTCGGTCAGCATTCAGACGGTTCAACTACTGAGTCCCACAACCATCTGCACATAGTATATTCCCACGTACAGTTGTGTAATATTTTGAAGTAAATGGTGTACAGTTATCAAGATTTACGTTAATGTTAAGGAAATTCGTGCAAGTGGTCAATGGGGGTCAATATTGTATTGTGGCAAGGTAATTGAATGACGCTGAAACCTGATAGCTGGTCGTTGGCGACTTGAGTGCGCATAATGTGCGGTCACAATGTTCGTCTGTGCGGTTTACCGTTATCCTGACCGAGAGTCATATCTCGCAGATATGAGGGAAAGATTTCGCAGCATACTGTAAAATGGTATGCGGGAAATGTTTAATAAATCCGTATCTTTCTTTGTACTCAGAACGCTTATGCTTACCAACATTGCGTTCGTTGGTTGAAATTCTACTCGTATCATTTTGAAATCTCTTTACTGTTTTAACAGTCCTGGATATGAGTTTTGTTTTGTATCCTCAAAGGTTTAACAATGCCGATGAGAACGAGGCTCCAGATGATAGTAAGCTCATAAGGTATCAATGAGCAGGTAATCATTAGTCTTGCCCCATGAAAATACACCAAGCCTCATTCTCTTTTGGAACCACAAGACCTCGGCGCGATTCGTGAGAAATATCGTAATCATGTTAAGCTTTTTGGATGACTGCTATAAAACTAACCCAGTTTAACAGGTGTACAGTTAATGAGACTAATGAATACTCACTTCATTAAGTAATATCTAGGTGGGAACGAGTCTAGTCATTTAGCACTCAGCGGAACCTGTTGCCGGTGATTAACAACTTAATGCCGCCCGATCCCACGACAAGATTTGGGTCTTCAGGAAATTAAAGCAGCACCGTTTGATGGCGGACACGAGCCGTCGGAAGTAGAAATGACGTCAGACGTTCTCCAATCACCAATCAATCGTAAAGCTAGGAGCACCGGATATCGACACGCGGTAATTAGCTGCTCAGATTGTGACTGTTTCTGTTAGAAAAGTTAATGAACGCACCATTCCAATGATCATGTTGCGAAATTGCTTTGACTGCACCTTGATAACTAAAAGATCGGAATAAATAACTGGAACCTGTCACGGTTCATTTTAAAAATGCATTATTAACATTAAGGACCCTAAGGTGTCAGCAAGAGATAAAGACGCGTGTGGCAATGAATACGTCTGAAGAACAACCATAAAAGCTCGGGACAATTTAGAGAACACATGCGATCATAATACTGTTTTATTATTTACTCGTAAAGGAAACTCAATAAGATTTATGGTGTCTACGTACTGCAGACTAAATTATTTATCTCGGAAGCAGTTAAAATTATCTATAAATAAATTACTCTCGTATAAAGGCGATAGTAATGTTAGTCGTAATAGTTCGGGATGCAACACTGTTGCTCCAAACGTCTTGTTTTACGGTTGTATTAACATTCCTGTGGTTGAAATTAAATCAGAGCCTATCTACTGAACGGCTGTTGAGAATCAGCTCAACGTTGACCACAGGAAGGAGGCTTCATTTAAATTCTAGTAACGTAAGTTTAAGGGTCTCGTAGACACGAACTCGCGATGTTTGTAATAGAAGGCAATTTGCATTTAAATTCAGTTCTTTTAAACGATCGGGCATGCGTATTGGGCCATAAATACTTATGCTAATTTATTACGAATTTATCAGCACTACATTGTCATCACTGAAGAATTCAACTGACGCACTTGAATTAATTTAATTCGCCTTCAAAAATCTCCGTAAGTCAGTGGCAACCTACTCATCTAAATAATAAACGCTTAATAGCGAAGGCGACACTGACAAAATCATAAATATTTAAATTGGCAATGTTACGGGGTCGTCGAATAGAAATAAAACGACTTGACCTGTCGTTAAGTGCGTCGTGGATAAAACAATGTTTGAAAAGGATCCAGCTAAGCATTACAAAGAAGTTAACAGCGTTGGCTGAGTTGGCTAGCACCCTACAGTCGTGGAAATGGGTACTGTAGTGAATGATGACGTAATACTGTACCAAAATGATCGACAGCCGGCCACAGAGCGGTAGTAAACATGCGTAAGCGTCATTCACAGACGGGGCCGGATATTGTCCATGTGTGCGTGAACTCACACGTCACACACTCCCGCGAATGGGTGCGTGCGCGCAGTGAAATTATGAAGTCATTTCTATACTGAATACACTCGATTCCTATAATGTCCGAAGATAGTTGCATCACGTTTCGCCTTTGAATCAAGTGTAGTGTGGTCTATTATGCTTGCAGTCATAGGGACTCCTTGCGTAATATCTGTAATGATATTCATAATCATCCGATTGTTCTCGGGTGTGCATATTATCTGCGTTCGATGTGTGTCATCGAACTATAATACTTGCTGTCTGATCTATTTGAGAATCTTGTGTATTGCTATAAGTATCCATTTAATTAAGTCAAAACGTTGTATGTTCGTACCGTTAGCTAATCTTTTGATATAAAATCTATGAGCATCAGAGATGATGCGATGTAAGTTTCTGCTCTGTTCGATAATAGTTCTTTAATTTATAGCTGTAATAACGTCTACACCAATTATTAATTTCAACAGATTACATATATTATTTTCTGCTTGTGTTTCCGGTAGTTTTATCTAAATATTGACTTCTTATTCATAAATCGAATGATTTATACTCGTATACCGGATAACAGGTAGAAACTTCGTAAGTTATCTCAAGTGTCAGTTTTGGAATCTTGTTAACGTGATTTTAGACCTTCGACATCTATCCAATAACCGTTTTGATAATGACAGCTTTTCGTTTTCACGAGGAACGATAAATATTTAAGACATATTTGAGACAGGTCAAAAGGGTTATGAATTACCACATGTTTCAAGTTTTCAATAATATTGAACATAATGCCTTCGCCGTCTTAACTCATATAGTATCATCAATGCCAACAACTATTTCATGTTTTCATTTAGTAAATATAGTTTTAGCCGCTGCCTATGTTACAAGAAGGCTTTATTTGCCATTCGCTAATCTGCAGGTGGATTGGCAATGTCATAAAGACACGTTTCTTCAAAAAGAAAGTTCCATCACATCCCGACTAGTCGCGACTCGTCTACAAGTAAGAGGTCACGACTCCGACTGACCAAACTAGTTTCTTATATAGCAATTTAAAATCAACACACCCAATATTGGATAAATTAATGTTCGGGCCTTACATGGTTCAAGACTTGTCTAAAATGGTCTTCCGAGTCGTAATTGTGCGAGGAATTGTGATGGTGATTTATTGGTCTTCCAAGTCTTCACTGTGGCTTCCGTTAATAGCTCTGCTAAATACCACACTGGCATGTCGAAAGTTTATATGGTTGTAATTATGTTTATCTTAGGAAAGAGGTTATTGCTTAGTATTCTTTGTAAAACTCATTGCAATTCAAAGTTTTATACTCTCATGATCATGAATCATTAAGCTTTATTTTGCTAGCTTAGTTTCTGGCAATGTTTGTTTCATCATCAATTTCTCTCCCAACTGGTTTTGGTTATTGACAAGTGTATTCAAATAAAAATAATATTATGATATTTCTTTTGCAACTTGTTTGACATTTATTGCTTTTGGATACAGTTGTCTCGACAAATGAACACCTGTGTGCAATTAGATATTTATACACCGTGTTCTTCACGTTATCCATAAACTTTAGCAAATACTTCTATGGCTTTTACAAATCAAATCCAACAAAGGAAGTAGTACTTAAAAAGGCTTCGTTACAAAGATATTTGTAATTTCATTTAATGAAATTTAATTGAGCTATGCAGTGAGAAAGTATCTTAATTTGAAATCTATCAAATACTATTTGCATTTCATTTGTTTCAGCCCGCCAAATGTTATGAATGACGTTGCCAATTCGGATAAAGAGGCATGCATATCGGGTTATTTACGTCTAGGTATTTAGTTTGTATGAAAATTAACAAAAAATAAAAAATAAGAATTTATTAATGTGTCCATAATGAAAAATGCTTACTTCCGTGGTTTGAACATCTGGTCGAAGTTTATGTATATCGTCCGGAACACGGTGTATAATATATATATTTTAGAAGGTAAGAAATGAGTCACATCCAGTTCTTAGAATTAACATTTAGCGACACTATTTCTGTGATAACCGCACGCATATATTGTTGGTCAAATTCAGAGACGAGTAAAAATAAATCCCGGAACCAGGTCAACCGTTGAAATTATGGCTTCGATTGTTGGACGAGACAAATGATGAAGCAACAATGAAGATAATTTCCCTAATGAAGCACTTTCTCAAAATCTACAGATTATAAAATCGTTTGAGAACTTAATTTGGATACTAGCTTGATTCTTTTATACAACGTCGTTTAAGACAATCAAGAGAAGTTTGTCTATCTTAAATTGATAATCAATATGCATATGTGTATGTGAGCGTGTGGATAACCGGCACACCGGTGGCACTGTTGCAGACCAGCCCCGTTATACTCTCAATGGGCCCCATCAATGGACCACGGCTATTTGCATAAACACGTATAGTAACATCTTGATCACCGGTTCATTCATCTTCACGAAACTTCGTTATAGCAGTACTTTGATTGGCTGGCTTGTTTTTGTTTTGTTTAAACTGCGTTTCGTTTGTGGTGATTCTTGAATTTGATTTTTGTAGTGGTCCCAGTTATTGAGCGAGTGTTTGTTTTGGATACCGTTGAATTTTCATTCATGTGCATTTGAAGGAGCATTGAAATAAGCCCACTCGATGATCACACTGGCTTGCATTATTTGGCTTACTTTGTAAGTCAGTTTGGCAGCAGATATACGTGATGCAATAATATTTTTTTTATGCTACAGGCGCTACAGCATATATTAGTGGCGTGTTTATTCATTAATATTTTTATTTAAAATTCGCTAAATAATGTTTCCAATATTGTCGTTCTATGTCATAAACATATATTTGCGTATTGATCATGTATCATATTACCTTTGAACCGGTTGTGTGGCAGTTGTTTTTCGCAATCTAATTTGATTAGTCAGTCAGGTGTCCGTCGGGCGCCAATATATTATAATTGACAGCCAATTATTATATTCAACTAGCATGTGATGTTCGGAGAAACATTATGTGTTCTGTTTGATTTATAAGTAAATGTTTCTAAAAAATTGTGAGTAACTTACGTAGATTCATAAGATGACTAATTAGCAAAAAGCGAAATAGGTAGATTTTATTTGCAGGTAATTTTTAATACTTTCCTCTTGATTCGGAACTTTAAATTGAATCCGGGATTATATAGGGAGGTGTTATCGAGATGTTACTTACTGCTTAAGCAAATATTCTCTACCTTTTCTGAGCTCTTTTTATTAGAGACAATAAGTACAGCTTAGAGAATTCGACAAACTATGTAGCATTTATTTTAAAAATGTAATAAATAGATTTTCTGCAAATAAAAATATCATGCAATGAGATGTTTCGCCATCAATTATTTTCGCACATAACCGGAAATGATGATGAACATTGACGTCGGATTTCAAGATGAATACCTCTACTGTTATGTTTATTTACAAAAAATAAACTGATAAAAAATGTAGCAGTTTTTTTTCATCGGACTTTGTCACTAATTAAAAAACGCGACAGTGGTCTAACTGTTTTAGCGTTATGTATCGCCGTGGGAGGGTTAATGGTACATTTAACCCACCTTATCGACGCTTAAATGGCAATACCAGATACTACCTCCTCAATGACTTTGTTTATTACTTTTTAACCGACTTCAAAAAAAGGAGGAGGTTCTCAATTCGTCGGAATCTTTTTTTTTTTTTTTTTTTTTTTTTTTTTATGTATGTTCCCCGATTTCTCGAAGACGCCTGGACCGATTTGGAAGATTTTTCTTTTGTTTGAAAGGGTATACTTTCCAATTGGTCCCATGATCATCAGGTCAGGATCTGATGATGGGATCCCAGGGAAATCGAGGGCAACCTTCAAATTTTATAGGCACATAGTACCATTTTCATATATTTTCTAAATCTGTTCAAGTATTTGCATCTGATAATCATCATCTCAGGTGGATGAGCTGATGCTGGAAGGTACAACTCCTCAACGGCTTGGAGTAGGCATCGACTGATTTAGTTTGTGTTCGCATATCTCTGGAACTACAAGTCCGATTTAAGTAATTCTTTTTTTGTTGTACTAAGTATTGTTTAACTTACGGAATACTGCAAGTTTCATCAAAATCGGTTCAGTAGTTTTTGAGATAGGGAATTTTATTAGTATATTGTGCACTTGAGCGATGTTGTTACCGGTGCTACGGATTACAAAATTTTAGTGCACATACATGTAAGAGAATTATTTATTTGACAAGAATTTGAGTTGAATATTTAAACTAAAAAGAGTAAAATAAAAAACTTTTTCAAAAAAAATGTAACCGCCTTCAAAAACAACCACAAAAAAGGGTAAAATAACCTACAAAATAACTTTTCTTTCAGAAGTCGGTGGCAAAAAAAAACAATGAAATGAAAAAAAAATAAAGGCACCGACTTCTGAAAGAAAAGTTATTTTGTAGGTTATTTTACCCTTTTTTGTGGTTGTTTTTTTTACTATCACTCTTTACTTTATTAGCTCTATTTATGATAAATAGACTGCTAAAAATAAATGCTGCATCATTCTGATTAATATGGTATCGTGGGTGCCACTCTTGTCTTACGGCCGATCTCAATAACGCACCTACCTTTAACCATCTGTTAGATTACCAATCTTTAGTAGCTGTAACCGCATTTATGCGTTTCAATAAACTCAAGATAGATAAGAATATCTACCTTTACCATTGATCTATCTTTGGGAAGCTTGCCGCTTACCGTAGTTATGTAAAGCTATAGAAAAAAAACGTAGAGCGTTTCAATAACACTTTGGCGGTTAACTTTGGTTTGTTTACGTTACAGTCAGTTACAAATTACCTATCCCTCGAAATCGGGCGATTAAATGCTGGTAGCAATAGTATTTACAAATTATGTAATTAAAATAATGGCATTTTCCGTGATAATGAGATGTATGAGGCCGGAGCGGACGATGCATTATTTCATACCTACAATTTATGAACAAAAAAAATAGCAATTTTTTTATGATACTGTTTGACTTAATTTTATGTAAGGATAATTTCATTGTATGGAAAGGATAATTTCTGGGAAGCAGAAGTGGTTCAAATCTTATAAAACATTGACTACAACTAAGTAAAACTTTAGACCCAATGATGAAAAGTTACTTTACTTTTTGGCCAACTAATGGTCCAGATTTTTTCCTTCGCATGCAATAAAATCATCTTAAATCATAATAATGTTTCTTTTTTGATTTTTTGCTGACCAAAGTTCCGAGGTTCCGTTTTTTCTTCCTATACAATGCAAGATCATTACCTGAAACAGATTCGGTGACGGCATTAAAAAAAGAAACCCTCTTTTTTTGTGCCCCTAACTGCAGTTAGGGACCGATCTGTGGTTAACTAAAGTTAGCGTTACGCAAATTTTGTTATTGAGACGGCAGTAACAGATAGATCAGAAGTAAGAGTTAAGCTCTGGTAGCTACCCGAGTTTAAACTTCAGTACGTTATTGAGTTCGGCCGTTAGAAGAAGCGAGTATATCCTTCCCTCGTGGGTGTTGCAACGGATGTCTTGTATCAGGTGATAGGCAGCAGCATCCATCAGCACACTGATAGCTGACTGAATCTGGTTTCACTATGGACTGGAAAGTTGCACTTGTAAAACTAGATACTTAGTTTAACGAACGGAACTTGTAAAGCATTTGCTAATGAGGAGTTACGAACCCTAAGACGCATTTAACACCAGGAAAACAGCACATTCATTCACAATCATTCATGCTCAAATCTAGATCAAATAAAACATAAACGCACATTAAAACAACTCTACCGTTACTACGAGTATCTAATTTTCTCTTCATGTTGTTTATCTGATTAAAAATCTGAAATCTACTTTCCCATTGGCAGATAACGATCAGGGCATCGATAGACAAAGTAAGAATACTAATATTGTAACACTCAGATAATTTAAATAAGAACAAAAGCTTATTATAAATTCTGGCGTCGATCTAAAGCGCATCCGATTTGCACTTGTGATGATACTCACATCCGTAATTATATCGCACGTATTAACAACCGAACGTGGCCGACGTGGCCATTCTGGGCTTTCATCGTGTTGCAAATTATCCTCGGAATAACACTCATTATTTTTTTGTTACTGCCAAATATCGCAGATGCGGCGATAGGCATCAATTTGTCGATCATAATTCGTGTTTTGCTGCGTTTCAACAGGCCGCACGATCGCGAAATTATGTACACCTTTCAGTGCAGAAATTAGATATTATTTTTTGGACCGAAAATAGCTCTGAAGTTGTTACTTTTAGTGCACTAGTGTTAGAGAATTCCACAGTAGTCGTGGTCAGCAGTCACGATTCGCGTTTTGGCTGATTCCAATTTAATCGGTTTGATGCCATTTAAATTGTAAAGCGTGCTTATTTCCTAGGTACAGCTTTGAAAAAGAAAATGGAGCTCCGTTTACTGAACTGTACTTTAATTGGACATTGATACATCATCAGTTTCCCGTTCGGTATTAACTTAAGAAAGAAAAAGCCCGTCGCATCCATTAACTTGATGTACTACCCGCTTTTTTGTTCCGTTATCTTCGAGATCGTGGATCATATTGTTAGCGTTTTATTGGTGCAATCCGTCATGTCTTCAATCCGCCCTCGATCGCATCGCTAATGGCGCGCGCCCACCGCGCTGTTTCGCAATAATCATCAATTTACGGTAATTGGCCGACGAACACCTCCGAGCAGCTCCGAAGGCTTGTTCTCTTATTTCTCAATAGTAATCGAGGGGTAGTGTGGGCGGTGGTGACCTCTCGGCACGCGTGGGTGAGCTTTCTACGCCGATCGGATGCGCCACGCTTCTCTAATGGCTATACGACCACGTATCAATACGTGAATGTTAGTTTTATGACAGTGCTTTAGCGTCTATGATCAATGACTTGACACAAAACTTGACGATTCAATTCTCTTGGGTGTCGATTTGTTGAGAATATTGTCGAGTTTCTGTTTGTTGTTGCGAACAGGTTGCAAAGATCATAATACTGAATAATTCAACAGAATAGCCTAGTCGTGGGCCGCCCACTGCACTCAACTGCGACGTTTTCTGTACCGTAGGACTAAAGCTACGTCGTTTTGTTCTTAAAGACTATGTAATGCATTGTTTATTTTATAAAACGACTAGTTTTTTAAGTCATTAGTGTCGGTTACACGAACAGGGCAAGGCTGATTACACCGCAGCTGTCAATAGGCAGTGTTTAGTTTCACAATAAAAAGCAGAGTAATTAGTTGACGAAACCAAATTCCACGCGAACAACGCTGGGGATCGGATTTAGGGACCCACATCAAAAATTGAAGTATAAAAACTCTCCACTAAAAGGTTCTCTTACCATTTGTCGGTCTTCTTATTAACTTCTAAGATTTCATCGATATTAGACTTGTGGAAAACATGAACTAATACTATACAGAACTGTATTCCTCTTCATTATCATAAATTGTATTTAGTAAGAAATTCTTCTGAAATTATACGGCTCACGCTTAACAATTTTTTGTCCTTCGATCCGGATAGAACGTTCCTTTCTGGTGATAAAATATCGTATTACACATTTGGTCGTCGCCGTCGAAGCAAATGAAGTGTTTTAAAGCGTTATATTATTTTACATATACGGGGTCAGATTATAAGAATATTTTAATACTTAATTTTAAAATATTGTTATTACAAAAAGCCGAGGCGGTCGAGTGGCGCAACTTAAGAGGAAGGCCTCTTAAGGTTTCTACATGGATACGACTTCTTTCATGTTCCTCGTTTTCATATTCAGAAGTAAGGACTTCTGAATATGAAAACGAGGAACATGAAAGAAGTCGTATCCATGTAGAAACCTCTTTTATGTCACCATCTTATATTAAGCCAGACCTAGTTTACAAAACCGAGCAAGAAAAAAAGAGAAATGTTTAAAAATTTAATGCATTTATATGGCAATGTTGTTCGAGCTATTATACGAAATTATAATAGTAATGGGTGTCATGTGTCACCGTAAGTTCGACGTTAATGTCGTCTCGGCGTTTATGTCGCGGAAGTCGCCTACGCGCCACGCTTTAAAGCGCTCGCGACTAAAGAACAGCTCTTTACTTTATTGACCGCTTAGATTGGTATATGATAATTGTAATTAGTACCCGTTATAGTAACTGGTAGCTGGATTTCTGAGACACCTGCTTATGTTCTACGCAAATTATGAACGCTTTTATGGAATAATTTGCGTTATTATATTGTAATAAATACGGTAATGGAGGTATTTTACACAGCTTTTAGTATTTATGGAAAATAACAATTATGGTGTCGTTCCTATGAATATAAAAGGACAATTATTGTACTGAATAATAGAATGTATTATAAGGACGGGCTTTATCGTTGAGAGGAAAATATTTTCTGTGCCTATGGGCCAAACCTGCAACTCTGGCTATAGTTTATGCAATTTGCGTGTCTATTCTATATCCTAAATCCATGAAATATATTTAATATTCCAAATAATCCGTAACCTGAGATTTGATAACTTATTTCATAAAACCCTGCCACAGTAAATCAAACTAAAATCGTGAAATGAAACGAACATAAAAGAGAGAATGAAATAAATACTCGCTGGAGGAAGCTTGACAGTTACGTAACGTCGGCCACACAGTGCGCCAGCGCCGGTCAAAAGTTCGCCTGCATACGCCCACGCAGATTCTGGAGATGACACATTGCGGGGAAGCCTTCCAGAAGTACGACTTTGACAAGATTTGCTCCGATCTCATTAACAATTCCATATTAAAAGCATCAATTTCTTGGATACTGAGAATAACCAGACGTAAAGACAGCAAAAATCTCTGTCCCACTACGAATCAATCCAATCAAATCAATCCTGCATGTAAGCGTTAAGTTCGTCCCGATATACATATTTTAATAGAAATTTTCAGGAACTCTGAAAGAGTCCAGTAAAAGCAATACATACTCGTAAACTACGTTTGCTCAGTCTTAAGAACAAGTCTTCTGCACTTGACTATTTCGTGTCTTACTTATTTATACCAAGATTTCGGATCGCCACCATCGCGACATCTTATCGTTACTCATTATTAATGATCCCTCATGTAACGGAAACTTTAACTCAACGGAGTAAAGTGCATAACCGCTAGTCTAGCGTAGTTTTAACTTCTATGGTTGTTAAAGCTGAATTGTTCATGTATTCTAAGACGTGAGTTACGACAAAATTGTTATTTATTGATGTGAGCCTTTGTTCGTAGGTGTATGAGGAATTGTACAAAACCGATATGTTACTCTTTCGTTACGGATTTATTTCTTACTTAGTTTATGGCTTTTTATTCCTCTATAGTTAAAGTACCGTGTCGAATCTTGTGCGACCAAAATCGTATGTCAAGTATGGGTCAATACATCGCCTTTCGAAATGGAACCTTTTAGTTCTTCCAAAGTAAAGAATTTGTGATCGCATACATAACATAAGATCGCCTGTAATCTCCGAAGCGTTAGGCAGAACTTTACACCCAATTTACCCTTAGTTCGACAGCATTGAATTTGTATCTTTATAATTTTATTTAAAGCGCGTATTTAATGTGCAGTAACATTATTCAGTTCATTAGCTTACAGCGGGCTCGCCGCTTGTCGCGGTGATAGTCCAATAACTCAGCTACCCCCGAGGCCATGTATCGCCGACCAGACACGACTTTCTCGCTGTGGGCGTCACCTGTCGTGCCATACCGTGTCCATCTGGCACACTCGCATCCACTCACCAGGCCGCTAAAATATATGTTATAGATATACATATAAGAACCACATTAAACACGAATCTAGTATATGCAACCTTGCCAGGTCTCGCCCACAACCGCTCATTGGACTCAGATCTAGCAGCATTCATTATTATTTTGAGTTTCATTAAAAACTGTTTCATAACAACACTTTCTAAACTTGGCTGCTACTACTCTTACTCCATTGTTGATAGAATCGTGTCTATTCACAAAAAGTATTGCTCAATTATCTTCATATCACGTACTTAATAGATATGTTGCTATTCCTGTCAATTTAGCTTTTAGCCTCTTTTGTTGACTAGTATAGCGTAGTCATGCGATGTTGTATTAAACAATTTAAATGTTGCCTCATCATTTTTTCAATGCAATATGTTGTTTTGTTTACATACTCGTTTATTGTTACTGGTTCGCCTACATGTACAGTTTTTGTCTTGCCATTAAATATGATTGTCTGTTGTCAGACATAGACAAAACATCAAATTGCGACATTGATTCAAGTTTGAGTGACGTTCAATTTGGCTGTATTTGTCCAACTATCGCCCACTGTCTGATTTGTACTTTTCAATCGTTATCTTTTCATTCATCTGAACGTTCAATGACAGATCATTAATTACATCTGTTACTGTCTAAACCATTTGTTTTCGTTTGTTTTTCAAATTCATTCTGAGCGTTGCCGTTGTCGACTTCGTAATCCGTTAAAGTAATATCTTTGATAAGATTATCTGTATCTGAGTAAATTATGTATCTTTTGTTCTCTTTATCTATTGACGATATCGTATCGTACCCAAAATTCAACTGCGTAGTATTATTGTGGCAGCGTATGAGGAACTATGACAACCACCCTGTTGCATATTTGTCAGAATTTTTGTAACGTGTCAATTTGTCATGTGCTGCGTGTCTCGTCGTGGCGGTTGCACAACGACGCCCATCGCCACTGTGCATGATACACTCGACCAAAATAAGTTGTTTATCACCTCAAGATAGGCATTAAGCAGACACTTGATAGTGTAGTTCTCTCCTCGCTGATAACGACCGCGCCCCTACAATTAAGATTATCACAACGTGATTAACAGATTACATTCGACCTCAAATTGCGCAGTGTTTGGGTTTTTATAAAAGTTGACAGGCTATCTTGGAACATTTTGTGCTACCGAATTTATTAAGTGGCCTGATTATTTGGGACGGCTATCTCTTCGAAGAGTGTTCAGCGTTCAATGTGAAGAGTTACTCAATGACGTCTGGACATCGTAGTATCACTAGCTGTTATCGTAATGTGCAAGCATGTTGACAATTAAACGCGTAATCTATCGCGAACAAACGGTGTCCATTCAGTACAGATAATGCTGTACCAATATGTTGTTGTTTTGATAGATCCTCTACAAATGGAGCGAGCCGCGGTATCGTGCGATTTACACTCTAACGCGTTGGACCTCTGCCCTCAGTTGCACAATTGTCACAAAAACACGGTTATTCACACGTCTATTTTTAAACGTCCATAACTCTACATTCTGAAACAAGGTGCGAGGCTCAACATCAACCTCGAATGTGACATTTTTATAGTCGCGATAATATTTACAAGTCGTTTACGCTATCGTTGAGTTTATTTTGCGACGTAGTATTGTAAATATACTGGGAACATAGAACTGCATAGTAGGTATAGATCCAGGTACATTATATACAGCAGTGACCGGCTTCGTTAGCTCGGGGTAACGGTCGTCGATCAATCGAGTGGGTCGCGCATAGAAAACGACATTACTTGCGATCTGCGTGTGCGCATGAATATGCAGAGCAGATCCATCAGCATGCTAATGCAGTCACCTGACCGCCTCCGCGTGGCGTCAATTACGTATACGGCGTATTTACGCAGACCAACGACTACAACTCTATTTCTGACTTAGGCTTTAAAGAAATAAAGGCTTAAGGCGCGGTCTTATCTCATATTCCCAAAAATTGGTTTCTTAGAACGTCGAGTATGACGTAATGTAATAAAAATAAGCAACGCGAAAAATACAGTGAACAGAGAAGGGTATAACGAAGAATTTAAACCGAACAGAATAATAAATAAGAGTTTGATATTCCCAATAAAAATTGGGAAGTTGTAGCACAAAAATAAACTTTGACGTCGAAGATCTCTGTATTTCCAGCGATAACAACAGTTTTTTTTTTAAGAATTTAGTAGGTTTTCCATTTTTTTAAAACTTTAACCGAACCATTATTTAATTTTATGTCTATATTTTAAATAATCTAAAGAAAAGCAGTAAAATAAATGCCCATTCGCAGCTTACGTCACATTTCAACACAAATGTCATTTTTTCAATTTTTAATCTTATTGACGCTCCATAGTGGTGACAATAGTTTACGCGGTCATAAGCGATTAAAATCGTAGTCAGTCCGCGTCTTAAGACTTTCCATTTTCAATCGAACGCATGTCAAAGTAAAATAAATTATTAAACATTGGTAAAACAGCAGCAGCAGAAATATAATTTTGCGCAAACTTGTGCACACAAATTGTTTTGTTGAACCACCATTTGCATTTGTAAAATGTATAATATGACATATTTTCAGTAACGTAACTCTAAAAAACAATATTCTGCATTCGTAACAGCGCGATAAAAGATTTTTTCTAAGAAAACGCGAAACAAACAAACAGTTTGGAGGACAGAAGATTATAGATAGATTTCAAGAGGCAGGTTTGTAAAAGAGCTTTCAGTAAACGGTTCGAATCGATTATTTTCCGTACATATGACAACAGCCAGAAAGTGTCGCGGTTGACCTCGCAGAAGATGGCGGGATGAGCTGGACAAAACTTTTTTTTTTTAATTTAACCGCCTTCAAAAACAACCACATAAAAGGGTAAAATAACCTACAAAATAACTTTTCTTTCGGAAGTAGGTGGCTTTGTTTTTTTTATTTCGTTGTCTTTTATGCCACCGACTTCCGAAAGAAAAGTTATTTTGTAGGTTATTTTACCCTTTTATGTGGTTGTTTTTGAAGGAGGTTAAATAAAAAAAAAAAAAGTTTTTTATTTTACTCTTTAGTTTAAATATTCAACCCAAATTCTTGTCAAATACATCATTTCTTACATGTGCACTAGAATTTGGTAATCCTTGGCACTGGTATTAACATCGCTCATGTACACAATAAGCTAATAAAATTCCCTATCAAAAACTGCGGAACCGATTTTGATGAAACTTGCAGTGTTCCCTAAAGTGAACTATTCCTCGTACAACAAAAAAAGAATTTTGAAAATCGGTCCACAATTGGCGGAGTAATCGCGTAACAAACACTCAAAAAAGTAAAAATCATCACATCATCCATCAATAAAAATGCTCACAAAATAAAAAGTACTGAACCAAATTGGATGAAATTTTTATGGGACCAAACTGCAAGTATACTGCATCGAACGAAAAAAGAATTACACTTATTCGGACCAGAAACCTCGGAATAATCGGTGTACGTACATACATAAAAAAAAAAAAAAACATACCGACCGAATTGAGAACCTCCTCCTTTTTTTGAAGTCGGTTAAAAACTATCGACCAGTGGCTCACATTAGCCTTAGATCGAAATAATGCAGTTGGAAATCATGGGGATAGGCCTTTGCCGAGTGGGATGACACAGGCTGACAGTAACAGTAACATTTGACAACGAAAAAGTGGCAACTTTAAGGGCTGTATTTGTTTTTGTTTTGTAGGTTATGGTTGGCCATAATATCTTGCAAAATAGGCCTATCAAGTTAAAACCCGGGGCAACAATCATGGGAGGAATATCTCAGAGATATGACAATGTATGCTTTCCATAAATAACAATTATGCAAATGAATCCAACACAAAATATAATCAAAGCTCATAGAGGCAAGCGTGGGCTTTGTCACGTAATGCCCTATAAGTTCTTAATTCCTGTTACTATTTCTGCATCGGCCCTTATCTTTGTTCAACACCGATAAATATTGATTACCTTTTTAAATACTTGAGTACATACCTGCCTAATTATAGATTGGTGATACTCGACATACTTTGCCTTTGTTTGTGGAACATCGGCTTTATTACATGTAACAAGTATCTACTTATCAAGTGGAAAAATAATCGGATTTAATAAAAGAAAATCCTTGTCAACTTTGCTATTAATTAGAACTTACAAAATGTTAGTCGCATTAAACTAGATACCTACAAAATTCGCTTTGAATTGAACGACCAAAAATTTCCGAGGCGATTACGGACGGCGAGTAATGGGTAGCCTGCCGCCAGGCCCAAGTCGACGGCTCAAAGAGCGATCAGTAAACTGACGAGGCCCCCAAACGCCTGCCTAGATCGTGTGACCGTCTTAAAAGGGCACTGTGGTTTTAGATGCAAGATAACTGAAAGAACAGGGTGGTTTGGTCAGCCAGTCAAGTCCAACAGTCCCTTCAGCTCCACCTGCGGGGCTATTGCGTATCTCGGTGTCTATGTGGTGACCATCAAATAGCTGTCAAAAGGTAAATTTCGTATTGGCTTTTGCATTTGCAATGAAACTGATAAATGTAAATGTTCCCTAAAATCAACTATTCTAACGCTTGAGGCATTCCACTCCTCAACTTAGCCTCATAACAGGTATCAAGCCATCCAAGTTCAGGTTGACAACTACTGGTCAGTTACTATCAAGTTAGCCAATAGCCCTGTTGGGCAGTCTCTTTTGATGGTTTTTCTCCCCAAAAAAAGATTTGTAGGCACACTTGTAATCCCCGGATGATTAAACGGTGGTGTAACCTATAGTATGTAATGAAAGGTGTAAAAGGCGAGCCTATTGACCGACAAATACAGACTCCGGTTACAACTGGTACATAAATTCCTAGTGGAATAACTCACCCGCTTGTCCTAACATATCCATTCATACTCCAAACTCTAATATTGGGGATTTGGTGACTGTAACGAAAGAAGTGTTCATGCAAAACAGCCCTCGAAATCAGAACACATAAAATACTGCAAACGAAATAAAATTCACATTGGGAGCAGGAATGTTGATGATAATTTTGCATGTTATCTCCCAGTACAGCAGGTTAATAAACTGGAAAGACTTGTCAAATGAGATAAAATATATACACAGTAATTCTCACGTCAGGTAACCAGATAACACTTCACACTCGCTTGGATTTCATGTAAATATTGATTTACTGTCAACTTTATCACCAACCCAATGTACTACACGACTCTACCAGTCTTGAGAACTAGAGGAGGATGCCATGTTCCCAACGATCTAGAAATTGTTTCACAGTTAGTATCAATGGTCACAAATATGTTAATGATGACAAAGACACTTAAGGACGCTGTTACATTATCGACGAACTCAAATTTAGGCATTCAAGACGCACACAGCAACATCAAGCGTACGAACACATTAGAGCGCTCAGTTTTATGCACCACTTAAATAATCTTGATCCTTGATATTATTTTTTAATTTTATTGGTGACCGAGTTTATAGTTTTCGGTTGCAAAAAAGACCTAAAACAAACCGTGAATAAAATATTAAGTGTATTAGGACCTCAGATCTTAGAAAATAAATTTTCAATAACAAATAGTAAATGACTGGCGATCGTTGTGATCGTATGTTTATGAATTGATTTCACTATTTCATAACAAAACATCACGCCTGAACAGTAGGGCAAACAGATATACTGGATATGTTTATATAGGAAAGTCCCTATGTTGCCCAATGAAAAAATCAACATTACAGCTGATACGAATAGTATTGATTAGAGATTACGCAACATACAAATAATTATTTTACTTATTGATTGTTTTTTTTTGTAAATATAATTTACTATGGCATGTTTAAATAGATCTAGTCTAGAACTGAAACATACACCGCCGTAACACACAAAAAATTAAGCATTAAGCATCATCGAACACTTGTCTAAAAAAAAAATCTAACCGGCTTCTAAAAAAACAACCACGAAAAAGGGTAAAATAACCTACCAAAAAACTTATGTTTCGGAAGTCGGTGGCTTTGCTTTTATATTTCATTGAATTTTTTGCCACCGACTTCCGAAAGAAAAGTTTTTTGGTAGGTTATTTTACCCTTTTTCGTGGTTGTTTTTTTAGAAGACGGTTAGATTAAAAAAAAAACTTTTTTACTTTACCCTTTTTAGTTTAAATATTCAACCCAAATTCTTGTCAAATACATAATTTTCTTACATATGCACTAGAATTTTACTATCCGTAGCACCGGTTATAACATCGCCCATGTCCCCAATAAGCAAGAACACCAAAATAAATGTTTTTTTTTTATAGGACTGAAACGACTGGACTGAACGAAATGGCAGGTACCTATACTGCATCGAACAATAACCTATATGAGTGCAAAGTTCTCATCAGTATAAATGAATTAAGTCTAAATACAAGATATCTGCTATAAACTGTTGAGGAGTTCCCTGAACTGTTCTTCGTCTTCATCATCAGAACCCTAATGACAGTTACAACCCATCTAGGTGTAAAGTTCTCATCAATATAAATGAATTAAGTCCAAACACAAGGTAGCTACTGTAAACCATTAAGGAATTCCCTGAACTGTCCTTCGTCTTCGTCATCAGACCCCTAATAACAGTTACAACTCATCTAGGTGTAAAGTTCTTATCTATACAAATTAATCAAGCTCAAACACAAGATAGCTGCTGTGAATCGTTGAGGATAGGATCTGATGATGGAGCCGAGAGACAGTCGAGGGAACGACTGTCTCTCGGCTCCATCATCAGATATACTCCATCATCATCATCATCAGCCGGAAGACGTCCACTGCTGAACATAGGCCTCCCCCTTAGACCGCCACGCCGAATGACAATTTGCCACTTGCATCCATCGGTTGCCCGCGACCCTCACGATGTCGTCGGTCCACCTAGTGGGAGGCCTACCTACGCTGCGTCTGTCCGTGGTCGCCACTCGAGAACTTTTCTTCCCCATCGGTTGTCAGTTCTACGAGCGATGTGGCCTGCCCATTGCGACTTCAACTTGCAAATTTTACGAGCTATGTCGGTGACTCTGGTTCTTCGCCGAATATCCATGTTCCGGATTTTATCCCGCAAATAAACTCCGAGCATAGCTCTTTCCATTGCTCGTTGAGTGACTCTTAGTCTCTCTAAAAGGCCAGCAGTCAGAGACCACGTTTCAGAGCCATATGTCATCACTGGCAACACACACTGGTTAAACACCCTTGTCTTGAGACACTGTGGGATTCTCGATGAGAAGATATCACGTAGCTTCCCAAACGCTGCCCATCCGAGTTGGATTCTTCGGGCGACCTCTTTCTCGAAGTTGGACCTACCTAACTGAACACTCTGTCCAAGGTAAGTATAATGGTCTACAACTTCGAGAGTATCATTCCCAACAACAACCGGTACGGGTGCCACATGGACATGCGACATGACTTTCGTCTTGATTATCCTCAGAGTTTAATTAAAATCTCGACTCCCACCATCTTACTACAAAACGGTTGTACGTAACTACGTAACGGTTGCTATATTAGGAGAAACTGGATACAATCGGGACTTTAAGGCACTCCGACTCTGATAGGTTAGGTTAGAAGGGGATGGCGGGGTCGTTTACCTTCGTCGGCCCTTGACCATGCATAGAATAATATATTTTAAGGTTTTGGTCAGGTGCCATTTCAGTTAGGTTGGATAAATAAATATCATGTGTAATGATTATTATGGCGTTTAAATATTTGTCTAATAATTATTGTGGCATTTAATATGTCTAATAATTATTATGGAAATTAAAAATATGAAAAACAATACGTATGGCACTCGTATCTTATGGTATCTAAGTTTCGGGCAATTAAAAGTATGTCATGTCTTTTAGGGCAAACAAAACATTCGGGCAAATGAAATTCGGGAATATGATGATTATGGTATATAATCTTCGGGTAAACAATAGACAACCTAGATTATAATAAAGTCATTTAATTATATATTCTTCTTGTTCCTGAAACTAAAACACGACTAGTAGAGAATACTTAAGATAAAAACTAAATCAAATAATAGACTAAATAAAACCTACAAATGAAATTTCATCCTGTTCACCATGGTCTGACGAGACGTTTAAGCCGCTCTCCCTGTTAACAATTAACAAGATACAGGATTAAATTATGTAAATTAAATAATAAACTCCAAATTGAAAATACTTACGTAGTCTCATTACTTGTATTTATTGCTTTTTTTTTAAGGTTTTTTGATGTAGGTATGTCCGAATTGTCGATTACGGGGCATCTTAAAAAAAAACAAATATTAACATTTTAAGAAAAGGATATACATAACTAAATAGGTACTAAACTTGGACGCCGTCTTGGATTTTGGTTTTGACCCCATATTCGTAATTAACTACCCTAAAAACCATGAAAGTGACACCTATGACGAACAGATGTCAAAACTTTGTCAGCGCCATCTTGGATTTTGGTTTTTACCCCATATTCGTAATTAGCTACCCTAAAAACCATGAAAGTGACACCTATGACGAGCAGATGTCAAAATTTTGTCAGCGCCATCTTGGATTTTGGTTTTGACCCCATATTCGTAATTAACTACCCTAAAAACCATGAAAGTGACACCTATGACGAACAGATGTCAAAATTTTGTCAGCGCCATCTTGGATTTTGGTTTTGACCCCATATTCGTAATTAGCTACCCTAAAAACCATGAAAGTGACACCTATGACGACAAATGTCAAACTTTTTTCAGCGCCGTCTTGGATTTTGGTTATGACCCCATATTCGTAATTAACTACCCTAAAAACCTCGAAAGTGACACCTATGACGAACAGATGTCAAAATTTCGCAAGCGCCATCTTGGATTTTGGTTTTACATACTCACAAGCATACAAACCGATTATTATATTTACCCTTATCCATTGCTAATCGCTAACAGCTTAACCTTATCCATCTAATTCCTAACCTCACTAAGAGCCGCTTAAAGTCACCCATCCATTTCTCAACCTTGTCAACAACTGCTTAACCCCACCCATCCAAATCTCGATCTTATTCTACATAATTTTCTAAATCAAATTCTAGGTAATAAAAAAGTGAAATTCGTACTTACTTTTGTTTATGTTCGAAAAGTATCAACTCCTTCCGATCACTAAAATACCGACGGATGCTCAGATTTCCACGAAACACGGATACACACAACAATATTTTTTATTGCTTTTACGTATTTATTTTTTGGTAAAAAGTGATACACCCGTCCTTTCTCGAGCGCTTCTGAGCGCGGACTGACAGTGGGCCAGCGAAAAATGTATGAAGAAATTGGCAAATGATTTTATTTTTGCTAATAATTGAAAATTGAACTGATCTAGATACAAAAAAAAAGCAGATTCCTTTAAAGGACTATGTATACCGTAAATTGTTATAGTTTTGAAGATAAAATATGCTGTATATTTACTTTGATCGGTACCGATATGGACCCTAGTTTTTTCAATTTTCTGCGTTTATTGTGACAGGAAAAACGATTTTATCCAAACATTTTGTATGACGTAATGCGTTTTTCTGACCCATAGGTAAAGATGAATGTATAACCTTTAAATTAACACTATAAAATCTCCATACTTGTGATTGCTTATACGTTAAAAGTGTTCCGAAAAAGCACTGTTATTTGAAGAATCATGTAAATACGTCCTTAAACGCTTCATAAA